>CM073003.1:19099497-21943247 GCA_037038555.1 Rhynchonycteris naso
GTGAGCTGCTCTCATTTTTTTTTAATTAATCTAAGAATTTTGTTCCCAGTCTCTAAACATTGGGTACATTTCATTTCTCTTTCTGATTTTATTAGCTGCCAGAGCTCAAAAAAACACTTTTATTTTGCTCTCAAACCACCCACTTTGTATCTTTTATGCTTCAGCAGTTTGCAAACAGATCACTCACTCCCTGGGCATGGCTGCCTCACTAAGGGCACCAAGAAAGGGACTCAGCCTCCCCTCCCCCAGGAGCAATCCCAGGGTCTGCAAAGGAAATGGCTTTAACCCAGCTATGCACAGAGCAGCCCTCCCAGAGTGGCGGCAGCAGGTCCACATGGCAGAACATGCTTGCATTTAATGGCAAGGCCCGCAGACAGACAGCAAGTGGGAAGCAGGGGAGAGAGGCGGGAGAGACAACCGGAACCTCATTATTGCCATCATTTGCAAGCTTGCCTGCTTCATCCTTCCTTAATGGAGTATGAAATGGGAGACGCGCCATCCCGTGTCAATCAGCATAGCGCTTGGCTTGGGAACCATCTCTTCAGTGCCCAGGGTCTGTACCTCAGGCCAGTGTGAGCAGCAGCAGTGGTCTGAGTTGGGACTTGGGGAGACAGTGGGAAAAGGGAGCCCTTCCCTGGCTCAGCACCTATGTGTGAACCTATCTCCAATCCCTTTGCAGTTATTCCAGAGACTGGATTTCATCGCACTGAGCAGGAAGGGCCTTCAGTGCGGCAAAGCTGTCAGGACCCTGAAATTATGACAGGGCAAAGGCACTGGAGTTCCCCAACTTAAAAACATATAAGTTACTCTCTAAATCTCAGAAAGAATGGCATCGGCTACAGATTGGCTAGATTTCTATTATGGCGATGAAAGAATTACAGCCTCGGGGTTGTGGTGGGACCTTGGAGAACGTTCTGTCATCGAGGGCAGTGGCCACAATAAGACAGCACAGGTTTTGGAATAAAGCAAAAAGGGGTTGAGTTCTGGCTCCCCGCTTTCTAACTATGAGACCATGGATTAGTTATTTAGGTAATATATAGAAATAATGATGTATAACCCATAGAGAAGTTTTAAGGGTTAGATTAGGTAAAATAATATACATGAGGGGCCCAGAAAAAAAATTATGTTCTCTATTGTATGCCTCTTGTTTTTGGATTATCTCCTGTTCTCTGGGAAGACTCTGAAGGGTCGTTTGTTTGGAAGATAAAGGGAGTCGGACACCAGGACAGGGACCAGGATCTGTGGAAAGAATCTAAGAAGAATACTTCAGGATAGAAATAGAAAATATTATTAAAGACAGAGGATTACAAGGACAATCGATTGAGCCACCTGGGTTTGAATCCTGACTTGACTGCTGTTTAGTCATATGGCCTAGGGCAAATGACATATCTTTATTCCACCTCATTTAACTCAGCCATAAAAGAGAGATAATAAGAGTACCTGCCTCGCAGGGAGGGAGGCCAAATAGTTTTATCCTACAAATAAGGACACTTTTTAGAGTAAAATGGGGCACTATTTATAATTATGTTGGAACAGCTGGTGTAAACCAGGACATTCTTGGACAAATCAAATCATCCCGTTAATGGCGTTGAAAACCGTAAGCCACCTAGCACTTGAACATGCTTTGATCCATGTCTGCTGTGTTGCAAGTACTCAAGAAATGCTGCTTTTATTTTAACTAGTGAGTTTATCTTGTCAAGTCACTATACCTATCTAAGTCAGTCTCCTTGTTAAAAACAGCAATAATAGTAGTACCTCCAACCTGGAATTATTGTTGAGGATTGAATGGAATAATGCATATAAAGCACTTGCCACAGTGCTTGACATTCAGCAGATGCTCAAAATTAGCTATTATTGCTGAGTTCAGAGTTAAGGATAAGAGGAGAAGGATAGGAGAACTCTAAATCTTCTGAAATTGCTCTTTCTCAGTCAGTGTAGAGGTGATAATTCACACATTTGCTAAGTGTCTACAGCAGTGTGTCCGTAAAGTCATGTTGCACTTTTGACCGGTCACAGGAAAGTAAAAGAAGACAATAGAAATGTGAAATCTGCACCAAATAAAAGACAAACTCTCCCAGTTTCATACCTATTCAGTGCAGTTCGATGTGGGCTCCATTTGTTGCCCTACACACATCCAAACAGTGAAGTTCTTTCTGATTACCCACACACAGGTAAGGACATCTGGTGTAACAGAGTGAATAACGTCTGTGATTCTCCGTTTTAAGTGATTAATGTCGTTGATACGTTCAATGTACACATGTTGCTTCACATAACCCCAAAAGTAAAGGCGTCAGATTTGTAGATCATGGTGGCCATGGCTTGACAGAACCCCTGCCTATCCACCGCCGGGGGAATGTTCTATCCAGAAACTCACGAACAATGGTGGCGTAGTGTGTGGAGTGTTGTCCTGTTGAAAGATGACACCTTCTGGAAATTGTGGCACTGCATACAATTCCAACATGTCAAGATAGGTGTTTGCCATCACAGACTGATCCGTGAAAAAAAATGGGCCTGTCACCTTATCATGCATCAGGCCACACCACACATTCACTTTAGGGGTGTTACGTTCGTACTCAGCGTAGGCATGAGGATGTTCAGCAGCCCATATTCGGACGTTATGGCAATGAATATGTCTACAGATATGGAAGGTCACCTCATCGCTAAACACAATCTTCTGCAAAAATCTTGCATCATTGTCGATCTCATGAAGCATATCTGTAGCAAACGCGCATCGTGTGGGTCTATCCAGCTGTTTGATAGCATGCAACAGCCGCAATTTGTACCCCATAAAACAGAGACATTTCTTTAACACCTTATGAACTGTAGTCTTGCTTAGGTGTAATTGTCGAGCACACACACGCACATATTTTTTAGGGCTCCTTAGGTAGCTATCCCGTGTAGCCTGTACAGACTCGTCACTGACTGATGGCCTACCAGAATGGAGTTTCTCCACCAAACTGCCGGTTTCCTTCAATTGCTTATCCCACCGAGTAACATTATTCCTATGTGGTGGCGCTTCATTATAAATATGCCAATATTCACGTTGCACTTTGGTCACGGATTCGAATTTAGTGAGCCACAGAACACACTGAATTTTCCTCTGTACCATCCACATCTTGACTGGCATGCCCGTGGGCTGCTCCGCTGTATGCATGGTGTTATGTCATCATCTGCGCATGTGCACATGCTGCCACATCATCCTACAGAAACTGGGAGGGTTTTCCTTTTATTTGGTGCAGATTTCACATTTCTATCATCTTTTGTTGCTTTCCTGTGACCGGTCAAAAGTGCACCATAACTTTACGGACACACTGTATTTTTACCATGAAAAGAAACTAGGAAGAAAATTTAAATAGAGAAAGTAAACTGTTACTTTAGTTAACAGTGGTGTATATAATGTAATGAAAGAAACATTCACTTTTAGGTAAAAAGATCTTAGCCCCAGTCCCAGATTCATAGTTACTAACTACATGGATTTGGGCAGGTCACTTGACCATTGTAAGTCCCAGTTTCCTTATCTGTAAAATAAAAGCTGCAGTCTCAGGACTGCTGTGTGAATCAGCTATAAGGTAAACCATAAAAAGAATGAGAATGGATGAGACTATTTTTGATAATGACGCCTTTTACTGTAGCCCTACCCTGGCTAATGAAGCACTTCACAGTCTTTTGTTGTGCTTTCTGAAAAAAAAAGTAGTAATAAAATAACGAATTATCTTCTTTGCCCACACTCCCTAAAAGATGCTTGCTACTTTCAGTTCTCCTCTATTTGGTACTGCTGCCCAGTTAATGTACTTCAGACAGATTGAGGAGCACTCTAGGCTATAGAAAATCATCTTACTGTCATGTCCTGTTATCCAAATGGTTTTCTTTTCTGTTCATTCCTGTTTTATCTAGTCCCTGTTTTTGACCACCACCACCCTGCCCCAAACTTATCCCATTCATAGAAGGTCAATTAGATTACTTCCTCTCAACACAAATGTCCGAATGTCTAAAATTTACATTTTAATCATGATTAGGTATGGTTTAAATTCAGGTAGGTGCTGAAAACACCATTTCCCAGATTATGCCATTAACCAGCTGATTTTTTTACACACACACATACATACACACAAACACCCAAGACCTCAGCCAGCAAAATAACCAGATGGACAAGAAGGGATTTCTATATGTAGCTTATTAATAGATCTTTTGATTAAAAGAAATATAAATTCCAAACTTGTGTTGGCCACTACTCTCACTCTCTTATATTATATTATCTTCCTGCCCATTGTTTCTGCTGGTCAGTGTCAGACAATAAGGAAAAGCTCTCTGATTGGATCCCAGACTCCCTTATCTACAAAAGGTCAAAGTATTCTTGAAACCCTCACTAATGGTGTGGCATATCAGTAAAGTAAAGCTTGATCTTAGTGAATATGTAGATCTTGGTCTTGGGGTTCAAATTCTTAATAGCTCATCTGGCTGGGACTGGCGATAAATAGGTAAACAAGCATGTTTCAAAGTAATTTACATTTTTCTTGAAAATGTGTCATTTTTTTTTATACTGTTGTATTAGAATTTAAGAGCCTAATTTTAGTGGCTTAGGTACGGAGGTACCCAGGGGGACAAAACCACAGATTTTATTTTCTTTAATGCTTTCAACAAGTTTGGGTCTTAACTCTAACCTTTCAAATTAGATCGTCTATTTGCTGGACCACAGGAAAAGCAATGGGTTTTCTACATCAC
The DNA here is from genome assembly GCA_037038555.1 of Rhynchonycteris naso. Lineage (NCBI taxonomy): Eukaryota > Metazoa > Chordata > Mammalia > Chiroptera > Emballonuridae > Rhynchonycteris > Rhynchonycteris naso. The sequence goes on from CM073003.1 coordinate 19,104,220, forward strand.
GGGTACGAGTGTAAAGCCACAACGGCGCAACCAGCAGTAGAATAACCCTCCACAGCAGGCACCTTCCAGAGTGCTCACTGTTCCAGGGAACGGAATAAGACGGTCAATCTTTCAGGACCGCGGACAGCTCATGAATACCTGATAGAGAATCCGGAGCTTTCAACTTAAGTCTGTATAGCGCCTTTCCAATGTGGAAACTCTAGAAAAATAACGGGAAGAGGCAGAAACCAATGTTCTTAGAGACCTTAGGAAGCAGACTCAAAGGGATTATGGGATTCAGTACCAGTGTTCCAACATGCTACATCTTCCCATACAAATAGGCTGCTAAAAACCACTAAGTGAATAAAATAGGAGGCAGATTCCTAAAGATCCAATTTTACCAAAAAATGTGAAGGAAATTGCATTTCCAGAGGTTGCCTTGGAGGGCAATGAGATGGGAGTTTAGTTGCCAAACTTAGGCAAACTTTAATTAGATAACAGCTTTCTATTACAACATGGAGACATAAATCTACTATAAGCATTTACTCATGGGCAAAAAATTACAATGCTTTTATAATAATAAGTTGAGCCGGACCTGTGGTGGCGCAGTGGATAAAGCATCGACCTGGAATGCTGAGGTTGCTGGTTCAAAACCCTGGGCTTACCTGGTCAAGGCACATATGTGAGTTGATGCTTCTTGCTTCTCCCCCTCTCCTCTCTCTCTCTTTCTCTCTACTCTCTCTCTAAAAATAAATAAATCAAATCTAAAAAAGAAAAATCTCACAGAAAAAAATAATAAGTTGATAAAACTTCCAGTTAGATAATAAGTCTTATTAGACACATGTGCAAAAGTGTGTGCACACACAAACATGTATTCTCACTCTCTGTGAAGTCACATACTCACCTCAGGAAATTTTTCCTAGTGTCTCCCTCAGGGTATTTCATTATCCATCTTTTCTTCCTCTCTTTCTTACCCCACTTCAGTTCCAGTTTTCTTTTCTAACTCAAAGGAGCTCTCAATGGTGCAGGCAAAATTATGAAATAAACTGACAGTATGTGGATTTTGATAACAACTCCAAAGCAATATTATTGATGTGGGATGAACAAGAGGTCATTTGTGGAGCTCAGTATGGCAGAAAATTATTTAATTAATATTACAGAGACATAAAGCAATGAATGCTGGTTCTGTATCAGCACGTGTCCTAGGTTCTGAGAATATATCCATGACCACGACAGAGAAGAATCCTGCCATCGTGAGCTTCCATTCTCATGGGAGAAAAAGATAATAAGCAAGTCAGAAAATAACAGAAACCATTCTAGAAACTAATAATTTTTATTAAAACTATTGCCTAAACTAATGAGATGAAAATACCTGGGGTAAGGTGTAGAATGCTTTGAATAGAGACTCCAGGGAGGCCTTCCTAAGGAAGCAATGTTTGAGCTGAGACAGGTATCATACAAATGACAACCATTAATTAAAAGCAGTTGTATGTTATCTACATTCCTGAGAAACATTGTCATCTGATCACCTTGCAGGCAAGGATGCAAGTTCTTTTAGCATCCAAATGTACAAAAATATTCCCCATGGCTAACAGGGACAGCATGTTTGTTAAGGTAAAAACTGGCTGATGTAACAAATAAATTCTAAGATTTTAGTGACTTGAGGCAAGAAAGGTTTATTTCCTGTTCACTTCAAGTCTGATCCAAGACTAGAGGCAACTAGGGTCAGGGTGGTCTAAGGTCACTTAGGGCAATGTCATTCATTGGACAGAAGGGGAAGACAAAGCCTGGAAGATCACATGGAAGATGTTTTAAGGACCAGATATTTCATCACCTATGTCAGCTCGAACTCAGTCACATCGTCTTATCTAACATCAAAAAGCCTGGGAGAGACGGTCTGGCTGTGTGCCTATGAACTGTTTAACGGGCACTGCCTCATCTCTGCCTCACTGAGGCAAAGGGGAAATTATCCTACACTTTGGATAGAACATCCAGATTGCTGACGGGAGGCCTGGCTAGACCAAGAGTCCGGTGAATGTGCAGTTTGTTTTATTCACTCTAATGGATGATGAGCAAATGAATTTTTCAAATAATAGACACTGTAGAAATAATAATGATGTAATAATGCTTTAATTATTAACCCACTGGACCTTCATGAATTTGCATCCTTACTACAAAAACAAAGCAAGGTTTATTTCCATTTTAGAAAATGATGAACTGAGAGCCAAATAATCTTTTAGAGCTGAAAGGATCTAACATGCTATTTAATCTAAATCCATTGTTTCATAGTGGAGAAAATTATCATCTAGAGGGCTGGTGTCATTTGCCTGACATGTAGGGAATTAGTCATTGGCCAAACTGGGGCCTCAGTGGGGTCTTATCATTTATAAGTCAAAGATTTCTCTTAGTTGATTTTCCCATTAGGAGAGTGGGTTTTGATGTCTAAAGTAACTATTAGTTACAGGGTGAGGGCATGCAAAAGATACAGATTTCTGGGCCCCTCTCCCAGAAACTTTGAGTCCATAGTTCTGGAAGGAGGCCCCTGAATCTTCATGCAACCTGAGGGGTCACCACTTGGGAAATGCTGATTCAGTTGGTCTCATAGGCTTTCCTAAAAAGCCCTCGTCTCTGCTATTAAAGATTGGATGTTGGCCCTAGCTAGTTTACTCAGTGGTAGAGCATCGGACTGCATGTGGATGTGCCAGGTTTGATTCCTGGTCAGGGCACACAGGAGAAGCAACCATCTGCTTCTCCACCACGCCCTCACTTCTCTCTCTCTCTCTCTTTCCCTCCTACAGCCATGGCTCAATTAGAGCATGTTGGCCCCAGGTGCCGAGATTGGCTCTATGGCCGCCACCTCAGGCACTAAGAAAAGCTTGGTAGCTGAGCAACAGAGCAACACCCCAGATGGGCAAAGCATTCCCCCCTAGTGGGGTTGCTAGGTATCCCAGTTGGAGCACATGATGCAGGAGCATGTCTCTGCCTTTCCTCCTCTCACTGAATTAAAAAAAAAAAAGATTGGATGTGCACAATATAAACAAAAATACAGCTCACATGAACAAATAAATAAATGAAATGAATTAAATCATTATAACCAAGATAAATGGGGACTCACTTCATGTCATTTGGATTTCTGGATATGAAAAAAAATCTAAATTTAAAGATATGGAATAAATAAGCATGTAAAATGTAGTTGTGACCACAAAAAAAAATTGTTGTTGGGTTGTTCATTTGTTTCTTTGGTATTTTCCTTAAGTGAGAAGCGGGGACGCAGAGTGACAGACTCCCACATGTGCCCGACCAGGATCCACCCAACAAGCCCACTAGGAGGCGATGCTCTGCCCATTTTGGGCTTGCTCCAATGCAACTGGAGTCATTTTAGCACCTGAAGTGAAGGCCATGAAGCCATCCTCAGCACCCAGGCCGACTTGCTCCAATGGAGCCATGGCCATGGGAGAGGAACAGAGAAATGGAGAGAAGGGAGTGGGGGGAAGGTGAAGAAGTAGATTGTCACTCCTCCTATGTGCCCTGACTGAGAATCAAACCCAGGACATCCACATGCTGGGCTGAAGCTCTACCACTGAGCCAACTGGCCAGGGCCCCCCAAAATTGTTTAAATTAATAATATTATCAGTAAGTTTTCTTCATTTCATTTTATTTTCACTGATTAAAATTTTCACTGGTTCTTTGTTCAAAGATTGAAAACTATAGAAAAACAGAAAGAAAAATGAAAACCTCCTAAAATACAAATAGTCTAAGGTAATATGTCTTTTAACAAATAGCTTTCTGGTATTTTGCATACATCACACAAAAAAACACATATATATGTATATGTACATATGTATTACAAAAGTGGATATGCTGGTAATATCTTTACTGAAACTACCAAAGCTAATTTTACAGTGTAATAAGATACAGAAATCTAGGTTTAACAATAATAATCCAAGAATAAAATATTAGTGTAATAACAAAATGGAGAAATAGAAAATAGAAAAAAAAAGAGGTAAAATGTGCTAATATCTAAGGCACCATTCAAGAGACATAGTTACATTTTTTACATTGACAACTAGGGAGAAAAGAACAAATGTGGGTTTTTTATTTAAGAGGTTACCATTTGAAATGTTTTTAAACTGTAGGTTATGACCAGTCAGTGGCTTAAAATATCTACTGAGTAGACTATTTACCAGCATTTTTCACAGGCTAGAATAGGATAGAAGTGCATTCTATATAGAATAGAATATTGTTAAAGCCTTAGAAATTAAGGAAATCCTATCATAGGTGACAACATGGATGGACCTGGAAGACACTATGCTAGATAAAGTCACTCACAAGTCAAATACTGTATGATTCCACTTATACAAGGTATCCAATAGAGTCAAACTCAGTTGTGGGTGGGTTGCTCAGTGGATAAAGCATGGTCCCAGGGCACCAAGCTCAATCCCCAGTCAGGCACATATGAGAAGCAATCAATGAGTACACAACTAAATGGAACAATTAAATAGATCAGTGACTTGATGCTTCTCTCTCCTTTTCTCCCTCCCTCCTCTTCTCTCTCTCCCTCTCTTTCTTAATCAATGGAAAAATTAAAAGTCAAACTGATAGATGAAGAGAAGGCAATAGTGACTGTCAGGGGCTTTGGTGTGGGGGGAAATGGGGAGCTGTTATTCAATGGTAAGGTTTAGTATGTAAAGGTTTAGTTATACAAGGTGAGTAAATTCTAGAGCTCCACTGTACAACATGATGCTTACAGTTAACATACAGTATTGTGCACTTTGGCTCAGTGGTAGAGTGTCAGCCCAGCAAGTGGAGGTCCCAGGTTCGATTCCCAGTCAGGGCACACAAGAAAAGCACCCATGTGCTTCTCCACCCTTCCTTCTCTCGCTTCTCTCTCTCTCTCTCTCTCTCTCTCTCTCTCTCTCTCTCTCTGTCTCCCTGTCTCTGTCTCTCTCTTCCCCTCCTGCAGCTATGGCTCAATTGGAGTGAGTTGGCCCCAGGCACTGAGGATGGCTCCATGGACTCTGCCTCAGGTGCTAAGAAGAGCTCAGTTGCTGAGCAACAGAGCAATGCCCCAGATAGGTAAAGTATTGCCCCTTAGTGAACTTGTCAGGTGGATCCCAGTTGGGGCACATGCTGGAGTCTGTCTCTGCCTCCTCTCCTCTCACTAAATTTAAAAACAACAACAACAACAAAAACGAACAAACAAAAAACGGTATACCTCATGTTGTGTTCTTACCACAAAACAATAACAAGAAAAACACAGGGAAATGCTGAAAGATGTTGGATATTTCTCTTACCTTGATTATGGTGATGATATCAGGGTTTTTGCATATGTCTAAACTAATAAAATTATATATATATTAAATATGTTCAGCCTTGGTCAAATAGCTTGGTTAATTGAAGTCTCATACAGAAGCGTAGAGATTGCTTGGTTCAGTCAGGGCACATACAGGAACAGCTCAGTATTCCTGTCTCTCTGTCTCTCTCTCTCCCTACCTGTCTTTCTCTAAAAATATAGATACATTCAGTTCTTTCTATATCAATTATATCTCAATGAAGACATTTAAAACAGAAAATATTAGAGCCCATGTATAATTAATAATCAGGGCAAATTTCATCTTATTGACCATTTTTATTAAATACCTACACACACACACACACACACCACATACACACACTAGATCACAATGTGAAATCCCCTACACTAGTATAATAACAAGATATGTAAACATAACTTCCCTGGAGGTGATAAAGAAAAAAGAGCAAGTCTATGCATCTTCCCACTTCTTGCTTCCTGGATAAATTTCCATTCCTCAGAGTTCATGTCAGGTCCTTTTTTTCTCTCTCTCTCTCATTCTAGACTTCTTAAGAAACCTTATAGTTTCAATTGTGTTTGTGGCATGTTTGGTGACAATACCCAGAACTGTCGCCCAGGTATAGCCAGCCCCACAGATATCCAGCTGAGTCCTGGGCGTTTCACTTGCTTCTCAGGTAAACAAAACTAAACTGACCTCTTCTCACAAACTTGACCATCTCCTAATGCTTCTTCCCTCGTTCATCTATTTACCCAAAGAGAAAACTGGGAACCACACTGACTCCTGCCTGCCCTGTCTGAGGCTGGGCTTCTGAAAGCAGAACCTGCTCAGGGGCTTGCTTCACAGGTGATTTACTGAGAGTGCCCTCCGGAGAAGGGGACTGAGGAAGCAGAGGGCGCAAAGCAAGGAGCCATGAGAGCGAGGACATGGTCTTGGCTGGAGACCAGCTTTACGTGGTCCCATAAGGAGCTCTGGAGCACAGAGGACAGGGCAATGTGAACCGCACCTCAAGGCCAGGAGGCCATACCTCTGTGTCTTCATGCCAGTCTGTCATTGGCTACAAGTGGCTAGCAGGGAGACAGGGATGTGATTTCCCGCATAAGACAGCTCTTGTTCCAACAGAGACAACACTCCCCAGAAGCGATCACTGTGAGGAATTAGCAGCCAGCACTTCCAGCAGCTGGAGGATGGATGCACCTGCCAGGTAGAGGAGAATGTGGGCAAAGTACCAACAGCAAACCCAGTGTCTACCATAGGCAGTTAATCTTTAAAGCCCATTGATTTATCTCCTAAGTATGATTTTAATCTGTCCACTTCTCTCCATCTCCAATATCCTCGGAGGTGCTTTCACACCTCTGCCCTTTGGCTTGGTCTGGTTCCTCTGCTAGGCATGCTGCTTTCCACGTGTGAATACTTATGCATCTTTCACGTCCAAGTTCAAATGTCCACTCCTCTTTGTAATTCCTGCTGAACCATCTCTCCTTCTCCTACAGAAAGTCACTCATTTGTGTTCCCAATGTACTCTACATGCTCATCAATTACAGGCCTTAGACATCAATATCTATAGCACAATGAATGATTTCCCCCTGACATGGTGGTACATTATCTTCTTAGATCCAAAATTGCGTCCCATTTATTTCTGTATCTGCAGTGCAAAACAGCCCCTGACACAGAGTAGGGGTTCAGTAAATGCCTGGAGATAGCCCCGCAGTGTGTGCAGTTAAATGATGGGCAGGAAAACCGACCTGGAGGCATTTGTCAATGAAAATCCTGAATTGAGAAGAGAAGAAATCTAGGTACAGACACACCACTTCTTCCTACCCCCTCTCCTAATGCACATCCATCCATCTCCAAGCAGCACATCTATCTGTTAAATTTAAGATCAACTGGTCTATTCTCTAAATATTTCATCTCTCACAGATCGATTCTTTCCCTGACCTCTCAGAAAATTTCATAATGATACCACCCTATTTTCACATCGGCCAATGTACTGCACTCTTATAGGAAGTTCTAATTATTTCATGTATGACCGCTTGAAAGCTAGGGCCTTGTCTTAGAGCTCTATGTATTGCACTGTGTGCAGGGATGGACACAGAGGGCTCAAAGAATTGTTTTCAGACTGGATTATGGCAGTAAGTATTTGGATGTGGAGGCTGTGGTATTTTGAAAGAAGCTGTCAGAGCAGAAGACAGTATATGCAGAAGATAGTTCATCAGCATCAATTATATAAATATACCTGTGGACCTGTGGCATGATGGCACTTGTTACACCTGACTGTGAACTCCTTAAGCCATCTGATCTGACAGAGGGGTTGCACCTGGTTTCCTTGGGGAATAGCCTACCTGCCTACCGCAGGAAGTGCTGCACTGGCCCCATGATCCTTGTTCAAAGTCAGGACCCCGAGCAGTCCCCCTTCAGTTTAAAAGAGAGAGAGAGAAAAGAGATGATCCCGTATACTTAGAAAGAGCACTGCACCCTGGGATCTGAACTAATTTTTTCTCTCTCTCATCTGACTCTGCAGGTTGCAGGGTCGGGATCAATAAGACATGAGTCCTCTATTAAGACAACATGAAACATATTTTTGAGGTGGGGTGGGAGAGTGGAAATCTGGTGCTTGTAGGACCGAGAGCCTGGTGGAGTCTGTTGCATGAGGAATAGAGAGCAGGTTCTTTTCTGGTTTCCTGCCCGTACCCTGCCATGGTTCACACTGCCCATTGCTCGTGAAGGTTTGACACTTACCCGGTGGTGTAATGGCTAACCCTAAACTGCCTTGTCAAAAAGGTGAGGATATATCAGTACTTTTGCTTTTGTTGTTGTTGTTTTGTTTTTTTCAGCATCCGTGTCCTTCTACTTAGTTTTGGCTTCCTTGTCTGTAAAGTGAGGATAACGCCCAATTCTAGAAAACAAATGCACAGTAAGATTTGTGAGCAGAATCAGTGTTTAATAAATGTTAATGGGTCTTGGCACTGGCTGGTTGGTTTAGTGGTAGAATGTCGGCCCGGCATATGGATGTCCTGGGTTTGATTCCCAGTCAGGGCACACAGGAGAAGTGACCATCTGCTTCTCCTCTCTCTCTCTCTCTCTCTCTCTCTCTCTCTCTCTCTCTCTCTCTCTCCCTCCTACAGCTGTGGCTTGAATGTTTCAAGCACGTTGGCCCTGGCTACTGAGGTTGGCTCCATGGTCTCACCTTAGGTGCTGAAATAGTTCAGTTGCCGAGCAACAGAGCAGTGGCCCCAGATGGGCAGAGCATCACCAGGTAGGGGTTTGCAGGTGGATCCTGGTCAGAGCGCACACGGGAGCCTATATGCCTCCCTGCCTCTTAATTAAAATAAAACTAGAAAGAATAAAAATGTATAGAAATCATCTGTTATACCAGCATCCATACCTAATTACCATTAACAAGTTGAATGATCCCTCCAACTTTTAATATTCATATTTTACAGTCACATGCATATGTATAAATGTGCATCTTGCTGTTGCCATTTAAATCATGTCATGAGTTTTGCATGTGTTTATATTCCAGTCTTCATCAATATCATTTTAATTGCTACATAGCATTCTGTGCTTTGGATTAACCAGTTTCTAAAACATTCTTTACTTGTTGAACATTTAAGTTGTTTACAGATATATATATCTGTAGTGAACTCTTTGTTTATGTGTAGTGTTCATGTTTTAGAATATTTCTTTAGTGTGAATGCTAGCAAGTGGAATTGTTTGTTTAAAGTGTACCAATGAGCATCATATGACTCTCGATATGTTCCGTTAAATTGCTTTACAAGAGGGTTTGTGCTGATTTCCGCTGCCACATACAATATATTAGAGCAATGTTCTTTATTCTCAAAAAAAAAAAAATTACATATATCCAATACAGAGCGAAGGACCTTGTGTATATAATAAGAGTCTTTTCTAGGGGAGAGAGTGGAATAATTCCAGACTCAGGAAACAATTGCTGAGGACGCATTTCTAGGGCCACGAAGTGGAATGGAAAAGCAACAAAGCAGAGAAACATTGTACAAGCGCAATTGGAAAGGCTTCTCATACACCGCTTTCTCTATAGATAGAAATATATAAAGTTATTGAACTTTGCTAAAAAAATTTTTTTTCTCAGTCACAAAACCAATGAATTGAAGAGGCACTTAGATAAAACATCAGTGGAAAATGCAGTAGTAATTTGTCAGGCAGAATGCAATTTGAGGGGATGAGGAAAGTCTGTATTTGCAATCAAAATGCTGACCAGTAAGGGGCAGCTCCTTCCGCCTGCCCCACTTAGCATAGGGGAGAGCTCTGCAGGAAATGGTGGGACACCTCAGTGAGGCTGCCACAGTCCCCTCTCCACCACCTCTTGTACTGTTCCACTGCTTTCCCTAGAGTGCAGTAACCTTGGCCTCCCCGGCTCCTGGACTGATCAGCGTACTGTGTACAGGAAATGAGGCACTGGAGAACTAGCCCACTCTCCCCGTGTGTGGCGCATGGAGTGACCCCACAAGCCTATACAGAGTCCACACTAGAGGGCAGGAAGGGCCTCACAATGTCACAATCCATATAAGGTTCTCCAGCTGGGGCTCAGCCCAATTTTAAATGTTTGCTGGGAGGGAGATGAGGAAAGAATAGTGTTTCTACTGCCTTGTACATAAATTGAAAGTAGGAATATAGATATTTATCCAAATCATACAATGGGCATACACATTTCTAATTTGGTCCCTGTACAATACATCCATGCAGCTTACATATAACATGGTCTGTTTATTTCTTTATTATATGACATTTCCAGTTGGGAGTTCGTGGAAAACACTGGGACTTTCAAAGGATGAGAAATGTAGGAATGGCAGGATAATTTACATTTTTATTATTATCATATAATTCCAACAATATATTATTCTTTGGCATAATGATAGTATAGTTTATATGTGGAAGCATACATTGAAAGAATTGGCATCTCAAGTCCAAGTTCAGGTTCAACACAGAAAAGTTGTGCCATGTGCCAGAAGAGAGCCCAGGGGGCTCCCTGTTCTTTAGCAAATGTGACCTGAAAGGAGTGCAGAATCTCCCCTTGACTGATGGTGGCCCATTGCTTGTATAGAATCACATATCCCTCGCATGTGGGAAGTGATAAGATACAAGCTCCCAAAGAAGCAGAAGGCCCTTCCTCCCAGGCTATGGCCAATATCTTTCTCACTCCAGGGTGCCAAGGCTGACCTGTCACCCTGCTCCAAGTGCTGCAAGCTCTAGTGAGCAGTCTCTCTCCTCTGCAGCTGCGCAGAGAAGGCAGTAGGATTTGTTCATCAATGCTATCCAGGGGCTGACACCAGAGCAGAGGAATGGTTATCTGGGGGCATCAGATCCTGATGACCAGCTTCTGACTTCTCCTCAAGGTCATTTACCACAGTCTACATTCCCAAGAAACTGCTTGAGCAGCCCTCTTGACAGCCCTCGATCTTGAACTTGGGGATTCCCCAGGTCGCCATGTGAAATCTGGCCTTCAGTTTTGCCTGGCCTCTAATTGGCTGCGGCATCTACTTGCTACTGTGTTCTCCGCTAGCGGCTGAGCTGCATTCACAAGAGGGAGAACATCTTCCTGGTTTTTGAAAACATTAAAGGAAAGAGGAAATCAAAGGGCTCGCATCTGAGCTACTGCTCAGGGCCAAGTACTTCACTGATCTGTCTAACTGAAGAGGGAAAAAACATACTTGAGCGGAAGGCAGAGGGCTCTGGGGAGAGGTTCCATTGGTCTCCCATCTGAATCCTGTCCTCAAAAGGAGGAAGAGAGATTTAGAGAAGGACTAAGGACCACTTGTAGATTACAAAGCACATCTTTATAGATCTGTTCATTCCATAGTCACAACCCTGTATGGTTTTTGCTCCCCTCATTCTATTAGAGGAGTCAACTGAGGTTCAGAGAGATTGTCTGAAGTCTGAAGGTGCCCTCATATATGGCTGGCTCCAAAGCTCACACTTTTCCTGAACATACTTCAGCCCGTTCCAAGTGATGAAATGGACTTGCCTGAGGTCATACGATCAGGGGCAGGAGCACCTCTGTGTCTAAAGCCTTCTCACCTTGGCCACAGCTTGAGCTAAAAAGAGCCACAGACATTGTTATTCCTAACCACCATTCTCCATTCATATAACCAAAATGGCCCCCCAATGTTTTCATAGCTCTGCTCCAGCAGAGTCCCAGGCTTGCAGTTTAGCAAAAGCCAAGTCTAATCTGGCTATGACTTTGTCAAAGAGATTAAGCCAAGAAAATGCACCAGATACCCCAGTCCCAATATTTCTTTCTGCTGCCTTTACCGCATGGTTTTTAATGCTTGCCTGTGATAGTTTACAAAGAACCCAAGCTCTTCCAAGCCGGGGGCACTACCTTCTTTCTCCAAATTTCTAAAGACCACATCTTTTCTTAGAATTTAGCACTATATCTGGTGGTCCTAGTCCTTGCCCTCAGGGTTCACAAAAACTGACTTTTCTACTGGTCCAAAGATGTCTTATGACCTCGTGCTTCTATGTACCCCCTCTCAGATCAAACATCTCCCTACAGGAACCATCTTTATGCAGGGCTATAGCCAAGTTCCCGTCCTCTCACCTACCTCTAGGTCCAGACACATTAACATAGGATAAGAAAATATGAGAAGAGTGTCTCCAGTCATGTCTTCTAACTTAGCCTGAAGGAAAATGTAGGCATTCTCCACCACCACCCATCCCATTGTCCTTGGGTCTCAATGACTGGAAGTGTCACTATGGGCAGAACACGAGCGGATGAGCAGCAACACATGGGCCCACACACATGGTTCACCAGAGAGTTGGTGGTGGACTGTTGGTAGCCCAGAGCATTGAACTCATCTTGCATCTGACACAACTGAGGGTCACCCGAGATCAGCAGCATTCTGGCAACCAAAACTCTTCTGTTTCTGTGGAAGAAATACTACAGCAACTAACCAGAGCAGTGTATGCTCTAGATTTCTCTCCTGAAATGGGTCCAGCCACAAGGCCCTGAGACAATTGCAAATATTACTAGGTACATCTGGTAAACCCAAAGCAGTTTGGGAAGACAAGAGTTAAAGTCAAAAGCCCTGCTCAGACAGCACTGCCCTCAGATCAGGTAAGTGGTGTGGGTGTGTGGGTGTGGGTGTGCACATGCACGGGCACATACTCACGCCCACAGGCATTCCTGTTGCAGAAAGGATGTGGAAAATCAGAGAATGCTGCAAAGGATAGAAATGGGAACCAGGGCCATGTGGGGCAACTGTCTGCACTCTGGGTTCTTTTTCTTAGACTGCTCTGCCAGATTTATCTTTTCCTAGGAATCACAGGGGAACCTAGAAAATGTCAAAGAAGGCATTCCCAAGTGTGTGGTTCCCTGAGGTACAGGCCTTGGGCACCAGCAGGCGCCAACCCTGCTTACCCAGGTCCAAGGGCAATGCTGTCTGAATAGGGCTTTCTGCATTTAACTTTTGCTTCTCCAAAGTGTGCCTTGAGAGTCACCTATTAAGACTGTTGCTGGCCCAATTTTTCAAATTGGATAGAATCCTATGTCTTAAGAAACATTGTAAAAGGCAATAAAATCCAAATTGGGCCCCCATAACCAAAGCAGGCCTTGATCCAGATCTCATTAATACACTTTCTACTAATCCTCCAGAATTAGCAGGTACAGCTCCATTCTGCTATGAAATACTCCCCACCTCCAGGGCTCAAGTAAAGGCTCAGGAAGAAGATCCAAGGAAGCCTCGTTAAATGTATCTTTGAATCTAAGCACTGGGTAGCATCTCTAATAAGCCTTTTCAGGCTTAATGGGGCTTTCCAGCAAATTCCCATTCCCTTTATTCATCACCAGTTACTTCTTATAATTCCCTCTAGTAGATAATCAGGGTATCACAGTCAAAGTCACTTAAGTTTGAATAGGCTTTTCCGGTGCCCTCTGAGTACTCAAAGGTTTGCTATATGCTATGCCAGTACCCTTTGGAGGGCTCGTGGTTTCAGTATTGGTTGGCAAAGACTCAAATGCAAAGAGGTTCATGACCTCCTTAAGGAGAATCTTCTAAAGAAATCTAATGCAATCTTTACGGGGCATTTAACCACCCGTCATCAACCTGGTGACCAGATGTGTCCCTTCAGCAGCCAGCTCTACCTCTGTATCATCCTACCTAGGACCCCTGATAGGTATTTTAAGAGTAGGAGGAACCTGTTCCATGGCTTAGTTCACTTGAGGCAAACCACACATACATATTCCTAAGATTGTCCTGTGCAGCTGCAGAAATTAATCAGAGCAGCAAGCATCAATCAGAACCATTCCAGACAGACCAGGACATCGGCACCTAGTCTATTGGGACATTCAGGTGCCAGTACCCCAGCCAGTTGAAGTGGAAAGTGGGGAAGAAGCCTAGTGTCCGGGACTTGGTCCTAGCACCCAAGACCACTCTGTCAGTAGTGCTGCTCTTTGAATTAGGAGCAGAACTGGTGGCCTGGGAGCTATAAACAGCTGATTCCAATGAGGGTACTCGGCACTGCAGGGCATCGACAAGAACAGTGCACACCACTGATGACAGCAGCGGTCAGGGATGTGGGAAGGCTGACAGGGGAGACTTAGGGCTTCATCTAAGCTTGAGTAAGTAGAGACAGCAGAATGTTAACTTTAAAAAGGAGACAATACAGCACACCCAGCAAGAAGGAGCACTCAGGGATTCGGGAAGAATACTGAAGCCCGGAGGAATTGGGGAGGTCAGAAAAGCAGACCAGATTGTTGCCTAATAGAGAGAAGGTGCAGCATAGTTGTTGAATGCAAAGTATTGCCTGCAGATCACCCGACACTGAACACCAGCTCTGTACCTCCTGTGACTGACAACATGACCCTAGGCCTTGATTTCCTTATCTGCTTAATGGCGACAATGAAAGTATCTTTTCTTTTTTCTTTTTCTTTTTTTATCAAGTGAGAGGCAGGGTGGTGGAGAGATAGTCCCACATGTGTCCTGACTGGGATTCACCCAGCAAGCTCCCTAACAGGTGATGCTTTGCCCATCTGGGGCCTCTGCTCTGTTGCTCGGCAACAGAGCTATTGTAGCACCTGAGGCAAGGCCATGGAGCCATCCTCAATGCCTGGGGCCAACTTTGCTTGAACCATTGCTGAGGGGGAGAAAGGAGAGAGGGGTAGGGGTAGAGAAGCAGAGGGTCATTTTTCCTGTGGGCCCTGACCCGGAATCAAACCCAGGACTTTCACACACTGTGCCGATACACTACCACTGAGCCAACCAGCCAGGGCCTATTCTTATTCTTGATAAAACACTAATCTCATAAATGTGCCCAGAAAAAGACATCTCAGCTTTGCAGCATGAACATCTCCTCCTCCTAAGATAAATGCTTTTTCATCTTAGAAGAAAACATAGGCAGCAAGCTCTCCGACATCTGTAGCAGCGGTATATTTGCCGATTTATCTCCACGGGCAACTGAAATAAAAGGCAAGATAAACAAATGGAACTATATCAAACTAAAAAGTTTTTGCACAGCTAAAGACAATAGGAACAGAATAAAAAGACAAACCACACAATGGGAGAACATATTCGACAGCACATCTGATAAGGGGTTAATAACTAAAATTTATAAAGAACTTATAAAACGCAACACCAGGAAGACAAACAACCCAATCAAAAAATGGGCAAAAGAAATGAATAGAAATTTCTCCAAAGAGGACATACAGATGGCCAATAGGCATATGAAAAAATGCTCAACATCACTAATCATTAGAGAAATGCAAATTAAAACCACAATGAGATATCACCTCACACCAGTCAGAATGGCACTTATCAGCAAAACAACACAGAATAAGTGCTGGCGAGGATGTGGAGAAAAGGGAACCCTTCTGCACTGCTGGTGGGAATGCAGACTGGTGCAGCCACTGTGGAAAACAGTTTGGAGATTCCTCAGAAAATTAAAAATCGAACTGCCCTTTGACCCAGCTATCCCACTTTTAGGAATATACCCTAAGAACACCATAGCACTGTTCGAAAAGAAGAAATGCGCCCCCATGTTCGTGGCAGCATTGTTCACAATAGCGAAGATCTGGAACCAGCCCAAGTGTCCGTCAGAAGACGAGTGGATTAAAAAGCTATGGTACATATATACTATGGAATACTACTCAGCCATAAGAAATGATGACATCGGATCATTTATAACAAAATGGATGTACCTTGATAACATTATACGGAGTGAAATAAGTAAATCAGAAAAAAAGAAAAACTGAGAACAGCACGATTACATACATAGGTGGGACATGAAAGTGAGCGTATGAGACATGGACAAGAGAGTGGTGGTTACGGGGTGGGGGAAGGGAAGGGAGGGTGGGATAGGGAGGAGGGGAGGGACACAGGGAAAACCAGATTGAAGGTGACAGAGGACAATTTGACTTTTGGTGATGGGTATGCAACACAATTGAATGATAAGATAACCTGGAGATGTTTTCATTGTACATATGTACCCTGATTTATTGGTGTCACCCCATTAGAATTAATAATAATAATATATATATATATATATATATATATATATATATATATATATATATATATATATATATATATATATAAAAAGCTTTGGTACATATATACCATGAAATACTACTCAGCCATAAGAAATGATGACATCGGATCATTTACAACAAAATGGATGGACCTTGATAACATTATACGGAGTAAAATAAGTAAAACAGAAAATAATACTGAGAACAGCATGATTTCATACGTAAGTGGGACATAAAAGCGAGACTATGAGACATGGACAAGAGTGTGATGGTTATGGGGTGGGGGGAGGGAGGAGAAAGTGGGAGATGGGGGAGGGGAGGGGCACAAAGAAAACCAGATAGAAGGTGACAGAGGACAATCTGACTTTGGGTGATGGGTGTGCAACATAATTGAATGATATGATAATCTGGAGATGTTTTCTTTGAGCATATGTAGTCTGATTTATTAATGTCACCCCATTAAAATTAATAAAAAGAAAAAGAAAAAAAAAAGATAAATGCTTTTTTACATCTCAGGAAGAAAGGTAGAGAAAATTCTCTAACTGAGCAGCTTGTGTTGAAACTCTCCTCAACTCTTAAAAGGCCCCCACTCCATACTTCAGGTTTTCTTCACACAGACCTCCGTGATCCGAGTATGCCTTCAGCAAACATTTGTTAAACACCTCATGTCTGACTCCCTGTGAGATGTGTCACATCCTAAAATGTCCTTCAATATGAGAGACACAGAGATAAACAGACTTAGAAACAGACAGTCCTGAGTCCAAATCCCGGCTCTCCCCCAGGTAGGCCTGAATAAGCCAAGTCAGTCTTCTAAACCACATTTTTCTTACCCGCAAAGTTGTAAAAACAATGCCTCCTTTTGGGCTGTGGTGAAGAGTGATTTAGACAACAGGTGCCAGAGAGTAGCTATTCACAAGTGTCATTTGTATCCTCACCCTTCTCATGGAAAGGACTCAAGGACAGAGAGGCCTGGGTTAGGCAGCAGGGCTCTTCCTTGCTCTGTGTGGGCCCAGCCACATAGTGCCTGAGACATTCCTGAGTGACTGCGTGCAAGGTCCCTACCTTCTCATCCCACTTCCCTCGAGAAGGAGAGCAGAAGACGTGAATGACTCCAGGTGAACCTCACTCCTCAGCCTCAGTGCAGCTCCACTCACCCTTTTCCTTCTCAAACGCCCGAGTCCAGAGGCAGGACCACACGGTCACTCAGGCTGCCCAGTGGGAGGTTTCTGAGCCCCAGCAGGTTGAGGAGAAGGCCTACACAAAGGGGTGACCCAAGCAGAGTGGCAGGGGTCTGAGTGGTGTGGCCTGGACAGGAAAAGAAGGGGACGCAGCATGTGGGGTCAAAGCCCAGGCAGACTGAGGAGGGGTCCATATTAGGGGTAGCCAATGTGAAATGGTTGACTCCAAGTGGGTTGAGAAGGGTGTCCATGTTGGGACAACCTAATGCAAGTTGTTGAACGTGAGTGGGCTAAAGGGGCGTGACCCCACAGGGGACACAGGAGCCCAAGCTGGATGAGGTGGGCATTCACAGCAGGGGGAGATGGCAGCCCTAGCGGGAGATTGGTTATATAGAGTAACTGAACAATACACAGTGTGCTAGAGATCATAGAACCCATGTTCCTCACTGGAGGGAGAAGGGAGTTACAGTATGGAAAGGAGAAAGAACTAGAACGGATGGTGGAGCTGGTGGTGTGCAATTAGGAAGATCAGTGTGAGCACACACTGTTTACATATGGACATTAATAGTCGGTGTGCATGTGCGTGCATGCCAGGTGTACATATGTTCCTAGCTTTGTCCACTGAGAGGTCCCAGAGGCAGTAATACCCCCCAAGGCAGTGTGCACATCCAATGCCCATTTCCAGACTCCCAAATGCCATTTGTAACAACAACAACAACAAAAAAACACAATTCTTGGGCAAAATGGCTAATTCTAGGGCTGAGGTGAGGAAACCCAAGGCAGGTTGCGAGACCTGGCTGAACCATTAAGCAAGGAAATACTCACAGGATGGTGGTGACAGGTCACAAGCACACAGAACCTAGCTCATAGGAGCTCCCACTGGGACAATTTGAGCAGCAGAATAAATAATGAAGGCAATGAATTAAACCCTTTGAATGAAATAGAAAACCAAGAGATAGGTAAATAGATGGAATGTTTGATGAGAAATGGGATGTTTATAGATTTTTAAAGTAACTCCCCATGAAATACTTATTAATGATAAAGAGGAAAAGTATAACTTTACAGTGGAGATATTGTACAGACACCATCTGAATCTAGCGATTAACTTTACCAAAATATGCCACACAATGGGATACAATAAGACCACAGCCTCATTTCCATGATCCTACTAAATCTAATCCCGAAAAAACACTAGACAGTCTAACCCCAAACTAAAGGATATTCTACAAGATAACTGGGCTGCAAACTTCAAAAGAATAAAGGCTTTAAAATTCGAGGAAAGATTAATAAACTTGTAGATAGAAAGAGACTAAAGAGCCATGTGTGGATATAACACATGGTCCTGGACTGGACTCTTTTTCTGGGAAGGACATAATTGGGCAGCTGCAGACACTGGATGGAGCCTGAGAATTAAATGGTAATCATGCTCTAGTTATAAAATGAATGAACTCTGGCTACGTAACTTACAGCATGGTGACCATAGTTAATATGCTGTACTGTGGGCTTCAAAGGTGCTGAGAGAGTAGATCTTAAATGTTAAAACATTTTCACCACCACCAACCAAAACAAAGGTCACTACATGAGGTGATGAGAGTGTTAACTGACATTGTGGCAATCATTTTGCAATATACATGGCTCAAATCAACATGTTGTACACCTTAAGCTTACAACAATGTTACATGTCAACTGTATCTCGATAAAGCTGGGGGAAAAATGGTAATCCTGTACCAATGTCAGTTTCCTGGTTTTGATGGATTTTTTTTTTGGTTGTTTAGGATAATGTTCTTAAGGAATTTAAGGGTAATGGAGCATAAAATGTGCAACCTACTCTTAAATGGTTCAGTTTAAACAAGTTATTTAATTTGTACTTAAAGATTCTGTACATTTGAGATTGTTTTAACTTTTTAAAAATTATATACTAAAAATAAAATTTACAGCTTAAACTGTAAATTCTGTCCATGAGGAAGTGTGGGCAACCTTTCACGATTATATTTTTATTATCATCATTATTATTTACTTTTTCATTGATTCAAGGGGGGGAGGAAGAGAGGGAGGAAGGGAGAGAGAGAGAGAGAGAGAGAGAGAGAGAGAAGAATTAACTCCTTGATCCACTTAGTTATTCCATTTAGTTGTGCACTTATTGGTTGTTTCTTGTATGTGCCCTGACTGGGAATCAAATCCACCTCCTTGGCACACCAGGATGACGCTCTATCCATTGACTTACCCTGTCAGGGCCCACAATTATATCTTAAAGGGTCCCCCCCTTTTATTCGATAATGCTAGAATCAGCTGGAAATGTCTGTTTAATTTTACACCCTGTGCTAAGATTGTTTTAAATTGAATAAGAAGGCTGAGTAGAAGTAAAATAACATACTTCAGCGATCTTTATGGATTCCCAGGGCCCTGAAAGTGGAAACCTTTATTACGTTGACCTCCCCAACTTTGCGAGTAAGTGAAAACATCGTGGCTACTTAAGAGCCAGCTCAGTAATTGCTGCCATAAACTATGCACCACAGCCCCTGCCACAGATGCCCATGTCCCACGGCAGGCAGCCTCCGGATGAATGCCCCTTGGCAGGATGGGTTGGGAACCTAAGCCCAAAGTTTTATGCCAACTTGCAAAGATCCGTCGTGCTGTTGCCTCTGAACCCAACCCACTGCTGAAGAGGGTGGGCTCCGGGAAGGAAGACAGGTTTGGATTCAGATGAAACCCCCAAACACTATACTTTTTCCCACCTGTGCTTTTGGGAGCCCCGGAAGCAATCAGTGCTCCTGCCGGACCGAAGTGGCCTTTTTGGTTTTGGTCTCTTAACATGTGAAGAAAAGGATTTCAGTATTCAAAAGGTAACCCAGGAATGATGAAAATGGGGCATTAAATGAAAGGACTGTGTGTGAGTTCCTTAAACGCTGAGCGCATGCTTCCTGTGATTTACTTCAATTTGACTCAAACAAAGAACTCATCATCTAGAGCTCCTGCTCCGAGAAATGCCCTGTGCAAAGCCACCTGGGATTTCAGAAATGGGAACAGAGTCAATGCTGTAGATCAAGTAATTGCTATGGAGTCAGACAGACATGGGTTCAAACCCCAGTTCTACCATGCAACAATGACATTCAGTGGTTACTTTAATCTTCCTGACTTTTCATTTCCTCAACCATAAAATAAGAATGTCATTAATACTACCTGCTGTGTGGAGTTGTTGGAAGTATTTTAAGATATTAAATACAGAAAGTGCTGACCAGAGCACCTGACCCACATCAGCATCAGCAGCTATAAGCATAATTGTTATTGCATCATTTTATTAGAATAGAATGGGCCATGTTGTAGAGACAGACAAATATGTTCCAAATGCTGAGTCTTTTTGTTGTTGTGGGTTGATTTTAGAGAGACACAGAGAGGAAGGGGGAGAGAGAGATGGAAGCGTTCACTTGTTGTTCCACTTAGTCATGTACTCACTGGTTGCTTCCTTTATGTGCCCTGACAGGGGATCAAACCTGCAACTTTGGAATTTCGGGATGACACTCCAAGTGACTAAGCTAACAGGCCTGGGCCCCAAATTCTGAATTTTAAAATAATAAGGCTTATTTCTCACTCATACCAATTCATGTAGATCAGGCAACTCTCTTCTATGCTGTAGTCATGCCCTCTGAGACACATGGCTTCCACAGTTGCTATGGCAGAAAGAGATGGAAGAGTGGTTCTAGGTGCTGACCTGAACGTGGCACAAGTCACTGCTCACATCACATTGACAAGAACTCAGTCGTGTGGGTCTCACCTACCTGCATAGCATACAGTCTTCTCGTATGCCAGGAAGAAAGGGCATGTGGGCATAAGGCAGTATCTCTTCCACAATAAGCAACAAGCAAATAAGATCGGTAAGCCAAGGACAACTGACGTAAAGACTTTGAGTGACATAGGAAAAATGTATTTTAAAAGAGCCATAGTGGCCCTGACTGGTTGGCTTAGCAGTAGAGTGTTAGCTTGGTGGGTGGAAGTCCCAGGTTCAATTCCTGGTCAGGGCACACAGGAGAAGGGACCATCTGCTTCTCCACCCTTCCCTCTCCTCACCCACCTCCCCACAGCCATGGCTCATTTGAGCAGGCTGGCCCTGGGCACTGAGGATGGCACCATGGCCTCCCCTCAGGCACTAAAAGAGTTCAGTTGCCGAGCAAGGGCCCCAGCCTGGCAGAGCATCACCCCCTAGTGGGCCTGCCAGGTGGATTCTGGTTAAGGCTTATGTGGGAGTCTGTCTCTGCCTCTCCACCTCTCACTTAATAAAAAAAAAAAAGGCAGAATATAATCAAGATCATAAAACACAGACATACTGCACTGAGAGCACAGAAAAAGAGAAATATCTTCAAAGTGGAAGCAAAAGACTTTATGACAAAGAAGTCATCTAAGTTGGACCTTGAATGATATGTAGAACTAAACACATAACAGAACAAGCAGGTGCTCAAAAACGACTGATGTCGCGTGTACATTCCCATCGCTGAGCACACAATTCACATTTTTAGCATGTTTCTAAGTGGAACCTAATTTTCTGGGAGAACTCAGAATATCCACACAATTTCATCCAATATCAGCAAGAACTAAGAAAAACTAAATGATGCTGAAAGACGTAAATAACTGAAGTGGGCTTCATCTACTCTCTTGGTGAGCTCAAGGGAAAAGTGGGGATTTTCTGGGTGTTGCAATTATCTACGTCTATGTAACTACCCAAAACATAAGGTTGAGAGTTGAGGTAGGGCTCATCTGGGTGATCCTTCAGTCCCATGTACGATAAATAAGGACACTTATTAGTATTCAACTGGTGGGTGGGCTGGTCTGGAGCACCCAATAGGGCTTTCCCCACATCACTTGCACCTTGGCAGGGATGGCAGGGAGTCTGGGCTCAGCCAGGACTGCTCATCTGAGTGGAGTGCCTATCTTGGCCTTTCTGGCATGGTAGCCTCAAGGTGATCACACTTCTTACACAGTGGCTCAGGGTTTCAAGAGTAAGCTTCCTAGCAAATCAGGTGCAAGCTCCTGGCTTTTCAGTATCAAGCCCACCACGTTTTATTGGGCATAGCAAACCTCTAAGTTTAGCCCAGATTCAAGGGAGTGGGAATTAGATCCCATCTCTTAATGGGAGAAAAGTAAAAAACTTGCAATCTTCTTTAGTTGGCCACACTGGGGTTTAAAACAGAGAGGGTGATTTAAAAAAAATTAAATGAGTCCTGAACTGTGGCGGCATAGTGAATAAAAAATGTTAACCTGGAACGCTGAGGTTGCCAGTTCAAAACCTCCAGCTTGCCTGGTCAAGGCACATATGGGAGTTGATGCTTCCTGCTCCTCCCCCCCACCCAAATGAATAAATAAAAAATCTTTAAAAACATTAAATGAGGCCCTGGCCGGTTGGCTCAGTAGTAGAGTGTTGGCCCAGTGTGTGGAAGTCCCGGGCTCAATTCCCAGTCAGGGCACACAGGAGAATTGCCAATCTGCTTCTCCACCGCTTCTCCCCTTCTCCTCTCCCTCTGTCTCTGTCTCTGTCTCTCTTTCTCTCCCATAACCATGGCTCGATAGTTCGAGAAAGTTGTCCTTGGGCACTGAGGATGGCTCCATGGCCTAAAATAGCTCGGCTGCCTGAGCAACAGAGCAGTGGCTCAGACTGGCAGAGCATTGTTTGGTAAGAGGCTTGCTGGGTGGATCCTAGTCGGGCGCATGCGGGAGTCTGTCTCTCTGCCTCCCTGCTTCTCACTTCAGAAAAAGAAAAAAAAGTTAAATGATCAAGTGTTTCTTGAATCTTTCCAGTTTACAGGGCCTGATGGGAGGCAGTGTGTAACAGTTGGGGTCTTGTGACGGCCTCAAGCAGTGGGCAAGCCCAGTCGAGTCCCCCCGCTCCATGTGCCGGCATCCATACCTGTTGCGTGGGTATGGTCACCCCCATCCAGCCATAGTTGAATTCATGGAAAGGAAATTAATTAAATGGGTGGAGAAAAGCTTTGAAAAATGTGAACTGCTGTAATAATGCCAAGTACTGCGTTATTACCAGGGGTGGCATCGGCCTTTGGGGACCCAACCGTCTGACTGGGGAAGTGAGACCTCACTGGCATGGAAAGAAGTGTGAAGAACACCAGAGACCACGTGAACGAGAGCTGAGAGCAGAGCTCTGAGTGGGGCTGTGAGCTCGCAGGGCAGAGAAGGGAGGGAGGGGGATGAGCCACTGGGAAAAGACTTCTGTGGGTCAGACGTCTTCTGTCCCATTCAAAACACATGACGATTTACAGCTCTGTGTGAACTCTGGGAATTAGCACCCTAGGCATGTGCACACACACTGCTGTTTTTGCTTCAGGATGACTCTTTATTTGCAACTGCCTTGTGGGAAAGAGGAGATCCAGCCTTGCTATCTGAACCCTGCACCAGCGCCAGACAGCAACGACACACATGACTTAGGCTGTGCTCCTCACCTAGACGCAGCTCCTGAAGCCTCCAGGCCTCCAGGCTGTGGGGCTGCAGCCTCAGTGTCTTCACAGGAAGCTGAATCTAATAGGCCTGAGCCTTTCCTCGGGCTCCCTCCTTGGTCTCTGAGATCTGTTTCTGAGTGATAGCCTCTGGTGGCTGCATCACCTTTGTCCAGATGGGAGGAGCCCAGCTCTTAGGGACATCTTCTGGGAGAGCCCTGCTGCTGCTGGCAGCGTGCCAGGCTACTGAGGCGCTCTGGGCCGGGCCAGAGCTTTGGCTGTGGTCTTGGGGGGAGCAGCAGGGAAAGCCAAAGCTTTGCCAGCCCAAGGTTCCCCTTCCCTAGGCATTGCCACTGGTTCGAGCTTGTTAGATCTCCGCAGACTGTATGCAGCCACAGAGGCAGGACACCTCCAGGAGTGCTCCTCTGGGCCTGAGCTCGGTCCTCCACCTGCCCCCAAATCTGCTGCTCTGGGGTTCTTCTCATACGGGGGCGCCAAGCCCGTGTAGGCCAGAGGGGCTCATAGCCAGCTTCCCAAAGGGCATTCATGTGAGTGAGCCGGGCAGATAATCCACCTGCGCCATCACAGATGAGATAACTCAGACTCTGAGGGGCAATGCCTCCAGCTCAACCTGATTGTTTTTGTCCTTTCTCTGTTTTACCCACTCTAAAAAGAAAGGACTCTGTGAATAGACTTCTTCATCCACATCTCCTATTTTCAGTATTATGTTCCTCATTAGTCCTGCATTTGCTAAGGCCTGCAGGGGCTCAATATTTCTCCTCTATGTTTTCTAAGTGTCAGATACCTTAAACGTGCTTGCCCCATCCCTCTCAGACCTCAGCAAGACCCCGCTGTAATTTCTTCCTCTCTAGGACTCAGTTTCTTCAGAACTGAGAGGAAGACATTAACTTTGTCTGTGTGTGTTGGTGTGTGCATGCACGTATGTGTTAGCAGCTTTACTTTGT
The DNA here is from genome assembly GCA_037038555.1 of Rhynchonycteris naso. NCBI lineage: Eukaryota > Metazoa > Chordata > Mammalia > Chiroptera > Emballonuridae > Rhynchonycteris > Rhynchonycteris naso. Next base: position 19,128,592 of record CM073003.1, read on the forward strand.
GTGTTATTAAAAGTTCTCAACCCCTTTCTATTGCTTCTTTTCCAGATCCTTTTCTGTGGCTTCCCAGGTCTTGCCCAGGAGATAGTTAGTGAACCAGCACTGATTTGGCCTCGTGGGCATGGGGAAACTCCTTAAGGTTCTCTCCTCTCTCTTTTACTTGGTGCTCTGTCCTTCTTGTGGAAATTTGCGGGGGGATGAAGGCTCCTGGAAGCTGGGGACCAACTCAAGTCATGTGTAGAACCATTTTTCCTCCGAGTCAGAGGCTTCCTGGGGATGAGGATGCACTTGGACTTCCTCTGGCTGCTGTACACGAGCTGGACAGTGTGGCATCTCAGAGCCACAGTCACCCACAGGCCGCCCCCATTTTTGTAGGGTGCTATCTACCTTAACTCTCCCGCCAGACCCTCTGCCAGCCTGAACTCCACCCCAATGCCTGACAGTGGGCTTCCAACCACTGACCCGGTCAGTTCACATGCAGAGCTTGGGCAGTTCCATGGTGTTTGGCCTCATGTCTGCAGATCTTCTAGTGGCTGGTTGAGCCCTGTGGTCACTGTGTCTAGGGCTTCAGAACCATGCCATTGCCACCAAGGACCATGACCACCCAGCCCCCCCCCCTCGCAAGAACACCCCTGAACAAAATGCTCCCCGTGGTCTCTGTAAAGTTCAAGTGGAGAACAGCAAGGCTTCAAGCAATGAAAGTTGAGTTCAGTGTTACTGTCACAATTAGTGTTGCCACGTAGGGGTCTCACTTTGAACAAAGTAAGCTGGCACCCTCTGGACTAGGACCTACCTGAATGTGAAACTGACTCTAATAGTCTTGGGTGAATGGTGGGGCCTCTTTGGTTCCCAGTTTCCTGGTCTGTAAAGTGGGTATCCTGGTGCCGACCTCACACGGATTCATGAGAAAGGAAGGTAACAACAGAACAGATGCAATGCCTGGTACAGTGAACACTGAGCTGAGGCGAAGCCCCTGCCTTATGAGGTATAGAGCTGGGCAGTATCCAGGCTGATGGTCTAGTGGCTTTTTAGAGGTGCAAGGATCCCAGGGAAGAGTATGTCACTACCAGGTAGTCCTGAGTCTGCCAATTGCCCACCTTTCTGAGGACCAAAACTTTCACACCCAGAATCCCTGACGTGGTTTCTCTCCTCCATCTTCCCCACTGGGAAGAGTACCCTTGAGGGGGGTGGAATCGTCTTTGTCCTCCAGTGCCAGACGAGTCGGTCCAGGTAAGCACGTGGGCGCAGACCTGTGCGATGTCACACTGCTGCAAGGAGACAGAACAAACCAGAACCCGCCAGCTCCTGAAGGGAAGAACCTGCCAGCAGCTAGAGAGGCTGAGAGAGACCTCGGGGCCTGAAAAGGGAAGCTCGGATTGTCAGCTCCCGAGGGGCTCTATCAGCCCTTTGGTTTTGTTGTTCTCTCCAAGGTAACCAGGAGACACTCACAGGCCTGACTCTGGCCTCTCTGCCTCCTAGGGCAGGGATGGGCAATCTTTTGAGCTTGTTGTGTCAAAATTCGCCAAAAAACCGAGCATAACTCGGTGGTGTGTCACTTGGAGAAAAACGGCCTCACCGGAAGTCCCAGAACTAGACGCTCTGTGCCGGAGTTCTGTTGTTTTGGCCTACAGACCTCCGGCACAGAGTGTCTACACTACAGCAAATGTTTTATCCTTGGCTACCCACCTGGCCGTGCAGGAGCTGGGGATGAAATGTCCTTCTCGGCATGCGGCCCCATGCTTCTCTGGTATGCGGCTGCGTGTCACTGAAAATGGCTACGTGTGTCAGTGCTGACATGCGTGTCATAGGTTCACCATCACGGCCCTAGAGCCTTTCACGGGGCCCAGCACACAGACATGTGTGTAAATATTTGCTGAAATGAACTGACCCATATCGGAGATGCTGCCACCGCAGAGTGCCAGCGCCTGAGACGCAAGCACAGAGCATGGAGCGCTCAGGTTGCCAGATCTCCCCTCCTCCCTGAAACCAGGCTGGCAGTGGCTCCAACTCCGCACCATCTTCTGAGAGTCCCTTCTGTGCAGGGAAGTGAGAACTGCCCTCCCGGTGCTTATTAACTTCGGTGCATCTCATTATCCTCTGTACAGTTGGGTAATTCTGAATTGCCTGACCTCCCTGCATCCGTTTCAGGGTTTTAAACGATTGACAGCTCCAATTAGCTGTAATTAGAAAGGATTAAAACCATCCATCAGGCTAGTTTTATGGATAGACCCTGTGCTTCTTACATCTTCATTTGAAGTGGAGGGTGGGGAGGTGGCAAGCTGACTTCAGTCTCTCCCTCTCGGTCGGTCCCTCTTTCTCTTTAAACCAGACCCGAGCATGCAGACGTTTGTGGTAGAGAGGACCCTGCTTGCTCACCAAGGGCCAGCCTGCCCTGGTCTTCATTGTGTTGTGTTAGGCAGCTGATAAAGGAAAGAGAGCTGAATTCTAACTAGATTGTGAGCAGGGGCAGGGGTGCGGGCAGGTCTTTAAAAAGGAAAAATCGCAGAGGCTGTAATCCCCGTTGCAAAGTCTCACTAGGAGCTGGTCATAATGATGTGCTCCCCGGCACTCCAGCCTGCTTTTGTTTACCTAACAGTTTGACAATGCATATTTATGCTAATCGGCAGTGGGGCTGTGTTGGCTGTTCATTAATTAGCATCTGATTCCTCCTGAGTTATCCAGGCTTCCAGAACTGGCTAATTTGATAAACAGTTGATCTTCCCTTCAAAGGGCTCTCCTGTGGCATCTAAGTCTGGACTGAACCTGAGTGTCAGGCCCAGCCTTGCACCCCACTGGGAGATGACAAAAGAGATCAGGCAGCAGAAATGTGATGAGGCCTGACAGCCCAGGAATCTAGGAGCTGGAAAGTACTCAACAGGTGGTCAAGTCTGATCTGGGACTAAGGCAGCAAACACTTGATACGTTCAGATTTGGCCTCACTGGTTGTGTTTAGAAGTCTCCATATGCCATAGCCTCAACCCTTCACAAAGGCCCAATAAAAACATTTACAGAGCATTGTCTCACGTCATCTTCATAATAATGGTATTATTAGCATCATCCCATTTTACAGATGTGGCAGTCACGGTTCAAGGAAGGCTGGATAAAAATAGCTGAGCTGAGACTCAAGGCCAATTAAACTCTGCGCCCTTCACCCTTTCCCCAGCTTTGCTGACTAACAGGCTGAAACTATCAACATCAGAGCTCAGAGAATCAAACTGAAGGTGGATGCAAGTGCCAAAGACAGGGCGGGGTTTTCCCCAGCGCAGGGACCCTGGGGAGACTATCACAATTAACCATCCCACCCAGACAGAAAGCTGCTGGGAACCCCCTGCAGGGGGAGACTGCTAGGTCTCAGGCTGGAGGAGAGGGAGGGCAGCCCAGGGTAGAGAAGTCAGTGCAGTGCAGGGTGACTGATGTGTTCAGTTCTGCAAGCAGAAGCCAGAGGTATGTGAAAGCTACACATATGGTCTCCGTGTCAGGGGCCCACTGTTTTCACCTGGCCACACCCATTAAGCTAGGGCTTTGCTAGTGCTGCCCTGTCTCACTCACCCCCATCACCTCACCGCCCTGCTAGTGGTGAGCACCTTCACCGTTCCTGTGTCAGACCAGAGCACGCCTGCGCACACACACACACACACGCATCTACATGGCCACACACACATGCACACAGAGACACACACACGCATCTACGTGGCCACACACACATGCACACAGACACACACACATGCATAAGCAAAACCATTGCATGACTTTCCTCCCGCTCTGCTATTCTGAGCACAGGACCCTGGCTCAGCCCCACAGCTGACGGCCCCTAGTAGACCCCACTCCAACCCGAGCCTTATGAATAATACATCCATCTCGTCCACGTCTCACTGAAGGGACACAGGTTTTAAGCCACATCCAGAACAAGAGGCAAGGAAAGCACAGGAAGGCTTTATCCCGCAGAAACTGCAGAAGTCCTGCCCCAGGCAGCCGGGGCTCACAGGGGTGGGAAGCTCCCCCAAACCCTCCCCAACCCCCAGCAGGGAGCTGCCCTTCTTCCAAGGCCTCCCTTCCTGTCTGTTGCTCTTCCTGACAGACCTCAAACTTGGGAGGACGCAGCACCACTCTCAGAGGTCATGGGTAGGCAGTGACGGAAGGTAAATTGATGATTGGTGTTAAAGGGGCACACTCGCCACTCAACGCTCTGGCAGTCCCACTGCAGGGCTGTTCAGGATTTTCCCTTTCCCTGATTCATATCATCATCATTTCGTTTGCTGCAGGAAGTAGCCTGGCAAGTTCTTTTACTTCCCTAGGCAGCTGGTTGTGCATTTATTCCCAGCCACTCAGGGCTAGAGAGGCCCTGGGGTTGCCTGCTTTCCTGCTTCCTGTCTCTCCTCCCAGGACCCAAGTTTCAGGGGGAAGGGAAAGAGCAGGGGCAGTCTGTCACCAGGCAGGTGGGACAAGGACCTCCACCAATAGAACCAGAGGGCCAGGGGCCAGGAGCTGGCTGAGATCAACCCTTTGAGTTCCAGAGTGATCAACTGCTACACATACACACACACACACCCTACAAGGCCCCTCAGACCCTGACGCTGAGCAAAGCCGAACATCTTCACCCAGCCACCAGCATGCGCAGAGCACTGAGACTGAAAGATCTGAACTGAGACTTTCAACAACAGAAACCAGAAAACCTGTGATCACAGCCATGCTGTGAAGAAGTTCATGACCACATTAACAGAATAAACTTCAGCGCATGGAGAAAAGTCTGGCTCAGGATTCCAGTTCTGCCTCCAGCTGTGTAACAGGATGGCAAGAGGCCAGAAAGGGTTTGATGAGGCCCCTCTACCACCAACTTCAAAGGGCCGGGGTCACTCCCATCTGATTAATACCTGCCTCACCTGTTGAGCCCTCTTTGACCTGGTTTAGCATTTCTGTCAGGTAAACAGGGCAGGGATTATAATCACCAATTTAAAAATAAGAATTCGAGGATAGAGAGGGTGAGTGATTCTTCTAAGTCTGCCCAGCAAAAACGTGCTAGAGCTGGACTAGACACGGCCTGTGCCTGCCACCCCATAGCTGACCTGGAAATACCCCACAGCTGTCCCTGGCTCCTACACACAGAGGCTCCCTTAAATTGGTCCCAGAATGTAGCTTATCACAGATTCTGGTGATTTCTGTCACCTTGACATTTTCCCCATATTGACTCCACTTCTCTCAAAATGTTGCTTTAGAACATGGTTCTTAACCTGAGTTCTATCGAACCCTAGGGGTTCGATGAGTTGGTCTCAGGGGTTCGGAGAAGCCTCTGCCGCGGAGGCCAGAATAAAGTAATACCGTAATTTGTTGTGAGTTCATGCACTTTATTGGTTTTGTTCTTTGAGCAAGGTGATGTTCATGCACGGCTCATCTTGTGCACCAGTAAAAAAACATATACCTATGTCTTGAATTTGGGGGAAAAATCATATTTTATTTATCACTAAAGAAGGGTTCGGGTTCGGTGAATGCGCATATTAAACTGGTGGGTTCGGTACCTCAAAAAAAGGTTAAGAACCACTGCTTTAGAAGATAGCTGGGCTGGGCAGACCTTTCAGGCAAAATGTGGCTTTTCTGGCTGCATACCTTGCCACCTGTCACAGGAGAGCATCCCGCTCTTTTCTGCGCATTTCTACTTCTGGCTTCTGGTGCATTTCTACTTCTGGCTTCTGGTGCCTCAGGCCACTGGGCTTCCATGTCCCCTGGACTCTCAGGCTCTTACGTATCTGAAGCCCAAAGCAGGTGGGGAGGCCTCCTAGGCTGGGAATGACCACCCCGGAGACCCTTCCTGGCCACCCTGCTGCACGCCTTCCCATAAAAGATGAAATGTCCTACCAGGAGGCTCTCAAACCCCTGGCTACTGCTTTGCCTGAGCTAAAACATGGCCTGGAGCTATTTCTGAGATTCCATTGCTCACAGACAACAGATGTTTGCTCAATAAACCTCAAATCCACCCACAGCCTCACTTTGACGTAGCCCCACAGCTGAGTAACCTGTTCAGGGCCCCTAGCTGCTGGCACACTGTGTACCCCACCTTTTACAGGTGCCCGTGGGCAGGGCCCGGGGCTTAACTCATTCATGCCTCTCCACTTACTCTGTATGTATTTTTGCCTTTTAGTTTTTAATTCTGGAGGCCCATCCTTACAAAATAAACATTTTCCAATTTCACTCAACTGCAGCCCCCAACACAACCCTCCTGGCCCACCCCACCCTGCATCTGTGCCTGCGCAGGTGCCCAACCCATCCACTCGCAAGGCCCCGCCCACTCTCAAGGCCCCTAAGAAACATCATTTTCCAATGAAGCCCTGAAATGTAGGGTCAAGAGGAGCATCCGCTCCTCCCTTGGAAAATACCCCTACTGTGTCACAGGCAGGAGGAAATAGCTGTCCCTGCTGAGGTTTCTTGAGCCTGGCCAGAAAAACCTCTGTTTCAAGAGGCTTTTTTATAGATCAATAGACTGTGCTTGCTCCTGTGTTACTGGACCAAAGAGCTCTCGAATGTATAGTGTCCAAAAAAAAAAAAGAGAGAGAGAGAGAAAGAGATCAATACGACAAGGATACTAAGAACACATTCATTATCAGGAAACACTGTCCAATCAGTCACTGGTGCCACTGGAGGGGTAGGAATTAACTCTGGGGGGAGTAAGACTAACCTGCTTCCCTCATTCCCTCCAACCCCCTTAATCACTTTTAGCAAACTTAAATGTTCTCAGTTTTCTGTCCACTAAGGGTATGTCATACCTGTGTGCATGGGCAGGGCAGGTATAGAGGTGTGTTGGGGGACAGTGGAGACAGCTGCCCATCGGGTCTGACCACAGGTTGCCTTGGGAGTGGGGGGTGAAGAAGACTAGGCTTTGAGATATCCTCAAGTATGATTCCCTGAGACCCAGTGATTCTGAGGGCTCAGGGAACAGAATGATATCTGCTACCCTCTGACCACATTCCTAGCATACTGAATGACATATTACTGACGACACAAACCAGGATCCTTTCAGGGGTGGGAGAGGGCACCACTAATATAGCTACACTGGGGTCTGTCTCAGGCTGGCCCGTGTGCTGTTCTGTTGTCCTTTTCTCCCAAAGCAAAGCACTGCCTTCAGGAGAGGATCTGGCTCAAAGAAAACACACACATACACAAGTGCACACACATACCTAAATATGCACATGCTTGCATCATGCATGTTCAGAGTGATGACATTTGATCTGGCAGAACAGGAAATATACTGAGGTTATCAGGATACTCAACTCCACATAAGACAGCAGTGCAATGCTGCCCTCTGTAACCAAACATATATTAGGAGACAAGATGTAACTGTGACATGGGGGGGGGGGGAGCGGACAGCCCCACTCTGCACTGTGCTACCTTCCACCACTGTACCGCCTGCCTTGCCCCGGGAAGAGATCCAGAGTCCTACTGCACTGGGACCATCCAAGCAGCAGGTGGGATCTCCGTCAACTTCCACCCAAAATAGACAAGCTCATCTTTGTCAGGTCATGTCCCTGCCTGTCACCAGAGTGGGCGCCCAGTCCTCATAGGATAGACCAGCTCCTCTAGGTACATTCAGGACCCAGCGCACTCCGTTCTTAAGTAATCATCAATTACCTCGTCTCTCTGCCCTGGCTCTTTAACCTCTTCCCCCTCTTAGATTAACCCTATTGGCATTTGAACATGGTCTAATCTTTGTCATTAATAAGAGTAATAATAATTTGTTTAAATCTCTAGATCTCATGTCATCCTCTAGCTAGCTCTATAGTTCTGTCTCTTCGCAACCCAGCACCCCAAATTGTTCACTCTGTGTCCCCTCTTCGCACTTTCCAGTCATGCCTCAACGCACTCCAGTCCACTGCCTCTGTCTCAGTGTCAGAACAGCTTCCACTGACGTCACCAACAACCTCTATACCACTAACTCCATTGGACACTTGTCCAGGTTCCTGTCACATGAGCTCTTAGAGGCTTTAATGACCCAGTTGACCCCTCTCTCTCTCCTCCTTAAAGCACTCTCATCTCTCAGCTTCTCTGGCTCCAGAAAACCCTGCCAATTTTCCTCCTACCCTTCTGTCACCTTCTTCTCAACCCCCAGCCAGCCTCTGGACTCTGCCCACCTTTTACCTGTTGCCTGTCCTGGGTCCTCTCTCCTGCCCCATTTCCTCTTCTTTCTACTCCCCACCCCCCCGCCTAGGAACTTCTATACTCCCTATAGCTCCAATCACCGTCTCTGCACAAGCTTTGTCTCTCCAAGCTCCCAAGCCCGAGAATGTCCCAGAATATGTCCAGGGCTAATACGGAGTGCTCCCCCAGAACACTGTAGGGCATGGCACTCAACTCAGGATCCCGCTCTGGGGTCCCCAACCCAGGAGAGCAACGCTTTTCAATCCTCTCGTTAGTCATAAAGAAACTCAGGAGACAGCCTTCAGATGTCATCCTCATGCTCCACATCTAAGCCATGACCAAGCCCAGTTGTTCCTTTCCTTCTAAATTTCTTAAAACTACTGAACTTCCTCATCTCCACTGCCACAATTCTAGTCCATCTTCATTAGGATTCTTCACCGGGACTTATGTACTAGCCCACTTACTTGTCTCCTATACTTACTCCATAGAACAATAAAAAATATATTTACTTACACAAATTAAATCATTGCTCTTTTTTCTGAAAACAATATCATTACTGTGATCTACAAACCCCTGTATGATCTAAGACCCCCTTGTCTACAGCTCCAGTCCCATTCTGCACCCCTCTCCCAAGTCATTATGTCCCAGAAAGACTGCTTTTTTATTTCCTCAAGCACTCTGACTTCTATTTAGCCTTCAAGGAGCTTTTTCTCTGGCTCTAATTCTCTCTACTGCCCTCTCCCTTCAGCTAGCCCATCTCCACCTCTCCATGCAGTCTCAGCCTTAAATGCCTCAATTCCCTAACCTCAATTACCATGCCCTTGCATCTTGCTGTTGGCATCTTATAATTCCATTTGGTTGCACACATAATAACCATGAGAAAGAATTATTTGTTTACATATGTCTTGTACGCCATGATTGTAGTACTTATGTTAGATCAGACAAGGATCTCAAGGTCTGGGTGGTTTTTATTAAATGTTATTTTTGCTAAATGTTCAATGTAGCACAGTATTTTGCAGATGCAACTGTAAACAGAATGAGCTTAATAGGAATCCAACCTGATAAGTGTAGCCAACTGCAAATATGAAATCAACATGTAATTAACACAAAGTGTATGCAAGCAATGTCTCAGCCTCCCTTCCGGGAGACAGGGCTTTGGACATGAATTGCCGTCTCCTTTTCTTGCTGCCAAGCAAATAAACTTACCTAACAACCACGACTCATTTTTATTTCAACTGTATATCCAATGCCTTTTCTATAATAGATGCTCATTAAATAGTTGATGAATGACTGTTGTACTTTTAAAATAATGGAAATGAACAGGAATCTGTTCAGAAGAGAGAGACCCAGGGGGAAGAGGTTTTAAACAATGCCACAATAATAGAAAACACTTCAACAATATTTACAATAAGCCAGGTACAACACTAAGAACTTTATTTGTATTGTCCTGATTGATCCTCAAAGCAATCCATTTAAAGGTTCTACTGTTACAATCCTCATCTCATATATATGGAAGTTGAGGCACACCATTAATAAGTCAGGGGCTAGCACAGCCAGGCTGACCCCGAGGCTCAGCTCTTGGCAGCTCCACTGTACCGACTCTGCAGGGATCAAGTGAGAAGAAAAGGAACCGTCAAACACATGAAGTGCTGACACGCGGATGTTTGAAACGCAGCTTGTTCAGTGTGGGCCCAAGGGATGGGATTAGAAACAATGATTGATGAAATATAGAAAAACAAACTTCAGCTCAATAATGGGGAGAAATTATGATGACTACGCCTGTCCAAAAATAGAATAGACTGCTCAGGTGGAGATACTACATAAAGGCTAGAAATCAGTTGGACATATAAACGACAGGCAGATACTAAGTGGGCAAACTGACTAGAACATGTGCTGCCTATTGTCACCTTGACAGCCTGGGCAATTTATCTCCCATACTTTATACATTTCCATTTGTCCTACTGAACAATGAACATATTTTCAGCTCCATGGCCATAAATCTCAATTATCAAGAAAAAGATAGCATTAATTGACTAATAAGGTGGCTTCTTCAATTCTTTTTGAAAGAGGCAGAGGCTAAAATTTTTTCGACAATTAAGAAAATACTAAGATAGGTAGGTGGGCTCATTTTGGAACAATTTGCAACAGAAGAGAGGCTCCTGGTCACCGTCGCCAATCAGAAATTCAATGAGCCAGGGCACCCATCCCCCAGTGTTTCAGCTCTCCCGGGGGTTTCATGGGGAGCCTTTCTCTTTCTTCCTCTCTAGTCTTTCAGCTGCTTTGTTTGAGGATAGTTAAATTCTCTATCAATTTACATGTTTGTTTACAAAATACATCACAGACTGGGAAAAAAATTTCACCAGACCAGCCTGTTGTTTCTAGGCTTCTAAAGTAATTTTTTCAGTGATAGGGTGAAGGGAATAAAATAAAAAAGAAAGTAAGAAAATAAAAATGAAGGGGCTGGTGGGAGAAGCCTAAACACTGCAATTTTCCAACCATTTTCATCCAAATTGTCTGCAATTTCCCCGTGGCCCAGGCTCCAAATTGCGAGTGAATGCTGCTGCGGCAGTAACCCCGGCTGCAGCCCAAGGGCTGTCGCCATAACAGCGGACCCCAACACAGAAAATGCAGATGGACACCCTGCCAAGACAGTGGAAGGAGTGCCAAGACAGAGTCTGGGATTTAAAGCCGGACGCAGCTGAGGAAACGTGGCCCAAATCCCTCATCTCACTCTCTTGCTTCTAGAAATAGTCCTCACCTAAGTCTGCAGGAATCTAAGTCAGAGAATTTTGGACATTACAAACTCCCTTCCTCCATTCCCTTTCTCCCCATACCTGCATGGATGAAGCCCAGAGAGGTGCAGTGACTTCCCTGAGGCCACACAGCAAGTTACTGTAGCAGTAAGGCCTTGGCTTGGGACTGCTAGTACTGCTTCTTTCTCTGACCAACATAGGGAAAGGTCTTGCTAAAGTACCTTACCTGCCCATGTGAAAATAAAAGGAGACCCATGAATAAAATCTAGACAATGTAGTATTCTTTGCCTATGAAAGTCAACTCTGAAACCCTAGAGAATAAGATCCAGCCATAAATGAGAAAGAAGACACATACTTAATGGTATGTAAATATCTTGAACCACTGTAAGTTCATTAAAATTCGTAATGGAGCTCATAATTAAACATATAAATACATGGTGTGGCAGGCATTAAATCTAATTATTGCACTTCTGAAAATCAATTTATGCATGCGGTTATTAATTTGTGGGTGTAATTAATTACCAGTGACAAGATCAATATGCAGTTACCACATCTTGGCTGCCACCTCACCCTGTCAGAAGAATGGGTCCACGCTCAAATTCTGGTGACAGCAAGTTTCCTGGAGAAACCAGGGATGAGCTCTGGCATAAATTCGGTTTAGTAGGAAGAGTTCTGAGCTGTGGTTCATTGACTTCTCCACCACTGTGGTGTATGTCCCTGCACAGACTGAGCTTTGTAGAAGGCTGGATGGCCTGTGGCTGTGGCCATGCAATTTCACATTGGATTCAGGCAGACCGTAGAGATCTCCAGCAAACAACGCCCCTCCCAAGGAGGCAGCCAATCTGCAATGTGCAATCTGCCACCCTGAGGGCAAGCACCCACAGCCTTCCATAGACAACACACAAGTGGCGCTGCCCATGCTCATGCACCAATCAGGCAAAATACAAATGAGTAAGCTTAACACACTTGTTTGCCCAACAAACACTGTGTCCGCATATGACATCTAAGGACAATTTTAATGTCTCCTGCTCTGATGCTGGCAGCAGGTGGGTGCAGTTTCTGGCCTCCACTCTGCTGCCTCCTGTCTGTGGGATACAGTCAGGTGAGTTCCTCCTCTAGTGCCCCCTGTGAGATGAGAGGATGGTGAGGGCATTACCTCCAGAGCATCCGGAACAGGGCCAGGCACACAGCCATCATTGGTATCATTTACCAAGTTGTGCCAGCCTGTTTTTCTGTGACAGTGAAGTTCACTTATAATAAAAATAGATAATAAATGGAAGTTATTATTATCCTGATTCTTCCAACCTGTCAAGGTTGTTGTGTGGGCAGGGGATCAATAAAAGATACCGCTTAAGAAAGCCTTTGCAAACTGCAGAGTATCCAGCAGCTGAGCGTGCACATGTTATCCTGGTCCAGAGGGGAGGGGTCACTGTTGAGGGCCTGGGCTCAGGGCAGCATCTCTTTCCCCGCCAAGTCTTCCGATGGGAAGGATGACTGGGCCAGCATCCTGCACAGTCCCTCTGGGAAGGCAACTTTTCATCTGCAATCTGAAAGTGTCAGAACCACCCTGGTCCCTGAATGAGGCAGTTGTCTATGTATAAAGACTTTAGATGACAGGCAAAGGCATGTCCAACCGATATGGCACGTTTGTTAAATATGTTCTGATAGAAAAATTATCTCCGGGAGGAAGAGAGAAACAGGATCCCCTGGTGCTGAAAGACACTGACATTAACGTGTAAAGGACTGCTCTCCGTGTCTTAAAGAATTAAGGGGAAGACAATGCGAAAAGCTTACAAGACTTCAAAGGGGCAGCTCGCAATAGCGTCGCCAGCAACCCAGAGTTGCCTGAGTGACTGTTAGCAGATGTCTACCTGCTACCCACCCAAGACTGGGCTGAAAGTGTGTTTTGAATAGACTGAGAACACATCCCTCCCCCACCCAGGCTGGTACGTGGTCCAGACTCCCAGCATGGAGTTTCTGGAGGGCACACAGCCAAGCTAATGAGCAACACTGCTCTCAGAGTGCTTGATACTGCAAGGCGACCAAATTGGCTTTCCTGGAGAATCCGGAGATGAACGATGCCACCCACTACCTCTCATCACCCCCTGCCTGAAAAAAAAAAAAAAGGGGGCTTGTTTTATTGTTCACTTCAGGGGAGGAAAATGAGAAAGATGTAACTTCACACAGCACTAAAACACTCGTCTTAAATCATCTCCAGACGCAGCTCACTAGGCCACACACAGCTCCCCATCCACCAGCACAGGGAGACCCAGCTGAAATATTTCAGCGCAAAGTCTGCGCACTGCACTGCTCCCTTGTCTGTGGCTGGGGCTTTGCAGACTGCGGCCTCTTCTACCCAGAGTGACATATTATCTAGCATTCTGGTCCTGTTTTCCTTTCCCCTTTTTTTTTTTTTCTTCGAAAGAGTGAGAGAGAATCCATGCAAAGCACTCTGCAATACCAGAACCTTGAGATTTTTTTCTATGTGCCTGTTCATGGCTTGTTCACAGTTTAGGCATTGCAAAGTGTTTCTCTTTTAATTGACACCAAGGGGCCGCTTGCTCCTTTAGAGTGATCCAGGGCTGACACTGCTCATTAAAGGAGAGAATAGGAGGTGGGGCTGAGATGGAGCTAATTATGTCGGGCTTGAGAAGAGGGCAGGTGAGAGCTTTTCATGTGAGACCTTTGCATATTGCTAAATTAAAAGAATGTCTTGCGCTGATAAACTGGTTGGAGCCAGGCGATGAAGCAGAGCTCCGTGGAGGTCAAGACCAGGGATGTTGGGGAGATATCTGTTCACTGTCATTGTGCGCTCTAAAAAGTGGTGAGGAGGGCCTGACCTGTGGTGGCGCAGTGGATAAAGCGTTGACCTGGAAACACTGAGGTCGCCAGTTCAAAACCCTGCACTGGTCTGGTCAAGGCACACATGGGAGTTGATGCTTCCAGCTCCTCCCCCCTTTCTCTCTTTCTCTCTCTCTCTCTCACTCTGTGTCTCCTCTCTAAAATGAATAAAATAAAAATAAAAAATAAATTTAAAAAAAAGTGGTGAGGAGGGAGAGTGGACGAGAGGGGGATTCGAAGGAGTCACCTGTCCCTCCAACTTCCTGTCCCCCCTTCCATAGAAGGACATACACCCTTTAAAGTCATGGATGGTAAAAAGAGGAGCCAGCCAACTATAGCCCACAAGCCAAATCCAGCCAGCAGTCTGGTTTTCATATTTTAATGGTTGGAGGGAGGGCATGGAATAAAAAGAAGAAATATGATTTCATGACGTGTGAAATTCATGTATAATTCAAATTTCAATGCCAAATAAAGTTTTATTGGAATACATATTATTGACACATTACCTCTGATGCCCATGGGCTACAACAGCAAAGTGCAATAGCTGCAGCAGAGACTATAGAACCCTTGAGGCCTAAATAGTCACTGCCTGGCCCTTTACAGAAAACATGGAGTAATTCCTGCTCTAAAGTCAATGGGAGCAGCTATGGTGAGGGCTGAGCAGTAGCTGTGAGGTGTGGAAACTGCTTTTGACCTTGGGTTAGAAATGCTGGATTTGAAGCCTAGCTTCAACTCACATACACTCTGAGCACAGATATCTGCATCTGTAAAATGGAAATATCATTTTGTGATGTTAAATAAGATGAAACATATTAGAGAAAAACTATAAAAGAAATTTGTCCCAATGCTTGGTACAGGGTAGATGCTCTAGAAATAGTAACTGGCAGCAATATTCACAGCAATCAACATGTCGAAACAGCTCAAGTTCTGCCAATGGATGAATGGATAAAGAAAACCAAATAGATATAAAATATTATTCAGCCATGCAAAAGAACAGAGTCCTACCATTTGTGACAACATGGATGACCTGGATAGATCTTGAGGACACTATGCTAAGTAAGAGAAATCAGACAGAAGAGGACGAATACTATATTATACCACTTAGATGTGAAATCTAAAAAATCGGAACTCATGGGAACAGAGAGTTCACAAAGGGCTAGGATGGTCAGTAAAGGCTGAGAGCTGGGGGCAATGGGACATGTTGATCAAAGAGTACAGGCTTCCAGTTACAAGATAAGTTTTGTGGCTTTAATGTACAGAATTGTGGTTATAGATAATACTGGCTGTATACTGGAAAGTTGCTAAGAGAATGGATCTTAAATGTTCTCCTTTGGCCCTGGCTGATTGGCTCAGTGGTAAAGCTTCAGCCTGGTATGTGGATGTCCTGGGTTCAATTCCTGGTCAGGGCACACAGGAGAAGCACCCATCTTTATCTCTAACCCTCTCTCTCTGGCTTCTCTCTCTCTCTCTCTTCCCCTCCTGCAACCATGGCTCAATTGGAGTGAGTTGGCCCTGGGCACTGAGGATGGCTCCATGGCCTCTGCCTCGGGTGCTAAGAAGAGCTTAGTTGCTGAGCAACAGAACAACACCCCAGATGAGAAGAGCATCGCCACCTAGTGGGCTTGCCAGGTGGATCCTGGTCTGAGCACATGTAAGAGTCCGTCTCTCTGCCTCCCCTCCTATCACTGAATAAAAAAAAAGTTCTCCCCACAAAAAAGAAATGGTAATTATCATATTGCAATATATAAGTATATTAAATCAATGCCTCACCTGACCTGTGGTGGTGCAGTGGATAAAGCATCGACCTGGGAACACTGAGGTTGCCAGTTCAAAACCCTGCACTGCTCTGGTCAAGGCACATATGGGAATTGATGCTTCCAGCTCCTCCCCCCCTTTCTCTCTCTCTCTCACTGTCTCTCTCTCTCTCTCTCTCTTTCTCTCTCACTCTGCGTCTCCTCTCTAAAATGAATAAATTAAAAAAAAAAGAAAAAATATGTTTGTAAAAAAAAATCTGCGAAATGCCATTATAAATCAATGCCTTATGAATCTTAAAGGCATACAATGTTATATGTCTATTATATCTCAATGAAATAGGGAAAAAGAGAACAAAGTGAATAAAATAATATATTAATATGTGGCCTTTATCAAAAGGCTGCACATCTTTAAAATATTTTTTATTGATTTTTTCTTTCTTTTTTTTTTTGAGAGAGAGAGAGAGGAAGGGAGAGAGAGATGGACATCAATTGTTGTTCTACCTACTCATGCATTCACTGGCTGCTCCCTGTATGTGCCCTGACTGGGGATTGAACCTGAAACCTTAGCGTGTCTGGATTACACTCTAACCAACTGAGCTACATGGCCAGGGCCAAGGTTGCACATCTTTAATGATCCTACTTTCCATCTTTTCAAGCCTCACCCAAATGGTCTCCCCTCCTCTGCCGTGTTGACTGAACTTTTCCCTCTTCTTTAACTCTTTGTAACCTCTTGAGGTTAGTTTCCATAGACATCTAGCTCATCCTCCCTTCATGAGTCAGGTTAGTGCCATGTGACAAGTTCCCTATAGCCCAGGGGATAGTTGAGAAGATGTACACATGCACCCCTAAGTGAGAAGCACCCAATGTAGTGCTTGGACAACACACTACAGAAGTTCAGAAATGGCAGAGGTGGTCAGTGAAGGCTTCATAAGGGAGGTGGGCCTGGTGCTGAACACGAACAGTCGTGATTTGCTTGTGCACAATTTCCCCCAGATAGGGGAGTGGCACAGTCATTCTAAGCTGTGACAATAATGAGGCAGCCAATGTGTACAGACTAGTTTCAAACAGAGCAGTTAAAGTGAGTTAGGATGTTTGAGGCTTCAAGTGACAGAAGAGCAAGCTCAAACTGGACTATACCTAAGAAATGCCTATTACCTTATATAACTAGAAGCCAGGAGTAGGACTCCAGACACAGCAGGACTCAGGTCCAGTTTCTCCGCAACTTCTACTGGCTGTGCCCATCTCTGTGTAGACTCTGTTCTCAGGCTGGTTTTCCACCTGGGGGTGGAGATGGCTGCCAGCAGCTCCGAGCCAATTTACTCCCTTGTTCACATCCATTAAAATAGAGAGAGGGGAACGATTCTCTCCTGTGCCCCTAGAATAAAAGCTCTTTCCTTCTCTCTGATTGGACAGATACGAGTTACATGATCGCTGCTCAGCAAATAGCAAGCTGGCCTCCTGAACCAGTCTATAGCAAGTCACTGGTCAGTGGGATTACCATGACTAGTTAGACTAACCATGGTTCACGCCAGGGCCCCGTTTTCCCCAACCACACAGGCTGCACGGAGAAGCGGTGGCCACCTGGATAAACTGGAGTGTTGCTCCAATTTAGGAAGCCGGAAAGGGGACTGGATGCTGAGCAACAACCAACACTGTCCTCTGCAGAAGATAAGTCAGGGAAAGGTAAAGTGGACGCACATCGCAGCAGCGATATCCAAGATCAAGCTCAAAACTTACAAAAGTGGGTCCCTGTGATTGCTCTCTTAAATCAGTTTACGGGGCTTTGTCATAGCCTGAACAAACCTGGAGATACTAAGCCAAAATATTTAGAAGAGGAGGAGACAAAAATTGGTTGTTGTCACCCAAACTTTACTTTGACTTTCTGGACAGCATAGACAGACATCCTGTCTAAAGAGCTTCACTCAGCAAACTCATCATTGGCCCGAGAGGCAGCTCCAGACTCTTACTGCTTCCCAGGACAATAACTTCCCTCTTTGGCTTCCCCTCAGCTGTGCTGCCCGAGAATAGCACACTCTTTCTATATGTATTTTTAGAAATGACAAATATTCCTGGTGCTTGGGTTAAGTAATTAGGATTTTCTCTGGGAACACCAAGGCACCACATAAAAAGGCTGCATGGCTTCGTAAATGAATTACTTAGTGTTTAATTACTCAAAATTACTATCAGTTACGAACTGTTACTGCAAATTACTTGCAGAAGAGACACATTTGTTTGTGGCTATTAATGATTTCAATTACTCCTCATAGGGAATTGGTTTCTGCACACAGACGGGCGCCAACTGTCGAATAGGAGCTCAGAATACAAAACGCTGCTCCTCTTCCGGCTTATTTTAGTTTCAGCTGAAATCTTAAAATAAGCACTGCAGCCTCCTTTTCTCTAGTTTTCTCTGCTGTGCACGGCTTCCCCTTGGGACTCCTCGGGCTGGGAGATCTACTGTTTTGATGTTCAGAGCAGGAAGCAGGACCCACGAGGCAGGTGGTGATTCAAAATCACACAATTAATAGATGAACATAAAAACATCCTGCTAAGTGAAAGAAGCCAGTCACAAAAGACTTCAGAGTTCATGATCCCATTTATATGAAATGTCCACGACAGGCAAATCTATAGATAAAGAAAGCTGATTAAGGGCTGCCTGAGGCTGGGAGGGGAAGGAAGCCTGTAGAGATGGGGCGGTGGTAAGGAACGACTGCTCATGAGTGCAAGCTTCCTTTGGAGTTTGACAAATTGTTCTAAAATTAGGTTTTTTATGTTGCTTGTACAGCGCTATCAATATACTTAAAAACACTGAATTATATACACTTTAAATGGATGAGTTATGTAGTACACGAGTTATGTCTTAATATGGATGCTACAACAAGCATGTTTAATCATACAAGTAGATGGGAAGGCTGGACCAAGGAGTCGACACTCCCGACTCCCCCTTTATTGCTGTCCCCACCAGACCATCAGGCCTCAACATGTGTCCAACTTGCTCAGAAGCATAACTCATTGAAGAAAACCGTAGTCTTTAGTTACAAAGGGCTTACTTCCAGCTATTTGTATATTATTAAGAGGACATAAACTATGCTCATTAAAGTAGCATAAAATGCGGCCAGGAAATATACTAAATAACAGAAAGCCAAATTAAATAATGTTTTATCTTGGGTTCCCCACAAAAACAGAGCTTGGGACAAGGGCTTGCTAGCAGGTCGCTCATGCTGAGACGTAATGCTAGGGCGCAGGATGGAGGGCACTGAACAAATAAAAAGCGAAAGGTGAAGAAGTCCATCCAAACGGGCATTACTGAGTGCACTTAATTGTTGTGAATGACTGGGACTCAACCTCATACGGGTCTCAGAAGAATTGTGTACACTTGCTATAGAAGTGTGTGTCCAAGACACAGAGGAACATATTCATGCACTGGCTCCTGACCCCATTGGTAAAGGATGATGTAACTTCCTTGCTCTTCCAGATTGGCATATGAGCCAGCACAGTTGAACAGGAGCCTACAACATCCTCTGGGCTGGAGACAGAGCGACTCCAGGGTAGGAAGAGCTACACTGTGCGGCTCAGGCAGGACCTGGCCAGATGACATGTCCATGCAGCCTGTTGCCACAGCAAAACCCAACCAAAAGGTGTATCAATGGGTTTCATTAAAATTCACAACTTCTGTTCTGTGGAAGACAATGTCAAGAGAATGAAAAGATAAAGCAATGCCTAGGAGAAATATTAGCAAAAGATAAATCTGATAAGGGACTATTTAAAATATACAGAGAACTCATAATTCAACAATAGGAAAACAAGGAATTTGATTTAAAATGGACAAAATGTTGAACAGACATCTTATCAAAGAAATACATGTAGCAAAGTAAGCATATGGTAAGATGCTCAACATCTTGTGTCATTAGGAAATTGCAAATGAAAACACCGAGATACACTTGACTTGTGGTGGCGCAGTGGATGAAGCATGAACCTGGAACACTAAGGTCACCAGTTTGAAACCCTGGACTTGCCTGGTCAAGGCACATAGGAGAGTTGATGCTTCCTGCCCCTCCCCTTCTCTCTCTCTCTCTCTCTCTCTCTCTCTCCATTCTCCTCTGTCTCTAAAACGAAATAAATAAAAAATATCTAAAACAAAACACTGAGATACCTTTAAATGCCTATTGAAAAGGCCAGAATTTAAAACACTGCCGTCAAATATTGGCAAAGATGTCAAGCAACAAGGAGTCAGTCACTGTTGATGGGAATGCAAAATAATGCAGACACCACACTGGAAGACAGTTTGGCAGTTTCTTACAAAACTAAGCATGCTCTTACCATATGATCCAGCAATCGGATTCTTTGGCACTTACCCAAATGAGCTGAAAATGGATGTCCACACACAAAGACCTGCACGTGGATGTTTATAGCAGCTTTATTTATGATTGTCAGAACTTGGAAGCAGCCAAGATGCCCTTGCCTTTCAGTAGGCAAATGGATAAATAAACTGTGGTACATCCAGACAATGAAATACTATTCAGTTTTAGAAAGAAATGATCCATCAATCTGAGAAAAGACATGGAGTAACAGAAGCATACAACTAAGTGGAAAAAGCCAATCTGGAAAAGCTACATATTATATGATTCCAACTATCTGACATTCTGGAAAAGGCAAAACTGTAGAGACTGTAAAAGATGGGCTTGTCAGAGGTTAGAGGGGAAAGAGGGAAGAATAGGCAGAGCACAGAGGATTTTTAGGGCAGGAAAATATTCTGTTATTCTACAATTGTGGATACATGTCGTTACCCATTTGCTCAAACCCATAAAATGTATAACACCAAAAATGAAACCCAATGCAAAGTATGGACTTTGGATGATTATGAAGCATTGATGTAGGTTCATCAGTTATAGCAAATATAACAATGTGGTACAGGATGTCTACAGTGAGAGAGGTTGTGTTGGGGGAAGGCAGTAGGTACATGGGAAATTCCTATGATTTCTGCTCAATTTGCTAAAACCTAAAACTGCTATAAAAAATCAAGCTCACTAATTAAAAAAAAAGAGAACAAAATGATGATTCTAGAAGGTTTAAGATGAGACATCAAGATGTCCAGTATAAGAAATATTATTGTGGCTCTGGACGGTTGGCTCAGTAATAATGTCAGCCCAGTGTGTGGATGTCCTGGGTTCAATTCCAGGTTAGAGCACACAGGAGAAGTGACCATCTGCTTCGCCATCCTTCCCCCTCTCTCTCTCTCCTCCCCTCCTGCAGCCAAGGCTCCATTGGAGCAAAGTTGGCCCGGGTGCTGAGGATGGCTCCATTGCCTCCACCTCAGGTGCTAGAATGGCTCCAGTTGCAATGGAGCAACGGTCCCAGATGGACTGAACATTGCCCCCTAGTGGGCTTGCCAGGTGGATCTCGGTCTGGCGCATGTAGGAGTCTGTCTCTCTGCCTCCCCGCTTCTTACTTAAGAAAAACACAAAAAGAGGAATTACCGTAATTGTAATTCTATATTATAATAACAGAGACAACTCCAACAACAGCTCCAACAAGAACCAAATTTTAGAACTATTGAGTTGGTAATATGAGACAAGAACCTCCAGTCTAGAAGAGAAACCATGTATAATATCTGGAAGATTCTAGAGTTTTAATGAAATTTCAACCTTCTAGTACTTTGGGGGAGTATTATATTGGCCCGAGTCCCTGACTACACTCTTCAAAGAGCAACACTCAGAGATGAGTACTTACTTTACTTTCCCAATCCCCAGTATCCCCAGTGTTCTTAGCTATTGTTTGATCTGATTCCAAACATTTTTCCTTGGATGGATCAACTCCCTACCCGGTCCATGCCTTTTCCCCTCTGCACACGTCTTCTGGCTGCCCCGTGCCTCTGCTGATCTACTGCTTCCTCCCAGTTACCTTCCTCTCCTGCCCCTACTCTCCCCAGACTGATCCTGACTTAAAGGGCCTTACCTTTCTTACTTTATTTAATCCTCATCACAAATCAATTAGGGAACTATTCGGATGATAGAAAATTATGGCCCCTGGAGGGTAAGCAACTTTTCCAAGATCACACAGCCAGTTAACAGTCTAGTGAAGATGTGAACCCACAAGTTCACCTGAAGACCCTCACTGATGTCAGAGTGAAAATTGAATGCTTTGGAAAATTTAATGCAGGGATTATTGACAAAGTTATGATCACAGTTAAGAGAATCCAGCAAGGGGTTGTGAATATCCTGGGACAACAATAGCTGTTCCTGCCCCTCAGCCTTAAGGGCAAAGGAGGGAAGGTTACCGGAACCTGGAGAAAGCTGTGGGAGAGGGCAGTCCTGTGGCAGCTGTGGCCTTAAATAGAGAAATCAGTCTGCCAATCTGCAGCAAGAAGAATCAAAGGAATAAATGTCCTGACCTCACTCTCCAAACTCTTGTCTCCCACTGGCTGACCCCTAGTGGAAGCCAGAGGGCAAAAGAACACACTGATGCAGTCTCTATAGGTCAGTGTGCCTGGACACACAGTCGGGAGAAGGTCTGGAGGACGAAGGGAGGAAACAAGCATTGAGTCTAAGCTAAGATCCAAACCCTGGTCTGAGCCTATGTTCCAGCACTTCGTCAGAGGGTCTCCGAGTGGACAGCAGTCCCAATCCTGGTCGCAACTAAACAAAGCCAAACCTGGATTCAAAACCGCTACGTTACCTGTCAAGGCCATCACTGACAGGCATCATCGAATGTTCTCATCTTCGTAGTGGCCAGCCCCACTTGCAATAATTCCTGGGTGCCTGCTCCTAACACAGGCATGCCTTTGAAGGTTTTGCGCACTCTAATGATCACGATGGCTCTGGTGAACAATATCTTTAGAAAATGAGTCTGACTAAAATATCCGTATCAGGCACATGCAGCTGTACTCAAAGTCCACGGTACTGAGCCCAAGAGAGGACTTCCGTGTCTAAGTCTTGAATATACAGAACCAATATCCATAGGTACAGGCCAAAGACTTGCAAGAAATCATTCTAAAATACATCTGATAATCATATAAGTGTTTCCTGTTCTAAGTTAAATGCATCAAAATATGGAAGATGTGTAAGGGCAGCCCAGTCACCGTGGTTTTTCCTGAGCCCTGGGACCTGTGACCAGGTTGATAGCAGGCAAGGGTGCTCATGTCACTGCATTCTCGCTGTGGGCTCAGCACTGAATGAACTAGCATTGACCCCCAGCTCCTCGCTGCAGCCCTAAGGAGGAAGTACTAGTTAGAATCCCATTTTGTAAACAGAAAACTGAAGTTCATGGTAATTAATTCAGACATGTCATCTATGCACAGCTCACTGGGCTAATATCAGGAAAGAATACACAGGAAAAAATCAGACATCAATGAACTTAAACTCTACTTGGGGAGAGAAGACATTAACAAATATATCTGTGAAAAGCGAGTGGCAAAACGAGTAGTTTCCAAGATTTCAGAAAGGAGGCCATCGGGGTGGACTGGGCAGTCAGGGCTGGTGGAAGTTTAGTTGAAGACCAGGAAAACAATGGGAGGTGGGCTCTGCATCGGAAGGTGTGGGAGAGTGCGTGATGTGGTGGGTGTGGCCAGAACGTAGTGGGTGCGGCCGGAACGTGGTGGGTGTGGCCGGAACGTGGTGGGTGTGGCCGGAACGTGGTGGGTGTGGCCGGAACGTGGTGGGTGTGGCCAGGACGGTGAGGAGCTGGGTTCCTGGAGCTCGGGCACCAGGGAAAGGGACATGGGAGTGGGGATCTTGGCTGTCCTTTGCTGCTCTCTCCCATTATGTGCTCCTCAACCCTCTGTCTCCTAGCCTCCCCAGCCTAGAGGGAGCCAGGACGCCCTGGTCTGGCTCTCTGAGCCCTGACCACTCCCAGGCTGCACCCTTCCTGCTCCCTGCAGGCTCTGGCTGACAGAGTAGTAAATAGACCGTTTGCAAAGTAATTGCATGTTTGGGGCTGGTGTTTGCCCTTTGTAATTGCTCATTGTTTCCCCAGCCACTTTCTTTCTTCCTATTTTCTAAATTTGTTTCCTAGGAATCAAATCCAGGAGCCTCCCAGGCAAGTGGCTGGAGGAGATAATGAGGCTCTCTGGGCCGCACAATTCAGCCAGACTTTGCTGAAAGGGAGCCACTCTGGACCAACTACCTGCCTCAAGCCCTGGGACAGCAGTGGACCGGCTACAGAGATGCCTATCTTGACCAAGGGCACATGGACCCTCCTTTGCCCAGCACTTGGGGCAGCAGAGTGGGACTCCCCAATTATGTCTGCCTACTACACCTCCCGGCCCCCTGCTTCCCTTACATCCCTCAGAAATCACATAATCGGCACTCATTTATTGAACACCTACTATGTGTGAGGTCTCCTTAAGGGTTCTGTCTGACATATTTTCCCCTCAAAGCTAGGCACAGTGCTATTACCCCCAGACCCTACACCTGGCACTGTGGTCCCCACAGCTCCTCACCTCTGTGGGTCTGGTCCTGCACAGATAGCGACCAGCGGCGGAGCAAGTCCCTCTGGTGCACCACCATTTCCATAGAGTCTGGGACAAATTCCAACCATTGGCGCCTGGTCCTCTCTCTGGCTGCTGCTGCTCACTCTAGCTGGAAGTGTTAGGGAGTTAGTACCCCACGAGGGCAGCCCTCGACCAATGCTTGACAGCGGTTGGTACATAAATATCCCTCCTCCCTCCCCTCTCAGTCAGGTGCATATTTTCCTCTGGCTTCCAGAACTAAAAAATTAGTCTAGCAAAATTATACTCTGGCTGCCTACTGGAGAAACTTGCTTGGAGACACAATCCTGACTGGCATTCTTCCCCTCTCTGTCTACTTCCCATTCACTTACTAGTTCTCTGGGCTCCTCCTTCTGGTAAAATGCTCACACGTGGCCCTTTGTCACGGGGTCTCCTTCCTGGGAAATTCATATAAGCAGCTGGTATGAGAAATGACATTAGGAATGATCCTGAAGTTAGACGTCTTTTGGCCAGAGGACAAGGATCCCTTCACTGGTAATAAATGGGGTGAAATGAGACATATCATGGTTGCATAAAACTCAAAACCCCATGAAAGTCCTTCTCTTCAAAAAATGGAAAGAAAACTGCTGAAAATCAGGCCCATGATCTGATTCTTAATGTGACAGAATTATAAACATGTCTGAAGCCACAGGCCGGGTAGCTTTCCTCTGCTGATGTCAGAAAAGGAGTGGGAGGCTAAGATCCAGAAGAGGAATGTCTAGCGCGTGCATGGAAACGTCAGGTCAGTCAGATCTGACGGGCAAGGGGAGCAAGAACTCCAGAGAGCCCCAAAAGAACGAGTGCAGCAGTTACTGGGGGGTGACCCTGTGAACTGTAAGGGGCCCATTACACCATGGAAAATTTTAGGGCTCTGGTGGTCAGCAGCATGCCAAGCCATCCTCTCCAAAGTAAAGTCTGCTACCATATCTTGCTTTTTCATTTAAAAGAAGACCCAGTACTGGGCAGTCTTCCTGGGGTTACTGAGGACAGTACACACCACTCTTAGGAATGCTGTTGCAGCCATTCATTCAGTGACTTAGAAGGTGGTCAGTTTTCAGTGGTTCCCAGAGCATACGAAGGCTGTGCAGCACTGTGGTTCAGATGGCCCTAAGGCTTGGCCCCGAGACTAATCCGTGGTAGATAGGAATGCTCTAGGGTGTGTCTAAAAGCTGAAATGACGGAGTTGAGGTGCAGATCACTAGGCTGTGTAGCAAAACATTACTCACCCTTTCCAAAGCGGTGCCTGGCACACTCCCAAGCCCCTGACTATGGAATATTAATGACTCCACTGCTGTAGGTGCCAAAGATGAGCTGGATGAGACCCACTGGCACATAAGGTGGAATGGGCACGGCAGCAATCATAGACCATGGAAGTGGCCTGGACACCGTGCCAACTACTTTGTGATATCAAACCTCTGGCCTCTTCAGCTGACTGGGAGAACAATAGCCAGGCTTGGTTCATGGAAGGTTCTGCTTTCTATTGTGCTATAAGCATAAAAGGGACTGTTGCCATTAAACAGCCCCCTCGGGACAGGTCCTGAAAGACAGTGGTGAGTGGAGAGCCCTCTGGTGGGCAGAAGTTTGAACAGCAAACTTTGTGTGGAGGGCGAAGCAGCTTCAGTTATGGATGCACATCTGCTCCTGGCATGGTAAATGGATTACCTGGTTGTTTGGGGGCCTTGAAGGAACCATCCCGAAGGTCAGAGTCAAAGCGACCTAGGGGAGAAGCATGTGTGTGGACACACAGAGTAGGCATGGAGCATGGGGCAAAGAGAACATCACATCAGGAGGGCACTCAGCAGGCAGGTGGAAAGGCCCATAAGCAGAAACCCACCCACCCAGCCACTGCATTGCTTGCTTAGTGCATCTGTGAATGAAGCAGCCATGCCACGGAGATGGAGCTTATGTTCAGTCCTGTGGGGACCCTAATAGTGAAGACCAGGATGTGAGCTCTGGTTCTCATGAGAAACTGCAAGTATCACCAGCTCCGACTCTCTGGGCTGTGTGCCCTAGTACCAGCTCCCACATATTTATTTGGGGTAGCTGACTTAGCTTTGGTTCCCAGGTGTTTCTAGGCCTGCTGCCCGGAAGATTACCTTTGTGGATATGGGCTAGCTAGTTCGGCAAGTAGACATCACTGCACTGATGTAATGGTTGATGTGAATTGTCCCCGTGCCTCTAATCTCCCTAAGCCCTATACCTACCCACATGGCACTGCTACAAGGGAGACAGAAGGCACCAGAACTCAGGAAAGGTGACATCAGGATCCAGAAGATTGAGGAATTCAGGAGACTTGAGACCTGAGACTGAGGAGATCGGGTCGGGGTGGGACATGGCAACAGAAGCAGGAGCATCGGCAGTAGCAGAGATGAAGGAAGAATGAAGACTTAAGGCATGTACCACTTGCTCCTGCTCCTCAGGCCTTTTCCACCTTGGGGATCACACCACCTAAGTGTCCCTTGTGGAGCAGGTGTGCGCCGACAGGCCCAGCAGCATGGGTTCCTTCAAACCGAGGCTTGATAGTCACTGCACTCCTGGATGTCTGAAGTGTTAGCAATAGAGGTTGAGGCTAAGCCCCAGGCATGGCACTGTCTCTCAAGGCGATCAGTCACCTGGTGATAAGATGATCGCCTGGATTCCTTTGGCCCCAGTGGGGTCAGTGGTTCCCGACAGGTGTCCTTCACGCGCAGGTGGGCATTGCAGAACCTGTGCCAGCTCCACCTTCGTTGGACTCGCAGAGGAGCCGTTGTGGTGTAACTAACCCCCCAGCATTCCCTTAGACCAAAGTGCACTTTGTAACAAAGCAGGTAAGACAATGAGCACGAGACCCATGAGGAAACAGGCTCTGAGCCCACACAGCCAGAAGCAGCACTCAACATCACTCCATAGGGTAGTCTGGTAAGGCTGCCAACATGAACCCCAACCACCCAGCTGGCATGGCCCATGCTGCTAGCACTGCTGTTGTGATACCGAACTCAAGGGGTTCACCCCTTGGGCTGTTCTATTCAAGGATGTAACATGGTTGTCCTTAAGTAGTTTTATTCACTTGCAGCAACTAAAGGAGACAAGGGTGTCACATCTAAAGCTCTGTCTCCCTGAAATGAGGCATTGCTTGTATACAATATTTGGGTTAATTACATGTTGATTTCTTCCTCACTACCCTTATCAGGTTGGGTTCCTGTCAAGCTCATCCTGTTTGCAGCTGGTCTGCAAAATAGCATTAAAATGCTATTAGCATTTATTAACAACCACCCAGACCTCGAGACCCTTGTCCTATCTAACAATTCGACCTAAGTGCTGCTCGCAGAATCCGGCCTTCTCCCATTGTCTAGCCTCCCAGTGCTAGAGACGCCCGCTGTCCCGCTGCTTGACCTCACCAGCTACTGATCCAAATTTGGGCAGGTCTGTCTGACCACGTCCACATTGGGTGAAGGTGTCCTCACTGGGGAGGAAGCTGGAAAAGCAAATCTGAGGCATTTTCAGGTTCTGTGGCAGAAAGAGATTTCCACCAACACATAGTAAGTTGTGGATTTCCTTGTACCCAGCACAGGGAAAGGGGTAGGTGCTGGACAGCCGAAATGAATGGCAAATGCCGAAGACAGACCTTCACAAAAACTCAAAACCGCTTGTGTCAGCTGTTACAGACCCCTCAGAGCCTCAGTATCCTCCTCTACAAAATGAGGGCGTGCTACCAGCTCAAGCTTTCACAGGGCACTGGTAGAAGTCTCCCACCTGCTAGTCCTGTGTTCCTCCCTGGGTGCGTGCTGCCTTTATCTGTTCTGCAAGCGCCGTGCTTGGCCCTGAGTATATATGGTCCTTACTTACTGCGTCCCCTTCCCACTGCTCCAGAAGAGGCGACACAGAGGAGCTCTACAAGTGAAAAGCAACGCCTGAGTCCCCAGCTCGCCACCAGTCCCAAGAGGTCTTGTGAGTCTCTGAGGCGCTGAGCTCATAGACTGGTGGTGGGCTTCTTCAGGGGGTGCCTCGACCCCCTTGCTGCTTTTGTAAACTGTTTCCTGACCGCCGTTATGGCCTCTGCAGTACGTACGGTCCACGGTCCAGGTTCATATAATTGGGAGTGTATTTATGGCAGTCCCTACTCTTGCTTAGGAAAACATTGATTTTCTAATAACAGAATGACTGTAGAGCCATTAAATTAGACTAGACTGTCATAAACTCCAGGATTAACCAAAGAATACTTTTACCTTTTCTTTTATACTCTCCTGAGCAATTGGGAGTAGATATATCCACGTAAGCAGGATAAGGTTACAGCATTTATTATTTGATTTTTTTAAAAAATAGCACTTCAATTTCCTACCCCCACAGCTGGGTAAGTAATTAACCACTCTGCTCTTGTTTTAAAGACTGACAGGAACGAGGAAGGCCAAGCAGTATACAACAATTCTGGAAGCTCTTAATGGGAGTTGCATCTCGTTAAGCAGAATGCACAGGGCAGGGGGTGGGTGATGTTGGCACCTGGGGCTAGCTCCCTGTCCTCCCTGACCAGAGGACGTGTGAGCTCATTATGTGCCCGTCTTACAAGAACGGTTAGTGAGGTGCGGGTTTCTTTTATTTCCCACTCTTTTGGGAAAGATCTCTTTCTTCTTTATTGATTGCTTGCTTTTCATGTTATATCCTTTCTCCCTTGCCTGAAATGAGAAAAATGAGCCCTTGCCACGGGCTTTAAACTTTACACCCAGACAATATCTCCCTCTTATCTAACGCCTGGCCAGACGCTTCGGCCCAGAGGACCCTGGGTAATGCTACAGCAGATTATGTCATAAAATGGAGAGATAAGCATAAGAACCAATCTACAGAACGCAGTGAAATTTACCTTTCCACCACCCTGCGACCCCCTTTTTAGAAGAAGGCTTTAAATCAATCTGCCTTCGCCATAAATTCTCTTTCTAAAATTTGATAACAGTGCAATATTTTCCTTGGAGATTGGGTTCTAATAAGATGGAGGTTGGGGGTGGGGAGCAAGCTGGGTTCAGCAGAGTAATAAAATGTCATCATTGATCCTGGTCAGTGGGGTTGCTTGGAATCGCTGCTATTCTGGGCTGGTAAGCATAATCCAGCCAAGTCATAAATTGCTTTTCTTCCAGGAGACAGTCAAGTCTCTGTATTGATCCCGATTTTCTCGTCCTGTTCTCGTGTAATTGCTCCCCATGATCAAGGCTCCAGGTAGGGAAGGCGTCTTCCCGGGCGAGGAGTGGAAAGGAATCACCACAGAACCGAGTTCACGCTGTCACTGCGATACTGAGGCTGGCCGTGGAGCTGAGGGCTTGGAAACCCAGAGTGCGGGGCCACGACCCCATCACCATCCTCGGAATGCCGCATACTGCACACACGAAGCGAGATTGAAACTCCTTACACACAAGTACCGTGGGCCTCCTGGATGCATCAACCCCCCAACCCCCCAGCCTGCAGAATTTGCATCCTGACCACAGGCAGGAAAACTGAGACGTGGGCTGGATATGAACTACTCTGAGGTCAACACTAAGCAGAGATCCCCCTCACTCAATTCTTTACCCAGAAATGAATAATCTGGCTCAAACTGGAACCTGACCCATGAGCAAAGGGTTAAGTCCTATAAGTCCCCAAGTTGAGAGCTTGGGTATCCTGAGTCACCCATCCTTGAAGTAGAAAGCTTTATAGCCACATCGTTTATAGGGTGGCCAGAATGCAAGCATACTCACTGACCTCCACCCACGAGCTGTGTGACTTTGAGCAAGTGGCCTAACCTCTCTGAAATTTAGTCTCCTCATTTGCTAGCTGAGGATAATATTATTGCCTGTCCTGTAAGGTTTCTGTGAAGATTTCAATGAGATAACATGGGTACATGCAGAGATATTTAGAACCTTTCTAAGCAAAGGAGGCTTTTACCGTGCAAGGAAATGTATTTTTGATATCTTAGAGTATCTTAGCCATACTCTGGGAAATGAATTGAAAATAAGTGCATGCACCTTTAAAGAGGAACTCAGATAGACTCCCTGGCACTATACTGTCAGACGTCAGTTCACCATTATTTAGTTTCTGTCTTCCCGGAGATAGAAATGGGAATTACTCACTCTGTGAACTTGATGATATTACAGCTAAATCATCTGTATGTGATCCGCTTGTCTGATGGTGAGGCCATTTGACTACATGCTTTAAAGAAAATACTCCTCAAACCTAGAGTGATTTTTTCTTCTTCCTTCTTTTCTCTAATTCAGAGATTTAAGGGAAGTGACAGCAGAGACTGGAGCTGGAGCTGTGAACCAGTCATGAGATGTCAGGACGGTCTCTTGCCCTGTTCTCTCATGCTCCCCTGGCTGAGATAAGGGTACTGTGGGGCAGCTGCTGCACCAGTCTGAACCTAGTGCCAAGAGGCAGGTCCTCTGTCTCTGAGTCCCAGCCTCCCCACTTGACTTCTGCCCCTTACCCTGACCCCAAGATCCTCCCTGCCCATCAAACCTCATCCAGGAGAAGATCTGCTTTGAACTCTAGAAGAGAGAAGTAAGGGATAGAATCAGACTAACAGAGTTCCAAACCTGAATCCTACATATATAGACCATATCACTTAGAACTAATGAATGCAGTCTTTCTGTGCCTCAGTTTCCTCTTCTACCCAATAAGGATAATAATACCCACAGTCTCTATCCCATAGGGTTGATGTGAGGACGGAATGTGTATTTTAAATTTCTGGAACATGGTAGGTCTCAATAAATGCCACTTTGTATGAACTGTCCCATGGCAGTGGCGAGGGAAGAAGTCAGACCCCAGCAGATTAAGGAGAAAATGGTGGGTAAGTAGAGTCAGCAAGTAGAGAAGGCTCTGTAGGAAGCAATTCATACATATACAGTATACAATAGAATAATACTCAGCAATACAAAGGAAATCCTGCCATTTGAGAAAACATGGATGGGACCTCGAGGGTATTGTGCTAACTGAAATATTTCAGACAGAGAAAAACAAATACTGTATGGTTTCACTTAAATTGGAATTCAAAAAAAGTCAGAACAAAAGAACAAATAAAACAAAATAAAAACAGATTCCTAGAAACAGACAACAAACTGGTGGTTGCCAGAGGGGAGGGGGTGGAGGAGGAGTATAATCAATAACATTGAGATAAGCCTGACCAGGTGGTGGTGCAGTGGATAGAGCATCAGCCTGCAATACTGAGGACCCAGATTCAACCCCCAAGGTTGCTGGCAAGAGCACAGGCTCATATGGCTTAAGTGCAGGCTCACCAGCTTGAGCCCAGGGTGAGCGTAGATCATAGACATGACCCCGTAGTTGCTGGCTTGAGCCCAAAGGTTGCTGGCTTGAGCCCAATGTCACTTGAGCAAAGGGTCACTGGCTTGGCTGGACCCCCCTACCCCGGTCCAATCACATATGAGAAAGCAATCAATGAACAACTAAGATGCCACAACTGTGAGTTGATGCTTCTCATCTCCCTTCCTGTCTGTCTTTCTGTCCATCTCTCTCTCTCTCCCTGGCAAGAAAAAATAATAATAATATTGAGATAAGCTTGCACAGTGGCAGATGATGACTAGAATTAGTGTGGTGATACAATGTAAGGTATATAAATGTTGAGTCATTTTATTGCAGAGTTGAAACTAATATAATATTTTACACTAACTTGACTTAAATTTTAAAAAACTAAAGCACACATAAAGAATATTGGTGGATTTTATATAATATACATACTGTCTATACCAAGACTACAACACATATTTAAATACTACCCCTAAGATGATTGTATGGCAGAATTGCTTTGCAATTTATGTAACTGTAAGGAGCACCAATAGGTTAAGAGTTATAATATGAACAAAGACCAACATTCATTTTTATCCTTGGGAGGGCAGATGTCGCGAAGGCATCACATATGGAAATAACACGTGTGCCACGTACACTTTGATTGTCAAAGAAATAGTTATAAAAGAAAAAGAAGACATGGCCATCAGAGAATGTGGAAGGCCATTGTTTGTATCTCCTGGGAAACTCAAATTTTTCATGATATATTTTTTCCAACTGGCCTTTTTGCCAGATGAATAACTCCTAAATATTTCTGAAAGGAAGAAATTTAGAAGAAATAGTCCAATTGTGTTTTACCTTCTCTTGAAAGTAGTACAAATTGTGGGGCATTTTTCTCACTTGCAGGCCTGGAGGGGGAGGTTATGGGAGCAAGACTTCAGAATGTTGTGGGATGAAGACATTGGGTATAAAAGGCAAGGCACCTCCCCTCCCCCTTGCTCCTCCTTATCTCACCTGGGGTGGCTTTCTCACATCTGGCTGCTCAGCAGAATCATTTGGGGAGCTGGTAAAAGACACAGATTCCTGAATTTCCCCTGAAAATTCTGTTTCAGTACATAAGATGGAAACTACTGTTTGACATTTTCAAAGCTCTTGATATCTTGGTGACCAGGCAAGTTTGGACCATACTGACTTACTCCCTTCGTAAATGTAACCTGGTACCGCAGGGCCTGTGGCGTACAGGCTGGGTGTCTGGGCACAGGGGAAGCAAGACATTCCCTTTTAAAGTAGACTCAGTGTCTGGGACAGAGGAGAGCGGCATTGTACCTGGAGCCCAGTCTCATAGAGACCCCATAAAACTATCAGGAAGCTCTTTTCTTGACCTCAGGCATCCCCAGACCACAGACCCATGAAATCTGTAATGGTGAACAGGTCAATGCCAAGAACTTCACCAAGTGGAAGAATCAGGCACTGCCCTTGCCTCTTCTGCTCTTTCCTAAATCCCCTGGGCTCTTCCCCATCCTCTAGCCCAGGGGTAGTCAACCTGGTTCCTACTGCCCACTAGTGGGCATTCCAGCTTTCATGGTGGGTGGTAGCAGAGCAACCAAAGTATAAATAAAAAGATAAATTTAACTACAGTACGTTGTTTTATAAAGATTCATTTTGCCAAACTTAGCAAAAATCCAACATGAAGTACTTGGTAAGTAATTATTATTATATGCTTTAACTTGCTGTAACTCTGCTTTATAAATTTTTATAAAGTAAAGTTATTTCCCTACTTTATAAATCACCATTACTGTGGAACCGGTGGGTGGTTAGAAAATTCCACCACTAACAGAGATACAAAAGTGGGCAGTAGGTATAAAAAGGTTGACTACCCTTGCTAACCCATTCCCCTCTCTCCATTTCAGCTCCAGTAGTCTGAAGACCGCTCCCTCCCTCCCTCCCTGCGTCTGACAAACTCTAGTGCCTTAGAGGCCAAGGAGACTCACTCTGAGCATGTGCAGCTCTCCAAGGCAGGACTCTGGTCCCCATTTCTGGTCAGGCTCCCCACCAGTGGAGAGCTGTGCTTAATTTTCTCATTAATACCCAAAGAAGCAAAGACACCTCATCTGAGCAAGCACTATTGTTTTCATGGCCATAACATAGTCGTCTCACACAGGGAAGTGCATTGTTGCAGTTAGTGGAGCTCTGCCCGGCTCCTTGAGAAACTCTAACCCTACGTTATTGTTCGGCGGAGCCGCTGCCTTCGTCCCGTTGTAAGGGTCACCACAACAGCTGTTTTAGGTCCAGGTAGAATACCTCTGACACGTAAGCCCGGTTTCACTGGAAGAAGTGCAGAGTGTCTTTGTTTACTGTACCACATGCAAATGAGAAATTAACAAACACTTTGGCCATTGCTTCTCGGCCTTTTGGCTAAGATCAAGTGTAATAAACGCTTAGGCCATAGGAGTTACCTATGGTCACGTGGTTCATTCCTAGTTGGCCTGATTTCTGGTGTCCATGCCTCCCTGAGCCTTGTCAGGTGGTATGTTTTACCTCCTGTTGCCAAGGCAGCCAAGAGACAGAGGGTGCCCTCCTTGGTGGCAGCCCTGAGTTTGTTCCTCTGCAAACCAGGTGCCTGCTTCCTTCCTGGGTACCCCAGCCCAGTGAGCACGGGACAGCGCTGAGGAGCAGGGAACAGAACCCTGTCCCCCCAGTAGGAGAGGCCGCAGATGGCGTGTCCACCTGCTGAGCTTCCTCAATGAGGGACAGTGGAGGTGCTGTAGACACACACCAGCCCAAATGTGGCCTTGAGATCAAATACGTGTCGAAAGGAAAGAGTGAAACCATTCATTCCCGGGACTGTGTTCAGAATCCATCTGCCATAAGCATTTTCCCAGAGAAATACCAAATTTGATTCACACCAAAGCCTGTGCGCGAATGTTTGTAGCAGCTTTATTAGTAACAACTAAACACTGGAAACAGCCTCCATGCGATTCAGTGTATGAGTGGGTAAACCAGCCGTGGTCTCTCCATCCCAGGGAATACGGCTCCAGCACAAACAAGGAGGGCGGATACTGCAGACAACCCGGATGGCTCTCAAGGGAGCAGTGCTGCATAGACAGCAAAGCAACCCCAAGAGTTGACATTGTGTGGTTCCATTTCTACACCATTCTTGAGATGATAGAGCTATAAGAATGGAGATCAAATTACTGATTGCCAAGGGTTAGGAGAAGGGGGCCAAGGGAGGTTGCTGTGGCTGCAAAAAAAACAACACAAAGGGTTCTTGACTTGAACTTTTTTCTGCGTCTTAACTGTGGTGCTGGTCACACAAATAGATACATGTGATGAAACTATGAAACTGAAGGGAACGGACACACACACAGGAACATATAGAATAGGGAAACCTGAATAAGGTGGGTGGGCTATATCAATGTCAAGCTCCTGATTATGAAATTGTATTATAGGGATGTGAGATGTTACCACTGGGGGAGGGGACTGGACAAAGGGTCCATAAGGTCTCCGTGCATTATTCTTACAACAGCACGCACATTCACAATTATCTCAAAATAAATTTTTTAAAAAAACTATCAGCCTCAACTTAATTGCTTTCTCCTTTACTGTGGGCTAACCTTAATGGCTTTCTTCCAAAGATAGAGCATAAGGCCCTGGCTGGGTAGCTAAGTTGGTTAGAGCATCATCCTGACATGCCAAGTTGGTTGGGGGTTTAATCCCCAGTTAGGGTACATATGAGAATCAACCAATGGAACAACAAATTGATGTCTCTCTCTCTCTCTCTCTCTCCCTCTTTTTCTCTCTCTCTTTCTCCCTCTTTTTCTTTCTCTCTCTCTGTCTCCCTTCCTTTATCTTAAAATCAATAAATTTTAAAAGTTAATAAAAAATAATAGAGCATAGAAAATAAAAAATAGTAACTTTATAGTGAAGACATCTGATAGATACCACCTTGAGCAGACAATCAAGGTCAGCATTATTAAAGAAAGTCACGTTGATCGTGTACCTCATGCTATGGGTGCTGAGAAGGGCACTTCACCTTGGAAGTATTCATTCTCCAACTCCATAGCCCCAGTTTAATCATGAAAAAGAAAACATCAAACAAACTCAAATTGAAGCACATTCAACAAAAACACCAATACTCTTTCATAACCTTGACATTTCTGAAAAAAGGGAAACAATGAGGAACTCACAAGAGAGAGAATGAGAAGATATGATAACTAAATGCAATGTGGTATCCTCAAACTGAATCCTGAACTAGAAAAAGGATATTAGCAGGAAAACTGGTGAAATAAATACAGTGAGTAGTTTAGTTAATAGTACTAAATTGATATAACATTGTCCACTTTCCCAAGCCCAGCTCAAAATCTTCCTCCTCCAGGAACGCTTCCCTGACCACTGATTACCCTGGCCCACGTGGATCTCTCCCGTTGTTGTAATGAGAAAATAAAGAAGCTTATGAAGTAGTTTTTGTCCCTTCCTCAGAGATTCTGCTGCCAATATAGCTGGGACTTCCTTGTGGTTTTAACCTGCTAAATTCAAACTCAACTCAACTAGATGTGTGAAGAAGCCTAAGCTAGCCTGCTAGATGATGAAAAAACATGACCAATCATTCATCCATGTCGCCTCCAGACATGACACCATCCGAGATCATCTAACTGCTAACCAGCCCACCAGCTGGGCACAGACATACATGGAGACCCAGCAGAGACCAACAGAAGAACCATACGTCTCAGTCTGGCCCAAATTACCAACTCACAGAATTGCAAGCTAAATAAGTGTTTGTTTTAGGTTATTAAAAAAAAAATTAACCAGCCCCTAATATAGCTATATATTTAGATTTCTTTCTGTATTTACACATTATATACAAAGTTGAATTTTACATTCATCACATCTTTCATTTCTTCCCCCAAAATAACCATGTGAGGCTAAAAGGATCATTTCTGTAGTATAGGAACATGAAGCTCATAGTGATTGAGTGAATTGCTTAAGACTGCACAGCAAGTAGATTGCTAAGAATTGAACACAGGTCTTTTGAAGAAAAGTCCAGCTTTAGACTGTTTTATGTTTCAATTCCCTACTCATCCATTATCTTCTATTTTACTATAGTTTGTTTGCTTTAGCATATTCTACTCCAGCTGGACAGCCAGTCTTCCAGCCTGCCTCGTATCTTAATCTTTTCATCATCCTCTACAATATCTTGCGCACACAGACCTCAGCATACTCTATTTAAATTGAATTAAACGAATCCCTCAAGAGCTCCTGATAGTCTCCTCCCTCTATAGCCTATCACTGCCTTGGCCATGGTCAGTGCTGTTTATCGGAGATATTGATGATGTCGGTAATGTATTCTGATCTTGGAGCTACTGGGTGCAGAGAGGCCAGAGTGCAGCCATTACTCAAAAAGAGGAAGTTATCATTGTATCTTTCTCTCCCTTCACAAAACAAGAATGTGCCTAATTAGCTACATCTTTCTTTCACCAACCAGAGCTGTGCTGAACAGATAGGTGGCCACCGCAGTGGGAAGTGTGAGCAGGCAGCCAGGGAAGGCACCCTATGATCGCCGGGGGTGGCCTGTCGGAATCTTCTCCCCACCGAGGGGCCTTACTCCAGCCATTCAGAAAAGCCTGGTTGATACAGCTTAGGATTGAATGACAACTTGGGTACAAATATGGACTGTGCTGCTGGCTAACTGGGTGACCTCATCCAGTCACTTAATGCCTCTGGACCTCAAAATCCCCATCTATACAAGGGTCGTGAGACCGTTAAGCCCACATGTCACCTACCCTCAAGTCACTAATTCCACTTCCTCCTAAACTCTTTGGGTATGTCAGATGTCTCTGTTTTTGCTATGATGAATAACTTTCCCCCCATTTCATCTTTTGGGTAAATTCATGTTTCCACTTACAATAGCCAATAGCTCAACTCTTCAAAAGAGGTGAGCAACGTTTCCTTCCTGACCGAATTCTCAGAATCAAGGGCTGGGACATCCCTGAGCTCACAGACCCACAAGCTGAGAGTGCACAGACTTGTGTAAACGCTCATGGTTTCTGAGCCAGCTCCAGTGATCTAGAAGGGCAGCCATTCACACTATGAAGGTTATGCCCTGTTACCGGAACACTAGCTGTGTCCATCTGTGCAGTAAGATCCAACCAGGCAGGGAGGATTCTCTCCTCCCTTCTTTCCAAGCATCTGCTGGCTATCCCTGGCTGGAATTCCACCACCAGGAAGCCATTCTTTGTGCTTCTGAACTGTTTTTCCTTGAGAGTCGGAATGCAAACCTCAGAGCCCTGTGGGTGGCGCTGGCTGCAGGAGCTCTGAGAGGCACCCGGAAGGGGTGAGGCTGGTGAATTGCCTTTGTGTAGGGAAGGAGGAGAATGCAGGAGGAAAGAGAGAAGGATCTTCTGAGGGGGAAGGGGACTGGGGCCTCGTGCCTGTCTCATAGTTCTGCCAAAAGCAGCCCGCCAAGTAGGCTGGGCCCCCAGAGACTATCGCAGAGATCATGAGTGAGTGAGAGAGAACAAGAGTGAGGGTGTGTGCTCACAGGGAAACTGGGAAGAGTAGCTCTTTTTGTACCAACAACGACTTTTTGATCTCTTCATTGTGTTGGGAGTCGGCAATTAGACAGATATTTCTACATGGTTCTGAGTTCATATTTTCCATTAGACCACTTTCTGTTTGGAAAAATATCAAAAGAGAGGGAAAGCTATGAATTTTCTGCATTCGGGGAACTTGTCAGCTGTGCTCATCTTTACTCCCTGACATCTAACTGTGCCCAGGACAGGACAGGATAGGCACCAGTCAGGTTTCTTTTATTTTAACTTCACTGAAGTGTTGAAATGAACTTTTCTTTCCTTTTTTTTTTTTTTTTTTAGTGTAAGAGAGAGAAGGACAAACAGGGACAGACAGACAAGAAGGGAGAGAGATGAGAAACATCAACTCAATTGTGGCACCTTAGTTGTTCATTGAATACTTTCTCATATGTGCTTTGATCAGGGGACTCCAGCGAAGACAGTGACCCCTTGCTCAAACCAGCAACCTTGGGCTCAAGCCAGCGACCTTGGGATTCAAGCAGGTGACCATCAGGTCATGGCTACGATCTCACACTCAAGCCAGCGACCCTGCACTCAAGCCGAGTGAGCCCATGCTCAAGCTGGGTGAACCTGCACCCGAATGAGCCCACTCTCAAGCCAGCGACCTCAGAGTTTCAAACCTGGGTCCTTAGTGTCCCAGGTCGACCAACATTCTATCTACTTTGCCACCACCCAGTCAAGCAACATGAACTTCTTTAGAAAAGATCAAGATCACTCTACTTATCAGAGGCCATTCCCAGGAAGCCTTGCACCTTTGGTGTGCTGGACTCTGTCCCTGAGACGGTTATGGGACAGGTAGCCCCCAGGCCTAGGTCACAGACAGGCAGAAGTTTCCTTTGCATTCTGCTGCCCAGCCTGTCTCTGTTGCAGACTCTAATGGTGGCTGTGGCTGTCAGGAGAGAAGCTTCCTGAACGGTGGCAGACAGTGGATGGCCGCCTGGGGCTGTCCCCTAAATCATCTCAGCCAATCAAGCACTTAATGTTCTCTGTTCCTCAGGAATGTTGCATGTCAGTGCTGCACAATGTATCTTTCAAGTTTTATCTTCAACATCTTATAAATCATCCATTAAATACTTCTCCACTAATGCACATGGCTGTTGTTCTCAGCCAGGCTGGAAAGTGCACAAATCAGTTCCACTGCATATTAGTCCTGCCCAGTGGGCTCTAAAAAATATATATGAGAGAAGCCGGAGAAGGGAAAGGCAGCTCTTGGTGGTCCCTGCACAGCTGCTGGTATGGCCTGGGAGCCAGTGACGGAGGGTGACAAAGCAAGTTGTTGGCACCAACACGATCTCCAGGGTTCCTTCTTAAAGCAGAAGCCAGGGGTGCTGCCCTGCAGGGCGGTGGCCCAGGGCGCAGAAGGCAGCCACATGTTGACTTGCTGGGCACTGCTTTGACTGAGTCAAGTAGGAAACTCTTTGCTGAAAAAAAAATGGGCACTGATGTTGGAGATGATTGTGGGTTCAAACTTTCACTGCACCTCTGATGAGTCATCTTGCCCTCCTACACCTCAGTCTCTTCATCACTAATGTGGAAAGAACCTATAATCTCATAAGGGATTTATGATTTTTAATAGAATGATGTGCATGAAAGAATAGTTTCCATAAAAAAAGTAGGTACTCAACAAATAAAATGAAACACCAGTCTTGCTATCAGCTATCAGCTATCAGCTGTCAGCAAGCTAGAATGCCATCCCACCCAAGTGGACATGCCGGCTTTGGTCTTTAGCCACACTAGACCTGAGGATGGCTTCACGCCTCACCTCTGACAAGAACACATGACTTTAAGAAAGCCGTAAATGTGTTAGCTAATCTGTATGTAGGTGGATTATAAAACTTCTGCCTCAATTCAGGGTTGGAACCAGATAATCCCTCTTCATTGGTGCTTGATGTGTCCAGATCTTGGAGAAAAGAGGATGAACCATAGGTAGAGCAGCAAAGGTTGAACTCCAGCACTCCAGCTCAATGACCTGGGTTCGAGCCCAGCTCCATCGTGAACTGGCTATACGATCCTGGGGTGGTCTCATCACCTTTCTGAGCCTGCATTTCAACAACTATAAAGGAAGAGCATTTGACTAGATTACTGGCTTAAAGAAGATATGAAATCCCAGAATTTTATTGCCAAACACATTTTTGTAGGAGCCCAATGTATAAAATAGTAAAATGCAAGTTGCTCCTGCTGATACTGCCTGGGGTCTGAGGCATTGCATGCTGTTTGTTCCTTTCCCTTCCTCCTCCTGAAGCCCCTTTGATGAGTCCCTGAGTCCTCCTTAGAGAATAATTTGTAAACAACTGATCCAGAAAGAACCCAACTTCCCATTACCATGGGAATTGTTCAATGAACAGCACTGAATCTATAGAATAAAATACTTCATCACAGTTAAAAAGACAGGCAGACATGATGTAGCAACATGGAAAAGTATGTTACCAGGTGAGAAAAGCAAGATGTAGAACCACACCTACAGAGTAGGACCCCACCATGGGCACACACACACACACACACACACACACACACACACACACGCACGCGGCACACATTGAAAGCACCTCAGAGAGAACACACTAAAATTCTAACTGTAACCTCCTCTGTGTGAAATGTGGGAGTACTAGCAAAGTCCTGTTTTCACTTTGGCTCTAGTATCTGAGGTTTTCTTGAAAGAAAGAGAGGAAGGAAGAGAGAAAGGAAGGGAAGGAAGGGAGGGAGGGAGGGAGGGAGGGAGGAAGGAAGGAAGGAAGGAAGGAAGGAAGGAAGGAAGGAAGGAAGGAAGGAAGGAAGGAAGGAAGGGAGTGCCTGTGTTGTATGACCAAAAACAACAATAAAAATAGAGCAACAAAGGCCTTTCTAGTTCTATGATTCATCTGGCTCAAGTGAATTTTCAAGTTTATTTTCCTTTTTAGTGTCACTTCTGAGATCAGATATTGTTGTGGAATGTCACTACCAGCACAGAAAGCACCCCGTTGTTACAGATTGGAGGGGTGGGGAGCCCTCATCCTGGGCTGAGTGCGCTGTCCCTGGGCTGTGTGATTTAGCATGTGCCAAGAGGCCTGCAGCCTGCAAACAACTCCTCACCAGCCCGCACACACCCAGTGTGTCCTCTGGTGTGGAAGACGCCTACTCCCATCACCTGGCCTTCACGGAACTGTGCCTGGCGCCAGGTTCTGAAAGGAGGCTGGCTACCAGGGGCCAGCACAAGCCAACAGTCACAGTACTGGAAAAGGAGACAGAGAAACCGCTCCACAGAAGTCTATGTGACCTAATAGTCAGTCTGAGGGACCCAGAGCAACACAGGCCTTTTCAAGCTTTTATGATGTACAGTCTATGCATGGTGAAAGCAGAGGAGGTCTGTTCGAGCAGAGAGCTGGCCCAGGATTGTGAGGCTTTGGACAACCAGTATGTATATACCTATATAGATACATATTTTTTAAAGTTTCCCCAGAATTGAAGCTATAGAAATTAAATTATAAAGAAATGTGGAACTTTCTGAGAAGACATTGACTGGAAAGAAAGAGATTTTTTTTAATGGGAAGAGATGAGATGTGTCAACACACAGCCCCGAGAGGCTGGACATTGGAAGAATTCTTCAAATTAGTCTTCGGCAACATTAATTTACAGCTGTTAGTGACAAGTCCTGTTCTGGTCACTGTCACTCACATACACTTTTGTGCCTAAGTTTGTTTGTTTGTTTATTTATTTATTATTAAGTGAGAAGCAGGATGGCAGAGAAACTGATTCCCGCATGCACCCCAACTGGGATCCACCCAACAAGCCCTCTACCAGGTGATGCTCTGCCCATTTAGGGCTTCTGTTCTGTTGCTCAGCAACCATGCTATTTTAGCACATGAGGAGAGGCCATGGTATCATCCTCAGTGCCCAGGATCAACTTGTTTGAACCATTCCAGTCATGGCTGCAGGAGGGGAAGACAGAGAGCGAGAGAAGAGGGAGGGAGATGGGTGGAGA
Source organism: Rhynchonycteris naso (assembly GCA_037038555.1). Classification (NCBI taxonomy): domain Eukaryota; kingdom Metazoa; phylum Chordata; class Mammalia; order Chiroptera; family Emballonuridae; genus Rhynchonycteris; species Rhynchonycteris naso. The sequence continues at coordinate 19,170,327 of CM073003.1, forward strand.
AGCAGATGGGCACTTCTCCTGTGTGCCCTGGCCAGGAATTGAACCTGGGACTTCCACATGCAGGGCTGATGCTCTAACACTGTGTCAGTCAGCCAGGGACAGTGCCTAAGTTTTTTCATCTCTAAATGCAACAAGAGCCAGAGCAGACGTACCTCAGGTTTTGTGCCCTAAGGAGGGAAAGGATACTATAGACCTGGGAATCTGTCAAAACCAAGTTCAGAGGTGTTCAACCTGGGGTCAAAGGATAAATTATAAACCCAAAGGGAAAAAGAAAAAGACTTCCTTTGTGTCCTAATGCATCAGTCAAAGTTAGGTTTGGCAGCAACAGGAAAGTTGGAACGTGGATTTATAAATGGGATAGAAATTTCTGACTGTCCAGAAAAAGCACAATGAGGGAGCATCTGGTCTTACAGATGCTCTGAGGTCTCCAGGGACTGGATTCCTTCCAGGGTTTCGCCACCAACCTGGCCATGGCCTCCCCTCAGCAGTTCAGGAGTGCTGCCTGACTACCATGGTCTGAGCAGCAGGATGGACAGGGAAGGAAGGAGCCTGTCCAGAAGTTCCACTCGCACCTCGGTTTCCATCTCTTTGCCCAGAACTTGGTCACATGACCACACCTAGCGCCCAGGAAACTGAGAACTACATTCTTCGTGCTTCCTAGCCATTTCCTGGGCTAGGAGATATGTCCCACTAAAAGCCAGGCCCCATATTGGGGAGTGAAGGGGAGATAGAGTATTTGCTGTATAAACAGCAGACTCAGCCAAACCCCAGGACAGAAGCTGAAATAAAGAACTGTAACCCAGTACGGAGGCAAGGCTCAAACACTCTGCATCCGTCTCAACTACAACAAACGGTTGTTAAGAGAAATAGGGGTAAGGTCAATGACCCCCAAACATGTGACATCTAGAGGTGAAATCAAAGGCCAGTATGTGGGGCATTAATAGCTAACCTACTCAGAGATGAAACCACTGCACACTATCCACTGGAGGTGTGCCTTCCCCTGGATTCTGTTGTCACTAAGAGGTCTGAGCTTTGCTCGGAGACGGGGGTCTTCTCTGATATCAGAGGTTATGTCTCTAATGATCTTTGCGGGGATTTCAACCTTCTTGGAAAATGACCGTTACAAGATGCCTGCTACTGTTTTCTTGGTGATCAGTCTTGAGTATGAACAGAGCCTCACCTTTGATTGTGCAGGACCCTGAAACTTCCCAGTCACCAGCAGCCCCCACCTGCTACTCTGCAGGCCATCATTGGACTAGAGGCACCATAAGCTCCTCATCTGGCTCTACTGACTGTTGTGTCCCCAGCACCTCACACAGAGCCGGGCACCCAGTAAGTAACTTTGAATGGATGAGTAAGTCTATTCCTTTACACAAGGGTCCTCCAAAATGCTGTGCTTGTCATGTAACTCCACTCAAGAATGTCCAAGTGACTTCCCAACTCCTCATACCCATCCTCTGAGTGCCCACTGACAAATGTCTTTCTCCCATCCGTCTCTCCCTCCTTCCTCTCTGCCCCTCCTCCCACCAGGCTGAGGGCACAGCTAGTCTTCCCTCCTGACTTCTCATCTCCCTTTCCTCTCCCACTGAGGTCCAGAATAAGACAATTTTGCACACTTCCCCATCCCTAAATGCAGCCAATAGTAACTTTCCCTCACCTTAGATTGAAATCGCAATATTTCTCATTACAATTCTCCTTATAGGTTACAGAAAACCTCTTTACATTTAATATTGCATTAAATTGTTTCCAAATTCTAGCTCCGTTCTACAAAAGAGGCCAGGAGAAGTTGGGCAGCTACTTTTAGGCTACATGCTCGGAGTGCCAGAGCAGAGGCTACAGCCTTGGTGATGGATGCTGGAGCCATGTCTTTCTCCGGGGTCCATGGTTCCTCCTACCACTGACCTCCTGGGACACTGCTCCATAGCAGGCCTGCAGCCATGGCCAGGGAACATTCTCACCTTGTTCTGCATGTACATACGTGCACACGCTTGGTTGCTCCCCTCTCCTTGACGTGTCTCTGCTTTCTCATCACCGTGTACCGTGAACGATGCTGTTGAATACACAGCGCTACCTCACACTGCTCATCAGGTTATGAAACCACAGTAACAGCTGCAAAGGTGAAGGTTATATTCTTGTCTACAGACATGGCTGGTCATAACAGCAAGCTGTCCTGAGTGACATGGAGCAGAAATGGAAATGGGTCTGGGAACCAAGACTCTGAGAGGTCCAGTCCCAGGCCTGCCACCCACCAGCTGGCTGACCTTAGGAAAGGTGCCTCTTCCCCAGAATCTCGGTTTCTTATCTGCAGATAAGACGGTAGAATTAAAGATCTCTCAGACCTCCTTTCAATTAAAAGATGTCCTCTCTTGTTGAATTATGCTTCCAAGAGACATGGCCCAATCTAACCCACTGCTCTGTTCAGCACCTCCTCCACTCTGTCCCCAAATATCCAACAATCAGCATGTGCCCTCGTTTCCTGGCTCCATCAACCTGCGTCACACAATACTGCTCTGGCCAGCCCCTGTGAGATGCAGACAGCCCACAGGCGCACAGGCCCGTTGCCCTGGGAGGAGGCCCAGAGGGGCTGGCAGGATCTCGGGGGCCTTACCGTTTGCGAGTGCTGCCACCTGCTGGACGGTCTGTCTCCCACGCTGCAGCTGCAGAGCATGCCCAGACTTTGCTCCTTGAGCTCCCTGGGATCAGCAATGCATCAAAGCAAGTGCACTTGTTTGTTATTTACACTGTCGTCCCCAGGACCCCATGTGTTACCCTAAGCCCTCTTTCTGATGCAATTGAGATTTTTTAAAGTTAGATGCATGAGAGCCCCATGTCTAATCACTCACACTGCATGGCCAAGCACCAGGCTCCAGGCCAAGGTTCCGTAAAGGTAATAAATACCAGGCACAAACACTAGCCCGTCAGGTCCTTGGACAAGTGTTCTGGGAGCCAGGGCTGACTGCAGCTTGGAACTGGCAGAGTGCTCTTCTGTCTCACCCTGGAGCAGAGCTGGGGCAGCCTCTGCTAGTTAGTCCCATGATCAGCCACTCACAGCGAGAGAGGCAATAGGTGATAGCTCCATCCAGTGCACAGCCATCTTCAGCTCTGCCCTGATTATATCTGTAGTCACCTGCTACCTGGGAGGCCCTGACCCAGATGCTTAAAAAACATGGTTAGTGCAAGATGACAGTCATGGAAATATTAACACAGTGTTAGATCTGGAAAAAATGGTAGAGATTGTCTGAGTTCATAGAATGTAGATGAAAAGTCCCCCAAGAGTAGCTCCCCAAGTTCAAGCAGCCAGTGTGTGGCTGAGCCAGAGCAACACTGGGGCTGCCTGACATGCAGCCCAGGGCCCTGTCCATTGCCCAGCCACAGCGTACAGCAGGCGTAGGACAAGGCGGGTAGCAGAAGAGAATGACAGCTGGAGTGAGAAACGTGGACTGCAATCTTTTCCTGTCGTTTGGTGCTACTTACTGAGCTTAGATTCCACATATATAAGATATATACAATACAATCTCGTACACAGGTTGTTGGATGTGCTAAATAAAATTACAAATATAAAGCACTTGTCCCTTACAGAGTAAATGTTGAATGTGTATGTTAGTTTTGAGTCTTTTTATAAGACTAATAATCCTGTCCATTTATTTAGCAAAAAACAAGAAGTCAGTGCCTCAGAAACATTCATCATTTAGAGCAAAAAGGGGCCCTGGCTGGTTTGCTCAGTGGATAAACCATTGGTCTGGCATATAAACATCCCGGGTTTGATTCCCGGTCAGGGCACACAGGAAAAGCGATCATCTGCTTCTCTCCTCCTCCCTCTCCCTCTTCTCTCTCTTCCCCTCCCACAGCCAGTGGCTCAATTGGTTCTATAGTCATCCCTGGGTGTTGAGGGGGGCTCGGTTGGTCCAAGCATCGGTCCCATCTATACAAGGGTTACAGGGTGGGTCCTGCCCGGTCAGGGTGCCTGCAAGAGCCTATCTTCCTTTATCTCACTTAAAAAAATTAAATTTAATTTAATTTAAAAAACAACGGCTCACATCATTCCGTGAGACAAGAGGATGGAAGCTACAGGGGGGTCACAGCTCCTCCCAGATAAGGCTCAGCCCGCCGCACATGCCAGTTCTAGCTCAAAGCCCATGAACTCATCAGATTCTGGGAAACCAGCAAAGGGCACTTATTTAACAAAGAATTTCATAGCAATGACTACATGCCAGGCATTATTCTAAATGTTTTACAATGAACTCAATTAACCAACCTAAGTCAATTCTACAAGAAAACTAAAGCAACAGAAGAGCATGTCCCTGACCCCATCACACAGCATGTATGCACGCCACCTTCTCTCCTGTCACTATGGGTGAGCTGAGGCCACCGCCCCCTTTTGCACTGGCTCTGTCCTCTCTTCCCTACTCAACACTGCTGCTCCAACACTCTGCCTGTCTCCTCTCCACCATGCCGAGTCATACTGGGTCATTCAAACTAGCACAAAAATATGCTGTTCTTTATCCCTTTGAAAAAAAAACCGCAAAAAAAAATTAAAACAAAAACCTCTCTTGACTCCACTTCCCCCCAAATTCCCCTTCATTTCTCTTCTTTGAGCAGAATTCTTTGAAAGAGTTCTCTCTACTCCAGGGGTCAGGAACCCCTTTGGCTGAGAGAGCCATGAACACCACATATTTTAAAATGTAATTCCATGAGAGCCATACAATATGTTTAACACTAAATACAAGTAAATGTGTGCATTTTATGTAAGACCAACACTTTTAAAGTACAATAAGTCTCTGAATTCTTTTTAATAACGTTGTTATGCTGTTGCTAACCAATGATGAATAAAGTACTTATTACCATAAATGCAACTTCCGATGCTGCATGGTTTTGCTGATGGCTTTGCAGTCTGGTTGATAACATGGTGAGGTTAAGCTTCATGCAGGCGTTGAGACTTCCATTCATTAAATGTGATTGTAGGTTGGTCTTAACGTTCTTTAGATGTGAGAAAGACTGCTCACATGCATACATAGAGCCAAACATTGTCAGTACAGCAATACTCACACGCTGCAGTGTGTGGTATGTGATGGGAAGCGCGTTCCAACTTTTGACTATCAGCTGGTTCGCAAGTTGAAGTTTTTTCATTTCTCTCCACTGTGTTTGCTCGCCAACTCTGCTTGCTATTGTGCAAGTCTTTCCAAATCTTCATTCAGTGACTTGAACTTATTCACCCACATGTCTGAGGCCTTCAGGTCAGCAGCTTGTAGCTCAAAATTTCTGACATAGACATTGGGATGTAATTCAGGTTGGCGCTGTCCACTGCACACTCGTGTGGATAGGTGATGAACTTAAAAAGACGAGTGCACTCACGAAATTCTCCAAAGCGCACTTTGAATGACCACAGGAGATTAGATGTGAAGCCCGCTAGCTGCTTGAGATCAAGATGTTGAGCGGGGCACTTGCTGTGCATACACCTTTAAACTCTCCCAGTTTTTCAAAGTGTAGTAAACGACCTGTTTCAATGTTGGTGACCTGTTTCAATGTCGGCGCTGAAGAGTTCCAGCTTGTTTTCAAATGCAAGCACTGCTTGTTGAAGGGATAAGACTGTATTTCTAATGCCTTGCATTTTCACATTGAGCTGGTTCAGATGTTCAGTCATGTCCACGAGATAGTAGAATTTCAGGAGCCACTCAGTGTTAGCTAACTCAGGATGCTCAATGTTTTTCATTTCAAGAAAAGTCCGGATTTTACTCAGACAAGCCGCAAAATGGCTGAGCACCTTCCCTCTTGAAAACCAACACACATTGCTGTGCAGAAGCAGACCAGGATAATTATTCCCAACTTCATCCAGCAGCAGTGTTTTAAACTGGCAATCATTTAAAGCTTGGGCAACAATAAAGTTGACCACCTGAATGACCAGCGACATCACCTCACCAAGCTGCTCACCACACATCTGAGCACAAAGTGCCTTCTGATGTAGGATGAAGTGAAAACTTAGGATGGGTCTCTTTTAATGTTCATGAAGAAGTGCTACAAATCCTCTGTTTTTCCCCACCATGCACAGAGCACCATCAGTACACACCAAAATAAGTTTATCCATTGGTAGATTTTTTTCTTTAGCAAACTCAGTGAAAGACTTGAATAAATCCTCCCCTCTTGTTGTCTCTTTCATAGGCAAAACAGCAAGACTTTCCTCACGTAAGGTGTCACCGACAGCATACCTTGCAATCACGCTGAACTGGGATAAATGGCTTATGTCTGTTGACTCATCCAAAGCGAGAGAAAAGAATGGTGCTTTATTTATGTCCTTCACTTGTGTTGCCTCAATTTAATTTGCCATCATGATGGTACAATCGTGAACAGTTCTTGCCGACAGAGGCATGTCTTTTATTTGTTTGATTATCTTGTCTTTATCTGAAAAGTCGTCAAAAAGTTCATTGGCAACATCAAGCATGAATGTTTTGTCATACTCCCCATCTGTGAATGACTTTCCGTTTCTCACAATTGCTAAAGCACCAGCAAAGCTAGCCGAATTCCAGTCACCTTGTTGGGTCCAAACACGGAGTTGCTGCTGACTAGATTGCACTCTGTACAGTAGCTCTTGACACGCTTTCTTCCTGCTGTCCCCTGCTAAATATTTCAATGCAAATGTAGTACGGCATGTGTCGAAGTGCCGCTTTACATTTGACCATTTCATTGATGCAATTTTATCATTGCATATTAGACACACTGCAGAGCCTGCTCTCTCCACAAAGGCGAATTCCTCTGTCCATTCCTGCTGAAAAGTACGATACTCCTCATCTTTTTTTCTTTTAGCCATCTTCTTCATCAAAGGGTTTCTGCAATTAGCTAGCTGACTACTTGATTAAAAGGAGGGAAGTTTACTTTCTGACCTCACAACGACCTGTGTACATTACGCATTATCCAATAAAAATTTTGGTGTTGTCCCAGAGAACAGCTGTGATTGGCTCCAGCCACCCACAACCAGGAACATGAGCGGTAGGAAATGAATGGATTATAATACATGAGAATGTCTTATATTTTTAACGTTATAATTTTTTTATTAAAGATTTGTCTGTGAGCCAGATGGAGCCATTAAAAGAGCAACATCTGACTCGTTAGCCATAGGTTCCCAACCCCTGCTCTACTCACTGCCTCCAATTCTCTTCTCAACACACTCCATTCGGCCCTTCACTCCCAACACCCCGCCAAGAGATGTGCTATACAACCGCACCATCTAATTAGATGGTTAGAAATTAATATTACTTAAAATTGGGCCATCTGCAATTAAAATATTTCAAAGAAACTTGCTCACACAAAGATGGTGGCTCTCTGGATCCTCATTCTCATATTCACTGAACAAAAGTCATGAGCTAACGGTAATGACCAACCACCAAGACTCTCACCAACTGAGTGGGGCACAAAGTGGTCTTTATTCTCCACAAGAAATGTTAAGCAGGAAGAATCTGAATGGAGAAGGATTTTTCTCAGAAATTTTGCAAGCCTCCCATGCTATTGATCTTTGTTTCATTAAGTAACATTCTAAAAAGGGCTCCATGGATCTTAATGAGATCAGCTGGAGAAAAAGAAATAAGTGAGAATTTGTTACTAGCCTATCATTCCCATAATAAAATAATAATTATTGTGAATTACATAGTAGGTGTTAGGAGGTCTTCAGACCCATAAATAGTGATTTTTTTAAGGCTTTCCTTAAAAAAAATAAAGTTGCTTTAGCAAATTTTGAGGTCAGGGACATTTCATATTTCATAACCTTTCCTGTAAAGCACAGCACAGCACTGTATGCAGTAAATACTTAGTAAATATATCTGAATGTATATATTCAGATCTATGATACTCATATAGTTAAACTTCCAACAGTAGCTGCCTAATGTTCCCACCTTAGGAGAATTCACCCACTTATTGGTGATGCTTTGGTGTACATTTCCTTCCAATTGTCTGTTAATTAAGTTCTTTGGCATAGATCAGAGTTGTCATGGCATAAAAATATTTGTCAAGTCTGCTTCCTGAGGTGATGTACAGGACAAGGACATCTCAGCATCTGCCTGGACACAAGCAGCATTCATTGGCTAAAGCCCCATAACAGAGGCATAAATTCTCCTTAGTCAAAACAACCTTGGACAGAAAGCTAACCTTGGAAATCAGAACCCACAAGTCATAAATTTCTAATAGTCCTGCTGGTAAATGTGGCATTCATATGCCTCCCAGGTCTTATCCACTTGCAGATAGAAATCAAGACAAAACCTCCATAACTCAGAGCTCCTGTTCTTCAATTCCCACCTGCAGGAACTTCAAAAATCCCTGATCTCACCCATACCCAAGAATTTCAGAAGCCTCAAATGGAGATGACCATTGCTCAGAGGCCTGTGTGCCAGGTACAGTCGCCAAAGAGTACCCACCTTGGTTGGTTCTCCTCTTCTCAGAGAGAGACCGCGTTCAGCACCGCCACCATGCGCCTCATGGATGCCACCCTGAGAGCCCTCCACTCCCTGACTCCACGCTGTATGCTGTCCCTGTTTTCTCTCAGACAGCCTTCAACATCTCTCCTAATTTTTCTTTTCATCTTGCACTAGCCCTTCTCTTGCCTAGGGCCTTTGGCTATTTCCAACAAGTGGGGCATGATGGTATCTTTTCCTTTTCTCTCTCACAAAACAAATAAAAAGTCCTCTCACCTCCATCAGTTAAAGCAGCAGTTCTCTGGTTGAAAAGGGCTAGGGAGGGCTAAGTGAGTCACTTCACTCCCAGCGATGGTCCCTCCAGGACATGTGGTCACAGGTGTGAATGGCAAAGTCACTCACAAAACATGTGTCCACAAGTGGTTACACCAGGTACAATCTAAAAAGTCCTAACCTCAGGATACTGGCTCACTGGGTATATAAGTAACTAGCTGGAGAGAGCCAGCGGGAAGATTGCCTGGACTAGTGTCTGTGCTTCTAATAATCAAGCCTTATCTCATGGTCATCATTGAGAAAATAAAGGAACATCTTGTCCACGTGGATAGGTTGTTTCTCTCCTGATGTGGCTCAGGAGGCGGGCCAGGCCTCTATTTTCATGTCATCACCTGCATCCTCCATCCTGGTTCCTCCTGCATCTGCAGTGCCGTGTTTCCCTGCAACTGTGCTGCTGCCCAGCCGTTGCCCACCCCTCCGTGCCTTGTCTTGCCACATCCCTCCCTCCTCTAGGTTCCTGGAGCCTGTACGGTTTCAGTGCAGTCACCTTCTTCTGCCATCTAGCTCTGGCCAGAGAGGCTTCATTTCTGTCTGTCTCACTGGTTTCACAAGTGTTGTTGGGCCTTTTCTTCTTCTTACTGGCAACAGTCAATATATGCACAATGCTTCTAATAAACACCAGGGTCTAAACACCCTCAGCAGCCGGCAGCTCTTTATAAGGCTGAGCCATTCTCTTTAAAAGAAAGAATAGAGTGGCATCTGCTCCCTGCCTCCTCTCTTGCCCCTCCTTCCCCTCCCTCCCCATGTGCTCCCCCCACTCCCCTCCCTCCCCTTCCTTTCCTCCCTCCCCATGTGCTCCCCCACTCCCCTCCCTCCCCCTCCTTCTCCTCCCTCCCCACTCCCCTCCCTCCCCCTCCTTCCCCTCCCTCCCCACGTGCTCCCCCCACTCCCCTCCCTCCCCCTCCTTCCCCTCCCTCCCCCTCCTTCCCCTCCCTCCCCACGTGCTCCCCCCACTCCCCTCCCTCCCCCTCCTTCCCCTCCCTCCCCCTCCTTCCCCTCCCTCCCCACGTGCTCCCCCCACTCCCCTCCCTCCCCTTCCTTTCTTTCCTCCCTCCCCATGTGCTCCCCCACTCCCCTCCCTCCCTCTCCTTCCCTCCCTCCCCACATGCTCCCCCCACTCCCCTCCCTCCCCCTCCTTCCCCTCCCTCCCCGCACTCCTGCCAACTCCTCTGTTTCATCACCAGGTTCTGTTCAATTGGGCACTGCTGCTGCTGTTTCAGAAAAGTAAGAGGTGACTTTAAAGGAAGACCTTTGACCAGAATTGTAGCACCTGCTAAGGGAGCTTTGGGATAATGAAATGCTGCTCTAACGGGGAAGGCAAGTTCTAATGGCCTGTATGTGTGCACACATACATACACATGCACACACGTACACACACAGGCCATGCCAAGCCAAGTGGCAGCAGGAAGCTAAGGCCTCCCTGAGCCGGGCTGAGCTCCCAAGTGCAAGAGGACCATCTCTCATCCCTGACCTCGCAGTCCATTGACATCTGCTCCCACTCTGTGACAGGAAGGAGAGACTACCAGAAGCATTTCCTTCAGAGTTCCGGCATCCGTCCTGATGCTCTGTTTCCCCCAACTTGCCAAAGGGAGAAAAAACATATTCAGAGTATTTCTGAGTTATAACCCGCAAAAAATACAAAAGAAAAAAATTATACCCATGGTGTTTTTCATCTGATATACATTCTAACTCTGAGCTCCACCCCCTCCCAAAAAGTCCTGAACTCTAGCTAGCAATGTTTTTAGCAGGGGCCACACTACTAATTTATGATGGTTACAAAAAAGAGACTCAGGAGCTTGCGCTGAGGGGTCCAGAGCTCCTGTCCAGGGTTCTTCCTAAGATAGTACACACCTAGGACAGGTCACCCCCAAGCCAGTGACTGACCTGCCACCTCTCTGCCTTAGCCGTGTAGGGACCGGAAGAGTTGGCCATTCACAGTACAGGAGTGCTTCTACTCGGCAGACCTGATTGCTGGAGAACCACAGGGAAGAAGAAAGAGATAACTAGGCCATGGTTATTTGCGTCACAAAAGGACTCTCTGCTTCATAAAATGATTCACCGTAGAATTCCCTCAAGCAAGAAGCACATCCATTACATTAAAAATATGATCCTATTTACCAAAATTCAAATTTTAGACAGCGTTTCAAGAACATGTTATTACATAGGGAAGTACAGAGCTGCCCAAATGGCCTTCCTGGGGCAGATCCAATTGTCAAGCCAAAGGGAATTTTTATGTGTTGGTAAGAAGTGCCCCAAAACATATTCAAAGGATATTAACCCAATCTGAATGGATGGATTCTTGTTTTAAAAACAAAACAAAAGAATAGAAATCCCACTTTTAAATAACTGAGGTAAACTCCAAGCATGTACTTGAGAAAGGTGGAGGATGACCAGGCGGTGGCGCAGTGGATAGAGCGTCGGACTGGGATGCGGGGGACCCAGGTTCGAGAAAGGTGGAGGTCAGCTTGAGCCCCATGGAGATAGGAACAGGCCCAGCAGCCAAAGTGGAGTGTCCATTCTAGACTGAGTCACATTCCCATCCCTCTCTTCCTCCACACGGGGCACACACTTTGTCAGGACAACAGACGGTGCCAGAGGTCCTTGGTGGCAGGACACTGTGCCTCTCAAGGGCAAGAGGAAAGGGGTAGTGTTGGCAAACAAGCGTGTAACAAGTGTGTTAGGCTTGCTCGCTTGCACTTTGCCTGACTGGTGCATGAGCACGGGGCAGTGCCATGTGTGTATAGTCTACAGAGGGCTGTGGGTGCTTGCCCTCAGGGCGGCCGGTTGCAAATCACAGATTGCTTGCCTGCTTGGGAGGGGCCATTGTGTGCTATTGCTTGCCAGGGAAGGGGTCCCCCCTACCCCTGTCCCCACCTGTTTTGCTGGAGTCCATAAAGAAAAAGGGATACAGTTTTCCCTGCCTGCTTGCTCGTCTGCCATTGCGAGAGTCTCATAAACAGAATGACCCACCATTTTCTGGCTCCACAGTTCCTTTACCATCTGCCTGAATCCAATGTGAACCTGCATGGCCACGGAGCCCGGCCTCACAGGTAGTGCCCAGAACTCCCCAGTGCATCACGTCCTGTCCCTGAGCAGACCATGAACAGAGCTGCGGCCCCAGGACAGAGCCCTCCTACAGGTGGGGTATACCCATGTCCTCGTGCCTCCCTCCTCCCGCGGTCCCAAGGCCATGGGTCCCAAGGGTAAAGCCTGGAACAGACACCTGTATACAAAGCTCCCCTTTTCATTCTAATGTCACCTCTGGGTCAACAGAAGCTCCACCTCTCCCTGCCATCTTTGTAGCCTGGCACCCACAAAACGGAACTGGCCAGAAGAGAGGTTATGTGTCCCCAGGGCCCCCGGGGGACCTCCCTGGGGTGAGGGCGCACATGCAGCCAGCCAGCCGCTGCCTGCTGGTGGAGCTGCCTCCATCAGTCCTTAGTGGGGCTGCAGTTTCATTGTGTTTGTTCCCAGCTTCCTTCGGCTGCTGCAGCAGCTTCACAGTCTCGATTCTGGAGAAATCTTTTCATTATGGCTCACAGCTATGATCCTCGGGTTAAAAGAAATTACTCATGAAAGGGCAGCCTGGGGTAGAAAGCAGCAGCATCAGAGAGGCACATGCTTCCAAGGAAGAGGGGACTTCAAGGATTTATTGACATAAGGGAGATCACAGCTCTGGCTCCAGGCCCAGCTGCTAACATTTGCGATAGATTTAGGCACCACGGTGTGGCTTGGAATTATTATTTTAACTGAAACTAAGAGGTCGGAGTTAAGTGTTCAGATTGGCTCGTGGTGGTTTTGCTGATGCCCAGGCAAAATTAAAAGGGAAAAGTGAGTATCGTTTTCTGCCTCCTCTTTGCTAGGTCGCCTGTGCTCCCCTCTCCTCCCCTCCTTCCTCCTCCAGTCTAATCCCATCTTGTAATGTGGCTTCCGATTCCCCTTCTCCTGGCTTCCCCATTCTTACCTCTTCCTGCTCCTACCAAGTCCTCTGGAGCAGCCCAGGGAGAGGTGCAGAGCAGAGCCACTTGTGGCTAGAGGACACAGGTGGCTGGGTCTGCCTCATGGCCCAGCCCCTGTCCAGCCCCCAGGTCCAGGCAGGGCAGCCAGACACAGAGACAGGGGACCCTGCGGCCTGCTGATGTGGGCTACTTTTCTTCAGAGTCTGCCCTAAAGCTGCAGGCTTTCCTGAAGCTCCAGCACAAACACCAGGGATGGTGCTGGTCCCGCTCACAGAGGAGCCCACAGAGCCCTTACAGAATGTTCCGAGAGCCAGCAGGCCAGACCACCCAGGAGTAGAGCCCATCACAGTGTTGGGGATGGTTTGCCTGACCCTGAAATACCTAAAGGCAGAGGTCAGAGTGGAGAAGACTTTTGTGATCAGTGACCACATTCCCTCACTTTCCAGGAGAGCACGCTGAGGCTCAGGAGGGAAGAGCAGCTTCTCCACAGTCACACCACACTCCTAAGTCACGGCTGAACCAGGATCTGTGTCCACTGCCTGCCACACCAGGGAGAGGGATGCAAGTCACCATGAATGGCTTTGCTTTGGGCCAACAACAAAAATGCCAGTCACTGGGCCTGTGCAGGGGCAGCGAATGACTGCCTCGCCTGTCACTCTCTATGCTCTGAGCTGTATTATATTTTTATATTTTAAATATTTTTTTTATTTTTCAATTACAGTTGATGTACAACATTATATTCATTTCAGGTATACAACCCAGTGGCTAAACATTTATTTAACTCACAGAGTAATCATTCCAATAAAATTGGTACCCATCTGACACCATCCATGGTTATTACATTATTGACTCTATTCCCTGTGCTGTACTTTACATCCCTGTGACTATCTTGTAACTACCAGTCTGTGCTTCTTAATCCCTTCAATTTTTTCACCCAGTCCTCCATAAGTCCTCCAGACTGGCAACTGTCAAAATGTTGTCTGTTATCTATGAGTCTCTTTCTACTCTGTTCACTTATTTGGTTGTTTTTGTTTGTTTGTTTGTTTGTTTTTAGATTCCACATATAAGTGAAATCATATGGCATTTGTCTTAGCAGTCTGACTTATTTCACTCAGCATAATACCCCCCTGGCCTATTCGTGTTGCCGCAGATGACAAGATTTCGTTCTTTTTAATATCTGAGTCATATCCATTGTACAAGTGCACCACTTCTTCTTTATCCATTTATCTACTGAGGGACACTTAGGTTGCCACCAGATCTTGGCTATTGTAAATAATGCTGCAATAAACATAAGGGTGCGTATTTCTTTTTGAGTTAGTGCTTTGGGTTTCTTCAAATAAATACCCAGGAGTAGAATTGCTGGGCTCTGTCTCTTTTTCATTTTGAACACTGAAGCTCAAAGCTGTGAAGTAACTTGTCCAAGACCTCAAAGCTAATGGAATTAACCCCAGTCTCATCTGTTTCCATGACAATTCTCTCCATGATGATAGGATAGAGACAGCACTAACTGCTGTCCACAAAAGGGATGTTCCAGAAGAACGTTTGCCTCTCAGATCAAACCACTCACCCTGGAGGAAAGCCAGGGGTAGTCATATTTGGAATCCAAGGACTTGTGCTCAGTAGAGAGTGGCAGCTGACTTATAACAAACTTAGCCCCTGTTCCCAGGATCTTGCTTTGGTTCTCAGGGGAGAGGGGCTGAGTGGGCCGGGCTGTGTGTCTTCTAGTTGAGCTGCTAGTGAGAATGTCTTTCCAAGCTGCACTTTGATGGCTCTCAGTGGAATGACTCAGAGAATGATGGATGTAAGGACCATTCTGTTTTTCTGTCGATCCTGAGAATTTGGCGAGAGCAGTTAGGGCTTTGACTCAGATTTTCATGCGCTGACCGAGGTTCCATGCTATGCTCACTGCTCTGGTTGGCTGAAGCACACTGTTGCACCTCCTAGTGATGCTCTAGGAGGGTTCCCCCTGCCCTGGGCCCCTGGAGTGGCCCCTTCCAGTGTCCTTTCAACAATTGGGTCACTGAATAAATATTTGAGAACCCCTAGAGAAAGGGTCAATATGTGGGGAAGAATAAAAGAAAATCTTGTCTCTTCACTTCCCATTTTTGTTTTCTTCAAAATTTACCATGCATTAGGATCTCCTGGAAGACTTGTTCTCTGGGCCCTGTTCCTTCAGGGATTTAATTCAGGTCTGGAGTGAAGCCAGAATGCAGCGCTGTCCTAAATGTTCCCCTTGGTTCTGATTGGGGGTCACTGGAGCCCCAATGTGACAACCACCTGAGTGCTTCAGGCAGGGGTTGCTGTGTGCTTCTGTGTTCAGAAGGAGGCAGTAGAGGGGTACCAGCCCAGCAGTCAGGAGACCTGAGTTTCCACTCAGCCATGCCACCAGTATGATGGAGCTTCAGAGGAAAGAGGAACACTGAGGTAAGCTGTTGGTCTTCCCTCTGCAGGTATTTGTCTGTGAAATTCATGATGGGGATGAGTGCCTCCAAGGTTCATACCAGCTCTCCCAGACCAGAGCCTGTGTACCAGCACCCCACTCTAGATAACCACACAAGTCATATGTGGAGCTGGGGGTTATTGTCAAGCCAGGTTAGGGTGCGGAAGGGAAGGGGAAGCCAATTATAGAATAATTATTTTTATTCAGTGAGAGGAGGGGAGGCAGAGAGACACGTGACCCAACCGAGATTCACCCAACAAGCCCACTAGGGAGCAATTTTCTGCCCATCTAGGCCATTGCTCCATTGCTCAGCAACCAAGCTCTTCCTAGCATATAAGGCGGAGGCCATGAAGCCATCTTCAGCACCCAGGGCCAACTCACTCCAATCATGGCTGCAGGAGAGGAAGAGAGAGATAAAGAGAGAGAAAAGAGTGGGAGGAGTGGAGAAACAGATAGGAGCTTCTCCTGTGTGCCCTGGAATTGAACCCAGGACTTCCACACATCAGGCTCATGCTCTACTGCTAAGCCAACCAGCCAGGGCCATAGAATGATTTGTACATGGTATATGCTTTGTATTTATTACTTCCTCTAATCTCACAACAACGCTGTAGAATACTACTATGGACTGTTGGTGTCCCCCTAAAAGTCCTAAGTTGAAGCCTTACCCCTAATGTGATGGTATTTGAAGGGGGACCTTTGGGAGGTGATTAGGTTATGAGGGGATGCCCCATGAATGGCATGGCATTAGTGCCCTAACAAATAAAAGACACGAGAGATATTCTCTCCCTTTACCATGTGAGGACAGAGCAAGAAGGCAGTTGTCTGCAAACCAGAAACAGGGTCCTCACCAAGTACTGAATCTTCTGGACCTTGATCTTGGATTTCTCAGGCTCTAAAACTTTAATGAATACATTTCTGTTGTTTGAGCCACTCAGTCCATGGCATGGTGAGATAATAGAAAATGTATATGTTGGTCTTGTCCCCAAGTTCCTGGCTCAGAACTCTTAAAACCCTTCTAGTTTCCTAAGTGATAAGAACACTAAGAACATCTTTTAATATTTGGTCTTTGATCCCAGTTTCTGAATCGGAATTCCTAGATGCCTTGGAATTTCCTAGGTGATGATAGTGATTTTTATTCTAATGCGATGACTTTGAGTGGACTCTTGGATGAGGGCTAGTCTCCAGAAAGACCAAGGCATGACTTAAAGCTTGAAATTTTTGTCCCCACCTATTCATTCTTCAGAGATGGGAGAGGGGCTGGAAATAAAGTTAACAACCAATTCTGCCGATGTGCTGAAGCTTCCATAGAAATCCCAAAAGTGCCATATTCAGAGAGCTTCCAGGTTGGAGAACGCATCTACGTACCCACAGGGTGACTCACCCTAATGGCACAGGATCAGAAGCTCCTGCCTGCTCCTGGGACTCTCCCCGACCTTGCCTAATGGACCTCTTTATCTGGCTATTCTGTGTCCTTTATCATATCATGTCCTGAAGTTTCCTCTTGGCTGGAAATGTGGGGGCTGCTCCTCCCCAGCCACTGCCATGGACTGTCTGCAGTCTGTAGCACTGTGTGGAGGGGAGTGTAGCAACCAGCATGGCACAGCAGCAGCTGCAATGTGCCAAGGTGGGTGGTCTGTGCCGGCCCCTCGCTGCAATGCAGCATATGTTCAGCCACATGGCTCAGCAACCCAGGAAAGGAGTCATTGCCTTCTGTGAGGTGACCCCTACCCTGGGCAAGGGCTGTCTGGGTGATAATGAACCCTCCAGGCATTTGTTACCACTCAAACATTCCAAAGTGCATGCTGAGCATTAATTGCTGTGCTGGGGAAGAGGAGGGGCCGAATGCTAAGTCAGCCAGGTGTATCAGGAGCAGCCAGAATCCAGAGATCACGCAACCGCTACCCTGTGTGGTGGGGATTCTGAGAATGCCATGAGATGTCTGCACGTGGCTTCTGATCTGGCCAGAGATGGGGACAGAAGTTGGAGTGTCTGGTGGACGGAGGTTCATATTGCCAAATTGTCCTTCAGAAGCTCTGTTCAGGTTTTTGGACTAAGAAATGAAATCCTGAAATGTGAGAGCCAGATGATCCTGGAAGCCATCCTGCTTAGCCTTTGCCAAAATGGTCTTGTATCATCAATCCACCCAGATGCTCCATGAAAAACAAAAAGTTCTGCGGTAAAGAAGTTTTAGAAAAAATGAACTGTATCCGTTCTTCTGAGCACATTAACATAGTAACAGCTCTAAAAATGTCCCAGCAAATAAACCTGCTTAACTTTATTCTGATACAAACACTCTAAGGAAGAAAATTATTTGCCCAAGTTCATACAACAAAATTCAGAATTAAAACCCCAGTCCCTTAACTGCAACCACGCACTCTTTCCCGCATCACAGTGAAGGGAGACCCCTGGGCAGAGTTTGCAAGGCCTTTTGACCACTGAGATTAAAAACAGAGGTCAAGGTTAAACCATCAGCTTAGAGCATCTAAATATTCTATCCGCGGGCATTTTCTTGTGTCCGTGGCCCATAAAAGAGATAAGAGTAAGAGGAGGAGAACAGGGAAGGAAGTGCTGAGAAAGGTCTACCTATGTCACTGTTCCCCAGCCAACTCACCACTGCACATGGGTACAAGCACATTTCGTCGCTAAGGATAACCGAGAGAGATCCTTTCACCAACACATACCCATCAGAAACAGGCTAGGAGGAGATGATTTGATTATGTTGTGAATAAGAGTTTTGCAAATATGCATTTAATTTAGTATTAATGGGATGCATGTTTTGTGAATTGACTAAAATGATTATTAAACACAAATTCACTGATGTTTGACAAATAAAGACACATTTTACACATGGCAGTTAATTTCAAATAAATGCTTCTTTCAATAACCAGCTGGTTTTGATTCAACAAATAGATTGCTGTCTGTTGAAATCAGAATGGAGAATCGAGAACCTTCATGCATAGCAGGCTCGGCACCGTGTGCCGTCCGCTCGGGCCACTGTGTGGGTAGAAGAAGGTCCAGGTCAGCCTCTGGAAGCCAACCCCCCGACCTTCAAACCCCAAACAATTTTCAACAACCCCATTCCGAGCAGTCAAGAGGCAGACTGATGAAACAATAGACTTTGTGTGTGGTGTCCTTTCTGCCAGAAATTCCCTTCCCGCACCGTCACAGAGGCAGACTACTCCAACACAAGCCTCGCTTCAAGCCTCATGCCTGTGTAGTTGTCCCAGGTGCCTTCAGACGGAATTAATTCCCCCTTCCAAGTATTCCCACAGCAATATGTACCCCATTCACAACATTTGTAACACTGCATTGAAACCTGCAAAGTCCTAAAAAGCCAGGCAGTTTGTGGAATGTAGCAATAACAACTATAAAAGCAATAGCAACAATCTGGCAAGGGGCTATTTGCCTTGCGAGTATCCATGTTTCCCTTATGTTTGTAACAGATCCTGGATTTTACCCACAGCAGTAAGACTGTTATTTCCCAGCCTCCCTTGCAGCCAGCTGTGACCACATGATGAACATCTGGCCAGCGAAATACAAGCATGGTGTTGATGTTGACTTAGGGGAGAGGTGGTCTTTTTTGCCTTCTGCGTACACCCCACCCCCACCCCGATACACTTGCGCTGTTCCAGATATGGACATGGTAGTTAGATCTCCAGCAGTCTATTGGATTGTGATGTGACCTTCCGGATAGAATCCACACACTGAGGATGGCAGGGCCAAAACAGAGGACCCCTGATGACTTTTGGCACCACCAAAAGTCCCTGATGAAATCCTTGAATTACCTGTTACTATACTCCTTTTACAAGAGAAAACCAACCCAAGCATTTTAAAGCTGCTTTTATTTAGTTAACTATAGCTGGAATTATTTCCAAGAGAAACAAATAATAACCAGAAACATTTATGAATGCTTAGATGAAAAAAAAAATGAGGCCCACAGACATTAAATAGTAAATCCAAGGTCACACAACTAGTAATTAATCAGGTTTAAAATTACATTTATGCTTGTTTGATTCCAGGACTAAAACTTTCTCTTCTTTTTTAATTTTAGAGAGACGATGGGGGAGAGAGAGAGCTAGGAAGCAGAAGAGAGAGAGGGAGGAGAGGGAGGATCACCATCAACTCCTAGTTGCTTCACTTTAGTTGTATGTGCCTTGACAGGGGTTAGGGGGTGCTCAAGTGGAGCCAGAGCCAGTGACCCCATGCACAAGCTGGTGACCCCACACGCAAGCTGGTAAGCCTGCATTCATGCTGGCAACCTTAGGTTTTGAACTGGCAATCCCGGCATTTTAGGTCAATGCTCTATCCAATGTGCCAGCACTGGTCAGACTAGGATTGGAATTCTTCACAAACACAGCCTCTCAAATGAACAAGTCAGGGGCTGTTCCCTGATGAAACAATTAGACTTTGTGTGTGGTGTCCTTTCTGCCAGAAATTCCCTTCCCGCACCGTCACCGGGGCAGACTACTCCAACACAAGCCTCGCTTCAAGTCTCACTCCTGTGTAGTTGTCTCAGGGCCCTCTGAGGCTCCTCCAATGCCCTTGTACACACAAGGAAATGAACGTTTCAGCAGCTAAGCGACAAAGCCAGGACTCACAACTGTTCTAACACCACGTCCGCTACATCCCCGAACTCTGTGAGCAGCCAGGACCTGAGGATGGAGGCTGTGCGTTCAGCCGCCTCTAAGTGCAGTCCTGAACCAACTGTGGAAGCGAAGGGAAGTGGAGAGAAGCCAACGCCAGGTGCGTGAGAGTGTGAGAGGGGGAGCCCCCCCCCCCACAATGCCCTTGGTGAGCTCGCTGAGGTCGGGGCCTCATGGGCTTGCCCATGGCTGTCTCAGAGAGCCTGTGCTTAATGAAAATTTAGGGTTCCTACAAGTGTCCTGTGGCTGCCATAACAAAGTACCACAAATTCCTGCTGGTTTAACAACAGACAAATGTATTCCCTCTCGGTTCTAGGGGCCAGAAGATTGAAATCAAGGTGTCCGCAGAGCTAGGCTTCCTCTGAAGGCTCTGAGCGGAAGTTCTTCCTGCCTCCCTCTAGCTTCTGGTGATCCTTGGTGTCCTCATAGCTGCATTGCTCTGGTCTCTGCCTCCGTTGTCACGTGTGTTCTCCTCGTGTGTATCTTCTCTGTCCACTCCTCTCCTTATAAGGACTCCCATCGCTGGGTTCAGGTACACCCTAAGGCAGTGTCACCTCATTTAATTTGATTATATTTCGAAGACCATGTTTCCAAGTAAAGTGACATTCACAGGACCTGGGTCAGCATGTTAATATTTATTTCTGTAGGACACAATGCAACCCGCTCCAAAGACGGCTTGCTGACTGTGCAGAGGAAGTGTTTCCTGCGAGGAATCAGAGGTGAGGCCAGCCTTCTTATGCTGAGAGGTCAAAGTCTCCCCCATAAAAGTGGGTGTGTGGCCTGACCAGGCGGGGGCACAGTGGATGGAGCGTCGGACTGGGATGTGGAGGACCCAGGTTCGAGACCCCGAGGTCGCCAGCTTGAGTGTAGGCTCATCTGGTTTGACCAAGGCTCACCAGCTTGAGCCCAAGGTCGCTGGCTCCAGCAAGGGCTCCCTCTGTCAGCTGTATCCCCCAGCCCCCAGTCAAGGCACATATGAGAAACAATCAATGAACAACTAAGGAGCCGCAACAAAGAACTGATGCTTCTCATCTCTCTCCTTTCCTGTCTGTCTGTCCGTATCTGTCCCTCTCTCTGACTCTTTCTGTCTCTGCCACACACACACAAAGAGTGGGCGTGTGTCTGTGTTCCTTGTGGACCATCAGAATGTGGAATTCCACCCTTAGAGATTAATTACAGGGTAGATCTCTAAGAGGATAGCCTGTTAGTAAACTGTCACTCACACTGAACTTGAATTCACCACACTGCATTTGCAGAGTGAGGGGCAGTGAGAGATCCCAGTGTGATCAGGAAAGCATAGGACAGTTGTGGCATGCAGAGTGCGATGCTGGTGACATAAGTATGCAGGGCTGAGGGCCTGAGGAGGCTCCACAGGAGAGAGGAATGAGTCTTATGAGAAAAGAAGGAGGAAAATTATTTCCCTGGTGAGCCATCGGGCTTTTAGGGTTCCAAAATCCGTTTAAAACATGGGGACGCTCTAAGCCCCAGGTCCCGGAAGGTGGTGCTGGGCATGAATTGTGCCCAGCTGCTGATTCAGATGTGGTCAGAAGTGAGGGTGACATGGTCCGGAGGGAAAAGGGTGGTGGAGGGCGAAGCAAGGATCCCAGTCCCGGCCCTTCCCCTTGGCAATAGGAGACAGGACGGAGTTGCTTGCTCCCCTAGACCTTCCGCACGGTGGTGAACCAGGAGCCTGGTACATAGCTGGTGAGACCTCGCCTGGTTCTGGGCTGTTTCCAGACTGTACCACACCTCGCCACCTGGCCAGGAGCAGGCCTGCGGCTATAAAGTAGTTACTCTCCATTATGCATTTAGAAAAACTGGTTGTGCAGTCACCGCTTCTTCAAGAAAACCTAGAGAGAATGAGCACGTGAGTGAGCCTCAGGAATTCACTTCAAGTTGCGGGAAGTGCAGCTGTGAAGGACCCCTATCAGGGATGGCTCTGGGCAACAGGAAGTAGTCCAGGTTAACCCTGAGAGAAAGCTCAGCCCACGCACTGCACAGTCCACGTCCTGAGCGAAACCTGCTGCAAGATTCTGCCGCCGAATCAAACTGTTCTCCCCCTATTACCAGACCATCACAGGCAGTGGGTATTTTGGTCCATGCTATTATGCCTCTGGGTTATTGTTTTAAATTTGAGTCATTACAACAAATTACTGTACTTAGCCCTTCTCAAGGAGCTCTGAGGACATTGTCAATCAGACGTCCTCTTCGCCTGCCTCTCCTGAGCCACACTGACACAAATGATGGAGGCCATCCCCATCCAGATGTTTCCGGCATGCCAGGGCTCAGAATGAGCACCAAGGGTGCCCCTGGGCATACGCATCCTGCTCCTTGCTTGTAGTGTCTAAGCCAGACAGTTGGTGCCTTGCCATTTGGGAGACAAGGCACTAGGAGCAAGAATAATAAAAGATCAGCCACTTACTGAGTCCACTCCATGTGTCAAGCACTGAGTTAAGCTAGGATCACATGGTTCTTCTGGCCAGAATTTACAAAGCTAGCAGGTGGGTGGGAGACAGCTGCATGGGGATGCCCTAGCTCTGTCTTGCAGCTTGGAAAGCCTTGAGCCACAATGTGTGTATGGCAGAGGGGAGGGGTGGTGGGGAGAGCAGAGACATCTGTCATCTGGAAGTATACTGCCACCCCCAGGCAGAGGCTCCACCTGAGGCCATGCCCAGGACAAGGTGACAGAGCCCTCCCCTGGCCCAGGCAAATAAGACTTATGTTCCCGAGACAGGTGGCACTGCAGGGTATGGGCAGATGGACGACTTTCGGCAGTGGGTAACAGCAATGGGGTCCACAAGTGTCCCTGTTTTCCCCAGAGACCAAAGTATCAGGCAGTTTTCTGGGTCATAGGATTACAAAGGTATTTTCCAGTCTTTGGGTCAAACCATCTGGTTTAAGTGATTCCTAGCTGGACTTTGCACATACATCCATTTATAGCACCAACCCCAAAAGCACTTCCCTGCAAAAGGGTTAAACACTAAATTTATTGTCTCAACAAATGCTGGTTTAAAAAAACATGCTAACCACTGCAGAGACAATTGCTTTCCAAGGGGGCTTGCCTACCTCTTCTCAAGCTTTTACTGGCTCTTACTGGCAGTCGTCCTTTACTCAGTAGACAAAGCTGTCATAATAAAACTCCTGTAAGTTGATTATGTGGCTGTCCCCATTTTACAGATCAGGAGACTGAGGTACAAGAGGTTAAATAATTTACCCAAAGTCGCAGAGCTGGGGTTTGACCCCAGGCAGTTTGTTTCTGGAGTCCATGTGCTTCACAGCTGTGTTCTTTGTACACTGTCACAGAACACAAATGGTCCTCTTTATTTTTATTTTTTTCATTTTTCTATTGATTTGAGAGAGAGAGAAAGAGAGAGAGAAGGAGAGAGGAAGAGAGAGAGAAGCATCAACTCGTTCCATTTAGTTGTGCACTCATTGATTGTTTCTCATACGTGCCCTGACCAAGGATCTAACGCACAACCTCGACACACTGGAAATACACTCTATCCACTGACCCACCTGGCCAGGACTCAAATGGTCCTTCTTGCCCTCCTCATCCTGAAGTCCGCTTTGCACAAGTGAGCTTTATCCACAGTATTTGTCCCAGCTCCCATTACAGAAGAACATCACTGTGCTGCTGGGGGTTGGGGGTGGGATACATGAGGCCATGCAGGTAAAAGTGCTTTGTACCCTGTGAAGCGCTAAGATATAAAGGTATCCACCACTACTGTCCACGAACACACGTCACCATTGCTCCTATCCCAGAGGGGCTTTGTCTCAGAAAAGGAGTCCTCAGATTCCTCCTCGTCTGCCTGTTTATAATCTAAAGTTTCATATGTCTTTTTTTTTTTAAGAGCTGGAGCATGTCCATTTTTTCATTTCCTCTATCTCTGCCAAATGGCTCCAAAAGTCACTCTCTGGAGACTGCTCAGAGCTCTGCACAGGTGCGGCTTCGCTTTCTTTCCAGACCCTCGTCGGAGGCAGGCATCATTTCTTGTACTCTGATACTTTTTATAACTCTCACCAGAAGCTTGTTACATATGCTCTGCTCTGCCACTTCACGGCCACCCCGGCAATCCAGGCAAAGCATTGGTATCGAAATTCTTCCTTTGTTTGTTCTGCATTTTCCCTTTTGCGTTTTTCATCTCTCTCCCTTTCCGTGCCCGCCATTATTGGTCAGCATGACAGCTGTTACGGCTCCTGCCTACTTTTCTGGCTGAGCTACCTGGGACTGATGGGCTGATTGCCTGGAGTATCTTCCAAGTCTAATGTTCTATTCTTTTGGGCTCTATGATCTTAAAGACGGGAAGTACATTGCTTTCTAGTTTTCTCAAAAACAGAGAAACCTAGTTTCCGGGATCCCTTCCAGAGAATCTGTCTGTTCTTTATCGGCAAGTCACAGCTGACATCCTATGGAACAGCGTTCCTCAGTATGTTACTTACTGCGTGTTCTGCGAGAAACGGGCCCCTTGGGGAATGCTCCTGAGGAGGAGCAGTGAAGTGGCCTTCGTGACCGTCACTTTGGAGAATCCCTATTAACATCTTGTACAAGGAGAGTCCTTTAAGATACACACATTTGAGAAGTTCTGTGACCAGCATACTCGCAGGCCAGTGGTCATCTCTCTTCCCTCCCCTCACCCCAGTAAACACTCCGATCACAAGCACATGCTCTTTGTGTAAAGTTAAGACTGGAAACTTCCTCTGGATCAGGCAAGATCCTGCAATTCTCTAGAAGGAAACAGACCCACCCAACAAAGACACAAGGATGGTCACCTCGTAAGACATTCTCCGAAAGATATTTTCATCAATGTTACAGCTAGCTTTTCTCCAACCAGTGAGAGAGGAGGCCGACATTGAACTGGTGACAAACTTTTCTGATTATACAATACACACTTGCATACATATATGCACACGTGTACAAAACATGCTTACACATATGGGGCTTTCAGAGAGTAGTTAGCTCCTCGGAGCAAGACTGGTGACCATCCCAGAGGTGCCTGAAAACTAGAGCAATTCGACATGTGGAAGAAAAAAAGGGGTTTTTAGTTATGAAAATATACATGTAAATATTGAGTCATTCACTGAAAACACCAGCTTTTAAAATATCTCTTGAGGAGAACTTCTATCTGTATTAGAATTCATAAAACTAAAACATTTTCCATGTGTTATTAAAATGTTAAGATCAGAAACGGTCTGAGAGAAGCCAGGAGCCGCCAGTTTCCCAAAGAGGCTTTGAGGAGGGAAATCCCTGAGCAATTACAATCCTCAGGAAGCTTTATTTTTAAATATGAAAACACATCAATGGCTGGAAAATGATAGGCACCGAGCTTCAGATTGCTGGAAGAATCCTTGCCTTCAACGGCACTAGGAGAAAGATGGGGGATGGTAGAAAGAAAGGAACCTGAGCTGAGGTTTTCTGCACAACGTGCCAGGAAACTAGAAGGGACAGTGTCATGCTACCCCGTCCACATCCTCTCCTCATGGCAGGTGGATCAGGCCCTGTTTACAGAAGCAGAAATCAAGGCTCAGAGAGGCTAAGGTGCCTATTTCCGTGACAAGTGTCTGACTGCGAAGGAAGCATGCTCTTTGCCTCCCCCCAGTGGTCAGTGGAAGATGGGAGATGGGTGCACAGTCACTGCTCCTGACTGGGCTCAGCCTCAGTACAGGTTCCAAGCATTGACACGGGAAATGAACAGTAAGCTCAGTTTCTTAAATACAGTGTGTCCGTAAAGTCATGGTACGCTTTTGACCGGTCATAGGAAAGCAACAAAAGACAATAGAAATGTGAAATCTGCTCCAAATAAAAGGAAAACCCTCCCAGTTTATGTAGGATGATGTGGCAGCATGTGCGCATGTGCAGATGATGACGTAACACCATGTATACAGCAGAGCAGCCCACGGCCATGCCAGTCGAGATGTGGATGGTACAGAGGAAAGTTCAGTGTGTTCTGTGGCTCGCTAAATTCGAATCCGACCTTCCAGATCTGTGGACATGTTCATCGCCAAAACGTTTGAATATGGGCTGCTGAACATCCTCATGCCTACGTTGAGTATGAACGTAACACCCCTAAAGTGAAAGTGTGGTGTGGCCTGATGCATGATAAGGTGATAGGCCCATTTTTTTTCACGGATCAGTCTATGACGGCAAACACCTATCTTGACATGTTGGAATTGTATGCAGTGCCACAATTTCCAGAAGGTGTCATCTTTCAACAGGAGGACACTCCTCCACACTATGCCACCATTTTTTGCATAGAGTTTCTGGATAGCACATTCCCCCGGCGGTGAATAGGCAGGGGTTCTGTCAAGCCATGGCCACCATGATCTACAAATCTGACGCCTTTACTTTGGGGGTTATGTGAAGCAACATGTGTACACTGAACATATCAACAACATTATTCACTTAAAACAGAGAATCACAGACGTCATTCACTCTGTTACACCAGACGTCCTTACCCGTGTGTGGCAAGAACTTCACTATCGTTTGGATGTGTGTAGGGCAACAAATGGAGCCCACATCAAACTGCCACTGAATAGGTATGAAACTGGGAGAGTTTTCCTTTTCTTTGGTGCAGATTTCACATTTCTATCTTCTTTTGTTGCTTTCCTGTGACCGGTCAAAAGTGCACCATGACTTTACGGACACACTGTATATGTTCATGGAGATGCTGGATAAGTCACAATCAAGGAGACCTCATCTCTGAAGCCCTTCAGTGTAGAAAAGAGAACATGGGTTTTGGAGCCAGATAAAGTTGGGTTCGAATCCCAACTCTACCTCTAACAGGCTTGGTGAGTACTAGCAGATGACTAGCCTCTCTAAGCCCCAGTTTCCATATTTGTGAAGGGTACATGTGGTCCTTACTGAATAGTAGCAATGCCAGACCACGTTTATTTAACCTTGCTATGTGTCTTTTACATGCACACACACATTTCTGATGATAATGCCATAATGAGGTTTCTATTAGACCCATTTTACAGATTAGGAGACTGAGGTCCAGAGTTGTTGGAAAGCTTACCCAACACCCATAGAGGTAGTTAGTGCTGAATCCAGGCAGTGAGAACCCAGAGCATGTGCTCCTCCTATGTACAAGGTGTCTCCAGGTGAAATGGCAAGGCCCTGGTGTTGGAGGCGCTTGAGCGGCCCTTCACCCTTTCTTTTAATTATCCATTTCAGATTTACCTGCTTTTGCCTTGAGGGACTGAGGCAGGAGTTAACTTCAATCCATAAAAGCCTGAATCGAATGGTTATAAGGAGAAAACTGGTCCAAGAATCTTTATCGCAGTTCTGGTACAGTCCACCACAGCTGTTTACATCTGTTGGCGAAGCATAACTGGCCACGATGGGAAGGAAACTGGGAGATTATCTAGTTTATCCCCACATCAGTCAGCAGGGAGACAGCAGCCCAGGCGGCACGGGTAGCCACCACACTCTGCACAGCTTGTATAGCATAGAAGCACCACAGGGAACCGGGGATTCTCAACAAGTTCCCTGGGGGAGGACACGAGATACAGGGGGACCTGGGGAATGGGCCTCTCTGGGATTTCAAAAGACAGACTAATTGATATTTGGTCAAACTGTTGAGAGTAGCCAGGAGTGACCTCCATGACAAGTAGTATGAGTCTATAACTTATCAACCCAAACTTCTGTTATAAAGGAAAGCTCCCTCTAGTCTGTCGGTGTGGATGGCAGGCACTTGGACTCCAGGCACCTCTGACCACCCTTCTGTCCTATGTCATAGCTTTAAAGCAAAGCCTTGTCTGTGATCTACTATTATGCATGGCCTCAGTGCCATCCAATGTAAGAACGCCAGGCTCTTTGGAAACCTGAGTGAATAAGTAAGGCATAAAACATATACTCACTTAAGATCAGCTTTTCTAGTAGACTAAAGTACGCAAGTCAAGTCAAAATCCCTAATGTTTGTTGAGGCCCTGAGACCCATAATAGATGTAACACGCAAATATCTTTTATTTAAAATGAATGTGAGGCCCTGGCCGGGTGGCTCAGTGGGTTGTGTCATCCTTGCCTGTGGAGGTTGCAGGTTCAATTCCAGGTCAGAGTACATAGGAGAAGCAACCAGTGAGTGCAGAACTAAAATGGAACAACTCAGTGGAACAACGAGTCGACACTTCTCTCTCTTTCTCTCTCCCTCCTCTTTCTCAAATCAATGGGAAAACTAAAATGAATGTGCAGGATGGAAAGGTATAGCTGTGTCTAGGGGTGGTTTTAGTGGAGGGGCCAAACAGGGGTCAGTTACAAAAAATCCACTGACTTTTATAATAAGCAAAACATTTTAATGAATAGCCTAGCCAAGGGCTTTTCAAGATAAGCGCTTCATATATGAGTTTAATAAAAACACGATCATTTGGGGGGAAAAAAGAGTTAATGAGATAACAATGTCTATATAAATTGAAAGACCAGAACCCAACCACTGCTGGTGTTTCCTGGCCTCTTTTTCATTGGTCTTGTCTTCTTGTAATGACTCTGTGATGTTCCTTTTTCTCTCAGCTCCAAGTCGTTCATGTCAGATCTGTCCTTTTTTGTTTTGTACAAGTAGAACAGCAGCCAATAATGGTAGAGCCAAGCCTCATATGAATAATATACTGCCCTTGCCTTATGTTATCAGAGAATGTGAAGAATCTGAGAGATAAATGAGTCATTTAAGATCACATGGCTAATATGGATCTAAGGTGGAGCCCAGGCATGCCGGGGTCTTTCCTCTTGACCCCCTGCCTTATGTCTTTGCCCAAGTTACTGTGTACTTTCCTGAATATACCTCTCTCTGTCTCTCTCTCACACACACACTCAGATGGATATAATTCCACTGGACAGGTTCCCAGTTGACAGCTTGAGCTGGTCAGCCCCGTTAATTCATGTATCTACAACACTGCAAATGCACGAACCAGATACATGGTGAAGGGCCCCACATTTTAATTACATCTTATTTCACAGCTGCAGTCAATTTTTGCTACAGCTTAATAACCAGGTTGCACGAGCCGTGAACACTTTTTGTTGTTAATTTTGCTTAGGAAAATTGAGTTTTTACTACCATTTTGGCAGAATTGCTTATCATAACAATTATGATAAAGTGATGAGGATTGGAAACATCTGCAGGGATGAACTTGGAGACAGAAGGATGTCAGTTAGTCTGGCTGTGCAAGAAAATGTCCGGTGGGGAATCTGGGCTATGGCTTCATCACTTGCTAAGAACACGGAGATGAGTAGGGACCCAGGCCTCTCCCCTCCACCTGCTGGGACATCAAGGAAACCTCCAAGCCCTCAGATGAATGGGCTGACACCATCATAGCACCTGCCCTCTGCTATGGCTTTGGGGGAGATTTGAAATGAAGAGGCCAAAGGTCAGCCTGGACTTAGAAGAAAGCTTAGAGAACACCTCACGGTATAGATAAGACCCAGGGAAGGAGTGACTCCCAAGGTCACAACTAATGAATGATGTCTGAGCTTTCGGCCACATGGTCTGGGGACCTCTCTCCTCTGCGTAAAATAAATCCAATTGAGGTTTCAGTAAGGGAATGAATGATATGGTCTGGGATCCCTGGGAAGAGCAGTCAGATGGTCTCTGTGACAGGTCAGAGCCAGAATAGATGACCAAAAATCACAATAAATGTGTCACCATCTGTGGCACTGTTTAGGAATTAGGGAATAGTCCGTACCAGGCATGTGGGTTACTGGTGTCAAAGAGGGAGAGAGGTGACAGAGGAATCTGGGGTGCAACCAACCAAGAGCAGAAGAAGGAGAAAAATGACTGCAAATATGCCCTATGCTAAGGCTGACCACGATGGCTGCTCCCTGGCGGGCATCGGTGCATTTCCCCGTCAGTGCTGCCGAAGAGGTTTGTGAGAAGGGAGCCTGTGCCTACCTCCCTGGAAGGCATCCAAAGGCTCTTGTGAGACATTTTTAGCACTGCACAGTTGTGGCTAAGACTGAACCCAGAGCTCCTCAATTCATAGGCATTGTCAATTGGCAAGATGCATCACCCACCACATCAGAGGTTTCAGGGGAGGACAGCAAGCACTGCGAGAAATGTGTGCGTTCACCCTCGGACACAGCCCCATTTCAGAAATGTGAAAATGAGAAGAATCCCTTGCCAGTAGAATTAAGGCTATAATAGTCACGTGTGTCAGTATGGAATAGATTTCTAGGAGACGAGATTGGGAGAAAAAGACTGACTAGCTCCAGACTGATGATGCAAACAGTTTAGATATAAGAAGAAAAACTATTTGTTGGGATTTATTTGGTAGCAGTGGAAATTAAAGAAAGAATAAATGGGTGTATTCATTTTTATTGCTGTGCACAACAATGACCGCAAATTTAGAAACTCAGTTACTTGTTCATAATCACACAGTTCTAGAGGTCAGAGGTCTGGGCAGAACTTAGTAAAGTCCTCTCTTCAAGCTCTCACAGGCTGACCTCAGGGCTGGGGTCTC
This sequence comes from Rhynchonycteris naso, assembly GCA_037038555.1. Taxonomy (NCBI): domain Eukaryota; kingdom Metazoa; phylum Chordata; class Mammalia; order Chiroptera; family Emballonuridae; genus Rhynchonycteris; species Rhynchonycteris naso. Next base: position 19,200,541 of record CM073003.1, read on the forward strand.
ATCTGAGGCTCAAGGTCTTCTCGGCTCACTTGGTAATTGGCAGAATGCACTTCCTTGCATCTGTAGAATTCATGAACACTGTGTCTTCAAGGCCAGCAGAGAACTCCACATTCCAGGCTGTTATGATGGAGTGTTATATAAGCTAACATAATCACAGCAATGACTGTTTCATCTTAATTACATTTCCGACCCACACTCAAAAGGAGAGAATGACACAGAGGTTATGCACCACAGGTAGGAATCTTGGGGGCCATCTCATAACTCTGCTGACTCCAATGGGAAAGTAGAAAAAACAAAGAATCAACAGCACTTTTTTAGTTGAATGGGGAGAGGGGGAGTTTGCAACACTGGCCCTAATGATTAGAATATCTTATGGACCATTAATATTTTAAAGCAATTTTATGCATATGAGCCCTTTTGATGCTTGAAGTAGTCATATCACAGATGGGAAAACAGAGGTCAAAGCAAGTTAAATCATCAGTCCTAGGTCACATGGTACAACAGAGACTCAGCCACAGACAGGACTTGAAGTCAGTTTATTAACTTTAAAACCTCCCATTCAGAATTATTACTGCTGATTTTACTAAGCAGTGTTCCTATCCATGAAGCCTTCATTTTTGGTGAGAGGGGACAACTCTAGTCCAAGCACTGCTGGACCACAGAGTATTACCTTCCAGAGCTCATGGGAGGAATCTGGACTTCAACAAGTTACCGAAGACTCTGCCCTCTCATTATCCCATTATCCTCAGTCATGCTAGGAAGCACAGCTCCCTTTCTGCATGAGGCGTCCCTCGCTTGATGACACATAGCGAAAGCTTATCTCCAAATGCCAGCTTCACATGGCAAGCGCAAAGAGTGTGAATTGACTTGGAAGATGTCATAATAATGATGAGGCCACAACCCTAACATGCTCTTGATAGAGTCATTGTTACCATTTCCAAAAGAAACAGCCTTATTTGGGGGATCAATGGTGAATTTATGGACCACTAACTTCTTTCAGTTTCCTAGGATACACAGAGTGGTCTAGTTGGCAGAAATCAATTGACAGACAAAAGAAAAAGGATCACTCCTGCCTGGTTTCTGGACATGCACTCACACATGCACACATCCACATGCTTGGACACACACACATTCATGCATGGGCCCCAGGTGTGGCCCTTCCATATTGGGTGCTTGAGTGCCGTGCTAAGTAATGACTTGCAGAGAGAAGCTTGCCCTCCCTACCTTGTGCAGCCATCTGAGCTCCAAACCACAACAACTTTATCAACTCATTAAATGCACATCACTTATAGGAAACTGTCATGGAGGGGATTCAAACTACGTTAACAGCAAAATCTCTGTGGTGATCAAAACACATCATTAAAGACATGAAGGACTGGAGGAAGAAGACGATGAAAGAATTTCTACTTCTGCTCTCTGGCTTCCTGCTGCTCTGGACTGAGAAATAAGAAGAAGTGACTTTATTTTCCTGGGTCTAAGTTTGCTCAGCTTTTAAAACAAGAGGGCGTAATGGGGAAGGTGTCAGGTAGACTAGTGAAATGACTTGTAATGAGGCTGATTTATTCTACTGTCTATTAAAACTGAGGCTTGAGGAAAACTACTTAATCTCTCAGAACCTCAGTTTTCTCAACTATGTAAAAATATTTAAATCATAAAATTGTGATAATTATTTTTGTTAATATATATATTTTTAAAAAGCACAGCATAGAGGCAGGCATTCGATAGATGTTAATTTCTCCTTCCCACCCTCAGGGTCCTTTCCCATCCCCCACCCCTTTTTTTTTTAAGATTTTATAATCATCAGTTCTTTTTTCAAAGGCTCAGTTCTTTGAAGCATTAAAGCACCATGGAAAGCCTTGTCTTAGCGTTTCTGACAGCCCATCTGTGACACCACTTCCCATTTCTTCTCTTGGAATTATTGAAGAAAATAATATAAATGCATGTGTATTTATCAACCTCAAGATGAGATACTCCTTCTGAGAAGTTCTTTTCATTGTCTGGTGAAGTCCTCCCTCAGACATTCCTCCCATTGGTGTCCTGCATCGAGCAGGGGCAAACAGCATGCTGTCATTAGAAATCAAGGTCACAGCTTCCACAAGGATGAGCATGTAGCCCCTTAACTACACACGTCTAACTTGGCTTTTGAGGGTGGTCAGCAAATGATCTGAGGGGTGGTGGTGGGGCAGAGTCAGACCCTGCTCCCCAGCCTGAGGATCAGGAATGGAAAAGAAAAAGTATAAATGTGGTTGAAGGTGCTGAAAACAAATTAGATTAAAGAAACAGAACGTGTATGTTCTCATGAGCTATATTTACTGCTGGCCTCACAGGAGAGCTCTAGAAACGCTATCAGGAGTATCAGAGAGATCCTTACAGAGTCTGTTAGCCCTGATTCCTGTATGCTCTCCCCCATTCCCAAGCACTTCACAACATCAAAATTATAAAGGAACATATTATAATGGGACTTGTTCATTTTCTCTTCAGTTTAGAGCTTTATGTGTAGTTCATCTACCCACAACACCTACCACAAGTAAGATTCTGCTTCCTAGAGAGAGATAACCTGAGATCGTGTGATCCAAGTTTCTCAGGCCCAAATACATCCGTTGTCAACTTTCTCATCACATAAAACCTTTCTCTAAGAGATGTAGTCTTTGGACTTAAAAAGCAACATGTATAAATTAGCAGCAATCATTACCAGCTGAGCATGAGTTGTTTTTCAGACCACTTCCCAGCGGCAGGTAGCCAGGAGCAGAGCCTTTGTGTTCAAGATGAAATAAGGTATGTTCTATAAAAAATGGCCAGCTCTAAAAATTGGCCTGGAGCAAAAGGACAACTACTTGCAAGAAAGCATGCCACAGGTAACTATCACGGAGGGAAGGACACTGAAATCCCAGCATCCGTTCTACAGAAGAGATGGAACACTATGCTCCATGCTCAAAGGGGGAGTCCTAGTTCCTCCAAAGTAACCCTTTATCTTATCTGGGGGAGATACTATCCAAGACCCTCCAGTGGATTCCTGAAAATGAAAATAGCACCAAATCCTATATATACTAGGGTAATTTTTTCCATAAACATACATACTGACTTAATAAAGTATATCTTGGTGATTCCAAGATGGCAAAGGAATAGACAGATGTTCCAAGTGCCACCTCCAGGACCAAATTGGATTACAACTTAATTTAAGAACAATCTTACAAAAACAACTTTGAATGAAACAAAGAGGAGTCTACAAGCAAGGATTACAGAAGAAGCTGCATCAAGACTGGTAGGAAAGGCAGAGACAGGGAAAGGACTGCCCCACTCCCAGAAGTGAGTGGTGGCTGAGGGTCCAGAGGGACTCTCAATGTGGGGAGGGTCACCTGAGAAGTGTGGGTGCTCAGCCCCAGGCCAGGAGCCCAGTATAGAGCCCCAGAGCCTAGAAGAGGTGCCCAGACAGCAACTGGCAGTGAAAAGAGCCGGGGTTTCTGTCTGCGAGAAAGAGACAGAGCTCTTGCAGATATAGGCTTCATCTTAAAGAGCCAGCACAGAAAATCTTGTTCACAATCACTTACCTGGAGCTCCAGCAGGGGAGAGCTGAGAGGACTAGAGTTGCGTGAAGATAGTGTAATGTTGGAGGCCCATGGAGAGACACTGTGAGGAACAGTGTAATGCTAGTGGCCAAGGCCAGGAAGGTTCACATTGGATTTGGGCAGACAGTAGAAAAACTGCAGAGCCAGAAAGGGTTAGGCCATTCCATTTAATAAAGTCTCGCAACAGTGGACAAGCACACAGGTTGGGGAAACTACCTCTCAGGCAAACAAACAGCAAAGTGGCCCCTCACAGTGGCTGGGGGGAAGGCAGTCTGCATATCTGCAATCCCCAATCTCTCTCAAGTGCAAGCACCCATAGCCTTATACAGTGGTACCTTGAGATACCAACAGACCAACATACTTTTTTTAAGATTTCAGCTGCGACTTGGTCCATATTTTTGTTCAAGATCCGAGCAAAATTCCAAAATATGAGTCGTGATTTGGGAAGCTGCCGCTAGCTGGCACGTTGGCGCACGGATCCAGTATCTGCAGTTTGATATACGAGGTGACTGATTTACGAGCTCAGTTACAGAACAAATTAAACTTATATCTCCAGGTACCACTGTATAGGCCATACACACGTGGTGCTCATGCACTGATGCATCAGTCAGGCAAAGTGCTTGCAGCTGGTGACCCTGCGAGCAAGCCTAACACAGTTGCCCCCCATTCCACCCCTTTAGGGTTGTTCACTTCACAATCTACATGACATCAGAGACTTACACAATAATTACAAAGGTGTCCTTCAAAATGTCTCCTGAGCACTTTACCTAAGATGCGAACTGGAGACCCACCTCCAACTCCCCAACGTAGATGCCAAGAAGGCCACCCATTGTGTGTGGGGGGGGGCTGTACAGTCCAGGGCCATGTCCATGGAGAGTGTCCTTGGTGCACCTCTGCAGCTGGATGAGAACCAGTGCAGAGGGCCTCCACAGGTGCCGCAGTACCCCCCCCAGTCAGGGTCTCTCATAGTGCTGTCCCCAAGGGACATGTCCACCTGGGGGGCAGCTGTGTTAGGCTTGTTCACGGGGTTACCAGCTGCAAGCACTTTGCCTGATTAGTGCGTGAGCACGTGGCATATAAGGCTATGGGTGCTTGCGCTCGGCAGAGATGAGGGATCGTGGATGTGTGGATTGCCTGCCCACCACTCTGAGGGGCCACTTTGCGGTTTGTTTGCTTGAGAGGTGGTTTCCTCTGCCTGTATACTTGTCTGCCATTTCGAGACTTTATTAAATGGAATGGCCTAATGCTTTCCCACTCCGCAGTTTTTCTACCATTTGCCCGAATCCACTGTGAACTTGGCTGGCCTCGGCCACAAGCATTACACCATCATCCATCAAGGGAGCCAGTGCCCACCTCTGGTTGCAGTCCAAGAGTTAGTCCATGATAGACAGCTCAGCTGTCTGTGCAAATCACTAAGGTAAAGGTCTCTTTTACAAGCAACTCGCCATATAGCTCTTTGTTAACGGACCTCAGCATCTTTCCATAGTGTGCTGCCCGTTGCCACAAGCCCCATCCAAACCCCTCAACAAACTCACAGGGCCTGGTGGGTTCAAACATATTCAAGGCCTGTGTTACCTTAACAGTTCTCTTAGCTGCTGCTGCTAGATGAAAAGCACCTATTACCGTCTCGTGCCAACACCTGCTGCACATTAGAAGGAGACCAGTGGATTGCCAATTTCACATGGGGCCTCTACCCATCTGTGGGGCAGCTGTGTTAGGCTTGCTTGTGGGTTTACCAGCTGCAAGCACTTTGCTTGATTAGTGAGTGAACACGTGGCAGAGACTCGTGTGCACAGCCTATGTGAGGCTATGGGTGCTTCCCCTGGGCAGAGATTCTCCCAGATTGCTCTATGAGGTGCGATTTTCCTGGCTCCCTTGCCCTTACTGTGAATAGCAGATTTTCCTTTGTTTATTAGCTCTTTCCCTTTTGTTGTTTATTTTCTCACCTATCTTTGTGAGCTTCCAATAAACGGGTATGGCCTGATGCTTTCCAGCTCTGCAGTTCCTCTACCATCTGCCTGAATCCAATGTGAACCTGCCTGGCTTTGGCCACTGGCATTACACTGACCTTATCAGACAGGACCCTCACCCTTCCCCTTATTCAAACTGGGACAACAGGTCTTGGGGATCCTGTAACCTGAATGCCAGCCATTTTCCTGGCAGATGCTGGGGCTGCCCGCTTTTCCCCACTTTTTCAGCAGCTAGAACCTCTATTGTGACTCAAGCTGCCGCGAAAGCTCCAACAAGACTCTATTAGGCTTTCCATCTAATTTCTCCCTATCTGCCCCAGATGCAATCAAATCTACCCACATCTATATTCAGGTAACTTTCACAGGCCCGTTTCTCTTGTTAGTCAACCAGGGGGGTGGGGGAGAACAGCAGCCTTCACAGCCTTATGGTCCATCTCTGTTCTGGAGACCATGATGCCATCCACCCCCTATGTCCCACAGCTGCACCAAGCAGGCTGCCAGGGGCTCAGTGGGCTTCTGCCTGAATTTCACCCCCAACTCGATCAGCTCTGCCCGGGTTTAGGGCTGGACCACAGAGTGCTCCACTACCTAAGCAGGAGGCTGTGGCTGCCCCTGAGGGACTCTTGGCTGCTGGGTTTTTACCTTCTTGGTGACCACCAGCCAGGTTTCGAATCTGTGGATGGCAGTTGCACCCTGAACCTCCCCCTCAGAATAGTCGACTCCAAGCCACTCCCCTTGCAGGAATGCAGCTCCATCTTCTTTGCCTGCTTTGGCTTCTGTGGCTGCTAGCTCTTGGCCAAAAGCTGGCTCTCAAAGCTCCTGAACCCACAGGTGTTTCTCCAACAACCGTTAACTGCCAACATTCAGCTTCCAGGACAAACTGCAACTCGCAAACCCATAACTTCTTGTTCAGAGACTGCTGCAGTTCCAGGCGCCATTGGCGCTCAGCCCTCACCTCACACTGCAGCTCTCAGACCCAGTCGGCCTCCTTCTCCAACGTTTGCTCCAGTTCACACAGTTGTTGCCTCTCAGTATGCAGCTGATCCTGGACCTTTTGACCTTGCTCAGCTTCTTGCACAGAGCTCTTGGTTTCTTCTCACAGGATTGTAAAACACACCCAGCCCACGGTCCCCACTAGGAGATCTGCTGGGAACAGCCACTCCTCTACTCACCCCTCAAGGGTGTTGGCGGCTCCATACCAATCTGCTGCCAGATGTAATGCTGGTGGCCAAGGCCAGGCAGGTTCACAATGGATTTGGGCAGATGGCAGAGAAACTGCAGTCGGAAAGGGTTGGGCCTCAATGGCGGACAAGCACACAGATGGGGGAAACCGCCTCTCAGGCAAACAAACAGCAAAGTGACACCTCACAGTGGCAGGTGGGCAGGTAATCCGCGCATCTGTAATCCCCAATCTCTCAAACACAAGCACCCATAGCCCTATATAGACCGTACACATGTGGCGTTGCCACACACTCACGTGTCAATCAGGCACAGTGCTTGTAGCTGGTGACCACGCAAGCAAGCCTAACACAGCTATCCCACAGAGAGCCACCAGAATCCCTGTGCTGAGTCATTCTTCAGTACTGCAGTTGCCATCTTTCTTGGGTGGAGCAGTCCTTTCTGAGCAGCATCAGCCTGGGGAAAAGCAGCTGTTTCACCCTTGGAAGTCTCTTCTACTCCAATCACAGAGACTGGATTGTGCTGAGAAGCCAGGAAGCAAGGGTACATCAGTGACTCAGTTTTCAGGTGTGGAGGCCAGAGCTTTCCCCCACATGCTCCTGAGTCTAAGACTAGTGATTCTGCCTCAGGGAAGACTCAGTAGAAACTTTCTGGACTGTAGGCAGAAAACACTTCTCGGTCTCAGAGGCCACACCCACCCACCCAACTATTGGAGCCACACCCTACTGAGGTCTATGGAAAAAGTCTGGACAGAATTGCTGCAGGTTTTAGACTCTATCAGAAGTTTTTTCAGTGGCCGAGCCCAACAAGCAACCAGCAGAGGCTACAGGAGGTGGAACTCTGGGAACCTTGGCCTTTTTTTTTCTTTTTCTTTTTTGTGACAGAGACAGAGAGAGGGACAAATAGGCACAGACAAGAAGGAAGAGAGATAAGAAGCATCAATTATTTGTTAAGGCATCTTTGTTCATTGATTGCTTTCTGATATGTGCCTTGACGGGGGGGGGGGGGGGGGGGGCTACAGCAGACCAAGTGATCCCTTGCTCAAGTCAGAGACCTCAGGGTTTTAAACCTGGGTTTTCCATATCCCAGTCCAACTCTCTATCCATTGCGCCACTGCCTGGTCAGATGGGAATGTTGTCCTTTTAAGCAGACCTTTCCCCAGGCCCAGTGTGGGTAAAAGCTAGCCTAGGAGTGCAGCTTGGTATTTCCACATGCACCTGGGCCCAGCAGAGGCAACCACAAATTCTGGACTGCTTGTAGCTTCAAGAAGGTTGCTGAGGGCCAGTCACGGGCAGTGTCTCCCACTGGTCTGCACTGGGTTCCTGCCAGAAAGGCCCAAGGCTGGCACATCCAGTGGCAGGCTACAGAGAGCATAGGTTCAGGACCTAACAAGCTTTGCTAGAGTGGTATCCTAAGAAAGGACTCCTCACACCTGGCCCAGCTGAGGTGAGTTCCACTCTGTGATCAGAACTGGCACAGCAGCTCATGTGTACTGGATAGAGTGGAGCTTCACAGTCAGCCAACCTGGGTGCTGCCCTGCTGGGCTAGATTTCAGAGGAGGAAGGGAGAGTGGCTTGCAGCATGGACATTTAAAGTGCGGGTCCTTGTGATCCTATTGTTGGGTCTGGTCATGGGGCTTAGCCACTTTCTGGGGGAGGGGCAAAGTCAGCACCAAGAGAGGACTCTCTCAGTCTTCCTCCCTGGCACCAGGGTGTCACCAGCTATAAGAACTTCTGCAGAGGGAACTGTCATTCACACTCAAACTGAACCTGTTGCTCACCTTGGGGAAAAATAAAATTTGAGTATCCATCAGTGGCTGAGGGATCAAGCTCTAGAGTAGGGGCCACATTCTCCATACTGAGCTCCTGACCAAGAGACCCCTGAAGTAGGGGGTCCCACTAACATTGTATTTCCAACCTCAACTTCCCTAACCCAACAAGCTTGCAACCTGTAGAGGGGTTGGTTGAGTGAGGCCAGTCTGAGCCCACACTACAGTCTTTCTAAAGAGACTCTGAGGAAAGACCACACAGCTTCAAGAGGAGGTAGAACAACTAAAAAGTGGAGGCAAATCTTATAGAGCCTGGGACTTTTATGGAGCTGCTGTCATTGCTAAGCAGGAGGAAGCTGATCCTTATACACAGGTTGGCACCTCGCACACTACCCAGGCACATAAAATGCAGACACAAATGGCAAAAAGAGCAGTAGCTGCAGACAGGTAGTCCACAGCAGGTCACAAACAATGGCTGATGCCAACCCAAGAAGATATAGAACAAACACACCTGGTAATGGGTGTCATATAGCCACCCATTACCAACCCTACACTCAGCTAGCTACACAAGCAGCATGCCCAAAGGAGAAGTCTAGCAGGCACCAGACACTGTGGAGAATAAGTATGTCCAACAGGGCAGACATTGCACAGTGTGTAATACACATGATCAAGGTTGACCCTTAGAGCCAGCCAGCCTGAAGAGATAACCATACCCATGAAAGGACCAACTGCATTCAATACTCACATACAATAGGAAGGAAAATAGTACTCTCAAGAAGCATTCCTAGAGCAAGAAAAACAGATGGCCTGGAAGTCAGTACCATTGAGCCCATCTTCCTCATAAAGACACCAAAAAAATTTCAAAGTCAGACAGCACTACTTAATACATAGACAAATGGGCAGACAAAGAAATGCAACCAAAATGAATCAACAAGAAAAGTCCCAGAAAAATAACTAAATGAGCATGACCAGGTGGTGGCACAGTGGATAGAACATCAGACTGGGACGTGGAGGACCCAGGTTCAAAACCCTGAGGTCACCGGCTTGAACGTAGGCTCATCTGGTTTGAGCAAGGCTCACCAGTTTGAGCACAAGGTCACTGGCTTGAGCAAGGGATCACTCGGTCTGCTGTAGCCCCCCAGTCGAGGCACATATGAGAAAGCAATCAATAAACAACTAAGGTGTTGCAACAAAAAACTGATGTTTCTCATCTCTCTCCCTTCCTGTCTGTCTGACTTTATCTGTCCCTCTCTCTGTCTTTCTCTGTCTCTGTCACAAAAAAAAGGAACAAAATGAAATTAAAGTAACCAAACTACCAGACATAGGGTTTAAAATAATAATTTTTAGGATGCTCAAAGATGTTATAGCAACAATGGGTGGTCATAATGAGTACCTAAATAAAAAGATAGCAAGCATCAAAAAGGACATTGAAATCATAAAAATGAACCAGTCAGAAACAACAAATACAATACCAGAAATGAAGAATGCACTAGAAAAAATCAACTTCAGGCTGGATGAAGCAGAGGATTGAATCAGCAGTTTAGAAGACAAGATAAAGCCCGGAAGCAGAGCAGCAAAACAAAAAGAGGCTCAAAAAGACTGAGGAAACTCGAAGAGAGCTCTGTGACAACATGAAGAGAAATAACATCCGCATCATAGGGGTTCCTGAAGGAGAAGAGGATGAACAAGGGATAGAGAATATATTTGAAGAAAAAATAGCTGAAAATTTCTCTAAATTGATGAAGGAAAACATCACACAAGTTTAGAAAGCACAGAGAGTCTCACTAAAGAGGAACCCAAGAAGGCCTACACCAAGACACATCATAATTAAAATGCTAAAGTTAAGAGACAAAGAAAGAATACTAAAAACTGAAGAAAAAAGCAGTCAATCACCTACAAAGGAGCCCCCATAAGGATGACATCTGACTTCACAACAGAAACACTTGAGGCCAGAGGGATTAGCAAGAAATATTCAAAGTGAAGCAAAACAAGAACCTACAACTAAGACTACTTTATCAAGCAAGGCTATCATTTAAAATTGAAGGAGAAATAAAAAGCTTGCCAGACACAAAAAGACTCAAGGAATTTATTACCACCAAACCAGTACTGCAAAAAATGTTAAAGGGCCTGCTATAAAAAGAGCAAAAGAAGATAAAAGTGAAAGAGGACTGTATATTTAAAGAATAAAATGGCAATAAATAAGTATATATCAATAGTAACTTTAAATGTAAATGGACTAAATGCTCCAGTCAAAAAACAAAGGGAGCTGCATGGATTAGGAAACAGATCCCATACATATGCTATCTGCAAGAGACCCTCTTCAGACCAAAAGATACACATAGATTTAAAGTGAAGGGATTGAAAAAGTATCTCATGCAAATGAAAATGAAAATGAAAAAAGCTGGGGTAGCAATACTTGTATCTGAGAAAATAGCCTTTAAAACAAAGGCTATAGTGCCTGACCTGTGGTGGCGCAGTGGATAAAGCGTCGACCTGGGAACACTGAGGTCGCCAGTTCAAAACCCTGCACTGGGCTGGTCAAGGCACATATGGGAGTTGATGCTTCCCCCCTTTCTCTCTCTCTCTCTCTCTCTCTCTCTCTCTCTCTCTCTCTCTCTCTGTGTCTCCTCTCTAAAATGAATAAAATAAAATATTAAAAAAATTTAAAAATAAATAAATAAATAAAAACAAAGGCTATAGTAAGGATAGTAAGGGATAAAGAAGCTCACTACATAATGATAAAGGGAGCAATCCAACAGGAAGATATAACCATTGTAAATATTTATGTGCCTAACATAGGAGCACCTAAATATATACATCAGATTTTGATGAACATTAAGGGCAAGATCAACAGTAATACTATAATAGTAGGGGATTTTAATACCCCACTAACATCAATGGCTAGGTCCTCCAGACAGAAAATTAACAAAGAAACAGTGGCATTAAATGACACACTAGCTCAACTGGATTTAATAGATATCTTCAGAACCTTTCACCCCAAAGGAGCAGAATATACACTCTTTTCAAGTGCTCATGGTACATTCTCTAGGACATACCACATGTTAGGACACAAAACAAGTCTCAAGAAATTTAAGAAGATTGAAATTATATCAAGCATCTTCTCTGATCACAATGGCATGAAACTAGAAATCAACTACAATAGAAAAACTGAAAAATATTCAAACACTTGGAGGCTAAATAGCATGTTATTAAATAACAAATGGGTTAACAAGGAGATCAAGGAAGAAATAAAAAATTTCCTTAGGAAAAATGAAACTGAACTTACAATAACTAAAAATTTATGAGACACAACAAAAGCAGTACTGAGAGGGAAATTCATAGCATCACAGGCATACTTTAAAAAACAAGAAAAAGCTCAAATAAACAACCCAGCATCTAAAAGAACTAGAAAAAGAACAACAAATAAAGCCCAGAGGAAGTAAAAGGAAGGAAATAATAATAATCAGAGTGAAAATAAATGACATGGAGGCTAAAAACACAATACAAAAGATCAATAAAACCAAGAGCTGGTTCTTTGAAAAGATAAACAAGATTGACAAACCTTTAACCAGACTCATCAAGAAAAAAGAGAGAGGACTAATATAAATAAATTAGAAATGAAAGTGGAGAAGTAACAGCTGACACAGCAGAAATACAAAGGATTGTAAGAAAATACTATAAAGATCTATATACCAGAAAATTGGACAACCTAGGTGAAATGGATAAATTCTAGAAACATACAATCTTCCAAAACTCAATCAAGAAGAATCAGAAAATCTAAACAGACTGATTACAACAAATGAAATTGAAGCAGTTACCAAAAAACTCCCAGCAAACAAAAGTCCTGTATCGATGGCTTCACAGGCAAATTTTACCAAACATTAAGAAAGAACTAACACCTTTCCTTCTCGAGCTATTTGAAAAAAATCAGGAGGAGGGAAGACTTCTTAGCTCCTTTTATGAGGCAAGCACTGTCCTCATTACAAAACCAGTCAAAAACACTACAAAGAAAGAAAACTAGAGGCCACCCTGATGAACATGGATGCTAAAATTCTTAATAAAATACTAGTAAACCTAATCCTATAATACATCAAAAAGATCATACATCATGATCAAGTGGGGTTTATTTCAGTGAGGCAAGGATAGTACAATATTCGCAAATCAATGAATGTGATTCATCACATAAAGAAAAGGAAGAATAAAAATCACATGACTATATCAATAGATGCAGAAAAAGCATTTGATAAAATCCACAACCATTTATGATCAAAACTCTCAGCAAAGTGGGAATACAGGGAACATACCTCAATATAATAAAGGTCATCTGCCTGACCAGGCAGTGGCGCAGTGAATAAAGCGTCAGACTGGGATGTGGAGGACCCAGGTTCAAGACCGTGAGGTCGCTAGTTTGAGCACAGGCTCATCTGGTTTGAGCAAGGCTCATCAGCTTGAGCCCATGGTCGCTGGTTTCAGCAAGGGGTCACTTGGTCTGCTATAGCCACTGGTCAAGGCACAAATGAGAAATTAGTCAATGAACAACTAAAGAACCACAATGAAGAATTGATGTTTCTCATCTCCCTCCCTTCCTGTCTGTCTGTCCCTATCTGTCCATCTCTCTGACTCTCTCTCTGTCTCTGCCACAAAAAAAATAAAGTAAAATAAATAAAGGCCATATATGACAAACCCACAGCCAACATCATATTCAATGGGAAAAAATTAAAAGCAATCCCCTTTAAATCAGTAACAAGGCAGGGGTGCCCCCATTCACCACTCTTATTCAACATAGTTCTGGAAGTCCTAGCCACAGCAATCAGACAAGAAGAAAAAATAAAAGAAATCCAAATTGGAAAAGAAGTAAAACTATCATTATTTGCTGATGACATACTATACATAGAAAACTCTAAAGTCTCAGTCAAAAAAAACTACTACACCTGATAAATGAATTCAGCAAGGTGGCAGGATAAAAAATTAATATTCAGAAATCAGTGGCATTTTTATACACCAACATTAAATAGTCTGAAAGAGAAATTAAGAAAACAACCCCCTTCACTATTGTAAATAATGCTACTACTAATAATAAAGCACCTAGGAGTAAATTTAATCAAGGTGATAAAAGACTTGTACTTGGAAAATTATAAGACATTGAAAAAATATATAAAAGAAGATATGAACAAGTGGAAACATATACTATATTCATGGATAAGAAGAATAAACATCATTAAAATGTCTGTACTACCCAAAGCAATCTGTAAATTCAATGAAATTCCTATTAAAATACCAATGGCATACTTCAAAGATATAGAACAAATATTACAAAAATTTATATGGAACCAAAAAAGAATATGATTAGCCTCAGCAATCTTGAAAATGAAGAATAAAGTGGGAGATATTACGCTTCCTGATATTAAGTTATACCACAAGGCCAATGCAATCAAAACAACTTGGTACTGGCATAAGAACAGGCATATAGATCAATGTAACAGAACTGATAACCCAGAAATAAACTCATGCCTTTATGGACAATTGATATTTGACAAAGGAGGTAAGAGCATACAGTGGAGTAAAGATAGTCTCTTTAATTAATGGTGTTCAGAAAATTGAACAGGTACATGTAAAACAATAAAACTAGACCACCAACTTACTCCATTCACAAAAATAAACTCAAAATGGATAAAAGACTTAAACGTAAATAATGAGACCATAACCCTCTTGGAAGAAAAGATAGGCAGTAAACTCTCTGATATCTCTCATAGCAATATTTTTGCCAATTTATCTCCATGGGCAAGTGAAGTAAAGGACAAAATAAACAAATAAGGCTATATCAAACTAAAAAGCATTTGCACAGCAAAAGACACCATTAACAAAATAAAAAGACAACCCACACAATGAGAGAACATACTCACCAATACATCTGATAAGGGGTTAATAACCAAAATTTATAAAGAACTTCTAAAACTCAACACCAGGAAGGTAAACAATCCAATTAAAAAATGGGCAAAGTCCTGACCAGGTGGTGGTACAGTCGATACAGAGTCGGACTGGAATGCGGAGGACCCAGGTTCGAGACCCCAAGGCCACCAGCTTGAGCGCAGGCTCACCTAGTTTGAACAAGGCTCACCAGCTTGAGCCCGAGGTCGCTGGCACAAAAACGAGTCACTCGGTCTGCTGTAGCCCCCAGTCAAAGTGCATATGAGAAAACAATCAATGAACAACTAAGGTGCCACAACAAAGAATTGATGCTTCTCATCTCTCTCCCTTCCTGTCTGTCTGTCCCTATCTATCCTTCTCTCTGTCACAAAAAAAAGGGCAAAGGAACTGAATAGTCACTCTCCAAAGAGGACATACAGATGGCCAATACACATATGAAAAAATATTTAACGTCACTAATCATCAGAGAAATGCAAATTAAAACCACAATGAGATATCACCTCACACCTGGCATAATGGCACTCACTAAAAAATCAACACACAATAAGTACTGGCGAGGATGTGGAGAAAAGGGAACCCTCCTGCACTGCTGGTGAGAATGCAAACTGGTGCAGTCACTGTGAAAAACAGTATGGCATTTCCTCAAAAACTTACAAATTGAATTGCCATTCGACCCAGCTATCCCACTTTTAGGAATATAAGAATACCAAATCACTGATTCAAAAGAAGATATGCACCCTCATGTTTATGGCAGCATTGTTTACAATAGCCAAGATCTGGAAACAGCCCAAGTGTCTGTCAGTGGACCAGTGAATTAAAAAGCTGTGGTACAGATTAAAATTAATAAAAAATAAAAAATTTTTTAAAAAGCTGTGGTACATATATACGGCTGTGAAAAAGACAGAAATCTTACCTGTTGAGATGGCATGGATGGACCTGGAGATTATTATGCTAAGTGAAATAAAACAGGCAGAGAAAGAAAAATATTATATTATTTCACTTATATGTGAAATCTAATAAACAAAGTAAACTGAGGAATGAAATAGAGGCAGACGTGGGGTCACAGGGAGCAGAGGGACAGCTGTCAAAGGGAAAGGTGATGAGCAGACAGAATCAGAGAAGGTAAAGGGATTAATGAAATTATATATAAAACACATAAATACAGATAACAGTATAGCAAATCCCAGAAGGAAGGGGGGAGGGAGTTAGGGGGAGGGGGACAAAGAGAATAAGGGTGAGGGTGTTATATTGAGTGAGGCACTTGAATCCATGTTAACATAATAAATTAAAATTAATAAAAATTTTATAAAATAAAAACATCAATGTAGAAAATAATAAAGTATATCTTTATTTTTAAAATGTTATTCCCATAAAAAAAACATACATATTTATGGTAATGTTTGAAAGTTAAGCACAGTAAGAGATTAACAGAAATCACTTACAACAAAATACAACAATTATAAAAACATACTGTAATAAAAGTTATGTGAAGTTGTTCTCTCTCTCAAAATATCTTTTTTTAAGCTGATTGATTTTAGAGACCAAGATAGGAAGGGAGAGAGATGGGGTGGAGGGGGGGAAAGCATTTATTTATTGTTTCACTTAGTTTTGTGTTTGTTGCCCGCCTCCCATTTGTGCCCTGACAGGGGATCAAACCCTCAACCTCGGTGTTTCCAAATGATGCTCTAATCTACTGAGCTAACTGTCCATGGTCTCAAAATATCTTATTGTACTTTACCTACCCTTCGTCTTGTGATAATGTGAGATGATACAATGACTGGATGATGAGACGAAGTGAGGTGAATGACACAGGCATTGTAACCCAGCATTAGGCTACAAGAAGAGTGACTTGAACAAAACACTACAATACTAAAACAATAGATCTAATAACCCTGCTGGCGAATGGGCCGGGAGTGCATACAGTGTGGATACACTGGACAAAAGCATGAGTCCCATCACAGGTGGGATGGAACAAGATGTATGAGATTTCATCATGCTACTCAGAACAGCCTGAAATATAAAATTTATGAATTTGTTAATTTCTGGAATTTTTCATCCAATTTTTTCAGACTGTGGTTTGACTGCAAGTAACTGAAACCACAGAAAGAGGCACTTCCTGTTTCATGGTTTGTCCTAATGTTGCCTTACCGTGGTGCTGTCCAAGGTGCTGAAGTCTTTCTGTTGTGTATGTCCTGAACATTCCAGGGGTAGTCAACCTTTTTATACCTACAGCCCACTTTTGTATCTCTGCTAGTAGTAAAATTTTCTAACCGCCCACCGGTTCCGCAGTAGTGGTGATTTATAAAGTAGGGAAGTAACTTTATTTTATAAAATTTATAAAGCCGAGTTATAGTACATTAAAGCATATAATAATAATTACTTACCAAGTACTTTATGTCAGATTTTCGTTAAGTTTGGCAGAATAAATCTTTATAAGACAACTTACTATAGTTAAATCTATCTTTTTATTTATACTTTGGTTGCTCCGCTACCACTCACCATGAAAGCTGGAATGCCCACTACTGGGTGGTAGGGACCAGGTTGACTACCACTGATTTACACCATCTCCAGCCCTTTTTAAAAATCTTCTTTTATTCTATCTGTTGCACAGTAACTGTTAACATTTCATGGCTACTTGGAAAGTGATGGTACTGTGCACTGCATGTTAATTCACTCTTCAAAACGAAATCTGGAACCACCCAGGCTGCGCTTTGTGGACCTGCATACCATTGTCAGGGCCCAAATTCAGCAACTTGGTGTTTCCTTCACCATTTTATCCACTCTTCCCTTCATTAATTTAATATTTATGAAGCTCCCAACATTAAGAAAAGTGTCTGAAAAGCAGTACACAGGCTCTTACCTCTGCCATGAAACAATAGAGAAATCATTTTGGGACTTCCTCCCTTAGAAGTTGAGAGGGGTGCATTAAGGAACCACAGGCCCAAATCACACTGGAAAAAAAATTCTATATCAATTCAAAGAATTAAATAACCATGTTTAAAAGATTTAAAGTTTATGCAAAAACTAAAAACATCTGTGTGTGGGGGGAAACACAACATACAAAGTTAAAAGACAAGTGACAAACTGCAAAATATAAGTAAAGGGCATAGAAAAGATGTGTAAACAACACAGTAGAAAAGAAAAAGTTCACAAGAGACATTTTCCAGGAAAAACAAAAATAATGTTAAGCATGAGACTGGATGGTCAGCCTCCCACATAATATGATAAGTATATGTTTAAATGACACTGAGATATTATTTTCCTCTATCAGACTGGTAAAATTCCAACAGGTTTGTAAAACATTAGGATGAAAAGCTGTAGAGAAACAAGTACTCTCCTAAGAAGCTGGAAAGAGAGTAAATTAGAATCTTAACAGAAGGTAATTTGACAATCACTATCAACATTACAAAAAGCACAAAATCTTTGACCCAAAAATCCAGTTCTAGGAATTTATCTTATAGGTAGTCTCACACATATGTGAAGTGATATATGCATACAATTCTTTTTAAAACTTTTTTTATTGATTGATTTTTAGAGTGAGAGAAAAGGAGAGACACAGAAACAAAGAGAGAAACATTGATTTTTTGTTGTACTTATTCCTGCTGTCATTGGTTGATGATTCTTGTATGTGCCCTGACCGGGGATTGAATCCGCAACTTCAGCATGTCAGGGCGATGCTCTAACGAGTGGTTGGCAAACTCATTAGTCAACAGAGCCAAAAATCAACAGTACAACGACTGAAATTTCTTTTGAGAGCCAAGGTTTTTCAACTTAAACTATATAGGTAAGCACATTGTTATTAACTTAATTAGGGTACTCCTAAGCTGGACAAAGAGCCGCACTCAAGGGGCCAAAGAGCCACATGTGGCTCACGAGCCGTGATTTGCCAACCATGCTCTAACCAACCGAGCTACTCAGCCAGGGCCCATACAATTCTTTACTGCAACATTTTTACATGTGGAAAAAGATTGAAAATAAAAGAAATATACATAAATGAGGATTTATTAAATTATAATGCATGCATACAATAAAATGTTATGCTAACATAAAAATAAAGAAAAGTTCTTTATTTACTGATACACATTAATCTCTAAAATATCTTGCCCCTGGCCAAGTAGCTTAGGTTGTTGGAGCATCTTCCTAATATGCCAAGGTTGTGGGTTCAATCCCTGGTCAGGGCACATACAAGAATCAACCAATGAACCTTACTGGTGGTGGCACAGTAGATAGAGCAGTGGTTCTCAAAGTGTGCGCCAGGGCACACTGGTGCGCCCTAAAAGATTTCCAGGTATGCCCTATGGTATTCCAGAGAGATATGTTCCTCTTGAGGACCAAAAAACCAACAGGTTTTTGGAGTTTAGATATTTGGGTGACACAGGTGTGGGCAATTGGCTATAAGCTGACAGTCTGCCCAACCCCCCACCTCACTTGCCTGATTAGGTTGCAAAAGGCTGTTAAGCTGTGGTGCTAGATTGTTTACACTACCCCCCATGTTCCCTGGAAAGACTGGAGGCAAGTTTCTTGTATCCTTTGTTTGGTGTAAAATTGAGATGATATGTATGGTGGGGGTTTTGGATTGATGATTAAACATAAGGAATTGTCTCTTAAAACCTTTTAGATTTCTATAAAAGAAGAATATGTGGCAATATCTTAAAAAGCTTTGAACATTTTACTACAATTGTCAACATCCTATTTATGTGAATTACAATTTTCTACCTTCAACAAAATTAAGAGTAAAAAGAGAGAAATTCTTCAGTGTATTGACGAGGAAATAAGAGTTTACCTTTCAAATATATGCCCAAACATTGAAGAAATCACTAGAACACATCAGGCTCATGTTTCTCATAAACACAAGAAAGAAAAAATTTAACACATTCATGCTGGGACCTGCCAAATTTACTAAATCTTACTAAGAATGTATCTATATATATAAAAAGATAATTTTTTTGTCTTTTTGTATTTTTTAACCCCTCTTTTTTACGAATTCTAAAAAGCATAACTCAAAAAATGTAACATAAAAATGTTTTTTAATGTCAGAATAAATTTCAATTTTGTCGTATTTATTTTGTTTAATTACCATAAAAGCACGCTTGGACTTTTTTCTTTAACATTTGGCTTAATTATTATAACGTATTTCTCAGAAATTTGTATATAGTGCGCCTACAATTATTTGTAGGATTTTAAATGCACCCCAACTTTAAAAAGTTTGAGAACCACTGGGATAGAGCATTGACCTGGGACGCTGAGGTCCCAAGTTTGAAACCCCAAGGTATCCGTCTTGAGCACAGGCTCACCAGCTTGAATGTAGGGGCACTAGCTTGAGTGTAGGATCATTGGCTGGACCTTCCCTCCCCGGTCAAAGCACATATGAGAAGCAATCAACAAACAACTAAAGTGCTACAAATACAAGTTGATGGTTCTCATCTTTCTCCCTTCCCATCTCTCTCTCTAGCTAAATAAAATAAAATAAAATAAAATAATGAATGCATAGATAAGTGGAAAAACAAATTGGTGTTTATCTCTTTTTCTCTTAAAATCAATAAATTTTAAAAAAACATTTAATATATCTTGTAAGTGAAATAACAGTGTAAATAATAGTCCAGAAAGAACATAATAAAGGGTAAGAAAGATAATTTATATGTATTTGCTTATAAACAAAATCTATTTCTGCTGATATCACCAGTTGCCTCTGGAGAGGAATGTTGGGGAACTTAAAAATTAGAAATGTGGAGAAAACTTCTCTTTGTGAACTTTTAAGCTTTACTTGAGCCATATGAATGTATTGCCCATTTAAAAATAAGACTTTCTCGCCTGACCTGTGGTGGCGCAGTGGATAAAGTGTCGACCTGGGAACACTGAGGTCGCCAGTTCAAAACCCTGCACTGGTTCGGTCAAGGCACATATGGGAGTTGATGCTTCCAGCTCCTCCCCCCTTTCTCTCTCTCTCTCTCCTTCTCTCTCTAACTCTGTGTCTCCTCTCTAAAAAAATGAATAAAATAAAAAGAAATTTTAAAAATAAATAAATAAAAATAAGACTTTCTTAAAAAATCAAAGCTGTCTTAGGGGCAGATGATTGTCATTCATTATGACTTCAGTATTGATCTCTCCCTCATCTAACTCTTCTTGCTTTTAGCGTTTACACTACCCATGCATTGCCTTAATGCTAAGCTTTTTTACTAAGCGCTATACCATGCCATTTAGACATATATAATACCAATAAATGTTGTTGTGAAATTCAGTGCTTTTATGTTCCCAATTTTTTCACATGAGTATACCTTGTCTTCTTTTTTGAGAGTCTTTTAGCTTTCTCCCTGAGTAGCATATATAAAAAGAAAAAGTCCTAACAGTCATTGATTACCTGCAGTGGGCCCAAGGCTGTTATGATGTCTAATTTAATCTTGTAACAATCTTAGAGCTGAACAGCACTCCTCTCCTTATTATACAGATGATAAATTTGAGACACAGAGAGGATAAATGGTTTTCCAATAGTAAATCAGCTAACATGTGGCAGAGCCAAGACCTGAGTACATTTTTTCTCAGTTTGCTCAATACTGCCTCCTTGTGCATTAGAAAAGGCATCGTCTTTAGAGATTCAATCTTGGATTATTTTCTTGACCTATCTGCATTTTTTCACAGTTGTGAAACTGGGTTTTATGCCTGTTTGGCAGGACTAGATGATAATTCACATAGACGCACATAGCACTGTGCCTGGCTGGTAGTAAATGTTCCATAGTGTTGGTATCCCCTACTTTTGTATTCTGGTCCCTAGAAGATTACTGGACATTTAGTTGCGCTCAAAAGTACAGTATAAGCGGACATTTTTCATGAATCAAAACAATGGCGTTAATAGTTATATGGTAAGAGAAGCCTCCCAAAGGAGGCATGCCAAAAGTCATCGCAAAATGGGCTACAGCAGAGTCTCCTGCAATAGAAAGGGCAAGTTTCTCGCCCTCTGAATTGCTCATTCTCCTCATGGCTTATGAGCAAAGAAGATCCCTTAAAGGATAGGTCAACATTGACTTTATATTTCATCCTGGTTCTCCATGAGCCAGTTTATTAAGCCAAAAGTGGAAGCTCATTGTGCTAGTGAAAATTTCACTGCTTCCACCCAGAAACATAGAAGTCAAGTCATGGTTGAAATATAAAATCACACCAGCCCACTGCTTCAACAAAGAAGGTAAACAGTGACCGAGGGCGCCTACAGAGTACCCATCATTTCACATAATTGGCCAAAGACTGCATTGTTTCATGATGCAAATGAAGGATCATTAACAGGCAGTGAACAGGGGTGGAGGGTGGCAAGAACCCGCAGAGAAGACAGCTTCCTGCTCTCCGGCCAGGTAGGCACATGGGAGCTCTGCTGAAATGAGCAGTTGGCTAATTTCACTGAGGTATTGAACAAATGATAGATGGGATAGTTAACAGGCAACGCGACAGCAATGATGAGGATATGTCCTGCCAGCAGAGGACCTCTGCTCCTACTTTTATTTCAATGACTCCTCATACCATTGAATACCTACCTACCTGCTTGTCAAGAGCACCTGCTACCTAGTCCCCAGTGGCTCAGGATGGAATGCTCTCACTCCGAAGGACTGTCTGGCTATCTCCCCATGCCCCCCTTCTCCTCTATTAATGTAATTTACCTAGGAAAGTGCAAAACTAGAAAATTGAACTACGAGGAAAATTGAACTTAAGAGCTGCACTGCAATTTCTACCCAGTTTGCTGCTTTCTGTTGCTTCTAAGTGGCTCGCAGTCTTCATCGGTTTTAGGGCGCAGCAATGTCAGGACTGACAACGTTTTTATTTAATTGTCTGTCATTATGGTGCTGTGTTTATGCCTCAGAGGGTCAGATGAGATGTTGGGCTGTGTAAGGTTTCCCAGAGACAAAGACCAAGGAAAATGGGAGGACACGGCCATGGCGTGGTCGAGGGATGAAGGGGATCACAGGCCACTGTGCTGGGATTTCCAAGCTTCAGACACTGATTAGCAAGGAGGTGAATGGCTTCCCTAATGATGTGAAAGGCAAGCCAAGAAGATTCATGACATTGACATACCATGACTTTAGAATCAGTTTAAGCATCATTCAATTTGAAACCAGATCTAATAGGCTGAGTGTTTGTTAATCTTACTACCATTTTGTCATTTCTCTCAAATATGCAAAAAGAGTCCCATGAGTTAACCTAAATGTGTTTGCATATTGTCATAGTACAAAATTATACTGCATAACATATCTTTATATTATAAAAAAGAAGCTGGATGTGGCCATTTGCTGTCTGACAAGAAGATTAAAGGTACATTTTAGACCTTTTCAAGCATAAGTAACTGAAAAAGGTTCAAAAATGAAAGGAAAGAAATGTCCAAATGGATTAATAATGATACAGCCTTCCATTTGGGAAACACAAAGTGCAGTGTCGACCTAAATCTGAGGAAAATAGGGTGGAGAGGTCAACATTCAGATTTCAGGGAGTATTTAGTAATACGGAGAAAAATACTAATAACCAGAGAGAAGAAAAATCCTAAATTTTCTGTTATTTGCTCCCTCATCTGGTCAAAGGATAAGCAGACCCCCACGCCACCCCTTGATGCATGCCTGCAGTGGGCAGGAGTTTGGGTCATTATTTGAAAACTCCAAGAGAACTAGAAAGGCAGGTATCAGTATCCCTACTTGGCACTTGAGAATCTTAGAATTTGAAAGGCAAGTGACTAACCTAAGCTAACTCAACTAGTGGATGTTTAAGTTTAATTTGTGCCCAACTCTATCCACAAAATTTCTCCAAACCACACCACACTGCTTCAACCAAAGCCATGCAGGTGTGTACTGGAAGGCCCAGGTGTCTCTCTTCAAAGTAGCTAACAATTGCAGCCACCTAACCTTCAAGGACACTTGGCAGAATAGTGTGTAGGAGTCCAGGCAGGACACTCACAGCCAGGTCTTCCTCTCAGTCTCACTGCCATCACTCACGTGATCTGGGGCTTCTCTTCGAAGACCACATTTCTTCTGCCCATTGCTCTCTATTCTCACCACTATCCCCCTTCTAGCTCAATACAGGTAATAAAAGTTGACTGATATTTTCTCAGAGTATAGATTGGGTTTCAGAGGTCAATTACCTACAGAACAGGATGGAGTGGCAGTTTTCACTCTCACACTCAGTTTACCTTTGCTCCATCAGAGGATCAGCTGGTAACTAATGTAGGCAGTCATCTATGTGTTCTTGGACCCCACCTGCAATACACACACACACACACACACACACACACACACACACGTATTCATGCAGAGCCCCACAGGGAGGCCACCTGTGATACAAGAGCCAGGGGCAAACCTGCAAAGCCAGCATCTTTCTTGTGAAGGGTTTGCTATCTGGAATCAGATCTTTATTGTCTCTGGTCCTAGGTCCCTCCTTCAGACAAGAATCGCTCTCCTTACAGTTGTACCAGGATTTTACCTCTCCTGGTCCTCTTGCTCTTTTGTTTCCAGCTTATGACAAATAAGAGGTGGTATAGAGTACAGGCTCAGAGTGCTTTACTTTGCATATGTGTTGGCCAAGCAACCTGGGGCCACTTATTAAAACCCCTGTAAACCTAGATTTTCTCTTCTTTAAAATAAGGAAAACAACATAGTACCCACCTCATGAGTTTGTGGTGAGGATAAATGACTTATAAAATACATAGTGCTTGGCATATACAAAGAACTTAATTAGGAACATCTGTCACTATTCACATGACTTTTAATGTCCAGAGAGGTACTTCTCCTTCTTCCTTCTCCCCCATGGGGCTCCTCTCTGGCTTCCCTAAATCCTCCCAGTTTCTCTACAACTTGCCTCCCTTGTCCCAAACCCCACAGCTCCCCCTCCAGGACTCCTAATCTGTCCTGCTGAGAAGCACATTCTCCTGCCCCACCTCTCCCAGGTACTGATCTCCCAGACTGTTGTCTCCTCTCAATGCCCACATTAACATAAATGTTCTTATCTCTAGGATCCAACTAATTTCAATTACTGTGGCCCCAGAGAGATTGCCAGTGCTCTTCATTGGATTTATGGCAGAGTCCAAGGAAGTAGCAGTCACTTCTCCCTTCTTCCTTCTTCCCTGGCTCTAAGAACCAGGGAAAACAGACAGATGGCCAGATACAGACCCCACTTATCCCTCACCCCAACTTCCTCAAGGTGCAAGCTTTTTCTAACACTGTCAGGCTTCAGCTGGTCTCTGCCTATGGTTATAGATTGCACACAAATTGAGTAAAAAAAAAAAAAGAGCAGCAAATGAGCAGCAAGAGAGGTGCTAAGAGTTGATCTAGAAGCATACACAAACCCAAGAACTGACCACCCATGTCTTTGGAATCCTAAAATTGCCATGTAAGTCAACATATTCAATGTCAAATAATAAAATCTTGATTGGCCCCACCTGGTCTACTTTATGTATCCATTCAGCAGTCAACCAATGTCCACTGTGCACCTTCTATATGACAGGCACTGTGGTTCCAGGGCCATAACCAGACCAGGTCCCTCTCGAGCTTGGTGGAGGAGATGAACAGCTCACAAGGTATTCTGGCTGACTGTTATTTTGAATTATACACCTCTGCTCCCTCTCATCAACACTGATACCTGAGAAGATACAGTAGAATAAGACCTTTTTGCTCTCATTGATAATTTGAGATCTCAAGGCTGCAGGTAGCCCCTGGGGCTGAGGAGGGCTTGGGCTGTCTGTGGGAAGCTCTAACCCAGATTTTTTTAAGGTTGGCCTTTTTCTATATATAATGGGTTATAACTTGATCACTGCCCCTCCCCACCTAGCCATCATAGTCATGAGCATACCCTGATGTCCTCAAGTAGTCATATCCAACAGAGCCCAGCACTGGAACTTGGTCATATTTCCTCGTACCTTTGTGTTTCCAATTTTCTTTGAAGATCTATTTATTTTCGTAGTTTTCCAGGAAGCATATTAGTAATAGTCCCATTGAACACTTAAAGAGTCAGCTCTCCTACTAGAAATATTACATACATTTAAGCCTAAAGTTATACATTATCCTCATTTTACAGAAGAAGAAAGGGACAACTAAAAGGATTGTGACATTTCCCTTGGTCACTCAGTGTGTAGGTGACAGAGCTTAAACTAGAGTCTTCATTTGGCATATGGAACCATGCCCAGGCAGTCTATACAGATAGCACACAGCCTGGAGGAGGCCCCAGGCCAGGTCCTGGCTATAGGCTGCCACTTCCCAGCTGGGCTCAGTTACCCTCTATAGTCTGAATTTCCAGATATATAAGATCAGTGTTTCGATCTTTGCTGTGCATGTGTTATATGTTTATGAAGAGGCTAACCCCTTCTGAAAAAGCCAGAGGGGTTAAACCTATGAAGTGTGACTCTAAAACCCTCAAATCCTAATGCAAGTAAAGTGGGAACAGGAATCTCCATCTGCACTGGTGAGCATGCTCCCCTCAGGGCAGGGAACTCGGAAGGGGGCTGCAGCAAGCTTCACTTATGAAACTCTGCTGGGCACAGCAGCAGTGGCTTGGGGAAGACCCTGGACTCCAAAGGCCAGCAGGCCTGGGAGCTGGCCAGGGATGAGGGGACAGTGTCTGATGTGATTACACACAGGAGGTTGACAACTAATAAGAACTTGAACATCATAATTTGTGTCCCAACATTTGTATTTTTTCAGTGTTAACTCTGAGGCTGCTTATAGAGCATGACTCTCCTCCTCAGACTTGGAAACAGCCTGCAGAATGAAGTCTCTCTGTGTTCATTGACCTCTGTTGATAAGTAACCCAAGGGCTTTTGTTCTACAAGCCCAGATGGCATCTAAGACATTGACAAACACCTAATCATATGTTACCCATCCTTCTCATCTCACGACTCCACTTGCTTGACCTCTGCATCAGCCCACCTTTGAAAAGTCTAGGTGCCCCCAATCAGAAAATGAATGATTGAAATTTGTGGTCTTGTTATCCTTAGCAAACCATTTCTTCATCAGTTCTTTACAACTTTTGGCTTTAAAAACCTAGCCCAATCACATACATTTTGGAACATGTCTTCAGTTCATACATCCTTGGTTTGTGAGTCATATTGAAAGAAAACTCTCTTTTCATTTATCTTGGCATTTTTGTTTGCAAGGGCCAAACCCCACCGAGTCCAGACACGCTCGTTCCTCCTTCGCTGTACAGGAGGTCAGCTGCTGGACGAGCCCAGTGAGCGGAGAGGCCAGTGGCCTTCCTGAGGTCCCAGGGTAAACTCTCGGGCTTTTCCTGCGCCTCTACTTTTTCAGCTTTTCAATGAGTTCCTCTTTTTTAATTTTATTTAGCCCCTGTTGTTCATATCCCTTTGCAATTAAGTGTTTCTCCCTGAAAATAACATCCGACTCAATTCACAAAAGGTCCCCCAGTTGCCGGGGGTGCCTGGCTACCATCCTCAGCAGCACACAGTGAGCATGAGCGCAGGGGCTGGGCTCTAACATGATGTCACCACGGACGTCTTTAATAGTGAATGGTGTTGGAGCCCTTGCATCCTGCCTGCACTAAGAGTCTTGGAGGGTCCCAGATAGCACTGGGAGAGCTGCTATCCCAAGCGGTGTTCAGGCTGCTGGGGATACAAGTAAACTTTCAGGCCCGGGCTGAGGTGTCTCAAGGGACTTTCTGAATTAGAGACCCAGACAGCAGGCCAACCTCCTTCCTGACTCAGTATATCTGGTGAGAGAGTGACTCCCTCCCTCCAGCTTCAGGCTCCCTCAGCTCTGCCCTAGCGGCCAGCTCATCAGCATATAGAGTAATTTTGATGGAGCCTCTGTAATGCTTTCTCTCTAAAGAAGGATTTTAATGCCCTTCTGAGTGACATTTAATATGATAGCAGTACATAAGTTTGACAAGAAGCTGTTTTCCAAGAGTTAAACTCCTGATGGTCCTACAGATCAGACTGACAGGGGCTTCCCTGATCATTGTTACATTCCTCGTGATTAGCAAACGGGCTGGCACTATTGATTTAAGCTCTTGGAATTAAGCTAAGCTTTAGAGACTTTTCACCAGACACAGAAAGGGCATTTAATATTGTATTTCACCTTCCCAATTAAAGCACTTTTCAAACAGCAGGCAGCCAGGCTTCAGGCCCAGGCCCAGGAAGTGAGGTGGAAACATGGGTGCAGACCAGAGCCCAGGAGGTAAGCTTTACCACCGCAGACTCAGGAGGGTGTCACACACCTGCGTGAAGGTGCCGTGCTTCCTACTCGCCAAGTCCCGGGACTGAGGACACTGCACTTCATTTCAAAGCTCCTATAGATGGGGAAGCCATCTCTCCTAGAATTCCCAGTGTAATTTCCACTTCAAGGGGGTTGTCCTGTGGTTTCTTCATTAACCGTCAAGCTGCATCTACAAATTTTGCACCAAGAAATTATCACCAAATCTTTGAAGGTTAATGATTCCAGGTTACCTTTTCAGGTTAGTAAGTGAGGAGAGAGAAGAGGCAATCATGTTTTTATTACAATCTAACACCCTAGAGAAAACAGGGCTTCCTACAGGAAAACCTGGATTAGTAGCAGGGCACTGGGTGCTTTGAGTCTTCCCGAGGGAATGCCAGATGCAGCTGCGGGAGCCTGCAGCGCAGCTTGTTGCTGGAGCAGTGAGAGAGGGAGGGACTGTGCTCAGGCGCTGAGCACCCCTTCTTCCCTGAATGCCTGCTCAATCCCACTGGCCCAGGAAAGCCAAACTGAACCAGTCGCTGCCTCTCCTGAACAGGGGTCCTGGCACCCACCGTCTTCCTTGCTTCTTTCCATCCAGGGGGCTCAGCATCTGCGCTGGGAACTTCGTCATGCATCTGTCAGTATTTTCCTAACTTTATTTTGTTTTTTACTATGGTCCATAGTAAGAAATATATTTTTATGTCACAATCCAGACCATGACATGTATTTGAAAAATTTCACCAAATAATACTTATGCTTATGTGTACTGGATACATTTTTTATGACACAACCTGCAATTTTTTTTTTTTTTACAGGGACAGAGAGAGAGTCAGAGAGAGGGATAGACAGGGACAGACAGACAGGAATGGAGAGAGGTGAGAAGCATCAATCATCAGTTTTTTGTTGTGACACCTTAGTTGTTCATTGATTGCTTTCTCACATGTGCCCTGATCGTGGGCCTTCAGCAGACGGAGTAACCCCTTGCTTAAGCCAGAGACCTTGGGTCCAAGCTGGTGAGCTTTATTTGCTCAAGCCAGATGAGCCCGCACTCAAGCTGGCAACCTTGGGGTCTCAAACCTGGGTCCTCTACATCCCAGTCTGATGCTCTATCCACTGCGCTACCGTCTGGTCAGGCACAACCTGCAAAATTGATATCATGACTGTAACAGGTCTCACCACCTGCAAGGTGGAACCATCTATGTTGCTAAAAATCGTAGCTGTGCATTTATTAACTTATTTCACAAATACTTAGAGAGCACAGGGCATGGTCCATGTGTTAGGTTGGAGGTAAGGAAGAATACAGGAGTTTCTCCCCTCAGGCAGCTCACAATTTACTTGTCATACAGGGAAATATAGAGAGAAGTGACAAAGGGATTAGTATTCAGACTTGAAATGGCTTTATGCTGTGGGCGTTGCAAGAAGGGGGAGGAGTGGAGGGAAAATGCACACATGGGAGCCAGGAAAAGCTTCTGGAAACTCCTGTCAATCTTGAGGTAAGGGATATAGCTCCTGACTCTTCCTGTCCCCTACAAGGACCTGCACGTCACAGGCTTTGAATAATTGTGCATTAAATGACTCAGTGGTTAGATAACAGTAGGATTGCTACGAGATCCAATAGCCACTGTTTGTAGAGCAACTAAAGTATGCCTGGCAGTGTGCTGAGTATCTAACGTACTTGTCACATGTAATCCTCATGACAAGCCAGTGAAGAGGTTGCTTTTATACTCAACTTAGAAGTGAGAAAGTCAATCCACAAACATGATTGATGGCTTACCCAATGTCACATGGCTAAGTCGGTGGAGGACCTAAGAATTAAGCCTGGATTCCTTTAATCAAAAGCACATGATCTGTCCACTCCTTCAGAAGACAGGATGAGTTTAGGCAGCTTCACAACGGGCCAATGAGGCTAAGAGTCTAGGAAGGAAAATGGTATAAGCCTGGTGCATGGTGCCTTTCAGGAACAAGAAAGGAAATCAGCAAGATAGAAGTGAAAGCTTCATTATAGGAGAAAGGCAGGCAAGGGCCAGTTGGAGAATGATGGGAAGGGAACATAGCGGGAAAATAAGTTTGGATTGCTGAAAATAACAATAAAAATAATAACTTGTGTTCCAAGGGGTGTGCATGAACTCCATGGTTTCAGAGTCTTGTCACACAGTAAAGTTTTCAACATCCAATGGTCTGGGGCAGTGGTTGGCAAAGTCATTAGTCAGCAGAGCCAAATATCAACAATACAACAATTGAAATTTCTTTTGAGAGCCAAATTTTTTAAACTTAAACTATATAGGTAGGTACACTCCTTATTGAGGTAGCACATGTGGTATTTTGTGGAAGAGCCACACTCAAGGGACCAAAGAGCCACATGTGGCTTGCAAGCCGCAGTTTGCCAACCAGGGGTCTAGGGCATAGAAAAACATTCTTTCCAAATAAATGACTAATTATTGCATTTCATAGCTCCCACCACTAAGAAAAAAGCTTAGTAGGTCTCTTTGGGTTCTAAGTATATTCTATACTCAGAAAACTGCTCTGACCTATCTACTGGTTGACATGAAGGGTAGCCAGCTCTAAGTGAGGCTTCGAAAGGGCTCTGCCTCAGATCCAAGATGTGAGGCACCATCCTGTCACCTGGCCGTACAACCTGGCAGACCTTGTGGTATTAGCAGGTTCTGTGTTTGGAGAAGACAACCAGTAAAGCTGATAGCAAGCCCCCAAAAGGAATCACAATGTGATGCTTAGGGTTTCGGAGCAAGACCATGCCATCTGCAATGGACATTTTATTTGAAAGGCAGGACTTGGATTGCCACAACACCCTATGTGAGCCTGAGCTGTGGTGGCACAGTGGATAAAGCATCAATATGGAATGCTGAGGTTGCTGGTTTGAAACCCTGGGCTTGCTGGGTCAAGGCACATATGACAAACAACTACTATGAGTTGAGGCTTCCTGCTCCTCCCCACCCCTGCTCTCTATCTCCTCTCTCTAAAATCAATAAATAAAGTATTTTTTTAAAATGGACTATGTGAGCATGGGCATCAAGAGGCCATGTGGCCAAAGCTGTCCATCAGAGCTGGGCTCTGTCATACCCACGAAGTCATAAAGTCAAGCCAATCCAACATCAATCCTTTGTAAGCTGGAAGAGGTATATCTGGGCGTGAGAAGAACCTCTGGTCTGCAAGTAAGCTACAAGAACACATCATCTCAATTCTTATGTCATTTACCATTGTTGCACTGATATCTCTGTCCCAAAGGTCATACTTGTTTTGCTGGAGCTGAGAAATCAAAGGAAGGCTCCCTTATACCCACTAATGGAGGAGGAAACAGTCTGAGCTTCATATGCACACGGGTCACTTTAGGGTGCCAGTGGAGCTGAAAATGGGCTGTGATTACACAACAACACCATCAGGAGTGATCCTAAAAGACAGCAATGAGGACAACTCTTCCCAGTATCTGGGCTTTGGGTGATGTCTCTTGCCTTCCATGTTGTGGAGAGACACACGACCCAAAGTAAAAATATTCATAGACTTAGGGCATGTTCATTGGATGGGCTAGTTGGACCAGAGTCCTAAAATGAGAAAGATTGAAAGACTGGGAACAGGATTTCAGGAAGCTCACCTAGATGGACAAATAAGAATGGATATAAAGTGTAAATATTTAGTTTGATGGGCTAATAGCCACCAAGGGCACCCACAATGAGAAAGAAACTAAGCAATCAAGGGGACAGAGTGACTTGGTCATTTACACCAGTCAGTATTTGTTATGGCCCCTAGAGCAGGTACGATGGGCGTACGAGTGGGATAATCATGGTAGAAAACAGGAAGCTCTGCATGGGCCCAGCAGGAGGTGCTCCCATCACCAAGGCTGATGCAGCTGCTGGTGCTACTGAATATCCCAACCAACTAGCCCTAGAAGTCAAAATTGAACCCATGCTTGACACCAAGCTAAAGAGATGAATTAGGCCTTTGATGGAAACTCCCAACTTCCTTTACCCTGAAGTGGGTAATGATTCAGTTTGACTAACATAAGGCTTTGGCCAGTCCAACTATCTTAGGATTCAAAAGGATATCTTCAGCAGACAAAATCCTAACCAGCACAACCTTGGGCCAAGTGATCTAAGGAAAAAATAAACAAGTACAGTAGTGGCGGGGGGCATTTGACCATGGGATCCACTGGTCCTACCACCTGCTGCACCCTCAGGTGTTACAAGCCAAATAGAGTGGTGGGATGACCACTTAAAGCAGAAACAGGTATCAACTTAAAGTTGACACCATTGACTGGACACAGAATAGATCCTAAATGAATAAGCATTGTGAGGCACTGTGTTCCCTAGAGGTAGAATACACAAGTCAG
Source organism: Rhynchonycteris naso (assembly GCA_037038555.1). Classification (NCBI taxonomy): domain Eukaryota; kingdom Metazoa; phylum Chordata; class Mammalia; order Chiroptera; family Emballonuridae; genus Rhynchonycteris; species Rhynchonycteris naso. Next base: position 19,232,460 of record CM073003.1, read on the forward strand.
GAAACTAAGGGGTGGAAGGAAGAGTGAGTCCACTTACCATCAACCCATAACTCACTCATTTGGGGATTTATGCTTCCTATCCTATAGCCTTAGACTTTGTGGATCTAGATGTCTTGGTTCCCAGAGGAGGAACACTATGGGGTTTCTATAAGAGTCCATTAAACTTTAAGCTGAAACTGTTAACAGTTAGTGGGTTCCTCATACCAGAAGGCCAAGGGGAACCACAGGACAAAAGATGGGCTGCTGTGAGACAGTGGGGGCAGGAAAGAATCTCTCTGGCACTGAATTTATCCACTGAGCCATCTATTAGTGCTCATGTGCCTTGTTTTAACAGTAAGGAAACACAGTAGCCATGTCCTTAAGAAGATCCTGGTAAACATGAGCTCAAAATCCTCAGAGATAATGAGAGTCTGGTTAACACTAACAGAAAGATCACTTAGACTAGTATAAGTATCAGGCAAAGGTGAGGAATATCTAGAACAGGTGGTGGAGTAGCAGGATGGTGACTATCAGTTATGATTTCAAGGCCAACTGTTGCAGGTGGCCCATGTCGTGAGTGGCTTATAGGCTGTTCAACCCTGGCATCCACTGCGTCTCCATGAGCAGTGAGCTCTGGGTGTTAGCAGCGTGACCTCTCAGATTCCAGTGGACACCTATGAGCCCGGGGACACCGGTGGGGACACTGCCCGCCACTGAGCTTGGCTGGCTAAGAGGGCCACAGACTCCACCTTTCAGAGGCGGCCCAAGCCCAGCAGCTGCGACCAAGACTACTGGGACCCATGCCTGTGGGAAAGGAAGGAGAGGGTAGAGGGGGAGGAGGAGGAGGAGGAGACCACCTCCCTGCAGGCCTAGTGTGCTGAGGTTGCTCAGGCAGCCCCACCGTAACTGTTCCAGGTCCCTGGGATATAGCTGCTACCTTCAGAAATCTACCCTAGAAGAGCTGACCTTCTAGTTCTTCCATGGACAGGCTGAAGGTGAAAGTGCAGCTGGCAATGACACTCTGAGGGGGCCAAGGTGCAGACAAGACCAACAGTGCCCCTGAACAGATAGGCCCTGCTAAGTGTGGCAATGGTGGTGACAGTGAACTTGGGGAGGCCACCACCTGGGCTGCCCCCAGGAAACTTCACTGGACAGGGACCATTCAGCTCTGCACCAGAGATGGAGGCTGACAGAGAAAGTGACCAGGCCTCAGCCACATGCTTGGAGGAGGTGCACTGGCCAGTGAGGGTGCACATGCACAACCGTACTCAGTGCAAGATCTCCCTCAACATCCCCATCATTGACAAGTCCCTCAGCTGCCTTCTTCACCGTGGGAGCCTGTCCCACACCACCTTTGGGAAATTGGAGACCTGCATCAAGCTGGACAAGCTGACTGAGGGTGCCATTGCCACCATTTACAAAGGCACAAGCCAGCTCACAGACAGCCTTGTAGCGCTCAAGGAGATCAGACTGGAACACAAAGAGGGGGTACACTCTACCACCATCTGGGAAGTGTGCCTGCTCAAGGACCTCAGACCTGCCAACACCATCATGCTACAGGACATTATGCACAGGGAGAAGTCCCTCGCCCTTGTCTCTGAGTACCTCGACAAGGACCTGAAGCACTACTTGGATAACTGTAAGACCACCATCCGCATGTACAACGTGAAACTGTTCCTTTTCCAGCTGCTCCGTGGCCTGGCCTACTGCTACCAGGAGAAGGTGCTCCACTGAGACCTCAATCCTTAGAATCTGCTCAGGAATGAGAGGAGAGCTCAAGCTAGCCCACTTGCACCTGGCCTGGACCAAGCCAGCCTAATGAGATCCTACTCCAGTGAGCTGGTGACCCTGTGGTACCAACCTCCCGAACTCCTGCTCAGGGCCACACAGTACTCCACCCAGATTGACATGTGGGGTATGGGCTGCATCTTCTACAAGATGGCCATATGCAGGCCCCCTTCCTGGGCCCCAAGGTGGAGGAACAGCTGAACTTCATCTTCCACAGCATGGGAACACCAAGTGAAGAGATGTGGCCGGGTATCCTATCCAATGAAAAGTTCAAGTCACACAACTACCCCTAAATAACATGCTGAGGACCTCTTGGGCCATGCACCCCAACTTGGTATCAGTGGAACTGATCTGCTCACCAAGCTGCTGCAGTTTGAAGGTCACAGTCAGATCTCCACAGAGGACAGCATGAAACACCCATTCTTCCTCAGCCTGCGGGAGCAGATTGATAGACTTCCTGACACTACATCCATATTCACACTAAAGGAGATCCAGTTATAGAAGGAGGCCAGCCTTCGCTCTCCATCTCAGGCAGGCCAGCTCTCTGTGTGCTGGACACTGAGTTCTAAGCCCAGGCCCCAGCAGGCAGTGGCTATAGGGATGCCTAAACCTCACAGGACAGCCTCCCTGCCTGCTGCCTACCGACCTGCACAACTCCTGCTCGCCTGCCCACATCTCCCCTGCCGCCTGTCCAAACATCTAACCGTTGGCCTGTCTGCTGGGTATTAACAAAGTGTTCATTGCTCCTTTAAAAAAAAAGAGAGAGAAAATAAACTGTAGCAATAGAAGGTATAGTTTGTCCACTAATACTTGGTATTACATTCATAGAAAATTAGGCCAATCAGAATCCTAAAGGACCTGTTTCTAGATGAGATGTAAGAAGTAAATAGATCTGAGTGTCGCAAAAGGTGGACCGTAGTGGATACCGTTGTTATCTCCCGGGTCCCACTTCCTCTGAACATCCAGCCCTTGCTGCTGGGAATATGGCTGCTGATAGCGCAGAGCTGCAGCCCTCGCTGGGAACTGTCCTCGCTGGAGGAAACTGGCTCATCCAAGGCTATTCTTCCCAGGAGGTAGCCCATAGCCAGCCGGTGCCTGGCTGGTGGGAATTCACAGCCACCACACCCTTGCCTCAGTGTGAAAACTCTGCAGGTCTGTTCCAGCCCCAGAGATCTCTGTGGGATCAGCCAAAACCTCAGTGGCAACATCCTTGCCGATCAGTTTCTCCTACTGCCTATTCTGTCCTCCTTCCTCTCTCATAGGTGAATCTCCCAAGAGCAATCTATAAGAAGCCCTCTACATATGTTACTCTGTCTCAGGGTCTGTGTCCAGTTAACCTAAGTCAGTACATATCACTTCCCTGGGTTGAAGTTTACATCTCATCAAATGTACTTTCCTGTAGGTGTGAGAATGCCCTCACCCACCCCTCCAGCATAAGTGAGAGTTGACACAGGGCTGACCCCCCACAGATAATCCAGGAGCTCTTAGGGAAGAGTCTGTCCAGTTTGGTAAAATCACAAGGCTTGCAGGCTGACATGTACTATAAATGAAGCCAGGATCACTGCCCTAGAGTACGAGATGCACTCGCCCCCACACAAACACTTAGAACACCTGCTGGCTTAGGACGTGGAGAGCCAGCAAGGTAGGGCTTCTGCGGGGATGTCACCACCTCCATCTGCCTCCCGCAGCAGAAAGTAAGTTAGAGCTCCATCTCCACAAATCTACCCACAGCATCCGTTAAGCTCTCATAATGGGAATAAATAGCACATATCTGGATTATTATCTGAGCAGAAAGATGTTCTAAATAACCTCTATGACCTCAAAGTTTACCTAATTCACATCTATACATTACTTCTTCTCTGTCCCCATGTTTCTTAGCAGATTTCTAAATGTTAGCATGCACCACACAATAACTGTTTAGGAGGGGGCGTTATCATAACATACTGTGAGAACTTTCAAAGCAACAACTGAAACTATATTCATCTTCATGTTCCTAGGGCTTGGCTGAATAAATGTGGCTTCATGTGTAGGTCCCAGGAAACATAATCAATGACGTGTCACCTCAAGCTATCTCTAAATGACAAACATCAAGCCAACCACAAAAGCTACTTAAGCCTGACCAGGCGGTGGCGCAGTGGTTAGAGCGTTGGACTGGGATACAGAAGACCCAGGTTCAAGACCCCGAGCTCGCCAGTTTGAGCGCGGGCCCATCTGACTTGAGCAAAAGCTCATCAGCTTGGATCCAAGGTCGCTGGCTCCAGCAAGGGGTGGCTCGGTCTGCTGAAGGCCCACAGTCAAGGCACATGTGAGAAAGCAATCAATGAACAACTAAGGTGTTGCGACGGCAACGAAAAACTAATGATTGATGCTTCTCACCTCTCTCCATTCCTGTCTGTCTGTCCCTGTCTGTCCCTATCTATCCCTCTCTCTGACTCTCTCGCTGTCCCTGTTAAAAAAAAAATGTCTATATTCTTTGATAAAACATGAAGTACCTTTTTTTTTTTTTTTTTTTTAATATATATTTTATTATTATTAATTCTAATGGGGTGACATCAATAAATCAGGGTACATATGTACAATGAAAACATCTCCAGGTTATCTTATCATTCAATTGTGTTGCATACCCATCACCAAAAGTCAAATTGTCCTCTGTCACCTTCAATCTGGTTTTCCCTGCGTCCCTCCCCTCCTCCCTATCCCATTCTTCCCTCCCTCCCCCCATCCCATAACCACCACTCTCTTGTCCATGTCTCATACCCTCACTTTCATGTCCCACCTATGTATGTAATCGTGCTGTTCTCAGTTTTTCTTTTTTTCTGATTTACTTATTTCACTCCGTATAATGTTATCAAGGTACATCCATTTTGTTATAAATGATCCGATGTCATCGTTTCTTATGGCTGAGTAGTATTCCATAGTATATATGTACCATAGCTTTTTAATCCACTCGTCTTCTGACGGACACTTGGGCTGGTTCCAGATCTTCGCTATTGTGAACAATGCTGCCACGAACATGGGGGCGCATTTCTTCTTTTCGAACAGTGCTATGGTGTTCTTAGGGTATATTCCTAAAAGTGGGATAGCTGGGTCAAAAGGCAGTTCGATTTTTAATTTTCTGAGGAATCTCCAAACTGTTTTCCACAGTGGCTGCACCAGTCTGCATTCCCACCAGCAGTGCAGAAGGGTTCCCTTTTCTCCACATCCTCGCCAGCACTTATTCTGTGTTGTTTTGCTGATAAGTGCCATTCTGACTGGTGTGAGGTGATATCTCATTGTGGTTTTAATTTGCATTTCTCTAATGATTAGTGATGTTGAGCATTTTTTCATATGCCTATTGGCCATCTGTATGTCCTCTTTGGAGAAATTTCTATTCATTTCTTTTGCCCATTTTTTGATTGGGTTGTTTGTCTTCCTGGTGTTGCTTTTTATAAGTTCTTTATAAATTTTAGTTATTAACCCCTTATCAGATGTGCTGTCAAATATGTTCTCCCATTGTGTGGTTTGTCTTTTTATTCTGTTCCTATTGTCTTTAGCTGTGCAAAAACTTTTTAGTTTGATATAGTCCCATTTGTTTATCTTGCCTTTTATTTCAGTTGCCCATGAAGATAAATCGGCAAATATACCGCTGCTACAGATGTCGGAGAGCTTGCTGCCTATGTTTTCTTCTAAGATGTTTATGGTTTCACGGCTTACATTTAAGTCTTTTATCCATTTTGAGTTTGTTTTTGTGAATGGTGTAAGTTGATGGTCTAGTTTCATTTTTTTGCAGGTAGATGTCCAATTTTCCCAACACCATTTGTTAAAGAGGCTGTCTTTACTCCATTGTATGTTCTTTCCTCCTTTGTCAAATATCAGTTGTCCATAAAGCTGTGGGTTTATTTCTGGGTTCTCTGTTCTGTTCCATTGATCTATGTGCCTGTTCTTATGCCAGTACCAGGCTGTCTTGAGTATAATGGCCTTGTAGTAAACCTTGATATCCGGAAGAGTGATACCTCCTGCTTTATTTTTTCTTTTTAAGATTGCTGAGGCTATTCGTGTTCTTTTTTGGTTCCATATAAATTTTTGGAATATGTGTTCTATATCTTTGAAGTATGTCATTGGTATTTTAATTGGTATTGCATTGAATTTATAAATTGCTTTGGGTAATATAGACATTTTAATGATGTTTATTCTTCCTAGCCATGAGCACGGTATGTGCTTCCACTTGTTTGTATCTTCCTTGATTTCTTTTATCAATGTTCTATAATTTTCTGAGTACAAGTCCTTAACCTCCTTGGTTAAATTTACTCCTAGGTACTTAATTTTTTTGGCTGCAATAGTGAAGGGGATTGTTTCCTTAATTTCTTTTGCTGATATTTCATTGTTGGTGTATAGAAATGCCTCTGATTTCTGAGTATTAATTTTATATCCTGCCACCTTGCTGAATTCATTTATCAGGTCCAGTAGTTTTTTGACTGAGACTTTAGGGTTTTCAATATACAATATCATATCATCTGCAAATAATGACAGTTTTACTTCTTCTTTTCCAATTTGTATGCCTTTTATTTCTTCTTCTTGTCTGATTGCTGTAGCTAGGACTTCCAGAACTATGTTGAATAAGAGTGGTGAAAGTGGGCAACCCTGCCTGGTTCCTGATCTTAAGGGGATTGCTTTTAATCTTTGTCCATTTAGTATGATGTTTGCTGTCGGTTTATCATAGATGGCCTTTATCATGTTAAGGAATGATCCCTGTATTCCCACTTTACTGAGAGTTTTGAGCATGAATGGGTGCTGGATTTTATCAAATGCCTTTTCTGCATCTATTGAAATTATCATGTGATTTTTGTCCTTCCTTTTGTTTATGTGGTGAATCACATTGATTGATTTGCGAATATTGAACCAGCCTTGCCTCTCCAGGATAAATCCCACTTGATCGTGGTGTATGATTTTTTTCATATATTGCTGGATCCGGTTGGCTAATATTTTGTTGAGAATTTTAGCGTCTAAATTCATCAGGGATATAGGCCTATAATTTTCTTTCTTTGTGTTGTCTTTGCCCGGTTTTGGGATCAGAATTATGCTCGCCTCATAAAAGGAGTTTGGAATTCTTCCTTCCTCTTGAATTTTTTGAAATAGCTTGAGGAGAATAGGAGTTAGTTCTTCTTTGAATTTTTGATAGAATTCACTTGTGAAGCCATCAGGCCCAGGACTTTTCTTTTTTGGGAGTTTTTTGATAACTGTTTCGATCTCATTTGCTGTAATTGGTCTGTTTAGGTGTTCTGATTCTTCCAGATTGATTTTTGGAAGGTTATATGATTCAAGAAATTTGTCCATTTCACCAAGATTGTCTAATTTTTTGGCATATAGTTCTTCATAGTATTTTCTTACAATGCTTTGTATTTCTGTTGTGTCAGTTGTTATTTCTCCACTGTCCTTTCTAATTTTATTTATTTGAGTCCTCTCTCTTTTGTTCTTGGTGAGTCTAGTTAAAGGTTCATCAATCTTGTTTACCTTTTCAAAGAACCAGCTTCTTGTTTCATTGATCCTCTGTATTGTTTCCTTAGCCTCTATGTCATTTATTTCTGCTCTGACCTTTATTATTTCCTTTCTTCTACTTGTCTTGGGTTTTATTTGTTGTTGTTTTTCTAGTTCTTTTAGATGCAGGGTCAAGTTGCTTATTTGAGCTTTTTCTAGCTTCTTATGATATGCCTGTAGTGCAATAAACTTCCCTCTCAGAACTGCTTTTGCTGTGTCCCATAAATTTTGAGTTGATGTATGCTCATTATCATTTGTTTCTAGAAACTTTTTTATTTCTTCTTTGATCTCATTGTTAATCCATTCATTATTTAATAACAAGCTATTTAGTTTCCAAGTGTTTGAGTATTTTTCAGTTTTTCTTTTGTGGTTAATTTCTAGTTTCATGGCATTGTGATCAGAGAAAATGCTTGATATGATTTCAATCTTCTTAAATTTATTGAGACCATTTTTGTGTCCTAACATGTGGTCTATCCTAGAAAACGTACCATGAGCGCTTGAGAAGAATGTATATTCTACTGCTTTAGGGTGAAAAGTTCTGAAGATATCTATTAAATCAAGTTGATCTAGTGTCTCCTTTAAGTCTGCTGTTTCTTTATTAATTTTCTTTCTTGAGGATCTATCCAGTGTTGTTAGAGGGGTATTGAAATCCCCTACTATGATAGTATTGCTGTTAATCTCGCCCTTTCTATCCATCAAAGTCTGCTTTACGTATGTCGGGGCTCCTATATTTGGTGCATAGATATTTATAATAGTTATATCTTCCTGTTGAATTGTTCCCTTTATCATTATGTAGTGTCCTCTTTTATCTCTTACTACAGCCTTTGTTTTAAAGTCCATTTTGTCTGATATAAGTATTGCTACCCCTGCTTTTTTTTCATTTCCATTTGCATGAAATATTTTTTTCCATCCTTTTACCTTCAGTCTATGAACATCTTTTATTTTAAGGTGTGTCTCTTGTAGACAGCATATGTATGGGTCCTGTTTCTTTATCCATGCAGCTACCCTATGTCTTTTGATTGGATCATTTAATCCATTTACATTTAAGGTTATTATTGATATGTAGTTGTTTATTGCCATTTTATTCTTTAAAGCTGTATTCTTCTTTTGCTCTATTCTTTCCTCCCTTTAAACTGTTCACAAGAGGCCCCTTAGTATCTCTTGCAGAATTGGTTCGGTTTTTATGAATTCCTTGAGGCTTTCTTTTTCTGGGACGCTCTTTATTTCTCCTTCAATTTTAAACGTTAGCCTTGCTGGATAAAGTAGTCTTGGTTGTAGGTTCTTGTTCTGCATTACTTTGATTATTTCTTGCCATTCCCTTCTGGCCTCAAGTGTTTCTGTTGAGAAGTCCGATGTCATCCTTATGGGGGCTCCTTTGTAGGTGATAGTCTTCTTTTCTCTAGCAGCTTTTAAAATTTTTTCTTTATCCATTAGCTTTGGTATTTTAACTATGATGTGTCTTGGTGTAGATTTTTTTGGGTTTCTCCTTAATGGAGTTCTGTGTGCTTCTTGAATGTGTGGAGTATTTCCCAGCCTTAATTTAGGAAAGTTTTCTGCTATAATTTGATTGAACAAAGTTTCCATTTCCTGTCCTCTCTCCTCTTCTTCAGGCACCCCTATGATGCGAATGTTGTTTCTCTTCATGTTGTCACAAAGCTCCCTTAGAGTTTCCTCACATTTTTTAAGTCTCTTTTCCTTTTTCTTCTCTGCTTCTGTGCCTTTGTTTATTGTGTCCTCTAACTCGCTTAATCGATCCTCAGCGTCATCCATCCTGCTTTTAATTCCTTCCAATGTGGTCTTCAGTTCTGATACTGTATTTGTCATTTCTGTCTGATTCTTTTTTATTATTTCAATTTCATTTTTTATACTTGTTATCTCTTTATTTAGGTGTTCATAATGACTATCCATTGTTGCTCTAATTTCTTTGAACATCCTAACTATCATTATTCTAAATTCTGCTTCTGGTAATTTGGTTATATCTGGTTCATTCAGGTCCTTCTCTGGGGATTTCTCTTGATTCATTTGGTTTGCATTCCTCTGCCTGCCCATTTTTTCTGTGTATAAGCAAGTTGTGGCCACCGGAGTCCAGTAGGTGTTGCCTTTGTGTTCTCTAGGTGTAGTCTATCTACAGGCCCCCCACCCCCTCTGCCGGCGCCTAGGGTGGTTGGGTATGAGCGTTGCCAGCGCCGGCCCACTGTGGCTTTTGCTGTGATTTCTGCCTCTCCTCCGTGGGAGGGGCTGTCACTGAAGCCACAAGATTAGCACCAAGGGTAGAGGCGAGCACCTTTGCTCAGCTGCGGACCCAGCCTATTTCCGGACTTCCGCCCAGAACCAGCAGTCGGAGCCTGCTCGCTACAGTTCCGCGGGTTAGGCGGGGCTTTTGACGTGCTCTCAGCTGTAAGCTTTTGCCCGTCCGGAGCTTTAGCCCCGCACTTGAGGCCAGGGCCCTTTGCGCAGGGTCGGAAACCAAGATTTATTGGGGCGGGCGTGTTTGTTGGCTTCCGCCGAGCTGCGTACTTCCGCTCGTCCCGGACTCTACCCCGCCCCTGCGTTCGGAGCCCGCTCGTGCACGTATTAACGCTATCCGGGGTTTCTCCGGCCGGATGGGGATAGCAGCCGTGGGCTCAGCTGCGAGCCTCCGCCTGTCTCGGGGTCCACCCCGTTCCCGCGCTCGGAGCCCGCTCGCGCACGTATACTGGCCAACCGCGGTTTTTCCGGCGGGCGGCGGACTTGTAGCGTCAGCTCAGCCACGAGCCCCTGCCCGTCCCTGGTCCTAGCCCGGTCCCCACGGTCAGGGCCGGCTTGCGCAGGGCCTGCCTGTTCCTGGCCTCCCGCTTTGTCCCTGTAAGTGGGATTAAAGGCGGGCCCGCAGCTTCCGGACCGCTCTCGCGCTTACCCTCCGACCCTCTGGGCTAGACCGATCTCCCACCGGCTTGGCCTCTGCCCACGCCGACAGAACCGCCTTTCAGCGTCCTGCCGCCCCAAAACCTTAAGCAGCCCTCAGCAGAGTAGGAAGGGACCTAATACTCCACACTGTAGGCCTGGGAGCTCCCTCACTTGTTTCACAGCTCAATACTGTCCAAACGCCTCTTCTTGGCTCTGGGACTGCAGGCTGGGGCTTGGTTCCTGGGACCCAGGTCCCTCCCTCTCCGCCAAACTCTCCTCCCGCCCCGCGGGTCTCTCCGGGCTGCCGTTTGCTCTGGGGAGCTGGGCAGCCCTCTTCGCGTTTTCGCTATTCCTACCAGTCTCAATGTGGCTTCTTCTGTGTTCCTTGGTTGAAGAGTCCACTTAGTTTTGTTCAAAGTTGGTTTATCCAGGTGATGGTTCTTAAAATTGAGTTGTAATCCACTTTGGTTCTGGGAGTTGGAAGTTGGTACGTCCGCCTACTCCGTCGCCATCTTGCTCCCCCCAGTACCTTTTTAAATAAAGGAACGCTATTATTATTTTTTTTTTTTTCTGTAGACTTATCTGTTTTCTTATTTCTTCACACAAAGAAGCATGTGTTTATAATGTTTTAAGTTTCTTAAAAGAGAGAGTAGGAAACTTCAATCTCTGGAGAGTCTGCCCTTTGTTCTAACAAAATACTGGTTTTCAGCTTTTAAAGGTTCTTAGCCTTTCACACATGCTTCTGTGGAAATGTACCAAGCGGTCTGTGTGATTCAGGATTCTCCAGAGAATAGGACCAATAGAAAATCAATACATATGTATGAGATTTATTGCAGGAATTGGCTCACATGCTTGTGGAGGCCAAGAAGTCCCGCAATCTGCCATCTGTAAACTGGGAAAGCCAGTGTATGTATAACTCAGTCCAAGTCTGAGGGCCTGAGACCAGGAGCACCGATGTCCAAAGGCAGAAGAAGACCAATAAATATCCCAGCTACAGCAAAGAGCCAACCTTCCCTTCCTCTGGGGTTTAGTTCTATGCAGGCCCTCAGCAGATTAGATGAGGCCCGCCCTTAGTGGTAAGGCCCACCTTTTTTACTCAATATATTCATTCCAGTGCTAATCTCTGTCAGACACACCCAGAAATGATGTTTCCCCAGTTATCTAAGCACCCCTAACCCCCATCAGGTTAACACATGAAATTAACCATCACAGGGTCTGAAGTTCCTTCAGGTTAAAATTTACACACACCTGCAGGAGTGACTGTTGAAGGCTCCCAGTGCCCAAAACACAGGACCCAGCTTGCAGCTGGGGACCACTGCCTCTCTGCCTGCCGTCGGAGGAAGCAGCTTCCTGCCCTCCTTGGCCATGATGGTCCTGGTGGTCAACACGTCAACTGTCTGTAAGTCAGAAGACCAAAGCGAAAATCCAAATCCCACTAATTCAAACACGTATTACGTATTTATATGTGTGCTTGAAGAAACTTTGGCAGCATGCACCTCATGGGTTAATATGGTTATGGGGGATTTCTCTTGCCTAATTGAATTTTTTTTTTATATTATGCATGTGTGTTCCAGATGGATAGTAATAATAAAGATATTTTCACATGGGGAAAAATATATAGTGATGAGTGAGACCAGCCCAGCATTTTCAAGTCTGCTGGAAAGGCTGACCTGCAGTCAGCTCGCCCCATCCAATTCCCCTTTCCTACCCCTTCCCCATTCACCTGGACCTGATGGCAGGCAGTCACTCAGCAAGGCCTGGAAGGCACCAAATCTTGAGACTGGTGTGGAACACCCAAGAGAGCGGGGGTAGCGGTGATCCTGAAATGTTAGAGCTGCAAGGGGCTCTGAACACCATCCCATCTAACCTCTGTGCTTCAGATATGAGCCAGCTGAGACCCAACTGCCTCGGATCATGCAGGTCTCCAGTGGCACAGCCAGAAACAGCCTGGCCTGCAGACTCCCGAGCCTGTTCCTTGAGCCTCCCACACTGTTTTTCCCTTTTTTAGCTGCTAAGGCTCAGGAACTACTAAACCTCCCTCCACAAATCTCTCCTCAGAAATGGGCGAGGGCCATAAAGGGGAGGGAAGGACAGGAGAGAGAAGGAAGCCATCATTTTGATCATCATCCTTGTGACTTCTAGTTAAGAACATCACTGGGCAGAATATGACTGTCCCAGTCCCACTCACACTAGAGATGGCTGTAGTAAGGGGACTCCAGGGCAGGAAGGACAGGCCAGCACCCCAGGGGACCCTCACTGGATGAATGGCAGAGGGATGAAATGCTTCTTGCTTGAATTGTGCTCACTTAGCCAGGAAATAACTCTTTCTGCCTTCCTTCCCCTTCGTGAGTGACCGGAGGCGAGGGGAACAGCCCCTCATTAAGCGAGGTGGCAGAGAACACGTGCACATTAATTTCCGCTGACTGTCGCCTTTGTGTTTTGAACAAGTCAGAATCGTTTGTGTAATTGCTTGATGAAACATTCCCATCCATTCTGTCAACACAAATTATACAGTTAAAAATACATACCGCCCCAACCCACTGAGAAAGCAGCCGACAAGCCCTGGGGGTGTGGGCTCCCAGGAGGAACAGCCCAGGTCCAGCCCTCCTGACCCAGCCCAGCCTCCAGACCTTACATTCACTGTCCACCTTCCAAGAATGGTAGCTAGGAGATGGAGATACAGCCCGCTGGGTCCATTGCTGGGCCACTGTGCAGTGGGGAGAGCAGAGCCAGGAGGGCCAAGAAATGCAATACCTGGCCTTCAGGTCACAGGTACCTTCTGGGCCTCAGAAGAGGCTCCTCTGTGGTGAGGTCCTTACCCACTGCCGGGACCTCGCAGGCTCAGGGGGAGGGCTCTCATTCCATCTCTGATGGGTTTTCTCGGAGTGTTTATTTAAAGTGCAGAATGTACACATACAGCCCTACACAGCTCCACACTTCTGTGCACACACCTACACACATACCACTAAACATACCCACCTATGCACAAACACCCCTACACACATACCCCTAAACATACCTACCTATGCACAAACACCCCTACACACATACCCCTAAACATACCCACCTATGCACAAACACCCCTACACACATACCCCTAAACATACCCACCTATGCACAAACACCCCTACACACATACCCCTAAACATAACCACCTATGCACAAACACCCCTACACACATACCACTAAACATACCCACCTATGCACAAACACCCCTACACACATACCCCAAAACATACCCACCTATGCACAAACACCCCTACACACATACCACTAAACATACCCACCTATGCACAAACACCCCTACACACATACCCCTAAACATACCCACCTATGCACAAACACCCCTACACACATACCCCTAAACATACCCACCTATGCACAAACACCCCTACACACATACCCCTAAACATAACCACCTATGCACAAACACCCCTACACACATACCACTAAACATACCCACCTATGCACAAACACCCCTACACACATACCCCAAAACATACCCACCTATGCACAAACACCCCTACACACATACCACTAAACATACCCACCTATGCACAAACACCCCTACACACATACCCCTAAACATACCCACCTATGCACAAACACCCCCACACACAAGCAGTGGTTCTTAACCTTTTTTGAAGTACCGAACCCACCAGTTTCATATGCGCATTCACCGAACCCTTCTTTAGTGATAAATAAAATATCGGGTTTTTTTCCAAATTCAAGACATAGGTATATGTTTTTTTACTGGTGCACAAAATGAGCCATGCATGAACATCACCTTGCTCAAAGAACAAAACCAACAAAGTGCAAGACCTCACAACAAATTACAGTATTACTTTATTCTGGCCTCCGCAGCAGAGGCTTCTCCGAACCCCTGAGACCAACTCATCGAACACCTAGGGTTCGATAGAACCCACGTTAAGAACCACTGTTCTAATGCTATCTGATTAGAGTCCCAACCTTAAAACTTCATTTAACCTTAATTACATCCTAAGATCTCTATTTCCAGATGCAGTCACATTGGGGGTTAGAGCTTCAACAAAAAAGTTTAGAGGAGGGAGGGGAGTGGCACAAGGAAAACCAGAAAGAAGGTGACAGAGGACAATTTGACTTGGGGTGATGGGTATAGAACATAATTGAATGACAAGATAACCTGGAGATGTTTTTTTTTTGAACATATATACCCTGATTTATTAATGTTGCCCCATTAAAATTAATTTAAAAAATGTTTGGAAGAGACACAGTTCAATTCATGACAGAAGGAAGCTTTCTGTTCCCAATATACCTGTATGGATCCTCTGCCCAAGTGAAGACTCCATTTGTAATGTAAATATCATGAAGGTCTTCAGTTTTAGAGTTCAACATTAGGGCATGAAGAACTTTTCAAAGAATGGGAGCATCAAGACAGATTTATTTTGATCATGGAACTGGGAAACACAGGAAGGAATTGTCATTTCCCACCAAGCCACCCTTTACACTTTACAGAAGGGGACATTGAGGCACAAAAGTAGGAGGGGTGATTCTACTGCCCCAACCAGTGCCCTCCAGCCATACCTTGCACTGCCAAGAAATTGTGTCGTCACCTGACCCCTGTGTCACCGTGGGCCCCCCTCTTACCCTAGGCTTGACAGTGCCCAGCACACGACTGTGGAGTGGGAAGGAGACATGGCAGCCTATACCTCAGCCAGCACCTTAATCTGCACCAAATTGTTCTCCCCTCAACACTGGAACCAAGGCTGTGGCAGTGTGGGACAGCCAACCTTTGCCGTGTGGTGTACTTCCCCTCCGGGCCCTAAAGCACTCCCCTCCATGGGAGGCCCTTTCTGTGCAGCTGGCAGAAAATGCAAACAGAGCAGAAGGAGGAAGAGGGTGTAGTCAAGTTCCACCTAATCCCAGAGTCCATTTCACAGGACCGCCCTGTCCCCTCCCCCTAGCCCGGACCTGCCACTTCCCCACTGTGTGACTTTGGGCAAAACACATGACCTTTCTGAGCCTCAGCTTTCTCATCTGTGGAATAGGATAATACAGTTTTCTTCATGGGGTCAAGATGAGGAAGAAGCAGGGTAACGAACACAAGGAGTGTACACAGTGACAAGCAGCAAATATATCCTACTGAAATGACACTCTCTGGATACAGGAAAAGCTGCCAGGGCAACAGATAACTACAAGCTCATCCATCCATATGTCCAGGGGACAAGAATGGGGGTGAGGAAACAAACCACTCACAGAGGTGATACAGCTTGCCCCCAAAGTTACCCGGTTTGCTGAAACTGGAGCTGGACCCCTACTTAGGCAAAGTAGACTGGACCCCTCCAGAGTCCACTTTCAGCCCAAGAAAATATATTGTATGGGTTTGAGATTGAGCTTACACTATTTGAAGTGCAGCATCTATTTTCTTTCTCTCTCTCTCTCTCTCTTTCTTTCTTTTATTCAATAGAGGAGAGGAGGCAGAGACAGATTCTGGAATGCACCCTGACCAGGATCCACACAACAAGCCCACTAGGGGGCAATGCTCTGATCATCTGGGACATTGCTTCATTGCTCAGCAACTGAGCTCTTCTTAATGCCTGAGAGGGAGAGCATGGAGCCATCCTCATTGCTCAGAACCAACTCGCTGCAATCAAGCTAGGGCTGCAGGAGGAAAAAAGAGAGAGAGAGAGAAAGAAAGGGAGAAGGGAGACGGGGGCAAAAGGGTGAGGGATGGAGAAGCAGATGGGCACTTCTCCTGTGTGCCCTGTCTGGGAATTGAACCCAAGACATCCACACACCGGGCTGATGCTCTACCACTGAGCAAATTGACCAGGGCCCAGCAGCTATTTCTAAGTCATGACTCTAGTGTTTCCAAATTCCCAACAGATAGGAATCTTCTAGATTTGGAAGCAAACAATCGGAATTCCAAAAATCATGTTATTTTTTTAAATACTTCCAACAGTCTCCCTATTCTTTACTTATTATTATGACTATATTTCCTAAAAAAGCTATTTAATAAACAAGAAAAAATCAGCTTAGTTGTATTTACAAATACCTGTGGCCTACAGAGAATTTTCAGACTCTAGAAAACATCACAGAACAAGTTCAGGTGGTATTCAAATATGTGACATCCAGGTCTACCATCCAGGTTAACAGTGCCCCACGGGGTAATGTATCAAACTGCCAAGTTAAATACTAATCTTGCTTCTCAAATTGTTATTTCTTGGAACAGCATTCAGAGTATCTATATACAATATACTGTGCACATAAACTTAATAATATGTATTTTATTTGCAGGCGTGACTCACCGTTAGCAGCAAACAGGGCCATAAAACCAGGCTTGAGCATGGCAATGACGGCTGATCGGATTGCTATATGTCTCCTCTGCTTGTTCCAGTCTGGCTGCAGAACTGAACCCTTGATTTAACCCTTGATTCAGAATCTCAAAGTTTCCTGTTCCTGCTGTCCGCTCCATCTCAGCAAATTTATTCCAAACTGCGAGATCTGTACATTGATTGTAAGCTTGTATAGTATTCTTATAAGAGACTTGCAATGTGGGACCTGAAGATGGCAGTGAAGTAGGCAGATGCACAGACTCCCAGCTCACACCACCAAACTGGATTACAAAGTAATTCAGGAACAATCAGTGTGAAAAACCAACTCTGGACTACAAGAACAGCTCTCAAAAACCAAGTAGCAAAGAAGAAGCCACACTGAGCCTGGTAGGGAGAACTGAGGAGCGGTGGGTCTCCCCTGCTTAAAGAAACATGGGGGGGTGAGGCTGAGAGCCCAGAAGGGCTCTCATTCCAAGGGAAAGAGTAGAAAATATTGCTCACAGCCACTTGTCTGGGAACCTGGGAACGAGGTGTGTTGAAAGAGCTGGCTTGTCTTCCAAAAGGAAAAGGGAGAGAGAAAAACAGACGATGATGGGAAGAGGAATGCATGGGATGACCTGAGAAGCTGACTCATCCAGTGCTGGAGGCAGCCATAGCTGGGGAAGGGGTTGATCCTTCCACATAACACAAGACTAAAGTGGTTCTGAGTCACCCAGCTCAAGATATCTCTCTAGCTTCAATCAGCACAACAAGACAGAGCTGAAAACAAGAACTAGGGAGAAAGGGCAATTACTCAGGTCTCCATGGAGATCTGAGATACACCTTCCCCTACTGAAGGGGAGAAAGCAACCTGCCCCCTGAGAGAGTAACTGGCAGATCAGGCCTCTGGAGTCTCAGGTTACACCCACTGCATTCCTGGATACAGTTTCAAATAAGCCTCCTGCTGAGATCAGTAAACAAGACTACCACCAAGTTAAGAAAACAAACAAATCAAGACTTCAAAGCAGCTCTACTAGAAAAGTCAAATCCAACAGTGAACTGCAAACAACAGCTGATGCCAACCCAAGAAGACTTAGACATAACACAACTGAAAATTGGAGGCAGACAACGCCAAGCCTAGACTCAACCAGCTTTACAAACAACACACCCAAATACACAGACAAAATGAGAACACAGAGAAATACAATCCAAAGAAAACCACAAGAGGAACCTCCAGAAAATGAACTGAGTGATATGGAAATAACCAAACTCCCGGATGCAATTTAAAATAATAATTATTAGGATGCTTAGGGATCTTAGAACAACAATGGATGGTCATTACGAACACCTAAATAAAGAGATAGCAAGTATAAAAAAGGACATAGAAATATTAAAAAAGAATCATTTGGAGATGACAAATACAATATCAGAAATGAAGAACACAATAGAAGGAATTAAAAGCAGCATGGATGAAGCTGATGATCGAATCAGCAACTTGGAGGACAAGATGAACAAAGGCATGGAAGCAGAACAGAAAAAAGAAAAAAAAACTCAAAAATCAGAGAAAACTCTAAGAGAGGTCAGTGACAACATTAAAAGAAATAACATTCACATCATAGGGGTTCCTAAAGAAAAAGAGAAAGAACAAGGGATAGAAACTTTATTCAATCAAATCATAGCTGAAAACTTTCTTAAATTGATGCAGGGAAGGCTCTCACAAGTTCAAGAAGCAGAGAGAGCTCCATTAAAGAGAATCCTACACCAAGACATATCATAATTAAAATACCAAGCTAAGTGATAAAGAGAAAATATTAAAAGCTGCTAGAGAAAAAAAGAATATCACCTACAAAGGAGCCCCAATAAGGATGACATCCAACTTCTCAACAGAAACACTTGAGGCCAGAAGGGAATGGCAAGAAATATTCAAAGTAATGCAGAACAAGAACCTACTACCAAGACTACTCTATCCAGCAAGGTTATCATTTAAAATTGAAGGAGAAATAAAGAGCTTCCCAGACAAAAAAAAAACTGAAGGAACTCATTACAACCAAACCAATGCTGCAGGAAATGTTAAGGGGCCTGTTGTAAACATATTAAAATGGGAAAAGAATATAGCAAAAGAGAAATACAGCTTTAAAGAATAAAATGGCAATAAGAAACTACATATCAATAATAACCTTAAATATAAATGGATTAAATGATACAATCAAAAGACATAGGGTAGCTGCATGGATAAGAAAACAGGACCCATACATATGCTGTCTACAAGAGACACCTTAAAACAAAAGATGCACATAGAGTGAAGGTAAAAGGATGGAAAAAATATTTCATGCAAATGGAAATAAAAATAAAAGCTGAGGTAGCAATACTTATATCAGAAAAATGGACTTTAAAACCAAGGTAAGAGATAAAGAAGGTCACTACATAATGATAAAGGGAGCAATCCAAAAGGAATATATAACCATCATAAATATCTACGCACCTATATAGGAGCACCTAAATATATAAAGCAGACTTTGATGGATATAAAAGGCGCAATCAACAGCAATACTATAGTAGTAGGAGATTCAATACCCCACTAACATCACTAGATAGATCCTCAAGAAAGAAAATTAACAAAGAAAAAGCAGACTTAAAGGACACACTGGATCAACTCAATTTAATAGATATCTTTAGAACCTTTCACCCTAAAGCAGCAGAATATACATTCTTTTCAAGTGTTCATGGTACATTCTCTAGGATAGACCACATGTTAGGACACAAAAGCAGTCTCAACAAATTTAAGAAGATTGAAATTATATCAAGCATTTTCTCTGATCACAGTGGCATGAAACTAGAAATCAACCACAACAGAAAAACTGAAAAATACTCAAACACATGGAAAATAAATAGCATGTTATTAAATAACGAATGGGTTAACAATAAAATCAAAGAAGAAATTTTAAAAATTTCTAGGAACGCATGATAATGAACATACAACAACTAAAAATTTATGGGACACAGCAAAAGCAGTCCTGAGAGGGAAGTTCATAGGACTACAGGCATTCCTTAAGAAGCTTGAAAAAGCTCAAATAAACAACCTAACCCTTCATCTAAAAGAACTAGAAACAGAACAGCAAGGAAGGCCCTAAGGTAGTAGAAGGAAGGAAATAATAAAGATCAGAGTGGAAATAAATGACATAGAGGCTAAATAAATAATACAGAGAATCAATGAAACCAAGAGCTGGTTCTTTGAAAGGGTAAACAAGATCGGTGAACTTTTAACAAGACTTACCAAGAAAAGAAAAGAGAGAACTCAAATAAATAGAATTAGAAATGAGAGTGGAGAAATAACAACCGACACAAGAGAAATACAAAATATTGTAAGAAAATACTATGAAGAACTGTATGCGAAAAAATTAGACAAACTAGGTGAAATGGATAAATTCTTTGAAACATATAATCTTCCAAAAATCAATCTGAAAGAATCAGAAAACCTAAACAGACCGATTACAACAAAAGAGATCAAAACAGTTATCAAAAAGCTCCCCCAAAACAAAACCCCTGGGCTGGATGGATTCACCAGTGAATTCTACCAAATATTCAAAGAAGAACTAACTTCTATCCTTTTCAAGCGATTTCAAAAAATTCAAGAGGAAGGAACACTTCCAAATTCCTTTTATGAGGCGAGCATAATTCTGATTTCAAAACCTGGCAAAGACAACACAAAGAAAGAAAATTATAGGCCAATATCCATGATGAATTTAGATGCTAAAATTCTCAACAAAAAATTAGTCAACCGGATCCAGCAATACATGAAAAAAATCATACATCATGACCAAGTGGAATTTATTCTGGGGAAGCAAGGATGGTACAACATTCATAAATCAATCAATGTGATTCACCACAAAAACAAAAGGAAGGAGAAAAACCACATGATAATTTCAATAGATGCAGAAAAAGCATTTGATAAAATCCAGCACCCATTTATGATCAAAACTCTTAGCAAAGTGGGAATACAAAGAACACACATCAACATGATAAAGGCCATCTATGACAAACCCACAGCCAACATTATACTCAATGGGCAAAAATTAAAAGCAATCCCCTTAAGAACAGGAACAAGGCAGGGTGCCCCCTTTCACCACTCTTATTTAACATAATTCGGGAAGTCTTAGCTATAGCAATCAGACAAGAAGAGGAAATAAAAGGCATTCAAATTGGAAAAGAAGTAAAACTATCATTATTTGCAGATGATATGATACTGTATATAGAAAACCCTAAAGTCTCAGTCAAAAAACTACTGGACCTAATAAACGAATTCAGCAAAGTGACAGCATATAAAATTAATACTTAGAAATCAGAGGTATTTTTATACCCAAAAAATAAAATGTCAGAAAGAGAAATTAAGGAAACGATCTCCTTCACTATTGCAACAAGAAAATAAAGTACCTATGAGTAAATTTAACCAAGGAGGTTAAAAACCTGTATTCAGAAAATTATAAAACACTGATAAAAGAAATCAAGGAAGACACAAAAAAGTGGAAGCATATACCGTGTTCATGGCTAGGAAGAATAAACATCATTAAAATGTCTATATTATCCAAAGCATTTATAAATTCAATGCAATACCAATTAAAATACCGATGACATACTTCAAAGATATAGAACACATATTCCAAAAATTTGTATGGAACCAAAAAAGAACACGAATAGCCTCAGCAATCTTGAAAAATAAAAATAAAATTGGGAGGTATCACACTTCCTGATATCAAGTTATACTACAAGGCCATTGTACTCAAAACAGCTTGGTACTGGCATAAGAACAGGGACATAGATCAATGGAACAGAACAGAGAACCCAGAAATAAACTCACACCTTTATGGACAATTGATATTTGACAAAGGAGGTAAGAGCATAAAATGGAATAAAGACAGTCTCTCTAACAAATGGTGTTGGGAAAACTGGACAGCTACCTGCAAAGAAATAAAACTAGGCCAGCAACTTACACCATGCACAAAAATAAACTCAAAATGGATAAAGGACTTAAATGTAAGCCGCGAAACCATAAGCATCTTAGAAGAAAACATAGGCAGCAAGCTCACCGACATCTATTGCAGCAATATATTTGCTGATTTATCTCCATGGGCAAGTGAAATAAAAGGCAGGCTAAACAAATGGGACTATATCAAACTAAAAAGCTTTTGCACAGCTAAAGACAATAAGAACAGAATAAAAAGACAAACCACACAATGGGAGAACATATTCGACAGCACATCTGATAAGGGGTTAATAACCAAAATTTATAAAGAACTTGTAAAACTCAACACCAATCAAAAAATGGGCAAAAGAAATGAATAGACACTTCTCCAAAGAGGAGATACAGATGGCCAATAGGCATATGAAAAAATGCTCAACATCCCTAATCATTAGAGAAATGCAAATTAAAACCACAATGAGATATCACCTTACACCAGTCAGAATGGCACTCATCAGCAAAACAACACAGAACAGGTGCTGGCGAGGATGTGGAGAAAAGGGAACCCTCCTGCACTGCTGGTGGGAATGCAGACTGGTGCAGCCACTGTGGGAAACAGTATGGAGATTCCTCAAAAAATTAAAAATCGAACTGTCTTTTGACCCAGCTATCCCACTTTTAGGAATATACCCTAAGAACACCATAGCACTGTTCGAAAAGAAGAAATGTGCCCCCATGTTCGTGGCAGCATTGTTCACAGTAGCGAAGATCTGGAAACAGCCCAACTGTCCGTCAGAAGATGAGTGGATTAAAAAGCTTTGGTACGTATATACTATAGAATACATCAGCCATAAGAAATGATGACATCGGATCATTTACAACAAAATAGATGGACCTTAATAACATTATACAAAGTGAAATAAGTAAAACGGAAAAAAACTGAGAACTGCATGATTTCATACATAGTTAGGACAGAAAGACGGGACTATGAGACATGGACAAGAGTGTGGTGGTTACGGGGTCGGGGGAGGGAGGAGAGGGAGGGAGAGGGGAAGGGGAGGGGCACAAAGAAAACCAGATAGAAGGTGACAGAGGACAATTTGACTTTGGGTGATGGGTATGCAACAAAATTGAATGATAAGATAACCTGGAGATGTTTTCTTTGAACATATGTACCCTGATTTATTAATGTCACCTCATTAAAATTAATTTTAAAAAAGGAAAATGAATTAGAAATGGAACTGCCCTTTGACCCAGCCATCCCACTTATAGGAATATATTCCAAGGACACCATATCACCGACTAAAAAAGAAAAATGCACTCCCATGTTTATGGCAACATTGTTCACAATAGCGAAGATCTGGATAGTGTCCATCAGTGGACGAGTGGATTAAAAAACTGTGGTATATATACACAATGGAATGCTATGGGGTCATGAAAAAGGGGTTTGGCAACAATATGAAGGGACCTGGAAACTATTATGTTGAGTGAAATAAGCCAGGCAGAGAAAGAAAAATACCATATGACCTCACTCATTTGAGAAATCCAAGGAACAATGAGAACTGAGGAATGAAATTGAGACAGAGAAGGGATCAAAGGGACCAGAGGAAAAGAGGACAGAGGGAAAGGGGATGATAGGATGGGATAAACCTGAAGGGAAGGGGGAGGGAGCTGTAGGGAGGGGGGAAAGAAAGATGTTGAGGGGAATATGCGGGAGGGGGGATGCATTCGGGGTGACCCTAGAACAGTGGCTCTTAACCTTTTTTCAGGTACCGAACCCACCAGTTTCATATGCACATTCACTGAACCCTTCTTTAGTGATAAATAAAATATCATTTTTTTTTCCAAATTCAAGACATAGGTATATGTTTTTTTACTGGTGCACAAAATGAGCCGTGCATGAACATCACCTTGCTCAAAGAACAAAACCAACAAAGTGCATGAACTCACAAATTATGGTATTACTTTATTCTGGCCTCCGCGGCAGAGGCTTCTCCGAACCCCTGAGACTGACTCATCGAACCCCTAGGGTTTGATAGAACCCAGGTTAAGAACCACTGCCCTAGAATCTATGTAAACACAATTAATTAAATTTAAAAAAGAGAGAGAGAGAGAGACTTACAATGTCTTACCCCATTTTCCTCATTTCTCAACTGATTTTTCTCAGGATTCAGAATAAAAATACATCTCCCCAAGAAATGCCAGGAAGGATTTCTCCATGAAATTATAAGCTAGGAGTCTGATCTCCTGTCTTCCCAGTGGCCCATGCTCTGCAAGGGCCCCAGGCTAGACACAGGGGACTCAGAGGTCCCATCTGGACACGGAGCTCATTCAATCAACTGAGCAGTATACTGGACCCAGGCAGGGCTCTGTGTGAGAGTTCTCTGGCTGCCATAGCAAGTTAACACCAGTGTGTGTGTGTTCGGGGGGGTGGGGGGTGTTAAAACAAAAGAAACTTGTTCTCTTGCGTTTCTGGAACCTAGACGTCTGAAATCAAGGTGTTGGCAGGGCTGCACTCATACTCTTCCCGAGAAAGAATCCATCCTCACCTCTTTGTAGCTGAGTGGATTCCAGCGGTCCTTGGTGCTCATTGGCTTACAGCTATGCCATTCCATCTTCACGTGACCTTCTTCCCACTATTAATCTCCATCTCTAAATCTCTCTCCTTATAAGACACCAGTCATTGGATTTAGGACCCACCATAATCCAGCATGACCTTGTCTTAACTTGATTATATCTGGAAAACCTTATTCCAAATAAGGCCACACTCATAGGCTTCAGAGGATTAGGACTTCAACATATTGTTTAGAGCATGGGTCCCCAAACTACAGCCCACATGCGCCCCCTGAGGCCATTTATCTGGCCCCGCCGCACTTCGCACTTCCGGAAGGAGCACCTCTTTCATTGGTGGTCAGTGAGAGGAGCACAGGATGCATCCGCACCCATAGTTCCCATTGAAATACTGGTCAGTTTGTTGATTTAAATTTACTTGTTCTTTATTTTAAATATTGTATTTGTTCCCGTTTTGTTTTTTTATTTTAAAATAAGATATGTGCAGTGTGCATAGGGATTTGTTCATAGTTTTTTTATAGTCCGGCCCTCCAATGGTCTGAGGGACAGTGAACTGGCCCCCTGTGTAAAAAGTTTGGGGACCCCTGGTTAGAGGCACAATTCAAACAGCAACAGTTTCTAACAGCAAATGAGTGAGACATGGTTCTGGCCAGTTTGGCTTTTATTAAGTAAATGGGCAGGAGGTTCATGCAGTGTAACAAGAACCACTCTGGGTGAGGGGGAAAATATGGTCTACAAGTGCAACAAGAGGTGAAGCTGCTCATTCAGGGTGTGGTGATCAAGGAAGGCTTCGTGGAGGAAGAGGCATCTATCTAGAATGAGCAGAACTCAGCCTAGGGAGGATGTCAGAGAAAAAGAAGAGCAATTAATGAAGGCTTGGGATTAAAGGAGTAAGGTCTATGCTTTGTTCAACCTGTCCCCTTTGCTCAGAAAGCATGTCCCCAAGATCCTGTACTTGGGCCTCAGCTTAAATGTCACATTGTGGAAAGATATCCCTGGCCAGCCTTCATCCCCTTTTCTCTATCCATCACCCAAATTACTCCCTTTAAGGCAGCACCAGAGCTTGCAGTAGTTACTTATTTGCTTATGTGCCATCTTCCTTCAACACCAGCAATTAGCTCCTTGATGGCTGGTGTCTCGCCACCTTTGGCAGAGGTACACCTCAGCACTTAACACAATGCCTAGTGTACTATATGTGATAAAAATGCATGGATGGATGAAGGAATATATGAATGAACAAAGAGAAATAGGCTCAATGTGGCTAGATTGTGGATTTTGAGGCAGGGAGTGGCAAGAGCAAGAGCTGGAGAGGAAAATGTGAGCCAGAGCACACAGGTGGGTGTCCGGGTGAAGCCCTGAAGCAGGACAGGGGAGGAGTACGGATGTATTCTAAGGACAATGGAGAGCAGGGGGCGGTTCTCTATGCAAGTGAGAGCATGCAGGGTGGTCCTGGCATCTAGCAATGACCACAGACCCCAAGGTCTTGGTGGGGATGGATCTGAAGGAGCTGGATATCTGCCCCTGACAAGTATGTTGCACAGAGTAAATCAGTAAACATTGCTCAGTAAAGTGAGTGCATGAAAAAGCTTTTTGCGGAAAGCCATTCCCTTTTGCAAGAAGCAATTCACGTCTAGTTGGACACCGAAAGCCAGGAAGAAGCCATAGAATTCCTGAAACTTCTGCACCCCTGAAGTTCTTGCCTCTTCAGAACTGGAGGCTTCTTTTCTCTTCCTTGTCTCCCACCTTCTAACCCAGGGAAAGGGAGGCCTGCACACCGCTGGGAGAAGATGGCCATAGGAAATAGCCAGAAACCAGAGAATGCAGGAGCTAGAAGGCCTGCCCTCGCTGATGCAATCATCTCCCTCACAGGCTGCAGCCAGGATGCAGCACCTCCTGCAGCGTGAGCCCCAGCGGCAGATTGGCTTAGAAAGAAAAGCCAAGCAGCAGAAGCGTTTGAAGGCCTAGCTGCCTGGCAGGTTCAGAGGGAACTGCAGCCCCCTTCCCACACTCCCTGAGAGGACTGAAGGTCAACAGACACCTGCACACCTCAGCAAGGATTTTTTAGACCCCTGGCTGTTTCCCATCTTACAGTGAGCAGAAGCTAAAAAAGACTAGACTTGGTCTGATTTTGTATATTTCTTCAATGTGTCCCAAGGTGGCCATTGCTTTGTTTACTATTCATACACTGTACAGAGACTGAATTTGCCGGATGAAGCCAGAGTGCCACTGGGGCCTAAACAAACCTGGGGTGTTTTAATTTATTTCCTATTGAGATGTAGAAGCTACCCTTTAATCACCCAGCAGATGAAGACCCCCCTCTGTGCCCTGCCCCAAAGGGCTCACAGAAGCCAGCAGGGTTTGGGCAGACCAGTCCTCTCCTGTTGCCCATGTGTGTGAATTAGTGTAAACTCTAAGCAAACAATGCTGGCCCTGGCCAGTTGGCTCAATCTGTTAGAAGGTTAGAACAACGTCCTGTAACACCAGGTTTGCAAGTTTGATCCCTGGTCAGAGCACATGTGGGAAGTGACCAATGAATGCATAATTAAGTAGAACAACAAATGAATGCTTCTCTCTCTCTCTCTCTCTTTCTGTCTCTCTAAAGTCAATCAATAAAAAAATGTTTTTTAAATGCTGTGTCCAGACAATTAATACAAAACAGCTATGAAAAGAAGTAGACATGCCCTCCACGTGCTCCTGTGAGAGGGCCTCTTAGGAGCTCCTGTTTCATAGCAAACATGTTAGCTGAAAGCCACCAAATGCACCACCTCGTGTTCCCTGGACAGGAACTGGGCAGAGGGTAACTGAGTGACTCTGGCTCAGAGGTCCCCCATCAGGCTACAGTTGACTGTTGCTGGGGTCATCTCAACACAGAACCAGGAGGACAGAGGGTCTGCCTCCTCCATAGTCTAATCCTGTCACTGTTGGCAGGCCTCAAAACCTCAGTTTCCACACGCACACAGTGTGGCAGGCCTCAGTCCCCCACCTGGCAGGCACTCCGGCTCCGTGCCACAAGGCTGCTTGAGTGTCCCCAGGACATGACAGCTGGCCTCTGCAGATAAGGGATTCAAGAGAGAGAAAGAGAGTTCCCAAGACAGAAGGGCAGTGTGTGTATAACCTAATCTCTGGAGTGGCACCTCACCCTTTGGCTGTTCTCTGTTCACTGACAGCAAGTCATTAATTCCAGCCCAGCCAGGGGTGGGGGCGCAATTCACCTTTTGAGCAGACAGGTATCAAAAGATTTGTGAACATTGCTTTATTTAAAAACATATATTTTAAACACCTTTGTTCTTGGTTGTGAACACATCTTTAAAATCAGCACAATGACATAAATTCCTAAGCAAAAATAAAAAAGCTAAGGTCAGAGTGGTCTGTGTGGTTGGCTACTACTACAAATGCAGCAAGAAGTAAAAGTAGTTATGTGCGGTCAGTTGCAGACACCCGAAATGCCTCTGGAGGGGTACACAGTAAACTGTTCAGGTCTGGTAACTTAGAAACGGGTTGGAGGGAAAATTTACACTAGGTACCTTGAACTCTTGAATGGAGCATCATGGTAAATTGCCTGTTTGTAATAGAGATTAAATAGGATGCAATCATTTAGTTATTCCATTAATGTTTGCTGAACATCATAGAGCAAAACCCTAGGGAGTGTCACATCTTTAAGGAATTTGCAGTCTCTCTAGATCAGTGGCTCTTAACCTTTTTTGAGGTACAGAACCCATCAGTTTCATATGCGCATTCACCGAACCCTTCTTTAGTGATAAATAAAATATGATTTTTTTTTCCAAATTCAAGACATAGGTATATGTTTTTTTACTGGTGCACAAAATGAACCGTGCATGAACATCACCTTGCTCAAAGAATAAAACCAACACAGTGCATGAACTCACAACAAATTACGGTATTACTTTATTCCGGCCTCCGCAGCAGAGGCTTCTCCGAACCCCTGAGACCGACGCATCGAACCCGTAGGGTTCGATAGAACCCAGGTTAAGAACCACTGCTCTAGATAAATGAGATTCCGGTTAAAACCTTTTGGAAAGAAGTTCTCATCAACTTAAAGGTCAAGTGTATAGAGCCCAGATAAAAGCCCCCATACAGATAGTCCTATCAGGCTCTGGAATAAAGGGGTGCACCCATGGGACCCTGCACAGAATAAGCAGAGAGAAAGGGGAAAGTCTGGGCTGGGGCACAAAAAAGGGACCAAAGTCAGGCTGAGGGTAGAAAAGAAGAAAGGATTTTGGAGAGACCTGGCCCAATGTAGTCAGAGGTTTGTGTTCTTTGTTTATTGCTTTGCCTTGGTGCCTTAGTTCTGCTCCTGGCTCCTATTGTTTGAAGACAAGGCTTTGGTTTAAACTGAACCTCTGCGTGCCCTTACTCTAGAGAAGTCATTCTGACCCTATAAACAAACCCATTCACCTCAGATCAAGTCAAAAGCTTTCCTGAAAGTTTCAGAGAAACCTTATAGAGCACAAGTAAAGCTAAGCCTCATGGCTCAGAACTGGACAGATGGGAATCAAGATTCTCTCTCTCTCTCTTTCTCTCTCTCTCTCCTCTTTCTCTTACCCCCACTCTGCTCCCCTCTCCCATCCCCTCTCCTCTCTCTGCCCTCCGTCTCTCCCCTCTCTCTCTCTCTCTCCTTCTCTCTACCTCTCTCTCTCTCCCTTTCCCCCTCTCTCTCATTCTCTCTCCTTTTAGACTGCAAGCTCTGGTGGGCCTTCCTCTCTCCACACCTCTTCCGTTTCCCAACTGCTGTCTATCTCCCCTTGATAAGTCCTGGTTTCTGCTCTTCCCTTATTATGGGTTACATTGTGTCCCCTCCAAATCCATATGTTGAAGTTTTAATGTCTAGTACCTCAGAATGTGACATTATTTGAAAATAGGGTCACTGTAGTTATAATTAGTTAAGATGAGGTCATTAAATGGGCCCTAATCTTATACGACTGGTGCCCTTACAAAATGGGGAAATTTGCACACAGACATGCACACAGGAAATGTCATGTGAAGGTGAAGACAGAGACTGAGGTGATGCACTGCAAACCGAGGAACGGCAATGATGGCCAGGAAACCACCAGAAGCACGAAGACAGGTAGGAGACAGATGCTCCCTCACAGCCCTTAGAAGGAACCATCCCTGCCCACACCTTGATCTTGGGCTTCTGGCCTCCAGAACTGAGAGAAAAAAATTTATATCAAGCCACCTGAGTTTGCAGACTTAGCAAACTCATCCAGCCCTTGTGCTGACTTGGTTATAGCTGTGGTTTTCCACAGCACAGCTGCCCCCGTGGGCACAGGTCATACCCACTACCATGCCTGAGTGTCAGCTCACATCCCACCAAGAATCCGATGACCTGAGTTACCTGTTTATGGAGGAGCCTGGTCCCATGAGCCATGAAAAGGGTGGGTCAGCTCCTCTGTCATAGACTGGACCCCAGGTCCATGCCCACGCAGGGGTGGGAAAGGTCAAGAAGGGACAGAGTGTCTGGAAGTGTGGCCCCACACGCAGCACGCTCTTCCTCTCACTGTGTCCCGAAGCCCAGTCCTCAGCCTGAACAGGAGGGTAACTGGGAGTGAGTATACTTGTGAGGCCCTCCCTGCGCAGAACCCTTGTTCAATCAACAAGTTGCAAAAGCCTGTAATGTCAGCGATTTTCAACCCTTTTCATATCACAGCATACATAAGCTAATTATTAACATTCTGCAGCACACCAAAACATGTATGATATTTTTTGCCAACAGTTATAATTTTGATTCATTTACACCAACAGCCATTGTGTTGTTGGCTGTTGTCATTTTTAATTTGACAATTTAAGGGAAAAGAGGTCAGTGGCCCTGACTAAATAGATATTGCATGCTTTAAAAATTCTTGCACACAATGGTTGAAAACCTCTGTGTTATGTGATAGGCTGCTGGGATGATCAAGTTGAGGAAGAGGAAGACACTGTAATTTTCTGAAGGAACCCAAGAGGAAGACAGATAATGAGAATAAACACTCACATTAACAGAGGCTTGCTCTGCATTTGTGCTTAGGCATTGCACAATTTGCTCCCATGAATAGCTCAATGGGGGTGCACCTTCTGTACCTCCTTACAGATAAGGAAGCTGAGTCCCACAATGATGGAGAAACATGC
Organism: Rhynchonycteris naso; assembly: GCA_037038555.1. Classification (NCBI taxonomy): domain Eukaryota; kingdom Metazoa; phylum Chordata; class Mammalia; order Chiroptera; family Emballonuridae; genus Rhynchonycteris; species Rhynchonycteris naso. The sequence goes on from CM073003.1 coordinate 19,262,574, forward strand.
ATGAGGTCAAGCAGCTGCCAGATGGTGGAGTAGGACATGAACCTGGTCTGACTGGTCCCCACCCCCAGCTGCCTAGTGTTTATATAGGTAAATAGGTGAGTGTCCTGAGAAGTCAGGACAAGTACCATCTGAGCTAGGTGGGAGGTGTCCTGGGGAACAGAGGGATGAAGAAGCCTAGTAAGAGCCGGGACAGGACACATGCATGTGGACAGAGGCAAGGCGGCTGCGGAGGGCATGCCTAGAAAGCACCCTCTGGCACTGTTGGGGGTGGGAGGCAAAGTAGGGTCTCGGGGAGGAGGCTGGACAGGAAGTAAGAGGTCAGGTGGAGAGGCAGAGACCTTGAACATCAGGTTGAGTGAATGGAGTGAGACTAGTAAGAGCCACAGACTTTTTTCAGCACAACAACGTGACCCAAGCCTATTTTAAGAAGATGTCCTATGAAGATGCACTAGGAGAGGTTAGAGACGGGACACAGAGTGCAATGGGGAGGGTTGAAACAAAGGAGGACTGAATAAAAGTGAAGGGCTTGAAGCAACTCTGGAAAGCAGAGGGCAAAGGACATTTTCTACGTAGGCACCAAGGGAGAGGGAGGGTTCAAAACATTGCAGGTCTCTGCTTCTCCCTAAGGTGGCTCTAAAATGTACCACTAATAGAAAATGCCAGTTTCTGCCCACAGTGTCTAACGTCACTCTTTCTCCATGCCCCCACTCCTCAGTTTTGCCCTGCATGTCTGTCTGTCTGTCTGTCTGTCTCTCTCTCTCTCCTCTGACCTATTGTCACAACTAGCACCTTCACTTTATTGGAACAATCTCTCCGCCATGAGAGAAGGTAATCTGAATAGCTTTTTCAGGAAGGCAAGAACTGTTTATATTCTTGACCTGATTCCAAAGACCCAGCAAATCCCGGGAGGGCAATTAATTAAATGGTTATTTCTGTGTCTAGCTCAGAGATTTCTTCCTTCCCTTCTCTCTGTCTTTGTCTCCAGTCCTCTGTAATCTTCCCTCTGCCCCTCCCCCTACATTCTACTTACTGGTTAAGTAGCTAAATTTCATTTCCCTTAGTGGTGGAACATTGATTGCTTTGTTTTTTAAAGACACTTACAATCTAAGAGCTTTAATTTTTTTCTTTGTAACCATGTTGATGCTATATTTAGTAATTTTATTAATGAGATAATTAACGTAAATTTTATACGGGAGCCCTGCTGAGCAGCAAGCTAACTAATTCTATTCTTCTTATTAGGGAAAACAGACAAACCAAATGAGATTTAAAGACTAGACGAATGAATTTGCATCTGTGCTGAAGTCAGGTCTGGACCTCAGGACATGTGTCTCAGGAGCTGAGGACTGGTACACTGTGTTCCATCCACCAGCACACAGTTGCAAGGAGCGAGTGAGTAAGAGGAATAAATTTCAATGAAAGGACAGAAAGACAGCCCCAAGAATTCACCTGGGCTCAATGGGACTTTCTCTCAGAAGAGGACTCCACCACAATTCACAAGTATGGACTGAGAGATGAGCTCATGGCCTCCTGAAGTGGCCATTTGCTCTCTGACAACCTCCAGCTTCTGTTCAGCTGCTTAAAAAATACAAGGGAACCCCACTTCCAACAAAGCCAGTAAATGAAAAAACTGATTTATACCAGAGACATCAAGAGGTGATTATTAGCTTTACAAAAAGACAACTAGAGAATTCTTTTAAATCCCAGCTCCCTCAGTGCATTGAAAATGAGATTCAATTTAGTAAAAAAAAAAAAAAAAAAAATTCAATAGATACACAACTTTTGAGAAGGCTCTGCTGGTGGGAGGGAGGCACAGCAGGGACTGGACGTTGATGGTGATAAAAAAGGGGGCGGACATGCTTCCTTCCTTCCCAGTAGGGCTGATACTTCCCTGGAGTGAGAGCGACTGCTTTCACACACCTTCACCGGGTCTAGCCTTCAGGGAAGCCCCAGGACAAGGGGCTCATCTGTGTCACAGAACTGAGGAAACTGAGACTGGGGGAGAGGAGCTGGCCCCCCACCTGGAGGGGGCCAGAATCAGGACCTGGGGCTGTGCCTCCACCCGCCCCGCTAGCCCACACTGTCCCCCTCCTCAGAGACTCCTTCCTATGGAGCCTAAGGCTGCCTTCCTTCTCTGACACCCCTGCGACACACATGACAAGCAAACCACCCTCAAAGCCAGTACGCTCTTCTGGAAACTGAATTGGATCACCTAGGACTCACTCCCTGGTCTGGACTATCAGAATGTTACAACTCTAAGGGCTTCCCATAGGGGCATGTGAAACAGGCCTCCAGTCCTCGGTGCCGGCCATGGTCAGAATCAGGCAGTGGACAGAGGACGGAGCAGCCTGGGAGCTCACTCCCAATGGCTCCTTACTCCTTGACAGGCTAATCCCCCACCTACACCATCGTCATGGAAGCCCTTTGTTTCCAAGGCCGAGTCGCTGCTCTCCAACCTCCCCTGCAATGTGGCCATGTCACCAAGCTCAGCTGTAAACAGAGGTTAAGTGTCTGACTCTCCACACGTTTTCCTTCTCCAGAGCAAATGATGACAGCATCCCTGGAAGCCAAATCTTGCAAGGATGGACCTACAGTTGAAATCTGAGCTTTGTTTTGGCCATATTTAGTATTACTTTAACTAATACAAACTCATCAAAAAGAAGCCCTGATGGCCGCTCAAGGCAAAATTTGGGAGAGTAAGCACAGGATGTGGGGTGCAATAGAGCCAGGTCGCAAGCCTGGGACCAGAGAGAATGGGGTTCAGTTGCAGCTCCAAAACTTGCTTTGATATTGGTCCAGTTGCCTTCACTGATTTCATTATATGGCCAGGTAGAGCTGGGTGAGCTCAACCTGATGACACCCTGCCGGTCCACAGGCGTCAACAGGTGCCAAGAAAGACCCCAGAAGTAGGGTCAGTTCCACTGACTGAGCTCCTACCCCACAGTACACACACGTCCGGCACAGGGCCTAGTGCGGTGAACGCTCCCCTTTCCCGGGAGGATCCCTGATAAGGTCATTCTTCCACTACTTTCTTCTCTCCAGCCCCACTCCCTAATGGCCAAGGCTATCCAAGTTAGGCAGAAAGCAGGAAAGGGCGCTACCACGTTGTGAGGACAACTTCCCAGCTGCACTGGAGGATGGTGGAGAAGTTTAGGATTCAGTGGATAGCTTCCGGGTTCTCTGGGAAGTTTTCCCCTTATCACTATCTGGAAGGAGAGATAAATTTACATCTTATGAATGTCTTTAACATCCTAACGACCACCCTCCCTATACCCCGCTACATGCTTCTCATCTTCTCAGCAACCTTCTGGAGAGGTATTAGAGTCCTGTTTTTATGGATGAAGAAATTCAGGTCCCTCCCTCTGACTGTGGAAGTCACGCTCATCTCACTGCCTGACACACAGAGGAAGGCTCTTCCCTCATCTCTCAGATGAGCTGGAAAGGAAGCCCTGACCCCCCCAACTCCACCCACCCCACCCCACCCCAGTCGTGTGGGAGATGGGCTGTAAGCAGGCAGGGTCTTTATAGCCAAAGGCTTGATCTTAAAACTAAGTAAGACTAAGCCTTAGGCTATAGGGACCCTGCCTGCTCACAGCCCGTCTCCCACATTGCTGTGCTCAGACACTCTCCCTTCCCAAGAGTCCTTCCCAAGAGCCCTTCCCAACAGCCTGGGCTTCCTTGGCTAAGACTAGAGCCTATCGTCCCTCCTATTCTCTGGATGGCTGTCTTTCCTGGCTAGTCCAGACAACTACACGGCTCTCCAGGAACAGAGAGGGAAGAATACCCACTCTCCCCAGGAGCTGGGACTGCCATGAGGGCACAGAGGTCTGAGGATGCAGAGTTTAGGGCCAAGACTGAACCTCCTTAGATTTTATGCCATGGTACGTCTCTGGCTTCCTCTCAGGCCAGCCACTCACAATTCAAACATCACGTGCTCTGAGACCCAGAGGCACGAGAAAGGACATCCATCTACTAATGTTCTCTAACCTGTTTCAGCAAGCCAGTCTTTCTGCGGAAGCCCGAGTAGGGGAGTGTTTCTGGTGACTGCAACCATTGGACAAGATGTCCAACCAAACTCACTTCCTCACTTCTGAATAAGGCAGCTGCTCAGAGATCCCCAGGCCACTGCCAGCCTGCCCACCCTCTGCTACCTGAGGAGCTCTGAGATCCCTGTCACTGGTGCTTCTCACACAGGAGAGACACTATCCTGGTACACACCCAGGATAATCTGACAGGTGGGCCCTGGGAAGCGATGGTGGGCAGAAAGGAGGGAACGAGTCCATCTTTTGGGGGAGACTTGGGAGTCATTCCTGCCATCCAGCTCTGAGTCAGCCTGAGTCTCTTTCTTCTGGAGACTTCTGGCCTAGCTGTGTTCTCCAAAATGGGTGCCCACAAGAGAGATGTTCTCCATCCACCTCCTGCCCTGCTCCCTGTCTGCAGCCCAGGATGCCACCCTCCCCGATGTTCCCCCACAAGAATACTGCAACCACACAGCCTTATTTCTGTCACTTTTCTTGAGAAACACTGTTATCTTATTTTCCAATCTATTTTATAAACTGTTCGTGAAGGCTGAGACTGCTGAGGGGAAAAGGACATTCCAGCAACACTTCATTGACTCTTATCCTCCCTGGCCTGTGCCTTTCTGCTCAGGCAACATTGCCTTATGTTCTGGCTTGTTTCTGACTGAGCTATGAAGGAGCGGGAGGAGCAGGGCTCCAAGAATGTAAGCAGGGAGCCAGATATGCGAGGTTGGGGCTTCCAGTGCCCGCCCTCTTCCTGCAGGGCTGCTGGGTGAAGCATTTCCACCCTCTTTCTGACCATGGCTGCCTCCTGCAAAAAGGGAGGAAGTCTTATTGTTCTCTAGAGGAGTGATGACAACAGCTGACTCTCACTGTGGACATAAAGCTTTGGAGCGGGAGTGGGCTTAGGGCAGTGTTTATATTAATTGCTGGAGAAAGCAGGGCTGTGTGTAATCCCACAGCACAATGACTGGCCCCTCTCAGCTGGAAGACCTGGAATGCTCCAAGGTAAGCAGAGACCTCAGTTTGAATCCAGCCCTCACTCACAGGTGATGTCCTGGTCCAGGGCCTCAGTTCCTTCATCTGTGGAAGAAGGGAAAGTGGTGGTCTGTCCCCTGACAAAGAGAGAGAAGAAACGTACTTATGAGGCACATGTGTGAGGCGTAGCACCCACTTTGCTTGGATGTTTTTATTTCATCTTGATAATTTTACGAGGCTGGCATGCTAAACTCCACAGCTTGAGTGACAACACTGAGGTTCAAAGACGTCACACAATGTACCCATGGCCTCACCTCTACTAAATCACAGACTCAAACTCAAGACCTCCTTGAAAGCCCTTTAAAGTCAGAGAGATGTTGGTTATTATAGAATCGGTCCGGCATGCAGACTCCCAGGCCTGCTTCTCTGTCCCCTGATTGTGGTTGTGCATAGTTGTAAGCTCCACCCTGCATATGTAGTAAGGTACCACAAAGCTGCAAAATTAATATTGATATTTTAGGAGGAAAGGTCAGGCTTTCCTGTCCTGTCCTTCCTTTGGGTCGGGGAGGGAGAAGAATGTAGAAGTTTCTGGCTTGCAAGAACAATGGGTCATTTAGTTTTAAATCTAAAATAAAGGTTAACTGGGAAACTTCTCTTTCAATGGGAGACAGAATTTACATAGCACCCTGCATTGATTGTAGTTCTGCCCCACTTCCTGGAATCCTGAGATTCCAGGCAAAGGAGGGAAGATGAACCCTGAAAGATTGTAAACATCTTTGATTGTGTTACCTTGAAAGTCTTAATGTTTCTGTGTATCTCCTAAGCAAATGTTGTGAGCTTGTGCCATGATGTCATGCTCTCCCCAGCCTGCATGTGATCAAGGGCATATAACCAGCCCCTGAGATGTATTTGGCACACAGGATTTGGGTCTGCAACTGCCCCATGTCAGCCATATGCAGCCGGCATATTTAATAAATCTCCTCCATTAATAAAACCCTTCAAAATTCATCTGGACTTGGTGTCTCTACGTAAACCCACAGAAGTGAGCTACCGTACTTTTCAGCATCTGGGGTATGGTACTTTACAACACGTATATGCCCTTTCTCTAAGGTCTTTCTTACCTTTCCCCACTCCTCCTCCCCAGAGGGTTTGCACTTCTCCAGTCCCTGGGCCTCTGGGGGCCTGGCAACCTGGAGAAAAAGGGCAGTCCTCCCTTTGATAGTACCAGCTGCACTTCCTCAGGTTCCAGGCTCAAGTGAGAGACTTCATGACTTTGAACAGCTACCAGCAAACAAATTTTGAGGGCCTGGGCCCAGAAAATATCCTTTGTGCAGCTTTGCTCCTGTGGCTATCTTGGCTCAAATTTACCTGGTCGAGTCTCCTCCTTCAAGACCAGACTCACAAAGCACCTCAGTAGGAAGTCACTGTTGTCCTCCTGCCCACACGCCCAGGCCCTTGGGGCAGCCTCTGAGGGATCCCATTATGTTTGCTACCAGCTCCTCTGAGATATCTAGACAAGGAAAGAGAGAAGTGGGTACAGGGAATGTTCTTACCACTAAGGACTGTGGTTTATTTTATTTGTGTATCACCAACAGATAGGAGCAGATGGGTGTCACCCAGGATGTGGAAGAATGGCTTCTGGACAAGGCGGCAGGACACATGGCTTCCAGGCATGACAGGTTCTCTCACTAGCCATTGGACCTCTGCAAATCCTTCACCTGCAAGTGCTAGCATAGGCAGCTGGACGTTACTAAAGGAAGGAAGCAAAGGGAGTCAGATATTATTAACCATAATAAACCAGGGAGCTGAATTAGACAATAGCCTGTTTTCCTCACTAGGAAGTTACAACTTCACACACTTCCCAGGGCATTCTCTCCCCTCAGGACTTAATCCCCAAAGCAGGTGGGAAGAATCATTCCCCGTCATTACCAAGGGAAAGCTAAAACAGTAGGAGAAATTCTTCTGCTGGGCACATGCCCAGTGGAAGTCAAGATGGCCCAGAGAACCTGACCAGTAGTAGCTCAGGGGATAAAGCATCATCCCAGAATGCTGGGGTCACTGGGTCAAAGCTCCGAGGTCTCCAGCGCTGAGAATGGGTGTGAGCAGAGGATCGTCTATATGACTCCAAAGTTCACCAGCTTGAGCCCAGAAGGTCCCTGTCATGAAAAGCCTAAGGTCGCTGACTTGAGCAAGGGGACACTGGCTCCGCCCTGGTCAAGGCACCTACGAGAAGCAATCAAGGCAGAACTAAAGTGAGAGCAACTACGAGTTGGTGCCTCTGACCCTCTTTCACTTCTTGTTTCTCTCCCATACACACACTCTCCCTCTCTCAAAGAAAATAAAGGAAAAGAAAAGAAAAGAAAGGAAAGGAAAAAAAACATGTAATAAAAAAATATTAAAAACAAAAGATGGCACTGAGGGAGGTGCTTCACTCTGAGACACATACAGTGGGAACCAAGATGGCGACTGCAGGGGACTCACTGCAGAGATGCAGCATGGCTCCAGCCTCAGAGGCGACAGGGAAGGGCTGTGCTCCCAGTGAGTGCTCTCTGTGACTCTGCAAACCTCACGCTGGGCTGACTGCCCCAAAGCCAGAAGGCTGCCTCCCAAAGGCAAACATCATGTCCCAGGAGGGAGGTTAATCAGTGTACAGAGCGCAGCAACTGCCTGCTGTTACCTTTTTATTTCTTTTTTTTTTTTTTTTTTTTTTGACAGAGACATAGAGTCAGAGAGAGGGATAGATATGGACAGATAGACAGAAAAGGAGAGAAATGAGAAGCATCAAATCTTTGTTGTTGCATCTTAGTTGTTCATTGATTGCATTCTCATACTTGCCTTGACCAGGGGGCTACAGCAGAGCGAGGGACCCCTTACTCAAGCCAACAACCTTTGGACTTAAGCCAACAACCATGGTGTCATGTCTATGATCTTCCACTCAAGCCAGCGACCCTGAGCTCAAGCTGGGGAGCCCATGCTCAAGCCAGATGAGCCTGCACTCAAGCCGGTGACCTCAAGGTTGGAACCTGAGTCCTCCATGTCCCAGTCTGATGCTTCATCCACTGCATCACTGCCTGGTCAGGCTGCCTGCTGTTACCTTTAATTTAGAAATGCATCATTCTTTCTGGTGCCTATGTGATATCTACCATATGGTTTTGCTGTTAACCCCCTAGAAAAAGGGGACTGGCTTTTGGGAGTGGTGAGCGTTTTATCTGGCCCACTGCCACCAGAGCAGCTACTGTGCCTATGTACATAAGTTTCTCCTATTAAAGAGAAGGCTATGTGTCAGTTCTTCAGAATCAATCCTGAATTTAGACTTTTGGGGCTTCCCCTTCAACATGACCATAAGGGGTAGAGCCTAGCCTGGAAAGAATTGATCTGGATAAGAGACTCAGAACCCTGGGTGATCTAGGAAATTGATTGGTTGAGGGAGGAACCAGCAGAAGCATGTGAAAGATTAGAAAACTAATTGGTTAGTTTGAAAAGTGCCTGGTCCTTCCCAAGCCCAAGTCAATGTAATCAGCCTAACAAAGGCTCTAGCTCTCTCTCAGCCACCAGGACTTACCTGTTCTCTCTCCATAGCAGCCATGTGGCCAGCAGCTGTGTGGACTCCAAATGCAGACTCCAAGGGATCTGGGCACAGCACCGCTGGACTGCAGCCACAGACACAGAGCTAGGCTAGCTGGATAGGGATGTGACACTGGGAACCTGGGGGCAAACTTACACTTCTACAGTCAGTCTTACTGCTAGACCTCCATCCTCCCATGTGGGTCCCTGAAATGCTTTTCTCGCAACACTGCAATAGATCCCATTTCCACCAGTAACACAAGGACTGACCACTGGGTTGTTGGGAAATTCAGTAAAAATGAATATCATAGCCTTTTGAGAACAATAACCACAGATATTTCTGTTGGGTATGATAGGTGTTCAGAGAAGATGAGATATGCTTTCTTGCTGGGGGAGAACTGGAAACACGGATTAGAGACAAACTCATGAAGAGGTAGCCTTTAAAGTGACCTTAAAGTGCCATAGGATTTAGACATGCCGAAAGGGGGATGGGGTGGCGGAGGAGGCCAGGTGAGGAAGTAACTAGACCACATGTTGAGAGCCAGCATCAATTTAGTCAACAAATTTTTACAGAGCAACTATTATGTGCCGTTCACTGTTCTAAGTGATGGAGGAAAGAAAACAGACAAGGCCCCAACCTTGAGGGTTTATGTGGGAAGGACAGACAATAAATATAAGCAAAGAAGAATACACAATGATTTTTTATAGTGAGAAGTAGCAAGAAGCTGATATGAGAGGATGACTGTAGGGGACAAGCTCTAAATAAGAGAGTAGAGAAGTGATGACCTCTCAGCTCAGAGAAGAGAGTGTAGAGAGAGCTGGGATGAGGCAAAGCATGTCCAAGGACATGAAAGGAAGCAGCAAGTGCAAACGCCCCGGGACAAGAATAAGCTTGGCACATTTGAGAAGCTAAACAATAAAAAAAAAAAAAAAAAAAAAAAGGCTAGCGTAGCTACAGCAGAATAGACAAGGAGAAAAGCAGGGTGAGATGAAGGCTGAGGTTCTAACTAAGAAACAATAAATTATCAATTTGAACAGGAGTTGAATAAACAAATGATCCTGGAAAACTAATTTGGGTCTAAAATTAGGAAATTTCAGACCTTAAGTCGAGGTAGATATACTTCATTCTGCACGGCCATGCATGCACAAGCCAGATGTGCAAGGAAGACTCTCAGGGACGCCCCCAGATATTTCTATAAAATAGGGTTAACTTAAGGGATGTCAGAGGCACGTGATCCAGAGTACACAGGCAGCAGGGCAAAGGAAGGTGCTAGACTGTTGGTCACATTTTATGACAGAATATCTAAACAAAAAGTTACCCAGCTCCTCTTTGTTACTGAAAAACAGAGGCAGATTAAACGGTGGGTGCACCAGGCGTGCACCCTGGGCCACGACTTCTGAAGGGCCCTGCAAAACCCCAACTTTACACTTTTTCTAATAACAAGGGGCCCAATATTTTCTTCTGCACCCAGGGCCTCAACCGACCTTAATCCGCCTCTGCTGAAAAAGGAAATGAAGCCCATAGGGGGGAACCGAGGCGGAGAAGGGTGAAAGCAGGAGACATGGCTGATGTGCATCAGTCCTGGGTCTTCTCTGCTTCCAGGAGTGATCATGTGTCATCGTAGGGCCGAAGCGCTCCATGGATGGTATGCAGCTTCGATCCTGCCGGGGCAGTCGCTTACTACCACAGCGCTGCAGCCTGGAGCACCAAGCCAGCTTTTCTGGAAGGTAGCTGCAAAAGGGAGAAACGGGCTCTAGCTGCGATCAGTCCCGAGCAAGCGCGTTGAGGTTGTGAGGCTGTCTGCTGCGGTAGGATAACCTAACCTGCAGCGACGATACAGAGAATGGGCAGAATAACCCAGCCTGCTATGACCAACATGCTTCCTACCCCCGTGAGTCCTGCATGCTTTTAGCACGCATGTGTGTGGGCCTGGGGAATGTATTTATACCCAGGGTTGCATATGAGTAGCTGTATGTGTATACCTCTGGGAGTCTGTGTCTGTCTGGGTATCACCATGCTACCAGGAAAACTGTGGTGCCCATACCAAACAACCCGACGCCCTGGCGGAGTGAACCTGGGCAGACTCTAAGAAACTTGCCAATGTCCACCTGTCAGGCACCTCTAGTGCCAAGTTCATGCCTTGCAGAGCCAGAGCCTGGAACCAGAAGGAGGTGCTGCCCTGTTCATGGTCCCAAGTGCCCTGTACAGTTCCCTGAGTTACTTATTTTCAAAAAACCCCTCCAACCATTTTTATCTTTCCTAAAACTTAAGCCAGGGGACTTGGCTGACTGCAAAGGCCATCGGAGGCAGGCTGACCAAGAACTGTGGGTAGAGGTAGCAACAGTCAAGAACCTAAACACCTACAATAATATCCTAATGACTATGGATGGGCAAAACGGGCACTTGAAACATCAGGGACCGCTCTGTAAAGTACCATAGTTCCCCATGTATAAGACACACCTTTATTTTAGGTTCCTGCTGGTGTGAAATTATCCCTAGAAGACTTCATCTATTGGTTCCATTCATCTCTCATAGCTGCTTTGAAGGGTTTGTTAATGCTGACATCAAGTGGTTGGAGCTGGGATGTCTAGCGTCCAGGTATGACGGCAAGTTTTGTTTTCTGCTCTGCAGCAATCTTCTTTGTGTTTTGTGTTGTGTGTGCCCTGAACTGATCAATCACCAATAGGACAGGTTTGTGTAAGAGCTCACCTGGTCTCCTTCTCCAAACTTTCTCAAACCAGATCTTCATCCCATCCTGATCCATCCAACTCTTGTCCTGAACGTGGACAATCACTCCTTGAGGAATGTCTTCTTTTGGCATTGTTTTGCATTTGAAAATCATCATAGAAGGCAGCTTGGTTCTGTCGGCACAACAAGCTAGAACAACTGTATAATGGCTCTTCTCATGTCCACTTGTCTTCACAGTTACAGTTTTCACTCCCTTCTTGTCTACAGTTCTGTTACTTGGGACATCAAATTGAAGGGAGACTTCATCTATATTTTCAATCTGTCCCAACTCAAACTGATGTGTCTTCTGACATTGAATGACAAAGTGATGAAATTCATGGACCTTCTGCTCATAGCTTTCAGGCATCCTTTGGGCAAGTCTAGTGCATGTACACATGCCTAGTCCATTCCGTTTCATGAACCTGCAACACCAATTCTGTCCTCCTTTGAAATCAATAACTTCTTTTTTATTGGCAATTCTTCTTGCTTCATGCTGAACCATCTTTATGAACACAGGAATTCCAATTGCCCATCTTCAATTTCCTCTCTAAATCAGGCCATTTTGCTGACTTGACTCTTATGACCTCCTTCTGCTGTGGCGTTTTCAGTAGGGTTTCTCCTTCCTGTAGCCAGCCTCAGATTGATTTCTCAGTTGGAGGAAGACCAAACTTACGTTCAGCAGCATGGTTTCCATTCACTTTTGCAAACTGGATCACTTTTAATTTTAATTCAGCACTGTACGAAATACTTTTCTGAGCCATTTCTGAGCAGAATGTGGTAAAACATAACCAACCGTAATATACTGGTAACAAGGGCAAAACAATGAGCGCAAAGACAACAAGCACAAAAAAGCAGGAAATTCGAGTAAAAAAAACCTTCAACCGCCTGACCAGGTGGTGGTGCAGTGGATAGAACGTCGGACTAGGATGTGGAAGACCCGGGTTCGAGACCCCGAGCTCGCCAGCTTGAGCGCAGGCCCATCTGGCTTGAGCAAAAGCTCATCAGCTTGGACCCAAGGTCGCTGGCTCCAGCAAGGGGTTACTCGGTCTGCTGAAGGCCCGCGGTCAAGGCACATGTGAGAAAGCAATCAATGAACAACTAAGGTGTCTCAACAGCAACGAAAAACTAATGATTGATGCTTCTCACCTCTCTCCGTTCCTGTCTGTCTGTCCCTATCTATCCCTCTCTCTGACTCTCTCTCTGTCCCTGGAAAAATAAAAAAATTAAAAAAAAAAAAAAACCTTCAACCACTGTATAAGACACACCCAGTTTTTAGACCCCAAACTTTTCTAAAAAGGGTACGTCTTATACATGGGGAAATGCAGTATATGATTGTCTCACCAAATGCTATACATTTGAAACTAATACAGAAAAATATTGAATGCAAACTGTAACTGAAAAATAAAAAATAGATATATATATATTTTAAAAAGGGACCTAGAGACTTGCACCCTTTTCTCCCCATTGTCCATGCTCCCGGCCTGGGGAGCCCTCTGTGAGAGCGGGTGGTGTGCACTTACCACAGAGCTCCATTTGTGCTTCATTTTATAATGGAAGTTTCCTCCTTGACTCTATCTCCTCAGCCACACCCGGGAGGGATGGCTGAGCAGCAAGGCCCCTTCCACAGGTTCCACAGGTGCAGGTTTTAGCTCCAACAGCTGTGAGCACGGAGAGAGGCACCCGCACCGCCTTGTCAGCTCCGATGTTTCTTCTCACACACCTTCCTGGACGGATACCAATTGCCCAAGAACATTAAATAAGTGCTAAATTTTCCACTTCTCTGAAAACATATTTGGTCACACCCTACACAATGCCAACAAGATGAGGAGAAGAAAAGAAATCATTTCATCAATAGCTCCGGCTTTCTAGGGTACAATTCTAATTAAAGGTAGACCGCAGGGCCTTCAAGAAAGGGCAAAAAATAAACGAAAGGCACTTCTGGAATTGGGGGGAGTGTTGGAGGGGAGGGCTGGGGTGTGGGGGCATGAGATGGAGGGCACAGCAGGGTGCCAGTCCCTACAAAGACAAGGCTGGTGGGGACTTCTAATAAAGGCCACTGGCGGCCGCGGCCTCTGCTCCTGTTCATTCTTTTCCCTGCCTCTTCCCTCTGAATAATGTGCTTTCCTGCTCCTTCCATCTCAGCCCCCTTCTACATTAACATGTATATTGCTTGGTTAAGGGCAAACTGGCTGTACTTATATAACTGAGAAGTGTCAGGAAGGTGATGGGAGTGGGATGGATGAGAGGCTCACCCAAAGCTTCAGACTGCCTTTCTCTTTACAAGCAAATGCCCAACTGGCTTCCACAGTCCTTTTTCCAACTGCACTATCTGGAACAGAGGGTGGCAGCGCCCCCAACCTGCAGCCTTGCTTCACCCTCCCCCAACCAGGCAACCTTGTGTTCACTGACAGCCGTCAGCTCTGTTTACTTCCTGGGCCAGGCACAACCAGAGGCCCTCAGGGTCACTGTCACTACCCTCAGGGAGCTCACAGGCTCCAGAGATAGACACCACAAAGCCACAACTTATGTCCGTGCATTAAGTGCCCAGACATGGCAAGGGCAGAGCAGGGTGCTCTGGGAACACCAACAAGGAGCACTCCACTCAGATGGGTTCTGATCCAGGAAGGCTTCCTGCAGGAGGTGAGCCTTGATTGAAGCGTGGATAAACTAATAAATGTTAGCCTGATTAATTAGTAATTCAAACCCACATCCCCTCACCCCAAGGTCCATTATATTATGCTGTTTATTTCCCTTCGTGGCATTTTCCAATCATTCATACACAAATTAATAAATAAATTCAAAATATGTGCAAATTTTGGTTATTTATTCTCTTTCTAAGCTGTGCCTCTCTCTCCATCTCAACGTAACCTCCAAGGGACAAAACCATTGCATCTTGTTAACTGCTCTAGCTTCAGCATCTTGCATTATGTCGGGCATATAATAAGAGTTTGATATTATTTGCTGAATTTAAGAATGACAGGACGGATAGGAGAGCGTGTTGGAGGCAGGGGACCTGCATCTGCAGAGGCAGAGCTGAGGTGGTGTGGGCATTGGGACATCCTTCAGAGCCCTCCTGGGGCTGGAGTGAGGGCAGATGAGGGAGGAACAACTGAGGACCAGATGAGGGCCAGGGCGGCAGAGCTCCTGAGATGCTAGAAGGCCTTTGGACTTTAAGGGAAAGGCCATGGGGAGCCATTGAAGGGTCATAAGCAGGGGAGTGGATGGTGGGACTTGCTCTTTAGGAAAACTGTACAAGGAGAAGAGGAGAGCCTGGAGGACAAAGTGGCAGCTGGGAAACCGAGAAGCTGGTTGCCCTAACCCAGGAGAGAAGGCTGAGTGCCAGAACTACCTGTCCTTTTGCTGTAAGGGCAGCGTGGTGGCTTTGAGGAGCCGCCCCAGACTGGGAGTCAGGACCTGGCCCCTGGGCAGCTTACACATCCTTGCTGGTCTGGAAGGAAAAGAAGGGGAGAGAAAGGACCACATTCCCGTTTGGAATGTGTGGCCAGGACCTCTGATTTGGTGTCAGCTTGTCTCCCCGACCCCCAATGCCCTCTGGGGCCAAAACAATGACACTACCAACAGTCCTGAGCACCCTTTCCATGCCAGGTATGTGTACCAGGATTTGATACACCTTATTTAATCCCAAAGCACGCTCAGAAAGCGCCTACTCCATAGTGGGCGCTCAGTATACAACAGCTCTGTGATGGCTGCCCCCCCCTTGTCATCACTGACTTCACTGGCGATGTCACAGGAGGTGCAAGATGAAGGTGTCATCCCTCACGTCACAGGTCAAAAGGATCTGTCGCTTTCACAAAGACACATAGTTAAAAGAAACAAAATAAATGTAGTTTAGTCCAGTTAATAAAGCAGAATCCCAGCTGAAAAAGAGAAAAAAAGACACTTTCATCAAGGCAGGCCCTGAGCTGTGCACTTCCCCATCGTCCCTCCCAGTGACATTTCACAAACAGGTGCACTGGGTGGTACTATCCCCCTTCTATTCGCAGAGAGAAAAGAGATACAGAGAGGCTATGGGACTCACTGAAAGTCACACAGCAAGTACAAGGATGAGCCAGAATTTAATCCGAAATTTCTCTGACTCCAAGGTTTATGTTCATCCAATTCTGTCTCCCTGCTGGGACACTGGGTGTAAATTCCCTGGGTCTATTACTTCACTCCACAGTTACTTATTTCACCCTTCCCCCATTCCTGGTGCTGAGGTCTGCACCCAAATATGTCTCCTTTCTTCCTTGCTAGGGTGCAGAGGAGAGGCTGTTTCTGGCTGGGTTGGTGGTTTCAGGACCTGGGCCATCTGTCCGGCTCGCAGGACAATGCCAGGGACCTTCCTCCAGTAGGCACACCCCTAGTTACCGCCTTCACCAGTTTCCCCAAAGGGCCACTACTGCTCATAACACTTACCCTTGCAGCCTTCAGGCTTCTGGCTAAATGCTGATACTGACCTTTCAAAAGCATGCATGCTTCAGCTGTCTAGGACAGCCACCAGGCAGCCCGGGGCAGAGCCCGTGGTGTTCTCAGGCAGAGCTGTGGGTTCAGACCCAGCTCCTCTTCCGTGAGTTCTGTGTCGCTGCACCTGTCTGAGCCTCCCTGACCCTCCTTGCTAAACTAGGTGGTGATGCACTTCGCTGGGCTGAGGCCCCTTGGAGTTGACTACACTGAATTTCTGAGTGTGTGTGGACAGGCCTGGTTAATAAAACCTCCCTTCTTTTCTTCTTAGGAGGTTGCTGAGAGCCAAGAAGGCTCAGTCTTGTGCAGAGGCAGAGTGCTCAGCGTCTGCCCACCCAAACTGTAAGGCTGTCTTCTTGGTCTGCCCGTGGGTCTGCGATGCTAGGCTACTGCACAGCAAACGGCCACTAGCCAGCTTTGGAACACCCTCAGAGTCCCCAGCCGCCTCCCTCAGGCAGGAGTGCAGGCCAGTCGCCCAGCACTGCTCAGCACCACTCAGATCCCAAGTCTGCAGGCGGAGACTGGGCACAGGTGAGGAGCAAAGCCTGGGCGCATTCCTCAGACCCCTTCTGTCAGAAAGCCAGTGCTTCCATGGGAGGACATGCATGGTCCTTATCACCCACTAAGGAGTGCTTCAACGTCTTCTGGGCCAACTTTCTTTCACTCTCGCTACTCAGAGTCATTCAGGCCAAAGAGAAAGAACAAGCTATGATAGAGAGTATGAAAATCACAATGGGATAGTGTGAGCTAGTTCATCTTTGTTATGTTCGTCACATGCTTCTCATCGACACATATTTAATGAATACCTGCTGAGTCCACACTACTTTGCCAGGTGCAAAAGAGGTTCCCCGGCTCCAAAAAGCCCATATTCAAGGCAAAGCAGTAGAACATGTTTTCATGAGAAACTTGAAAATATAAAGCTCAATGCCTCCTAGGTGAATGATGAGAGCTGTGCAGACAGAAGTGTGGGCAGGTTAGAGCCCCAGGCTGACCCATCCGTCCTCTGCCATCTGCGCCTTCCTCCTCCGCATCAGTGGCCCTGTCTCCCTGTTCCTCGTCCCCCCTCCCGGACTCAGGGAGGAACCCTGTGGTCAGTGGGCCCAGCCTACCCCTTTTAAGCTCCTCCCACAAAGAACAGCATAAACACGGGTTCCATCTTGCCACTCCCTCCTCATATGGCTTCTCACTTGAGAATGGGGCCCAAGCTCCCAGAGAGCCTACTATCACACAGGACGAACCCAACCATGAATGTGCCTCTGCTCTTGTGTCCTCACATGGCAGAAAGGGCAAGAGAGCCCTCTTTTATAAGGGATCTCTTTTATAAGGACACCAGTCCAACTCATGAAAGCTCCACCCTCATGACCTAGTCACCTCCCAAAGGCCCCACATACTAATACCATCGCAGTGAGGGTTAGGTTTCAACTTACAGAATTGGGACACAGCATTCAGACTTTAGCAATGCTCTTCCATCTGCCTTGGAAAGAGTTCTCACTACAACCCTCCACAACCTTCCTCTTCTCCTCTCCTCACTTATTAAGATTTGGCTCACCCTCAAGGCACAGCTCGTGTCAGAATGAATGACTCGGTTCTCCTGCCCCTTCATTGTTCCTGTCTTTCGGACGCAATACTACACTGTCTACTTTAATTAAAATAAGCTGTTTACACATCTGTTTCTCTCACTGAAAGCTCCCCCAGGGCAAGAACATATTTCATCTGGGTGAGTCTCAGGTCCTTAGTGCTCCGAGGTGTTTGTGTATCAGTAGACCGGGAGCTCATTAGGAATGCAGAGTCTCAGGCCTCACCCCAGACCCTAGTTTTAGCAAGATCCCCAGGTGCTTTGCATGCACAGTAATGTATGATAAGCTCTATCTACAAAACACCTCATGCACAGTGCTTGCAGACTGCAGACTTTCAGAGCGTTTGATGAATGAATAAGTGAGTGACTATGGAAAGGATCATCAAAGGCCACTCATAGCTTTATCCACAGCCGTTCCTGAAACCTGGAGATCCTTTTTAGCTGTTTAAATAGAGTTATCCACACAGCAAAAACCCCTCCCACACTATCCTCTAACATTATTTCTCTACTTCCTCCTCCAGAATCAGGCACCTGCCACCTCCCATAGACAGCCATGTCCCAAATTCAAAAATGCAATTAGAAAAAATGGTCTTGACGGCAGCTCATCCGTAATCTACCCCAAAGCCATGCCTGTACAGGGCAGGTAGTTCATCAGGAGCTGTAAGTGATGGTCCAGCCAGTGGGCCACAGCAGAAAGCAGCCCCACTCTTATTCATCATCCTTCCTTCACAATCCTGCAGACCTCACAGCAAGGCAGGGACAACCCCTGCCATATCTGCAGTTGGCAGCTGCTCTTTGTCAGCCTCGGCACTGCTTCCCCTCCAGGCAGCACTGCTCTCATAGCTTCCAGGGTCAGAAGACTTCTGCAAACCTTCTGGGAAATCCCCATGAGACAGGCTTGTCATTGGGGTGTAACAAGGACAGCAGCTTAAGTTTATGCATCAACATGAGTGGCTAAGGGATGCCCAGGTAGCTGGTGTAACATAATTTCTGGGTGTGTCTGTGAGGGTGTTTCCAAAAGACATTATTAGCATTTGACTCAGCGGACTAAGTTAAGAGATCACCCTCACTAGTGCGAGCATCATCCAATCTATTAAGGGTCCAGATAGAAGAGGAAGGTAGAGAAAAGGTGACTTTGCTCTCTGCTTACACTTCTCTTGCCCTTGGACGTCAGAGCTCCTGCTGTCAGGCCTCAGTATTCAGACAGATTTACACCATTGGCTCCCGTGGTTCTCAGGCCTCCAGGTTGGGACTGAGCTGCTCCACCAGCTTTCCTGGGCCTCCCACTTGAAGATGGCAGATCCTAGGACTCCTCAGCCCATTCCTCATAAAACACATCTCTTTCCATATTTCTGTGTATATTCTACTGGCTCTGTTTCTCTGGAGAATGCTGACTTATACAATGCCACACTCTCATTCCCTTCACACTCCTGTTAGAATCCATCGGAGTCTGAAAAGATCAGAGTAACAGATCTTAAAGAAAGGACACATGCTGGGCTGTTTCGTAAGGGAGTGTCGCACCAGGCACAGACTAGGACTGGGCTTTAAGGGTCTAGGGGAGGGGGAGTAGGAAGGATTGTGGGGCATTAGCCGATTGGCTGCTGGACAAAGGATGGTCTTTTATGGAAGTTTGAGTCTGTTTAACTTCTAGCAGTTTTCAATCATCCAGGACTTCTTGGCTTGTGACATCAGACATTCCTTTGTGGTTGGTCATCTGCCACAAACCCTGAAACAAAACTCATGCCGGCAGGGTTAAAGAAATGAAAGCTAAGATTCCCGACTATTTGATATATAAAAAGGAAAGAGAATGGTTCCTAGAGAGACCTCAAGGGAAAAGGGGCAGAGGTCATTATCTTCTGTAATTTCTTCCTGCTGCATAGGGGCGGTGAGGGGTTATGGCCTCTGTAAGGATCACTCTCAGTGAGGGTTAGAGAGGTGCAGTGATGGCTTCTTGTCAGGTAGGGGTGTATTTGTAGGGTTCTAGATTTTTCCGTTTCACGAAGGCAGGTTTCAGGGTTGGTGTGTAGGGTTAGGTAGATTTTTCCAATTTTCTGATTGGCGAAGGTCTGCATGCGGTTCTGTAAGAAACCAGTGAACAAACGTAAGAGGCAGGGTCCGAAAGTTACAAAAATAAATAGGAGAGTGAATGGACCAATGAAAGGCAATAGTCAAGACACCCAGTTTGTGCGAAACCACTGATTCCATGACTCGGTTTGTTTTTACGAATTTGCTGGGCTTCAGAGAGAGAGAGAGAGAGTGGGAATAAGACAGGGCAGTGGCCAGTCCCCCTGCCCCTTGATCTATTTTTATAGAAATTTTTAAAGCAACAAGAAGAAGAATTACCTGTATAGCTTGTTTGGTCCTTAGATTGACAGGTAGTGTACTAGGAACTGGAAGAGGCTCATGGGGTGGGATTAGGTTGATATTTGGGGTGAGATAGACTAGGGTACAGGTTTCTGTCCAATTAGTAGAGAGACACATATAGGTGTTGGTCCCACACAAGTAGAAAGCCCCTGATTGGGTGAGGCAGGATGAGAGGTGGATAGAGAATTGATGGACAAGGGGTTGCTTTCATCCGTCCGACTCTGAACTCCAGACGGTCAAGGTGGAGGAAAGTGCAGCCCCGACTGGGGGTGGGGGGTGGGGTGGAATATGGTCAGAGGCCTGCTTTGAGCATTGGAACCGTGTGGAAGGGGTAGTGAGCCAGGTATATAGCTGTGTGGTGGGATAGGAGCATTTATGTTGTGAAGCTGTAAGAGTAGGGGGCCCTGTGAATTGAACAGGGTTAGAAAATAATTTGTTTGCTTCTGGAGAAACTTGATAGTTGACTCAATGATTTTGGGAAATTGGATAGTTATTGTGGTGTTGTAGAGGTTAGAAGGGAGGAGACCCATTGGGACAGTACCTTGAGCAGTAAAGCATAAAGGGGCAGGGGAGTATTCAGGTGACTGGTCCCCGAGCAGGGAGAATTTGGGGTTTTAATTTTTTTGAGCTGGGAATAATAGGTTTGATATAGCTTATTTGCTCGGTTGGCAGCTGAAGTGGGATAATTCCCTATAAGAGTGTCGGCTCTCTCAAAGAAGGAAACCCTTTTTTGGGTTTGATATATGAGAACTGTCCATAGAAGGTGGGTGTTGTTGTTTGGGATAGGGAGGGCAGAGTAAGCTGAGGAGGACATAGACATACACATCCAGCAATTAACTGCATAGGAAGAATTAACTTTAATTAAAAGTCTTTGAGTGAGGTTGCCTCTAGGAGAGAGGAGATGGGGGTGGCATATGTGGCGCCCAGTAAGAGAGAAAGTAGAACTGGTGTTAGGAGATCAAGAACTGGGGGCGTGGTGGTTGGGCTTAAGACTGATTAAAGGAAGAGAAGAAGAAATTGAAAAGCCGCTAATTTGTTGTTGTTGTTTTTTAGAGAATATTTAAGTAGAGAACCTTGTCAGGTCAAGTCCCCTATTTAATTGAGGAGTTTGTCAATTTTACTGGAGTGAGGCCTAAACCAGGAGTGGTCCTCGGAGGCCTGAAGAAGGAAGTAGAAGAATTTGGTAAGGTGGTAACTGGCAGTTGCCTGTTGTGAGTGCCTGCTGGGCTGGGTGGTAGGGCGGGATATGGCCTCTTGGAAGAACATTATGAGATGGACTGGTCTGGTTCTTCTTGGATAGATAAACATGTGGAGATTTTGAGAGACAGAGGACTTGTGGGGGTGGAGATGTAGGTTTTAGGGGTATTGGTGGTATAAGGCTTAATGTAGAAGAGGTGAGTCCAGTGTGAGTCTCCTTCCACTTTGATGGTGGTAGGGGTGGACAGGATAACAGTATGGGGTCCTATCCAGGTAGGCTGGAGAGGGTTTTTTTCCCCATGTCCTCCTGTAAACCTGGTCCCCATGGAGGATTGATAGGTGTGAGTCCTTGGTTGGAAAGGGCTGTGGAAGGAGATTGTCAAGCTAGGAATAGTAGGTTTAATATAGCTTGTTTGCTTAGTTTGTAGCTGAGGTGGGGTAATCTCCTATGAGAGTGCTGGCTCTCTCAAAGAAGGTGGCCTCTTTCTGAATCTTGTACATAAGAGTGGTGCGAAGGAGATGAGTATTATTAAGAGGAATAGGGAGAGCTGAGTAAGCTGAAGATGATATGGACAGACATATTTAGCAGTTGGCTGTATAGGAGGAGTTAGTCTTTATTACGAGATTTTAAATAAGATTAAGAGAGTTTTTTGTTTGTTTTTTTTTTTAGATGAGAGAATTCTAAGAGGGAGGGTATGGGGGCAGAGTATTCCTTTATGGGTAAGGAGATAAGAAATAATAGCTGGAATCACCATCCTGTCTGTTATTAAAGGGTAATCATAGTTACTCATGGCTCAGGCTGTTCTTCTTTTGGGATTTTAGTCAGACTGACCTTGGTGGGCCCTAAGGGGGAGCAGACATATCTAGGTGATGATTCAGGTTGACTGGAAGGGTCATCCGTAGGCATGTGTGGAGATGGAACTTCCATTTTCTTTAACCTGGAGACATGAAACTAGGGGCCTTTCCCTGGAGTTTTGCCGCCGTGGGGGTGGTGAGGAGAAACTTGGGATTGACTATGCTGGGCAGTAGAGGTAAATTTATAACAGAATTGGGAAAATCTGGCTTGCCGAGAAGCAGTAACTGGGCCGACTCTGAGGACAGAGGTGAAAGGAGAGAGAGGCTCTGAATTTGGAGAGTAGGTTCCAGCCTAAAATAGGCGTAGGGCATTGAGGCAGGAGGAGAAAGAGTGTGCGAAGGAGACACCATGTATTAGACAAGGCAGTGGATCTGTGGCCAATAGGGAGGAAATAAGACCATCAACACCCACAACAGAGATCTTTTAGTGATGGGCAGGACCTGAATATTTGGGCAAGGCAGAGTAAGTGGACCCTATGTTTATAAGAAATGAGATCAGCTTACCTGCTACTGGGATGGTTACCCTAGGCTCTTTGATGGTGATGTGAGATGGGGCCGACAACCCTGGGCACCTTCAGTTATCAGTGTCAAGTGTCAGCAAACAGATGGCCGGGGTAGGACTAGAAGAGACTGAACCCTCCCTTAGAGAAGTGAGGGGGCAGTCTACCTTTCAGTGTCCCTTTTTCCCACAGTGAGGAAAAGGCCCTAGCGGGGCTGAAGAGCCAGACAGGCATTTTGCCCAATGACCTTCTTTTTCACACTTGAATCAAGATTCTGGTGGAGTTTTATGAGGTCTTTTAGGGGCGTTGGAGACTCTAAGAGCAGCCACCAAGAGCTGGTATTTTGCCTGATCTCTTTTGGGCTGTCTGCCTTCTCCTGTTCCTCTCAGTTATTATAGACCTTAAAAGCCATGCTCAAGAGATCTTGTTGAGGGGTTTCATTAAGAGAGCAAAATTGGGAACCAGTGTCTAAAAAAGCCTATTAGACCAAGGAAAGAAAAGATTTGATTCACGGTGATAGTTGGTTGGAGACTGCGGAGGGTCTGAGTTCGATCTAGGGTGAGACCTCAGGTGGTGGGAGTTAAGGAGATGCCCAGATAGACTATGAACTAAGAGTGAAGTTGAGCCTTAGCAGAGAAGACACAATAACACTTCGTGGCGAGGAAGTTAAGAACGGTGGAGGTGTGTCTCCTTGAGGCAGGCAGAGAGGTGCTGCAGAGAAGTAGGTTATTTACATATTGTAAGAGAGTATTAGTTTTGAGATTGCATGCTGCTAAATCCTGAGCTACTGCCTGCCCGAACAGGTGTGGGCTATTTCTGAACCCCTGGGGTAAGACAGTCCAAGTAAGTTGCTGGGCTGCATTAGTGTCTGGGTCAGTCCAAGTAAAGGCAAACAAAAAGTAAGAGTCAGGGTGTAGAGGAATGGTAAAGAAGGCATTCTTGAGGTCTAGGACCGTGAAGTGAGTGGTGTTTGAGGGTATGTGTGACAGTAACCTGTAGAGATTAGGGACTACTGGATGGAGGAGAATTACCACCTCATTGATTAGGTATAAGTCTTGTATGAGGCAATAAGCCCCTGAAGGTTTTTGAACAGAAAGGATGGGGGTATTGCAGAAAGAGTTCATGGGGATGAGTAAGCCTTGATTTAAGAGGTGGGTAATTATTGGTTTAAGGCCTTAGAAACAGACACAGTTACACATTAAACAAAGATTTTACATACAAATTATAAATTAAAAAATTTAAATAAGCATGCTTTACTTGTTTTAATTAAAATTATATTAGAGCCTGACCAGGCAGTGGCACAGTAGATAGAGCATCAGACTGGGATGTGGAAGACCCAGGTTCGAGACCCTGAGCTTGCCAGCTTGAGCGCAGGCCCATCTGGCTTGAGCAAAAGCTTGCCAGTTTGGACCCAAGGTTGCTGGCTCCAGCAAGGGGTGGCTCCGTCTGCTGAAGGCCTGCGGTCAAGGTATATGTGAGAAAGCAATCAATGAACAACTAAGATGCTGCAACGACAATGAAAAACTAATGATTGATGCTTCTCACCCCTCTCCATTCCTGTCTGTCTATCCCTCTCTCTGACTCTCTCTCTGTCCCGGTTAAAAAAAAAAATTATATTAGAGATATTTTCTGACAAACAAAGAGACAAAACAGACTACTTACTCACACAGCTTAATAGACAACTCTGCCTTTTTAAGCTTTTTGAGGTGACAGGGAGTTGTCAGTATTTAGGGGAGGAAGAGAAGAAGCAGACAGATGGACAGTGTGAACAGCTGGATGGAAAGAAGGAGGGTCAGAATCTGCAGGAGGAGGAGGAGGAGGTTGAAGTGCTGGTGATGGCGCCACGTGGTCAGGAGTCAAAAAGATTAGCGCTCTAAGGAGAGGGGTGGGGATGAGGGGGAGAAAGGCCCAGTTGCCTGTGAGGAGAGGGGAGGGGACGAGGGGGAGAAAGACACTGCCACAGCCTGTGAAGGGGGAGGAGGGGTTGAAGAAGAGAAAGGCATTTGCAAGTAAATGAGAAACAGGATTCGTGAAGGAAGGGGGCTTTCTGGAGGGAACAGACTTGAGTGGAAGAGATCTGCAGAGGGACCAGAGAGGGGTCCCGAGAGAGGGGCACCCCCCAGGGTCAGGTAGGAGGGGGAGAGAGTTGGGAGTTCGTGGAGAAGGAAAGATTAGGAGTGGAGGTTTTAGGTGAGATTTCTCCGGCCAAAAACTGCCTGCGTGTAGAACAGGTGGCACAGAGATTAAGGACGGGAGCAAAGGTAGAAGAAAGCCTGCACATAAGGAATCTCTGAGGCCTTCTCAGTCCGGTGGCAGAAATTATCTAGGTGCCAGAGGATGTTAATATCAAAAGTTCCATTTTCAGGTCAGTGGGTGCCATTATCTAGTCTGTACTGAGACCATGCCATTTAACAGAAGAAGATTAAATTTTTTGGTTTGAGATCTGAGAGACCGAGCTTGGTGAGGTTTTTTAAGAGACATCCTAAGGAAGTAGCCTCTGAGGGTCGAGACTGGGAGGAGCCCATTGTGGGATGAGAACAGAGAAAGGGAAGAGCGTCCTCTGACTCTTTCAACTATTCTTTATACTGTACGTGGAAAACAAGAAGGCCGATCGTCACTGGGATTCTCACTTTCAAAGGAGAGTGGAGCCTAGACTTTTGAGGAAATCCGTGTTAACAGGCTGCCCAGAGTAGAGACCTTCCAAGTAGCAACCCCGAGAGGAGAGAAAGAGTGAGGGTGAGGGACGAATAGGGGCCTACCAGAGATGGGAAAAAACATAAATTCCTTCTCTGATCTGGCAGGGGTTTGATACAGGGACAGGTAGCTGGCTAATCAAACTACATCCACACAGCCAAACAGAATCAGGGAGTAAGCCCGGGAAGAGCTGCTGCTCCCCACTGATTCCCTGGTAGTAAGTTTGGCTGGTGGAGGGGATCATCCAGGCATCCAGTACCCTGTCCCGGGTTTCGGCACCAAATGTTAGAATCCATTGGAGTCCGAAAAGATCACAGTAACAGGCTTTAAAGTAAGGACACCTGCCAGGCTGCCTTATAAGGGAGAGTCGCGCCAGGTACAGGCTACAACCATGCTTTTTAAGGGTTAGGAGAGGGGGAGTAGGAAGGATTGTGGGGCATTAGCCGATTGGCTGCTGGACAAAGGATGGTCTTTTATGGAAGTTTGAGTATGTTTAACTTCTAGTGGTTTTCAATCATCCAGGACTTCTCGGCTTGTGACATCAGACATTCCTTTGTGGTTGGTCATCTGCCGCAAGCCCTGAAACAAAACTTGTGCCAGCAGGGTTAAAGAAATGAAACCTAAGAACTCCTGGGAAACTGTGTAGGTGAAAAGGTTGCCCATAAAGCAACTAGCAATCATCATCTGAAAATAAGTCAGACTTGTGGAATCCTAGGTTCAGAAAAGCCACTGAGACTACCCTCCCCTCACACATGCACTTTCAATGAATCAGCCAAACACCACACATATGAGTAATACGGAAGAATAAGAAATTGCCGTATTATGTACATTACTTTGATTTTGTGGAATATTTTACCTCTTTCAAATGGCTTTTATACCTGTGATCCTCTGAGCCAGGCAGACAGGAAATATTAGCTCCATTTAACAGATGGGGAACTGTAAAGCCAGTAGCCATGGCCACCATCACAGCTGCCTGGCTCATGCAGGTTCTTATTAGATTCAAACAGATGGTAATGAAACAACAGAGTCAAGAACTGGTGGGCCATTACCTTTCATCCTAGTTTGCACCTGGTGGGCAAGTAACACACACTGGGCTCCAAAATCCACTCATTCAGTGCTCACAAAGCTACTGAGTAATCTGAGTTTCCTAGAATCAAAGGTTTCTATCTCACCAGACTTATTCACCTCTGTTCCCCATCTCCTTCTCCCTGAACAAACTCTGCACAAACTGGCTTCTCCCTCAGCACTCCAACATCTTGGCTGTTTCTCCTGGCCTCCTCCACGTGACCTTTCTCTACTCTCCTCCTCTGATCTCCTGTCTAATGCTAATCTAAGGAACCAAGAGAGCACAAGCTCTGGTCTGCCCCACTTTATAGTGTATAAACAAAAACCTTTAATCCAATATACAAACAAGGAAGTCTCTGATACAAAGTCACTTATCTGAGGCGTAATGGGATTTCTCATGAGAGTGCACCACCCCACATCATCCAATCAGTCAAGATGTGGCTCTTTTGATGGTTGCATCTGGTTCACAGACAAATCTTTAATAAAAAAATAATAACGTTAAAAATATAAAACATTCTCATGTATTACAATCTATTCATTTCCTACCACTCATGGTCATGGCTGCAGGTGGCTGGAGCCAGTTACAGCTGGATAATGTGTAGCATACATGGGTCATTGTGAGGTCAGGAAGTAAACTTCCTTCCTTTTAATCAAGTAGACAGCTAGCTAACTGCAGAAACCCTTTTGATGAAGAAGATGGCTAAAAAAAAAAAAGGATGAGGAGTATCACACTTTTCAGCAGGAATGGACAGAGGAATTCGCCTTTGTGGAGAGAGCAGGTTCTGCAGTGTGTCTAATATGCAATGATAAAATTGCATCAAAGAAACGGTCAAATGTAAAGCGACACTTCGACACAAGCCATACTACAGTTCCATTGAAATATACAGCGGGGGACAGCAGGAAGAAAGCATGTCAAGACCTACTGTGCAGAGTGCAAGCTAGTCAGCAGCAACTCTGTATTTGGACCCAACAAGGTAAATGGAATTGGACTAGCTTTGCTTTAGCATTTGTGCAAAAATGAAAAGCCACTCACAGATGGGGGGTATGCCAAAACATTCATACTTGATGTTGCCAATGAACTCTTTGACGACTTTCAGATAAAGACAAGATAATAAAATGAATAAAAGACATGCCTCTGTTGGCAAGAACTGTTCACGATTATACCATCATGATGGCAAATCAAATTGAGGCAACACAAGTGAAGGACATAAATGCAGCACCATTCTTTTCTCTCGCTTTGGATGAGTCAACAGATGCAAGCCATTTATCCCAGTTCAGCATGATTCCAAGGTATGCTGTCGGTGACACACTACGTGAGGAAAGTCTTGCTGTTTTGCCTATGAAAGAGACAACAAAAGGGAAGAATTTATTCAAGTCTTTTACTGAGTTCACTAAAAAAAAAATCTACCAATGGATAAACTTTTTTCGGTGTGTACTGATGGTGCTCCAAGAATGGTGGGGAAAAACAGAGAATTTGTAGCGCTTCCTCGTGAACATGAAAAGAAACCCATCCTAAGTTTTCACTGCATCCTACATCAGGAGGCACTTTGTGCTCAGATGTGTGGCGAGGTGATGTCGCTGGTCATTCGGGTGGTCAACTTGATTGTTACCCAAGCTTTAAATGATCTCCAGTTTAAAACACTGCTGGATGAAGTTGAAAATAACTATCCTGGTCTGCTTCTGCACAGAAGTGTGTGTTGGTTGGCAAAAGGGAAGGTGCTCAGCCATTTTGTGGCTTGTCTGAGTGAAATCGGACTTTTCTTGAAATGAAAAATGTCGAGCATCCTGAGTTAGCTCACACTGAGTGGCTCCTGAAGTTCTACTATCTCGTGGACATGACTAAACATCTGAACCAGCTCAATGTGAAAATTCAAGGTATTGGAAATACAGTCTTATCCCTTCAACAAGCAGTGTTTGCATTTGAAAACAAGCTGGAACTCTTCATTGCCAACATTGAAACAGGTCGTTTACTACACTTTGAAAAACTAAGAGAGTTTAAAGATGCATGCACAGCAAGTGACCCTGCTCAACATCTTGATCTCAAGCAGCTAGCGGGCTTCACATCTAATCTCCTGTGGTCATTCAAAGCACTCTTTGGAGAATTTCGTGAGCACACTCGTCTTTTTAAGTTCATCACCCATCTACACTAGTGTGCAGTGGACAGCGCCAACCTGAATTGTATCCCCAGTGTCTCTGTCAGAGATTTTGAGCTACAAGCTGCTGACCTGAAGACCTCAGACATGTGGGTGAATAAGTTCAAGTCACTGAATGAAGATTTGGAAAGACTTGCACGACAGCAAGCAGAGTTGGCGAGCAAACACAAGTGGGGAAAAATGAAAAAAGTTCAACCCACGGACCTGCTCATTGTTAAAACTTGGAATGCACTTCCCGTCACATACCACACACTGCAGCATGTGAGTATTGCTGTACTGACAATGTTTGGCTCTACATATGCATGTGTGCAGTCTTTCTCACATCTAAAGAACGTTAAGATCAACCTACGGATCACATTTAATGGATGGAAGTCTCAATGCCTGCATGAAGCTTAACCTCACCACGTATCAACCAGACTACAAAGCCATCAGCAAAACCATGCAGCACCGGAAGTCGCATTAATGGTAAGAAGCACTTTATTCATCATTGATTAGCAAAAGCATAACAACATTATTAAAAAGAATTCAGAGACTTATTGTACTTTAAAAGTGTTGGTCTTACATAAAATGCACACATTTACTTGTATTTAGTGTTAAACATATTGTATGGCTTTCACAGAATTACATTTTAAAATATGTGGCGTTCATGGCTCTCTCAGCCAAAAAGGTTCCCGACCACTAGTGTAGGGAAAGGCTTACTCTTAAAACTAAGCCTTCGGCTATAAGAACCCTGCCTGCTTACAGCCCGTCCCACACACACAATGCAAACTATAAACAAGCAAACATATATATCATTTTTACAAACTTATTTGACCAACAGGAACCTAGGACCTAGAGGAGCTGTGATAAGGTGCCAAGGAATTGCAAAAATTGTTAAAATTAGTATTTTAAAAGGAAAAGTCAGGCCCCCTTATCCCTCCTTTCTGCAGAGAAAGGAAAGAGAAGAATGCAGAAGCTTACTGACTTACAAGGACAGCTGGGTCACCTAGTTATAGTTTAGCTAATTCCTAGAATTTTCTGAAAGGGTGCCTGGGGCCACTTGTCACACAGCAAAGAAGATAGAACTTATCTGAAAACCTTAGAAAACAATGTTTATGTACCTTAATCAAAAATTCTTACACTCTGACTCACCCTCCCCTCCTCGAGTCCTGAGAGTGATGTTTAC
The DNA here is from genome assembly GCA_037038555.1 of Rhynchonycteris naso. Classification (NCBI taxonomy): domain Eukaryota; kingdom Metazoa; phylum Chordata; class Mammalia; order Chiroptera; family Emballonuridae; genus Rhynchonycteris; species Rhynchonycteris naso. The sequence continues at coordinate 19,291,890 of CM073003.1, forward strand.
CTCTAGACACAGGGATCACAAGCCCACTCCCCTTGCTTGAAAAACCTGCATTCTGTAACATTTTATATGCTTTCTAATAATCATCCCTTTTGAAATTCTTTATATGTATAAAACTTGTAAAACTAAGCAAGCGGGGACTAGCTGATTAGGTTTCCTAATAAGCTAGCCCCAACTCTTTTAGCAAAGGTATTTTCATTTAGCCTCTCTCTTTATCCTAGACCGGGGTCCCCAAACTTTTTACACAGGGGGCCAGTTCACTGTCCCTCAGATTGTTGAAGGGCCAAACTATAAAAAAAACTATGAACAAATCCCTATGCACACTGCACATAAATTATTTTAAAGTAGAAAACAAAATGGGAACAAATACAATATTTAAAATAAGGAACAAGTAAATTTAAATCAACAAACTGACCAGTATTTCAATGGGAACTATGGGTGTGGATGCATCCTGTGCTCCTCTCACTGACCACCAATGAAAGAGGTGCCCCTTCTGGAAGTGCAGCGGGGGCTGGATAAATAGCCTCAGGGGGCCACATGCGGCCCACGGGCCGTAGTTTGGGGACCCCTGTCTTAGACTAAACATTTCATTTCCCACTACTGTGGGGACAGGGATAGGTTGTAAACCCTAGAAGATTTGGGAATGTCTTTGATATGTAAAATATTTATCGCTACTGTGTTATTGTTAGGCAGATAAAATATATTATGCTCACTTTGTTAAAGATGGCGCTGCCCACATGGAAGTTCGTTGATATTAATGTGTGTTCTGGAACAGGCTGTGGGCAGGCCGGGTCATTATAACCTAAGGCTTAGTTTAAGAGTAAGCTCTTCCCTACACCCTTGACTGATTGGATGATGTAGGGTGGTGCACTCTCCTGAGGAATCCCATTATGCCTCAGGTGGGTGGCTTTGTATCAGAGACTTTCTTGTCTGTAGATTGGATTAAGGGTTTGGATTTTCTATGCTATAAACTGGGGCAGTCCGGGAGCTTGCTCTCGCTCTTGGTTCCTGAGTTCCTGAGGTTGGTATTAGAGAGGAGAGCAGATTAAGGCCATGTGGAGGAGAAGTAGCCAAGATGGCAGAGTGCTGAGGAAGAAGCCAGTTTGTTAAGAGTTTGTGCTGGAGGAGATGGGGAACAGAGGTGAATAAGTCTGGTGAGCTAGAAACCTTTGATTCTAGGAAACTCGGATAAGTCAGTAGCTTTGTGAGCATTGAATGTGTGGGTTTTGGAGCCCAGTGTGTGTTTTTGCTTGCCCGCCGGGTGCAAGCTAGCATTAAAGCTGATGGCTCACCAGTTCTTGGCTCCGGTGTTTTATTGCCATCTGTCCAAATCCTATGTGAACCTGCACGGGTCTGGTGGCAAGATCCCGGCCTTGACTACTGGCTTTACAGTTATCTTATGGTCTTGATGTGTAGATATGTTTTTTCCTTTTAATAGATCCTATAGATAAATCAGTGGTTCTTAACCTGGGTTCTATCGAACCCTAGGGGTTCAATGAGTCAGTCTTAGGGGTTCAGAGAAGCCTCTGCCGCGGAGGAGAGAATAAAGTAATACCATAATTTGTTGTGAGTTCATGCACTTTGTGGGTTTTGTTCTTTGAGCAAGGTGATGTTCACGCACGGCTCATTTTGTGCACCAGTAAAAAAACATATACCTATGTCTTGAATTTGGAAAAAAAAATCATATTTTATTTATCACTAAAGAAGAGTTCGGTGAATGCTCATATGAAACTGTTGGGTTCGGTACCTCAAAAAAGGTTAAGAACCACTGAGATAGATGTTGTAAGCTTATCAATAAGTGATTTTTGTACCATGTTCCTCCTCTGTCCCCCCCCACACACACACACACACAGAACAGTATGTGATCATGTCTATCTAACTCAGCTATATTCTTGGCTGCATGATTTGGGTTAGCTATACCCCGATACCCTGTGTGTGTCACTGGCTTAATAATAATAAAACTCCTCCTAAAATTTCTTCTGTAACCTGCTTTGGTGTCTCTATGTAACCCACGGATTACACTACTTTATAACAAAGCTAAACCTCTCCTCGTTTTCTGTCATTTATATCCTCCCTGTGTCAGAAGAGATTTTTTAATGGCTTAAAAAGAAACCATGTTTACATAATGACTTGCATTTAAAGTTTCACTGTAGAAGCATTTTCACATTTAGTAAAAAAATCACATTCTGAAAACATGTTATGACAACTTAAATACTTCAATTTATGAAGAAAAGTCTCCATTTTCAGGTTTTACTTGCTCAATAAACTTATATTGAACATTTTAAAGACTCATAACTACTCCTATATATGTGAATATAAAGTATGAAGATAATGAGAAACTGTGTAGGCAAAGGAAGAGATGTCATGCCAAGAAGCAGAAGTCAGGTGGTCACTATCACTGGCCTTAAATTTGCCTCTAGGCTTCCTAGCAGGCAAAGTGAAAAGGAGAAAAAGGTGCATGTGAGATCATGTTGTCAGAGGAAGGAAAGAGCATGTTTATTCACAAGGTACTGATGTCTCTTAGTCCTCGCACTGCGTGGACTGATAAATGAAATTTATTGGTAGAGTCTAAGGAGATGAAAGTAAGATATTACATGAGCTCTTCCGCAGTGACCAAGGGGATATTCAGAAACACTTGTTATTTTAAAGCTTTGCATTTGAATTAGATTCAGTGTCTTGTCCCAGGTGAAATATCTTATTGAGACTTCAGAGATTCTTTGATCTCCTGTGGCTACCAGGAAAATTCCTTCCTCCCTTTCTCAACCAAAAGTTTGCAAGAATAGTCCACATTTGCAGTCCCTGCTTCCACACTTCTGTTCACTCCTTCATTCCCCCAAACCGCACTTTTGCCCTAACTCTCCCCGAAAGGTGGCTCTCCATACTGACTTCCTTGTCCACACCAAAGGGCATATTTGTACCTTCTAAGACAGTGATGAGCAATCTTTTGAGCTTCGTGTGTCAAAATTCACCAAAAAACGGAGCATAACTCAGGTGGTGTGTCACTTCGAGAAAAATGGCCTAACCGGAAGTCCCAGAACTAGACGCTCTGTGCCGGAGTTCTGTTGTTTTGGCCTACAGACCTCAGGCACAGAGTGTCTACACTACAGCAAATGTTTTATCCTCGGCTACTGCACCGGGCCGTGCAGGAGCCAAGAATGAACCGTCCTTCTTGGCATGCGGCCCCATACTTCTCTGGTATGCGGCTATCAAAAATGGCTATGTAAAAAAAAAATGGCTATGTGTGTCAGTGCTGACACACGTGTCATAGGCTCACCATCACGATTCTAGGATCTGATCGTTTCCTGTCCTGGCTGGGGGAGCACCCGCTGCCCTGGCTCTCCTGCTGGTGCCCGTGGCTATTTATTCTTTGACTCCTGGGGCTTTTCTCCAGCTGAGAAATTCCCAGTCCCACGTTCTCCCTCCATGTGCCTCCACACTGTCAAGTGTAAACCGCTACTGGGAGCCAAGGAGCTTCAAATCTCCATCTCCACCCAGATTCTCCCATTTCTCCTCCATCAGATTTGTCTTCACACAACCTCCTGCTGGATGCCTGCACCCAGGAGTCCCCAAATCTTTGACTCAGCATTTCCTAACTCAGTGTCTTCCAGCTGTGCCCATCTCCTGCTCTCGGCACCCACACAGCACCCGGGCTCCAGCTCTGTCTCTCAGCCCAAGTCTGCTCCCTTGTCTCCGCTTCCATGGAGCCACCAAGCCCTGCTGCCTTTGCTTCCCAGCCATCCCTCAAAGGTGGACCTTTCTCTCTCCCTGCTTCTTCCTTTTCCCCCAGTTGGTGCCTGTGACTCAGGTCTGTGAGCTGGTGGGCAAGGGGGGGAGGTTACATGAGGATCCAGGCTCTGGATCTTTGGCTGGAACCACCCACACCCATGCGCGCCAAAAGAAACTTCCCAGGAGTCCTTGGGAAAAGAGTGACCGTCTGGCAACCAGTGAGATTTTGCCATGTCATATTAGCTCAACCACCCTAGATGACCCTGTAAACATCCCCCACACAGTTTCATCCATGCAACTTCTCTGGCCCCTGGCCCCTGAACCAGAAAACATCATCTGGGAAGCACTCTGAATAAAGCTTTTGCTATTCCACATTTGGTGGATATGTCCTTCCTTCTTCCTCAGTGGGGAAAATACCTTACATTTGATGCCAAAACCCGGGAGGAGTCAGAAGTCCGTAAGGACCGCTTCTCCCCCTTCTTCTCTGAGAAAGAACCAGGACTTCCAACTTTCCACCCACTTCGGCACATGGTGTGGTAAGTCCCCTGCCTCCAGTCTCCCCTCAGTTCTTTCTGCTGAGACTCCCTGTACGAAACCGCAGCTGCGTCAGGGAAGTATTTTTTGTTCTGAGTACGTGTGTGCCCGTGGAGACGTCCTAGTCACTCCCACTTTACTTAACAATTTGGTGGCCAGAGATTGAGTTGCAGGATGCCAATTCTCAACTCTGACCACTCCGAGGACTGAGGGTGGCCATGGGGCACAGGAATCTAAACCTAACCCAAAGACACTCCTGGAGTTGCCTTATTCGAATTCTCTCCCTCCCTAAAGGAGAAGAATATGTTCTTCTTCTCCACTGTGGCCAGGCCACAGAACCCACTGGATAATCGGACCAGTTGGCCTCCTGAATGGACTTTCGGTTTTAACACCCTCACCAATTTAACTATTACCAAAAGAACTAGGAACTGGTTGGAGATCCCTTACATTCAGGGCTTCTAATACTCGTGCTCCCGTCCTCTGTGCAGCCTGTTCTACCACGCAGGCCTTTTTTGGCCAGAGAAACCTCACCTAAACCCTCCGCTCCTGATCTTTCCTCCTTTGCCCTATCCCTAACTCTCTCCCCTTCCTGCCTGACCCCTGGGGGTGCCCCTCTCTCAGGACCCCTCTCTGGTCCCTCTGTGGACCTCTTTCACTCAGGTCTCTTCCCTCCAGGAGCCCCCTGCCCTTCCTTCGCAGAATCCTGTTTCTCATTCACCTGCAAATACCAATCCCTCTTTCTCCTCCCCTGCTGGCCAGGGGCCCCTCCCTTCTCCACTGTGTTTCCTAAGTCCCTCCTCCATCAGGTCACCCTCTGCCAGCCATTGGCCCTGTCCTGTCTCTGGCTCCGGCGTTTCCTGCCGGATCTGGGTGCCGGGCTCCCCAGGACCCCACCTCCTCTTATTCTCAACCCCCAAACTCCTATCTGAGACCTGTGAACATGGCATTTAAAGTTTTTAATAGTCACGACTAGTAGAAAAAGGCTGAGGCTACTCGCCAGGCCCGCATGCAGCAGAAGGTGACGCTCCAAACCCAGGCTCTTGTGGCAGCCCTGAGGCCGGCAGAGCAACAGGAGCAAGGCACAGGAGGTACCCAACCCAAGTCCGGGCCACAAGAAGGAATCCCACCAAGAGCTTGTTTTAAATGTGGCAAGTAGGGTCACTGGTCCTGCCAGGGCTCCTGTCTACAGCTGCCTACTGAGCCCTGCCCTGACTGCAAGTAGCCCAGTCACTGGTGGAGCGATTGCCCCTTTGGGCAACAGGCTTTTCCTCAGAGCCTCTACGTGGAGGACAAGCCACCGAAATGGAAGGCCAAGTCAGCCAGGCGGGCCCACTGCTCAAACTCCTAGACCTCATGGATGACTGACATGGCCTAGACTCGGAGACCCCCATCCTTACCAAACCCGAGGGTAATGCTGCAGGAACAGGTAAGTCCATCTCATTTCTTGTGGACACGGGGGCTACCTTCTCTATTTTGCCATCACACTCTGGACCTCTAGTTCCCTCACATGTCTCAGTTATGGAAGTGGATGGGATCCCTTCCTTTCCCCTTCGTACACCACGCCTGACATGCAGTTTTGTCTCAAGCTTGCCCCCATACAGGACCACTGGCAGTCAGAACCACTGGGCCCTACCCATCTCCGGCTCACCAAAAGGTTGGTCCCTGCAGATCCCCCTATTACTTCTCTTTTTTTTTTAATCCTTACAGAACCGCATCCGCAAAATTTCTCGCGACACAGTCAAACACATATTCCTCCCAACTCCCCCTAAAACCACCACCTTCCGATCTTCCTTCCCTCCCACGACGCCCCTAGCCAGTAGGAAGTAGCCAGACAAATAGCAGTGCCCCTATTTAACACAAAAGGTTGGAATGTAAGGTGTGGGCAATGAGGGAAGGTCACGTGAGAAACCAAACCCGGGAACTTTGGCTGGAACTGCCCACACCCATGCACACCAAAAGAAACTTCCCAGGAGTCCTTGGGAAAAGAGCAACTGTATGCCAGCCAGTGAGATTTGCCACGTCATATTAGTTCAACCACCCTAGACGACCCTTTAAATATCCCCCATGAGGTTTCATCCATGCAACTTCCCTGGCCCACGTCCCCCGGACCAGGGAATATCGTCTGGGAAGCTCTGTACTCAATAAAGCTTTTGCCTATCCACACTTCGTGGCTACACCCCTTCGTTCTTCCTCGGCAGGGAAAAGTATCTTACAAAGTCAGCAGTCCCTTTTCAGAAGTTTCATTTAGCCTCCGAGGTTAGAAGGGGCTCCTCCCCATGTCCTTGCCTTCCATTGGTCTCAGTCACTCCACTACACAGTACCCTACTTTGGTTTGTCCGTGTGCCTGTCTCCCTAGAGAGAGCAAGCAATTTCTATGCTAAATTTCCCCTTATTGATCTATGTAACCTCTCTCTAGCCCCAGAAGGTGCCTGGCATAGAGCATACACTTAAGTGTCTGATCAGGAAATAAAGAGGAGAAGGAAGGAAGAAAGGGAGGGAGGGAGGGAGGGAGGGAGAAAAGGAAGGGAGGGGTGGGGAGGGGAAGGAAAGGAAAGGAAAGGGAAAGAGGAGGAGCAAGATGGCGACAGAGTAGGCGGACGTACCAACTTCCAACTCCCAGAACCAAAGTGGATTACAACTCAATTTTAAGAACCATCACCTGGACAAACCAACTTTGAACAAAACTAAGTGGACTCTTCAACCAAGGAACACAGAAGAAGCCACACTGAGACTGGTAGGAATAGCGAAAACGCGAAGAGGGCTGCCCAGCTCCCCGGAGCAAACGGCAGCCCAGAGAGACCCGCGGGGCGGGAGGAAAGTTTGGCGGAGAGGGAGGGACCTGGGTCCCAGGAACCAAGCCCCAGCCTGCAGTCCCAGAGCCTAGAAGAGGCATTTGGACAGATATGAGCTGTGAAACAAGTGAGGGAGCTCCCAGGCCTACAGTGTGGAGTATTAGGTCCCTTCCTACTCTGCTGAGGGCTGCTTAAGGTTTTGGGGCGGCAGGACGCTGAAAGGCGGTTCTGTCGGCGTGGGCAGAGGCCAAGCCGGTGGGAGATCGGTCTAGCCCAGAGGGTCGGAGGGGACGCGCGAAAGCGGTCCAGAAGCTCCGGGCCCGCCTTTAATCCCACTTACGGGGACAAAGTGGGAGGCCAGGAACGGGCAGGCCCTGCGCAAGCCAGCCCTGACCGCGGGGACCGGGCTAGGACCAGGGACGGGCAGGGGCTCGCGGCTGAGCTGACGCTACCAGTCCCCCCCCCCGCCCCCGGGCCGGAGAAACCGCGGTTGGCCAGTATACGTGCGCGAGCGGGCTCCGAGCGCGGGAACGGGGTGGACCCCGAGACAAGTGGAGGCTCGCAGCTGAGCCCACGCTATTATCCCCATCCGGCCGGAGAAAACGCGGATAGCATTCATACGTGCAAGAGCGGGCTCCAAACGCGGGGGCGGGGTAGAGTCCGGGATGAGCAGAAGTACGCAGCTCAGCGGAAGCCAGCAAACACGCCCGCCCCAATAAACCTTGGTTTCAGACCCTGCGCAAAGGGCCCTGGCCTCGAGGGCGGGGCTAAAGCTCCGGACGGGCAAAGGCTTACAGCTGAGAGCACATCAAAAGCCCCGCCTAACCCGCGGAACTGTAGCGAGCAGGCTCCGAGCAGGTTCTGGGCGGAAGTCCGGAAATAGGCTGGGTCCGCAGCTGAGGAAAGGTGCTCACCTCTACCCTTGGTGCTAATCTTGTGGCTTCAGTGACAGCCCCTTCCATGGAGGAGAGGCAGAAATCACAGCAAAAGCCACAGTGGGCCGGCGTTGGCAACGCTCATACCCAACCACCCTAGGCACCGGCAGAGGGGGTGGGGGGCCTGCAGACAGACCACACCTAGAGAACACAAAGGCAACACCTACTGGACTCCAGTGGCCACAACTTGCTTATACACAGAAAAAATGGGCAGGCAGAGGAATGCAAACCAAATGAATCAAGAGAAATCCCCAGAGAAGGACCTGAATGAACCAGATATAACCAAATTACCAGAAGCAGAATTTAGAATAATGATAGTTAGGATGTTCAAAGAAATTAGAGCAACAATGGATAGTCATTATGAACACCTAAATAAAGAGATAACAAGTATAAAAAATGAAATTGAAATAATAAAAAAGAATCAGACAGAAATGACAAATACAGTATCAGAACTGAAGACCACAATGGAAGGAATTAAAAGCAGGATGGATGACGCTGAGGATCAAATAAGCGAGTTAGAGGACACAATAAACAAAGGCACAGAAGCAGAGAAGAAAAAGGAAAAGAGACTCAAAAAATGTGAGGAAACTCTAAGGGAGCTTTGTGACAACATGAAGAGAAACAACATTCGCATCATAGGGGTGCCTGAAGAAGAGGAGAGAGGACAGGAAATGGAAACTTTGTTCAATCAAATCATAACAGAAAACTTTCCTAAATTAAGGCTGGGAAACATTCCACACATTCAAGAAGCACACAGAACTCCATTAAAAAGAAACCCAAAAAGATCTACACCAAGACACATCATAGTTAAAATACCAAAGCTAATGGATAAAGAGAAAATTTTAAAAGCTGCTAGAGAAAAAAAGGCTATCACCTACAAAGGAGCCCCCATAAGGATGACATCGGACTTCTCAACAGAAACACTTGAGGCCAGAAGGGAATGGCAAGAAATAATCAAAGTAATGCAGAACAAGAACCTACAACCAAGACTACTTTATCCAGCAAGGCTAACGTTTAAAATTGAAGGAGAAATAAAGAGCTTCCCAGAAAAAGAAAGCCTCAAGGAATTCATAAAAACCAAACCAATTCTGCAAGAGATACTAAGGGGCCTCTTGTGAACAGTTTAAAGGGAAGAATGAATAGAGCAAAAGAAGAATACAGCTTTAAAGAATAAAATGGCAATAAACAACTACATATCAATAATAACCTTAAATGTAAATGGATTAAATGATCCAATCAAAAGACATAGGGTAGCGGCATGGATAAAGAAACAGGACCCATACATATGCTGTCTACAAGAGACACACCTTAAAACAAAAGATGCTCATAGACTGAAGGTAAAAGGAGGAAAGGGAAAGAGGAAGGGACAGAAGGAAGGAAGGATATCTTTACAGAAGAATTAGGACTGGACTCTAGATCCCCTTCACCCACCTCAGCGGTGCCTCCCCGTCCCTCTGCCTGCAGTGCATGCAGCCCCATTCTCTCCCCCAGGTCCTGCTGGAGAAGGGGGAAGGCAGAGATCCAAAGGGATAATCAGGGCAAGGAACTCTGGTGCAGCCTGAGCAGACTCCCTAGAGGACTCGGAGGAAGATAATGATGGTCAACAAGGGGTGGGATGAGAGAAAGGCCATGCCAGGCCTCTGGGGAAGAAACGCCACTTAAAATCCTATGCATATGTGTGTGTGCATGTGAATGAACACATGCATGGGTGGGGGACATGTTACAGGGAGGGAAGAAGGCAGAGCTCTGGCGACTGAGGGAGAAACAAGGCTAGACTTCAGAAGAAAGAAGACATAAGAAGACTTGAAAGTGGCCAGCCAGATGGAACCAGGTAGGACTGCAACAGGAATGTTCACAGAAGGGAAGTGGTGCTCAGTGGGGAGCTGGTGGCCTGGGGACCAGGGTCCAGAGAGAGCAAGAGTTAGACCAGGTTGCCAGGTGACCACACCAGCTGCAGAAAATTTCTGTTCAGGAAGACCTTCCTGATGGCGGGGATGCCTTTCCCCATTGAACCTCTTTCCTTTCTCCCCTCCCTCCTTTCTTCTCTTTCTCAGGGAACATGTAGTGAACACCTGTTTCCTCTACTCGGCTTCAGTAACAAAACTACACCCGCCATCCACCATCCTACGGGAAGTGCACTCTTGTACTTTAAAGGGTGTGTAGCTGGGGCCGGCTGGAAGTGTGGAGACAGTAGAGGGACAGTCACTGGCCCAGATCCTCTGCCTCTCCAGGAGGCTCCTTCACCCAGGTTTTCAGCTGGACAAAAGAAGCCCAGAGCCAACAGGTGGACAATTAATCTCGGGCTGGACAGACACCCTGGGAGACCAAGTAGAAATTGTGGAATGCTTTTCCCCAAAGTCTATTCCTTTCTTTTATATCAAAGCCATCAATTCAGATTCAGAAGACCTGAATTTCAGCCTTGTTATTTCAGATAAATCCCTGTGATCTCAGGGCCCATTAACTTCCCATGGATAAGAAGAGAGTACCCCAATGTCACAGTTTTGTGGGCAGGAAGGGAGCTACCCTGAACATCCTCTGAAACTACAAATCCTCACACTCCCCCAGGATGACCACAGTGGCTGACCATTGGTCCCAAAACCTCTTTATTCTTTTTGAGTCCCAAGAAAAGAGCCTGTGTGAACCAGGGTGGAGCAGATCTCAGAATGTCTAACTGGCCATGCACCTGAAAATCTATATATAATACAGTATAACACATTTCCTATAGTAAGATTTTTCATAATCATAGATTGAGTTCAAAAAGGAATTTGAAACTGTGTAGTTCTCAGAGCCTCTGCAAAAGCCTTAGGCTTCTCTCAGCGAATCCCTTCCTGGCTTTTAAAGAAAGGGAAGAGGCATCAAAGACCTGAAGTTCTGAGAGTCCAGCCAATCTCAGCTCTGCTGTTAGGTTTGTTCTGGGATCCCTCCATCCAAGTTCCCCATTTTGCGTGAAGCCCTGGGGTAGGGATGGATGGGTGACCCAAAGAAGTAGGTTCTTTAGATGGGGGAAGAGCTAACATATGCGACATCATCCAAAGGACAGCAGAGTGTTGGTTCAGACAGTCAGGGTCATGGACAGCCAGAGAAACAGGTCAGTTAGGGCAGGAGTCTCTAGGAAGGCTTCCTGGAAAAGGAGACGTTGGCTTGGGTTTAAAAGGATTTAGATTGGTGAGAAGAAAGAAAGGCATTATAGGAAAGAGCCTAACCAGTGGTGGTACAGTGGATAGAGTGTCGGCCTGGGACACTGAGGTCTCATGTTCAAAACCCCGAGGTCATCAACTTAAGCGTGGGCTCATTCAGCTTGAGCGTAGACTCAACAGGTTGTGTGGGGGGTCATCAACATGATCCCATGGCTGTTGGCTTGATCCCAAGGTCACTGGCTTGAGCAAGGGGTCACTAGTTTGACTAGAGCCCCCCAGTCAAGGCACATATGAAAAACAATCAATGAACAATTAAAATGACCCAACGACGAGTAGATGCTTCTCATCCCTCTCCCTTCCTGCTTTCTGTGTCTCTCTTGCACACACACTTAAAAAAAAAAAAAGTCACTATTGCCTGGCCAGGCGGTGGCACAGTGGATTGAGCATCGGTCTGGGACCCAGAGGACCCAGGTTAGAAACCCCAAGGCCGCCGGCTTGAGCACAGGTTCACCAGTTTGAGTGTGGGTTCACTGCCTTGAAGCCCAAGGTCTCTGGTTTGAGCAAGGGGACACTCATTCTGCTGTAGCCCCCCAGTCAAGGAATATATGAGAAAGCAATCAATGAACAACAAAAGTGCTGAAACAAAGAATTTACGCTTCTCATCTCTCTCCCTTCCTGTCTGTTTGTCTCTATCTGTCCCCTCTCTCTGTCTCTGTCAAAAAAAAAAGGGTATTATAGGAAGGGAGGGGAAGATGGCGATGGAGTAGGCGGATATACCAACTTCCAACTCCCAGAACCAAAGTGGATTATAACTCAATTTTAAGAACCATCATCTGGATAAACCAACTTTGAACTAAACTAAGTGGACTCTTCAACCAAGGAACACAGAGAAGCCACATTGAGACTGGTAGGAATAACGAAAACGCGAAGAGGGCTGCCCAGCTCCCCAGAGCAAACGGCAGCCCGGAGAGACCCGCGTGGCGGGAGGAGAATTTGGCGGAGAGGGAGGGACCTGGGTCCCAGGAACCAAGCCCCAGACTGCAGTCCCAGAGCCTAGAAGAGGCGTATGGACATGTTGGGCAGATAAAATATATTATGCTCACTTTGTTAAAGATGGCGCTGCCCACATGGAAGTTCGTTGATATTAATGTGTGTTCTGGAACAGGCTGTGGGCAAGCCGGGTTGTTATAGCCTAAGGCTTAGTTTGAGAGTAAGCTCTTCTCCACACCCTTAACTGATTGGATTATGGAGGGTGGTGATGTAGGGAGGAATCCCATTATGCCTCAGATGGGTGACTTTGTATCAGAGACTTCCTTGTTTGTATAATTGGATTAAAGGTTTTGAGTCTGCTATAAAGTGGGAGAGAACAGTAACTTGATCTCTCTCTCGGTTCCTGGGTTCCTGAGATTAGTATTAGAGAGGAGAGCAGAGTAAGGCCACGTGAAGGCCAGGAGAAGCAGCCGAGATGGCAGAGTGCTGAGGAAGAAGCCAGTTTGTTAAGAGTTTGTGCAGGAGGAGATGGGAAACAGAGGTGAATAAGTCCGGTGAGCTGGAAAGCTTTGATGCTAGGAAACTCGGATAAGTCAGTAGCTTTGTGAGCACTGAATGTGTGGGTTTTGGAGCCCAGTGTGTGTTTTTGCTTGCCCGCCGGGTGCAAGCTAGAATTAAAACTGATGGCTCACCAGTTCTTGGCTCCTGTGTTTCATTACCGACTGTTCGAATCCAGTGCGAACCTGCACGGGTCGGGCGGCTGTGATAGTGGCCTCGGCCACAGGCTTTACAGGACAGTATTGAGCTGTGAAGCAAGTGAGGATACTGTTTGTGAAAAAGAGAGTTTTCTCAGACCCAATAATCTTTTCAAAGGGACAGCGCAGAAACCCTCTATCACAACCATGCACCCGGGGCTCCGGGGAACGGGGACAGAGGAGAGGAACAGAGCAGCGGGAACAGAGAGTGGACTGAAGGCACGAGGACACTCTGAGGGACAGCCATCCTGACCCCTGGGCTAAGTCAATTCCCTAATCAAAAACGAATATCTCCCCTGGAACTAGCAATACCAGCAAAGGGAGACAGGACACTAGCCAAACAAGCTCTCCTGCGGCAATTAGAACAGAGCTGCTTAGAGGGAGGGAGCTCCCAAACCTACAGTGTGGAGACTTAAGACACTGCCATCTCTCTGAGGGTTGCTGAAGGGTTTGGGGTTGCAGGATGCTGAAAAGCGGTCCTGTCGGCATGGGCGGAGGCACAACAGATGTGAGCTCGGTCTAGCCCAGCAGGGGCGGAGGGGACACGCGAAAGCGGTCCGGCAGCTGCGGGCCGCCTGTGACCCCACTTGTGGGGAAAAATATGGGCAGAGATCGACTCTGCGACCCTGCGCAAGCCGGCCCTGACCACGGGGACGGGGTTAGGACCAGGGACGGGCGAGGGGCTCGCTGCTGAGCTCACGCTGCCAACCCCGCCCGGACGGAGAAACCGTGGTGGTTTGAAATCCTTTGTGTGCGCGAGCTGGCTTTCGGGGCTGAGCTCACGCTACTAGCCCCGCCTGGCCAGAGAAACCCTGGTGGTTTGAAATCCTATGTGCGCGAGCTGGCCCCGAATGCAGGGACAGGGTAGAGTCCAGATCGAAAGGAAGCTAGCAGCTGAGCTAACCCCAGCAAACGCACCCGGCCCAATAAACCGCGGTTTGCGACCCTGCGCGGGAGGGCCCCGGCCTCGAGGGCGGGGCTAAATTCTGGATGGGCAAAGGCTCACAGCTGAGAGCACGTCAGTAGCCCCGCCCAACCCACAAAACTGTGACGAGCAGGCTCTGATTGCGGGGGCTGGGCATAAGCCTTCCGGAAAAAGGCTGGTTCCGCAGCTGAGCAAAGGTGCTCACCTCTGCCCTTGGTACTAAGGCTTGTGGCTTGAGTGACAGCCCCTCCCACGGAGGAGAGGTGGAAATCACAGCAACAGCCGCAGTAGGCTGTCGTTGGCAACGCCCATACCCAACCACCCTAGGCAGCAGCGGAGGGGGTGGCAGGCCTGCACACAGACCACACCTAGAGAACACAAAGGGAACACCTACTGGACTCCAGTGCCCACAACTTGCCTATACACAGATAAAATGGGCAGGCAGAGAAATGCAAACCAAATGAATCAAGAGAAATCCCCAGAGAAGGACCTGAATGAACCAGATATAACCAAACTACCAGAAGCAGAATTTAGAAAAATGATAGTTAGGATGTTCAAAGAAATTAGAGCAACAATGGATAGTCACTATGAACACCTAAATAAAGAGATAACAAGTATAAACAACGAAATTGAAATAATAAAAAAGAATCAGACAGAAATGACAAATACAGTATCAGAACTGAAAACCACAATGGAAGGAATTAAAAGCAGGATGAATCACGCTGAGGATTGAATCAGCGAGTTAGAAGACACAATAAACAAAGGCACAGAAGCAGAGAAGAAAAAGGAAAAGAGACTCAAAAAATGTGAGGAGACTCTAAGGGAGCTCTGTGACAACATGAAGAGAAACAACATTCGCATCATAGGGGTGCCTGAAGAAGAGGAGAGAGGACAGGAAATGGAAACTTTGTTCAATCAAATCATAGCAGAAAACTTCCCTAAATGAAGGCAGGGAAACATTCCACACATTCAAGAAACACACAGAACTCCATTAAAAAGAAACCCAAAAAGATCTACACCAAGACACATCATAGTTAAAATACCAAAGCTAATGGATAAAGAAAAAATCTTAAAAGCTGCTAGAGAAAAAAAGAATATCACCTACAAAGGAGCCCCCATAAGGATGACATCGGACTTCTCAACAGAAACACTTGAGGCCAGAAGGGAATGGCAAGATATAATCAAAGTAATGCAGAACAAGAACCTACAACCAAGACTACTCTATCCAGCAAGGCTAACATTTAAAATTTAAGGAGAAATAAAGAGCTTTCCAGACAAAGAAAGCCTCAAGGAATTCATTAAAACCAAACCAATTCTGCAAGAGATACTACGGGGCCTGTTGTGAACAGTTCAAAGGGAGGAAAGAATCTAGCAAAAGAAGAATACAGCTTTAAAGAATAAAATGGCAATAAACAACTACATATCAATAATAACCTTAAATGTAAATGGATTAAATGATCCAATCAAAAGACATAGAGTAGCTGCGTGGATAAAGAAACAGGACCCATACATATGTTGTCTACAAGAGACACACCTTAAAACAAAAGATGCACATAGACTGAAGGTAAAAGGATGGAAAAAAATATTTCATGCAAATGGAAATGAAGAAAAAGCCGGGGTAGCAGTACTTATAGCTGACAAAATTGACTTTTAAACAAAGGCTGTAGTAAGAGATAAAGAAGGACACTACATACTGATAAAAGGAACAATTCAACAGGAAGATATAACTATTATAAATATCTACGCACCAAATATAGGAGCCCCGACATACATAAAGCAGACTCTGATGGACATAAAGGGCGAGATTAACAGCAATACTATCATAGTAGGGGATTTCAATACCTTACTAACAACACTGGATAGATCCTCAAGAAAGAAAATCAATAAAGAAACAGCAGACTTAAAGGAGACACTAGATCAACTTGATTTAATAGATATCTTCAGAACTTTTCATCCTAAAGCAGTAGAATACACATTCTTCTCAAGCGCTCATGGTACGTTTTCTAGGATAGACCACATGTTAGGACACAAAAATGGTCTCAATAAATTTAAGAGGATTGAAATCATATCAAGCATTTTCTCTGATCACAATGCCATGAAACTAGAAATTAACCACAAAAGAAAAACTGAAAAATACTCAAACACTTGGAAACTAAATAGCATGATATTAAATAATGAATAGATTAACAATGAGATCAAAGAAGAAATAAAAAAGTTTCTAGAAACAAATGATAATGAGCATACATCAACTCAAAATTTATGGGACACAGCAAAAGCAGTTCTGAGAGGGAAGTTTATTGCACTACAGGCACATCATAGGAAGCTAGAAAAAGCTCAAATAAGCAACCTGACCCTGCAGTAAAAAGAACTAGAAAAACAACAACAAATAAAACCCAGGACAAGTAGAAGGAAGGAAATAATAAAGATCAGAGCAGAAATAAATGACATAGAGGCTATGGAAACAATACAGAGGATCAATGAAACCAGAAGCTGGTTCTTTGAAAAGGTAAACAAGATTGATGAAGCTTTAACTAGACTCACCAAGAAAAAAAGAGAGAGGTTTCAAATAAATAAAATTAAAAGGGAAAGTGGAGAAATAACAACTGATACAACAGAAATATAAAGCATTGTAAGAAAATACTATGAAGAACTCTATGCCAAAAAATTAGATAATCTAGATGAAATGGACAAATTTCTTGAACCATATAAACTTCCAAAAATCAATCTGGAAGAATCAGAACACCTAAACAGACCAATTACAGCAAATGAGATCAAAACAGTTATCAAAAAACTCCCAAAAAAGAAAAGTCCTGGGCCTGATGGCTTCACAAGTGAATTCTATCAAAAATTCAAAGAAGAACTAACTCCTATCCTCCTCAAGCTATTTCAAAAAATTCAAGAGGAAGGAAGACTTCCAAACTCCTTTTATGAGGCGAGCATAATTCTGATCCCAAAACCGGGCAAAGACAACACAAAGAAAGAAAATTATAGGCCTATATCCCTGATAAATTTAGACGCTAAAATTTTCAACAAAATATTAGCCAACCGGATCCAGCAATATATGAAAAAAATCATACACCATGATCAAGTGGGATTTATTCTGGAGAGGCAAGCCTGGTTCAATATTCGCAAATCAATCAATGTGATTCATCACATAAACAAAAGGAAGGACAAAAATCACATGATAATTTCAACAGATGCAGAAAAGGCATTTGATAAAATCCAGCACCCATTCATGCTCAAAACTCTCAGTAAAGTGGGAATACAAGGAACATTCCTTAACATGATAAAGGCCATCTACAACAAACCCACAGCAAACATCATACTAAATGGACAAAACTTAAAAGCAATCCCCTTAAGATCAGGAACCAGGCAGGGTTGCCCACTTTCACCACTCTTATTCAACATAGTTCTGGAAGTCCTAGCTATAGCAATCAGAGAAGAAGAAGAAATAAAAGGCATCCAAATTGGAAAAGAAGAAGTAAAACTGTCACTATTTGCAGATGATATGATATTGTATATAGAAAACCCTAAAGTCTCAGTCAAAAAACTACTGGACCTTATAAATGAATTCAGCAAGGTGGCAGGATATAAAATTAATACGCAGAAATCAGAGGCATTTCTGTATACCAACAATGAACTGTCAGCAAAAGAAATTAAGGAAACAATCCCCTTCACTATTGCAGCCAAAAAAATTAAATACCTAGGAGTAAATTTAACCAAGGAGGTTAAGGACTTGTACTCAGAAAATTATAAAACATTGATAAAGGAAATCAAGGAAGATACAAACAAGTGGAAGCATATACCGTGCTCATGGCTAGGAAGAATAAACATCATTAAAATGTCTATACTACCCAAAGCAATTTATAAATTCAATGCAATACCAATTAAAATACCAATGACATACTTCAAAGATATAGAAAACATATTCCAAAAATTTATATGGAACCAAAAAAAGAACACGAATAGCCTCAGCAATCTTAAAAAAAAAAAATAAAGCAGGAGATATCACTCTTCTGGATATCAAGGTCTACTACAAGGCCATTATACTCAAGACAGCTTGGTACTGGCATAAGAACAGACACATTGATCATTGGAACAGAACAGAGAACCCAGAAATAAACCCGCCACTTTATGGACAACTGATATTTGACAAAGGAGGAAAGAACATACAATGGAGTAAAGACAGCCTCTTTAACAAATGGTGTTGGGAAAATTGGACATCTACCTGCAAAGAAATGAAACTAGACCATCAACTTACACCATTCACAAAAACAAATTCAAAATGGATAAAAGACTTAAACATAAGCCGTGAAACTATAAGCATCTTAGAAGAAAACATAGGCAGCAAGCTCTCCTACATCTGTAGCAGCAATATATTTGCTGATTTATCTCCATCGGCAAATTAAATAAAAGGCAAGATAAACAAATGGGACTATATCAAACTAAAAAGTTTTTGCGGAGAAGGAGCAAGATGGCGACGGAGTAGGCGGACGTACCAACTTCCAACTCCCAGAACCAAAGTGGATTACAACTCAATTTTAAGAACCATCACCTGGATAAACCAACTTTGAACAAAACTAAGTGGACTCTTCAACCAAGGAACACAGAAGAAGCCACATTGAGACTGGTAGGAATAGCGAAAACGCGAAGAGGGCTGCCCAGCTCCCTGGAGCAAACGGCAGCCCGGAGAGACCCGCGGGGCGGGAGGAGATTTTGGCGGAGAGGGAGGGACCTGGGTCCCAGGAACCAAGCCCCAGCCTGCAGTCCCAGAGCCAAAAAGAGGCGTTTGGACAGTATTGAGCTGTGAAACAAGTGAGGGAGCTCCCAGGCCTACAGTGTGGAGTATTAGGTCCCTTCCTACTCTGCTGAGGGCTGCTTAAGGTTTTGGGGCGGCAGGACGCTGAAAGGCGGTTCTGTCGGCGTGGGCAGAGGCCAAGCCGGTGGGAGATCGGGCTAGCCCAGAGGGTCGGAGGGTAAACGCGAGAGCGGTCCGGAAGCTGCGGGCCCGCCTTTAATCCCACTTACGGGGACAAAGCGGGAGGCCAGGAATAGGCAGGCCCTGCGCAAGCCGGCCCTGAACGCGGGGACCGGGCTAGGACCAGGGACGGGCAGGGGCTCGTGGCTGAGCTGACGATACCAGTCCGCCCCCCCCCCCCCCCGCCGTCCGCCGGAGAAACCGCGGTTGGCCAGTATACGTGCGCGAGCGGGCTCCGAGCGCGGGAACGGGGTGGACCCCGAGACAGGCGGAGGCTCGCAGCTGAGCCCACGGCTGCTATCCCCATCCGGCCAGAGAAACCCCGGATAGCGTTAATACGTGCACGAGCGGGCTCCGAACGCGGGGGCGGGGTAGAGTCCGGGACGAGCGGAAGTACGCAGCTCGGCGGAAGCCAGCAAACACGCCCGCCCCAATAAATCTTGGTTTCCGACCCTGCGCAAAGGGCCCTGGCCTCGAGGGCGGGGCTAAAGCTCCTGACGGGCAAAAGCTTACAGCTGAGAGCACGTCAAAAGCCCCGCCTAACCCGCGGAACTGTAGCGAGCAGGCTTCGACTGCTGGTTCTGGGCGGAAGTCCGGAAATAGGCTGGGTCCGCAGCTGAGGAAAGGTGCTCGCCTCTACCCTTGGTGCTAATCTTGTGGCTTCAGTGACAGCCCCTCCCACGGAGGAGAGGCAGAAATCACAGCAAAAGCCACAGTGGGCCGGCGCTGGCAACGCTCATACCCAACCACCCTAGGCGCCGGCAGAGGGGGTGGGGGGCCTGCAGATAGACCATACCTAGAGAACACAAAGGCAACACATACTGGACTCCAGTGGCCACAACGTGCTTATACACAGAAAAAATGGGTAGGCAGAGGAATGCAAACCAAATGAATCAAGAGAAATCCCCAGAGAAGGACCTGAATGAACCAGATATAACCAAATTACCAGAAGCAGAATTTAGAATAATGATAGTTAGGATGTTCAAAGAAATTAGAGCAACAATGGATAGTCATTATGAACACCTAAATAAAGAGATAACAAGTATAAAAAATGAAATTGAAATAATAAAAAAGAATCAGACAGAAATGACAAATACAGTATCAGAACTGAAGACCACAATGGAAGGAATTAAAAGCAGGATGGATGACGCTGAGGATCGAATAAGCGAGTTAGAGGACACAATAAACAAAGGCACAGAAGCAGAGAAGAAAAAGGAAAAGAGACTTAAAAAATGTGAGGAAACTCTAAGGGAGCTTTGTGACAACATGAAGAGAAACAACATTCGCATCATAGGGGTGCCTGAAGAAGAGGAGAGAGGACAGGAAATGGAAACTTTGTTCAATCAAATCATAGCAGAAAACTTTCCTAAATTAAGGCTGGGAAACACTCCACACATTCAAGAAGCACACAGAACTCCACTAAGGAGAAACCCAAAAAAATCTACACCAAGACACATCATAGTTAAAATACCAAAGCTAATGGATAAAGAAAAAATTTTAAAAGCTGCTAGAGAAAAAAAGACTATCACCTACAAAGGAGCCCCCATAAGGATGACATCGGACTTCTCAACAGAAACACTTGAGGCCAGAAGGGAATGGCAAGAAATAATCAAAGTAATGCAGAACAAGAACCTACAACCAAGACTACTTTATCCAGCAAGGCTAACGTTTAAAATTGAAGGAGAAATAAAGAGCTTCCCAGAAAAAGAAAGCCTCAAGGAATTCATAAAAACCAAACCAATTCTGCAAGAGATACTAAGGGGCCTCTTGTGAACAGTTTAAAGGGAGGAAAGAATAGAGCAAAAGAAGAATACAGCTTTAAAGAATAAAATGGCAATAAACAACTACATATCAATAATAACCTTAAATGTAAATGGATTAAATGATCCAATCAAAAGACATAGGGTAGCTGCATGGATAAAGAAACAGGACCCATACATATGCTGTCTACAAGAGACACACCTTAAAATAAAAGATATTCATAGACTGAAGGTAAAAGGATGGAAAAAAATATTTCATGCAAATGGAAATGAAAAAAAAGCAGGGGTAGCAATACTTATATCAGACAAAATGGACTTTAAAACAAAGGCTGTAGTAAGAGATAAAAGAGGACACTACATAATGATAAAGGGAACAATTCAACAGGAAGATATAACTATTGTAAATATCTATGCACCAAATATAGGAGCCCCGACATACATAAAGCAGACTTTGATGGATATAAAGGGCGAGATTAACAGCAATACTATCATAGTAGGGGATTTCAATACCCCTCTAACAACACTGGATAGATCCTCAAGAAAGAAAATTAATAAAGAAACAGCAGACTTAAAGGAGACACTAGATCAACTTGATTTAATAGATATCTTCAGAACTTTTCACCCTAAAGCAGTAGAATATACATTCTTCTCAAGCGCTCATGGTACGTTTTCTAGGATAGACCACATGTTAGGACACAAAAATGGTCTCAATAAATTTAAGAAGATTGAAATCATATCAAGCATTTTCTCTGATCACAATGCCATGAAACTAGAAATTAACCACAAAAGAAAAACTGAAAAATACTCAAACACCTGGAAACTAAATAGCTTGTTATTAAATAATGAATGGATTAACAATGAGATCAAAGAAGAAATAAAAAAGTTTCTAGAAACAAATGATAATGAGCATACATCAACTCAAAATTTATGGGACACAGCAAAAGCAGTTCTGAGAGGGAAGTTTATTGCACTACAGGCATATCATAAGAAGCTAGAAAAAGCTCAAATAAGCAACTTGACCCTGCATCTAAAAGAACTAGAAAAACAACAACAAATAAAACCCAAGACAAGTAGAAGAAAGGAAATAATAAAGGTCAGAGCAGAAATAAATGACATAGAGGCTAAGGAAACAATACAGAGGATCAATGAAACAAGAAGCTGGTTCTTTGAAAAGGTAAACAAGATTGATGAACCTTTAACTAGACTCACCAAGAAAAAAAGAGAGAGGACTCAAATAAATAAAATTAGAAAGGACAGTGGAGAAATAACAACTGACACAACAGAAATACAAAGCATTGTAAGAAAATACTATGAAGAACTATATGCCAAAAAATTAGACAATCTTGGTGAAATGGACAAATTTCTTGAATCATATAACCTTCCAAAAATCAATCTGGAAGAATCAGAACACCTAAACAGACCAATTACAGCAAATGAGATCGAAACAGTTATCAAAAAACTCCCAAAAAAGAAAAGTCCTGGGCCTGATGGCTTCACAAGTGAATTCTATCAAAAATTCAAAGAAGAACTAACTCCTATTCTCCTCAAGCTATTTCAAAAAATTCAAGAGGAAGGAAGACTTCCAAACTCCTTTTATGAGGCGAGCATAATTCTGATCCCAAAACCGGGCAAAGACAACACAAAGAAAGAAAATTATAGGCCTATATCCTTGATGAATTTAGACGCAAAAATTCTCAACAAAATATTAGCCAACCGGATCCAGCAATATATGAAAAAAATCATACACCACGATCAAGTGGGATTTATCCTGGAGAGGCAAGGCTGGTTCAATATTCGCAAATCAATCAATGTGATTCACCACATAAACAAAAGGAAGGACAAAAATCACATGATAATTTCAATAGATGCAGAAAAGGCATTTGATAAAATCCAGCACCCATTCATGCTCAAAACTCTCAGTAAAGTGGGAATACAGGGATCATTCCTTAACATGATAAAGGCCATCTATGATAAACCGACAGCAAACATCATACTAAATGGACAAAGATTAAAAGCAATCCCCTTAAGATCAGGAACCAGGCAGGGTTGCCCACTTTCACCACTCTTATTCAACATAGTTCTGGAAGTCCTAGCTACAGCAATCAGACAAGAAGAAGAAATAAAAGGCATACAAATTGGAAAAGAAGAAGTAAAACTGTCATTATTTGCAGATGATATGATATTGTATATTGAAAACCCTAAAGTCTCAGTCAAAAAACTACTGGACCTGATAAATGAATTCAGCAAGGTGGCAGGATATAAAATTAATACTCAGAAATCAGAGGCATTTCTATACACCAACAATGAAATATCAGCAAAAGAAATTAAGGAAACAATCCCCTTCACTATTGCAGCCAAAAAAATTAAGTACCTAGGAGTAAATTTAACCAAGGAGGTTAAAGACTTGTACTCAGAAAATTATAGAACATTGATAAAAGAAATCAAGGAAGATACAAACAAGTGGAAGCACATACCGTGCTCATGGCTAGGAAGAATAAACATCATTAAAATGTCTATATTACCCAAAGCAATTTATAAATTCAATGCAATACCAATTAAAATACCAATGACATACTTCAAAGATATAGAACACATATTCCAAAAATTTATATGGAACCAAAAAAGAACACGAATAGCCTCAGCAATCTTAAAAAGAAAAAATAAAGCAGGAGGTATCACTCTTCCGGATATCAAGGTTTACTACAAGGCCATTATACTCAAGACAGCCTGGTACTGGCATAAGAACAGGCACATAGATCAATGGAACAGAACAGAGAACCCAGAAATAAACCCACAGCTTTATGGACAACTGATATTTGACAAAGGAGGAAAGAACATACAATGGAGTAAAGACAGCCTCTTTAACAAATGGTGTTGGGAAAATTGGACATCTACCTGCAAAAAAATGAAACTAGACCATCAACTTACACCATTCACAAAAACAAACTCAAAATGGATAAAAGACTTAAATGTAAGCCGTGAAACCATAAACATCTTAGAAGAAAACATAGGCAGCAAGCTCTCCGACATCTGTAGCAGCGGTATATTTGCCGATTTATCTTCATGGGCAACTGAAATAAAAGGCAAGATAAACAAATGGGACTATATCAAACTAAAAAGTTTTTGCACAGCTAAAGACAATAGGAACAGAATAAAAAGACAAACCACACAATGGGAGAACATATTTGACAGCACATCTGATAAGGGGTTAATAACTAAAATTTATAAAGAACTTATAAAAAGCAACACCAGGAAGACAAACAACCCAATCAAAAAATGGGCAAAAGGAATGAATAGAAATTTCTCCAAAGAGGACATACAGATGGCCAATAGGCATATGAAAAAATGCTCAACATCACTAATCATTAGAGAAATGCAAATTAAAACCACAATGAGATATCACCTCACACCAGTCAGAATGGCACTTATCAGCAAAACAACACAGAATAAGTGCTGGCGAGGATGTGGAGAAAAGGGAACCCTCCTGCACTGCTGGTGGGAATGCAGACTGGTGCAGCCACTGTGGAAAACAGTTTGGAGATTCCTCAGAAAATTAAAAATCGAACTGCCTTTTGACCCAGCTATCCCACTTTTAGGAATATACCCTAAGAACACCATAGCACTGTTCGAAAAGAAGAAATGCGCCCCCATGTTCGTGGCAGCATTGTTCACAATAGCGAAGATCTGGAACCAGCCCAAGTGTCCGTCAGAAGACGAGTGGATTAAAAAGCTATGGTACATATATACTATGGAATACTACTCAGCCATAAGAAACGATGACATCGGATCATTTATAACAAAATGGATGTACCTTGATAACATTATACGGAGTGAAATAAGTAAATCAGAAAAAAAAAAAAAACTGAGAACAGCACGATTACATACATAGGTGGGACATGAAAGTGTGGGTATGAGACATGGACAAGAGAGTGTTGGTTATGGGATAGGGGGAGGGAGGGAAGAATGGGATAGGGAGGAGGGGAGGGACGCAGGGAAAACCAGATTGAAGGTGACAGAGGACAATTTGACTTTTGGTGATGGGTGTGCAACGCGATTGAATGATAAGATAACCTGGAGATGTTTTCATTGTACATATGTACCCTGATTTATTGATGTCACCCCATTAGAATTAATAATAATAAAATATATATTAAAAAAAATAAATAAATAAATAAATAAATAAATAAAAAAAAAAAAAAAAAAAAGTTTTTGCACAGCTAAAGACAATAGGAACAGAATAAAAAGACAAACCACACAATGGGAGAACATATTCGACAGCACGTCGGATAAGGGGTTAATATCCAAAATTTATAAAGAACTTATAAAACTCAACACCAGGAAGACAAACAATCCAATCAAAAAATGGGCAAAAGAAATGAATAGAAATTTCTCCAAAGAAGACATACAGATGGCCAAAAGACATATGAAAATATGCTCAACATCACTAATTATTAGAGAAATGCAAATTAAAACCACAGTGAGGTATCACCTCACACCAGTCAGAATGGTACTCATCAGCAAAACAACACAGAATAAGTGCTGGCGAGGATGCGGAGAAAAGGGAACCCTTCTGCACTGCTGGTGGGAATGCAGTCTGGTGCAGCCACTGTGGAAAACAGTATGGAGATTTCTCAAAAAATTAAAAATCGAACTGCCTTTTGACCCAGCTACCCCACTTTTAGGAATATATCCTAAGAACACCATAACACTGTTTGAAAAGAAGAAATGCGCCCCCATGTTTGTGGCAGCATTGTTCACAATAGCGAAGATCTGGAAACAGCCCAAGTGTCCGTCAGAAGACGAGTGGATTGAAAAGCTATGGTACATATATACTATGGAATACTACTCGACCATAAGAAATGATGACATCGGATCATTTACAACAAAATGGTGGTACCTTGATAACATTATACGAAGTGAAATAAGTAAATCAGAAAAAAAAAACTAAGAACAGCATGAATTCATACATAGGTGGGACATAAAAGTGAGACTAGGAGACATGGACAAGAGAGTGGTGGTTACTGTGTGTGGGGAGGAGGGGAGGGTGGGATAGGGAGGAGGGGAGGGGCACAAGGAAAACCAGATAGAAGGTGACAGAGGACAATTTGACTTTGGGTGATGGGTATGCAACACAATTGAATGATAAGATAATCTGGAGATGTTTTCATTGTACATATGTACCCTGATATATTGGTGTCACCACATTAAAGTTAATAAAAAAGAAAAAAAAGGGTATTATAGAAACAAGGAAAAGCTCAACTGAGTGACGTCAGAGAAATGGCGCCGTGAAGAGTGCTCCCAATACCTCTCCCTGAAACTTCAATAAATTCAACACTAGAGACAGAAAAACAACCTCAGGAGCATCTGAAATACACATACATTAAACGAAGGTATCCCAGTCGGCGAGCACAGACAGTGTGCTAATGGATTCACCTGGCACTTCAGGCATGGGTGCCCGCATTCTGGGACAGAAGGGCTGGGTCGGAGACTGTCAGTAGTGACCCTCTGTGTGAGCTGTGACCAGAGTTTCTGAATAATCTCAGCTTCCCAAACAACAGCACGCGGGAAGTGCGTGAAAACTAGCTTCCCTACACCCGGACCTGTCTGGGCATGGCATCTCCCCCAGCCATACAGGCTAACAGAGCACACTCCTGGGGAAGAGAACTGCGGAAACAGTGCGGGGAAGGGTGCACAGGCAGATTGCAGACAGCCTCTGGAGAACAGAACTGCAGAGTGCTGAGGCATACTAGACATGCCCAGAGGCTCATAGAAAGACACCTGAAAGGCAATCGGCTCCCAGCCCTGCCTGATTACACTGGCGGCTCTGGCTGGCAAAGCCTTACCCAGAATCCTGCATTGAGTAGGGATAAAGGAGAGATTTGGCAGCTCTTAGAGCCTCTTGCTCTCCAGGCAGTGGCTGGGGCAACTTCACAGCTGGGTCCCAGGCTGCTGGTTCAAGAAGGAGAGATTTGGGGAGAGGCTCTGGGAAAATGGACTCTCCCATTGTCAGAAACTGCAAATGCTAACAAGCCCCGCCTGAGGGGACTGAGGCCTAGTTTATGTCATCACCATAGCGACATAATAGCAAATCTCTGCCTAAGAGTGCCACAAGGGAAGAACCTGGAGTACAGCACCACCAGCCAAATAGAGAGAAAAGAAAGAAAAAGAAAGAAGATAACTTCTCAAAACCAGAAAATATCCACAGTCTTTATAACTTTTTCCATTTTTTTTCTTGTTTTTCTTATCTTTTTTTTCCTTTCACTTAGGTCATTTTATCATCTTTTCGTTTTATTCTTTTCTTTTCATTTTGAATGTTATTACCCAGAGGTGTTACATTTTCCGTTCTTTTTGTTTCCTGAGTGTTACATTTCAAAAAATTTAACTCAATTTTCTCTCTCTCTCTCTTTGTTTCTTCTTTTCTCTTTCACTTTTTCTCTCATTTGAATCTCACCCAGAAAAAATTATTTTATTCTGGATTCAAATATTTTCTTTGTGGTATTTTGTGTGCTTTTTATTTCACTTTATATCACTTTAACATTTCACCCAACTCCGGCTCTCCATTCTATAGTTTTTGTGCCACTTAATACAATAGAATTTTTATTTTTCACTGTATTTTTTCTCTTTTTATTTTTTCTTTTCTCTCATTCGACCATCATGTACAAACAAATTATTTTATTCTTGATCCAAATTTTTTCCTTGTGGCATTTTGTAGGTTCTTGCCTTGTTTCTTGCCTCTTTGTAACTGTCCCCCCAACCCAGGCTCTCCATTCTACATATTTTTGTTCCACTTAGCATAATAGAATTTTCAGTTTTTCACTGAATTTTCTCAAAAAGAATTATTTTATCAACTCTTATTAGTGTTATTAAAAGTACCACTCTTGCCTGACCAGATAGTGGTGCACTGGATAGAGCGTCAGACTGGGATGTGAAGGGGACCAGGTTTGAGACCCCAAGGTTGCCAGCTTGAGTGTGGGCTCATCTGGTTTGAGCAAAAAGCTCACCAGCTTGAGTCCAAGGTTGCTGGCTCAAGCAAGGGGTTATCTGGTCTGCTGAAGGCCTGCTGTCAAGGCACATATGAGAAAGCAATCAATGAACAACTAAGGTGTCAAAACAAAAAACTGATAATTGATGCTTCTCATCTCTCTCTGTTCCTGTCTGTCTGTCCCTATCTATCCCTCTCTCTGACTCTCTCTGTCTCCATAAAAAAAAAATACAACTCTCAAATGCCATTAAAGAAAAAGAAATTGAATATCATGGATACAGAAGACAGTGATTTAGCTCAGATGATGAAGAAAATCTATTTAAAAATTTTTTCAATAGCTTAAAAACCTTGGAGTTAAATGATAGAGAATTTAAAATTGAAGTACTAAAA
Organism: Rhynchonycteris naso; assembly: GCA_037038555.1. NCBI lineage: Eukaryota > Metazoa > Chordata > Mammalia > Chiroptera > Emballonuridae > Rhynchonycteris > Rhynchonycteris naso. The sequence goes on from CM073003.1 coordinate 19,319,791, forward strand.
ATACTTAGGGATATACAAGAAAGCACAGAAAGGCAATTTAGGGAGCTCATAAAACAATTCAGTGAACAGAAAGAATACTTCACCAATGAAATTGAAACTATGAAAATGAATCAAACAAAGATGAAAAACTCTATTCATGAACTGAAAAATGAGGTAACAAGCTTAGTCAATAGAACAGGCCAGATAGAGGAGAGAATTAGTGACATAGAAGACAGGCAACTAGAGGTACTACAGAGAAGAGGAGAGAGACTCAAAAATTAAAAAAAAAAAAATGAGATAGCCCTACAGGAATTATCTGACTCTATCAGAAAGAACAACATAAGAATAATGGGTATATCAGAAGGAGAAAAGAGAGAAAATGGAATGGAGAACATATTCAAACAAATAATAGACGAGAACTTCCAAAGCCTGTGAAAAGAACTAAAGCCTTGAATTCAAGAAGCAAACAGAACACTGAGTTATCTTAACCCTAGCAAACCTATTCCAAGGCACATCATAATAAAATTGGCACAAAACAATGACAAAGAAAATATTCTCAAGGCAGCCAGGGAAAAGAAGAATACAACATATAGAGGAAGGCCTACAAGCTAAAAGAGAGTGGACCCCAATATTTAAAGTTCTGAAAGAGGGGAACTTCCAGCAAAGAATACTATACCCATCAAAGCTATCCTTCAAATACGAAGGAGAAATAAAAACATTCACAGATACAAAAAAGATGAGGGAATTTATTGCTAGAAAACCCCCACTTCAGGAAATACTAAAGGTGGTTTTCTGACCAGACACCAAAAACAAAACTACAAGTAAAAGCTCCATCAAGATTGCAATAAAAACAAGAATAATCTGTGACAAAGAAACAAAAAAGGGGAGAGGGCAAAGATTAACAGTAGCAAAGGAGGATGGAGTGCAGAAGCACTCATGAAATAATGTACTACAATGAACATGATATGTATGCTTTTCATTACTTAATGGTAACCACCCCTTAAAAAACCAACACAGAGGTACATGGCTTGAAAAAAGAAGTAACAGAGTAAAGAAGTATAGATTACAACCAAACATAAACAAATGATAGAAAAATAAAAGAGAAGAACCAAACAAGATACAAAACTATCAGATAGCAACACATAAAATGGCAATAGGAAACCCTCAAATGTCAATAAGTACACTAAACATAAATGGACTGAACTCACCAATAAAAAGACATAGAGTAGCAGAATGGATTAAAAAAGAAAATCCAACTATATGCTGCCTACAAGAAACACGTCTAAGCTACAAAGATAAAAACAAATTCAAAGTGAAAAGTTGGAAAACAATACTCCAAGCAAATAACATCTAATAAAAACCAGGTGTAGCAATACTCATATCTAACAATGCTGACTACAAGACAGCAAAGGTAATCAGAGACAAAAACGGTCATTTCATAATGATAAAGGGGACATTGAATCAAGAAGACATAACACTTCTTAATATATATGCACACCAAACCAAGGAGCACCAAAATATATAAGACAGCTACTGACTGACCTAAAAACAAAAACTGACAAAAATACAATCATACTTGGAGACCTCAATACACCGCTGATGGCTCTAGATCGTTCATCCAAACAGAAAATCAATAAAGAAATATTGGCTTTAAATGAAACACTAGAACTATTGGATATAATAGACATCCACAGGACATTTCATCCCAAAGTGCCAGAGTATACATTTTTCTGTAGTGTACATGGAACATTCTCAAGAATTGACCATATGTTGGGCCACAAAAATAACATCAACAAATTCAGAAAGATTGAAATTATACCAAGCATATTTTCTGATCATAAAGCATTGAAACTAGAATTCAACTGCAAAAAAAAAGGTAAACAAAACCACAAAAATGTGGAAACTAAACAACATACTTTTAAAAAATGAGTGGGCCAAAGAAGAAATAAGCACAGAGATCAAAAGATACATAGAAACAAACAAAAATAGCAATACAACATATCAGAATCTCTGGGATGCAGCAAAAGCAGTAATAAGAGGGAAGTTCATATCACTACAGGCCAACAAACAAGAGAGAGCCCAAGTAAACCACTTAACTTCATATCTTAAGGAACTAGAAAAAAAAAAGAACAAAGACAACCTAAAATCAGCAGAAGAAAGAAAATAATAAAAATCAGAGCAGAAATAAACAAAATAGAGAACAGAAAAACTATAGAAAAAAATAATAAAACAAAGAGCTGGTTCTTTAAAAAGATCAACAAAATTGACAAACCCTTGGCAAAACTCACCAAGGAAAAAAGAGAAAGGACTCACATAAACAAAATCCAAAATAAAAGAGAAATCACCACAGATATCATAGATAGACAAAGAATTATTGTAGAATACTATGAGAAAACTATATTCCACCAAATTTAACAATCTAGAAGAAATTGATAAATTCCTAGAACAATACAATCTTCCTAGACTGAGTCATGAAGAAGCAAAAATCCTAAACAGACCCATAAGCAGGGAGGAAATAGAAACAACTATTAAAAACCTCCCCAAAAATAAAAGTCCAGGACTGGACGGCTATACTTGTGAATTCTACAAAACATTCAAAGAAGACTTGGTTCCTATTCTACTCAAAGTCTTCCAAAAAATTAAAGAAGAAGCAATACTTCCAAACACATTTTATGAGGCCAACATAACCCTTATACAAAAACCTGGCAAGGACAACACACACACAAAAAAGAAAACTACAGACCGGTATCTGTAATGAATATAGATGCTAAAATACTAAACAAAATACTAGCAAATCAAATACAACAACACATTAAAAAGATAATTCATCATGATCAAGTGGGATTCATCCTGGAATCACAAGGATGGTTCAACATATGTAAAACGGTTAACATAATACACCATATCAACAAAACAAAGAACAAAAACCATATGATCCTATCAATAGATTCAGAAAAGGCATTTGATAAAATACAACATAATTTTATGTTTAAAACACTTAGCAAAATGGGTATAGAAGGAAAATATCTCAACATAATAAAGGCCATCTATGATAAACCATCAGCTAACATCATATTAAATGGTATAAAACTGAGAACTTTTCCCCTAAAGTCAGAAACAAGACAAGGTTATCCATTCTCTCCACTCTTATTCAACATAGTGCTGGAAGTTCTAGGAAGAGCAATCAGACAAGAGAAAGAAATAAAAGATATTCATACTGAGAAAGAAGAAGTAAAGGTTTCACTTTTTGCAGATGATATGATTCTGTACATAGAAAACCCCAAGGACTCCACAGAAAGACTATTAGAAACAATAAAACAATACAGTAAGGTCACAGGATACAAAATTAATATACAAAAGTTCATTGTCTTTCTATATGCCAACAATGAAACATAAGAAAACAAGCTCAAAAAAACAATCCCCTTCCTGGTTGCAGCAAAAACAATAAAATACCTAGGAATAAACATAACAAAGAAGGTAAAGAACCTATATAATGAAAACTACAAAGCATTGTTAAGGGAAATCGAAAAAGATACAATGAAATGGAAAATATTGCTTGTTCCTGGATAGAAAGAATAAATACAGTCAAAATGACTATATTACCCAAAGCAATATACAAATTTAATGCAATTCCCGTCAAAATTCCAATGTCATTTTTTAAAGAAATGGAACAAAAAAATCATCAGGTTTATATGGAACTATAAAAAAATCCCAAATAGCCAGAGTAATCCTAAGGAAAAAGAATGAAGCTGGGGGCATTACAATACCTGCCTTCCAATTATATTATAGAGCCACGATAATCAAAACAGCATGGTATTGGCAGAGAAATAGACACTCAGACCAGTGGAACAGAATAGAAAGCCCAGAAATAAAACCACATTATATGGTCAAATAATTTTTGATAAAGGGTCCAAGAACACACAATGGAGAAAAGAAAGCCTCTTCAACAAATGGTGCTGGGAAAACTGGAAAGCCACATGCAAAAGAATAAAACTCGACTATAGTTTGTCCCCTTGTACTAAAATTAATTCAAAATGGTTCAAAGACCTAAATATAAGACCTGAAACAATAAATTACATAGAAGAAAACATAGGTATTAAACTCATGGATCTTGGTTACAAAGAGCACTTTATGAATTTGACTCCAAAATCAAGGGAAGTGAAGGCAATGATAAACGAATGGGACTACATCAGACTAAGAAGCTTTTGCACAGCAAGAGAAACTGACAACAAAACAGACAGCCAACTAAATGGGAGATGATATTTTCAAACAACAGCACAGATAAGGGCTTAATATCCAAAATATACAAAGAACTCATAAAACTCAACAACAAACAAACAAACAATCCAATAAAAAATGGGAAGAGGACATGAACAGACACTTCTCCCAGGAAGAAATACAAATGGCCAACAGATATATGAAAAGATGCTCATCTTCATTAGCTATTAGAGAAATGCAAATCAAAACTACAATGAGATACCACCTCACACCTGTTAGATTAGCTATTATCAGCAAGACAGGTAATAACAGGTGTTGGAGAGGCTGTGGAGAAAAAGGAACCCTCATCCACTGTTGGTGGGAATGTAAAGTAGTACAACCATTATGGAAGAAAGTATGGTGGTTCCTCAAAAAATTAAAAATAGAACTACCATATGACCCAGCAATCCCTCTCCTGGGTATATACCCCCCATAACTCAAAAACACTGGTACGTAAAGACACATGCAGCCCCATGTTCATCACAGCATTGTTCACAGTGGCCAAGACATAAAAACAACAAAAAAGTCCTTCAAAAGATGACTGGATAAAGAAGATGTGGTACATATATACCATGGAATACTACTCAGCCATAAGAAATGATGACATTGGATCATTTACGACAACATGGATGGACCTTGATAACATTATACTGAGTGAAATAAGTAAATCAGAAAAAACTAAGAACTATATGATTCCATACATAGGTGGGACATAAAAATGATACTCAGGGACATAGACAAGAATGTGGTGTTTACCGGGGCAGGGGGGGTGGGGAAGGAGGGAGAGAAGGGGCACAAAGAAAACCAGATAGAAGGTGACAGAGGACTATATGACTTTGGGTGATGGGTATGCAATATAATCAAATGTCAAAATAACCTGGAGATGTACCTATGTACTCTGATTGATTAATGTCACCTCATTAAAATTAATTTTAAAAAAAGAAGAAGAAGCTCAAGAAAAGGCAAAAATAACTTCAAATGTGATCTTTAGATGTATTAGAACACGAGACTGACTGAGTGAAAAGGAGCCTGGTTACACAAGGCTTTCAAAGTCAGGCAGGGGATTGGGGAGCCATGACAGAGGAGTATAGAAAAAGCCCTGGCTTTGGACTTGGCCTGCCTGGGCTTGAATCCTACTTCTGCCTATGAAATGGATAACCTTGAGTAACTTTTTTAGCATGTCTGAGCGTTTTCTCTGTGTATTGTCAGAATAAACTCTCGACTTTGGTGTTGATATTTTTTAGGTGCTTTGTGTCATACCTATGGTCACCCTCTTCCTTTTCAAAAAATAACTCAGTCAGTGCACAGCAAGGATCAGCCTGGTCTCTGGTAAGATGAGAACACTGGGGATACTGATAGAGGGAAGATTTCAGGGCTGTGAGTGCTGGAGTGCTATGGGCCCATTGAGGAAGCGCTCAGTTGTAGAAGCAATAGTCATGCCCGGACTTTGGGCCAGTTTACGGAACTGATGACAATGATGTTGTTGATGATGATGGAGTGTTAATAAAAACATACCTCTGCACATAACAGGCACGAGGCACTGTGCTACACGCTATACATTAATTATGTCATTCAATCCTCAAAAGACCTCTGTGAGAGTAGGTGCTACTATCATCTCCATTTCATATATAAAAAAACAAAGGCACAAGAGAGTTTGTCAAATTTTCTCAAACTCACACACTTCTAAGATGAAGCAGACATAAATCCTAAACCCAGGCAATCAGACTTCATACCTACACTCTTAAAATACTGTGGTTTGAAGGCCAGACTAGAACAGACTAGAATGAGACAAGATTATAAGAATCTTTTAAAAGATGAAGTTTCTAAGGTTTCCAGTTGCACTGAACATTAGCTGTTGAAACCAACCAAGCATCCAGGCAACCATCCTCTTACCTTTATTCTTTTTTTTACAGGAACAGAGAGAGTCAGAGAGAGGGATAGATAGGGACGGACAGACAGGAAAGGAGAGAGATGAGAAGCATCAATCATCAGTTTTTCATTGTGACACCTTAGTTGCTCATTGATTGCTTTCTCATGTGCACCTTGAATGTGGGCCTTCAGCAGATGGAGCAACCCCTTGCTGGAGCCAGCGACCTTGGGTCCAAGTTGGTGAGTTTTTGCTCAAGCCAGATGGACCCCGTGCTCAAGTTGGCGACCTCAAGGTCTCGAACCTGGGTCTTCCGCATCCCAATCCGAGGCTCCATCCACTGCGCCACCACCTGGTCAGGCCCTTACTTTTTATCTTCCCTCCCTCCCTTCTTTCCTTCCTTCCTCCCTTCCTCCCTCACTCTCCTCTCTTCTCTTCTCTCTTCTTCTTCTTCTTCTTCTTCTTCTTCTTCTTCTTCTTCTTCTTCTTCTTCTTCTTCTTCTTCTTCTTCTTCTTCCTTTTCCTCTTCTTCTCCTCCTCCTTCTTCTTCTTCTTCTTCCTTTTTTTTTTTGAAAGAGAGATCGAGATAGAGAAGAAGCACCAACTTGTAGCTCTGGCACTTTAGTTTCATTGATTGTTTCTCATATGTGCCTTGATTGGGGAGCTCTAGCTGAGCCAGTTACCCCCAGCAATGTTGTACTAAAAATCCGTGACCTTGGGCCTCAAGCCAGTCACCTTTTGGTTCAAGCCAATGACAATGGGATCATGTTGATCATCCCACACTCAAGCCCACGATCCCTTGCTCAAGGTGGTGAGGTCACACTCAAGCTGGAGACCTCATGGTTTTGAACCTGGGACCTCAGCATGCCCGGTCGACGTTCTATCTACGGTGCCAGCACTGGTCAGCCATTACCCTCTTCTATTAGTAGTACTTCCCACTGTTATTCAGAGAACTCTTCCTTCCCCAGTTGACCCATTTGACTTTGGGAGAGCTGCCAACCAGGGCTTCTCTATCACCTCAGGTTTGGATCATGACCCCAGTTGGGCCAATCAGAGTACTTCCCTGGAATTTTTACTATAGTAGTTGGAGGTGAAGAAATTACTCTTTCTTTCTTCAGGGATTCCTAGGGGTAAAGGTGTACTCCAGAACTGCCCAGGGCCCTGTGGATTTCTTGAGAGAAAGAAGCCAACACAAAGATAGAAACTTACTTGAGGAATGAAAGGAGAGAGAAACAAAGTGAGTGAGAGAGAAAGAGGGAAGGAAGGAGGGAGAAATAGAGAGAGAGAGAGAAAGTTTCTGTCTGTGACTTTAATTATCCTTTTGCCTGTTCATTTGAAAATTGTTTATGTATTTATTTTCCTTAAGCTAGTATGAATTGGGTTTCTGTCCTTTGAAACTGAAGAGCCCTGACCAGCGTTCTGACCGTCCTAAAAGATTTTAACAGAGATTCCATACCTTGCTTTTCCTGGAAGCATATTAGAACAGAACCTTGATTTTTTTTTTTTAATTTGTAGGACTATTACATTAGAGCACAGACTTTTCAATACCTTCTCACAGGACAAAAGCTTAAGATGATCTGCTGGAAGGTGATTCACAATCATTCCTTTGGCATTAATAATGATAGTAATGTTATAGTAATATTATTATCACTGACTTGATGAATGCTTAGAATATGTCAGAACTATATATGACTCCCAACTCCTGTGAATGAGGGCCTGCAATTATCCCCATTAACCAGATGAAGAAACTGAGGTTCAGAGAGCATTAAGGAACAGCAAGTAAGTGGCAGAGCTGATGTTCAAACTCAGATCTGTATAACTCCATAGAGTCCCAAAACTAATACTGAACCAATTTCAAGATCTTCTATGAATATAATGCTACTCAAAGCTTGTGATACATACAACCCTTGTGAAATTGAAAAACAGAATCATAGCTCAGGGAGCAGGTTAGCTGCCACTTTCTGATGGTCAAAAAAAAAAAAAAAGAAGGAAAACTCAAAGAGGTTCAACTTTAAGAAATAAAGCTCGGGAATCCAAACATTAAAATAAGCCTTAGAAAAAGACTATAATTTGAAGAGCCTGTTATTGAAACAGTTGTCATTTTGCTGAGTCAAGTGTTCAATTATGGAATATCTGCTCCGTCTCGTCGCTCTGTGATGAAATGGACTAAAAGCAAGGCTATCGAAAAGTGTCCCTAGTCCGACTCTTAATGGATGCCCAACTCTAAGGGCGCGAGTCCTCAGACCTTAAAACATCTTCACTTTAATTCGTGGAATCAAGATGTTTTCCCTGAGCTAGAAGGTGAAGTGGAGATCGTGGAATTGGGTCAGGAAGCCCTGTGAGAAATCCCCTGTGAGGGATGGGACACTTACAAGTCATATCCTGGGGTGACAAGAAAATGTTCCTCCTTTCCTTGTACTCTCCTTCCCCCTCACTGCACAGACACTGGGCCTACCTCCTCTTGCTGCCACTGTTGTGGCATGGGCTAGCTATTCCCGTCCCTGCATTTCCCCAAGACTGCTGCCTTGCTGTGGCATGATGCCATCTGCTCCCACGGTCGTCCAGCATCCACCAGAGCCGTCTGTGCAGAACAAAAGCAAGAGTGAGGGCACATTCCTGCGTGAGAGCCCAGGCCTTTCCTCCGTCCTCCATATGCCGGACTACTGGACAGCCCGTGTGGAAGCAACCACAGAACCAATCAAGAGCACACCCTTCCCCAGCGCTGTTCAAGAGACAAAGAGGCTGATTTCCAGGATCACAGTATGAGATTCAGAAGCTTTTCCATTGGCTAATACCCACTATCCTTCTTTGTTGCATTTATTTATAACCCCTTGTCCCTTCACCCTTCCCATGTCCTCCCTCTTGTTGACTCCTACATCTAAAATGCTTGATTTATTTTACACCTTAGCTTCTCAGTGCCTACCATCAACTCCAGTAATTAGCTCAGTAATCACTTCAGCCCACCCCAGCCAGCTGGTCCCATGCCCATAGTCCCGCTTTTGTCATGACTGACTGCATCGTCTCTAATGTATTGATGTCAAACATTCAACTGATCCCCATCACCAATTTCCCAGCTTGTTCTCTCTAGTACCCTTCCCTTAACAATTTTAGACCCTCCAGAACTCCCAAATCTTAAAACCTATGCCCACTGTCTATCACACTTTCATGTCTCGGCATTGGGAAACGTGCTTTCTTCATTCTTCCTGCTTCCCTGGCCCCTCTCTTCATCTTCTTTTTCAGTTCCTTCTCTTCTTTTGAGGTCTAAATGTTTAAATCCTAGAACATGCCTCCTGTGGGTCAAATAAGTTTGCAAATATGATTTATATGTTTGCTCGCTTATAGTTTGCATTGGGTGTCGGGGACAGGCTGTAAGCAGGCAGGGTCCTTATAGCCTAATAGCTTAGTTTTAAGACTAAGTCTTTCCCACCCTTTTAATACTAAGATATTTTCAAAACTAAGCTTTTCCCCACACCCTTGACTGTTGCATGTTGTGGGTTGGTGTATTTTTATGAGGAATTTTATTATGCCTCAGATAAATGGCTTTGTATCAGAGACTTTCTTATTTCTATACTGGCTTAAAGGCTTTAATTTCTACACTATAAAATAAGGGAGACCAGGGGTGCTTGCTCTCTCTCTCTCTCTCTCTCTCTCTCTCTCTGTGTCCCTGAAATTAGCATGACAGAGGAGAAGCAGCCAAGATGGTGGAGTGCTGAGGGAGAAGCCAGTTTGTGCAGAGTTTGTGCAGAGAGAAGGAGATGGGGAACAGAGGTGAATAAGGCTGGTGAGCTAGAAACCTCTGATTCTAGGAAACTCGGATAAGTAAGTGGCTTTGGGAGCCCTGAATGGAAAGGGGAGTGTTTTCCCACTGTGTGTATTTCTTGCCCGCCAGGTGCAAGCTAGGATTAAAGCTAATGGCCCACCAGCCATTATTTCATTATTTCATTCAGCCGTTGTTTCATTACCGTCTGTTCAAATCTAATGTGAACCTGCATAGGCCAGGTGACTGTGATGGTGGCCATGGCTACTGGTTTTACACCTCCCCTCTACCATTTTCTCTTTGGGTAATCTTATCTGTGTCTGGGATTCCAAAACTAATGTTTCTAGCCTCTATTTCGCCCTGAACGCCAAGCCTGAGTCTGTAATTTCTTAGCATCTCCACGGGCCAACCACCACTTTTCCCATTTCAGCAACTGGCACCACCCCCACCTCATACCTGCTGTTCAGGCCAAAGGAAACATGGTGTCATCTTCATTCCCCTCTTCCTCTCACACCTCACCCCAGGCTTCCAGCTGCAGCACCTGCTTCGTGGTCACTCTGATCTAATCCTGGAGTTTCGCTTGCCTGGACCACTGCAGTGATGCCCATTCTGGTCCCTCCTGTTCCTACTGCTGTCACCTCGCACAATAGCCACACACTAATCAGCCTAGATAGTTCATTGTTTTTAAAGGTAAATTAGATCCCATGATTGCCCTTGCTCAAAATCCTATCATGATTTCCTGTAATTCTCCAGAAAAAGCCAAAACCTTATTAACAATGCTAAGGTCCTACAAGCTCTAACCCCTGGCTGTCTTTCCAACTATGTCTTCTGTCAACTTCCTCCTTTGATCATCCAATCAGGTCAAACCAACTTTCTTGATGATCCTGAAACTCACTACACTTTCCCCACGTCAGGGCCTTTGCACTTTCTGTTCCCTATGCCTAGAACACAAATTTTCCCTGGATATCCTCAGACTGGCTTCATCACTTCACTCAGTTTTTGTTCAAAAGTCTTCTGTTCTAAACCAGCTTATTTAATTAGCCACCCACTCTCTGTTATAGTTCCATCCCTGATCTGTGTTTTTTCTAGCATTTAGCACTGATAAGAGACAGTGTAGTAGTTCAGAGTAGGCTCCTTAGCTTTGGCACAAAACTTTTCTGCACGTCAATTTCCCCATCTGTAAAATGAAGATCAGAGTAACAGCACTTACCCAAAAAGCTCTGGCAGAGCTTGAATGAGTTAATAACAGTAAAATGCTTAGTAAAAAACATGGTCAGATGCAATAGTTGCTGGCTCTTTGACCTGACATGGAATTCTCTAAGTGTGCTTGTGGTCAGTCTTCCCTACAGAGTGGGAACTTTGTATCTCTGGCTCACTGTCTCTTCCCAGCGCACCGCAGGTGCACAAACTGTGATGACAAAACCGTCTCTGTAAACTTGTCCTAAGAACGTGTGTTTCATTTTCTGCGCTAATTAAAAAACAAATGGTTTTTAATTGGATTGTATTTAGTCGCCTCCCCCTCCTTCATCACAATGTTCCCTTATGATTATTTTAAATTGATCTTTAATACTAACTTTTCAATTGAAAGTTCCCTCCTTCTTTGTTTCAGTATTAAGCAAGATAAAATAAGAACTGATAAAGATTCCTGACTTGGCCTGACCGGTGGTGGTGCAGTGGATAGAGTTGGGACACTGAGGTCCCAGGTTTGAAACTCCGAGGTCTCTAGCTTGAGCGCGGGCTCATCCAGTTTGAGTGCGCTTGCCAGCTTGAGCGTATGGTTACTGGCTTGAGTGTGGGATCATAGACCTGCTCCTGTGGTCGCTGGCTTGAGCAAGGGCTCACTGGCCCAGTGGAGCTTCCTAGCAATCAATGATCAACTAAAAGTGATACAACTATGAGCTGATGCTTCTCATCTCTCTCCCTTCCTGTCTGTCTCTGTCTTAGTCTGTCTCTCTAAAAAGAAAAAGAAAAGATTCCTGACTTGAATATTCTCTAATTTGTCTGTGTGTGAAAGTTACTGTTTTTGCCTATTGGATTTATATAAAATCAATTATACCACCTTTTTGGTTAATATTGTGTAACCTGGCTGGAGTCACTGAAAGTGAGTTCCTGAATCTTTTTGCTGACTTCCTGAATCCCAACGACAACCTGATCTATACAGTTATGTGCTGCTTAAGGGTGGAGAGATATTCTGAGAAATATGTCATTACGCAATTTCGTCGTTGCGCAATGTTATAATAGAGTGCGTGGTACAGCCTACTACACCTGTAGGCTGTGTGATACAGCCCATGGCTCCTGGGCTAGAAACCTGCACAGCATGGCACTGCACAGAACAACACAAGATTAAGTCAAGCACCAGACAAAAGGATGCAAACAAGAGACACAGTCACCTCGAGATGAAAGAGACCACTGCTCACATAACACAGCAAACTATTATTTTTAGTAGAAAGAGCACACTCTAAAGTAACAATGAAAAGTATAGTATAATAATTACATAAACCAGTAGCACAGTCTTTATTATCGTCATCAAGTTTTATGTGCTGTATATAATTATGTGTGCTATACTTTTATACGACGGACAGGGCAGTAGGTCTGTTCCCCCAGTATCACCATAAACACATGAGTAATGTGTTGCACTAGGATGTTACGATGGCTGTGATGTCACTAGGGGAATGGGAATTTTTCAGCTCCATTATAAACTATGGGACCCGCATAGTATATGCAGCCTTTCATTGACTGAAACATCCTTATGCAGCACACAACTGTAATGAATAATGATCCCTGTACAGCATTTGGGGCGCACAAAAGCCATCTTTGCAAACCATTGATTTAGTCTTTAGTATGACCCCAGGAGATAAAAATAGGCCCCTGTGCCACGCACAAATCACAGAGAGGAGCAGGGCCCTGTCTTAGGTCATTTGAAGCAGGGGACAGGGCCAGGAGGAAGAACTATGTGTCACCACTGGCCTCAGACAGAAGCTCCTGGAAGACGGGCTGCAGAGATGCTCGCAGGGACTGTGAATCACTCCACGCTGGGCAGCGGGACCCGCTGCCCTCTTTCATGGAGCCATAGAAACCAGAAGCTGTGAAATCCTGAAGGTCCTCAGAAATCACTCTGGCTGCAGCCTGCTTTTCCATGGGAGGGACCTGAGTCTATTAGCCAAGGTTGTGCAGCTGTCGTAAAAGATAAACCTTCCTGCCATGGGAACGCAGGGACCCCAACTCCTTTCATCCATGTGGCTTATAGGGCTGGGGAGGGAGAGAAAAAGGCAAGGAGGTCGTGGCAAGAGGTCCTTACCATCCAGGCCTGGAAGCAGCACAGCACTTCCACCCACACCTCCGTCATGGGACCATCCTAACATCACAGAGGTCAAGAAACTCTGCCTAGCTGTTCACCCAAAGGATGAGGACATGTAACTGTGGCAGCTAGCCTCAGCCACACGGTGCAAATCCTGTGGCTTTCCTGAGCCCATCCACCCCTTCGAGAGCAGCAGCTGAACACCTTTTACTGACTGTCCTCCCCCTCTCTCCTGCTCTCTAGTGAACACCTTTTACTGACTATCCTCCCCCTCCCTCCTGCTCTCTAGTGACATCTTTTACTGACTATCCTCCCCCTCCCTCCTGCTCTCTAGTGACATCTTTTACTCACTGTCCTCCCTCTCCCTCCTGCTCTCTAGTGACGTCTTCTACTGACTATCCTCCCCCTCCCTCCTGCTCTCTAGTGACGTCTTCTACTGACTATCCTCCCCCTCCCTCCTGCTCTCTAGTGAACATCTTTTACTGATTGTCCTCCCTCTCCCTCCTGCTCTCTAGTGACATCTTCTACTGACTATCCTCCCCCTCCCTCCTGCTCTCTAGTGAACATCTTTTACTGATTGTCCTCCCTCTCCCTCCTGCTCTCTAGTGACGTCTTCTACTGACTATCCTCCCCCTCCCTCCTGCTCTCTAGTGAACGTCTTTTACTGACTATCCTCCCTCTCCCTCCTGCTCTCTAGTGAACGTCTTTTACTGACTGTCCTCCCTCTCCCTCCTGCTCTCTAGTGAACACCTTTTACTGACTATCCCCCTCTCTCTCCCGCTCTCTAGTGAACACCTTTTACTGACTGTCCTCCCCCTTCCTCCTGCTCTCTAGTGACCGTCTTTTACTGACTGTCCTCCCTCTCCCTCCTGCTCTCTAGTGACGTCTTCTACTGACTATCCTCCCCCTCCCTCCTGCTCTCTAGTGAACATCTTTTACTGATTGTCCTCCCTCTCCCTCCTGCTCTCTAGTGACGTCTTCTACTGACTACCCTCCCCCTCCCTCCTGCTCTCTAGTGAACGTCTTTTACTGACTATCCTCCCTCTCCCTCCTGCTCTCTAGTGAACGTCTTTTACTGACTGTCCTCCCCCTCCCTCCTGCTCTCTAGTGAACACCTTTTACTGACTATCCCCCTCTCTCTCCCGCTCTCTAGTGAACACCTTTTACTGACTGTCCTCCCCCTTCCTCCTGCTCTCTAGTGACCGTCTTTTACTGACTGTCCTCCCTCTCCCTCCCGCTCTCTAGTGAACACCTTTTACTGACTATCCCCCTCTCCCTCCTGCTCTCTAGTGAACGTCTTTTACTGACTATCCTCCCTCTCCCTCCCGCTCTCTAGTACTAGACTTCAGGATACACATTTTTATTGTTTCTAAGTTCATGTTTTCCTTGACTTTTACTCCCTGGGCTATGAAAAAGCAAAATAAGGAAGAAGAAACATTAGCTTCCAGTTTTCCAGGCAAAGGGCATCTGAGAGGAGAGATTATTAGTAACAGAAAAGCGTTGTCTTGTTGGACGTGTCCGGGGTCCTACCCCCACCTGTAATCAGCCTCGATGTTCCTCCCAATGGTCCCAGGTAGTAGAATATTAGAACTGAAAAGACCTCAGGAATCGTTAAGATAGAAGAAAGAAGCTGCCACTTTTATTAATCAGTCATGGAACTTAAGCCTCTCTACTAAACAAGTGAGAATAATGCCTAGACCAGGTTGTGATAAAGACAATGTAGACAAAGTTAGCTGGCCCAAAGCCTGGAGATTCTCAATCAATGCTGCTTGGTTCTGAACTTGAATAAAGCTCAATGCTGTTGTACTATAGCATGTTTTTGTGCCCCCTGACCTGCTAGTGAGATTCACCTGGTGCCTAGGTGAGGGTCTGCATCTGTTAAATGACTCAAGTGCTATGTGTAGGAAGCTACTGTCACCTGGAGAGATTTAGGAGCTGCCTGCTGGGGGATAAGAACAAACGCCAGGCCTCACGCTGCTGGCACATACCTGTTATGACAGCATAGCCAGTGTCCCCACACCACCACCACAGCTCCTCCCTCTAGTCAACCAATTCAAAGCCGAGAGCCCCTTCCCCACGCCACCCCCATCAAGCAGCTCAAGGCCCATCATGAAACCCACCAGACACAGATAAATTCTCATCTGCACTTCCATTTCCTTGGCATGTGAGTTTGAATATTTAATAAATGGTAGTTATTATTTTTATTATTGAGTTTATTATTATGTGCAGGGCACAATGCTATTACCTCCCTTTGAGGGTCTTCACTGCCTCTGAAAGTACATGCTACCCATGGTTGGGACACAAAGATGGATTGTCTCATAAGGGAGATGAGTATGAACACACGGTGCCCCGAGCATCAGATCCAGACTTATAGCACAATCTCTCTAACTAGTCCCCGAGGTATGGAAAGATGATTTAAAATGATTCTGAACCTGACTGGTGGTTGGCGCAGTTGCTAAAGCATCGACCTGGGATGCTGAGGTCTCAGGTTCAAAACCTGGAGGTTGCTGGCTTCAGCATGGGCTCATCTGGCTAGAGAACAGGCTCATCAGCTTGAGCACAAGGTCACTGGCTTGAGTGTGAGATCATCAACATGATATCATGGTCACTGGGTTGAGCCCAAAGGCTGCTGGCTTGAGCCCAAAGTCTCTGGCTTAAGCAAGGGGTCACTAGCTCAGCTGGAGCCCTTCAGTCAAGGCACATAGGAAAAAGCAATCAATGAACAACTGAAGTGCCACAACTATGAGTTGATGCTTCTCATTTCTCTCCTTTCCTGATTCTGTCTCTTCCTCTCTCTCTCTCTCTCTCTCTCTCTCTCTCTCTCTCTTGCTAAAACTGATTGTGAAATATCTCTGTTGGTAGAGGTCTCCAGTGTCCTGAAGACGAGATCCTGGAGCAGGATAAAGGGGGCCTGGAAGTTGGTAGTGAGATTATTGGCTCTGGTGCTGTGATTTATGAAGTTCTAAGAGATGAGGAGGAAGAGACGACGCCATGGGGTTGGGGCACAAGAGCCCAAAGAGGCCTGCCCTCACGGTGCTGAGACATGCCAGGGCGTGCAGGGAAGGATATTTCTGCACAGCCCCGCACTGCCCACTCCAGGAGGCAACCACATGGCAGCAGAGTCAAAGGCTCCATGTCCTTCATGCCAGGAAGCTTGCCCCATCCCAACCCAAAGTCAGTGGCATGCGCTCTGTCATGGGTTCCCAGCACCCAGAGAAGATGTGACTGATTTTCTTTCAAATTCCCAGCATTTGTACATACTCCTATCACAATGAAGAACACTGTCCGTTTCCTCGTCTGTCCACACCGGGATCAGGTGTCACTCTATACCTGTAGAAAGGAGATACTCAATAAATGTTTGCTGACTAACAACTGGCCTCTGCCAGTCACATATGGTGCTGACCCTGAGTCTCACTGGACCCAGGCCTGTCTCTCTGCGGGCCTGACCTGCAGGCACACCCAAGGCCAGCCTTCTCCTGGACCAGCCTTGAAGTAGAACGCCATTCTGACATCAAGAACTTGCTGTTCTTGAACTCGGAGCGGCCTGCCCACCTCCACAGCTGAGTGCTGCCATGCAGGCTCAGTACTCCCTCCTCCCCAGGCCACACAATGCGGACCCAGGCAGCAGGGACCCTCTGGGCAAGCGCGGGACTTGACATGCAGAGGGCAGGGGGCCACCCCAGGTTCCCCAGCTCAGGAGTAATGCCAGCTGTAGTAAATCACCTACCACTGCCACTTGTTCATCCTCAACTTGTTCAACTATAAAGGATGAAATGTAAACAAACTCAGAGCAGGAGTCAGGACTAAAAAGTGAAAGTGAAGGCACCTTAAAAACCTGTTTGTTCAGTCAGCTCTGCCCTTGACCACAGCAGAAAACTAAAAAGCATTGGAGACGTTTTGCCTGCACCTGTGTTTGGATAAGGCTGCCTCCACATGCTCCCTCTGCCCCCGATTACACCTCTGTCCAGGAACGGGGTTGGCTGGCCGCGCGCCTCTGACATGAACATCCCTCAAGTGCAGAAAAGTTAAGTGGGCTATGCAGGGAGCAGAGGAAGGTGCAGGTATTTCTTTAGCATTGTCAGATAAGTGCATCAGCAAAATGGGAAGTGGCAGAGAGCAGACGCTGTCTGTGTTATTTCAAGCTTGTGATCACATCTCACATGCTCTGCTGAGCCAGTGAACAAAGCAACCCTCAGAAAACTGGTGTGTGCGTGGGCCGCACTCAGCCGGCCATAGGTGGCCCCAGCTCTGCTCCACTGGCTGACCAGTGAACCTGACCTCCCCAGAGGGAGACCGTCACTGGCCTTGGTGTCTCTGGGACTCCTGCTGCATACCTGCTCAGTTCAATATTTACTGAACACTTACTAAGGTCAAGCATGACCTTGATCTTTTTGATAGCTACAGAAAAGAAAGACCTGCCCTCCCTGTACTCAACTACCTCCCAGTCAGAGCCATGGAGGAAAGTTCTCTTACCCAGCACTTCCAGTAGGTCACACTCCTGCTCAAGAACTTGCAATAGCTCTCTCCTACTATGGTATCAAGAACAAATTCCTCTGCCTGACTTTCAAGCCCTTACCCCCAACCTAGACCCACCTTATCTTGCTAACTACAGGGGGTTCTCAGGTTATGACATAGTGACGTAACCCAAATTTTGGTTTAAGTCGAAAACACACCCTAACCTAAGTCACTTACCTATCCTAACACAGTTGTAAAATCATAATCTAGACACAAAAACACAACTAAGCCACAGAAAAACAAAAGGACGTGAATATGCTATACTGTACACTGTACTGTAGTAACAGAAAAAAAATAAGTGTAAAACAAATTCTTTACCTTTATTCCTGTGGTTGGCTCCCACACCGGAAGAGGCATTGCAAGATGGGAGAGAGTGACCTATTGGGAGGGGGAAGCTGGAGAGGCAGGAGAACCTGCAGAAGGTGCTGGAGATACTGGGTCAGGAGAATCGGGATTGCCTGAGGAACATGCAGGAGACGCTGGAGATGATTCTCCCTAAACTAAGTCTTTATGAGAGTGAGTGCCATAAACTTGAAACGTGGTGTGTTGAGACTGTCGTAACCCGAGGACCCCTGGCATAGCCCAAACCCTCCATCCTTGCAGGTAAAATGTGGCAATTGTGCCAGGCCCTTCCTGTCTTCATTAAGCATGCTATGACTTCTTACCCAAACCCTCAAAGACCTAGCTCAAATTTCATATGTGCTGCATGATCCTGGCATTTCTGCATCCCGTCCTGGCTTTCTGTGGCTCAGGCCCAGGGTCTGTGATCACTCCTCATCCCTCTCCTTCTCCCTCTGCTTCCTCCTTCTGAACTCCAGTTCACTGAGAATAAGCCACAGAGCTACACTAATTCTTCTCTAATTGCTTCAAGCAGTCTCTTTTTAGCACTCTCTCTCTCTCACTAGATTATAAGGTCCTGAAGGGCAGAGACTATTTAATTAAGCTCAATTCAACAAATATTTATCGAACACCGACCATAATCCCCTGACTATGTTGATGTGTTGACTGACAGGCTGGTCCAGGCCCCAGGCTCCTCCAGGCAGATGGGCAGCTTTTATGAGAAAGAATTTAAGCTACAACTTTATGCAAATCTCAGCACTGCATCCTACCCTGCATGACCTCGGGGCATCCCTGAAATTAAGTGAAAGTACAAGCTAGACTCAGAGCCACCTTGAGAAATAGAAAAACATTCCTTCTCCCCCCCACCCCCGTAAGGCCAAGCATCCTGAGGGTTCCACCTGATCTAGCAGGAAAAGGTGTAGTAATGCCACCTGACCTGTGGGGACCTTCCCTCAGAGAAACGGAAGCCCCAGCGTCTGTGTCTGCCCTGCAGCCAGAGGATGAGCCCCTGACGGGCAGATACCTTCTCCATGCACACTGCCCCATCCTCTCCCACGACCTTGAGGGCTGCAGGCCCACCCCATTTTCCAGGACAGATGCCTCAGGTGCCACCTGTGTGCTGGTTCCCTGTTTCTTTTCCCAACACTCTACCCCGACCCGCCCTTCCTTCCAGAAGAAGAGAGGAAGCAGCTGGATTCCAGCGGATCACATTTTTTGCGCGTTTAACTACTGCCATCTAGTGGCCATGTGGCATAAACCAAACTCTCCTCTAACCCTCATAAAAGCCCCTTCCTCCTTTCTCCGAAAGAGAGAGATGTCTCCATTTCATGCCCAAGAGGCCCTAGAAACTACAAAGACCACCAAGAGCTTCAGTATTCTCAGGAAATTACTTGAACATTTGCCAACCTGTAGACGTTGTGATAGGGGGCCCTCCCTGGGGTGAAGGCTTTCTGCGCACTGAGGAGTCACAAGATAGGGAGAGGTGAGTAGGGAGAGAGAAAGGAGGAAGCAGAGGGAGAAGGAGAGGGGTGGGGAATGATCACAGACCCTGGGCCTGAGCCACAGAAAGCCAGGCCAGTGAGGGAAAGGTGTGCCAGAGGTGCCCCAGCCCCATACCAGTTGAATTACCTGTAGGATCTGAAATGAAGAAATTGAACCTTCCCTGGGGCTCTGGCCTGAAAGACAACGAGGACGCCATGGGGCTGCCCGTCCACCTTCACCTCGTGCATGCGTGAGCTTCCTGGTCTCCAAGAGCATGTTCCTGGTTTCACAGACACACTGAGCACTTGGGGGGCTGACCCGCTCCTGGAAGTGGCACACCCTCATTCTCACTGACATCCCTCCATCCCTGACTCCACCCTCCATCTTTCCATCACCAGAGTGGCTCTCAGTGAATAAAACATGCACCTCGGCTGAGAGCAAGACAGACAAGACCCAAGGCAACCACCCCGAGCCATCGTGACTCCAACTTCTAGTCATTCGGTCCCTTTTCCTCTGCTCACTGTTCTGACCTCTCCCCTCTCCGCCCCATGCCTGCCTTTATGCCCTCTTGTTCCACATGAAAGAAATAGCTTTGATGAAGGAAGTAAGAATAAAAACACAACCAAGCAGGCTGGCACCCCTTGGTTCTCCTCCCCCACCCCGAGAGAGGCTGCCCGTCCCCACACCCTACCCGGGAGACCACTGCCATCAGTGACACCTGCCAAGGTGATGAGGAGGGCTATTAAGCAAATACATTATGGACTATTTCACATTAGAATCCATTTTTTTCCCCCTTTGATGCCAACATAACTAATAAAAATGCACTTTATCTTCTTGGATTTATGGGCTCATAAAGCTGCTTTCATGTACCTTAGGGAATTGGGATTAAAGGAGAATTAAACATCTCGGTGGAAGCCCATGCAGGTGAGGGGGTGGGCAGGTGCTGAAGGGGGTGGGGAGAAGAAGAGTGAATCAAGGACAAGAAATAAACCGAAGTAAAAACTTAGCAAAATATGGCTTTAATATATTGTAAAAGAATAAAAACCTCATAAAAAGTTATCACCAGACATGAGGAGTTCGTAATGCTGCCCATTGTGGCTTCTGGGAGGAACTTTCTGGGAGATGAGAATCGTTAAGTAGAAGTGAGCTCAGAGCGGCAGGGAGGGGCATGGAGGAGCAGCAGGAGGAGCTGCCCACAAAGGCAGTAGCCAGAGGAGCTCCCAGCTCAGAGGCAGTGGGGGCCCCATTGTCAGTCAGCCCACAGGGGTCAGGGGGAGATGGCTGGGCCCAATGTCCACAAAGGAGCGTCTCCTGACTTCCGCCAATCAGCCATAAGACTGGAGATGAATTGCCTCATCTCTCAGTTTCTTATTTTCCTCCGTTAACCAGGAACTGAAGCACCCTGGCTACCTTCTGCCCAGTCATTGCAGGAACCAAAGAGAGCATGGGGAGGCATGGAGCTTTCATTGAGTCAGCCCAGAAATCTGAACCACTCTTGTCATTACTTTTCCTTCATCCTCAAATCCAGGCCATCACCAGTCTTGTCATTTCTACCTCTAGAATCTCTTTTGTCCTTTTCTTTTTCTCCACCATCTGCCGTTCCCAGGTGCAAGCCACTGTCACTCCCCACTTAGGCTGCTGCAATTCCCTCCTGGGGCATCTTCCAAGTTCATCCTCCATGCAGAGGCTGGAGTGATCATGTAAAGATAGAAATTAGCCTAACCAGGCGGTGGCGCAGTGGATAGAGCATTGGACTGGGATGCTGAAGACCCAGGTTCGAGACCCCGAGCTCGCCAGCTTGAGTGCGAGCCCATCAGGCTTGAGCAAAAGCTCACCAGCTTGGACCCAAGGTCGCTGGCTCCAGCAAGGGGTTGCTCGGTCTGCTGAAGGCCCGCAGTCAAGGCACATGTGAGAAAGCAATCAATGAACAACTAAGGTGTCGCAATGGCAACGAGAAACTAATGATTGATTCTTCTCACCTCTCTCCGTTCCTGTCTGTCTGTCCCTATCTATCCCTCTCTCTGACTCTCTCTCTGTCCCTGTAAAAAAAAAAAAAAGATAGAAATTAGCTGGCCTCCCCTGCTTACATCTCTTCACAGGCTTTCCTCTGAAGTCAGGACAATGTTCAGAATCCTTAACCAGGTCTCGAAGGCCCGACCTAGCCAGGCATGTTTCCAAACTTATTCCTGACCCAGGAAGACAGGGGCTTCCTTCTGCTCCTTTGCCACGCTGAGCCTGTCCTGACTTTCTGCAGAGAGCGTCCCACACAAACCCTCTTTCCACGGTTGCCTGTCTCTATGGATTAGTCTCAACCAAGTGTCGCTTAGACCTCCACCAAATGTAAGCCACCTGTGTTCTGACTCAATGCTTTTCCTACATCACAGTTGGGGTATAACTGACATCACAATTCGAGTGATATGTTTACCTATGTATTTAAATTTCCTACCTGCCTCTCCTACTAAACTGTAACTCTTCGGACACCTATTTGGAGGCCAATTTGGCTGAAGATTGTAAGAGGGAGTATGATAAGAAATGAGGCCAGCTCCTGCAGGGCCTCTGGATCATGATGAAGACTTTTTATTTTATTCTATGTTCAAAGGGAAGCCATTGAGATGTTTTCAGCAGTGGCTTCAATGTGTTTTAGAGCAAACGGAAAAATGGAGAAAACACTGAAAAGGCTTTTGCAGCTAGCTGGTCAGAGGTCTTGGACTAGAGTGATGGTGTTGTTGATGGGATATGATTTTAGAGAGTGAATCCCCATGCTTTGGGAGCACCTTAGATGTGATAGTCTTACACAGTGAATGTATAATAAAGATCCAACAGCCTTTATTTTCCTGATACACATCAATGTTTGTAGACATTTGTGATAATTCTTCCTAATGATCATCCTTATTCATTGTATAGGGTTTTATGTCCCTTTTCTTTTGCCAAAGAATTATTAGTGATCCAAAATGCCTTGATAGTTAGTAGGTACATTTCCCCTTTCGGTTGACTCCAGCTTTGTTCTAAGTGATTTCAGAATTCCCCAACACATTTTCTTGCATTTTTTTAACCTTATTTTTTCTTAAGTGAGAAGTAGGGAGGCAGAGTGACAGACTCGTGCATGCACCCCAACCAGGATGCACCCTGGTTGGGGTGCAAACCCCCTATCAGACAATGCTCTGCCCATCTGGGACCGTTGCTCTGTTGCTCAGCATTGAGCTATTTTAGCATCTGAGGCAAAGCCACAGAGCCCTCCTCAGCACCTGGGGCCAACTTGCTTCAACCGAGCCATGGCTGTGGGAGGAGAAAAGAGAGATAGAGACAAGAAAGAAGGGAGTAGGGGAGGGGTAGAGAAACAGATGATAATTTCTCCTGTGTGTTCTTACCAGGACTCGAACCCAGGGCTCATGCTCTATCACTGAGTCAACTGGCCAGGGCCACTTCCTTGCATTTGAAACTGTTTTAACCACAATCCTAGAAAGTGCTGTATTATAGTTGATGGGAGCAGTGTTGCTCCAGGGGCCTTGGGAGCCAGAGGACTGGGCTGGAGCTGCTCTGAAGAACGATTCAGAAGGAAAGAGGACAGACCAATTCAGAGAAGAGATTGGGCTCCTGGAACTAGCCCAGTCCCCAAGAACCTGTGTGATGTGAGACAAGTGGCACCCCACGGCTTAGAGCCAAGCAAATCCTTGTTCTTCTAGGACTTTTATTCATCCAGCACCATTATTGAGGACCTACTATGTGCTAGATGCTGTCCATTAGCAACAGGATGATAAATGGCAAAGAAAGCACCTTGGTGGATAAAATGTTTTGAAAAGCTAAAACCATGTATAACAAGGTGTCAGTGGAAGGGACAAGGGAAGTGGGGACAATCTTGGCATTTCAGACCAGGGACTTTGGTGTCCAGAAAGGGCTCATCTGTGAGCTACTGACTATTCCCTTACCTTGTCCTTGTCCTCCTCACAGAGAGATCATGATTTGAAGAAAATTTCCTGGCAATCAGCTCATATGTGATTTATAAGTTTATGGTTCTAAGAGGCCTCTGAATGTCAAGGCATAGATCTCAGTAATTAATCCTAGGAGGTCTCTAATGAGGAGGAGATTGTGCTGTGTGGAAGTTGTTTTAATCCTAAACAGCTTGTGTTATCTAACAAATGAGAACAATTCACACCCAATAAATGTCACTTTGATAAGTGCTACTAGAGGTTATAAATCTGACAAACAATACACATGTAGGATCTTGCCCACACTTGCTCTTCCTCAGCCCACCTCCTGCAGTTCCTCTCCCTCCCTGTGCTTCGGGGAGCCCATCTCTGCCCAGTGTCACCCCTGGGGCTCCACATGGGGAGACACACGGCCAGCCTCTCCATGGTACCACCACCACGGTCCCTGCATCCACGTGGAAGCTTTGCAATTGCCTGGCAAATTTGGGTCATTTTATGTGCAAAAGTTGATGATTCAAACAGATAAATAAAGCCAAACAAACCCAAACAAAAAGCCCATGTCCCTGCTTTCTTCTCCACTTTTATGCAGGACACATCAGAGGCTGTTGGGAGTGGGCTAAGATGATAAAAATCATCCCGGCTCATCATCAGAGAGCATTTAAGTGATTAAATGTGTTTTACGGAATGAAGAAAACTGCAAAGATCCTATGTTTCCCCTCTAGGCTCACAGTGGATCTATGCCGTTTGCTATACAGAGAAGTCATTTATCTTGTACATCACTTCCTCTCAGCTCCATGAACGGGCCCATATGGGCATGGAAGGATGGAGGTTTCTGGGTTCCGTCGCTCTGCAGTAAAGGTACAGGTAAATTAAATTTATACAGAACAAAATTGCTAAAAGAGAATGGTCCTGTATGATTCCAGCTATGCAACAATCTGGAAAAAGCAAAGTTATAGAGACAGTAAAACGATTGGTGGTTGCCAGGCGTTAGAGGGGAGGGAGGATGATCAGATGAGGCACAGGGCTCTATAGGGCAGGGAGACGCTTATGTGGGATACTGTGATAATGGGTATGTGATACACTTCTCAAAACCCACAGAATGTACAACACAAAGGGTGAACCCTAATGTAAACATGGACTTTAGTTAATAATTATATTGATGGCCTCATATATAAATAAATATTAATTATATATTAATATTAACTCATCAGTTGTAGCAGATACACCTCACTAATGCAAGATGTTTATAATAAAAAAATTTATACAATACCACATATAGTTCATGTACATAAAGATGTACACTGGAACCCTATATGATCCTATTAGCCAATATCACCCCATTAAATTTAACAAAAATAAATAAATCTAAAGCAATAATAATAAAGAAAATTTGGGAGTGGGAGCAGAGGAATATATGAAAGGTTTCTATACTTTCTGCTCAATTTTTCTGTAAACCTAAAACTGTTCTGAAAACATATTAATTTAAAGGTGGGGTTACTTATGGCTCCTTGGGCTCAGGATCACAAGACACCTTGAAAACAGATCAGTGCTCACCTTTAGCAAGCACTGGCTTCAATAGCACAGGATATCATGGTCAAACCGAGCTCAAGCTGACAGTAATGAGAGGGCTCTCAGGTGGCTTTAGAAAGGTCATTTCCCAACCCACTGACCACTTCCTTAACTACCTCCCCCAATTTGCATCTCTTCACACCTTAGGTGTCACATTCACCTGCTGGAGGATGAGCTCTATGACAGCAAAGTAGACTAGGCCTATTTTGTTAATTGCTGTATCCTTAGGGTCTGGCACTGTGCCTAGAACATCATAGAGACTCAATAAATCATTGAAGAATTAATAAATAAGTGAATATAATCACACATCCACTTATTCATCAAATATCTCTCAAGTTTCTTTGATTCACCATCCCAGGGGTTGTGGAGAAAGTGAATACTTATAAATCATGATCTCTACCTTTAGGGGCTTATAGTCTATTGGATAAAACCCATCTAATTTGTAAATTACAGTTCTGGACAATATATGATAAGTTTAGGAGTTACAGCCTAGTACTATCTGCCTGCTGTCATGATAGACATGTGGCCAATAAAGTAGTACAGTGCTTGACAAATGGGAAGCTCCACAAATGTTTAGCAACTCCCTTTTTCAAAAGTGTCTAGCAAGAAATTGATTATCAGATCCTATTCTCCTCTATTTTCATAGCAGAATCCCACAATCTAATGCTATGTATGGGGTCTCTTGGTCCCACCCTTGATAAATAACAACAATCATTTTTAATTGCAGAGTCTTACAGTTTATAAGTATAATGTAATTCACATGCACACACACATACACACATACTCACACACACACATTTGGTACTCCCAGCCCTGGATATCAAGACTGAAAAGAAGTAGCCTATTTGGGATCTAGAACTATTTCAAGAGGAAAGGGGAACTAAGATGTTCAGGGTGACTGGGAGTGCCAGGCACTGTGCTGGGGGCTTTATGCAGCATCTCATTTCCCCTCCCAGGGGGGTGGGTGCTAGAAGAAGGGTGTTATCTCCAAGCTGCTGAAGAGGAAACTAAATATCTGAGGGATTATGACAGTTTCAGCTAATTGGCATCAGAGAAAGCCACCTTACTAAGACTGGGAGTCATAACAAATCTATCTAATACGTCAAAACAAATACAAACAGGTAACCAAAATGGAGAGACGAAGAAATGGTCCATACGAAAAAATAGGAGAAATCTCCAGAGAAAAAGAGTTAAATGAAATGGAGGCAAACAATTTACCAGATATAGAGTTCAAAAAGATGGTTATAAATATGCTCAAAGAACTTAGTCAGAACTTTAGCAAAGATATAGCAAGTATAAAAAGGAACATAAAAACCACAAAAAAAAGAACTAATCAGAAATGAAGAATGTAATGTTTGAAATGAAGCTCTGGATGGGCTCAGTGGATAAATTGTCTAGCCAAAGCACTAGAGGTTGCAGGTTCAATCCCTAGTCAGGTCACATGTGACAAGCAATCAATGAACACACAACTAACTGGAACCACTAAGTAAAATAAAATAATGAATTGATGCTTCTCTCTTTCTCTCTCTCTCTCTCTCTCTCTCTCTCTCTCTCTTTCTTTACATCTCTCTCTCTCTCTCAAATCAATAGAAAAAATTTTTAATTAAGAATACACTAGAAGAAATAAATAGTAAGTTGAATAAAGTAGCAATTTGGAATCAGCAATTTGGAAGACAAGGTAGCAAAAAGCACCCAATCAGAGCAGCAAAATAAAAAAAGAATTTTAAAAAATGTAGGTAGTTTAAAGGATCTTTGGGATAACATGAAGCCTAACAGCATCTGTATCATGGAGGTATCAGAAGGAGAAGAGAGAAAGCAAGAGATCAAAACCTACTTGAAGATATAGTGACTGAAAACTTTCCTAACCTGGTGAAAGAAAAAGACATGTAAGTCCAGGAAGTGCAGAGAGTCCCAAACAAGATGAATCCAAAGAGGTTCACACTAAGACATAACATAATTAAAATGGCAAAGTTAAAAACAAAGAGAGAATCTTTAAAGCAGCAAGAAAAAGACAGTCAGATACCTACAAGGGAGATCTCATAAGACTGTCAGCTGATTTCTCAACAGAACATTTCATACCAGAAGGGATTGGCATGAAATATTTAAAGTGATAAAAAACAAGGACCTACAACCATGACTACTTTACCCAGCAAGGCTATCATTTAAAATTGAAGGAGAAATAAAGAGCTTCCCAGAAAAAAAAAATGTTAAAGGAGTTTGTTATCACCAAACCAGTATTACAAGAAATGTTAAGGGGCCTTCCTTCAAGAAGAAGAAAAAGGAGGAGAATGAGAAGAAGAAGAGGAAGAGGAGGAGGAAAAAGAAGAAGAACAGAGGAGTGTAGTTAAATAAAATTGTAATAAATACACACCTATCAATAATTACTTTAAATGTAAATGGTTTATTTAAATATATATGTTCTAATCCAAAGACATAAGGTAGCTGAATGGATTAAAAAATAAGACCCATATATGCTGTTTACAAGAGACCCACCTCAGAACAAAAGATATGGACAGACTGAAAGTAAAGAAATGGAAAAAGATATTTCATGCAAATGGAAAAAAAAATTTTTTAAATTGCATAGAAATACTTATATATAACAAAATAGACTTTAAAACAAAGTCTATAGGAAACAACAAAGGACACTCACAAAGATGACGGGAGCAATCTAACAAGAGAATATAACCCTTGTGAACATTTTTGCACCCAACATAGTAGCACCTAAATATATAAAGCAAATCTTGAGTGACATAATAAGAAAGATCAACAATAATACACTCATAGTAGAGGATTTTAACACCCTATTTAACAATCTTCCAGATAGAAAATCAACAAGGAAATGGCAGCCTTAAATGACATATTAGATCAGCTGGATTTAATTGATATCTTTAGACTATTTCACCCCAAAGCAACAGAATATACATTTTTTTCAAGTGCAAATGGAACATTTGCTAGGATATATCACATGTTAGGACACAAAACAAGCCTCAATAAATTTAAGAAGATTAAAATCATATCAAGCATCTTCTCTGAACATAATGGTATGAAACTAGAAATCAATCACAAGACAAAAACTGAACAAATGCATGGAGGTTAAATAACATGTTACTAAAACAACAAATGGATTAACAATGAGATCAAGGAACAAATCAAAAGATACCTTGAAACAAATGAAAAAGAGAACACAAGAACTCAAAATCTGTGGAACACAGCAAAAGCATTTATAACAGGGAAATTCATAACATATAGGCCTACCTCAAGAAATAAGAAAAATCTCAAATAAACAATCTAAGTTTACACTGAAAGGAACTAGAAAAAGAACAATAAACAAAGCCCAAAGTGAAGAGAAGAAAGGAAATAATAAAGATTAGAGCAGAAATAAGTATAACAGAGTCTAAAACACAATACAAAAAAATCAGTGAAACCAAGATCTGGTTCTTTGAAAAGATAAATAAGATTGGCAAACCTTTAACCAGACTCAACAAGAATAAATGAGGAAGAACCCAAAACTGAATCAAGAAGAATCAGAAATTCTGAATAGACCAATTACAACTAATAAAATTAAAACAGAAATTAAAAAAGAAAACTCCCAACAAATCAAAGTCCTGAATCAGATAACCTCACAGGTGAATTTTACCAAACATTCAAAAAAGAAATAACTGCTATCCTTCTCAAACTGTTCCAAAAAATTTAAGAGGAAAAAGACTTCCAAGCTCATTTTACAATGTAAACATTACTCTAATTCCAAAACCAGATAAGAAAAGTACAAAGAAAGAACATTATAAACCATTATCCCTGATGAACAAAGATGCTAAAATCTTCAACAAAATATTAGCAAATTGGATCCAGCAATACATTGGAAAGATTATACATCATAATCAAGTGGGCTTATTCTAGGGATGCAAGGTTGGTACAACATCCACAAATCGATAAACATGATTCACCACATAAACAAAATACAGGATAAAAACCACATGATCATATCAATGGATATAAAAAAGCATCTGGGTCCTCACCGGTTGACTCAGTGGTAGAGCATTGGCCCGGTGTGTGGATGTCCCAGGTTCAATTTCTGGTCAGGGCACACAGGAGAAGCACCCAACTGCATCTCTACCCTTCCCCCTCTCCTTTCTCTCTCTCTTTCTTTTCCTCCCACAGCCAAGGTTCTATTGGAGCAAAGTTGGCCAAGGCTCTGAGGATGGCTCCATGGCCTCCGCCTCAGGTGCTAGAATGGCTCCGATTGCAATGGAGCAACACCCCAGATGGGCAGGGCATCGCTCCCTACTGGGCTTGTTGGGTGGATCCCGGTCAGAAATATGTGGGAGTCTGTCTCTCTGCCTCCCTGCATCTCACTTCAGAAAATAAAAAAATTTAAAATAAAAGAAAGAACATCTGATAAGATCCAGAATCCATTTCAAATAAAAACTCTCAACAAAGTAGGAGTAGAGAGAATATACCTCAACATAATGAAGGCCATATATGACAGAGCTACTGCCAGTATTATACTCAATAGGCAAATGCTAACAACATTTTGTAGGAGATGACCCTACACCAATAGAAATGGCAGTTAACTGCAGAGCAAGAGTTACTTGGAGACAAAAGATCTTGGAGTATATTAGCCATAGGAGACATTGGCCTGGGTTACTTGAATGCAAGTACGCAGGATTCTTGGACAAATGCCTTCAAGAACCAGATGTCCTTTATGATTGATAAGCTCTGAGACTCTGACTCTTCTTGTGCCCTTGTTCATGAAAGAAACAATAGACGTGCAGGGTTGGAGATGAAACAGATGGGAAAAAAGGTTTGTGTAGCTTTCTAGTTTTATCTGCTGAGCTATGGCTTTTGGAACTCAATAAATATTCAGTGGCGCAGTTTATCAGGGCTGAATCTGCCTAAGAGTTTCAGCCCTCTGCCTAGTTATTTGAATCTGATGTGTCTTTTGCCTCACAAGTCCTAACCATAAAGAAATTCATAACAACATTTCCCTCAAGTTTAGGAACAAGACAGGGATATTCGCTTTCACTACTCTAATTCAACACAGTAATGAAAGTTCTAGCCACAGAAATCAGAAAAAAAACAAAAAAGAAAGAAAGAAAAGGCATTCAAATTGGAAAGGAAGAAGTAAACCTGTCATTATTTGCAGGTGACATGATACTGTATATGGAAAACCTTAAAGATTCTACCAAAGAACTACTAGAACTTATAACTGAATCCAGTAATATAGCAGCATAAAAAATAAATATCCAGAGGTCAGTTGCATTTTTATACACCAACAATGAACTCTCAGAAAAAGAAGCTAAGAAAAAAAATCCATTTACAATTGCATCAAAAAATATGTAGGGCCTGACCAGGCAGTGGTACAGTGGATAGAGCATCAGACTAGGACGCGGAGAACCCAGCTTCGAAACCCTGAGGTCATCAGCTTGAGCATGGGCTCATCTAGTTTGAGCAAGACTCACCAATTTGAGCCCAAGGTCACTAGCTTGAGCAAGGGGTCACTCAGTCTGCTGTAGCCCCCCAGTCAAGGCACATATGAGAAAGCAATCAATGAACAACTAAGGTGCTGCAACAAAAAATAGATGCTTCCCATCTCCCTTCCTATCTGTCTGTCCCTATCTGTCCCTCTCTCTGCCTCTCTCTGTCTCTGTCATAAATATATATATAAATGAATAAATTTAACCAAGAATGTAAAAGACTTGAATTCAGAAAATTATAAGAAACTGAAGAAGATACAAACAAGTGGAAGCATATACCACGTTCATGGATAGAAAGAATTAACATCATTAAAATGTCCATACTGCTTAAAGGTGCCTGACCAGGCGGTGGCGCAGTGGATAAAGCGTCAGACTGGGATGCAGAAGACCCAGGTTGGAGACCGTGAGTTCGCCAGCTTGAGTGCGGACCTATCTGGCTTGAGCAAAAGCTCGTCAGCTTGGACCCAAGGTCGCTGGCTCCAGCAAGGGGTTGCTCGGTCTGCTGAAGGTCCGTGGTCAAGGCACATGTGAGAAAGCAATCAATGAACAACTATGGTGTCGCAACGGCAACGAAAAACTGATAATTGATGCTTCTCATCTCTCTCCATTCCTGTCTGTCTGTCCCTATCTATCCCTCTCTCTGGCTCTCTCTCTGTTCCTGTAAAAAAAAAAAAAAAAAAAAAAAAAAGTCCATACTACCCAAAGCAATCTATAGATTTAATGCAATCCTTAATAAGATACCAATGACATATTTCACAGAACTAGAACAAATATTCCAAAAATTTATATGGAGCCACAAAAGACCCCAAAAAGAGCCTCAGCAATCTTGAGAAAGAAGAGCAAAGTTAAAGGAATCACACTACCCGATATCAAACTACAATAAGTTCCCAAGTTACATCTGACTTATATAGAACCCGCACTTAAAAATGAAATACCATAAGGGCTATTAGTAATCAACTGCAATTGGACATCAGTGAAAATGATATCATAGAGTTACTCGACTCCCATGGCAAAGAACTAACCAGTGAAGGCCTTATGGAACTAGAGTAGCAGATGATAGCATTTAGGAAAAAAAACAAAGATCTAAAAACTCCAGAACCAAAAAAAGTTTCCTACAGAAGAGTTAGCTCATACTTTTCTTCTTATTGAAGCAGGAATGGCAAGGATAGAGGAGCAATACCCTGACACAGAGAGGTTCACCAGAGTTTAATGCACAGTTATTGAAGGCCTAAGATGCTAATGGGCCATTTATGATGTGAAAAAGAAAAGCTCTGTAGAAACTTACCTTGACACCTACTTCAAGAAACTGACTCCAGCAGCAGAAACAAAGCCTGACTCTTCAACACCAGCCCCATCCTCTCCAACAAGTCCATCATCTTCTGCATCATCCAGGATTGTTCAAGGTTGCATTTGACAATGTTGAAGTATTTATATGCACAGCAAGGTAAAAATAAATACTATGTTACAACAAACATCTAAGTGCATTTAATAGGTAAATGTGCCTGTTCAACTTACATATAAATTCAACTTAAGAACAAACCTACAGAACCTATCTCGTTTGAACCTGGAGACTGCCTGTGTATTACAAGGCCATAGTAATCAGAACAGCATGGCACTGGCATAAAAGTAGACATACAGATCAATGGAAGAGAATAGAGAGCCCAGAAATAAACCCATGCCTCTATGGCCAATTAATATTCAACAAAGGAGGCAAGAACATACAACAGGGTACAGACAGTCTCTTCAATAAGTGGTGTTGGAAAAGTTGTACAGGTACATGCAAAAAAATGAAGTTAGACTACCTTTGTACACCATACACAGAAATAAACTTACAATGGATTAAAGAATTAATGTAAGACTCAAAACCATAAAAAACCTAGAAGAAAACAAAGGCAGTAAAATTTTAGACATTTCTCATAATAACATTTTTTTCTGATATGTCTTCCTGGGCAAAGGAAAGAAAAGAAAAAATAAATATATGCAACTACATCAAATTAAAAAGTTTTTGCACAGCAAAGGAAACCATTAACAAAATGAAAAGACAACCCACTGAATGGGAGAGCATATTTACCAATGATAGATCTGATAAGGAGTTAATATCCAGAATTTATAAAGAACTCATACAACTCAATACCAAAAAAAAAAAACAATCCAATTTTTAAAAATGGGAAAAGGACCTGAATAGACACTTCTCCAAAGAGGACATACAGACGGTCAATAGACATATGAAAGATAACTCAATGTCACTAATCATCAGAGAAATGTAAATTAAAACCACAGTGAGATATCACCTCACACATGTCAGAATGGCTATTATCAATAATTCAACAAACAAATGTTGACGAGAATGTGGAGACAATGCAAACCTCGTGCACTGTTGATGGGAATGCAGATTGGTGCAGAAACTGTGGAAAACAGCATGGAGTTTACTCAAAAAAAGTAGAAATGGAACTGCCTAATAACCCAGCGACTCCACTTCTGGGAATATATCCAAAGAAACCCAAAACACTGATTGGAAAGACTTTATGCTTCCCTATGTTCATTGGGGCATTATTTATAATAGCCAAGATTTGGAAGCAGCGTGAGTGGGCATTAGTGGATGAGTGAATAAAAAGGATGTAGTACCTTTATGCCGTGGAATACTATTTGTCAAAAAAAAAGAACTCTTACTTTTTATGACAGTATGGATGAACTGGAGAGTATTATACTAAGTAATATAAGCCAGTCAGAGAAAGATAAATACCATATGATTTCACTTACACGTGGAATCCCATGAACAAAATAAACAAACAAACAAAATAGAAACAGACTCATAGATAAAGAAAACAAATTGACAGCTATCAGAGGGGAAGGGTTTGGAAGGCAGAGTGAAAAACACAAAGGAATTAAACAAACAAAGCCCCGCATAAGCACAGATAACTATAAGGCGATTAACATAGGGAAGGGAGGAGAAGGTGAAGGGGAGATAAATGGTGCTGGAAGGAGACTTGATTTGTGGTGATAAACACACAATACAATATACGGATGATGCATTATAGAATTGTATACCTGAAACCTATATAATTTTATTAACAAATGTCACCTCAATAAATTTAATAAACATTTTAAGAAATAAACACTTAGAGGAGAACTAGAAAAAAAATCAAAATTTATTTTCTCACAGTTGTGGAGGCTGGAAGTCTAAGACCAGAGTTCCAGTGTGGTTGAGTTTCACCTGCTGAGGACTACATGTTTGTCTTCCCCCCAAATTCACATGTTGAAACCTTAATCTGCATCGTGATATTTGGAGATGGGGTCTTTGGAAGGTAATGAGGTCATGGGGGTGAAGGCCTCGCTATAACATTAGTGTCCTTATAAACAGAGACTCAAGGGAGCTGGCTTCCTTTCCATCTGCTCTACCGTGTAAGGATGCGAAGAGAGGACAGCACCTGTGACCTGGAAAGTGAGAGGCTGGGTCTGTCAGCATGCTGACCTCAGACTTCCCATCTCCAGAACCATGAGCACTGAATTCTGTTGTTTAGGCCTCCCGTCTATATTATTTTTCCTATAGCAGCCCAAAGGGGGTAGAACGGACTTCACCTAAACCTAATTACATTCCGAAGACCTCACCTCCAAATACCACCCCATGAATTTTGAAGTGTCACAATTCAGTCCACAACACCTTCCCTGGGCTTAATCCCAGTATCTCTGGCTGCAAAACCAGGTCATTTTCTTTGGTTTTATTGAGCCAAGAACAGCCATTTAAGCCAGGCTTAATGTCTTAGATCCCGACTCAGGCATTTTCAGTCTTAGGAAAAGAATCAACTCAGGCTATTAACAGAGACAGACGATTGCCTTTTATTTCTTTTCTCTTTGTTTATTCTAAAAGGGAAG
This sequence comes from Rhynchonycteris naso, assembly GCA_037038555.1. Taxonomy (NCBI): domain Eukaryota; kingdom Metazoa; phylum Chordata; class Mammalia; order Chiroptera; family Emballonuridae; genus Rhynchonycteris; species Rhynchonycteris naso. Next base: position 19,354,127 of record CM073003.1, read on the forward strand.
AGTGATGAGTTAGCTTCTATTGTCGGAGTAACAACGAGGATATTTCTGGCAGTCAGTGCACAAGGAAACATGTCCGGAACTAGAGCCTCAGAGGCTCCCCACCCCACCCCACCCCGCCAAGGCATCCGCAGTATGAACTAGTCCCCTCTCCATATGTACAAAAGTCATCGTAATCATTGCAGCTAGTATGAATACAGTCCAGCCAACTTCTTCATTTAAAATTCAGCCATGGCAGCGGCTCCCCAATGTCATGGGCAGAGCAGGCCGCAGGGTCCTGCAGCATCACATAGGACAGTGTGGGAGAACCCATACGGCACAGAACCCTGTGACATGACTGTGACAGGCCTCCCCATGACCCTGCAGAGCCCTCTCCCCCTCCCTTTCTGCCAATGACTTCTGGACCAACTCTGGCTCCTCCAGGCTTCCAGAGGGCAGACGTGCCCAGCCTCTGCCTTCCTTCCACAAAGGTCCTACGTCACACCCTGCTATCTCTCTAGTCCAAGCTCTTCAACTCCCTCAGCCTCTCAAAGCTGCCAACCTCTCCTTTCTTTCCAGTCCCAGTGACCCCAACGGAAGCTGACATTCCAAGGCACAGGAGCTGGTCTGTCTCATCAAGTGAGGACGCTGGCTCAGATGGCCTTGGGCCTCAGCCATTGTCTGGCAGGCAAAAATGAGCGTTGGCAACATGGGGGAAAAAATTCTTCCAAAGAAAAGACATGTGACCAGAAACCCTGTCGTAATTTCAGCAGAGTCCCCTGGTCCTCAAGGAGACAGGCAGGCAGGCGAGGAATGCCCCCCTGGAATGGTAGTGCTAGGAAGAAACCCAAACATCATCTTGTCCGAACCTTGCCTTCCACAGAGAAGGTAGCTCAGAAAAGAACAGGCCACGCAGGGACAGGTCATGCTATCTGGAGCCCCCAGACAGCAGGCGTCCCTGAGGTTCACCGAGCCGCAGAGGCCAGGCAGCCCACACGTGGACAGGGAGCATCTGAGACCAGTGAGAAGTCAGCCGCCTGCCTCCCTCTGGCTGCTGCCTTTCGTCCCCGCTGCTGTTCTCTGATGAGAAGCTGGAACTGGGTTTGGGGAACTGGCTTCCCAGGACTTTCCTTAGGATGTGAAGTTGCTTTCAGTTTTGGCTCTCTTGAGTAGAACCGACCCTTCACTAACTTGCTTTTGGCATGGCAGGGACAAGGAAAAAAGCAAGAAAGTAGGTCTTTGCAGAACCCATTACCTCTCTCTCTCTCTCTCTCTCTCTCTCTCTCTCTCTCTTGCTCTCTGTTTTCAAGTAAGACTGATTTTGGCTTCATATTATCCTCCAATCTACTTTAAACAGCTTAAGCCCCACACGGGCAGCCATGAAGTTCTTCCTGGTAAGTGCACCTCTGGCTCCACTGTTCACCTTTGAAGGCAAAGAGGCGCGTCCTGTTCTGTATTCCCACCTACCCGTGCTGTGTCTTACCACGTCAGTCCCTACCTTGTTAACAGTTCTAGCATCCTCCACAGTTACAGCCTGAGTGATGGAATAAAGATGGGCAAGGAGAGGTCCTGGGCTGATGCAAACTGAAACTGAAATGATATCAGACTGAAAGAGTCAGGAAGTATAAGACAAATCTGCTGCATAAATGGAGGCAGTGCTGCTCTGGCCAGGATGCTACTATTTACCGAAGTGATACCACGTATGAATTTTATTGCTGGCTCATGCTATCGGGCCCCACAGCCTCTTTTCTCAAAAGGGCCATAAAAGTAATCATTGCTAATATTACTGAGCACTTACAGGTGGAAGAAACTAATGAATGCTTTACATCAATATTTCTTTTGATTCTCCTAGCAACCCTATCCTGAAGGTGCTGCTGTTATGTCCATTTCACAGATCAGCTAACCAAGACTTGGAGAGTTTAAGAAACTTGCTCTGGCTCCCCAAACTACCAAGTGTTAGGTCCAGGATTGGAAACCCCAAGCTATCCTGGCAAGATGGGCTGCACCCTGACTCACCGCCCTTGATTTGTTTGCTTTCTCTAGATAAGTCTTCGGCTGTCATGCCTGGAGAAAAAGCTGAGGAAGGTGCTGTGGGCTTAGGAGAGGGAGCTCAAGCCACCACGAAGCAGCAAATCAAAGAGATGCAGTCTTCTGTCATTCAGCTCCAAGCTTTGGGCTCTGGTTCTGTCTTGTCCTCTCTACTACTTTCCAAGTCAATGAAGGGGGCTGGTTGGAGGGTCTTGTCCGGTAGTTGCCTCTGGGTTGGGTAGTGAAACCCTCCCTGGCCCTGAGCTTTCTGATAATTGTTAATCTTGCTCAAACCGCACACGCCCAAATTCTTGGAACTGTCTGTCCCCCAAGGCCGTTCCAAAGAACTGCACGCCTCACCAAACCGGTCGACCATTACCATCCTCCCTCCTCTGCAGATATAAAAAACCCCAAAACCCTCCCCGGGCGCGCCTTCACAGACTCACATCCCAGGGTCAGTGAACTCGCCCAGAGCTCCCAATAAAGCCTGATTTCGCTAACTCGGCTGTTTGGTTCTTCGCTTATTCGTTCATTGGCGGCACGTTAGGGTCTTCCATCTTTCAGGTCTCTCTTCTGTCCTTCCCATTTCTGGTGATGGAGGAATATAAAAATACTATTTTGGCAAGAGCATGGAGTGTCCATCTCCTCATTACTGCCCCAGCCCCTTTCATTCGGCTACATGTAATAAGTAAGAATTCTCCACTAAAATAAGCAAAGAAGAAAAAATATATATAAGCAAAGAAGAACAGAACGAGTTTTTCCTACTTTGCTTATTTAAAAATATTAAAGAGGAAAAAGCTTTCAGGGAATACAGTTTCTTTTCTTTCACACTCATCGCTGATTAATTTCATGTTTTGCCAGCAGCGGGAGGACACAGCAGGGAAAGCATGAATGAGCTCCTGTCTCCCGGGTCTGATGACTCAGCTTTGTTCTCATGGTTACCCTGACGTCAGAGCAGACCTGGTGGGTGTGAATAGCCTCAGAGAACAAAATTACCTGCCCAGAACCTCTTAACCTTCTAGATACATATCCCTCCAGTCTCACAGGATTGGTACCTAGCTGGCTGCATAGAATAGAAATAGCAAAGCAATTATTGCGTGAGTAGCAACACAAGACTTTATAATGACACCACAACTTGACAATGAACCTCCCCCATGGACAGGCCACAGAGGATGCCATTTTCAGTGCTTCCAAGGAGCCCCCAAAAGATGGAACGTTTGATGACCTGATTTCCCAGCTCATGAGCTAAATGTTTGGAACTGAGTTTGGGCAGTAAATGGAGATCTGTGGCCTCTGGAGGAAAGGCCTGTGTTTTAGGCCGGTATTTCCCACCTAAGATGATTATAACTGTGGGCATTAGTGTGGATTGCCGTAAAATCTCTAATCTGTTGATTTTGCCAGCAGATCAAATAAATGTCCTTTGTCAATACTGTACCTCGTTCTTGGCATAATAAGGTAGGCACACAAAGAATGCTGCCATCTCTGAATGTCCTGTCCATGTCAAAGCTTCAGATAACTGAGAACACAATAGTTCCCCCATTAGCAAGGGAGCACAGGAGCTGTCAGTGATGGGGTCAGGCTGTCAGTCAGAGAAGGGGCTTTGAAAGAGGGCCTCTCAACCCCTGCTAAACACAGCTGCTGTTCCATCCATGAAAATGCCTGTACATGCACCCAGGCAGAGCCAGCTGCAAGGTGGGTGAGGCAGCCCCCGGTGAGAAGGATCAAAGGTTTGAGTCATGACTGCTCATGGTTGCCTCTCCCTACTCCTCCACCTTGCTTCCCTTAACAAAAGTGACAAAAATGTCTGTGGCATGGATAAGAGTCTGTGAGCACCCAGATGTGCTCTCCATCTTCCACTTGCTTCTCAGGAGACACAGCCATCGTTGTCCCAGACGATGAGCGCTTCCTCTAGGGAATAGGCTGGAGAGCTGGAGCAAGGCTGACCATCTGACACACGGGGTGGATGTCCATTCAGCTCTGCCTCTGACCAGCCACGTGACCCAGAGCAACACACAGCCACCTGGGCCTCCATTGCCTCAAATCTAAGAAAAAGGCAAAGGGTTGCTTTGAGAAGTAACTGAAGTCGCATATTTGACTGTGAAGCTGAAGTCTAGTGGCTGAAATGACATAGGCCTCCATCAGTGTGTGCCTCCCATCTGCAGGAAAACCGAAGGTTCCTATTTATAGAGGATCTGTAGCTATGATTTTTTACAGAATTAACTCATTGGCATTGGAGTCTTTCTATGTTGTAAGGCGAATACAATATAGAATCCAAGATGGCTGCATTTTTGTGTCTGGCATAAAATAGGTGTTCAGTAAATATGTTAAAGTATAAAATGAACAAATAAATGAATAGATGGCTTCACAGTAGCTTTCTAATTTTCTCTGTCATTACTCCCTTACCCACGTTCTTAGACAGAAACACTGTCTTCTACTGCCCCAAGTTCATATCTGGCTCAAGGCTACCTCCTCTGAACCAAACAATAAATGTGCACCCGTGTGTGTTTGGGGCCCATCGGGAATAAACAATAAGAATATAGTGTGGTTTCACCCCCAAGGAACTTACACGTCAGTTGAGGTGTAGAATTCCAGGGAACAAGCAGGAAGTACTAGGACAGGAGAGCTGGGGTGAGCAGAGGTGTCTTGAAGGCTGTGATATTTGAGCTGGGTCTGAGAGGACAGATGACTTGGGGCTCCCCAAGCGAATGTCACTTAAAATGAGACTTCCTTTCTTTGGTTGTCTAATTGTCCCTAAAATAGTTGAAGTTTGTTGGCTTTCAATCTAAAGCTAGGCGTGCAACTTAGTGATAATACACAAGTTTGAATTTAGAAACTATGGCAGACACCACTAATTGCCTGCCCGATATCCATTCTTGCTTTCTTCCTCGCTGTCAGAAACCCACTCCTGTTTGGGGGCGGCAATGTGCTCAGGCATATTATCCAATTTTCCACACTTTCTCCCAGTCAAGGGAATTCATGTGACCTAGTTCTGGACAATGAGATAGAACAGAAGTTACTGGGTGGAGCTATTATGTAGTGGTAATATTCAAAGGAAATAATGATCAATTATAAAGGATACCTGATGTAAAGTTCTGTTAACACAGCCTGTCTCCAGGAAAGTTCTTTGAAAGGAACAGGCTCAGTGCTGTGTGCTTTGTCACTTCACCTTTTCCCTTTTCCTGCCTGGAGACCCAGTGCTGGGGGTGAAGCAGCCATCTTGCAATGATGATGAGGAAAGCCAAAGATGCTAAAGATACTAGAAGTATTAGTGCTAATGATGATAGGTCAATGACTTTCTTGACCAGCTGCACCTAAGGACTGCCTATTTCCCCCTTATTTATTTAAGCCACTTTTAGCCACATTTCTATTGCTGGTACCTGAATAGAATCCTAACTGACACAGGCGGTGTGTTGGGTTTAAATATGAGTTTGAGGCCCTGGCCGGTTTGTTCAATGGTAGAGCGTCAGCCTGGCACATGGATGTCCCAGATTCAATTCCAGGTCAGGAAGTGCCCATCTGCTTCTCCACCCCTCCTTCTCTCACTTTCCTCTCTCTCTCTCTCTCTCTCTCTCTCTCTCTTTCTCTTCCCCTCATGTAGCCATGGCTCGATTAGAGCGAGTTGGCCCTGGGCGCTGTGAATGGCTCCATGGCCTCTGCCTCAGGCTCTAAGACAGTGGTTCTTAACCTGGGTTCTATCGATTTTGTAGTTGTTCAGTGTTAGGTAAAAGGGTTTGAATTAAACTTATGTCAAGAATGCAATGAATGAGAGGGGAAAAGACACGAATTCTGGTTAGGAGGAATCAGCAATACAGGAGAAGTTTTCTTACTCAATTTCTACTCAACCAGCTCTCCAGATGGACCCAGATTCTGCATCTCTTCCATAAAACAGAATGGTGAACGCCCCTGGGAAAATGATTGCTTGTGATCAGTAGGTAACTATTCAGTTCACTGACACTTCTGCTCCCACCTGTGGAGTTTGCTCCTAATCTTGTTTATTTTAGTATTCTTGTTATTGTAATGACATGATTTAATTAAATATTAAAAATGTTGTTGTTATGTAAACCAAGTCTGATGTTTCAAGAATAGTCAATAAGGATGAGTCACTAAAATGAACCCTTCAGATTCCCTTTCAAAATCTTTAGTATTTTCTCTGCTTTTAAAAAACCTGGAAATCTTAGACCATGCATTAAGGATATGGTTTATGCAAAAAGAAAATTGTCATAGAAATACAACCAGCAGACTCAGATTCAAAGAATGGCCTTAGCCCCACATTAAAAGATTGGCTTTCTTTCATTAAATTAAGCATTTCAAGTATTTAAGTAACATTTCTCAACTTTGCTTGATCCTTTTTTAAATTAATTGATTATTAATTATGGTCCTGTGGGATGATAAGGCCCCTCTGCAGTTGGAATCACAGAAGCTGAACAGGACTCTGGATGTCAGCCAAGCCAGGGGCTCTCTAACCTCGTGTGTGTCGGAACCACCTGAACGTTTGGTAAACATGGATCACTGGGCCTCAACCGAGTTTTCTGACTCAGTGGTTCCAAGTGGGGACTGAGAATTTGCTTTTCTACATATTTTCTGGTGAAGCTGCTGTTGCTGGGCCAGGGACCACACTTTGGGAACCACTGAGCCCACCCATCATGAGGAAGCTCTAAGGTTTGAGGAGGTGAGGGGATTTCTTTAAGCTTACACATGGGGTGGAATGACAGGAAAGCTGAGACCAGCACCCAGCTCTCTGGGATGTCAACACAGAGATCTTCCCATTGCCCCCTGCTATCCAAATGAGAAGTTTTATCACAAATATTTGTGATAGATTTACAGATGGCCACAATTTATTTAACACCCTTCCCACCCAGAGGTGGCATCAACACCCCCTCTTATGATCCGAGCTGGTGCTGTGATTACCTGACCAGTATTATGCGGTGGAAGCGACACTACACCTGGGCCCAGACCGTCTTAAGACAGTAGTGGCTTTCACTTACTGTCTCTTCAAACTTCCACTCTGAGAGCTCTAAGTACCTATGATCTGACCACCTTGAGGCCCCCTTGCTGGCGAAGCCATGTGCAGGCCCTCTGGTCAGTAGTCCTCAGTGAGCCCCGCTCTCTGGCCATCCCCAGCTGGGAGACAGAGGAGGGCACCATCTTGCACTCTCCTGACCTACCTGCACTTCAGCGAATACCAGTGAGTGCCTTCTGTTGATGCCATGTGAGACTGAAGGATTGCTGAGCCTGGATTTCTGACCCGCTCAGTCATGAGGTACATTCAAATGTTGTTGTTAAGCCATTAAGGTTTGGGGTACTTTGTTATCCAGCCATTGATACGTGGAACAGTATGGAAAAGACAGAGCTGGAAGAACCTGGGGTTATTTCCAAGCTGAACTTGGAAGACAAAGCAGTCTGTGTGAAATGCAATCATGGGAGACTGACTGGACATAGGTGTCTGGTGAAAACAAGAGGGCAACCTTGACTGAGGTTTTTCCCTGGAGGCTGTGGGTATGTCTGGTGGCATGTGCCCACATAAAGAGTCAGGAGGCAGGGTTCATTTTTAGAGAATTTTTTGGGAGTAGAGACACTTTAAGTCTCCCAGCCAGAATGTCTCTCGGGGACCCTCCCAGTCTCTACAGCTGGCCTTCCCTACTGCTTAGTTCCCACCCACCTGCTCCTTCCTAAGTTCAGGTAGATCTTGTCTGACCGGCTCAACTTAGCACGGCTTCATGTACTGACTGTTTCGCATTACCATTTGATTTTTCTCACATGCTTCTCCCAAATATAGCTGTAATCTCACAATGAGTACAACTTGCCTTTTACCTCCTCAGTGCTGAACGCAGTCCTGCACACACACGGCATCGCCAGCCCTCCTGCCCAGTGGGGATGGTGTAAAACGGCTCACATTACTACAGCAGGGAACAGAGGGGTGGTTTGGAGTGGGAATACCAAGGAGTGGGATTGTGCTTCGTGGCAGCCCAGCGAAGTATATCTCTGAAGGTGACTGTTTTGAAGAGCAACCCATCTCAGCCTGCTACACTTGGCGCTGTTTGTAAGGATTTCACTCTTGTATATGAATATGAGCATATATACTCACTGTTTTATCTGTTTGGCAATTCAGGTAAATCTTTCTTTAAAATGTTTTTTTTTTTAATTTATTGACTTCAGAGTGAGAGAAGAGAGAGAGAGAGATCAATTTGTTGCTCCACTTACTTATGTTTTCATCAGCTGATACCCTGACCAGAGATTGAACTCGCAACTTTCAAAAAGACAGAGCTGGGAGGACCCGGGGTCTATTTCCAGGCTACACTTTGGAGACAAAAGCAATCTCTAAGCAACTGAGCTACCAAGCCAGGGCCAAGTAAATTTTTCTTGCTAGTATAATTCTCAGAATTGGTATCCAAGTTTAAAGTTCAAACTAAGTCTTCTCTCGGCCATTTTGATATTGACAATCCCGTGGGGCCCTAAGAGCCCTTCACTCCTATTAAATTAGTCAATCAGAAAATGCCTTTTGATCTCCTTCCTCTGTCAAACACTGTTCTCTGGAGAAAACAAAAGAAATACAAGGTTTTCTGGGGGTTGAAAAGAAGAAAGTTCCCATCCAAGTGGGCTCAAATCAGACTCCGCCTCACAGAGGAGGTAGTGTTTGAAATTACCCTGCAAAAAATAAATAAATAAAATTTAATAGAAGTTCTGGAGAGGGACTTGCAGGTCCACGAGGCATTTGTCCTCAGATAAAAAGGACACAAGGTGATCTGGGGGAACCAGAGCATGGGGCATGTGCAGAAAGGTGAGCTGGGGACATCTACATGAGCCCTCAGATGTCAGGGCAATGAATTTGACTTGAATTTGGTCAACAGTGAGGAGAAACTACCGAGCTATGAGAATTAGATGGCCAGTCTTTTATTTATATTTGATTACTCTCTACAGTCCCTAACGTTATTCTTTACATTTGGTGGGTGACTATTAAATATTTATTGATTGATCAATGAATGGTTAAGCCAGCACTGCTGCTGTCTGCATCTTTTGGAGACTTGATTCTCTCCCTCTTTCTTCTCTGGCATTCAGGCAACATTTATTCTAGAAAATGACTCTGGCTTTAAAGACAAAGGAGGAAGAAAACTCCCAGTAAAACAGAAACCATCAAAGCAGAACCATTTTTAAGTGGAATGATTTCTCCCTACCCAAACTTTACCGCAAGGCCCCATTAGAGAGCTGCAGAGCCCCAGCATGCAAGCCTATAAATTACAGGGCTCCAGACATCAGGGACAGAGAGCCCCGGTCCCCACTGGAGTTGGCTGTACATTTCTCCTTGCAAAGCATCCAAAACAGATTGAAATCCTGGCTGAGAACCTTGTGGAAAGAGAGAGCTAAGGCAAAGGGCAAAGGCATTAAATAATACATAAATTTTCACAAAAGATCATTTCTGCTTAAATAGCAGGTTGATCATGTTGGTGGCCAGGCTCAGGAAGGACAGAGGCTGCACTGCTGACAGCAGAGGGCTTAGGGCTGATGCAATCAATAGTGGCACACTGACCATGTTTAATGGGCTTTTAAATGCCCCACATTGCAAGTCCAAATTCCAGGAGGGCTATAAGGTCAAGGCAGTTTATCTTTGTTTTGTTAATGCACGTGAAAACACAATCACCTATACAGTGGTATGTTAAAATTCCAGACACGCCCACCCTGACCCCACCAGGACACTCCCACCTCCAACGTTTCAGACACAAGCTCAACTGTGAGATCCTCTCATATGTGAGGGCCCCCACCCTCAGCCTTCTTCAAGAACTCCATCTTGGCCCTGGCCAGTTGGCTCAGTGGATAAAGCATTGGCCCGGCATAGACGTCCTTGGTTCAATTTTCTGTCAGGGCACACATGAGAAGTGACTATCTGCTTCTCCCCCTCCCCCTCTCCCTTCCCTTCTCCCTCTCCCTATTCTTCCCCCTCTCCCTCTCCCTCTCCCCCCCTCTCTCTCCCTCTCCCCCTCCTCTCTTTCTTCTCCTCCCACAGCCAGTGGCTTGATTAATTCGAATATCAGCCTTGGGCACTGAGAATAGCTGAGTTGGTCTGAGCATCAGCCCTGGACAGGGGCTGCCAGGTAGATCCTGGTTGGGGCACATATGGGAGTTTATCTCACTATCTCCCCCCTTCTCACTTAAAAATAATTTTAAAAAAAGAACCCAGCCCCATCCCTACCAACCTTCCAATGCAAGTGCACTTCCATTGAATGGAACCCTGGCCAGCAGAGGGAGGGGAGGGCTGCAGGAAGCACCCACATCAGCTGCATGATCTGACTCAGCCTTGCAAATAACTACCTGCCTGTTCACTCAAGGCAAACAGTGATTTATGCTGAATGCTAAGTGACTGAAAAAGAATAATGACTTACTTCCATTGTAGGACCTTTCTACTTTCACAAGGAGAAAGCAGACAATTTAAAGAGAAAAGCAATTTGTCCTCTGCTGATTGTCTCTTGTGTCTAACTTCCTCTGCCTAATCATCAAGGCCCTACCTTCCAACGAATGGCCCACTGCTCCTTGAGTCCAGTGTGTCCGTAAAGTCATGGTGCACTTTTGACCTGTGACCGGTCAAAAGTGCACCATGACTTTACAGACAGACACACACCCGTATTTGGTGTCCTCTTCTACCTCTAATGCAACATGCCTGTTTCTGTTTCTCTACTCATGATGTTCTCCTCTCTTCTCTGCTTTGCAGATATGCCCCACACAAGACCCTGGTCAGCCCTACCTTTTCTATGAAACCAAATATTACTCATCCCACGAACATTCACAGACTTACCAAAGAAAGGCAGAATGCTGTCAGACACTTGTTTTCCTCTCATTGTTTGGGGAGCTTACAATTTTTTATTTCTCTCTAAATTATAATATTTTAAGGGGAAGAAGCCTGTCTTTTTATCTATGCCTCACAGTAAGCACTTTGCCTTGCAAAGTGAGAGACACGGTGAACATTTGTTAATAACAAGACCAATGTACATGTTTAACTTACTGGTCCACAGCTGTGAGCAGAGAGTTGAGGGGAGGAGTCAGCTCATTTGAAGAGTTAAGAACCTTCGGCCAGCCACCTACTGACCATCCCACCACTTTATCTCCCCCCCCCACCACTGGTTGTTGCTATTGTGGCGGCAGATGTTCCTTTATTTGATGATGATTGATGATGATGATGATGACAATGATGATGAACATTTAATATTTACTGAGCATTTACTATATACCCAGCACTGATTTTAGCACTTAACCTATATGGTCTCGTTGTGATTACAGGAGAAGGTATCATCATTTTAATGCAGAAAGAACTGAGGCAGAGAACATTATAATCTGCCTGAGATCACTCCATGGAAAGGACAGAGCTGGGATTTGAATCCAAGCAGTCTATCTCCAGGCCTCGAGCTCTGAGAGGTCCGCCATTCCTCACATTTCCTTTCACCTTATTGGTACAGCACCTAGAATGACAGGGAAGCCATAACCCTTTCCCTGGTGGCATTAGAAATTATTGAGCACCTTATTTTTTTTTTCGAAGTACTTCCTCCTACATTAACTCATTTAATCTCGACAAGAGAGCTCTGTGGAAGAAGGCAGGCTGAGCGTTCCCATAATGATGAATAGATAGGGAGATGGGTGCCTTGCCTAAGAGCACAAAGTCGGTCAGTCGGGCCAGAAAGTCATAAAAGTAGAAGCACAGATGCTAGGCAAGGGGAAGAGCCAAGATCATACAACCCACCCTCCCACCCTTCACTTCATCACACAACAACTAAGGTCCCAGCAGGCGACTGACTCGGGACTGTACTACAAACACACTTAGAACTACTTACTGTGCAACTTCTCGTCATGCTCTTCGTGGCAATACCATGACCCTGGGCATGCTCCCCAAAAATGAGCAATGAGAAAGGAGTCCTGATCAAGTCTGTTGGGACCTACTGCAGGCCATGTCTGCTTCATAGAGAGTCACAATTCACAGGCTTTGAAAAATCACTTCATAAAATTGCTTGACCAAAGAAATTCTTTAATAACATCCATTAATATTCCTTTGCAGAACTAGTATTCTATAGAAATCAGTTTGGGAAACAAGGCATAACAGTTACATTGGGATATGAATATATAAATAAATGTAATTCTTTTTTTCTGCTCTTGGGACCTGAAAAAAGTAGTTCCTCTTCTTCTTTCTTACCTTCAAAACATCCTTTCAACCACCATCACCAAATCTATGCATCACACTCCTCTATCCACAATGAAACATACATGAAAAACAGATTTCACCCACTTAGATGAAACAGAGAAAATTAACTCTCTCCAAAGAAGTATCTGTATTCTTGCCTGTGCACACACCACACACACACACATATGCTTTGAATTTCAGTGTTAATTTTAGTTTCTCAGGGTTGCTACATTGCTGTCTTTGCCCAAGTGAGGGCCATTGTCCCACTGTTCATTTGAGATTTTTTTGTAAAAGATTATATTAGTCTGGCCAGGCTACCATAACAAAAGACCACAGACTCGATGGCTTCAACAACAAAAATACATCTCTCACCTTTCTGGAGACTGAAAGTCCAAAATCAAGGTATGGTCAGGTAGGTGTTATTCTGAGGCCTCTGGTTTGCAGGAAGCCACCATCTCACTATGTGCTCACACAGCCTGTTCTAGGTGTGGTGAGTGTGCTGGAAAGGGTGTGTGTGTGTGTGTGTGAGAGAGAGAGAGAGAGAGAGAGAGAGAGAGAGAGAGAGAGGAGGGCTCTAGTGTCTGTTATAAGGGTACTGAATCCTATTGGATCAGGGCTCCACCCTATGAATGCATTTAACTTTAATTACTTCCTTAGAGGCCCCATCTCCAGACACAGTCACACTGGATGGGGTTTAGGGCTTCAATGTGTAGATTTTGCAGGGAGGAAATTACACAATTCAGTCTATAACACAGATGGAAGATATGATGATAGCAAAGAAGGGCCTGATTATGGTAACCAGAGAGGTCTCCGAGGTAGATCAGATTTGATTTTAAAAACTGAAGAAATTTAAACCAACTATTCACACCCTGCTGCCTCCTACCCTTTCCCTAAATTGGGAGCGGAAAATGAAGAATTTCAACGGATTGTAACAGCTATGTCAGAAAATCTTAATCTCTTATGAGCTGAAGTAAGGTGGCAAATTTATATTAAGATACAAGTAACTGGCAGTCTTTCCTCAAGCACATCTCTGCAGCAGAGGGAGACTGGAAACTGGAAGGGGCATGGGAGCAGGTTGAACTCCCCAGGGCAGCCCTACCCTCTCTCTGCACAGCGCTGAGGGGGCCAACACACTCTCCGGTGACCAGAACCCTGGGGGCCAAATCCTCTCCTCCTGACTTCCGTGACCCCCACAGAGAGAACTGTGGGCAACACAGCCTCTCCCCTGGGCTCCACTTCCCACTCCCCTGCTAAGTGCAGCCAGCCCTGCAGGAGCCCGGGAGCCGGAGCTTGTGGGCTGGAAAGGGCACTGCTCTCTGGGGGTCTGTGGGCGGACTTCCATGTTCTAAGAAGGACCTCACTGATCACTTCCATCCTCATTATTTCAGGATTATTGTAATTTCGTGCAAACACTCCTTCCCCACACAGCTTCTGACAGCCACAGTTCTTGTTTGGTGCTGGCCCCCAGCGATGCTAATAAACGGCTTCCGGATCATTTTTATTCATTTCACTCACAGTACTTCATGTGACTTATGTAGCCCCTGAAGCTCATATTTCTATTTGAATTGCAGGGCAAGTTGTGAGTTTTAACATTCCGACTGCACACTCATTCTTCTCTCCCGCGAAATGAAAGATCATTTGAACTTTGAATTGCATTAGCATGACATTTTTCTACTAAATTACCCTGGCTGCACTCAACAGCCTGAAAAGAAACAAACGTCCTTTAACTCTATATGCTATGGGGGTGAGTAAATAGCAGAGGAGATGCCTACTGAGGGGAGGAGGGAAAACCTGGCAGAGCTGGGGCCCTCTGTGATGCTGGCCAAGGACTGGAAGCCATCTCTGTCCTACGCAGAACGGCCACCCCTGGGTCATGAGGATGGATGGCGGAAAAAATTAATCGTTCTCAGCAGCTGTTGCTTTGTAAAAAAAAAAAGAGAGAGAGAGAGAGAGAGACTGCATCTCCTACAGCTTTTAGAAAGTAATGTTTGCTTTTTGTACTATAATTGTAGGAAATGTTCATTATGGGAAATCTGGGAAACAAAAAGGATCAGGAAGAAAATTAAAACCACCCATGTTCTCAGCACTTAGAGAAACTGTAGCTTTTGGGAGGTATTTTCCAAATGCTTTTTGCTTCTTGGGGAAGAGGTAGAGTCCTACTCAAATGTCTTTGTGAATAGCATAATTTTGTTTCTTTTTCATAAATTCTAAGATATATATATAATTTGAATCATATATATATATATATATATATATATATATATATATGAGATTTGAATTGTTATTTTATTTGACATTTCTTTTGTGAGTGTTTTCTCATTTTTTTTTAAACTCAGGATTTGCAATGACCGTGTTATATTTTATCATAGGAGTATATCACAACTGATTTAATCATGTCTTTGTTGCTATACATCGGTGCCACTTCCCAGGTTAGTGCTTATGAACAATTTATGATAAGCATCTTTTTTTCACATATTATTTGAAAAATGATATTAGTTTCCACTTCTTAAGCACCTACTATGTGCCAACCATAATAATAGACACTTCCCAGAAAATATATTGTGTATAATAGTAATATAATATATCACCATATAATCGTCATAATATATTAATATATTAGCCCTTGTAATCTCCCTTAGAGGTAGTTATTATTCTCCACATTTTATAGACAAAGAAATTGAGGCACAGAGGTGATGGCTCAGGGCCATCAGGAAGTAAGGAACAATGGTGGGATTGGAAGCCACTGTTATTTGACTTCAGTGTCCACTCTCTGTGTCCACTGGGCGTTTCACCAGTGCGCTGGGTACTACCATGATGTACTCCCAAGTCCCAAGGCCCTTCTCTGAAGGTTTCCCGAAAAGGTGTTCAAAGTCACCTACACAGAAACCCAACTCTGCCTCAGAAGTCTACATTGGCACCAGGTCAGAATTCCAGGGCTTCAGCAGGAGCTGGAAATTTGCTTCCATCAAGGAACAAGCATTGACTTTCTGGAAGCTGGTTGTGGGAGTGGAGAGTCTGCTCTGGACAAGTGCAGACACAGGGTTCCTTGGCTGCTCATTGTCAGCAGCAGGGGATGGTGGAAGCCACCTGGACAGATACTTCAGACTCAAGTACTGCTGGGTGCATGGCGAGATTAAGCACCAAATAAAACAAATGGGAAAAGAAGTGGTATCTTCTCAATGTTTGTCTGCATAAAAACCCAGTGATGTCCTTGCATGTTCTGTTTAAGGAAATCGCATGGACCCCTTGCCGGTTGACATGTAAGTGTGCTAGTCCTGCTGAGTGAGTTGCTGGTAATCAGCTGTGTCTGGGTGGATGCATCACAGTTGTGCTACTAAAGGCACACAGAACCATTCACATATATGAAACTTCACAATAAAGAAGGTGTCTTGACCCTGGCCAGTTGGTCCAGTGGTAGAGGATCAGCCTGGTATATGAATGTTTGGGGTTCGATTCCCAGTCAGGGTACAAAAGAGAAGCAACCATCTGATTCTCCACCCCTCCCCCTCTCCCTTCTTTCTCTCTTTTTCTCCCACAACCATGGCTCAGTTGGAGCAGGTTGACCCTGGGCCCTGAGGATGGCTCCATGGCCTCTCCTCAGGCACTAAAATAGCTTGGTTGCTGAGCAATGGAGCTATGGCTACAAATGGTCAGAACATCACCTGGCAGGGGACTTGACAGCTGGATCCCCATTGGGTTGCATGCAGAAGTCTGTCACTCTGCCTCCTGGCTTCTTACTTACAAAAAATAATAAATTTATTTTTAATAAATATTTATTTATTTAAATATTTATTAATTTTAACAAATAATTTTTTAATTTTTTATTAATTTTAGTGGGCTGACATTAATAAATCAGGGTACATATGTTCAAAGAAAACATCTCCAGCTTATCCTGTCGTTCACTTATGTTGCATACCCATCACCCAAAGTCAAATTGTCCTCTGTCACCTTCTATCTTGTTTTCTTTGTGCCCCTCTCCTCCCCCCTCTCCCTCCTTCTCCTCCCTCCCCCCACCCCGTAACCACCACACTCTTGTCCATGTCTCTTAGTCTCCTTTTTATGTCCCACCTATGTATGGAATCATGCAGTTCTTAGTTTTTTCTGATTTACTTATTTCACTCTGTATAATGTTATCAAGATCCATCCATTTTGTTGTAAATGATCTGATGTCATCATTTCTTACTTACAAAAAAAAATAATAAATTTATTTTTAATAAATATTTATTTATTTAAATATTTATTAATTTTAACAAATAATTTTTTTAAATTAATTTTTCAAAAAGAAGTCATCTCACACTCTCCTCCTCCCCGAGATGGATGCCAGGCAGCCTTGGCCTTCCAGTGGGATATAAATGATACCTACGGGTCTGCCTCATCTTTGCCACCTACCAAAGGTGAGGTCTCAAGTTGAACTCCATGGCCGCACATGCCACACTGGGTGACCATGCAGGCACCAAACACAGACATAGTGGTTGTGCTCCCCTAATTCACGGACTCTGTGAAGGGCCCCAGGAGGGCTGACTATGCCTCAGCCCATAGGTTCAGGCTATTTCAGAGTGCCTCTTTATTCCTCTCCCAAATTTTGTGACATGGGAGCCATACTGGCACAGAAACACAAGCTTAACCTAAGTTTGGCTGGGAATCCTCCTGGAAAAGTCACCCCAGTGTTTGCAGCAAAAAGAAGCAGCCAAGAGCCAAGTTGCCCTGGAGCTGGGAGCCGCAATGGCATCTTGACACTGCTGGCTATTAGTCATACCATCTCTGGTAAGTCAGAGGGTTTCTATGAACCTCAGTTTCTTTATCTACAAAATTAACTCAGTCATTTATCCATTTTACTTCATTAATTTACTGAATGCTGCCATGCTAATAGTAGGCACCATCTATGAGTGATCGCTAAGTGCTGGCACCACAGTAAGCGCTGGGCAATGAAATAGGCATGATGTCGCCTTTGGAGAATTTGCTGTTCAATTGGAGAAAACCAAGAAAGCATTGTGAACAATGAACTGTATAAACACAGACTGGGGTCAACACTGTAAGGAAATAAACAAAATGCAATACGAATAAGAAACATCAGAATGATACTTTATCTTGTAGGAGATATAAAAGACCCAGCTAACGTCTGATGCGAGTACATAAACAATGAGTAATACAGTTATTATTACTTTTAAGTAAGTAGATATCAACTGGACCTATCTGTCCCTTGAAATCTGTTTAGAGAAAACTTCAACTTCCTATCCCATTCTTTTTAGATTTCTAAAACCCACTCAAAAATGTCTGTAAAATTCTCAAGGGACATGTCTCTAACCTTCTTGGCTTTTAAGACTTTGTCCCCTCGGTTTATGGAGCATCAAGCCATTCCACACACACTCTTTCTGTAATGCTCTATGCTGACCCAGACAGGAGATCCAGTCCTGACCTTGGTTTCACCATAAACAAATAAATGAGTGAATAACTCTCAGGCACAGTCGTGTGTGTGTGTGTGTGTGTGTGTGTGTGTGTGTGTGTGTGTGTGTGTGTGTAGTAGACTTTACGGAAGGTATAAGAGAGCAGTAGAGGGGGTGGGCAAAGCAAAGAACTTCAAATTGAAGACCAAGCTTTTTCTGTCTATATGGCCTTAGACCTTACACGGGGGACTTCACTCCATGTCCTCACATTTTACCATCGACCTTTTTCTGAAAGAAAAACTTTTCCTCTCTTTTCTTGTCCTTGCAACTGTTAACATCTATGTTCTGAGAGTGTCACCTTCTACTCTAGACATCTTATCAGGATGTCTTCTCAACAGCAGCATTCTTTCAAAGAGAAATTCTGCTGCAAACTAATTATCTATATATTTTACCACTGCGTTATTGTAATCACCATTATTAGTGTCCTCATTAGCATTAGAATTAAGCCTGACACCCGAGGAAAGGGTTTCGCAGCTGTAGTTTCCATAAATCTATGGCTTTGAACTATGAGGGCAAGTCACCTGGGATCCAGGACAGCAGGTTTCCCGGAACAGACGTCCCCTGGAGCCCGCACACACCATAAAATGGGTAATGACGAGGCTGTGTCTGCCTCACATGGTCCAGCTCCGCGTCATTTGTCCTCTCCACGTTCAGCCACTTCAATAAAGTGCCTGAAACTCCAGAGCTTGCGGGTCCAGTCTTCCTTTTCTGTACTCATCCCTATCTTAAAAATTAGTTTCCCTGAAATGTTTTTTCCCTGAGAATTCAACAATAAATGGGTCTAGGACTTAAAGAAGCCTCTGAAAGCCCGGAGCTCACCAGATTCACTGAGCAGAATACAGAACCAGAACTGAGCTCCGGACACACTGAGTTCAGGCCATCAGTGATTCCCCAGAGTCTGCTGGACACACTTTGGAAATGAATTTCGAGTTCTTTAGGAGAACACGCCATCTCACATCACAGACCACAGGGCACACACATGATTGAGTTCCTTCTCCCTGCGCTCAGTGATGAGGTCAGTGACCCAAATGTCTTACTTGACTCTTGTGGAATAGATGCTCTCCTTTTCCATTGAATTTAAACCCAAGAGGATATCAGGTCTGGAACTGCAATCATGAGTTTCTAGAGACCTCCATGTGGAAACAACATGAAGGAAAAAGAATTAAAAGAAAGAGACCATCATTTAAGTCTTAAATGTAGCCTGTCCTACAGCTAGCTAGCCCAGGTCCGGGACTTTTCAGTCACTTGAGTAAATAAATCAACATCTTCTTTGGCTTAAAAAAAAATTATCAATTGAGAGGTGGGGAGGCAGAGACAGACTCCCACGTGTACCCTGACTGGGATCCACCTGGCAACTCCCGTCTGGGGCTGCTCTATTGCTCAGCAACCAAGCTATTTTAGCGCCTGAGGCAAGGCCATTAAGCCATCATCAGCGCCCAGTGTCAACTTGCTCATTCAAGCCATGGCTGCAGGAGGGGAAGTAGGGTGGGCATGGAGAAGCAGATGGTCACTTCTTCCATGTGCCCTGCCTGAGAACTGAACCCAGGACTTCCACATGCTAGGCCGATGGTCTACTGCTGAACCAACTGGCCAGGGTTGGCTTAAAATATTTTGTCCAGTTTTTTTGTTCCATGAGAAAAGGCAAGTCTTACTGAGTACATGGATCTAGTGGTAGGTCAGGAATCTGCTCCTAATCTAGCCCACTCTTAGTCCTGCTCTTGGGATCCAAGCAGTGATCACACAGGGGTTGCTCCTAAGGCTGGGACAAGTGTCCATGTGTGTTTCAGGGCAGGAATTCAACCCACAGTTGCTCCAG
This sequence comes from Rhynchonycteris naso, assembly GCA_037038555.1. NCBI lineage: Eukaryota > Metazoa > Chordata > Mammalia > Chiroptera > Emballonuridae > Rhynchonycteris > Rhynchonycteris naso. Next base: position 19,373,550 of record CM073003.1, read on the forward strand.
GCAAAGAGACTAAAGAAGAAATCCAGAGTCAGAAATAGGCAGAACCCAGTAACGTGTCCCTTGGTTTGTTTGTTTTGCAGTAACATTCAAAAGCTTTTACTGAATTGGACCAAATTTCTTATAAACTAAATCAAAATGTTCTTTCAGTTGCATTTGTGACTCTGTCTGCTCTCTCTAAACAAAGGGTCAGATAACATTATTCTCACATGGTGACACCCTCCCTAATTTGTGTCGATGAACATGTAAATGAATAGGGTTGTGGAGGTTTACAAGGGTTACTCAGACCAAATGGGGCTGGCTGAACTTTTCTGCCCCAGACCCAGGCAGTTCCACTTTGCCACAGAGAGAGGCATCAGCTAGGGGACTTTCAGCAGTTATCGAGCTACTGATTGAGCTACTCCATATTTACTTTTACCCTAAAACATCATAAAATCTCATTTCTTGATTAAATTGTGAAAAGTTTTTGGTGTGATTCACCTTCTTCCCATTTCATCTCTTGGGTACAATGCTAGAAATGGAGCAGTTATATCATATAGTAAGTGTATGATTAACTCTTTAAGAATGCCTTACCTGTGTTGGCACAGTAGATAATGCATCAACCTGGAACGCCAAGGTCACTGGTTCAAAAACCCTGGGCTTGCCCGATCAAGATACATACCCAGGCTCTGGCCAGTTAGCTCAGTGGTAAAGAGTCAGCCCAGCATTGGATGTCCCGGGTTCAATTCCCAGCCAGGGCACAAAGGAGAAGCACCCATCTGCTTCTCCACCCTTCTCCTTCTATCTCTCTCTTCCCCTCCCACAGCCAAGGCTCATTTAGAGTGAATTGGCCCCGGGCACTGAGAATGGCTCCATGACCTCTGCCTCAGGCGCTAGACTGGCTCTGGTTGCAATGGAGCAATGCCCAAATGGGCAGAGCATTGCCCCCTAGTGGGCATGCTGGGTGGATCCCGGCCGAGCGCATGTGGGAGTCTGTCTGTCTTCCCACTTCTCACTTCAGAGAAAGACAAAAAAAGAAAAGAAAAAAGATACATACCCACTCCTCTCTAACATCAACCAATAATTTTTTTCAATCTTTAAAAAAGAAAAAACCTCTATGAAATAGCCACACTGTTTTCCAAAGTGTCTGTGCTATTTCACATTCCACCCCCGCCAGCAGTTGACCATTTCAGTTACCCCACATCTTCACCACCACTTAGTACACTCAGTCTTTGTAATTCAGCATTTTCGAATAGCTGTGTAATTGCATCTCATCGTGCTTTCAATTTGCATCTCTCTAATAAATAATGATGTTAAGCATATTTCCATGTGCTTATTAACCAACAGTACATTTTTTGATGAAGTGCTGTCTAAATTTGTCCATTTTTTAAAAACTGATTTTTAATAAAGTTTTTTAAGAATTCTTCATACATTCTGAATATAAGCCCTTTATAAGATCTCTGATTTGTGAATAAATGCTTCTAGTTTATGGTTTACCTGTTTATTCTCTTAACAGTATATTTTGAAAAGCAGGCTTTCTAAGTCAAATATATTAAGTTTTTAAATTTATTTATTTGGTGACATTGGTTAATAAAATTATGTTTCAGTTGTACCAACCTATAAAACATCATCTGTATATTGCATTGTGTGTTCACCACCCCAAGTCAAGTCTCCTTCCATCACCATCTATCCCCCCTATATTCTCTTCTCCCCCACCCTCATTCCCTCTGCTAATCACCATGCTGTTGTCTGTGTCTAGGACTTTTTTTCATTGCAGTGTTACTTACAATATTAAATTTTTCTTTTATGAATTGTACTTTTAGTATTATATGTAAGATATCATTCCTTAATCCATGAACACAAAGATTCTCTTCTATGTTTTCTTTGAGAAGTATCGTTTTGGAGTTTACAGTTATGCATATGATCCATATTAATTTAATTTTTGTATATTATGCAAAAAATAAAGTTTTGTCATTTGGGGATTTTTTTCTACCTATGAATACCCATTTATTCCAGTCCAATTTGTTAAAAAGACTACTTTTTCTCCACCAACCAAATACAACCTTTGTACCTTTGTTGAAAATAAATTGACCATATATGTATGGTTTATTTCTAGACTCTGTTTCTATTCTGTTCCATTGATATACTTGTCTATCTTTACACATATACCATATTGCCTTTCTTTGTGAGAGACAGACAGGGACAGACAGATGAGAAGCATCAACTCATACTTGTGACACCTTAGTTGTTCATTGCTTTCTCATATGTGCCTTAACTGGGGAGCTCCAACTGAGCCAGTGACACCTTTCTCAAGCCAGCAGCCTTGGTCTCAAGCCATCAACCTTGGGCTTCAAGCCAGTGAGTGACCTTTGGCTCAAACCAATGACCAGGGGGTCATGTCTATGATCCCATGTTCAAGTCGGTGACCCCACACTCAAGCTGGTGAGCCCGTGGTCAAGCTGGAGAACCCGCACTCAAGCCGCCAACATTGGGGTCTCGAACCTGGGTATTCAGCATCCCAAGGTGATGCTCTATCCACTGCACCACCACCTGGTCAGGCTGCCATATTCTCTTAATTGCTAGAGTTTTTTAAGTTTCAAATACAAGCAGTGACAAGTACTCCAACTTTGTTTTCCTTTTTCAAAGTTACTTTACCGTTGTAGTTCCTTTGCATTTTTTTCTATAAATTTAAGAATCAGATATATTGAGGGACCCACTGCCCAGTGGGAAAGGGGGTTTTAACAAAACACAACTTAGCAACTATTGAAGAAATATAAGCATTTCAGCCTGACCTGTAGTGGCGCAGTGGATAAAGCATTGACCTGGAATGCTGAGATCACCAGTTTGAAACCCTGGGCTTGCCCAGTCAGGGCACATATAGGAGTTGATGCTTCCTGCTCCTCCCCTTCTCTCTCTCTCTCTAAAATGAATGAATTAAAAAGAAAAGAAATATAAGCATTTCATAATTACCCTTCAACATGTTAAGATGACTCATTTAAATTGAATATACATATATATTTCAAGTTCTTTAAAAAATAATATGACAGGCCTGACCTGTGGTGGCACAGTGGATAAAGCGTCGACCTGGAATGCTGAGGTTGCCAGTTCAAAACCCTGCACTGGTCTGGTCATGGCACATATAGGAGTTGATGCTTCCTGCTCCTCCCCCCTTTCTCTCTCTCTCTCTCTCTCTCCTCTCTAAAATGAATAAATAAAAAAAATTTTTTAATAATAATATGACAATAATATATTAAGTGCTATAAACAAGTTTATACCCTTTGATCAGTATCACTGGCAAGCCAACGCTCCAAAAATAAAAATAAAAACAAAGCAAAACAAAAAGGCCCTGATTTGCAGCATTTGTCAATTTTTGTGGCATAAATTGTCCTAGCTATCACAGCTGATTTCAAGAGAGTTCAAGGGGTTTGCAGAGTGAGCTCTCACAAGCCAGTGAGACCTAGCCCTAGCACACTAATGCCTCTGATCCTTCTCCTAAAAATTAACCCCAAACAAAATAAGGTAAACGAGCAAAAAAAGCTATATACACAAAATTGTCATTGCATGGTTGCTTATGATAACACAAAATACGTAAATAATCTAAATAGTTTGTTTATCCATTTGATGAAATAGCAAACAGCTATTAAAATAGAAAAAGAATGGAACAACAGAGAAAAACATTTGATGTAATGTAAAGAGAAGAAAGAAAATTTTATGTTCACTATAATTATACTATGTAAAAAATGTATAGTTATGGTCAAGGTCTCCAGAATACACAAAAATAAAACCTATTTTGTGACAGGCTTGTGATATAGAGCACTTTGATTTGTTATTCTTCTGTTGAAAGTGCCTTTAAAGTTATTATGTGTGTGTGTGTGTGTGTGTGTGTGTGTGTGTGTGTGTGTGTGTGTGTGTATTTAAAGCAACAAAACAAAATCAGCAGTAGTTCTGACTTAACCTCATCTCCAGAGATAGATGCATGTGCACACTGGATTAGGCCAACGGCATCCAGGCAGATGCTAGAGCACTACTCCAACAGGCATTAAAACATCATTAAAAATCTGGTGTCCCTGGCTGGTTTCCTCAGTGGATAGGACATCATCAGTCCAGCATGTGGATATCCTGGGTTCAATCCCCAGTCAGGGCACACAGAACAAACCACCATCAGCTTCCCTTCCCCTCACTCTCCCCCTTCTTTCTCTCTCTTCCCCTTTCACAGCCAGTGCCTCTATTGGTTCAAGCATTGGCACCAGGCACTGAGGATGGCTCTGTTGGTCCCAGTGTGTCAGCCTCAGGTGCTAAAAATAGGTCAGTTGATTTGAGCATCGGCCCCAGATGGGGTTTGCTGGTAGATCCAAGTCAGGGAGCATGTGAAAATCTGTCTATCTCCCCTCCTCTCACTTTAAAAAAATATATAAAAGAAAAAGAAGGAAAGAAATCTGGTAAAGACAGTATTTACCAGAATGCCCACGAAGGAAAACTCCAGGTTGAGACCCCCATCTACACCACCCCAAAGGGCAGCTGAAGTAACAAGTGGCCGTTCAAAGCCACTATGGCCTGAACAGGTGGTAGCGCAGTGGATACAGACTCAGATTGGGACACGGAGGACCCAGGTTCGAAACCCTGAGGTTGCCGGCTTGAGCGCGAGCTCATCTGGTTTGAGCAAAGCTCACCAGCTTGAGCCCAAGGTCACTGGCTTGAGCAAGGTGTCACTCACTCTGCTGTAGCCCCCCCGGTCAAGGCACATAGAAGAAAGCAATCGATGAACAACTAAAGTGCCGCAACGAAGAATTGATGATTCTCATCTCTCTCCTTCTTGTCTGTTTGTCCCTATCTGTCCCTCTCTCTGTCTCTCTCACAAAAAAAAAAAAAAAAAAAAAAAAAGAAGCACCTCTGTGGAAGATAGGTCTGTTTCCTATGTCTTTGTTTACCTGAAAATGGGCAACGAAGCTTCTTTCTTAGCAGCTCTTAGCAGCCCTTTGCTCACTCAGCCTTCAACCTCTCCTCTAAATAATTGTTGGGAAAATATTTAACAATATTCTTTAAAGTTGTGCCAAATTGTGTGTTTGTTGGGGGCACCCACGTGTCTATCTCTGGCCCTACATATTCCACCAATTTCCCACAATTGCCTTCAAATCAGCAAAAGGTTAAGTGAGTTCTGACTCACCATCACGCCCTCACTAAAGTCAGGGACTCGGCGAGAGCTAAAGACTCCATTCCTGCCTTTGAGAAGCCTGGCTTTGTGAGGTGGGCAGTCCTGGAATGAAACAGCTGTGTGTTGGGGTAGGTGCTGCTGCTGCAAGAGGGAAGCTGACTGGGCCCTTCCTGGAGCCTTGTCCAAAGAGCCCAGGAAACATGTAGACGGGATCCCACGGTGCCCTTAGGTTAAGCCTGCTCCAATTCTATTAACCTCTCCAGCTTTCTTCTCCATCTGGGCTCCCTTGCCCTCTGCCAAGATCTGGCCATTCTCCGCACTGACTTGTTCCAAGACAATTCCAGCCTAAAAGGCTGCAGCTTCCTTGGCTTAGCATCAGGTTGCCAGGTGTGCCTGCCAACTGGCAGGGGCTTCCTTGCCCTCCCTGCCCTTATCTGTCTCCTCCAAGCAGAGCAGGCGGCAGGAACCTGGCAACAGGGAGAGGCCCCTTCACATCATGTGAAGGCCCCAAAGCCTGCCAGAGAAGCCAGGTGCCTCTTGCCACCAGTGCAATGAGTAGGAAGAAACAGAGAATTTGGGCAGCCTCATGGCTCCTGGAAGCTCCTGGGCTCTCCAAATGGAAACAGCTGAGAGAACACATGCTGATTTCCCACACAGAGGCCAGAGGAAGACATGACATGCAGTGGTGCTCTCGTGTGGAGGCAGAGGCAGATTTAACGGCGGGAGCACCGAGTGCAGGCCCTGGGCCTCAACTTCTGAAGAGCCCCATAAAACCCCAACTTTACACTTTTTTCTAATATAAGGGGCCCAATATTTTCTGCGCCCAGGGCCTCAACTGACCTTAATCCGCTTCTGTCTGAAGGTGTTTGGTTTCTGAGTTGTGAGGGTGAATTTCCAGGGTCCTCTTCTTCCTTTCCCTGCACAGCCCGGCCTAAGTCATGGGGGCATCTTTCCAGTCCTCTGAAAGCCTGGACAATGTAAGTTGGGAAGAGGGCTCTCTTCCTGAAGATAGCAAATGATAAAGATAACAGTCATTTAACACTAGGAAACAAAATCTTGCCATTTGTAACAGCATGGATAGATCTAGATGGTATTATGTTAAGTGAAATAAGTCAGATAGAGAAAGGCAAATAGCACATGATTTCACTTATATGTGGAATCTAAAAAGAAGAAAACAAAATAAACAAAACAGAAACAAACTCATGGATACAGAGAACAGTTTGACAGTTGCCAGATGAGAGGGGTGTCGGGGCGATGCGGGAAACAAATTAAGATGTGCAAATTGACAGTTATCTAAACAGTCAAAGATATGTAAAGAACAACACAGGAGTTATAGTTAATAATATCATGACTGTACGGTGTCAGGTGGGTACTAGACTTATTGGAGTGATCACTTCAGAAGGTATATAAATGTCTAATCATTATGTTATACACCTGAAACTAATATAATATGGTATGTCAACTGTAATTGAAAAATTAGAAATTACTTTTTAAAAATTATATTTTTTAAAATGCTAACAATAAAAGAACTCTAGGAAACAGAGATTGAGTTGAGTTCTTCTACCTCGTTCTCTGAGGAAAGGCCAAAGAAAGCAAGAGGTCGGCATGTGCATGGGAAACAGTGTGAATGAGAGAGAAGACGAGGGGTTGAACGGTGCCTTTCAAATACAGTGGAATCGAATGGCCGAATCAAACTCCTAAAATGTACACATTGCCCTCAGATACACGCAAAGAAATCTGTATCACTGTTCCGTAACTCTTCCATCAACAACATCTTCTCCAAGAAAGTTCATCAAACTGATTCCTCAGAAAGACTACGGAACGTTAGCTACAACAAGGTGCACAGAGAGCTCTGTGGGAACCGACGCTGCCAAATCTGAACGGCAAGTGAACCAGATACACAGAGAATCGGTCCCTACAAACTCAAGTGTGGACTCACTTGACGGAATGTAACTGATGTTGCAAATGGTACGTAGGTCGCTTGTGCTGGCACTGAGTTTGGGAAACCACATGAAGAACCCATTGGAAGGTATTTGTAAAACATTCAGACTTGGGTAGATGAGTTTTTAATTAGATGGAAGAGAAAGCAAAGCTTGTTCTCATGAAAACCAGCTTTTATCTTCCTAGGTTATCTCAAGTCAAGGACATCAATCCTGATGGTTTTGAATGGCTCTAAACAGTACTACAAATGTGGATATAGTTAATCTCCTAAATATAAGTGGACTTATTTTTACATTTGGGCCATAACTCAAGTATTTTATAGCTGCTATTCAACAAGAAGCAAGACGTTAGCTGGAGGTATTTCAGGTAAATCAAAAGATCTCTCACTTCCCCCTATCCAGCCCTACTCTGCAACTGTGAGCATTGTACCAACATAAGATGTGTTATCTTTTCAAGTGATCAATTATGTTGTTTTTTGTATGTTTAAGTAAAAAAGCATTCAACTTCTAAGCCAGGAATTAAACATTATAATGATAACACAACAGTTACTGAATTCTTGCTATGTGCTATCTGCTTTGCATGCACTCTCTCAATTCATCTTTTTAAATACCTGTGAAGTAAGTGCTGTTAGCATCCCTTATTTTACATAGAGAAAAATTAAGGGTCAGCAACCTGCCCAACATTCCATAGCTGACAAGTTTGAAGTTGCAACTTGAACTTGGGGCTTTGTGGTCTTGTTTTCCTGGAACTCATCTTCCCACATTTATCTTAACTATTCTTCCTCAAGTCTTATTCCACAGCTCAGAGGGTTGAATTTAATCCTAATTTGTTTATTAAATGGTGCATTTATTCAACAATAACATACTGCTCACAAAAATTAGGGGATATTTCAAAATGAATATGAAGCTATAAAATATCCCTTAATTTTTGTGAGCAGTGAATATTAAGGACTTTCTCTGTACCAGGGACTGACTAAATACAAACAGAAGAGAGACACAGGTCATGCCCTTGATATACTCACAGTCTAATGAAAGGACAAATAGTAAATAAAAAGTTTAATTCACTTTTCTTTCTTTTCTTCTTTTTCCAAGTGAGAGGAGGGGAGACAGAGAGCATGCGCCCCAACTGGGATCCATCCAGTAACTGCCATCTGGAGCCCATAATCTGCCTATCTGGGGCCATGCTCGCAACTGAGCAATTTTTAGTACCTGAGGCAGAGGCTCCATGGAGCCAGCCTTAGTGCCCAGGGCCGATGTGCTCAAACCAACTGAGCAGTGGATATGGGAGAAGAGAGAGAGAGAGAGAAGGAGGAGGGGAAGGAGTAGGGAAGCAGATGGTCACTTCTCCTGTGTGCCCTGAGAATCAATCCCAGGACATCTACACACCAGGCCGATGCTCTACCACTGAACCAACTGGCCAGGCCTTCCACTTTTCTTTCTTTGAAAATAATATTACACTATCAGATCAATTTATGGACATACATCTTTTCTGATAGGTAGAGCCATTCTGTAGTAAGTAATACTTATTAGTATCCAAGGTGACAGGTCCACAGAGACCTCTTTTTTGCCATGGTACCCAGAACCGATGGCTAACAATGAGATGTTAGCCTACCTGGATTTCTAATCCTGTTCTTACACCTTAACTGAACCTTCCTTTGGAAGTAGGCTGGGTCCAGGACTCCTTTTCCATGATGAAAACTGAACTGTAGTGGTTCCCATATTAATTTTGACCACCACCACTCTACCATACCCTACTGTTCCTAATTCCTACCTCATGTATTTTAAGACTTTCTCATCATTGTAACCATCTTTCCATTGATTCATTAATGAAACAATCACCTACTATGGTCCTATTATATGATAAAAGTAATGACCCAGCCCTTGCTCTCAAGGAGTAAAAATAAAGAATGCAAAAATAAAAATACTTAAATATTATAATAGAAATGATTCAAGTAATTGTGAGGTGAGTGCAAAAACACATTCACAATTTTCACTTTTCAGTATACAGTATAAGTCTTTTGGTTCCTTGGTTAAATTTATTCCTGGATATTTTACTCTTTTTGATACTATTGTAAATGAGGTTGTTTTCTTCATTTCCTTTTGGAATAGCTTGTTGTTTGTATACAGAGATGCAGTTGACTTTTTGTATGTTAGTGTGGGGCAGCTGTGTTAGGCTTGCTCACTCGTGTACCAGTTGCAAGCACTTTGCTTGATTAGTGCGTGAGCACCACGTGTGTATGGCCTATATAAGGCTATGGGTGCTTGTGCTCAAGAGATACTGGGGATTGCGGACTGCCTGCCCGCCACTGTGAGGGACCATTCTGCGGTTTGTTTGTCTGAGAGGTTTCCCCGGCCTGTGTGCTTGTCCGTTGTTGTGAGACTTTATTAAACAGAATGGCCCAACCCTGTCTGGCTCCACAGTTTTTCTACCATCTGCCTGAATCCAATGTTGACCTGGCAGACCTCGGCCTCCGGCATTACAGTTAGTTTTATAATCTGCAACTTTACTGAATTTGTTTATTAATTCTAACAGTTTTTTGTGGAGTCTGTAGGCTTTTCTACATATAAGATGTGTTTATTAATTCTTAACAGTTTTTTTTGTGGAGTCTTTAGGCTTTTCTACATATAAGATGATGTCATCTGCAACAGATACCTTTAATTCTTCCTTTCTGACCTAGGTGACTTCTTTTTTTTCTTTCCTAACTTCTTTGGCTAGAATTCTCAGTATTGTGTTGAATAAAAGTGATGTTGCTGTGGTTCAGGTCTTATGTTTTTTTCACTAATAATAAAAGAAGGAGGAAATTCTGGAGGTGGCCGATGTGTTTATGGCATAGACCATGGTGATGTTTCACGGATGTACACTTCCCTCCAAACTTATCAAGTTGGATACTTCAAATGTGTACAGCATTTGGTATGTCAATCATACTTCAATAAAGTGCTTTAAATACACACATTTATATTTAGGTTTAAATGAATAAATAGTACTTTATTTCTAGGAGCATTTTCTTTCTAAAAGAAGACTGCAGAAAGAAAGCCATCCTTGACTGAAGGGGGAGCGTTATCGGTGGCCCAGTGACAGAGCTTATCATTGAGTTGTGGGCATCATTTGAAAGAGGCTGGGAGGGAGCAACCTTCCAGGGACAGCCAGCTCTGACTACATATAAGGTTGCGTCTTTCGCAGTAAATTGGCCCGAACAATCAAGGAAACTTTGTCCTCTCTCTCCTCCTCTACCAGCTTGAGAAGTATTTGACATCCAGTTACAAAACAGAGAAGCAGTTTGTCCCTGGGTCAAAGGAAAAGGTTTTTTGCCCCAAAGCCTCTGCACAACAGCCTCACCGCAGGCTCCACTCCCACACTGGCCACTCTCCAACCAGCTTCCACCTGGCTCCATGGTCCAGGTCCAGGTGCTTGCTCTCTGGCCATCACAAATGATTTAGACCCAAGAGAGCAGCTTCAGTAATTGGCCAGAGCAGCATACCACCTGCGGCCTGTGTGTTTTTGTTCTCCATCCCACACACCCTGCTTTGAACCTCGAGTTGGAAAGCGATTTCTGAGCCACCCCTTAGCCTGCTGCAAGGTCCAAGAGCTGCAGGGAGTGGGGCCGGAGCGGGGTGCACAGGCAGTGCTGGTCTCTTCCTCCTGCCCCTCCCCTTCATCACCTCTGACTCTCCAACTGGGCTCTTGGTCCACACTCACCTCCCTTGCCAGCCCTATTCTCCTCCCCCACTCCATACTTCTTTCTCATTTGTAAGAATTTCCACCTTAAAGGAAAAAAATTTTTCTTAAAAAATAAGATCTCCCGAGTTGGGAGCTTTACCGACTGTAACCATAGTGATGCATCAATCAAGCCTCAGTAACAGGGTAGAACAGGGTTCCTGTTAGGGCCAAGCTACCTGCCAGAAAATGGCAGCAATCAGGCTATTGGCAGCAGACAATCAGGCATCATTTGTAATTCTTTATAGCTGCATGTTTCCTGTCTGGGAATTGGATGCTAATCAATCAGTTGTCATGGCAACCCAGCATCCCACAGCTATCAATACAGGAAAAAGATAGAAGAAATTATGAGGGCTGGGAGTGCCAGCTGACCCCAGTCCGTGCCAACCTGTGAGAAGCAGGACCTCCAGTAAGAACTGGAGGCCCCAATGGAAAAACATTATAGCTCAGCCAGGACAACGTTGTTGTCTTAGTCAATGAGTAGAAGCAGGTGGGTGATTTGGGGGTCATCCCATTGTCCTTGGGTACCAGTTGAGCTTCCAAGGGCAGGTGATAAATAGTTTGAGAAATAAAGACAAGCGCTAGTAATAGAGGAGAAAGAGATCAATTATTCAACCAGCCAGCAAATGTTTATGGAGCAGCCAAAGTATGTGAGGCCCTTTGTGTGGTAAATACTTACTGTCTGGTCTGGGGCACCCAACATAGTGAGCTGAGCAAAAGCCAACCAGAACCCATGGCACACTCAATGTGCCAGAAGAGAGGTACCACCTCTAAGTGACACTGTAGGGGAGATGAGACCAGGGAACCCCCAGTGTGACCCAGTACCATGAAGGAGATGGATCAAAGCCATATGCCAGGACTGAGCTAAACATGCTTTCCTCCCTTATATTAAAGTCCAACAAAGTAGGGAAGTAGGTTTTATTGTTTCTCATTTATAGCTGAGGAAATGTCAGCATAGAATGGTTGAATAAGCTGTCCAACATCACACGGCTGGGAAGGGCCAAGACAAGACTGCCCTTCCATCCCAGGGCTAATCTTCACCCAACACCACGTGGACAATGGCTACTCTGCAGCCAGGGGCCTGCAAGGGTCAGCTTCATTCAGACTTTCAGGAGCCCTGCAGACCACACAGACCAAAGACAAGATTTAGTACAAGACAGATTTATAAGTGGTTTTGTCAAGATTTCAGAAATATCTCCCACAGATATTAGCTCAGCTCAGTGTGACTATAAGGAAGTCATTTTCTCTCTTGTGTCCTCAATTTCCTTTTCTATAAAATGACAACAAGTACTCTTTTGAAGAGAGGTAATGTTCAGATGAGACAGTGTCCATGGGTGATATCCAGATAGTTCCTGGCCCAGAGTAACTTCTCCATTCCTCCTTCCGATCCTCAGCTTTGCAGAACCACGCTGGGGCTAGTCTGCCCAGTAAGCAGTCTTCCTTGAGAGGGGTTGAGAGCTGTTTAGGAAACAAAATGCAACCAGGACAAGCTGAGAATGTGTTGGCCTCTGTACCCTCAGCCCTAGGCCCTGAATTAGTCCAGGTGCTTCAGAGAAACAGAATGAGTAAGAGATAGATATGAAGAATTTTATTATAAAGAATTGGCTCGTGCAACTATTAAGGTTGACAAGTCCCGTGATCTGCCATCTGCAAGGCAGAGACTCGGGAGCCAATGGGGTGATGCAGGCCCGAGGCCCAGAAGCCCTGCAAGCAGCATAAAGGCAACGTTGCAGCTCAAGCAGTCAGGCAGGAAGGGCTGAATTCCTCCCTCCTCCACCTTTGTTCTAGACTCGGGCCCTAAACAGATTGAGCGATGCCCACCCACTCTGGGGAGGGCCATCTAACTCACTGAGTCCACCAGTTCCAACACTGCCTTTGTCTGAAGACACCCTTGCAGACACTGCCAGAAATAGTGTTTAGCCAAATAGCTCTGCACCCTGTGATCCAGTCACATAAAATTAACCATCACAGACCTCATATTTCTTCCCCATCTCAACATTTTGGGAGGCTTTAAAAGAGAAAGTCAGATAGTTCCCTCCTAACATAAGCACCCCAACCCCCAGCACCAAGCCCACGTCATGTCTCAGGACAATTGTGATGAGATTTCCACTCATCAGGTGGTTCCTGGTAGGACAGTGGTATTACCAAAATGACACATAAAGCACTGTGAGTGGGAATCTAGTTCCCAACCAATCAATTCATCAAACTTTAAAGTCATTTATTTTTAACCCAAATGATACCCAGGCGTATTTTATGACATACAGCTTTCTTGCCAAACTCTGTGAACTTTAGTACACACGTTTGATGGCCTGAGAAGGAGCTTTCAGAAGCAGTGCGGTAGAAAAGGGATAAGCCTTGGGTTCTGTTCCTCTTTCTGCCACTCTTTCTTAATGCTGTGGCCTACAGCAGGTGACTTGCTCTCCGAGCCTCAGGCCCTCCTCTGTGAATAGGGGTGCAGCATTTCCCAGATGCCTCCCCCAGAGAATCGACGCATTCACATACAACATCAGCCTATGTGCTCTTTTATTTGTTTGTTTTTATTTAGTGAAAGGAGGGGAGGCAGAGACAGACTCACGCATGCGCCCCAACCTGGATCCCCCCACAAGCCCACTAGGGGACGATACTCTGACCATCTAGGGCCCTTGTTCTGTTTTTTACGCCTGAGGCAGAGGCCACAGAGCCATCCTCAGCAACAAGGGCCAACTGGCTCCAATCTAGCCATGGCTGCAGGAGGGGAAATGGAGGAGAGAGAGAGAGACAGAAGCAAGAGATGAAGGGACAGAGAAGCAGATGGTTGCTTCTCCTATGTGCTCTAACCCGGAATTGAACCCAGGACATCCACAAGCTGGGCCAACTCTCTACCACTGAGCCAACTGGCCAGGGCCTAGCCCAGGCATGGCCAACATATGGCCCGCAGGCCAGATATGGCCCACATAATGAGTTTATGCAGCCTGCGATTAAATTTTTAATATTCTCCACTACTTTAAAATCTCAGCTACTCAGGCCTGACCTGTGGTGGCGCAGTGGATAAAGCGTCGACCTGGGAACACTGAGGTCGCCAGTTCAAAACCCTGCACTGGTCTGGTCAAGGCACATATGGGAGTTGATGCTTCCAGCTCCTCCCCCCTTTCTCTCTCTCTCTCTCTCTCTCATTCTGTGTCTCCTCTCTAAAATGAATAAATAAAAAGAAAAAAGAAAAAAAAAAAATCTCAGCTACTCAGAAGCGGAAGCATCTCTGATTATTGGAAATCAAGATATTTAGGAAGATCGCAATACCCGGAAAAGAGTTCCGCGTGTGACTAATATAGGGTTAACTTCCAATAATTGGTCAAATGGATTCGCAATACTTCTTTATTTTTAAAAATAAATTCATTATAAAGATTTACAACTTTTGTACTCATCTGTACTCGATATGAACTGTTTGACGTTTAGCGGCGATGTGAAACCCACATTCTTTTAGGCGGAGTTTGCCAGTGCACACCCAAGGTCAAACAATTTGTTATTTCTGTGGTCAAGTGTGCTGAGTCAAGTGGCATTGTAGCATAGACAGTAGCTGCAGTTGATAACTGAAAACGTGTCCAGGCTGTTTGTTAAACGAAATAATTATTTTATTTGTGATATAACCCCTTCAAGCTCATTCTATTAATTAAATATTGTTTCGATTGATTGCAATACAGTTTGGATATTTATACAGTATATAATTATATTTTTATTAAAATAATATTGTATATTAAAATTTTTTTCACTCACTTACATTTATTCATAAACAAATTACATAATAAAATTTTGTTTACTTAAATGAATCCTTTTTGTATTTAACATTTTTTAATTTTAATATTTCTTCCGGCCCCTGAAAAAAGTTTTCTTTCTAATCTGGCCCAGGGGCAAAAACTGTTGGCTGCGCCCGGCCTAGCCTACGTGCTCTTGTGTTCAAATGTAAGTAGGTAACCGGGGGAAGAATACTTCCAGCAGTAAAAGGGTCAAAAACAAATTTGAGAAATATTGAGTGAGCCAGGATCTTGAGGTGTCCTTACTGAATGAACTCCTGGGGCCTTCTCAAGGTTATTGGAATGAGGTGTGTGTCTAAAATGCCATACTCGCAAAATAAAATAAAATAAAATGCCGTGCTTTCCACATTTGTTTGACCTCTAAACCGTTCTTTCGGTTTGTTTGGTTTTTTGTCTGTTTTTGTCATTGAGCACCTCCAAAGGCTTGTGTTCCAAGGATCAAACTTGAGAAAACACTGAATTAAGGGCTCTCTGAGTGCTGTTTGCACTAACAGCTGGAATTACTGGAGCGTCCATGACTCGTTTCAGCTAACCCCCTCTCCCTCTGAGACAGTCAGCAGCCGATCTGGAGCGTGCAGACCCATGAGCGTTGGCATGAAAAATTTCCAACATATTGGAGTAAATGTAGAAAGCAAGATGCGGACTGTATGAAAAGCCCCCGGGTGCATGTGCCTATGTGCAGGTGGAGGTGGGCTTACACAAGGTTGTATGCCAACGCCAGACCATGCAGAGTCACTTTCTAGACGAATGTGGAAGACATTCCTAACAGTGATTCCTTGTGGAGTGGACCAGAGGGCAGAGGTCAAGGGAATTTTTACTTCCAATTTTATACTATTAACTACTTTGGGAATTTTTTTTACAAGGTCAAGTATCATTTTTATAATTTTTTTTTTAAAGATGGCGCTGCCCATGTGCAAGTTTTTTTTATTTATTTTATTTTATTTTATTTCATTTTATTCATTTTAGAGAGGAGACACAGAGTGAGAGAGAGAGAGAGAGAGAGAGAGAGAGAGAGAAAGGGGGGAGGAGCTGGAAGCATCAACTCCCATATGTGCCTTGACCAGACCAGTGCAGGGTTTTGAACTGGCGACCTCAGTGTTCCCAGGTCGACACTTTATCCACTGCGCTACCACAGGTCAGGCTCATTTTTATAATTTAAAAAAAAAAAAAAACTAAGTTTTTAAAAGCTATAGTCCCGCCTAACCAGGTGGTGGCGCAGTGGATAGAGCGTCAGACTGGGATGTGGAAGACCCAGGTTCGAGACCCCGAGCTCGCCAGCTTGAGCGCGGGCCCATCTGGCTTGAGCAAAAAAGCTCGCCAGCTTGGACCCAAGGTCGCTGGCTCCAGGAAGGGGTTGCTTGGGCTGCTGAAGGCCCATAGTCAAGGCACATGTGAGAAAACAATCAATGAACAACTAAGGTGCCGCAATGGCAACAAAAAACTAATGATTAATGCTTCTCACCTCTCTTCGTTCCTGTCTGTCTGTCTCTACCTATCCCTCTCTCTGACTCTCTCTCTGTTCCTGTAAAATAAAATAAAATAAAATAAAAGCTATAGTCCCTGGCCTAGTGGCTCAGTGGATAGTGTCATCCCGACATGCTGAGGTCACAGGTTCCATCCCTAGTCAGGGCACATTAGAGAAACAAGCAATAAGTGCACAACTAAATGGAATGAGTTGATGCTTCTCTCTCTCTCTCTCAAATCAATGAAAAAATCTGGGGGAAAAAACAGCTCTTTAAAAACCCTTTTAGTTCAATTCTATCGCTGTGCGGTCTCTTGAGGCTAAGTCAGTGGTTCTTAACCTGGGTTCTATCGAACCCTAAGGGTTCAATGAGTTGGTCTCAGGGGTTCGGAGAAGCCTCTGCCATGGAGGCCAGAATAAAGTAATACTGTAATTTGTTGTGAGTTCATGAACTTTGTTGGTTTTGTTCTTTGAGCAAGGTGATGTTCATGCACGGCTCATTTTGTGCACCAGTAAAAAAACATAAACCTATGTCTTGAATTTGGGGAAAAAAATCATATTTTATTTATCACTAAGAAGGGTTCGGTGAATGCGCATATGAAACTGGTGGGTTCAGTACCTCAAAAAAGGTTAAGAACCACTGGGCTATGTTAAGCCTGTCTTGATGAGACATGGTCAAAGTTTTACACCCTTGGGTCCTCTGGGTGCCAATTTTCCTGTACTTTCCAGGTTGAGTCCAGAGGCAGAGCTGGATGGATGGGTCCCCTCTCCTTGGGGTCCCACACTCAGGCTGCATCTGGGTCTCCTGAAGGCCAAAAAGCCCAGCCACAGTGGCAAGAATAGAACTCTGAGTCCCATTGTAGACAAACATTAATAGGAAAACCACAATTAAGCACAGAATACTAGAACCCAAGAACATCTGAGCCAGAAACATCATTCTACAGAGACGATATCAGAAATTCCGAGGAGTTGAATAGAAGACTACACCATTCATTTCTCCCAGTACCAAGTCTGGGAGAATTTCCACTGTATGAAGTTTCTTTCCAAAACAGAGAGGACACTGCCCCCTGAGCTGCCCACATAGAAAGAGGAGGACACTCCCAGCTTCAAGAAAGACCAGAACTCATCACGGTGGACTGAAGAAGCAAAATCCAACTGGAAAAGGCAGAGCCAAAATGAAGAAAAGACAGATTCATTTAGCTAATTTAGCTCAAATGAAAATCTGGGGGGTGGGTACCAAGGCAGACTAAAGACACAGAAACACACTCAAATCAAAGATCAACACAAATGTCTAACGACCGATAAAGGGAACGAACTGGTGAGAAAAATGCCACCAGTTGGTTTGGGTATCTGTTCTGCATACCTGTGAGGGATGAACTTGTCCACAAGTTATACATGCTGTAAACCTAATAGTAACAGTGTAGAACAAGGACAGCAGGTGGAGAATGAGCTTTCTACCTGAGATGTCCAAACGACAGGTCTTTCGATACCAGAACTGCTGTGTGTTTTACAGTGTTTATGGGGTGTCTTTATAGAAAAGCACTGTGTGCTGCCCTGCCTTATTAAACAGAATCTGCTGCACACCACTGAAACTTTTCCTCAAGTATTCTGTTTGCTTTTACATTCAGAAAAGTTCTTCTTCTGAGTTTTGACACAGAGAGGCATTTGGACCCGCCGAGGTACCATGGGCTCTTCAGCGTTCCCATCCCCACCATTGCTCTGTATGTGCTATTCGGTCCAAGGAAGGTATCCCAGCCAGGAGCAGTGGTTGCTTCTGGAAAGAGGAACAGAATCTGGGGGAAGGGGTTGTATGGTAGAGAGTATTTTCTCTTTTAAATCCATGTACTTCTAAATCACTCCATTTCTTTTATAATTTTACAGATTGTTTTTAAAACAAACCAGTTTGTTATTGTTTTTAAGTCAGAGGAGGAAAAATAGTGAGACAGACTCCCACATGCACCCTGACTGGGATCCACCTGGCAACCTCTGTCTAGGGCTGATGCTCGAATCACTGAGCTATCCTCAGTGCCTGAGGCCAACACTTGGACCAACTAAGGTATCCTCAGCACCTGGGGCTGATGCTCGAACCAATCAAGCCACTGGCTGTAGGAGGGGAATAGAGAAAGAAGGGGAAATAGGAGGGGGAGAGAAGCAGGTGATCGCTTCTCTTGCGTGCCATGACCAGGAATCAAACCTGGGACATTCATACGTCGGGCTGATGCTCTATCCTCTGAGCCAACCAGCCAGAGCCAGTTTGTTATTTTTGTACTAAGCAAACAAACAGAAGAATGGGTGAGTAAAAATGAGAAAATAGCACCCTGACCCCTGTTCCCTCATTTTGATAGGAACCCAGGGATTTGGGGTTGTAATTATTGCTTTTCTACAGATGAGTAAACTGATTCGTAGAAAAACTTAACAGATTGTCCAAGGCCACCCAGAGTGCAGGTGGTAGAACAAGAGTGTGAACTTGGGTGTTCCAGTTCCCGGGCCGCACAGCCTCTAATTGGCAATATGGGCCCCTGGCCAAGTGCTACTTATCCTGAGTGCCAAACTCAGCATGTTCTTCACAGAGAGTCAGTCAATCTGTTTATCTGCCTGTCTGTCTGTCTTTTTCTCACTGTCATTGTACATGTTCCTCTCAATCACTGCTCCCTTCTAATTTGCTATCTCTATCGTATCATGAGCTAGAAAGTCAAACACCAACTCTCTATGTTACAGAAGAAGAAGAGTCAGGGTCCCTCTGTGTGTAGGGTTGAGGCTCTCCCTCCGAGGGAGGCATGAGTCTTGGTCCACGTTCACTCGGACGACCTGCCTGCTCTGCAACCCTCCCCTTCCTTCCTCGTTTCTACCCATGCTCCAAGTAATTGATGTAAACTCAGTGAGGGATGTAGTCTGTCCATCTGAAACAGTGCTAAACACAAACCTAGCTAAGAGTGTGTTGCTTTTGTGATGATCCTAGTTGGTCTAAGAGAGTGAAAAGAAAGGGAGGAGGAAAGAAAGGAGGTGACGAGATGAAATTTAGAGAAACTTTGCTTCCAAGATTAAGACATAAGAGTAAAGATGGCATTCATGCGAGGCACAGGCAGGCGGTGTGGGGTGTTGGCACCCATGGGAGGTAGGGGAGACTCTAGTGTTCTCTCCCTACAACTGTGATCACACCCACGATATAATCCAAGTACAAACAATGTGCCTGTTATAAAACATAGTTTCTAAAAAAAAGACCTTTAGCGCCCCCCTCAATATAAATATTACCATCCATAAGCCCTTCTTGCATAAAAATTCTAGAATCACCAGCATTCAGGAGATCTGCTGGTTAGACCTGGCTTCCCAGCCATGCTTGGATAGGGTCCTCCCCAAAGACAAGTCAAGACACCATGACAGATAAAAAAGATCCCCAGAGGTTCCCAATGCTGGAGGGAAGTCATTTCCAACCTTGCACCTCAGGAACCCATTTGCTGAGCCCAGTTCCCCAATGAGTAAGCACCAGAGCCTATAGAAGTCCATCGATCCTTCTGCGTCCCCTGGGTTCCCATCTGACATCAGCACACATGCATAAACTCCCACATATCCTTTAATCCTGGCCCACCGCCTATAAGAAAGAAGAGAGTGAAATCCTGACCTTTGATGTCCAGGCTGCCATAAGATATTCACAAGAGGTGGGGCTGATAAGACAATGCCTGGTACTGCTCAGTTAAGAAAACAAAATGACCCTAAGGCAGGTAATAACTATCTCTGTGAAGAGATATAAACGACGTTAAAGCCATCACCCTGGGAAAGAGGAATGATGGTTCCTCTCTTCTCCCACTTCCCCCACCGGTCAGGGGAGCCTCAGAAACTTGGCCGATTTATGCTGGGTTCCTCCGGGGCTTGTCAGAAAAACAATGGAATGGGCAAAAATAGGTTTCTTTGGGTTCAGGCGGGCAGACCAGAGCTTACCATGCGCTTAGATTAGCCCTGTGTTGGCAGGGTGGCATGGTGGTCTTGCCCACCACCACTGAAGCGCTCAGGAACAAAGACAGATCTTAGGGCTCTGCACAGACCTGCAGAATCCAAATCAGACATCTGTGCTACAGCTCCCTGGAGACATCGGCTGCAGCTTGCCTGAGGCTGGCATTTAGAAACCACGGCAGTGGAGAATATAATAGGAGGATAAGGTGCTGTTTGTCCTTACGTAACTTATAAGTGAAGATGTAAGACTCAGTCATAGCAGGCAGATTTAATTATTTCCCCAAATATGTTCAATATTGTCCATGTCTCTATTATGGCTTTTGTTCAGGCTGGAAACATTCATTAGTCTGTCCTTTACAAGCATTTTGTGAACCATGTGCAGGCGGGAGCTGTGTTTATCCACCTCAGACACACTTGTTTACTCCATCACTGAGCCCCTCGTTCATTCCTTCACTTGGGCAAATGCTGAGTCTCACGGGGTCAGGCCCTGGTCTGGGTGCTGGCAGAGCAGCCAGAAGCCAGGCTGCCACGTCCCCAGCTCTCCTGGACTTCCATTCAGAGGGGGTGATGGTGGCGCAATAAAACAGACCACTAAATGAGCCCAGGGCCACAGAGAAAACAAAACAAAGTCAGAGGAAACAGCGAGCCACAGTCCAAGAGGAAACATTTACAATAAGGCCATGGGAGGCATCTCTAAGTCAATGGCATATGAGCTAAAGCCCAGGTAAAGACGGCACAGGGCTAGTGGGACACTCATCAAAAAGAGCTCCCCAGGCAGAAAGAACAAGAGGCAAGGCTCAGTGGCTGGAAGGCACTGGCACTCTGCAGACATGGCAGGAAGGCTGGAGGCTGCATCCAGGGACCACAGGAGAGCAGCAGAGAGGTATCGGGCAAGAGGGAGGAGGCCAAACAGCAGCCACCTTCCGAGCCTCGGCAGCAGGTGGAGAGGTTCTGTTTGATTTTCTGTTTATATCTGATTCTACATGCAAAAGAACACCACTGGAGGGTTTTAACCAAGGTGATTAAGCAGCGTGATTTGATTTCCTCCTTTAACACTCACTCTGTTTCATGGAGAACTGATTGTAGAGGGCAGAAATGGAAGAGGGAGACAGGAGATGGAGGAGTGGAGGTATGGAGAAGAGGCCGGGAACAGCACACATTTGGGAAGCATCTCTCAGCCCACTTGACAGATTGATTATGGGGGGTGAGAGAAAAGAATCAGGGCCACTCCTAGACTGATGAATGAACCCAACACCTGGAACGTAATAACAATCACTCAATGATGATTACAGAACAATTGGAAGAAGGATAAAACAACTCCCATCAGCATCTCAAATATAACTACATGCCAGCCCTCTGGTGTAGACAGACATCCATTGAGCCACCAAGAAAGATGTCAGTGTGGATTCAAATGCTCTAGGCAGGAGGTAGGACTTGAAGTTGGACTTAGAAGATGGGTAACATTGAGACAAAGAAGTGAACATGAGGGGCGATTCTAGACCAGGACATAAAACTAAGCCTGAGAGGTTTTTTATATTTCTCTTTTTAAATCCTGGTATAATTGTAAGGAGTAGGTTGGGGACAGGGGCGGGGCATTGTAGAGACAGCTGTTGGGAAAGCAGAGGCTGGAGACAGAGTTGGTTGAATATGAAAACAGGAGCAGAATGTGCAGGATCATGGAAACCAGGTAGTAGTTTGGATTCAAAAGTCACAGAGACCCATCACAGGCTCTTGCCTAGAGATGCAGCATGTCAGCAGTGTGTGACTTATGGCCTGACTTTGGATGGTCTGGGGCTGGAGGTGGATGACACACATGGTGAAATAGCATAATTACAGTCGTCTAAGTGCTCGGTTCACCAAACTAACCTCTCTGGGGAAGACAAACAAACAACAAAAACACAATGCCCAAGCCTGGTCTCCAACACAGGACAAACCTAGCCATGCCAGAGGCTCCTGGAGCCAGCCAGAGGGGATTGGAGGAGAAGGGGCAGGCAGGTGGGTAGTGGGAGAAAGCAAACAGCCCCCAGACAATAAAGAGCCCTCGGCGAGGACACAGGAGTTTTCAACTGCAGGTGGCCAGATGCCCCGGACCAAACTGTTTATTTTCCATCTCCATCATATTTGAAATTTAAATCGAATTTCTGGTCTTTCCAAGGCATTTCCAGCAGCCAGGAGTGGACTGTGCCATGGAGAATATCCTTCTTGATAATCACAGACTGAAAGACCAGCCATGACCCAGCCACAGCCTCTTAAACTGGGCAGGCAGTACAGAGACTCACTTAACAAAGGGTGAGTCCTTTTCCTTTGACATTCAAAATGCAGCCAAACGTGGCCCTTTCCATCATCTATATAGAGGATGACCAGAAAGAGCCGTGCATTATAGAGCCAGGTCTCTCAGTGGGAAGAGAAGGACAGAAGGAGAAATGTGGCAGCAGCCTCCAGTGGGAACTTGCCATCTTACACTCTGAAAGTTGGCTGGCATCTCCAACCCAGGAAGTGACAGAAGCAGGCCCGGCAGCTAGTAGGCAGTAATAAAAAGCTCGATTTCGCTAAGAAGTCTGGAATGGTTCTAAATGATAACCATCTGCTCAGGGGCCCCGTGGAGCCTGACTGGTCAGAAACAATTCATGATCAGGCTGCACCCGGGCTGCCTGGTGAGGTCAGAGCAGTCAGTCTTCCCTGTGGTTAGACACAGATGGCAGCTCCATTCCCCTATTTGTTACTGAATTATGGCAACTAGCATCAAGTATGGAAGCTCTAGACAAAGAGCCGGAGACCTGGCATGTCTATTCTCTCCCCACACTCTTTGCCTGTATAGCTGCACCCCAAGAATGTCGCATGTGCGCATCCACGAACACATCATCAACCATCCAGCAATTTATTGAGCATCTCATATGTGCCAGGCATGATGCTAGGACCTAGGGACACAAAGATGAATATAACAAGGTCCCTGACCTCCAAAGGGTCAGCTAGGTACACAGATCCGACTCCTTACAATATGGTAGTAGCATTGTTACAGAGCGAGGTTGGGCAGTTAGAGAAGTGCCACTGAAGGTGCTATATCTGTGCTGTGTCTTAAAGAAAAGGGAGGACTTTTCCAATCAAACTAATGGACTACCATCAGTTATTCTACCATTAGTGCAGTGGTTCTTAACCCTAGGGGTTCGATGAGTCGGTCTCAGGGGTTCGGAGAAGCCTCTGCCGCGGAGGCCAGAATAAAGTAATACTGTAATTTGTTGTAAGTTCATGCACTGTTGGTTTTGTTCTCTGAGCAAGGTGATGTTCATGCACGGCTCATTTTGTGCACCAGTAGAAAACATATACCTTTGTCTTGAATTTGAAAAAAAAAAATCATATTTTATTTATCACTAAAGAAGGGTTCGGTGAATGCGCATATGAAACTGATGGGTTCGGTACCTCAAAAAAGGTTAAGAACCACTGCATTAGTGATACATTCCTCTCAGTCTTAATCAAAAAACAGTGGTAAAGACATTTTTAGAGGAAGCAGCAGCACATGAAAGATACAGCATCTTGCAAGAGTCGAGGGAAAGGTCCAGGAATGACCATGGCCAGCAGCAATGGCAGAGAAGATAAAGGTGGCCCGGTCAGTGGGGGCAGAATAAGAAAGTTCCTAAGTGAGGTAGAGACACAATCGACATGGCATTAGAAGCAAACAGTGACATTTGGTGACTAAGGAAGGACCTAGCAATGCCTAGTCATACCCATCAGGTCATGTGTCTTCTGAGTGATATTTTCAAGAAAGTTTGCACACAGTGGTGCCATGTTATATGTTACTCCAATTCAGGACTCTCCAAAAGTCTCACTGGAGCATGTGCTATAGGCTCAGAAACCTATGTGGGGCCTTCTGTACTCTCTGGACCAGATACCTGGCATGTCTGTGGAAAGAGAGTAACAGAGAAGGAAGGCTACTGTGTGACCAGGCCCTGCCTTCATTTTTTCACCGGGATGCTTGTGCTCAAGGAGCTGTGGCCAGATCGCTCTCTAGAGGCAGGAGACAGAAGAGCAGCCAACCTGGGTGCTGAGGACTTCAGCAAGGTGAAGGACCGGGGAAATTGGATATAACCCAAGGTCCCACATCACGAGTGATCTGTCGGTTGTGGTCTCTGAAAGAATCCTAGATATAAGCAGGGCTCTTTTGTCAGCTCGAGCACCTAGGGTACCTTTCACTGGATTGAGTGCGGTTCTGTCCAACTCCCAAATGTGAGTGAGTCTTTCAGGTGTCCCACTGTTCCAGATTGCCAAAGATGTATTAGATGTGCAACAGTACGACCACACCCAGCACCCAGCACAGCTTCAAAGTACAGAAGACAGAACTAGAGCATTAGCCTTCCACAACAACAAAAATTAAAGCACTTGCATGTCCCAAACAAAAGCTAATCATTACTTTGTTGTCATTCTGAAATAGAGCAAAGCGGTAGATATCTAGGCAAGGAGAAAAAAGAGAATCCCAAACTAATATGGGAGAAACTTGCTACTGAGCTGATTTGTGTCACCGATTTGTGCTACCATAAGCAAACGTTAGAGAAACTCACAGTGTGACTGGGTCTGAGGCAGATGACAGAAGAAGTCATCTAAGGTAGTGACTTTTAGCTCAGTGACCTGGCCCACTACCACTGGGGGTCGGGGGGGAGAGGGGGTAAAGAGTTCTCCCAAGGAGTCCAGGACCACATTCACAGCTCACACTACTCCCGATGTCACCCCCAGCCAACTCTGGGTCTGAGACAGAGCTGGCAGAGCAGGAAGTGGCCTGGGTGGCAGCTTTGGGGAATGCCAGGAATTTCCCAGTTGAGCTCCCAGACTTTATTTTACCATTAGTGATACATTCCTCTCAGTCTCTGAGGTATCTCTCTTCAGCTGCTTCCTCTTGAACAAACTCTAAACATCACACACAAGGAGAACATCGTAAGTTCTGACTGAGCAAGGAATTCACTAGCCATCAGGTGTAAGCAGAGTTTTACAGGAGTGTGTGACCACAGCGTGAGTGTGTCGAGGACCAGGCATTCAGAGAGGGACCCGAGAGTATAAGCAGCAATGAAAGTTGGGCTTGTCATTTGTTCCTCTTACCTCCGTAACCCCAGGGTCCATTACAGAACACAAAAGGTACTTAATAAATGTTTGCTGGAGATAATGAATCAATGAGTAAGTGAAGAAGTCCAGAAAACAGGTATTCTCCAAGGGAAGATCAGAGTCCAGGAAACAAATTCCCTGGAGGCAGGATTAATTCTTTATTCTTTTCATATGACCTCCCATGGTGTCTTGGACAGTATAAGAAGTGCCTGGGAAATTCACTGGAACTGACATGTTGACAGTTTTGCTAGATGGCTCTGGGGCTTGGCCCAGGAAGAGCCGGCATGGCTGTCCAAAAATGAGTCTCACCACCAGGGGGCAATAAAGACCAAATACCAGGGCTTTCTTGTCCAAACTTCTGGTGGCTGTCTGACAGCAGAGGGCCCCCAAATGCCATTCTGGAGCCTCCCTGTATACTCATCAATATCAAAATCTCATATATAAGCAGCTTTATTTTTCACACCTATAAGAGAGAACATAGCTTAAAAAACCACTGAAATCCCCTCAATGAAGAGTGGTCTGTTTTGAGGAAAAGGAAAAAGGAAAGTTTCTGGTTCTAGTTTACTGTTAGAAACATCCCTGACTACATTTCCCTAAGCACTAAGGTCTGATCCCTGAGGAACCTGAAGCATCCTATGCATGATTCATATTTGATCGATGATTAATATGCAAAGAGTGCTGCCTAACATCTATGAAAATCACGCAGAACCTTTCTCAGGAGCAAAGCCAGGCACTAGGCTATCTGGTATTTTGAGTCAAATTGGGTCAAGATCTTAGACAGTAGACTGACCTCTTCGGTGTTAAATTATAAAAAGGGGTTGAGAGCAGGAAAGAGACATGCCCCAGGTAAAGAAGGAAGCAAAAAGGGAATCGTGACAGATCCAGGTACTGCCTCCATGAGGCACGGGAAAACTGCATAATCTGACCTCCTCCAGGCTGTCGGCAACGCCCACTTCTCGCAAGAGAGAGTAGACATTCTCCTTTATCACATTCATTCTTTTATTCAACATTTACTGAGCTCTTGTTTGGTGCCAGGAACTATGCTCAGCAATAAGGATACTAAGAATAGAACGTAATAACTCCGGTGGGCAGGACAGACAGACGCAGATATCAGTACGGTTGAGTGTTGCACTCAGTCGTAGGAACATAGCTCAGTTCCCTGTGAAGTCAAGGCCTTTTTTTTGTGGTGTACTTTTCTGCTGTCTACTGTCAACCCCTTACCCCCAGGTCTGTCATGTCCTCTGTGTATCTCCAGTATTAAGACTAGTACCTTGAATTCTATAAATGACTAAGCTATCAAATGAATGAAGAGATAGAGGATGGAGGGATGAATGAATGGATGGATGGATAAATGGATACCAGTTAGACAGGTATGAGCAGAGCAAGGGCAATAAGACAGGCACGGAAGGTCACTCAGGGCTTTCTGCCTAGCAATAGACAATTGTAAGGTAAAACCTCATCCCCAGGGTGACCTTTTCTCCCCTGGCATGTTGCTAGTCATGTAGTAGACCCTCTTAGAAGAGGAACAAGGGACAGGAGAATAGCCTCACAGGACTCCCATACAAGCCCCCTCACATGACCACTCCCTTAAACATTAAGCCTTAGAGTTAACATCTAGAACTCAGTTGTGTTTCAGCTCCAGGCCCCAGAAAGCAGCAAGGCCAGATGGGGTAACACCATGGCTGACATAAGCAAACCCTGCCCAGGCATTGGCCAATCAGTGGAGACCACAACCATGAACCCTGCCCAGGCATTGGCCAATCAGTGGAGACCACAACCATGAAAAGACATACCTGGAAAGCTGATGAATATTCTATTGAGATTCTCCTCTGAGACTTCCAGATAAAACCCTTTAAGATGGGAGGCCTAGTACAAGCTCTTTCTCTCTCTTCAGCAACCTGGGTCTTTCCCCATCTCCTTTACCTGGGCACATTTTCTCTGCCTTTCTCTCTCCCCAGCTCCAAGGGCCCTTTTTCTCCCTCTGTCACTTGTTTCCTGAGCCCATGTAGCCCAGCTGACTTACTTCTTCCACGGCTCACTTCCACTTCTGTGACTTTCTAAATAAACTATTGCTTATAATTGAATCTTGACCTGAATTCTTTCCTAGCCTGGACGTAAGTTCTGAGGTTGCTGAAAAACCTCAGAAAGCTCCAATTGCCAGAAACATTCTGGTGCCGTTTCTCCTCTAACAGGTCAATGAATGAGTGAATGAATGGATCTGGAGACTGAGGGTCAAAAAGGAGAAAGTGAAAGGATACTCAGGGAGACAGTGATAGGCCTTATCCATAATTCTATTTTTGTTATCTGCACAGATATTTGATCTCTTTAGTAAGTTGTAAACCCTTTGAAAGCAAGGAACATTCCCTATGTGCTTTCTGTCACCTGCAGAGCCTCACAGGCTGGGTTCTTTTACCTTTTCATGCAAAGAAGACCAATCCACAAATAGTAAAGTGTCTAAGGGTCTGAACTCTTGGTCTGGGAGAAACCAGCCCCTGGGACAAGTCAGTGAGAGAGCATGTGGACTATGGAAAAGGCCCTGGAGGTCCCAGACCCAAGGAGTGAAGATAACCTGGCCACTGTAGCTAAAGGAAAGGCCCAGGCCTAAGCATCCTGTATGCGAAAGGCACCCACAGGCCTCCTCCAGTGTATAAGTGTCAGTCAAAGAAGTTTGTAAACATGATATGTATATTTTCTCACTTATAGTTTGCATTGGGTGTGGGAGACAGGCTGTAAGTTATTATAGCCTAAGGCTTAGTTTTAAGACTAAGCCTTTCCCGCCTTTTTAATACTAAGATCTTTTCAAAACTAAGCTTTTCCCCACACCCTTGACTGTTGTATGATGTGGGGTGGTGCACTCCTATGAGGAAGCCCATTTATGCCTCAGATAAGTGACTTTGTATCAGAGACTTTCTTATTTGTATATTGGCTTTAAATTTTTTATTTCTACACTATAAAATGGTGCTGACTGGGGGGTTTGCTCTCTCTGGGTTCCTGAAATTAGCATTGCTAGCATTGCAGAGGAGAAGCAGCCAAGATGGCAGAGTGCTAAAGGAGAAGCCAGTTTGTGCAGAGTTTATGCAGAGACGGAGATAGGGAACAGAGGTGAATAAGGCTGGTGAGGTAGAAACCTTTGATTTTAGGAATATTTGGATGAGTCAGTGGCTTTGGGAGCCCTGAATAGAAAGGGAAGTGTTTCCCACTGTGTATATTTCTCGCCTGCCGGGTGCAAGCTAGGATTAAAGCTCATGGCCCACCAGTTCTTGGCTCAGTTGTTTCATTACTGTCTGTCCGAATCTAATGCGAACCTGCATGGGCCAGACGCTGTGATGGTGGCCCTGGCTACTGGCCATATAGTAAACAAGTCCCCCAGTGCCAGAGAATGACTGCTGGGAGCTGGGGTTAGCTGCTTTGAAAGATAAGGGGGCAGGAGGTGGGACTGAGAGTCCATCCTCCAAGGAGGGACCTTCGCATAACAGTAACTGTGTCTTCCCTCCCCTAGCCCAGATAGCTCTGGGAACGTCCTCACATCCGCTGATACCTCCTTCATCCTGCAGGTGTAAGAAAGGGGGTGCCCTGAGGAGTCTCACCCTGAGGACTAGGCCTGCAGGGAGACCTGAGTCAGACCCTGGGAGTATGAAGTGCTGAATTTTGCCCTAATTTTGTAATTACTAGATTTGGCTTCCTTTGAGGCCCCACCTCCTTCCTCCTCTGTGCCTCAGTTTCATAATTCCTGACATGGTGTCATTGAGAAGATGACGTGAGTCATTGCATGGGAGCACCTGACAGTGTGGCACAGAGTACATTTTCTTCCCTCCCCTCCTCTTCTCCTGATGATGTCCCTCAGTTTCCCCATGAGTGAAATGGGAACAATAACACCCATGCCAGTACCTTCTTGAGGATAGTATGAGAACCAAATGAAAGAATAGATGTCAAAGCACCATGGGATCTATAAGTAAAAGTACAAAAGCAAGGTTAAATTAATGCAAGTTGGAACAGGCCAGCTAACAGAAATCCTGAGCTAAAAATATGAGAGGCATTTCCTTCAGTCCCCCACAACATGCCCTGTCCCCAGGGGTTCCTGCTCCTGGTGCCTCCCTCCCCAGCCTTCCCCACGGCCCCACCTGATGGAACCTTCACCTTCCAGGTGCTGGAAAGCCTGCTCCACTGCCTCAGCTGATGGGCCTGGAGATGGCAGCCATCATAAGTGCTCCAATTCCAACCGCCTGGGTAGGCATGCTCCAGCCTGCCCCACGGAGAGGGTGAACTCACTGGCCCCTCAGTGTCCTACAATGCTCTTTGGGAGGAACCTGCTCAAACCCGCCTCTCTTGTGGGGCTCCAAGAAAAGCTCACTCACAAGGCAAATTCAGTGACCAGCAAAGTGGAAAGAGGCTGGATCTGGAGTGGACGGGGGTGGGAAGCCAAAGGCCAGGTCTATGTCTGAATTAGAATCCTTGAACACATTCCTCAACTCTCTAAACCTTTATTTGCTCCATGTTCAAGGTGATGATTGTATCGAGGCTTAAAATGTAGAAAGGTAGCTAGCTTACAGGTGGCCCCAGTAAATGTGAGCTACATAAAGGTATAAATGGATGAATGCCCCATGATCTCAGGACCAGTACAAAGCTCGGCTTTGCCAAGCTGGAGGTGGCTTCAGCATCGCAGTCCTCACCTGGCTAAAACCAGGCCTACCTGTCAACTACCAAGGGAGGAGAGGAGGAAGGATCTTTCCCTGTCAACTACCAAGGGAGGAGAGGCGGAAGAATCTTTCCCTGAGGCGTGGGGCAGGGCTGAGGGTGAGTGTAACTAGGGAAAGGGGGACATCCCAGCCCTGGCTGGTTGGCTCCGTGGTAGAGTGTGGGCCCGGCATGTGGATGTCCTGGGTTCCATTCCCAGCCAGGGCACACAGGAGAAGCGTCCATCTGCTTCTCCACCCCTTTACCTCTCTCTTCTCTCCCTCTCCCTTCTCTCCTGCAGTCAAGGCTCAATTAGAACAAGTTGGCCCAGGCACTGAGGATGGCTCCATGGCCTCCACCTCAGGTGCTAAAAAATGACTCTGGTTGCAACAGAGCGAGGGCCCCAGATGGGCAGAGCATTGCCCCCTAGTGGGCTTGCCAGGTGGATCCTGGTCAGGACACATGCAGGAGTCTGTCTCTGCCTCCCCTCCTCTCACTAAAATTGAAAAAAAAGAAAAAGAAAAAAAAAAGTAAGAAAAGGGGACATCCGAAAAAGCTCACTGCTGAAACAATCTGAAAGTAAAAACTGTGCCTCTGCTCAACATGCTTCAGTGGCTCCCACTTATCTAGACCTGAATCCCTTAACCAGCATCCAAGGCTCCCCCGGGGCTTGATCCAATCTAACTTCCCATCCTGATTTTGCTCTCTCTTCACCCACCCCCCTTTCCCCTGGACTGGTCTGCTCACCAGGACCTGGATAGGCCTCACACATCTCGCCTTTCTCAGTTCCTGTGTGCTCAAAAATGATCTCTCACATCCTTACAGTTCCTTCTCACCTCCACGCCTGCCCACAGTGATCCCTTCCTTTTCTGAGCTCAGCGCTTGCTTCTCCTCATTTTGCTTCTCTTTAGTGTCACTTTTCAAATACAGACTAGTCTATGCAACCTGACTGTAAGCCCCACAGGGACAAGAATGTGTGTGTGTGCGTGTGTGTATGTTTATATTTGCATTTATATATAAATATTTATATGATCAATATTGATGTATTACTCATATCTATCTCTATGTTCCTACCTGTGTCCAGATTTAGGCAAATGACATACAGATGGTAGGGAGATGGAGACACAGACACAGAGCGGCCACCGGAACACCGTCTCCAAGCCTGTGCGCATGCACCACTAAATGGGACTTGGCTCCACCCCTCAAGAGGTGGAGTCTGTCTCCTGCCCTGAAATCTTGGCTGGCTCTGTGACTTGCTTTAAAAACTAGACAGGACAACAGACTATGGCAGATGAGAGACGATGTGGCTTCCCAGTGTAGGTCTCAACAGCATTGAGCTTCTACTCTAGCTCTCTTAGATTAGAATTCTGCTACTGCCCTACTGAGGATGAGAGACTGTGTGCAGAAAGTCCTGAATGGCAGCCCGGACAACCGCCAGATGTGTAGGTGCGGCCGTCTCAGACGACCCAGAACCAGGCAAGTCACCATGCGACTGTAGCCACTTCAGTGACCTCTGCAGAAAGTACCAATGGTGGGACCATCTAGTAGTCTTACATTTCCTATCAGGATCTTCTTCTGGCGCTAAGCCTACCAATTGTTGACCCACAGACTTGGGAAGAAATAGAATGGTTATATTTTAATCACCAAGGTTTTAGTATAGTCTTGATATAACGCAAAAATGATAATGTATGTGTATGTGTGTGTGTGTTTATGTGAGTAACTGAATGCTATGTACATATTAACATCAGAATTAAGGTGATTGTATGGATGAGTGGATGAGTGTGAAGCCTCATGTTCTAGATTTTGCCTTTAGAATCTATTAATACAGCACTTGCTCCATGGAGTTGATTTTATTCCTCTCTCTTTTTTCTCAGCAAAAGAAAAAAGTAACCAGGGTTTGAAAAAAATTCCCTACCGGTAGTTCTCAGAAATGTCAAGGATGTAGAAAATGGGCCCACCCCATTGGGTTTTCTTTGATAAAGAAAGACACCACGGTGTGGTGTCAAGAAAGTGACCTGGAGGCCAGGTGTTGGCTGCTGGAGGCCTGGTCTCAGCCCTCATTCGTAGTGTCTTTGAAGATGGTCAGTTTCCTCTGCTGGGTCTCTGTTTTCCTATCTGTAAGTGGACGTTTCAGTTAGATAGCTGTGAAGACTCATCTCCAGCACTCTTGAGTTGTTGGTGAAAAGGTTTTAACCCTTTTCATTCACCTCATGGCCTGTTCCTTTGAGGATTAGTTTGCAGTGAATGGATAATATGGATAGGGAGTGTCTCTGTTTCTTTGGAGTCAGAAACTAGGACTTAGGAACGGGAACTGAGGCCTCTTAGATCACACTGTAGAGTGGGAGGTAAGTAGGCACAACAGCTGCATTTGAAGGTTGGCTAGGGATGCCTGGGTTACACTGGGTCTCAGATCTGCTGTCTCATGTGACTTTGCTGGAACTCACAGGAGGAGATGTTTTACAAGATGGTGCTGAGTAGGCCCCAGAAATAGTTGTGGAAAAGATGATTGTCTATCTGGATCCAAGTCTAACTGGCTGTGTTCTCCACCTTCCATCTTTTGTCCCAATTTCTGATGATGATTACGGCGGTCTTTAAGGAAGGTTTGTCATCCCAGCCACCTTACCCTGAAGTCATTATTCATCTCATTTTAAATTTGAAGAAATCAAAGAGTGGTGAGCGAATTTACCGAATGTCACATAATTAGGAAGTTGAAAGCCAAGAAACAAATCCAAATTTATTTTATTCCAAAAATCACTATCTTCTCCACCATGTTGTATGGTCTCTGGTATCTGGCAGTGTTCTGTTTCCTGCTGGGGACTTTGTCTAGAGCCACGGCCAAGGGAGGGGAAGGACTTGGCAAGGAACACACGTAGCACCGAGGTCCCAGGCTGTCATGAAAACTGAGACGGCTATGAGCACAGCTGCCTGGGTATGCTGCTTTATATCCCTCTTGGATAGAACCGGAGTGGAATCCACTTCATCTCAAATAGTAACCCTCTAGAAAATTGAGGTGTTGTATAATCCAGTGAATAATGATCAATACATGAGTACAGAAGCTTGGAGCCCTGTCTGGAACCTCACAAGAGACAGCTTCAGTCCCTCTTCCCCAACAAAGCAGTCAGAGGATCACTAAAACACTGGGCACACATACAAGGACAATCAGGACATGGCTCCCAACCCAAAGAAGCTTAACCACTGGTCAACACAAAAATCCACAAACATGGAAATGCTGAGCTTTGTGGTATCCACTTAATGTGCAATAATGAGAAAAAAAATGTTAAGGTCAAAGGGCAAAGAGAAGGTTTCATGGGACAAAAGGAGTCTGAGCTGAACCTTGAACTAAAAGGAGTTTGGACCAGAAAAGAAGGAAGGGCCCTCTAAACCATGGGAACAGCCTGTGTGAAACTGGGAAATGACAGGGTTTACAGAGAGGGCAGTGAGAAGAGGTATGGGGCCTGGACCTCGAGAGGAAGTGGTGATCGGCCCCAGCATGGGCCCAAACGCCAGAGGTCAGCATAAGGGAGGCATCTGACATCCAAGTCCCATCCACCCATCCATCTCACTTTTCAGGAGACTGAAGTCAGTCTCCTCTACCCACACAAACCAACAAACATATATATGCCTGTGAACGTGCACAAGCACATACCACATGCACACACCTGTGTACACACACACACACACACACACACACACACACTCCCCCTCTCTACTGTGTGTTTGTTCCTGTCAGAAACCAGCCAGTAAGATTATTGTGGATTCCAGAGCAGGGTGGGGGGGGCTAAAATAGCAGATTGTCTGAGGCTCTAATTACATATCTTTGAGGTGGAAATTTAGTAAAACCACAGACTTGGAACAACATAAAAGTTCATGAAACAGCCTCATCTGTTCACTACGCAAAGGAATTGCTCATTTATGGAGTTGAGATTATAGCAGAGAGCTTATCAAGCAAAAAGACGTGCTTTAGGGGATCTCAGAAGCACCAACATGTTCTCATCTGGAAGAGCACACCTGTTATATGGAGGCTAACCCATGCAGGTGGCAGATCCCCACCTGCTGAGGAATGGCCCCACAATGCCACTTACCTCCAGGACAGATGAACAAGATCAAGGGCTAAGAGAAGCCAACTGAGAGAACAGCTGCTTGGATTCTATGATCCTAGAGAGAGAGGTCCACCAAGGAGCCACTTCTTATAAGAAAAAAATAATATAAATATTGTCATATTGAAGGTAAAGGAAAAGGGAGATGATAGGTAGTCATTGCCTGAGGAGGCACTAACAGAGTCATCTGTTTGTGATTTGAGAAATCCCCTGACACCTGGGTCTCCCAATTTAAAAAATTGTGATTCTAATTCACCTTGGTTTTTCTGCATTTTATTATGCTTATATTTTCCTTTACATTAAAATTGCTTTGGGGAATGATTAAGTCTGAAAAGATCATGTCTCAAAGTATGTTCTGTGGAATATTAGTTTACAAAGGAAAAAAAAAGTTTGATGGTTAAATTAAATATGTAAGTTTGAGAAATTTCAAATTAAATTTATACCTTCTACCATCCCCCTTGGAATGTATAGTGAGGGTTAACAGTAAAGTGTTAAAGGCTTTGAGAAGTCTTGCAATAAATAAATTGAAATTTGTTTAATTTGGCATTTTCAAAATTGAAGTAAACAAGAAATCTGTTTGGGTTTTGGGGGGTAAAGGGTTGTTTTTATTTATAGAACACCAATTATTATCCTAAAAAATAAGTATTTTTATGAGACCTAATTTACATTTAATGAGACAGTGATTATTTATTAAATAAGAGGTGGTTGTGATTGTGAAAATGGCCTCAAATGTTTTTCAGGAAGAATAAATTTAGCCTGGAATATAGAATTCCGTGTTCAAGCCGAGACTTGAGGGAAGAGGGAAGGGAGGAGCCCACGTAGTGAATAAAGACTGGAAGAAGCTGATAGCTTCTGAAGAACACATGTTTTATAAAACAGGCTTTGCTGGTTTTTTGGTTTCTGTCATTGGATATAAATTTGAAAATTGTTCAGTGATTTTTCAAGACTTATTGTTTGATTCTTTTGTTTTAGTGCAGCCTGGTCAATCCTATCCTAACCCTCTTACATCAAGTTGTATTATTTACCCACCAGGTTTCTGGGTGGAACCAGGGGACTCTTGAACCATAAGTTCTCTGGGACTTAAAAAGGCATGTCATGGTCCCCCAGAGACGGAAAGGGTATCAGATGGGACAGCATCCCCTGACCAGAGAGCCTAGGAAATGCAGACTAATCTATAGTGACAGAAAGCAGATCAGCGGTGGCCCAGGGATGACACTGGAAGGAAGGAAGGACTGCCAAGGAGCCCAGAAAATCAGGGATGGGAGATGGAAATGTTTGGTATCTTAATGTGGTGATGGTTTTATGGCTATATACATATGTCAAAACTCTTTAAATTGCATACTTTCATATGTATGGTATTGCATATAAGCAATATGTCAAAAGAATTACAAAATAAAATAAATAAAAGAATCAAAAATTATTTTCCAAAATATTTTATAAAAAGCTGAGCAATCTTTGCCTGGCTTGTCTCTGATTAACGTTTCTAGTCATCGATGATTTTTAGATAATCAAAGAGTAAATGATAGATATTGTGAATGACAGGAAACCAAAGCAAAAGAATGAATAAGTTCAGGACATTGATGAGCGCACCTTGTAAACATTGACTTGTATATTCCTTAATAGACTGTGTAGACCATCAATGCTGTTGGTCCTTCACTTTTTTCTCATCAATAGAAGAGGTCTCAAAAGAATTTCATCTGGTTCCTAGAGATCGCAAGGATACAGAGGATGGAATCTGTCAGTTGGCGTTTCATTGATGGCAAGGTCTCCCCAGAGCACATGTGGCAGGACTGAGCTGAGCCAGACCTCTCAGGTCAGGGACTGGCTCACCCTCTCTGGCTGTGTTTCCTTTGTGTGCTCATTTCTTCTCTCCATGTTTTTGCAGAGTCAGATACTTCAGAGATGTAACAGATTTAAAGAATTAAATATTCAAAACCTTGGGGAAACTAAGGCAAGAAAAGAATTTCACCATTTCCAAAAATAAAAAGTGGGTTCTTTCTTATTTTGACATTTTATGATTTTTTGAATTGTTTATGTAAATGTGAATGGTTCTGTGGGTGCTCTAAATGGGTGGATAAGTGTTGAGGAAGAGGAGAGAGACACTGATGGGGACAAAAAGGGGGATTGGGCAAATCAGGTGTCTTCATAGTCACACAGACCAGAAAGGTCTTGGACAAGCCATGTGGCCTTCAGGAAATTCACAGCGCTGAACCTCCTTTACAAACTAGGGTTATTAGTCACTACCACACAGTTGTTCTTAAAAGTAAATGAAAATAAAATTTGTTAAAATTCCTAGCACAATACCCAGCATAAAGGGAAAAATGTCAACTTCTTCCCCACCTTCCAGAGACAAATAGTCTCTAAACATTTTGCTGAGAGGAGGTCTATAAGTTCCCTGGCAAATACTAATTCAAGGTTTTCCAAATCTGTAGAACTGACTCTGTTTTAAGCCCTCCCCAAATCATGAGGCTCTTAAATCTCTACTTTTGCTTAACGGGGCCACTTGAGGCATTTCTTCCTGGTGACCTATTGCCTCTGGGAGTAAACCCACAATGGAACAAAACCCCTCTCCCCCAGTCCGGGTATCTTCCTTTTAGCCCACCCTTCCAGGCGCTACAGGCCACCCCCACTCCATTGTCAGCCTTGCTTCCTTTTCCTCCTTCCCTTTCTTGCTTTTTAAGGGACAGCCCAGTTCTGTGGCACTTCCAGAGACCAGGGTGGTAAGCAGAGGTG
This sequence comes from Rhynchonycteris naso, assembly GCA_037038555.1. Taxonomy (NCBI): domain Eukaryota; kingdom Metazoa; phylum Chordata; class Mammalia; order Chiroptera; family Emballonuridae; genus Rhynchonycteris; species Rhynchonycteris naso. The sequence continues at coordinate 19,410,123 of CM073003.1, forward strand.
GATGATGTCAAATGAGAGGACAGGGCTGTGTGTGTTCTGATAAGTCAAGACTATAAGAGCCAGCCTTACCTGCGGTGGTGCAGGAGAGAAAGCATTAACTTAGAGCACTGAGGTCGCCAGCTCAAAACCCTGGGCTTGCCTGGTCAATGCACGTATGGGAGATGATGCTTCCTGCTCCTCCCCCTTCTCTTTCTCTCTCTCCTCTTTAAATGAATAAATAAAATCTTTAAAAGAAAAAAAAAAGACCATAAGAGCCAATGACTCTTCAGGTTGGATATTTGATTCCTGTGCCAACAAAGTATCACAAACTGGGTGGTTTAAAATAATAGAACTTACCCTCTCACAGCTCTGGAAGCCATGGTCTGAACTCCAGGTGTCAGAGGGTCCTCTTCTTTTTGAAGGTCTAAGGAGGAGTCTTCCTCATCAATTCTACCTTCTGGTGTTGCCAGCAACACCTAGTATTCCTTGGCTGTAGATGTGTCACTCTAATCTCTGCCTCCACCATCATGTGGCATTCTCCCTGCACGTCTTTCTGTCCTTGAGTCTCTGTGTTATTTCTTCTTCTTATAAGGACACCAGTCACATTGGATTAGGAATAACCCTAATGCAGTATAAACTCAACCTAATTACACCTGCTAAGACAGTATTTCCAAATAAGGTCACATTCTGTAGTCTGGGTGGACGTTCATTTTGGGAGGACACTGCTCAACCCAATACAGGGTCTTCAATGACCAGTCCATCTCAAGGGATCAAACCCTAAAGACTAAAGTGCCTCAGTCTAGATTGTGTGGCCAACTAATGACAGGGCTAAGATTAGAGTTTAGGATTTTTTCTTCAAATCCAGGGTGACTTCTAAGGCACCGATATGTCTCCAACAAGCACCAATTTGGCTCCAAGCAGGTGGTGGAAAAAAGATATGATTTTGTGTCTGGAAGCTTCCTGTGCTGAATGAGGCTTATCATAATAATGACCACTAGGTACTGGGCTTTAGAGGCATGATGTGTAAGAACTGTGACAGTAGTTAAGATAGTTGGAGAACTTGCTGTGGGCCAGCCACTATTTTTCACACATAAACGTAATTGACTTCTTTAGTCCTCCCAATAGGCAAGGAATCCCAATTGTCTGAATCCCAATGCCTGTTATCTTCCTGAGGCACCAAGCTGCCCCAGTGAAAACTGGGAGTGAAAATGGCACTTTAGACAAACCCCTCCCCCACAAATGACTGTGAGTAATTTAAAGCTCCTGTGGAATTTGAAAATGTCCACCTAGGCTGGGAATGGGGTAACCACAAAGAACAGTTGTCTATCCAAAACCCAGCTGCTAGCCAATTAGCTGGTAACCTCCCAAAGACACATCTTTGGATGTGCCTACAGATTGAGACAAGGATGGTCAATTAAGCCCATTCCAGTCAGCTGCTATGGTTTCAGGCAGGAGAGCCAACAGATGTGAGTGGGCAGCTTGTGCTGGTCAGGGTACAGATGTGGGACAAATCTCTCTGACACATTGCTACTCTGAGACAAGGAGGGACAGAGAGAAGAGCAGCTCAGGGCACCCCTGCAAGTGACTCAGATGCTAAGGACTGCTGGTTGGATCTCTGCAGCCCTGGTTCACCACCCATTACATGTTGGGGGACTGCAGGGAGTAATTAACAATGACCCAGCAGCATCAATTAAAGCCAAGGAAAGGGCTCCGTGGGATGCACACATGGACTCTCAGGGAGGGAGTGCAGCGGAGGGGAAGGCCACCTCTTCCTGGGCCTGTGGGGAAAGAAGTGCTTGGGGACGCCACAGGCGATAAAATAGTAACTGGAATTTCCTATGACCCTGCCACTCCCACGGTAATGATAGTTCTTATTTGAGGAAAGGCAGATGTGAAAGTTTCAGGCTCTGGTGAGAATTATTTCAAGGTCACACCCTAGGCTGCTGAGCCAGGTTCTTAGAGGAATCTGAACAGACTCCTCTTGTGTCGACGACTTGGCAGGCTCAGACTGCAGAAGTGATCCTCTCATTTGTAAGGAGACAAAGGAAGCAGCAAAGAGTGCCAACAGGGCCCTTGAGAAGTGCCCCACTGTGCTCTGCCACTGCCTTGCTATGTGACCTTGGATAAACCCTTCAACCACACTGTGTCTGAGATCCCTACTTTCTTAAGTAAGGATGACACTACATGTCAGTCTTTCACCTGGGCTACTGTGAGACTCTCAAATATGACAAGATAGTCAGCAGCATTCTGAAAAAGCACTGTTTTGGTAGTAGGGGCAGAACGTACTGAGGACTAGGAGCCCAGAGGAGCCACTTAGTAACTCATCATCTGTGGAGAACTGGAAAAGTCATGTAAAACTCTACTAGAGCCCTCCACCTTGGGTCATGGAGTTTCACATAACTCTAACCAAAGTGATGGCCCCAGAAAAATGCCCAAGGAAGCACTAATGTTTGCACAGACCTCAGAAGCTTCTGGCCTCCTAGGTCTATTTGTGAGCCTCCAGCAAATTCCTAGAACCCCAACTGAACATGTCCGCCCCAGGAGCACTGGCACGACAGCAGCCAGGTCCTGGTAATGAACCTCAAGAAAGCACGTCTCAATGTCAACGGGGACCGTGCCAGGCAGACCGAAAGCGAGGAACTATATTATTTCTTGTATTTATCAGGATTATTACGGAAGTCCCCCACTGCACATGATCTGTTTTTCAAGCAGTACTGAAGGGTAACCTGCAGCCCTTCCTTAAACATCTTCTAAGCTATAGCTCCACACTCTCCAGCCTATCCTTCCAGAGTCTCAGAAATTCATCACAGCCTCTGGGCACAGAGAGCCACTCCTGCTGTTCTTAGCACAGTCATGGATCAATTTCCTTTTTATATCTTTGCAGCCATTTCAGTGGGATTTGGGAAGCAGGGGAGGCACACTTGTGAGCTCAGGCTGGAGCCAGAAGCTCCTCAATTTTTTTAGACTATGTAAATCTCCACCAGCTCCACTCGGGGAAAGCCAGATGGGAGACACCACCTTGGTTTGCTTTTGTGGTGTCATGTCAGGCCGCCCAGCTCCTTGTCCCTCAGCAGCCCCTGAGTGCCAGTGTCCACATCTGCACACAGCATCATCCCAGCTGTCCTGGGCCAGGGTGCACCAGGTGTGTGACCACAACAGCCAGTTCTTGATTCACCTTGAGCAGGAATGTCTCAACATCACTAGATGGTCTCAGCAGTGTGCGTGTCCCCCCGTGGCTGGGATGTCTGGCTGCCTGTACACTCTCCTGAAAGACTGTGATCTCTGCTCTTCAGGCAGGTGAGTGCTAATTTCACATCCAGGCATGTGGCCTTGCATCCTAGTGGCGGCACAGCCAAGGGTCCAGAAAGCAGGTTCAGGAAGTGCTCACTAGCTGTGGGATATTGAGCAAATTCCCTAGCTTTTCTGTACCTCAGCATCATCCACTGTAAATAGGGACATTAGTACTAACTTCATATGGCTGATAGGAAGATCAAATGGGTTAAGCTTTATAAGTACTCAGTAAGCAGAGAAATAAACCAAAAGGTGTGTGTGTGTGTGTGTGTGTGTGTGTGTGTGTGTGTGTGTGTGTGTGTGTGTGTGTTACAGAGTTGGCCCGTGTAGTTTTGAGGGCTGGCAAATCTGAATTCTGCAGGAAGAAACTGGAGGGGGGTGAATGCTGAAGGAAAGTCTGCTCAGTGTCTGTCATGTGCCTCACCCCCTCTTCCCTTCCCATGTCACCTCCTCTACCCCCAGGCCACACTTGCAAGAGCTAGGTAGTTTCACGCAAGGTAGTCCCTCTGCCCTGACCTGTCTCTCACATCCTCTTTAGTATCAGGTGACATCATACACACATTCAGATCTGTACGTTTGACAAAATTATTTTTTTAGTGCGAGAGGGAGAGGCTGAGTGGCGGGAGGAAGGTAGATGCTGGCATCGTATTGCCTGGTTTTGCATCCTGGTTCTGCCCCTTAGTAGCTCTGGATGTCAACCAAGACATTTAGCTTCTCTGGGCCTTCGTTTTCTCAGCTGTAAAAAGGTACCATGTTGGGCAGATAAAATATATTATGCTCACTTTGTTAAAGATGGCGCTGCCCACATGGAAGTTTGTTGATATTAATGTGTAATGGGGAACAGACTGTGGGCAGGCTGGGTCGTTATAGCCTAAGGCTTAGTTTTAAGAGTAAGCTTTTCCCCACGCCCTTGACTGATTGGATGATGTAGGGTGGTGCGCTCTCCTGAGGAATTCCATTGTGCCTCGGATGGGTGGCTTGGTATCGGAGACTTCCTTGTTTGTGTAATTGGATTGGAGGTTTTGATTCTACACTATAAAGTGGGACAGAGCAGTAGCTTGCTCTCTCTTGGTTCCTGAGGTATTAGAGAGGAGAGCAGATTAAGGCCACAGGGAGGCCAAGAGAAGCAGTCAAGATGGTAGAGTGCTGAGAGAGAAGCGAGTTTGTGCAGAGTTTGTGCAGGAGGAGATGGGGAATAGAGGTGAATAAGTCTGGTGAGCTAGAAACCTTTGATTCTAGGAAACTCGGATAAGTCAGTAGCTTTGTGAGCACTGAATGTGTGGGTTTTGGAGCCCAGTGTGTGTTTTTGCTTGCCCACCGGGTGCAAGCTAGAATTAAAGCTGATGGCTCACCAGTTCTTGGCTCCATTGTTTCATTACCGACTGTTTGAATCGAATGGGAACCTGCACGGGTCAGGCGGCTGTGATCCTGACCCCGGCTACTGGCTTTACAAGCATGCATGGGGTAATCTACACTCTTTATACTGGCTGTTTTTATCTAGTTCACCTTTTTAAAAAGCTACAGAGAGAGAGAGAAAAAGAAAGGTGACTCCCAAAGTTGAAAAGCTAATTGCAGCATGGAGATTGGTCCACCTCTCCAGACCCCTTGTTCACAAAACATCCGTCTCTGTAGAGCGTTAATGGCTCTAAGCACATTCTGTGAAATGCTAGTATTTCCAGGAGGCCAATTCCAAGTTATTCTCACTTTAACATTAGTGATGTGAATTGGTTTGCCACCTTTTCTAAAATTGAACTCTGGTTAGAAAGGAGTGCAGATTGGCGTGGGGGAGGGACAGGCTTCATGACTGCAATTATGGCAGCCCTGCCTCAGAAACAAGGTGTCCCCTCTCCTGATAGCAGGAACAAAGCTGAGATTCAGGCCTGAGGGTCAGGCTGTACAATGAACAGTACTGCTCCCAAACCCCTGCACGTGTGTTGTGACTCTCCCAGGGAAGGAAGCTAGGCAGAGCTTGTGACCCCAGACTGGCTCCTGCCATGGGCTTGTGGTAAGGTACCAAAGAACTGCAAAAATTAATATTAATATTAATTTTTGGAGGAAAAGTCAGGCTTCTTGCCCTGTCCTTTCTTTAGAGAATGGAGGGAGAAAAATGCAGAAGCTTTCTGGCTTGCAAGGACAACTGGGCCATTTAGTTTAACTATAGAATGAAGGTTATCTGAAGAACTTCCTTTCCCTTTCAATAAGAGACAATATTTACATACCCTACACTGATTTTAACTCTTCCTCCCTTCCTGGAATCCTGAGAATAACATATACCTCTAGGCAGAGGAGGGGAGATAGACAGTATAAGATTTGTGAATGTCTTTGATATGTAAAACGACATCACTATTGTGTTACCTTGAAAGTTTTAATGTTTTTATAGATACCCCTAGACAAATGTTGTAAGCTTGTTAATGATTGTGTCGTGCTTCCCCCCTTTATTTCCCCCAACCTGTATGTGGTTAAGGGTATATAACCAGCCTCAGAGCTATATTCGGGACTGCACGATTTGGGTCAGCTATACCCCGTGTACGTCATATGCAGCCAGCTTAATCAATAAATCTCCTCTTAAAAAATCTTCTGTATCCTGCCTTGGTGTCTCTCCGTGAACCCGTGGAACGCTACTTTACAACAGGTGTGGGTGACCAGGCAGCAGGATAAGGAGAGACCACTTCAAAGGCCTAGCAGTTGCCCACGCAGGACAAGGCATGGGCCATTCATCCATTCATTCCCTCACTCAGCACAGATGGTGAGTGAGCCCCTCCTACATGTCAGAGGTGATTGCCAGCCCCAGACCTCAGGCAATGGCTGCTCTGATGCTCCTTTACCAGCGCAGCCTTGCAGGCTCCTGATGGCCAGAAGGACATTTCATCCAGGCCTTCCTTAAACCCTCAGGACCAGCCCCATCGAGCAAACAATGGAGATGTAGTTACAAGACCCACTGCCCATTCGAGGAGGGGAGGCCAGGGCTAAATGTAGGATTCCTCCCCTTCCCTGCTTCTTAGAGAGAAAGTGAGCAAGCAGAACAGGTTGTTGTTTTCTTTACTGAAACCCTCTAAGTTTAGACCTGCTTCTCTGAGCAACTCATCTAGAGATCAGTGTACTAAAGACAAGATAAGAAGGAAAATATTCTGTCAAAGAGAAGATGCCATCTTTTGATCATTCAACTCACATCTTCAAGGACATACTATGACTTTAGAATAATGTTTCCTTTACTCTTCATTAACTCTGTGAAGGTTGACTATTACAAGGACATGTTTGTCTATCACCCATAGCTGATCTGAAAGGCAGAGCTGGGATTGGAAGCCACCCTGGGCCCCAAAGCCCAGACTGTCAGCCAGGGCCAGCCAGTGGCCCTGCCCACACTCCAGTCCAGGCTCTGGCTCTCCAGCCCCTCTCCTCAGATATGTGGCATCTGTCCCTGTGAAGAAACCCTGCTCCCCTGCACTCACCTACTAGAGTTACCAATTCATCCAGTGTCCCCACCAAATAGTCACTCTTGTTCAAGAGAATTCATCAAACCAAAAAGTCACCATGAATTCCATGACGCTTTAAAATAAGTCCCCATTTTAATAATCACAACAGCATCCACATGCATTTAAAAAACAGTTTCACATGGAAACATTACTTATTCACTCTGACTAAAACACTCCCTGTGCCCATGAATTAGAAAAGCCCTTAAATTATTCACCTTGAAGTTCCCAGGGTTTGGACTGGCTGAGAATACTGTTTTCCATCCCATAATCTCTTCCACCTGCTGAACCAGCAGAGAGCTCTTGGAAGGTAACTTTTGTGTTCCTTTTTTCTTTTCTTTTTTTTTTCCTGGTCTATTATAACCTAGAATTCCACCCCCAGCATGGTCAGTGTTGACCAATCTTATCCCCACAAGGCTGCAGGCCCAGAGTTATTCTGCTTCTTCCTTTCCATAGTAATAAATAACACAATAACACATCTACCTACATTAACTCATTGAATCTTCAGATCAGCCTTAGGTGGGTACACGACTGTCCTTTATCCTCAAAGCCCCGAGGCCCAAAGACTTAAGAAACATGCTTAAGGTTGCTGAGCTTGTGAAAGAGCAAGATTCGCCCCAGGTTTGATTCATTCGCAACCCTACAGCCTGCCCCCTCTGCCTGTCATATCCCTTGCAGTCCTGAGGTGGCAGTCTCCCGAAAGCCCAGGGCAGATGCCGGGTTTGGTTGCACAGGTGGAGCTGCTGGGCCTGCCCTCCCTGTGCACACGGCCTTGCTCGCCAGCCCATCTGGTTTCTAAGGTGCCATACAGCATGAGGTGACAGGCTGCTGGTATTGGGGATGGTTCTGCTCTCCACCTCCTGCTCCAAGAGGCTCCAGGAGGCGCTTGGCAGCCTTTGTGCTGAGGGAGTGGAAGCCTTAGGAAGCGAAGACTCATGGGAGCACCCTCGGGAGGGGAGCAGCTGCAAAGGACATCTGGCCAGCTCAGCCCCAAGGTTTCTCTGGACAGCATGCTACAGAGTGCTCCCCTGAAGCCATGGGCGGGGACACACAGGGCCTTGGGAAGTGCTTCCCTCACTCTCTCAGGCACTGTCTTTCTCTCCAGAAAATGCTTTCCAAATGGCCCTCTCACCTTCAGCTGACATCTCACCTGTGGTGTCCAGGGATTCAGCATCCCAAGCCAGTCTGCCTTCAAGAAGTCTTCTCCACCCCCATCCCATCTCTCCCCACTGAGACCTCAGCTGTGAAGCCAGCTGCCACACTCTGGTGTAATCCTGAGTGCCCTCTAGCACCCCAGGTTAATTGCCAAACAAACAGCTGTCTCTCTAACAGAGAGGTGTCTCTTCCCCCCTACTCATTAGATTAAGGTTGAAATGGAATTTACACCTTGAGGCAGAAAGGCTGTGATCCATCTGGCCCTCCCCTTCCCCCTTCTATACTCAACAGTCTCAGGCAGGAGATGGCTGGCTGGGTAGAGGCCTCTAGAGACCCCTCCTCAGATATCCAGAGTGAGAAGCCTCCCCCATTCAAGGGCTGATAAGGCCATCTGTTCCTGAGCTCCAGGAATAGGAGAGGCAGAGAGCCCCATGCCTCTGGGGGCTTCCAAGCTGTGAGGAAATTCTGCCAAGCACTCCCTCCCCCGCACCTCCCCAAAGCCCTCCCCAAATATCACCAGCAATTCTGCTGTCCCCACCTGCCTGAACCTGAGAGCACGTGCCAAGGCAATCTGATGTCCTGAGGTCCACAATGGAGAAAACCAAGTGCTTTAGGGCAGGGAGAAAGTATGTGGCCACTGGTTCTATGGCTGCTGGTGGTGTTTAGGCATTTCAGGCCACTGCCACTGGAGGGGTAGAAATGAAGGGTGAGGAACAGAATCTCGCTATAAGCCTCTAGTCTCCTACTTGGACAAAGAGGTGTCAGCTGGCACTGAGAACAAGAGGCAGAAAAGAGGAATTCTGCAATTTCACAGACTCAACTTTACCTTCCATAAAATTCTGGATTTTTATAGATAATAGATCATAGAGCTCCTTTATTGCAAGCCTTTTACTGATGAAAAAGCTAACATACAGAAATGCAGGTGACATGGTCACAGCGAGCCCCAGGCAGACTCAGGACAAGGAGCCATCTCTCCTGACCCCCGGCCAGCGCTCCTTCCTCATCTTCTGTTATCATTCACAGCACAGCTCCCTCTTCATGAGCCATCACCCCTTTAGTTCTGTGCCTCAGGCTCCCTGAGGACAGACTCTTCTGCAGTGTAGAAAAGGAGAAATAGGAGGACAAGAGATGTGTGTGGGAGATGACCCCAGAGATGACTGTTCAAGGGCTCCCCATCTGTATGGAAAGGGGGCACCCCTAAAGGCCCTCCCTCCGTCCTGCAACAAGAAAAACTGAAGTTCCAAGTGGGAAGAGCATGTGAGAAGGGCTCAGGGCCCAGACCATGGTGTTGACCTTCACTAGTTCGACAGCCTCAGTGTAGGCTTTACCACTTTGATCTCCTGGCTTCATGTGTAAATACAATATGTACAAAAAAGCCAACTTCAGTATCATTGTGAAGAGTATGAGATAGCTATTTTTAAAATACTGCCTTGATCTTTGGCCAGTAGTCCAGTGGTTAGAGCATCGTCCTGGAGCATTGTGGTTACTGGTTCAATACTGAGGTACCTGGTTCAACCGTGGGGTCACCAGTTCAAGCCCCAGTTAGGGCATGTATGAGAAACAATCAATGGGTGCCAACTAAATGGACAACAAGTTGATGCTTCTCTCTCTCTCTCTCTGTCTGTCTCTCTCTCTCAAACACACACACACACACACACACACACACACACACACACACACACACACACACCCTGCCTTGACAGCTATTAGTTGAACCTGTCCTTCATACTAGGCTTATAAATAGAGAGATATCAAGAGTTCTCTATTATTCAACAAACCCAGACTTCTGATTTACCTCAACCCAAGAGAAGGAGCTGTAGATGAAGGTAAATGATGCAATTGCCTTGAGATCAGAACCATCCCCAGCACGTAAGTTGCTTCCCCTGGCTCTCTTTATGGATAGCTAAGTGCAATATGTTCGTCCTTGCCTGGTGCCTGCCCCTGCCCCATCCATAATGCCCATTGCTGTAGTGAAGACCCTCTCCTGGAACACTCTAATTTTCATCAACGGTCTCCTTCTCTAAACTGTCACTGATTCAGCACCTCATTTCCTTTCATTTTGTCTTTACCAACATTGTAAGTTCCTAAAGGACAGAAATCATATCTTGCTAATTTTTAAATTCCCTTCCTGGCAATCTAGTGCTAAGCCAAGTATGTGTATTAACCAAGGGGTCTCCGTTTGCATAAGACTTTCCCTGCACTCTCCCTTGCCCTGCCTTTCCTATTCTACTTCTTCTGTATAAAGGCAAAAAAAAAAAAAAAAGGGCGATAGCTCCAAGGAGGTAGGCATAAAGGAGAACTTATCCACTTGCATGAAGAGCTGAGGCTTCCTATGTTTGTTCATTCATTTCTTAATTCTTGATGGAGAGGAGAGTGCCTGTATATGCCAAACATAATTCATGCTAGTTGGACTCTGAACAGAGATGGGCAAAGCCTAGGAGACTCCGCCAGACCTTGAGACACAGCCAACACATGCTGTGGAGTTATTTATATCAATAACTAGTGCTAGTTGCTTTCTGTGCATTCATGATTCTAAGAGCTTTACCTGTATTTACCCATATAAACCTTACAATTGTCTTTGAAGTAGGGGCAAACATTATTCTCACTTTATAGATAATGAAACTGAGGCATAGAGATGTTAAGTCACTCGCCAAGGTCTCATACTAGAAATCTGCACAGTCAGATGGAAGCCAGGCTGTCTGGCTCAGAGCCCATGTGCTGGGGCATTCCACTATGCTGCAGTGCAGGCCAGAGTCATAGGGCACTGGGGGAGGGATACAGGGAAGGGTATGATATCATTGAGACTACAGAGCCCTGGCCAGGTGGGGTGATTGAAGAGTCAGAGATGCCTCTCTGGCCCCTGTGAGCCCTCTTTTTTCAAGGACATCCTGGGCCACTCCTGTGAAGTGCCACTTGGAGCTCAGCTGCTGTAGGACTTCCCAGAGGCAGCCTGGCATCCCTGTCTGCCTGAGCTTAGCCCACCTCCCAATAGAGGAATCTCTGAGCGCTCCCAAACCTGCTCTTCCCACTTCTATGCAGCTCTGCCCAGCTCTGACCTTGTGAAAACCCCAAAGACCCACCCCCACTTTTAGAGCTCCAAGTGATAACCACAGAGTGTTTGTTCTGTCCTGTGGGAGGTTAGTAACAAGGCAAAGGAAGCAGCCTTGCAAGGACATGAAAGATAATTAGTTAAATATGAGAAAACTGGGGTTACAAGCAAGGGTTCTACCACCCCTTGGGCAAATAAGGAACCACAACCTTGGTGGGTATCCTCAAAGAGAAGAAGGAAAGAAGCTCAGAGCTTCAAACCTGTGTGCCAATGGAAATTGCCAACCTTGCCCAAATAGATGTTGAGAGCAAGAGTTTCTAGAGAAACTTTCACCAGTTGTTGGTCCTATCATCACTCATGGACAATCAGCACATACTCCATGTTGTCAAAGCAAGTTGAGGCCAAGAGAGAAGAACATATCCCCAAGTCAGCTTTCATTCCTGATGGTATAAGATTAGCAAATCAGCTGACAATGTGAGCAGGCAAGGGAGGGAACCCCTGAGACCAAGGTCAGTGGAAATGGAAGGAGGCAGCACTCTCTTACGAAGATTAACAGTTCCAGGTGCAACTCACCAATGTAACTCAACCAAGGTCAGAGCAGAGGGAAGGAAGAAGATGGATTGTTGTGGATGTTTACTCTGGTGAACCAAACGTGTTGTTCTCCATGGCCTTTCAGGATGTCACCCCTGTCCCCCACTTCTCTGACTTTTCCTCCTACCACTCTCCCCTGGGTCACTTTGCTTCAGCCTCACTAGTTATCTTTGTACTCCTTGAACACATCAAGCATGCCTCAGGGCCCTTGCACTTGCTGTTTACTTTGTCTAGAATAATCTTCCCCCAGATATACAAATAACTCTCTCTTCCTTTTGATTTCTGCTCTAACATTACTTTATCAGATAGGGGACCTGACATTCCCATCTACAACTCACCCTGCCTCACAACAGCAGTTTTGTATAACCTTAGTACACATTTATCACCACCTGATCTCTATGTCCATGTGTGTGTGTGAGTGGTGTGTGTGTGTGTGCACGCGCACGCGCATGTGTGTGTGATCTATTTGCCCTGATGGAACACTAACTCTATGAGAACAAGCTAGGTGTTGCTTATTTCTCTATTTCTGTACCTGGAACACTGCCTGACACAGCAGGCACTCAGAATACTCATAGAGTCAAATTGAATTCTTCCTCCTCAGTCTCTGAATGATTTCCTTTCTTTTGTTGGTGTTCTTTGCTTGTTTTCTGGACCCAGAAGTAAAATGTAGAAGGCAGGCACTCTTTCTCATAGTCACGGGGTAATCACAGTCCTTGAAAGCAAGGCTTCAGCTCTGTTCCTGTTGCCCCAGGGTGTACCCTCTGCCCTACCATGTGCTTTCCCCGGCTCATTCTCACCTCTGCCCACCCACCCCATCGCCACCAAGTATGAACTCCCTTCTGCTTATCTAAATCCCACTCCAACTTTCAAACTATACTCTCTGACTTTTGTTCTCTGTTCTCTGTCTGTTCACTGACTTCTCCATTCTCTGAGTCCCATGTCTCTTCCACAGTGCTTCTGTGTTGAACAACTTGTCAAAAACTAAGTAAAATTATAGGGCGTGTGGAGCAGCGTTTCTCTTTTTGCTGATGAGGCTCTCACTACCCCCATGCTGGTGTTGGTAAGATCGCTGAGATCAGGGAAAGCATGGAAAAGAGAGAACCTAAGACAGACAGATCCTGTGCCTGCTTGGCCACTCCGCATTCATTCATTGAGGGCCCGGCACGATGATGCTAGCCAGTCTGAAGACAGCTTCTTGAATCACAGAACACTGAGCTGGAAGGAACCTTGAAAGGCATCCGGTTCGAAACCTGGTGTTTTGGGGGGGACATAGATGCAAGCAACAGAAACTGATGCAGGCTTCACCAGACAGGAAGGGAGTGTATTAAAAGCATGGTGGGAGAGTTGGAGAGCAGAGCCTGGAGCTCTGCTTCCAGGAGCAAAGACCAACATTGCCGTCAGGTGAGTCAGCTGTTGCCACTGTAGCAGAGGCAACAGTGACCCAGCAAGATGGAGCAAATGAGGTAGGTCACATTATAAATTATGAGAAGCGAGGACAACAGTCCAGAACTCCTGACTCCATGGTTTATATTTTCCCACTCACCTATGTATTAAAGAAGCAACTAGTGTGAAATTAATGAAGAAAACCTCTACTAAAACTGGAGTTGGGAAAAATTGCAGAGGGAATTCTCATGCCCTACCAATCATCAATTACCCCAAATAGGAAGAAATCAATTGCAGACCCCAACAGGAAGAGATGTACCTTGCACCTTGTACCTCCAAACAGGAAGGGCAACTACTTTACTAGCCCAAAAGAAGGAAGAAGATTTTCCTCTTGCCCAGCAAAAATCTCAGCCAATCAAAATGCTACAGCTCAGCCAATAAGAAGCCCTACTCCTCTGAATGCTTACTTTCCTCCAATGAAAATTTATTTTTCTCTTGCTGGTTGATTTCCTTGTCCATCCCTTCTTTCTATAAAGCCTTCCACATTACATAACCTCTTGGGAATATCTCCCTACTTGCTAGAAGAGATGCTCTTTGATTCATGAATCATTTAATAAGGCCAATTAGATCTTCAAATTTACTCAGTTAAAACTTGCTTATTAACACTAGTTAAAAAGTTGGAGGCAAAGAAGGACAAATCCTAGGGAGAAGATGGTCAATGATTTGTATCACTGGAAGCTATTTTAGGTGATAACTGTCTCTTAGAGTTGATCACTGCTGTTTTTCAACATTTATTTCTCACAACACACATTACTTCCTCTAGGGCAGCTCTCCTGAATCGCCAAGCCCCTTGGTTCCCTGACTGAATTCTGTGGCAGTCATCCCTAGTTATGTTGCAGTATCAACGTATGTGTCTGCCTCCTCACTGGGCTGTGAGCAACCTGAGGTGCAGTACTGACCTGGGAAGTATTACAGAGTGAGAGATCATCACGAATGAGCACCAGGAGCACGTAGGTCAGTCACATCTGTGACAGTTTCCACTCCCAATAATATTGGCTCCCCCTCCCCTTCCTGGGTCAATCCTATATCCTTCTTTTACATTGTGTTTTCAGGATGCCTATGATAACTTTCTCCAAGCATTCATGTGAACGGGCCTAGTGACAGCACAGAGCACAAACCACAGAGGCTAGCACTTGACATGAACTCACAGGGTCTCGCCAGCTTTTTTCCTGGTGGGTGGCGGAAAACAAGTAGCAGAGTTGGCAAAGCATATGTGTAAGGCCAGGAGGCAGAGGTCTAAGCTAGACAGTCCCTGATGGGACAAAAAGTGACGGCAGGAATCGCTCTTGGTTTCTAGGTCATTGGAAACAACAGGAAGGGGCCTTTAGAGCTGCTGAGTCAGCCAGAAAGGTGTCATAGGAATGAGGTCTGAGCTTCCTGGAAAGACCTGCAGCCTTCCTTTCAAATGAAAATATTTTAATAACTGAAAAGCTTTTTAAGTTCACTGTAGCACCCCCTACTCTTCCTTTTAAGGTTGTCCAGCCCCTCATTGACCCACACATGAAATTGACATTGCCATCTTTGGGGTTTCTTCCTATTTCCCTGCTCAGAGAGTCCTTCCCTGTGCCCATCATTTTGAATTCTCACGTCCTGCAAAACCCAGCTCAGGAGCTGTCTCCTGCAGAAGCTTCTCTGGCCATCCTGAGCTCTTTGCTGAATCTCAAGGCAATACTTGCTCCTCCCATTGGCTTTGACACTTTTTCCCTGTTGAGGTCTGTCACACTGTTTTCTGAATCTAGGACATGTCTCCTAAACTAGATTGTAAATATTTCAATGGTTAAGCATGACAGAAATTGCCTTTCTCCCCACAGCATTGTGCACAATGCTGTGCACAATAAGTATAGACATCAACAATTATAGACAATAAATATTATTACCACGGGGCAAGGGAGTAGGTAAAGGTGAAGAGGGTGAAGGGCCATAGCGGAGGTAACGATATTGTGGAGAGAGGAGAACATGGAGAGTAGGATTAAAGTAGATGAGTTTTAAAGTAGATGAGGCTTTGAGGAGTTGCTGAGCACCAGAGAACAGGTAGAGAGAGGAGAAGTTAACAGGAGATTCTATGAACAATATTTCTTTTTCTTCTTTTCCAAGTGAGAGGAGGGGAGATAGAGAGAAAGACTCCCACATGTGCCCCAGCCGGGACCCACCCGACAACCTCCATCTTGGACTGATGCTCTGCCCATCTGGGGCCGTGCTCACAACCGAGCTATTTTTAGTGCCTGAGGTGGAGGCTTCACGGAGCCATCCTCAGCACCCGGGACCAATAAAACCATGGCTGTGAGAGGAGAAAGGAGAGAAGGGGTGGGGAAGCAGATGGTTATTTCTCTTGTGTGCCCTGACCAGAAATTGAACCTGGGACATCCATACACTGGGCTGACATTCTACCACTCTGAGCCAACTGGCCAAGGCCTGAACTATATTTATACTGTATTCCCTTGAACAACTATGGAAGATACCAGTGA
Organism: Rhynchonycteris naso; assembly: GCA_037038555.1. Classification (NCBI taxonomy): domain Eukaryota; kingdom Metazoa; phylum Chordata; class Mammalia; order Chiroptera; family Emballonuridae; genus Rhynchonycteris; species Rhynchonycteris naso. Next base: position 19,425,566 of record CM073003.1, read on the forward strand.
AGATCTTATGCCTGCTTAGATGTAACATACATAGTTCCATGACTCTTCTATGTAAGTTAAAAATTTTACATGATATATTTTACCCATCTTTAGCTTGTTACTCACTACTTCCATTTATTCTTTCTACTCTCAACCTGCTTCCTCATGATGGCAGAGACCATCTTAAGGTTCACTCTAGACCCTAGCCAGTTGGCTCAGTGGTAGAGCGTCAGCCCAGTGTGTAGAAGTCCCGGGTTCGATTTCCAGCCAGGGCACACAGGAGAAGCACCCATCTGCTTCTCCACCCTTCCCCCTCTCCTTTCTCTCTATCTTTCTCTTCCCCTCCCACAGCCCAGGCTCCACTGGAGCAAAGTTGACCTGGGCACTGAAGATGGCTCCATGGCCTCCGCCTCAGGCACTAGAATGGCTCTGGTTGCAACAGAGCAATGCCCCAGATGGGCAGAGCATCGCCCCTTAGTGGGCATGCCGGGTGGATTCTGGTCGGGTGCATAAGGGATTCTGTCTCTCTGCTTCCCGCTTCTCACTTCAGAAAAAGGAAACATTCACTTTACAAAGACCTCTAGCATCTTCAATGCCTTCACCACATCCTCAGCCCCCACATCAAACAGGGAAATGTGTCAATTTTGTCCATGTCTATAGCGATAGCCTCTCTTTCATTCCTGATACTGTTAACTTATGACCTCTTTTCAGTTTTTGAGATCAGCCTAGCTAGAGGTTTATACATTTTATTCACCCTTTTAAAGAATAAGCTTTTGTTCTGTTTTTCTTTTCTTCTCTATTTTTGCAAATTATCTGTTTTATTGATTTCTGCTTTTGATTTTTCCTTCTAGGTACTTTGGGTGGAAGTATAGCACATTGACTGAGTTTTTGTTAGGTCTTCAAGTTCACTAATCTGCAGTCTCTAAACTTCTATTAATCAATTCCACTCAGTGGACTCTTTATTTTATATTTCTATTCTTTTTATTCCTAGAAGTTTCATTTGTTTCTTTTAAAATATATTTTTTTCTTTACTCATATGTTCCTTTTAATTCTTTTTTTCTTGGGTAGTACTGAGGACTTCTCATTGCAGTTGTTTTAAAAGTCCTTGTCAACTAATTTCATTATTTCTCTCATTTCTGTGTCTATTTTTGTTGGCTGATTTTTTTCTTATTATGGGTCTCCTATTTCTGCTTCTTCATAGTTAAGATATTTCTAATTGGAGGCCAAAAATCATGTTTGATGTTTTGTGTGCTGAACATCTTAAATGTACTAGAAGTATTTTACTTTATTCTGGCAAACAGTTAAGTTTCTTTTTTTTTTTTTAAACAGGGACAGAGAGAGAGTCAGAGAGAGGGATAGATAGGGACAGACAGACAGGAATGGAGAGAGGTGAGAAATATCAATCATTAGTTTTTCATTGCCATCGCAACACCTTAGTTGTTCATTGATTGCTTTCTCACATGTGCCTTGACTGCGGGCCTTCAGCAGACCGAGCAACCCCTTGCTGGAGCCAGCGACCTTGGGTCGAAGCTGGCGAGCTTTTTCTCAAGCCAGATGGGCCCACGCTCAAGCTGGCGACCTCGGGGTCTCAAACCTGGGTCCTCCGCATCCCAGTCCAACGCTCTATCCACTGCGCCACCGCCTGGTCAGGCCAAACAGTTAAGTTTCTTGTGCATCTTCTTAATCCTTTCAAAGCTCCTTGTTTTTTTTTTGTTTAATTTACTGTGTTTACATAGATTCTAGAGTTGCCCCGAACGCACCCCCTCCACCGTATTCCCCTCAGCATCTCCCTTGTCCCCCTCCCCGTAGCGCCCTCTCCCCTTCCCTTCAGGTTTATCCCATCCTCTCATCCCCTTTCCCTCTGTCCTCTTTTCCTCTGGTCCCTTTGATCCCTCCTCTGTCTCAATTCTGTTCCTCAGTTCGCATTGTTTCTTAGATTCCTCAAATGAGTGAGGTCATATGATATTTTTCTTTCTCTGCCTGGCTTATTACACTTAACATAATAGTTTCCAGGTCCATCCATGTTGTTGCAAAAGGTAAGATTTTTCTTCTTTTTCATGGGCCCATAGTATTCCATTCTATATATGTATTACAGCTTTCTAATCCCCTCTTCCACTGACGGACACTTGGGCTGTTTCCAGATATTTGCTATTGTGAATAAAAAGACAAACCACACAATGGGAGAACATATCCGACAATATGTCTGATAAGGGGTTAATAACCAAAATTTATAAAGAACTTGTAAAACTCAGCACCAGGAAGATAAACAACAATCCAATCAAAAAATGGGCAAAAGAAATGAATAGAAATTTCTCCAAAGAGGACATACAGATGGCCAATAGACAGATGAAAAAATGTTCAATATCACTAATCATTAGAGAAATGCAAATTAAAACCACAATGAGATATCACCTCACACCTGTCAGAATGGCACTCATCAGCAAAACAACACAGAACAAGTGCTGGCGAGGATGTAGAGAAAAGGGAACCCTCCTGCACTGCTGGTGGGAATGCAGACTCGTGCAGCCACTGTGGAAAACAGTATGGAGATTCCTCAAAAAATTAAAAATGGAACTGCCTTTTGACCCAGCCATCTCACTTTTAGAAATATATCCCAAGAACACCATAGCACTGACTCAAAGCTCCTTGTTAAGCTTTATTATTGTGCCTTCAAAGGAACCCTCACATGATCACTAGTTTAACCCACGATTAACCCCTCTAAAGTTTCTGCTCTGAGCCCTGACTACTCAGTCAGAACTCAAGCATCTTCCCAACTGTGCAGGGCAGCACCACCCTGACGTGTCTCTTAACTGGCTGGGTCGTTTCACCCTAGGCACGGGTCACTTATTATTGAGCAATAGACTTAAGGAGACTGCTATGCAGAGTTCTGGATCTCTTTTACTATGCGACTCCATCATCTCTAGCGCACTATTCCAGAAATCCTGACTACCTTATCCTCCCCAACCTCTGTGCTCTGTTTGCTTCACTCCGAGACTGCAGTGCCCTTTGGGATTACCACCCTGCGCTGACATTCGGAGTCTCCCTAGACAGAACTGGAACAAACGTAGAGCTCACCATATCTGTTTCCTCTCTCTTGGGACCACTGTCCTTAATGACCTACTGTCCAGTGCACAAAAACTATTGCCTGATTCCTTTTCCCAGTTTTCTACTCGTCTGCAGCAGGGAGGTAAGCACAGCCCCAGTTATTCCATAAGGGACTGATGTGGAAGTTTTGTATCTGCATCGTGAACTAAGCTGCTAAACCTTCCTGGGTTTGAGCCAGAGGGAGCTTCAGACCAAGAACCCAGAAAGCTGGTGTGGCTCTGCCAACAGAACTGAGAGCGGACATCACCGAGAAGATGAACTGCCTGGAAGAAAACTCAGGACTTTTTTTTTTTATTTCTTTTATTTTATTCATTTTAGAGAGGAGACACAGAGTGAGAGAGAGAGAGAGAGAAAGGGAGGAGGAGTTAGAAGCATCAACTCCCATATGTGCCTTGACCAGACCAGTGCAGGGTTTTGAACTGGCGACCTCAGTGTTCCCAGGTCGACGCTTTATCCACTGCGCCACCACAGGTCAGGCGAAAACTCAGGACTTTTTTAAAGTCACCTTTTTCACCTGGAGAGTTTGTCTCAGGTAGTACTGCAGACTGCTCATTGCAGTGTTCAGCCACCACAGCTCTGAGAAACGCTGGGTTCCAGATGCCCAGGTGCAAATAGAGGGTGTGAGTTCACAGCGGACATTTTTATAAAGGTTTATGTTTGTATTTAAAAGAGCATTTCTAATAAAATGAGTTCAAATTTTATACTTTTTCTTGTTTAACACAAGTTCTTCTAAACGACTCCTTACTTCAACTTGATGCTTGTTAGAAGAAAGTCCTTCCAGGTCTCATTTCTAAGGAGCTTATAGATCTCCTCTCATAGAAAGGAGATGAGGCCAATCTTCATGTCTAAACTATCAAAAAGGCCTGACCTGTGGTGGTGCAGTGGATAAAGCGTCAATCTGGAATGCTGAGGTCGCCGGTTCGAAACACTGGGCTTGCCTGGTCAAGGCACATATGGGAGTTGATGCTTCCTGCTCCTCCCCCTTCTCTCTTTCTTTTTTACTCTCTCTCTCATCTTTCTCTCTCTCTCCTCTCCCTCTAAAAATTAATAAGTAAAGTCTAAAAATAAATAAATAAAGTAAAAAATTTAAAAATATATGTATCAAAGAGAATGAATTCTGTGTGTGGTACTCTTTGTCTAATCGGATCAGGCTAACCCTCAGACTCCATGTCACTGCTGACACCCTAGATGTCCTCCATCACCTTGCTCCTGAACTAGCCCCATTCCAATTCTGCCTCCTCATGCTAGCTGGTAATATGTTTTATAAAGCACCACTAATTGTATCGTTTCTTGGTAGGAAAACCTTTATAATTTCACATTGCTAAAAGTCCTCCATAATTTGGCCCCAAGTTCCTCTTTACTTGTTTTGCCCCATGATTTTCCTTCACACTGCATTCAGTGTGAAGCAAGACAGTGATTTCTGGTTTCTGTCTGTCCATGAACCATAATTTTCCAGCTTTCTTCTCTCTCTGTCTCAGCTCACACTGTCTTTCTCTCTCTGACTCTAAAACAATAACATGGAAACTTTAATATTCTTAGAAGAAACATCTTGCCTCTCTCATAGAATGTAATTAGAACATCATTTATCATATGTGTTACTGTCTACCTTCTAACCACTACTGTGAAACCCCTGGGCATAGAGTCTGTATCATTTTTTTTGTGTGTGGTTCTTCAAGCTTCTAATAGACTAAGGGCGCTCTGTGACTGGTTATTGAGCGGATGAGTGATTATATGTCTGTATATATTCCTTGTTCTTGCTGAGTAATTTAAGATTTATTTGTTTGAACCATACGAATTTGCTGTAGGTCAAAAACAGTTAAATTAACAATTTATAATGGTTCAGTCTTATACATCTTCTTCCCCATTTTAATATGCACTACCTGTAACAAACTATATTGTATTATTAAAATTATAAGATATCCAAATTAGTCAGGGACAATGAATTTTCACTAATAAAAGTGTCAGAAGTAATTGTTGGGTTTCTGGTCAATGTGGCAACATACATAATAAGTGTAGTACTTGCATCTTCCCACAATCACATCAAAAATACAACTAAACTACAGAACAGCCTGACTTGTGGTGGTGCAGTGGATAAAGCGTTTACCTGGAACACTGAGGTCACCAGATTAAGACCCCGGGCTTGCCCAGTCAAGGTACATACAAGCAACTATGAATTGATGCTTCTTGTTCCTCCCCCCTCCTCCATTTTTCTCTATCTTCTCTCTAAAATCAATAAATAAAATACTTAAATTGGAAAACAACCATCATTCAGAACTGCCTAAAACAGTGATGGGCAATCTTTTGAGCTTAGTGTGTCAAATTTTGCTAAAAAACTGAGCATAACTCAGGTGGTGTGTCACGTCGAGAAAAAAACCATAATTTCGTGATATTTATAGTTTAAATAACAAAATTGTTTTGGCCTACAGACCTCCGGCACAGAGTGTCTACACTACAGCAAATGTTTTATCCTCGGCTACTGCACCTGGCCGTGTGAGAGCCAAGGGTGAAACATCCTTCTCGGCATGCGGCCCCATACTTCTCTGGTGTGCGGCCGCATGCGGCCACATGTCATTGAAAATGGCTTCGCGTGTCAGTGCTGACACGCGCGTCACAGGTTTGCCATCACGGGCCGAAAATCTAGCTGAATGTGTATCCTACAGCTAAGGAAGCCACATAGAGACTGATAAGAGGGGTAGAGATGAGGAATGGGCTGGCCCCATATCCATGTGTAGTAAACAAAAATTGGGAGGGTTATCTTGTCTGTGAAGGTCCCCCATGAGTAGTGAGGGGTTCCAGCCCCATACCAGTCCTCTCAGCCCAGGTTCCAGTGCCAGGAAGGGAAGTCCCCATAACTTCTGGCTATAAAAACCGGAGGAATTTGAGGCTTAGAAAAACGGAGGGCTGCTGGTGTCCCAAGAGATACTCTTAAAGGGCCTGTACATGGACTTACCTGGACTCACTCTTTCTGAGTTCCAGCGCTGGGGCGCGAGTTCAAAAGACACCAGGGACTTATAGGGGAAAACCTAAGTGTGTGGCTGCCGGGTAAGAGCTGGAGGGGCAGCTTTCTGCCAGACAGAACACTGGCAGAGGCCACTGTCCCTTTTCTGAGCCCTCCCCTGACAGAGCTGGCAGGCTGGCATCATGTCTGAGTTTCCATCAGCCTGGCTTTCAGTGTTTGCCCCATCATGGTGATTCCCTGAGACCTGTGGGTCCACCCATGCTATTTCCAATGGCATTTCCATACAAATGGCCTCTCTTGGCTAATGCTGCAGACTTTCCTAAAATCTCTCAAGCAAACAGTATATGATTCTGCTGTGCCCTGTACCTTGCTTGCTAAGTGTCCCCACTGGCATTAACAGCAGCCAGACTTGGCTTGCAGCTTGTCTTTTCCTAGGCACCTCCAAGCCCAGCACAAGTAGTAACCATGTGCAGATCACTCTGTAGCTCATGATAGGTGGTCCTAGGCAGAATACAGGCAGTGGCTGACCTTAACAGGCATCTCCTGAGAGGCCCCAGAGCCAGCCGAACTTGTGGACAGCTTCAGATCACGTCAAAACACCAGCCAACCATCTCCACAAGTGACACACTTAAGGAGCAGGCTCAGCAGGTACCAGAGTAAGTCCTGCTAAAAGGGTGGGCCCTTGCACAGCCAATTCTCCATAATGGTCACAGCCAGACCTTGCAACTGATCAACCTGGGGGTAAATCCCTCCCATTGATGAGCTAATAACAGTCAAGTCTCAACTAAAACAAGAGGATGCACACAGCCTACCCAGGAACACACCTGGAGTGCCCAGCTCTGTGAACAGGGGGCTGTGTCACTAGACCCTGCAGAACACCTAATACATTAAGCCACTCTACAAAACCCAGGAGATGTAACAGCTCTAGCTCACACATAGGAACAAACACAATGAGGCTACCAAAACGAGGAGACAAAGAAATGTGTTCCAAATGAAATACCAGAATAAAACTCTAGAAAAAGAACTAAACAAAATGAAGACAAACACTCTACTACATGCAGAGTTTAAAACACTGGATAAAAGGAGCAAGATGGCGATGGAGTAGGCGGACGTACCAACTTCCAACTCCCAGGACCAAAGTGGATTATAACTCAATTTTAAGAACCATCATCTGGATAAACCAACTTTGAACTAAACTAAGTGGACTCTTCAACCAAGGAACAATGCAGAAGCCACATTGAGACTGGTAGGAATAGCGAAAACGCAAAGAGGGTTGCACAGCTCCCCAGAGCAAACGGCAGCCCGGAGAGACCCGCGTGGCGGGAGGAGAGTTTGGCGGAGAGGGAGGGAGCTGGGTCCCAGTAACCAAGCCCCAGCCTGCAGTTCCAGAGCCTAGAAGAGGCGTTTGGACAGTATTGAGCTGTGAAACAAGTGAGGATACTGTTTGTGAGAAAGAGACAGTTTTCTCAGACCCAAGATTCTTAAAGGGACAGCGCAGAAAACCTCTCTCACAGCCACTCACCCGGGGCTCCGGGGAACGGGGTCAGAGGAGAGGACCAGAGCAATGGGAAGAGAGAGTAAACTGGAAGCCACAGGGAGAAACACTCTGAGGGACAGCCACCCTAACCCCTGGGCGAAGTCACTTCCCTAATCAAAAACAAATATTTCCCCTGGAACTAGCAATACCAGCAAAGGGAGACAGGACACCAGCCAAACAAGCTCTCCTGCGGCACTTAGAGCAGAGCTGCTTAGATGGAGGGAGCTTGTAGATCTACAGTATGGAGTATTAGGGTCTGAGCTGCGGAGCCCCTTCTCACTCTGCCGAGGGTTGCTGGAAGGATGGTGGCGGGGGGACGCTGAAAGGCAGTTCTGTCTGCAGGGGCGGAGGCCCAGCCAGTGTGAGCTCGGTCTAGCCCAGCAGGGGTGGAGGGGATGCGCGAAAGTGGTCTGGGAGCTGTGAGCCCACCTATAACCCCACCTGCGGGGGAAAAACGGGAAGCCAGGAACAGGCAGAGATCTGCTCTGCAACCCTGGACCCTGAGCAAGCTGGCCCTGACTGCGGGGGCAGGGCTAGGACCAGGGACAGGTGGAGGCTCGTGGCTGAGCTCACAACAGCAGCCCCAACCAGCCCGAGAAACCACGGTTTCCCATCCTGCGTGCATGAGTTGGCTCTGAATGCGGGGGCGGGGCTAGAGCCCTGGATGAGCGAAATCTCACAGCTGAGAGCACGCCAGCAGCCCAACCGGCCCAATAAACCGCAGTTTGCGACCCTGCGCAGGAGGGCCCAGGCCTCGAGGGCAGGGCTAAAACTCTGGTCAGGCAAAGGCTCACAGTAAAGAGCATGTCAGTAGCCCCGTCCAACCCGAGAAACTGTGGCGAGCAGGCTCTGACCGCGGGGGCTGGGCGGAAGCCCGGAAACAGGCTGGGTCCGCAGCTGAGCAAAGGTGCTCACCTCTACCCTTGGTGCTGAGGCTTGTGGCTTGAGTGTCAGCCCCGCCCGCAGAGGAGAGGCAGAAATCACAGCAACAACCGCAGTGGGCGGGCGCTGGCAACGCCCATACCCAACCACCCTAGGCAGCGGCAGAGGGGATGGCGGGCCTGCAGACAGACCACACCTAGAGAACACAAAGGCAACACCTACTGGACTCCAGTGGCCACAACTTGCTTATACACAGAAAAAATGGGCAGGCAGAGGAATGCAAACCAAATGAATCAAGAGAAATCCCCAGAGAAGGACCTGAATGAACCAGATATAACCAAATTACCAGATGCAGAATTTAGAATAATGATAGTTAGGATGTTCAAAGAAATTAGAGCAACAATGGATAGTCACTATGAACACCTAAATAAAGAGATAACAAGTATAAAAAACGAAATTGAAATAATAAAAAAGAATCAGACAGAAATGACAAATACAGTATCAGAACTGAAGACCACAATGGAAGGAATTAAAAGCAGGATGAATCATGCTGAGGATCAAATAAGCGAGTTAGAGGACACAATAAACAAAGGCATAGAAGCAGAGCAGAAAAAAAGAAAAGAGACTCAAAAAATGTGAGGAAACTCTAAGAGGGTTCTGTGACAACATGAAGAGAAACAACATTCGCATCATAGGGGTTCCTGAAGAAGAGGAGAGAGAAACAGAAATAGAAACTTTGTTCAATCAAATCATAGTAGAAAACTTCCCTAAATTAAGGCTGAGAAACATTACACACGTTCAAGAAGCATACAGAACTCCATTAAAGAGAAACTTAAAGAAATCAACACCAAGACACATCATAGTTAAAATACCAAAGCTAATGGATAAAGAGAAAATTTTAAAAGCTGCTAGAGAAAGAAAGGCTATCACCTACAAAGGAGCCCCCATAAGGATGACATCTGACTTCTCAACAGAAACACTTGAGGCCAGAAGGGAATGGCAAGATATATTCAAAGTAATGCAGAACAAGAACCTACAACCAAGACTACTCTATCCAGCAAGGCTAACGTTTAAAATTGAAGGAGAAATAAAGAGCTTCCCAGACAAAGAAAGCCTCAAGGAATTCATAAAAACCAAACCAATTCTGCAAGAGATACTAAAGGGCCTGTTGTGAACAGTTCAAAGGGAGGAAAGAATCTAGCAAAAGAAGAATACAGCTTTAAAGAATAAAATGGCAATAAACAACTACATATCAATAATAACCTTAAATGTCAATGGATTGAATGATCTAATAAAAAGACATAGGGTAGCTGCGTGGATAAAGAAACAGGACCCATACATATGCTGTCTACAAGAGACACACCTTAAAACAAAAGATGCACATAGACTGAAGGTAAAAGGATGGAAAAAAATATTTCATGCAAATGGAAATGAAAGAAAAGCTGGGGTAGCAATACTTACATCTGACAAAATGAACTTTAAAACAAAGGCTGTAGTAAGAGATAAAGAAGGACACTACATAATGATAAAGGGAACAATTCAACAGGAGGATATAACTATTATAAATATCTACGCACCAAATATAGGAGCCCCGACATACATATAGCAGACTTTGATGGATATAAAGAGCAAAATTAACACCAATACTATAATAGTAGGGGATTTCAATACCCCACTAACAACACTGGATAGATCCTCAAGAAAGAAAATTAATAAAGAAACAGCAGACTTAAAAGATACACTAGATCAACTCGATTTAATAGATATCTTCAGAACTTTTCACCCTAAAGCAGTAGAATATACATTCTTCTCAAGCGCTCATGGTACATTTTCTAGGATAGACCACATGTTAGGACACAAAAATGGTCTCAACAAATTTAAGAAGATTGAAATCATATCAAGCATTTTCTCTGATCACAATGCCATGAAACTAGAAATTAACCACAAAAGAAAAACTGAAAAATACTCAAACACTTGGAAATTAAATAGCATGATATTAAATAATGAATGGATTAACAATGAGATCAAAGAAAAAATAAAAATGTTTCTAGAAATGAATGATAATGAGCATACATCAACTCAAAATTTATGGGACACAGCAAAAACAGTACTGAGATGGAAGTTCATTGCACTACAGGCATACCAAAAGAAGCTAGAAAAAGCTCAAATAAGCAACCTGACCCTGCAGCTAAAAGATCTAGAAAAACAACAGCAAATAAAGCCCAGGACAAGTAGAAGGAAGGAAATAATAAAGATCAGAGCAGAAATAAATGACATAGAGGCTAAGGAAACAATACGGAGTACCAATGAAACCAGGAGCTGGTTCTTTGAAAAGGTAAACAAGATTGATGAACCTTTAACTAGACTCACCAAAAAAAAAAAGAGAGAGGACCCAAATAAATAAAATTAGAAATGACAGTGGAGAAATAACAACTGACACAACAGAAATACAAAGCATTGTAAGAAAATACTATTAAGAACTCTATGCCAAAAAATTAGACAACCTAGGTGAAATGGACAAATTTCTTGAATCATATAATCTTCCAAAAATTAATCTGGAAGAATCAGAACACCTAAACAGACCAATTACAACAAATGAGATCGAAACAGTTATCAAAAAACTCCCAAAAAAGAAAAGTCCTGGGCCTGATTGCTTCACAAGTGAATTCTACCAAAAATTCAAAGAAGAACTAACTCCTATCCCCCTCAAGCTATTTCAAAAAATTCAAGAGGAAGGAAGACTTCCAAACTCCTTTTATGAGGCGAGCATAATTCTGATCCCAAAACCGGGCAAAACAACACAAAGAAAGAAAATTATAGGCCTATATCCCTGATGAATTTAGACACTAAAATTCTCAACAAAATATTAGCCAACTGGATCCAGCAATATATGAAAAAAATCATACACCATGATCAAGTGGGATTTATTGTGGAGAGGCAAAGCTGGTTCAATATTCGCAAATCAATCAATGTGACTCCTCACATAAACAAAAGGAAGGACAAAAATCACATGATAATTTCAATAGATGCAGAAAAGGCATTTGATAAAATCCAGCACCCACTCATACTCAAAACTCTCAGTAAAGTGGGAATACAGGGAACATTCCTTTACATGATAAAGACCATCTATGATAAACCCATAGCAAACATCATACTAAATGGAAAAAAATTAAAAGCAATCCCCTTAAGATCAGGAATCAGGCAGGAGTGCCCCCTTTCACCACTCTTATTCAACATAGTTCTGGAAGTTCTAGCTACAACAATCAGACAAGAAGAAGAAATAAAAGGCATCCAAATTGGAAAAGAAGGAGTAAAACTGTCATTATTTGCAGATGATATGCTATTGTATATAGAAAACCCTAAAGTCTCAGTCAAAAAACTACTGGACCTGATAAACAAATTCAGCAAGGTGGCAGGATATAAAATTAATACTCAGAAATCAGAGGCATTTCTGTATACCAACAATGAACTGTCAGCAAAAGAAATTAAGGAAACAATCCCCTTCACTATTGCAGCCAAAAAAAGAAAGTACCTAGGAGTAAATTTAACCAAGGAGGTTAAGGACTTATACTCGGAAAATTATAACACAGTGATAAAAGAAATCAAGGAAGATACAAACTAGTGGAAGCATATACCGTGCTCATGGCTAGGAAGAATAAACATCATTAAAATGTCTATATTACCCAAAGCAATTTATAAATTCAATGCAATACCAATTAAAATACCAATGACATACTTCAAAGATATAGAACACATATTCCAAAAATTTATATGGAACCAAAAAAGAACACGAATAGCCTCAGCAATCTTAAAAAGAAAAAATAAAGCAGGAGGTCTCAATCTTCCAGATATCAGGGTTTACTACAAGGCCATTATACTCAAGACAGCCTGGTACTGGTATAAGAACAGGCACATAGATCAATGGAACAGAACAGAGAATCCAGAAATAAAGCCACACCTTTATGGACAACTGATATTTGACAAAGGAGGAAAGAACATACAATGGAGTAAAGACAGCCCCTTTAACAAATTGTGTTGGGAAAATTGGACAGCTATCTGCAAAAAAAATGAAACTAGACCATCAACTTACACCATTCACTAAAACAAACTCAAAATGGATAAAAGATTTAAACATAAGCCATGAAACCATAAGCATCTATCTTAGAAGAAAACATAGGCAGCAATCTCTCTGACATCTGTAGCAGCAATATATTTGCCAATTTATCTCCACGGGCAAATGAAATAAAAGGCAAGATAAACAAATGGGACTATATCAAACTAAAAAGTTTTTGCACAGCTAAAGACAATAAGAACAGAATAAAAAGACAAACCACACAATGGGAGAACATATTCGACAGCATGTCTGATAAGGGGTTAATAACCAAAATTTATAAAGAACTTATAAAACTCAACACCAGGAAGACAAACAATCCAATCAAAAAATGGGCAAAAGAAATGAATAGAAATTTCTCCAGAGAGGACATACAGATGGCCAATAGGCATATGAAAAAATGCTCAACATCACTAATTATTAGAGAAATGCAAATTAAAACCACAATGAGATATCACCTCACACCAGTCAGAATGGCGCTCATCAGCAAAACAACACAGAATAAGTGCTGGCGAGGATGTGGAGAAAAGGGAACCCTCCTGCACTGCTGGTGGGAATGCAGACTGGTGCAGACACTGTGGAAAACAGTATGGAGATTCCTCAAAATATTAAAAATCGAACTGCCTTTTGACCCAGCTATCCCACTTTTAGGAATATACCCTAAGAACACCATAGCACTGTTCGAAAAGAAGAAATGCGCCCCCATGTTCGTGGTAGCATTGTTCATAATAGCGAAGATCTGGAAACAGCCCAAGTGTCCGTCAGAGACTGAGTGGATTAAAAAGCTATGGTACATATATACTATGGAATACTACTCAGCCATAAGAAATGATGACATCGGATCATTTACAACAAAATGGTTGGACCTTGATAACATTATACGGAGTGAAATAAGTAAATCAGAAAAAAACTGAGAACAGCATGAGTTCATACATAGGTGGGACATAAAAGTGAGACTATGAGACATAGACAAGAGTGTGGTGGTTACGGGGTGGAGGGAGGGAGGAGAGGGTAGGAGAGAGAGGAGTGGAGGGGCACAGGGAAAACCAGACAGAAGGTGACAGAGGACAATTTGACTTTGGATGATGGGTATGCAACATAATTCAATGATAAGATAACCTGGAGATGTTTTCTTTGAACATAAGCAAAAAATAAAAAACGTATTTGAAAAATAATGACAGAAAACTTCCCTAACCTGGGCACTCTTTGTGCCCAGTAAGCACAGAGAGTCCCAAACAAGATGAACCCAAAGAGGCCCACACCAACACACAGCATAATTATAATGCAAAAGGTAAAATACAAAGAGAAAATCTTAAAAGTATCGAGAGAAAAGCTGTTAGTTACCTACAAGGGAATGTCCATAAGACTGTCAGCTGATTTTTCAATAAAAATTTTGCAGGCCAAAGGATTGGCAAGAAATATTCAAAGTGATGAAAAGCAAGGACCTATAACCAAGATTATTCTACCAGCAAAAGTCTCATTTAGAATCAAAGGACATATAAGAGCTTCCCAGACAAGAAAAGCTAAAGGAGTTCATCACCGCAGAGAAGTATTCCATGAAACGTTAAAGGGTCTTCTTTACAAAGAAGACTTTGGAGGCGGGGGAGGGACAAACACACAATACGGTATACAGAGATGTGAACTGGGCGCCTGAGACTGTATAATTATGTCAACCAGTGTCACCCAATAAAATTCAATTTATAAAAGACAAAAAAATATAAAGAAGAAAAGATTAAAAATATAACAAAAAATGACAAGAAATTGAATGTAAAAAACAAAATAAATGAACAAGGAGACAGAAACAGACTCATAGATAGGAAGAACATTTTGGCAGTTGCCAGGTGGGAGGGAGCTGGGGGGAGATGGGCGAAAAAGGTGAAGGAATTAAGAAGTACAAATTGGTAGTAACAGAATAGTCACGGGGATGTAAAGTACAGCATAGGGCCATGATGGCGAACCAATGACACTTGTGTCAACACTGACACGTGTAGCCATTTTCAATGACACGCGGCTGCATACCAGAGAAGTATGGGGCCGCATGCCAAGAAGGACATTTCATCTTTGGCTCCTGCACGGCCAGGTGCAGTAGCCGAGGATAAAACATTTGCTGTAGTGTAGACACTGTGCCGGAGGTCTGTAGGCCAAAACAACAGAACTCCGGCACAGAGCGTCTAGTTCTGGGACTTCCCGTTAGGCCGTTTTTCTCGAAGTGACACACCACCCAAGTTATGCTCGGTCTTTTGGCAAATTTTGACACACCAAGCTCAAAAGATTGCCCATCACTGGCATGGGGAATATAGTCAATAATATTCTAATAACCATGTATGGTGTCAGATGGGTATGAGATTTATTGGGATGATCACTTACTGAGTTATGTAATGTCTAATCACTGGGGTGTACATCTGAAAACTAATATAATACTGTGTGTCAACTCTAATTGAAAAATAAAAAATGATTTCTAAATTTTTAAATTAATGATGTTATAAAAATGTATCCTGTGGCACTCTCCTTCTTTTTCTAAATATAACTGTGGCTGCTTTGAAATAATATTTAACTCATTATTCTTGATTGCAAGTGCCTTATATGCCTTGAAACTCAGAATGTCATGCTTCCACAGTCATGATTGATTTCACTGAACTTTCTGAAGTTTGCACTAAATATATTAATGCCTGTAGCTATGTACCAATCACTGAAATGCTAAATTAAAATGACTTGAGCAATTTTTTTATTTTAACAAAAATTAATAATTGCATGAAACAAACATGTATCTATTAGAGAGACTGAACGTGAAAAGAAAAGCTGTCCACTCATACCAAGCTAGCTTAAGTCCAAAAGGGAAGTATCAGCACAAAATTGATGATTTTGGTATGAACAAGGTGGTGTTGGCGAGAGAACGAGCTAGGGACTCTGAAGGCCTCAGCAGTAAAAGTTCCCTGCCTTTTCCTTCTAGAACTCTAACATTGAGTCTGTTTTGGTTTAAATTTCAAATTCCCAATCAATAGCATCTAAATGACTTGGTCAATGATTTAGTTAAGGTGGAAAAGTTGCTAGGAGACTGGTCCTATGGAGCAGTAGGTGGAGAGGGGCAGCATATATAGATACATGATTTTTACAATAAAAAGCACACAAGTTCAAAATATTTTGTATATACCATTTCTGGGAAAGAGATATCTACTTTGTTTTGCTTTCAGGAGAAGAGTCTGAGAACTTCAAGCTAAATGATCTCTATGGCATCTTCAAACTCTTAATATTTTCTCATAAAATAAATCTCCATAGGTAGCCAAAAGCTTTGTTTTTTCTCTTCTAACCTAGCTCATAGTTTTCAAAGCTAATATGCTGTTTGGGATGTCTGAGGTGGCAAGAGATAAGGGAAGTTAAATTACTGGCACAAGTTGATAGTGGGGCATAAGAGAGCTCATCTCAGCTCTCTTTGTAATCTATTTAATTAAAATTTGTTTGGTATCTACTCTCCAACACAATCTAGCACTTGGCAATGCAAAATTCCTAATATCCAGCACTGCCAGGTACTGTGGGAAATATAAAGGAATTTAAGAAGTAGCACCTGCAGTCAAGAACGTTATGATCTGAAAACCCAGATCAACACACAGGCAATATTAATAACCATGCCAGCTCAGTGACTAAGGGTGTAAATGTGTCTCCTCGGATGTAAGTGCTAACATATGTGTTATTTTATTATCAAATGTTACATAGAACGGACCAGTAGAATCATTTATTGCATGAGATTATCTGTTACAGAAAATGGGCAGTAACCAGGTCAACAAAACCCTGCATTTCTGAATCATTGGCTAAAATTGAGAAATTGTGTTCTTCCCAGTGATTTGCAAGGTGATTTAATGTCTATTCTTCTGTGTCTGCCCCACCCCAAGGCAGAATAAACAACAGTGAGTTGGAATAAGGTTTGAACTGCTCACTATCCCCTTCCTGCAGACTAGAGAGCAGCAACCACAGGTATCTTTGCAGACAGCCTGGAAGGCAAATGAGGCACAGGCAGGGGAGGAAGCAGCCTGATGAGTTAAAAAGAGTCACAAAGTAGGAACCGGAAAACCTTGGTCCTGGTCTGAGCACTGACCCTAACTGATCGCTGTGCTTTGAGCAAGTCACGGCACCTTTCTATACCTGACTTATCAGCATCTGTCAACCAAGAGGAGTAGGAAAGGGTTTAAATTCAACATTTATTATGAACCCTGATAAAATGTCCTTAAACAACTCCATTAAATGCCCGGGGACAAAATTCAAAACCTAACTTTGAATCATGGGCTCCCAGCCTGTCTAATGACAGATAATTCATGGTGAAACATCTGCCCTTTTCCAAACCCTGGCCACATACCTAACTAGACAGACCATGTGCCTCCCCTCTCCAAAGCAGTGAAATTCTTTAAAAATAAGCTAAAAGAGAAGATCATTGGAGAACTTGATCATGGCTCTGAGTGCCTTTTGACTCATTGAAAACCATTCCTCATAAAGGCATTATGAGGGTTCAGTGTGATTCTGTACACAAAAGCCCCCAAACTAGTCTGGCTCTCACCCAGAGACAAGTCCCTCTGATTTGAAACTCTCCTCCTCTTCTCTCTGTTTATGCTCTTAGTTCCATTGGCCAGTTAGGTGCCAGAGAAGGGTCAGCTCTGACTCACCCAGTGCTGTGAGCGCCTTGGCCCTGGTGGGCTGCACAGGGCCTGAGATGTTTGTCTCATTTCCCTTTCATTCCATACTCAGCTGGGAGCCCACGTGACTCATCAAGTCCAGCCATATTTACTGAGCACCACTGAGTACTGTACATTAGGAGAGGACATGAAGAACGTCTCAAGTTCAGGGCTTGGGAGCTGCTTGGAGACTCTGAGGACCACCTGTTCTGACTGCCTGAAACATGGCCATCAGCCCTGAGAAAGAACACTTTGATCACATGGAGTGTGTGGGATGGGAAGGGGCTGGGATGGGCGTGGCTGGTACCTTGGTGCTGAAATGCATTTAAACATGTGCCAGGCAGGGCTGACTTCTCTCCAGAATGAATGATTAGGAAGGCAGTGATGAGCGTCCCCAGGCAGGGCAGCAGACATATATGTGGAGGCAGCTGTGTAGTACTTTGCCTCCTCCAGCCCTGATCCCAGGAACAAACGTAGAAGCCCTAAACTTGGGAGGACTGGAGTGAGGTCACAGTGTGAACTGTTCTGAGGACTGGGTTGCTGCCTCTACCCCCTGGCAGAGCTCTTGGGGAAGCTTTCATAGACAAAGGGAAGGATGAGGAACAGCACAGAGGCCGGGGCCTTTGCCCATGAGGGTGCCTCCCCACCACACTGCTTTCTGTGAGCTTTTGGCCCCACCCAAGGTGGAAATAATAACAGCTGCTACCAATTTCAGACCACTTTGCAGGGGCCAGACACTGTGCTAAATGCTTTAGTTACATGTTCTCATTTAACCTTCACACGGCTGCAACTGCCCCACCCTCTCGGGGAGCTATGATCTTCTCCACCTACCAATGACGAGCATAAAGACTCATAAGGGTAAGTAACTTCTCTGAATTTACACAAGTAACAAGGGGAGAAGCGCAGGTGCTGATGCGGGTTGGTCTGACTTCAAATTCTGTGCTCCTCTCTACCCAATACTCCTCGCCAGAGAAAAGTTGGGCCTGACCAGGCGGTGGCACAGTGGATAGAGCATCGGACTGGGAGGCAGAGGACCAGGTTCGAGACCCCAAGGTTGCCAGCTTGAGCATGGTCTCATCTGGCTTGAGCAAAAAGCTCACCAGCTTGGACCCAAGGTCGCTGGCTCCAGCAAGGGGTTATTCGGTCTGCTGAAGGCCCTCGGTCAAGGCGCATATGAGAAAGCAATCAATGAACAACTAAGGTGTCACAACAAAAAACTGATGATTGATGCTTCTCATCTCTTTCCATTCCTGTCTGTCTGTCCCTATCAATCCCTCTCTCTGACTCTCTCTCTGTCCCTGTTAAAAAAAAAAAAAAGTTGAAAAGTCCCAGAAGAGTGTGCAAGTGGAGTGAAGGTGATGATAGGGGTAGGGAGACAGAGAAGGGCTGATGCTGCGGGTTGAACACAGTAAGAGCCCAGGTCTTATTTCCTGGAGGTGGCTTCAGGGACAGTGCTCAGCACACAGTGACAGAAGAATGTCAGTTCATTATAGTTTTCTAATGACTAATGACATTGAACATCTTTTCATGTGTTTGTGGGGCATTTCTATGACTCCTTTGGACAAGTGTCTATTCCAATCCTTTGCCCACTTTTAAATTAACTTGTCTTTTATTATTTCGTTGTAAGACTTTTTTATATAGTATAGATATTCTGATATCCTTTATCAGATATATAATTCAGAAATATTCTCTTCCCATTCTGTGGGTTGTTGTTTAACTTTCTTGATGGTATCATTTGCAACACACACACACACAATTTATTCAATTTTTTTATTCTTTTTTTAAAATTTCTTTTTATTTATTTATTTTAGAGAGGAGACACAGAGTGAGAGAGAGAGAGAGAGAGAGAGAGAGAGAGAGAAAGGGGGGAGGAGCTAGAAGCATCAACCCCCATATGTGCCTTGACCAGACCAGTGCAGGGTTTTGAACTGGCGACCTCAGTGTTCCCAGGTCGACGCTTTATCCACTGCGCCACCACAGGTCAGGCTATTCTTTTTTAAATAATGTTTTTAGTATCATATCTAAGAAATCATTGCCTAATCCAAGGTCATGAAGATTTACACCTATTTTATCTTTTAAGAGTTGTATAGTATTAGCTCATACATTTATATCTACTACCCTTGCAAGCTTGAAGCCCAAGGTTGCTGGCTTGAACCCAAGGTCACTGGCTTGAGGAAGGGATCACTGACTAGGCTTCAGCCCCCTGGTAAAGGCACATATGAGAAAGCAGTCAATGAGCCTGACCAGGTGGTTGCGCAGTGGGTAGAGTGTCAAACTGGGATGTGGAGGACCCAGGTTTGAGACCTCAAGGTCATCAGTTTAAGCGTGGGTTCATCTGGTTTGAACAAGGCTCACCAGCTTGAGCCCAAGGTCACTGGCTTGAGCAAGGGGTCACTTGGTCTGCTGTAGCCCCCCGGTCAAGGTACATATGAGAAATCAATCAATGAACAACTAAGGAACTACAACAAAGAATTGATGTTTCTCGTCTTTCTCCCTTCCTGTCTGTCTGTCCCTATCTGTCCCTCTCTCTGTCTCTGACTCTATCGCTAAAAAAAAATTAAATTAAATTAAAATTAATTAAATAAATCTACTAACCCTTAAAAGTTCCTTAGAATGGTGTGAGGTAGGGATCCAAGTTCATTCTTTCAAATGTAGATACCCAGTTGTCCCAACAACATTTGTTGAAAATATTATGTTTTCCCTTATTTAATGACTTGGCACCCATGTGAAAAATTAATTGACCAATTTATCTTGTTTGAGAAACAGGTTATATAACTGAAAAGTATAAGATACTCTATGAGGCTTGAGGTAGCCATAGGTATTGTTGATGTTAGATTAAAAGAAACACATTCAGATGATTAAATATTTCAGAGACAAATTAATCAGTGGTAAGAATGGCAGGTTTATTTTATTTATATTCATTTTAGAGAGGAGAGAGAGAGAGAAAGAGGGAAAGGAGCAGGAAGCCTCAACTCCCATATGTGCCTTGACCAGACAAGTGCAAGGTTTCAAACAGGTGACCTCAGTGTTCCAGGTCAATGCTTTATCCACTGCACCACCAATGGTCAGGCGTGGCAGGAGGTTTAGAAGCAGAATAAACTATATAGCCTACAAAATACAGCATAACAATGTAAAGGGGTTTATTGTTTTGTTTTTCTAATAGATCTTTAGAGCAAAATCTAAGGAAAAAGAAGGAATAGAGTCCTTGTTCAGGAACTACGTGAAATAGTAGATTTATTACATACCACTCTTACACACCTATATGATACAACCTCTGTCACGTCGAGGGGGTGAGCACTTCCTTCTCACTATAGCTGCTTCTTCCATAGGGAGTGTGACACTCCTGATCCCTCTTGCTACTTCTCACTTCCCAGGAGAAAAGGAATAATTTAATCGGATCAATGAATTTGAAAAGAATCAACTAGGAACAGTATTGTTAACACAACTCACTTCTTCACTTTTTTCTCTTGGGAATGAGCTGCCTACAGGGAATTACAATTCTCTGCTCCATGATGGATCTTACGTCATGGGAGAGGGAGGAGAGTGCTGGGGAGTCTTCATGCAGACTGGCATTTTCTGTGTGTGCATAACTCAGGGAATTAGGAAGCGCACTTGTGCCCATGGGTATGAGCCATGCCTTATAACTTTGCCTTTACCCGCATCAGAGCTGAGGAGAAATAAACAGGTGCCACAAACTGAGCCACTCAGAGACCTCATCATTTGTTCCATGGGCCGGGAAACTGAGTTCCCAGACCAAATTAACATATGAGAAGACTTTTGCTGGGGTCAGGATACATGGGCCTTGGACTGCTCCGGCTGTTTGTAGAGTTTTACACAGAGCTGGTGGGTGTTTACCAGTTTTCTTTGAATAATGTTCCCTGAGCAGAAGTGTATGATGGTTTTGTGCACAAAGAGTATCTGTATCCAAAGAGTCAAGATTGAATTGTGGGCAACTTCAAGCAAATGTTGCTCGGGTCATACCTGCCTTAAGCAAAGTGCTTCGGTCACATGGTTGACCAGGGCACAGGCCAGCCCAGTCAGCCCCAAGTGGCCATCCTGGCTTAGCAGAGAAGCCATTGTTTCCACACAGGCCACTGCAATTCACTGTAAAAAGCAGCTTGGACTTGCATAACAGACCAGCTGAGATGGGGTTGGAGCTTTCCAGGCTATGGTGAGCAGAACATCAGTTCCTTTTAAAGTGCCAGGAGGCACAATTTCCTGTATGTTACAGGCACTGAGTGGGTTCTAGCTTCTCATGTTTAGTGACAGGCTCAGGTTGGCAGAGCCACCTTTGCCCCAAATTCTGTTGGCCTTCAGAGTTGTTAAAGGAAAAAAACACAAGACCAAAATGGTGTCACTTGTGGCAATGCCCATGATTTAATTGCAATTTCGACCTTAACCAGAAACGTAATCTTAATCTGGCCAACGCCAGTGAGTCAGGAGGGCCCTCTGGGTCCCTGTAGGAAGAAAAGGGAACCTGCAGGATACAAGTCCTGGCCTTTTCCTTCCCCCCAAAGATGTTCTGGCTTAAAAATAATTATTTGTTTTTATTTTATTTTATTTTTTGGCTAATAGCTCCCATATCCCACCCTTATTCCTATAAAAAACCTTCCATTTTGTAGAACCTCTAAATCTTCAGATTTACTAGTTTGGGTTTTGTTCTTTAGCGGGTTCAAGAAAGTGTGACTGTGAGAACTGATTTTGTATTTATGAGGTTTGTCCTTAGGTACAAGAGAAGAAAATGCTGAAAGCTGCATTTCAAGGTATTATGGTAATTGTAGATGGGCAGTAGGTGCTGTGACTGGGTGCTGAGGGGATAGGCCCAAGAAATTTAAGGAATTCCTAAGTCAAGAAAATGTAGTGTCTTGAGAAGTCAAGATGAAGAAATTGGTCCCTGCTAGGCCACAGGGGCAAAGGTTTAGACACCCACAGGAGCTCCTGGCAAGAATCAGCAGAGGGTGCTTTCCAACAGAAACAATGTGGGCACGAGCACAGGACAGGGCAGAAGCTGTGCTCCCTGATGGCACTCATCCTCAACCCAAGGCTGAAATCCAAGACTTCGGGGGAGAAGAACAATGCTAATGCGACTTCTCAAACTTTGCAAGACTGCGACAGCATTGCAATGCCTTCTCCGAGAGCACAGGCAGTACCACAAGTGGATTCTTGCCTGTTCAGGTAGACCACAGTGCCAAAATCAAGGCACAGTGCCCAGGTGAACCCCTGCCTAGGGACCTTCCTTCAGTTAAGGTTAAGTTCGTCAGCTACGGAGTCCCAACAACTGGTGTCACTGACTGTAAAGCCAGTAGCCGGGGCCACCATCACAGCAGCCTGACCCACGCAGGTTCGCATTGGATTCGAACAGTCGGTAATAAAACAACGGAGCCAAAAACTGGTGAGCCATCAGCTTTAATTTTAGCTTGCACCCGGCGGGCAAACAAAAACACACACTGGGCTCCAAAACCCACACATTCAGTGCTCACAAAGCTACTGACTTATCCGAGTTTCCTAGAATCAAAGATTTTTAGCTCACCAGACTTATTCACCTCTGTTTTTCATCTCCTCCTGCACAAACTCTTAACAAACTGGCTTTTTTCTCAGCACTCTGCCATCTTGGCTACTTCTCCTCCACATGGCCTTAATCTGCTCTGCTCTCTAATATTAACCTCAGGAACCCAGGAACCAAGAGCGAGAGAGATCAAGCTACTGCTTTCTCCCATTTTATAGCATAGACTCAAAACCTTTAATCCAATCATACAAACAAAGAACCTCCCTACATCACCACCCTACATCATCCAATCAGTCAAGGGTGTGGAGAAGAGCTTACTCTTAAACTAAGCCTTAGGCTATGACGACCCGGCCTGCCCACAGCCTGTTCCAGAACACACATTAATATCAACAAACTTCCATGTGGGCAGCTCCATCTTTAACAAAGTGAGCATAATATATTTTATCTGCCCAACAATCCACCCTTATGCTCACTTTACTACCCACAACCTACACCACTGGCGTTCTTATACAAGGAAATTAAGTACATTACACAAATTACAGCAATAGCACAAATCATACAATTTCAACAATTACAAAGATACATTTCACCAGTCTCTGAGCACTTTGCCAAAAGCGCAAAATGTCCTCAGCCTTCTTTCTAGCCATGGGAAAAGCTTCCCGGGGCAGGAAGGCCTCCAACAAAGCCACCCCCACCCCCATCAGGGTATTTCACATTGTCCAAAAACCATAAGTCCATTCAACAAATGAGCCAGTGCTCACTCGGGTCGTAGTCCAGGAAATCAGTCCACATACATGGGGTGTTAGCCTCCCCCCTCATCTCTGCCATCCTGGCAGCTCATACACTGTCCCAAAAAGGAGCACGTGACCATGGCAGTCAGAATTTCCATCTCTGCTCTGGGGAGCATGATGGCATCCACCCCTATGTCGAAAAATCGCAGACCTACCGGCAGCATAGTTACTCCTTGCTGCTGGGCTCTCACATTCTGGAGACTGCAGATTGCAACTCCAGCTTGATTCTCCTCATCCTCCAAAGAGGAACTGAAAACACCAGCTCCTGCTGCTGGGCTTGATCTCCGGGCCATTGCTGCCTTCTGCTCAGCAGGCCTTCCAGCTCC
The DNA here is from genome assembly GCA_037038555.1 of Rhynchonycteris naso. Taxonomy (NCBI): domain Eukaryota; kingdom Metazoa; phylum Chordata; class Mammalia; order Chiroptera; family Emballonuridae; genus Rhynchonycteris; species Rhynchonycteris naso. The sequence continues at coordinate 19,449,423 of CM073003.1, forward strand.
AACCTTGGCTTCAGCCCCGGTTTTGGCCTCAGCTCCGGCCCCGGCCTTAGGCCCGGCCTCATGCCGCTGCTGGCTTTCCACAACATCCAGGGCAATCTCCAACTCACGAACCTGTGATTCCTTCTCCAGCTTTTGCTCCATTTCCAGGTGAATCTCGCAAACCTGGTCACCCTCCTCCTCCAGCGCTTCCTTCAGCTCCAGGGTCAGCTTCTGTTTCTCCCATGTTTCCTCTAGCTCCTTCCACTGCTCAGCCTGCAGGTCCTGGGCAGCATCTTCCATAGAGCTCTCGGTTTCCTCACGAATGGCTATAAAAGTCAGCCATCCAACAGTCCCCCATAAAACAGCTATGGGAAACCATAACAGCAGCCAGTCCTCTACTCCACCACACAAAGGTGGTAGTGGTTCCATGCCGATCTGTATTGAATCCTGCCGACTACACCAAATGTAAAGCCAGTAGCCGGGGCTACCATCACAGCAGCCTGACCCACGCAGGTTCGCATTGGATTCGAACAGTCGGTAATAAAACAACGGAGCCAAAAACTGGTGAGCCATCAGCTTTAATTTTAGCTTGCACCCGGCGGGCAAGCAAAAACACACACTGGGCTCCAAAACCCACACATTCAGTGCTCACAAAGCTACTGACTTATCCGAGTTTCCTAGAATCAAAGATTTTTAGCTCACCAGACTTATTCACCTCTGTTTTTCATCTCCTCCTGCACAAACTCTTAACAAACTGGCTTTTTTCTCAGCACTCTGCCATCTTGGCTACTTCTCCTCCACATGGCCTTAATCTGCTCTGCTCTCTAATATTAACCTCAGGAACCCAGGAACCAAGAGCGAGAGAGATCAAGCTACTGCTTTCTCCCATTTTATAGCATAGACTCAAAACCTTTAATCCAATCATACAAACAAAGAACCTCCCTACATCACCACCCTACATCATCCAATCAGTCAAGGGTGTGGAGAAGAGCTTACTCTTAAACTAAGCCTTAGGCTATGATGACCCGGCCTGCCCACAGCCTGTTCCAGAACACACATTAATATCAACAAACTTCCATGTGGGCAGCTCCATCTTTAACAAAGTGAGCATAATATATTTTATCTGCCCAACACTGACCCACCTAATGATGAAGGAGAAGCTAAGATCCTCTTTGCCTCCTCCTGCCTCTCAGGTAGAAGTGTCAATGGGAAGCACCAAATTCGAGAACATAACAAAAAAGATCAGTAAATGTATAAAAGACTTGAAAACCAATCAACCAGTTCAACCTGTCACTTACAGACTAATATTCCCCCAAATAACATCGTATACATTCTTTTCAAATACACAAGGGTTATTTACCAAGATAGACTATAATTCTGGGTCATAAAATTCGAGAACATAATTTTGCCTAGGATAACAGCTGGGACTTGAGTGGTTCTGTTCATTGGAAGTGTTAAAGAAAAAATTATGCATTCTGTTGCTTGTTAAAGAACAGTAAGGCAGACTTTATTCAGCGGAAATATCGCGAAGAATAGAGGGGCCGCTGCAAAAATATTTTGCAGTAGGGGAGAGAGATTGGGTTCAACTTCAAATACAAGGAAAAGTGAGGATTTGTAGCCAGGGAGCATGGTGGGGACAGTATGTAATAGGATAAAATAATCAGTCTTTCTAACTCCATCTTGCTCAAGCCTGCCCAGTCCCATGGCATGTGGGTTAGCAACTTTTGCTTAGTCGTGCCTGTAGATATGATAATCACGAAAGAAATCTGACCTGTAGCCTAGGAATTGCTGAAACAACTTCCTTGCTCAAAACTCCCTCCCCAAGGAGATAAGGAAGATATGTACAAAAACAATGATTGTTTAACAAAAGGTTTATCAGTATCTCATGACTGGGACCATGGCAACTGGAGTCTGAAGTTTCAGCATCCCCCTTGGACCCTTGCTGACACAGATGTCTGCAGTCATCAGTCACTCCTTGATCTCAAAGCCCCCCCCATTCCCCCTTCCACTGACATAAAACAAGCCAGAATTCTGTGTTTCTTCAAGAAGTTTCCAGCTTTTACTTGGTTACAAGTAGATGGAAAACTACAAAGAAGGAACATCACTAAAACGGGAAGTTTTGGTTAAATTGTCTTTACAGGAGTCTTGCTGAAGGCTGGCCAGAATAATCAGACATTATTTGGGGAAGATGGAGGATAAGGAATCTGCTGAGAAATCGCAGATGATCAGATATCAAAGATGGGGAATTCTGACTGAAATGACAGCAGAATTCTTGCTCAAATTGAACTCTTGAAAACATGCTCTGGAACTGGACCTAGCTGAAAAAGTGCTCAGAGGATCCTGCTTAGAGTTTGGTCAAGGAAAAAATGCTTGTCAGAGGTACAGGGTCCTACGCGGTCTGCACTGGATAAGCTGTGTGTTCTACTAAGTGGAGCATTTGAGGCTTGGCATTGGATTAACAAGATTCCTGAGTTCCTTGAAGGAATTCACCATCCAGCAAGAGTCCAGGTGCAGCTGCCGAAGAAACCCCAGTTCAACCCAACCAGCAGGAAGTGCTGTGGCTGTCTCAGCACAGTAAGAAATGGAAGCGGATGAATTTCAGACTTTTTAATTTCCTTAACGTTAACTCATAAAAGCAAGTGAATCTGATTATGGAGATTAGTTTCTTTGAACTTTGACTTGGCAAGGAAATTGACACTTTGAACTTTAAATTCTCCCTGGGAACTTGATAATGAGGGGAACTTATATTCAAATCTGGAGCATTCCTAAATTGTTGACATTTTATTATGGGATTGTCGTTATATGTTTATAATTGGAAGATCTCAGAGAGTCATTTAATTTCATTGAAGAACCTGATATGCTATGATGGAAAATGTGTTTAGACATAATTTGGGATGGGAAAAGGAGTTACTTTTCAACCAAAGTACAGAGAGGTCATGGTTTTATTTAACTAGTGAACTGTTCTGATCCATTCAGAAATTCTGGGATAGACTCTAAACCTCAGGGGCTGCAGGAAGATACTCAAAGAGCTGTAGCTGGTCCTGGGAGGCAGCCTGAGGGGAAAGCAGTTGTTCTGATTCAGTGCTAATTTCCAGCCTTGGGGGTGGGCGGTGGAGGATGTGTGGGAGCAAAGTATTCTTGTTGCCTCTTGGCTTAAGGGAAGAGGTCTATAGACTATAATTGCTGTGGTTAAAAAGTTGTGGTTAAATGCCAGGGTCGTTAGAGAAAAATATTTTGTCCCCATTCTCAAGGTAAAGTGTGGCATTCCTGGCTTTTCTCTATTTCCCCACAGGAGCATTTCTTGGTATATTAAGCACATTTATTTGCCCACTGACTCCAGTCACGTTCTTCAGTCTAGTCATTTTTAGTGATAAAGGCATCATGATGATTTGTCAACTCCATTCACTTTAATTTGTCCTATTGACAATTGGTTGTAAATGCAAAGTAGAAAAGAATGGTGCTTTTTAAATCCCAAAAGGACACCATTTTAAGATTGCATAGTAGTTCACAAGGCTCGTTTCACATGCGTATACCTGTGTGTAATATACAAAATATAATTTTATCGATATGATAAATGAAAATATATTTTATATATCTTCCACATATTATGAAAAATAACGTCATAAAATATGAAAATATATATTGGTGTATATATGAAATACATAAGTATAAGATGTATATTAAATATAATATATAATATGCACATGCACAAGTTTTGTTATTTATAATTATAAATATTCAGAATGTACATCTATTTTGGCCTTTAACTTGCTTAGTAATATTTGCATTCAGGCTTCAACATTTAACGAGTGGCTTATTAAATGATGGGCAGACATTACAGGGACAGAGTGTTTTTATTTTTGTTTTGTTTTGTTTTTAATTTCACCAAACTCTCCAACACTTACAGGTATCAAACATAGAATGGTTTGCTCATAAAACAGTGCATGCTCTGTCAATATAAATATTCAAGCAGAGTTGAATGACCACCCGCTGCATGTGTTGTAGTGAGGATTCCAGGGTGAACAGTTCTGTCAATTCTACGGAATTTAGAATCCTATGGAAGTTCTACTTGCAGGCTGAGTGTTTCCGCTTGGATATCAAAAATGTGAACCCAAGAAAAAAGTGGCTTCTACCTTATTCTGTGGTCTGTTAAGTACAGGTATGTGACTTAATCTTACTGAGCCTTGGGTTTTTCCGCTGCCCTTTCTGCAATAAAAGGTTGACAAAGATCATATGAGACAATGTTTGGATTTCAAAATTATAAAGTGCCCTACAAATATAGCATGTCTCTGCTCTGTAGGCAGAAAATCAAATCCCAAAGGACCACGTCTTCTGGTATCCAGGCCAAGATTGTGTCGGTCTAATCCAAGAGTGTGTTTCCTCAGTTCCCAATAGATGTCTTAGAGATAGTCTGCCCTGCTCTCTCTCCCTGCCTGGGGAGAGGAGGGCTGTTAACTTGTTTTTTGTTTGTTTGTTTGTTTTTTAGTTGTAGTGATTTCACTCAGTACATAAATGTCAAGTTCCACCTGACTAGAAGTGAATGTATAATGTTTCTTACCTTTCCTTGCAAATACAGTCCTGTTAAGTTATCCCTTTATGTGCACATTGATTTCTTTTTCTTTTTTTCAGTTTTCAGTCCTAAAATAGAATATTCTGCCAAACTGCTTCCTTGCTTTCAAGGCAATGACAACAGTGCCTGGCATTGTGGGAGTTTAATGCAAACCACAGCAAGGCTGGCTGTGCTTCAAGAAGCCAGAGCACCACCAACTGGTTGTGCATCAAGGACAGCCTGGCAGTTCCAGGGGTCTGAGTTATCTTACATTTGCAGCCTCTCATTCCCAAGCCCCTGTCACCCTCATGCAAGCCAAATGGAGCCTCGGGATGGGTTTTATTATCCTCCTTTTACTGAGGGGGAAAATTAAGGTACAAAACAAGTGCCTTTACACAGGTGCAGGACCTAAGCTTACACATTTTGTTTCCTGTGGGCACGTTACTCTGCTACTACATCTTCAGGCATCATCTGGTGATTCTGCCTTTCCCATGGGTTGATTCGACTCCAATCCACTCATGATCTTGACACACTGATCCTTCTACCACTGGCCAGTCTCACTAGAAAAAGCTCTGACCTTGATTGTGGCATCTTCTCAGACAATCTGGAAAAGGCTCAGGCAGAGCAAGGGTCCTCAGAACAAGAGGAAATAACTAGGAGGGCAAATTTGTCTCTGTTATGAAATCCCAGTGTTTGGTCCTCAAAGCTTATCAGAACAATAGGAACAAGTATGAGCTTGGAGCTTAATGTCTGCCTGTGTGAAAAAACTTTCATGTTGTGACCTGATTTTGTCACAAATCTGGTGACAACCCAGTGAGAGATGACAGATGAGGATGGGGAGGGGGGGGAGTAGGTGGGATGGATCTCTCCACTTTATAGAAAATCAGCTGAGGTTAAATGACATGCATAGTCATATAACTAGTAAGTGTCAGAGCTGCCCATGAACTCTGGTCTTTGGACAATACTAGAAGATTTTGCCTTGCCCTGGCTGAATCTCAAACATTGAATCTTATTTATAGTGACAGATTTAGGAAGTTTCTCTTTTGTCTCCCAGAAACAATACCATATAGGTAAACATTGTCCCCACACCCTTCTGGGCAAAAGGCTGACCCTACGATGTTATCAATAGCAAGTTCACTCACATCTTTCCCTTTTAGTATGATAGAGAAGGCTCCTTTTTCTAGACCTGGCTCTTCTATGAGAACCCCAGCAACAGAAGCTGGGAGTGTTTGTTACTAGCTTTTAAACCAGCTAGAGACTTCCCCATGCCCAGAGGGAAAGGGACTTTCCCAGAAAACACTCGAGTACAAAAGCCCAGTCATATCTGTCCCTCTCTCCCCAACCTGCACTTCAATGAAGAAGAGTTCCTCACCTGTCACCAACACTTCTCCATAACCTGCACAGCCAGCCTGCCAGCCCACACCTCCTCCGTTCTGAGCCAGCGGCCTCTCCCTCAACACAGATGAGGGCTGGGCGGCCCTGTGAAATGCAGGTCTCTGGGGAGGGAGGTCCCAGAAGCTCTGCTCAGAGAGCCACCTCCCCCTCCCAGCCCCAGTACTGAGCTCAGCCCTGCAGTACAGGGAATCTCAAGCTGCAAGTTGAAACAGGACTCACCGCCTCCCCTCTCAGCAGCTGGGCTTTAAATAGGATTAATGAGAGAGAACACTCTAAACACTGCTCTGAGAGGTTCCAGAACAGGCAGCCGGTGACTTCCTCTCAAGCTGCCATTTTGAACAGGCTCCCTGGCTGCCTCCCCTGGACTTGAAGCCAGCTCTCCTGCACTCAGCAGGCCAGCTTTGCTCAGACCATAACCTTGGCATCTAAAGGACAAGAGGCAGTTCCTACCTCCAAGTACCTTCTCTGCCCATTGCTGGTACCAGAAAGTTCACTCTTGCCTCACTCATTTAGCTTATCTTCTCTGATAAAATTCAAAGACCTTAGGGAAGGGGGTGGGAAGGAAGCAGCATCAAGCTGTTTTGTCATATGCAACCTTGGTGTGAAGGACTTTATTTCACAGCAATCATAGTGTCCCCCAGAATTGTAGTAAATGTCATTCAATCTGCTCTGTGTGCTTCCTGGGTCCCTGCCTGTGGAATTATATTGTCAGTATCCAAAGCTGAAGATACCAGGGTAAGAGACTTGGCTAAGGTCACAAAACTACTAAGTACAGAGTCAAATCCAAACTCTTGTCTCACTCTCAGTCCACAGTCTCAGAATGCCGATCCGTTGGATTCCCACGGCATCCTGCTGAGTCGACCTCAGGACAAATCATGGGGCTGTTTCCAATCAGAAGGTTTAGGGTAGAAAAGGCATGGGGTCTGCACTGAGGGGGGGTCAAGTGACAAGGAACAATGACTGCAGGAGGTTTTATTCTGCCAGTCACGGTGCTACACACGCCACAAATATCAAGTCATCTCCCAGCAACATTGGGAGGCAGGCTAACTGATGTTTCACACTTGCCTTGATTGTACAAAAGGGAAAATCCCTCCAAGTTTACCAAGAGCCTTTTCTGGATGAAACGCTCACCCAGCTGCTGCCACTGTTCTTCTGTGTTGTTCCTACAAATTTTGAGCTAAAAGAGTCATAAACATTTTAGTCCCGGCCAAAAAGAATTAGAAAATGCTGGCAGTGACCTTGGAGATAACCTGGTACAAACACTGCTGCCATTCTTCTGCCCCCACCCCTCCTCCTCTATTTTTGCCAGTGATAGAATTGAGGTCTTTCTCATGGAGACTACACTTAGTCTGGAAATAAAGTATGTGGCCTACACCTAGAGAATGGGACACAAAAGTAAAGGGAGTGAGGTTATGCCAGAAGACACCAGGGGAGTGTGGCAGTATTAGCAAAGAGGGGCAGTGACCAGGGGGATTCAACCAGTAAGCCAGGCAGGCCAGCAGGAGCCCAAGTCCTTAATTTCACACAACCAGTCTCTGATCCCACCAGCTCTCAGGGGGACAGCCTGGGCCGTTCAGTCTAGGACTTCCTGAGAAATAACTGAGTCAATATGTAAATTAAATTTCAACACACAGGGTCTCAAAAGCCTCTGCTTTTTAGAAAAAAAAAGATTTGTTTCTCCCCTTGGGAAAGGGGGCAGGAAATGAGCCACCAACATTCCCCATGGGGAAGCTAAATGATTTCCCAGGAGTCCTGGTCTCAGGTGTTCTGTTTGCTTAAATGAGTTTAGAGCTACAAGCAATGCGAGCTTGACAGGACCCATTGCCAAAGGCTTCCCTCAGAACTGACAAAGGTCATGCCAACAGCTTTGTCTGAAGTTGTTCCTCAGCCCTGGAGAGAAATTAGCTTAAAGTTAATTAGCCATTAGTCACCCCACCCCTCCCTCCATGTGCTCAGCAGCAGGCCAAGTGTTATTAGGGATAGAGAAAAATAATAGGTGGGCCTAGCCTTCATTTAGTTGTTAAATATTTGTTGAGTGTCTATCATGTGCCAGGCATCTAGCTGAGCACTTAAAAATTGAGTAGGAATATGAGATTTGTTCACATGAAATAACAGAACACAAGTTACAAAGTGCACAGTGAAGGTAAGAATAGCAAGACATGGATGGGCTCTCCGATGGGACTTCAGTAGGGTGGGAAGGGGGATCCAGGAGAGCTGGGTCAGGGAGTGGAGAGGGCTTTCAAAGACACTTTCCTTCTGGCTTGAAGGAGGACAAGGCCCAGGAGGAGGAAGTGGCCCTGATGGAGGTGGGGAACAGGGTGGAACCCAGGAGACCTATACAGAGGGGAAGGGGGAGAAAAAGGAATGAAGAGATAAGGATGAGGACACATTGTAGAGGTGTTTGAGAGCTATGCAAAGATGCTTCAACTTGATGATAGAGGGGAAAGCTATTTTCTCTCTAGTGCTTACAGTGGTCCTGGAAGGCTTCGACTCAGTTTGGGGTCTCTAGACTCGGGTAGACTGAAAAGTGTCAACTTTAGAGAGGCGGCTAGAACAGCAGAGCTCAAAACCTTTGGGAGGCCCTGAGTCCAGTTCCTTTCCTTCTGTTTATTAGTGGTGGAATTTGGGGGACATTATCTAACCACTCTGAACTGCAATTTCTTCCTTTGGAAAATAGAGATAATGATTTATATAATTATTCTATAAGATATTATAGATTAAAATGTCCAGCAAAATGTAGTGGATAATAGGCAGCCATGACTATTTTTCTCCATGGCTTCCCCTTTTCTCCTTGAACACAAAGATGAGATATATAGGTATGTCTTTATTTCTATTCCACTGGAACCAACAGGTCAAAGCCAACCAAGGTAATCTCCTTGAGTTTGCCCACGACTGTCAGATGTCATTGCCGAGCCTGTCCAGAGTCAGCTGAGAGCCTTCCAGGAAAGGTTTCATTGATCCTAAGAAAAAGATGCAGGAACAAAGATCTTTTAGTCCTCAGCCCATTGCTGGTTCTGTGACAGCTAGGCTGATAGATACACCTACAGTCATGAAGCACCATTCTGAGGGCGAGCCCATGCTCTGGGGGTGTCAGAACAGAGAGATGGGGAGGCCTGACCTCTGATGACATTGTACAGCCAAGGTGGAAAGTAACCTGGGAGTTGAGCTCTTACTTTTTTAATTCATGAGATTTTCTTCTTATTGTTTAAGCCAGTTTGATTAGGCTTTTTTGTTAGCTGTAAGTGGAAATAGCTTCCTGATTTGTGTCTTTAGATAAACTAGTCAAAACCATGGAAGAGATAGATTCCAGAACAGGTAATGGGCCAGGACCTTTCAAAGCTGGGATGTTGAATTAGAAATACCTATTGCATCTTTTCAGAAAAGGTGTTTGGGATTGGGACAAGTCAAATTATAATATTTCCTGTTCACTGCTCTGTCACTAAGTTAATATAGAAGGTTTTTCTAAATGATTATCACATGAGCTTTGTCAACTGGTGGCTAAACAATGTATATTTGCCCTAGAAGCTGGTTAGTGCCATTTGAGTCCTGGTTTTGCATTAGCCAAGATGTCTGATTCCCTGTGCTCTGTTCAGGGGAAGTCTGCCTGCTTATGGTCTACACTGCTCAAACCAGACCACATGGAGGAACTACATCAGTAACATGCTCTCAGAGGCAGGTATAGGACACATGCCTTTGAACCTTGGGGTCCCAGCTCCAGTGAAACTGAACCTATTTCTCCTCTTGCTCTTGGACTCAATTTTTCTTTCAATGAAAGAGAAGTGGACATATTTGCTTAGGTAACTTGAGCATGTTAGTTGAGTGAGTCATCCCTGGAAAGGAATTCTGAGGTCAGCAAATTTTCACCAGGTCACCTAAGAGTTAGTTTCTTCTACAACTTCTCTGGTCACCTGAACCTAGAAACAGGTTAAGTACTCAGCAAAAAGTTATAGATAATCATGCTATTGATGATGAGGAGGATCATGATAATGATAAACAGTTCCTTGAAGTCAGGTAGTACTTTCTAGGAAAGGAAAAATATTATTTGCATTTTATCTTGTTTAATACCTAGAGAAGTCAAGGAAGAGCTTCCCCTCCCCAGGGCAATGGAGAATCTACTGAAGCCCAGAGATAAGAAGCAAAGTCTCTGGTACTTAAAGGAAGCAGGGTAAATTCTGGTTATAAGAGCTACACATCCAGGGCATCTCCTAAGAAACTATTTTGTACCCTGGAGAAAGACAGGGCCCTGATGGGCATCCTCTAAGGCAGGAGTTGGGAACCTATGGCTCGCAAGCCAGATGTGGCTCTTTTGATGGCTGCATCTGGCTCGCAGACAAATCTTAAATAAAAAAATAATAACATTAAAAATATAAAACATTCTCATGTATTACAATCCATTCATTTCCTACCACTCATGTTCATGGTTGCGGGTGGCTGGAGCCAATTACAGCTGTCCTCCGGGACAACTCCAAACTTTTATTGGATGATGTGTAACGTACATGGGTCGTTGTGAGGTCAGGAAGTAAACTTTCCTCCTTTTAATCAAGTAGTCAGCTAGCTAGTTGCAGAAACCCTTCTGATGAAAAAGATGGCTAAAAGAAAAATGATGAGGAGTATCGTACTTTTCAGCAGGAATGGACAGAGGAATTCGCCTTTTTGGAGAGAGCAGGTTCTGCAGTGTGTCTAATATGCAATGATGAAATTGCATCGATGAAATGGTCAAATGTAAAGCAGCATTCCGACATGTGCCATACTACATTTGCATTGAAATATCCAGTGGGAGACAGCAGGAAGAAAGCATGTCAAGAGCTACTGTGCAGAGTGCAAGCTAGTCAGCAGCAACTCCGTGTTTGGACCCAACAAGTTGACTGGAATTCGGCTAGCTTTGCTGGTGCTTTAGCAATTGTGAGAACCAGAAAGCCATTCACAGATGGGGAGTATGCCAAAACATTCATGCTTCTTGCCAATGAACTTTTTGATGACTTTTGGATAAAGACAAGATAATCAAATGAATAAAAGACATGCCTCTGTCGGCAAGAACTGTTCATGATTGATCATACTATCATGATGGCAAATCAAATTGAGGCAACACAAGTGAAGGACATAAATACAGCACCATTCTTTTATCTCACTTTGGATGAGTCAACAGACTTAAGCCATTTATTCCAGTTCAGCGTGATTGCAAGGTATGCTGTTGGTGACACACTACATGAGGAAAGTCTTGCTGTTTTGCCTATGAAAGACAACAAGAGGGGAGGATTTATTCAAATCTTTCACTGAGTTTGCTAAAGAAAAATATCTACCAATGGATAAACTTATTTCAATGTGTACTGATGGTGCTCTGTGCATGGTGGGGAAAAACAGAGGATTTGTAGCACTTCTTTGTGAACATGAAAAGAGACCCGACCTAAGTTTTCATTGCAACCTACATCAAAAGGCACTTTGTGCTCAAATGTGTGGCAAGCAGCTTGGTGAGGTGATGTCGCTGGTCATTTGGGTGGTCAACTTTATTGTTGCCCAAGCTTTAAATGATCGCCAGTTTAAAACCCTGCTGAATGAAGTTGGAAATAATTGTCCTGGTCTGCTTCTGCACAGCAATGTGTATTGATTGTCAAGACGGAAGGTGCTCAGCCGTTTCGTGGCTTGTCTGAGCAAAATCCAGACTTTTCTTGATATGAAAAACATCAAACATCCTGAGTTAGCTAACACTGAGTGGCTCCTGAAGTTCTACTATCTCGTGGACATGACTGAACATCTGAACCAGCTCAATGTGAAAATGCAAGGCATTGGAAATACAGTCTTATCCCTTCGACAAGCAGTGTTTGCATTTGAAAACAAGTTGTAACTCTTCATCGCCGACATTGAAACAGGTCGTTTACTACACTTCAAAAAACTGGGAGAGTTTAAAGATGCATGCACAGCAAGTGACCCTGCTCAACATCTTGATCTCCAGCAGCTAGCAGGTTTCATATCTAATCTCCTGCAGTCATTCAAAGCACGCTTTGGAGAATTTTGTGAGCGCACTCATCTTTTTAACTTCATTCCCCATCCACACAAGTGTGCAGTGGACAGTGCCAACCTGAGTTACATCCCCAGTGTCTCCGTCAGAGATTTTGAGCTACAAGCTGCTGACCTGAAGGCCTCAGACATGTGGGTGAATAAATTCAAGTCACTGAATGATGATTTGGAAAGACTTGCATGACAGCAAGCAGAGTTGGTGGGCAAACAAAAGTGGGGAGAAATGAAAAAACTTCAACCCGCGGACCAGCTGATTGTCAAAACTTGGAACGAGCTTCCCGTCACATACCACACACTGCAGCGTGTGAGTATTGCTGTACTGACAATGTTTGGCTCTACGTATGCATGTGAGCAGTCTCTCTCACATCTAAAGAACATTAAGACCAACCTACGATCACGTTTAATGGATGGAAGTCTCAATGCCTGCATGAAGCTTAACCTCACCACATATCAACCAGACTAAAAATCCATCAGAAAAGCCATGCACCAGAAGTTGCATTAATGGTAAGAAGTACTTTATTCATCATTTGTTAGCAACAGCATAACAACGTTATTAAAAAGAATTCAGAGACTTACTGTACTTTAAAAGTGTTGGTCTTACATAAAATGCACACATTTACTTGTATTTAGTGTTAAACATATTGTATGGCTCTCACGGAATTACATTTTAAAATATGTGGTGTTCATGGCTCTCTCAGCCAAAAAGGTTCCTGACCCCTGCTCTAAGGTCAGCAGGCCTTGGCTCAACCTGCAGTAAAAGCTGCAGCTGTCTTCCTGTACTTTCTCAGGGTAGCTAGAAGAGAGATGGAGTAGCCAGAGCCTGTTGATCCCTGAAAGCTTTTCTTGACAATCTAGCATTATAATATTTTCTCACCTTTTTTTGGAGAGTACCTAACCTTAGTTAAATATAGTCAGCCTTTCTTATCTCCCAACATGAAGTCCTGGGTTTTTAAAGTTAAAATAAATTAAACAATTATTAACTTTTTTTTTACTTTTCTTACCACCTTAGACTTTATCTTTGTATCATTGCCACAAGACAGATAGGGCAAATGTTATTGGGCCCATTTTATCAATGAACAAACTGAGTCTTGAAAAGGTTGTAATGACAGCACAGGCTTGAAGAAGTGGGAGTAGATGTGGGTCTTCTGTGTGTGAGCCCATTCCTCTCTGAAACATCTTCCTTCCCGCTCCATGGAATCCATCCAATTATTTTCTGAGTGTTTACCAAATACCAACCAGTGCTGGGAATTGGACGCTAGATTAGAAACAAGCAATCTTCAATGAGAAGTTTATAAGAGTTGAAGGTAAACAAGAAGCCAGACAATTATTTAAATTGTGGTAAGTGAAAGTCTATTGGAAAGGCAGAGGTGTTTCTGATCCAAACTGCTGGGTAACTGGTCCACGGGCTGGTCTTACATAGCCAACCTCAGGTTCTAGACATAAAGAACAGAATGATAAGCCAGAACAATAAGCTACTTGAGTCTTAAGTGATGAGTAGATGAGGATGGCAGAAAACTTTTTATAAGAATATGCTTTCTAACCCAGCTTTCTAAACTCAGCTCAGACAAAGGAGAGCCTGCGTGATGCAGATGTCCAAACAGGCTACCCAGGGCGCAGGAGCAGCAACACTCCTTCACTAGACAAAGAAGAGGAGCTGCACTGAAAATCTCACCAGGGGATTTAAGGGTGGGCATGCATCCATTGCATTACCATACCCAACAGCTGAATCAGGGAGCTAATTATGGCTTTGTACTTCTGGAGACCACATTCCTGAGGCTTTCATGAACACACACACACACACACACACACACACACACACACACACTATACCATCACAGCTCTCCTCCCCCCATTTTACTTGCTTACATCCACCTCCACTGTCAACGCACCCTTTATCTCTGAAGCATCCCTTGCACAGGGTGCTTCTGTTGTTCCATACTAGATCCAGGTTCCACTCTTCACACACACTAATAATACACTGCCCAAATCCTTTGCCTAACTCAGTCACTATAGAGGGCTACATGCCAGAACCTGCCTTCTACCTAACATGCCTCTGATAGAGAACCACAGTATGCTAGTATGGGTGGAGGGCCCTCAGAGAGTCTCATTTAAGCTACTTACTTTGCAGATGAGGAAACTGAGGCATCGCCAGGGACATGGCTTTTCCAACAGCATTTAAATGGTCATGGGTAGGATCGGAACCAGGAGCACCAGGCTTCCAGAAGCCTTTGGCCTCTTCAGTGGAATTCCATATCAGAAGACATTAAAAAAAATGAGTTTGACTGAAGCCTGGAGCCCCCCTTGCCCTATCCCTTACTCTACCTTCCAATAGTCTACCCTTTATTTAAGGGGCTAGGGTGTTCAATCTATATTAACCCATTGAGCAAATACTCCTGAGAAACTCCCAGCTGTGAGCACCACATTTGTCTCTGGAGATAGGTATAGAATCCAGTCCCTGATAACAGACTGCTCATTCTAGGGACGTAGACCTACAGTCACAGCCACTATGCAAGCAAGCATACAGATACTGTGTCAATAAATGGGCCATAGGAAGCATGGGACTTTAGAGAAAGGAGCCATCATTCTGCCTAGGATGATCAAAGAAGTTGTGAATCAAGATTGCATTTTAGGTCTCAAAATTTTGACAAGTAGAGAAAGGCTTTTCAAATCAAGTGTCAATTCAAGGACATATAAAGGTAGGAAAGAAGTGAAGTTCAGAGAAGGCTGAGTAGCCTTTGGGGCTGATAGAGAGAAGTTGTAGTGTTACTTGTAATAGCCACCATGTGTAAGTGGCTATCCCTATATACCAGGGATTCTTACTTAATCCTCACAACAAACTATAAACTATGAATTCATTATTTAACAAATATTTATGGAGTGCCTTCTATGTGCCTGGCAAGTTCTTGGTGCTGGGGATAATCTGTGAACAAAACAATACCAAGTTCCTTAGCCATGAACACATGAGAACAGTCCCTGTGCCTGGGAGTTTACATTCTGGGAATTGCTTCCCTCATTTTATAAGTAAGAAAAAAAAAGAGATATAAGGGAGCTAATGCACTGCTCAGGGTCACACAGATGATAAGGAGCAGAGCCTGTCTGTACTCTCAAACCCCATGCTGTGGTACCTTCCAGGAAGCCTGGAATTGACAGTCGGGGATCCACAGGGTCATGATTTGGTAGTGAGGATCTCCTACAGGGTAGTGAGCAGAGGGTGAAAGAAAAAAAGGGTGTTGCTTCCTTAGGGCTGTCTCCCTCCATTCTATTTATAATCAGAGGTCAACCACCTCAACCGGTCCCCTATACACACACACACACACCACCACCACCACCACCACCACCACCACCACCACCACCACCACCACACCACACTACACCACACACCTGCCTCTCATTTGTTGATGCTGCCTGGGCACAGCCATGCCGGGGATTTAGGGGATTAGTCTCAGGGCACCCTCAGGACCAGTGCCTTATGCAACACCTGGCACCCCACTTAACTGTCTGACCAAAGTATGTAAGCTTGGTTTTCCTTCTAGCTCAATTGCTAAAAGTTGAAAGTGAGTGTATGGTAGAGAAAATGATAGTTAGAAAGGTACTGGGTGAGATTAATGGCTATAAACATGAAACAGCCCTGGAAGAGAACTGAAAAAGTTCGTCTTTGAAATGTCTTGGGAGTAGGAGTGCCAGTGCTCTGGGTTCCAGTCGTCAAACTGGCATAGTGAAGCAATGCCCCTCACTAGGCTGCTGGTCAAGTTTTTGAAACTAGAAATCCGGCCTCTTTGCGGGGTTTGAGAGTTGGAGTGAGGAAACGTTGCTGGTAAAAGGACAATGGTGAATAAGAAGGGCTGACAAAGAAGGGAGCAAATACGGAGCAAAGGAGAAAGTGAAGGCATGGATAAAGGAAACCCGAAGTAGTAAGAACGGAATGCAGGTAATAAAAGGAAAAAGGGAGGGGATAAGAGTAAAATGGGAACAGTCGAGAAAGGGAGAAAGAGGGAAAGACTGAGCAAGCAGGGCTGCTCTGCGGGCTTTGATGGAAGTGAAAACCGAGAGATGGGGGCCCCGGACCCCGCGCCCGCGGTGAACACAGAGGAGCGGGGAGGACCGGAGCAGCCCCAGCTGTCAGCCAGAAACAAAGGCCGCGGAGCCGCGAGGGCTGGGCAGCAGCCGCGCCTGGGCCAATGAGCGGCGCCGCCATCGGCCCCTCCCCTCCCCATGTTGACCAATGAAAGATCTCTCCCCGCCCACCGCGGCTCTGCCCCGCCCCAGCCAATGAGAGGCCCCGACGCCGGCCCCGCCCATCCCCGCCAGCGGCTCCTCCCCGGCCCAGCCTGGCCAATGAGGGGCGCCGGCTCCTTCCCGCCCCGCCCGCCGGCAGCTCCGGGACCCAGCGCAGAGGCCCGCGCGCTGGGAGCGGGCGGGCGGCGGGCAGCGCGCGGGCGGAGCGGCCGAACTTTCTGTCTGCCTCGATCGGCGAGCCAGAGCCACCGAGCAGCTCTGGGGAAAGAGAACGAGAACAAACTGCAGAACGCACTGAAAAATAATTCTCAAGTCAGCCCGAGGCTCAGGGGACAGGTAAGGTACGGTGAACCTTGGGTTCTCGCTCCCTTCCATAAGGGTCTGCTGCCGCGGAGGATGCCCAAGCTCCGGGGACACCGCGCTCCCCGCGGCGTGCAGAGCGTCCGCGCGTTCGTCGGTCTTTGTCTGTCTGTGCCAGGTCTGTCTAGGTGTCTTTGTTTCTGCACGTAACTGTCTTGTCACGTCTCCCCTCTGCCAGGGTGGGTGCTGCTGGCTGGTCCTAGCCCAGAACAGAAAATGTCCTTCTGTATTGATGGTCTCTGTCTCCTGCAGACGGGGCTTATTATCTACACCCAGCTACGAATCTGATCTTGATAGACATAAGTGTTGGGTGACACTGGTGTCAGAGATGAAGAAGCCAGAGGTGATGGTGAGGCCAGAGGGGCCCTGGCTCCAGACAGAGGGTTTGACAGCTGGAGCCTGGCCACTGAACTTGGCAGTCTGGAACTTTGGTGATAGTCTGTGTCAGCACTGGTGGCAGGAATACTGATGCAGTTAGAGGTTTGGGATATTCCACTGAAGGAGCATGTCACATGGAATGATGTGGATAGAGGGGGGGTGAACCCCAGAATTTCAGTGGCCTCCTGGTGCCACAAGTCACCAGGATCAGTCCTGAACATGCAACGCAACCAAAGAGACACATACACAATCTCACACCTACACACACAACATTCATTTCTTTCTCTCATCCACCACAGGCAGCCAGCCCCCCACTCTCCCCACTCCTATACACACACACATACACACACACACACACACACACACACACACACACCCTTCCAATGCTTAAGACATCAAGAGCCAGGTGATCTTTCTCTTTCCTGCTCCAAGTGAAAAGGACTGAATGAACTGTGGAGCAAATGTGTTCCCTAGCCCATGAGTGTGTGAGCCCTAGGAAAGTGCCCCAGACTTGTTAGCTTCAGAGCCCTCAATTGCCCAGGACCAAGGAGTGCTTTGGGATCTGAGCACCTGAAGTTCGCAGCTCCCTCCTCTTCCATTCCATCCACACTCTCCTGCTGCCATCAACCTCTCTGCTCTGGTCTTGGGTGCTGGCAAATGAGTGAGGAGGTACTGAGTTCTGGAGAACTCTCAGCAGGAGCTGTGCCAGATAAGGGTCTCCTGCTCTGCTGAAAGAGCAGCCCAATTATAATCGTTTGAGCAAAGGAGCCCAGCCACAGAGAGATGAGCTGTCTGCCTGGCAATTTTTGAGAGACCCTTGAAAGCAGTCTGTGGGTGGGAGCCAGAAAGTGTTTGTAACCTGAGCTTCCTTTAAGTTCAAAAACAACTTTCAGTGGGCATGCTGGGAGAATACAGGTGCTGGAAGAATGTATGTATATTTGTGCATGTGAAAATGGGTGTTAGAGACACTGATCGCAGGGGGAAGGGCATGTGTGCTCCAGGGTGGAGAAGAGCCAGGTCTGTGTGTGGGAGTCTGGACAGGCATACACGCTAATCAGGCGTGGCGTCTATACCTTGTACTTATCCAGCGCCTTTCTTCTGAGGCCCTTTCTGCACATCACAGACGTTATCTCCTTTGTTATCTCCACTGTCCCCACAATAAAACTACCAGGTTCACATGAAGCACAGTTACCACTCTGCTTCCCAGTGAAGAAACTAAGGCACAGAAGGGGCAGGGCTCTCTGTGAGGCTTATAGCTAATGGGAGCAAAGGTAGATTTAACAATTAGGAATTCAAGCAAAAGGTCTCAGCTGGATAGATATGAGTGAGGGACACTCACTTGGCTGATGGTGAGAAGAAACTCAGGTGGAGAAAGAAAAACATCTCTGGAAGGGGTCTGTGGGGAATAGGAGGGAGGACGGGACATTGGAGATGGTTAAAACCCGTTTCACGCATTCAGCTGTGCTTGTGTGTCTGTGTGCGCCTCAGCAGACATGTAGCAGGAAGGCTTCCCTCAAAGGTGCACTGTCTGTCGTGTGTGTCGGGAGAGCCTGTGCACTGGCGTGTATCAGGAAGATTTGCCAGGCAGTTTTGAGAAGCCATGTGTCTGCCTGTGTGGGCCAAGAGGTAGATGGGCTCCAGCCATAAAAAATGGCTCTCTAATCCCCCAAAGTTATTTATATGCCTTTGCACTTCTTCAGCATTCATTTAATAAATATTCATTGGGTGCCTACAAAATGCAGGGCTCTGGGCCAGGCAGCGAGGCTTCAAAGATCAGCGGGCAGAGTGATGATGGCAAACCTGCCATTAAGAAACTTCCAGACTAGTATAATGGGGAATCGTTCACAACATGTGATAACATCCACCACAAACGTTGTGTACCCGGTACTTTGTATCCATTATTTATCCATTATCTCACTGAACAGCCCTGCGCAGCCCTGCGAGGTATGTATGATGGTCAGAGGAGGAGGCTTAAATAACATAGCTCGGACAGCAAATGGAGGAAGGAGCAAGGATTTGAACTCTGCTCAGTCCCTGGCTCTTCCACTTTCTCCTGCTACCTTTGAACATAGGTATTTCTTCTCTATAAAATGTTCTTGCATTTCTGGTTTTAACCATGAGGATCAACTCCTCCAAGAAACTGTCCCTTCTCCTTTCCTTAAGTCTGGGTCACGGGCCTTCCTGAATCGTTGCCATCATTCTATGAGATATCACCTTTACCCACTGGCTCCTGAAGAGCCAGCAGAGGCAGAGATTGGGCCATGAATTCCCAGCTCAAAGTTCAGTGTCTGGCTACTCTGTGTGGGCCCTAAGTACATGCTTGTTTAATAGACTGATGGGAGAGAAAAGAGCAGAGACCCTTGGCAGGGAGCATTTTTCTTCCATGCAGATTTTTACAGGCACACTCTGCTGGCCTGGCCTTTGATATTCCTGCCTCTGTTACTGGGCTAGCACCTTCAGAGGCTTTGCCTAGACAGGGCATCTCCATCCCAGCTCCTGCCTCCAACAGTTCGGGAGCCTTTGGGAAATCGAGTCCCCACCCACCCACTCTATCTGCCAACCCACTCAATCTCCAGCTCATTCAACCGACAAGTACAATTATAAAGTGGGAGACGCCACGTGTGATCTAGACTTGGGGTTTTAAAACTGTTCACTTGGAACCCCAAGGGCAGTGGTTCCAGAACAATGACGAGGTGTTTCTGAGACTTTGCCAACAAAGAAGTGTCCAAGGCCTAAGGAATCTTTAAGCAATTTACATGGTAGGACTTTGAGTTTACTTTTGAATAGATCTTTGTGTTGCTGCAGTTTGAAAACCACTGATCTAAACCGGACACTCTTACTCTGTTGCTGGGAGTGTTTGCTATTGTGTTTGGGGAAGTACCCTGGCCATGATGTGCCCAAGGTCACACAGTCAGAGTCTGGTGAGTCCCTCCTTCGCCATGCCCTTCAGACTACCCTGTTATTTCTCATGTCAGGGTTGCCACATGCCTTCTCAGGGATTGTGATCATTTTAGTTCTCCTTTCAAAGACCATCAGTCAAGTTTGAAACACTCTGCATTTCACTGTTTGTTAAAGGCCTTACCCGTGCAAGGCACCAGGTTGATGGGAGATTTAAAAACATGGCTAAATCATGGTTTGAGATTAAACTTTGTGATGAGGATTGGGAAGGGGAAGCAGCACACATGCCTCTGACAAGGACATTGACACTTGGATTGACTTTGAACCCAGCAGCCGCTCAGCGTTCGGGAGGTGAGCTGGAAGATGTCAAGGAGGAGGTGGTCATGGATTGAACCTCAAGAAGGAATGAGAGTAGACACAGCAGCTGCCCTGTCAGAGCTCTAGGATGCAGGAGGAGGGCTGAGGGGTTGGCTTTTTCCTCTGGGAAATCCTGGAGGAGCCTGTCCCCTCCTCCCCCGCTCAGCCAGTAACCCTGACCAGACAGAGCTGGCAAGGACGGGTGGGAGGGCTCACCTCTTCCACTGCCCCCGCCAGACGAGTGTGCAGACTGGCCTGGCCCTCCCCTCCGTGGACTGAGAGCTGTGCGTGGGGACGTGTCAGAGCTGAGCACAGCTGAGCTGGGCTGCAGGCGGGCTGCCGTTTGGCAGGGCTTCCTCTGTCTCTGCGATCTGCATCCTGCTTCTCACTCCCGCTTCCTGCCAGACGCCGACTTCAACCAGACGGCGAACATCATTCCTAGGCTGCCTGTAATAATGATTTTAATGGCCCTATCTGTCCAGGACCTTAAACTGTAAAAGGGACATAATTATCACCAACTCTGTTGGAAGACAGACTCTGTTCTTCCACAACTGGACAGATGAGAAAGCTGAGTGAACCTGTCAAAGGTAGAAGAGCTTACCCAAGGTTTTCAGTGGGACGCTGGGAAATGAACCCAGCTCTCCTACCGACAGTCTGGGGCTATAGCCACCCACCATCAGGCTCGCTGATTAAACAGATTTAGGTTCTGAATTGTTGACAAGCGTTTAACTTGCAGAAAGAAAGAGATTTTTAAAATTATAAGAGCTCAGGTACTTTCCTAATTATTGTAATTCAAGTGTGGTGAGAGTGAGTGTTTTCTTCACTTTTTCACTGCCTCTGCTTTCCCTAGACACTTGATATGCAGATGTTCCATCAATAAATAATAAGCCAGGAAGTATTTGATATAATGGAATGCCTACTTGAGACTTACTTTAAGAAATAAACTATTATCTTATATCAGTTCCTTTTTATAGTTCGTTAGTTTATAAGGTTTAGTCCCCTCCATGTTGAAATTATAGTAACCTTTGCCTTCACAGAATCTGACTGTCTGAAGGAATGACATTTCATTGGAACACTGAACTTTATTACATTATCTATTTCAGTGTTTCCACCTTATCCATGGGCAAATAAGTTCCAAACTAAATGGACTGGCAGTCTCCCCCTGGTAACGTGAGCAGGTGTGGGCACCAGACGTGGGAGGAGAGTGTCCACGGAGGCTGTCCCTGGTGAGGAGTCAGGAGAGATTGGGTTGCTGTGTGGATGGGGCAGAGGGTGTGGAGGGAGATGGAAGAGACAAAAAACAGTATGTGTGTGTGCACATGCATGTGCACGCTCTCACTAACAGCTAACACTAATTGTTCATGTAGTCAGTCCAGCAGAGAGGTGATTTTTCTTGCTAAGTGACAGGCTAAATTGGTGTGTGAACAGATGTGGGTTATATCCAGTACCTAGAACAAAGGCAGTGAGGAGCTACCCTCCCCAAATCACCCATAGGTGTGTTTCCCTGCCCATTACTCTCTGTGGGAGAAGATGACTGCCTTCAGGGTGGCGGCCAGCACCCCCACACACACATTCGTTCATCCAGTCTTGTCATCCCCCCCACCCAGACATGCTCTCCTCTAATACCCACACTCACAGTCACATGCTATAACAGGAATCCTCAGAGACTCCCGATGGTGGCACCTGGAAGACCCACACCTAGGTCTCCCTTGGTTGGTGTGCCTGTGACATGGTCTGCCATGTGCTTGGACAGCACCCTCCCTGACACCCCAGAACGGCAATTTCCTCCATGCCCAGAGCAGTCTGTTGGGTTACCATCGTCAGCCCTTTAGAGCTGCAGATGTCCCCAGGCCAAGCATCCTCCAGAAAGGGAGGGAAAGGTCTAGGTGCAACTCACAGCCCAGGGGGTGTATAAGGACACAGCCCCGTGAAGGTATCAAAAGTAGAGCTAAGATCAGGGTGGGGAGGGTACTGCTCTGGAGATCCATTGTGTGTAAGGACAAGCCCAGCCCGTGCATGAACCTAACAGACTGCATGCATGCACAGACCACGGGTGGCTGAGGCAGGGCCTGCGGGGTCCCAGTGCAAGGGCTGTGCATCAGCTGGCTGCCCCCTGGTCTGGGGGCATCTGCATGCTCCTTGATGCGGCAGAGCCATTTGCTGCTCAGTCATCCTCCTCCTGGCACCCTGGACTGCTAAATTGGTCTCAACTTGCTGTACTTCCACCCACCACCTTAGTCATTATTCGCTGGCAGCATTCAGAGAGTGGGTGTAAAGCAGCCGAACATTATATTCCTGCTGAAGAGAGTGCACTGAGGAAAGGAGAGAGGGAAGGAGCTAGGAGAGAGCGAAGGAGGCAGGAAAGCAAAGCCTGGGTTTGCCAGCACCTTCCCCTGTGACCTCAATAACACCGGACAGGGGGGCAGTGGGCTATGTGCGTGTGCATTCAGCAGGAAGAGAGTCAGGGATTCTGAGTGAGAGGGGCACACTCACTGCTGAGGGACAGCAGCTGCCTGGGCTGCAGGGAGGAAAGGACATCAGATGTGGGGAGAGACAGACCTTACCCTCCACCAGCCCCCTATTCCTTCAGTTCTACAGTAGATTCTGTCATGCCAGTGGGTATCTGTTCCGTGTATTAACTTAATGCTCACCTCTCTCCTTCCTGCCTGCCTAGACTATACACTTCTTGAAAGAGAAAGTGTGCCATGCTTCAGGTGGGTAGCCCCAGGCCCTAGACACAGTCAGGGCTCAGCCCCAAATGGCTGAGACTGATGGCAGTCGGGCCTGTGGTGGCCCTTCCTACCAAGCCCCTTCAGATTTCTTTGTGCTGTCCAAGGTGCACAGGGTCTGGGATCCAACGCAGCCAAGAGTAGGATGACAGGGAGCTTCCAGAGCTTGGTCTCCTGTCTCGGTAAGGAAGCTTCAGGGAGCAAGAGGGTCCACCACCAAACAGACCAGCTAGGGGAGCAGACACTTGGAGGCCTCCGGCCTGACAGAAGCTCCGGGCACTCTCCAGCCCGGATGGCCCTCTCCTGGGTGGCTGGCCAGCGCCCGGGCATTCTAATGGGGCTGGCAGGAGGTGGAGTAGAGTGGTTCTCATGCCAGACAGCGGAGCCAGACAGCAGAGACAGCATCAGGCAAGAGCAGTGTGACCTTGAGAGGAGGTTCTCCAAGTCACTGATAACATTTGTTTGGTCTCCTGGGGAGAGGGCGGAGGGAGAACACAGCAACAACCCGAGCTAGCTTGGGACCTTGTGGAGCCCAGCCCTGATTCTTCCCTCCCACCCTCTTCTCCAGTAAGATAATAGGAAAACCCTGAGAACAAAAGCTGCCACACTGCTAGGGAGGCAGGCACACTGGGAACCCACACTCTGAATGTTAAGAGTCAGAAGTCTGGGAAGTGAGCCCTGGAGCTGCTCTTGACCTTCTGCCAGTCTCTAAGAGGCAGGCTGTCTGAGTTTCTCAAGGACGCCTATGTGGTCTGCCCTGCCACCTCTGCAGCGAGGTCAGGGGCCGCAGGGTGTCAGACAGACACTAAGCACTCAGAACCACCTTCCGTTATTTATTGCAACTTTCAGACACTGCAGCTTGGACTCCCTTCTGCTCCTCCCGGAAGGGCATCTCACCAGTGTGCAAGGAGGAGAGATGAATTAGACAGGGCTAACATCTTGGGGAGACAGCCTCTCCTTCTTTGCTGATCAAACTCCCCCAGTCCCAACATCTCAGTGGTGCCAGCAGGCAGGTGGGGGAGAGAGCCCCAGGCAACCCCAGCCTCCACCTGCAGTCAAGGGAGCTGGCTGTGGCTAGGGGGGCTTCCAGATTGGGGCAGATGGCTCTGCACCAGCGGGGGGCACCTGGGCGGGGATGCTGAGCTTTTCCTGCCGTGGCAACATTTCCTTATCGACCTGGAAGATGGAGCACCAGGCTTTCGGCTTCCCCAGACCTCTGAGCAGCATCTGGGCCATCTGTTCACTTAAAAACTTTCTCCTGACAATGGAGTGATTTCTATACTAGAACTTCAATGGAACCTCCAAGTCCAGGGTCCAGGATTTATCTGGAAACTAAAGAGCCTGTGTTGAAGAAATGACCTGTATGCTGCATAGAAACACAACATCTGATGGTGGAAAGGACATTTCAGCCCCTTTCTATTGTCCCCAGGCTGTGTTCTCTTCTCTCCTTACCTCCAAGAACTGCTGTTCCGGACCTAGGAACACAGTTCTTTCTATTTTAGTCCCCTCCTTTAAAGTTACAGAATGCTGTGTGCATGTCAAGCACTTTGCCAGCTCCTGGGAGGAGAGCCTGCCACAAGGCATGGCTGGCCTGGGATTGGGGGAGGAGACAGATACATTAAAAATATATCATTATACAAAGCTAAATCGTTTTAAAAAGTCTTCGTGGAAGATAAAGAATTTGAGAAGGACCCTGTGGGCTGGGTTTGATTGTAAGATGGAGGGAGAGGATGGCAAAGATAAGAGGCAGGGAAGCTGAATCAAATTGAGGAGGGGCCTGCCGACACCCAGCTCAGGGTTTGCGTGCTATTTGGCAGGTAGTAGGGAGCCACGGTATTGATAGGGGAGGGCTGGCACATTGCAGACCTGGGTGTTAGGAAGTTTATCTAGCAATAGAGTATAGAATGGAGGTGAGGGTAGAGAGACCTACTAGAAACAACACTATTAGAATACCCTTCTAACCTCCCTGTCTGCTAGCTGATAGCACATGTTGCTAGAGCTCTCCTGCTTCTGCATGGGGGAGCCAAAGCTTCACGGAGAGGGGAGTTCCTAGTCTAAGATCAAAGGTCGGGTAACGTGCTATGTGGAGGACTTCCTTATAACAGGAGACATGGCTACAACTGGTTTTGGACTGCTTTGGACCTGGAAGGAAACACAACAGCTTTTTTTCTCTCTCTCAGATGAAGACACAGAGGCCATAGTGGGGGGAGGAAGGGTAGCTCAAGGTCCCAGGGCTGGATAGTGGCAGAACCAGAACTGATCTCCCAGCACAGGACTCCTTCCTCTCACCCACTGGTGACTGTGAACGAGGACAGCGGGGCCAGTAGAATTAACCAGGTCCGCAACCTGAGTGTTGCGCAGGCGTGCCCCAGGGAGAGACGGACGTGTTGATAGTGGGTGTGCTTGGTCTCGGTGGATTTCTCCCCACCAGGCCAAGTATTGCCATCAGTAACACCTGATCCCATGGCCTCCATTTTTCTGTCGTGTCTTCTTTGTTGTTCTCTGGCTGCTTCAGGCATGTTACTTTCTTCTCTTCTTCTGCTCTTTCTTTGTTCTCAGGGCGCTGAGAGGTCCCAGCTAATGAGACAGTTTACTATGTCAATTGCAGTTACTACTAGTTGACCCCTTTCTTTTTTTTTTTTTTTTATTTGTGACAGAGACAGGGAAAGAGACAGAGAGAGGGACAGATAGTGACAGACAGGAAGGGAGAGATGAGAAGCATCAATTCTTCGTTGCGGCACCTTAGTTCACTGATTGCTTTCTCATAAGTGCCTTGACCAGGGGGCTCCAGCAGAATGAGTGACCCCTTGCTCAAGCCAGAGACCTTGGGCTCAAGCCAGCAACCTTAGGCTTCCATCCAGCAACCATGGGGTCATGTCTGTGATCCCACACTCAAACCAGCAACTGCACGCTCAAGCTGGTGAGCCCATGCTCAAGCTGGATGAGCCTGTGCTCAAGCCAAAGACCTAGGGGTTTCAAACCTGGGTCCTCTGCATCCCAATCTGATGCTCTATCCACTGCGCCACTGCCTGGTCAGTCCAGTTGGCCCCTTTTAAATGTGAAAAACCAGCCTGACCAGTGGTGGCACAGTGGATAGAGCATCAACCCGGGACATTGAGGTCCCATGTTCAAAACTCGACATCGCTGGCTTAAGCCCAAAGATCCCTGGCTTGAAGCCCAAGGTCGCTGGCTTCAGCAGGGTGTCACTGACTTGGCTTGAGGCCATCCCCTTCACCCCCCACAAGACGTTTATGAGAAGCAATCAATGAACAACTAAAGTGATGCAACTGCAAGTTGATGCTTCTCACCTCTCTCCTCTCCTGTCTCTCCCTCTCCACTCACCCCCCCAAAAAAGAAAGAAACGAAAACCAGGTCTCTGCCTCTGTCTCATATGTTCTCAGTTTAAACCAAATCTAAACAAAATACAGAGGTTATAGGTGCCAGTCAGCCATGCTAACTGCCCAGGGCATCGATGCCACATCAGGGGCAGGTCTTATTAAGCAGGGACCTCCTTTACTCTCAGAAGAACGTGATGCCAGGGGTCCCCTGCACGTGCCACGAAGGTCTCAGAGCACTATTCCCCATCTTCTCTTGGAAGGCTCCTCAGCCTGGCACCTGCCCAAGAGCTTCCTGCCTTGGGTGCTAACAACCTACATAGCCAAGGGAGGGCAGTGCCAGGGCAGTGTCCTGTGAAGTCTCTGGTGAGACGATACCTGGAGACAGCCACTTCTTCCAGAACTATTTCAGCCCCAGCCATGTTCCCTTAGTCTCCCAAGGAGTTTCTCCTCCCCTGGATGGCAACCCACAGCCCTGACTGAGAGGGCAGGCAAGTCCTAAAGCTGAGGCGTGGGCTTTTTCATGCATGTCAATCCCGTGTAACAAACTGGGACTGGACAGTAGAAAGAACATGGTTTTAAGAATCAGAGAGACCAGTGTTTGGATCCCAGCTATACTTCCTGTTAGCTGTATGTCATTGAGCAAGTCACTTAACTTCTCTGAGCCTCATTTTTCTCATGTGAAATGTATTGTGTCCCATATAGAATTTTTATGGAAATTCTCTGAGCCAATGAAACAGTAGGCGCTCCATTGGTGTTAGCTGCAGCCCCTCCCCATCAGCTCCAGTGGCAGAAAACTGGGCATGAGGGTAAATTCTGTATTCAGGAGGGTCCTGAGCCCGTGGTCCAGTCACTTGTGCAGGGGTTGGGGACAGACAACTTTGGTGTCAGGTAGTGCTCTCTGTGACAAGTACCTTCTTATCTGCTTACTCTGCAAAGGGAGACCATTGTAACTAGAAACAATATGAGAGGGAACGACTCCACCTTTGTCACTGTCTCCCAATGTGGCGTTAGTGCTCTGGGCATCCATACTGTCAGTATGACTAAGTTAACACTGGCTTATGATACTATGTAGAACAGTGAGTGGGACATCATTAGATGTCCTAAGTCAGTGCTCAGCACTGGAAGTGGCTCTCTTGTCCACCTTGGCTTATGCCACGTGCACGAAGGAGAGGAGGAGGTGAGAAGTGGGACTCTGCTGGGAGTTCCCTCCGTCTCTGGGAGCACCCGCAATGCCATCCCGAGTGCTTGTGTGGAACAGAGTTTAGGGAGGACAGTTTCTCCCCAGGGAGAAGGGCTGGGTAGAAGGGGTGCTACGTCTTCCTTCCTCCTGCCTCCCACTTCAAAGCCGATGTCTTTCCCATCTGGATCATTTTCTGGATTATGCAGTATGTATGATCAGGAAAGGGGGAGAAAGAAAAGCAAACAAAAAGGAACTTTGTGCATTCAGTTTAGGAGGGTGCACAGATGTGAGAGGACCCAGGTCTGACTGCATCCCATGGGAGAATGCAAATGACTGAAGTCCAAGTCTATGCTGGAAAATCCAATCATTTATTCTGCCTTGCTGGCACTCGGCCAGATGGTGACAGGAGCCTGGGTGGGCCAAGGAGAAGCTGCTCCTGTTGTGACACATCTTCCTACCAGGGACACAGATGCCGTCCTCCCCCGTGGAACAAGCAGGCTGGCATTGAGTGCAACTTCCACCTGCCTTCTCCTCTTCCTCTGGATTCTTCTTCTTTTTCTTTTTTAAAGTGGAGGAAACTTCCTCACTTTAATGGTGAGGCCCAGAGAGTTGAAGTTATTTCTTCCAGGGCACACAGCACACAGCCATTAGGTTTCTGATCTGACAAGTCCAGTGATATATCGCCCTAGCATGTTGGCGGCTACTGGGGATATGGCAGCACCCCTACCAGTATACGGTTCACATGGCATGGAGGACCATTTGGGAGAAGGGATGCCAGCCCAATTGCAGCTAGGACCAGGAGAGTTTGAGGAGATTTCAAAGAGCTGTTCAGGAACAAAGAGGTCATGGCGCTTACCTGGAGCAGTCTCTGACCCCCCACTCTTAAATTAGGCAGAAGGGGGACCCTCCCACCTGCCCACCTTTCACCTGTGGGACTGAGGCAGAGTTCAAAGGAATGCCTTCCACATAGCCCCTGGGACAGTCTCTGTGAACTTCCCTTCTGACTGTGCTTTAGGGAATGAGATGCTGGCAGAAAGGAGAAACTTGTTGAAGGAACACAAGCCCTGCTTAAGATGTCTCATCCCTGGTCCTGGCCAGTTGGCTCAATGCTAGAGCATCAGCCCAGCATGTGGATGCCCTGGGTTTGATTCCCAGTCAGGGCACACAGGAGAAGTGACCATCTGCTTCTCTACTCCTCCCCCCTCCCACTTCTCTCTCTCACTCTTCCCCTGGTGCAGCCATGGCTTGATTGGAGCAAGTTGGCCCAGGCACTTAGGATGGCTCCATGGCCTCAGGCACTAAAAGGAGCTTGGTTGCTGAGCAGTGGAGCAACACCCCAAATGGGCAGAGCATCGCCCCCTAGTGGGCTTGCCAGGTGGATCCCGGTCACTGCCTCCCCTCCTCTCATTGAATAAAAAAGAAAAAATAAAAAATCTTGTCCCAGTAGGTCCCTGGGGAGGTATGTCCCAGGACAGGGAGACAGTATAAGGAGATGGCTGCACAAACCCAGGGACCCACTTCCCTCCCCCACACCTGTTTCACCAGCAGCTGAAGACTGAGCTCAATTACCTGAACCATAGCCATGAGGGACAGGGACAGGGAGGCAGGTGGTGATTTCTGAGCAGTCATTTGCAGATCCAGTCTTATCACAGTGCTGCCTCCCTGCCTTACCTGGACCCCCACACAGGCTGCACAGGGCTTCTGAGGCAGCCAGGATAACAGTCTGTCAGGTCACAGTGGTGGGGGACCCCACCAATGAGCCACTTTCCCTGAGGACCAGGAAGACCTTGTGGGATCTCAGTCTTTGCAGGCAAATCTGTTTCCACATTGATTCACGCCGGCAGTAGGTAGAGTCTGGCTTGTAAGAGTGGTTGGTGGCTGTGACAGTTTCTTTTGCCAGAAAACCAGAGTGTTCAGTGTGTACCAGCCCCTATGCAAGATGGAGCCCTGCTCAGGACAGACCAGCCCAGCGCTGTTCCACAGGCCCTGCCCCAGACCCTGAGCCGAGATGGTACCCCGAAACCCCCACCCTGTCCTCCTCCTGCCCCTCCCTGGACTCAGGTGACAGGATCCCCACGGGTGCCCCAGTTAGTTTTCCTTGAGGAGACAGTGGTGAAAATGTGGACTGATCAGTGGAGGCAGGGAGGCCAGCGTCAGTGCTGTGGCCCCAGAGGACGTCAGGGCTGAGACCCACAGACCTGTCTCCAGAGAGACCCAGGGCTGGGCTGCTGTTCATACTTGTGACTAGAGCAGATCAGGGGCTGGTGCTGAACACACGCCAGTCCCTAAACCTCCGTCTCATCAGGTGAGAGGCCGGGACTGCTCCCCCCTGCTTTGCAGAGCTCTGACCCTCAGCACCTCTCAGGGGGTATCCAGACCTCTCCTGCCTAGCGGGGTCTGTCCCAGGCCCTGGCAACACCGGATGTCCTTGAGGTTTACTATCCATGGGTCAGATTAGTGATTTCTAAAAATTTAAGAGCAATCCTTATGAACAGTTGATAGGCAATGACTCATCTTTCAAAAATTTCTAATCTCTAAAGCCCCCAAATGGAAATGTCCCCAGTTATTTAGACAATGAAAAAAAAAAAAAAAAGTAGAGCCCAAGGACCTGCAAAGTTAGAAAAAATGTATCAGGAGTTTGTTTGAGCCTAGTGTTAGAGCCCAGCAGTGTCTGCAGTCACCAAGTCCCATATGTTTCAAAACAAAACAGAAGTAGGTGCTATTTGTTAAGCTCTTATATCCTAGTGCAGGGGTCCCCAAACTTTTTACACAGGGGGCCAGTTCACTGTCCCTCAGACCGTTGGAGGGCCGGACTAACTATAAAAAAACTATGAGCAAATCCTTACGCACACTGCACATATCTTATTTTAAAGTAAAAAAACAAAACGGGAACAAATACAACATTTAAAATAAAGAACAAGTAAATTTAAATCAACAAACTGACCAGTATTTCAATGGGAACTATGGGTGCGGACGCATCCTGTGCTCCTCTCACTGACCACCAGTGAAAGAGGTGCCCCTTCCGGAAGTGGGGCGCCGGATAAATGGCCTCAGGGGCCGCAGTTTGGGGACCCCTGTCCTAGTGCCTTTATAAGTAGCATTTCACTCGCTCTGTGCAGAAGCCCTGTGAGGTTGAGCCTGCTGTTAGTTCTGGATGGATCTGCCGGTGAACCCGCAGCACAGGGGCAGGTGAAGGAGGGGCTGGGCTTTGGGGCAGTTGGGGTGAGGTCTGGAGAGCTGCAGGCCCAGGTGGGGATGGGCAGAAAAGGGATCACCGCCAGTGGCGAGGTCTGCACTGATGCCCCTGGAGGTAAAGAACTAGAGCTGTTGACCACAACTCAGGTTCAAAGCCAGGCACTTCACTTGCCAGATGTAAAACCTGCGGCCTCTTTGCTACATCTGTCAGGTGGGGCTAGCAGCAGTGCCGGTCATCTTGGTCCAATACCTAAGTAACTCTAAGCAGTAGAGAACTTAAGAGGAGGCTTTTCCCCTGCTTAGCATCACTGGCCTCTGCTGGTCAGCTTGGACATCCTCTGGCCAGAGGAGATGGGAGGGGACGGCAGCTGTGTCCCACAGCCTTCCCCGGCAGCAGTGACCCCATTTCTGAGCTGTGGGAGGCTGGTGATCAGCTTTTCCAGAGGAGGCTCCTGACAGCTTCCAGGTCCTGACTCTTCAAGGAGACAGAAGTAAGAATCCCTAGCCGTGTGGGGGAGGGAGGGAGGCAGCGGGAAGGAAGCCCTGCTCTGCGATCTGCCAGCACTGCTCAACTCCCTCTTCCCTTGGAGAAAGGAGCTGCTTGGCTGAGGGGCTAGGAGTAGGGAGGAAGCCTAGAGGAGGGAGCAGTGAGAGCTGAGCGAACACTGCAGTCCAGCCCTCTCTGCCTGGGAGACTGTCACCAGGAACAGCCAAGTTAAGGACACCCCCATGTCCTGGGAGCACTGTGGAAGCCACGTTGACAGCCGCATCCTAAAGATGATACCTTTCTGCCAAGTCAGGAAGCTGAGTTAAGAACAGGCAAACTCAGGAACACTTTTTAGAGCCAGGAAGAAGAGAAGAGAAAGGGAGGAAGGGAGAGGAAAGGACCGATGGGTGAGTTCATAGATTTAGCTTCCAGCCTTCCTCTCCTTCTTGAATGTCTTAGTCGGCTTGAGCTCTATAACAAATTGCATAGGTGGGGTGGCTTAAACAATAAACATTCATCCTCAGAGTTCTGGGGGCTGGGAAGTCTCGGATCAAGGTGCTGGCTGATTTGGTGTCTGACCCACTTCCTGGCTTGCAGATGGCCACCTTCTTGCTGTGTCCTCATGGCAGAGAAAGGGGGTCTGGTCTCTTCCTCTTCTTCTAAGGTCACTAATCCATCATGGGGTTCTACCCTCACAATCTCATCTAAACCCAATCACCGCCCAAAGGCTCATGCTCCAAATACCATCCCATTGGGGGTGGGGTCTTCAGCATATGAATTTGGGGGAACAGAAGCAGTCAGTCCATGGCACTGAGCATCTGCAGGCTGCAGTGTCCAGCTATGGGAGCCCAGAGCAGGTGTGAGTCAGGGTTCCCGGCTCCAAGGGCGCAGAGCCCCTGTGAGGACTGGAGCTCCTGGAGTCAGGAGATGGATCCTTCTCTACCTCTCATCCCCAGGTGGCCTTGGACCACTTCCTTGTTCCCTCTGAGCCCAGTCACCTCCTTGGTAAATTGGGGAAAATGGGGAAAAATTGTGAGAATTTTTAAAGTATAATATAAAAATATGCACAACTCATGGATGAAACAAACAACCAGATGGTTTTTCACAGTTCTCATGTAAATAGAGCCCTAGGGGCCCTCGCCCATAATTCAGGTGGTTAGAGCATTGGCCCATATGCCAAGGTTGTAGGTTCAGTCCCCGGTCAGGGCACCTACAAGAATCAACCGGTGAACACATAAATAAGCGGAACAACAAATTGATGTCTCTCCTTTCTGCTTTCTCTGAAATCAATAAAAATTTCAAATATTTAAAAGACAAGATGAGAAATTTTTTTTTTAAATTTCTTTTTATTTTATTCATTTTAGAGAGGAGACACAGAGTGAGTGAGAGAGAGAGAAAGAGAAAGGGGGGAGGAGCTGGAAGCATCAACTCCCATATGTGCCTTGACCAGACCAGTGCAGGGTTTTGAACTGGCGACCTCAGTGTTCCTAGGTCGACGCTTTATCCACTGTGCCACCACAGGTCAGGCGAGAAGTTTTTTTTTTAAAGAAAACCTTAGGCAAAAGATAGAACGTAAAAGTATCCTCTGCTTCGCTTCTGACTAGTCCGTCCATCCCTGACACTGTTATATTTACCTCTCTGTAAGCATCTTATTAAGCGAATCTTCTATGCTGCATCCTTTTGTGAGAGGCCAGCCCATGTGTGTCACTCTCGTCAACCCATAACGTGCTCCTGCACAAATATTCCACTATGCACAGGGTTGAAGTTTCCAGGCATATCCAGTTTGGGACTCTTACACATATGCTGCTAGGTCTTTTAGTAAGCACATGTGAACATTCCTACTGGGTGTACACCTACAAGGGGAATTGCTGGGTCATACGCCAGCCCTTCTCAGTGTGGTTGGGGACACCTGCACTGCCACAGGTGACATGGGACAGTCTCACTGTCTTCACGTCCTTGCCAAAACTTGATGCTGTCCAGCTTTCCACTGACCCGCTGTAGTGGTTTTTTCGTGGTATTTAATCATGGTTTTTATTTGCATTTTCGTGATAACAGATCGTGGTGAGCACCTGTTTATACATTTTTTTTGCCATTTGCATACCCTGTTTTATGAAGTGGCTAGTTAAAATCTTTTGTCCATTTTTTAATTTGGTTTCTGTCTTTTCATTAGAGATTTGTAAGAGTTCTGTTTTGCATTCTGCTGTGTATTGGAAATATCTCCTTCCACTCTCTGGTTTGCCTTTTAACTCTCAGTGGAGACTTCTGAGGAGGAAAAATTCTTAATTTGTCAATATTTTTCCACTATTGTTAGAGATCTTATGTCCTGATTAAGAAATTGTTTTCTATCCAGAGGCCAAGAAGTTCTATGTTTTCTTCTAGAAGCTTTAGTGGTTTCCCTTTCATATTTATATCCACAATTCATCTGGAATTATGTGTGCAAAGTATGAAGTAGGAGTCAAAGTTTATTTTTTTTATAGATGGATACCAGCAGCAATTAATAAAAAAGCTTTATTTTCCCACTGCTCTGCACTGTCCCCTTTGTCACAAACTAAGTGACCTTGTGCAGGACTATTTCTGGACTCTATTCCATTCCACTGGTCAGTTTCTCATCGTCTTAATTATTCTTACTTAATAAGTCTTGAAATCTGCTAACATACCATACAGCTTTGTTCTCTTTCAAGATGGTTTTGGTTATTCTTGTCCCTTTGCATTTTAATATTTAAGCTGCTGGGATTTTGAGTGGGACTGTGTTGACACCATAGATTGATTTAAAGAGAAGGAACATCTTTAGAATATTAAAGTCTTCTGAATATATGAACCTGACATATGTCGGCATTTGTTTAGATTTCTTTTTTAATTTATTATAATAATACTTAACAGTTTTCAGTGTAGCGATCGTGTGCAACAGCAGTTGTTCCCAGGCATTTACATTTTCTAAAAGGTCTGTTTTTAAATTCTTTAAATCTTCATTGCTACTATATAGAAATGCAGTTGTTTTTTGCATACTGAACTTGAATCCAGAGACTTTGCTAAATTTATCGTAAGGATAAATTTCAAAAGGCTCACTAACTCTTACCTGCGTGCAAAGGAACTGAGGCAGGACTAGGACTCAGTCCCAATGGTCAGTTAGTGAAGGAGGACATCAAGATGGTAAGGTCAGTGAGCCCTGGGGGGCAGGATTTGCCTGGCCAGGTAAAGGAGGGAGAATCCCTGTGGAGAGAAGCAACACGAGAAAGCCATCTTGGATGGACCTTGAGAGTGGTTGAAGCGACCTGAGTGGATTGCAATGTTGGCACTGCACTTTACAGTTTGTGAAACCTGTCTCGTCCACTCTGCTTTGATCCCCACTGCACAACTATAAGGTCACGTGTAAAGTCTTCTCGTGTCATTTTTAGACATAAGGAAAGGGCTCAGAGAGTTAAGAGGCTTGGCCAAAGTCTCTTAATAAGGAAGTCAGTGGTAAGACAGGCTTCCCCACTTGATGGAGAGGTTTTCTACTGCTGTCAGATGGTGGTGGTCTTGATGAGACAGGCCATGGGGGCAGGAAAGGTTATCAGGAAGGAAAGTTATGAAAGTGTTGAAATCTGTGTATAGAAGACCTTTGTGCAGAATGAGAGGCAGAAGGCCATCTTGAAGGTTGTGACCACAGGCTGGGCACAGGACGATGCAGGTCCTTGGTGGAGTGGGGGGTGGGGGGTGGAGGGGGCACCACAGCAGAAGGAGCCACAGAACAGGCCAGGGGCCATGGGTCAGGCCCACAATCCCCAAGTGCAATACATACTAGTGAAAGTATGCCTTCAGGGCTTTTGGATCTCAACTTCCCCTAAAAATAAAAAGAAATTTAAAAAGCAAAACTTGCATTGCTTTTACCCTTTCTCAGCTAATCTTCTGATTAAAACTAAAACCAAAACAAACAGTAAACCATCCCCCGCATCTGCTCTGCTCCATCCCCTCTTCCAGGGCTGTGGGCTCCCAGCTCCTGTTACACACTGACCTCATTCTTCCTCCGTGGGCTGCCCCCTCCGCCTCCTGGAGATGACCCTCCTTGGCTCGTGTGCATCCTGTTAGCTCAGTCCTCTCACCCCGTGACTCCCTTTTAAATGGCTCTGCTGCACCCTGTGCTCCCACAGCGTGAGGCCGAACTTGGCGGAGGCTGACACCAACAATCCTCTCCCTCTTCTCCAAGCATGCTTGGTTGCTGATCTCACCAGAGCCTCTCAAAGTGTGTGTGTCCGAGACAGCAGTCCTGATGCTGCCCCAGAGGGATGACCAAGGGAAGCCCAGGAGAAAATGACTCACTCAAGACCATAGCTATGGATGGGCTAGAGGAGCCAGTTCAAGCCCCTGGCCACTGTCATTCTCCTCCACCATTAAAACAAACAAACAAACAACAACAACAATAATAAAAACAACCAGAGGAGGTGGGGTGTCTCCAGCTTGGGCAACAGTGAGGTTACCTACACTGGGTTAGTTTTGTCTCTCATACATTCCAGTAGTGGGCTTGGGAGATTTCCATGGACCCCAGCCCTGAAGGAAGTATGGCCTCTGAAGACGTCTTTCCTTCTTGTCATCCCATCCCAGTGAGGAAGGCCTGGAGCTGGGCAGGCGGGACATGGCCGACTCAAAGGCAGGCCAGGTATGCTGAAGGCAAGGTGGGCAGGCTGTTTGTCCTCTGGGCCCGGCAGTTACTGCCGGCATACTCATTCTTCCCTTCATGTGCCCAGCCAAGTGAGCTTCTCAGCGGTGTCCCCACACTCTCCTTGTGGTATGAGCTGCTACTCTATTTCAGTTGGAGTCCCTAGTCTAGAAAGGGCGATCCGTCTCCACAGAACAGCGGGGGGATGGGGGGTGGGGGGGAGAGGAGGGACCGAAGCTGAAGCGTGCTGCCTGCTTGGAAAAGGCTTTCTGGGGAAACCTTTCTGGACCTCCAGCTATGCACCCCCTTTCTCATAAGAAACTTCCGAGACACACTGGAGCATCTGTGAGACATCTCTGAGACCCGTGAGGCCACGGGAGAGACCGCTGGGCTCAGACACCTTCTGCTGAGCTCTTCTCCAGGACGGTCCCCATTCGACCCACTTCTGAAGCCCAGGGACATGTCATGGCAAGTGAGGATGGAAGGAAAACTGCCCAATTTTATTTAAAATACCAAATGGGGCTAACGTTCACTGAGCTCCTCCTCTCTGTGTCAGACATGTCTACACCTTAGAATAACCCCAGGCATACATAGTAGTTAGTACCTCTCAGCTGAGAAAGACTTTGTCCCCAGGGATCATTTGCAATGTCTAAGACATTTTTAATTGTCACAGCTGGGCGGGAGAGCGGGCAGAGAGTGAGTACAGTTGGATCTAACACATAGAGGCCAGGGATGCTCCTGAAGCCTACAACACACAGGACAGCCCCTTACAACAAAGAATGATCTAGCCCAACTTGTCAATATGCCAAGGCCAAGGAACCCCATTGCAATAGACAAATGCACAAAGAAACACCGGAATTCAGAGCTAAGCAGCTTCCCTGAGACCTTTCAGCTGGGCAGTGGCCAAGCTGTGTGCTGCCCACATGTGTCTGACCGGAAAGCCTGTACTTCTTTGGTTACAAAATGCCCCTTCCAGAGCAACTTCCCACCAGGTCCCATCTGTCCTGGGAGAGAAGAACTGTCATTGTTTGTCACTTGGTGAGCACACAGGCACCTGCACTTGCCACCCAGAAGCCAGTGAGCTCTGAGCAGCTGCTCAGGGGAGACTCTTCCCACCAGTGCTCGGAGGGTTACAGAGGTCTGAGCTCCTCCTCCGCCCTCCGGAAATGTGTTACGGTATGTGCATAGGGCCGGTACATGCCAGTTGACGGTATTGCCCAGAAGCCCATGGTCCTGGCCCTGGTGGGGGTCAGCTCTTGGGAGCCTCAGGGGAGAATTGGAGTCCTGACATCAAGGAGAATCAGCCTGATTCTGAGGCTGGGCTGGGAGCTGGGGTGGGGGTGGCAGTGTTTGTAGTGTTCTATTGGTAGGTGGCTGATAAAATAGACCACTCACTCTCTTCTGTGTCTTCCACTTCACGGTCTAACATTTGCTCTGCTTCCTCTAGTGACTTTCATAGCCCTAGCAACATTCTTGTTAACCTTAAAAAGTGTCGAAAGGCACTGTCTCCTATCTGAGTTGTGCCCTGTGGTATTCCAGAGAAATGTGT
The DNA here is from genome assembly GCA_037038555.1 of Rhynchonycteris naso. Lineage (NCBI taxonomy): Eukaryota > Metazoa > Chordata > Mammalia > Chiroptera > Emballonuridae > Rhynchonycteris > Rhynchonycteris naso. Next base: position 19,486,704 of record CM073003.1, read on the forward strand.
GCCTGTTGGGGACCAAAAACCAACAGGGTTCTTAGAGTTTAGATTTTTGGGAGACAGAGGTGTGGGGAATTGGCTATAAGCTGACAGTCTGCCCAACCCCCCACCTCACTTGCCTGATTAGGTTGCAAAAGGCTATTAAACTGTGGTGCTGGATTGTTTACACTACCCCTCATGTTCTCCGGAAAGACTGGAGGCAAGTTTCTTCTATCCTTTGTTTGGTGTAAAGTTAAGATGATTTGTATGGTGAGGGTTTTGGATTGATGATTAAACATAAGGAATCGTCTCTTGAAGCCTTTTGGATTTCTATAAAAGAAGAATATGTGGTAATATCTAAAAAAGCTTTGAACATTTTACTACAATTTTCAACATCCTATTTATGTGTATTAGGATTTTCTGCCCTCAACACAATTAAGAGTAAAAAGAGAAGAATTCTTCAATATATTGACGAGGAAATGAGAGTTCGCCTTTCAAATAGTTTGCCTTTCAAATATATGCCCAAACATTGAAGAAATTGCTAGGACACATCAGGCTCATGTTTCTAATAAACACAAGAATGAAAAAACTTAACACATCTGTGCCGGGACCTGCCAAATTTCCTAAATCTTACTAAGAATGTATCTATATATATAAAAACATAACTTTTTTGTCATTTTTTTATTTTTTAACCCCTCTTCTTACAAATTCTAAAAAGCATAACTCAAAAAATGTAACATAAAAATGTTTTTTTAATGTCAGAATAAATTTAATTTTGTTGTATTTATTTTGTTTAATTACCATAAAAGCACACTTGGACCTTATATTTTTTTCTTTAATATTTGACTTAATCATTATAACACATTTCTCAGAAATTTGTATATAGTGTGCCTACAATTATTTGTAGGATTTTAAATGCGCCCCAACTTCCAAAAGTTTGAGAACGACTGCCTTAGAGGAATGCAGGGCTGTGTCTTTAGAACTAGCTGGTTCTGGGGGCTATGGGAGGGGAAGCAGTGTCTGTCTGGAGCAATGTAGCTGCCAGTGTTTAGCAAAGGGAGCTGTTGGGATGTCCCTTCCCTTCCTCCCTGCCTGCCCTATGAAGTCCCCAGTCTCCTGGGGCTTCTTGAAATAACATTAGTGGAGTAGACACCCCCGTTATTAGAGGGGGAGAGCAGGTCCACATTTAGGCGGTGCTGCCCTTTATTTCAAGTGTCCTCACTGCTAATGGAACACAAGTCTGAACACATGTGCCCGCGCCTCCTTGCACGTGGCACGGGGGGAATTATTCCAGCGAGTGTCAGTGAATGGACAGGAACAATGAGGTCCAGTGAATGAGCCCGTTGTAAGAGGCCTTTCATGAGGCCTGAATGACAAGGCAGCATGCCAGCCCTGGCAGGATCCACAGCCAGAAAACCAGAGAGGACTTTCGCGCCTGACACAGCAGGGCCGCGGAAAGAAGGCGTGGAGCCCCTCCCAGCGGGTAGTCCTGGGCAGATTGCAGCAGAGGAAGGTGTGCCCCACTGTGGGATGCTCTCAGATCAGGACCAATTCTTTGAAAGAAAGAACTGAGGAAGGAAGGAAAGTCCAGCCTCACTTTCTCTCTGATAAAACGTGGAGAACTGTATTCTCCCCCTCTTTCAGACATGAAGGCTGAATCAGGAAAAGGAAATTTGTGCCAATTACAGCAATTTATGAGGCAAATAGCTAGAAGACTTGCCATTTTTTACTTTCCTAACTCCAGCCCATTAATGTTTCTTCTTCCAGCCTTTTTAAGCCTCTCTGACTTCTTTCCCTCCTTTCTTTAAGAGTCATTTACTGAATATGTGGAGACAGATGAAGTAGCAGGCTGAGGGGAAAAAAACAAGCAATTTAAAAGAGAGATGTAGTCAGGGCTGCCATAACTTCAGGCCCCCATGTGAAATGACAGGTAAGGAAGCAGGGGAGAGCCTGACCAGGCGGTGGCGCAGTGGATAGAGCGTTGGACTGGGATTCGGAAGACCCAAGTTCGAGACCCAGAGCTCTCCAGCTTGAGCGCAGGCCCATCTGGCTTGAGCAAAAGCTCGCCAGCTTGGACCCAAGGTCGCTGGCTCCAGCAATGGGTGGCTCCGTCTGCTGAAGGCCCGTGGTCAAGGCACATGTGAGAAAGCAATCAATGAACAACTAAGGTGTCGCAATGAAAAACTAATAATTGATGCTTCTCACCTCTCTTCGTTCCTGTCTGTCCATCCCTATCTATCCCTCTCTCTGACTCTCTCTCTGTCCCTGTAAAAAAAGAAGAAGAAGGAGAGACAGGAAGGCTTCGTGGAGGAAGTGGTCTTTGAGTGCGATACTGAAGAGTAGGTTATCACAGGCTGAATGCAGGGGTCACAGGAACAAGTTGTGAAAGCGATTCTAGATTGAGCCAACAGCCTGAGCAAGGCTGTGAGGGTTCTATACATAGTGGTACCAGGAGAAATGGTGAGGAACCAGTGGGGAGTGAAATGGAGGACAGAACTGGAAAGAGGGGTAGGAGCCCAGGTCACGTAGAGGCATGAACGCTCTGGGAGCGCAGGTGTCTGAGGAAGGAAATTAAGATTATTATTCCAAAGGGGAGAGGCTGAAAGGACCTCAACCTGGAGTGACCAGGTCTGTGTTTCAAAAAGTAACATCTCGGCCTAACCTGCAGTGGCGCAGTGGGTAAAAGCGTCTACCTGGAACACTGAGGTCGCTGGTTTGAAACCTGGGTTTGCCTGGTCAAGGCACATTATGGGAGTTGGTGCTTACTGTTCCTCCCCCCTTTCTCTCTGTCTGTCTGTCTCTCTGTCTGTCTCCTCTCTCTAAAAAAATGAATAAATAAAATCTAAAAATTAAAAATAAATAAAAATAAAAGAAGTAACATCTAGTGCATGGAGAGACCTAAGCAGATTTATTCATCCATTCATTCAACAGACATTTCTCAGGTTCCAAATCTGCGGCAGGCAGCGTGCGAAATTATACAGTACAAAGGCATCCCGGTAACTGGGACTATTTCTACAGATCTTTCCCAAGGACACACTGAGTCACCCCTGATGGCGGGGGGGGCGGGGGGGGGGCTCTCACACATACTGTCCTGCCAGCTTCCGTCCAGTCACAGAATCCCAAACTGCACCAAGTCAGAACTGGCAGTAGACACAGGTAGCCGCTCTGGGAAACATCCACAACACTGACAAATCCTTTGGTTTTGGATCCTGCAGGAAATTCTTGGCTCTGCTGTGGGTAACAGCAGAGAACGGGGTGCTTTTAGGACAGTTTGCCTGCCTAGGGCTGCTGAGAGCTTCTAGCATCATCCCCCTTCCTTTCACTCACAGTGACCTCCAGAGTGAAAATCCATTTAAAAGTACAATCCTTAAATTATTGTTTTCTTAGTTTCATCCTGTTAAAATTAATAATCAGCCTTATTTACTTTTCTTCACTCCTGGCAATACTTTTAATAATTACTCACTCTTCAAGCCATTGTACCTTAAAATGAATACAATAAAACAAGTCTACTCCAAAATTATATTAGGTGTTGATAACCTACAGGTCTCTTACACTTATTTTCCTTTTAATGCTGATAGTGGTGGTGATGGGAGGAAGAATGTGGCTACCAGTCCACAGATGTCTCTTCCCATTAAAATGTGCTCCCGTCCCTGAAATGCTGCCTTCACTTCTGCAGGCTACAAGATTTCTTCCGCCATGCCAAAATGCATTCAGCATTTTACAAACACCTCCTCACCACTACGCCCTGACTTCTGTTAGTTAATAATAGCTCGCCCAGCGTGTGACATCTGCACAAAAGAAATCAGATCCCCATAACCAGCAACTATGATATCATCTCTGCGTTTATCCCCACTGTTGTTTCCCCTGGACCCTCATCTTGCTGTGTTCAGCTTGCCCCCGACCTGCCTCAGTCACTGCATTTACTTCACAATGAAGGCCCTTTCCAGTAGAGGTCCCAGATGGAACCAACCAGCACTTGCCTTCTTCCTCTACCCCTCCTCCCCTCCTCTGTCCTCCTCACCCCTCTTGTCTTCATTCCCCTTCCCAGCTTTCCCATCACCACTGGGATCCCATGCTCCCTCCCCATAGACTCCTCCTGCTTGTGTGCTGTCCCACTCCTCACTCGCCTCTCTTTCTGGGGTCTTCAAGAGAGTTTCAGGAAGGAGTGGAACTGGGGGGCTAACTAATATGTTCAATTCCTCCTTTTCTTTTTACCCCCAACTTAATGATCCACCTACCCCTCTACATGGCTACATGGTGCTTTTTGTCCCCAGCTCATGGCCCTACAGACCCTTCTATCTAGGAGCCCAACATCACAACCCTGAGAGGTTACCCCTATCTCTCTCTCTCTCTCTTTCTCTTTCTCACACACACACACACACACACACACACACTCTTTGTTTTCTATTACTTCACCCAAGGGAGCCACTCAGTGAGGGGCCAAGGGTCAGGTCAGGATGTCACTAGAACTAATTCAGTCTCCTTTGTACTAACTCCAACTTCCGACTAGATAAGGCCGCCAACTCATCCCAGTTTTCCTGGGACTTTTCCCTGTTTTAGTACTGACGTCCCACATCTCAGAAATTCCCACAGTCTCAACCAAGTCTGGACAGCTGCTCACTCGGTGAGTCCTGGATTCTCTGCACAAAATGGAGCTCAGGGGGCAGATGACTTAGAGAACTCCAACACCAATAGAGATGTTGAATCCAGTGCACAAACGTGAACCCCAGCGAGTCAGGTCATTCATTGGCTGTGTTCTGACGGCTGCGGAAGGTCTTACACCCCCAGCCCTGCACCAAACACTCAACCAGGGTGCCACTGAGGCACAGTGCACATAGAGCAGGCTCCTCTAGAGCATGGTGGGATAGAGCTTATCCCAGCTCCAGGCTACCTAGTAAATTCCCAGGAGCCCCCTGGGGTGGGGGGTTAGGGCTCAAAAAGTTGTAAATACGTACTGTGTAGTGTTTTATGGTGTTGAGTTAGGAAAGGGTGCTGCTGCTCATGGAACCCACGCACTATAAAATAGAATATGAATTTTAAATGCATGCTTATCCATTCACTTCAAAAATATATTGAGCTCAGGGCCAGGTACCATGCTGGAAATTAGGGATGCAGCATTGCCTAAAACAGTCTTAGAGTTCGTTGAAGAATAAATGTGAAGCAAGAGGACTCACTGCAGTGTGATTGACGCTGTTGTGAGAACAGGCAGGGGCATGCTGAGTACATACAGGCAGGCCTCACAGCAGAAGGCCTTCCCCCCGGCATCCAGGGGCTCTGGCACGGGAGCAGCCCAGGAGGTCCCGGGGAGGGCAGAGACCGCAGCCGACTACGGAACTCTCACCAGTCAGGGTGGGTGGAGGGCAGTGCTGCCATGCAACAGGAACTGCACGGGTGCAGGCCTTCTCTGCCATGTTCAGAAGTATGGGCTTTATTCTTTGGGAAACAGGGAATCTTTGAGAGAGTTTGAAAAAGAGCAAATATGGACCCATTAATCTCCCAACAGAATGCTAACAGAAACCTAGACTAAGGCAGCAGTAGCGGAGTTGGAGGGAAATGTTGGTTTTGAGGAAAATAAGTAATAAAAAACAGGACTTAGTGATTGTTTGGATAGGGAGGTGAAGGACAGGAAGGAATCAAGACTTCCTGGCTTGATCACTTTTTTTTTATTTTAAAGATTTTATTTATTGATTTTAGAGAGAGGATAGAGAGGAAAAGGGAGGAAGAGCAGGAAGCATCAAGTCGTAGTAGTTGCTTCTCGTATGTGCAAGCCTGGGGTTTTGAACTGGCGACCTTAGCAGGTTGACACTCCATCCACTGCACCACCATAGGCCAGGATCTTTTCATTTTTTAAATTACAGTTGACATACTGTATATATATTAGCTTCAGGTATACAACATACTGATTAGACATTTATGTAACTTACAAAGTGATCACCCTGATAAGTCTAGTACCCAACTGTTGGTCGACTCTCTTGGAATCAGATTTCTGGCTTGGTTGTGCCATTCTCAAAGACTTGGAGCCAGAAGCAGGGACATTCTGGGGGAAGATGGGTAATGGCAGGGAACAGAAATGGGCATATCCCGTTTTGGACGTGACTGGTGTGAGACGTGGTAGCCCACCCAAGGGAAGACGGCCAGCAGACAGATAGATGTTCAGGTCAGGAGCTCAGGAGAGAGGTTTGGGCTGCAGAGGCAGATCTAGAAGTCATCACCATGTAGATGCCGCTGAAACCATGGAAAAGATGGGGCAGCCAGGAGCAGAAGACAGGCTCCAGATAGAACCCTGAAACCAGTATTTCAGGATGAAAGAGGTGAAAGTGACAGAGAAGGAGAGGCCAAGGAAAGATGGTCCCAAAAAGAATGAAGTTGAAACACTAATCTGGGCTACTAAGAGGTCAAGTTGAATAACTATTGAGAACTATCAGTTGGACTTGACAACATCCCCGGGGAACAGTTCTAGTGGGTTGGTAGGGACGGAAGTCAGAAAAGTGGGAAATGAGCCAATGGCAACAGTGAGTATAGCTTCTATTGCAAGAAGTATGGCTGTGAATGGTAGGAAAGACAGTTGTTCCTGGAGGGGAAAATGGAGTTGCACTGAGGAATTGAGAGGTTTTTCTCTGGTATTTCCAGTTATCTCTGTATCGTGGAGATGAAGTTACCTGCAGGGAGTCAAGTGCAGAGGTGCATACAGGCTTACAGAATGGAAAAGGTTTCATAGATTTGACTTGAGAAATACAAAAGGCAGCAGTCAGAACACAGGCTTGCTGGGAGATCTGGGTTCTTTGGTATGTCCCCCAGAATCTGAGCTCAAAAAGTTTACTCTCCAGGTGACGAGAGCACTACTCAGCAATGCAGCCTCACAAGCAGGGGAAAGCAGGAGGGATGGATCTGAGATGGGCTGTGGGGCTGAGCCTCAGATGAACAGGGGTGGCATGACAAAGGCACAGGGCAGGGAAGGGCTGGATGGACCCTGGAGTGCCCAGGGATGCTGGGAAGGAGGTCACTGTAGATGTGAGATGCAACCCTAAGTGTCCCGGACCAGCTGGGAAGCATGCTTAGTTGCTGTAGCATGCGATAGTGGCAGGTGAGGTGTGAAGAGAGGTTGGGCTTAGATGTACAGGGCCTTGAATGAAGCTCGAGCTGTCACTTTCGGAGACGATGGTACCTGCGGAGAAGGGCAGGCTCTGTTCCGCCCCTGCTGGGTCTGTGGGCCCTGCTGGTGCCTGTGTGCAGTGAATGCTCACCAAACACTGGGGAATGTTGAGTGAAGGCGGGTGTGTTCCCAGCAGCTCACCCTGCCCAGACAGATCTCTCTACCTGTCAAAGCAACTGCTGACATGTGTCCTGGGAAGTGACACGCAGCTGTGCCCACCCTGACGGGCATGTCAGTCCTGCTTTCGCCTTGCTTGCCCCTTGACTGGCCTATGAGCCAGAAGTCCTGGGTTCTAGAACTGGCTCTTCCAGCTGTGACCCTGGAGCTGTTACAGTACCTGTCCAGGGCTGTGGGGAAGACAGATGAGATAAGGGGCCAGTGTGAAGGTGCTGAAAGTATATGACACCCTCTGTGTCACTGTAATGGCCCATCTAGCTGGCAGTCACTGGCTCCTAGTTGCTTCCCATTCCTTGTCCCTTGTAGTCTACTGAATGTTAAGTGGCTGAGGGGAGGAGGCAGCTCACCAAGAGACACCAGATCTCCCGTCTCGACATCCTTACTCCTGGCCTGGCCCTCATGGCAAGATATATGGCTGATAGTAAGGTGACCACACGTCCCACTTTATGTCTGCTGTCCTAGTGTAATTTATACCAGTGCCCTGTTCACTCTTCAAAGTGTCCAGAGTATATGGTCACCCTCCTGCTAGCCTGCGCTGTGTGCAAAGCCTCTGCGTCTCTGAGAAAGCTTGTGTTTGTAAACCAGCGGCTCAGCAGGACGCGGAGAGAGCCCAGAGTAGACGGCAGCATGGCTACATCACATGCTTATGCTGCACATGGCTCTCCGGCCACAGTCACCCCATCCTTTAGTTACACGGCCTGTGGGACCTGGGGAAGAGCCATTGCCAGCACAGAGGTAATGGAAGGGATTAAAGGGGATTCTTGTGTCCTTAGCTCTCTTCCACCTGGCTGTAATGCCATGGTCACAACAAGCAGGCACCGGGCATGCAGGAAGGAATCTTCGTGCCTTTGGGGGTTAGGACCAGACTCCCTTGCCCTGGTTTTGCATTTTGAGAGGACAGCTCAATATCTTATACCTTTGATCCAAACTTAGATATCTAGAGTTTCCTGACAGTCCTGGTGTGACCTTCACCCTTACTCCACACTGTCACTTTCATGAGCCTCAGTGGCTACCTTGGAAGATGGGAGGGAGGAAGGGAAGGAGGAGAGGAGAGGAGGGAAGGGAAGGAAAGGAAAGGAAGGAAAAAAGGAAGAAAGGAAGGAAGGGAAGAAGGGAGGGAGGGAAGGAGGGAGGGAAGAAGAGAGGGAGGAAAGGAGGGAGGAAGGGAGGGAGGAAGGGAGGGAGGGAAATCTCTTACTGAAAGAGGGTAAGATGATTTCCCCAGGGCCTTGAGTGGATAGGAAGGTTGAGAGGATGGGGGTGGAGGAAATGCAAAGTTAATAATTATTCAAATGAAATCTAATTAAAATTTGAGTTCATCAAACTCAGATTCACAAGGATGCACTCAGCATTTCCTCAGCATGTAAGACAAAGTCTACCTTCAGGAAGCTTATAATAATTCAGGTAAAGCTATGATCAATACAATAATAAAATACAAAGAAAATACCAAAACAGTGGTTTTCAAGCTTTATCCTGCAACAGAATCTTCTGGAGGCCATAAAAACCCAGATTATTGGACCCCAGGAGGCTGCGTTGGGGCAGGCCCGAGGATGTGCATTTCTAACAAGGTCCCTGGGGATGCTGTTGCTGCTGGTCTGGGGGTCATACTTTGAGAACCATTGTCAAGGAGGATCTAGAGATTGACATGCCTGGAATTCACGTGGGAAGCTCCACAGAGGAGGCAGCATTTTAGGTGGGTCTTGACAGATAAACAGGGCTCAGGATACCAAATGAGGATAGCTAACCATTGTTAAGTCTTACGATGTGCTGAGCACAAATTGTCGGTATTCAACTTGCATTGTTCATTTCATTCTCATATAAATTGGATGAAGAACATAAGGTTATTGTCCACAAAGACACTGAGGGCTTAGGTGACTCATTTTGCCATACCAGCACAAAACAGTGTTCAGGAGACACAGCCCAGGAGATGTTGCTGAGGGTTCTTTTAAGATCCCCCAGAGAGAGGTCCCTCCTCCTAGCCAGACCTCAGCTTCTGCTCTGAGGTCTCTAGCCGCTGTCATGTGCCCAGTGCTCCTCCCGCAGAGTTCAGGGAATGAATATCTGTGGCCTTGGGTTTGATTTCCCAGCAGGACATAGGACTGGCATTGCTTCCTTCAGACACAGATGAGGAAGAGAGGTGCTTCTCTGCCTTTCCCAGAGAAGCAGCCAACGTCAGGGAGGTCCCTCCTGGCAGAGGAAACGCACTGAGAGGTGGTTTGGGAACCACAAGCTGTTCAGTCTCACTGGAGCATGAAGCCCAGAGAGGAGCAGGAGGAAGCCCAAGTGACCTTCAAGTCCCAGCATCTCCATATGGCTCTTCAGAGCCTCTTTATACAATTGTGGTTCTATCAGATGGTAACCCCTGCTGGTTAAAGTAGCACAGAGGTCAAGGGGCAGTCATGAGGGACTTCAGGGAAAGCCATTGGCCAATAATACAGGATCCCTGGGCTTTGCAGTAATTGTCTAGTAATTATTTCCTGTCAGGGTGGTGGGGGCAGCAAGCTCCAGCAAGGGAGCAGGGTTACTTGACACTCATCAGAGGCTGCTTTCCTAGATGTGAGGCTTCTAGTTTCCCCGACAGGAATATACCCTGGAGGAGGAAGCAGTGAGGGTAAGAAATCCAGGCAGAGGTGACACAGAAGTCAAAATTCTCTAGCCAGACACATAAGATGGTATCAAAAGAAGATTAACTCAGGACATGTAGAGACTCATCAGGAATGGTCGGTCACAGGTTCCCGTGTTGTGCACACGATCCCATCACACAGACCATGCCTCTGAGCACACAAAACACACTCAGGCACACATGGACAACTCTAAATACCAAAAGCCATACCCTCTAAGGGACCAGGCTAAACTCATTAAGCCATTCTAGGTCATTCCAGAATCCAGAGTCTGGAGTCAGCTTTGCCCTCTGCTAGGGCTTCCCCAGCTCCAGTCCCTTTTTGAGTTTTGTCAAATGATGGTCTCTGGTGCCAATTCAATGCAAACAGGAATCCCTAATTTGGGGTGCGTGAGGAAGGAAACTTTATTCAGTGGAAATAACTGTGATACTGTGCTGTACAGCTATGAACACAGCAGAGTGGTGAGGTAGCCCTTGGGCAAGGTGGCCCTCAGGCAAGGCCTCAAGGCAGCTTTGCTCTGCTCCACTCCAGGCTGCTTTGCTCAGGTCTAGCAAGACATCTCTGGTGGGGAAACAGTCTTCAGTCTTCAATGAAAAGGGAAAGTGTACTCTCCTAGCCAGAGGGGAACTGGCTTAGATGGAAGTCCCTACCCCTGACCCCTGATTGGTTCATCCTCATGCAAATGAGGAGTACAAATCCTCACTGTTGAATTGCTCAGAATAGAGGCACTCGGGCTGGTCAGTGAAGATGCTGATAGGATATAGCTATGTACCTCTGATTGGATAGGGAAAGCTTCAATCTTATTGGTTGAAATACAATTCCAGAAGCTTCTTTATAAGGGTTAGCTCAGATGACAGAAACACATTGTAGGCAGGCAGTTCACTGTAGAGGCAGATAGTTCTGTGTAAGCTTCTCCCTAGAGTGCAGTTTGTATGTAGAAATGCCTGCTAGGCTCTGTTTTGTTTCTTTAATTTGAGCCCAGTTAGCCACCAAGGAGCTCTTCTTACTTGATATCTTCCTTCTCAGGGTTCGCAGTTCCAAAAAGTACCAGGTGCACCACTGCCATAAACACACTCACACATACTGGATACACTCAATGGATGTAATGGCCAGCCTGTGGTGGAGATGAGGGGCAGGAGAGGAGCAAAGGGAGGCTCTTGAGGACAAGTACCCTTCCCCCATACTTCATCTACCCTCTGCTTTCTTCCACACCTGCCCACCTCTGCGCTAGTCAGTGCCTTTTGTTGTGAGATCTCCCTCTTCCGTCCAGAAGCAGAATTCTCCCAGGAGTGGAAGGGTTTCTACTCTACCTGCTCCTTTCTACTGTGTCTTGCTGCCTCTGTCCCTTGTCACACTCTCACACCAACCAAACTTATGAGCTCTAATTTCCCAGTGGAGAAAGATACCACTTTGATAAGCTGGTGATAACAATGAAGTCACAGGTTGCTGGGATGTAGACTAGGGGCTTAATTTCACCTTCAGTCTCACTACTTCAATCTGAGTACCTGTAATTTAAGCAGTACCTCTCAGTTTAGAGTGAGATAGCCACTTCAGCCCTCCTTCTTTCTTGTTGAAGGAAGATAGCCATGGGAAGAACACTGGCTAGGGAGCCAGGAGACAAGGCTTCTACTCCAACTCTGCTCCCCGCCTTGCTGTGGGTCTTGGACAAGTCACCTCTTTGGCCCTCAGTGTTCTCTTATCATAAATCATTGAAGCAATAACACCTCTGGGCTTTTTTTTTTAATTAAAAAAATTCATTTATTTATTTTGGAGAGGCACTAAGGGGGTAGTGAGAACGAGAGAGAGGGAGTGAGACTGATCTCTGTTCCACCCATCCGTGCATTCATTGGTTGGCTCCTGTATATATATCTCAACCGGGGTTTGAACCCTCAACCCTGGTGCAGCTGAATGATGTTCCAACCAGCAGAACTACCCATCCAGGGACAATACCTCTAGGATTTAAAAGATTTTCTCCGTTCTCTTATTCCTCATTTTACTGATGAGGGCAGTAGGCTCCTGCCCTCTTAGTAATTATATGGGTGTCTCTGTGATGCCATTGAAGGGGACTTAGAACCCTTTAACTGTTCAGGGGGCACGCCATTAATAAGAGGCTCTCTGCTCCAGGGCTGAAATGGAATGTGAGGTAGCAAACCTATTGCATTTTCCTCTGACCCAGGAGCCCAGTCTCTTCAGTGAAGAAGTGTAAAGCTGGGGACAGGTGAGGAAGGTCAGGATTTTAGAGAGATGGAGCCACAAAATCATTCCATGGAATCGGAGAGATCCTGAGGGAACTTGAGACACCTCCCATCCAATTCAAGATGCTGGGTTGTTTGATTGGCCAAAGGCTAACTAGGAACCCACTTTGGACCTGAACCAGGGAAGTCCTGTCGCTAACAGTGTGTCACTATTCCCCTTCCCCAAGCCCATAGCCCACACTGCTTCCCTACTGAACCTCAGAACACTTTAGGTGGCCACAAAGATGGTAAACAGGTAAAAACCCTGTTGGTTCTGGCTGTCAGTTACTCAGACACAGACCTGATGTCTTCAAGTTTACCCTTCCAGGATATGCCCACTCAGTTCGTACTCTAGGATGCTGAGGGTTTGGCAGGCGAGGGGGCCATCGGTTCGCTGAATTCTGGCCTCCAAAGTCATAACAGGCCCTGGGCCCGTACCCTGACCAGTGAGATGGGATGGAGCCCAGCCAGACCCTCAGCCCTGCTCTGGGCAGCTCACACACACACATCCCGCCTTGAAAACCTGAGTCACCATGCTTTAGAAGCTGAAGCAGGAGAAATGGGCCTTGGTGGCCCATGGTGCCCTGGTCATGGACATGGACAAGGCTCACCTTTTGCTGTCTCACAAGGGAGCAGCCACTGCCCTCACAGCAGCAGGGGTAAAATTTGTGTGAGTTTTGTATGTAACTGTGGCTTAATTTTGGGAAGGAGACTGGGCAGGTTAGGATTGGTGGGCAATTATGTTCCTAAGGAGGAATACCGATCAGTACTGTTAAGACAAACTGCCCACAGGGCTGAGGAAGGCTCAACTAGCAGCTGACTGCTGAAATCTGCATACAAAAGACTGCTGGGCAGAATGGCTGTTGCCTCCTCCCAGCAGTGGGAAGCGGAATTGCTTCCTATTGTTCACCCAATGGGATGACTCAGCCTGCCAGCAATTTCCCTTTCACTTTCTGCAGAACCCAAGTGCACTTAACTGAGGGCTGCGTGGGCCCCTACTCCCAGTCCACCTGTAACCTGCTTTTCCTCAACCCCCTCCAGCCTCTCCAGGCTGCCCAAGCTCCCCCACCTTCTTCCTCCTCCACCCTCCCCTATTTTCATCCATCCACTCAGAAAATGTGTGTTGTACTTTGCACATGCACCCCTCCAGGAATCAGCAAAGCAAGCACTGGGTGGGCTGCAGACTGGGCTGAGATGATTGACCAGCTCCCGAGCTCACCCCTGCCCACCTCTGGCCCCCATCCTCACCCAAGGTAGTACGTGACGAGAGAGGCTGTGGCCAGTAATACAAACACGGGAATTCCAGGTAAGGAAAGCTGAGTCAGCAGTGTACTGGGGTGGGGGACACAGGGTCAGGGGAAGAGGCATCTTGAAAAGGGGGTCAAGTAATCCTGGGCATGTGCCCCATTTAGCCCCAGGGAAACCTCTTCTGAGGAGCTGGCGGGGGGGCCACCCAGGGCAGGCAGATGCGAATGGACTGCTCTCACACTCTGAAAGCCCCTCATGCCCTCCTGCAGGCAAAGAGGCAGGTCTCGCCCTGCCCAGCTCTGCACAGGGAAATAGGGTGGTGGGCTGGTGATCCTTCCCTAAAGACCTTCTTTAACTTCAAGACACGAGGATCTGGTTCTTGCACCTTTCCACACTGCTTGATCATTTCACTAGCACTTCAGTGTAAATTTATCCAATGTATACCATTCTTATTGTGGTTAAGCATTTTCATATATATATTTTTTATCTAATCATGTGAATACGTCCTCTGTGAGGTAGTTATTGAAAGGTATTATTCCCCACCGAGGAAGAAGGAAGGGGCGTAGCCACGAAGTGTGGATAAGCAAAAGCTTTATTTAGTAAAGAGCGCTTTCCAGGCAATATTTCTTGGTCGGGGGGACACGGGCCAGGGAAGTCGCATGGGGTGATCTGCGTGGGAGATATTTAAAGGGTCCTGTCTAGGGTGGTTGAGCTAATATGACATAACAAAATCTCACTGGCAGATGGACAGTCGCTCTTTTCCCAAAGACTTCGGGGAAGTTTCTTTTGGTGCGCATGGGTGTGGGCAGTTCCAGCCAAAGTTCCCGCATCTGGGTTCCTCACGTGACCTTTCCCCATTGCCCACAACCTTACATGCCAACCTTTTGTTTTAAATAGGGGCACCGCTTATTCGTCTGGCTACTTCCTGCTGGTTAGGGGCATTGTGGGAAGGGGAGGTTGTAAGGTGTGACTTTGAGGGAAGTCAGGAGAAACATCTGTTTGACTGTGATTTGAGAAACTTCGCAGATGCGGTCCTGTAAGGATTTAAAAAAAAGAGGAGCAATAGGAGGATTTGCAGGATCCAGCCTTTTGGTGAACTGGAGACGGGTAGGGTCCAGTGGTTCCGACTGCCAGCCATCCTGCATGGGGGTAAGCTTGAGGTAAGAGACATGGTTAGAAATGAGGGTAGTATTGATTATGGGGGAGCCCTTGGTAGTGAGGAAGATGTTGCCAGCTGGATAGTGGTTTCGAGACTTTGTAGAGTGTCCCGGCTCAGGAGGGGCACAGGGCATGATGGCATAACTAAGAAGGAGTGCGAAAAGGGGATTCCGTCCAAACTGCATGTCAGGGGTGGCGTGCGAAGAGGAAATGAGGGGTCCCATCCACTCCCATAACGAGACCTATGAGGGAACTAGGGGTCCAGAGTGTGATGGCAAAACAGAGAAGGTAGCCCCGTGTCCACAAGAAATGAGGTGGACTTACCTGTTCCTGCAGCACTACCCTGGGTTCTCCGAGTCCAGGCCGTGTCCTAGGAGTTCGAACGATGGGCCCGCCTGGCTAGCTTGGCCTTCCATTTTGGTGGCTTGTCTTCCACATAGAGGCGCTGAGGAAAAGCCTGTTGACCAAAGGGGCAATAGCTCCGCCCGTGACCGGGCTGCTTGCAGTCAGGGCAGGGCTCAGTGGGCACTGCCAGGACCAGTGACCCTCCTTGTCACACTTAAAGCAAGCTGCTGGTGGGATTCCTTTTTGTGGCTTGGTCTTGGGTCGGGCACTTCCTGTGCCTTGCCCCTGTTGCTCTGCCGGCCTCAGGGCTGCCACAAGAACCTGGGTTTGAAGCATTACCTTCTGCTGCATGCGGGCCTGGCGAACAGCCTCGGCCTTTTCTACTAGCCACGACCATTGAAAACTTTAAATGCCATGTTCACAGGTTTCGGATAAGGGTTTGGGGGTTGAGAATAAGAGGAGGGGGGCTCCTGGGGAGCCCGGCACCCAGATCCAGCTGGAAACACAAACACTGGAGCCAGAGGCAGGACAAGTCCAGAAATTCCTGCAAGAAAATTGGGGTTGGGCCTTTGGGTCCTGCAAACCGGTGTAAGTGCGAATGGCAGGCTGAGAATGGCCTGACGGAGGAGGGGTTTATGAACACAGTGGAGAAGGGAGGAGCCCCTGGCCAGCAGGGGAGGAGAAAGAGAGACTGGTATTTGCAGGTGAATGAGAAACAGGATCCTGTGAAGGGAGGGGAGGGGGCTCTTGGAGGGAAGAGACCGGAGTGAAAGAGGTCCACAGAGGGACCAGGGAGGGGTCCTGAGAGAGGGGCGCCCCTGGTGGTCAGGCAGGAGGGGGAGAGAGTTGGGATTCCGCAGAGAAGGAAAGATCAGGAGCGGAGGGTTTAGGTGAGGTTTCTCTGGCCAAAAAAGGACCTGCACATAGAACAGGCGGCACAGAGATTAAGCACGGGCGCACAAATAACTAGAAGCCCTGATGTAGGGGATCTCCAACCAGCTCCCAGTTCTTTTGGCGATAGATAACTTGGTGAGGGTGTTAAAACCGAAGGTCCCTTCAGGAGGCCGCCTGGTCCGATTATCCAGTGGGTTCTGTGGCCTGGCCACAGCAGAGAAGAACAGTTTCTTCTTCTTTAGGGAAGGAGAGATTTCTGATAAGATAACTCCCAGAGTGTTTTTGGATTAGGTTTAGATTCCTGTGCCCCATGGACACCCTCAGTCCTTGGAGTGGTCAGAGATGAGTATTGGCATCCCAAAACTCAAGCTCTGGCCACCAGACGGATAAGTAAAGTGGATGTGCTCAGGACATCTCCACTGGCACACACACACTCAGAACAGAAAAGAGGTCCCTGATGCAGCTGCGGTTTCGGATAGGGAGTCTCGGTGGAAAGAACTGAGGGAGACTGGAGGGAGGGGACTTACCACACCGTGTGCCAAAGTGGGTGGAAGGTCGGAGGTCCTGGTTCTTTCTCGGAGGGGAAGGGAAGAGGAGCGGTCCTTGTGGACTTCTGACTCCTCCCGGGTTTCGACACCAAATGTAAGGTATTTTTCCCCGCCAAGGAAGAAGGAAGGGGTGTAGCCACAAAGTGTGGATAAGCAAAAGCTTTATTTAGTACAGAGCGCTTCCCAGAAAATATTCCCTGGTCTGGGGGACACAGGCCAGGGAAATCACATGGGGTGATCCGTGTGGGAGATACTTAAAGGATCCCGTCTAGGGTGGTCGAGCTAATATGACATGGTGAAATCTCACTGGCTGACAGTCGCTCTTTTCCCACGGACTTCTGGGAAGTTTCTTTTGGTGCGCATGAGTGTGGGCAGTTCTAGCCAAAGTTCCCGGGTCTGGGTTCCTCACGTGACCTTTTCTCATTGCCCACCACCTTACAGTTATCAGCTGTGCTTATCTGACCCATAAAAAAATAAAGATGCAAGGAGGTTAAACCTTATGCCAGGTGACAAAACAGATCCACTAATCTCTGAGCCTTTGTCAAGGGTCCAATGCCATCAGGCAGGTGGTACACAGGTCATGTAGGACCCACTGAATGATGCCTGGTGGCTCTCTCCCGTGGACCCATAGCTACACAGGCACAGGCCCTGCCCTCAGGGGGATTGCCTGAGAGGGCAAACAAGTCACAGCAGGCAGGGCCAGAAACTGAGCCTGCTTGCTGTGAATCTGAGCTTGAGGACGCAGAGCCGGAAGTAGAGCTGGGCTTCCCTGACTTCCACCAAGCATTGTTTCATTATAGGACTGTCCTCAAACAACAGCAGGTCTGAGTACTTTGGGGCAATCAGCACCATGTGGACAGAGAAACAGGAGGAAGAATGTAAGGGCAGTGCCAGAAATAGGGTGGCCTAGGTAGCATCTTCTGCCAAGGTGTCTGGTTGGGGAAGGCAGACAGTGGCTTGGCTGGGCCACTGTAACAAAATAGCACAAATGGAGGCCTAAACAACACACATTCACTCCTCACAGTTCTGGATTCTGGAAGTCCAGAATCAGGGCACTAGCAGATTAAGTCTGTGGTGATAGCGCCTCTTGCTGTGTCCTCACATGGTAGTGGAAAGATAGACAGAGGGAGAGAAAGAAAGAGAGGGAGAGATTGAGAGTATAGAAACTCTCTGATATCTTCTTAGAAGGGCACTAATCCCATCATGAGGACCCCACCCACATGCTCATCTCTCCCTAATCACCCTCCAAGCCCACCTCCTGATACCATCCATTGGGAATTAAGGCTTCAACACATGAATTTTAGGGGGACACAGACATTCAGTCCATAATTAGCAGACAGTAGAGTAGAAACATTGGCATCACTTCTGCTTGAAAGAAAACATTAAAAACCATTTGCACTGGAGGCGGAGCTAGCTAGAATCCTCAGTTCAACTGGTGCTGCCTTTTAAAATGCTTCTTATTTAGTTAGATGTACCTGTCTTGTCTTTCCACCATCCCCTTGAAAGCAGAGAAAGAGGGCTTCCTATGGTCCTAAGGGCTTCCCAAGGTGGGGAGACCCAAGCCAGGCCAGTAGGGGGCAGGATTCTTCCTTTAAAAAGAAGCTGAGGATTGTTCATGTAAGGTATTTTCCCTGCCGAGGAAGAAAGGACTTAGCCACCAAATGTGGAATAGCAAAAGCTCATTTAGTAGAGCGCATGCCGGATGAGGTTCTCTGGTCCGCAAAATGGGCCAGAGAAGTCGCAGGGATTGTCCTGCATGGGGGTAATTTATAGGGTCAGTAGAATGATGGCGAGTTGATATGACATGCCAAAATTTCATTGGCTGACAGACAGTCATTCTTTTTCAGAGGGCTCCTGGGAAGTTTCTTTTGGCGTGCATGGGTGTGGGAGGTTCCAGCCAAAATTCCCAGGCCTGGTTCCCCATGTGACCTTTCCCCATTGCCAACTGACCTCACATTCCGACATTTTATGTTAGATAGGGGTGCCGCTATTCATCTGGCTACTTCCTGCTGGCTAGGGGCATTATGGGGAAGGGAGGTCAGAAGGTGGTGGCTCTGAGGGGAGTCACGTATATAGGTGCAGGAGCATCTGTTTGACCGTGACTCGAGAAACCTCACGGATGCGGTCCTGTGTAAGGATTTAAAAAAGAAGAGCAAATATGAGTAATATGCTGATAATTAGAGGAGGACCTAGGATAGGGGCAGCCCAGGTGAGGATGGGTGGCTGCCATCAGGAGTTAAGTGGGTTGTAGGAGAGGTCCTTGTGCAGTTTCCCTTGTAGACAGTGGAGGACCCCGATGCTTTCTTCCATTGGGCCAGTCTCATTGAACAGCATTGCTCCCTGCTTTAGCTCACTCTGGCGGCAGGTTCCTGGGGGAGTGACAGGAGCAACAGGGGATCTGCAGGGCCCAACCTTTTAGTGAGCCAGAGATGGGTAGGGCCCAGTGGTTCTGACTGCCAGCAGTTCTGCATGGGGGCAAGCTCGAGGCAAGAGACATGGTTAGTAATGAGGGTAGTATTGATTATGGGGGAGCCCGTGGTAGTGAGGAAGATGTTGTTAGCTGGATAGTGGCTCCGAGACTTTGTAGAATGTCCCAACCCAGGAGGGGTACAGGGCATGATGGCATAACTAAGAAGGAGTGTGAAAAGGGGATTCCGTCCAAACTGCATGTCAGGGGTGGCTTGTGAAGAGGAAAAGAAGGGGTCCCATCCACTCCCATAACCGAGAACTGTGAGGGAACTAGGGGTCCAGAGTATGATGGCAAAATAGAAGGTAGCCCCGTGTTCACAAGAAATGAGATGGACTTACCTGCTCCTGTAGCATTACCCTGGGCTCGACAAGGTGATGGGGGTCTTCAAGTCCGGGTCATGTCAGTCATCCATGAGGCCTAGGAGTTTGAGCGATGGGCCTGCCTGTGTGGCTTGTCCTCCCATTTGGGTGGCTTGTCCTCTACGTAGAGGCACAGTCAGGGCAGGGTTTAGTGGGTGGCCTTGGGCAGGGGCACTGCCAGACCCAGTGATCCTCCTTGCCACACTTAAAGCAAGTTCCCAGTAGGGTTTCTCTTTGCGGCCTGGACTTGGGTCAGGCACCTCCTGTGCCTTGCCCGTTGCTCTGCCAGCCTCAGGGCTGCCACAAGAGCCTGGGTTTGGAGTGTCACCTTCTGCTGCATGCAGGCCTGGCGAGCAGCCTCAGCTTTTTCCTACTAGCCACGACCATTAAAAACTTTAAATGCCATGTTCACAGGTTTAGGATAGGGGTTTGGGGGTTGAGAGTAAGAGGGGGGCTCCTGGGGAGCCCGGCACCCAGATCCAGCCGGAAATGCTAGAGCCAGAGGCAGGACAAGGCCAGGCCTTCCTGCAAGAAGATCAGGGCTGGGCCGTGGGGTCAGGAGCCCTGCAAACCCACATGAGGGCCAATGGCCGGTGGAGGGTAGCCTGATTGGGGAGGGGCTTAAGAACACAGCAGAGAAGGGAGGGGGTCCTGGCTGGCAGCGGAGGGGGCTTCCTGGAGGAAAGAGACCCGAGCAGAAGAGGTCTGCAGAGGGACCAGAGAGGGGTCCCGAGAGAGGGGAGCCCCCAGGGGTTGGGCAGGAGGACGAGAGGGTTGGGGGTCGGCAAAGGAGGAAAGATCAGGAGTGGAGGGTTTAGCTGAGGTTTCTCTGGCCAAAAAGGGCCTGTGCCATGGAGTAGGCGGCACAGAGATTAGGACGGGAGCGCATATACTAGAAGCCATGAATGTAAGGGATCTCCAACCAGTTCCCAGTTCTTTGGCAGTAGTTACATTGGTGAGGGTGTTAAAATCGAAAGTCCCTTCAGGAGGCCACCTGGTTCCGTCCTGGCCACACGGAGAAGATCAGTTTCTTCTTCTTTAGGGAGGGATCAGTGTTTGAGAGATTCTGGATAAGGCACTCCAGGAGTGTTTTTGAGTCAGGTTTAGATTCCTGTGCCTCTATGGCCACCCTCAGCCCTCGGAGTGATCAGAGATGAGAACTGGTGTCCTGCAACTCAAGCTCAGGCCACCGGATGGTTAGGTAGAGTGGGCATGTCCGGGACGTCTCCACGGGCACACACGCACTCGGAACGGATAAGAGGTCCCTGATGCAGCTGTGATTACGGACAGAGAGTCTCGGCAGAAAGAACTGAGGGGAGGCTGGAGGCAGGGGACTTACTGCACCGTGCGCCAAAGTGGGTGGGAGGGCAGAGATCCTGGTTCTTTCTTGGAAGGGAAGGGGAGAGGAGCGGTTCCTTGCGGACTTCAAGCTCCTCCCGGGTTTTGGCACCAAATGTAAGTAAGGTATTTTCCCTGCCGAAGAAGAAAGAAGGACTTTGCCACCAAATGTGGACTAGCAAAAGCTTTATTTAGTAGAGTGCATCCTAGACGAGGTTCTCTGGTCTGCAAAATGAGCCAGAGAAGTTGCGCGGGTTCTCCCATGTGGAGGTAATTTGTAGGGTCAGTAGGGTGATGGCGAGTTGATATGACGTGGCAATATTTTATTGGCTGATAGACTTCTGGGAAGTTTCTTTTGGCACGCATGGGTGTGAGCAGTTCCAGCCAAAGATCCTAGACCTGGTCCCTCATGTGACCTTCCCCCATTGCCACCCGACCTCACAGTTCACTCCTAGGCTTTGTGAGAAGCTTGCCCCTGTTCTTCTACGTGCCACCTTTCCTGACATTTGGCATGTGGTCTACCCTGAAGGACAACATGAATAAATAGTAGCGAGTTCTCCAGGTTCCTCAGATAAAACCTGTGAAAACAAAGGTATGGCTCCTGGGGCTAAGATTGGAAGTTGTGCTGGACTGTGATGCCTCCCAGAGTGGGGGAGACAGCTGCAGGTAGAGCTCTGGTCCCAGCCCTGCAACCATCAGCCACTGTTGGAGGCAGGGCAGCTTCCCCATCCCCCACAGCTGGGCCAGGCGGGGGCAGAGCCTGCCCAGCTTCCTCCTCTGCCTCTCAGGCACTGACCCCCAGGGGATCATCTCTGTTGGAGTGGTACACAGAGCTGAGAGCTCACAGGAAGGAATTCCATCTGTATCAGACAGCCTTCCGTGTACGCATGTGCACACACACTATCCACACACATCCCTTTACTGTTGGGCCCCCACACAGCAGGGAGCTGTTCACCCCTTGTCTGGAAAATGGAAGACAGCCCTCTCCTGTTGATACAGTGGAAAGAATGCTGGTTTCAAGTCCAGAACTTTTGATGTGACTAGGTAAATCCCTTCCCTGCTCGGGGCCTCTCTGCAGCCTGCGCAGTGAAGGGGTTAGGGTGAAGGCTCTCTAAGGTCCTGTGCGGCTTCATTGATACGGAATTTTGACAATGGAAGGTGCTGCCCTCAGTGTCCAGGCTGCCTCAGAGCTGAAAAGTCCTTTGTCACCTGCAGCAGGATGAGGTCTGTGGCCAAGACCCCTTCTCCACACCCTGCCCCCCTCCTGCTGCTGCTCTGCCAATGGCATCCTCTTCTGAATAACAATGATGTGCCCCTCCCCCACTCTTGCCCTTCTTCAAGGTATTGGTCAATATAGGTCTCAGATGCTACCTCTTCTTGAGAGTTTCAGTTTAAGGGGAGAGACTTTAAAAACTAGCTATCTACCAAGACTCAAAAAAAATAAATCTTACAGAAACCCCATACATGAGGGGAAGTTATTGTGTACAAGAGGGTGTTAGCAACAAAATGAAAACAGCTGAATAGGGAATGATCAAAATGTAGGAGAATGACTGCACAGCAGGTGAAGGCGCAACACAAGTGATCCCAGTGTGCAAAATGTTAAATAAAACAATCGGGCTGCAGAATAATGTGTGCAACATGACACTGTTGCAGGAAAGTGAGTCAACGGAGGACAGACACTCAGACAACTATATTTAAGAGAAAAAGAGGATTTTTATTTAAAAAGTCAGCAGAACACATGGGACTAGTAGCTCCAAAGACACATGCTCCCCGAAATGAGATTCCTTACATCTTATATACACTTTACAGAACACAGGTTCACATACATGGATCTCGTGATTCCTTTGTCTAGAGGTACACACGTCAATCACACAATTTCAGGATTGGACGGGTTTAGGTGATGTCAGAGGATAAGCGTTTGTAAATGGCCCATTAAGGTCAGAAACTGAAAGAAAGGGGACAGGAAGGGGCTCCTCAGATCTCCCTTCCCCCTGCATTTCTTACCTGTCTATCTTCCTCACAGGTGTGGAGAAGGGTGGGGGGTCCCAAGTCTCCTTTCTCCTTCCTTTCAAAACCTTCTAGTACGAAAACCTCTCCATTTACAATATAATACCCATTCCTAATTAGGAATGTGATCGACCGTCTTGAGCTGGTGTAAATCACACACAAGTATAAAAATCATATTTACAAAATCTCTTTGAACATTTGGCCTAAATTATAAAATGCCCTTGAAACCTCTTAGTTCGGGAGGGGAGGGTGCTCTTATCTCAACACCATTTATAAAAAGTGAAAAACCAAGTGATACATAGAGTATTCTTGTATATTAAAAATGTTTAATGCCTGACCAGGTGGTGCCACAGTGGATAGATCGTTGGACTGGGATGCAGAGAACCCAGGTTTGAAACCCTAAGGTTGCCGGCTTGAGCACAGGCTCACCAGCTTGTGCACAGGGTTTCTGGCTTGAGCGTGGAATCATAGACATGACCCATGGTTGCTAGCTTGAGCCCAAAGGGCGCTGGCTTGAGCAAGGGGTTACTTGTTCTGCTGTAGCCCCTGGTCAAGGCACATATGAGTAATCAATCAATGAGCAACTAAGGTGCCGCAACAAAGAATTGATGCTTCTCATCTCTCTCCCTTTCTGTCTGTCTGTCCCTATCTACCCCTCTCTTGGACTCACTGTCTCTGTCAAAAATAAAAAAAGGTTAATATCAAAAAATGTACCCAACCTGACCAGGCAACGACACAGTGGCTAGAGCATTGACCTGGGATACTGAGGATCCAGGGTCAAAGCCCTGAGGTTGCTGGCTTGAACGCAGGCTCATCCGACTTGAGCGTGGCTGCACTAGCTTGAGCATGGGGTAGCCAGCTTGAGTGTGGGATCATAGACATGACCCCGTGGTTGCTGACTTGAGCCAAAGGTCCCTGGCTTGAGCAAGGGGGTCACTGGCTTGGCTGGAGCCATCTGGTCAAGGCACATATGAGAAAGCAATTAATGAACAACTAAAGTGCCACAACTATGAGTTGATGCTTCTCATCACTCTCCCTTCCTGTCTGTCTGTCCCTGTCTCTCTATCTATCTATCTATCTCTCTCTCTAAAAGAAAAAATTGACCCAGAAAATTCATGATAGAGGCCCCCCTCCCACCAAGGGAAAGAAAGATGGGGAGAGGACAGGACTAAGGAATGGAGACTTCTACTTAGATGTTTTATTTCTGAAACAAATATGATAATGGTAGGGCCATTAGTCACTGCCACCACCATCACAGCCACCTAGCTCATGCCAGTTCGAATTTGATTCGGACAGACAGTAATGAAACAACAGAGCCAAGAATTGGTGGACCATTAGCTTTAATCTTAGCTTGTACCTGGTGGCCAAGAAATACACACAGTGGGAAAACACTTCCCTTTCCATTCAGGGCTCCCAAAGCCACTGACTCATCCGAGTTTCCTAGAATCAAAGCTTTCTAGCTCGCCAGCCTTATTCACCTCTGTTCCCCATCTCCTTCTCTCTGCACAAATTCTGTGCAAACTGGCTTCTCCCTCAGCACTCTGCCATCTTGCCAAGGCTACTCCACATGGCCTTTCTCTGCTCTCCTTTATAGTGTAGAAATCCAAACCTTTAATTCAATATACAAACAAGGAAGTCTCTGATACAAAGTCACTTACCTGAGGCATAATGGGATTCCTCATGAGAGAGCACAACCCCTTATCATGCAACAGTAAAGGGTGTGGGGAAAAGCTTAGTCTTAAAACTAAGCCTTAGGCTATAAGGACCCTGCCTGCTTACTGCCTGTCCCCACACCGAATGCCAACTGTGAGTGAGCAAACATATGCATCATATTTACAAACTTATTTGACTAACGATAATGTTTTAAAAGTTGTCAGTTCTGCATGAGCTACTCATGTTATTTATAGTATTTTGGTATTTTAATAATCAATCAAAATTAAATAGAAGAAGGAAGTTCTAATATTGTCATGTCAGGAGCAGTGGCAAGCATTGGTGAGGTGCCCACCCGGAGCCTGGTTCATCAGGTTCTAGTGGCTGCCCCTCTGACTGCCTGGCCCCTCCATTCATTATATGACCCCCTTTGAAGTAGGTCCGAAGTCTGTCCCAGTTCTGGGCAAGTGGGGCTGGGGTCCTGGAGTCTGAGTTTGGGAGAGCAGGCTGCACTGAGGTGATCCAGTTTCCTTAGTTTCACTTCCCTCCTTGTTCTCACCTCCCCAGCCCCTGAAGGGAAGCCCAGGGTCGTTAGTTAAGACAATAATCTAAGACCAAGTTATGTGTACTTCCTCAGAGCCCCAAGCTCACCTTTGATCCCCCAAAATATATTTGATAGGATATATTCATCTTTTTCACCTGGATCAATTAAGGGGAGTTCTGTGTCAAGGAGGAACCCTAAGAATTAAGTCATAGCCAGCTCTTGGAGGGGAGACACTTTTGTGAGGAGTGGTTCGATAGCTCTCACTCACTACTCAAGAGGTCTCAAAGAACGAAACTGAACCCAGACCTTCATGATGTTGTTGGAAACAGCCCAGAGAGAGCACGAGGCTCCACTGCAAAGGCGGGGGGGTGGGGGTGGGGTGGGGGTTACACCTGGCTTCCCGTCTTTCTCTCCTGGGTACAGGGGCAACATGGCAAATCTGTAGCCCTCAGACCACTGAGGCAGTACTGGTGGCCAGCCAGGTTGATCTGGGAGTACCGGGCTCTCCTATAATAAGCCATCTATTGTATAATTGAACATCTCAGCAAATTGGCCTGGAGAATGAGAAATAATACTAACAATAACCAGCACTGGTGATTTTTCCAAATACTTGCTAAGCTCTCACTTCCTTTCATGTTCATACTGTGAATCCTGAAAAAAAGAAAGGAAGGAAGGAAAGAAGGGAGGGGAGGAGAGGGGAGGGGAGAAAATGTCACCCCATTAAAATTAATAGAAAAACAAAACAAAAAACATTTTAAAAAATTAAAAATAAAACAAAGAAAAGAAAAGAGAGAGAAAGAAAGCCTCCTGGTGGCTAACTGGGCTCAAATTTTTAAAAACAGCCTAGCGGCCATTTCTACACATGGGCCGCTCGGGCAAACTGTATTTAGCAAGAGAAGCCTCAGTGCTAACCTGCCAGCTTCTGTGCCAAGGTGCCTGACAGCACTGCTTCTGCCATCTGACCCAGCCCTAATTAAGGAGTTCCTGGAGTCCTATTTCAGCTAATAGGATTGAGACTTTCTCCTACCCAACTGGAACTGCGAGCTCTGACCAATCAGAGTGGCTCTATTCTAACCAATCACGGACCAGGGGTGGGGACTTCGGTGTATATAAGTCAGCTGCCCTGAGCCTAGGAGAGTGCACTTTCCTAGAAGAAGACTGTTTCCCAGGTCGAGCTGAAGGCATTGAACAATGTGTTGTGGCACGGCCGGGCTGCACTAGTTAGTACCACTGAGCACACAGCAGTTTTCACAGCCATGGTCTAAGACTACCATTAAGCTGTTTGCAGTAAATAAGTTTCCTTCACCACACCCCAAGGTGGGGATTCCTGTTGGTGCTGAATTGGCCCCACTGACCATTGGTTGACAATATGGAAGTCTCTGGCAGCGCAGGCAGGATTGGCTCCACTTTGCAACGGAGGCACGGAGTTCTCAGATCATTTGCTTGAAGTCCCAGAGTCAGTGGCAGAACTGGCGCTCTAAAAATGCTCCTTCTGTTCCTCTAAAACCAGGCTTCTCAACCTCAGCTCTGTTGACAGTTTGGGAGGATATTCTGTCATAGAGGCTGTCTTTGTCCTGTGCTCCATCTACCAGATCCCAGTCATGACAATGTCTCGTCCCCAAAATTAGCCATTTGCCAAGTTATCCCACCTGAGAACCAAGGCTTTAAAGCACCTGGCGCTACCTCAGGCCTTGATACTGCTGTTCTCCCCAAAGGAGGTTTCTATTGAAAAATATCATCAGGCAGCCTCTTCCTGAATGCCATCTCCTCAGAGGCCTTCCCTGGGGCTAGTGAAGTAGTAAATGCTCACGCATGTGTGCCTGTGCACGCGTGCACACCCACACAGACACACCCACCCACACACACACACACACACACACACACACACACACACATCTGTTCCTCCCTGTCCACTGCGCCACCACCTGGTCAGGCCCTGTTGTTTTTTCTTTTTTTGTTTTTTCTTTTTTTTTTTTTACAGGGACAGAGAGAGAGAGAGAGGGATAGATAGGGACAGACAGGAACGGAGAGAGGTGAGAAGCATCAATCATTAGTTTTTCGTTGCCGTCGCAACACCTTAGTTGTTCATTGATTGCTTTCTCACATGTGCATTGACCGTGGGCCTTCAGCAGACCGAGCCACCCCTTGCTGGAGCCAGCGACCTTGGGTCCAAGCTGACGAGCTTTTGCTAAAACCAGATGGGCCCACTCTCAAGCTGGCGTGCTTGGGGTCTCAAACCTGGGTCTTCCGCATCCCAGTCCGACGCTCTATCCACTGCGCCACCACTTGGTCAGGCCTTGTTGTTTTTTCTTTAGATTTATTTTTATTTAGTCATTTTAGAGAGGAGATACCAAGGCTGGCGGAGGAAGGTGAGGAACAGGAAGCATGAACTCCCAATGTGCCCTGACCGGACAAGCCCAGGGTTTTGAACTGGTAACCTCAGGGTTCCAGGTCTACATTTTATCCACTGCACCACCACAGGTCAATCTGGTTTTTTATTCTATGCACTTAACTGCTCTCCTTTTTCTCCCTCCCCTTGCCTTTTGCATATTTGGTCCTTGTCAGATGCTGATAAATATTTATTGAATAAATAATTAAATGAACCGTCCACACGCAGCCCCATCATCTAGGCTTAGCTTGCAGGTGACATCACACAGCAGTCACGGGGACATACCCCATTGGGTGGGCCTGGGAGTGGGCAGCCCAGCTCACCCTGGATGCTGGAGGAGTCTGCACAGGTTTCTGGCACATCCTCAGGGAGCTCTGTGAGTCCTTGCGGGTGCACACTGGACCACGTACCTTGTTGGTGGGAGGGGCTAGGTAGAGCAGAGATGCCTCACAGTGTGGCTGTGAGTGTATGGTTGACACTCCCACCAGGACAGCTCCCTGGGAGGCTGTGGGGAGGAGGAGAGAAGGAGAGGGTGAAGGAGGGAGAGAAAACAGGGAGCAGGAAGGGGAGAATGGAGGGCTGAGAAGGGGTGAAGTGGCTGGAAGCTGAGTATCCTCATCTTGTGGTGGGCGATACTCAGCTTCAGGCCTGGGGGAGAGAGGAGGGCAGGTATGGACCCTCAACCTCCCCAGGCCAGAAGGATTGGGTTGGTGTCCCTGTGTTTGGGAGGGTGTGTGACGTTACTTCTCATCTTCCTGAGTCTAGACAGGCCCCTCTTCATCTCCATGCCTCTTATCTTTATATTCCAGGAAGGGACGATCGATTGGAGACATGTGTCTCTGTGGCACCAGCCTGGTTTCCTTTGCTAAGGAGTATGGAGAATAGAGTGGGAGAAGGTGGCTGTGGTGGGAGTAGAAGCAGCTCAGAGCTGAGGGTGTCCCAGAATCCAGGTCATTGCCAGTCCTGCTCTAGCAGCTGCAGTCATTTAAAGGGGGAGGGGGGCGGCACTGGGTCTGGAGGTGAGGTCTCCTGAGTTCTCTGGGGCCAAATTCTGAGAAGGATAGCCTAGGGCCGTAGTGGCGAACATATGACACGCATGTCAGCACTGACACACGTAGCCATTTTCGATGACATGCGGCTGCATACCAGAGAAGTATGGGGCTGCATGCCGAGAAGGACGTTTCATCCTCGGCTCCTGCAGGGCCACGTGCAGTAGCCGAGGATAAAACATTTGCTGTAGTGTAGACACTCTGTGCCGGAGGTCTATAGGCCAAAACAACAGAACTCCGGCACAGAGCGTCTAGTTCTGGGACTTCCGGTTAGGCCGTTTTTCTCGAAGTGACACACCACCCGAGTTATGCTCGGTTTTTTGGCAAATTTTGACACAAATTTTGACAGCTCAAAAGATTACCCATCACTGGCCTAGGGGTTCCTTTCCACTAGCTGTTCTCTTTTCCTCTTTTCCTTTAAGAACCGAAGTCTAATTCTTGCTGCTCCTTCTTTGAAATCAGTGGGAGGTCATACAGACAACGTTTCTCCAAAATACTCACTGTGAAGTTCTATGCTTCCTTCCCTGTTTCCTCAGCCTGGTCCTTCCCTCTTCCTTCCCCCTGTTTGAACCCCCGAGATCTGTGTGATTGCTTCTTTCCACCCTGAGTACATACCCCTGGCTAGTGGGATTTGCCTCCCAGGAGTAAAACTGTGCCCTCCCTCCATCCTCCCTGAGCAGAGAGACACAGTCCTGCAGAGCTGGGTGGGTGGGAAACTAGGGCTGGGGACTAGGCTGGAGCACAGCCAAGTTTTCTGTGATGTTCTCTCCAAGTTGAAAACCGAACAAGTCCAGACACTGAAAGGTAATTAGTGTAGCTCCAAGTGGATCTGGGGATAACCTCAAACTTCAAAGCTCCTCTGTGTTTCAAGAGCTGGGAAATGGAGGGAGGGCAGGGATCAGGGCTAAGAACGAACTCCGAGGGCCAGAGGCACCATCCTTCACCCCTCCTCCCTCTGCTCCCCGGCACCACTGGTCTTTCTCCCAGTCCTCAAGGGCCTAGAGCCGTGCTTGTGGTTCACAAGTCATCCAGGCTGCTGCTCAGGTAGCAAAGGGGCTCACCTGTACCTAAAACCCTGTTGTCGTCCGCCCAGCAGGGGAATGAAGCTATGGCGAGAGGCAACAACCTTGATTTCTCCTCCAGGCTTCCCTGCCCCAACCCTGGAAATTCACTTGGCTATCCAGGGCTGACCCTTAATGTCTCTGAACCTCACCGAAAGTCCTCAACAGTGTGCCGTAGAGCAGATTCATGGCCTTGGGTCTAACTCCACCATGATCACTGATCAGTTGAATAACAAAGGCCAGGTCATCTAACATCTCTGAATCTGTGCCTCATTTTCCTCTTTTTTTTCCTAGAAACTATAGATGCAAAGTCTTTGCTCTCACGGAGCTTATATTCTGGTGGCGACATTCACAACACACACATTTAAATATAAGATTACAGACTAAATCAAGCTAGTGTTATGAAGGAAATGAACAGATTGGAATAATAGAGAGTAATTGGGGAGATGGATTTTTCCTGGGGTAACCAGACAAAGCTACCTTGCAGAGATATTTGAGTTAAGAACTGAAAGATGAGAGACTGTTCTGTGTAAAGAGCTAAGGGAAGGGACTTGTCAGCAGAGGCAATAGCAGGAGGGAAAGCCCCCTGGTGGCAAAAGGCTTGCTGTGTTCAACCAACAGAAAATAGCCGAGGGGCTGTAGCTGTAGTTAGGAGCAAGGAATGAATGGGGTGAGATAGATTGGCGCAGCAGGCAAATCAGGGCCTACAGGACTTCGTAAGGAGTCTGCTCTACTCTGAAAACAATAGGGAGCCTTGAGGGTTTTCATCAGGGTATGTGATGATTGTGCCACTTCAGATGCTTAAGATGACCGGTTTGGGGAAAGACAAATTTGGTGGCATCTCAAGGTGTAGGTGAGAGGAGATGGCAGTGGAGCCAGGGAATGCAATGGGACCCATAGAGTATGTCTGCCTAGTTACAATCCCACTGTGTTCTACCCTCCTTGATGGCAGCACCCTCGCCTGTCCTTCCATTGACCACGTGTCTGTAGAGCACCCGTCACCTGCCGAGCATTGCCCTTGACTTCTGTTAGTCAGCTTCATCCTCATAGTGACGCTCTGAAATAGTCATTCTTTTTATTTGGTAAGCAAAGAAACCTCAGAGAAGTTGATTTGCAAATCCAGATCTGCCATATCTCCACAACACTGTCCATACAGATGCTCACAAATGTGCACTTGGATGGGCAAAAAGGAAGTCGCCCACAGGGTAGACCATGCAGAGTGCAGGAGAGTCTTTTGGCCAAAGATAGCTTTCCTACATATGGACAACAGAATTTTTAGCCTCCGAGGAACTGAAAGCCTTGGCTAAATAAGAGATGGATGACCTGGGGGATGAAAAATATATTTGTCATTGTCAACCAGTTAAGTGAGCAGAGGAACTCCATACTCCTAGGTAGCTCTATTTGCATTTGGAAGAACAAGAATGCATTCTGGAAAATGGGGGTTGGGGGTGGATCAAAGATAGCATAAGAATGGTGATTGCTGGAGGGAACATGGGCAATAATATCACAATACCAGTGAAAATGCCTACCATTTCCTGAACACCTGGTGCATACCTGTGAGCTGATGGTGGTACTGTATCTCATACGCTCCTCATCGCGACCCTCTGGGGTGGGAATGGCTGTGGTTCGTGGATTCTCAGAGGCCGTCAGTCTAGGAAAAGCTTTCCAGAGGAAAACACACATTACACTTACACAGTGATGTTTGGTTGTGTCGTGCTTTTACAATTGGAACACAGAGCATATTATTCATAGTATAGCCACTTCATTCTTCAGGGTGACAATGCATGATTGAGTCCAAGCCTTTGCACTCTCAGTTGAGGGGTCTTCTGGCTCCTTCCGCTGTGCGTGCGCAACTCCCCATAGCCGGGGACATTTTTTGCCCCTTCAGGATCCAGAGTATCATTTAGAGCCGAGTAAAGTGCACAGGGTTCCTTCTGACTTCCTCTTTTATTAAACTTGTCGTTTTTATTTCTTAATTGGATCAGCTCTCTTTTGACTGGCTAAGAGAAATGCTCCTTCACAGCTCATGACAACTCCACAGCCTTTCTTTACTTTGGAAGTTACGTGACCAGTGCTTCCAGATTTGCCTAGATCTGTGAGTGTGCTGGCACTGAAGTCCCGGTGTGTTCCTCTGTCCAGCGGTAGGCAGGGTCGTTGTTCAAGTTTTCAGCATTTATTATTAGATGCATTTCAATTACTTAAAATAATTGTTTAGTGTCTTAGAATTGAAACTGTCTTAGAAATGAAACTGAAGGTTGAAGATGTTAAGAGTTTACCTCACAGGTCACAACCGGCAGGGTGCATAACTGGGAATCCAAATTGTTTACAAGGGGTCCTCAGGTTACGACATAGCTCCATTCCCACGACAATGATATAACCCGAATTTTGGTGTAAGTAGAAGCACACCCTAGCCTAAGTCACTTACCTATCCTAACACAGTTGTAAAATCATAATCTACCACATAAAAACATAACTAAGCCACAGGAAAAGGAAAAGGACATAAATATACTGTACTGGACACTGTACTGCAGTAACAGAAAAAATGGGTGTAAAACAAATTCTTACCTTTATTCCCGTGGTTGATTCGCACACTGGAAGGGGCATTGCAGGGTGGGAGAGAGTGACCTATTGGGTGGGGGAAGCTGGAGAGGCAGGAGAACCTGCAGAAGGTGCTGGAGATACTGGGTCAGGAGAATCGGGATTGCCTGAGGAACATGCAGGAGACGCTGGAGCTGATTCTACCTGCACTACAGGTGTTTCATCTCGAGAAGCAGCTGATGTAGAGGGTACAGGATCTGTTGCAGGCGTCTCTACCTTCTTAAAGAATTGTTCCAGGCTAGTCTGGAAGGTTGATGACTTCTTCTCTTCTAAAATCTGCCTATAGCATTGCCAGGCACCCATAACAACCTAGTTTTCCCACATAATCCATAAGTACGACGCCAACTGTGTAAGCCCAAACACTCACGTCTCAATAGTTTTAAGTTTTTATGGGAGTGAGCATCTTAAACTCGAAACATATGTTGAGACTGTCATAACCTCAGGACCCCCCTGTTATGACATACTTCTCAGCATCCAAGGTACAGTTATTTCCCTCCTCTTTCTCTATTTCCTCTCTCCTTACCACTCTACAAAAACTGCTCTTGCTACGGCCACTGATGACCTCCCAGAGCCCAATCCACTGACCAGTTCTCAGTCTCTTACCGCGGCAGCACTGATGCCCTCCCATGAGACGTCTTCACGTGGCTTCCTTTGTCTCCTGCATCACTGGAAGCTTCTCAGTTTCTCTCCCTCAGACGCCTCACCTTCCTGCCCCCACGATCCCATCCTCAGCCTTCTCTTGTCCTCCTGCCTTTGCTTCTCCAGTGGCCTCGCCCACTCCGAGCTGCCTCCTCTACACAGACAACTTTCACAGAGCAATCTGCAGCCCCCACGGGCCCCGCCCCGCCTGCCGCCCACTCTACAACACTCCTCAGCGTCTTCACCGAGCCCCTACTCCCACCCCACGTCATCCTAAACTGGCGCCTTTATGTGGTCTCGCATCTCAATGGGTGGCAGCACGCTTACTCTAGTTACTTGGATAAAAGCAGTGGAGTCAGCCTTGGCTCCTCGCTTTCTCCTGCTCCCTGCGTTCAATCCTGTAACAAATCCGATCAGCTGAAACGCAGAATTAAATCTTAAATTTACTCCAAAGCAATCACCCTGCCCCAGCCATGATAGTCACTCATCTAACACAACTGGCCCTCCACTTCACCCAGACCCCATGATAGTCACTCATCTAACACAACTGGCCCTCCACTTCACCCACACCCCTCAACAGCCTCTTCCCCACACAGCAGCCAGAGGGACCTTCCACAGCCTCAGTCACATCATGGTGTCACTGCTTAAAGCCATCAGAGTAACAGCAAAAACCCTTAGGCCACCAGGCTCTGTGTGCCCGGCCTACTAGCAACTGACTTCTCCTCATCCGCCCTGCTGCTGGACTGGCTTCCTTGCTGGGCTTACCTCTGCTGGGCTCTCTCCACCACTGGGACTCAGGACTCGGCACTCGGACTGCTTCTGAGCTGTTTCTCAAGACCCCACACTCCTGCATGGCTTGCTCCCTCATTTTGGGGGTCCCTTTAAATTACACCCCAACAGAGAGGCCTCCCTGGTGCTCCCTGTATAAACAACACCCCCCCAGAATTCCATCTCACACACTCTGCTTTACTTCCCGTGTCACCTCCGTCTCTTTAGATGGGGCACATTTGTTTATGGCCCATCCTCACTGCCTTGAGCACGAGCCCACAAGCACGGGGACAGTAAGTGTCCTGGTCTCTACTGTGTTCCATGCTCAGAACAGTGCCTGACAGAAACAGGCCCTCAGTGAATGTTTGTTGAATCTGGGGACGAAGGAAGAACGGAGAGCTTACAAACAGGGCTGAGCTTTTGTTAACAGAACATACATTTCGCCACCACCCAGACTCGGCAGTGAGCATGACTCCCTCCAAGTCACCAGCAGCCCCACTGACTCTGCCCTGTGTCTCTTCCAGGTCTGCGCTCTCCAGGCTCTGTGAGCTGTTTGCTATGCCCGCAGGACCTTTGTGGCACCAGGACTGCCACTCGCTGCCACAGCCACACCAGGCTCCCGCTCTGCCCCGCCTGGCCCCGGTCCCGGGGCGCCATGGGCAGTGTCAGCAGCCTCATCTCTGGCCATGGCTTCCACAGCAAGCACTGCCGGGCTTCTCAGTACAAGCTGCGCAAGCCCTCCCACCTCAAGAAGCTCCACCGGTACTCAGACGGGCTGCTCAGATTTGGCTTCTCCCAGGACTCGGGTCATGGCAAGTCCAAAATGGGAAAGAGTGAAGACTTTTTCTACATCAAAGTCAGCCAGAAGGCTCGCGGCTCCCACCACCCTGATTATACTGCATTGTCCAGTGGGGACTTAGGGGGCCAGGCTAGGGTGGACTTTGGCCCGTCGACCCCACCCAAACTCATGCCCTTCAATAATCAGCTAGAAATGGTAAGTGGGAGTCTCTGGTGACGGCGGGTGGGTTGGAATGGCAGGAGAGGGCAAAACAAGTGAAGAGCGCAGGGCAGGGAGGGATGGTGGCGGTGATCTAAGCGTTTAGAGCTCTGAAGGGCTGGAGCACGCAGGGAGGGCGGGGGTGCCCAGCCACACTGTGGAGGTCAAAGGTTGGACAAAGGAAGAGAAACTTTGGTCAGTCCTGGATGAGCCCTTGAGCAAACAGTGAAGGGGAAATGCAAGGCTTTCTGAGCTCCTGCCCCCCCCTTCCTGCCAGGCTGCCGAGACCAGCAGCAGCATTTTCAGTGTGTGTGGGAGAAGAGGGTGCTCTGGCGTTGTCTGGAAGAGCAGACGGGCAGTCCGCGTGGAGAGCTGGCACTTCCCTGGCCGGCAGACTCCTCGCTGGCTACCACATGGTGCAGAGCTACTCACTCGGGCTGGGCCAGGAGGCATCTGACTGGATGAGGATTATGAGTTTCTTGCCATCATCTTTAGCAGAAATGAGGACACAAGAGTCCTCCATACTCAGAAATCCAGTCCTTAGGCCAGATTAAACTCTCATGGGACCTGCCAGTGGTCACCTGTCACACGCTGGCTTGAACACAACAGGAAGTGACCCTTCACATTTGTGTAGAGCCTTAAGCTTTCAAACTAAAGGGCTTATAAACTGAAAAGCACTTTACCAGTGAAAATGGTAGTGGCTAGAGCTCAGTGGACAGAGCATTAGCCTGGTGTGTGGATACCCCGGATTCGATCCCAATCAGGGCATACAGGAGAAGTGACCATCTCTCCCCTTCCCTCTCCTCCTTCTCTCTCTCTTCCCTCCTGCAGCCAGTGGTTTGGTTGGTTTGAGCATGTTGGCCTCAGGCATTGAGGATAGCTCGGTTGATTTGAGCATCAGCCCCAGATGGGGGTTGCCAGATGGATCCTGGTCAGGGTGCATGCGGGAGTCTGTCTCACTATTTCCCCTCCTCTTACTAAAAAAAAAACAAAAACAAAAACCGAAAGAAAGGAAGAGAAAAAGGTTACCGAGTGATCTTCCCAACCTTTGAGGAGGCCAGGGTGGTGTCTCATGAAGGGAAAGTGAGGTGAGCAAGGGGTTGACTGTTACAGGGACACCATGCTCACCTAGCCCAGAGTCCCTGCCAGCCCAGCACAGAGACAGAGCTGAAGCTATTCTCTACCTCAGGCAGCTGAAGCAAGCTCGTGACAGGTGGCAGTTCCCAGGTGATTATGAAGGACACACACACACCCTGCCCCCTCCCGCCCCCGGCACGGAGGGGTTTCTCCTGCTTGAGAGGATTCCACACATTAGGCTGCTCCCGAGCACCGGGGGAGATTGCCTGTGGCTGTGATGGAAAAGGGTGCCATGCGACAGTGAGGTCATGTGGTTCTTTTCTCCCCAGGTCTCAGAGAAGGGTGCACTGAGGCCCACGGCCTTCAAGCCCGTGCTGCCGCGATCAGGGGCCATCCTGCATGCCTCCCCCGAGAGTACCAGCCACCAGCTGCACCCCGCCCCTCCGGACAAGCCGAAGGAGCAGGAGCTGAAGCCCGGCCTGTGCTCCGGGGCACTCTCTGACTCCGGCCGTAACTCCATGTCCAGCCTGCCCACGCATAGCACCACCAGCAGCTACCAGCTGGACCCGCTGGTCACAGCCGTGGGGCCAGCCAGCCGCTTCGGGGGCTCAGCCCACAACATCACCCAGGGCATCCTCCTCCAGGACAGCAACATGATGAGCCTGAAGGCACTGTCCTTCTCTGATGGGGGCAGCAAGCTGGCCCACCCCGGCAAGGTGGACAGGGGCTCCTCATGCGTGCGCTCACCCATCTCCACGGACGAGAACGCCATCCAGGAGCTGGAGCAGAAGCTGCTGGAGCGGGAGGGCGAGCTGCACAAGCTGCAGCAGGAGAAGGAGCTGGCCTCCAGCCAGGCCTGCGAGGAGCGGCGCTGGCGCTGCCAGGAGGAGCCGGAGGGTCTGGAGCAGAAGTGCGGCAGCAAGCTGAAGGCCGCCTCGCAGAAGGGCCAGCGCACGCAGCAAGTGCTGCACCTGCAGGTGCTGCAGCTCCAGCAGGAGAAGCGACAGCTCCAGCAGGAGCTCGACAGCCTCATGAAGGAGCAGGACCTACTGGAGACCAAGCTGCGGTCCTACGAAAAGGAGAAGACCAGCTTCGCCCCCGCGCTGGAGGAGACCCAGTGGGAGGTGAGGCTTGGGGTGGTCGAGGTTTGGTGCCCAGGCCCCTCCCCTGAACCAGGCCTGGCCAGTGGCTGCGGACACAAACCAGCCGAGCACGCTGTGCTGGAGAGCCAGCTTCATGATCCAAACGAGAGGCTCCCGGGTAACCAACCACATCAGGGATGCACTTTGTCTGGGCTTCTTCCTCTCTCCCTGTGTCAGGGTCTCATGGCCCCAGAATGGAGTTTGTTGATCCAGTCCCTGACCAAGAGGTTGGAGCCATGAGAAACAAGCCCTAGCTGGGTACCTGAGGGCCACCTCACTTCGTCTGCTCACAGAAGCCTCCACGGAGGCACAGCCACACGGAATTCCTGCCGGTCCAGGAACCACGAGAAAGCATAGGATGTGTTACTTTTGAGGGAAGGGCCCCACCCGCTGGTGAGAGTGACCCCGATTGTGGCAGATGTCAGTGACAGAATGGACCACGTGTCCTAGAAGTGGAGGTGGTTTCTGTCAGGGGTCTGAGATAGAAACAAGAGGAAGAAAAGGGCTCATGCACCCTCAGGCAAGCTGGAGGTGAGGACTGTGCATCTGCCCTGACCCCCACATCCTGCCTGATAGCAGCTTCTGTTTCTGGGAGGCCTCTGGAGGTGGTGCTGGGATGAGGGGGTGCTGTGCTTCACCCCAGGGCAGACTTCCGCCTGGAAAGGGACTGAGGGGTCACTGTGTCTGGTTGGACCAGCACTACCACCCTAGCAGCTCAGCCGTCTGTTTGCACAGGAGCTCTGTGTTCTTATACTGGAGATTAGAGTGACAGCGTCACCAGGAGTGGAGGGAAAGGCTCCTTTCTGTGGAAGAGATGGATGGGGAACCAGACAGGTGAGGAGAGAGAGTCGCTCCCTGTTTGCCAGGTCTCCCACAGCGGAGAGGACATTAGCCACGGGGGCAGTGCCTCTCCTCCTTTCCTGGTCATTGCTTGTCTGCCAGGGCTCGGGGACACTTCGGAGCATTTCAGAGATAGAAGCTAGTGCTGGCAATAGGCACCCGTCTTGCTTGTCTGACCTGGAACTAAGCTGGACATTGCTATGAACCTCACTCCCGGGTGGTTCAGTCAGGCTATCCAGTAAAATAGTAAGTTAAATAAATTAAACATTTCTAATAGCATAGATATATTCAAACATATTTATAACAATAGTGTATAGCATGTTTATGAAGTGCCAGGCCCTAGGCTCTCTCTTCTACTCCTTACCCTGTGGAGAAGATACGATTACTAATCCTCAGTTTATAGGCAAGGAGACTGAGGCACAGAGAGGTTGTGATAGCGAACAGCAAGTTAAATGACTTGCCCACGTCCACCACTTAGTAAGTATCAGAGCCAGGACTTGATCCTGACAGCTTGGCCCAGAGCTCAAATTGTTAACCACTTGAGCCAGACTGCTGGAGGTCAACGCCAGTAGTACCATATTACTACTACGCTAATGGTCACTCGGGGCATGAGTGGTCAAGTCAGGATCCCCGGCCAGGCCCATGCCTCAACCGTGGCTCTGTGCTGCTCCCCCATTAACAAATGCAGTCTCGGCCTGGAGAATCACTTGATCCCAGTAAGTGCTTCCAAGGTGGTTCAGGACAGCGGCAGGGAGGGCGGGCAGGTTTCTACTGAGATGAAAAGTGAGGAGTGTCTAGGTGGCTTCCAGTCCTGTTCCCAGAATCCTCCTGTAAGAGGCCCACGCCCCAACCTCATTCCGCCAGCATTCCCAGGGGAGCAGGAAGCACTCTGTGGCACGCACCAGACTGGCCTGGGTCTTCTGAGCCACCCATGATCGTGAGTGGCCATGGCCCAGAAACAGATGGACCTGTAGTGCCTTTGGTGTGTTTGCAGATCTTGACCAACACTGGATGCGGAAGAGGAATAGAAATGTGAGGGAGGGGGCAGGAAAACACAGTAGCCCATCATTGGGAGGTAGGAATTAAGCCCTGTCTCTGAGCCAGGGTAAATGCCTGGCTGTATCTTCACCCCAGCAGGCAGGAGAGGGGAGCAGTGTGCAGGGGAGAGATCAGAGTGTATGTGCATAAGTGTGGTGATGGAAATGTGGCAGACACGGAAGTGGGCACCATCGATGTTAAAGGTGGATGATGGAGGTGCCAGCAGTGGGCACATTTAGCCCCTGGTCATCAACTGACCCATGACCACAGGCTGGGGTATAGATGGAGATTTGACTCTGAATTGGTGGTGAGGGAGGCATGCGGACAGGCCAAGCCAAACTACAGAATGAAATGAGCCTAAAGGGGGGCCTGGCCTTCCTGGGTCACTCAGACCAGCAGGTTTGGGGCCTCTGGGAGGCTCCGTGTCAGGATGGCTTCGTGCTGGGAGGCAATGGAGATGTAACTCACTCTGGGCTCTGAGGTCTCACTCCTTGCACTCTTCTTTCCCACCCCGACCCTTGGCAGGTGTGCCAGAAGTCGGGCGAGATCTCCCTCCTGAAGCAGCAGCTGAAAGAGTCCCAGATGGAGGTCAACGCCAAGGCCAGCGAGATCCTCAGTCTGAAGGCGCAGCTGAAGGACACGCGGGGCAGGCTGGAGGGCGTGGAGCTGAAGACGCAGGATCTGGAGGGTGCGCTGCACACCAAGGGCCTGGAGCTGGAGGTCTGCGAGAATGAGCTGCAGCGCAAGAAGAACGAGGCAGAGCTGCTGCGGGAGAAGGTGACCCTGCTGGAGCAGGAGCTGCTGGAGCTGCGGGCCCAGGCCGCCCTACAGCGGGACTGCGCAGCCTGGGGGTCAGGGCTGGGGGCCGGGCCAGCGCCTGCCTTCTCGGAGGACATCCCAGCCCTGCAGCGGGAGCTGGAGCGGCTGCGGGCTGAGCTGAAGGAGGAGCGGCAAGGCCACAGCCAGATGTCCTCGGGCTTCCAGCACGAGCGGCTGGTGTGGAAGGAGGAGAAGGAGAAGGTGATTCAGTACCAGAAGCAGCTGCAGCAGAGCTACCTGGCCATGTACCAGCGCAACCAGCACCTGGAGAAGGCGCTGCAGCAGCTGGCCCACAGGGACGGTGCAGGGCTATCTTTGGAGATTGACCTTGAAGGGGCTGACATCCCCTACGAGGACATAATAGCCACTGAGATCTGAGGGACTCTTGGGAGGGGGAGAGCTGGGGCCTGGCCCTGGGAGGCAGAGGCACTGAGCCTGTCCGGGAGCCCCCCGCGCCCCCCCTCAGTAACTGGGCCTCTCTGGAGTCTGCCCAGGGCCAGGAGGGGAGAGAAGGGACTGCCATATGGCCTTTCTGCCCCTATCCCGTGTTCCAGTGCTCCCCATTTTGCAGCCCACCAGGCCTCTAGTTTTAAGGTCTCCCTCAGCCTTGGCCTCTGTTCAAATACTTAGAAGTACCCTCCCCCCCCGGGGGAGGGGGGGTGGCTGCTGTGAAGACCAGTGACCTCCCCCTTCCCACGGTCTTTCTCCCCTGGATACACTGGGATGCCTTGGGAACAGAAAGAAGCCATTTGTGACCAGCACTCTCGTAAGCTGACCCAGTCATAACCTGAGCTCTTCCTCTGGCCGAGGAGGTGTAGAGGTTGGGGTGGATGGAGTGTGGAGAATGGGGCTGAGCACCATCAGCACCGTCCTGATCCCGCAGCCACAGAAAGCGGGCAGAGCTGCGGCAGCCCCGGAGTCTGCTCAGGGAGCACCATGGGGCAGAGGGAGACCCTGCTGGGCTCCACTAACTGGAGGCTAGCAGCCTCTGGGTGGCTGGTGACCTTTGACCTCAGCAACCCCTCTCCTTAAAGCCACAGATACTGAGGAGCTGAGTAGGTGCTGGGAAGGGAAGATTGAAGGCAGCATGGTGTGGGATGGTTGTTGCTTTCCAGTTGGCCCAAGGAGAACCTCCAGGTGGTGCCTGGTAAGGGCTGGAGCCAGGGCTTCCCCACTTGGTTGAAGTTGGCCAACAGCTACTTTGAACTTGTTTTCTTCCCAAGAATGAAGCCTTAGCTGGATCCAAATAGCCCACGTCCACTAAGATGACCCGCCAGCATTGGCAGGATGGTCTGGGCCGCAGCACACACCCTTTCCCTTCACATCTCCAGTGCCAAGTTCAGACAGGAGTCCTTCCTGGTTGGAGTCCTTCCACCAGAGTGCCCGTGGCCAGAGTGCCAAGCAGCAAGGCTGAGGGGTGCAGACACAGCCTTAGGAACATCCCCAGGGCCACCGCTGGTCTCCCTCCACCCCGAGCTCCACAAGAGCCCCACAAGAACCCCGACTGTTAAGAGGCCAGAGGCTGCAGCTGCTGGGAGCTGGGCCAGTGTCGGGGAGGCTGGGTTTCTTTTCAGAAGACATGCAGAGCTGGGGGAGGACAGAAAAGATACTTTCTCAGTTGCTTATTTCAGGAATCTTTTTTCTTCTTTTTTTTTTTTTCTTTCTTGTCTCTTCAGAAGCAAGACGATCCTAGCAGGCAGCCAGGCTGTTCTGTGCTCTATTTTTGACTCTAGCCACAGCTGCTGTGCTCGGGACAGCCAGCCCTTGCTGGGCTCCCATGCTTCATACCTGCCTGCTGGGAGGGCTCACCCGGAGGCAAGGGGGGCAGAGGGTCTGGCTCCTTAGCAGTTCCATGCCAGTCCCCCTCTGACGTCTGACCTTCAGCTACAGGCCTCCGGGTGGGAATGGAGCTGCTCCTTTTCCTTCCCTGAGTCTGGGGTGAGGGCAGGGCCATCTTCCTGAGGTTGGATCTGCCTTCCAGTCCCCAGGGTTAAGCTGTGCCCGTCCCGCTGCCTTCACACAACAGAGGAGCATGTCTGGAGTTTGAAGCCATGGCTCTTAGTCATAAACTAGATTTAAACCTGGACCCCATAGGGCCAAGGGCCCTTCCCTGCCTGGGGGGCAGAGTACAGACCCCTAAGTCAAAGATTCCCAGTGCCATGGTCCTTCATCCCTCCATTTCCACCAGCCCGTGCCTTGTCCGAGTCCTTCCCTTAGTGAGACTGCCCCGCAGGACTGAGAAAGGGGCTGTGCACCTATTCCAGGCTGGAGATACCCCCGACACCCCTCCCAAAGGCAGTCGCTCACATGAGAAGAGGTGGGTGCTGAGTCCGGGGTGGTAGGTGCTAACTGTGGTGTGACTGTGCCCTGCACCCCACATCCCTGCCCTCAGCCAACCCATGGATGCCCTCCCTCGGCTGCCACCAGTCCAAGGCCCCAAGATGGCCCACAGTGGCACCAGAGTGCATCAGTGTCCTGTAACTTAGCAACCTTGCCGCCAGGTGGACTTTCTTCCCCTTCCTGTGGAAAAACTTCCTTACTCCTAGACCATGCCGAGCCCAGCTGTCCAGAAGGAGGCTCCGATCAGCAGAGGCTGAGCAGGGACTGAGGAGGTCAGGCGACATGGCCTCGGCCTGACCCCAGGTCGTATGAGTTCGCTGTCCTTCCCTCTGAGCAGCCCTGCTGGCATGCTTCCTCGCTCAGACCTACCCGCTCTGCTCCCAAAGAATGCCTGAATATGGTAACACTGTCCACAAAGAGAGCATCCTGCACCTCTCCCAGATGGGCAGTCCGCCTCTGGGACCAGACTCTCAGGCGGCATGGTGAAGCACTCTGCCCACCATGGGCACTGAGCTCTGTGGGGACTGGGGGCCATGTCTCCCTGAGAAGCAACTGCTGCGGCTCTGTGCCTGCCCTGTCCTGTTCTGACCCAGTGGGGCTGCCCAGGGGAAGCTGGGCTGGACCATGGGAGCAGCAGCTTCGAGGAGGGTCGTGCCCTGCGGCCCCGAGCTCGCTGAGCCTGAGCGCTTGCCTGGTGCAGGTGGACGCTCCCCTCTCCTCTGTGCAGAGTCCATGCTGAGTCTGCAGGCAGCATGGAGCCCCTGGCCAAGGCTGCCTCTGGATGGACTCGCATTTGGAAGAATATGTACACAGTTATTTTTCTCTTGGTTGTTGTTGTTTGCTTTGCTTTGCTTTTGACAGCTTTGTTCTATTTTGTTCTTTGATGCCCCCTTTTTAGCCATGTAAACTATTTCTGGTGATTTTATGTTTTTATTTATGAATAAAGAATGACATTTCCCATGCCCTCCATAGCCACCCTTGTCTACCCACACTACCGCCTCCCCTGCCTGCAGTTCGGCAGCTTCTGGGGGCTGCTCCATCTGGAACAAGGAAGGCGCTGCCCTTCCTACCAGGGACGGACTGGGATGGCATGCAGAATCATGAGGAAAGCACGGGCTGGCAGCAGCAAGATACCTTGCCACTCGCCAACCCTGTGGCCTCATCTGTGAACAGACCCTGGGAAGCCCCAAGAAGGGGAAAGGAGACCTAGAAAATGGTCCTCTGCAAAGGCCAAGGCTCCTCTCCAAAAGAAAACCCCTCCCCAGCCCTAACCTCGGCCTCCCTTGCCTTACAGCTCCAGTACCCACCTCACCAACCAACCCCTTGGTCTGTCTCACATGGCCTCAGGCAGGAGTCCAGAGCGGCTATCGTTCCCCCTACCCAGGGCCTCCAGCTGGGGAGATGCAGTCACCACAGTGGCCATCTGTGTAGCCATCTTGTGCCAGCCTACCTATTTACTTCGGCAAGCATTACCTACTTACTGCTTTGGGCTCAGATCCTAGGATCAGAGGACTTCTATTCAGGTGGCTGATGACAGAAGAGACATGGAAGGAGGGAATTCAGAGCAGAAGGCAGCCTATGGGATGCTTGGGGGGTAGATGACCAAGCCTCTGCGGTGGGACTGATCAGGATGTCCAGAGAAGGTGGCAGGCAGGAGGGGCCTTGGGGATAGGGGTGGGAGGAAATGGGGAGGGAAAGACAAGAAGCACATCCCAAGGCAGGTGCTCACACCTGCAAGGTTACTGTCTGCCTGCACGGGTGCCTGGAATATGTTGGAGAAGCAGGAAGGCCAGGCTGCTGAGAGTGACCAGGCTGAGACTAGATCCCACAGTGGTCCAATTCCGAGCCTCTGCACTGGAGCCAAGGGGTCAGGCCCAGCTTGCAAAGCCCTACCCATCTTCCTTCACAGCCTGACCCAAAGCTGCCAGACTGTTGCATTGGTGGCTTCCCCTGAAATAAGCCTCCCACTGTTCACACCTGTATGGCCCCCTTCCCTTGAGTTCAGGCAGGCCCTTTGGCTCTCTTTAACCTTCTACTTTTATACTCTTGGGGGCCCTGAGCTGCTCTGTGAGAAGCCCCCCAAGCCTTCTACAGGTACCCCAGGGGCAGAAGGCCCTATTGTCCCAGTAGGATACAGCTGAGCACAGCTGAGCAGTGACCAGGATCCAGCCAACCCCTGTGGAACAGAGATCCCCCCCCCCCCCCGCCGCTGCCTGCTGCCCTTCCACAATCCTGCCCTCAGGACCATGCAATGCAGGGTTTCTAAGCCCAACTTTTGACATTTGAGGTGATTTATTATGTGGCTTAGAAGTAAATAACCAAAGCATGCTCTGGCAATCCCCATGGGTGCCACCCCAACAAGCCCCACTCCACCCACAGGCCCAGGAACCGAAGGAAGCAGGGCCCCTGGAAAGGAATAGGTCGTGAAGTGACTCCTCCAGATGCAGGAGGGTCAACAGAATGGGGAGCAAAGACTTTCCCCACCCCACTCCTGGAGTGTGGTCCAGGATGCAAGCCTTCCTTGAGCCCCCAAACCTGCTTGTTTTAGGGGGGAAAGAACAAAGGGAAGTGAGGTGGGGGAGAAAGAGAGGGAGGGAGGGGGAAGGAGTCTCTTCTCTAGAACAAACAGCTGGAGCCCCAGCATGGCCACAGGAGCACATTCACAGGGTGACCTCATTGGTCCTTAGATGGACTGTGTGCTGTGCTTGTGAGGAGGGAGGCAGCGGGCGATGACCCCAAGCAGCCTCCATAGCAGGTGCTTCCTGAGTTATGTGAGGAAAGTCATGCTGCCCCTAAACTTCTCGTCAACCCACACTTCACAAGGTGAAGCATCGAGCATCACTGTTTCACTCCCTCACATGTGCATGTGTGTATCGATTCAGTGAATACTCGGTGGGCTCCAAGGTGATGCCGAGCCCTATTCTAGGTACCAGAGGCACAGAGGTGAACAGAAACAGCTGAGGCCCCCCTCCTTAAAAACCTCCTGCTGCAGCAGTAAAGGGAAGCAGGCGGCCCCCACTCTGCTGAGTGCCCGGGAAGCACAGGGACTCATCTGCGCTGGGCAGGGTGGAACCCACAGGCAAGGAGAGGGGAGGGATGGCACAGGAAAAGGAAGGCTGGAGCACCAAAGCATCCCCTCTTTTCAACATTTTGGGGGTCTGCCCTTTCCTAACTTGGACCTTTCCCCTCGCCCACCCATAAGTTCTCACTCTTGGAAATCTTACCT
This sequence comes from Rhynchonycteris naso, assembly GCA_037038555.1. NCBI lineage: Eukaryota > Metazoa > Chordata > Mammalia > Chiroptera > Emballonuridae > Rhynchonycteris > Rhynchonycteris naso. Next base: position 19,531,406 of record CM073003.1, read on the forward strand.
TCCCCGGGGCCTCAGCAGACAGCTTCTTGACAGGCCACTCACGGCTCTGCTCCAACCTCAGCATCCTCCTGGCCGTGCCTGACTGTCCCCTGCAGCCCTGAGCAGCGGCAGCCTCCCTCTCTCCTACAGCTCCTCCTGTCACTTTCAGTGAGGACCACTGCCAGGCCTGAAGTATGAAGCATCGCACTTCCACACGTGAAAGTTAAAAACAAAATTACGTAAAATGGCTTAAAGTTTGTATGGAGGCTCAAGCTAAAATAGCATCTTTCCATGTGACTTGAATGAGAAATGTTCAATTAACTTATCCATCTATACATATTTCTTAACGTCCTTTTGTTTGGATGGGAGGGGTCTGCTTTGCTGGGGGCTCAGCAGACATTTACTCGCTTGCCATGTCATCTGACCCATCCTGGGCTGCCCTAGTCTACCAGCCTTGTCTTGCAGTGGGCGCTGCCATTGGCTCCCTGCCTTTCCTCGTCCTCTCCCTCTGATCAGACCTAGACCTGTAGAGTCCACTCCTCCTCTTAGAGCCCTCCGTCCTTCTCTCTTCCTGCACCTACTGTCCCAGCTGAGGCGTCAGGAGAATCACAGAATACCCAAGACACCTAATTCCAACCACCTCACTATGACAGAGACTGGAAAGGAGTTCCCAAGGTCACATGGCTAGTGAATGACAGAGACCCAGTCACCTTGGCAACCCTGTCAACCCACTCTGGCCCATTAAACCCACTGGCACTCAGCAGTCGGGTTTATCCCCGTGCTGCCTCCTTTGCTCAGACCCTTCAGGGGCTCCCCATTGACCTCCAAATGAAGTTCAGTGCCTTCAGCTGGCTTCAAGCCTCTCCACTATGTGTTCCCAACACCTACCTCAGCAAACCTGAATCACAGACCAAAGTATACTCCCCGAAACTTCACATCTACCATCAACACAGGATCAATAAACACCCAGACATTCCTCTTATCAGTCACCATCTCTCTGAGAAAATGCCACTCTGCTGCCCAGTCCCACATTCCACCCTGAGGCCAGCAGGTGCCTTGGTGGGGGGCAGCTCGGTGAGGGGACAGGTGCTTCTCTGTGCACCAGAGTCGGCTGTCCCCTGCTCCAGGCTCCACCACTGCCGCTGGCTGACATTAGATAACTGACTTAACCCTGGGCTTCAGAGGGCTGTTTTGACAATTAAATGAGATCATACTCAATAAAAATAAGCTAGTGTTGCCATTATTATTACTACTATCATAATTCATTAGGCACGGTTATTGTTGTTTGATAATATGTCACTGCTCCACTCTGTGATGACTGCAGTGGCCACCCAGACTTCCGCAGCCCCAGCAAGCTCCAGCTCTTGTGGAACAGCTGACTTGATCCTGTCAGCTGTCTCTCCGCCTTCTTCTTCCCCCTCCTCAGCACCAGAAGGCTGGCTTGTGGGGAAATCCCCTTGGGGGAGGGCGCAGCTGTGGAAAGAAAAGAACAAAGAGCAATTTGCTAGTGGGTGTGCAGAACAGGCCTGGGCCTGAGCCAGCCAGTGACACTGACCAAGATCCCTGCCAAAGGGCACGGTCAGCATCCTGCTCCCACCCCCAGTGCAGCCACTCCTCGTCCACCGCCCTCCCCCCCACTCAGCCCTGCCTCGCACTCATCCGTACACATGTGCATACACACCCCCACATGCATGTGCACACATGCAGTCACATTAATGTGCACACAGGAACACACGCACATGCATACACATAAGTGTGCACACACAGGCGCAGATCTCCCCTGCATTCTCCTGCCACCCCCTGTCCCCACTGCTTCCATCAGGGCTAATTGAGCAGTAGGTAGCTCAAGACAGTATTTATCATCAGTGATGGGCGAGGCAAATGAAATTCTACACCAAAAGTAACAAGATGATTTTCCTGCCATGACCTGTCACTGGTGGCACCTTCTTGGGCTGCAGGCCCTGTGCATAGAGCGCGTGGGTTCAAAGCCACAGCTCCCTTTGCATGGTCGGGAGGGAGGATGACCAGTGCACAGCAGAGCAGGCCCAGCAGGGCGGGGCTGCTGCCCAAGCCCAGAAGGGATGCTCGCACTTGCGCAGCTGGAGTTGGGGGACTTCCCAAACCTGTGCCTGCATCCATCCCTCACAGGGCCCTGCACTTCCCCTGTCACCAGGACATGAGGCCTGGCTGTGGCCGCAGCGCTGACCCCAGGCTGCCTCTGCTTCCACCCTCATTACAGTACTGTTCCTGACAAGCCGTGGAAGGTTGTGTCTGAGCCCCTCCCCCGCTGCCCGCAGACAGCCACCGTCAGCTCAGCACAGGCCCTCTCCTGCGCGGCATTAAACTGCACTGTGAGAAGCACATGTCTTTGGGCTGAGCTTTCGGCAACAGGAGTATCCCTGCAGAGGGGATCCCCGAATAAGTGAACGGAATTCTGAAGTATTTCCCAGACAGAGAAACACGGGTGAGATGTGTGAGACACCGGGCTCCAGGAGGAATCTGGGTTTGGGCGTGGCAAGGGAGCAGGGCTGAGTAGACGAATGTCTGCTGGACCAAGGTCGCCTTGCTTTTTCCCTCCACTGCTCATGAGCGTGGCCGAGCAATCAGGGCCACCCATCCTCCACCCCTGAAAATGCTCAGAGCTTGGTCTCCTCCGGCCCCACCTTTGGCCACTGTCAGCCTGACAGGAGATGGCCGCCCACTCGGGCCTCGATCCAAGCCCATTCCGTGTAGACAGGGAGCCCAGCAAACCAGGCCACCCGGGTAGGAAGACATGGGGCGGGGGGCTGAGCACCTCTGCCCACCCTCCAGCCCCTGGGCCTCCTGCCCTGCTTCCGAGCCAGCCCTGTGAAAGCATGTGCTTTCCAGGGAGATTCTGGTTCTAGCTCCGTCTGATGAGAACTCAAAGACGATACTTAGAAAGTGGGGGAGGGGGTCACAACGATGCCCATTGCTGGCTCCCAGCCAGAGCTGGCATCACAGAAAGGCACAGCACAGGATGACCAGTTGACTCCCGCCTGAAGCCCTGCTGTCCCAGCCGGTCAGCACCTCCTTTTTGCTTCCTGAGCCTGAGGAAAACAGGTCGTGCTCAGGCTGTTTCACACTGCCACCCTGAAATGGCTCAGTTTAGTAGGGGATTTCCCTGCTTACAACTCCCAAAGGGCACAGCCATGCAGAAAAGATGACTATCAAGCCACTTACTTGTCTTATACACGTGCACATGCGCACACATGTGCACACACATATGGGTAAACCAGCAAAAACGACAGGCTCCTTTTCTCTAGTTTCCAGGTATTTTTAAGCTGATGTTGAAGATTAGGGCTTGTGTGTGTATGTGTGAGTGTGCGTGGCGGGCGTGAGTGTGTGTACATGGGTCTGGTAAGAAGGGCCTGGAGGGTGCTTCCGTATGGAAAGGGCACCACATTTCTTAGGGTTCATCCCTACTGCTTACCAGAGAGCAGGTCAACCTCCAGAAAGTACCTCCGACATCAGTGAGGTTGCACAGAAGCTGGGTCTAGAACAGACGCATGCACACTCCTTGGGGGAACCTGTCCCAGAGTCACCCCAAGGACAGGAAGCCAGCGAACCCGTAAAGGGCAGACCTTCCCGTGAGTGCTCAGCTGATCCTCACACAGAGGGGGGTGAGAGGCCTGGGCCTGTGCAACCCCCCCCCATCCCCACGCCCCAGCCACTGCCCGTGGAGGTGTGCTGTGGGCTCAGGGGCTCTTGGAGCTGAGGGCCAGTCTCAGGGAGCCTCAACTGAGAGCTGCAGCCACTACACCCCTCCTCCTGGAGGGTGGTCTGCCCCCACCACAGCCTCTCTCTCTCTTCTCCCCCCTCATCTCTGTCCCCACCTCTGAACCCTGCACTGCAAACCAAAGCGGTATGGATGGGGGCCTACGTCCTGGCTCTCGCCACCCCACCCCCAAGTCCTCACGGGATGGCACCAAGACCCAGTCAAGTGTCCTGGGAAAAGCTGAATTGCGACTGACATGCACAGCGCCCCTCTTCCTGTCCCCTAAAGACAACTGTGCAGAGATGCTCATTGATGCTCACTGCCAAGGATCATTCTTGTAACTTGGGCAAGTATCAGAGAAAAAAAAACAACGTGTTGAATCTCCCCAGTGTGCTCAGTGACAGGCACTTTTGAGAACTTTCCGGATGCCCCCAGCAAACATCCCCTAGTGAGACAGACAGACACCAGGCATGTGCAGGACAGCTGGTGTCACCAGAACTGGGGCTGGCAAGGACGGAGGCTTGGGGCGTGCTGTGCTGTGTTGTTCTGTGGTCGCTAAGAGCCAGCCCAGCTGCCGGTAACCTCTGAGCAGAGGCCCAAAAGCCAGCAGCATGCCCTTGGCCACAGTGAGCGCTCAGTCCTTGGCAGAAGGCTCTGGATGGGGAGTCAGACTTCCACAGGTTTCATGGCTAGTTCCCTAAGTGAGCTTGAGCAAACCCCTTAACCTCTGCAGTCCAGCTTCCCTTACCCACATGTCATAAGGATCAGGAGCATCCTTGGTGAGGGCTCTGCCCTCGTGCCGCTGGTGAGGCCATCTCAGGAAGTAAGTGACAGAGGAAGTGGCCATTTCCAGGCTATTGTGCTCTATACAGAAAAGAAAGGACAGACTGTAGACAAATGGCTGCATGATAGGGAGGTGGCGTAGGGAGGGCTGAGGGCTTGCCTTTCAACCGCCTATGGAAGCAAGAAGAGGTCATTAAGCTGCTTCAGACTCCTGGGCAGGATACAGGGGCTGGACTGGCACAAGGGGAGGGTTCCCCATGCTTCCTGGCCCAGGAAGGGCAGGCACCATAACTGGCCTCCCTTTCTCTCAGAGGCTCCGGGAGGAGGGAGGCAGCAGCCCCAGACTGTCGGGGAAAGCACAGTGGTTATGCAGCCCCAGGTCTGTGCACTGCAGGAGTCATGGCACTCCTATGCTGGGGGGCACGCTAAGCCCCCTTCACAGGCTCCCTGAATGACCAGGACACTGTCAAGGGCCACCTCCACGGCTGTTGGCCGTTGAAACAACACTTTCTCAAGATTCTCACTTGGTGGTCTTTTCCCCTCACCATCTTCCAGTCTGTGCCCCCTGAGGCACCAGGACAGGCAAGGAGGGACGGTGACATCTCAAGAGTGATTACCTCTGCCCCGCCCAGATGCCGACGGTGCTCACGAGCCTGGCGAGGGTGCTGCTGGATGACCTACAAGCTGGCTTCCACCCCCTGGAGGCCACCAGGCAGTGTCTCTGCTGGGGAAGGACCAAGGACGTTGACAGGGCCGTTCCACTGGGACTGGGTGAGTCCCTTGAGGTTGCACAGAACTGGGGTGGGTGGGGGTTGTACAGTGCAGAGCGGAACAGCAACTAGTCAGGGCCTGTGCTCTGGGCCTGGCTGGACCTCAGTACATGCTGCCTTCAGGAAGGCGGACGGCTGCCCCGACAGCACTGGCCTGGAAGGAGTCGGAACACCTCTTCCTTCATGGCTCCTCCAGATGGTAAGCTTCCTGAGGATGCTCATACCTTTCAAATCCCCGCCCAGGACCCAGCCAGGAGGCGTGCGCTGAGCTGAGTGGGAGGAGTGGGGAGAGGGCTGAGCCCCAGCTGCTCTCAGGACTGGCTTTCTGGTCGAGGAGACACAAACATGAGTGATTGTGAGGTGACTGTTGTCATGTGGGGAGCTGGGAGGGGTCAGGTGGAGGAGGGATGCTCTCAGCTTCTAGTCCAGTCTTCTTTCTGCTTCATTAGGTAGTTTAAGGCCCTAGTCACACCTTAATTACATAGGGGGAGAGGGGGAGCTAGGGTTGGTCTCCCCTCCCCCAGCCACACAGATTGCCTGGAGTCAGAGTCTGGTCCTTGGGAAACTGCCCGGCAGCATGGCATGGGCACAGGACAGGCCCCAGCAGTTCTAGCTTTCTGCCCCTGGGGAGTCAGGGGCTCTTAGCTCCTCTCCTCTTTAGTTAACACGGTACACCACCTGCATTTCAGGGGCTTGCTGCTGTCTTCCGGCTACCCACAAGCACCACACACTGATGGCCCAGACGATGGAACTTTTTTATCTCACACTGTGGAGCCAGAAACCTGGGATCAAGGTGTGGACAGGGCCACACCCCCTCTGAGGGATCCAGGGGGTGGTCCCGGCTCTCCCAGCACCTTGTGGCCGCTGGCATTTCCCAGCCTGATCACAGCAGCATCCTTCCAGCCTCGCCTCAGTTTCCGTCTTCACCGGGCATTGTTCTTTCTGTGTCTCTCTCCTCTTCAGTAAGGACACCGGTCAGATTGGATCCAAAGCCAACTCACCTAACTAATTACATCTGCAAAGATCCCGTTTGCAAACAGGGATCGTTCTGAGGAACTGAGGCTCCGATGGCAACACCGCTACTGAGGGACACAGCTCAGCCTCTCACCGAGGTGTCGGGAGGTCTGAGACTAAAGGCCACCGCGAGGAGTCGCTGTGCGGGCCCACTGAGCATACCCACTGGAGCAGAGCTTCCAGACCGGGCAGGGCTGGCGGCTCCAACTCCTCGGGTGTGTAAAGTTTAGGAAAGGGGTGTGCCCGGGTGGGGAACTCACTCAGAATATACCGAGGTCCCAAGAGTGGGGAGCTGTGGCCCGACCCCTTTGAAGTGCAAATGCAGACCCCTGGTGCAGCCCTCCTGGATTATCTGGCCTGGCATCTGCCTCTGGGGCAGCCATCGGAAGTGCGCCGGCCAGCTGCTCCCTCTCCTGACGGGCCACCGGCTGCGGTCAGATGGCTGAGGCCCAGGCCCCGGGCAGTGCAGCAGTCACCACTAAATGGAGGAGGATTAGGGGCTGAGTGTTCAGTGTGCTGGCAAGCTATGCCTGCCACCCCATTTGCTGGGCTACCTGCTGTCTCGCCGGGCTGGGATGATGGGGGAGGGGAACAGAGGCCCTTTGTCTAACAGGCAGCCCTGGGGGGCATCGGGGCTCAGTCACAGAGGGGTTATGATAAGATTCTGATTAGTCGTTGTGATAAGAATCACAGATGAGCAAGTACAGAGGTCCTCAGTGGCAGAAGGGGCCCCAGCTGGCTTCTCCTGTGACTGGCTTCTCCTCAAACCCAGGTCCCAAGCCAGCACCCAGACAAGGGGTGTCCTGCTCCAAAAGCCACCGGAGCTTGCGAATCAGAGCAAATTTGGTGGCTGCTGCTAGTAATCAACCTCTGTGGGGCTTTTGTCCAGTTCACTAATGTAAGCCTCAGTTTTCTGATCTGTAAAATGGGAACCATAACGACTACTCGTCAGTCATGGGAGCAGCGTGACAAAGTGAAGGTAGCACCTGTTAGTCACTCCCCAGGGTGAGCTCAGTGGAGAGGAAGACGCAGGCCATGGCGCTCTCGCGCTCTCGGGTGAGCCTGCTGCTGGGCTGAGACCCTGCAGAGGAACGAGTGTCCCTTTCTTCTTGCCCGCCTCCCACGTACGTACCTGCTCCTCCTCAGCCCTGGTCACTCCATCACTTCGCAGGGTCGCTGGCCTGTTTCAGAGTCCCAGTTGGGATCTGTCTGGGCTGAGGTTAACAGACTCCAGTCCTCAAACAGCTCGCAGCCTGAGGGTAGACAGGCATCACCTGAAAGGCAGGGCCCACCCAACACCTGCATCAGTGGTCAGTGACCGAGCCAGCCACTGGTGGCTGGGCCTTGGGCTCTAGGGACTCTCTCCTGGGCATGCTCAGCGCTGCCTAGGAGTAAGGCCAAGGCGGCCTTCCCCCTTTCTAGAGCCTGTTTTTGGGGAAGGGCACCCTCAGTTAGAGGAGACAGGGCTATGCCACTGAGACTCTGGAGCTGATACCAGCCTGTGCCTTCCTGGGCCCCTCAAGGACCCGAGTGCTGAGCCACAGCAGACTGCAGAGAAGGGACTGGACCTGGACCCGCATGTGTCTTGAGGCTGCCGTCACAAATTACCACTGCCTGTCCTAAACAACAGGAATGTGTTTCCCCCACAGTTCTGGGGGTCCAAAAAATTGAGATGTCCAAGTCATGTCCCAAATCAAGGTGCAGGAAGGGTTGATTCCTCGTAGGGCTGTGTGGGAGGAGCCACCCGAGGCCCCTCTCCCAGCATGCGGGGAGTCCGTGGCCTTCCTTGGCTGGGGCTGCCCCTCTCAGTCTTCACATGGTGCTCTCCCTGTGTCAGTCTCCACACAGCAGCCTTTACTGGGACACCAGTCACGTCAGGGCTCTGCTCCGGTATGACCTTGTCTTAATTTAACTACCTGTATCTGTACAACCCTATTTCTAAATAAGGTCACATTCTGAGGTGCTGGGTATAGGACTTCGGTACAGGAATTTGGGGGTATGCGTCATCTGTCATCCCATAACAGGACCTTGAGGGGAGAATAAGATTTTGTGCAGAAAATGAGCAACCTCTTGTGTGATACCAAAGCCAAGATAAGAGAGCTGGAGGTTAACACGTTTAGGAAAAGGCGAAGAAACCAGTGTGCCCGGGCCCCCAGGGCTGAAGCGGAAGGAGGCTGTGCTCTCGCCACACCTGTCTGCCACCCGGGGAGACATGGATGGCCAGCCGCAGTCTGGGGTTTTGCACACAGTCATTGGGAACCACGCAGAGGTTGCCTGTGAGTGAGTTAAGAGGACAGGGAGAGAGGTGGCCCAGCCCGCCCTTGGAGCCCTGCCTCTGGGAAAAACACCAGGTGAAGCCCAGCTGGGGCTTCTGATCCAATTACTGTTAACCTCCATGCCTCCACTTCCTCATCTGTCAAACAGCTATGTCTGCCTGGCAGCCTGGTTTCAGTAATTAAATTGAGTGATTCTATGTTTCTATCTCAGGCTGGCACATAGTAAATGTGCACATTCCGGCCATTGGAAGGCAGTGCTAGGGGAGTGGGTGTCCTGGGGAGTAGGCACACGGGCATTGTGGGAGTAGACACATTGAGATGACAGTGAGAACGAGAGGGGCAGAGGGGGAAGGAAGCACTGGGTGACTTCCACTCAGGCTTTTGACAGGACTGCAGGAGGGACCTGTCCTCAAGGGCACAGGGACTAAGGTGCCAACCTGCTGCTGAGAACACTCTTTTCCTAGGCAGTCGACTGACACCTTGTGGTGGGTAGTGCAAATGCAGGGCTTTAAATTTGATTATATTTCTGACAGATTTATAAGCACTGTCACCTGCAGACAGACACACAGACAGCCCTGCTAAAAGCAAATGGCTGATCACTGAATGACCAAACGGGATCCCCAGCTGATGACGTGTTCAAGCCATGGTTTGTGGTGGTTTTGCCCCTAGGGCCAGGCTGATCTCAGAGCAGGCCTCAGAAGAGCCAGTCCTTGTTGTGCCCTTAACAGTTCCCTCCTGTCAAAGCTCTGAGGCCTGCCGCTCGTGGTCCTTCCCCACCCCCAGCCCCAGCCCTGGAGGAAGCTGCGTCCCTGCTGCCGCTTGGACAGTCACTGCCTGCCTGACAGGTGAGTGTGTGTGAACTGAGGAAAAGGGGCAAGCGGCAAAGAGAGCAGCTTGAGGTCACATCTGACCCTTTCTAGAAACTGACGGGGCCCTGGCTGGTTGGCTCAGTGGTAGAGCGTCAGCCTGGCATGTGGATTCCTGGGTTTGATTCCCGGTCAGGGCACACAGGAGAAGCGCCCATCTGCTTCTCCACCCCTCCTCATCTCCCTTTTGTCTCTCTTTCTCTCTCTCTCTCTCTCTCTCTCTTCCCCTCCTGCAGCCTCGGCTTAGCTGGAGCAAGCTGGCCCTGGGCACTGAGGTTGTCTCCATGGGCTCCTCATTCCAGTTTCTGTCCAGGTCTGAGAGGAAAGAGCAGAGGCTTCCTGTGGTGCTATTCTATTTTGTTCTAGAAAGGGAGCTCACCACCTACAGAAAACTGATCAGGAGGAGAGCCAGGAGCTTGGCAATGGCCTTGCCTTGGGAAAAATGGTTCACTCATTGCCTAAGTTCCTAGAATCCTCGGGTCACAGCCTCTGGAGTTTGATTTGATCGTTTACGAAGGGCGAAAAAGGGCCAGATGCTAAGAAAGAAGTTTCACTGTGCTCCCAAGAGGGATACTGAGCACACGGCCCAGGTCGAGCCTGAACTCCTGGAATTTAGAAATGACATGGGTTCCCACCTTCCCCACCCAACTGTGGACTTGAAATACAGAAGCCCATCTGTGCAGAGTAGAGTTCCAAAACAAACACAAATGAGCTAAAAGGGTTGGAAATTTTGTGGTAACTCAGTTTACATTAACAAAATATACTTATTTTTTATGCTTTTAGCGAGAGAGACGAGAAGCACCAACTCGTAGTTATGTCACTCTGTTCATTGATTGCTTCTCATTTGTGCCTTAACCAGGGGCTCCAGCCAAGCCAGTGACCCCTTGCTCAAGCCAGAGACCGTGGACACAAGCCAGCGACCTTGGGCTTCAAGCCAGTGACTTTTGAGCTCAAGCCAGTTACCATGGGGTCATGTCTATGATCCCACGCTCAAGCTAGCAACCCCTCACTCAAGCTGGTGAGCCCGTGCTCAAGCTGGTGACCTTGGGATTTTGTACCAGGGACTGCAGCGTCCCAGGCCAATACTCTAGCCACTGTTCCATCACCATTTAGGCATAATATACATTTTAATGTGTAAGTAATCAAAGCTCTCCCCTTTCCTGTATTGAAAGTTGGGACAGTGGTTTCCCTGGGGAGGGAAGGAGGGAGGGGAATAATCGTTCACTGGAAGAGGGCCTGACGGTGGCTGAAAATGCGTCTAATGAGTTGGGTCTGGTCCCCCACGAATGGCCCTTTGTGAAAATTCATCAAGTTATACATAAATGATTTGTGTAATTTTCTATGTACGTTACTGTAATAGAAATGTTTTCTTTAAATTAAGGGGTTTTTATTTTATTGTATTTTTTAAAAAAGAAAGAACACCCTGTGCTAATGAGGACACAATGAAATGAACACTTACACTCTGATGGTGAGACCGTAAGTTGTCATGAGGATTTTTTTAAAAGCAGTTTGCCAATATAAGTCAAGAGCTTCAGTAGTGTTAATATTCTGTGTCGTATACTTTTGGAAATCTCTTAAGTAAATATCTCAGGATACAAGAAAATATTTATATATTAACAATATATATCTTCACAGCATAAATGAGAAGTTGACAATATCCTCCATGTTAAACAATAGAAGAAATATGGCATGTAATATATATACGTATTTTAACAGAGACAGAAAGAGGGATAGATAGGGACGGACAGACAGGAACAGAGAGAGATGAGAAGCATCAATCATCAGTTTTTCCTTGAGACACCTTAGTTGTTTTTTGATTGTTCTTTCACATGTGCCTTGACCGCAGGCCCTCAGCAGACTGAATAACCTTTTGCTGGAGCCAGCGACCTTGGGTCCAAGCTGGTGAGCTTTGCTCAAGTCAGATGGGCCCGCACTCAAGCTGGCAACCTCGGGGTCTCAAACCTGGGTCTTCCGCATCCCAGTCTGACGCTCTATCCACTGTGCCACCGCGTGGTCAGGCGAAATATGGTATATTTATAAAGCATTATATAGTCATTAAATTGTCTGGATGCTTATAAGTGCAGCTTCCCATGCACTTAAGACAGGACACAGAACTTATTGGTCTTTAGTTTCAACAGTATTAAAGCACTTAGTCTCATAATAAATAAAGGTCTAGTTTTTGTTTTGGGTTTTGTTTTGTAAAGGAAGGCATTAAGTAAATCTTTAAAAGCACCCTAAATAAGGGTTCTGGAAGTTACTCATTTCCGGAGCAAACCAAACTGGTTTGCATTAAGAAACCCACCCTCACACCCTTGGGAATGAAAACTGGTGCAGCTGCTTTGGTAGTTTCGTGGTTCCTCAAAGGGTTACAGTGTTACCACACGTCCCAGCAACTCCTCGCAAGGCATACACTCAGGAGATGTTAAAGGTGCCCACATAAAAACCTGTACATGCATGTTCCCAGGAGAGCATTTGCAACAGCTCCAAGCCAGAAACCACCCAACTGTCCGTCAACCAAGTGGAAGGATAAACTGATTGTGGCCTATCCATTCAATGGGATAGTATTCAGTACTGAAAAGGTACAAAGCATGACATGCGCTTTGACAAGGATGAACATTGAAAACATCAGGCTGAGAGGCAGTCACAAAGGACCATATATTGTGCTTCCATTTATCTGAAAAGTTCACAATAGGCAATTCCAGAGGGACAGGTAGGTTAGTGGTTTCCTAGGACTGACCAGGTTGGGGGAGATGGGTACAGAATATTTTGGGTGGGGGGAGAATATCAAAATGTTATAAGACTGATTGATTGTGGTGATGGTTGCACAACTCTGCAATTATACCAAAAAACATTGAATGGCACACTTTAAATGGCTGTTTTGTATGGCACGTGAATTATATCTCAATAAAGCTGCTGTTGAAAAAAAACAACCCCACACAGTAGTAACCATGCGCCTGCATGACCTGCTGTGTGGTCCGGGCACAGTCAGGGTTTCAGGCCATGACCCATCAAAGCAAAATCTCCTGTCCACTGTGGCATGCAGATTGAACTCGGGATTCAATTTCTCAGGCCAGCCCTCATTGGCTTGAAACATCTTTCACACTCATGCTATTGTATCTTTCAGAATCCTCGGCAAACAGGTAGATAACTGCCTGGTGTTTTCACTGGGGTGTCAAAGCACTGGAGGCTGTATTTCCTGGGCTGAGTCTCTCTGGCTGGGCCAGAAGTAAGCATGTGTGTTTCAGCCTTTACCCTGCCCCTCCCTTCAGATGTGGTGAGTGGGGGCTTCTAGCTTGTCCCACTGCAGCCTGGTCTCTTTCCCTTCCTTCCTCAGGGCTCGACTGCCCCACTCCATTTCCTGAGACCTCGTGCTGGGAAGAGGGGAGCACAGGAGGAGGCACTATGGAGAACGGCCTCCTCCACCCTCTCTGAGGCTTCGATCCAAGCAGCTGAAGCAGACAAAGTAGGCAGCTGATGAGAAGAAAGAGCAAATTCTGCTACGGGACAGCAATTGCCTTCATCGCAGTTTAAGAAATCCAAACAAAAGAAACTTATTTGAAATTGCTTTTATTACATGAGCTGTGTTGTTGTAACTCTTAGACCACTCAGATTGAACCACATAGCTCCGTTTTCTAAGTGCATGTATTGAGGGTGTATACCTTACACCTCTCATCTTGACATGACTCCCATTATCTTGTATACATGGTCTGTGGAAGAAATAATTGCTGTAGGCTTTGGCTTAACAAGTGGGGTGGGCAAAGTCATGACAGTTAAGAGATTCTATAACAAAATGTTAATGGTTTCCTCAGTGGCAGGATTATGGAATTCTTATTTCTTTGCACTTACTTATACTATGAGTCTCACCAGAACAATAAGTATATGTTAAGTAAACAACCAGTGAAACCTCCCTAGTCCTAGGTTACACAGGAGAGCTACTGGGGAAAAGTACAACAGACCAGAGAACAGGATGTCTCGCTCAGCGCGTACTGAGGTTTCCAGTAACCTCAGCTAGAGCCAGAGTCCTGGTCACCATGGACGTTGGTCCTGAAGACCACGTTCAAGGTTTTCATGACCTCCGTTCCAGCTACCCACTTGGAAGAGAACTTGACTCTAAAAACATAAGTATAAAAGTATAAAGACCCCTGTTCAAGGAGGTTGGATCTGGGTCCTAAACCTATTCAGTTACTGAAGGTAAATAATTTCATCAGTGAGGGATGGTTGAAAGAATTAGAAATATTTAGACTGAAGACTTAGAAAAATGGCAACTCTCTTCAAAGCACTGGAAGGCTATCACATGGAGAGCCCTGGAGGACAGGACAAGGACATCCCTGTAAAGTTCTAGAGGTAAGTTTCACCTTGATCAAAGAGCTCGATCCCTGGAGTGGGCTGCCACCTGACACAGACCTACATTCACCAGACGCTGGGTATCACCGTTTCAGATCTGAAAAGGGTCGTTAGTGATCAGGAGAGAGTTAGACCAGTTAATCTGTGTGATTCTTCTAACCCAGATGTCCTGATTCCACAGGGCTGCTTGTGCCAATTGTTGCTTGTTTTATTTTTATCAGAGCATTTCCCTGATAGCCCCCTAGCTGATGTGTGGCTCAAACCAACCAACCCACCATTTGACCTCCCTGCTGCAGCTGCTGAAACCGCCTCCCCATTCTGGAGCTGGGTTCAGCTGGTGCCCCCTTGTGGAAATGAAGAGTACAACTGCTTAGAAAGCAATCAGGATCACGATGAGGCTGATTTCTGTACACACAACCCTCTTTCCTACCCCGCAAATCTTCACTTTTTGGTTTAAGCCCTGAAGTTCTTGGCCCTAGCCCATCAGGGCCTTTCATTTACACTGACATCACCATGAAATATTTATGTCCCATAAAAGACTGGACTTTTAGCCACAATATAAAGTTCTGGTTTCCACAGAATGGTTGGAATTGGCGTCTGACTGTCCAGGGTTATGAAGTAGATGTTAACACAGTGCTGTGGAAAGAGCACTAGACCACGTTTAAATGTTGAGGTTGTGGCTCACGTTCCTCCAGTCCTGTCACAAACTTACTGCGTTTATAAAGTGTTCTGGAGTTGGAGAGATCGTTTGGAGAAAAGCGGCCCGTCCTATGTTGTACTTACAGTGGCTATTCTCGGCACATGGCTGTGCTCCACTCTAGGCTGGGACCCCACGTGCCCACAGAGGCAGGCCAATCCCAGACCTTTTTACCTGGGCCTGCCACCTCAGGGGCAGCCACAGGCAGAGGTTACTCCTTTCTCTTAAAAGAGAACCGGGAACTGATCACAGAGGGGCCAACAGTTCCCAAGTTGCTCCGGTGCCTGAAAACATTTATCAAGTTTTCCAGGCAGGCTTTGCCATTCCAGCCGAGGACGCAAAGCCCTGTGACTGATGAGTCACTGGAAGAGGTTTCTCACTGTTTCTCGACATCGGCCACCTGCTCACTGTTGCCACTGCAGGGCTTCGTGAAGACGCCTCAGGGCAGCTGAGGACACCACATGGCATGAGTGCTAAGGTGGGTGTTCAACACCAAACCGGAAAACAGTATGGAGCAAAACCATAGTCAGTAACTGCGTGAGGAACGTGACTTGTATTTTGTGTGTTGTGAACTTTCAAGACACTTTAATGAAGAGTGAAGGAAAGCAAGGATAAAGCTGAACAGGCTATTAACGATTGTGGAAACTGACACCACAAGGGCATCAGAAACAACACCTTAGCCTACAACAGTAGACCGCTAATTACAGAGTGCGGCTGAGATCACGCAATGGTTTCAAGGAGTTTAAGGAGCAGGGGGGCAACCACCAATGTGGGCTGTAAGGACTGCTGCCCCGCAGGGCAGGGCTGTAATACCCTGACTCAGCTCAAGTTCCCACTTCCAGGAACCAAACAGTCCTCCACACTAAACAGAGGACAAAGAGTATTTTAAATCATCCTTTCAAAATGTAACTTTACATAAGTATATTCAGAATCTCTCCATGACAGCACATAATCTATTCCATCCTTTATAAAGACTGCATAATATTCCTTGTGTTAATTACTATAATTTATCTAATCAATCCCGTTAATGGGCATCTGAATCATTTCCAATTTTCTATATTACAAACAACAACACTGCAATAAAGCCCTTAGGAAACTCTATTAACTGACACTGACCAACTGTTTAGATTTGCTGCATGGGCAGGGCAGCACCATAAGTGTGAAGTCTGTGGGGGGCTGCAGGTGCTTGCCCTCAGGGCGGCAGACTGCAAACTGCTGATTGCCTTCCTGTTTGGAAGGGGCCATTGTTTGCTGGAGAAGGGTTCCGCCACCCCAAGCCTGTTTTGTTGCAGAGTGGTAGAGGGGTGGAGAGGGAGCTGAAGGGCTTGGGAGCCCTAAAATAAAGGGAAGCGGTTTTCCCTGCCTGTTTGCTTGTCTGCTATTACGAGACTAGTAAAGGAATGACCGACCATTTTCTGGCTCCACAATTCCTTTACTGTCTGCCCGAATCCAATGAGAACCTGCATGTGCATGGTCATGGCAGCGGCCACTGGCCTTACAGACTTCTATCCAGTCTGACATAAAAATGCTGAATTCCTCTATTTTTCTTTTATTTAAAAATTACAGTTGACATTCAATACTTTTCAATTTTAGGTGAACAGCATAGTAGTAAGACATTTACATAATTTACCAAGGGATTTTTTTTTTTATCAGGAATTTACCCCTGATAAATCCAAGTAGTTATTATAGTATTATTGACTCTAGTTTCTGTGCTGTACTTTACACACCCATGACTATCCTGTAACTACCAACTGGTACTTAATCCCTTCACCTTTTTCACCCAGTCCCCACTTGGCTTCCATTTGGCAAGCATCACTTTATTCTCTGTATCTGAGTCTGTTTGCTTATATTGTTCTTTCAATTCCACATGAAATCATATGGTATTTGTCTTTCTCTGTCTGACTCACGTCACTTAGCAGAATAGCCCCTAGGTCCATCTATCAGCGAAGCAAATGGTAAGATTTCATTGTTTTTTCAGTCGAGTAGTATATACCACCTCTTCTTTATCCAATCACCTACTGATGTACACTTATGTTGCTTCCATGCTTGGCTATTGTAAACAATGCTGCAATGAATATAGAGATGCTCGTTATATTTTTGAATTTGTGGTTTGGGTTCCTTAGGATAAATACATACCTAAAAGGGAGATTGCTGGGTCAGATGACAGTTTTAATTTTTGAGGGCCCTCCATGCTGTTTTCCACAGTGGCTGCAACAATATGCATTCTCACCAACAGTGCACAAGAGTTGCCTTTTCTCCACATCCTCGCAAACACTTGCTTTTTGCTGATACCCAGTGAGCGACAACTCATTGTAGCTTTAATTTGCATTTCTCTGATGATTAGTAATGTTGAGCATCTTTTCATGTCTGTTTATTATCTGTGTGTCCTCTTTGGAGAAGTATCTACTCAGTTCCTCTGACCATTTTTAAATTGGATTTTTTGAGTGTTTTGGTAAATTGTTGTTCTTTATATAAATTTTAGATAATAATCCATTATCAGATACATACTTGGTGAATATTTTCTCTTTAATAGGTAGGTTTCTTTTTCAGTTTTCTTGATGGTTTCCTTTGCTGTGCAAAAATCTTTTTAGTTTGATGTCCCATTTATATTTTTGTTTCCCTTGCCAGAGGAGAAATATCAAACAAATACTACTAAGAGCAATGTGAGAGAGTTTACCGCCAATTTTTTCTAGTTTTATGGTTTCAGGTCTTACGCTGTCTTTAATCCATTTTGCGTTTATTGTTGTGTATAAGAAGGTGGTCTCACTTCATTCTATTTTATCTGTCCAGTTTTCCCAAAACCATTTATTGTCTTTACCCCTTTGTATATTTTCTTGCCTCCTCTGTCATAGATCAATTAGCCATACTGACATGGGTTTATTTCTCGGCTATTTTGCTCCATTGATTTGTGTCTGCTTGTATACCAGGGTCATGCCATTTTGGTTACTATAACCCTGTAGTATGGTTTGGTATCAGGTAGCATGAGACTTCTAATTTCATTCTCTGTTCTTAAGACTGCTGTGGCTAGTCATTTGTGGTTCCAAATAAATTTTAGGAGTATTTGTTCTAGTTCTGAGAAATATACCACTGGTATTTTGATAGAAATTGCATTGAATCTATAAATTATTTTGGGTAGTAACGACATTTTAACAATGTTAATGCTTTCTACCCATGAGCACGACAATAAGACTTCCATTTATTTGTAGCTTTCAATTCCTTCCTTTAATGCCTTACAACTTTCCAAATATAGGTCTTTTATATCCTTGGTTAAATTTATTCCTGGGTATTTTATTGTTTATGATGCAATTATAAATGGGGATTGTCCTCTTATCTTTCTGCTAGTTTGTTATTGGTGTATAAAAATGCACCTGATTTCTGAATATTTAATTTGTACCCTGCTGCTTTACTGAATTCATTTATCAGATTCTAATTGTCTTTGGTGGAACCTTTAAGGTTATCTATTTATATATATCATGATTTTCATTTTTAAAACCTATTTTTTGTAAATAGGTTTTGCCTCAAAATATCATTTTCCTTCCAAGACTGGCCTGCTAAATTTTTATTGTCTATCAATAGTATTTTTAGTTTAGTGTGGGGAACTATCCTCTGTTGTCTCCAGTATTGGATTAAGCTAACTTTCCCTTACTAGTATAATGGAAATTTTGAAAAGCAATGTTTTGTTGACCTCAAACACCTTGCACTGTCACACTTGCTAAAAAGAAATCATTCTGGTGAGGTATTTATTACATTGTCTTAAAATATTTTTTAATTTACAGGAACCTCACAAACTGAAGTGACAGTCAGCTGCTGGAACACATTTCACATCAGTGAGTTAGCCTTAACTCTGAAGACACTGTTCTCCCATGAACATATTTTTGAAAAATTTGATCACAGTGAAAGTTCATATTAAAGCATAATTTTAATGGGTCTTTTAATCAGCTTTTATCACTGGTACAAAAAGGCACACAAAGGAAATGTTTTCACTAAAAATAAGGAACAAACAAGAGCACTACTTAACCAAGTAATTCTAAGTATTATGCAAGAGTAGTCAACCTGCCTTAATAAAGGTTTTTGTTTTTTTGTGTTTTTTTTACAGGGACAGAGAGAGAGTCAGAGAGATGGATAGATAGGGACAGACAGGAATGGCGAGAGGTGAGAAGCATCAATTATTAGTTTTTCGTTGTGACACCTTAGCTGTTCATTGATTGCTTTCTCACATGTGCCTTGACCACAGGCCTTCAGCAGACCGAGCAACCCCTTGCTGGAGCCAAAGACACTGGGTCCAAGCTGACGAGCTTTTTGCTCAAGCCAGATGGGCCCACGCTCAAGCTGGTGAGCTCGGGGTCTCGAACCTGGGTCTTCCGCATACCAGTCCGACGCTCTATCCACTGTGCCACCACCTGGTCAGGCATAAAGGTTTGTTAATAAAAGTAGCCAACTCTGAGTACCCACCATGGGCCAGGCGCTGTGCTAATGCTTGACATATACAATCACTAGAGCTTGGAATAACCCTAAAAGAAATAGAAGCAAACCAACTCAAACTTGTCAAACAACTAAGCAAGACCAGTTAGTGGCAGTACCAGGACAGGAACAGGCAACTGCCCAGTTCTTGCCATGACTGAGCCCTTTCCTCCACATTTCCTTCAAGTTGCTGTGTTGAGAAAAACAGGTTGTTCCCAACATGACATATCCTGGTGCTTTAGCCAGCGTGTCTTCTTGATATACTGAACATCTATTTAAAATTTTATTTGAGCCCTGGCAGGCTAGCTCAGCAGTAGAGCGTCAGCTCGGTGTATGGAAGTCCCAGGTTCGATTTCTGGCCAGGGCGCACAGAAGCACCCATCTGCTTCTCCACCCTTCCCCTCTATTTTCTCTCTCTCACTTCCCCTCCTGCAGCCAGGGCTCCCCTGGAACAAAGCTGGCCCCGGCTCTGAGGATGGCTCCATGGCCTCTGCCTCAGGCGCTAGGATGGCTCTGATAAAAATGGATCAATGCCCCACATGGGCAGAGCATCGCCCCCTAGCAGGCATGCCAGGTGGATCCAGGTCAGGCACATGCAGGAGTTTGTCTCTCTGCCTTCCCGCTTCTCACTGCAGAAAAATAAAAATAAATTTTTTATTTGAAGAAAGTTTTGGCTTGCTTCAATCTGTATTTCTTTTCCTACTTACACCCACTTTCATGTATGGCAGCCGGGTTCTAGAGGTCCAGAAAATGTTTGAAACAACGCTACAGAACACCTGAAGCAACTCTGAATATTGGATTGGACTAGTGTGTCGGAGGAGATATCACTGGAAAGAGCTTCAAAAGGGCAGCCCTGAAAAACAGCTGGGTGGGCCTGGCCGGTTGGCTCAGTGGTAGAGTGTCAGCCCAGCATGTCGATGTCCTGGGTTCGATTCCCAGTCAGGGCACACAGGAAAAGCATCCATCTGCTTCTCCACCTCTCCCCCTCCTTTCTCTTTCCCTCCTGCAGCCATGTCTTGGTTGGAGCAAGTTGGTCCCAGGTGCTGAGGATGGCTCCATGACCTCACCTCAGGTGCTAAAATAGCTCAGTTGCCAAGCAACAGAGCAATGGCCCCTAGTGGGTTTTCTGGGTGGATCCGGTCAAGGCACATGTGGGAGTCTGTCTCTCTGCCTCCCCACTTCTCACTTAAGAAAAAAAGTTAAAAAAATAACAATAACAAAAGAAACACCTGGGCATATTCCCTATAACCCAAAGGGCTAATTCACAATACTGTAATGGTGTTTCTGAATGGTAAATATATATGTTTGTGCTACTCTTTTTCTGATTAGAAGACACAGAGTCACTTTAGGTTATTTCCATTTAATTTAATATTTATTTCCATTTTATATTCAGATGTCACATTTTCTACATTAAATTATTACCATGCTGACTCCCCCAACCCCTCCACACCCTCAGAGAAGAAAGTGGAGAACTCTGCATGACCTGAAGGATGGAATGCAGAGAAGTTGCTATTGCACCCAACTAACCAAGAACACAGAGAACACAACGCAGATGTGGTGGAGTGCAGAGCAGACAGCTTGGGGCTCGCAGCAGAAGGAGTAGGAATTAAAGGGCTGAAGCTTTGAACTGCTATCACTTGGTGCCACAAGATTACTCTGAAGAGGCAGAGATAGGTCAGAAGGCAGGACCAAACGGGGTCTTCCCAAGGCTGTTCTCTACCAGTTTATAATACCCACACCAAGGAGGGCTTTCCCCTCCCAGCCCACCCTCAGCACCTGGCAAACACTTAAGAAAAGCCATCACTGTTGGCATGTCCCAATGGAGAATGGGTATAGGTTTTTCCTTTTTAAAGTGTGCCCACAATTCTTTCTAAGCACCAATTCCACTATTTGAATGATTCTTCTGCATGAAAACCTAGTAAGGATCACCAAGACACAGCACCTCACCACTATCAGACCAGCACCATCTGTGCAGAAGCTGCAGGACTTTGTCCTACTCGTTAACTAGGACAGAGCAGGTGGACAGTAAAAGCCATCTGCTTAGAGCAGCAGAACAAACTGAGAGGCACAGCAACAAGCGGACAGAATGCTCAGGAGACAGCCTCTGGACTCCTCTGAGCGCAGGCTCCTTCAGCCCTGCCCCGGCCCCTGCCCCCAATTTGGAGACCAAAGCACTGTAACTGCGGATAGAGACACTCCTGAGGGGGTGGAGAGGAAGGTCTGGGAGACCCAAACAATGAGGCATTATTAGGCAACCAACTACTGCACTATATACAAATACACACATCAGGAAGAAACTTCATCTCCATCCCTGCAGCTACTTTAAACAGCACTGAAGATCCAGGTTTTCTGAACAGGGGATATTTTAAAGCCTGTTAGCAGTTTAAGACATTGCAACACTGGCATAATATATCACCTATTCTTCGTTTTTAATTACCAGGTAACACGGTAAACTCAACACAAAGGAGGGGACCAGAGTGCAAAGGAGAAGAGGAAACAGAACCAGGACTTCACTAGAGTGTCGAGTCGGCGATGAAGCGGCAGCTAGTGCTTCGCGGAGTCCCGAGGGTAGAACTCAGTCAGGGTGCTCTGAGGGATTCTCTTCAGCATTTCTTTGGGGAAGATTCGGAGCAGCTGCCAGCCAATGTCCAAAGTCTCATAGACAGTACGGTTTTCATAAGGACCTTATAAAAAATTGAGATCAGGTGAATAAAGGCAAACTAGTGCCAACACAGCATGTTATTCAGGCAGCACCTGTGACATGAGTGGCACTGTGAGCATAGGGTGTCACAGACAGAGCGGTGAGGTCTTCCAAGACAGCAGGGGAGTGAATGTGAAAATGAGGCCAGACAGTAAGCACTGCCACAAATCAGAGGAAAAGGAGAGGCCCTTGGGCTAGAGACAACAGGCCAACCAACTGTGTGCAGGAAGAGGAGAGAGGAGCCTTTTTGACAACTGGCTAAATACCTTGGGCCCTGGAAACCAAACCCAGTGCTGTGTCCAGAGTGGTAAGAAAGAGTCCCAGCAACAGAGACAAACTGAACACAGGCTACATAGATACTCAGGAAGCCAGAAAGACCAGCTGAGCACCTGAATAAGTTGGTGGTTTTCAACTTCTTATTGTTTTTAATAGCAGAAATCATCCTTATCGTTCAAATAAATCTCATTTCTTAACTAAGGAATATGAGTGACTGAAGTTCCAGATTCTTTCTTTACCAGAAGAATTTCATTTTTACCTTTTCAGGTATTATGGTCTGCATTTAAAAAGAAGAAAAAAACACTTCTATATATTTTTGGAATTTTAACATTAATAAAAATCTATCACACAAATAGAAAAGTACACAAATCCAAAGGCTGTAGCTTCAATCATTACTTCAAAATAAACACATCTGCTCCTAGTAGCACTGAGGTCGGAAAGAGCAGCATTAGCAGGAGGCCAGGGAGAAGTCAAACTAAACAGCATGGGAACACTGCACACACCATGAGGCGAAACTGCCAAGGACCTGAGTACAGGGACACTTAATGAACACTACTCTGCAATAGAACCCAGGTAGTCAGGGAGACTGGCGAGAAAGCAGGCACTCACGGCCAGGGAGGATGAAACCAGAGAGGTGGACTATGCCGTAAGACTCAGTACAACCCAGCTCAGATAGTGGCCAGAAGTCAGTAGCTGCAACACCACCCAGGAACAGAAGAGCGCTTGCCCAGTGACTATAGTTGAGCTCACAGGACAATGCTTATGCCAGAGGGAGACAGAAACTAAAAAGGGAATTGCTAGGCAGGCAGGCAGCTGGAAAAAAATTTTGGTTCTGACCCTGCTGGGAGTCAGGGATGGTGGCATAGACAAAGACATCCCAGCTGAAGATGTGGGATCAGGGCTCCAGAAAGAGGGTAAGGGGCATACGCAGGGATTTAGTCAACAGCACAGGGAAAGCCAATGCTTGGGAGGAGACAGCACAGAAAGAACAGGCAACTAAGCCTCTGGGAACATAAACAATTAAGAAGCAGGAAGATAAATAAAAAAATAGGTGAAAACAAATGGATCAGAAGGTCCCACACCCCCAAAGCCAGAGGAGCTGGCCATGGAGAAGCTAGCAGAAGACCCCACAGTGAAAGGCAAGTGTAGGCAAGGAGACGGAAGTGGGAGCTAAGTAACGGTATGGAGTTGCAGACAGTGGGGAAGGAACCAAAGCACTGAGTGCAAAGATGTGACAGAGCTGAATGGCCATCTCTAATCAGAAGGGAATCATACAGAGACCAGGTACACTCTCTCAGATCAGGAAAGAGGCCTTCAAAACTGCACATGAGGCCATTTATGTTTGTAAAAGTCACCTTACCCTGAGCAATGAAGTTCCTTTCAAACTTCTGCAGAAATTCCAAGTACAGAAGATCATCTGAGGTAAGGGCTTCTTCTCCAACCACGGCTTTCATGGCCTGCACATCCTTTCCAATAGCATAGCACGCATACTGGAGAAGAAAGGATGACATGAACAAAGACTTTATAAATGTTAACAGTAATCTGGGTCACAGAAGTGTACTGCTTTAGCTATCTACGTAACAGACCACAGAACGAATTGCACATTATTTACAAAGACAATTTAGATAAATAAAGCCATGAAAGTATTAAAAAAAAATTATTACAAAGCAGTCCCACTCAAAAAGAAGTCTTCAGGCACGCAACAGACATTGCTACAAAGATACTCTTCCTCGAAGTGTTAATGAGCTTGCACTGTATCGAGCATTTGAAAATCAGAACTCCTATCAGAGTAATCCAGCCTGAAGTTCAATTCAAGAAAAACATTTGTGTATCAGGTGCACCATTTCTGCTTTAAGGCCGTGCCTGCTGTACAGTCTCATACGACTGTGGAAACCAAGGACTTCACAGAAGATACAGAGCTGCATCCCTTAGTGTTCCAGTGACTGCTTAACATATCCAGCAAAGAGTGTTCAAGTATCCTTTCAAAAATACTCCGTAATTATTACTAAGGTTACTAATAAAAACTTAAAACAGTCTTATGGCTTGGTTTTTATTTAGAAACTCTCTAACATAGCATTAAACTGGGTTTTGAGCACGTTTTTAATTTTGGTTATCAGCATCCATCTGAACAAAAAAAGACTGCTTGGTTCTAATAAATGTTTTTCTATTTCATGTGAAGCCTGTACAATTCTCTGTAGACAGGGAAAGAAAAGTGACATAGGAGAAAGAAAGGAGGTGCTAAACAGCAGAAAGAATGGATCAAGAAAGCTATTTACTTCTTTAAATGCCACCCTTGACACATACGTACCAGCTGGTTAGACACATCAGCATGGTCCTTCCTGGTCATACCTTCTCCAATAGCAGACTTCATTAACCGTGACAATGAGGGCAGCACATTAATAGGCGGGTAAATCTTGGGTAGAATGGAAGGGGGAAAATATTATATGTAAGTAAAAAATTCAAGTTTTACTGGTAATAAAGAAACATTCTTAAACTCATTATTATCCCTTACATTACATCAAACTGCCACACTTGTTTACCATATGGATTTTAACATGTTTTCCTAGTATGAAATGCTTTATGGTATAAAATCTTTCAAGAATCAAATCCAAAAAGTGAAATCTATGCAAGAGTACAAGATTATATGGCAAAACGGAATATTCAGTATCTGCCTACAGTATTAAACCTAAGTGGTCTTCTGAACTCTGACTCAAAACCACATATAAAATAAAAAGATTAAAAATAATCCACCTAAAAGCTGATCTATTACAAAACCATCAAAAATCTGTTTTTGATTATTCAGCCATAAAAGAGAATGAAATCTTGTCATTTTCAAGCACATGCATAGGCATTATACTAAGTGAAACAAGTCAAACAGAAAAAGATACATACCATATGATCTCACTTATATGTAGAATCAAGATAAAAAAATACACAGAAACAGAGCGGCTAAAAAGAAAAGAGACTCAAAAAGTCTGAGGAAACAATAAGAGTCCTCTGTGACAACAGAAAGAGAAATGACATCCGAATCATAGGGGTTCCTGAAGGAGAAAAGAGAATAAGAGATAGAGAAACTGAATGAAGAAATCATAGCTGAAAACTTTCCTAAATTGATGAAAGGAAAAGTCACACAAGTTCAAGCACAGAGTTCCAGTAAAAAGAAACCCAATGAGGCCTACATCAAGACACATCATAATTAAAATACCAAAGTTAAGAGATAAAGAAAAAAAACTAAAAGCAACAAGAGAAAAGAAGTCAATCACCTACAGAGGAGCCCCCCAAAAAGATGCCATCCGACTTCTCAACAGAAACACGTGAGGCAAGAAGGGAATGGCAGGAAATATTCAAAGTAATGCAGAACAAGAGTCTACAACCAAAACTTCTATACCCAGCAAGATTATCATTTAAAATTGTAGAAGAAATAAAAAGTTTCACATACAAAAAAGAAAAAAAATCTCAAGGAATTCATTACAACCAAACCAATACTGCAGGAAATGTTAAGGCGCCTGCTGTGAAAAAGAGCAAAGGAAAAAAGAAATTGAGAGAAAGAGGATTATAGATTTAAAGAATAAAATGGCAATAAGCAACTACATATCAATAATAATCTTAAATGTAAGTGGAATAAATGCTCCAATCAAAAGACACAGGGTAGCTGTAGGACCCGTAAATATGCTGTCTACAAGAGACCCACCTAAGAACAAAAAATACGCATAGACTGAAAGCAAGGGATAGAAAAAAAATATTTCACGCAAACGGAAAGGAAAAAAAAAGCTGGGGTAGCAATACTACTATCTGACAAAATAAACTTTAAAACAAAGGCTATAGTAAGAGATAAAGAAGGTCACTACATAATGATAAAAGGAGCATTACAACAGAAAAATGTAACTATTATAAATATATATGCACCTAATATAGAAGCACCTAAATATATAAAACAGACTTTGATGGGCAAAAAGGGCAAGATCAGCAGCAATACTATAATAGTAGGGGATTTTAATACCCCACTAACATCAATGGATAGAACCTCCAGACAGAAATTAACAAAGAAACAGTGGCATTAAATGACACACAACTGGATTTAATAGATAATAAGTCTTAATAAATTTAAGAAGATTGAAATTATATCAAGCACCTTCTCTGATCACAAGGGCATGAAACGAGAAATCAACTACAATAGAAAAACTGAAAAACATGCGAACACTTGGAGACTAAACAGCATGCTATTAAATAATAAATGGGTTAACAATGAGATCAAGGAAGAAATAAAAAAATTCCTCAAAACAAATGAAAATGAACATACAACAACTCAAAATTTATGGGACACAGCAAAAGCAGTCCTGAGAGGGAAGTTTATAGCATTACAGGCATGCATTAAGAAGCTAGAAAAACTCACTTTAACAACTTAACCATGCACCTAAGAACTAGAAAAAAAACCAGCAAGTAAAGCTCAGAGGAAGTAGAAGAAAATAAAATAATAAAGATCAGAGCAGAAATAAATGACACAGAGGCAAAAGAAACAGTACAGAAGATCAATAAAACCAAGAGCTGGTTCTTTGAAAAGGTAAACAAGATTGATGAACTTTTAACCAGACTCACCAAGAAAAAAACAGAGAGGACTCAAATAAATAAAATTAGAAATGAGAGTGGAGAAGTAACAACTGACACAGCAGAAATTCAAAGGATTCTAAGAACATACATACTATGAAGAACTGTATGCCCCAAAATGGAACAACCTAGATGAAATGGATAAATTCCTTGAAATATATAATCATTCAAAAATCAATCTGGAAGAATCAGAAAACCTAAACAGACCTATTACAACAAGAGATTGAAACAGTTATCAAAAAACTCCTAACAAACAAAAGTCCTGAGCCTGATGGCTTCACAGGCCAATTTTACCAAATATTCAAAGAAGAACTGACTCTTATCCTTCTCAAGCTATTTCAAAAAATTCAACAGGAGGAAAAACTTCCAAACTCCTTTTATGAGGCAGACATAATCCTCATTCCAAAACCAGGCAAAGACACTAAAAAGAAAGAAAACTATAGGCCGATATCCCTGATGAACTTAAGATGCTAAAATTCTCAACAAAATATTAGTAACTCGGATCCAGCAATACATGAAAAAAATCATACTTCATGACCAAGTGGGATTTATTCTGCAGAGGCAAAGCTGATACAATATTAATAAATCAATCGACGTGATCCATCACATAAACAAAAGGAAGGATAAAGATCACATTATAATATCAATAGATGCAGAAAAAGCATTTGATAAAGTCCAGCACCCACTTATGATCAAAACTCTCAGCAAAGTGGGAATACAGGGAACATACCTCAATATGATAAAGTCCATCTATGACAGACCCACAGCCAACATCATACTCAATGGGCAAAATTAAAAGCAGTACCCTTAAGATCAGGAACAAGGCAGGGGTGCCCCCTTTCACCACTCTTATTCAACATAGTTCTGGAAGTCCTAGCCACAGCAATCAGACAAGAAGAATTATCCAAATTGGAAAAGAAGAAGTAAACTTTCATTATTTGCTGATGACTTGATACTATACATAAAAAATCCTAGAGTTTCAGTCAGAAAACTACTGGACCTGATAAATGAATTCAGCAAGGTGGCAGGATATAAAAACAATATTCAGAAATCAGTGGCATTTATATACACCAACAATGTATTGTCTGAGAGAGAAATTAAGGAAATAATCCCCTTCACTATTGCAACAAAAAAAATAAAGTACCTAAGAGTAAATTTAACCAAGGAGGTTAAAGACTTGTACTCAGAAAATTATAAAACAATGATAAAATAAATCAAGGCAGATACAAACAAGTGGAAGCATATACTGTGTTCATGGATAGAAAGAACAAACATCATTAAAACGTCTATAATACCCAAAGCAATATATAAATTCAATGTAATTCCTATTAAAATACCAATGACATACTTCAAAGATACAGAACACATATTCCAAAAATTTATATGGAACCAAAAAAGAACACGAATAGCCTCAGCAATCTTGAAAAAGAAAAATAAAGCGAGGGAATCACACTTCCCAATATCATGTTATATTACAAGGCCATCGTACTCAAAACAGCTTGGTACTGGCATAAGAACAGGCAAACAAATCAATGGAACAGAACAGAGAACCCAGAAAAAAATCTATACCTTTATGGCCAAT
Organism: Rhynchonycteris naso; assembly: GCA_037038555.1. Classification (NCBI taxonomy): domain Eukaryota; kingdom Metazoa; phylum Chordata; class Mammalia; order Chiroptera; family Emballonuridae; genus Rhynchonycteris; species Rhynchonycteris naso. Next base: position 19,559,496 of record CM073003.1, read on the forward strand.
TGCTATTTGACAAAGGAGGTAAAAGCATACAATGGAGTAAAGACAGCCTCTTTAATAAATGATGTTGGGAAAATTGGACAAATATATGCAAAAACATGAAATTATACCACCAACTTACACCATTCACAAAAATAAATTCAAAATGAATAAAAGACTTGAATGTAAGTCATGAAACTATGATCATCTTGGAAGAAAACAGGCAATAAGCTGTCTGACATCTCTCGCAGCAATGTATTTGCTGATTTAACTCCATGAGCAAGTGAAATAAAGGACAGGATGAACAAATGGGACTATATCAAACTAAAAAGCTTTTGCACAGCTAAAGACAACATTACAAAATAAAAACAGAATCCACATAATGGGAGAACATATTCGCCAACACGTCTGATAAGGGGTTAATAACCAAATCTATAAACAACTTGTAAAACTGAACATCAGGAAAGTAAACAATCCAATCCAATCAAACATTGGGCAAACGAACTGAAGAGACACTTCTCCAAAGAGGACCTAGAGATGGCCAATGGGCATATGAAAAAATTTTCAACATCACTAATCATTAGAGAAATGCAAATTAAAACCACAATGAGATACCACCTCACACCTGTCAGAATGGTGCTCATAAACAAAACAACACATAACAAGTGCTGGCAAGGGTGTGGAGAAAAGGGAACCCTCCTGCACTGCTGGTGGGAATGCAGACTGGTGCCGCCACTGTGGAAAACAATATGAAGCGTCCTCAAAAAATTAAAAATAGAACTGCCCTTTGACTCAGCTATCCCACTTATAGGAATATATCCCAAGAACACCATATCACTGATTCAAAAGAAGAAATACACTCTCATGTTTATGGCATTGTTTACAATAGCGAAGATCTGGAAACAACCCAAGTGCCCATCAGTGGACGAGTGGATTAAAAAGCAGTGGTACATATATGCAATGGAATACTACATGGCCATGAGGAAGAAGGAAATCTTACCCTTCATGACAACATGGATGGACCTGGAGTCTATTATGCTAAGCGAAATAAGCCAGGCAGAGAAAGAAAAACATCATGACCTCACTCTTATGAGGAATCCAATGAACAATGTGAACTAAGAAATGGAAGAGAGGCAGAGAAGGGGTTACAAAGAGTCCAGAGGGAAAGGGGATGAGAAGAGGGGATCAAAGAAAGAAAAAACATTAATGAAAGTATATACACATAACACAGAGAGATAGAGGGCAGGATAGTAAATCATGGAGGGGGGGAAGGCGGTGGGGAGAAGGGGGCAAAGAGGGTATCAAGGAGAACACGGGGGTAGGGGGAGGGAGGGAGATATATTCAAGAAACACTTGTAACTATGTAAACACAACAAATTAAAATCAATTAAAAATAAAAAACCCAAACAGAAAAAAAGTCTGTTTTTGTATTAATAACAAGATTGGGAGATTATACCATTATGGAATAGAATGCCCAAAAAAGTTCTTTAAGACAACGGAATTCATTTTAAGGGACAATAAAGTGGAAACTTAATTCTTAATTCTATCACTCTTATCCAAAGCAGGATTTTGCAGTAAGTCCTAAATGTCATTGATCAGTTTTGTGACATTAAGCCAAATGACATAAAAAGAAACCAGTTTTATCATGGACTAAATGATATAAACAAGAGTGAAGTTTCTATGGCATCTCAACAACATTGTAACAAAATGACATTAGAGGACCTGCCAAACGTAGAAATGATAAGTTAACAGCCATATCGAAATCAATTTAAGTTGATATTCTCTAAAGTAGTAATTCCTAAGAGCAAAGTCCAAGTCACTGCAGGGCAAATCTGCAAGCTTTACGCACTGAGCCAGTGTCCAGTACCTGTCTGTTGTGCAGCTGTCTGTCCACGTAGATCTGCCCCTCGGTGATGTAGCCCGTCAAGTCAGGGATGGGGTGAGTGATATCTACCAGAGGAAGACATCTGACGTTAGTTAGTGCCCATCTCAGAGACAAGCCCACAGGATGTCAGTGTGTATCACCTCCAGCATCACCTAAAACCATGCTGTATAAAATTATTTTCTGTGATGATGAAAAAGTGCTCTATCTGCTGTAAACGTGATAGCCACCAGCCAAATGTGGCTACTGAGCAACAAAAACACATGGCTTGGTAACTAACTTCCCAGTATTTCAAATTTATTTTAATTAACTTTAGAATTTCAACAGCCAAATGTGGCTAGAGGTTTCCATGTTGGACAGTTTATGTGGTTGCACCGTAACCAGATATGTGTGGGCACATGAGGTAAATTAGCTACGCTCATAAAAAGTACTATTCTCCTAGTCATGTGATCTCTCCCCAAAATATTAAAAAATACTACATTTTAAACACAAAATTCCTTTGCAGAGATGTACACTGCCAACAGGGGGTATACTGAGAATATTCCTAGCTCATAAGCTATTTCCACATGGACAACAGAGAGATGCTAGACAAGTTAAGCGGCACCATACAGGCAGCACCAAAAGGGCCACACAAACCAAGACATTCTAAGTCTGCTAAATTGCATAAAGTAATTTTGTAGCTACTTTTGTGGAAAAAATAATTTTCAGGACAGAGGCAGCCTAGTGTGCCACTTAGTATGAATTATGAATTCAGACTGCCTGGGTTCTTTTTTAAGTTTTTTATTGATTTTAGAGAGGAAGGGGGGAGGGGGACATCAAGCTGCTCTTGTATATGCCCTGACTGGGGATCGAACCAGCAACCTCTGAACATCAGGATGAATGTTTAGCCAACCAAGAACCAGCAACCTCTGAACATCGGGATGAATCTTTAACCAACCGAGAACCACCTACCTCTGAACATCGGGATGAATCTTTAACCAACCGAGCCATCTAACAGGGCAGATGCCTGGGTTCTTGAGCTATCCCTTCTAACCTTGAGAGTTCACTTCATCTTTCTGTAACTCAGATTAGAGAACCCATCTCAAAGCTGCTATTAGGAACAAATGGATCAATATATATAAAGCACTTAGAACAGTCTTCAATTATAGTGAGTTATTGCTGTTTCTGGAAATATCTTGTAAAAGTGCTTCTTGAAAACTAAGGTCAGGACTAAAATTAGGCTGACAGTCACTGCTCCAGGAGCACCCAGAACACACAGGCAGACAGACAGTCGCTGCCCTGGGGGTTTCACACACACAGTGAAGGAAGGTCATTGTTAACCAGCCTCTCTGGTGATCCTTCTGCCTCTCAAGTCTTGTGATATTTACTATTTATGCTTTACATTTGACACTTAAGCTACCTTAAATTATTTGTGCACACATGTAAGAAAATATCATTGGACTGAACAACTTATACTAGGTAGAGACCATAATTCTTTTTTTAATTCCTTATGTCTAGACCAGTGTCCTGTGAACAGCAGGCACTTAATAGTACCTAGTAAATGAAAATTTTAAACTCAAATTATAAAGAAAATTGCCTTCTTTTCTTCTACAAAAGGAAAATGATAGTTATGAGCAGTTTTCAAATGAAAAATTTTATTCAGGTACAAATCACTAGTGAATGCAACCTCTTGGAGAATAGACTCTCACAGGAGCTTCCACTCAGGTTACCTCTCCTCAGAACCAAAGCCCTGTAAGGGCTGGGCCCGCCGCAACCCGAGGCTGCGCTTACCGTCGTTAGGCATGGTGAGAATAGGGATCTGAGTAATGGAGCCACCTCTGCCTTCCACTCGACCGGCGCGCTCATATATCGTGGCTAGGTCTGTGTACATGTAGCCTGGGAACCCTCGGCGGCCAGGAACCTCCTCCCGGGCTGCTGAAACCTGAGAGTGAGCCAGGGAGGGAGCGTCATACACCAGAGTGTGGAAGTGAAGCTTTGTCTGAACACAACAAACTACAAAGGTGGAATATTACCATTTTAAATAGTCTCTAAGAGATCATTTAGAAAAATCTAGCAACATAAGTTCAAAGTATTCTGCAATGAAATGTTGACAATTAGGGACCAGAAGTCTTTTTGCTGACACCATGCTGCCATAACTCAAATCTTCAAATAGCCTGCCAGAAGAAAATGTGCTTGTGATTTTATAAATCAAAGGAAAGTAATTCTAAAAACAAAGAAAATTTCTTAGTTCACAAGATTTATTTCCTGCCAAGGAAACCGCCATATTTACATAAGCTAAACCTGAAAAGGTCAAAAGGGAAGGATATCTATACCAGGAGTCATTTGATGTCTTCTACATTCATTATTTAATCTTCACAACAACCCAATGAGGGAGGTAGTGTTGTTAATGCCAATTTATAGTTAGAACCAAAGGTCAGATAAATAATTTCTCATAATCACAGAGCCAGTAGTCCATTCATTGTGCAAAACAAGAACAGTCACAAATGCTCTTAGACACATGCATTGCAGAATACAGGCGTACCAGTTAACACACAACCACTAAAAACCCAAAAGCCTTAATGCCAAGTTCAAGCAGTATTCTGGCACCTCCAGAAGTGTGATACAGCAGTGCCACTCCAAGTGTGGTCTGCAGATCAGATCAGCTTTCATTAATGTGCAATGAGGAAATACAGAAGACAAGTAAAGCATTTAGGAAATGTTAATGGCAATTTAACAGAATAATTTTACATCTGATGAATCAAATTTAAAAAATCTCGGATTGTAAATTATATATTTATTTCACTTTGCTAATAACTCATTTCCATTGTATTTTAGAAAAGTATTAGTCTGTAACAGGTGCAGGGTGGAGGGAGACCTCGACGTAACACAGTAAGGGACAATGTGGATCCCAGGGAATTTTAAGAAGCTAGATATTTCTATAGCTCATCTCTTCAGAAGTCTTTTTCCTTTTCACATATTAAAAGAATAACTTACTCAAAATATCAGTAACTTGCATTAGAACACCCTCAACTGCTGGGTGATAACTCTAGAATCTTAATATTGTTCCTAAATAAGGTGGATTTTCCTTTCTGATTAAGGTATTCTGCTAATATATGAACAACGAAGTTTTAAAAACATCTGATTAAAGAAAAATGAAAACTTGCAAAGGGACACGATAACCCTGAAAATTAAGCCACCATAATTAAGCAAAAAGTTACCTCTCGAAGTGCTTCAGCATAAGAACTCATGTCTGTTAGGATAACCAATACATGCTTCTCACACTGATAGGCCAGAAACTCAGCTGTGGTTAGAGCCAAGCGAGGAGTGATAATCCGTTCAATACTGAAACGGAACATGAAGTCTTAAGTTACTCAAATAATAAGTTCAAAAACAAGAAAATGAACTCTGGAAATAACAGTACAGTCTCCCTCTAAAAGTTTTAAATAAATTGAGGAGGGTAAAGCAATTATTACTTTAAAAGTTCTTAAGTAAGGCAGAGTTATTTTATGTATTTCTATAATAGGAGTTACTTCTACAAAATTATTTTATAATTTCTCAAAACTATAGAGTTCTCAAAAGACAGAGAAAGCGAAGGAAGAAATGGGGGCCAGATTTCTCAAGAGGAAAAGATCACTTACTGAGTATAGACTGCATGCTAGGTAGTATGTGTCAGCTCATTTCATATGCACAACAAACCTGTGAGACAAGTACTGTTTCTCACACTTTGAGCCGCAGAGCTCAGTGGTTTACCCAAAGCTGAATAACTACAAAGATGTAGAGCTGGAATTCCAATCCAGTTACCTCATTCTCAAACCCATGTTACTTTCACAGTAGCATTTGTCCTACCTACTCTCAGGTAACATTTACTGATCTGAGGCGGGATGAACAGAAAGAAATAGCTCTCTTTACTCACGTAGGGTCATTAGCCAAGTTCAGAAAGAGGCAGACATTGTCCATGGAGCCATTTTCTTCAAAGTCAGATTTGAAGAACCGAGCAGTTTCCATGTTGACCTAAATATCAATGACTTCATCAGTGCTGGGAGAAGAAAAATTCTCAATCTGCATTTCTGACGAAGACCAAGCTCTAGATCTGTATTGTTCCTTCTTTTAAAATTTCAAGTACTTAAAAAATTTTCACTAAAGCTGAGAGTTGATAGCCTGCTTTGGGCACAAAGAATTATTCTTACATTTCATAGTCAAATGCCAAATCTGAATCCTTAGTTTGCTCAAAATGCCAAGTTGCAACTTCTCTACCCAGAGATAAATTCAATGATACATGTGTAATTTTCTACAGTGTTCTAATAACATAAGCAATTAATTTTATCTTTCATAATAAACCATAAAATAATTATACTTACACCCATAGCAGCAAACACAATTGCAAAATTTTCCTCACTGTAGTCTACTACATCTTTGGACTTCTTCACCAAGCCAGCCTGGCGACAGATCTGAGCAGCAATCTGAGGAGGAGCACCAAAGCACTGAGTTGAAGTCAAAAATAACATTTCTACAACAAAAAACTTTTAAATCTTAAAGTTTTTGAGGTTGTAACTATAAATGAAATTGGGATGTTTTAAAGTACTTTACCCAACAAAACTATTTTGTGTTTGGGGAAGACTCCTGAGAGTAAGCAAGAAGACAGCTATCACAGGTGGATAAAGATTCAATGTAACTAGATTACATAAACAGTGACACTGTGGCTTAAGGTTGGAAACCCTTTGGATTCTCACTAATGGGGAGCATTTAGAAGTTCCTCCTTGCTAAATTTCATGCCCAGCAGATCCCAATCGTCACCTCATTGTGTGGTAAGCCAGCAGCAGAGAAGATGGGGATCTTCTGTCCCCTGGCAATACTGTTCATGCCGTCTATGGCCGAGATGCCGGTCTGAATCATCTCCTCTGGGTAGATCCGACACTGAGGGTTGATGGGCTGGCCTGATGCATTTCCATAAAGAAAAAATTTAGTATGTCTGCACATGAAGACTAAAACCACACAAAACATTTCTTCCTTAAAATATCAGTTATTTCTGAAATCTGAAACTGTTATATAATTTTTTCCACTAGTCTTGCGTAGAGTCACAAAATATATGGTAGCAGAACTCAAGTTCCTAATAAAATAAAGGTATAGCAAACAACAGAGCAATCTTAATTTCAAAGCCATGGCTTTACTATTTACATTTCAGATATACTCTAGAAATATCTTTAAGATATTTTATATAAAATTTTAAGATTATCTCTAGGAAAAATAAATTTATTAAATAATAAAATAATTATGGAGCATATTGATTATCAGCTTAAAACAGATGTCTTCAAACTTTTTATAAAAACGGCCCACTTTTTTATAAAAACGGCAGTGCTGGTCTACCTGGTCCCTACCGCCCACTAGTGGGTGTTCCAGCTTTCATGGTGGGCCAATTGCGGTGCTGTTTGGTTGCTCCACTACTGCCCATTATGAAAGCTGGAATGCCTACTAGTGGGTGGTACGGACCAGGCTGACCAGCACTGCAAAAGTGGGCCGTTTTTATAAAAAGTTTGAAGACGTCTGGCTTAAAATATCACAACAATAACACTCGATTTGGCAAAGATATAAGCTTGATAAATACAGATCATTTTCCCCAACACACGGAAACTCATTTATAGTCCTTACCCATGATGTCAAGGAAATCTTCAGCCATCACAACAGGGCCTCTATCGATTGGTTTTCCTGATCCATTGAATACCCGGCCTGCAAAACAGTAAGACAGTAGAGTGGCTAATGACACAAATAAACATGATTTTTTAAAAGACTCACTCTATGGGAATATGTTGAAAAATAAACAGCTCTCTGCTCAGAGTGAATAATATCAACTTACCAAGCATGTCCTCAGACACTGGTGTCCGGAGAATATCCCCAGTGAACTCACAGGATGTCTTCTTGGCATCTATACCTGAGGTCCCTTCAAATACCTACCGAGAAAGAGAAGTAGTTGGGAGGGGAAAAGATCTTTAAGTCATAAGCATTTAAGTTTTTTCTATTAAATAACTAGTCCTTATAAAGTCAAATACACAAATGTATACTATTTTTAATATCACAATCACAACCTCTTGACAAGGGTCATACCTATAGGACATCAAATCCTACTAGCAAGCTAAAAATGTTTTTTACATTTAAGTAATTTCTTAAAATATTTATTCATTGATTTTAGAGAAAGGAAGACAGGGAGAGAGAAACATCAATTTGTTGTTCCACTTATTCATGCATTCACTGGTAGCTTCCTGCATGTGCTCTGACTTGTAACTGAACCTATAACCATGGCCTATCAGGACCATGCTCCAACCAACTAAGCTACCCAGCCAAGGCCTGGTTTTTACATATTTAAATAATTGTTTAATTTTTTAAAAAGAATAAAAATATGCATCAGAAACCTTAGGTGTCTCCATAAAACCTAAAACGTTTCCTATCTGGCCCTTGCTGACACTTGCTCTACATTACTTATTAGGAGAGCACGTTATTTGAGAAAAACAGTATTTCCCATAACAGGTAACATTAAGAACTTGGAATTAGGAGTAGACAATTTAAAGAAACAGATTCAGATCTCATTTTGGTTTCATCCCATAGCTGTGAATTCAGCTTTTCATCTCTCTCCTTCTATGTGATGATCTGCATCATTTTATCCATGGGAAAAAAAACCACTTTTATCACTGGAGCTATTTACCTAGAATGAACAAAAGTGGCTGACATTTGGCAAGAAAACATGCAAAAATAATTTTCCCCCCACAGCCAGTAAACAATCTCTAAAGATACACTAATTCAATGATGAACAGAAAAAACAAGAGGTGTTTTGTACGTTTTTGTGATTAGGAAAAAGTTCAACTGGCCAGGGTTTGAAAGTGGTGCTTACCTGAACCACTGCTTTGGAACCACTAACTTCTAAAACTTGCCCACTTCTCTTCGTGCCATCTGGTAATGTCAAGTGAACGATCTCAGCATATCTGGGAAACTAAAAAGAAAAAGACCAAGGATCAATAACAAACCACGGGGTTAGGGGTAAAAGCTCCCCCCAACTTTCCATATGCTCTATCTCAATCATACCATGTATCCATGTGCAATCCCCCCACCTCCACAACACAGAAGTATACCTGAGAGTCTATACCATCTTCAAGTTAGTTTAAGTCCATAAAATGCTAATCACTGGTACATACACTGGCAATCCAGAATAAGGTACAGAGAGAAGGGTCCTAAATCCATGAAAACACAGCAATTAAAATTTTCCTTCTGTGTATATTTTAAAGTTTTGAGACTACAGAAAGCTACATAACTTACAAATAAGCACGTTCCCCCTAATCAGAACTGATGTTTGCTGTGTAATTTGGGCTATGTGTGTAATCAGCTGCATTTGGGGTCAGGAGAAAAAATGCAACTAAATAATAAAAATGATTATTGTAATAAAATAATATTAATGTTCCCCCCTCAATGTAATTCTAACCAGGCAGGTATTCCTTTCATTCATTCTTAATATTTTAAAGCTTTTTATTATTATTATTTTATCTTATTTTTACAGGGACAGAGAGTCTGAGAGAGGGACAAATAGGGACAGACAGACAGACAGGAACGGAGAGAGGTGAGAAGCATCAATCATCAGTTTTTTGTTGCCATTGTGACACCTTAGTTGTTCATTGCTTTCTCACATGTGCCTTGACCGCGGGCCTTCAGCAGACCGAGCAACCCCTTGCTGGAGCCAGCGACCTTGGGTGCAAGCTGGCGAGCTTTTGCTCAAGTCAGATGGGCCTGTGCTCAAGCTGGCGAGCTCGGGGTCTCAAACCTGGGTCTTCTGCATCCCAGTCAGATGCTCTATCTACTGTGCCACCGCCTGGTCAGGCTCATTATTAATATTTTAAATACGTTTCCAAAAATATAGTGTGGTTTTATTTATATAAAGGGCATCCTGCAACTTTTGTTTTTCATTTGACCTTGTGGTTTGAATCTGTAATAGTAATATTTACCTTATCAACATAATCTATTAAAAGATGGATCATTATTTTGTATGATGTGAAGGAAAACACCGCTAATTAAACTATGATGGACCATGGACTGTAACTTGATTTTGGAAATGCTAACATGTGAATAAATGGGCATCTTAGAATTAATGTGAAAACAGATGTAGTGAAAATAGAATCAATGACACACTATTCAGTCGTTCTACCAATGGAGCTCAAGGTTGTTCCAAATTTATAGTTTCAAACAGGCTGCCCTGAAATTGTCGGAAGTGTCCTCATTCAAGTGTGACTGAGTTTCCCTAAGGTGCTTGGTTACCTAGTAGTGGGCTACTTGCTTTGCCCATTTTCTGCCAAATTCCTTTGCAAAGGAACTGTATTAATTTTATAATCTCCCTAGCAGTATACAAAAGCATCTTTTTCCTACATCTCTGCCAGCTTATAAAATTATTGAACATTAATTTTTGCCACTTTATAAATTTAAAAAATAGCATCTTTGCAATTGGCGTTTTTCTGATTCTATTAACATTAAGTGTCTTTTCATGTTTACTGACAATTCAAACTTCATTTCCTATGACCGGCTTATTAGTAGTATCTTTTCCTCACTGTTCAACTGCATCTGCTTTTTCTTATTTATTTGTAATATGTAGTTTTATAGATTCTGGATAACCCTTTCGTAAATATCTGTTCCCAGTCTGTACCTTTTATATATTGTTGAGAAAAACCTTCTAATCTTAAGTCATTGAAATGGTCTTCTAAAATAGGTTTTTCATGTTCAGGTCTTTAATACATGTCAGGAGTCATTTTTGGTATGCATTTTTATTTTCTTTTTTATTCTTTTTCATACAGGAAGACAACTGTCCTAATGAGATTTACTGAGTAGCACAAAATGTCTCCCCGACTTGTAATGTAGCTTCATCCATTTACCGAGTGCAGCTCTCCTGTGTGGGGAGTTCTCAATTCTGGCCCACTGACTTGCTCTGGCACCAAACCCTTACTCCTAATCACTCTCTCTAACAGACTTTGTTACCTGGGAAAATCAACATCTTTACTCTTCTGTCATTTATGAACATAAAATTTATACTTATTTTAAGTTTTCTTTTATGCCTTTCAACAAAGTTTACAGTTATATGTAAAAAGACACTAATTATTCTAATTAGCTAATCTGGCATACAGAACCCTACTGATTTTTGTAGACTGATGCTCATATCCAGAAACTCTGCTTTACATGTTATTTCCAATAGCCCGTCCAATGAATGACTGAGGTTTTCTGCTTGGTTAATCATGTCACCAAAAAATGATGATTACCTGTGCCTTTTTCTTTCTAATCACTGCATTCCCTAATTTCTGTTTCCCACAGCACTAGTTAGGTTCCAAACACAAAGATGGACAGTGGTGGTGACAGCAGGCATCCTCACCTGGTTCCCGACTTAAATGGTAGGTTTCCACAGTCTCTCCCGAAGTATGCTGTTTGCTGTAGGCGCGGTGGGTATCCTTTAAGAGGTTGTTTGTCTAGTTCTTACTTCCAAGGGACTTGTTTTTTTAAATGAGTAATTTTATCAGATGTTTTTTCTGTATTTATTGAGAACAGCATAAGCTTTCTCCAGTTTAATCTATGAACAAGCTGCATCACACTGGTATATACACTATTTTCTAATATCAAGTATCTTTGTATTATTACCGGGACAAACACTACTTTGTAATAACTGTTCACTGTTTGCATACTTATTTTGCTAATATCCAATATATGAGCATAGCTTATTAAGAATTTTGGAATCTGTGTTTATAAGTGAGAATAACTATTTTTCTTTTCTCATACTATCCTTTGTCTGGTTTGGGAATCAAAGATGTGCTAACTTCATTAAGATGAGATCCATTTTCTTCTACTCTGATACAATTTGTGTAAGATTATCTGTTCCCTAATCCTATGTGTATGCTTTAAGTTAAAAACAAAAGCCAAGAACTGAAAACAAAAAATATCACTCTAAATCTGGTGGTATAAAGTCATTCTCAGAACTGGGTAAAGCTTACCTACCAGCTTTCACTCAGCTGGAGCTATAACCTAAACACTCCATGAAACTTTTTCTAGTTCTCTTAAAATTACTTCCTCAAAGATGTTTTCTAAGTCCTTCCATTACTAGCTCTCATGCCATCCTGCACTTACCCTTGAGACCAGCGACTAATCAGACATTTATGTATTTGAATTATAGTTGCTTCTCCAGTGCACTAGGCTCACTGGTGGAGGGGCCATGCCCACTGTTCACCATTATATTTTCTGCAATGAGCTCAGCAGTTAACATAATTGAAACAAATATTATTAAATTATTCAATCATATATTTACTAATATAAAAGTTTCACATTTTTAAAATGAGCCCAAGATTTTAACTATTAAAGAATATAGAAAAAAAGAGAAAAGGTAAAGAAACAAATAAAACTTGCTATATTTTTTTCAAAAGTAAAAGGTGTAGGCTCCATTCTTTCATAAAACATTAGTGTGCATCTGCTTAAACCTGTATAACTCGATGCTGTATACTGAGACATTGACTCAAAACTGAAGACTAGTACGAAACTGTGGCCAGGAGGTAAACTTGCTATGCTTAATCTTGAGATTAATTTGTACAGGTAGCTTGTTATACACAAAAATATTATCTTAGTGATAAAGCTAAAGAGACAATACACTATGACCTTTCTTTTAAGAAATGTTTTCAATTTATTTGCTACTTCCAGAGTTCATATGCCAACACACTTCCACCATTACTTTTCTCAGCAGGAGAGTAACTGTACCTCCCACCCACCCAATCCGCAGTTCATGGATAATTACCATTCTGGAGAGCAGACAAGAGAAATAATTTTTTCTGGAGATATTTGATCACAGAACTCAGGCAGAAGACTTTGCCCAGGACACTCAATTACAGACAATATTATTTTCTAAGGTAACACTAATGTGTTTACAATTCTTATGTATGGGTGGCTACAACAATGACATGTAACTAAAGAAACCACAAACTGGAAAAGTAAAAATTATACCTTGCTTTAGAATTTTAGCTACTGTTGAGATAATGTCATTATTTATTCAATACTTCAATACCAGTGTCATGCCCTCAAACATAAAAGTAACATTGTTTATTCACTCACAGACCTTAAAACTTTAATAGAGAAGAAAAATAATGACAAGTAATTATAACACATGTTAGTCTATGAAAATAGCCTTTATCTATGAAGGTCTATGAAAATACCATTATCTACATAATATTCTACAGGTTATAAAACATACCCATAAATATTTTTGCTGTTTTTTCCCCTAACAGACCTGTGAGGTAAGAGTGACTTATTTTCTTTAATTTTGCAAAAACAGAATCCATGCAGACCCAGCACTGGATCCAGTCTTCTGATTTCTGATCTGTAAAACTCTTGTCTCCTATATGGCATTGACATCCAGACCAAGAAATGGATTAAATTGTAACATAAAATTTGAAGTATACTTAAACAGTATTTAGTGCCACATTTTTACTTTATAAATGGTTAAACAATGATGGTGGTGGATTACCTTAACTTGATCTAAAATCACTAGTGGACCATTGACTCCCGATACTGTTTTGTATGCTGAAAAAAAAAACAAACAACAAAAGACAGAACAGTCAGCTTTAGTCAAAAAAGACAACAGCTTAAATTATCTCTCTGGGATTATAGTAAAAACCTCTCTCCACTGTATCACATCTATTACAAAATGGAGCATTCAAACAGTTAAAACATTTTGCACTGAATTTATTAAATATGCTTGTGCCTGTATAACTTTTCATAATCTACCCACATCCAAGCAAAAACATTTTGTATCCTTGAGTAAGTCACCATGTTTTAAGGGCATAGGATACAAAACCAAAATGGATAGAGAACAGATCTTCCTCAAGAGTTCAGTTTTAGGCCTGACCTGTGGTGGCGCAGTGGATAAAGTGTCGACCTGGGAACGCTGAGGTCGCCAGTTCAAAACCCTGCACTGGTCTGGTCAAGGCACATATGGGAGTTGATGCTTCCAGCTCCTCCCCCCTTTCTCTCTCTCTCTCTCTCTCTCTCACTCTGTCTCTTCTCTAAAATGAATAAATAAAAAGAGTTCAGTTTTATATGGAGAAAGGGGTAGTTCAGAATTAACTCGTGTGCAGAGGGCTTGTAAAAGCACAGGAAAAACCTAGCAGTCCTCCTTACCTTGAAAAAGAAAACTTTGTAGAGGAGGTGACACTTACAAAAATAGATGAGGACAGGGAAGGGAATACTTAAGTAGAAGTGACAAAACTCACAAAAGAAATCTGAGAAAATGTAGTTAGTCCATTCAGGTAAAAAGCTGTCATTAAATGGCACCTTAAAAACTCTGGGAAAATCGCTTTATAAGAGAGGGAGTATGCAATGAAAAGAGGCCAGACAGTCTTAAATAAGATAAGTATCCTTAAAAAAAAGTAAAACATTACTGTCAGTATAAAGGGTTATATTTTCCACTGGAAATTATGCCCAAGGCAGCTAATCTCCAGGGCAGCTATCCTTCAACTGTAGCACACCTCGCACAACTGGTCGAGTGTACTAATGATTAGGTATCAAACATACTACTCAGGAGAAAGTCATTCTAGCATCAAAATTAACTAAACTTCATAATCAGAACAGCTGAAAAAAACAAATAAAATGAACATGTAAAGAAAACTTATTACAAGGCCTAAAATAATTTCTAAGAAGCTGTCAACCAATTGGAAATGTTTCCTTTGCTTGACTTCTTAGTGAGTCTCACACACAGATTTCTGGCATAGATGTAGACTCCCAAGAATGAGGAAACCATTTAATAACCAGTCTGTCCACTCAAGGGGCTCCAGAAATCAAAAGCAGAATTTCTTCAGCCAGGAAACAGCACCCTGGTAGAAAGATGGGGACAGAGCCGGTGAGTACTGTTGGGGTCCCCTGTCTTTTCACACTGACACCAAATATTTGTTTCAATACTAATTATCTCATCAGAGGCTCCAAAATGACTTTTTGAAAAACTGTATACAAAAGGCAAGTCACAAATTTAAGCTAAATTACTTGAATGGGTGGTAATGTAAAAGAACTAATCATCCCTTAAAAATTATTAGAAAGACCCCAATTCTTTTCTGCTTTTATGAAAATCCAATCCACAGTTTTAAAATAATCTAATACTCTTAAAAATAATTCCTACCCCTGAAAAATTATTCATTGTTCTCATTTTAAGAGCCCAAAAATTATATCAATGACTTCCTAAAACTGTAGAAATGCAAAGTGAGCTACATTAGAAACATGTTTTTTTAGCACCCAGTTTTTAAAAATACAGAAACAACCTTTACAAAACTTTTACCTAAATAAAAGTTTTATTTGGGGATGAAAGGAGGGAGTGGGCTGGTTAGGGGTGCGGAGGTGAGACAAGACATAGTTTTGAGCTTTATAAGCAAATGCAACAATGAAATCCTTCAGGTTCTGAAAGTCTCCTTACTTTTTGAACAAGATTTGCATCTCCTTTGAACTTCTAACCTCCACAACGTTTCAGAACCTCATGTTTAATGCAAGCTCATTCAAAATGATGAAGTTTTGCCAGTCACGAGCAAAAGCATGACCAAGAAGAAGAAACACTAGTCATTGCTTTTCCAGGAAACAGTGAATCAAGCTCATTTCTTCACAAGGCTAGGTTCTACTTCATCAAAAGCAGTCTCTGAATTGGAAAGCAGTCTCTAAATTTGAAACAATATATGGAGCCTTTTAAGTTTTATTTTTTCACTTATATTTTCTTTTTCAATTACATTCAGTATTATTATTAGTTTCAGGCGTACAGTACAGTGGTTAGAGAATCATGTACTTTGCAAAATGAACCCCCCGACATTTCCAGTACTCACCTGTTACCATGCATACTTACTACAATAGTATTATGGACTATATGCCCTATGCTGCATGTTACATTCCATATACGTTTAAAAACACCAGTAAAAAACCATTTGAATTCATTAATACCAACACTATCAATACACATTTAATAAGCACTTGTCAGAAATTCTCATTTAATCTCTATAACAGGTCTATGGGTTAATAGTATTTCAAGTTTTAGAAGAGAAAAATGATCGTCAGAAATTAAGACCTGACTGGTGGTTGTACACTGGATAGAGCTTCATTCTAGAACGCTGAGGTCCCAGGTTGGAAACCCCTATGTCGCTGAGCTGAACGTGGGCTCATCGGGCTTGCACATAGCCTAGCCAGCTTGAGCAAGGATCGCTGGCTTGTGTGTGGGATCATGGTCGCTGGCTTGAGCAAGGGGGCCAATGGCTCATCTGGAGCCCCCCGCTCAAGGCACATATGAGAAGCAATCAATGAACAACTAAAGTGCTGCAACTAAAATGATGACCACTCTCCTCTTGAAAATTTCCAAAGGAACAAGAAGTTGGGTCTATAGGGGATGATCAGAACTTCTGCCAACATGGCAGACGCTGATTTACATTATATGTTCAATACAGTTTACAGCCAACAAGTCACATCTTGGATCCTGAACTGTCAAACGGCAATACATATTTATGGAGTAACATCCAAAACCAGAATTTACAAAGGTTTTTAATACGTTCATATTTTGTAAGATGATCTCCTCTTCCTCCTGCAGGATGTGAGATTGTTCAACACTACTAATGCCACTTAATGATTGTGAAATTTTTAAAGAGAAAATTCGACAGCCATTGCACAAGAGATCTAGTCCTTCAGCCTCTGCCTTATTAGCAAAACAAAAACCCAGAGCAATCATCTTTCATTGTGCAAGAGTCTGTATCCACACCCTGAGCACTGGGCACTGAGGCAGGCCAATGATTCCTTTACTGGACTTTTCTGAGGCTAGCCAAAGGTTCAGTTTTAAGCATATTTTTGCAACAATTTAGTTAGGAAGAATCTCTTCTGGAGAAGTTCTTCAGTACTCTCTAGGCACACAGAACCCTGAGATATCATACCCATCTCTCATGATTAAGGCTTACAACCTTAATCATGGAGAACTTTCTAAACGATGTTATTATTTCAGCTGATAATCTCTGAATTAACACTGAATGAATTATTATATGAAAACTGACTCTTATAATCTTTTCCTAGAAGCACCACTAACATCTATCTATCCTATCCAAAGCAAAGCCCACAAATGCAATTCATAAGCGCATTTGTAATTGGTGTGAATTTATTGTTCAAACCACATAAGAATGCAACATCTGTCAATTTCCTGAAACATTCATATCCACTCATATAAACTTGCAATAAGCACTCTAATTCAGGAAATTCCCAGTGTAAAGAGCACTCTCCCAAACCATAGAACCAAGTGTTTTCCTTCCCCTACACCGCAGTGCTGTCACATGACTCACTAACGATCACGATGGGATTTAGTCAGGCAGGCGAGAAGCCCTTCATCTGAAACTCTCTTTAACCAGTGAGCCGCACACAAACAGGCACTGGCAATTAATTAATCAATGCAAATACAATATTTGCCACCTGGGAAAACACCGGTACTTTCCTAAGTTTTGAGTCCATTTCCACGGCTCATCCCCAGTTCCTAAAAGAGCTGTGAAGAGGTCAGATGCTACACAACTGTACCGTTTAGTGATCGAGAGCCATTTCTTGACCAGTTCATTTAAACCTGGTTCATTAAAGCCTTTGATAAGAGCAACACGTAAACGTGACTATGCATATACTTTGTATATGTGCTATATAATATAAGCAAAAACGCTTGGTTTCCCCAAGGCAGTCTTTCACTCCAACAAGTTAAATTAACTGGTCCGTAAATGACGAGGCAATGGTAGGAAAAAAAAAAAAAATCCGGCAGTAATTAAGAAACCTGGAATTTTAGTTCCTGCTCTAGTAATTAGGTGTCTAAAGCCTGACAAGTTCTGTCCCTCCAGGAACCTTAGGCTTCTCACTGTAAAATGAGAGGGTTAGACTAGATCACCTGCAGGGTACTTTTCAGCCCTAGCTTTCTGTGACGTACAGGTGTGCGGCCACAGAGCAGCCCCTCCACCCAACGACATCTCCCTCGGGCAAGGGGCCGACCTCCACCCACCGAGGCCACACCGCGCCTTCGCCCGCGGAAGGAGGGCCTGAGGTCTACGCCAGGGAGAGCGGATGGGAAGGGGCGTCCCCTCGACCCCTAACTATCCAAATGAGGTGGGACGAAGATGAAGACTGGCCTTCGCGCAGAGACAGGAAGCAAGTCCCCGAGAATGCTCCAGCCCCCCGAGGTGGGAGGGGGCGGGGCATCAGCCTGGAGCCCACCAACCGCAGGACAGAGTGCCCGCTGGCGCTCTTTCCCGCAGGGAAATGGAAGGTGCGCTCCTGTCTTCTAGAGAGAGACATGAGGTTGAGGATGGGGGGGCACACGAGAGGGAAAAATAAATCCTCCCCCACCCCCAAACAGCTGGCTAAGCAGGTGAGCAGGAGCAAGGGGCTGGGCTAAGGAGCAAAGACTGGCTCCATCTTGCTCCGATACTCACTGAGGCGAGGCTGAGAGAGGTAGTTCCGGCTCGCTGCCAGCGCCTGCTCCCCAGATCCCGCCACCGCCCCAGTGGTAGGCACGGGTAGCTGGGGTGCGGCCCCGTTCACGATCCCCCGCATCGCCCGCAACGCCATCTTGTCTCCTCCGTCCCGACTGGCCCCGCAGCTGGGCCGCGCAGGCGTAGATATAACAGGGGCAGCCCGCGCACCCGGCTCCGCCCAGGCGCGCTGCGGAGCCTCGGCTCGCCCCGCCCCCTTTGAGGCTCTCCGCCTACAGCCTCGTGACTCAAGATCCGCGTGGGCGGGACTGAGCCGGCGAGCCAGCTGGAGGAGCTGACCAGCGTGCTGGGAGGGAGGGCGCCTGGCCGGGGCAAGAGAAGCAGAAGCGAAACAGGGTCCCAGAGAGAAAGGCAAGATTTGAGGGACAAAGAGGAGAGATGAGGAAAAAGGGCCGCTCATAGGAAGGGAGGGACGGAAGGGGGGAAAAGGCAAGCACGTACAATAAAAGGTCAAGTAATGTCCACTTTATAATGGCATTTCATGACGTCGAATGAAGAGAACTAAAGTTCTAAAAACACGCTTTGAAAAACAAGCAATAAAAACTATTCTAGTGATTTTTAAAATAGGGCGCTATACGGGTGAGGTGGGATGCTATTGGGGAGACACTAGAATCTATAAACACAATAAATAAAAAAATAGGGTGCTATGTGCCATAATTTCTTTTGCTTTACTGTCTTCCTCTTCAATTCATCCAGTCAGTCCTCTATTTTTCAGAAAGCCTCTGTTGGGGTGCTTTTAAGGTTGTGGTAACCGTGTGGAAAACAAAGTGGAACGTATTTGAAAACTGAGAGACAGAACTAACGCAAGAAGAACCAGCTGGCTTTGGAAGGTGACAGCGCAGGCTGGGGCCCTGAGTGATTTGAATGGACTAGGGTGGAGAAGAAAGCAAGGAATTTTGCTGATGGTGGAGGAGGAAAGGAGGAAAACATTATTTGGCGGTCTCCTTAGTTAAGTTTCCTGTGGAATATTCAGAATGAGATTTCTATTGAACTATATAGGTATATATCCTAAAAGATATCTGGGCTGAACTGAGATGAAAATTTGTGACTTATTATTATGTTGGTGATACGGAAATAAAAGAGGTAAAACAGAGAGTGTGTGTACTGTGGGAAGATGCTTAGGATTACTTTATAAGGGATCACTGAAATTAGAGGAAGGACAAGAGAGTATATTTCAATCAAACATGGACTAATATTAGAGTTATAGAGAACCCAGAAGCAAAAAGAAGAAAAAATCTTGAGGAGAGGTTATTGTAGAGTGCCAAAAACCAAAGAGAGGGCAAGTAACAGGAACGCTACAAGTATCCGCTGTATTTGGCCAGTAGAAGACCATTGTGTTACAAAGGGAAGATGGACGCTCAGTGAAGAACAATAAACTTTTTGCTTAGGTGAACGTTTTAGGACTTGAACTGTATGCAGTGGTAGCATATTACAAATGAAGTGAGAACTACTCAGTTATATAAAGTCTATTTTAGTTTAATATTATAACTGAGTCTATTTACTCAGTTTATAAAGTCTTATTTCTGTGCCCGTTGGTATAGATGCCCACAACCCTTTTGAACTGAAGTACTGAAGCAAGTATTCCTTAATTTTGATGAGATTGAACATCATTTAGTATATCTTATTTATTTATTTGCATTTTTCTGAAGTGAGAAGCAGGAAAACAGACAGACAGACTCCTGCATGCGCCCTGCCAAGGTCCACCTGGCAAGCCCACTAGGAGGTGATGTTCTTCCCATCTGGGGCATTGCAAACGGAGCCATTCTAGCGCCTGAGGCGGAGGCCATGGAGCCATCCTCAGCGCCTGGGCTAACTTTGTTCCATTCGAGCCTTGGCTGTGGGAGGGGCAGAGAGAGAGATAGAGAGAAAGGAGAGGGGGAAGGGTGGAGAAGTAGATGGGTGCTTCTCCTGTGTGCCCTGACCAGGAATTGAACCCGGGACTTCCAAACGCTGGGCCAATGCTTTACAACTGAACCAACCGGCCAGGGCCCATTTAGTATAACTTATAATTTAAAAAAGGCAAAACAATATGAAACAATTTTGTTTTAATTCATTAGACTGACTACAATTTTTAACTAATGTCCAAAGCTGGCAAGAGATTAAAGAAACAAGAGTTTTTGCATTTTATTGCTAAAAGTAAGTTAGTATGATGTCTAGAAGAGCAATTTGGTGATATCAGACTGAAATATTTCATTATTAGTAACCTAACCTATCTTTGGGGGAAATATATAGATACACACACTATATATATATATATATATGTATATATAAAATGAATGTATATGACTAATATTTCTTTTTTAAAAAAGATTTTATTCATTTTCGAGAGAAAAAGACAGAGAAGGGTGGTGGGGAGCGGAGCAGAAAGCATCAACTTGTAGTTGCTTCCCATATGTGCCTTGACCAAACAAGCGCAGGCTTTTGAAACTGTGACTTTAGCATTCCATGTGGATGCTTTATTCACTGTGCCACCACAACTCAGGTGACAAATATTTCTACTTTTAATTTAATAATCTATTGTTTCAAACATTTAATATGTGTTCGCATTGATATTTCTTCAAATACAATATATGACATCTTCTTAATAAAAGTTATAAATCTACTCTTGCCATCCTAATTTTCACTATAATAGGTAAGTTTCAGATACGAATACCATACTGTTAACTATCATTACACCTTTTAGCCTTTTATTTTAAGACTAATTCAAAATGTTTACTTTTTAAATTTTTCTTTAACTTTTCACTCTGTGAGCAAGAATCAGTTATAATCTATAGTACAGAG
The DNA here is from genome assembly GCA_037038555.1 of Rhynchonycteris naso. Lineage (NCBI taxonomy): Eukaryota > Metazoa > Chordata > Mammalia > Chiroptera > Emballonuridae > Rhynchonycteris > Rhynchonycteris naso. Next base: position 19,580,637 of record CM073003.1, read on the forward strand.
CAAAGTATTAACCCTGCCATTTATTGAGCAAATATTTGAAAAACTTATTATGTATGCTAGATACTGTTCTAGGTCCTAGATATATACAAAGTCCCTGTCCTCGTGGCACTACAAGAGGAGAAAAGTCAGAAGAAACCCAAATGTATTAATTAACAACAGACAAATGTGATGAAAAGTAATAAAGCAGGGTGAGGGGTGAGAGTAAGCAGGAAAGAGTTTTCGGGTAATATGGTCAGAGAATCCCCTACAGCATCTGAGTCCTAAAATGAAGAGAGAAAGTCACAGGAAGTTCCAGGAGAAGTGGAATCCAGGTAGAGGAAAAAGGAAGTGAAAAAGTCCCGAGTCAGAAGGAAAGTGGGGCTAGAACAGCTTGAGCTAAGCAGAGAACAATAGAAGAGAGGGCTGTGTCCAGTCAGTGGGACCTTGGAAGCTCTAGACAGGGGTTTGAATTTTATTCTTAGTGTGATTAGACAATTTTACAAAGGAATAATATGACCTGATTAGGCCTTTAAAAGATATCTTGCTTTTGGGGGCAAAAAATGAATTGGGGCAGAAGGCAAAAGAGACATGGAAAGACTCAAACCAGAGCACTGATAACTCAGACCAGAGTGCTGACTCTCCTCCAGCACACCTCCATAGCGCTGACCTTCTCTTCCTCACAGAACTCATCTCTGTCGTGACAACATTGTAACTGTCCATTTGTGTTTCTCTCCTCTATTGTTCCCATCTAGAACCTGAGATAGAACAAAGGGAGTGGCTACGGGGATGTATAGAGAAGAGAGCTGCTGGGGGAAATAGTTTGAAGGAAAAAAACGATAGAGATAAAGCCAAGATTACTGTAAAACAAGGGTCTTAAAATGCAGACCCATGGCAATCTGAAACCTTATGTAAAATGCACACATAGAAGCATTTTCCATGGAAATAACTCATGGATATCAGATTCTTGAAAGACCCTAAAACATTTTTTTCTTTTTTTAATTGATTTTAATTTATTGTATTTACATAGATTCTAGTGCCCCCTGAATGCATCCCCCCCCCCGTGTTCACCACAACATCATCCTTGCCCCCTCCCACCTACACCCTCCCCCTTTCCCTCCAGTATTTGCTTTTCTGCTCTCTATAGCACTGTCTCATATATATATATATATAATTTCACCAATCTCGTTCCCTTCTCTGATCCCATCCTATCATCTCCTTTCCCTTTGTCCCTTTGTCTGCTTTCCTTCTGGTCCCTTTGATTCCGCCTCTGTCTCTATTTCGCTCCTCAGTTCACATTGTTCATTGGATTCCTCAAGTGAGTAAGTGAGTGAGGTCATATGATATTTTCTTTTCTCTGCCTGGCTGATTTCACTTAGCATGATAGTTTCCAGGTCCATCCATGTAGTAGCAAAAGGTAAGATTTCCTTCTTTTTCATGGCCCAATGGTATTCCATTGTGTATATGTATCACTGCTTTTTAATCTACTCATCCACAGACGGTCACATGGGCTGTTTCTAGATCTTGGCTATTGTAAACAATGCTGCCATAAACATGGGGGTGCATTTCTTCTTTTGAATCAATGATGTGGTGTTCTTGGGATATATTCCTAAGAATGAGATGGCTGGGTCAAAAGGCAGTTCCAGCCTGACAAGGCGGTGGCACAGTGCATAGAGTGTCAGACTGGGATGTGGAGGACCCAGGTTCGAGACCCCAAGGTCGCCAGCTTGAGCGAGGGCTCATCTGGTTTGAGCAAAATTTCACCAGCTTGGACCCAAGGTCGCTGGCTTCAGCAAGGGGTTACTCGGTCTGCTGAAGGCCCGTGGTCAAGGCACATGTGAGAAAGCAATCAATGAACAACTAAAGTGTTGCAACAAAAAACTGATGATTGATACTTCTCATCTCTCTCCATTCCTGTCTGTCTGTCCCTGTCTATCCCTCTCTCTGACTCTCTCTCTCTGTCTCTGTAAAAAAAAAAAAAGGCAGTTCCATTTTTAATTTTTTGAGGAATCTCCATACTGTTTTCCACAGTGGCTGCACCAGTCTGCATTCCCACAAGCAGTGCAGGAGGGTTCCCTTTTCCCCACATCCTCGCCAGCACTTATTATGTGTTATTTTGTTGATGAACGCCATTCTGACAGGTGTGAGGTGATATCTCATTTTGGTTTTAACTTGCATTTCTCTAATGATTAGTGATGTTGAGCATTTTCTCATCTGCCCATTGGCCATCTGTATGTCCTCTTTGGAGAAGTGTCTATTCATTTAATTTGCCCATTTTTTTGAGATTGGATAGTTTATCTTCCTGGTGTTGGGTTTTACAAGTTCTTTATAAATTTTGATTATTAACCCCTTATTAGATGTATTGTCGAATATGTTCTCCCAGTGTGTGGTTTGTCTTTTTATTTTGTTCATATTGTCTTTAGCTGTGCAAAAACTTTTTAGTTTGATACAGTCCCATTTGTTCATCCTGTTCTTTATTTCACTTGCCCGTGGAGTTAAATCAGCAAATATATTGTTGTGAGAGATGTCAGAAAGCTTACTACCTATGGATTCTTCCAAGATGCTTATGATTTCACGACTTACATTTAAGTCTTTTATCCATTTTGAGTTAATTTTTGTGAATGGTGTAAGTTGGAGGTTTAGTTTAACTTATTTTGCAGGTAGCTGTCCAATTTTTCCAACACCATTTGTTAAAGAGGCTGTCTTTACTCCATTGTACGCTCTTTCCTCCTTTGTCAAATATCAAATGTTCATAAAGATGTGGGTTTATTTCTAGGTTCTCTGTTCTTTTCCATTGATCTATATGCCTGTCTTTTTGCCAGTACCAAGCTGTTTTGAGTACAATGGCCTTGTAGTATAACTTGATATCAGGAAGTGTGATACCAACCACTATTTTTCTTTATCAAGTTTGCTGAGGCTTTTCTTGTTCTTTTTTGGTTCCACATAAATTTTTGAAATATTTGTTCTATATCTTTGAAGTATGTCATTGGTGTTTTAATAAGAATTGCATTGAATTTATAAATTGCTTTGGGTAATATAGACATTTTAATAATGTTTATTCTTCCTATCCATGAACACAGTATATGCTTCCACTTGTCTGTATCTTCCTTGATTTCTTTTATCAATGTTTTATATTTTTCTGAGTACAAGTCTTTAACCTCCTTGGTTAAATTTACTCCTAGGTACTTTATTTTGTTGTTGTTGTTGTTGCAATAGTGAAAGGGATTGTTTTCTTAATTTCTCTTTCAGACAGTTCATTGTTGATATATAAAAATGTCTCTGATTTCTGAATATTAATTTTATATCCTGCTACCTTGCTGAATTCATTTATAAGGTCCAGTAGTTTTTTGACTGAGACTTTAGGGTTTTCTATGTACAGTATCATATCATCATTATTTAATAACATATCATCAGCAAATAATAATAATTTTACTTCTTTTCCAATTTGGATGCCTTTTATTTCTTCTTTTTGTATGATTGCTGTGGCTAGGATTTCCAGAACTATGTTGAATAAGAGTGGTGAAAGGGGGCACCCTGGCGTTGTTTCTGATCTTAAAGGGATTGCTTTTAATTTTTGCCCATTGAGGATGATGTTTGCTGTGGGTTTGTCATAGATGGCCTTTATCATCTTGAGGTATGTTCCCTGTATTCCCACTTTGCTGAGAGTTTTGATCATAAATGGGTGCTGGATTTTATTAAATGCTTTTTCTGCATCTATTGATATTATCATGTGATTTTTATCCTTCCTTTTGTTTAAGTGATGAATCACATTCATTGATTTACGAATATTGTACCAGTCTTACCTCCCCAGAATAAATCCCACTTGATCATGAAGTATGATTTTTTTCATGTATTGCTGGATCCGATTTGTTAATATTTTGTTGAGAATTTTAGCATCTAAATTCATCAGGGATATTGGCTTATAGTTTTTTTCTATGTATTTTCTTTGCCTTGTTTTGGAATCAGAATTATGCTCGCCTCATAAAAGGAGCTTGGAAGTCTTCTTTCCTCTTGAATTTTATGAAATAGTTTGAGAAGGATAGGAGTTAGTTCTTCTTTGAATATTTGGTAGAATTCGCTTGTGAAGCCATTGGTTTGTTGGGATTTTTTGGTAACTGTTTGAGCTCATTTGTTGTAATAGGTCTATTTAGGTTTTCTGATTCTTTCAGATTGATTTTGGAAAGATTATATGTTTCAAGGAATTTGTCCATTTCACCTACGTTGTCTAATTTTTTGGTGTACAGTTTTTCATAGTATTTTCTTACAATCCTTTGTATTTCTGCTATGTCAGTTGTTACTTTTCCACTCTCATTTCTAATTTTATTTATTTGAGTTCTCTCTCTTTTTTTCTTGATGAGTCTGGTCAAAGGTTCATCAATCTTGTTTATCTTTTTAAAGAACCAGTTCTTGGTTTCATTGATCCTATATATTGTTTTTTTAGCCTCTATGCCATTAATTTCCACTTTGTTCTTTATTATTTCCTTCCTTCTACTTCCTCTGGGTTTTACTTGCTGTTCTTTTTTTAGTTCATTTGAGCTTTTTCTAGTTTCTTAAGATATGCCTGTAATGCTATGCACTTCCTTCTCAGTACTGCTTTTGCTGTGTCCCATAAATTTTAAGTTTGTTGTATGTTCATTTTCATTTGTTTCAAGGAAATTTTTTATTTCTTCTTTGATCTCATTGTTAACCCATTCATTATTTAATAACATGCTATTTAGTTTCCAAGTGTTTGAGTGTTTTTCAGTTTTTCTATTGTAGTTGACTTCTAGTTTCATGCCATTGTGAACAGAGAAGATGCTTGATATGATTTCAGTCTTCTTAAATTTATTGAGACTCATTTTGTGTCCTAACATGTGGTCTGTCCTAGAGAATGTACCATGAGCAATTGAAAAGAATGTATATTCTGCTTCTTTATGGTGAAAGGTTCTGAAGATATCTATTAAATCCAGTTGATCTACTGTGTCCTTTAATTCTGTTGTTTCTTTGTTGATTTTCTTTTTTGAGGATCTATCCAGTGCTGTTAGTGGGCTATTGAAATCTTCTACTATTATAGTATTGCTGTTGATCTTGCCTTTTATGTCCATCAAAATCTGCTTTATATATTCAGGTGCTCTATATTAGGTTCATAGATATTGATAATGGTTATCTCTTCCTGTTAGATTGCTCCCTTTATCATTATATTGTGACCTTTTTTATCCTTACTATAGCCTTTTTTTAAAGTCTATTTTGTCAGATATAAGTATTGCTACCCCAGGTTTTTTTTCATTTCCATTTGCATGAAATATTGTTTCCATCCCTTTACTTTCATTCTATGTGAATCTTTTGTTTTGAGGTGAGTTTCTTGTAGGCAGCATATGTACAGGTCCTGTTTTCTTTTCCATGCAGCTACCTTGTGTCTTTTGATTTAATCCATTTATATTTAAGGTTATTATTGATATGTAGTTTTTTTGCCATTTTATTCTTTAAATCTACATTCCACTTTTTGTAAACTGTTTTTCCCCCTCTCTTCTGTTTACAATAAACCCCTTAACATTTCTTGCAGCATTGATTTGGTTGTAATGAGTTGTTTTTGTTTTTGTTTTTGGTCAAGGAAGCTTTTTATTTCTTCTACAATTTTGAACGATAGCCTTGCTGGATAAAGAAGTCTTGGTTGTAGGCTCTTGTTCTGTATTACTTTGAATATTTCTTGCCATTCTCTTCTGGCTTCAAGTGTTTCTGTTGAGAAATTGGATGTCATCCTTATGGGGGCTCCTTTGTAGGCGATTGACTGCTTTTCTCCTGTAGCTTTTAGTATTTTGTCTTTATCATGTAGCTTTGGTATTTTAATTATGATGTGTCTTGGTGTAGGTCTCTTTGGGTTCCATTCTGATGGGATTCTCTGTGCTTCTTGAACTTGTGTGACTTTTTCCTTCGTCAATGTAGGGAAGTTTTCAGCTATGATTTCTTCAATCAGGTTCTCTGTCTCTTCTTTCTCTTCTCCTTTAGGAACTCCTATTACGTGGATGTTGTTTCTCTTCATGTTGTCATGAAGCTCTCTTAGAGTTTCCTCAGACTTTTTGTTCTTCTTTTCTTTAGCTGTTTTGCTTCCATGCTTTTGCTTATCTTGTCCTTTAAATCGCTGATTTGATGCTCTGCTTCATCCAGCCTGCTTTTAATTCCTTCTAGTGTAGTTTTTATTTCTGATATTGTTTTTGTCATTTCTGTGTGATTCTTCTTTTGTGATTTCAATATCCTTTTTGATGCCAGTTATATCTTTGTTTAGGTGCTCATTTTGTCCATCTATTGTTGCTCTAAGATCCATGAGCATTCTAACAATCATTATTCTAAACTCTGCATTTGATATTTTGTTTTATTTCCATTTCAGTTCTTTTTCTGGGGATTTCTCTTGTTGATTCATTTAAATTGCACTTCTGTCTTCCCACTTTGTCTCTGTACAGACTGACACCACTCTAACTATGGTTGTTAGGTGCTGAACTGATGCTCTTCATATCTGGCCACTAAATGTACCAGCCCTGTACCTCCCTGGCTGGAACCTGGTGCAGACCAGTAAGGATCACTGCTTTTGACTGGCCCTTAGCAACCTTCTTGGAGCTACAGGTGATCCAGAATTAGTGACTGCCTCTACCGGGCCCTGATGTCATTGTAACAATCAGCTGCACTCCTAGGCTCGTTTTAATCTACTCTTGCCAAGTGTGTGTGGCCTCTCTATTCCTGATATGAGGTCTTTCCACCGGACTCCCTCTGCCTCCACCTCCTCAGGCACTGGTGCTGAGGATGTCTCCACTGCCTCTCCTCAGCTGGCTTGTGGGCCACAACTCAGGCTGCTCCGCTGATGCAGAGGACTTCTTGCCTCACTGGGCTCTGCTGCTCCCCGTGGGCACACGGGATGCCTCTTCAAGCTCCACCCCCACGTGCGTGTGGGTCGCCTCTTCAGGTTTTTCCTTTTTCCTTCACAATGCGGGCTGCCAGGCTCCACCCTCTACTGTCGTGGGGGCTGCCTCTCTAGGCTTCACCTCTCACCATCTCCACTCAGGCCACCTGGCTCTGCCCCCTGCAGGCACTCTGTACCCCTCACCTGGCTCTGCCTTCAGAACCTAAAACTTTTAAAGATAGCTAAACAGTGTTCAGTAACTAAAAAAATGGTATTGTCGTATATAGAATGACATGTGTTAAGTTATATTTATATCTGGTAGTGTCAGATAGTTGTATTACTTGGCACCATCTCCAACTTCTTAGACCAGTGGTTGGCAAACTCATTAGTGAACAGAGCCAAATATCAATAGTACAACAATTGGAATTTCTTTTGAGAGCCAAAATTTTAAACTTAAACTATATAGGTAGGTACATTTCTTATCGAGGTAGCACCTGCATGTGTTATTTTGTGGAAGAGCCACACTCAAGGGGCCAAAGAGCTGCATGTGGCTCGCGAGCCGCAGTTTGCTAACCACTGTCTTAGACAAATGCAGTTATTTTTTAGTTTATAATTTGTTATGGTCTTGTGATAGTAGCTGTGTAGAATGCAGGTAACTTAAATATACTAGTCAACTGAAATTGAACCTGAGAGTTTCTGAGAGATATGTAAAGCATTAATATTCAAACACTCTTCATCTGGTTTTTCAAAAAGTATATCTTTAATATATAAGAAAAACAAAGGGTAAAACACACATTTTACACATAGAAATACAAGCAGGGAATTACAGAAAAATGTTAGTTCTCCTAATAATAAAGAAATTCAAACTGAAAGAATCATGAGTTTCTACTGTGTCTGTTAACACTTGGATTGCGGGAAACGAGTTAAGTCGGCTCGCGTGAATTGCGCGTACTCCGCGGGAGCCGTCTTAACTCGGTTCATATAGATTTGTGGTGGAGTGCGGGAAACGTGTAAACTCGGGCCGATTGTAACTGCGCATTACCAAATATTTGTTTGTTTGCCGTTCACAAAGATACCTACCTGCGTATGCGAACTGTTTCATACCCATTTTGGCGGGAAATTCACCCGACACCGTAGTGTTAAATTAGCAAAACTAACCAAGTGATTCTTTTTTTTAAGTGCTGGAAGAGTTAGGGACTAAGACGAGTGCCCATGCATTTCTCCTGGCTTTATAAATTAGCCTGTTCTGAAGAACAATCCCTATGGACCAGGGATCATGAAATGGTTCATCATGTTTGATCCAATAAATTGATTTGTTAATCTCAAAATAAGATTATTTTATAGAATTTTTGTTTTATTAAGTAAGAGGTGATGAGGCAGACAGACAGACTCCCACATGCACCCCGACTGGGATCCACCTGGCAAGCCCCCTACTGAGCAATGTTCTGCCCATTTGGGGCTGCTGCTCTGTTGCTCGGCAATCAAGCTATTTTAGCACCTGAGGAGAGGCAGTGGAGACATCCTCAGCACCTGGGGCCAACTGGTTCAAACCATTCAAGCTATGGCTGCTGGAGAAGAAAAGAGAGAGAGAGAAGGGGAAAGGGTGGAGAAGCAGATGGTCGCTTCTCCTGTGTGCCCTGACCAGGAGTCAAGCCTGGGACTTCCACACTCTGGGCCAATGCTCTGCCATTGAGCCCACCAGCCAGGGCCTCAAAATGAGATTATTAACCAAAGAAATATGTTACAGTTTGTTATGGCAATACTATTATTACTCATCATAGTGAAAATGAAGTAGTAACCTAAATATCTAACAGCAGTGAACTGGACAAGAATTCTATACTTAATGGATACTGGCATGTATATGACATATGGCTAGTAGAATTTAAGTATATGAAAAGAGCTAAACTTATGTAGATCAACTGCAATAGTGTAAAACACTATTTTACACTGATAAAAATCAGAAGACACTGTGCAGTGATACAAATGACTGAGGATGTAGTTTGAAGGAGTGTCTTTTTTCCTTATTAAATGAACATTAAATATCCAAAGCCATATGTTGGGGACCAAAAAGCCAACAGGGTTTTTGGAGTTTAGATTTTTGGGGGGCAGAGATGCAGGGAACTGGCTGTAAGCTGACAGTCTGTCCAGCCCCCCACCTCACTTGCCTAATTAGGTTGCAAAAGGCTGTTAAGCTGTGATGCTGGATTGTTTATACTCATCCTACCCCCCCCCCCCATGTCCCCTGCAGAGACTGGAGGCAAGTTTCTTCTATCCTTTGTTTTGTGTGAAGTTAACATGTTATGTATGGTGGGGGTTTTCTGCACTTGGTAAAAATTCTTGGGTTACCTTGGAAACGTGCTCAGAGATCTCTAATTTGCTAATGGCCTCACTTTGCCCTATAAATAAAGCAAGAAATGGGCATAGAGTGCGCACTCTTCTTGCCAGCAGCAATTGCAGAGCCCTCCCGACCCCATCCTTTATTTCTTTAAGCCTGTTTTATTAATTCCACGCCGTTCCCACTCAGGACCTGGAATTACTAGCCGTGCTGGTTTGCGGCAGCCATATCCACTTACACAAAGAGCCTAGGGTTGGGGGTTAGAGTATAATACTATGGTTAACAAGCTCTGGAGCCAGACAGTTTAAGTCCTAATTTTGTGTGTGTGTGTGTGTGTGTGTGTGACAGAAAGAGAGACAGACAGAGAGACAGAGAGAGAGACAGAGAGAGCGACAGACAGATAAGAAAGAGATGAGAAGCATTAAGTCTTGTTGTGACACCTTAGTTGTTCATCAATTGCCTCCTCAGATGTGCCTTGACCCAAGGGCTACAGCAGAGTGAGTGACCCCTTGCTCAAGCCAGCAACCTTGGGCTTCAAACCAGCGACCATGGGGTCATGTCTATGATCCCACACTCAAGCCAGCAACTCCACTCTCAAGCTAGTGAGTCCGAGCTCAAGCCGAAAACCTCAGGGTTTCAAACCTGGGTCCTCTGTGTCTGAGTCCAATGCTCTTATTCACTGTGCCACCGCCTTGTCAGGCCAAGTCCTGATTTTATCAGTTATCCTTGAACAAAAATTTGTTTGCTTATTCCTTCTAGGTCTCATTTGCAAACTCAGGATCATAATAGTACTTTCTTCATAAACTTGTAAGTATTAATAGAGATTAATGTAAAATTTAACTAGCATTATTGTTATATAGTTTGACTAATGGATTGTTTGATCAAATATTTACATATTAATTACTATGTGTCAGGCTCTCTTCTGAGAACTTTTATAAATGACATATCTTCCTGACTAGTTTGTATTAAACAGGGACTGTATCTTATAATTTTCTTGTGTCTTCTATCTATAATACCCAACAAGGTAACCTCCACATAGAATTTAATAAATACCTACTTATCAGATGAATGTAAATGTGTTACTCCTTTCTTAGGGAGGAACAGTTCTCTACCAATCTTATTCATATGGAGGGTTTTTCCTAAGAAATCCTACCTTGACTTTACCCCCAGGGAATACAAGACCAACTGGCCTAAGCAGTAGGGAATGTGGTCAGAACATGAGACTCAGAGTCACCAGCCCAGGTGGTCTTGGGCCAATTCTCAGTTCCTTCTGTCTCTGAGTCTTCATCTGTCAGTTGGAAAGATTTTATGTTGTAGTTCTCTAGGATTTAAAAGAAGACTTCCAGAAATCAACATGTCAGGCAGAAATGCAAACACTTATTCTTTTATCACAAATGATTAATATGGAAAAAATTAGAGAAGGGAAGGGAAATAAAATGCCATGCCAGTGACCTAATTTTCCTCACACAATATGCATCTCTTTTCATTTGCTAGAAAGCCCTGGTCAAGGAAAACATAGTAAAGACAAACTACAGTAGATTAAGTAAACAGGCTTGTATGTTTCCATGTAACAGGGCATAAACCAGTATGATATCATTGGTATAAAATTATCAGCACCAGATGGGAAAGGAAGCTAATTAATTCATCTTTTTTCTCTCTTTCTTTGTTGTTTGGCTATCTTCTAATTCAGAGTGAGCTTCCTAGACTGAAAATTATACTTTGACCTCCTGAAAGCTGAGATCTCTGGTTCTATTCCACTTTGCTTTCTGTGTCACTAGGGACCCTGATGTGTTGTGGAAAGAAAGGGAACAGTAGAGGGCTCCCTATGATCAGAACAATGGCTAATTAAGAGGAAGCCTAACAGATGTTTAGACCTGGAATCCAAGGACAGGCCAATGGCCAGAAGTTCCCTTTAGGTGTTGACTGTATCCTTGTCTCATAGAATGAAGTGGGAAAAAGTGTCCTTGAAACTCCGGTGCCCTTTGTCAAAGACTTCCTTTTGTTGCCAGATCAAGACAGCCCTTTCTCATTCCAAATGTCCCAAACAAAATGGAATCATTTGTATAAATGCTGATGCATCTATCTGATGGAGTATTATTCAGACACTGAGACAGGAAAATATTTTAAGCATGGTGTTTATAGTATGGAGTAAAAACTTCTATATGAAATGGCACACCCAGTATAATCTCAATTATCTGTATGCATACACATACCTTCAGAGAAAATATTGGAAAGGGATATATATGTTCAGAAGTTAATAGTGACTAACTCTGACTTATGGGATGTTTTGTATCCTTTGTATTTGTCAAAGTTTATTTTGCATGAGCATCCATTACATTTTTTTCTTTTTTTAGAGAGAGAGAATATTTATGCATTTGTTGGTTGACTCTTGTATGTGCCCTGACCAGGGATCAAATCCACAACTTGAGTGTATTGGGACAATGCTCTAACCAACTGAACTACCAGGCCAGGGCTACATTTTTTAGTCAGACATAAAATGAGGACTATTAATGTGCTTCTGTTTTAAGATGGTAAAGTTTTCATTTTAACAAGCAGTGGGTTAGACTAGTGGTAAAATGAATGTGATCAGGCAAATGACACATTCTATATTACAGAGACCTGCAAGGAGTCTGAGTCAGAGACAATAATGACAGCTGACACAGTCAATGTTCAATGAGAACTCATTGTTCTGCCTGAGGCTGGTTTGGGATTGTTAGACCTGAAGTAGACCTTGGTGATCAATTAAGCTTAACTCTCTAATTTACAGATGGAAAAAGCTGATGCTGAGAGCAGTAAGGTGATTTCTCCAAGTCCTAGAAGCAAAATTGTCTCAGGGCTGGGAAGACAAGCTCACCTATCCAGACTTTAAACCATGTGAGAGTACTTGTTTTATTCACAGCTACCCAGTTCTGGTTCTGGGGCCTGAGTACACAATAAATAAATCAGGGAGATTTCCTCTGATACGAAGTAATTATAGATGATCTATCCCCATCCAGGGGAACAATGGAAGAAAAAACTAATTCTAAAACAAGCAGGGACTTCTGACCCTCTGAAATGAAAATGCAGGGTACAGGCTCTGGCCTGGTGTCTGCCTGAAGCGCCTTCAGTGGTGTCAGAGATGACCTGGGGACAAGCTGGGCTCAGGAATCAGAGATTCTCAGGAAAAATTCTAGGGATTTATTCTCATTTGGATAATCTTCACTTTTTCACTAGTTGTCATGGCAATGTACCTACACTGTCTCGATGTATGAACCTGACCATTGCCAGGAAAGACCTCATCTTTGGCTGACTTATGATGCACTCATTAGAGAGTACACTGAAAGCCCACATGACATTTTCTGTTGCATGAACCCTGATGATGAACTCAGCCAGGCGGTTGGCACTGAGATGCCTTGGAAGAACTTGACACAAGAACTTGAGACATGTTCCTGCTCGCAAGTGGTAAGTGTGTTGGACCTCAGTTGGAGCTTTGTCCTCAAGCAGACAGTTTCTCTGAGCCAGTGTCACATCTTTTAAAGCAAATGTGACATTACTCTAAAATATGTTATTTCTAAGGAGCTAAAAGCTATATTGTGGAGACAAGATTAATACACATAATCTGGCAGAGAGAACATGCAAAGAGCACAGAATGACATCCTGGATTGTCTAACTGGTAAAAGAAAGGTCAGTTAGGATTGACTGAAGCCAAGCCAGTCTCTATGGAAAGGTCAATCTTTTCAGTTAGACAGAATTTTGGGTATTTGGATTAGAGGGACAATATTGGGTGTCCTTGTGAGTCTTGAACAGGGCATGTAAGTTCTCATGGTCAGCAAAAACTTATAGCTCTGAAGCAGTTCATGGGGGAAGCTGCATTTAGAAGGGAAATTTACTTTAGGGAACTTAGTATGTATTTGGAAATTCCCCCAACAAATGGTGGGGTTCAGTCAGAGAAGAGTCCATGTTTTACTGTTTTTCTGATAGATAAATGCAATAGTATGTGCCTACTGTGTGCCAGTTTTCAGTTCTTGTTATTAGTTTACCCACTGAATCCTCACAAGAATTCTGTAAGTTAGCAAACTGGGATGCAGAGAAAGTAAGTACTATAATTGATCCAAATTCTCACAGCTAGTGCATGGCACAAGCAGGGCCCAACCCTGCTAATTCAAGTGCTTCTTTTCCATCCCCTGATGTTTATGTAAAGATATTTATTAAAGAAATAAACACGGCCTTTGTTTCTAAGAGACTACCACTGACCTTTCCTACTCCACTGAAAGTCATGACTATCTCCACAGACTCTCTGACTTAACGCAATGGTTTGTGGGATGGTAGATTTTTCATCTCTGGTCTATAATTAAGGTTAAAAAGGAGCCATGGTGCCTGACCAGGCGGTGGCACAGTGGATAGAGCATTGGACTGGGATGTGGAGGACCCAGGTTCAAGACCCCAAGGTCTCCAGCTTGAGCGCGGGCTCATCTGATTTGAGCAAGGCTCACCAGCTTGAATCCAAGGTCTCTGGCTCCAGCAAGGAGTTACTCAGTCTACTGAAGGTCCACGGTCAAGGCACATGTGAGAAAGCAATCAATGAACAACTAAGATGTTGCAACAGCAACAGAAAACTGATGATTGATGCTTCTCATCTCTCTCCGTTCCTGTCTGTCTGTCCCTATCTATCCCTCTCTTTGACTCTCTCTGTCCCTGTAAAAAAAAAAAAAGGAGCCATGGTTGAGGCTAATATTCCAACGGTCAGCGGTAGATTTCAAAACCCTCAGTTACACTTATGGAATTCTTCCCACACACTCAAGGATAGGTGGATTTGGTATCTAAATTCCAAAAAGAAGATGAATTATACCTGGCTGATTGGCTCCGTGGATAGAGCATTGGACTGGTGTGCGGACATTCCGGGTTTGATCCCCAGTCAGGGCACACAAGAGACGTGACCATCTGCTTCTTTCCCTCTCTCGTTACCATTTCTCTCCCTCTTCCCCTCTTGCAGCCAGTGGTTTGATTGGTTCAAGCATCAGTCCTGGACCTTGAGGATAGCTCAGTTGGTCCAAGCATTGATCCCAGAAGGAGGTTGCCGGGTGAACCCCGGCTGGGTGCACATGGGAGTCTGTCCTCCTATTTCCCTTCCTCTCACTTAAAAAAATAAAAGATGGAGCCTGACCAGGCGGTGGCGCAGTGGATGGAGTGTCGGACTGGGATGTGGAGGACCCAGGTTCGAGACCCCGAGGTCGCCAGCTTGAGTGCGGGCCCATCTGGCTTGAGCAAAAGTTCGCCAGCTTGGACCCAAAGTCGCTGGCTTGAGCAAAGGGTCACTCGGTCTGCTGAAGGCTCACGGTCAAGGCACATATGAGAAAGCAATCAATGAACAACTAAAGTGTCGCAACAAAAAACTGATTGATGCTTCTCATCTCTCTCCATTCCTGTGTGTCTGTCCCTATCTATCCCTCTCTCTGTCCCTATAAAAAAAAAAAGATGGAATTAACTTATTCTAAAGCAGTGAGGCTCTGGGAAAGTGCAAGTCTCCTTCAAGGCTTCTGATACCTCAACCAGTCTTCCTTGGTGCTCAGAGGCAAGACTGTTCATCGTTATCAAGAAACAGTTATTGAGCACCTCTGCTGGGCAAGGCGGCGGTGCTGTGTAGAGGACACAGATGAGGATAAAACCCTGCCTCTGAGTAGCTTCCAGTCTAGAAGGAGATAACTCTAATTCAAGGGAAAATGTCACAGTGTTATAAAGTGATATATCTCTGCTTCTGGGTTTTGACCAGGCTTGTTCTTAACCAACTCCCAAGTAGCTCCGAGGTGGGCACTGAAGGGAAGGGGTTGGGCGCACCGACTGCCTGCCGAATGCAGCTGGGGTTGTGCTTGCTGGGCAGAGCAGGCTTGAGTCAAACTATGCGGAGACATGCACCCTGATAATCAGGGGACAATGGCCAGGCTGAAATTTGAGAGTAAGAGAGGATTTTTGAAAAGACATGCTGAGAAGCCAGAAAGAACTAGAAATAATGGAGGGACCTCACCAGGGCAGCAGAGATGAAGGAAGCTGAAAGCAGGGTGAAAGGACAAGACAGGCAGGTGTACACATGAGACGCAGGTCTGTGCTGAGGACACGAAGGTAGTCATTGAGCAGCTGGTGAGAAGCAACGGGCAGGAGAGATCCTCAAGGGCAAGTCCTACCAGGACAACCTGCTGTCAAGTTCTGCATTATAATGGGACAACTGTGAGTTACCTCTGGCAGCACTGGCCAGAGGAAATCCAGGCTGAATTTGAAGGGACCTGACTCTAGGGGTAAGGAATCCAGTTTTATAGAGTCAGAGTCTACATCTTCTTTGGCTTTAAAACTTCTGCGCCTGCTGTTTCCACAGGCAGGGCTGTCTCCTCGAGAGCACTGTAGGTGAAGGGATGCTGGATGGAGGGAGAGCTGAATTTTCTCCAGTCTACTGCTTTATTGTTGAGTTTGTTATCTGTATCCCTACAGTGCAATCATTCAGTAAGGTTCCAGTTTATTCTGAGTTTGTTTTTTGAAGCACCTCATTTCCCTTGATCTAAAACAAACTCTTCCCTCACTTTATTACACCTAACAATTCCCTACCTTTTGGACACAGATCCACCCCTCTGGGTCCGTGATGCCATGTGGATTGTCACCATAGAGTCATGTCTTCCTGGCCTTCTTTTCAGAAGCCTATGACAGAAACCCAGTCTCTGCAGTCTGAGGCTGAAACAATGACATATGCTCGATAAAAGAAGAAGTTCGAACTGATTAAGTATTTGAACAGTAAGAGAAACAGGAAGAAATGAGAAACAAAAGCACCCTCCATGTCTGAGTCATAGTACCATCCATTCTGGCAGGCTCTATCAACCACAGCCAAAGGTGAGTGTAGTTATATTATACTTGTAATTTGGTGTGGAGAGAAAGTTGTCCATCTTATGATGCTGTGTGCCAGCCTCTTTCACGGGCGTGATAACACAAACACTGTCCAAGAGCCTCAAACTTCCGTTGCAGTCCTGACTACTCTCAACATCTGCTCTAGCTGGAATTAGTCATTGTCAAGGGCTCAGAATCCACTCATCTGTGTGCACACAGACTGAGCAATTACTTTTTACTTACTGGTGAGTATTTTCTTTTTTTAATTTTTCCACTATAACTTAGATAAATTGTAAAATCTCCCATAATTTTGCCATTTAGCATAACCATGAACATACTTTAGATGTGTTTGTTCAATGTAAATGAAGCTTTTATAGGAATAGAATGACAATGTACATCAAGTTCCTTTTAAACATTTTTAATTGTGGTAAAATATTCGTAACATAAAATCTATTTATCTTAGCCATTTTCAAGTGTAAATGTCAGTAGTACTAAATATATTTACATTGTTGTGCAATCAACCAATCTCCAGAAGTGTTTCAGATTACAAGACTGAAACTCTAAACTCGTTAAACCACTTCATTTCTTCCTCTCCCCAGACCCTGGAAACTACTGTTTTACTTTCTGTTTCTATGAATTGGATCACTCCATCAGTGGTAGTCAACCTAGTCCCTACCACCCACTAGTGGGCATTCCAGCTTTCATGGTGGGTGGTAGCGGAGCAACCAAAGTATAAATAAAAAGATAGATTTAACTATAGTAAGTTGTTTTATGAAGATTTATTCTGCCAAACGTAGCAAAAATCCGACATAAAGTATTTGGTAAGCAATTATTATTATATGCTTTAACTTGCTGTAACTCTGCTTTATAAATTTTATAAAGTAAAGTTACTTCCCTACTTTATAAATCACCATTACTGTGGAACTGGTGGGTGGTTAGAAAATTTTACTACTAACAGAGATACAAAAGTGGGCGGTAGGTATAAAAAGGTTGACTACCCCTGCTCTAGATGCCTCCTATAAGTGAAATCATATAGTATCTGTCCTTTTGTTACTGGTGTATTTCACTTAGCATAATGTCCTCAAGATTGTCCATGTCTGTGCTGTAGTGTGTGTCAGAATTTCCTTCCATGTTAAGGCTGAGTAAAACCCCACTGTCCACATGTGCACATTTTGTTTATCCAGTCATCTATTAACGAACACTTGGGTTGCTTCCACCTTGTAACTATTGTGCATAATGCTGCTATGAATGTATGTAAAATCTCCTACCCTTTCACTTTCTATTATAATATTTATGCATATACATATATAAAAATTTTCCAGATTAATATATATTTTTCATGATAATCCTTTTTTTCTCTATTTTAATAGTAACATGACAGTCCTTCAAGCCCATGGGCTTAAATATTTTTCTATAATTGAATATTTGGGATGTTTTCAATTTTTCCTAACTGATAGGATAATAATTTTGTACCTGTGATATTCACCCAATATTTTAACCTTTTTAAAAAATAGATTTTCATCCTGGCTGGTTGACTCAGTGGATAGAGTGTTCCTAACATATGGATATCCCGATTCAATTCTTGGTCAGGGCACATAAAAGAAGTGACTATCTGTTTCCCTCTGCCTTCTTTCTCTCTTCTCCTCCTTTAGCTAGTGGCTTGGTTAGTTTGAGCATGGCCCAGGGTTCTGAAGATAGTTCAGTTGATTCAAATGTCGGCCTCAGACCAAGGTTGCCAACTGGATCCCTGTTGGGGCACATGTGGGAGTCTGTCTATCTCTCTTCCTTTCACTACAAAAAAAAAAAAAAAAAAAAGGACAAAAGATAGTAATCCAAACCACTTTCTAAAAGAATTATATCTACTTGCATAGCTACTAATAGTGCATACAAATTTCTATTTGATAAGAGTCAATGGGGTTTTTTAACATTAAAAAATTATGCAGGAGACCCTGGCCAGTTGGCTCAGTGGTAGAGCATCAGCCTGGCATGTGGAGATCCTGGGTTCAATTCATGGACAGGGCACATAGGAAAGATGCCCATCTGCTTCTCCACCCTTCCCCCTCTCCTTCCTCTCTATCTCTCTCTTCCCCTCCTGCATCCAAGGCTCCATTGGAGCAAGGTTGGCCCAGGTGCTGAGGACGGCTCCTTGGACTCCACCTCAGGCGCTAGAATGGCTCTGGTAACAACAGAGCAATGCCCCAGATGGGCAGAGCATTGTCCCCTGGTGGGCATGTCGGGTGGATCCCAATCAGGCACATGCGGGAGTCTGTCCCTCTGCCTCCCTGCTTCTAACTTCAAAAAAATACGGGAAAAAAAAGAAAGAAAGAAAAAGAAAAAGAAGTATATACCTGAAACCTATATAATTTTATTAACCAGTGTCACCCCAATAAACTAAATAATAAATAAATTAATTAATTACTACTAGACAGGATGAAGATAAGAGTTCATTTCTGTTTAGTAGACAACACTCTGATTATTAATAGTGATGGCCATTTGTGAGAACACCCCAGGCTTGGTTTACCTGTGAACACTAGCATGATTACAGTTGACTAAAATACATATATATAATGTATAATATATATTATATATACTATATGTATTCATGTATTAGAAAGATGCCTGATATATAGGTAGTAGGTGCTTGATAAGTGGTGGCCATTATTGTTGCTGCTGTTTCTATTAATGCCCATTGTTATAGCTGCCATAGGAAACTCATATACTCCCCTAATGTCCTTGCCTCCTTCTCCTGTTTCTCTTTCCAGGTTTCTTTAAAGCTCTTTCTTTCTTTGCTAGCCCTAAATCAAAAGTTCCTAAATTAGTGCATACAGTTAGGAAGTTCCCACCAGTTCCACAGTTAGGATACCTCTGCTTCTACTCTTGCTTATTAGTTATATTTCCTTTTTTGTGAATTGTTTATGGTCTTTGCCCCATTGTTAATATCAGAAAAATATAGACCTATAGTGCCATTCCAGAAACCCACAATGAATCACAGTGTCTTGTGTAGCCATCAGTCTAGTTATTTATCCAAGAAATGTTTCTTGGAGACTACCATGGGTCGGACATTGGGCCAGTATTGAGATGCTAGTGCACAATATATGACTTTACAGAGGACGCAGATGTTGAATTTTTATGGCATGAGAACAACATGAATAGTTTATTATATATATATATATATATATATATATATATATATATATATATATATATATATATATATCCTGTAGATGTGCTAAGATTTGTTTCTTTCTAGACAGCAACTGGGGTCATGGGGTCATGAGAGTCTCTTGGACTAAGTGGCAAGGGACAGGAACTGCACTCTGGTTCCATTTTGTCCTTCTACTTGTTTTTAGACTCAGGCAAGAGCTAAAGAGATCAATGACAGATAAGCATAGATGGGAAACAGTGCAGCCCTGTGTATCTTTGCTTAGGATAATTTCTCCTCTCCCTTTATTCTCTCCAGTCCTGCTTTCCTCCCTCTGACGCAGGGAGCAAAGGGTCTGAATGAAACCTGTTGGAGGTTCCAATTAAATTTTTGTGGACAAAAGGCACACGTGGCTTCCTAAGACAACAGGCGACAATAAATCCATCAGCACATCCACTTTCAGAGCACAGAGTCCCCACTGACCGGCTAACAGCTGCCAATATCTCATTAAGGACCTCACACAAGATGGCCTCTGAGGTAAGGGGTTTCTCTGGACAGATTTAAACCTTCCTTGTAATTTGTAGCTCTCAACAGATAATTTTGATTCTAAAGTTAAGTTTACTACTGATTAGTTAGCAAATTTCTGCTTTGGTCTGGTTTGTTTGTTGGTCGGTATTTTCTGGTCTATTCTTAGAAGTACCTATTTTAAGCCATTTTGCATATTTTAGTTTTGTTTGTTTGTTTTCCTTTTAGTCTCTTTATTTCTTCCTTTATGTAGTCTAACTAAATGTGTATTTAGAAATGCCTTATTTATACAGGATCTTAAGTGATTGCATGGGTTTTCTGGTTAAAGCTTACGTGGGGATTTGGTTCACAGTGGACCTCCTGGTGACTTAGAATTGTCATGTGGATAATTTTCTTCCAGCTCTGGTCTTAGAGGAGGACAGATAGCTCAGTACTTGGGATATTTCCAATACTTGAGGCTGACTATTAAACCCCAGTAACAAATACTTAACATTTTTTACTTCTTGTATTATGAAAATAGTTAATAATAAAACACTTAGAAATTACATAAAAAAGAGGTAATTCAAGAAATAATTATAATAGCTGATATTTGGGTATGTATCTTTCTAAACTTTTAAAAATGTGCAAATAAGTTTTTGTTTTATGTAACTGAGGCCAACCTATAAATACAATGCAATATTCTTTTTTAAACCTAACATTATGTTAAAAGTATTTTCTAAGTTATTGACATTGTTTGAAAACATGATTTTAAGGACTGTTTATGTTCCATCATTAAAATGTATTATATAAATAATTCAGGAACTCATAATTTTAAACCTAAATCTCAGACTGCACTTTGGATCATTTCCTTAGGCTACATATGCTCTTAGAAGTAGATTTACCACATCAAAGGATATACGATTTTTAGAGCCTGACGCATTTCATGGCAGTAATCTACTCCAAAATTTATACTATTGGTATTGTTGATACCATAACAGAAGCCATATAAAAGAAAATAATTTTTTTTCTCAGAAACAATTACCAGAAGTATAGCTAAGTACTGTTACTTAATACTGGCTATGAAATCTTAAGGAGAAAACTAATCGTGGAAGTTAATCATATTTACACAGAGTAACACACCTTTTGAAGCAGGGATTTATAGTTTTAAAAAAAGGGGTAGGAGTTCTTCTAGTACCATGGAGCAAGGGGGGTGGGGGTGCAATCCTACAAGTTAAAAAACTTGGGGTTTCGTTCCAACTGGACATCCATTATGCGACCTGAGACAAATCCCAGCCTGTAGTGTCAGATTTCTCACTTGTGAGGTGAAGGATTGGTCTGGGTCCATGTTTCTCAGTCGGCGGCATGAGTCACCCTCGCCACACATGAGAGATTTCTGTGTGATACGTACACATAGACCACCATTTGTTTTGGGCATGGCACATAAAGTCATTTTCAAAAACAAGCATTTCAGTGTTGTTTTTTTGAATGGGCATAGAAGAAAAGAGTAAGTAAATAATAGTGTAAGTAGTCCTCAGATATGACATAACCATTGAGATGATGGGCAAATGTGTGACACTCAAGAAATAGTGAGGTGACATCCAGAACCCTCATCCATGCTAGGTAGAATTCCAACATATAAAACTGGTAAGAAGTAGGTGGTACTTGGCAGGCACTTGGTAGGCACCAGACAGAGTTATTAAGCTGTATAAGAAGTGAACAGAGACACAGGCATGGAAAAGTTTTTAGATACTGTCCTACTACCTGCAACTCTGTACTTTTTATTTTAATAGTGAGTTCCACTGGTCTGGGCAGACTCTCTACCCTACTGTCTAAAGGCAGCAGAAGACCTGTAGGTGTAACAGGACTGCCCCTAAGAGCCTGGAGGAGAAGACGCCCCTGCCCAGCCCTCGCCATGCTCAGGGCGGTTTGGGATGCCCCTCAGCGTGTGTTGCAGGAGGGGAGGGAGTCCCGGAAGCTGGTGCTGGTGGTGGTGTTTGTGGCTCTCCTTCTGGACAACATGCTGCTCACTGTAGTGGGTACGTCTGCAGTCTCTGTTGGGGGTACTTTGCTCTGGGCTGGGCAACACACACCCTTCTAGCCTTCAGCAGTGGATGGACTTTAGACTGTTTCCTTTCATGCTTGAAAATGGACAGAGATTACCCTGGCCAGATAGCTTGGTTGGTTAGAGCATTTGTCCCGATAAGCAGAGGTTGCTGGTTCAATCCCTGGTCAGGGCACAAACAGATTGATGTTTCTGTCTCTCTTTTCTGTTCTTCTCTATCTAAAATCATAAATAAATTTTAAAAAGAAAGGAAGGAAGGAAGGAAGGAAGGAAGGAAGGAAGGAAAGAAGGAAAGGAAGGAGGGAGGGAAGGAGGGAGGGAGGAAGAAAACACAGAGGTTGCTAGGAATTGGAGGAAACAGCAGGAAATGAAGTCTGAAGCTTACCAACCATTGCTGAAAGCTCCAGAGGTTCAAAGAAAAGGAGATTCACAAGGTATCTGACCAGAAAAAGAAACTGACTGGAGCCAGAACTGTGCTGTCTTACCAGGGTGCTAACAACTCCAGGGGCCTCAGGGACAGTGCGCATCTCCTCACCATGTTGCCTACCCCACTTCTGCTTTACCAAAATAACATACTTTCTATGAACAACCAGCTTTCTACCAAAACTTACCTTTCCTGTGGTTTATTCCCTCATTTTAATTGGAGGTCTATTCATCTTGACATTTGATTGTAACAATATCTAAATGAATGCTAACATGTAGCACCTCTTGGGTAAAATCTATGTTTTTAAACAAGAAGCAAGGGGTCACTGGCTCAGGTGGAGCCTCCCAGTCAAGGCGCATATGAGAAAGCAATCAATGAACAACTAAGGAGCTGCAACAAAGAAGTGATGCTTCCATCTCTCTCCCTTCCTGTCTGTCCCTATCTGTCCCTCTCTCTGACTCTCAAAAATAAATAAATAAAGTTGCTGCTAACACTGAATTTTGCCAATGCCAATTATGTCCCTAAGGGAAATATATACACACATGTTCCATATAGATTTCATCTTAAATCCTAAAAACAATGCATCCTGGTAGGTTATATATTTTTTTCCTAATTTAAAAAAACAATTCAATTATGGTTGATCTTCAATATTATATTAATTTCAAGTGTACATCGTAGTGATTAAACATTTATGTAACTTACAAAGTGATCCCCCAGTAAGTTTGGTCACCTGGCATTATGCTTGGTTATTACAATATTGTTGACTACACCCCCTATGCTTTACTTTTCATCCCGATGACTATTTTGTAACTAACAACTTGTACTTCTTAATTTCTGCACTTTTTCTACCCAGCTCCCTCAAACCTCCTCCCATCGGGCACCATCAGTTTGTTCTTTGAATCTCTGAGTCTATTTCCAATTTTTTTTTTTTTTTTTTACAAAAGAGAAAACAAGGTTCAAAGTGTCAAGTGCCTTGTCTGAGGCCACATCACTAACAAACCAGTGCCACGGTTGGGATTCAAGCTCTGTCCAGCTGGCCCATGGCCAGAGCCCCTGGCCCTGCGCTGGCCTCTCCTCTTGTCCCCATGCTCTGCTGTCTCTGCACAAGCGCTGAAGGAATAAGGCGGAGCCCGCCTCGTGCAACCTCAGCTGGGAAAGTGAGCAGCTGGTGACTCAAAATTTCCCTGCTCCCTGCATGTGTGCAAGAAAAATCCTGTCAGCTGTGCGAGGATTAACTTTGCGATCACAAATAACTTTTAAACAGTAGGTGAATTAGCCAATATGGTATCTATGATAATGAGGACCAATTGTATGGGATGGTTAGAATTTAGATATTTTAGCTATTAGTGTAATGTGGGCGGGCACAACTTTTTAGTGGGCTTCAAATCATGTTACGTAGACACCAGCCTTGAGCATGAGACTGAACCTCAGAACAATGACCCTGAATTGACTAGTGGTAAAAACACATTATGTCCTTAGCCCTCACCACTTGTCCTTGACTTTCAGTGCCCATTGTGCCCATCTTCCTATATGCCACAGAATTCAAAGAAGTCAACACCTCTCTGCACGCCGGCACCGCCACAACTTCCCAGCATGCCCTCACTTCTGCCTTTTCCACTATCTTCTCCTTCTTTGATAACAACACCATGAATGTTGAAGAAAGCACACCCAGTGACACAGCATGGACAAATGGCTCTGGTGCCATCTCTTCTCCAGTCACTGGGGCCATCTCACCCCATAAAAACAACTGCCTGCAAGACACAGAGTTCTTGGAGGAAGAGAACATACGAGTCGGGATTCTATTTGCTTCAAAGGCTCTGATGCAACTTCTGGTCAACCCATTCGTGGGGCCTCTCACCAACAGGTATCTCAGTGGGTACTCAGGGGCTCAGGGATAAGAGAAGGGGTTCAGGTATCCTAGAGGTGGTTAGAAGGGGAATAAAATGAAAACTCTCTTGTCTGCACCCCAGGATAGTCAGCTGATAGAAAGCTAGCATGATATTGATGAAGTGCTATGGGATTCAGATATTCTTAGTGATATAATGACTACTGAGTACCAAGAAGAGAGCCAGTGAAGGGAAGTATACATCGATGTTAGTGTCCTGGAACATGGCTCCAGTAGGAGAAGGGTGGGACTGGGACAGGTCTGCTGTAATCTAGAGCACTGGCTTCTTGGCATTATCCTGATTTTTCAAAGGGGTACACATTCTGACTAGGCTATCCTTTCCAGAAAAGAGGGTTTGGGCGCTGGCCCATGGATTTTGCATGTTTGTTTATTTGCTTTTATACATTCACATGTCCTGTCCATTCTCTATACCTGTATTCAGAGACATCATTTACCATGTACCAAATAGCCAAATTTCTCTTCCCAGTCACATGCAAATATATATCCCAAGTGCATGGATGCCTATTGAATTGCATTTTTCTAAATTCCCTTTTAGGATTGGATATCACATTCCTATGTTTGCTGGCTTTGTCATCATGTTTCTCTCCACAGTTAGTAAGTAATTGGCTTCCTCTTCCCTTCCCTTCACTGATGACCTTTGAATCAATCACGTGCTCTGCAGAGAAAAGAGCTGGGCCGAGCTAGCTAGGTGGTCTAGGATACTGTTGAAATGTTTTGCAGTGTTTGGTTTGGGGACGAGAGCAATCATGGCAACTCAATCTAATCGGAGTTTGCATATTCTGTGTATTCTGCTATAGAACAGAAACTTCACTTCCTTCAGCTGGGGAAAATTGTGAAGGCTGTTTTACTGTGCACGCTCGTGTGTGTGTGTGTGTGTGTGTGTGTGTGTGTGTGTGTGTATGTGTGTCTGTATCCCCTTGAGTGAGTTCAGTACAGACCTTGCATCTTTGGGAAGGTTTTTAATTATTTTGATATGCAAAGGTAAAGGGCAACTAACAAAGAATCTAAATTGGGCAAGAGCTATTAGAAAACTCCCCAAAGTCTACTGCCTTCAAGTAAGAACATTAAAGGTTAGGAAATGCTCTAATTTAGAAAAATAAATTTACTAAGGAAATAAGAAAGAGGAAGATAGTCTATCCAGCATCTGATAAATGCTCCTAATAAAATGAAGATGGAATAAGAACAGTAAGTGAAAAAGAAGATGTCTGGGCATTGACCCTGAGAATTAAAATAAGGACTGAATGGGATGGGGTTAGTGTTGGAAAAGCACCCTGTGAATCCGCTGATGGCTCCTGGTGCCTCTGCTGCCTCTGACCCGAACAACAGATCTCCTCATCCGTCCTGGGTTTTTTAAATCACTTTCTGTTACTTTCCTGTTATTTTTTATTGCTTCTCCTCAAATGCTCCCTTCCAGGACAGGGCTGGACTCCCCTCACCCTATGCTTAGCAAGCAGAAGGGTGTCCCATTCAGGGCTGGAAGGCTGCTGAGTGCTGAAGCTGGGTGACATTCTGTCTCAGGACGGCAGCTGACTTGAGACAGTTCTAGCTGAATCAAAGAACAGGAGGGTGTTCAAGCTGGAAATGTTTACTGAACTTTCAGTTAATTTAAAATGAATAATTTTCTCTGTTTCATCAAGTAAAACATAGGTAATTTCACCAAACTTGACGGAGCACACACGTTATGCCTTGACGGCAAAAGCCACTGAAGGGACATGAAGGATAAAAGGACACATGCCCAGTTCCTCAGGACTTTATGATGCTGTGACCAAACAAAAAGGGTCAGCAGCCCGGCACAAGCAGAGTCAAACCCTAAACACCCAGAACTGCAGTGCAGAGATATTGTCTATTTTCTTATGAATGGTGCCACCCAGGAGAACAGGAAACCAATGCTCCAAAGCCTGAACTCTATTGGCATGTAGGTTACAGATATACGGGCGAAATCACAAGGCACTGTAGGGGGCTCAGGGTCATGCTGGGAGCTGATTGGTCAGAGGTGAGGGTAATAAACCATTTCTTCAGATCTTGAGGACATTTCTGAGGTCTATTCCAGCATCTCTCTGTCTGGTTTCATGGGAAAGTAACCAGGAGGTTGTTCCACCTTAGGGCTCAGGAGCTGAAACATAACTTAGGTCAACATGTTATCTTTAGTCTGCCAGAGGTCCGGACCTTGTGATCATTAGTCAGGTCCCACTATGGTCCTATGTTGCCGCAGGGGTTGCTGATTATCCAAGGGAAAGGCCATATATATTTTTGACATAATATATATTATATTATATATTATATATATTTTATGTAAAATATTATATATTTTTATATAATTAGATTATATTATATCTTTTTATATAATATATTAGAGAGAGAGAGAAAGAGAAAGATGATTTCAAAAGCTAGGATTTTAAGCTAAATTTAATCAAAGTCATAAGAGGCCTTGATTTCAGTGCTTCTCTGGGGAGAACTGACAAACACCATTTAGAATAAAATAATGCTAGAGGATCCCATAATCTTTACAATAAGGTCCTGGCCTGATTCTCTGCTGAGAACTCACTTTTATAAAGCCTTTTCTACAAAAATAATCTATCAAACTTGATGTATTACATAGTAATTATTGTTTCCATGCCATAACCAGTGTTGTTATACTTTGGATGGCCTGATTCTAGCAAATATTTGGTGTTTAGGGTCTCCTGTGTAGTATTCAGTCAGATTTTTGAAATACTAAAAAGAGGCTGTTGCTGCCCATTACCATCCTCTAAGGGCCTGTCTAAGGGAACCGTGTGGGATGTAATTAGGAGCTAAATGGTGGCCTGTGTTAGGGATGCAAAGTAAAAAAGAAATTGCTTTGGTTTTCCTAAACAGGGTGACCAATCATCCTACTTTGCCTGGGATTGAAGAGTTTACCCAAGAGGTTTTAAAACCAGGAAAACCCTGGGCAAACTGGGCA
This sequence comes from Rhynchonycteris naso, assembly GCA_037038555.1. Classification (NCBI taxonomy): domain Eukaryota; kingdom Metazoa; phylum Chordata; class Mammalia; order Chiroptera; family Emballonuridae; genus Rhynchonycteris; species Rhynchonycteris naso. Next base: position 19,607,641 of record CM073003.1, read on the forward strand.
AACTGAGACAACTTGGTAAAGGATATAGAAAGAGCCAACCTTGAACAGATTGGAAAGCAGAAGGCCAGGGAGAGGGCACTGTAGGTCAGGCAAGGAGAGACCAAGCATGTGCATGGGTGGGAGACAGTGCAGTCATGTCGGGAAGGAGGGGAGATTAGAAGGTGTCAAACAAGCAGAGACAGATGTAATGAATGGGCAAAGGAATTCCAATTCTGCTGGTGCAGACACTCTGGGAGGCAGCCTTCTGTCTTTCAGGGGCGTTGCCCTGGAACCAGAGGTGAGATACGTCTGCACTTGCCAACCCTACCACCAACACACACCTTGTAATTAGGGTTTGATAACATATTTCTATTTGGTTCTCAATTTTGTGTATGTTAGTCTCTAGAAGACTAAACTGAATGTCTCTTTACTTCACATCTGTTAAGAGTCTAGCTCAGCTGCAAGCTTAATATTGCTTGGTAAATACTCACTGATTTGATTTGGTTAAAAAGACCTTCTAATATAAGTTAGGAGAACAGTTTGATTGGATGGCAAGATACTACTTTAATATCTACCCAAACCCTATGGTTCTTCAGGTACACATAGCTTTTTATCCCTATCCTTCAGATGACCCAATGGGGCCCAGCAATGGCAAAGGTCAAGTCTGGGGGTTGCATACGGAAGATCCAGAAATAGGGTTTAGGGACAGGGCATTGGGCTTCTTAGTCCAAGGCATTGGGCTTCTTAGACAGCCCTGAACCAGGGGGTGGAATGTTGGATGTTGGGCTTTGGGCAAGAAATGTGGAAACCCAGTCTTCCTTCTCCTGTGTGGTGAATCAGTTCATGCTTCTATGGTTTCTTAATCTTCGTAACAATTAAAATGCAATCCTGATTAAGGAGTGGGGGATTAGAAAGAAAACTTCAAAAACAGGGAGCAGTGAGCATGCTTTATTAAAACATATGCACAATGGCTCATATTTGCAATAGCGCGGACAGGTTTTCTGGGGGCCAGGGTACGGAGGCAGGGGGCTGACTGGAGCTTTCTTGCCATTCTCTTTGCACAGTGTTTGCCTTTTCTGGTACCTACACCCTGCTCTTTGTGGCTCGAACCCTTCAAGGCATTGGCTCTTCATTTTCATCTGTTGCAGGTAACACTGACATCTTACACACACACATACGCACACACACACCACCTCTTTTACTATCTCTTCCTACTTTCAGGTCCTATTATAAGATTTATATGAAAAAATTAAAGAAAATATTCTAAAAGTTAGAAATTGTAATTCAAAAACAAGGTAATTATAGAGTTGCTGGCAGTGCCTATCAGTTCCTAAACCAGACTTAACTTCCTCTGATAATGTTTAGAGGCAGCCGGCTCAAGTCAGAGCAAACCTGCAGTAAACCATGAACAGGCCAGGCTTTTACTTAACGCCACTCTGCTATCTTATCTCCGCCCCCTCTTACCATTTTATAGGAGCAGTAATGTTAATACTACCAGGAACACCATCACAGTTTGCAAAGCGTCATCAAATGCAATATTAATGTAATCCTATGCCATTTTACACAAGAGTTAATGGGCATGAGAGCCTGCCCACGCTCTCTTTCAGGCATGGGGGACTGTCATGCTTTGCCTTGGGCACCTCTGTTGATTGGAACAGTGCTCTGTGTTCATAAGTTTACCCTTCCCTGACCTAGTCTATACTGATTCATTCAGGGAACTGTGCTAAGAAATGGTAATATGATATGAACTACAGTGTCATTGGACAATGGTTCTGTGTTACCCTTCCCAGAAACTTCTAACAATATTCTGAACAGAAGGAGTGAGCAATGTGGGACTTTGGAGGACCTGTGGGGAAGTATTTGCAAAATTCTATGGGTTAAGTTTTGCAAAACCCCTTAAGCTAAAATTCTAGCTGAGATGATCCCTAAAGATATGCTAGGGCAAAGACCAGGGTTCTTGTGAGAAAAGCAGAGAGCTCCTGCATGCTAACTTTATCTGTTACTTTCCCTCAGGTCTTGGGATGCTGGCAAGTGTCTACACTGATGACTATGAGAGAGGCCGCGCCATGGGCATCGCCCTAGGCGGCCTGGCTTTGGGAGTGCTGGGTAAGTGGCATCTGGCCCCAAATCCAGGTTCACAAAGGTAGAGGACCGCAGACTCTGTGAAGACGGCTCCAGGAGGGAGGTGTCGCTAAAGGCAGGGAAGACAATCAAGGTTTGAGTCCTTCTGAAATTTTGCCCAGGAAAGATGAAACCACTTTCTCCTTCAGAAGCTGAATAGCCCCTAAGGGCATGGGAATAGTCCAGAAACTTAGTCTAGTCAAGGAAGTGAATCTCCCCATGTTAGCAGCTGCTGCCTCACCTCTGCTTCCACACATGGCCAACTTTCAACATGAGAACATGCTTTTTGTCAGATTTTGTGCTAAATGCATTACAGACATAATCTCCCTTAATCCTCAGAGCCATGCGGAGAAGGAGGAATGATTGCCCCAATATAGAGATGAGAACAGGGAAGGTTATATAGCCATCCAAGATCCCACAGCTAGGAAATGCCAGAGCCAGGATACAGATGCAGATCTGGGCTTGAATCCCAAGCTTCAAACCCTAGGCTGTCCTTTGAGATTCATTCTTTTTGTGTTTTCATTGTCTAGTCCAACAAGCCACGCACTTTTATTGAGCCATTATTACATGCCAAGCACAACGCTAGCAGAGAGGGGACATAGGTAAAAAGTCTAGACATGGTTCCTGCCCTGTATGAGCTTGCAAGCTAATTGGGGAAAAAACATCAAAAGTCACTTCCCTGGCCCATACGCCCCCTCTACCACCATGGGGAAAGTGACGGAACAAAACCCCTGCTCTTTGTTAGTGCCTGCCTTCCCAAACACCCAAGCTAAACTGCTGAGTTCCTTTCTCTCTCTCACTTTCAAGTGAATACGCCCCTGTATTCTCTGGAGCCACTTCCTCCAGGGCAGCTTCTCATCACATCTTGTTGGACTATGGCCCCAGGCTCCTCTTGATCCCTTGCACATCCCTTCTTCCTCCAAGGTGCTCCCAAAGGAGCTCTCTATGCCCAGAGGTGGCGGTGTTCCCCACTTCTAAAAAGCCCTGCTGTTTCTCCCTAGCCTACAAGGCCAACTAGATGCTCTATCTGGATATATAGGGCCCTTAGCTATTTGGCTTCAATTTTCCCTGCTCTACTCCTTTTCTCCCAAATAACCAGTCTAATAGCACCGACTTTCTTCTAGTTTTTCTCCAACCACACTCTTTTTCCTGACACCCTTGTGTTCTTTGCCCATGATTGTTCCCCACCAGTATTATCTATCTGACCAAGTCCTATGGCCTCCTGAGCTCACTCTACTGTGCTTCCATGGCACTTTATATATGGAACCTTTACTGCTGACCTTTACTTTTACCTTGCAAGCAGGTCTTCTTCATCTCTGAATTCCCAGAACCTCATGGGGAGCTCAGCCCCAAGTGGGCCTTCAGTAAACACCTATTGGGTCCATGCACACACGTCACACTAGCTGGGAACTGACCCTGTCCTCTGGAATCTGAGTTGGGTCGGCTTTGCCTTTCCAGTGGGAGCTCCCTTTGGAAGTGTGATGTATGAATTTGTTGGGAAGTCTGCTCCCTTCCTCATCCTGGCCTTCCTGGCACTACTGGATGGAGGTAAGTCACTATATGAGGCCACCAGGCTGGTGATAGCCTAGGTCAGATTGATAATTATCATTACGATGTGGTGTCAGTCTTAACATGCTTGAATGGATGGAGGACTTCCGCATCCTAGGGAAGAAGGTAGAAACTGAGGGAGTTAGAGCTGTATGTGATAGGGTGATATGATGTGATAGAGTGATAGCAATCTGACTGTTATTGGAGCCTCCAGCTAATCAGTCAATAAACTGAACAGTCTCTCCCTCTTGCTTTCTTAGCACTCCAGCTCTGTATTCTACAACCTTCCAAATTCTCTCCTGAGGTAAGTGGGCACCAAGCTCCACTGTGAAAAGATGTATAGAATGGCTAAGGGCAGTGACCCAGACATTCCTAGACCACCCTGTCAAACCATAAGAAGAAAGGCGAAGGGGCATAGAGTCAGGGAATTGAGAACTGTACCTGGATGCCCAAATAGGGTCATGTTTAGGGTATTACGGGGGGTAGGGCAGGAGTCTGGCTTGATGTTAGACAAAAGTGAAGGAAGGGCCTTACGAAGAATAAAAATAAACCTTATGTAATACACACACACATATATATACACACACACACGCACATATATATATAGTCATGCGCTGCATAACAGTTTTGCTCAACAACAGACTACATATACAATGGCGGTCTCCTAAGATTGTAATAAAGCTGAAAAACTCCTATCTCCTAGTGACATTACAGCTGTTCTGACATCACAACCAACGTAACATTGCAGTGCCACATGTTTGTGGTGTAAACAAGCCTACTGGGCTGCCAGGGGTCTGAAAGTTTAGCACAATTATGTCTAATACTTGGTAATGATAATAAATGACTATGTTACTGATTTATGTACTCATATACCTTTTATTGTTATTTTAAAGTGTACTCTTTCTACTTAAAAATATAGTTTTCTGCAAAGTTGTTTGCTGGTTTATGCCAGTAGCGGCCTCATTCACCTCGTGTTTACCGTGTCTCTTGTTTGCATCATTTTCTCTTGTGCTTGATTTAATCTTATGTTGTTCTGTGTGATAACATGCTGTGCAGGCTTGCAGATGAGGAGCAATAGGTACAGCTTCCATGTACCCTGGGTGTATAGCGGGCTATACCATCTAAGTGTGTGTAGTGCACTCTATGATGTTCACACCAAGACAAAAATCTCTTAATCCCGTTTCACAGGATGTAGCCCCATTCATTGTTAAGCGGTATATGACTATATATATTCATGTGCCATGAGTTTAACATATATTTAATATACAGGGTGAGGCAAAAGTAGGTTTACAGTTGTGAGTATGCAAGTTTTCTTTCTTAATTATTGTATTATTTTCCATATGAAATCACACACATGTATATTTCCCTAGATACTTTTGTATTTATATATTGAGAAACAAGATGGAGATAATGACCTTGGGACCTGAGTATTTATAGTTATAACATCCTAGTGCTAGTGAAGACCTCAGGGTCTTTCAGGCAACCTCTCCGCCAAGAGCATCCTTGCAGTTAAAGATCACTCTGTCACGGTTAACTATCAGGGTTGGATTTGTCTGACTCCAAGCCAAAGGTGGCTCTTGGAAATCCATATTAAACCTTAAAGAAAAAGAGAAATTAAAAAATTCAGAAAACACGGGAAAGTTTATTCTAAATACCTTGAATCTGTAGCCAAATCAGACCAAAGTGTCGGTACCCTGAGTTGGCATCTGAAGTTGGGGCAGCCTTGTGAGACTGAGCTGAGCCCTGACCCTGTAGGGTCTGTGCTAACCCAGGTCTGTACATTCTCAGATTCTGTGAAAATAGGAGAGATTTATATACCATACAAAGGGAAGTTTTTGTTGTCCATGTTCTCAGAGTGCCAAAGGGACTCCACTCTTTACACTTCTCAAAGACCCTTATATCCTGGTGGCTGCAGGTAAGCTGACAGTACCCTCTTGGGCTGGGAGAGTCTGGGTTCAGGGTAGCCATCATGGCTCACATAACTGTCCCCCCAGGCTCCCTCTGCTTTGCCAACATGGGAGTGGCCATGCTGGAACCTACACTGCCCATCTGGATGATGCAGACCATGTGCTCCCCTGAGTGGCAGCTGGGTAAGTGACCTCAGTCCCCAGCCCAGCCTTGAGCAGAGATGTGTGCCACAGGTATTTTCTCGGGTAAATGAGAAGCATCGCCAGGCCCAGGTCTTTGGGATCACAGGGAGACAATATGCTCCCTTCATAGAATTACCTGCCCACTAATACCTGTGAATCAAGCCTGATTGAGTGGGTAGTGTCTCCAAGAAGCAGCCCAAGAATGACAGGGTGGGAAGGGTTGGCCGGCTATAGAGTAGCAGCTTCCTGTGTGGTGGAACCATTAATGATTTCTAGTTAGAAGACCTAGGTTTTCATTTCTTTTACTCGGCTCTGCGAACTGCAAATCACAGTAACTTCCTGAGCATCACTTTTCTCACCTCTAAAGTAGGCATCAGGATACTATCTAGTTCAAAGGGTAATTTGAGGAGTAAATGGCAGACTTGTACCAGTAGAATATTAACATGCACCACCATTAGCATCCACATGTTCTCTCTTTGACCCCCAGATTACCTTTTCTGCTATCCTTTCACCTCTAAAATGGAGCTTATGGAGTATGTTGTTCTGTAGACCTCTCCTAGGGAAGATACTGGGCTTTTGTACCCCAGCAGAGAACTCTGGGCCCAGAAGAGACACCTCCAGTCTCCTCTATTCCTTGGAGAGATGTCCTTGTGACCCATCTAAGCTCAATGAAGAGGTGCTGGCCCTTCCCAGTACACCCGAGGACAGGGACAGAGAAGGCTACGTGCAAATCACTCAGTCACTGCAGGAAGAAGAGGCTTATGGAGCCAGAGGAGAAGCCGATAAGGACCTGATACAGCTCAGCGTGCGATAAAAAATACTAAATCTAATTTTTAGGGGACAAGTCTAAGCAAGGCTCCTAGCCCCAAATTGAATTTTTCTGGGCTGCAGCTGCCTCTGACCATGACGATTAATTGAGTTAGTCAGCGCTTGGTGCCAACCAGCGTCCCCTGCTCCAGGGCTCTAGCCCTGCAGGGGGAACCGCATCTAAAAATGGCCCTTGCCCAGCCTTCACCCAAAGGAGACACTAGCCCTTTGCCCACTCTTCCCCTGGGGCTGTCACCTGGCAAAGCCTTGACTCTGGCTAAGCCTAGCTGGTTGCCAACTCCTTGTCTGCACACAAGCAGTGGAATGGAACTGGAGAGAAACACACAACCGTGCTTTTATTAGAAGCAAACCAGCCATCAGCCAGTAACTGGTGAATTGTTGACGTTGGGCTTCCTTGTAATCGTCATGCTAGTTTCTATGAACAGCACTGGTGCCTCTCTGTATGAGAGGCAGAGTAACAGGTGAGACCTGAGAAGCTCACAGGATGATTTACACGGTCCCCCTTGCAGACAAGACTGTGACCGTAAGTCAGAGCTCAAGGAGGCTTTGTCTTCCTTCATCCTTTACAACATTCCTCAGTGAGATCTGTATCAAATTGCTTGGAAAGTTGTTAAAACTCAGATATGTGGTCCCCACCCAGCAATTCAGTGAAGCAAGTTTGCATTCCTAGTTAGTTTCCAAGAGATGCTGGGATAGCCACCGTGACCTCACTTTGAAATACACTGCTCTGCATGCAGGACACCTGTCATGTGTTGGGAAGAGAGAAGGAGATGAGGCTTTTGAGAGGGGTTGTCATCTGTGGCTGAGCACTGTCTCATGTCCCACGTGCCCGCTGCTCTCAACCAGTGGAGAAAGAGCTCAGGATTTGGAAATAGCCCCGACTGGGTTTGGATCCCAATGGCCATTTTAGTGGTTGTGACCTTGGATAAGTTTTCTAATCCCTTGTAAATTCCACCGTTTTGTTTGTTAAAAAAAAAAAAAAAGAGCTGCTCTTTGGAGTTGTGTTCAGGATTAAATGGATCTATGAATTCTAAAGGGATTATAGCGCCACACATGGAATATAAAATATATCCAATGTATTAAAATCCTTACTGTTTTCGTGATTATTTTTATTGAAATCATGTTGACAGTCAAAGCTATGTGTAATCCCCACCCCTAGCAGATGTGCCGTGGAAAATGTATGTGTGTCTATAGACATAGTCTGGAGCACCTCTTCTGTACAATATGCCACTAAAATGCAAGCTATATCCGGGTCCTAAAGAACAAGCCACTTTGGCTGAGGAAAATCTCACTCCGAAAGTTCCACATCATTTAAAATGATATTAAAGGGATGATCTAGGAGGCTGGTAAGATCCTTACAGGAGCTTGTTTCCAGATAAGTAAGCAGTCGAGTAGTTTCATTTTTTTTTAAAGCTATTAATCACAAAAAAACGAGTACAGTTTGTAACAGATTGCCACACTGTACAGGCTGACTAGACAACTCCACTAAGGTATACCTCACTTCCACCCATAGAGGAGAATATTAAAAGCAAACAAGCCATCTGCTGGTAACTGGAGAGTTGTTGATTTTGGGTTTAATTGCAATCGTCCTGACAGTTTCTATTGGGCAGCACTGTTTCCTCTCAGTACAGAGAGGCAGAGACCCACGGAAACTCACACTGCTGATTCCAAGTAGTCCCTTGTGCCAGAGCCATCTGGCCTCCACACTGGTGATGTGGCTGGTGGAAACACCTGGAGTCAGAGTGAAAAGGCCTGGGTCCAAGTCCTGGCTCTGTTTCTCACCAGATGGCACTGATTAAGGGCCAGGGCTCATCTGTGCAGGAGCTGTGCAAATGGTGGAAATGCATTGTGTCATTTAAGTCTCAGCCACCTATCTAATAGGGATTATTACAATATTATCCCCAGAGGTTTCTTATTCTGGCCCAATTTCCCATCACCCTCCTAAACCCTGGGCCTTCTGGGACTCCCTGTCACAGGCAAGGTCCCTGTTCCTCAGTCTCTTCTCTGTACCTGTCCCTCATCTCCCTGCCCTGAGACCTGGATGTCACCCCAAACACTGTTTCATGCAGCCCTCGTGGTGGGGGTCCATGTTCCTCCTTTGCTGCTTCTGAATAATTTCTTCTTCCTGCTCCTTCAGGGACCCCAGCTCCTCTGAAGATCACGTCGTTAAATTGTACCACCTCCCCCTTCATTATGCCGTCTCATTTGTTAAACTGTCAACACCTGGCTTGTATTCTTTTTTTTAATTATTATTATTGATTTATTTTAGAGAGAGGAGAGGGGATTGAGGAAGGAGGGGAGGAAGCAGATGGTCGCTTCTCCTGTGTGCCCTGACCAGTAATCAAACCTGGACGTCTACATATCAGGCCTTCCTGAGCTTACGTAAGGGAGCCCAGCCATTCCCAGGGTTTTAGGAACTATGCATAAACCAGTTAGTTGAACATTTCTATCTGTGTTAGGATCTTTCTTCAGGACTCTGGACTTGTGTGCCCAACTGCCTGATGTCTCCAGACAGACATCAAAAAAGCCTTTCAAAGTTTTTCCAATCCTTGCAGCTTTTCCTTCATCTCCAGTCCCCAGCCACCAGCTTGATTAAAACCATCGTGGAAGTCACCATTGACCTTCTTCCCCCACTCCTGCTATGCCTGTGCCCAACCCAACAGAAAATCCCACAGACCCCCCCTGCAAAATACCTCCCACTTCACTCACTGCTCTCCACAGTGACTTCTGAGTTGAGATACTATCACTTTTCTGCTGGGTTTGCAGATGGTCCTTTGGCTTCCACTCTTGCCCTGTGAAGCCGTTCTTCTAACCACAGCTAGGTGCTTTAAAAAACAAATCAGAACATGTCAGTCTTCTCCAAACTTCCCACTGCACTTCAAATACATCTCCTGTCCCAGGCTCACCCTTCCGGTCACTCTCCACTCTGCTCGCTGGGCCTCAGCCTGGTCCCTCCTGACCGTTCCCAGTGCAGATGAAGTCCTTTCTTCTTTAACTGTATTAAGTGACATTTGTGTGTGTGTGTGTGGGGGGGGGGGTTGTTTTTGTTTTTTTTTTCCTGCTTGAAAACTCTCTTTTGGTTATTTTAGTTTTAGCTTAAATGTCACCTTCTCAAGAAGCCGTCCCTGACCCCTCAAATCTAAGTTAGCCCTCTTCCTGGTCGCTCTGCCGTACCAGCATATCAAATTCTCTTCACAAACATTGTTTTTCAAAGTTGTCTTTTTCACTTATTTGTTTACTTGTTTCTTGTCTGTCTCCCTCCGCTTGACTGTAAGATCCCTGAGGACTAGGACTTCCTCTATCTTACTTACCCCTCTATTCCCAGCACCTACAATACTTTGCATATAATAAAAGCTCATCTAAAAAATTGAATGAATGAACAGGTGAATGAGACTCAGAGGGGGTCAATGAATTTCCCAAGGTCACAGAGCTAACAGTTGGCCAAGTCACGAGGGAAGCCAGCCCTGGGACTCCACAGTCCAGCTCCAGAGTGCCTAACCCTACCGTCATGGAGAACAGTGTGACCAGGGATTCAGCTTACAAAATCCTTTATATATGTTATCGAATTTGCTTCTCAGTGTAAGCTGTTAACATATAATCATAGCTTTGTTTTCCCCAAATATGAAACCAAAGCTCAGAAAGGTTTAGTAACTTACTCAGTGTCAGGACCTAAGCACTAGAAGGGCAGGTAAGCGCAAAGGGGTAACTTTACTTCCCTGGAAGTGTGTATTTTTTTCTCTAAAGCTTATATTCTTATCATGATAACCATGGGTAGTTTATACAAGAACGGCTCTGTGGGGCTGTTCATCAGGAAGTCTAAGTGGGAAGCTAGAAGTGCATTCCATGTACGAGAGCGAAGGAAGTCCTGGTCCTGAGGGACACAGAGGTGAGGGAGCCTACGTCAGCTGCTCGGCTTGCACAAGAATCTCCAACCCACAAAACAAACTGATTTGCGATCCTTGATGGTATTAGGGCAGTGGTTCTTAACCTTTTTTGAGGTACCGAACCCACCAGTTTCATATGCGCATTCACCAAACCCTTCTTTAGTGATAAATAAAATATGATTTTTTTTTCCAAATTTAAGACATAGGTATATGTTTTTTTACTGGTGCACAAAATGAGCCATGCATGAACATCACCTTGCTCAAAGAACAAAACCAACAAAGTGCATGAACTCACAACAAATTACGGTATTACTTTATTCTGGGCTCCGCGGCAGAGGCTTCTCCGAACCCCTGAGACCGACTCATCGAACCCCTAGGGTTTGATAGAACCCAGGTTAAGAACCACTGTATTAGGGGGACTTGACTTATAGGAAAGAAGGTGTTTTAGAGTAAACAGGGCCTGTCCTAAGCTGTGGACCTGTGTCTTTCTGCAGGTTTGGCTTTCCTGCCTGCCAGCTTGTCCTATCTCATTGGCACCAACCTCTTCGGTGTGTTAGCCAACAAGATGGGTCGGTACGTATGCTGGGGATGTGGGAAGAGCAAGAGGAATGTGAGATAAGACAGCCTTTGAGGTTGTCCGTGCACCTGGGCTGATGAACAGCTTCTATGAGGTTGAGAGTTTAGGACAAGCACACATAGATAAAAGCTGCCCCTTGGGCGGATGGGGGTGGATGGGTGTGCAGGCCAGAAGTAGGAAGGATGATCTTCAGCTGGTTGCTCTAGAAGCAGCAAGGAGTATTTGAGGGTCAGCCTTTACTTTCCAGATGTTTGTTGTCTGGCTGAAGAGGTAAAATAACCCCACAGAGAACAGGTATGAAAAAAAAGCAGTACTATAGGGCTGTGGTTGTCAAACTGTGTCCTATGGAGCCCTAGGAAGCTCTCTAGAGGTGCCTCAGAGGCCACCAAGGGTTGGGAGCTAAGTGGTAGGAGTCTGGATCCTGTTCCTCTGCTACAGTGAGAGCAGTTTTACTTTATCTTTGTAGTTCAGCATAAAGATTTTTAAAATAAATTTTAAAAACCACTACTGTAGGAAATCAGAGAAGGAAAGAAGTTTGGTGAGTTTGTGTGTGTGTGTGTGTGTGTGTGGTTTCTGAGATGGATCTTGAGGACCTAATGCAATACAAAGAGGTGAGAGCTTGTCTGATTTGGAAACAGCATAAATTGACTTTTAGGGTTACCTCCAAGGGGCCAGTACCTTCTCAGTCAGCTGATTCCTCTCCTAAGGGAAGGAGTAGCCCCAAGTAGTTCTCATTGCACCTCCTCTGCTTCTACTGTCAATAGAGGTGTGGAGCCAGGGAAGAAATGGAGGCAGGAAAGGACAGGGAAAAAAGGCTCACCTGGGTACAAACTGGTCACACAGAGATGCAGGCTCATCTCTGACATCCCATGGGGTTCCTAGAATTAGGGGTTGTAGAACCAGTCCTGTGGTGGAGATGGGGTGGCAGGTAGAAGGGCTCTCTCCCCTTGGCCCATTTAATGACAGCTCTTTCTTCCCAGGTGGCTTTGCTCCCTGATTGGCATGGTGGTAGTAGGTGCCAGTTTGCTTTGTGTAAGTATAATGACGTCTAGTTAGAGAGAGAGACCCGGACTTTTAAACACTGCTTTCCTTTAATATGAGCAGAGGGTTGACTTGGCAAGGACTATCAAAAAGACATGTCTGCCTGAGTGGAAATTTAGCACTGGGAGAGGTGCCACCAGGCATCCCCTTGAAGAGAGGTGAGGAAGGAGAGTGAGAGGGCAGTGGCAGGGCTGGAGCCAGAGGCCTGGGGCTCTGTGCATGGCCATATGAAGCAATACATGTCAGTATCTATGTCAGAAAGATGGTGTATTTTATGACTTCATTGATTCACCCCATCCCGACAGAACCCCATAAGCCACCAGGTGAACCACCATCTGTGCCTCAGATTCCCACATCACAATATTAGGTAGAAGAAGAAAGAAAGAAGGGTTCTTCCATTTTCAAGAGCCCCTTCAATCTCTCTAAGTCTTCATTCTCCCCTCTCTGTAATGGGGATCGTAAGTGCACTCACAGGATTGTCAATACAATGTGCATAGACCACAGCTGCATCTGGCCCATATGAACCGCCTGTGAGTCTTAGCCAATGTTATTAATAAAATATAAATATCCATTGAGGAGTCTTTCCTGAAATTACTGCATTATCAGTCGCTAACATGTAAATAGTACATTAAACCTCTGAGGGATGAGTGTGTTGGGATAGCAAGTTTGGGTGATAGATGCCCAGGGAGGAAGGTAAGGGATCACCAGAAAAGTAAAGGCAGGCTTTTGTGAACGGTAGGGATGGTGAGAGAATCAGCTTCCCAGGCTCGCTGGTGTCTCCTGGACCATGCCACCCGCCCATTAGCATATGGTTGTTGGTATCTCCTCTTTCTTGTTCCTATGGCTACCAAGTTAAGACCTAACCTAGACCTCTTGATAATGTTGCTAATAGAAACAAAAGGAACTCCATTCAGTGAAGAATGAGGACGGAGGTGTGTATCTGAGTAGAGTGGGGTAGATGATGGGGAGGAAGAGTCCATGCAACAGAAAGGACCCCTGTTATGATATAATGCAGTCAAATCTGAGGTTCAAACTTGATCTTGCCACTTATGAGCTCTGTAGGTTTGAACACGGCAATTGACTGAACAGCACCAATCTAGTTTTTATATCTTTCCAATGGAGGTAGTCTACTTCATAGGGAGGTGTGAGGCTCCAGAAGGATAATAAACGTCTGCGGCACAGAGCGCATGTGAGTGCACTTCCTGTGAAAAGGCGGTGTTGTTGCACTGCCCCATGTGGCCCAGCTGGGCTCATGATCTCTCTCTCCTTTCCTGCTGCAGGTTCCTCTGGCTTATAATATTTTTGGCCTCATTGGTCCCAATGCAGGGCTTGGCTTTGCCATAGGTAAGTAGTGTCCTTAAAAGGAATAAGGTCCTGAATGTGGCTCAGCATCTGACCCGAGTTGGTCTGTGGAGAGGCAGAAGGATCAGGAAGCTGACAGGTGTATGGAGAAAAGGGCTTACATTCCTACCTGAAGGGGTGTCGTGTTGAATGGGGGAACAGCAGGTTTAGGAAGGGGGCTGAAAAGAGGAAGGGGAGGGAGGATGCACAAACAGGGAGGGGCCTGGGGATGTTGCTGACGGAGGTGTCCTGTTTGCTCTGGCCACAGGCATGGTGGACTCCTCCATGATGCCCATCATGGGACGCCTGGTGGACCTGCGCCACACCTCTGTGTATGGCAGTGTCTATGCCATTGCTGATGTGGCTTTTTGCATGGGCTTTGCTATAGGTATGTTGGTGGAGGGAGAGGGGAGCACCCAGGAGATGGTGTCCCAGTTTCCTTTTCCACTGTTTACCAACTGGGGGTGCAGCTTAGAGGCCGATCCTCCAAAGGTTCTGGAAATAGTTGACCCTGGGACACCCTCTCGGTCACCTGCTGACCCTCACGTAGTGTCTTTCTTGTGGTCAAGGCTCAAGTAAGCACTGGTGACTTTGATTCATTCCTCCCAGGCCCATCCACTGGGGGTGCCATTGTGCACGCTATCGGTTTCCCCTGGCTCATGGTCATCATTGGAGTCATCAACATCATCTATGCTCCTCTCTGCTGCTGCCTGAGAAGCCCCCCAGCCAAAGAGGAGAAGCTTGTGAGGACCTCTGACTGCTGCTTTCCCTGTTCTCTCATTCCCTTTCACTCTGTGCTCTTCCTCCTCCTTCTTTACTTGTCTCTCTGCTTTGCCACATTTCCTGATCTTCTTTTCATCGATATCTTTCCTTTGTGGACTTCCTCATTTTCCCTTCCCTACATAACCACTTCCTCTCTTACCCCAGGCAGTTATCAGGATCCTAAGTAAACAAGGAAAATGAGAAGTTTGTAAAGAGCCGGCAATAGGGACCATCTAAGGCATTTGATAGTTGCTGTAGTTACTAACAAAGTGTGAATTACCAAATTATCTCCCTAAAATGGATAGAATTACACTGGGCTCATTCATTCATTTATTCATTCATGTCTACCATAATCCTTACCAGATCATCTCTTAAAATACCAAAACCACAGGGGAGAGAACCACACACATGATTTTAGTTAACAAGATACTGCAGCATGGGCACCCTGTAGGTGTGGGTGGGCTGGGTGGATGCAGTGGCTGCTCTAAGGAACAGTAGCAGCAAGGAAAGTGGAGCCAATTTTAGCCATACCCTGCACTTACCCTGTTATGATTCAATTACAAGATATCAGATGTTTGTCTTGACTAGGGTTGCTACAGCTGGGAGCCTTGGAAGACCTGTGCACATACATGAGGCAGAAAGACGGTCCAATGCTTGTTTCTTAAGTCTCCCCTGAGCCACAGGAGACCTTGATGAGCTGGTGGGAAGGGAGCGAGGAGACTGAGGAAAGATGTGTGGTGATTTCTCCTCCTGTTCTTGCTGCAGGCGATTCTGGGCCAGGACTGCCACGTGGAGACCCAGATGCAGGCAGTCCAGATGTCCACGAGGGCGTTTCCACTGGGAGAGGACAGCGATGAGGAGCCAAGCAGTGAGGAATAGCAGCAGGAGGTGGTCCCTAAACCTGTCACCTGTGGCTCCTGAGGCTCAGACTTCAGTGACCTCCTCTTTCCCAGAACCATATCATCATGGGTCACTCAACAGGCTTCACTTCCCCCTCGCTTGGGTGTCTCTTAACCCACCCTCCCATGAATGGCAACCCAGGTTCCCCCTCACCTACGTAACGTACAGCTCTCCCTCTGTGCTTTGATGCTCGAGTGGCCCATCGTCTGTGGGAGGACAGAGAGATGCTTTCTCCTAGGCTTCTGGGAAGCTGAGTAAATCTGGGCTCTGACAGGTTCTGAAAGGGGTGACTCATTCCTGGAGGCAGCAGTGAGCACAGTGTGCTCCTGAAACCAGTAGGGTGACTGACAAACCTCATTTCATCTGTTGTCTGATTTTTCGGTCCAGTCCCAGCAGACTCCCAGGATTCCATGCTCTGTTCCTCCCTGCGTTCCCGGCTAAGTGGAGAAAGCCTCAACATTGTGCTGCTGCTCAGTTGTCAATTTGGGAAAACTTTGGCCCTGTTTTTAATGTGCTTCTACCCCTGTGGCAAAGCCTACAGCTGCTAATGTGACTTTGCCCTCATGAATGGACGACTCTCTTTTCTTCATGACCCATCAGCAGAGAAAGAGCCTGTTTCTTATGCTTGAGTTGCCAGCATTCTCACTATTTGCTCTGAGGGTTTCCACCTCCATCTTCCTAAGCCTCTTGGGCTCAGAGAAATAAAAGTAGGAGCACAAGAAAAAACATCTATTCATCCCAAGATTTCATGGGAAGAAGTATAAAAAAGAAAACTGCCCTAAAATCTCTTCTGTGGGTTTCCTAATTCTTTCCTAAGATCATAAGGAGGCATTGTTCATGCTTGGTAATGAATGCATTGTTACGTAATTCAGACTTGGCAAGCTAGGTGTTCTTTTATAGCAGTGGTTCTTAACCTGGGTTCTATCGAACCCTAGGGGTTCGATGAGTCGGTCTCAGGGGTTCGGAGAAGCCTCTGCCTCGGAGGCCAGAATAAAGTAATACCGTAATTTGTTGTGAGTTCATGCACTTTGTTGGTTTTGTTCTTTGAGCAAGGTGATGTTCATGCATGGCTCATTTTGTGCACCAGTAAAAAAACATATACCTATGTCTTGAATTTGAGGGAAAAAATCATATTTTATTTATCACTAAAGAAGGGTTCGGTGAATGCACATATGAAACTGGTGGGTTCAGTACCTCAAAAAAGGTTAAGAACCACTGTTTTATAGCAAAAGCAAGCCTATGGACAAACACATTAGGTACTATAAACATTTTGACTTTTTGCTAATTTTTTGAAACAGTTATTGAGTGATGGGGCTTCAAAGAGGTGGGAGACATGGTGCCCACCCTTAAGTAACTTTCTATCTATATTTGGGCAAACAGGACAGGCACAGTACAACAATGATCAATACTGCAAGTACGTGTGCGATCTGTTCGGGTACAAGGAGACAGGGATGCTCCTGGTCTGGGTGGGGAGGCATGGTGGAGATGGAAGCAGAGACAGGAGTGGAAGACCCCTAAGCGCAGGCTGTGGGGTGCCTGGCTATCAGGTTGGGCATCCAGGCTTGACTCTGGGATGCTGCCTGGCTCTGATCATCGCACACCTGTGTGGAAGTTTGGTGGATTCAGTACAAGCTCCCAATCATCAGAACACATTCAGGCTGAACCTCAGTAAATTTTATCACTTGGACAATGAATGACTGGTTTATCAGTATGTCTTTAGGGGCCTGGCATTAATCCCCTGATATGCAAAACCCAATGCGCTTATATCTTCATTTAGTCAGGATGGTATTTGTCTCAGATTTAGAAGGAGCTCAGTGATAAAATTAGGAAATCACTCGTCAAAATATGTAAGCTGTAACTATGAACATCGAATGAATGTCGTCTGAGGGGAGGCCGCCATGACTGCTGTGCGAAGGTGGAAGACGCCACTCAGGGAAAGGGGTTGCAGGGGGAGGGGCCACCGGGGACAGGGGCCACGGGGGAGGAGCAATGGGGGCAAGGGCCGGGCACTGACTTGGAGCTCTCCTGGTTCTCAAATCCACCATCAACCTGGAGGAGGGTTTATCATAAAGGATGAGTTTATTACAGAAATTGTTAACACATTTTAAAAAGTAAGATTTTTTGAAAGAGAAAGTCATCCTTGACTTGCCAGTTTAACAGTGAGCAATATAAAACATATTTAAGGTGAAACCAATAAAAATAAATTAATCTGCCTGACCAGGCGGTGGCGCAGTGGATAGAGCATTGGACTGGGATGCGGAAGACCCAGGTTCGAGACCCCGAGGTCGCCAGATTGAGCACGGGGCCCATCTGGCTTGAGCAAAAGCTCTCCAGCTTAGACCCAAGGTCGCTGGCTCCAGCAAGAGGTGGCTTGGTCTGCTGTGGTCAAGGCACATGTGAGAAAGCAATCAATGAACAGCTATGGTGTCGCAACAGCAATAAGAAACTAATGATTGATGCTTCTCATCTCTCTCCGTTCCTGTCTGTCTGTCCCTATCTATCCCTTTCTCTGACTCTCTCTCTGTCCTTGTAAAAAAATAGTAATAATAATAAAAATAAATTAATTAATTAATCAGACAAGATCAACACCAAACACTCCAAGTTCGTCAGGACACACTTTTTGTTACCTATCAGAAACAAGTCATAAACATAGCCTATGTGGGAAAAATAAAAAGGAGCATCACATTGAAATAGACAATGGAATTTGTCTTTATTAGTGGCTTCATAAATGCCATGAAGAAAAGAATGCATGCTACATTTCCCACATTTACAGACAACACTAAATTCTTCTAAAAAATGAAAATACCAACACAGCAAGAATGAGCCACAAGAAGCGTTTTAATAAAAGTACTGTAGTGTCAGATGGCCTCCACTGTGACAGATTGAGGACATGCATTTCCCTTCATGAAAGGGAGGAGGCGCAGAGGTTCCAGGCATATCCATAGGTGAGAGGTTCAGAACTACCGATTACAATGCAGCGAAGAAGACCGTGGAACTAATGAGCTATTGTGCTGTGCATACTGGGCATTCCCAGAGTGTTGGAGATGAATCAGGAGACACTTGACTTCCTAAGTACAGAACCTGGGGTGGAAGACATGCCACCACAAGTTAAGGCCATAACTGTGGAGTCAGAGAAAATGCAGAGGAGGCATGCAAGTGGAAGAGTGGGTGGTGTGGAGAAATACAGGAAAACTGACTCAGGGTTTCAGCATCGCTGTTGAGAAGTCCAGTGCTAGTTGATTCTCGATCCTTCAAATGAGATCTGCTGTTGCTTTTGGCTTTTAGGATCTCATTCTGGGTCTTCTGAAATTTCACAATGGTGATTCTTGGTGGAGGTTTTTTAAATTCATTGTGCTGCCATCCAATAGACCCCTTCAATCTAGAAAACTGTGTTCTTTTGTTCTGGGAATATTGTGCCATTTTCTTGATAATTTCTTCTATGTTTGCCTTTCATTTTCTTTCTGGAAATCCTATTACTTGGCTGTTGGCTTCTTAGATTGATGGGTCTTTCTTTTTCTTTCTCTCCAATTAAAAAAAATTTTTTTTTGTTTTGCTCTCTGAGAGATTTCCTCAATTCTACATCCAACTGCTCTTTGTAATGTTTTTTTTTTTTTCATTTTAGCTATCATAATTTATAAGAGGGCTCCAATTGTTTATAGCCTCCTAATCTCATTTCATGGTAGCAATATTTTTTATCTCACTCCGAGTGGGTCAAATTATTCTTTGCTCCCTGCATTGGTGTGTCCCTCAGTTCTGGTGTGGGCTTGTCTGAGCTGGTTCTCGCTGTGGACACTTTCCATTGAAAGGCTCTTGGAACTGTGATGACTGGACCTTGTGAACTCTTGGGGTGACTGAGTGGCTGCTTTTATTGGCAAGCTCCCCAATGTCAATGACTGTTGGTCCTGTCTCTAAATGTCTCAGTGCAAACTGTTCCTCCTGGTGTGCAGAGTGGGTGAAGTTAACATATTTGAAGCAAAGTGGCTTAAAGGGGCTCAGAGTAAGGAATAGATGTCACCCTTCCTGTTTGAAGTATGGCACATCTCTTCTGCCCTCCATTGTGAATAATGTCCTCAGGTTTTGGGGGGTGGGTGGTTGATTGGTTGGTGGGTGGGTGGGTGCTATTTTTCTACAGATCAAACCCAATGACAGGTAGACTATTTGCTGGCTTTAGGTTATGGTGAAAGAGATCTAGGCATCTGATATATACATTTCCCCCAACAATCTACCTTTTTTCAGCCCCTTGCACCACTTTCAATTCCTAATTATTTCTGCAGTTCTGTGACATAAATTAACTGTTTTTATTGGCCATCTCCTTTGGCTTGAATTTGTTATTTGGACATTCCATTTTTACTAATGTTATCATCAATTTTTAAAAAATAACTGATAGTTTATTTAAAAGGTTGATTTAAGCATCTGTAATGGTGACTTCAACCTCAATTCCTGGCTCACTACTAATGCAGGTAATCTGCTTAACATCTCAGAACCATCTCAAGTCTTAGAACCCTCCCCACAAGGAGTTTTTCTTGGAGTGACTATTAGCATCTCGGCAGGCAGGCATTTCGAACTGCTCCTTCCACGTTGAGACTCTTTTCCTTTGAGCCTCTGATCAAGTCAGCATGCACCTTCCCAAAGACTTTCTGCTGCAGCTGGCTAGAGTAATTGCAACTCGGTGAATCCCACCTCTGCCTCCTGGCTGTGGCTCGGCTTCCTGGCCGAATTGTTCCTCAGCCATAACAACAAACCGGTGAGTCAGGAGCGGTGTTATTTTCACGAAGAGGAATTGCAGGAGGCCAAGGAAGGTCAAACAATGGACTTTATTAGTGCATCTGGGTACAGATGGGCTGAACCCCAAAAAAGGCATCAACCGGTATAGGAGGGAGTCTGGGGGACTTATGGGGTTTGAAAGTTCCTACTGAGGAGCACACTGCTGGCAGCTGGTAGAATTTCATCTGCTCCTTGGAATCTAGGTGGGTCAGTCTGCAATCGGTCAGTTCCAGGAACACTGGGAAGATGTTTACAGCCCTTGAGTCTCCCAACCATGTCCATTCCTCTTGAGTTAGACTATGGTCACTGTGATCTGCAAAGTCCTAGTAAAAATGGAAGTTAGAGGGGCAAAATGGAGTTGCCTTTGTTCTACCTAACAAGCGGGATCAGAGCTTCCTCAGAGTCTCATCAATTTTTATTCAACATTTTCATCTGAACAATTTAAAAAATTGTTGGTATCTTTCTTATGCTACCATCTACTTTTTCCAAATATTCTGAATCCTTTCATGGAGTAGCTATTAGAGCTTATATGAGTCTTTATTCAAACCTTTCTTGCTCATTTAAAGGAATATGGAGGAGGAGGGATTACTAAATTTAAATTTGCTTATAAGGACATTGAAAAGAGCCAGAATTGAGACAAGTACGGAGAGAGTTTGGTCTGTGTGCCTGCATTTACCATTCACATTCACTGGAGTCTGAAGGCGTCCGAAGTCACATGCTTCATTTTTCTAATTGGCCTGTTTTGTTAGCAGTTAGCTGGGCAGAGCCAGGCTGAGCTTGATTTTGTGTGCATGGTGGGTATGTCTGGCACGCGAGGCTGGGGCTGGGTGGCAGTGGGGATCACCACGGTGTTGACACCTGCATCTAAAACACTTTCCAGAAATTGTGGAAGCAGCAAGGCTTACTGTTTTACCATCTAACTCCTGTCTGTCAGCCCCTTGATCCATCTTGGCCTCCAGCCCCCGCCCCTCTGAGCCAAAGTGTCTCTAAGGCCAGTTACTTTCTCTCTATTCCAGCTGGTCACATGGGTACCAGCAAAAATTCTTCCTGGCCTCTGCCTGTGGGTGTCTCTTTCTGTCCCAGTAGAGCCCAAGTTCTACGTCCATCAGGCGTCCCTAATTCGACTTCCCCGTGCAGTGGGACACTCCTGCTTATCAGCAGGGCTGGCAGTCTCTTCGAGACTACTCTTGAGGCGGCTATGAGGACACTACTGTTAAGTGCCACCGGAAGAAAGACACGACCGACACACAAATTAGTTTCAATAATCACACAGGCAATTTATTACTCACAACTGCTTTTGGCGTGCCTGGGTACAGCTTAAGGGGCCCCGTTGGTGTGCTCCTCTCAGCTTGCTTTGGTCAGAGCTCAGAGGAGTGTGGAGACAGTCACATCAACGTTGGAGTCTGGGCGACTACCTCAGCAGGGGGCCCTCAGCTTTAGTACCTTTTCTGGCCAACGCCTTCTAACAGGTGTCAATCTACAGGATTATCACTTCAAACCACCTTTTTGGGAGAATCTCCTCTACATCAATCTACTGAAATGTTTACATCAAACCATTTTTTAAGATGTTCTTATTTATGTCAGTTTACAAAGTTTATGTAATTAACACCAAGCTACTTCTTATCTAGGTATAACTTCACACACATACTAACTGGGCCCTGCTTGTAAGTCAAAGTCTGTTTATCACATTACAGAGTTATGGCACTAAGCCACTGTACTAATTCCTATCCAAATGGCATAACTTTAATAATTATTTTTAATATCCTTTTCATTACTTTTATATTTTTTCCATATTTTTATATTTCTATATATTTAATTACTATAACCTTATACCACTACAACAATTTCCACAGTTTCCAGGACTGATACAATCATTCAGCAGCACCCAGGAGGGGCTGGGGAGTGGAGCCAAGCTAAAATGCTTAGATTGCTGTCTGACTCAGGTCCCAGGACTTTCCCCACCCCACCCCTACCCCACAACAGGTTTCTCAGCCATTCCCCCCTTTCCTTTCCATTCTTCTTCTCCTCCTTAACTTCTGCTTCCTCCTCATTCTGCCTTTTAAAAAATTGTGTGTGGTCTACATATAGTAAGTGCACCGAATTCATATGTATGCTGGGGAAATGTATGTGTGTGAAACTGTCACTCAGGTAAAAACACAGAATCAGCCCTCCCTTCAGAAGACGTGCCCTCCTCTTTCAACACCCACCCTTCCCTAAGGCGATCGCTGTCCATCTCCTGTCCCCATCCATTGCCTGTTCTGGAATTCCATATAAAGTTCTCCATTTACCCAGGTCTCTATTTTTCTCAATATGATTTTATAATTTCCTCAACTAAATATCTTACTGTGAAAGCTATGAGATCCTCTGAAATATGCCATCTCACTTCTCCTTCCTGGGTTAAGCGTTACTGTCCCCACTTTACAGATGAGAAAATTGAGGCTAAGAGGCTAAATAATCAGCTTGAGCTCAGTCAGTTTCTCACATAAAAAGCAGCAGAATGCAGATTTCAATTCAGGTTGGACAGCCTCCAGAGTCTGAGCTCTTTCTAAGCTAATATCTCAACAAACACCTTCTGCTCATGAACAAAACTTAATACAGGGCTCCTTTTTTATAGCAGGGAAGTATCACTGAAGTTTGGACCACAGGAACTTTTCTGCATAGTTTGAGAAATATGCTCTGTCACCTTCATATCTACTCCACCCTGGTTTTTTTTCTTCCTCCTGAGACACCTTTCAAGTTGTTGGGGAGATAAAGCATATTATGCTCACTTTGTTAAAGATGGCGCTGCCCATGTGCAAGTCCGTTGATATTAATGTGTGTTGGGGGACAGGCTGTGGGCAGGCCGGGTCGTTATAGCCTAAGGCTTAGTTTTAAGAGTAAGCTTTTCCCCACACCCTTGACTGATTGAATGATGTGGGGTGGTGCACTCTCCTGAGGAATCCTCCCAGTATGTCTCAGATAAGTGACTTTGTATCAGAGACTTTCTTTCTTGTTTGTAGATTGGATTAAAAGTTTGGATTTTTACACTATAAAGTGGGGCAGACCGGGAGCTTGCTCACTCTCTGTTCCTGACATTAGCATTAGAGAGGAGAGCAGATTAAGGCCAAGGAGTAGCAGCCAAGATGGTAGAGTGCTGAGGGAGAAGCCAGTTTGAGCAGAGTTTGTGCTGGAGAAGGAGATGGGGAACAGAGGTGAATAAGTCTGGTGAGCTAGAAACCTTTGATTCTAGGAAACTCGGATAAGCCAGTAGCTTTGTAAGCACTGAGTGAGTGGGTTTTGGAGCCCAGTGTGTGTTTTTATTTGCCCGCTGGGTGCAAGCTAGGATTAAAGCTGATGGCTCACCAGTTCTTGGCTCCGTTGTTTCATTACCAACTGTCTGAATCAAATGCGAATGTGCATGGGCCAGGCGGCTGTGATGGTGGACGTGGCTACTGGCCATACACAAGTACTATCTGAAAACTGGCCTCAGGTTTCTGGTGCTTATGACCAACTGACACCATAAAAAGTAAAGGTCAATCCCCCACTCCTTCCAGAAGGGGGCAGTAAATTCCACGTTATAACTGGCTGGACCCTGAACTCGAGGTTGAAGGATTCTACCTAAACCAAATTCCAATGAGACTTGATGCAGGTGACTATTCACTACTGTGAGCCTTGCACATACTTACAAATTTTAAGTAACATTTATCTCCTACTACATCCTATTCTCCTTTATATTTCCTTCTAATAAGAGCTAGCCTCTCACTCTACCCTGCTGACTACCACCAGTTCTGAAGAGCATGGCTGAGGGTTCTATTTCCTGTGGGCTCTGTCTCTTCCCAAGGCAATAGTAAAGAGTTGATTACTAGTTTGTGTGAATGACTAACCTCAAAGTAACTGTTAATGGCTGACTTCAGTGCAAAAAACATTGCCTAACATCTGAATCATACTGGGAAAATCTCTAAGATAATTTTTAAAATAACATTTAAAACTATAAATAGAAATAGCTAATGCTTACTAAGTGCCAGGCACTTTTTAAACACAGGAGCCCACACAAGCAGTTGCAGCCCCCCCCCCCTGTAGCCTTACCTGTGCAGGTGAGTTCCCAATACACAGTGTGGCAGGGCGGAAGGGGGTGGGGACCTCAGGGATCAGCAAGGAGTGGGGAGGCCCCTAGAAGCCAGCCAGGCAAGGCGGTACATTTCCCCTGGAGCCTCCAGCCACCCAAGGGAATGCAGCCCTGACAACTGATGGATTTTAGCCCAAGGAGGTTCATTTTTAACTTCTAACTTATAGCACCATATGCTAATAAAGGTGTGTTGTTTTAAGCCACTAAGTTTGTACAATATAAAACCAATACAGATATAAAAATGGCTGGAGAGAGAAAGTTAAGTGCTTGGGTAAAAGGGGGCGTTAAAGATGTTTTACGTAAATCCACCAGGGGGAGCCCTGACCACATTGTAGCAACCTCACTTCTCTCCTTCGAGGTGTCCAACTTTTTCCATTTTTAGGGTTTTCTCCAGTTGTAGAAAATTGTTACCCTGCTAAAGGCTCAAGGGAGAGTTGTGAAGTAGTTGCTTGGGTCGCTTCTCTGTCCCCTTTCTGTTCAGGATGCACAGAGGCTCGGTATCACTGTCTACCCCAAGGACCGGGGTCTACTCGCTGCAGGTTCTAACCCGGCCTGGGGCTTCCCGGGGCGGCACCCCAGTGCTGGGCTGCCAGCCGGCTTTCTACCAAGTAAAACCTACTTGGGCCTTCCATTTAAATCCATTTGGTGAGTCAATAAGCTATTTTATGCCATCTCGTTCATCACCTCTGCTTCCCTTGCTATCGGCCCCATCCCTACCTGCCCTGCTTCCTGAAACCCTTGAAGAACAACTTAAATGCATCAGTTCATCCATTCATTTCTAGATTTTCATGATCATTGTTATCATTTATTCAGTCCTGTGATGTGTCAGAAACTGTACTAGAAACACAAAGTTAAATAAGAACCTGGCCCTTACCTGTCCTGTGGCTCAGTGTTACAGAGGGGTCTGGGGCTGGGACTCTGTTAGCAGACGATTAAATGCTGTAGGCACCAAAGACACCTAAGTTCACTCATTCTGGGAGAGGGAGGGGCGTGGCCAGAGGAGGTGATGTTCAGGTTGGACTTTGAAGATGGATAACAGCGAGCTTCTCGTGAAGGGGAGGTGAGCAGCAAAGATGGGGGACTGGCTTTTCAGGAGCCACAGGTCCTTCCAAGGACATGGAGAGCTGGGTGAATGGTGGGCATGGCTAAGGTCACACAGGAAAGGACAGCAAATTTCCTTTGTTAAGAGGCTTAAAGGCCAGCCAACGAATTCAGACATTGACTTATAGTCAGTCGGGCTTATTTAAGGTTGTGCTCAGGTCCTGAGATGGTCATGTTTGTACTTTTAAGAGGAGATGTTATGTGCGGAAAGGTCAGTCAAGAGTTCTCATTACACGAGAGAAAAAAAAAATACCAGGACGGGGGCTGGAGCAGAGATAGCTGAGGGACCAGATGAGCCCCCAAAAGTAGAATTTATGGAACTTTGTAAAGATGAAAAGTGAGGAATAGAAAGGCATGTTAAAAGCATATGGCCTTGTGCCTCCAATTAGGGAGTGGCTTCTACAATAAAGCCTTGGACCAAGATTGGGGATCAAGAAGGAAGAACAAGAGAGGAGGCAGACCTTAAATCAGAGGCCAGTGGGACATACAGACATGGCTGAGGGGAGGAAGCCAGCAAATAAAAATGAGTGACCGAGGTAAATATATTTACAATTTAAGCCAGCAAAGGAACAATGTGGTCTAAGTTCTCAGTGCTGCTGGCAAGCCATTGAGGGAAGCTTCTGTCAGCAGCTGCCCTGAAGTCCTGCCCAGAGCACCCAGCTGCCCCTGGCCTGCATGGACGTCAGTGCCCTGACTCCTGCGTGTCTGAGATGAGGAAATTGTGGTGGGGCTTTGCTTTCTGGGGAAAGCCTGAGAAGGGGGATCAGACTGAATTGGGTACCCACCCCATCTTGCCAACAGTCACACTCGGCAAGTCCCATCACCTCGGTATGTCTGTTTTCTCCTTGGGATAACGAGAGTAACATCGCCTTCCAGGGGCTGTGTGAAGCTAATGACATTCCATAGGTGGAAACACCCAACATCTTGCCTCAGAAGTTGCAGGTGGATTCTAGATTCGTATTTTCACACTGTTCCTACTAAAGATCTCCTGACAGTGAAATTTTTTTTTCTCTCAAGGCCGTTGGCAGCCATGATGGTGTTTGCTCTGTTCTGTGTGCTGGGTGACCGTATCTGTACAAATCTCCCCGCCAGAGGCAGATTTAATGGAGGGCACATGGGGCACAGGCCCTGGGCCTGACTTCTGTAGACCCCTGCAAAACCCCAACTTTACACTTTTTTCTAATGACACCAAGTTTGGATTCATATGTGCAATTTTAACATTAATAGTACATAATATTTTTTATTTATTTGAAAATATTGTTAACATGTATTTTTATGTTCCTTGTCTCTCTCTCTCTTTTTTTAAGGGGCCCAATATTTTTTTCTGCACCCAGGGCCTCAACTGACCTTAATCCGCCTCTGCTCCCAGCATTGTCAGCGTCTGCACTTCCTAGCCAGGAAACAGGGCCTCCCTTGCTGCAGTTGCCTGATATTTAGTACAGAGTGTGAGGTCTCAAACACCCAGCTGCCCTCATCCACTAGGCTCAGGGGAAGGAGTTAGGGGGAAGCAGCATGTTTCTCATTAGAAAACTTCTGCTGTGCCACCTGTCTTGAAAAGCCCTCCTTGGCGAGTCAGATCATTGGCCAACATTGAGCTCCCATGAGGGCCCCCTGGCATGGGCCCTGCAGAGTCTCTCTGCTGTGCAACAGTTAGCTAACCTGAGCTTTTATTTTCCTAATTGAAACACTAGTCTGCTTGTTTTAGGAATCTTTTGTATACCTT
Organism: Rhynchonycteris naso; assembly: GCA_037038555.1. Lineage (NCBI taxonomy): Eukaryota > Metazoa > Chordata > Mammalia > Chiroptera > Emballonuridae > Rhynchonycteris > Rhynchonycteris naso. The sequence goes on from CM073003.1 coordinate 19,634,405, forward strand.
TCCTGTAGCAATAAGGTCTCTAAAATGCTTCCTATTGAATAGTTGAACTTAATTTATTCAGGGAACAGTGGGGTGATGAGAGAGTTAAGCATCAGCGGTGCTGGCAGTGAGGGGCTGACAGGGAGAAGACAGCGAGAGCTGGCAGGGCTCTCTGGTGCTCTGGGAGTCCTGTCTGAGGCCTGCAAGGCACCTGGCCAGTGCTTTGGACAAAGACACTGCTCAAAACATGTTTGATGAAGACATGGACACGTGAGTGTAAGAATGAATGAATTTAGCTCATTTATTGAAGAGGCAAAAAGGAACATGGAGTAGCAGTAGGAATGGGCTTGGAAAAAGATGAGCTGGTGGAGCACAGTGCGGAGACAGGGCAGGGTGAATGTGCGGGCCAGCATGTACGTTTCAGTGTGCATAACACCCGTCAGCCTTGGAAGTGGGCACCAACCTCACAGAATTCCAAACACCTGAGTCTCTTTCATTTCGCACCTCTTAATAGGATGCAAAAAAGTGAATTTTAAAATATTTTGGAAACAATCTTTTAGAAAGACTTCTTGCAGGGCTTGTCTCCAGCTGGGAGAAGTCAAGTAAGGATTATTCGAGCAAATCCACTGAGCAGTCTTTCTAAACTTGGGGCTGAGTATGAGAGCATCCTGGTGATGTTCTCCGGCTGTCTCTTGAGTTGGTTATTGAAGTGGTTGAATTGAGCAAGGGTGATGCTAACTCAAGTTCTCATGGGGTGATGGTTTGTTTCTCTTGAAGCATTTCTGGGCTCAGTCCAGTGGGCTGGGCTGCATGTTGGGTGGTGGAATCAGTGGCTACAAGAAGCTGGATCAGGCAGCCAAGAGTCTGCAGGGGGCCCCTGCAACAGCAAACAGGTCACAGAGTTAGGAGGAGCCTCCAAACAGCCAGCAGACTTCTCGGGCTCACACAGGCCACAGGTCTATCGGGTCCTTGGCTTCAGGGACTTCATCCCTGATTTTATTCCTCTGTGGCCTTGACAGTTGAGTTTTCCCAGGAGTACCCTGCAAAGCTCTATACTCTGCTAGAAAGAACAGCCCCACTATCCCTTCTTTCCTCCCCAGAATCTGGGAATATTTCCTCTTCAGGGTGGTAGAGAGATCACTGAAGTCTCTTCGTTTTGACTTTCTCAGCTGCTAATTCATTATTTTGGCTTAGAAATCTGTTTTTACTGTTATGAGTTGCTTTAATTCTTACACATAACAGCTTCATTTGAGCATACATAAGTATATCACAAAGTGTCTTCAAGTTACCTTGGGAAATATCAATAGACCCAAGTTCCATCATGAAAGATAGTTGGATCTCAGAGACCCTGGGTTCTCATTTCCAAAGCTTCTTCTGTATCAGGGTCGTCTCCAGGCTAGAAGCTCAAGGAGCCTCCACCGAAAAGTGGAGGAGCTCCTGCCTCCCTGCGGATCTGAGGACACAGTGGCTTACTCACGTGGGAGGCACTGCCTGGAGAGAGAGGCTAACGGAAGTGTGAACACAGGACATGTTAGAAGCACTGAACCCCGTGCCTAGTTCTATAGGAGAGGGAGGCATTAGGACCCCTCGCTGAGGGGGAACCCTAGCTGATCAAATCAGGGAAAAGAGGAAGAGGCTCAGTTGAAAAAGACACGAAAGGAGATCAGGCAGTGACTGTGAGAACTTCTGTGCTGTCCACCCACACTCCAGCCTCCAGAGTGGGGCTACTTTTAAATGAGTATCCTCAGAACTTCAGGAACCAAATTCTTCTCAGTTGCAGTAAACGAGTTTCTATTGAGTTCAATCTCACAACAAAGAGCATCCAAGGGAGATTCCAGTGCCGGGGCTTGACATTGTTAAACAGGCCAAGACTACTGAACCAATCATGTCTTGAACAATTAGGTATGCAGAGCGCTATGTTAAGCACAGCATGTAAAATAGAAATAAAAAAGGTGTGAACCTTATTCCCCAGGATCCCTCCGCCCCATCGTAACCTGGCAGAGAGCAGCGTAGTTAAGACCAAGAGCCAGGCCCGAGCGCTGTGCTGTGGAAGTATGAAAGATGGACGGGTGGAGTCCAAGCAGGCAGACCTGCTAAGGTTTATTAGAGAAACCAGACTCAAAGCAGGACTCTCAAAGCCCTGTTTTGCCAAATTCAGGGTGGGGATTAGAGGTACTTGACTGAAGTACAAAATGTGGAGTGCTACAAAGCTCAGCAATCACGATTAACAACATTTTAATTAATTTCTTTTTTTAATGAGAGGAAAGAGTGAGACAGACTCTAGCATGTGCCGCCACTGGGATCCACCCGGCAAATCCTGTCTGGGGCCAACACTTGGACCAACTGAGCCACTGGCTGTGAGAGGAGAAGAGAGGGAGAAGAGGGAGAGAGAAGGGAAGAGAAGCAGATGGTTGCTTCTCCTGTGTGCCCTGACTGGGGATTGAACCCGGTATGTCCACACACAGGGCCAACACTCTACCCACTGAACCAACCAGCAAGGCCCTAATTAAATATTTTAAAAATAAAAACGAATACAAAAAGCCTGTGATGAACAAAACATTAAAATGTCCATAAAGACCAGATGTTTCATTCATGACCCTGCATTCTTAGACAATGGGAACAATCATTTTCAATCAGCTCTTGGTCCCCAGTCCCCTAAATTGGAGAGTTTAAGAGGGTTGACAGTGACTTGCAAACAGACTGGGCAACACACAGCTTTATAAAGCATTTGATTCCACATATGAAAGCATATATGACAAGTGTGTACATGGGTATGTATTTTTTCTTTTGCCTCAATGCCAGTATGGTGTGACAAAGCACGATACTGGCCATGTTGGTAAGGAGGGAGGGACATGTGGAAGGAAAAGTAGGAAGCATTAGAGTATGTTCAGACTCATGGGGGTTATGAATAACATGCATGAGAGGTTGTAATAAAAGAGAAGCCTGAAAATTTAGAGTAGAAAAAAATTATGGAGGGCTTTCAGTACTATTTTGAACACATTTGGAATTAATGCTATAGACACATAAGAGACCACTGAATGTTTCTGAACAAGGATTCCGAGTACAGTCGCTTGGGACCAATTATTGCAGAAGCAAGAGAGAGCAGCAGTCAGAGAAGATGAGGCAGGAAACAGAGTCACAGGAGAGTAGCCACCACAACGGAGCTGGGGGAGGGGAAGGGCATGCCAAAGCAGGTGAAGTCTTCAACCAACTCTGTTTCAGAATAAGCTTCCTATGGATAACACTTGACACATTGACGCCCCCTTGAGGACAGTAAATGCATTGCGACCCTTGGTCCCAGTGAGACTACAGCAACCCCACTGAACTGCTTCAACCTCCAGGTCACCTAGCTCCTTAAATTTCCAAGTAGAGGTGCAGTGAATTCTCAGAAGGCAGTCCATTCCTTCGTGCTGCTCTTAGAACTGTTCGAGGGTGCATTTCAAAGAAGGAGTCACAACCCACCTCAGCTTGGTCCTCAGCAACTTCTTTTTTTTCTTTCCCACATAGTGGGAACACTAAGAAAAGACAAAGTTTTTGCAAATTGTGGACTGATAAGGGGAAATAACTCATTTTGTAAAATACATGTGTTGCTAAACCTCACCAATTCTGATTCAATTTCCTGGGAAGTCACAGGGGACTGTGGCCTTACCTCTGTGATTAGGACATTCTTGCTGTGAAGAAATCTTGTAGACAGATGGTAGTGGCAGGTTGGAGGTTCAAACTACATCAGGAGGCTGAAAACTAATTTTAAGTTTTGTCAAAAGTAAGAAAAACTTATTAATATCCAATTACTAAGGGAATCAACAAATAATTTCTGTTTACGCATTAAAGTTTCAAAAGAAGTTTTCTTTAACAGTATTTTTAGAAAGCATTATTCTAGGCCCTGGCTGGTTTGCTCAGTGGTAGAGTGTCAGCCTGGCATGTGGATGTCCTGGGTTCGATTCCCATTCAAGGCATACAGGAGAAGCGAACAGAAGAGACCATCTGCTTCTTCACCCCCTTCCCTTTCTTCTCTTCCCACATCTTTGACTCAATTGATTGGAGCGCATCAGACCCGGGTACTGAAAATGGCTCTGTGGAGCCTCTGGCTCAGGTACTACAAATAGCTCAGTTGCTAGTGGCCCCAGATAAGGCAGAGCATCGCCCCAGATGGGGGTTGCTGGGTGGATCCCAGTCGGGACACATGCAGGAGTCTGTCTCTCTATCTCTCTTCCTCTCACTTGAAAAAGAAGAACAACAAAGAGATGAATTATTCTGGTTAGACTATGATCTCGAGCCCCCGCTGGGTAGCTCAGTTGGTTAGAGTGTCATTCCAATATACCAAGATTGCAGGTTTGATCCCCAGTCAGGGCACAAACAAGAATCAACTGATGAATGCATAAATAAGTGGAGCAACAAATCAATGTTTCGTCTCTCTTTCTCTCTCTCCCTTCTTCCCTCTCAATAAACTCAATATTTAAAAAAAGAATATGATCTTGAAGATGGAAAATCTAACCTCTTGAATTATTTCTAAAAACAGATAGTTCCATAGATGTAGACAGATCTTTCTTCAATTGGCCTGAAATGCTAAATTGAATTCAAATGAGCCCACTCTCATCCTGAATACCCAGCCCCATGGGTGCCGCGGTGCTTCAGACTCCACTCCCAGAAAGTGAGCTAGCCTGTTAGGAGGGTGGGAAGTAAAACAAGAGAAAAAGCTACCCAGTGAAAGACTTGAACTTATTGTCTGTCTTAGATCAGGCTGCCATAACAAAATACCATAAACTGGGTGCTTAAGCAACAGAAGTTTATTTTCTCACAGTTCTGGAAGTCCAACATCAGGGTGTCAGTGTGGGCAGGCCCTCGTGAGGAAGAACCATGTGAGAACACAGCACGGGGGCAGGGGCGCTGTCTGCAAGCCAGGGAGAGGGCTCCCAACGAGCGCCTGCCCATGCTGACACCCTGATGTTGACTTCCAGAACTGTGAGAAAATACACTTCTGTTGTTTAAGTACCCAGTTTGTGGTAGAACCCTCTCCCTGGCTTGCAGACAGTGCCCCTGCCCCCGCCCTGTGTTCTCACATGGTCCCCTGCATACAAGTGTGTGTGGGGGGAGACCCTCGTGCCTTACCTTATAAAAGAACTAATCTCATCATGTTAGGGTGCCTGTCTTCATTACCTCATCTAACCCTAATTATTTCTCCAAGACCCCACCTCCAAGTACGATCACAATGGCAGCTAGGGCATCAGCACATGAAGTTTGGAGGGATGCAAACATTCAGAACATAACATTATTGAAGATCACAGTGTAGGAGCTTGGTTGATTGACAGAAATGAAAATCACAAAGCCACGTCTGAAACATGGGCTGGAGAGACCACTTAGGGTGAAGGAAGGTGCTTTGGAGGCTGTGAAGTCTGAGCTACACAGTGGGGCAAAGCTCAGAAACATATCTTAGGAAAGCCAGAAATGGATCCTTTGCTCAAAGCCCAAATGACAGCAGGCAGGAGGGAGGCCATGCGGCAGGAAAGAAGTTCCGTGTTGAGCAGAACTAGGAGCTAAAGGAGAGGGGTGCTGCCCTGCGGTGTGAGGAGCCGCAGAGCCAGGCTGGGGAGTGGGCTTCACCTCCCTGGTGGGAGGGAAGGGAGCCCAGTGACAGTGGCAGTACAGGAAGGTGGCTTTGGCAGGGCTCTGCAGGTTAGATGGAGAAGACTAGTGGACTGGTGAGGAGGCTGCGGGAGGACCCGTGCCTGAGAGAGCCCAGGCCTAAACCATGGTCTCAGATCTTGCATTACAGTTGCCATTTTGCAGCCAGTGATCCCTGGCTGCGTTTTCTCTCTCAAAATTTTGGAGCTTGCACAACCTGGTGGAGTGTGCGGAAGTCCAAGGGCTCTTTCAAAATCTTTGTCTTGCTCAGGCTAAAGAAACAAGAGAACAGCAGGAAGAGAGCCAAGGAGAAGCCCCTGGGCCAGAGAGATCATGAGTAAATACCTCAAGGTGTTAGAGACATACAATTGTGATGAGATATATTGATTAGACACATTATTCTGGGGCTGAAACACTCACTGGTGAAAATCTATTTTCTCCTGCCTCTTAGGAAGCATGAAGACACTCCCAATACTTCTCCGCTTCTCCCCTATCCACAGGGGAAGTGAACAAGAGAAAGCACAGGGAATTGGCCTGGTTTTCTGAGGTTCACTTTTCCACTAAAAAAGAAAAAAATATATTCATTTTCTATCCAAACAGGATATCGCTGGGTGGTTCTCTGAAAATCATTTCACAATTCACACTGCTGAGACAAATGCTCCTAGAATCTATGACCATTCCTCCCCCGAGAGCCCTGATAAAGGACTTTCATTCTATTTGGCAAGGAAAGCTAGAGACATCCTTTTAGGTGAAAGAGGACCTGATTAAACCATATCAGCCAAACTCTCCACACAGTTCTATAAGTCCAAATCAAGATGTAATCCAAACCAATAGCAAGCTGCATCTGCCTCGATATTCCCCACCAGTCTGTTACTTCAGTCCCCTGGTAAAGATGCAGTCACCCCCGACACTAAAGCCAGCGGTTCCTGGAGTGTGGTCCACCGTTGAGCCAGCCTTGTTCTGCAGACCCCCAGGATAAGAAGTCGACTGACAAGCTGCCTGGCCTAAAGCTGGGTCTGTCGAGGCAATAACATTACAGTATCATGTTTAAAACCAGAGAGAAGGTTAACCACTATGCTATACTCCTGACACTATGATAAAATAATGTCAACTGTAATTAAAAAAAAATTTAAATCTAGGCTGACCTGGCAATGGCACAGTGGATAGAGCTTCAGACTGGGATGCAGAAGACCCAGGTTTGAGACCCCGAGCTCACCAGCTTGAGCGCGGCCCGTCTGGCTTGAGCAAAAGCTTGCCAGCTTGGACCCAAGGTCGCTGGTTCCAGCAAGGGGTGGCTCGGTCTGCTGAAGGCCCACGGTCAAGGCACGTGTGAGAAAGCAATCAATGAACAACTATGGTGTCACAATGGCAATGAAAAACTAATGTTTGATGCTTCTCACCTCTCTTCGTTCCTGTCTGTCTGTCCCTATCTATCCCTCCCTTTCTCTCTGTCTCTCTGTCCCTGTAAAAAAAAAAAAAAAAAAATTAAATCTAAAAAATAATAGGTCTCATCTAGTTTTGGGAGAGATGGAAGTTTAGTATATGATATACAGATTAAATAGAATTTATTTTTATTTATAATAAATGGAAATTACTCACCTAATAGTAAGTAGTAATAATATTATTATTTTAGATTTATATAGCACCTTACAACATATAGATACTCCCCATTTGATCCAATAGGAACAGGCAGGAATTATTTGCTCCACAATGGAGACACAGGAATTATTTGTCTCCACAGTGGAAACACAGGTATTCCATGAGGTTCAATGTCATGCTCAGCTCACTTAACTCATAGATGGCAGAGACAGAATGCCCCTGACTGCTGTCCACACTACCTTGTGAGTGCTAAAAAGGAGGTGTTGTTGTTATATCTGGGCAGCGAGGAAACAAACGGTTTGCCACACAATTAAGTAGCCAAATTAAGGAGTTCTTTATTTTAAAGCCGGCAACAGCACGGGAACTATAATTACCAAATCATGCAGCACTGAACGAACTCAGGGGTTTGCTTTTAAAGGCAAAAAGAAGAGGGGAGGAGGTGAACACCTAGCCAAAGCAGTTTTACAAAAGCGGAACAGGCTTTTGGTTATCGTTGGAACAATCTAGGGAAAGAGTGCTCAGTGAAGTATTTTACAAAAAGCAAAAAAATGTGCTCGGTTCTCTTGGCCTTTTACAGAGGTTGTTAAGGCAGCATCCTGAGGGTTCTTCTGGAATCTAGACATCAGGGAACATTTATGGCCTTCACAGAACTAACATTATGACTTTACACAACTCTTCATTTACTCATCTGCAAATCTTGCAAAACTTGTTCTATGGACAGGGTTTTGGTATTACCATACTTCATTCCCTACTGGTTTTATTTATATAATCAAATCATTGATATATTTTTATTGCTCTTTTCTTGTATGGGTGTATATTGATCATTAATTTAATAGAGTTTACCCTTTCTTGAACAAACCTGTTATAAAATTGACTAAACACGGTCCTGATATTAGGCAAGACAATATTAAAGTAGGAGGACCATCGCCACGGACAGTAGGGTTGTTAGCCAGGGTGACTAATAAAACATTCTCTGAAACCAGTTTTTCGACTGTTCAAACTCTTTTCTTCTGTTTTCTATGTTTTTTCTGATAGACTTTCCTTAATTGTTCTAGAAGTATTAGCATAGAAGCAACAAGTTTCCCCTAATGCTGCACATAAGCTACCTTGCTGAAGGAAAAGTAAGTCTAAGCCTTTTCTATGTTGTAAAACTATTTCCTCTACACAAATAAACTTGAAACATAATATATACTAGAATATAGAATAGAGGCTTATTCTCTTCCCTAAACTTGTTCTTTTCTCTTTTTGTACAAACCTCCTACAACCTGCACAAACCTTCTGAAACTTACATAAACCCTTCACTTTTATGAACTAGATATATTTAGAAATAACTAGCTTTAATAACAACTTACTTTCTCCCCTTTTTTTCTTTTAAAAGTATCTCTATACCTTATACTTTCATTATTTTTTTTACTTTCATTATTAAAACTATACAATTCCTTTCTAATTAATTAGAATTCTTAATTTAAAAAATAATCTCAATCTTTAGTGACAACCAAGCTAGCAACAGCAATTTTCCTTCAAAATATACTTCTTTTTGGAAGTGTCCTTTTCCTAAGTAGCCCATCGGACACATGACTAACATTCATAGGTTATTCTATAGAGGTAGCTATGAACATATATACTTTTTAAAAAATTTACCTTGTAGCTTCTCTCCCAGCAAAGGGACCTACACCCTTTTCTGTATGACTCGTAGCAGCACATGTATTAAACCTTAAGATGACTTGTTTCGCCTTTTCCCAGCCCTAGCCTCGCCCCCTTTCCAAAGTTCAATTATAATGAGTCCCACAGTGAGGTTCCTCAGGCTTCTGGAGAGTGTAGACCAGCCAGCTTTCGGTTTGTGGCTGGAGCAGGGCATGTTGTCCTTCTCTGGGTCAACTTACAGAGGTTGGTGGGATCCGTCTGCACCATCTGTGAGGGGTCTCTGAGGGAACTTAGGGAGAAGGAGCATTGCCCTGCCTAATACAATTTTGTACAGGGTGAATCCTGCTCAGTCGGGTGTGCCTTTAGCTTTCAGCAGAACTGGGGGGGGGGGGGAGGGAGAGGTTGTTCCAGTTTTCACTCGTTTCTAAAATAAATTTAGTCAGGACTTCTCTCAGAGTTAGGTTCATTCTTTTGACTTGTCCCGAACTCTGAGGCCTGAAAGCACAATGTAATTTCCAATTAATATTTGAGTGCCTTTCCTACTAGCTGTGATATCTTAGATACAAATGCAGGCCCATTATTAGACCCAATATTAATGGGCAAGCTAAATCTGGAAATAATTTCATATAGCAATTTTTAACAACTGTTACTGTGATCTCATTTCTAGTAGGAAAAGCTTCTACCTATTCTGAAAAGGTGTCAATAAAAACTAATCGGTACTTATATCCCTGTCTAATGTTTTCCTGGGAAAGCTCCTCTTTCCCTATTTCTTTTTACAACTTATCTGGCAGTTCAACTATCCTCCCTTAATTTTAGACATCCTTTTCTTGTCAGCAAAATCTTCTTCTAGTTAGTTATAAAAGGAGTTTCTGACAACAAGGGTTCCAGTAAAGTCATTAAAATTTCTAAAGGCCCTACTGGTTTTAGGGCGACTTCTTTGGCTGCTTGATCAGCTGCCCGATTTCCTTTTTCCTCTAGTGAGTTTCCTCTCTGTATGAATAAGGGCTGCAGTCCCTGGTAAGCAAATGGCTTCTAGTAAGGCTAAAATTTCTCTTTTGTTTTTAATGTCCTCACTATCAGATGTCAGAAATCCTCTCTGTAGATTTCTGCATGAACATGGGCAGTAGCAAAAGCATAGTTACTGTCGGTGTAGATGTTGACCTTCTTTCCCTTGGCCCACCTCAACGCCTGGGTGAGAGCAATATGCCCAGATGATGGCCTTACCAAGAGTCACTATAGCTGCTCCCACATGTCAAACCCCGTCTAAGACAAAACTGCTACCATCTGTGAATAGCTGTTCTTCTACCCCAGCTAGGGGTTTATCAGTGAGGTCTGGCCTTGCAGTTTGGGCAGAGTTTAGTACCTCAGAGCAATCGTGCAAAGGGATGCAAGGGTCCTCGTGAGGCATCAGGTTTGCTGAGTTGATGGCCTGCGTCTGAACAAATTTATTGTGAGGCTGATGGATGAGCAGAGCCTGATACAGTGTCTAGCCACTTGGAGAGGTAAGCAATAGGCTTGCGCCATGGCCTTCGCATCTGGGTCTAGTTCCCTTTCACGATTCTTTTGCTGTCATGAACAAAGAGCTGGAAAGGCTTTGTAATGACTGGCAGGGCCAGGACAGGAGCCTTATTGAGGGCCTTTTTAAATGTCTGGAAAGCCTCTTGTTCCTTATTTGTCCACATTAATTCTTGGGTTCTCTTGGGTTCCTGCCATGCAGGAGTACAAAGGCTTGGCTATCTCTGCAAACCTAGGGATCCACAACCTGCAGTATTCAACTGTTCCAAGAAATTCTTGGACTTGTCTCTTGGTGGTGGAGGTTGGGATTCGAAGAAAAGCTGCTATACTGCTGGAGGAGAGAGTACACTTCCCCGCCTCAGTGTGGTAGCCTAGATAGGTTACCTTGGAAGTACAGAGTTGTGCCTTTTTAGCTGACACTCGGTACCCCAGAGTCTGCAGTGTTTGTAAAAGACCCTCAGTGGCACCTGGCAGCTTACCTCCATTTCCACGGCTAGAAGTAAACCATCTCCGTACTGTAGCAGCGTGCATTCCGGATGTTCCTGGCGGAAGGCAAGCAAGTCCTGATACAGTGCCTCATCAAAGAGGGTCGGTGAATTCTTGAAACCCTGCGGTAATCTGATCCTGGTTAGTTGTTCCAAGATTCCTGCTTCTGGGCCGCTCTACTTGAAGGCAAAGATAGGCTGACTTACAGGGGCCAGGGGAATACTGAAGAAAGTATCCTTTAAATCTAAGACAGTGTAAAATGTCAAGTCTGGCGACAACAGGCTCAAGAGAGTGTAGGGGTTAGGCATAGTGGGGTGTATTGTTTCAACCTGCTTATTTACTTCCTGTAAGTCCTGGACTGGACGATGGTCTATGGTTCCTGGCTTCTGAACAGGCAGTAAAGGGGTATTCCATGGGATTGACAAGAAACAAGAATACCAGCTTCTAACAGTCTCTTAATATGGGGACTTATTCCTTTTTGGCTTCCCTTTCTTTTTACTTTGGTGTTCTAGAACAGCTACAACTACCTTAGTCATTTTCTTAGTTTGTTTCTTCTTTAAGGTGTCTCTATTATTGTAAACCTTCTGAGCTAACTCTAACAGTTGGGAAATTACTATCCCTGGGAAGCCTTCTAATTTGTGTAGCTTCCTTCTAATATCTGGAGCTGACTGTGACAAAGGCTAAGTTGACTGCACTAGCATTTTCTGGCACCTCTGGGTCTAGAGGTGTATAGACCCTGTAGGCTTCCTATAGTCTTTCTAAGAAGGCTGCGGGAGTCTCCTGAGGACCTTGAATAACTTCTAACACCTTAGACAAATTCATGGGTTTCTTAGCAGCTCCCCTGATCCCAGCTAACAGAAACTGGTGAAAAGTGGTCAAAGCTTTCTGTCTTACTGCGGTGTTAGGGTCCTACTTAGGCCGGGTAACCGGAAACACCTTCTCGAGGTGGTCTCGGTTGTCACCCTAACACAGCAGCTTTTCTCGCCTCAGTTTTGGTTCTTTCCCTGTCTCTGGCAGTGAACAAGGTAGCTAGAAGCTGCTGACAATCATCCCAAGTGGGGCGATTCTAACAGATTCCAACAGTCCTGTTAGGTCCTGAGGCTTCTTGGAGAAAGGAAGATTCTAAGCCTTCCAATTATACAAGTCACCAGAGGAGAAAGGGACTTAAACAAGAAAAGGCTCTTCCCTTTCCTTCCCCTCTGCTGGTGGGGCTTCTCTCAATGGTAAGAGGGACTCTGCTTCCTTTCTCTTTTCTTGCCTCCTAGTTCGCCTTGACAGTGGCTCTGGGCTCTCTGAAGCGGGTGGAGCCGATGGCGAAGGAGGGTGGGAGGAGGTCATTCAGTCTCCTCCTAACAGTCTGTGAGATAGGGACCTTCTTTCTTGATTTGGGGCTGTTGCTAGTAAAACAGGATGACCGTCCCTGATTGCACGTCCCTGAAGCCTCTCTCCAGGGAGGGGATTTTCTACCAGGGCCCTCCGCTGATCTATGTAGGGGAGCTGGTCTGGGTGGCCCTGGGGCTTAGCTATTGCATTCTATACAGCTCTGACACCTCCAGGATCGAATGAGCCCTGTGTTGGCCACCCTACGCTAAGGGATGGCTACTCTAATTCACAAAGAGTTTGAAGTCTCCCCCTGCTTAATTTTACACTATAATTATTAGAAAATCCAATTTTTGAAAATTTTAAGCATATACTCAAGGGGAGTCTGGCTCTTACTTTGCCCTTTCCCTATTGTAAAAACAATATTAGCACAAATGAGCTTCCCAAGATCACAAAAGGGATTAAGAACCAAGGTTTGTACCAACTCTCTAAAATGTCCCCTGTTGGGTCAATCCCTGGAGAACCAAAGGACAGAGAGCTTTCAGACAAAGTTTGACATACAAGGGAAGGGGGTGCCCTGTGAGGAGCCATTCAGGTGTCTGCCTGGCTGCGACCATCGCAGGAACTTAGGCACCTCTTAGCATTGGTGGGTGGGTATAAAGCCCCTACCCAGATCAGAGAGTGTCTGATATCACCCTAAGCCGTATGAGGATTGCCACGGAACCACAGGTTGGGGCCCACTTGAACTCCGTATTTATTCACTGTGGAGCCACAAACTGGAAACTCAGGTGCAAGCACCAGATATCCCCACTCACACACCAATTACTCAGCGCAAAAACAATAAAGCAAGGGCAAAGAACGAGATCTCGGCAAGAACAAACAGCACAAACAGACATGTCCTGGGAAGCCCAAGGCAGGACTTAACTCAGTCCCCACTGTCTTCCCTGAGAACATATTAACTCTCCGCCAACGTCTTGGCCCTGGAGAGCCTACTGTGTGAGTGTGATCGTGTCTGATCCTCTACCACAACAGGTGCAAGACAGCTACCCACAAGCAAGTTACAAATTGAGCAAATTGCAGATTTGCTCTATTCACCTCCGGAGGCTTTCCTGATGACTCCAAATGGGTGGATGGGCAGGCTGATTGTCCACGACTGACGGTCAGCCAGACAGAAAAGACCAGCGGGGCCCTGGAACGTCTCAGGTGGCGCCTCCCCTGCTGGGTTTCCATTCCCAGCAGTCAGATTGAGGAGGCCAGTTGCCCGTGTATGGCAAAATCAAATATGGCAAGAGGACATGATCTCGCTGTGGCCTCCAAAATGTTATATCTGGACAGTAAGTAAACAAATGTTTTGCCACATAATTAAGTAGCCAAATTAAGGAGTCTTTTATTTTAAAGCCGGCAACAGCACAGGGACTATAGTTACCAAATCATGCAGCCCTGGACATACTCAGGGGTTTGCTTTTAAAGGCAAAAGAAGAGGGGAGGAGGTGAACACCTAGCCAGAGCAGTTTTACAGAAGTGAAACAGGCTTTCAGTTATCGTTGGAACAATCTAGGGAGAGAGTGCTCAGCGAAGCATTTTACAAAAAGCAAAAGAATGTGCTCGGTTATCTTGGCCTTTTACCGAGGTTGTTAAGGCAGCATCCTGAGGGCTCTTCTGGAATCTAGACATCAGGGAACATATATGGTCTTTACAGAACTAACATTATGGCTTTACACAACTCTTTTCGTTTACTCAGATGCAAATCTTACAAAACTTGTTCTATGGACAGGGTTTTGGTATCACCACACTTCACTGTAACACAAACCTATTTCTTTTTTTAAGTTAGTTATCTCAATGGGGTTACAACAGTCATTTATAATAACAGTTTTACCTGATTTCTATTGCTGACAATCATTTATGATTAGAGCCAAAACAACACCTGATTTTCAATTCCTCCCACTGCAGGCAAGAGAGGAGTGAAGCTTTGCACTAAATTGTAGTCAAGCTCTTTCATTACATACTGTTCTACTTTCTATCATAAGTTATTCTTTGACTTCACCCCATAACCCAAACATTCAGAATATACCTGGAGTGGGTTGAGGTAACGGAGTAGCGGCCAGGCGGTAGGAGGAGCCGTTGTGGGAACTGGAGCTGCTGGTTATATCTGATCAAGATGCCAACCTCCTAAAAGCTCCAAGACTCCAAGACTCCATGGCAGAGCCCCTAGTGGGAAGCCAGCAGGGAGCCTGACAGGAGTGGTGAAGTCTGGGGCCAGAAGCTAGAGGAACATGATCTCACTGTGGCCTCCAAAATGTTATATCTGGACAGTGAGTAAACAAATGTTTTCCCACATAATTAAGTAGCCAAATTAAGGAGTCTTTTATTTTAAAGCCTTTGACAAGGCCTCTGTGGTCCTTGGCCAGTTTCTGGTGCTAAAGAAAGATGAAGACTTCTTCCATGAATGGCTAAAGGACCAGAGGCAGATTAAGGTTGGTTGAGGCCCAGGGCACAGAAGAAAATATTGGGCCCCTTGTCATTAGAAAAAAGTATAAAGTTGGGGTTTTGCGGGGCCCTTCAGAAGTCAGGGTACGGGGCGTGCGCCCAGTGTGCCCGCCGTTAAATCCACCTCTGTAAAGGACACATGTAGCCCCGATGCCAAGCAGTCTCGACTGCTCAGGTGCCCAGTCCCAAACCCCAACCTTTAGTCTCCAGAGTTCGCAGCCAAGTGCGGCACAGACACACACTTTAGCCTGTACAACCTTGCAAAGGCCTTCGTTTTCTGATTTAAAAAGTTGGACTTAAAAACAATAACCTTATTTTGCTTACTTCCATCAATGCATTGAAATCAAGATAGATAATGGATATCAAAACTATTTGAGGGAAAAAAACTATATATCTATGATATAAGGACTGCTTATTATTACTCTAATAGAAAGAGACTGATAAAGTAATTATACTAATACTATGATATTGGAGACTATCCCTCCAAAAAGAGTTGAGTTTATTGCTCAAATTTCTATGATGCTTTCGATTTTTTCTGTGGCAGTCAGCTGTTCCAAAGCCATGTTTTTTCCTCTTAGGACTGCTAAAATTCTCTGCACAAGACAGAAAAGTTAGAAGCTGAAGAAAGTCACTTGATGAAAACAGATTTGCTGGATGTGTGACTCTGGGTTGTGGGCCCAGAGTGTTGCTTGAGGTCCAGATGACACAAAGTGAGACAGAGCTAAGAAATGTTTCTTCTGGCCCTGGCCAGTTGGCTCAGTGGTAGAGCATCAGCCCAGCATGTGGAAGTCCTAGGTTCGATTCCTGATCAGGGGGGCACACAAGAGGAGCACCCATCTGCTTCTCCACCCCTACACCTTTCACTTCTCCCCACCCCCCCCGCCTCCCTCTCTCTCTCTCTGTCTCCTCCCCTCTTGCAGCTATGGCTCAATTGGAGCAAGTTGGCCTCAAGTGCTGAGGATGGTTCCATGGCCTCCACCTCAGATTCTAAAAAGAGCTCAGTTGCTGAGCAACAGAGCAACACCCTAGATGAGCAGAGCATCACCTCCTAGTGGATTGCCAGGTGGATTCCGGTTGGGGTGCATGCGAGAGTCTGTCTCTGCCTCCCCTCCGCTCACTGAATAAAAAGAAATAAAAATAAATAAATAAAGGAAAGAAAGAAATGTCTCTTCCCTTCCCTGTAACCCAGAGCAGCCAGCGACCCTCAGAAGAGACAGACATGTAGAGGGGAAGTAATTTTTCTATTCCTTTCTAGGATCTTCTGGCTGGTCTAAGAACTAAACTGACATGAGACAGGTGAATAGGAGAAAATAACATTTAATTACTTTTGTATGTCAGGAGATCTTGTAGAAATGGGACTCAAAGAAATGACCACAGCAAGCAGCTTTTAAACTTTTTAGACAAAAAGATGATGAATTTGTGAGGACTTGCGAGGATAAATAAGCTTAGCTTTGGGTGCTTAACAAGTAAGGAATCTAAGTAAAGTTTGGGCTTATGTAGTAAATTAGTTAAAAAAACAAAATAAAAAAGTCACTAGGTTTGTTTCTTCGGGTATCAGCCCTGACTTTTCTAAGTCTGGTGATAAGAACCTCTTTCCGTCTCCAGGTGCAGGAAGAGCACTTGTCACAGGGGAGACTTAGTCTCTGCCTCCAGGGAGACAGAGGAGGGTCAAAGTGCTCTTTTCACACCAGTTGTTTTTCAAATAAATTTAATTCCAAACAATCTATATGCCACTTTGGCATATTTGGGGCTGGCTGGCGTTGAGCCTGACAGAAGCAAAGCAGGAGTTAGAGCAGGAGCAGGAGCATGCGGCAATGTGCACAACTGGAGAAGCAGTGTTTTCAGGTTGTGGCAAAGGTGGGGCCCGGAGCACAAGGCCTCCTGCAAAAGTGGCCTCTCAGACATACACTTCCTTCCATAAGAAAATAACTTCACCTGACCGGTGGTGGCACAGTGGATAAAGCATCCACCCAGAACGCTGGGGTCACTGGCTCTGAGCCTGAGCTCATCAGCATGGGGTTGCTGGTCTAAGCAGGGGAATTGTCCACATGATCCCAAAACTCACCACCTTGAGTCCCAAAGGTCACTGACTTGAACAAGGGACACTGACATGTCCCTGGTCAAGGCACATACGAGAAGCTCAATGTACAACTAAAGTGAAAGCAACTAGAAGTTGATGCTTCTCATCCTCTCTCTCTTTTCCTGCCTCGCTCTCACAAAATGATGGGAACTCAAAGAACATCAAATCATTCTACTCAAAATGTGCCTCTCTGGAGAGAATATACATCATGATGTGGCGGCAGCATCACACAGCCCTCAGTCCTGTGTTCAGTGTTTGCTGTCTGTGAAAGACCTAACAGGATGACCACATGATTAAAGTTGAGAGGGAAAGGGGCACTAACATAATGAGCAGGAAGTAATCATCCTAGAGATAATTGGTGTAAAAGAATGACATACCAACCTCTCGTCTTTAAAGGGGTAAAGTTCTCTGCTGGTGGGGTCAGTTCTCTGCTGGTCGCACGTCCTAAATCAGCATGCGAGGGAAGCCAGTATGGGCCCTTGAGGGCATGCAATTCTCCCACAGAGCCATGCTAGCATCCAAGCAGAGTGGACAGTGCTGACACCTCCTCCTGCCCTGTGCCACACACACTCACGTCCCCAGCTGTGCACATGACTCCCTGCTAGGAGAGAACCTTAAGAGTCCCAGCCAGACTGCACAACACCACTTCCACGCCTCTTTCCCACCCATCCCGCACCTACCCCTGCCTCTGTTTTGGACTCAGGGTGGAGGTAGTTCGAGTGCAGAAGATGCCCTGCGCTCACAGTGATGTGAGGGTAGCTAGAAGAGCCCTGCAGCCCCGCCCCCGAGTCCCCACACACAAAGACTTGCTGGCCTTTGCAATTCCTTAGCAGAGGATAAAGAGAAACAGAGAGACGTGGGGGGAAGCAATGGAAGAAAAGTGAACTTGGAGACTTGGACCTCAGCCTTGGATTCAGCTTTGCTGTTTATCACTTGCCTGTATGAGTCATTTAACTCGCTCGGTGGCAGGTTTGTAACTTAGCTGCTTGGTGGTTCAATGACCTAAGAAATGCGAAGCTGCTATGTGCACATGAGGAGGTGTTGGCACGAAAGCTAACGAGCAGTTGCTTCCATTCCTGGAAGAAGGAACATAGCAAAATGAAAAATGATTAAAATCAGTCAATCAGCCGGTTGCAGAACTGGACACTGGTTATTAGAGATCTATTTGAAACATAATTTAGAAATAAAGAAGACTTTGAACTGTTTTTAAAGCATGTGACAATATTTGTATATTTCATAGGTATCATTGGTGAAAGGTGCAGAGCGGTTGATTCTTTTCTCTTGCATTTTATGAAACTTAGATTATAAACCAAGGAAATAAAGATAAGAGCACATTTCCCTTGGCTCCTGGCATCTCGATTCTCTTGCTTGTGTTTGTGGGGTGCCAGGTCATTTTCAGGTCTTACTCCTGCACAATGATGGTCTGAACGGAAGCAACCTGTGTCAGTCAGGTGTCAATAACGAGACAGAGCCACACAATCACATGAACAGGAAAAGTTTAAAATACGGAGTTATTAACCATAACAAGACAATGAAGTTATGAGGAATTGGTTAATAAGCAGGAAAAAGAGCCCGAAAGACCATAGAATTTGCAGATATAAAGAACAGCCACTATCCTAAGGTTGCGGTTCAGAGTTCCTAGAGGGTACAGTCATGGCTCACCAGATGGCCATGAAGTTGCTGAGGTATCCTGTTGGCAGAACTTGCTGCCCTGTGAGGTGCCAGGGAGACCTGTTCCCCGGAGGTCTCAGAAGTCCCTGCACAGCTTCCCAGGAGCTGCTGAGGAAGGCTGCTGGCCACTGGGCCCTGCAGGAGCTGGGTGCTGAGGGGCCGTTCGTGCAGGAGTTGGATGGTGGACAGGCACACACATCTTGAGACTGGAGAAGTGAGTACCTGGAGCCAAGAAGAAAAAGCCCTCTCCTCTGGCAGTGTTTCCTCAGCACCCTCATTTAACAAGGCTGGCATTCTGCCAGCTGGCCGAGGAGTAGTGTTTATAAAATCCAGCTCCACTGACACAGAGCAACGAAGGGGAGGTTTTGAGCCAAAGCAATAAATTAATAACCGACATATGTAACAAGAAACATCAGGCTTCTCGACCCAGCGCTGTGACTCAGCAGACACAGGACCTCAAGCATGTCCACATTCCGAGTCTCATAATTCCATGGCTACAACAAGGGATCCTCTATCCTCATCCCTCAAAGCCATTGTGAGGATCAAATAAGACAGAGGGTGGGAATTGTGTCATTAGTGAAAGGAGTGGCAGCATCAGGGTAGCCTAGGGTTTAAAACAATGGGTTCAGGTGACAGGCTGCCTAAGTCCCTGCTCTCCACTCACTAACTGGGTGACAGTGGGCAAGCCACTTACCTTCTGGGCCTTATTTCTTCATGTGCAATGATGGGACCAATCTCATCACCTCATTTTCATGGGGAGTCAATGAAATAATCCAGAGTGTTTGCACATATTAAGTGCAAAATACATGTTAGTTGTTCTTTGCTCAGAGTATTAAATTACTTCAAGTAAAATAGTTATATTAGTACATCCCCATACTATGTGTCCACTCACCTTTATTTATCTAGTGCCTGCACTGAGCTAAGTGTTGTGTTCGAGGCCCAGGGTCAGGTGGCACTTAGAGAACTGGGAGGTGAGACATTTTCAGGGAAGTGGTTCCCCAGAAGGAAATGCTGTTCATTCTTCTCAAGATCAGAAGAGCCACCCATAAAATCAGCCCAGTGCAGTTTCTCTATTTCTGAGCATTTAAACTCTAAACGAACTTTTATTTTTGTAGAAAGGTTTGCAGCAAGAGTTTCTCAGAACATTATCTGGATGAAAAAACTGAGGTTTTTCTGTGTTTGTTTTAATTAACATAGCTAAGCATAAGGTATGCAAACCTCTAAACAACTACTTTTTTTTGCCAGGAGGGGGCGTGAGAGCCAGAACAGGACCCTCCAGGTTTCACTGGCTCCATTCTGCTTTTGCACAGAAAATCCTGGAAGGGAAGATGCCAACTAGAACAGCATTAGGCATGGTCAGAGCCCACTGTGTCCACACTGGCCTCCTAAATTGTTTCTTGCTAACAGTCCATTTGTCCTTCAATCCATCTAGTAAAGGGATTTTCAGTCCTGGCTCTATTGACATGTGGGTTGATAGCAGGGGCTGTCCCGTGCTTCATAGGGCATTTAACAGCAAACATGCTTAATACTCAGTAGATGCCAGTAGCACCTCTTCCTCCACTGTGACAAACAAAAATGTCTCCAGAAGTTGTTAAATGTTCCTTGGGGACATAATCACCCCTAGTTGAAGACCATCGGTAGTCCTTAAGAATCTTCCAGAACAAGCCTTCCACCAGCTTGCTGACCGTGCGTGCTCCACGCTGCGGCACGACAGACCCTTCAACAACCTGACTCCTCTTCCGCCTCCCAGTCTATCTCCTCTCCCTTCGACTACAGCAATGCGTCTGCCCAGGGTTTCCGTAGTGTCTCCCACTGTCTTCAGTCTCACCACTCTGGGTTTCCTACATTCCATTCTCTCCTCTCCAAACACCCATGGGAAAGTTGATTGAGTGGAAAGATATAACCTAGCTTTGGGATGGGGGAAAAAACTCATATTATAAAGAGATCAGGTTTTTCTAAAATAATTTATAACTAATGTGATCCCAGTAAAAATACCAAGGGAATATTTTTAGAAGCTAGATTCAGTTCTTCTAAATTGTAATATAGAAAATAAACAAGTGAAAATAACTAAAATAATGTCAAAGAGAACTGAGGTACAAATCCTAAATTACTAAAATATAAAGGTACAGTTATTAAAACAATTATAGTGTGATATATAATTGCAGATGAATCCATAAATAAAACAGATATACTAGAAATCCTGAATTTAACATATGATAAAGAAGGCATTTCAAATCATTGTAGGAATGATGGATTATTCAATAAATGGTATGGAAGCAACATGATAGCCATCCGGAAAAATAAACCTCTGCCTCACTTCTTACATTAAATCATTTCCCAGGTAGTTCATAAATGTAAACAGAAAAAATAAAACTACAGCTATCTAAGAAAAACTAAAAATTATCATTTTGTTAAGAATAATTCCTAGAAGCCATCATAAAATAATAATGATAATTTTATTTAATATAGTTTATTCAATAAATATTTGTGCTTCACAAAAAACATAACAAATTAAAAGACAAAAATAACTAAAAGCTGTATTTGTAAGACACGAGTTAAACATAATTCCTTAAAATATAAAGAGTTAATGATCAAATGAGGATCAAGTCATAGAAAAATGACCAACAGGCATGGACAAAAACTGCAGAAATCAAGGGAGGAAATGCTATAACTTCAAAGGAGCACTACCTGGCAATGTCTTTCAAAAGGCCACATATCCAGTCATCCCATTTACAGGAATTTATCCTGCAGGTAAACCATACAATACCTGCAAAGACATAGTGCTGTGCGAGGAAAGTCATTTACGTATCATGATTAGTTAACAGTAAAAAAAAGAAAGAAAAAAGAAAAGAAAAGGAATATTTTCAAATGTTCATCAATAGGAGGAGTGTTACATAAAGTTAATGATGCGTAACTGTATGGAACCTCTACATGTGTGAAATACCACTGGGTTAGTTTCTGTGCCCCAAAATGGATTGATTTCCAAGGCATGTTAACGAGACATCTTTGAAAAAAGGAGGATTTGTGTTCATAGTATTTCTGTGTATGTGAGTGTAAGAATGAGTGTGTGTGTGTGTGTGCGCGCATAGACTATTTCTGGAAAATGAGATGTAGAATTTGCTAAGTTGGCTTCTGAGAAAGGAATGATTGGGAATCCAATAGGGAAGGAGGATTTACTTTCCATTGCTTACTCTTGGGTCCTATCGATTTTAAAAATACACATGCTTTGTGTTGTTTTATTAAAAAATAATAAAACTTTTATAATTAAAAACAAAATAAAAAGAAGAAGAAGAAAGCCTTCATAAAGCTTTTCGTGACTGCTCTGGTTTACACTGGTATCTCCCTTACTTATGTTCATACAAACTCACTTATATCTCTCATTTTTAATTATTAAGCTCTTCTTGTTAGTTCACACATAATTATTCACCTATCAGTGAATATCCCACAGGCGTGGGAATCATACCTTTGTCCAGTGTATCCACACTGTTGACGTTCCCTGCCCATTAGTCACTTAGTAGCTGTCTTGGTTATCGTTTCAACTGTCATGGTAGCACAGGGCTTGTGTTCAAGTTACATTTACTTCGCCTATTAATGGCCCCAAAGTGCAAGAGTAGTAATGCAGACAATTTGAATATACCAAAGAGAAGCTGTAAATTAATGCTTCCTTTAAGTGAAAATGTATGCAGGTATAGGAAAAAAACATACTACATGGTACAAAATAGAGGTTTTGGTCATTTCCATGCTTTCAGGCATTCACTGGAGGTCTTGAATGTGTCTTTGATGGATAAGGAGGGATAAATGTACTCAATTCTGGGAAACGGGAATTTGGGTAATAAATATATTTTTAAAATAAGTTACTCAAGTAATCCTTATAATTAAGCAACCTTACAAAATATTGCTCACTTCATACTCAAAATAAGCCTGTAAGATAGGTAAAACATCTATTCTTTATCTCCTTTTTACAAATAAGGAAACTGTGGTTTATTGAGTTTTGATGACTTTCCCTTAATCAGAGAGTAACATATCTGAGCTCCAATATTTCTTTTACTATTAATATATCTTTTTTTGTTTCTTGCATTCTAACTTAAAATAATTATTTACTTTCAGCAACTGGAAAGAAAATATTTTATGAATGCTAGGATAGTCACATGCTAATTAAAGTTGCTATTCATAACTGTGAATCACTGGATGGAGCCCTGTCTTTTAGGTCACGAGGCCTGGAAGCTATTGGGAGTGGACATAAGTCAGAACAGAAATGCTTACAACTCTTCCCATTTTAGAACAAAAAACATGGAAGGGAGGGAGAAGGGGAAATTGAGCAAGTCAATAAGCTAATCCTCGCCGCCCACTTAATTGCTATAAAAATACATTTATATATTCCATCTAGAAGGGTTTTTTCTAAGACATTGTATGGGGGAGTCAGAAAGTAACTGCATGAATCATGCTGCCACTTATCTTAAAAAAGAAAAAGTCATAAAGAATTTAAGGAGAAAAAGGAAGTAGTGCCTTAAACCTACATGTACACCCTAAATTGGGACAGTGGTTCCTGGCTCCACTTGCTCAGAATCACCTAGACTAGAGAAAACTCCCATCCGATCATCCCCAAGGCACCCTGCATGATTGTCCCCCACACCCCAACCTCAACACACAGTCAAGTTTTGAATGCTCAGAACCTTAGGAAATTAGCTATTTCTGAGGACAGATCTTTATTTTAATATCAGAGCATCTATGCCTTTAAACACCAAAATGTGAATACATTCTAGCTGTTTGGCATAAAAATCAGTTTAAAATATATCTTTGCAGCCCTTTTTTTTTTTTACACAGGGACAGAGAGAGAGTCAGACAGAGGGATAGACAGGGACAGACAGACAGGAACGGAGAGAGATGAGAAGCATCAATCATTAGTTTTTCATTGCCATTACGACATCTTAGTTGTTCATTGATTGTTTTCTTACATGTGCCTTGACTGCGGGCCTTCAGCAGACCGAGCACTCCCTTGCTGAAGCCAGCGACTTTGGGTCCAAGCTGGCAAGCTTTTGCTCAAGCCAGATGGGCCCACGCTCAAGCTGGCGACTTCGGGGTCTTGAAGCCGGGTCCTCCACATCCCAGTCCGACACTCTATCCACTGCGCCACCGCCTGGTCAGGCTGTAGCCTTTTGTTGTTGACTACACACAGCATGTTTGTCAGTAGGTAATTTTGTAACTTATTATGATGTCATTTTAGGGCTCTGAAACTTTTTTTAAATTAGAATGATTAAAATTTTATTTAGTTATATCCCATAAGTATAAATTTGTAACATGAATGCATGCATTTTGGGTTCTGTTGTATTTTGCTTTGTGTTTTGTCAATTTCTACATTGTGGATGACCTAGTTTCAAATATTGAATCTGCCAACTAGTTTCAATAAGAATCCCCACGGAGTTGAATATCTTTGGTTCTTATTTAAAACATTTTAAAAGCTAAAAGACATATTTCAGAGGATAAATAGAACTTATTTTTGACTTCTTGACAAAAATATAGTATTTACCAAAGAAGCTAAGTTGTTGATAAGAAGCTAAGTGTGTGTGTGCGTGTGCGTGTACAAGTGTATGCAAATATTTATCATACATGAGTGTGAACTCTTGCCCCAGAGCACTTCATTTATGATTAATTTCCACTCACATAACTTTTCCAAATAGAATTTTTCTTTGAAGTGATGCTGTTATAAGCTAATTTAGAGAAAGGATATCTCTAGAGGGCTTCAGGGGGTCAGAGTCATCGTAAGGTAATGTGGTTAGAAGAATGTGGCCTGTGGGCCCTCTGCAGGTTCTGCTACAGATGGAACCCAGCTCATGATAGGAAAGCTTTAGACAGAAAAAGCATCCTTAATAGTTATGAGAGGGAAGATTCGTAACTTATTTCATCAACTCCTATTATACGCCTTCAATTACTAGGTACTGTCTTGGGCATATGGTAACAAAAGAAAATTTCTGAGATGTCCTATTAAATTGCAGCTGGTGCCTGACCAGGCAGTGGCTCAGTGGATAGAACGTCAGACTGGGATGCAGAAGACCTAGGTCCAAGACCCCGAGGTCGCCAGCTTGAGTGCGGGCTCATCTGATTTGAGCAAAAGCTCACTAGCTTGGACCCAAGGTCGCTGGCTTGAGCAAGGGATCACTCAGTCTGCTGGAGCCCCCTAGTCAAGGCACATGTGAGAAAGCAATCAACGAACAACTAAGGTCCTGCAACAAAGAATTCATGCTTTCTCTCTCCCTTCCTATCTGTCCCTCTCTCTGATTCTCTGTCATATAATTAATTAATTAATTAATTAATTAATTAAATTTTTAAAAATGATGGTTGGTACTATTTAAATTGCAGCTGGCTGGGGAGGGAAAGAGATGGGTTAGTTAACCAGTTAGAACTACGGGCCAACTAACAAAAGAATAATCATATTCTTGAATGCATGTTAGGGCTTTGAATCAACTTCTGTAGTGGCCACCAGATGCCACCACATCCTGTGTGTGCATGAACTTTCAGGATTGTTGCCTGCCACCAATCCAAAATAGTAAGTACTTCCTCCTTGCAGACTGTGCACCTATCACAGAACTGCCCCCATCCCCCTTTTCCCATTTCCCTCACATGTAACCAGTGTAAATCCCTTCAAAGCAAGTCACGTCTTTCTTCCCCAGAAAACGTAATGTATAAAAGTGCTGGTCAAGTCCACGATGTTGCTTGCTCTAGCATCTCACCCTGCTGCTGGTGGTTTAGCGTTTATGCCCCAGGACTGGGTCCTTTCTAGCAGTATTTGGCTCACTAAACCCTATGAAAGTGTTTTGTTTAACAGTGGAATACATCAAGGAACACACCTGAAAAAAGCCTATCTCAAGGGGCTCACATTCAAGGGGGAGGGAGAGGTGAGACCTATGATACATAAATGAGTAATTCTATGTAAGAGGGTAATAAGTGCCTTTGAAAAAAAATTGGACTGAGTAAGAGTGACAAGGAAGACATGCTGTTTTAGAAGGTGTTGTCAGGGAAGCCTCTTTGATGAATAGTATTTGAGCAGAGACCTGAATACTGGGAGGGAGGAGTCAATACAGTACGCAGAAGAAGGCTAGTTATCAGGGCAGAGGGAAAAGCAAGTATGGGGAGCATGCTCAAAATGGCCAGTTGAAGGAGGAGAAACAAGAAGAATGCAGAGGACAGGGGGGCCTGCAATATCTGGGGTCTTACACTCCAGCCCAGGGGTCGGGAACCTTTTTGGCTGAGAGAGCCATGAACGCCACATATTTTAAAATGTAATTCCGTGAGAGCCATACAATATGTTTAACACTAAATACAAGTAAATGTGTGCATTTTATGTAAGACCAACACTTTTAAAGTACAGTAAGTCTCTGAATTCTTTTTAATAACATTGTTATGCTATTGCTAACCAATGATGAATAAAGTACTTCTTACCATTAATGCAACTTCTGGAGCTGTATGGTTTTGCTGATGGCTTTGTAGTCTGGTTGATACGTGGTGAGGTTAAGCTTCATGCAGGTGTTGAGACTTACATCCGTTAAACGTGATCGTAGGTTGGTCTTAACGTTCTTTAGATGTGAGAAAGACTGCTCACATGCATACGTAGAGCCAAACATTGTCAGTACAGCAATACTCACATGCTGCAGTGTGTGGTACATGACAGGAAGCGTGCAAGTTTTGATAATCAGCTGGTCCACGGGTTGAAGTTTTTTCATTTCTCCCCACTTGTGTTTGCTCGCCAACTCTGCTTGCTGTCGTGCAAGTCTTTCCAAATCTTCATTCAGTGACTTGAACTTATTCACCCACATATCTGAGGCCTTCAGGTCAGCAGCTTGCAGCTCAAAATCTCTAACGGAGACACCAGGGATGTAATTCAGGTTGGTGCTGTCCACTGCACACTGGTGTGGATGGGTGATGAACTTAAAAAGATGAGTACGCTCACGAAACTCTCCCAAGTGTGCTTTGAATGACTGCAGAAGATTAGATGTGAACTCCGCTAGCTGCTGGAGATCAAGATGTTGAGCAGGGTCACTTGCTGTGCATGCATCTTTAAACTCTCTCAGTTTTTAAAAGTGTAGTGTAAAGCCAGTAGCCAGGGCCACCATCAGAGCCGCCTGGCCAATGCAGGTTCACATTAGATTCGGACAATCGGTAATGAAACAACAGAGCCAAGAACTGGTGAGCCATCAGCTTTAATTCTAGCTTGCACCTGGCGGGCAAGCAAAAACACACACTGGGCTTTCATTCAGTGCTCACAAAGCTACTGACTTATCCGAGTTTCCTAGAATCAAAGATTTCTAGCTCACCAGACTTATTCACCTCTGTTTCCCATTTCCTCCTGCACGAACTCTGCACTAACTGGCTTCTTCCTCAGCAGTCCACCATCTTGGCTGCCTCCTCTCCTCCACGTGGCCTTAATCTGCTCTCCTTTCTAATACTAACCTCTGGAACTGAGAGAGCAAGCTCCCAGTCTGCCCCACTTTATACTGTAGATTCAAAACCCTTAATCCAATCTACAAACAAGGAAGTCTCTGATACAAAGTTACCCATCTGAGACATACTGGGAGGATTCCTCATGAGAGTGCACCACCCTATATCATCCAATCAGTCAAGGGTGTGGGGAAAAGCTTACTCTTAAAACTAAACCTTAGGCTATAATGACCCGGCCTGCCCACAGGCTGTCCCAGAACACACATTAATATCAATGAACTTCCATGTGGGCAGCACCATCTTTAACAAAGTGAGCATAATATATTTTATCTGCCCAACATGTAGTAAACTACCTGTTTCAAATGCAAACACTGCTTGTTGAAGCGATAAGACTGTATTTCCAATGCCTTGCATTTTCACATTGAGCTGCTTCAGATGTTCAGTCATGTCCACAAGATAGTAGAAATTCAGGAGTCACTCAGTGTTAGCTAACTCAGGATGCTCGACATTTTTCATATCAAGAAAAGTCCAGATTTTGCTCAGACAAGCCGTGAAACGGCTGAGCACCTTCCCTCTTGACAACCAATGCACATTGCTGTGCAGAAGCAGACCAGGATAATTATTCCCAACTTCATTCAGCAGTGTTTTAAACAGGCGATCATTTAAAGCTCAGGCAACAATAAAGTTGACCATCCGAATGACCAGCGACATCACCTCATGTTGGGCAGATAAAATATAATATGCTCACTTTGTTAGAGATGGCGCTGCCCACGTGGAAGCCCATCACCCAGGTGATATTATTTGCCCTTATGCTTGGGATGGGTGTGGGGGAAAGGCTGTAATGTAAGCAGGCCAGGTCGTTATAGCCTAAGGCTTAGTTTTAGGAGTAAGCTTTTCCCCATGCCCTTGACTGATTGGATAATGTAGGGTGGTGTACTCTCCTGAGGAACCCCATTATGCCTCAGATGGGTGACTTTGTATCAGAGAGTTCCTTGTGTGTAGATTGGATTAAGGGTTTGGATTTCTACATTATAAAGTGGGGCAGACTGGTAGCTTGTTCTCTCTTGGTTCCTGAGGTATTAGAGAGGAGAGCAGATTAAGGCCACGTGGAGGCCAGGAGAAGCAGTCAAGATGGTAGAGTGCTGAGAGAGAAACCAGTTTGTGCAGAGTTTGAGCTGGAGGAGATGGGGAACAGAAGTGAATAAGTCTGGTGAGCTAGAAACCTTTGATTTTAGGAAACTCGGATAAGTCAGTAGCTTTGTAAGCACTGAATGTGTGGGTTTTGGAGCCCAGTGTGTGTTTTTGCTTGCCCGCTGGGTGCAAGCGAGAATTAAAGCTGATGGCTCACCAGTTCTTGGCTCCATTGTTTCATTACCAACTGTTCGAATCTAATGCGAACCTGCACGGGTCAGGCTGCTGTGATGGTGGCCGTGGCTACTGACTTTACACCTCACCAAGCTGCTCACCACACATCTGAGCACAATGCGCCTCCTGATGTAGGATGCAGTGAAAACTTAGGATGGGTCTCTCTTCATGTTCACAAAGAAGCTCTATGGATCCTCTGTTTTTCCCCACCATGCACAGAGCACCATCAGTACACACCGAAATAAGTTTATCCGTCAGTAGATTTTTTTTCTTTAGCAAACTCGGTGAAAAACTTGAATAAATCCTCCCCTCTTGTTGTCTCTTTCATAGGCTAAACAGCAAGACTTTCTTCACGTAGTGTGTCACCGACAGCATACCTTGCAATCACGCTGAACTGGGATAAATGGCTTATGTCTGTTGACTCACCCAAAGTGAGAGAAAAGAATGGTGCTGTATTTATGTCCTTCACTTGTGTTGCCTCAATTTGATTTGCCATCATGATGGTACGATTGTGAATAGTTCTTGCCAACAGAGCCATGTCATTTATTCATTTGATTATCTTGTCTTTATCCGAAAAGTCATCAAAAAGTTCATTGGCAACATCAAGTGTGAATGTTTTGGCATACTCCCTGTTGGGCAGATAAAATATATTATGCTCACTTTGTTAAAGATGGAGCTGCCCACATGGAAGCCCGTCACCCAGGTGTATTATTTGCCCTTATGCTTGTGATGGCTGTGGGGGAAAAGTTGTAATGTGGGGAGGCCGGGTCGTCATAGCCTAGGGCTTAGTTTAAGAGTAAGCTTTTCCCCACACCCTTGACTGATTGGATAATGTAGGGTGGTGCACTCTCTTGAGGAATCCCATTATGCCTCAGATGGGTGGCTTTGTATCAGAGACTTTCTTGTATGTATAATTGGATTAAAGGTTTGGATTTTCTAGGCTATAAACTGGGGCAGTCTGGGAGCTTGATCTCTCTCTATCTTGGTTCCTGAGTTCCTGAGGTTAGTATTAGAGAGGAGAGCAGAGTAAGGCCACGTGGAGGAGAAGTAGCCAAGATGGCAGAGTGCTGAGGAAGAAGCCAGTTTGTTAAGAGTTTGTGCAGGAGGAGATGGGAAACAGAGGTGAATAAGTCTGGTGAGCTAGAAACCTTTGATTCTAGGAAACTCGGGTAAGTCAGTAGCTTTGTGAGCACTGAATGTGTGGGTTTTGGAGCCCAGTGTGTGTTTTTGCTTGCCTGCCGGGTGCAAGCTAGAATTAAAGTTGATGGCTCACCAGTTCGTGGCTCCTGTGTTTCATTACCGACTGTTCGAATGCAATGGGAATCTGCATGGGTCAGGCTGCTGTGATAGTGGCCTCGGCCACAGGCTTTACACTCCCCATCTGTGAATGGCTTTCTGTTTCTCACAATTGCTAAAGCACCAGCAAAGCCAGCCAAATTCCAGTCACCTTGTTGGGTCCAAACATGGAGTTGCTGCTGACTCACTTGCACTCTGCACGGTAGCTCCTAACATGCTTTCTTCCTGCTGTCCCCCGCTAAATATTTTGATGCAAATGTAGTATGGAGTGTGTCGAAGTGCCGCTTTATATTTGACCGTTTCATCAATGCAGCTTTATCATTGCACATGAGACACACTGCAGAGCCTGCTCTCTCCACAAAGGGGAATTCCTCTGTCCATTCCTGCTGAAAAGTACAATACTCCTTATCTATTTTTCTTTTAGCCATCTTCTTCATCAAAAGGGTTTTTGCAATTAGCTAGCTGACTACTTGATTAAAAGGGGGGAAGTTTACTTCCCAACCTCAAAACGACCCATGTATGTTATGCATTATCTAATAAAAATTTGGTGTTGTCCCAGAGGACAGCTGTGATTGGCTCCAGCCACCAGCAACCATGAACATGAGCAGTAGGAAATGAATGGGTTGTAATATATAAGAATGCTTTATATTTTTAACGTTATTATTTTTTTTATTAAAGATTTGTCTGTGAGCCAGATGCAGCCATCAAAAGAGCCACATCTGGCTCGTTAGCCATAGGTTCCTGACCCCTGCTCCAGCCTGTGACTTCAGTGTTCTTGACTGAGGGAACAAAGCCAGACAGGAAAGTTTGAAAAAATAACAAACCACTGCTGTGGACTTTGCTTGTTATCAGTTCCTTGAAATGAACTTGCAGCTCCAGTAAAAAGAATGAGTGATAAGATTATCAAGGACAGATGCTCCTCCCTCCTCCCCCCTTCCCCTCCCTAAGACATGAAAGTCACGTAGACCTACAAACAAAGAAGTCATAGAAATCAGACATTTGTCACATGAAAGCTAAAGCTGTAAAGGTATATAAGATGTATGAAATCTATCTTCGGAGAGCACGTGTTTTGTTGCCTCTTTTGGGGTCACGTAGCTCCGCCGGTTTAATAAATCCTACTTCCTTCATCAAGTTGTCTGGGTGTTTTTGTCCTCCTTTGATTCCTGCAATACAGTGATTACACTAATATAATGCCTTCTGTTCGGCAGATAAAATATAATATGCTCACTTTGTTAAAGATGGTGCTGCCCACATGGAAGCCCATCGCCCAGGTGATATTATTTGCCCCTGCTGAGCAGAAGGCAGCGGTGGCTCGGGGCTCGAGCCCAGCAGCAGGAGTTGATGTTTCCAGTTCCTCTTTGGAGGATGAGGAGAATCAAGCTGGAGTTGCAGTCTGCAGTCTCCAGAAGGTGAGAGCCCAGGAGCAAGGAGTAGCTACGCTGCTGGTAGGTCTGCGATTTTGGGACATAGGGGTGGATGCCATCATGCTCCCCAGAGCAGAGATGGAAATTCTGACTGCCATGGCCACATGCTCCGTTTTGGGACAGTGTACGAGCTGCCAGGATGGCAGAGATGAGGGGGGAGGCTAACACCCCATGTGTGTGGACTGATTTCCTGGACTATGACAGGATGGGCACAAGCTCCTTTGTTGAATGGACTTACGGATTTTGGACAATGTGAAATACCCTGATGGGGGTGAGGGGTGGCTTTGATGGAATGGCAAGAGAGAAGGCTAAGGACATTTTGCACTTTTGGCAAAGTGCTCAGAGACTGGTGAAATGTACGTACCTTTGTAATTGTTGAAACTGTATGATTTGTGCTATTGCTGTAATTTGTGTAATGTACCTAATTTCCTTGTACAGGAATGCCAGTGGTGTAAATTGTGGGTAGTAAAGTAAGCATAGGGGTGGATTGTTCGGCAGATAAAATTTAATATGCTCACTTTGTTAAAGATGGTGCTGCCCAGATGGAAACCCATTGCCCAGGTGATATTATTTGTCCTTATGCTTGTGATGGCTGTGGGGGAAAAGTTGTAATGTAAGCAGGCCGGGTTGTTATAGCTTAAGGCTTTGTTTTAAGAGTAAACTTTTCTCCACACCGTTGACTGATTGGATGATGTAGGGTGGTGATGTAGGGAGGAATCCCATTAAGCCTCAGATGGGTGGCTTTGTATCAGAGACTTTCTTGAATGTATAATTGGATTAAAGGTTTGGATTATCTATGCTATAAAGTGGGCGGACCGGTAGCTAGATCTCTCTCTCTCTTGGTGCTTAGTTCCTGAGGTAGAAGAGAGGAGAGCAGATTAAGGCCATGTGGAGGAGAAGTAGCCAAGATGGCAGAATGCTGAGGAAGAAGCCAGTTTGTTAAGAGTTTGTGCAGGAGGAGATGGGAAACAGAGGTGAATAAGTCTGGTGAGCTAGAAACCTTTGATTCTAGGAAACTCGGATAAGTCAGTAGCTTTGTGAGCACTGAATGTGTGGGTTTTGGAGCCCAGTGTGTGTTTTCGCTTGCCCGCCGGGTGCAAGCTAGAATTAAAGCTGATGGCTCACCAGTTTTTGGCTCCGGTGTTTCATTACGATCTGTTCGAATCTAATGTGAACCTGCGTGGGTCGGGCTGCTGTGATGGTGGCCGCGACTACTGGCTTTACACCTTCCCTTCCCCCAGTCATACCCACTAAGAACACAACCACAGTTGTATCTGTTGTAAGCTACCAGCCATAGTGACCCTTATGACTGGAGTGGGATGAGTAGGAGGTAAATGAGGGGTACAATGAGGTTTGCAAGGCAATCAAGAAAAGGTCACAAAAAGGTCAATGTGAATGGGTTTAAATTTTATTTACAATGAGGTGGGGAACCATTGGAGCTTCTTACATGAAGGAGTAATATCTTCTGACTAGTGCTTTTTCAAGTTTGAATGTTTTTAGTATTCACTCTTGAGCTGTGTGCAGAGTAAACTGAAGGAGGAAGGCAGAAGCAGAGAGATCATTGACAGAGTGTTGGGCAGATAAAATATATTATGCTCACTTTGTTAAAGATGGCGCTGCCCACATGGAAGTTCGTTGATATTAATGTGTGTTCTGGAACAGGCTGTGGGCAGGCCGGGTCGTCATAGCCTAAGGCTTAGTTTAAGAGTAAGCACTTCCCCACACCCTTGACTGATTGGATGATGTAGGGTGGTGCACTCTCTTGAGGAATCCCATTATGCCTCAGATGGGTGGCTTTGTATCAGAGACTTTCTTTATGTATAATTGGATTAAAGGTTTGTATTTTCTATGCTATAAACTGGGGCAGTCCGGGAGCTTGATCTCTCTCTCTCTTGGTTCCTGAGTTCCTGAGGTTAGTATTAGAGAGGAGAGCAGAGTAAGGCCACGTGAAGGCCAGGAGAAGCAGCCGAGATGGCAGAATGCTGAGGAAGAAGCCAGTTTGTTAAGAGTTTGAGCAGGAGGAGATGGGGAACAGAGGTGAATAAGTCTGGTGAGCTAGAAACCTTTGATGCTAGGAAACTCGGATAAGTCAGTAGCTTTGTGAGCACTGAATGTGTGGGTTTTGGAGCCCAGTGTGTGTTTTTGCTTGCCCGCCGGGTACAAGCTAGAATTAAAGCTGATGGCTCACCAGTTCTTGGCTCTGTTGTTTCATTGCCATCTGTCCGAATCCAATGCGAACCTGCGTGGGTCAGGTGGCTATGATCCCGGCCTTGACTACTGGCTTTACACAGAGTATTGCAATAATCCAGTGAGAGCCTGACCAGGCGGTGGCGCAGTGGATAGAGCATCGGACTGGGATGTGGAGGACCCAGGTTCAAGACCCCGAGGTCACCAGCTTGAGCGTGGGCCCATCTGGCTTGAGCAAAAGCTCGCTAGCTTGGACCCAAGGTCACTGGCTCGAGCAAGGAGTTACTCATTCTGCTGAGGCCCACGGTCAAGGCACATATGAGAAAACAATCAATGAACAACTAAGATGTCGCAATGAAAAACTGATGATTGATGCTTCTCATCTCACTCCGTTCCTGTCTGTCTGTCCCTATCTCTCTCTCTCTCTGTTCCTGTAAAATAAATAAATAAATAAATAAATAAATAAATAAATAAATAAATAAATAATCCAGTGAGAGATGGTGGTGGCTTGTACTGGGATGGAGCAATTGAGAACATTATTTGCCTTCTGGATATAGTCAAAGATAGAGCCAACCAGGTTTGCTGGTTGAATGGATGGAGGGCATGCAAGAAAGAGACATCAATCATAACTCCAGGGATTATAGCCTGGGTAGCTGGAAGAATGGAGCTGCTGTTATCTGAGCTGGGGAAGGTCAGATGGGAAACAGATAATTGGAAAATTATTCCAGAATTTGGTTGTGCACATGTTGCTTGTAAAGCCAGTAGTCGCAGCCAGGATCACAGCTGCCCGACCCGTGCAGGTTCTTATTGGATTCGAACAGTCGATAACGAAACACAGGAGCCAAAAACTGGTGAGCCATCAGCTTTAATTCTAGCTTGTACCCGGCGGGCAAGCAAAAACACACACTGGGCTCCAAAACCCACACATTCAGTGCTCACAAAGCTACTGACTTATCCGAGTTTCCTAGAATCAAAGGTTTTTAGCTCACCAGCCTTATTCACCTCTGTTCCCCATCTCCTCCTGCACAAACTCTTAACAAACTGGCTTCTTCCTCAGCACTCTGCCATCTTGGCTACTTCTCCTCCACATGGCCTTAATCTGCTCTCCTCTCTAATACTAACCTCAGGAACTCTGGAACCAAGAGAGAGAGATCAAGCTACTGGTCTCTCCCACTTTATACCGTAGAATCAAAACCTTTAATCCAATTATACAAACAAGGAAGTCTCTAATGGGATTTCTCAGGAGAGTGCACCACCCTACATCATCCAATCAGTCAAGGGTGTGGAGAAGAACTTACTCTTAAAACCAAGCCTTAGGCCATAACGACCTGGCCTGCTTACATTACAGCCTTTCCCCCACACCCATTTCAAGCATAAGGGCAAATAATATCACCTGGGTGAAGGACTTCCATGTGGGCAGCGCCATCTTTAACAAAGTGAGCATAATATATTGTTGGGCAGATAAAATATATTATGCTCACTTTGTTAAAGATGGCGCTGCCCACATGGAAGTTCGTTGATATTAATGTGTGTTCTGGAACAGGCTGTGGGCAGGCCAGGTCGTTGTAGCCTATGGCTTAGTTTAAGAGTAAGCTCTTTTCCACACCCTTGACTGATTGGATGATGTAGGGTGGTGCACTTTCCTGAGGAATCCCATTATACAGAGACTTCCTTGTTTGTATAATTGGATTAAAGGTTTTGATTCTACGGTATAAAGTGAGAGAGACCAGTAGCTTGATCTCTCTCTTGGTTCTTGGTTCCTGAGGTATTAGAGAGGAGAGCAGATTAAGGCCATGTGGAGGAGAAGTAGCCAAGATGGCAGAGTGCTGAGGAAGAAGCCAGTTTGTTAAGAGTTTGTGCAGGAGGAGATGGGGAACAGAGGTGAATAAGTCTGGTGAGCTAGAAACCTTTGATTCTAGGAAACTCGGATAAGTCAGTAGCTTTGTGAGCACTGAATGTGTGGGTTTTGGAGCCCAGTGTGTGTTTTTGCTTGCCCGCCGGGTGCAAGCTAGAATTAAAGCTGATGGCTCACCAGTTTGTGGCTCCTGTGTTTCATTACCGACTGTTCGAATCAAATGCGAACCTGCATGGGTCAGGCAGCTGTGATCCCGGCCTTGACTACTGGCTTTACATATATTTTATCTGCCCAACATCTAGGAAATGAGTATAAGAAGCCATCTGAGGGCTGAGCTTGGGGTCACTCTGCCACGACCAATTCAGCAATGGGTGTGCATGAAAGGAAGGCGCTGCAGGACTTAAGAAAAAACACACAAGACACAACATAGAGAAAAGATGGGTACAGGGTACTCCAACCCTCTGGGACTGAGAACCCAGATCGCTGCAGCCTCATCGTATTTATTTGTCTCTTTGCTCATCAAGCAAATTAGCAGAGCCTGGGTCAAATTAGCCTAGAATGGATTCACATGCAGAGAAGAATAATTTACTAATAGCTTTCGGGTATGCAGGAAAAGGCTCTAGGGATCAGCTGTTTCCTTTAAACAATCTTATATGTGCTTGCCAGGGCAGTGTTCTGCCCCTGCAGGACTTGGCATTCCAAAATCCGCACGAAAGACTTGTCTCAGGAAAATAGTCTAATTCCTGGGCATTTTCCTACACAACTCCTAGTCATAGACTTCAGAAAGATGAGAAGGAACCAGTGAAAGAAACCAAGACAGAGTAGCTACTGAGGTAGAAGGATAACTCTGATGCCAGTTCAAAGAAAATGAAGAAAGAATGACAGCAATCAATTCTGCTGATTTTAGTTGAATAAATTAAGGACTAAGAATGGCAGAACATTGGGTTTGGCACATAAAGGCAGTTGATAGCTTTGACAAGAGTAGATTCCATGGGTTGGTGAGGATGAAAGCCGGATTGGAGTAGACATAAAAGAAAATCGGTGGGGAGAAAGAGAAAGAAGGATGTGTGGATAGTAAATGTGGACAGAACCCAGTCTCAAGAGGGCACATACTGTAGATTCCATTTATGTCACGTTACCTGAAGGCACAAGTATAGTGATGGGAAACAGATGGGTGGTTTGCCAGGGGTGGCAGGGGAAGGTGTGACTGGAGAGGGGTCCCTAAGTATTTGGGGTGATGGAATAGTTCTGTGTAACGTGCTAAACTCACACAATTATATATTAATAGAAAAGTCATTTTTACTGTACATTGATTCTCCCTCCTTCAAAGAAGACTTACTGGTAATGATGGGAAACACGCAATGAGCAGACTACATTTTCTGCTGAAGGTGGCTGTGCTGACATCCTCCCTTCCAGGGCAGCCCCCAGAAATAAGGTTGAGCTTTGCTCCAGGCTGCTCTGCTGAGCCAGCCGATGCTCTGACTTTTCTAGAGACCCTGCACACAACCTAATATCCTTTGATGAATGTAAGAACAGTAGCCATAGCCACAATCACTGCCACCTGGCCCACTCAGGTTCAGGTTTGATTTGGACAAACGGTAATTGTAAAGCCAGTAGTCAAGGCTACTATCACAGCAGCCTGACCCACGCAGGTTCGCATTGGATTCAAACAGTCGGTAATGAAACACTGGAGCCAAAAACTGGTGAGCCATCAGCTTTAATTCTAGCTTGCACCCGGCGGGCAAGCAAAAACACACACTGGGCTCCAAAACCCACACATTCAGTGCTCACAAAGCTACTGACTTATCCGAGTTTCCTAGAATCAAAGGTTTCTAGCTCACCAGACTTATTCACCTCTGTTCCCCATCTCCTCCTGCACAAACTCTTAACAAACTGGCTTCTTCCTCAGCACTCTGCCATCTTGGCTACTTCTCCTCCACATGGCCTTAATCTGCTCTCCTTTCTCATACTAACCTCAGGAACTCAGGAACCAAGAGAGAGATTTAGCTACTGTTCTCTCCCACTTTATAGCAGACTCAAAACCTTTAATCCAATTATACAAACAAGGAAGTCTCTGATACAAAGTCACCCATCTGAGGCATAATGGGATTCCTCCCTACATCACCACCCTACATCATCCAATCAGTCAAGGGTGTGGAGAAGAGCTTACTCTTAAACTAAGCCTTAGGCTATAATGACCTGGCCTGCCTACATTACAGCTTTTCCCCCACAGCCATCTCAAGCATAAGGGCAAATAATATCACCTGGATGATGGGCTTCCATGTGGGCAGCGCCATCTTTCACAAAGTGAGCATATTATATTTTATCTGCCGAACTGTAATGAAACAATGGAGCCAAGAACTGGTGGCCCATTACCTTTAATCCTAGCTTGCACCCAGCGGGTGAGAAAATACACACACTGGGAAAATACTTCCCTTTCCATTCAGGGCTCCCATAGCCAACTGACTCACCCGAGTTTCCTATAATCAAAGGCCCACCAGCCTTATTCACCCCTGTTTCTGGTAGAGTCAATGGGAGTCTGAAAGACCAGTGTAACAGGCTTTAATGAAAGGGAACCTGCCAGGCTGTCTCCTCAGGGAGAGCAGCCCCCGGTTCTCTAACAGGTAGGGTTAAATAGGGGATTTGAGGGTGGGGGCTGGTGGTCATTAAGGAAAAATGCAGGTTTCAGCGATTTATGTAAGATTAACTATAAATAAACTAGGGGACCTTCCACACCCGGGTTAGTCACACACATTCCTGGGGGGAAGGTGATCTGGAACATCCAGTTTGTCAATGTCCCTTCATCCACTTAAGGGAGGAGGGGGTCACGGCCCCCACCTGCAACCCTATCATTCCAGCCTTTGTTATACTGTTGAGGGGCAATGATCATTTTTCTCTAGCTACTTCCTGCTGGTAAGGGGTGGTGAATCTGTGGAAGGGATGGCTGGCCTCAGGCTGCGGTGGCGAAGTAGGAACCTTCTGGTAGGTGGCTTGGAGTAACAGGAGTTCATGGACAGTCCAGCTAGTGAAGGCCGTTAAGCAGTCCTGGAGGAAATTAGAGAAAAGGTGCAGGAGACAGACCACATGCTGAGAAGGCAGAAGGCAGGGTAGGGTTATAGGCGTGGTGGTCTCTCTTCTGTAACCTCTTCCTGCTGTTTAGGGGCATAGTCCTAGGGGCTCGGATTTTTCTGCCCTGCAAGTGTAGGTTTCAGGGTTGGTGTGTAGAGCTAGGTAGAATTCTCCAGTTTTCTGGTTGGTGAAGGCCTGCATGTGGTTCTATAAGAAGCTAGAGAATAGACGTAGGAGACAGGGCCCAAAAGCTAAAATGACAAATAGGAGAGTGAGTGGACCAATAAATGATAACCAAGACATCCAGTTTGTGCGGAGCCACTGATCTTAAGACTCAGATTATGTAGATATTTGGGGTAAGATAGACTAGGGTACAGGTTCCCGTCCAATTAGTTGGGAGGCACATATAGGTGTTGGTCCCACACAAGTAGAAAGCCCCTGATTGAGTGAGACAGGCTGAGAGGTGAATAGAGAATAGAGGGACAAGGGGTTGGTTTTGTCTGTCCCTCTCTGAACTCCAGACGGTCAAGGTGGAGAAAAGTGCAGCCCAACTGGGGGGTGGAGACATGGTCAGAGGCCTGCTTTGCGCATTGGAACCGTGTGGAAGGGGTAGTGAGCCAGGGATAGAGTTGTGTGGTGGGATAGGAGCATTTATGTTGTGAAGCTGTAAGAGTAGGGGGTCCTGAAAATCGAACAGGGTTAGAAAATAATCCGTTTGCTTCTGGAGAGACTTGATAGTTAACTCGATCGTTCTGATGGTCTTTGGGAAATTGAATAGTTATTGTGGTGTTGCAGAGGTTAGAGGGGAGGTGACCAACAGGGACATCACCCTGAGCCTTCAAGCATAGGGGAGCAGGTGAAAGGAGAGGGTTATTTAAAGTGACTGGTCCTTGCCTGAGCAGGCGGTGGTGCAGTGGATACAGCATCAGACTGGGACATGGAGGACCCAAGTTCGAGACCCCGAGGTCACCAGCTTGAGCGCGGGCTCATCTGGCTTGAGCAAAAGGCTCACCACCTTGGACTCAAGGTTGCTGGCTCGAGCAAGGGGTTACTCAGTCTGCTGAAGGCCCATGGTCAAGGCACATATGAGAAAGCAATCAGCCTGACCGGGTGGTGGCACGGTGGATAGAGCGTCGGACTGGGATGCGGAGGACCCAGGTTCGAGACCCCGAGGTTGCCAGCTTGAGCATGGGCCCACCTGGCTTGAGCAAAAGCTCGCCAGCTTGGACCCAAGGTCGCTGGCTTGAACAAGAGGTTACTCATTCTGCTGAGGGCCGGCAGTCAAGGTACATATGAGAAAGCAGTCAATGAATAACTAAGGTGTTGCAACGAAAAACTGATGATTGATGCTTCTCATCTCTCTTCGTTCCTATCTGTCTGTCCCTATCTATCCCTCTCTCTGACTCTCTCTCTGTCTCTGTAAAAAATAAATAAATAAATAAAGCAATCAATGAACAACTAAGGTGTCACAATGAAAAACTGATGATTGATGCTTCTCATCTCTCTCAGTTCCTGTCTGTCTGTCCCTATTTATTCCTTTTTCTGACCCTCTCTCTGTCCCTGTAAAAAATAAAAATAAAAATAAAGTGACTGGTCCTTGAGCAGGAGGAGTTTGGGGTTTTAATTTGTCAAGCTGAGAATAATAGGTTTAGTATAGCTTGTTTGCTCAGTTTGCAGCTGAGGCGGGGTAATCTCCTATGAGAGTGCTGGCTCTCTCAAAGAAGGTGGCCCCTTTCTGAATCTTGTACATAAGAGTGGTGCGAAGGAGATGAGTATTATTAAGAGGAATAGGGAGAACTGAGTAAGCTGAAGATGACATGGACAGACATGGACAGCAGTCAGCTGCATAGGAGGAGGAATCTTGATTACAAGATTTTAAATAAGATTAAGAGAGCTTTCTAGATGTGAGGATTCCAAGAGGGAAGGTATGAGGGCAAAGTATGCCTTTAAGGGTAAGGAAATAAGGAAGAATAGAGCAAGCTGGAAACTCTGTTCTATCTGTTGTCAGGGGATAATCATAGTTACTGTTCTTCTGGGATTTTAATCAGTCTGAACTTGGTGGGCCCTAAGGGGAGAAGGTATATCTGAGCAGTGATTCAGGTTGACTGGAAGGGTCATCTGTAGGCATGTGTGGAGATGGAGCTTCCGTTTTCTTTAACCTGGAGACATGAAACTAGGGTGCCTTTCCCTGGAGTTTTGTAGCCATGGGGGTGGTGAGGAGAACCTTGGGATTTATTATGCTGGGTGGTAGAGGCAAATTTATAACAGAATTGAGCAAATCTGACTGACCGAGAAGTAGTACCAGGGCCGAGTCAGAGGATGGGAGGTGAAAGGAGAGAGAGGCTCTGAATTTGGAGAGTAGGTTCCAGCCTAAAATAGGTGTAGGGCATTGAGGTAGGAGGAGAAAAGAGTGTGCGAAGGAGACACCATGTATTAGACAAGGCAGTGGATCTGTGGCCAACAGGGAGGAAATAAGACCATCAACACCCACAACAGAGATCTTTAAGGGATAAGCAGGACCCAAATATTTGGGCAAGGCACTGTAAGTGGCCCCTGTGTCTATAAAAAATGAAGTTGGCTTACATGCCACTTGGATGGTTACCCTAGGCCCATGATGGCGAATCTGTGACACGCGTGTCAGCACCGACACGCGTAGCCATTTTCAATGACACGCGGCTGCATACCAGAGAAGTATGGGGCTACATGCCGAGAAGGACGTTTCATCCTCGGCTCCTGCACGGCCAGGTGCAGTAGCCGAGGATAAAACATTTGCTGTAGTGTAGACACTGTGCTGGAGGTCTGTAGGCCAAAACAACAGAACTCCGGCACAGAGCGTCTAGTTCTGGGACTTCCAGTTAGGCCGTTTTTCTCAAAGTGACACACTACTCGAGTTATGCTTGTTTGTTTTTGTTTGTTTTGTTTTGTTTCTTTACAGGGACAGAGAGAGAGTCAGAGAGAGGGATAGATAGGGACAGAAAGACAGGAGCGGAGAGAGGTGTAAAGCATCGATCACTAGTTTTTAGTTTTTCATTGCCATCACAACACCTTAGTTGTTCATTGATTGCTTTCTCACATGTGCCTTGACTGCGGGCCTTCAGCAGACCGAGCCACCCCTAGCTGGAGCCAGCGACCTTGGGTCCAAACTGGTGAGCTTTTGCTCAAGCCAGATGGGCCCACGGTCAAGCTGGCGAGCTTGGGGTCTTGAACCTGGGTCTTCTGCATCCCAGTCCAATGCTCTATCCACTGCGCCACCACCTGGTCAGGCTATGTTTGGTCTTTTGGCGAATTTTTTTTTTTTTTTTTACAAGGACAGAGAGAGAGTCAGAGAGAGGGATAGATAGGGACAGACAGACAGGAACAGAAAGAGATGAGAAGCATCAATCATTAGTTTTTTGTTGCCGTTGCGACACCATAGTTGTTCATTGATTGCTTTCTCACATGTGCCTTGACCACAGGCCTTCAGCAGACAGAGCCACCCCTTGCTGGAGCCAGCGACCTTGTGTCCAAGCTGGAGAGCTTTTGCTCAAGCCAGATGGGCCCGTGGTCAAGCTGGCGACCTCGTGGTCTCAAACCTGGGTCTTCCGCATCCCAGTCTGACGTTCTATCCATTGCGCCACCGCCTGGTCAGGCGGGTTTTTGGCGAATTTTAACACACCAAGCTCAAAAGATTGCCCATCACTGCCCTAGGCTCATTCATGGTGATATGAGGTAGGGTCAGTGGCCCTGAGCACCTTCAGTCTTCAGTGGCAAGTCCCAGTAGACCGGGCAAGATTAGATTGGAAGCGGTCAGTAGGAATGGAAGAGACTAAACTCACCCTTGGAAGAGCATGTGGGCAGTCTACCTTCCAGTGTCCCTTTTTCCAACAGCGAGGGCAAGGACAGGTTTTTTACCCAATGACCTTCTTTACCACACTTGAAACAGGGCCCAATGGAGTTTGAAGAGGCCCCTATGGGTGCTGGAGCCTTTAAGGGCTGTCACCAAGAGCTGGTATTTTGCCTGATCTCTTTGGCCTCTGCCTGCCTTCTCCTGTTCCCCTTGGTCATTATAGACCTTAAAAGCCATGCTCAGGAGATCTCGTTGAGGGGTTTGAGGGCTCTCCTCTGCCTTTTTAAGCTTTTTCCATATATTGGGGGCTGATTGGGAGATGAAATGAGTGTTAAGAACTATGGCTCCCTCGACCTAATTGGGGTTGATTTTGGTATATTTTTGGAGTGCCTCTGGTAGGCAGGACAGAAATTGGGCCAGATTTTTGTCTGCTCGTTGTGAAATTTCTCAGAGTTTTTCATAATTAACTGCCTTGTAAGTGGCCTTTTGGAATCTGCTACTAAGCAGGCAACTATACAGTTATGAAGATTTCCGCCAGGTTTGCCAATTTGATAGACCCAATTAGGGTCTTCTCTGGCAACAGCTGCCACTCCTATGGGTTTTTTATTGTCCTATGGAGGTCATCAGCGTGCGCCTGTGCGGCCAACCAGACTCACTCCTCCTCGGGGAGTAGAGTGAAGAAGATTATATAGAGGTCATGCCAGGTCAGATCATAAGACTGGGTTAGGTATTTAAATTCCTTTACCTAGGTGTCTGGGTCTGTGGAGAAGAAGCCTAGTCTCTTTTCTGTTTGGGACAGGTCCGAGAGGGAGAACGGGATATAGATTCTCACAATTCCCTCGGCACCTGCTACTCCTGGAGGGGGAAAGGGGGTTTGGGGGGCTCATCAGTGTCTGACTCTGAGCTTGTATGATCTCTAGATGGCAGGGAGTTGTCAGCGTAGAGGGGAGAAGTGGAGGAAGCAGATGGATGGACAGCATGATCAGCTGGATGGAAAGAAGGAGGGTCGAAATCTGCAGGAGGAGGAGGAGGTTGAGATGCTGGTGATGGCACCATGTGGTCAGAGGGGTCAAAAAATCAGAGCTTAGAGGAGAGTTGGAGGAGGACGAGTGAGAAGGGGTTCTTGCTAAAAGTATTTGGTAGGTCAAGCAAGAGGAACAGAGGGAGGGTCAAGATCGGGGAAAGAAGAAAGCCTGTACTTAGGGAATTTCTGAGGCCTTCCCTGTCTGATGGCAAAAATTATCGAGATCTTTGAGTGTATTGTAATCAAAAGTAATTTATATTGGGGCCATGTGGTAGGTCCCTATGATAGGTAAAGGAGGTAGACAGGAGTTGGGGAGGAAGGAGGAGTGTCCCCCTTCTTCCTCTTCCAACCATAGAGAAAGGAAGGGGAAGAATTGTCAGGGTTGTCAACTGCGAGAATTCAGTCCCAGTGAGCAGGTTTCTTGGCACCTGGGATTCTGAAAACGTAGTCTGAGTAGACAAAAATCACTGAGGTCTACCTCTCCAGATTTTTAGGGTGAAAGTTTTGGAAGAGCGCCTACTGGAATAAGGGAAGGTGAAGAAGAATCTCTAACCCTGGTTTGGCAGGGGTTCAGAACAGGATCACCCCGGCCAATCTACCCCCACTGCCAGGACCAAGTAGAATCAGGGAGTAAGCCCGGAATGAGCTGCCGCTGTCCGCCACTTCCCTGGTAGTAAGCTTGGGTGAGAGCTGGGGGATCGTCCAGGCAACCAGAGCCCTGTCCCGGGTTTTGGCACCAAATGATAGAATCAATCAGAATCCGAGAGACCAGTGTAACAGGCTTTATTGAGAGAAAACCTGCCAGGCTGTCTCCTCAGGGAGAGCAGCCCCCGGTTATCTAACAGGTAGGGTTAAATAGGGGATTTGAGGGTGGGGGCTGGTGGTCATTAAGTAAAAATGTATCTTTCAGGGATTTATGTAAGATTAACCGCCAGGGGACCTTCCACATCCGGGTTAGTCACCTGGATGCCTGGGGGAATCTGATCTGGACCATCCAGTTTGTCAATGTCCCTTCGTCCACTTAAGGGAGGAGAAAATTATTGAAAGATTGCCGGGTGCCGCCGATGAACGAACGAAGAGCCGAAACAGCCAAATGAGCAAAAGTCAGGCTTTATTGGGAGGACTCCGGGCGAGTTCACTGACCCTCGGATGTGTGTCTGTGAAGGCGCGCCCGGGGAGGGTTTTTGGGTTTTTTATATCTGCAGAGGGGGGAGGATGGTAACAGTCAACCGGTTTGGTGGGGCATGC
This sequence comes from Rhynchonycteris naso, assembly GCA_037038555.1. NCBI lineage: Eukaryota > Metazoa > Chordata > Mammalia > Chiroptera > Emballonuridae > Rhynchonycteris > Rhynchonycteris naso. Next base: position 19,678,535 of record CM073003.1, read on the forward strand.
AGTTCATGGAACAGCCTTGGGGACAGAGTTTCGAGAATTTGGGTGTGTGCGGTTTGAGCAAGATTAACAACTGCCGGACGGTTTGAGTAAGATTAACAATTGCCGGACAGCTCAGGGCAAGGGAGGGTTTCACTACCCAACCCAGAGGCAACTACCGGACATTCCTGGCTCTTTGGTATAGGGAGTGGGGTGACGTGGTCTTTCTGGCTGCTTCCTGCTGAATGGGGGCGTCGTTAGGGGAGGGGTAGGAAAGAGCCAGAGCAGTCCGTATCCGCTATGGTGGGCAGGGGTTGGTTCTGTTGCAGCAGCATCTGGTTGACCGCTATCCTGGTGATTTCCTGAAACTGGGTCTGCAGGAAGTGAAAAAGACAAGGGGTAATCAGTAAGATTAGTCCAATTTTGAAAATGGGTCCTATGAGTGGAGCTAATAAAGAATACATGGAGGAGTTCCACCAAGATGAGGCTTCTGCTGAGAATTTTTGCTTCTGGAGATCAGAGCTGAGTTTGTGGAGGGCTTCTACCCTGGTCTCTACAAGGCCGGATTCGTTGATGTAGTAGCAATATTCTTCCCGCAGGATGACACAGGTGCCCCTGTGCTTGGTCATAAGCAGGTCCAGGGCTCGCCGGTTCTGTAACGAGACTTGGGCGAGAGAAGTTATTTGTCTCTGTAGGAAGGCTACAGTGGGGGTATCCATATCCCAGACCTTAGGGTCGACTCCAGGTAGAAACTGGACTCTGGGGTCCGAGTCAGGCCCGAGGTCGGGATCTGGCACTAATGCTAGTAAAAAGACCTGCTTGGGGGAAAAAGAAATACTTGCCCGGAGTTTGGACAAAATGTCTCTCCCCAGGAGGGGAACTGGGAAGAAGGGTATAACTAGGAAGGAGTGTGAGAATGGGTGACCCTCAAATAGGCAATTAAGGAGGGTTGTCCGCCGTGGGGTCGAGGGTGATCCGTTGATTCCCATGACCGAGACCTGGGAAGGAACTGTAAGGCCCGAATGAGAGGGAAGGACAGAGTAGGTAGCCCCCGTGTCTATTAAAAAGGAAACAGACTTACCCGCTACCTGGAGCTTAGCCCTGGGCTCAGTGAGGGTAACTGGAGTCGAAGAGCCAGGGCCCCCTCAGTCGTCCATCAAGCCCAGCAGTTCTGAGACTGGAAATGCCTGGTTCTCAGCTCCCCGGCATTGAGGTGCCGCAGGCTGAGCCAAGGTCGGGCAGTCCGACTTCCAGTGGCCCATTAGTTTGCACTGTGGGCAAGGCTTGGTGGGGGGCCTTGGTTGCGGACAAGCCTTGGCCCAGTAGCCCTCTTTGGCACATTTGAAGCAGGCGCCTGGTGGCGTGCGCTGTCCTCCCTTGGAGGCTGGTTTTTTTTATCAGTTCCCCTACCGGCCGGAGGGCTGCTACCAAGGCTTGGGTCCGCTCCTGGCGGGTGGCTTCAGCCGTTTCCTCTCGGGCGTTAAACACTTTAAAAGCCATTTTTACCAGGTCTTGGATGGGAGTCTCAGGGCCCTCCTCAGCCTTTTTAAGTTTCTTTCTAATATCCGGGGCTGACTGAGAGATAAAGTGAGAGGCTAAGACTGTGGCCCCATTGCAGGACCGCGGGTTTAGGCGGGTATAACGAACAAGGGCCTCTTGAAGGCGGTTTAGGAAAAGGGCTGGGTTTTCTTCGGGGAGTTGGGTAATTTCCCTTAGCTTATCCTAATTTACAACCTTGTTAGAAACTGCATCCATACCTCTGATTAAGTATAGGAGCATAAGGTTTCGACGAGGGATGTTGGACCCTTGGCCAGGTTGATAACTCCAATTGGGGTCCTCCCCGGGGACCGCCTCTGTGCCAAGGGGGATTTGGTCATCCACTAGATGGTCCCTGTCTGCCTGCTGTCTAGCGGTAGTGAGGATACGTTCATGTTCCTCAGGGGTGAGAGTGGAGGTACAAATTACTTTAATGTCATGCCAGGTCAGGTCATATGTCTGAGTAGGGTACCGGAATTCCTTAATGTAGGTTGAGGGGTCGGCCGAGAAAGATCCTAGCCGTTTCTCAATCTGTGAAAGGTCTTGGAGGGAAAAGGGGACATGTACCCTAACTAGGCCCTCTGCCCCAGCTACCTCGCGGAGAGGGGCGAGGACAACGGATGATAATGGGGGCTGTGCGACCTGGTATGAGCTGCAACGGGAGAGGGGAGAGGGTCGGTGGGAGGTGGGGCAGAAGGAACCAGAGGGATGGAAGGAGCCAGAGGGGCAGAAGGAGCCGGAGCCTGGCCCGGGTCTTGGAGGTTTTCGCGGGGGAGAGCCGGAGGGGGAGATAGGTGGTCGGGAAGGTCATCGGGTTGAAAGTAAGGAGGGGGTTCCTGGGAGGAAGCCTTGGGAGGAGAGGAGGTCTGGGCTAGAAGAATTTGGAGAGTGGAGCAGTAGGAGCAGAGATTGGGGCGGGAACGGAGATCCCAGAAAGCCTGAATATAAGGGACCTCAGAATCTTTTCCTGTCCGTCGGCAGAAATTGACCAGGTCTTGGAGGACATTAAAATCAAAAGTGCCCATTGGAGGCCAGTGGGACTTATTGTCCAGGTTATATTGAGGCCATATGACCCGTGACAGAAAAATGAGTTTCTTCCGATGGAGGGTTTGAGTGTACCCCAATTTGGAAAAATTTTATAGGAGACACCCTAGAGGTGTTTTGGGGTCTATTTTGGATTCAGAGTTCCCCATAATTTGGCCGGCCTTTTGGTCCTAGGCGTCAGAGGAGAGAGAGAGTATAAGGGAGGCGTCCCTTCCAGATACCCGTCTCCCGACAGGAGACCTAAATGAGAGGTCTCAGGACAGAGATAGGAGAGCAGCCGAAAGGCGTCCCTTCTGATTGAACCCCTATAAAGACTCCAGGAGTCGGCGGATGGAGGGGTTCTCGGCTCGGCCGAGTCTAGGACGAGAAACCCCGGTGGAGACGCAGGACCAGAGAAAGCGGAAGAGAAACCAGGTTACTCACAATTGGCGATCGAGGTCGTAGGGAACCCAGAGTCCAAAATGACGGGCGGCACAAGGCAAGGGGGAGAGAGGGGGGACTCCCGCCTCAGCCAAAAGGCCGCTCAGCCAGAAGGCCGAGGTGAGTCACAAAAAGCCCCTCTCCCGGGTTTCGGCACCAAATGAAAGATTGCCGGGTGCCCCCGATGAACGAACGAAGAGCCGAAACAGCCAAATGAGCAAAAGTCAGGCTTTATTGGGAGGACTCCGGGCGAGTTCACTGACCCTCGGATGTGAGTCTGTGAAGGCGCGCCCGGGGAGGGTTTTTGGGTTTTTTATATCTGCAGAGGGGAAGGATGGTTACGGTCCACCGGTTTGGTGGGGCGTGCAGTTCATGGAACAGCCTTGGGGACAGAGTTTTGAGAATTTGGGTGTGTGCGGTTTGAGCAAGATTAACAACTGCCGGACGGTTTGAGTAAGATTAACAATTGCCGGACAGCTCAGGGCAAGGGAGGGTTTCACTACCCAACCCAGAGGCAACTACCGGACAATTATGGCCCTCACCTGCAACCCTATCAGTTCCCCATCTCCTCCTCTGCACAAACTCTGCACAAACTGGCTTCTCCTTCAGCACTCCACCATCTTGGGTACCTCTCCTGCAATGCTGATGGCTAGAGAGCCACAGGTCTGCCTTATTTTATAGTGTAGAAATTAAAGCCTTTAAGCCAGTGGTTCTTAACCTTTTTTGAGGTACTGAACCTACCAGTTTCATATGCGCATTCACCGAACCCTTCTTTAGTGATAAATAAAATATGATTTTTTTCCCCCAAATTCAAGACATAGGTATATGTTTTTTTACTGGTGCACAAAATGAGCCGTGCATGAACATCACCTTGCTCAAAGAACAAAACCAACAAAGTGCATGAACTCACAACAAATTACGGTATTACTTTATTCTGGCCTCCGTGGCAGAGGCTTCTTCGAACCCCTGAGACCGACTCATCGAACCCCTAGGATTCGATAGAACCCAGGTTAAGAACCACTGCTTTAAGCCAATATACAAATAAGGAAGTCTCTTATAAAAAGCCACTAATCTGAGGCATAATTCCACATAAGAGCGCACTACCTCACATCATGCAACAGTCAAGGTTGTGGGGAAAAGCTTAATTTTGAGAAGTTCTTAGTATTAGAAGGATGTTGAAAAGATCTTAGTATTAAAAGGGTGGGAAAGGCTTAGTCTTAAAACTAAGCCTTAGGCTATTAAGGATCTTGCAAGTTTACAGCCTGTCCCCCACACCCAATGCAAACTATAAGCGAGCAAACATATACATCACATTTACAAACTTATTTGACTAACAATGAACCTTTCCTGTTTGAACTTTTAAAAAATACCTCAACTCCATTCCATCTCCTCCTCAAATTCTGATTTAATTATTGAAAAAGAGGGAATGGACTTTTTTTTTAAGGGCTAGATCTTTTTAAGAAATTGTAAAGCCAGGAGCCAAGGGTTCGGCAGATAAAATATAATATGCTCACTTTGTTAAAGATGGTGCTGCCCACATGGAAGCCCGTCACCCAGGTGATATTATTTGCCCTTATGCTTGTGATGGCTGTGGGGGAAAAAGTTGTAAGCAGGCTGGGTCGTTATAACTTAAGGCTTTGTTTTAAGAGGAAGCTCTTCTCCACACCCTTGACTGATTGGATGATGTAGGGTGGTGATGTAGGGAGGAATCCCATTATGCCTCAAATGGGTGGCTTTGTATCAGAGACTTTCTTTATGTATAATTGGATTAAAGGTTTGGATTTTCTAGGCTATAAACTGGGGCAGTCCGGGAGCTTGCTCTCTCTTGGTTCCTGGGTTCCTGAGATTAGTATTAGAGAGGAGAGCAGAGTAAGGCCACGTGAAGGCCAGGAGAAGCAGCCGAGATGGCAGAGTGCGGAGGAAGAATGCAGTTTGTTAAGAGTTTGTGCAGGAGGAGATGGGAAACAGAGGTGAATAAGTCTGGTGAGCTAGAAACCTTTGATTCTAGGAAACTCGGATAAGTCAGTAGCTTTGTGAGCACTGAATGTGTGGGTTTTGGAGCCCAGTGTGTGTTTTTGCTTGCCCGCCGGGTGCAAGCTAGAATTAAAGCTGATGGCCCACCAGTTCGTGGCTCCTGAGTTTCATTACCGACTGTTCGAATCTAATGCGAACCTGCGTGGGTCGGGCTGCTGTGATAGCGGCCCCGACTATTGGCTTTACACAAGGCCACTATCATAGCCGCCTGGCCAGTGCAGGTTCGCATTAGATTCGCACCGTTGGTAATGAAACAACGGAGCCAAGAACTGGTGATCTATCAGCTTAAATTCTAGCTTGCACCCGGCAGGCAAGCAAAAACACACACTGGGCTCCAAAACCCACTCATTCAGTGCTCACAAAGCTACTGACTTATCTGAGTTTCCTAGAATCAAAGGTTTCTAGCTCACCAGACTTATTCACCTCTGTTCCTCATCTCCTTCTCCAGCACAAACTCTGCACTAACTAACTTCTTCCTCAGCAGTCCACCATCTTGGCTGCCTCCTCTCCTCCACGTGGCCTTATCTGCTCTCCTTTCTAATATTAACCTCAGGCACTGAGAGAGCGCAAGCTCCCGGTCTGCCCCACTTTATAGTGTAGATTCCAAACCCTTAATCCAATCTACAAACAAGGAAGTCTCTGATACAAAGTCACTTATCTGAGACATATTGGGAGGATTCCTCATGAGAGTGCACCAACCCACATCATCCAATCAGTCAAGGGTGTGGGGTAAAGCTTACTCTTAAAACTTGCATGTGAGCAGTGCCATCTTTAACAAAGTGAGCATAATATATTTTATCTGCCCAACAGAAATCTATTTATCAATATATTTGTTTATTTTTAGTTGAATTTATTGGGATGACATTGGTTCCAAAACCATATAGGTTTCAAGCAATATAACACCATCTGCAATGGATTTAAATTTATTTTAAAATTTTTTATGTGTTCCAGGCAATTTTAATGTACAGCCAGGGATTTAAAAAGAAAGAAAAACAAACAAACTCTGAGTTAGACCAGGAAAGGGAAAGTAAAGTTCAGGAAGAGTTTAAGACTAAATAGCACTTCCTAATGAGCGGCAACAAGCTGCAGAGGGCAGCGGGTTGACAGGGGTGTGGGAGTCATCTGGGGGAGAGGTCTGGCAGAGAAACGGGGTCAGGATGTTGCAGGCTGACCAGTACAGGGCACGAGGAGATCAGTCCTGGTGGCTGTTGGCAATTGTGGCAGGAAGGCTGTGGGTGTTGGGCAGGGGTGAGAGTCCCGACAGAAGCAAGCAGAGCTCCACATATCTTCTCCTGAGCTAGTCTGACGCCTGTGTGGTTGGCAAGGGGCACCGGAGCTCAATGGGTGCTGTCAAACCAGCTAACAGAGGACATGAGGGAATGGGAACACTGCCTTCTTCCTCTAATAATAATGAGAGAGGGAGTGTGGTTCTGGGGAATTAAATGATTAAATTTGCATGATTAATACATTAGCCCATGGGAAATAATTTAAACAGTGCCAGGTACATCGTAAGAGCTGAATAAAGGTTAAGAAAAAATGAAAAGACGTATGTCTGAAAATACTTTTTCTTTCTGTGTATCAGTGTAAGAAACTGCGGCAGAGATGATACGCAGTTGACAAAGCCACTTCGTGTACCCGTCAGATCTGTTTTCCCAGCTCTCCAGGGTCAGGACAGATTCTGTTATTTGGCACACTCTCTGTTTATAGCAAAAAATTTCCAAGGACTCAAAATCCAAACACCACTTCCAGGGCTCTGCATGTCTGAAAACATGGGCAGAATACGCAAAGGGATGTCCCACTGAGCTCAGAGCGTTTCGGGTCCCCTAGAGTTTGGGGTTGACTGGTTCAGAGCCTGTCCCTCGGTGACTGTTTATTCTTCGTTTCTTTTCCATAATCAGGCCCAGTGGAATTCTGTGAGAGAATCATTCCATGGGAATGAGGACCAAAGCAAGAATGTATCCACATTTACTCTGATAAGCACCTCACGTGGTGACTTTTCTTGTTGAAAATAATGAGGCAAAATAAAGTTTGTGTCTGCTGTGCTGATAATCTAGAATATACACTGAGAAATCAGTCCTTACTGTGCTTTGCTCGCTCACCTGTAATACCATTTTTATGGCAATTCTGTGAGGTAGGTCAGGTAAGCAATAAGGTTCTACAGATGGGAAACTAAGGCTCAGAGAGCAACTTGTCGATCTCCATGGAGTTGGGACGTAAACTCACCTCCTTCCAAATAGACCTTTTGTCTTCCCTACGTTCTGGGGCCTACGACCTTGCTCTGAAACCCTATAGTCAGTTAATTGTTGTGAGCAGTAAACATCCCCAAGTGTCTGGCTAAGTGTTTGTTTCCTCTTGGAAAGGGCCATTGTTCGGCAGATAAAATATAATATGCTCACTTTGTTAAAGATGGTGCTGCCCACATGGAAGCCCGACACCCAGGTGATATTATTTGCCCTTATGCTTGTGATGGCTGTGGGGGAAAAGTTGTAATGTAAGCAGGCCGGGTGGTTATAGCTTAAGGCTTTGTTTTAAGAGTAAGCTCTTCTCTACACCCTTGACTGATTGGATGATGTAGGGTGGTGATGTAGGGAGGAATCCCATTATGCCTCAGATGGGTGGCTTTGTATCAGAGACTTTCTTGTATGTATAATTGGATTAAAGGTTTGGATTATCTATGCTATAAAGTGGGCGGACCGGTAGCTAGATCTCTCTCTCAGTTCCTGGGTTCCTGAGGTTAGTATTAGAGAGAAGAGCAGAGTAAGGCCACATGGAGGTCAGGAGAAGCAGTCAACATGGCTGAGTGCTGATGGAAAAGCCAGTTTGTTAAGAGTTTGTGCTGGAGGAGATGGGGAACAGAGGTGAATAAGTCTGGTGAGCTAGAAACCTTTGATTCTAGGAAACTCAGATAAGTCAGTAGCTTTGTGAGCACTGAATGTGTGGGTTTTGGAGCCCAGTGTGTGTTTTTGCTTGCCCGCCGGGTGCAAGCTAGAATTAAAGCTGATGGCTCATCAGTTTTTGGCTCCATTGTTTCATTACCGACTGTTCGAATCTAATGCAAACTTGCACAGGTCAGGCGGCTGTGATGGTGGCCTTGACTATTGGCTTTACATTTGGCGTAGTCTGTGGCAGGATTCAATACAGATTGGTATGGAGCCACCACCACCTTTGAGTGGTGGAGTAGAGGAGTGGTTGCTGTTTTGGTTTCCCATAGCTGTTTTTTGGGGGACTGTAGGCTGGCTGACTTTTACAGCCATGTGTGAGGAAACTGAGAGCTCTATGAAAGAGGCTGCTCAGGACCTGCAAACCGAGCAGTGGTAGGAGCTGGAGGAAACTTGGGAGAAACAGATGCTGACCCTGGAGCTGAAGGAAGCGCTGGAGAAGGAGACCGACCAGGTTTGCGAGATTCACCTGGAAATGGAGCCGACGCTGGAGAAGGAATCACAGGTTCGTGAGTTGGAGATTGCCCTGGATGTTGTGGAGAGCCAGCAGCGGCATGAGGCCGGGCCTGAGGCTGGGGCCAGAGCTGAGGCCAGGACCAGGGCTGATGCCGGGGATGGAGCTGAATGGCCTGCTGAGCACAAGGCAGCGGTGGCCCGGAGATCAAGCCCAGCAGCAGAAGCTGATGTTTTCAGTTCCTCTTTGGAGGATGAGAAGAATTGGTCTGGAATTATGATCCGCAGCCTCCAGAAGGTGAGAGCCCAGCAGCAAGGAGCAGCTACGATTCTGGTAGGTCTGCGATTTTGGGACATAGGCGTGGATGCCATCATGCTCCCCAGAGCAAAGATGGAAATGATGACTGCCATTGCCACATGCTTTTCTTTAGGACAGTGTGAAACTTGCCATGATGGCAGGAATGAGGGCGGAGGCTAAGGCCCCATGTGTGTGGACTGATTTCCTGGACTATGACCGGAGTGAGCACTGGCTCATTTGTTGAATGGACTTATGGATTTTGGACAATGTGAAATACCTTGATGGGGGTCGGGGGTGGCTTTACTGGAGGCCCTCCCCCTGCCCCGGGAAGCCTTTCAAATGGCAAGAGAGAAGGCTGAGGACATTTTGCACTTTTGGCAAAGTGCTCAGAGACTGGTGAAATGTATGTACCTTTGTAATTGTTGAAACTGTATGATTTGTGCTATTGCTGTAATTTGTGTAATGTGCCTAATTTCCTTGTACAGGAATGCCAGTGGTGTAGATTGTAGGTAGTAAAGTGAGCATAGGGGTGGATTGTTCGGCAGATAAAATATAATATACTCACTTTGTTAAAGATGGTGCTGCCCACATGGAAGCCCGACACCCAGGTGATATTATTTGCCCTTATGCTTGTGATGGCTGTGGGGGAAAAGTTGTAATGTAAGCAGGCCGGGTGGTTATAGCTTAAGGCTTTGTTTTAAGAGTAAGCTCTTCTCTACACCCTTGACTGATTGGATGATGTAGGGTGGTGATGTAGGGAGGAATCCCATTATGCCTCAGATGGGTGGCTTTGTATCAGAGACTTTCTTGTATGTATAATTGGATTAAAGGTTTGGATTATCTATGCTATAAAGTGGGCGGACCGGTAGCTAGATCTCTCTCTCGGTTCCTGGGTTCCTGAGGTTAGTATTAGAGAGAAGAGCAGAGTAAGGCCACATGGAGGCCAGGAGAAGCAGTCAACATGGCTGAGTGCTGATGGAAAAGCCAGTTTGTTAAGAGTTTGTGCTGGAGGAGATGGGGAACAGAGGTGAATAAGTCTGGTGAGCTAGAAACCTTTGATTCTAGGAAACTCAGATAAGTCAGTAGCTTTGTGAGCACTGAATGTGCGGGTTTTGGAGCCCAGTGTGTGTTTTTGCTTGCCCGCCGGGTGCAAGCTAGAATTAAAGCTGATGGCTCATCAGTTTTTGGCTCCATTGTTTCATTACCGACTGTTCGAATCTAATGCAAACCTGCACAGGTCAGGCGGCTGTGATGGTGGCCTTGACTATTGGCTTTACAGTCATCTGGTGAAAGGCGGTCTCAAGTTAGAAATGCTTTCAGCATTCAATCAGCTGCCTCTGCTGTTTCCCAGGACTCATGGTCCCAAGTGTCTAGAAACAAAGCTGAGCCAGGGTCCTGAACCCTGCTGTTCTGTGTTTCTCATTTTCCTCTGTCTCAGAGACAAGAAGTAGGAAAATCGCTGACCTTTGACTTAAAAGGAAACACTGAGGGAGACATCCAAGATTCCATGAACCAGATGATCAGGCCAACCCTGCGTAGAGATGTAATAATGGAGCACATGGTCCAGGGTCTTTGCTGAGAGCCAGCTTCTCTGTGGCTTTCTCATGGGCTCCTATAAAACCAGTAGTTGGGGTCACCATCACAGCCACCTGGCCCATTGTTGGGCAGATAAAATATATTATGCTCACTTTGTTAAAGATGGCCCTGCCCATGTGCAAGTTTTACGAGTAAGCTTTCCCCCACACCCTTGACTGATTGGATGATGTAGGGTGGTACACTTTCATGAGGAATCCTCCCATTATGCCTCAGATAAGTAACTTTGTATCAGAGACTTCCTTTTTTTGTAGATTGGATTAAAGGTTTAGAATCCTACATTATAAAGTGGGGCAGACCGGGAGCTTGCGCTTTCTCAGTTCCTGAGGTTAATATTAGAAAGGAGAGCAGATTAAGGCCACGTGGAGGAGAGGAGACAGCCAAGATGGTGGACTGCTGAGGAAGAAGCCAGTTAGTGCAGAGTTTGTGTAGAGAGAAGGAGATGGAGAACAGAGGTGAATAAGTCTGGTGAGCTAGAAACCTTTGATTCTAGGAAACTCAGATAAGTCAGTAGCTTTGTGAGCACTGAATGAGTGGGTTTTGGAGCCCAGTGTGTGTTTTTGCTTGCCTGCTGGGTGCAAGCTGGGATTAAAACTGATGGCTCACCAGTTCTTGGCTCCATTGTTTCATTACTGACTGTCCGAATCAAATGGGAACCTGCATGGGTTAGGCAGCTGTAATGGTAGGGCGGATACTGGCTTTACATTTGGCGTAGTGGGCAGGATTTGATACAGATGGGTATGGAGATGTCACCACCTTTGAATGGTAAAGTAGAGGACTGGCTGCTGCTATGGTTCCCTAGGGCTGTCCTTCTGGGGACTGTAGAATGGCTTACTTTTACAGCCATGTGTTAGGAAACCAAGAGCTCTATGGAAGAGGCTGCCCAGGACCTGCAAACCAAGCAGTGGAAGGAGCTGGAGGAAACGTGGGAGAAAGAGATGCCGACCCTAGGGCTGAAGCAAGCACTGGAGGAGGCCAACCAGGTTCGTGAGATTCGCTTGGAAATGAAGCAGCCACTGGAGGAAGAATCACAGGTTTGTGAGTTGGAGATTGCCCTGGATGTTGTGGAGAGCCAGCAGCGGCATGAGGCCGGAACTGAGGCCGGGGCCGGAGCTACGGCCGGGGCTGGAGTTGCGAGGCTTGCTGAGCAGAAGGTGGTGGCAGCCCGGGGCTCAAGCCCAGCAGCAGGAGCTGGTGTTTTCAGTTCCTCTTTGGAGGAGTTGCAATCCGCAGCCTCCAGGTTAGACAGCTGTGATGGTAGCCACGGATACTGGCTTTACACCCATGCAGGTTCACATTAGATTAGGACAGTTGGTAATGAAACAACAGAGCCAAGAACTGGTGAGCCATAAGCTTTAATTCTAGCTTGCACCCAGTGGGCAAGCAAAAACACACACTGGGTTCCAAAACCCACTCATTCAGTACTCACAAAGCTACTGACTTATCTGAGTTTCCTAGAATCAAAGATTTCTAGCTCACCAGACTTATTCACCTCCGTTCCCCATCTCCTTCTCTCTACACAAACTCTGGCTTCTTCCTTAGCACTCTGCCATCTTGGCTGCTACTCCTGGCCTCCTCCACGTGGCCTTAATCTGCTCTCCTCTCTAATGCTAACCTCAGGAACTGAGAGCGAGCAAGCTCCCAGTCTGCCCCACTTTATAGTGTAGGAATCTAAACCTTTAATCCAATCTACAAACAAGGAAGTCTCTGATACAAAGTCACTTATCTGAGGCATAATGGGATTCCTCATGAGAGTGCACCACCCCACATCATCCGATCAGTCAAGGGTGTGGGGAAAAACTTACTCTTAAAACTAAGCCTTAGGCTATAACGACCCAGCCTGCCCACAGCCTGTCCCCCAACACACATTAATATCAACAGAGTTCTATGTGGGCGGCGCCATCTTTAACAAAGTGAGCATAATACATTTTATCTGCCCAACAGCTCCCCTATCTGAGGGAGAGAGGCCATCTTTTGCTAAGATATTTAGAAATCAGATACGGAATTTTAAAACTGAAAGAGGTCATCTTATACAATTCATTCAGGAAGCCTAAGGGTGTCACAAGATAAGGGAGAAAGGGAGATCAGCTCAAAATTAGAATCAGGTCTCTCTGATGCGGCTCGGCACCAGGGACACATGGGAGCTGAGCCGTGGCGTGCTGCAGTACAACTTTGAATCGCCAAACCCTGGGACCCTGGTTCTAAAGCAGAGCTCTGTTCTCCATTTAGTGCTTTTACTTATGGCTGTACCAAGGGCTGTTTTTAGAAATATTAAATTTTTATATGGAAAGCAAAGTAAGATTTTCAAAATAATGGGTGCAGATAGTCAGCCCTTCTCAGTGAAGTTCTGGAAACTGGGTCAAACTTTGAATACATACAGAGTTTCTTATCCATGAGGAACATGTTCCAAGCCCCCAGGGAATGCCTGAAACTGCAGATAATACCGAATCCTATGGGTACTGTTTTTTCTTATACATGCATACCTATGATGAAGTGTGACTTATAAATTAGTCACCATAAGAGATTAACAATGAAAACTAATAATAAAGTGGAATAATTGTTAATGTAAGAAATGTCCAAACTTGTAGAGAATTTTTGTAAGGGTTTATTTGAAACAAACTACTGCTGGGAAGCAAGCTCTCAAATACCCCAGAGAATGACCATTTTTCAGTTTCTTCCATGCATTTGAAATTAAGGAGGGAACATGGGGAAGATTACAGGAAGGTATCAGAAGCAAGGTGAAGACTGGACTTCAAGATAGTTAATGAGATTATGTGCTCTTGAGGGTGGATACACTTCAGGAGTCTGGAAGGGGCATTTCGAAGATGTGTTAACCTAGATGCACAGAAACAATGGGCTTGCTTATGGCAAAGATAAGCTTTTTGCTTAATGTTGGGCAGATAAAATATATTATGCTCACTTTGTTAAAGATGGCGCTGCCCACATGGAAGTTTGTTGATATTAATGTGTGTTCCGGAACAGGCTGTGGGCAGGCCGGGTCATTATAGCCTAAGGCTTAGTTTAAGACTAAGCTCTTCTCCACACACTTGACTGATTGGATGATGTAGGGTGGTGCACTCTCCTGAGGAATCCCATTATGCCTCAGATGGGTAGCTTTGTATCAGAGACTTCCTTGTTTGTAAATTGGATTAAGGGTTTAGATTTTCACAATATAAAGTGGGACGGACCAGTAGCTTGATGTCTCTCTCTTGGTTCCTGAGTTCCTGAGGTTAGTATTAGAGAGGAGAGCAGATTAAGGACATGTGGAGGAGAAGTAGCCAAGATGGCAGAGTGCTGAGGAAGAGGGCAGTTTTTTAAGAGTTTGTGCTGGAGGAGATGGGAAACAGGTGAATAAGTCTGGTGAGCTAGAAACCTTTGATTCTAGGAAACTCGGATAAGTCAGTAGCTTTGTGAGCACTGAATAAGTGGGTTTTGGAGCCCAGTGTGTGTATTTGCTTGCCCGCCGGGTGCAAGCTAGAATTAAAGCTGATGGCTCACCAGTTCGTGGCTGCTGTGTTTTATTGTCATCTGTCCGAATCCAGTGCGAACCTGCACGGGTCAGGCAGCTGTGATCCCGGCCTTGACTACTGGCTTTACACTTATCCACTGTAAAGCCAGTAGTCGAGGCCACTATCACAGCAGCCTGACCCACGCAGGTTCTCATTGGATTCGGACAGTCGGTGATGAAACAATGGAGCCAAGAACTGGTGAGCCATCAGCTTTAATTCTAGCTTGCACCCGGCGGGCAAGCAAAACACACACTGGGCTCCAAAACCCACTTATTCAGTGCTCACAAAGCTACTGACTTATCAGAGTTTCCTAGAATCAAAGGTTTCTAGCTCACCAGACTTATTCATCTCTGTTCCCCATCTCCTCCTGCACAAACTCTGCACAAACTGGCTTCTCCCTCAGCACTCTGCCATCTTAGCTGCTTCTCCTGGCCTCCACATGGCCTCAATCTGCTCTCCTTTCTCATACTAACCTCAGGAACTGAGAGAGAGAGCAAACTCCTGGCCTGCCCCACCTTATAGTGTAGAATCAAAACCTTTAATCCAATTATACAAACAAGGAAGTCTCCAATAAAAAGCCACCCATCAGAGGCACAATGGGATTCCTCAGGAGAGTGTACCACCCTACATAATCCAATCAGTCAAGGGTGTAGGGAAAAGCTTACTCTTAAAACTAAGCCTTAGGCTATAATGACCCGGCCTGCTTACATTACAGTCTTTCCCCCACACCCATCCCAAGCATAAGGGCAAATAATATTACCTGGGTGACAGGCTTCCATGTGGGCAGCGCCATCTTTAACAAAGTGAGCATATTATATTTTATCTTCCCAACATCCACCATGACCTGCCCAGTTAGGAATTAATGAACAGCTCAATCTGTGAGGCTACTTTTGGTTAGATTTATATCAGCACACACCTTTTTTGATCATAACAATATACTGTAATTTAAGTTTTGCAAAAGTGGTCTCTTCTGTCAACATGTCTTATTGTAGTGTCCTCACTGTTTTTCTTGTGATGTGAGGTGATACTGTTGTAAGGTACCAAAAATCTACAAATTAATATTAATATTCTGGGAGAAAAGGTCAGGCTTTCCTGTTCTTCCCTTGGAAAATGGAGGAAAAGGAATGTAGAAGTCTCCTGACTTACAAGGACGACTAGGGTCATTTGGTTCTAAATTCTCTGAAAGGATTAACGTTAACTGAGAAACTTCTTCTCTTTCAATAGAAGGCAGAATTTACACACCACCTTGCATTGATTGTAATTCCTCCCTTTTCTGGAATCTTGAAAGTAAAATACCTCTAGGCTAATGAGGGAAGAGGAACTCTGAAAGATTTGTAAATGTCTCTGATTGTGTTACCTTGAAGGTCTTAATGTTTCTGTGTTTCCCCTAGACAAATGTTATAATCTTGTTAATGATTGTGCCATAATGTCATGCTCTCCTCTGCCCACATGTGATCAAGGATACGTAAGCAGCCCCTGAACTATTTTTGGGGCTGCACGATTTGGGCCTGATGCCCTGTGTCAGCCATATGCGGCTGGCGTATTTAAAATTTCCTCCATTAATAAGACTCTTCAAAATTCATCTGGACTGCGTGTCTCTATGTGGACTCGATGAAGTGAGGTACAGTGCCTTTCAGAATCTGGGGTGCGGTACTTTATAACAATACAATGCCTGTATGATGAGATTTCATAAATAATACACATAGTTGAACTTAAGCATTGAGATACTGCAACAGCCAATTGGATAACAAGAGGGCGACTGAGTGACTGATAGGTAGGAAGACACAGGACAAAGGGATGAGTCATGTCTGTAAAGCCAGTAGTCGCGGCCACCATCACAGCCGCCTGGCCAATGCAGGTTCGCATTGGATTCGAACAGTCTATAATGAAACAACAGAGCCAAGAACTGGTGAGCCATCAGCTTTAATTCTAGCTTGCACCTGGCGGGCAAGCAAAAACACACACTGGGCTCCAAAACCCACACATTCAGTGATGGGCTTCCATGTGGGCAGCGCCATCTTTAACAAAGTGAGCATATTATATTTTATCTGCCCAACAATGTCCCAAGTGGGGTGGATCAGGATTTCTTCACGCTACTCAGAATGGCACACAGTTTAAAACTTACAAGTTGTTTATTTCTGTAAGTTTTCATTTATCATTTTCAGACCATGGTTGACCACAGGAAACTGAAATCAAGAAAGCAAAAGTGCAGATAAGGGGGACAGAGGGCACTATAATAAGTTCTTATACTGACCCATAGAAATAAAAAGGGCTTCCTCCCTAACTCTTATGAAGCTCTTACCATGTGCTAAGCATTCTTTAAAATACTTTAAAATGTGTTAAACCATTTAATCATGTCAATTTGACCACATGAAAGATATTATTGGGAAACTGTAATATTGAACGTCAATATGTAAGGTATTTTTCCCTGCCGAGGAAGAAGGAAGGGGCCGTAGCCACAAAGTGTGGAATAATAAAGGCTATTTAGTACCGCGCTGCCCGGACGATGTTCTCTGGGGGGGTGGGCAGAGGTCAGAGAAGTTGCACGGGATGACCTGCGTGAGAGATATTTAAAGGGTCTATAGGATGGGCGAGCCAATATGACGTGGAGAAATCTCACTGGCTGGCAGATTCTTTTTGGCGCTCTTGGTTGTGGGCGGCTCTAGCCAAAGTTCCCTGGTCTGGGTTCCTCACGTGACCTTCCCCCATGATCCACCGACCTTACATTCCGATCTTTGTGTTAATTAGGGGTGCCGCTTATTCGTCTGGCTACTTCCTGCTGATTAGGGGCATCGTGGGGAGGGGGAGATTGGCAGGTGGTGGCTTTGAGGGGTGTCAGGAGGAACATCTGCTTGGCTGTGAGTTGAGAAACCTTGCGAATGCGGTTCTGCAAGAATTTAAAAAAGAGAAGCAGATATGAGTTATACACTGATAATTAGAAGATTTAGGATAGGGGCAGCCCAGGTAAGAATGGGTGGCTGCCATCAGGAGTTAAGCAGGTTGCAGGAAGAGAGATTCTTGCTTAATTTTCTTGCAGATGGTTGAGAAGATTGAAGCTTCCTTCATCAGGCCAGTCTTACTGAACAGCATGGCTCCCTGCTTCAGCTCACTCTGGCGGCAGGTTCCTGGTGGGAGGGACAGGAGCAACAGGAGGGTCTGCAGGGCCCAACCTCTTGGTGAGCCACAGATGAGTAGGGCCCAGTGGTTCTGACTGCCAGCAATCCTGCATGCGAGCAAGCTTGATGTGAGAGACATTGTTAGAAATGAGGGTAGTATTGATTATGGGGGAGCCCTTGATATTTAGGAATGAGTAAGTGGGAAGATGCTGTTAGCTGAATAGTGGTTCCGAGACTGTGTAGAATGTCTCAACCCAGAAGGGGCACAAGGCATGATGGCATAACTAAGAACGAGTGCACAAAAGGGGATTCTGTCCAAACTGCATGTCAGGGTGGCGTGCAAAGGGGAAAAGAAGGGGTCCCATCCATTCCCATAACCGAGACCTGTGAGGGAATTAGAGGTCTAGAGTGTGGTGACAAAACAGAGAAGGTAGCTCCTGTGTCCACAAGAAATGAGATGGACTTACCAGTTTCTGCAGCATTACCCTGGGGTTTGGTGAGGATGATGGGGGTCTCCGAGTCCAGGGTGTCAGTCCTAAGAGTTCAAGCGATGGGCCCACCTTGCTAGCTTGTCCTCCTCATAGAGACATTGAGGATGAGCCTGCTGCCCAAAGGGGGCAATTGCTCTGCCAGTGACCAGGCTGCTTGCAGTCAGGGCAGAGTTTAGTGGGCAACCATGGGCAGGGGCACTGTTGGGCACAGTGGTTCTGCTTGCCACACTTAAAGCAAGCTGCTGGTGGGATTGCTCTTTGCAGTCTAGACTTGGGCCAGGCACTTCCTGTGCCTTGCCCCTGTTGCTCTGCTGGCCTCAGGGCTGCCACAAGAGCCGGGTTTGGAGCATCACTTTCTGTTGCATGCAGGCCTGATGAACAGCCTTGGCTTGTTTCTACTAGTTGGGACCATTAAAAACTTTAAATGCCATGTTCACAGGTTTCAGATAAGGGTTTTGGGGTTAGGAATAAAAGGAGGGGAGCTCCTAGGGAGCCCAGCACCCAGATCTGGCAGAAATGCTGGAGCCAGAGGCAGGACAGGGCCAGAACTTTCTGCAAGCAGATTCAGGTTGGGCATCCTGCAAACTGGTGTAAGAGCCAATGGTAGGCAGACGGAGGAGGGGCTTAAGAACACAGTGGAGAAGGGAGGGGCCCCTGGCCAGGAGGAGAGGAGAAAGAAAGACTGGTATTTGCAGGTGAATGAGAAACAGGATCCTGCAAAGGGAGGGTAAGGGGCTCTCTGGAGAGAAGAGACCTAAGTGAAAGAGGTTCACAACGGAACCAGAGAGGGGTCCTGAGAGAGGGGCACCCCAGAGGTCAGGCAGGGGGGGGGAGAGAGTTGGGGGTCCACGGAGAAAGAAAGATGAGGAGCGGAGGTTTTAGGTGAGGTTTCTCTGGCCAAAGAAAGGGTCTGCACATAGAACAGGCGGCACAGAGATTAAGCACGGGCGCACAAATAACTGGAAGCCCTGAATGTAGGGGATCTCCAACCAGCTCCCAGATTTCTTGGCAATAGTTAAATTGGTGAGGGTGTTAAAACCGGAAGTCCCTTCAGGAGGCCGCCTGGTCTGATTATCCAGTGGGTTCTGTGGCCTGGCCACAGCAGAGAAGAACAGATTCTTCTTCTTTAGGGAGGGAGAAATTTCGGATAAGGCAACTCCAGGAGTGTTTTTGGATTAGGTTTAGATTCCTGTGCCCCATGGACACCCTCAGTCCTTGGAGTGGTCAGAGTTGAGAATTGGCATCCCATTGATAAGTAAAGTGGGTGTGCTCGGGAAGTCTCCACAGGCACACACGCACTCGGAATGGAAAAAAGACTTCCCTGACGCAGCTGCGGTTTCGTACAGGGAGTCTCAGTGGAAAGAACTGAGGGGAGGCTGGAGTCAGGGGACTTACCGCACCATGTACCAAAGTGGGTGGAAGGTCGGAGGTCCTGGTTCTTTCTTGGGGGGGACGGGGACGGAGAGAGGCGTAGCCTCATCAGACTTCTAACTCCTCCCGGGTTTTTGGCACCAAATGTAAGGTATTTTTCCCTGCCGAGAAAGAAGGAAGGGGCCCGTAGCCACAAAGTGTGGAATAGTAAAGGCTTTATTTAGTACCGTGCTGCCTGGATGATGTTCTCTGGTCCCAGGGGGCGGTGGTCAGAGAAATCGCATGGGATGATCTGGGTGAGAGATATTTAAAGGGTCTGTAGGATGGGTGAGCTAATATGACATGGAGAAATTTCACTGGCTGGCAGACAGTCGCTCTTTTCCCAAGGACTCCTGGGAAGTTTCTTTTTGGTGCACTTGGTTGTGGGCGGCTCTAGCCAATGTTCCTCACGTGACCTTCCCCCATTATCCACCGACCTTACAAACTATAACTAAAAAATAATTTTGTTTTAAAAATAATCTAAAATATTTTTAAAGCTATTATTGGAAAATAATAACATTGGCTAGCACGTGTGAACAGATGCTGAGCTAAGCATTTAATAGCATTTAACCCAAACTTCTCTGAGCATTAGACTCAAATCACCATCTGTAATATTTCCAGTTGAGTGTTTCAGTGGCACCTGAAATTCAACCAGACCTAAAGCAAGCACAGATCACCCCTCCCCCATTTCAGATCAGTGCTTCCTGCCTCCGTGAATAACATCTATTACACACTTTTCAGGCCAGGGATTACCCTAGCTCCCTCTTTTCAATCCAGCACCAAATTTTGTAGATTTTACCTCCTACGCTTCTCTCAAGTCTATCCATATTTCTCCATATTTGTCACACTACCCTATTCCAAAATATTGTCATTTCTCAAATTGCAGCAGAAACCTCCTAATTGGCTTACCCTCATCTACTCTCACACTCTTAAATATGTTTCCAAATTGCTTCTAGGGTAATCTCTTCAATAAGACAAATCTGAATATATTCTGTTTCTTAAAACACATTAACAGCTGCCCATTGCTCTTAGGACAAAAATAGGCTCTTTGGTATGGTCAACAGGGTTCTGTATGGTCTGGCTGCTGCCTCTATCCTTCATTTCCTCCCACTTCAACTAAAGTGTTCTTCTTTTAGTCTTATTACATGGTCACTCCAACCACAGGACCTTTGCACATACTGTTTCTTATGCATGTATTGCTTCTTCTTGGTTAGTCAAATCACTCATCTTTCATATCTTAGCTTTCGCTAACTCTTTAGATTAACTTAGTTTTGTTCCCATTCTATCTTCTCAGCACTATTAACACCTCATTGATCACATTTATTATACTTATATTTTTCTTTTACTTGTGTGATTCTTATATTTCTATTCCACTTGGCAATAAACTCGTTAAAGGAAAGAGTATCTATAGTTGCTCAAAATTGTATTCCAAGTGCCAAGAATAGTGCCTAACCTAGAGTGGGCATTCATTTTTTAGGTATTTTAAAATATTATTTTATTTTTTAATTATTTATTGATTTAGAGAGAGAGCGAGTGAGAGAAATATTTGTTTTTCACTCATTTGTGCATTCATCGTTTGATTCCTTTTTTTTTTTTTTCATTGCTGTTGCAACACCTTAGTTGCTCATTGATTGCTTTCTCACACGTGCCTTGACCACGGGCCTTCAGCAGACCAAGCCACCCCTTGCTGGAGCCAGCGACCTTGGGTCCAAGCTGGCAAGCTTTTGCTCAAGCCAAATGGGCCCACGCTCAAGCTGGCGAGCTCGGGGTCTCAAACCTGGGTCTTCCGCATCCCAGTCCGACGCTCTATCCACTGCACCTCTGCCCGGTCAGGCTGTTTGATTCCTTTTAGAAAATGTTTTAACTTACTGGTTTTAGAGAGAGAGTGGAAGGAGGAAGAGAGAGAGAAATACCAATTTGTTTTTCCACTCATTTATACATTCATTGGTTGATCCTATATGTACCCTGACCAGGGATTAAGCCCACAACCTTAATGTCCTGGGATAATGCTGTAACCAATTGAGTGAACCAGTGAGAGCCATTTTTTAGGTATTATCAGATAGATGAATGAAATAGATTTGCCCAGCATGGTAGAAATCTTTTGTGCTGTCACTATTTTAGTAAACCTGATATTGAACATACATGTGATGGAGTCACAAACCCTAGTATGTACTCCTAGGATCATGCAGGTAGTGTTCACAAGAAGGTAGCCATTATATAAAGACAGCAGTTATGGGAAATACAGACTCAATGACTTTTCAAGAGAAACTGTACATGTAAATATTTTTTTCTTATAGATAGAAAAAATATTGAGAGGGTTGGCCAGAAAGATGGGGACAGGAGTGGGGAAAGTTTGTGAAATGGTATCAGGAAGGTGTAGTGTGTTGAATAGCACCCCACCCCTCTTAATTCACATTCAACTCGAATCCCAAAATGTGACCTTTTTTGGAAATAGACTCTTTGAAGACAATAGTTAAGGATTAAGATGAGGCCATAGCAGGTTAAGATGGACCCTAAATCAATGACTGGTGTCCTCATGAGAATAAGAAAGGACACAGAAATGACTCAAAAAGAAAAAGTCCAAATGAATATAGAGGCAGTGATTAGAGAGAGGTTCCCACAAGCCAAGAAACTCTGAAGATTGCTTGCCACCCATCGGAAGCTGGGAGAAAGACATGGAACAGGTTCTTCCCGAGAGTCTCCAAAAGGAACCAACTTTACTGACACCTCGATTTCAGATTTAGAGCCTCATAAACTGTAAAGGAATAAGTGTCTGTTGTTTAAGCCCCTCAGTTTGTGGTACTTTGTTATGGCAGTGCAAGAAACTAGCACAGCAAGTAGTAAAAGGTTAAGACTGAATATTAGTTGACTAAGATCTGAGAACATGAAGGTCATGAGAGGTGTTAGCAAGGGAAATCCAGAAGAAAAGTTTGAGAAGTGACAGAGAAGTGAGAAAGTGAAACTTCTGTGTTTCTTCTGTCTGGACTCCCCCTCCCCAACAAGGACCTGTGGGGTAAATAGCCGCTCCCTCAGGCATAGGGATGCCCTGGGGCACTTCCTGCCTGCTCTGGGCCCACAGATCTGTTCAAGGTACAGGTGATGGAGGGACTTCCAGGCCTTGGCCATCTCCAGAGGATCATATGAGATAGCTGGGCACAGGACCAAGAAAGAATTTGACTCTGCTCGGGGTCAATAATGTGGAGGGACCTGGGAGAAGAACAGCCGGCTGCCCACAGAGCCCTGCCAGGTGGAGAAGTTAGGGACTAGGACAGCAAGGGAAATGGGTGACACCTTAGAGGCCAGTCCCAGCATGGCAGTCGGAGAGCCGCAGACCTGTCCAGGTAGATGTCGGGCTCAGGCATGGCTCAGAAAAGTGCTTCTGGAGGCCAGGTCCCTCAGTGGGGAAGCTGGCAAGGGACTCCCAGCCATGGGTGGTAAGAAAGCCAGCTGTCCTGTGGAAGCACCTGCGTTTCTAAGAATCATGCTTGTTCTTGGTCAAACCAGGTGGCTGGAGAACTATGGACCGCCTGGGACGCAGTGTCCCCCGACAAGGGACAGTGACAGGCAGGAGTCTGTGTCTAAAAGGGGCCACTGAGCCTCTCATTCCATAATAGTGAACACTTTTAATCAGACTCTGAGCAGTTTCCTTCTGGCTCCCTCCCCCAATTAAGCTTACTATGTTCCTTCACACTCTCCTATGTTTGTTTTCATTTCTTTATTTCATTTGTATGTTGATTACATAACTGCTTACATAATATAGACACCTTTTTTCTTTCTCAACCTTGTACCTACAGACTCAGTAAATGCTCTGTAAGTTGTTAGTAATGAATTCGACAGGACTAGCCATACAGAGAACTCAAACCAGTGGTCAGAAATGGCCGTTTCCCATGTCCCTGGAAAGGAGAGTGTTAAAGGAACTGTCTTTGTGATTGTTTCTTGTCTATGTGAGAATCATGATAGTATCACCTCCATGCTTCCTCAAAAAAATAAACTGTAATCCTCACGCCACAGTTCCTTCAACAAGCCCAGTCCTACTGTTTAAAAAATACAAAAAAAAAAAATCATACTGCAATAAAAAGTACTATTTTTTAACTGTGCTCATTGCTCCCTCGATGGTGCCTTTATGTGGGCTTTAGTTCAGAAATGGGACAGCCACTGGGGATAATTTGGCAAATGAAAAGGGGAGCCTAATTAGAAAAACCCTCAACAGATCCATCCATTCATTCATTCATTCACCCACTCACTCATCTATTTATTCCTTCCAACAAGAAGCACTGTTCTAGGCATCGTTATGGAGCAGGGAAGCCTTTGCCTTCAGGAACACAAACAATGAACATGTGTGCCAGCACTATATGTTGTAAGTGCTCAGAAGGAGTTAGAGGATAGAGAATTAAAGTGTGTGTTGTTTTAGGCAAGGTATTCAGGGGAAGTCTTTCTGAAGAGGTGAGATCTGAGTGACTAGAGACCTGGGTAAGGAGAGAGTGGGAGCCAGGGACACATTGAAGAAGAGAGGTCCCACTGAAGGGGAGGGCAAATGGAAAGGCCTGCGAATATTCTAGGCTTGCTGGGAGAACAGCAAGCAAGCTGGAGAAGCTAGCTCTCAGAAGAAAGTTACAGAGCATAAAAGCTGGAGAGGAATCCAGAGACCAAATTTTATAAGCCAGAACAGGGTTTTGCATTTTTTTCTGAAAGAGAGGAGAGACTATGGAGTTTGTGAACCAAGAACTAACGTGATCTGACTTAGGTTTTAAGAGGTTATCTTGGATGCATTTAGGAGAATGCATGATTACAGAGGATGGGGGAAGAAAAATTTTTCCTTCCACCCTTCTAGATTCTGTGGCTGGTCTAATAATTAAGATGACGTTGTAAGGCCAAGGGCTGCCGCCATCGTGGCCATGCACATGCAGGCTCTTATTGAATTTGGGCAGATGGTAAAGAAACAGTGGAGCCAGAAAATGGTGGGTGTAAAGCCAGTATTTGCGGCCACCATCACAGCAGCCTGGCCAGTGCAGGTTCGCATTAGATTTGGACAGTCAGTAATGAAACAATGGAGCCAAGAACTGGTGAGCCATCAGCTTTAATTCTAGCTTGCACCCAGTAGGCAAGTAAAAACACACACTGGGCTCCAAAACCCACTCATTCAGTGCTCACAAAGCTACTGACTTATCCGAGTTTCCTAGCATCAAAGGTTTCTAGCTCACCAGCCTTATTCACCTCTGTTCCTCATCTCCTTCTCTCTGCACAAACTGGCCACTTCCTCAGCTCTCCGCCATCCTGGCTGCTTCTCCTCTCCTCCATGTGGCCTTAATCTGCTCTTCCCTCTAATGCTAACCTAAGAAACTGAGAGAGCAAGCTCCCGGTCTGCCCTACTTTATAGTGTAGGAATCCAAACCTTTAATCCAATCTGTAAACAAGGAAGTCTCTGATACAAAGTCACTTATCTGAGGCATAATGGGAGGATTCCTCATGAGAGTGCACCACCCACATCATCCAATCAGTCAAGGGTGTGGGGAAAAGCTTACTCTTAAAACTTGCACGTGGGCAGTGCCATCTTTAACAAAGTGAGCATAATATATTTTATCTGCCCAACAGTGGGCTATTCCTTTATTAAAGTCTCGCACCAGCAGACAAGCAAACACACGGGGCTCCCAAAGTCACTGACACATTCTCCAGAACCAGGAGAATCTTCTCCGGTTTCTCCTAGAATCATGGCCCCACCAGTCTCAGTGGAGCTCGCAAGAGCCCCTCACCTGCACACCTTCTCTTCTCTGCACACACTGGCTTCTTCTTCAGCACTCTGCATTCTCTCTGCTCTCCCTGCAAAACATGGCTTCTTTCTCTCTTTCCAAAACTTTCTGGAATGAAAACCTCTCCTCCAGCAAACACTAGCAAGACAATGGCCCTTTCAAGCAGGAAGGTAATTTTCAGTTTCACAGACCACATATACCTAGCCCTGCCCAGCCCCCAATGCAAACAATAAGTGACCAAACATAAAAATCACATTTTACAAACTTATTTGACCAACAGACATAAAACAGAGTGATAGGAGAAAAACAAATGTAATTATGTACATGCATGAGAGTCCCATAAAGTAGGAGAGGAAGCCAAGCAATGGAGGTTGATACAGCATCCTGGGCCAAGAGAGGAGAGGGGTCCGGGGCTGCAAAGGGGACAGGCAGGTCACAAGAAGGTGAGAGAAGGAAACATTGGTGACAAAGGTCGCCCGGATATGCATATGACTTTGTTAGGTAATAAAGGTTCTCTCTGATTACAGCTCTCTCCCTGGTACCAGCCCTTTTCCAATGTAAATTTTCTTTATAATTGCAGATTTCTTCCACAAATGAGGAAACTTATCATCCTTTTAGGCAGTGAAAGGGGAGGTAAAGAGTTTTTCCTGAGTCTGCTGGGTCTTTATTTCTTTTATGTAGTTCAAAATACACCTCATGCCAAAGTGTCATAATTTGGGGATATTTGTTCTGAACGCCATTAGGGGCAAGTGTGGAGATGGAGGTTTTGCACTTGTCCAAGGAGAGATAACAGCATCTGAGACCAAGGCAGTTGCAAGGGAGATGGTGAGATTTGGTCAATTTGTGATATATTTAAAAGGCAGCTGTCCTGTGTTGAATGGTGGCCACTCAAAAAAAAAAAAGGTATGTCCACATCCTCTGGAACCTGTGTTACCATATTGCTGGACAAAAGAGTTTGTAAAATTTGTGTTATTTGAGTTTGCTCACTTTTATTGTTAAAAATAGTGCTGGGCAATACATGAAAAAAATCATACATCATGATCAAGTGGGATTTATTCTGGAGAGGCAGGGATGGTACAACATTTGTAAATCAATTAACCACATGATAATTTCAGTAGATGCAGAAAAAGCATTTGATAAAATCCAGCACCCATTTATGATAAAAACTCTTAGCAAAGTGGGAATACAGGGAACATACCTCAACATGATAAAGGCCATTTATGACAAACCCACAGCCAACATCATAATCAATGGACAAAAATTAAAAGCAATTCCTCTAAAATCAGGAACCAGGCAGGGGTGCCCCCTTTCACCACTCTTATTCAATATAGTACTGGAAGTCCTAGCTACAGCAATCAGACAAGAAGAAGAATTATCCAAATTGGAAAAGAAGAAGTAAAACTATCATTATTTGCAGATGATATGATACTGTATATTGAAAACCCTAAAGGCTAAGTCAAAAAATTACTGGACCTAATAAATGAATTCAGCAAGGTGGCAAGATATAAAATTAACACACAGAAATCACAGGCATTTCTGTACACGAACAATGAAATGTCAGAAAGAGAAATTAAGGAAACAATCCTCTTCACTATTGCAACAAAAAAAATAAAGTACCTAGGAGTAGATTTAACCAAGGAGGTTAAAGACTTATACTCAGAAAATTATAAAACATTGATAAAAGAAATCAAAGAAGGCACAAACAAGTGGAAGCATATACCGTGCTCATGGTTAGGAAGAATAAACATCATTAAAATGTCGATATTACCCAAAGTAATTTATAAATTCAATGCAATACCAATTAAAATACCAATGACATACTTCAAAGATATAGAACAAATATTCCAAAAATTTATATAGAACCAAAAAAGAACACGAATAGCCTCAGCAATCTTGAAAAAAAAAGAATAAAGTGGGAGGTATCACACTTCCTGATATCAAGTTATACTACAAGGCCATTGTATTCAAAACAGCTTGGTACTGGCATAAGAACAGGCATATAGATCAATGGAACAGAACAGAGAACCCAGAAATAAAACCACATTTTTATGGACAATTGATATTTGACAAAGGAAGTAAGAGCATACAGTGGAGTAAAGACATTCTCTTTAACAAATGGTGTTGGGAAAACTGGACAGCTACCTGCAAAAAAATGAAACTAGACCACCAACTTACACCATGCACAAAAAATAAACTCAAAATGGATAAAGGACTTAAATGTAAACCGTGAAACCATAAGCATTCTAGAAGAAAACATAGGTAGTAAACTCTCCGACATCTATCGAAGCAATATATTTGCTGATTTATTTCCATAGGCAAATGAAATAAAAGACAGGATAAACAAATGGGACTATATCAAACTAAAAAGTTTTTGCACAGCTAAAGAGAATATGAACAGAATAAAAAGACAAAACACACAATGGGAGAACATATTCGACAACACATCTGATAAAGGGTTAATAACCAAAATTTATAATGAACTTGTAAAACTCAACAACAGGAAGACAAACAATTCAATCAAAAAGTGGGCAAAAGAAATGAATAGACACTTCTCCAAAGAGGACCTACAGATGGCCAATAGGCATATGGAAAAATGCTCAACATCACTAATCATTAGAGAAATGCAAATTAAAACCACAATGAGATACCACTTCACACCAGTCAGAATGGCGCTCATTAACAAAACAACACATTATAGGTGCTGGCGAGGATGTGGAGAAAGGGGAACCCTCCTGCACTGCTGGTGGGAATGCAGACTGGTGCAGCCACTGTGGAAAGCAGTATGGAGATTCCTCAAAAAATTAGAAATGGAACTGCCCTTTGACCCAGCTATCCCACTTACAGGAATATCCCAAGGACACAATATCACCAACTGAAAAAAAGAAATGCACCCCCATGTTTATGGCAGCATTGTTCACTATAGCGAAGACCTGGAAACAGCCCAAGTGTCCATCAGTGGACGAGTGGATTAAAAAGCTTTGGTACATATATACAATGGAATACTATGGCGCCATGAAAAAGAAGGAAATATTACCTTTTGCAACAATATGGAGGGACCGGGAAACTATTATGTTGAATGAAATAAGCCAGGCAGAAAAAGAAAAATATTATATGACTTCACTCATTTGAGGAATCCAAGGAACATTGAGAACTGAGGAAAGGAATTAAGACAGAGGAGGGATCAAAGGGACCAGAGGAAAAGAGGACAGAGGGAAAGGGGATGATAGGATGGGATAAACCTGAAGGGAAGGGGATTGGGCGCTGCAAGAAGGCGGGTAAGGGAGATGTTGAGGGGAATATGGGGGAGAAGTGATGCAGTTAGGGTCACCCTAGAACAGTGGTTCTTAACCTGGGTTCTATTGAACCATAGGGGTTTGATGAGTTGGTCTCAGGGGTTCGGAGAAGCCTCTGCCACGGAGGCCAGAATAAAGTAATACTGTAATTTGTTGTGAGTTCATGCACTTTGTTGGTTTTGTTCTTTGAGCAAGGTGATGTTCTTGCATGGCTCATTTTGTGCACCAGTAAAAAAACATATACCTATGTCTTGAATTTGGAAAAAAAAATCATATTTTATTTATCACTAAAGAAGGGTTCAGTGAATGCGCATATGAAACTGGTGGGTTTGGTACCTCAAAAAAGGTTAAGAACCACTGCCCTAGAATCTATGTAAAAACAATTAATTAAATAAAAAAAATTAGTGCTAGGCAACGCCAGGTATGTGATCTGTGAAATTGCTAATTACCTTCCTGCTTGGGAAGGGCCATTGTTATGCTAATGTGTGCTAGAGGAGAGATTTTGGTGCCAGAAAAGTTTTAAAAGGAGAGAAGGAGAAGGAGAAGAAGAAGGAAGCCATTTTTGGAGAGTGAGAGCAGAGAAAATACAGAGTGCTAAGAGAGAAGCCAGTTTTTCAGAGTAAGAAGCCACGTTGGCAGATGGCAATCCAGATGTGAGGGGCTTTGGGACTGGTAAGGCCTTTGATTCTAGGAAAAATAGGAGAAAATTCTCCTGGTTGTAGAACTAGAGAACGTGTCAGTGACTTTGTGAGCTCTGAGTGAAAGGGAAGTGCTTTTCCCTGTGTGTTTGCTCATCAGCTGGTGCGAGACTTTAATAAAGGAATGGCCCACCATATTTTGGCTCCACTGTTTCTTTACCATTTGCCTGAATTCAATGAGAGCCTGCACATGCATGGCCATGATGGCCATGACTACTGCTGTAAAGTAGTGTACTTGAATCTGTGGGTTACATAGAGACACCAAGTCCAAATGAATTTTTGAGGAGTTTATTAATTAGCTGGCTAGCTACATGGGGCACAATTCCAAATCATATAGCAAGTCCTTACCATTCTGTGGCTGATTTTATAGACCAAATCACATACCAGTTGGGGTGGGTAAGTAGGGAGTATGGTACAATAATCAATTACTAACAAGCCCACAACAGTTATCTATAGGATCTATTAAAAGGAAAAAGCATTCTTACACATTAAGACCACAAGATAAAACAGTAGTGATAATTTTTTTACATACCCAGCAAATACATTCCGATCTTCTAGGGTCTACCCCCCATCCTTGTTGCCACCGTGAAATGGTTAGCTTAGGATAACGAGAGAAGCTAAATGAAAATACCTTTGCTAAAAGTGTCCCCGCTTGTTTAGTTTACAAGTTTTATACAAATAAAGGATTTCAAAAGGGATGATGTTCGGCAGATAAAATATATTATGCTCACTTTGTTAAAGATGGCGCTGCCCACATGGAAGTTCGTTGATATTAATGTGTGTTCTGGAACAGGCTGTGGGCAGGCCGGGTCGTTATAGCCTAAGGCTTAGTTTTAAGACTAAGCTCTTCTCCACACCCTTGACTGATTGGATGATGTAGGGTGGTGATGTAGGGAGGAATCCCATTATGCCTCAGATGGGTGGCTTTGTATCAGAGACTTTCTTGTATGTACAATTGGATTAAAGGTTTGGATTATCTATGCTATAAAGTGGGCGGACTGGTAGCTAGATCTCTCTCTCTCTCGGTTCCTGGGTTCCTGAGATTAGTATTAGAGAGGAGAGCAGAATAAGGCCACGTGAAGGCCAGGAGAAGCAGCCGAGATGGCAGAGTGCTGAGGAAGAAGCCAGTTTGTTAAGAGTTTGTGCAGGAGGAGATGGGAAACAGAGGTGAATAAGTCTGGTGAGCTGGAAAGCTTTGATGCTAGGAAACTCGGATAAGTCAGTAGCTTTGTGAGCACTGAATGTGTGGGTTTTGGAGCCCAGTGTGTGTTTTTGCTTGCCCGCCGGGTGCAAGCTAGAATTAAAGCTGATGGCTCACCAGTTTTTGGCTCCTGTGTTTCATTGCCATCTGTCCGAATCCAATGCGAACCTGTGTGGGCCAGGCGGCTGTGATTGTGGCCCTGACTACTGGCTTTACAGATGATTATTAGAAAGCATATAAAATGTTACAGAATGCAGGTTTTTCAAGCAAGGGGAGTGGGCTCGTGATCCCTTTGTCTAGAGGTATATGTCACTTTCAGGACTTCAGGAGGGGAGGAAGAGTTAGAATCAGTGTAGGAATTTTTAATTAAGATATAATATAATTAAACATTGTCTTCTAAAGGAACATAAGCAATCACTATGGCTGGTAACTTACAACAGATACAATTGTGGTTGTGTTTTTAGTGGGTATGAATTGGCCGCTGTCACTCTCCCTGGAAGAGGATCTAGACTCATTTTAAAACAATGGAAACTCCTATATCTCCTATATAAGGAGACCAGGACCCACTGTCAGGAAGAGGAAGTTTTCAGATTAAGTTTTATCTTCTTTGTTGTTTAGCAAGTAGTGGCCTCAGTCCCTCCAGAGAACTATGATTAGTTACTAACTTTTGCCCCTTTAATCTCTTTCTCCTTTTAAAATACTAATGTTAACAATTTTTGCAATTCTTTAGCACCTTATCACACTACTGGCCATACAATATTTATAAAAGTATCTTTGCCGATGTCATCAATTTAAGGATCTTGAGATGAGGAAATCAGTCTGGATTACATGGATAGACCCTAAATTCAATGAAAAAAATGTCTCTGTAAGAGAGATACAGACACTTGACACACAACACAGGCTCTTGCCCACATTTCCCCCACCCTCTGCCTCTGGTTGACCTTGGTGCTGCCCATGTGACCCTCTGTGGTATGATTGAGCCTTCTCTTGGGATATCTGAGTATAACAACTTATGTTTTCAATGACCATTATCTAATGATTCGTTGACTGTGTTATACCTGATGTATGGCCAGTGGCTGCTGCCGTCGTGGCCATGCAGGTTCACATTGGATGCAGGCAGATGGTAAAGGAACAGTGGAGCCAAAAAAAATGGTGGGCCATTCCATTTACTAAAATCTCGCACTGGTGGACAAGCAAACACACAGGGAAGACTGCTTTCCCCTCATTCAGGGCTCACAAAGCCCTGACACATTCTCTGGTTCCACAACCCAGAGAATCTTCTCCAGTTCCTCCTGGAATCAAAGGCCCCAACCAGCCTCAGCGGAGCTCGCAAAGCCCCTTAGCCCTGGTTCCACATCTGCCCTCTTCTTCTCTTCTGCATAAACTGGCTGGGGCAACCAAAACCCCTCCTCCAGCAAACATTAGCAATAAATGGCCCGTCCCAAGCAAGAAGGGAATTCGCAATTTGCAATCTGCCACAACCTTTCACAACTACATACGTGGTGCTGCCCAATGCAAACTGTAAGCGAGCAAACTTAAACATTCGTTAAAACTTATTTGCCCAACACCTAAAGGATAATGAAACATATTTAAAACAGTTGGTGCAGTGCACCAAGTGGTTAGGCCTGAGGCTGCAGTGGGATACAGTAGCCCCTTCTTGTCCATGGTGTCATGTTTCAAGACCCCAAGTGGATGCCTGAAACTGCAAAGTACTAAGCCATATATGTATTATGTTTTTTCCTATCTATACATACCTTCTCACTTTAAAAAGCACTTCCCATCTTCTCTTTGGCATATCCAAGTTGCCATCATCACCACTCGCACTTTGAGGCCATTATTAAATAAGATAAGGATCAGTTGGACACAAGCACTGCAATACTGTGACAGGTGACCTGATTATCTACAGCCTGCTACACTTAGAACTAGGACCATATCCAGGGTGGATACTCAGGACAAAGAGATGATTCATGTCCAAGGAAGGATGGGGCAGGATTGCATAAGACTTCATCACACTACTCTGAATGGCACACAATTTGAAACTTAAGAATTCTTTATTTCTGAAATTTTCCATTTAATATACTGCTCACAAAAATTAGGGGATATTTCAAAATGAATATGAAGTTATAAAATATCCCCTGATTTTTGTGAGCAGTATATTATCAGACCACAGTTTACTGCTGGTACCGAAACCACAGAAAGTGAATCCATGGATAAGAGGGGAACTAGTGTTATCACTAGACTTTTCATGAGTTACTAATTGGTTCCACTAGGTGGCAGGGGCAGGCTGGAAAGGCACCTGCAGGCTGGTGTGGGCTTATGCTGTGGCCACCAATGCTGTTTGTTGCATTTGTGAGGGGCTGGCATTCACTCCCAGACTTCATTCAGAATTTAAAAGCTTAGTCTTCCCTGAGTTCTCATCCGAGCGGAGCTACTTCGATTCTGGGATGATGCCCAGGAGCACTCCTTTTTATATGAACCAGCTAAACTTACCAAAGTCTCCTGGAAGGGGAAAAGAGTGAGCAAAGTGTCAAGGGAAGAACCTGGTCAGTCACCAGTCACTACTGACATGTGGAGGGGCAGCTCAGTGGTCATTTTCCCTGCCACGCAAGTAGAGAGAGTGCCTTTCTAGTCAGTTCTGTTGTAAGCCACAGAGAGTCAGTGTGGGCACCCACTTCAGAAACCATGACACCTGCACAAGGTGTTTCGGACTTAATGTTGTGGTGTTGCTCACCTTGCTGTTGCTGCAATTTGTCTGCTGACCCCCGGGGGTAAAAAATATCACCTTCTTGGAGATGGGTGTTGCACAATGCTTAATGAAAACAGAAACAAAGGGGAAACCCTTTATCCTTTATCTCTGCCTAAAATTT
Organism: Rhynchonycteris naso; assembly: GCA_037038555.1. Classification (NCBI taxonomy): domain Eukaryota; kingdom Metazoa; phylum Chordata; class Mammalia; order Chiroptera; family Emballonuridae; genus Rhynchonycteris; species Rhynchonycteris naso. The sequence goes on from CM073003.1 coordinate 19,711,160, forward strand.
AGCCACCTAAAATGCTGGCATACTGTGCGCAGACCACTGCCCATGCCCCTCCACTCATAAGCAATCACTATGGCTGGTAACTTACAACAGATACCATTGTGGTTGTGTTTTTAGTGGGTATGAATTGGCCGCTGTCACTCTCCCTGGAAGAGGATCTAGACTCATTATAAGACAATGGAAACTCCTATATCTCCTATATAAGGAGACCAGGACCCACTGTCAGGGTCACTAAGGACAACTAGCAATTATCCTGTAAATAAGTAAAGGATAAACAACAGTTGTGGACAGATAGGTGACCAAAACAAAACAAAAAAATTGGGGGCAGAGGGAGACTCGTACTTTGGTAAATTTTATATACATAATAATTTAACATAATACATCTATTACATGTAATAGATGTTATATTATATTACATGTAATATATTTGTACAAACAAAGATTCATAATATGACCCAACTGAATATCCAAAATTTTGTTTTAATGTTCATATAAAATTATACATTTCAAATTTAACTATAACAAATATATATAATTATATATAACTAAACTTATATGCTAAATGAACTTGAATAACAGAAGAACAAAAACATGCTAGTTGCCCTTTGTCTCCACATAACTCTAGCATTTCCTAGAACACACTCATTTGGCATAGTTTCATAGCTGAAGCTTAAATTATAGTTATACTTGGGGATAACACTAAATTTAAAAATCATACCTCCTATAATATTAAGAAAGTCACTAAGTCTGAAATAGAGATAAAATAAGCATGCTTCACTTTAAAAATGGCACAATGGATAGAGCATCAGCCTGGAATGCTGAGAACCCAGGTTCAAAACCCTGAAGCGCGGGCTCACCAGCTTGAAGGATGGAGGGGTCACTGAGAAAGGGGTCACTGGCTTGAGCGTGGGATCATAAGCATGACCCCAAGGTTGCTGGATTGACCAAAGGGTCACTGGCTTGGCTGGAGCCCCACAGTCAAGGCACATATGAGAATGCAATCAATGAACTAAATTGCTGCAACTACCAGATGTTGCTTCTCATCTCTCTCCCTTTGTGTCTGTCTCTCTCTCTCTCTCTCTCTCACTTAAAAGAAAATAATAATAAAATTAAAATTAAAAAATAAAAGTAGTGCCTAAATTTCCTATAGCCATAATATCTACTGCACTAAAACATTCTAACAGCATGAGTAATAAAATTAAATAAAATGAGTAATAAATTTGGCACCTACAAATTGCTTTGTTGGAACCCCATGGACCCCTAATTAAAATGGACCACTATAAGTTAAAACAGGACCTTCAAGAATTAAACATTATTATATAAAATCTAATTAATAAAGGAGTGATTATCCCAACTGCTTCTCCATTTAAGAACCAAATTTTTCCAGTTCTTAAACTTAAAAGAAAACGAATGGCACCTCATGGATTACTATAGCTCTAACGTTCTATCTGTTAAATACCCATACTGATATTCCATATTATACTCGTTTTTATTAAAATTACTAACTTCATCTAATTAACAACTGGTAAATATTTTGCCATGACAGATTGGGCTAATAAGTTCTTTCAGTGTCTATTCCAACAGGCTCTCAGCCACAGCCTGTCATCACCTCCAAAGGCCAACAATGCACCTCTTCTAAGGCGTGCCGTGAGCTTTGTCAAGGCACTGTCTTTGCAAACAAAACCTTACTACCTGTATCTGCCTCTCTCCAGAGCACAGGAATGGCATCACACCACTGACAGTCTCCCCCAAGGAGACTCATCTGACAAACACAATAAGGACATACAGGTCTAACATCTTTCAGACCTTTCTACATCTAGTGGCAACAAACTCCTAATTTACAAACTTGGCTTAATCTCACTAATACTGCTACTTACAAATCAGCCCACTTTGCATGGGGCTCCCTCTAACAAAGGGTTTAATTCAACTTGTCCAAGTTAACATCTGAGGCGCTCCTTTAGTGACCTTGACAACCTCTTTTCACTGGAGTCTCTGCTAAGTCCAAGGGCTTCTTATACACCTTACAGAGCCTCATGTTTCCAGAGCCATTGCAGTTACAAAGGACTGGTCACTTATCAGGCTTTCCTAGAAATAGGGGTGCTTATAGATCCTAAGCCTCTGTCTTTTCCATACTAGTTGCCCATTATGCTTTGGGTCATAGAAACAGCACCCTACTAGCTCAGTGTGACTATCAAGGCCTTTTGCTTATGTACTGGAGCCAAACTTTGGCCCTCTGGCATATTCTAGCTGCAGGAGGAAGTGGCCTCATCTGCCCTTCATCCTTTGCCAGATGCCATGGTGCTGGAGGCGGTCACCCCTGCCCTAGGCTCCTTGACTACCTGAAGATCCCTTGGGATTAAGGGCCAACAGCCTTTAATTAACAAAGTTGAATCAAACCCTTTGTTAATGGGAGAAATGGTGAAATTCACCAGACTATTGCTCCTTCCATGCCTTAGCCAGGACATCCCTGATAAGGGAAGGAACCCAAAGGTCAGCACAGTTGCCCAAACTTTAGGCAGTCTGTCACCGTAGCTTCAGACACTCCTAAACAGGTCTTTACATGTCCCAGACCCTAATCTTCTCAATCCAAGACACCTGAGCTGACTCGCATCAAATCTCCACTTTAAAAACTTTCAAATCACCTTCCCTAAATTTATTTTTTGAAGCATTTTAATTTTTATTTATTTATTTATTTATTTATTTATTTATTTATTTATTTATTGACAGAGAGAGGGACAGACAGGAAGGGGAGAGATGAGAAGCATAAATTCTTCATTGCAGCACCTTAGTTGTTCTTGTTCTTTGATTGTATTCTTATATGTGCCTTGACCTAGGGGTTACAGCAGACTGAGTGACCTCTTGCTCGAGCTAGCAACCTTGGGCTCAAGCTGGTGAGCCTTGCTCAAACCAGATGAGCCCGCGCTCAAGTTGGCGACCTCGGGGTCTTGAACCTGGGTCCTCCACATCCCAGTCCGAGGCTCTATCCACTGCGCCACCGCCCGGTCAGGCGACCTTCCCCTAAATTTAAAGGGGCATAGATCTCACCTTCACGTATATAAAGACTCAGTAGATGTGAGGTCCTTTAATAATGTCTTTCCTTAGCTTTATACATGTTTAACCTTGCCCCCGTGTCATAGGGCTGGAAGCCAGATCGAGGAGGCATACTGTCTTGAGACTCATTAATCACAGATTATCTAGGAGTCAGGCAGCTACTCATCTGATATGTGACCTGAGTATAAATTTCTACCACACAAAAGCAAAGCAAAACAAAAACTGAGGTGCTACTGAACACCATTCTGTTGACTGTTGGTTTCATTACTATTGGTTTGGGTGCTTTCATTGGTTTGCAATCTGGAGGCCAAACCCTCCAAATAAACAACTGTTTTCATCAGACATGGCAAATGCTGAAGTCTGCATCTCTCCAGTTTGGCTAATACAAGCCCTATGACCACAAAACACTGTCACCAAACACTGTCAGTGACAAAATCAGCAAGTGAGGGGAAAGACCCATGGCGATTGGCCAAATTGGAGGGCTCTCCTCCAGGTTAATGCCAGAGCTCTAATGTCAGCCACAGATATTTTAATTGGCAAACAATCTGTTATCTATTAACAACATACTGCCTCCCAGCTCTATCAAAGTCCTGGAGATAGTAAACAATTTATCTATAGTGGGCCTTTCAAAAGTAAACTAAACAATTCAGAACCTCCACACCCAACCACCTCTTGTATCAGGCTCTCACACTCTGAGCCACTATTCACCTGCTCTAGTCACCCAGGGCCAAGTATCAAACCATCAGGTACAGCCCCTATGGCCTACATCCTGCTGAAATTATTCAAACCAGCTCATCTAAACTCTGCTCATCTTGTCTTGTCTGTTCCTTCCCATGACAGTCACAATAAAGGCTCTTATTCCTACTCCCCACCCCCACCCCTACTCCCTGAGCCTCTTGATAAGTGCTGGTACTTCCCTGCATAGCCCCCTGTGCCAGGATGTGCCCCTTTCTTTTGGGATCTATAAGTATAACAACCTATGTTTTCAATGTCACTGATCTGTTGGCCTTCTTGTACCTAAATAATAATAAAACCTATATTTTAAGATACCTAAGCCATAAATGCCAGGCCACTCTAGCCCTCAGACTCAACAAGGGAAGAACCCCATGACTATATTTCCATGGTGCAGACCAGTTGAGCTCTCTGCCCCACACTGAGGCCCATGGTGGTCTTGCTGCCCCTTCCTTACCCTATGGTGTCCCATATCAGCCATGCTGTCCCCTGCCTGGGGTCGTCCCTTCTGGGCTAGAGACAGCCCTTTCCTCCTACTATTCTGTGGATAGCTGGGAGGGTGACTTCAACTGCCTGCTGTTTACCCAGAGCTGTGTATCTAGCTTCTCTGTGAAAGGACCCACCAAACTGGAGGAAAGGAGAGAGCCTCTTAGAATTAGAATTTAATCTTTAAACATAGGAATATATTTGCCCCATACATCACATCTCCACCAGTTTAGAAAGGCCTGGTGACCACCTGATTTTTTTAAATTTTATTTTATTTTTGTGGCTAAATTGATTAATAATTTATGCTGATTATAATCTGTCATCTATGTGTTATTTCCAGTTTTATTGAGAAATCATTGACACACATCACTGTATAAGCCTAAGATGTACAGCATGATGATTTGCCTTCTTTTGATTTTAAAAGGCAGAGGTTGAATTTTCTTCTACTCTTAATATTTCTTCACTTATTCCCTTGAGATATCTGAAGGCAACGTGAAGAAACCACTGCTAACATGAAGAAATCACCCTTGCAAGGGACAATCAAGACTTCTCTCAGAGCCTTAAAGTTACTTTCCTCACCACTATCAGAAGGTGAAAATGTGTGCGTGTACATGTTTTACTCGCTCACTCTTGCCTACAGGCTGATGGGATAAGGAACTCTGTTTCTCCAAACGGGAAAGGGGGTGCCCACCACTTGCCCAACACTGCCACCAAGAACTGATGACACGGGCTTTCTACATCTCCAAGGAAGGGACTCGACCATAGCAGAGTGCTGTGGGAACCAGTGTATCCTGCTCAGACTATCCTGCCCTTGAGATTGAGCTGTGCTCTTTGAAAGTGACTCAGATTACCTTTTCATCATTTTATTGATACCCCAGATTATCTCTAATTATCTCATCATGAAACTTTAAATATTTCAAAATTAAATTAATTCTAAGCCATTGGAATTTTACTGGGTTGTTTCTTACACTGGTCACCGTGAACCCCTCTTTGGTGGAGCTACCTTCTCACCATTTTGATTTTAAGCTGCTCATGTGTAGAGACTTCTATTTTAGTATGAATAAATATCAGTTGCTCATTAAATGCTTAGACAAGTATGTAAAGTATGTAGTGTTGTCTCTTATCAACTCACATATCTTCAGGTTAAAATCATATAAATAATGTCAATGGGTCAAAGATTTCCCAATTCACTTAAGAAACCAGGTTCAGTTACCAAAAATGTGGGCACAAGATGTTGAAGTAAAAATAACACACAATCAGCTATCCATTGTGTGCCTGTCACATATCTGTGGTTTTATCAATGTGCTAGGGCTGATCTCCCAAGGCCTCTGCTCAGAATGGCCTGTGGGATAAATGGGAAAGGAGACAAGTTCTCCCATTTCCCAACCCACAACTGATGCAAGCTCTGTGTTAGGCAACCAGGTTGGAAAACCAACTACAGATGACCCAAAGCAAATCCTTTAACCCTGAGATAAATGTGTCCCAAATTTTCTAATATTTTGTGTTTCACTCATATGTTTTACTAACACTCTTACCAGTTGGTCTTTCTAGGTTCAAGCTACTCAAAGTGTGATCTGTGGGCCAGTTGGCTTGACTTCTGGGAGGTTATTGGAAATGTAAAATATTAGACCCTTCACTCTAGACCTACAGAGTCAGAATCTGCATTTTAATAAGATTCCAAGGTAAAGTAGATTCACTTCAAGTTTGAGAAGTACTGCTCTAGAAGAACTAAAACAAATACTGCATTTTAAAAAAAGAGAAAGAAAAACCACCTAGATTGTTAGGACTAAAGCATTTTTAAAGATCTTAGTGTCCCACATTGTTATATTTTTAAAAATATCTTTTATTGATTTTTAGAAAGAGAGGAAGGGAAAGAGAGAGAGAGTGAGACAGAGAGGAAAACATTGATTTGTTGTTCCATGTATTTATGCATTCATTGGATGATTCTTGTATATGCCTGACCAGGGATCGAACCTGCTACCTTGGTATATTGGGACAACACTCTAATTTGCCAGGGCAAGACTCTATTTTTATCCTTTGCAGTTTTTGCTAATTGGGGATTTTTTTTTCCTCCCGCCAAATTTTGGAAAAGGTAGCGTAGTTGAAGTATAACACTGGAAAAAAGCAATGAAACTTCTAGTTATTTGAGTTGTTGGCTCCAACGAAGCTAAGTCAATAGTGACTTTCTGGTGTGCATGCAGAGTACTGTACAATGACGGAGAGAAATAAAAGAGATTGGGAGTATTTAAACCAATACTAGTGGTGTGGAACGCACAAATGTAAAATCAACATGACCAAGGACTTCAATACCTTTCTCTCTCTCCTAAATTAAAATAAAAATAAAAATGTGTGTACCAGCTATTTCAAAAATAGGAAGAACCCATTGATTCTGTTCAGGAAGCTCATAGCCCATTGTGGTAACATTCTTCTATTTTAATTTATTTATTTTACAGAACTCTTCCTACAACACAGAATCTCTACATCTCTACTCTGGGCTAGCTGGCTGTTTAGTTCCTTGTCAATTAGGCAGCAGTAGGACAAAACACTCCTGTCTTTAAGGTTGAGAGTTTACAGGTTTCACTCCTTCACTTCATCAGTGCAAAATCCCTGCAAGGGCTTTGTTGAATCCAACGATGCTTCTCAGACCGCTAGGCCTCCAGGGAAAAGCAGGAAAAGTGTAGAGGGAAAAAGCAACATGGCTCTGCCTCTTACACATCAAAGCCAGGGGAAAGCATGAACACGGTCTTCCACTAGCATAAGTTTTACAGTAGAATTTCTCATATTTTGGGAAAGTGCAGGGTTCAGCACATCTGGAGTGCACTGGATAAGCCTTTCCCTGAGAAAACCACCTCATGATTATGGTGTCTCTCCTGCCAGGTAAGTACTGTGCATTCTTTTCTGCTATGTCTGTTTTGTTTCTGTACTGCTTGTTTGTTTCTTTGTTTGTTTGTTTGTTTTTATTGATTGATTTGAGAGAGAGAGATCTATTGGTTGATTTTTGTATGTACCCTGACCAGGGATTGACCCTACAACCTTGGTGTATGGGGATAGTGCTCTAACCAACTGAGTTACCCAACTGGGGCTTATTTTGCTTTTTAACTTTTTTTTTTTTTTTTTTTTTACAGAGACAGAGAGAGAGTCAGAGAGAGTGACAGATAGGAACAGATAGACAGGAATGGAGAGAGATGAGAAGCATCAATCATCAGTTTTTTGTTGCAACACCTTATTTGTTCATTGATTGCTTTCTCACATGTGCCTTGACCGCGGGCCTTCAGCAGACCAATAACCCCTTGCTCAAGCCAGTGACCTTGGGTCCAAGCTGGTGAACATTTGCTCAAACCAGATGAGCCCGCACTCAAGCTGGTGACCTCAAGGTCTCGAACGTGGGTCCTTCCGCATCCCAGTCCAATGCTCTATCCACTGCGCCACCGCCCGGTCAGGCTTATTTTGCTTTTTAGATTTGATTGTTGATAGTTAGGTATTCTATTGCCATTTTATTGTTCATATTTTTTTTATCTTTATTTTTTTTCTTATTCTATGTAAAGAAGACCCTTTAATATGTCATATAATACTGGTTTGGTAGTGATTAACTCCTTTGGCTTTTTCTTGTCTAGGAAGCTTTTTATATGTTTTTCAATTCTAAATGAGAGCTTTGCTGGATAGAATGATCTTGATTGTAGGTCCATTCCCTGGAATTGAACCCAGGACTTCCACACACCAGGCTGACACTCTACCACTGAACCAACTGGCCAGGGTCCCAGATATTTTTTAAATTCTTTTTTACTTTTGATGTTCTTCTGATTGCGTGTTTCTTGCATTTTTATATTCCAAATTACTGATTTGATTCTTCACTTGATCTACTCTACTGTTGATTCCCTATAAATTATTCTTTACTTCAGTTAGTGTATTCTCCACTCTGACTGGTTGATTTTTTAATGGTTTCTATGTCCCTTTTTATGATTATTTCTTGTTGAACTTCTCTAAGTTCCTTGAGCATCCTTACAACCAGTGTTTTGAACTTTGCATCTAGTAGAGTGCTTGTCTCCATTTTGTTTAGTTCTTTTTCTAGAGTTTTGTTCTATACTTTCATTTGGAACATGTTTCTTTGTCTCCACATTTTGGCAGCTTCCCGGTGTTTGTGTCTATGCTTTAGATAGAGCTGCTACATTTCACAGGCTTGGTAGAGTGGCCTTATATAGTAGTAGGTTTCCTGTAGGGTCCAGTGGCACAGCCTCCCTAGTCACTCAAGCTGGGTGTTCCAGGCGCACCTTTGGGTGGGCTGTATGCACTGTTCTGTTGTAGTTGAGCCTTGGTTGGTGTTGGTATCTCTGGAAGAGATTGACCCCCAGGCTGATCAGCTTTGAGGACTAGCTGCAAGTACAGCGGGGGAGCTGCTGTGCAGGAGTTGATCCTATAAAGTAGGACTTCCTTCACTGGGGCTTTGGTGCTCCTCATGTCTTCCCTTTGAATGTGTTATTCATAGAGGTGGTAAGATTGGAATCTGGAAGACCTGAAGTTGTCCACCAGGTACACTGGCTCTGGGATTTTCCAGGAGGTGCAAGGTCAACCACTGTCTGTACCTTATCTGGGGCCACCAGCATGAGCTACAGAGTGATCTGCAAATGGCTGCTACTTGTTCTGGGCTTGGAGATACCCAGAAAAGGCCTGGGGCCAGTTAGCAAGAGATATGGTATATGCAGAAGCCAGATACTGCTTGTTTGAGAGATTTTAGGAAAGTCCAAAGCATGAGTCAAGAGAGGCCAGTTGTATAGAAGAGCCACTGGAAATAGCTTGGGTGTGCCTACAGGATGGGTGGGGCAGGATCTCAGGGAACTCCCTGGGCCAGGAGAAAGTGTGAACAAGATTAATGGAAACTCAGATACTGCACCTGGCTGCTGGTTCTGTTGGCAGTGGTTGAAGGGGCAGTCTTAGAAATAGACTAATGGCTTCTGCCAGCACTCTTGTCTGGCAGAAAGCTGCCCCCCAACTCTTGCCCAGATGCCCCATAATCTAGTTTCTCCCTTTATGTTCCTGGTTCCTTTAAAGCTGCTGCTTAGAACTCAGAGGGGGTGAGTTTGAGTAAGTCTGTGCATGGACCCTTTAAGAGGAGCTTCCTGGCCCTGGCTGGCTGGCTCAGTGGTAGAGCGTTGGCCCGGCATGTGGAAATCCCAGGTTCAACTCCCGGGCAGAGCACACAGGAGAAGAGCCCATCTGCCTCTCCACCATTCCCCCTCTCCTTACTCTCTATCTCTCTCTCTTCCCCTACTGCAGCCAAGGCTCCATTGGAGCAAAGTTGGCCCCGGCGCTGATGATGGCTCCATTGCCCTCCACCTCAGGCACTGGAAAGGCTCCAGTTGCAACAGAGCAATGCCCCAGATGGACAGAGCATCGCCCCCTGATGGACATGCTGGGTGGATCCCGGTCAGGCGCATGCGGGAATCTGTCTCTCTGCCTCCCCACTTCTCACTTCAGAAAAATACAAACAAACAAACAAAGAGAAGCTTCCTGGAACTCTTGCAGCCCCCCATTTCACTCAGCCACAATTCCCACTAATTTTTACATCCAGAAGTAATGGGGACTTTTCTTCCTGGCTTTGGAACCCTGTTCTGGGAGGCTTGATGTGGGGCTGGGACCCCTCACTCCTCAGACGGAGCTTCCATAGCTGAGATTCCCTCCCAAAATTAAACTGCCATACATGGCCGTAGGACCAACCCATTCCACACCTCCATACTTCCTACCAGTCTTCATGTGGCTTCTTCCAGTGGTGGGATTCAGCTGGTTCTCAGGGTTCAGCAGAACCGATACCTAATTTTTTGTTGAATTAGGCAAACCAGTTGTTAAAATGGCACTTATAATCAGGGTTCTCTCTAAGGTGGGGTTTTTCAAAGATGAACATAATATCTGCCGAGAAGAGAAGTTGCCTGTTTCTAATATATCAAACTTAATGACTGTTATTCTAATCGACCTACCTCTAAAGGAATAGGATCCCACTCCTACAGTGAAAAGGTGGTTAAGGATAATCACACAGCTAATGATCCTCGGAGAAAAGCGAAAATTACAAGTGAGGACGCCAACCAAGAAGCAATATGAAAATATCTTCTTGGTTAAACTAACTAGGTTATTTAACAGTTTTATTGTTTTTTTGTCAGGTATTATTTAATTTTTTTTCATTAGTATTTTAAATTTTTTTCTTATAACCTAGTTTTGTGTACTTCTTTTATTGTTTTTATTTAAGCATTAAATGAATGAAATAATAAACTACATTTCGGTATGCTATATTTTTATACTTAAAATGGTCATTAGGGCAGAGAATCTCGCCACTGGCTTCTTCCTTATATCCCTAGTTATAGGACTTTCAGCCAGCTAGATTTCAGATGGTTCTGAATGATGCTTGTTCCGTAATTTAGTTGTAATTTTGATGTAGTTGTGGGAGCATTTGAGTACTGCATTTACCTATGCTGCCGTCTTGAATGGAAGCCTGTGGTAGCATTCTTTCTACTAGAAGCAGTCAGGTAATGAAGAAGCAGGGAAGAAATGAGCTTGAGATGAATTGATGTCTTTCCTCACTACTGTGTGCAATGACCGCAACTCTGGGACTGAGCATTTGATAACAAATGAGGATTTTGAAGCCAGACAAATTTGGTCCCAATTCCATCTGATGTGATAATGTACTATGGGAATATAAGATGTTATCATCAGGGGGAAGTTGAAAGAATGGTGCACAAAGACAGTCTGTACTAACAGCTTGTGTTGAAACTTCCTATAAACCTTAAACTATTTAAAAATGAAAAAATATATGTAAAAGCATCTTATCTAATATTTGTTTTAATGTCTAATGCAACTTTTTCTTAATTTTCTTATCTTTAAAATCTGTAAAATGTTTTTAGTAGTCTAAACCATAGTAGTTACAATAATTATACTAGCATAACTATATATACCATGATTGTATGTACTATATATACTAGATTATGGTCTCATATATATTTAATTTTTGTTGTTGTTTTGTTTGTTCTTTGCTCATTGAGTATGCATTCCCCTTTCTTCAAGGAATTACCCATTTGTATTTAGTTTTGTATTGAACAATCAGTCAATGTGCTCTGTTCTCCTCCCCTGGACACAGGCATTAGGTTAGAGGAAGTTATGACTCAAAGTAAACCAGTCTAATAGTATCACTTATCCATTTGTGTATAATAGACCATTCTTTTTTTATTTAACAACTGATAATCAATTTATTAAAAAGGCTGATTCAAGCATCTGCAATGGTGACTTCATCCTCAACTCCTGGCTCAATACTGATGGAAGTAATCTGTTTAACAGTCTCAGAAGGGCTGTGCAAGACAATGAGATGTTTGTGGCTCTTCATCTGAAACCTATCCCAAGTCTTAGAACCCTCCCCACAGGGAGCTCTTCTTGTAGTGATTCTCAGAGCCTGGGTAGGCATCCAAAAGGGTCCTTTCACTTTGAGATCCTTTTCCTTTGCACCTCTTATCAAGTCAGCACACACCTTCTCCAGAGATTTTACATTGCATTTGGTTAGTATAATTCTAATTTGGTGAATCGCCACCTCTGATTTCACAAGTGTCTTTCCAGTATCTTTAAACCATGGTTGCGAAGCAGGTTCTGACCAACTTGTTCCTCAACAAGAGCAAACAGCGGTGAGTCAGGAGCAGGAGCGGGCAGAACACAGTTCACTAGAAGAGCGACAGCGTCTTCCTCAAAGAACTAATAGACCATTCTCAAATTTAGTAATTAAATGATGTTATTTCTCATAGTTCTGGGTTGAGCTACTATAACAAAATTGGGTGGCTTATAAACAACAGAAACTTACTTCTCACAGTCTGGAGGCTAGGAAGTCCAAGATCAAGGCGCCAGCAGGTTGAGTGTCTGGTGAGAGCTCTCTTCCTGGCGCAGAAACGGCCATCTTCTCAAGGTCCTCATGTGGCAGAAAGGGGCAAGGGAACTTTCTGGGGTCTACTTTTTAAAGGCACTAATCTAATTAATAGATTATCCACTTTTATGACCTAATTATCTCCCAAAGGCCCCAATTACAAATACCATTGCATTGGTTATTAGCATTTACCCTTTGAATTTTGGCGGGACACAGTCCATAGCAGAGTCTAAAGCATAGTCTTTAATATGACAATGAATTGCTTCCCCAGAGTATGTGCTGAATGCTATAGATACTTGCATATGGTGGGAACATTCAAGTCCTATCATTGTTGCATCCATCAACTTGAGAACATAAGCTGAGTATGTATTTTCAGATGGCAAACAGGTGACCTCTTTTCAACCCACTCTCCTATTCCCAGCAGGTTCAAGATAGACTTTAACTAGATCAGAGTGAGGTCATTGTGTCTTTATGTACAAAACTGACCCAGAAGCAAGCCATTCAAAAATAATTTAATATCATGTTCTAGGCCAAAATAAGTAAATAAATAAAATCCCCTCAAAATAAGAATATAACCCCTAAAGGGAAATACAGTTCTTGTTGGCAGAACATGCCTCGTAAATATTCTGTTTTCTGTACGATGCTACCTGTTCTCCTGTTCTGTCTCCCTGTTAAGACTTTGACTGCCCATCTCAGGTAATCGACATAGGCTTCTCTGAAGTATCTCATTTCATCAGTGAGAAAATGTGGTGATAACTGACCTTACATTTCCCCATGCTCTTTCCTGGGCAACAACCAATGTGGATAAATTAAAACTTTAATAAAATGTCCTATAGTGAAATGGAACTAGAGCAAAAGTCAGATAGATAACCAAGTGCTAATACAGACATTGGGGGTAGAGGTGGTGGCAGGTGGAACCATTTCAACTAAAATGCAAAAGGCATCCTGTGAAGGAGGAGAATTGTGTCTTTGAATGGTTCTTCCTCTGTCATGGATCTGATATCTTTTTAGTGCCTATCAATTTTCTAGACATTATTTTTGGCTTAGGGTACAAAACAGATAAATATTCCTGCCTTCCTGGGGCTTACACTCTAGTGGGGGTAGACAGATATACATATAATAACATGTCAATTAAGTTTTGTATTAGAGAGTGATGTGTTTTGAAAAAATAAAATAAAATAGGTGATGGTGTTAGGGAGTGCTGGGAGATAAGCAATTCAATATAGTGTCTTGTCAGGGAGAACTTCATTGGGAAGTTGACATGTTAAACCTAAAGGAAGTGAAGGAGAAAGGTGAGCTGCTGGACAGCAGCCTTCCATGCAGAGGACAGAGTAACTGGTAAGGCACTACAATGTCATGGGCAGTTGATGCTAGAGGAATGGGGAAGGGATCAAAGTGGCAAGAGCAGAGAGAAGAAGGTGTGAATGGAAGGAGGTGAGCTAGGAGAAAGAGAGAGGTCTTGTGGGGCCTCGTAGGCTATTGAGAGATCTCAGCATCCTGCTTACACCATGACCAAAGCTTCGTTAGTAAGCCCTATCCTTGGCAAAGCATCCCGTGCTCATTTACCTCCTAGATCAAACTTGAGCTGACCTTGTGAGGGGGAGAGAACAGTAGGTGTGATTGAACCCACTTTAACTAGACTCAGAAAATATTGAATAAATCACCAACTTCTCAGACAGTAATGTGACCTGGATTGGATCTTGTGTCTCCACATTTCTAGACCTTTCTTCTTTCCACCATATCTTGATTTTTATCGCAGAATATTTATGCTATTAAAACAGAGAGCAAATAAAAATGTGGACACTCTAGCTCATATTTAGCTTAGATGCAGCCTCACTCTTGTTTCCTGGTCCATTTTACTCTCCAGAGCTGCAAAGGAGAATAGTTACACACAGCCCACCCCTCTCGGACACCATTCATGTAGACCACAGTGTGAGTGGTAGCCCTGAAGTCGGCCAAGTCCTGGTTCTGCCATTATCTACCATCTTTCTGCATCTTGACTTTGTCTCTTATTTACAGCTTAATTTGTCTCTTATTTCTAGTTTAATACTACCCCACATTTGCCCCATGAACTCAATGGCAGAATTCTATCTTTCCAGTTTTGAGTCTCAGCATCCCCTAAATAGAACGTGCTTCACACTGATGCTTTGATAGTCCTGCCTTGAGACTCATCTAGAATTATTTGTCTGGTAGGCATGTCAGCCATTCCTGTTCCCTCCTGGCCCTCGCTCCTATGCCTAATGAGAAACATGGCAGTTCCCTTCGATTCCATCTATTTAGCCTTGAGAAAATTAGCTCATCCCCTTTGACAGTTGGTATTTATCTTTTATTCTCGTGTTTATTTCAAACTTCCCTAAGCCCTGGGTTGCAGGTTCTTTCTATATATTGTTTTTTTGAGGTCTTTGACAGTCTTTGTCATAGATCCCTAAACCCAAGCCACTTTGATGAATGGAGTCTTCAGAAATGGACATTAAACAGACAGATCTGATAAGCTAATAAACTTTGTTATGGGCTGAGCAAATTTCCTCTTCTGTAATCTTCTCCAATGGGGGGGGGCTGTGCTGGGGAGGAAATTGGCTGCTTTCTCAAAGGTCTTTGTGTCCCTAGTCACTGCTGCCGTTTACAGAGGGGTGACTGCAGCCAAGTATTTTCCCACGCCCCACCTCCTGACTTCTGAGTTTGCTAGTGAATATGAGAATCACTCAAGTTACTGAACTGAGATGTCCAGCAACAGATTGCCTCTGTGTCCCCAGTCACTATGAGAGCTGTTCCAACATTGATACTGTTTCTCCACTGAGGGCGCCCCATCCTTTCTCAATTAAACCTTCTTTTCCTTCCTCTAATCCTCCAGTCCTGGATCCTCTTTGATCACATTGTTCTCTTAACCTAGAACTGGTAAGCTGCCTTCGGAGGAAACAGAGCAGCACCCTTTAGTTCTTAACACATGAAGTAAAGATCTAAGAATGTGATCACCGTGACACCAATTACAGCAGCACAAGTATGAGCCATCCGAAGACGCACAGAGTGGGGCAGCCAGTGTCTGTTTTGCATTCATGCTTTCTTTCTGTCTCCCGATTTCTCCTGAGGAACTAGTTTCTCCAATTTTCCCAGTGAATTGAGCATAGGGTAAAATATCTTCATTTTAATAGCCCAAGTATTGGTTTCTCACTTTGAGATGAGTTTCAAATGACGGCTTGAACATACTCTTTTTAAAAAAAGCATTCAAAGAGTGGGCCCAGCTGACCCTCATATCGCCACAGGGCAGAATTTCTAAGGCTGTAGGCAACAGCTACTTTTCTTGTTCTGGGATGAATGTGTGTGAAATCTAAGTTGCTCAAAACAGACCCCTTCATGGAGGCACCTCTCTCATTACTGAAAACTGTTAAGAGTTACAAATGGCTCATGTGTTTCTAGGGTATGGGATAGTATTAAATACTGTACTGTAGTATCTCAGAGTGTTAATAATTAACAATCCTCTTAATAATAGCATAACTATTAAGCATTAATGTATATATATATGTATATATACACATAATATGTAATGTAGAAATACATAATATATACATAATACCTGTCAGCATGCTGATGGCTGGGGGGCAGCAGGATGAGAAGAGGATGTTTAATACTACACAGGCAGCATCATAGTGTCTCACAATAAAATATGTTTTTAGTTCCAAAGCCAACATGCAAAAAGAAAATCCTCCCTAACAGAGAGAATGCTGAACTGAAACAAAGCACATGTGCAATGTCGAGGTACTCAGAAGAGGGACATGGGGACACAAAAAAAAGCTTTCCTAAGTGAACAAGCAGAAAGTTGGCATTTTTGCAAAGAAATGAAAGATAGTTAAGCCTCCATCTATTTTTCACATAGGGTGAACTTTGAGTATGTGTCCATGAGAAGGCCAAGGACACCGCACACCCAATAAGAAGGGACCTGGGTGTAAACCGTGAAATTCAACCGGGTGCAGAGTAAAGGGGGCCTCATGAAAGAGTTGTGCTGGGAGGGACATTAGCAGGACTGAGATAAGATGTGGAGAAAGGTCCCCAGAATAAGCTGGACAGAGTTTAGTTAAGAACCTTTCATGAGAACACTTGGAAATTTATGTCAGAATGACAGTGAAAAATTTTTATAATCACATGTAGCTCCTTCTCATTATTCACTGTAGTTATGTTTTGTGAAGTCACCACAAACACTTCATTAGTGAATATTGAACCATTGCTCCCGGGGGAAATACAGGGGTAGGTTTCGATGAGCCTCCAATCACAATATTTTCATCATCTAATCAGTACATAACTTTGTTTTATCCATGTTTCTGTTTAAAGAGCCCTCATTAATATATATTGTGATTCCTTAACGTTAGGCTCACAGCCAGCAGCACTATAACTCATGCCAGAGTGAAATTTACCCAGCACATGTATTTCATCCCAATTAGGGGATATTTCAAAATGAATATAAAGCTATTATATATATATATATATATATATATATATATATATATATATATATACACACACACACACATCACAGACTTCTTGCACTTGGAAACACTAAACTACATTTTAGCACTGAACTTGTGGGCCATTGTAAACAGTGAAATCAACAATAAAAGAAAGCACAAAAATGCAAAGAAATATGGCACCATATAGACCACCAAAAGGACCTTTGGTGTACAGTATGAGAACTGAAGAACACAGAGTGTCCCTTGTTAGACCACAGCTGGGAAAGTGCACATAAGATAACTTAAACTTTGCTCTGCTCTGTGCATGTCCACAAAGACTGCAAAAGTGCCACGGCTACTTGGGGTTATAAATACATTTTAGCAAGTAAATGAATTCATAAATATGCAGTCCATAAAGCCTAATGGAATTATTGTGAGGATGATATTATTAATTATTAATATTAAATATTATGAAGATTTACTGTATATGCATATCACAGTCAGTATGCATATAGTAAATGTATCTAGTACTTATTCCAGAATGTTCATTAAAGCCATATATAGATATGAAATCTGTATATATATATATACATATACTGTGTGTGTGTGTGTGTGTGTGTGTATATATATATATATAATAGCTTTATATTCATTTTGAAATATCCCCTAATTTTTGCAAGATATATGTATATGGATTCCAGGGTAGACTCATCTTGACTATTTAAATTAGACTTCACGTGCCAACAGGGAAAGACTAGGTAAAGAGAATGTGGCCATGAAGCTTACTTAGGGCCTGACAAGGCAGTGGCGCAGTGGATAGAGCATCAGACTGAGATGCGGAGGACCCAGGTTCAAAACCCTGAGGTTGCCAGCTTGAGTGCAGGCTGATCGGGTTTGAGCAAGGCTCACCAGGTTGAGCCCAAGGTTGCTGGCTTGAGCAAGGGGTCACTTGGTCTGCTGTAGCCCCCCAGTCAAGGCACATAAGAGAAAGCAATCAACGAACAATTAAGGTGCCGCAACAAAGAATTGATGCTTCTCATCTCTCTCCCTTCCTGTCTATCTGTCCCTATCTGTCCCTCTCTCTGTCTCTCTGACTCTGTCAAACAAACAAACAAACAAAAAGCTTACTTAGGCCTAACTACACTACCTGTTACCCCTATGCATTTGTCAATAGGATGTCAAGACCAAGAAATGTGCAGGTATGTAGTCAGAAACATGGCAAACTCATCTCCACATGGAGTGATACCCCCAGGTAAGAGGGATAAGGGTTTCACCCTTCATCACTGGCCTGGATCTAGGAGTTGGAATTGCTTGAGCTCATTTGTTAGGATTACTTCAAAGGATTACTTCAAAAGTCTTCCAGTGCTGAGACAATGTGAACTGCCGGGCCATCTGCTACCTGGGAAGTGCCTGGAAGGCCCTCATCCCTGCCTCAATTCCCACCTACCAGTTGCTCTGCCCAGGACACCCACCTACCACAGGGCGCGCACACAGCTGCTCTCTTGTGCTTCCGTGCAGTACTTCCCAGGACCCTGAAAGGCCATTGCCAATGGGTATTCTGAGCAGAAGTAGGAATGCCTTCTGTATGAGTTTCCTGAGGCTGCCACAACAAACTACCCCAAACTTGGTGGTTTAAAAGAACGGAAGTGTGTTCTCTTCTAGTTCTGGAGGCCAGAGTCTGAGATCCTGCAGGCTGCTCTACCTCCAGAGGCTCCAGTGTAGAATCTCCGCTTCTTCCCACTGTTGGCGGCACACGTGTTCCTGTGTTTGGGCACCCATCATTCCAGTCTCTGCCTCCCTCTTCATACCTTTGCTGTGTGTCTCTTAGGAGGGCACTCACTTGTCACTGGATTTAAGGCCCACCCAGATAATCCAGAATGATTTCATCTCAAGGTCTTTAAATTAACTACATCTGCAAAAAACATTTTCCAATAAGGTCATATTCATAAAATTCAGGAATTGACCTGGACCTATCCTTTTAGTGGGGTGGAGGGCACCATTCAGCCCACTACACTCTTATTTAGCCTATTCTAATCACTTTTTCTCCATCTGGGGACTAAAGTGGTCCCCTGGTCTTGGAGTTAAATGGGACACAGGAACAAGCAAACAAAAATACTTCCCTTCGTTTTAGTCCGAAGGCCTTTACTTCCCAGGGCCCAGATAAGTCCTGAGCTGGAGCAAAGGATGAGTCCCTAGACTGATACGTTCGCAGTTTCCCGCTGCTCCTCCCTCAGTGCTCCATCACACCTCCTCCACCAACACCCTCAGATGTCGAGTGCCCCGCTTCCCCAGGTGAGCCTCTGCCCAGACAAGGGGGTTTCCCCAAGTGCACATGGCCAAGGTGAAGCCGGGATCCTTCCCCCCTCCCCCACCCCCGGTCATAGATGCACCTCTAAACCAAAATCTTAGGAATGGTTTCTTTCTTAAAATAAAGCACACTGAGAGGCTTTCACAAAATTAGTACTCAATAAAAACTTACTGAATAAAGAAATAAATAACAATTTTATTTAACAATTAAGTCCTTACAATTTCCCTTCACTGAACTACAGTCTACTGAAATTATTGGGCAGCTGAAACACTTGTTGAATTGAATTGAACCAACTTTGGAAACAAACATGAGATAGACAAAATAAAATGAAATAAACCCATGATGATGGTTCATTTTATGTGTCAGTTTGGCTGGGCCATGCTGCCCAGATATTTGGTCAAACATTATTATGGAAATTTCCATGAGGATGTTTTGGGTTAGTTTTACATGTAAGACAGTGAACTTCCAGTAAAGCAGATTGCTCTCCATAATAGGAGCCAATGTCATCCAATCCCGTGAAGGCTGACTACCCCCAGTGTGGGGCAGTACTGCCAGCAGGTCACCTTAGGATTTCATCTCCAGTAGCGACTCTTCCTGGCTTGCCGGCACACCGCCTTTGCACTAATATTGCAACTCCTTCCTGAGTCTCCAGCCTGCTGGCCTCTTTTATCAGATTCTGGACTGGCCAAGCCTTTACAATGGCATGAGTCAATCCCTTAATAAATCTTCTTCAACATACACACACATCCCATTGGTTCTGCTTCTCTGGAGAGCTCTGACTGCCAATGCTATTCCGCCAGCCAAACGCAAATCCAGTGACAATGACATTGATTTTACTTCTCACCTGACTCAAGTTCATATGGCTCTGCTCTCTACTGCATTAAAAGGCTTAGTATTCCTAGAAGTCACTTTGTAACATTTGTTCTTTTTTTACCCCACCATCGCGAACAACACACTCAGTTCATTTCACCACATATATACTTTATTTTTATTTTATTTTTATAGTTCAGGTTTTTTCTTTTTTTATTAAAAAAATCCCCATTGATTTGAGGAGGTCTGGCAGGTGGGGGGGGGGTGAGAAAGAAGCATCAACTTGTTTCACTTAGTTGTTCCATTTAGTTGTGCACTCATAGATTGCTTCTCATAGGTGCTCTGACCAGGGGGTAGAACCTGCTACCTCCAGTGTGCCGCGTAGTTGCTGCATCCAGTGATACAAAGTTTTCTCGTGCCTGTGGCTGCATTGCCATCAAGTGTTATAAGCAGGGACAGAAGAACCCACTGCAGCTTTGCTGTCAATTGACGGCTCTCCAAGTGTGATCCCCAAAGAGCAGCATCAGTGTCACCAGGAACTTGTTAGAAATGTGTATGTTCTCAGCCTGACCAGGCGGTGGCGCAGTGGATAGAGCATCGGTCTAGGACGCGGAGGACCCAGGTTCGAGACTCCGAGGTTGCTGGCTTGAGCGTGGGCTCATCCAGCTTGAGGGTGGACTCACCAGCTTGATGAGCGCAGGGTTTTGCTGGTTTGAGCGTGGTATTATAGACGTGACCACATGGTTGCTAGCTTGAGCCCAAGGTCACTGGCTTGAGCAAAGGGTCACTCCTTCTGCTGTAGCCATCCCCCAGTCAAGGCACATATGAGAAAGCAATCATTGAACAACTAAGGTGCCACAATGAAGAACTGATGCTTCTCATCTCTCTCCCTTCCTGTCTGTCTGTCTGTCCCTCTCTCTGTCTGTCTCTGTCAAAAAAAAAAAAAAAGAAGAAGAAAAAAAGAAATGTATGTTCTCAGATCCAGCCATGATCTACTGAATCTGGGACTCTCAAGGAGGGGCCCAGTAATGTCCTTCCACAAGCTCCCCAGGCGATCTTGATGCAAGCTCAAGTTTGAGAACCACTGCTTTCAACATCAAAAGCTAGGCTGTTTCCCCAATTTCCTCAGCTACAGAAGGTAAAGGTATTCCTCCAAATGTCTCTTTTGACTACCAGGGTCCTGAATAGAATCCTCCTAGACTGGCTATTGAAAAAAAGTGGCTTATCAACAGGAGAAAGTTATTTCTTGTAGCTCAAGAGGCTGGAAGTCTGAAATCATGGTGCCAGATGGTCGGTTCTGAAGAGAGCCCTCTTCTAGGTTATAGATGGCTGGCTTCTGTGTCCTCACCTGGTGAGACATTCTGGTCTCTTATAAGGGCACTAATGCTGTCGTGAGGGTTCCACCATCATGACCTTATTACTCCTGAAGGTCCCACCCTCTAACACCATCATATGAGGAATTAGATAGCAGCATATGAATGTTAGGAGGGGAAGGACACAAACATTCAGTGCCTAACAATACCCCTCAACACCTAGCACAATGTGAAACATATAGTAGATAAACAACTGGTACTTGTTGAATTGGACTGAATTATAAAGAATTGATTACCATCAATTTTGTTGGTCTCTGGCAATTGCTAACAGAGTTGCCTATCTTTTATTCGGCTATCATGAAGAAGACTCCATCCCTTGCCCTGGAGGAAAGAGGAAGCAAATTTACACAAATAAATAGTAAAAATCAAACGGGACCCTTGTAGAGGTGCAAACAACGTGCTACGGAATCACAGGAGGCAGGAACAGCCTTTGCCTTTAGCATCCAGAGCACTGTAACCCTCAGTAAATAGTTCTGATAGACTCAATGATGTCTGTATTTCATAGGGGTTTTTTTGTTTTGTTTTGTTTTTTGTATTTCATAGGTTTTTGCAGTAACTAGAACAGAATGTGATAAACACTCAAGAAATGTTTGTGGAATGAATAAATCAGCTCTCAAGGTAAACTTCATTGCCCTCTCAACCTCACAGGCCAGGAGCATACCCAGCTATGTGATGGGCACTCTTGTTGTAAAATACTTAGCTGAATTTGTACCAGGCATTTGTCTTTGCAGAGGGTGGGTCAGGAGTTTGTTCCTGTGCTGGGAAGTTGGGATTCTGTTGGATGACCATATCACATTTCCCTTGGGGAGTAAACAACAGGCTCTGCATTATCTGATAACTCTCAGGCTTCTTTTCAGCAAACCCTGCCTCCTTGGGGAACCAAATACTTCAGTTCCTACCGGAGGCCCCAAATCTGATACAGTAGAAGTCAGTACTTGGAGCTTTTCATGTTCCATGTTAGCACAACTCACAAGTCCACCAGCACAGCTGCCTTCCTTTGAGCTCTGGGACTGCTGAGAAGCCTGGGGCTGAATAAAGAACCTCTTCTTAAATGGAAGAAAATGATTTACTCCCAAATGAAACAACTTTCTGGTATAAAAGGACAACTTTCTGTCATTAGCTAATTGCATGACTCTGGGCAAATCGGGCTTCAGTTCTTTCTGTAGAACAACAGATTATCTAGTTGACCTCTAAGATCCTTCTAGCATGATTTATGTACGATTTCACTGTGTTATTGGCCTATTTGGTATCCGTTCTGAGGCATCAAAGAATATGTTTGCCTCAAAGTAGCCCGTCCATCTGGCTAATATTTTTCCTGCTTGCTTAAGCTGCTGGCTATTATTATTATTATCTCATTATTTTCTGCATCCTTCTGGAATTTCTAACAAATTATTTTTTAACAGAGACAGAGAGAGAGTCAGAGAAAGGGACAGACAGACAGGGACAGACAGACAGGAACAAAGAGAGATGATAAGCATCAATCAGTTTTTTGTTGTGATACCTTAGTTGTTCATTGATTGCTTTCTCATATGTGCCTTGACTGTGGGCCTTCAGCAGACCGAGTAACCCCTTGCTCGAGCCAGCTACCTTGAGTCCAAGCTGGTGAGCTTTGCTCAAACCAGATGAGCCCACGCTCAAGCTGGCAACCTCAGGGTCTCGAACCTGGGTCCTTCCAAATCCTAGTCCGATGCTCTATCCACTGCGCCACCGCCTGGTCAGGCTCTAACAACTTTTTTTTAACAGGGACAGAGAAAGTCAGCGATAGGTATAGATAGGAACAGACAGACAGGAACAGAGAGAGGTGAGAAGCATCAATCATTAGTTTTTCGTTGCTGTTGCAACACCATAGTTGTTCATTGATTGCTTTCTCACATGTGCCTTGACCGCGGGCCTTCAGCAGACCGAGCAACCCCTTGCTGGAGCCAGCGACCTTGGGTCCAAGCTGGTGAGCTTTTGCTCAAGCTAGATGGGCCCGCACTCAAGCTGGTGAGCTTGGGGTCTCGAACCTGGGCCTTCCGCATCCCAGTACGACGCTCTATCCACTGGGCCACCACCTGGTCGGGCTCTAACAACTTTTAATAACAGTCTCTTTATGTCTGGTTTCTAAACCATGCGACTAATCTCTAGTTTATTTTGCTTCAACTGCTAGATATTAGAATTGGCCCTAATTATCCAGACTATAAAATCAAAACTCTAAACCATAAACAAAAGAAATTTTCATAATTAGAACCATCTCATGGCTAGACTCACTAGAGTTCAGAGAGGTCAGAACTTTCAAAGACCAAGTTACTCAGACCTTGAGTCCTCCAAGGTCACCTGGCCCAGAATGGTTGGTATTTTTAGACACTGGTATAGAGTTACTACTGGTGAGAGTGATAAAATTACTTTCAGCAGTATTTGTTGGCTGAACTGAATAATCTTGAAGCCTGTTTTGTGTTGTGATGACAAGGTGAACAAAGTATATAGGAGTATGGAGTCTGATGCATTCAGAAATTTTTTTCCATAAGTATCTAGATAGAGCTGATCTTAAACACCAAAACACACACACACACACACACACACTCTCTCTCAGGAACTATTAGGGTATCTTTGGTGTGCTGAAGGTCGCAGCATCAGGGAAATAGGGTTCTAGGCCTAGGATCCCGGGAGGACTCTTCCTGGATGGACATAATGGCAGCAGAAGTAGCTGTGCCAGCAGTGAAGGGAAGGGGAATCCTGGTGTGGCTGCCGATCTCAGGGCTAGCGAAGAACCAGCGGTGTGAGGCGTGAGCGTCTAAAGGCCAAATTAAGACAGGTTAATATGCCATAAGGTCTCATAGCAAATCTCAGAAAACTTTAAAAAGAATTTTTGGTTTGTTGGAGTTGATTTTGGTTTTTTGTTGTTTTAGACAATCTTTCAAGAAATCAAACTCCCCATTATTAATTATATCAATGACTGTCATCTATCGAAAGCCTAATACAGTCTAGACCTGTGATGTTTAAATACATGAGCTACATCGGATTATTTAAATTAAATAGAGTTAAAAATTCAGTCCTACTAGCCACAGTACAAATAATCAGTACCCACATACGACTAGTAAATACCATATAAGGTGACCAGGATAGAGAATTTTCATTATTGCAGAAAATTCTATTAAACAGTGCTGTAGGTACTCTCTAAGTGTACTAAATACTTCCTCTGTACACGAAGTATTATTTTCTCATTTTACTGTTAAGAAAACCAGATCTCAGGAGTGATCTGGCCAAGTTAATGTATAGCGTTTAAGTGGCAGAGGTAGGATACAATTTTCAGTTGGTCTGGTTCCTAACCCCTATTCCTCTTTGTACCATGCTTTTTGCTTATAATTTCCACTCATGAAACCTCCTTTTTCTAAAGGGTATTCACTGAAGAACAGAACTGTCATTGAGCTCTTAAGATTTTTTTTTGTGTGTGTATTTTTCTGAAGTGAGAAGCAGGGAGGCAGAGAGACTCCCACATGCACCCTACCGGGATCCACCCGGCAACCCCACTAGGGGTCGATGCTCTGTCAGTCTGGGCTATTGTTCTGCTGCAACTGGAGTCATTCTAGCACCTGAGGCAGAGGCCATGGAACCATCCTCAGTGCCTGAGCCAACTTAGCTCCAATGGATCTTTGGCTGCAGGAGGGGAAGAGAGAGAGAGAGAGGAGAAAGGGAATGATGGAGAAGCAGATGGGTGCTTCTCCTGTGTGTCCTGACCGGGAATCAAACCCGGGACTTCCACACGCCAGGCCGATGTTCTACCACTGAGCCAACCGACTAGGTCTTAAGAATTTAAGTAGACAGCCTGACAAACTACCAAGGCAAAGGGGTAAGTTGTCAGAAATCTGGCATAGGAGTGTCTGTATGCTTATGTGTGAACACACCCTATCATAGTTAGGCAAACCAGACTTGGAAGCTGTTACCCTATGCCTGATAGTTCATTGTCCAATGATAAAGACATCACTCTAATGTGCACCTAATGACAACAAGCTTCTCAATTTTCCATTGTACATCACCTTTATGCAATGAGAAATGAGCAGAAATTATGGCTCCATCTTATAGAAGTTCATGTTTTATCTAAGGCAGGAAGACTATATAAATAGTTCTAGAACGTACCTCAAGAAAGTGTTAAAATAAATGGATACAACAATTCCAGACATGGGGAACTAAATTCATTAAAGAAATACATAACTTCTAGGTGAAGGGAGGAAAAAAAGCAATGAGAGCTTTGCCAATGGCATGAGGAGGTGGGACTGTGAATGGAGTAACTGGTCTCCGTATTTCTCAAGGACAGGACCAAGCTTTGCCTTTTTTTAAATCTACTACAGAATGTGCATGTGACTCGCATACAGTTGTAGCTCATTAATAGGTTCTGGAATCAAACCAATTGTAAGAATTTCCTATCTCCACAACTCCTGATGTAATAATTAGAATAGTGGGCTAGATGATACAGTGTTTCATTTTGGTCCGTTTTTGGATAAGAGCAACTTCGCTCTCTAGCATCAGCCATGCACTTGCCTTTGATGTTGGGTTCAGTTTATGTGGCTGACAAGGACTGTGGTTAACGCTTGCAAATACTGTGGAAACAAACTCTGTCTGCCTCTTCCAGAGGTGCACATCCTTCAGAGTCTGCAGAACCTAGCTCCAGGATAGTCTATGCACCCTACCTCCATGGCCACACAACAGTCTGAGTACGGACCATGAGTCCTTGAAGCTTGGGTGCCCGCCCTGGAAGGAAGTTTGGACAGAAATGACCCCAGCTGTACTCAGACATGAGAGAAGACAACTTGTTTATGATACAGGGAATAGGAACCACGCCAGAGGACAATGGAGAGAATAGAGTAACCAGAGGGAAACAGTGTGTCTTGCCAACTTTTTTTCTACTTCTAGGCGGACGGTCTTCTTCAAAGCCACTTCCTGTCAAGGTCACAGTGATAGGAAGCAGATCCTGCCCCACCCCTGCATGCCACAGACACTCAGACCTTATATTAATAGGACATTATCAGCTCAGGTGCCAGGCTCTGTGACGCACGAGGGCACAAAACTGTGGCACTTGTTGTGCCCAAATCCCAGAGCTCTGAGTATGGGCAAGAAAGTTTTAGTGAGCTCTTTTTCAAGGAAGGCTGTGTAATGTCTTCAAGCCAGGGAACAAGCTCTTTTTCAAGGAAGGCTGGCTCCTGGCGAATGGTCAAGGAGTGATTTCATGGTTCCCTCTACCTTGGGCTATAAGGGATGGGGATAAAGAAGGACTATTAGCAACGTGGAATATGTTATAAGGATGAGAAGGAAGGAAAGGTCTCCTTAGCAACTCTTACTCTCTGCTAGTTTTTAAATTTCTCCACTGAGCACATTTGTGCCAGGTCAGAATATTTAGACAGCTGTTAGGTCATGCTGGGGATGTGCTTCAGTTCATCCATTTACCAACTATTGAGCTAATGCCTAGCGCCCAGCCACCAGGGAGTATGCGAGCACACAGGAAGGTGTGTACACTAGCTCCACTAGCACTGGGCCTGGAGAGGTAGAGATGTCTGAAATAAAATGGGCACATTGTAGCAATTAGATAAACAGGGACGGGTATTCTATGCCATGAGAACAGCATATGCAAAGGCTGATAGGTGAGTGAGAGCATGAATTTTCAGGGAAAAAAAGGGTTCACTGTCGGGAGCCAATCAACAGCTGCTGCTTGACACAGTCACAGCAAAGAAGATCAACAGCTGCTGCTTGACACGGTCACAGCAAAGAAGATCAACAGCTGCTGCTTGACACGGTCACAGCAAAGAAGATCAACAGCTGCTGCTTGACAGTCACAGCAAAGAAGAGGCGCAACGATACTTCCCTATTTTAACATTTTGAATTAATTTGGTTTTATATCCCCCATTTTCTGGAAGTGTGCGATTACTTATGGCACAGGGAGAACAGCACCGTGCTTTCCCTGCAGGTTCGCAGTGATTTCTCTGGAAATGAGACAGAGGGTGTGAGTTCCACAGAAAAGCCTATAAACCCCTTTGCCTGGATCCATAGACATAGGAGGCTGGCTATAACATCCCTCGAAAAGGGCTAAGTCTTTGGGAAAATTCCCTCCTATAAATCATACTAGAGAAAATTAGATTGTGACTTATGAATAGGTAGGAAACAGTAACTATACACAAAAGCACCTTTCAGCCTTCACCTAATTCATCACTTCACCTCCCTAGCCTTTTCATATAATAGACTAGAAGAACTTTCCTTTCCTCTTGCATACCTGACCTGCAGGTGTTGGAACACTCTGAGAAAAATAAAGTTAGAACTTAACTAGTATATGAATATAGTAGACAAATAAAATTTGACTAGACAATAGACCCTTAGGTATGGTAGAGTTATTAATCAATACTGACCTTTTAGAAGCTTGTACAAAAACCATTGTTGCTGTTTTTAAGTTATTGTATAACTGTACTTAGAATGGATTACCACCTGATTTATAGCTTATAGAAATGTAGTAACCATTGCCTGGAATATTTATCCATATTGAAGCAAAAATAACTATTAATCAATGTATTCTGCGTAACATGTAATTGTAACTGAGTGTATAAAAATAAAGCTATACTAGCCATTGGCAGAGATGCTTGGTGGTTAATGCTAAAGAATTTGGCTCTCTTACTCATTTTGTGCCAACGCCATCTTTTCCTGTGAGACCCCTGGATTCCCCCTGGGCCAGACCCCGGCAGTTCACAGTGACTGGAGCATAAAACATAAAAGTGGGAGCAGTACGGATGAGAATGGAGAGAAGGGAAGGTTCACACGTGCCCGGCAGTTCACATCAGCTGAGTACTGCTACGAATTCAATATTTTGTGGGGGGTTTTTTGTTTTTATTTATTGATTTTTAAAGAAACAGAGGAAGGGAGAGGGACAGAGAGAGAGAGAGAAACATTGATTTGTTGTTCCACTATCTATGCACTAGTTGGTTGATTCCTGTATGTGCCCTGACCGGACATGCCTGCAACTTTAGCATTTGGGGATGACATTCCAACCAGCTGAGTTACCTGGCTGAGCAAACACTTTGTTTTATGTATATGGTTTCACTTACTATTCACAGCAACCTGAGGAAGTAGTTACTATTCTTTTCTCCAGTTTTAAAGATAAGGAAAGTGTGGCTTAGTGAATTTATATGACTTGTCTGTGATCATTGTTCTGTAGTTAATTAATGAGAGCATCAGAATTTGAACCTGGGAAGTATGTCACCAAAGCAACCCTTGGGATTAAGTGATAGAATTAAATGGCAAAATTTACAGATGTGGAATTGCTGGTCAAAACCAAATGTTTATTAAGCCCACTGAGCCACAATGCTTTATGATGTGGTTAAAAGGATTGCTAATATTAGCATTTAGTTATATAACTCATCCCTTTCTTCCTTCAGTAGTGAAGTCACCATATATATATCACGTACCTACCATGTGCTAACAACACTGTTAGACACTGGGAATAAACCAGTAAGCAAAGCATAACAAACATTCTTGCCTTCATGGCATCTGCATTTCTAATGAGGAGAGTCAGACAGTTAAAATCATAAAAATACAATAAACAGAATTAGGGTTTCTTTTTACAAACAGAATTCTTTAATTTTAATATCATTAAATACATCCATCATTTTTTGTATAATCAATTTAAGAATATTTTTCCTAACTTAAAGTCT
Source organism: Rhynchonycteris naso (assembly GCA_037038555.1). Lineage (NCBI taxonomy): Eukaryota > Metazoa > Chordata > Mammalia > Chiroptera > Emballonuridae > Rhynchonycteris > Rhynchonycteris naso. The sequence goes on from CM073003.1 coordinate 19,739,914, forward strand.
AAAAGATATTTATTTTCTACTAGAGTTATTTCCAACTATTTTATTTTTTAAAAAGTTTAAATTTACAGAAATATCGTAAGAACAGTGCAAATGACATTAGTATTCTCTTCAGCTAAATTCAGCTAGATTTAGGAATTGGCAATATTTTATCATATATAAAAATTATTACTACTACTGCTAGTATTATTTTTCTGAACTATTTGAAAGTGGCTGACATTAAACACTTTACCCTTAAATTGTTTAGCATGTGTTTCCCACAAGCTTCTAATAACCACGGTGTATCTGCAGTTCCCAAGGAATGTTATGCTGACACTGTTTTATTATGCAAATGCATTTCATATTCTAATTTTTCTAGTTGTATCAATAATGTCACATATGCAGTGGGACAAAAGTAGGTTTGTAGCTGAGTACACAGAGTTTACTCCTGTGTTTTTATTTATTAATTGTTGTATTATTTTCTATACAAACATCTGTAAACTACTTTTGCCCCACCCTGTGTAAATATATGTATATATGGATTTAGAGCCCAATCAGGTATCACTTGTTGCATTTACTTGTCATGATCGTTTAGGCTTCTTTAATCTAATACCCTAGCCTCTATTTTGTCTTATATGATGACAATTTTTAATAATCCAGACCAATTGTTCTGCAGAATGTTTCTCTATATGGATTTTTCTGTTTTGTCTGTTTGGATTCAAGCTCATACTTGTTCCAGATCTTACTGACAGTCATAGATCCATGATAAAAGTTCTCACCTATTCTGGGACTTCTATTAAAAACTCAAGTTCCAGCCCTGATTTCTGCCATAGGTATCCACTCTGTTGTTATTTCCTTTAGTGAAGACTTAATACACGAACAACTGGATTCAGCTCCTTAACGTAGCTATTTCTTTAGACTGTTGTTCATGATACTTATTCACACGTTTTCTTTTCTGGGTAGAGCTCTTCAGAATTTTTACTATAATTTTAAAATATTAAAACTACTCAGTAAAAAAAATATCATGCGTGACCTGTGGTGGTGCAGTGGATAAAGCGTCGACCTGGGAACACTGAGGTCGCCAGTTCAAAACCCTGCACTGGTCTGGTCAAGGCACATATGGGAGTTGGTGCTTCCAGCTCCTCCCCTCTTTCTCTCTTTCTCTCTCTTTCTCTCACTCTGTGTCTCCTCTCTAAAAAAAATTGAATAAAATAAAATAAAATAATTGTTTAAAAATATATATATATCATAAGATCTTATTTCCAAGAATGGAGAGTTGTTATCTCTGAATATATTTGCAGAGTTAGATTTTTTCAAATATAATTCTAATTAAATGACAAAAATAATACAAATAACAGCAACAAATTGCTTCCATACAAGAATCCAGGTTTTTCACTTTTCATTTATTCCGGGGAGTCTTAGGGATGGGGGAAGATAAATATTTGCTTGCTTATTTAATGTTTAAAAGGCACAAGTACACTGAGTTGTACTTATAGGAAGATAATTTTAAAAATGACCTTAGAGAGTACTTAAGCTTATTTTCTCATTGTATATGTAATTAAAATTGTATATGCCTCACAGCTAGTTAACTTTAAACTAAGACTGGGAACTAGATTTCTTGACTCCGGTTCAGATTCTCCCTGAATGTTATACAACCTCTCCTTGATTTGAGGCCAGTTTCTCCTTACTCATGTATCTGGCTCAGTAACTATAGTCCAGGTAATATCTCTATCTGTTCCAAGTCATCTGGGGAGGAGAGGAGAGTGCATTAGAAAACAAAAAAGTAAACAAACAAACACCCAAAACAATTACAGAAAGATTTTGTTTGAGTCATACTTTGGAATCTTTTTTAAACTAAGAGAAGAGCAGAGCACAGGCCAGGCATGTCCACCTTCCCGCATACTTAAGGATTAATCATTCATTCCATCTTTGCCAGATTCTGTCATTAGTCTGGGCACTGCCCAGAGTCCAGTGCCCTTGAGAGCTCTTCTGTCAATAGCTTCCAAGGTTTCATATACAAACAACAATCAGATGGAAAGACAATAGCCTTATCTTTTCACTCTCTTTCCACTTTCCTATGAAAGAGCCCCACTGTAGGTTTTTTTGTTGTTGTTGTTGTTGTTTTTATTCATTTAAATTCTTATTGTGAAATACTTCAAATATTAAAAACGAGAACAGAGAATAGTGTAATATACCCACTACTGAATTTAAAGGACTCTTAATATTTTGCCATATTTGCTTCAAGACTTTTAAAGTATATAAAAAAGATACTCTCAGGGCTTGGTTTCATTCCCTTCCCTTCCTCCTTTCCCTCTTCCTCTTAAGAGGTAATTAATAATATTTTAAAATTTTCTCCATTGAGGTCTTCCATGTGTTTACCTGTCAGTGTTATTCTCATTTGTATATTATAATTATTGTTGTTATTGTGCATGGACTTCATTATACCTCTTTTGTTTTAAAGCTAGAGAAAGGTATTTTTAAAATTGATTGTAGAGAGAGAGGAAGGGAAGAGAGAAAGAGTGATATCAGTTTGTTATTCTACTTACTTATGCATTCATTGGTTGAATCGTGTCTGTGCCCTAACTACTATAGTAATTGAACCCACAACCTTGGCATGTTAGGACAATGCTCTAACCCAGTGGTCGGCAGACTCATTCGTCAACAGAGCCAAATATCAACAGTACAATTGAAATTTCCTTTGGGAGCCAAATCTTTTAAACTTAGACTATATAGGCAGGTACATTCCTTATCAAGGTAGCGCCCGCACGTGGTATTATGTGGAAGAGTCAGGCTCACGGGGCCAAAAAGCTGCATGTGGCTTGCAAGCCGTGGTTTGCTGACCAGGGTACTAACCAACTGAGCTACCTGACCAAGGCTTGTTTTTGTTTTAAATTTAGGATATATTAGCTTTTTGGTGACTGCAGTAACAAATGACCACAGACTTGGATATTATATATATATAAAAAAAGAAATTTTCTCTTTTACAGTTCTGGAGACCAAAAGTAGGAAACCAAGACATCAGCAGGGCTGAGCTCCTTACCCAGGCTCTAGGGGAAAGTTCCCCCTGCCTCTGTCAGTTTCGGACGGTTGCCCACATTCTTTGGTTTGAGACAGCATCACTCCAATCTCTGCGTCTGTTGCCTTCACTGCCTTCTCCTTTTCTGTATGTGGTAAAGTCCCCTTTTGACTAGCTCGTGGGACACTTGTGATTGTACTTAGAACCCATCCACATAACCCAAGATCCTTAACTCAATCACATCTTCAAACTCTCTACTACTCGCTGGTTCCAAGAATTGAGACATGGACACCTTAAAAGGCAATTTCACCTTCTACAGGAGTTATATTTAAATGTATAACATTACAGACACTCGGCTCTAAATTGTCCTAATGAAGTATAGAGCTGACCAGTATATAGCACGAACCATCGAGCACTTTAAGACCACGCACACACATCTTATTTTTATTACGTTTTATTCCTACACTTTTAAATAAACAAACCTTGTTTTATATTTAATAGTTAATAATATTGCCATCTGTTGTCAACTTTTGTTACTATTGTTCCTTATATCCTTGGTTCACTTTTTTCTTGCTGATATATTTTGTAGATCTTTTAGTGAGAATCTGTGGCTGGTTCATTCTCTTGTTCATCTTATATCTGAAAAGACCTTTATTTTGCCTTCACTCTTTAAGGATTCCTTTTGGAGCACAAAATCCTGTTTGCTGTCATATTCCATCAATACCTAAAAATATCACTCCATTGTCACCTAGTGTAGCCGACAATGTTCAATTCTTTGTGGGTGATGTGCCCTTTGTTTCTGGTACATTGTTAAATTCTGTTTTGGTTTATTTCAGTTCTTTGTTTAGATTTATTTCAATTTACAAATACTTTTTTCATAGGCCATACAAGAATCACATATTTTTTTAATTTGGGAAAATTCTTCTCAATTATTTCTTCAAATACTGCCTCCTCACCATTTCCTACATTCTATTCTGTTCTAGAATGCTTAATAGACTTAAAAGTGAACCAAAGGATGGGCCTTCTCTATCTATTCTCTCTGTTTAACACCTGCTATCTACTTATTTGTTTATCTCATTGTGAATTTTATGCTAAACTGAATTTTGTGCTTAATTCTCATTAGACTTATTTCAGTTTTCCAATCTTCCAATTTACAAATTTTTCTCTTCAACAGTCTACTCATGATTTAGTTATAAGCAGAATTCAGGTGTGTTTAAGAGCTGGGGCTCTGTTGCCAGCCTATCTAGATTCCACTTCACTTCTACTATTTATTAGCTAATGGGTTTGAACAAATTACTAGCTTCTCTGGAGCTCAGTTTTCCCATCTGTAAAATGGAAATAATAGTACTTACTTCATACTTTATGAATATTAGGTGAGCCAATATATGTAAAGCACTTAAAATAGTTTTTAACACACATGGTAAGGCTCACTAAATATTAACTATTATTAACATTTAATTATATTTATTATTTATATCTAAAATTAGTTCAAAGCTTTTTTAAAGAATTAATTTTTATATCCTTCCATTTTAAATTGCTGCCTTTAAAAATAATTGTTATTTTTAATACAAATTGCATCTTTATCTTTTTGAACATCATAAACATATTTACTTTTAAGTGTTTTTATATTTTTTATCTTATTAAATTTATTGGGATAGCATTGTGCACAACTCAACAAACCATCCTCTGCCCACCACACTGTGCACTTTCTGCCCCTGGTAGCAACTCTTTCTGTCCCCATTTTTCCCACCTCTGCCCATTTCCGTCTAGCCTGTCCCGCTCTTTCCTCTGTCTACGTGTTATATGTATATATATTTCTTTTGGCTAATCCCTTCCCCTTCTTTCATCCAGTGCCCCTAACCCCCTCCCCTCTGACAGCTGTCAGTTGTTCTGTTTTTATTTTGTTCATCAGATTCCACATATAAGTGAGATCATATGGTATTTGTTTTACTCTGGCTGGTTTATTTTACTTAGCATAATAATCTCCAGGTCCATCTATGCTGTCACAAAAGGTAATATTTCTTTCCTTATAATAGTCATGTTGTATTTTATTGTGGAGATCTACCACAACTTTCTTATCCACTCATCTACTGATGGGCCCTTGAGCTGTTTTCAGATCTTGGCTATTGTAAATAACACTACAATGAATTCAGAATTCTTAAGATATTTTCGCAGGAGTGGAATCACTGGGTCAAAGGCAGTTAGTTCTATTTTGTTTTCTGAGGAAGCTCCATACTGTTCTCCACAGTGACTACACAACAGTACACGAGGGTTCTCTTTTCTTCACACCCTCACCAACACCTGTTGCATGTTGATATTTTAAAAATTGATTTTGAGATAGAAACTGAGGGAGCAAGAAGAAAGGAGAGAGAAGGGTTGCTTCACTTTAGTTGTTCATCAATTGTTTCTCATACATGCTTTGACAGGGGGGCTCAAGCTGATCCCTTAAACCAGTGACCCCTTGCTCAAGTCAGTGACCTTGGGCTCAAACCAGCAACCTAGGGATCATGTCCATGATTCCATGCTCCAGCCAGTGACTTGTGCTCGAACTGGAGACCTTGAGGTTTCGAACCAGGGACCTCAGCATTCCAGGCTGACACACTATGTATTGTGCCACCACTGCTCAGACTGGTTTTTGTTGACTTATTGAGAAATTCTGGCAGGTATGAGGTGATATCTCATCATGGTTTTAATTTGCATCTCTTTGTTGATTAGTGACATTGAACCTTTTTTTCTTATGTCTATTGGCCATCTGTATGTCCTGTTTGGAGAAGTGTCTATTCAGGTTCATTGCCTTGTGTATGTGACAGAGAGTAAGAGAGAGGGATAGATAGGAACAGGCAGACAGAAAGGCAGAGAGATGAGAACCATCAATTCTTCGTTGCGGCACCTTATTCATTAATTGCTTTCTCATATGTGCCTTGACCAAGGGGGTTACAGCAGACCAAGTGACCCCTTGCTCAAGCCAGTGACCTTAGGCTCAAGCCGGTGAGCCTTGCTCAAACCAGATGAGCCCACGCTCAAGTCAGAGACCTCAGGGTGTAGAACCGGAGTCCTCCATGTTCCAGTCCAACGCTCTATTCACTGCCCCATCGCCTGGTGAGGCCCGTTGCCCATTTTTTTAATTTAATTGTTTGTCTTTGTGGTGTTGAGTTGTACCCGTTCTTTATAAATTTTGGATATTAACTCCTCGTCAGATATATTGGTAGAATATGTTCTCCCATTCAGTGGGTAGTCTTTCTATTTCATTGTTTCTTTTGCTGTGCAAAAGTTTTTTGGTTTGATATCATCCTATTTGTTTACCTTTTCTTTGTTTTGCTTGCCCAAGAAGATATCTCAGAAAAAAACATTGCTATGAAAAATGTCTGGGATTTTATTGCTTATTTTCTTCTAAGATTTTTATGTTTTTCTGACTTACATTTAGGTCTTTTGTTCATTTTGAGTCTATTCTTGTATATTGTGTAAGTTGGTGGTCTAGTTTCATTTTTTGCATGTATGTGTCCAATTTTCTCAACATTATTTATTGAAGAGACTGTCTTTACTCCATTGTATACTCATGCCTCCTTTGTCAATTATTAATTGGCTATAAAGCATGGGTTTATTTCTGAGCTCTCTTTTCTGTCCCATAAGTATTTTTCATATTATTCCATAGACTGAATTTCATCTGAAGAGATTTCTTATTCTAATTTTTGGTGTGTCGGCTATTTCATTAAACGTATAGGTTTGGGGATATAAAATAACAGGTTTGTTTTGAGTGTGAGATTTTTTTGCTGTCTCTCCAAACAAATCTCTTTCTGTCTAACAGGTGTGTGATTGCCTCCATCAGGCCTTCCATATCCAAATAAGAAACAGATCTTTAAATAAAATTTCGAGGTTAATTTATACCCTGGATTGATACTGGAAGATATCAAAGATAGTGTCACAGAACCAATCCTTAGTTGTGAGCTATGCAATAAATAAAAGAATATATTATATTTTATGAAATCAAGGATGTCACTGATTAGGGAATGTAGTGTTGCCCTATGTATCAGTTAAGGAAAAGAAAACTGCCAATTACATCTTGCCGTATGCTCACACATAATTTTTATTTTATACTTATGAAAGAATTCTTTTAACATAAAAGTTCATTTGTATTATGTATTATTCCATACATGCATAAAACTCAATGAGTAAGACATTTCCAGAATATTTTCACCTTTTTTGATTCAGACACTGATGTCCACATTTTTTCACATTGCACTGGTCTCTGCCAATTTGAGCATGAGTGATGCCACATTTCTTAAAATGTCTTCAAGGTTTCCTTCACACTTCTGGCCCTCATTCTTCTAGCTATGGAGCTTATGATATGTCAGGAAAACCAACTTAAAACACCTGCTGGCAAACAGAAATCCTGAGAAGCTTTCAGATTTTAGAGATAGTGAAGTGTGAATACATTCATATCATAGAATTGATTTTTTAATAAGTGGCAATGACTGCCTGACCAGGCGGTGACGCAGTGGATAGAGCATTGGACTGGGATGCGGAAAGACCCAGGTTTGAGACTCCGAGCTCGCCACCTTGAGCGCGGGTCCATCTGGCTTGAGCAAAAGCTCCCCAGCTTGGACCCAAGGTCGCTGGCTCCAGCAAGGGGTTGCTCAGTCTACTGAAGGCCTGTGGTCAAGGCACATGTGAGAAAGCAATCAATGAACAACTAAGGAGTCACAATGGCAACAAAAACCTAATGATTGATGCTTCTCACCTCTGTCCGTTCCTGCCTGTCTGTCCCTATCTATCCCTCTCTCTGACTCCCTCTCTCTGTCCCTGTTTAAAAAAAAAAAAAAAAGTGGTAATGACTGATTTGTATTTATATTTGAAATAAGGTATTAACACAACCTGAGACATTTTCACTTACAGTGAAGGGAGAGGCATGCTAGAATTCCCACCACTGCTTCAAGGAGTATCCATGATGCTGGGGGGCACAGGCTTACAAACTGTTACTGACCCTTCCAGTTCTGGGACCCAAACCAAGGTCCCTCTGTCCATTGCTGTTTTCACTAACAGAACAAAACTGAGTTTTATAAAGCAGAGTAAAATATTTATTCTTTGATCAAGGAATGAAGAAAAGTGAGCTCATGTTCTAATGGCACCTTCTCCCCAGATGGGAAGGAGGCTTCTTTATTTATAGACTGGCATGGAGCAATTAAATTCTTTTAGCCATGCATAGCTTTATTCTGTTGCACTTGGCCCCTTTGCACACAGTCCTTTTTGTACACCTGCCTCATCACCATCTTGGTTTTTGTGTTCAACACCTGGTCCTTGTGCTCAGCTCTCTTCATTTTCTGTTCTGGAATATATTTCAACTCCTATAAGCAGTCACAGTTCATGACATAGTTTTAGGTACGGAGAAATTTTAGTGTCTTTTAGATAATAGCTTGGTGAACAAACCACTTAGTAGCATTATCCCCTTGAACAAACTAAGTTCTCCATAGCTCAGTCCTCTTCCCTGTAGGGTTGTTACAGAATTAAATCCCTTGACCAATCGTAGCAAAGTGGATAGAGCGTTGACTTGGGACTCCGAGGTCCCAGCTTCAAAACCCCAAGGTTGCTGGCTTGAGTTCAGACTCACCAGCTTGAGTGCAGGGTCACTGGCTTGAGTATGGGGTTGCCAGTTTGAGTGTGGGATCATAGACATGACCCCATAGTCACTGGCTTGAATTCAAAGGTCGCTGGCTTGAGCCCAAGGTCACTGGTTTGAGCAAGGGGTCACTGGCTCAGCTTGAGCCCCCCAGTCAAGGCATGTATGAGAAGCAATCAATGAACAACTAAAGTGACACAACTACAAGTTGATGCTTCCCATCTCTCTCCCTTCCTGTCTCTTGCTAAAGAGAGAGAGAGAGAGAGAATTAAAGCAGCTAATATATGCAAAACATCTTCAACCATTTGTCATGGGTGCCAATTCAACATCAAGAGGAATTCCCAATTTAGGGTGTGGTGAAAAAGGAAACTTTATTCAATGCAGTGATACAGCATGACTGTCAGGCAGACCTGAGGCCAGACCTCTCTTCAGCTAAGCAGCTCAGCTCCTCTCAACAATAACATGCTTTGCTCTGGTGAGCCAACCATGGTCTACTCTCCTCTGGTGAGCCATCTAGGAATTTCTTAGGAAACAGCCTTTGGTGGAAAGCGCACTCTCTGGGGCCAAAGGGAAACTGGCTTATAAGGACAGAAGTCCCCACCCCTAGTTCCTGATTGGTCCATCCTAATATAAATAAGAACAACAAATCTTTTCAGTTTGATTGGTCCAAAAGACACTGTCCTGATTGATCAGAAAAGAGCCATTCTGATTCATCAGAGCGGTGCAGTTCAAATTAAAAGGGGAAAGCCTTAATCCTATTCGTTGAAATAAGATTCCAGGAAACCTTTATAAGGGCTGGGTCAAATAATACAAACATCTGTGTGAGAGGCCCTTGTGCAGAAGTGGCTGCTAAGCTTTGCCTTTTTTGGTTTGAGCCCATTAGCCACTAGGTCCACTTCTTTGTAGGTGTATTTCTTTATTCCCCCTCAGGGTTCACAGCACCTAAAGCAGTGTGACTTTCATGACTTCCCTTCCTCCTAATCCTACACTTTTCTAATTGCCCACTTCAAAGTTCACTTGTTTCCTACTTCCTTTCACTAATAGAGAAGATCCCCACCCCAATCCTTGGCTTCTACTGTGAGCTTGGTTCAGGACAGCTACCTCAATTTCCCCCCACCCCTGCTCCTTCAACTCAAATACGGCTTGTTTTCAGTCGGCTTTTTCTGGCAGGATCTCAGCTCTGTCCACAGTGTCTGTTTCCAGTCTCAGAGCCCATCCCTTCATCCCTGTTCACTTTTCAGCTTCTGGGCCATAGAAATATTAGGTTTATGAGCTCAGATATATCTTTTTGGTTTTCTTTTTTTATGTTTTACTTGTGTTGAATATAGACAAGGCACATTAAACATTTAAAGAGCTTACTTGAACAAAAATTGACCCAAATTGGGCATGGACAAACCAGAAGTTTTTAGGAGCAACTCATTGGAAGAAGTTAGGGAAAGATTTTTCTAGAGAAAAGGAAGGAGCTTGACCTGTGGTGGCGTGGTGGATAGGGCATTGACTTGGAATGCTGAGGTCACTGGTTCAAAACCCTGGGCTTGCCTGGTCAAGGCACATACAACAAGCAATCAGGGAACAACTAAAGTGAAGCAACTATGACTTGCTACTTCTAGTTCTCTCCCCTGCTCTCTCTGTAAAATCAATAAATAAAATTTTTAAAAAAGAAAGAAAGAAAAGGAAGGAAATATTTGATGGTGGTAGCTGAAACATTTGCATTATTTGGAAAAGACTGGCTGGTTGGTTATGGTTAGTAGTCCTTAGGTATTGATTTCTTAACTTTGAGGCATTAACGGGCTTAGGTTTTGCTTTGTTTTTATTGGCTGTTAAGGTATTAGAGCTGCCCCAATCTAATAGTCTCCTTGCTTGGTTTAACACCAGTAATTGCCATATCTTTTGTCTGGAGGGGGTGATTAAAGCACGGATGCTTTGCTTCACTTTGGCTGGAGTTTCTAATCATGTTTACACATATCTGCCTCCATCAGTAGGGCTTACGCTTTCTTCATCTTGATGTCTAGTCCAGTACCAGACACAGGCTTGCCACATGTTGGAAAGAAACAAAATCGACTAGATAAATGAAACAATTATTATTATTTCAAAACTCATTTTTAAAGGTTTGGTATTTTTGTTTGTTTAATTTGGGACTGTAAGTTTCTGTTCTTGTTCTTTTCTATGAGACTTAGGGTCAAAGTTATACATTTTTGTTTGCTTTTTTTAAGCAAATATTTTTTTAAATTTTCTATAGTTTTAAACCTATAGAAAAATTGAGCCATGTAAAGAACTCCAGCTCCTCCTTCTTTTAGAGTTTCTATTTACTACCTTATCTCAATAAACACACACACATACACACACATTGACATGATGCCCCATTACGTCTAAATACTAATGTGTAACCTATGGCTAAGACCACCTTATTATACAAGACAGATTAACAGGAGAAAAGAAATAATTATGTATTGTAGTGAAAGAAAAATTTTCCCCTAATCTTATAGGTTCTGTTGGTTAGTCTATAATTAAATTGATATAAGACAGACTAACAGGAGAAAAACAAATTTTATTTTATACAGATGACTATAAACAAAAAGAGTTGGCTAAGTCTTCCTTAATAAAGATTTATTGGGGGAGAAAAGAAAGGATTGCAATTTGGTACATGTTGCCATGGTAAAACACGTTCAAGACCCTGGGGATATACGGAATATAAATTCTTATGTAGAGGGGATGAGGGAATTGGCGGTGGGCTATGATAACCATAGAGTTCTAATAGGGCTTTTGCGACTGACACAGGACATGAGAGTCCCCCTACAGGCCCTCCTGATTGAAACTGTTTTTGATCATTAGCATAGATTTGAAGAAGTTTTAAAACAGTATTTTGACATAAATGAAGTTAATGATGACACCTCGATGCTTTTTCATTTAGCTTTCGTTGAGTTGAACAATAGGTTAAAAACAAATTACAACTAATTGGCCATCATGCAAACTTATGATTTACTAAATCATGCTGAGTAGTTCTCTTGAGCTTCCCAAAAAGATACAAAGAAGAAAGCTACACACTCCTAAGTCCCCAAATTTAGGCAACTCAAATAATAAACCTACAACTATAGCAATTGACAGCTAAATCCACCTTTCAAGATCCCCAAAGCAAACTACAAATCAAAGAAGCTTGTGATTATTGTAAAAAGCCTGGACATTGGGAGTGGGGGTGGGGAGATTGTTTAAAGCTCAAAAAGGCAATTACAAGGCCAACAGCCTATAAAACTTACAAATCTCCCTCAAGATTTTGACCTAAATTTTCTCAGCAATAAGACTGCTTCAAAGATCCAAAAGGGATTTTTTCCCCATGTTCCTCACTAATTCTTTAAGAGAAACTATTGGGAATGCAATAACTAAGGCCCTAGTACATACCCCATCAGCCTCAACATTGCCCTTCCTTGGAATACTAAAACCATGAAAATGGTGGGAGCTTGCAATCAACCCATGACTGTCTCTAAACACCTTCCAACTCCTTTTCAACTTAGGCTTATTTAAAAACCCACTGACTTTTTTTGGTTTCTTCTGCCCCTATTCATCTCCTAGGATAAGGTGACCAGATTTTAAAAGTGGTAAAGCGGGACACCATTGATGGGGGGGAGGAGGCTCTTGATTAAAAATTTGGTCTATATGGAGCAAAAAAATTTTTCATAGAATGCAAAAATAGTATTGTAATATATTTTTTTAAATTTCAACATAAGTACAATTTACAAATATAATACATTAAAAATTATTGTGTATAGTATTATTTTATTCTTTGGCATATTTCTCATTTGAGTGAATATTTCTTAGTAGATTGCTGTCATTTTTTAAAAGGTCATGAAATTTTTCACAAGAATTTGTTAAATTATATTTGACACATAAAATGACTTTCAAAGTCTCAACACTTAATCATGAATTTTCTGATGTCCACACTTTATTTACCGTAGAAAAAACATGTTCAGTCTCAGCATTAGTTCCTAGTAAAGACGCACATATTCCACAATTTTAGTGCATTATTGTATGAAACATGGTTTGTTTCAAAATGATGAAATATTTCTAACCATTTGTTCTCTATTGTGATTTTTGCTGATGCCCAAGATTTAACCTTTTCCTTATCAGTATATTTTTTTAATAATGATACCTCATTAAAAAGATCATTTTTGGAAATATTACTATATGGGAAATTTTGAGTGAGTCGGGGGTCCCAAAACTGATGCTGGAACTGCACGAGTGGGTGGGAGCAGGCAGTGCTGCCGGCGCGCTCGCACATGAGCGATCATGCACGCTCCCCAGTTGCGCACACTCCCCACCTGGACTCATCCTTGCGGTGGCCGCGCACCCCGTGTCCTGCCCCACTGCCCTCTGGAGACCAAGCAGCTTGTGCCTCCCGGAGCCAGGAGCCGCACGCTGGCATCCAGGACATGGGCCTATGGGTAATTAGGGGACTTGACAGCTGCCACCTCAGCAGGTATGTCCCGCCTGAAGTTCTTTGTTTTGGGGCCCCACATGGGGCAGCCAGCTCTTGCAGCAGTGCGGGCGCTTCCAGGTAGAGGCAGGGTCTCCCCGCCGAAAACTGTATATTCCCTTCCCATTCTCCTGCTGTTCGCTAGCTTTTCATGCATTCTTTCCAAAAATTGGGATGCGAGACAAATTGTTAAAAATCAGGACTGTGCCTGACAAGGCGGTGGCGCAGTGGATAGAGCGTTGGACTGGGATGCAGAAGACCCAGGTTCAAGACCCCAAGCTCACCAGCTTGAGCGTGGGCCCCTCTGGCTTGAGCAAAAGCTCGGCAGCTTGGACCCAAGGTCGCTGGCTCCAGCAAGGGGTTACTCAGTCTGCTGAAGGCCCACGGTCAAGGCACATGTGAGAAAGCAATCAATGAACAACTAAGGTGTCGTAACGACAATGAAAAACTAATGATTGATGCTTCTCACCTCTCTCTGTTCCTGTCTGTCTGTCCCTATCTATCCCTCTCTCTGACTCTCTCTCTGTCCCTGTAAAAAAAAAAAAATCAGGACTGTCCCGCCAAAAGCGGGACATCTGGTCACCTTGTCCTAGGATGAGATTTCCTTAAATCTTACAAATCTCATATTTTTTTCTCTAAAGGAAGGGAATATTATTGCATCTTGAGTTTGAAAATAATGATCTGCTAGAAGACATATACATAGTTCCTTTGAAAACTAACAACAAAGGGACATAGGATATCTAAAGAAAAACTTCAGCTCCATGAAACTCAGGTTAAATATGTAGTTACTGATAATGGTCTTAGCTTGCATTTTGATAGAATCCACAGATTTTTAAATTTTCTTATCCCCAAGACTGAAATGCACTCAGGAGATTCTTAGGTTCTGGCTGATATTGTAGAAATGGAATTCCTAATTTTCTGCTATGGCTCAACATTTACACTCTTTTCTCAAGGCTGACCCGACAGAACCCCTCACATGGAAAGAGGAATCCCATAAAACCTCCAAAGAATTAAAAGGTAGTCTTTATTATCTGTCTCCTTTAAGACATCCTAATTATCAATTGCCTTTTTCCTTTTTGTCTGTGGAAGAGACAGAAATGCCTTAGGTGTCTTGACTCAACAACATGGAAGCCAATGTAGACCCATTAGATACTATAGTCACCAATTAGATCAAAGGTCTCCCTCCCTGCATGATAACTGTTACCACCACTGCCAAGTTACTACAGCATTTAAAAGAGATAATAGCCCTGACTGGTTGGCTTAGTGGTAGAGCTCCAGCCCAGCATGTGGATGTCCTGGGTTTGATTCCCAGACAGAGCACACAGTAGAAGCGCCCATCTGCTTCTCCACCCATCTTCCTCTCACTTCTCTCTCTCTCTCTTCCCCTCCTACGGCCATGGCTCAAATGGAGCAAGTTGGTCCAGGCCCTGAGGATGGCTCCATAGCCTCTGCCTCAGGTGCTAAGAAGAGCTTGGTTGCTGAGCAATGGAGCAATACCCCAGATAGGCAGAGTATCACCCCCTAGTGGGCTCCCTGGGTGGATCACGGTTGGGGCACATGTGGGAGTCTGCCTCTGCCTCCCCTCCTCTCACTAAATTTAAAAAAAAAAAAAGAAAAGGAGATTTTCACCTCTGAGAGTGTATGGAACCCACTAAACCCCAGTTCAGGACAGACACTTCCCTGAGGTCTTTGGCATCTGCCTCAACACATAGCCATTGCTGTCGTGAGCCCAGACAGCTAAAAGGCTGTTTTGTGCAAAAGGCACTAGAACCACAGTGCTTGGAGACTAGCTTAAAGTTTGAGACCTGCCAAAAATATTATTGGCTTCAAAATATGCTGAGAAAGCTACAAATCAAAATGGGAATCAATATTTAATTCAATGTCCACATATGCATGTTAACTCCATTAAATGCTGACATTAGTACTTATAAAAATCTCATTCCATTTAACCAGAATATCAAGTTAGATTTTTTTTTTCAGTTTACAAGAATTCCTGAAAGTGCATGAGTGCCAAGACATCCGTTCACATCAGTTTAATTACTCACAAAAACCCAAAAGTAGTAATATACTTATACTTGAAATTTAAATAAAGGCTTATACTTAATGTAGATTCAGGGTATGTACATTGAAATGTTTTCATAATATAGGGTGGGAGTTACACAAATAAGAGTTTGAAGTCTCTACCACAGTGGTTCTTAACCTGGGTTCTATCGAACCCTAGGGGTTCGATGAGTCGGTCTCAGGGGTTCAGAGAAGCCTCTGCCGCGGAGGCCAGAATAAAGTAATACCGTAATTTGTTGTGAGTTCATGCACTTTGTTGGTTTTGTTCTTTGAGCAAGGTGATGTTCATGCACGGCTCATTTTGTGCACCAGTAAAAAAACATATATCTATGTCTTGAATTTGGGGAAAAAAATCATATTTTATTTATCACTAAAGAAAGGTTCGGTGAATGCGCATATGAAACTGGTGGGTTCAGTACCTCAAAAAAGGTAAGAACCACTGCTTTACCAGGTCCTAACATGATCTTGCGAACTGGCCAGTTGACTTTAAAAACAACCAAAGTTCATTTTTTTAAATGTATTTTTAATTTTAATTAACATGCAATATTATGTTAGTTTTAGGTGTGTGACATAGTAATTAGACATTTATGCAGTTTACTAAGTGATCATCACAATAAGTCTGGTACCCACCTGGGACTGGATATAGTTATTACAAGATTATTGACTATATTCCCTATGCTGTGCTTCACATCCCTGTGACTTCTTCGGTAACTACCAGTTTGTACTGCTTACTCCCCTTCCCTTTTTTTGTCCATCCTCCTCACCCCCTCTCATCTGGCTTTTATCAGTTTGTTCTTGTATCTATGAGTTTTTTTCTGCTTTGTTTCGTTTGTCCCTTTGTTTGTTTTTAAGGTTCCACATATAAATGAAATCATACAGTATTCATCTCTGACTTACTTCGCACAACACAGTGCCCTCTAGGTCTACCCATGTTGTGGCAAATGGCAAAATTTCATTCTTTTTTATGGCTGAGTAATATCGCACAATATACACATACGTTTTCCTTTTCCATTCATCTATGTGTGGACAAATAGGTTGCTTCCATATCTTGGCTTTTGGGAAAATGCTGCAGTGAACATATGGGTGCATATATTTTTTCAAATAAGTGCTTTTTATTTTTTCAGATGAACACACAGAAGCATGATTGCTGGATTATGTGGTGGTTCTATTTTTAATTTTTTCAGGAATCTTCATTCTGTTTTCCATAGCTGCTATGCCAGTCTGCAAAATCAGATCTATTTTCTATGCAGTCATTCCCTTCTAGCCTGCTCATTTGTCCTTGAGTATGGTTCTCCTCTTCACTACCTCTCTCACTGAATTAGATCCTAAATGGCCTGGCAGAGATTTGACCCTACCCTGAGGCAGTTCGTATATTATTGTCAGGTTTAGAAATAAGTCACAGACTAATGAAATGACTTACCCAAAAGTTCACAGCTAATAAATAGAAGAGAGGTCAAGACTGGAACCCATGTCTCCTGACTCCAATATTCATTTCCCTCTTATTTTTCCCTTCAGAGTTCCTTGCAACATTCATTTTACTCATATGCTAAAAGCCATTGTTGGTGGCAGGAAAAGTACACCATGCAATTGTCCTATTCTGCAGGAACATGGTTCTACACCATTGGCCAAGGGCTTACTCTTAGAACTGTGCTTTGAGAAAAAAAAAAGAAGGAGAATAAGAAAGGCTACATAGGGAAGGAAAGGGTGGGGGGAGAGCTTAAATGAAGAAGCACATATGGCAACAAAACCCCCAAACCAAAACTACTTTATACTGTTGCTTTGGGCCAGCTCTCCTGCTAACAACATCCTCAGTGGAGTTCCAGTCAGAAGTTGGAGTGTGGAAACCAGAGCAGTTTTCTGTGACTGATCCTGAGAGTCAAGAAAGACAGAATGTTAGAGACAACCTTGATTGCCTTTAGGAAAGTTGTGTTTTTTCTCCAACCCTGTTCCCAGAAAAGGATCTGCTCTTGGTCACTTACACAATCCAAGTCAGTAAATGACCTCCCGGAGGGACATATGCATTACAGCTGGCTTCTGCTTGCTACATGATGTGGAGCTGAATGCTGGCTCACTTTTACAAATCATCCAGGCTTCATTGTGCGTCTTTCTATTTACTCACACTCCCCTGCTTTCCCATTGAGATTTGGCCTTAATTTTTTATTGTAAAAGTATTTCTATTTTAATGGATGTCAGCACTTTTTGTTGTTAGTGTATAATTTATTAAGTTGAGAAATAACTATGTCCCTAAAACTGAGAAATGCTTATTTTCCCTAAGGCATTTTCACCTCTTAAATCACACCACTTAGTCATACAGTCCTGGCCCATTCAACTAATAGAAGAGAGCTATCTTGCCCAGCCCCCACACCTCCCAAAGTGGCTGCAGAAGCACCTCATTCATGGGAAGTATTTTCCAGAGCTCGAAGCAAAGAACAAAATACCCTGTCGGTCTGTGTGCTTGGAAACAGAGAATAATCAAGCCAAAAAGCAGGAGAATAAGAAACCCCCTCTAAGAATGTAAAGGTAAACAAAAGTCTTCTCCTTTTCAATATTTTGATAGGGAAAACTGAATTAATTCCAAATGTCAAGAAGTTGTTTACTTTGCCTTCATGTTAGTTCTCTGATGGTTCTGCCAACTCTCCCTTCTCTGGACTCCCTGTTGAAAATGCTCCCCTAGCCCATCCAGTTCTGGTCCTGGTCCTATCTCTCCAACATTCCTGTGGGAGAGTCTCTCTTGTCCACCGGAAGAGTATCAGGAACAGCTTCCCAAGCTCAGCTGTGTGACTCTCTGCCTTGAGTGTGCCTTTCGTCTGGAGGCCATTGTGGCTGGATCAGAAGTGCTGAGTCCTACCCAGTCAGGAGAGCAGACCTGCCAATTCCCGTTGCCCTGCAGTAACTTGGGAGTCTCCTCATCCTTCACTGCCCTGCAGTAACCCCCTCCAGCTCTCTGTGTCAGGCAGAAATCAGAGCTGTCAGGGAAACGATCACTTCTGTCTTTAGTGAAGATGATACAAAGATAGGATACTGAAAAGACCATTAAGCAATTTTCTTAGAAGAGCATGGTCCAGTGACCTAGTTTAGGAACTCAGAGCCTGGTGCTCTTTAAAGGTCTTATTTTTCATAACTCCAGTCCCTTTGGCCGTATTTCCTCCTTGCAGCAAGCTCAGCAAAGATTAAACACAGCTGGTTGTCATTATTTCTTCCACCCGGCACTCTTCACATAATTGAAAACAGCCACTTCAGACTTCCCTGCCTCGGATGAAATAATGCCAAATCTATAAATATTTTCTCTATGTTCCATGTTCCAACTGTAATCATTTTCAATGTGAACATCTCATTTGGGGACTTAAAAATCAATGTCTTTCTTCAGGGACAAATATTCAAATTAGGTGATGTTATTATTATTTCTTTTTAACAAATGATGTATTCATATGTACAAAATGTAAAAGGTGTACAGGGAATGCAGTGCAAAGGCAGTCCTCCTCCTGCCTCTGTTTCTCGGCAGCCCAGCTCCCTTACCCAGAATCAGTTACTGTTACTGGTTTCTGAGGGTCTTCGCAGAAATGGTTGATGCATTTAAAAACTTATATGATTCTATATATCCCCCCACACAGGTGATAAAAAACATATACAGTTCTGTAATTATGTCCCTTAACAAATTTTGGAAGATTTCCCAAGTCAGTACATATGAGGCTACTTTTTGAAATGACAGCATACAGCAATATGGTAATACAGAATAATGTATTTAACCCTTTGCTAAATTCAGTGGTTTTAAATATTGTGTTATTACAGACAATGCTGTAATTAATATTTGTGTGCGTATATTACTTCACACATGTAAGAATTTATACATAGGATAAGAATGGTCTTGCTGGACCAAAGCATGTATTAACTTTTAATTGTGAAATGTATATTATATTGCCTGATATATTCTCCCACCTAAAGCGTAAGAGAATCACTTTCCTTGGCATTGTTTTTATTAAACTTTATTCTTTTTTTAACCATTGTTTTATTTTTCAATTATAGTTGACGTACAATATTATATTAGTTTCAGGTGTACACCCCAGTGATTAGACAATATTTTACTAAGTGACCATCCTGATAAATCTTGCACCCATCTGACACCATATTATTGACTATATTCCCATGACTGTTACATCCCCATAACTATTCTCTAAAAATCCATTTGTACTTTTTAATCATTTCACATGTTTCACCCATCCCCCCAAACACCTCTCCCATCTGGCAACCATCAAAATGTTCTCTGTATCTAGGAATCAGTTTCTGTTTTGCTTGTTCATTTATTTTGTGTTTTTAGATTCAATTATTGTTAGATATGTATCTTTTGCCATTTTATTTTTCACATAGTTTATCTTTTTTTCTTCTTTTTGTTCTTAAAGAGGATCCTTTAATATTTCATTTAGTACTGGTTTAATAGTGATGAACTCCTTTACCTTTTTCTTGTCTCGGAAGCTATCTGTCTGTCCTTTATTCTAAATGAGAGCTTTGCTGGGTAGAGTAATCTTGACTGTAGGTCCTTGCTTTTCATAACTTTTAATACTTCTTGCCAATCCCTTCTGGCTTGTAGAATTTCTGTTGGGAAGTCAACTGATAGTCTTATGGGAGCTCTCCTGTAGGTAACTAACTGCCTTTCTCTTGCTTTTAAGATTCTCTCTTTGTCTTTAACCTTTGCATTTTATTTTTTTATTCAGTGAGAGGAGGGAAGGAAGAAACAGACTTTTGCGTGCACCCTGACCGAGATCCACCTGGCAAGCCCACTAGAAGGCAATGCTCTGCCCATCTGGGGCGTTGCTCTGTTGCTCAGCAACCAACCTCTTCTTAGCACCTGAGGCAAAGGCCGTGGAGCCATCCTCAGTGCCCCAGGCCAACTCACTCCAAGCAAGCCATGGCTGCAGGAAGGGAAGAGAAAGAGAGAGAAACGAGAGGAATAGGGGTGGAGAAGCAGATGGGTGCTTCTCCTTTGTGCCCTGACCAGAAATCTAACCCAGGACATCTACACACCAGTCTGACCCTCTACCACTGAGCCAGGGATGCATTTTAATTATGATGTGTCTTGGTGTGGACCTCTTTGAGTCCATCTTGTTTGGGACTCTGTGCTTTCTGGATTTATATGTCTAGTTCCTCCACAAGGTTAGGTAAGTTTTCTGTCATTATTTTTTCAAAAAGTTTTTTCAATTGTAACTTTTATTCTATTTTTTCTTTTTATTGAAAGGGACCTGCTCCAGCTGCAGGAAAAGCTTCTCTGTCTTGGAGATCTGTGATGAGGTGGAGGACTCCTTCTTCAATAATCATATCAAGGGCAATGACCCCAAAAGGGAGGTGGGCCATGGTACGAACTTCTCTTTTCACCATTGGACAGTCTACTCTTACTCAGCAGCCAGAGCCTTCTCCTGTCCAGCTCTTAGCATGTATCTCAGGGATCTCCAAATTCAACAAAAGCAAAGTGGGGAGGGTTCATAGCAACACACCCACTTCGAAGTGGTCCATATTAGCCACAGGATTGTTGCAATTCAGTCTTGTTTCTGTTGTCTCCAAGATTGCCTATATAACCTTACAATCCAACGGACAGGAATCATGATGCATTTGGAGATCTTGAGTTAGAAATACAGAGGCTCAAACCCACATACCCTCCATGGCTCTGTGGCTCCCCTTTGCCCACTCCCACAGACTCTCTCCCCAGCCAGGTGTCAGTGAAATGGCAAGTATTAACTAAATATTTTTGTCATCTCTGGAGTTGGTCATATAGTTTTTCACTTTTGATCCATTATTGTGAATTTACTGAGATTTTCTGATATTGAGACATTCTTGAATCCTCAAAATAAGCTTATGAAGTCAACTGTTCATTGGTTGTGGTGTTTTGAGGAAGAAAATCTCTAAAAATCATTTCTGCTATGAAAACTGTATTCGATTTAGATTTTTCTATTCATTGTTGGGTTTTTAATGATTTATATCTTTCTAGAAAATTATCTATTTCATCCAGGTTCTCAAATTTATTTATATGGTGTTTAGCAAAGTAGTCTCTTGTAATTATTTATGATAATTTAAATTTCCTGTAAATCTATGGTTATTTCCCTAATATTCTTTCTTATCTTCTGAATTTATGAGTTTTCCTTTTTATATGATTAGTTCAGCTTATCATATGCTCATTTAGTCATTTTTAAAGACCTAACTTTAGGATTTATTAGGTCTATTATTTTTTGTTTGTTTTTCTGCTTATTTTTTGTGTTTATCTTTATGTGGGTTTATTTTGTTTCTGTATCAGTTAGATTTATTTATTCTATTATATTTTTAATTTCTTAAGTATATGTTTCATTATTTCTTATTTATAGGTGTTTGGACCTATAAGCACTGTTTTAGCTGAATTTTCTAAATATGTATATATAATTTTTAATTTTATTATTTTTTAGGATTCTGTCATGGAGATTTTATTTTTTCTTAAAATCAAGACTTGGCCCTGGTCCATTGGCTCAGTGGATAGAGCATCCGCCCAGCGTGCAAACATCCTGGGTTCAATCCCTGGTCAGGGCACTTATGAGAAGCAACTATCTGCTTCTCTCCTCCTCCTTGTCCCCCTTATCTATCTCGTCCCCTCTCACAGCCAGTGGCTCAGTTAATTCAAGCACCAACACCAGATGGGGTCCAGTGGATCTCGGTTAGAGCATATGTGAGAATCTGTCTCTTTATGTCCCCTCCTCTCACATAAAAAAAATTTTTTTTAAAGTCAAGACTTCTGTGAGAAAGCTTTTGTTTATCACCTCCTTGGTGTGAGTTTTGTTTCTTTTCTAGTTTTGCTATTCATTACTGATTTATTGTACTGTGATCATGACTGGCTATCTCATGTCCACTTTTTGAAATTTATCAAGGTTTTATTAGTGGCCTAGTATTTATGGCTAATTATTTTTATTATCATTTTTCCCATCTTATTTACTCTTTTTTTTAAAATTGAAGTTTATTAAGGTGACACTAGTTAACATAACTATACAGGTTTCAGGTGCCCAATTCTACAACACATCTCTGTACACCATATTGTGTGTTCACCCCCCAAAGTCAAGTCTTTGTCTGTCATATGGTCAATTACTTTTATAATGTTTCCTGGACACTTGAAAAGATGCCTTTTCTATTTCAAAGAGAAAATTACAGAGATAATAGTAAGAATGGCCTCATCTTATTATTAGTTAGGCCTTTTAATTCCACTACTTAACCACTGACCAGTTGAATATTCATTGGCTAAAAAGTAATTTAAAGTCATTGATAAAATTTTTTATTTATTATGGAGTTTGCTGTGCGAGTACTGATGGTGTATTGTTTGATATATTAGCAACTGTTAGATTTTTATTTAAAATGGTACATTTTGTTATTACAAAACATCTTTGTTTCACTTACTGTCTTTGGCTATGAAAATAATTTGGTCTACTAGCTCATGACTCCTGCTTTGTGTTTTTAATTGTGTGTTATGCATTTACCAACTCTTTAATTATCACCATTATTGAGTTACTTTGTCTTAAATATTTCTCCAGCATACTGCACAAAGTTGAATTTTACTTTGTGATCATGCTGAGTTATTCTCTTTTAATATGTGAATGTGTATCATTCATCTTTACAGAAATTATAACATGTAACACAGACTTCCAGTTAATTTTTTTAAGTTTCTGTCAAAAATATTCAAACTTTTACATTGTAAAAAGAATGTTGGTCAGTTTTCAAATTTTTACCCCAGAGTAGTGAAGAACAATATTGATGTATTTGAATATAAGAATGTTGAAATTCCTCTTCAGTTTTCTCATCTTTATTGTCTCACACAGCTTCTGTGGTTCAGAAATTTGGAAGCAAATTAGCTGGGTGGTCCTGGCTCCAAGATGTCAGCTGGAGCTGCAGTTTGAGGATTTGCTTCCCAAATGGCTCCCTCACATGGACATGAGTTGATGCTGACTATGGACAGGAGGTCAGTGTTTCTTGCCACGCTTACTTCTTCATAGGACAACATAAGTGTCTTCATGCCAAGACATTGATTCTGGCTTAAGAATCAGTTTTTAAAATGAAATCTTGAATATTTTCTTATCATCTACTTGGAATTATGTCTTACCTATATATTACAGGTCTTTAGATTATATGTTACCCTGAAACTGTTCAATGGTATATCCAAAAATTAATTGAATTCTGAATTTTGAAAGAAATAATGGAAACTTACATCAAAAATACTAACCTTCAAAGGGCTCAAATATGATAGAAAGTCAGATTTCCAAAACAATGGCATGTATAACTACATAAAATCACAGTGTCAGAACTGCTGAGCCTTCACTTATTCCAAACCTGTAACTTTACAAAAGAGGAAAGTTGGGCCCAGAGGAAATGAAGTGACTGGTCCAAGAGCACACAGAGCAGAAAGGAATCTAGAGCTAAGTCTCCTACTAGTCCAGTCTTTTTTGCTATATTATCTCTCCATTTATTTAAACATAGAAAAAGGTAAAAAAATATTTTAGAAGTTGTTTATTTCTTCTCAAAAAATGAAATCAAATTATAGTTATTTCAAGGCAAAAATAAAAAGAGGTGGATAAATTCTATCTGACTCTTTTCATATTATTTTAAATGCATACAGATGTAGGCAAGGTTGTTGAAATAAAGTTTCTTTAATCTCTGAAGTTCCATTACTAATTTGTAGACTCTTAATGCCCATTGCAAACTCCTCCTTGGACCAATCATCCTGAAATCTCATAACCCTGATCAAGTTTTTGCCTTGCTGACAATTCTATTTTAAATAGGCGATATTCCTGCTTTCCAGAAATCCTTAAGGACTTAAAATAGTAAATAAATAAGAATGCTTTATATTTTAAAAAGTAGTATATCATCAGTTCATTTTCAGAAAATCAATTTGAAGAAGTTATAAATATGGTACTTTAAAATAGTTTAAACAATTTTCTTGAGATGTTAAAGTACTAAAAAGCTTTATATATTTGAACCCATGCCATGCCTGCCTATTGGGTAACAAAATTTTAGAATGAGGAAATTTCAAATTAATACGCTTTTATAATCTTTTCAATATGTGCTCTACATTATGCCTGGTATTTTTTTTTTTTTTTTTTTTTTTTTTTACAGGGACAGAGAGAGAGTCAGAGAGAGGGATAGATAGGGACAGACAGAGACAGGAACAGAGAGAGATGAGAAGCATCAATCATTAGTATTTCGTTGCCGTTGCAACACCATAGTTGTTCATTGATTGCTTTCTCATATGTGCCTTGACCATGGGCCTTCAGCAGACCGAGTAACCCCTTGCTGGAGCCAGCGACCTTGGGTCCAAGCTGGCGCGCTTTTGCTCAAGCCAGATGGGCCTGCGCTCAAGCTGGTGAGCTTGGGGTCTCGAACCTGGGTCTTCCGCATCCCAGTCCAACGCTCTATCCAGGGCTCCACCGCCTGGTCAGGCATGCCTGGTATTTTTAAGAAGCAAAATGTAATACACCAAGTACTACAGGCACTGTTGACATTTAATAAATATCAGAGAATAAGATAATTTCTCCTAAAAGAATAATTTGGATTATTACCTTTTATAAGATTGCTCTCTTCCCAAAATGAACTCCTAAATATCCAAGATTCTGTAGGATCTT
Organism: Rhynchonycteris naso; assembly: GCA_037038555.1. Lineage (NCBI taxonomy): Eukaryota > Metazoa > Chordata > Mammalia > Chiroptera > Emballonuridae > Rhynchonycteris > Rhynchonycteris naso. The sequence goes on from CM073003.1 coordinate 19,764,666, forward strand.
AAAACTCTTAAGAAAACAATAAATTCAAATTTTAGTTTATACAGTTGTATGCTTTCCTTTATAAATTTTTTTTATTGAGCCTGACCAGGCAGTGGTGCAGTGAATAGAGCATTGGATTGGGATGCAGAGGACCCAGGTTTGAGACCCCGAGGTTGCCGGCTTAAGCACAGGTTCATCTGGTTTGAGCAAGGCTCACCAGCTTGAGTCCAACTGGGTCACTCACTCTACTGTAGCCCCCCAGTTAAGGCACATATGGGAAAGCAATCAATGAACAACTAAGGTGCCGCAAGGAAGAATTGATGCTTCTCATCTCTCTCCTTTTCTGCCTGTCTGTCCCTGTCTGTCCCTCTCTCTGTCTCTGTCACACACACACACAAAATTTTTTTCCATTAATTTAAGAGACAGAGAGAGAGAGAAAGGGAGAGAGACACACACACATCAATTCGTCTCACTTAGTTGTTTTATTAAGTTGTGTACTCTCTGATTGCTTCTTGTACATGACCTAACTGTGGGGGGAGGGTGTCTGCCATGTTGGGATGATTCTTTATCCACTGAGCCAACTGGCCAAGGCCTATAGGTGTATACTTTAAAATGCTGGGTTCTTTTAAAAAAAAATCTCTTCATAAAACCAGACAATTAGTATCTCTTGAGCACTGACTATCTACAAAGTACTACTGTCTTAGGCTAGGCAGAGAGAGAAGCTGATGCCGGTATGACTAGAACAGAGGTCCTAACTTTAAGAAGTTTGAAGTCCCCTAGAAGAGATAGGACATGTGAAGAAATATCTTTAGTGCATGGTAATTGGGATGTGTCAAAGGCCAGACAAAAACACAAGGATATGAGATTTCAGAAATAAATAATTAGAATGCAGAAGCAAACAAACCAAATTCCTATCTTTAAGGAGATTACATTCTGTTGGGAGAGACAAGTTATATACAAATAAACAATCTAGTCCACATCTATATTCATGTTTATCTGTGTGTGTATATGGTGTCAGGTACAGAGTAATTAGAGAGAGAATGACACTATTTTAGACAGAGTGTTCTGAGACAGCCTCTTCTAATAATGTGCTATTTGAGACTTGACAGAGGTGAGGAATTGAGCCAAGAGGGATAAATGTGGGGAGAAGACCATTCCAGGCAGGTGGGAAATAAGTTCCAGGGACATTTCAGTGTGGCCAGAACTCGGCGTTCTCATGGTGGGGGTGCTCACAAGAAGGTTGGTTAAGAGATGTGGCTGGAAATGTAACTGGTGTTAGGTCACCACTCCCTGATGCCAAGGGCTTTGAAAGTCCTTGAAAAGACTCTAGTTTTGCTCTGAGTAAGAGGGCAACCACTAAAGAGCTTTGATTAAGTCAGGGGCATGATCTGACACAGGTTTCAGAAGGATCTTGCTGGTTGCCATGGAGATAAGTACAGAGGAAAGAAGCTCAGGTAGGGGATGTACTAGACCTTGAGCTGTGCAAGCAATTACCAAGCAAAAGTACTAAGCAGCTTTGAACAGGAAATTTATTCTCTGACAGTTCTGGAGAAGTCTGAAATCAGGATGACTGTAGGGTTGGTTCCTCCTGGAGGTCCTGAAGGAGGACAAATGTCATGCCTTTCTTTTAGCTTCCAGTTGCAGCCAGCAGTCCTGGGTGTTCTTCATACTGTAGACATACCACTCCAGTCTGCCTCCCTCTTCACCTGGCCTTTCTCTGTGTGTCTATGCTTATTTATACTTTTCTGTCTCTTATCAGGATGTTCAGGGCCCAAGAAAAGCTCATGTCAAGATCCTTAATTACATTGGTAAAGACCCTTGCTCCAAAGAAGGCACAGGCTGAGGTTCCGGGTGGGCATTTATTCAGAGGAGCCACCATTCAATCCACTTTGGGGTGTTTTGAGTAATTCAGACCAAGGGCATTAGAGTGACATGGGAAGAAGTCAGATTCTAGGGTCCTTGAGGACAAAGAAGGGTTGTGTAAGTCCAGGAGCCATGGCTGTCACAGCCACCTGGCCCATGAAGTTTTCCACTTAATTCAGACAGACGGTAATAAATCAACAGAGCCAAGAAATGGTGGGCCGTTTCCCTTTATTCTAGACTCGTACCAGCCAATGAGTAAAAACAAACACACAGGGCACTAAAACCCACTCACATGTTCTCCTGTTCCACAACCAGGAGTATCTTTCCGGTTTTTTTCTAAAATCAAAGGCTCCCACCTTTGTTCCTCTTTAGCTCCCCACCATCTTACTCCCTGCCTCCCCTGCAACTGCGTGGCCTCTCTGCCCTGCAACAACGTGGTCTCCTCCTCTTAAAACTTTTCCCTGGGACAACCCCTCCTTCAGCACACATTAGCATAACCAAGCCCCTTCCCAAGCAGGAAGGTAATCAGCCGCCCCACGTGGGCAGGGCCATTTTTAATAAAAGTGAGCAAAACCAAATAACACAAATGATACAAACTTATTTCCCAACAATGTGTATCTGGGTTCTCGTTGTTGTTTGTTTGTTTGAAGTTTTAAGCCCCAGAACAAGGCCTGGCACACATGAGGTGCTCCATAAATGTTTGCTGAAATACTCTGTTACACCCTCCACTCCTCAGAAGGCCACAGCAGGGAGGGCCAGGAAACCTCCTTGCTCACTGACGTGTGGTAGCCTAACTCAGGCCTCTTCCCTGGAAGGTCTCAACGAGGTTTTCTGTTCCTTTTCTAACCTCACATAACCCTGATTATCTGTTCTCAGGTGAGCTCTTCTGGTGTTAGTTTAGTTCTCTGCAACAGTACTTTATTCCAAGTCTCTGTCTGATTTATCAACTACCTGCAGAGAGAAAGTTGCATTTCCTATCTATGCCGTAGGCAAAACAAAAACAGCATCCTGTTGCTATAATCCCTCCACACTTGGCTTTAATAACTGTTGGCTGATTGTCTGAATGACCCAGAACAGCCAAGGAAACTAGAGACCTTTGACTTTCCTAGCTGCCCTTGTAACTACAGGTGTGTGTGTGGGGGGGGGGGGGGGTTGTCTACCATAAATAAATAGCTGTGTCTAATAATATGATTCTAGTTGTAGTCTGTGCTGAAGGTTCTGTCACTCTCGTTGTGCTTGCTCTGAATTGGGGAAGACGCCCATTCCATCAGTAGCCTGTGCTTTTAATTCAGTGTCACCATTCCCGGAGTTCCCCCTTATGAAGATGGTTCTCAGATTTGGCTGCACGTAGGAATCACCTGATGGAATTTTAACAAATAGGATGTAATGTTGGGGTCCCATCCTTAGAGATTCTGATTTAATGTATATGGGGTGTGGCTGGGTACTTGCATTTGTCAAATCTCCCCCAAATAACTAATATGCAGTAAAGTTTAAGAAGCATCATCTTTGTAGAGGCTCCAGCTACTATCAATTATTGATTCTGATGGGGCCTTTTGTCTCTTTAAACTTTTTGTTTGAAAAGAACAACAGTAAATGAGATAGATAATTCTAAGGGGAAATTCCCAGTGCCAAACCCACATGTTGCTTTAGAGTCAGGGTAGTCACAGGCAGATAGATCACAGTCAGGGATTAGAAAAAGAAATTTGCCCAAAAGTAACCTTCCCCTGCCAGCGCCAGCCCCCAACTTGAACTTTTACTGTTTTAACACCATTCTTCATGCTTAGTCAACAATAAGTGACTTGATATGTTTTCAGGAGAGATGGCCAATGCAAGGGTTAACTCTGCACAGCAACATCTTCTCTTCACAAACCTTAGAGAGTTCTTTTCAGTTATGATTTGTCTCTTAGGTGCTCTGACAATGGTCATTTCTATTTTTCCTCAAACATGTCATTGTTCTTTATTGGTTCCTAATGGTGCAGTAGGCACTTTGGTGTGTCAGCACAACTTCAGACTTTGTTGGGGAAAGGAAGGAAGGAGGGAAGAGCCTGGCCTGAGTCTGCCTGGGGAACACTGCGATCCATAAGCAGTAGGTGGAGGCTAACGTTGGGGTTTCAAGGTATCAAGATGCCCAGAAACGACGAAGCACCCTCTCAGCGGCTGCTTTCTGTTCACAATTCTACTTAGAGACAATCGAACACAGATTAACTAAGCAGGATATACATTAGCAATTTTTAAATATTCAGGAAATCATTCAGTACCCATTCTTGGTCTCTCCCTTCTTCTGTCTCTGTCTCCCTTGCCCTTTTCTCTCTCTTGATCTCCACACCCCCTCCTCTTGTGGTAGGAAGGTGGATAGACATGAGCAGAGCAAGGACAATGGGCCAGGTACAGAATGTCACCCAGGCAGAAAGCCTCAGGTGCCTGGCAACGGGCAAAACCTGAAAAGCAAGGACCCTGCCCCAGGGTGACCTTTCCTCCTTTCCTCTGTAGGATATCGCTGGCCGTGCAGTTTAGACCCCTTGATTTTATATTGCTGGTTATGCAGTTCAGACCCTCCCCTAAGCTTTCCTCCCCTGGCGTGTTGCTGGTCATGTGAGTTAGACCCCCTTAGAAGCGGAACCAACAAGAGGGCTGGAGCTTAACAATACCAGTGATGTTGTGGGGATATTGTCTATGCCTAATATAATGTGATTAAAAGGGCATTTCACCTCAGTGACATTCCTTCCAAAATCCCATAATCCAAATTCAGTCATGGGAAAAACACAAATTTAAATGCATGAGAATTCTATGGCATATCTGACCAGTATTCCTCAAGGCTGTCAAGGATCAAAAAATAACAAGGAAATACTGAGAAACTCACAGACCACAGGAGACACGACAAAGAAGTGAAATGTGGATCCAACATTAGATCATAGAACAGGAAGAAGAAAAACTTGTAAACTCCAAATAAACTCTGGAGTTAAAGTCACAGTAATATTCAATATATCAATAATGTTTTCCACTATTGATAATTGTACCATAGTAATGTAAGATGTTAAGGACTGGAAAAGCTGGGCGAAGGATATGCAGGAACTCTTTGTATTTTCTTTGTAACTTTTCCATAAACCTAAAAGTATTCCAAAATAATAAGCTTATTTAAAAAGTATACAAGAAAAACAATTTTCCAATTACATATAACTTTCTTCCCTTACAGAAAAAGAGAACTGTTTAAAGCACAAGTAAAAACAATGGAATGTGGGATTTGTAATATACAGTGTGTCCTTAAAGTCATGGTGCACTTTTGACCTGTGACCGGTCAAAAGTGCACCATGACTTTATGGACACATTGTATGTAGAAGTAAAATGTATGAGTACAATAGTCCAAATGCCTGAAGGAGAAATATTGCAGTAAACCTTTTTTTAAAAGACTTATATTGTATATGAAGCATTATACTATCACTTAAAATTAGACTAGGAAAAGTTAATTATGTATGCTATATACTTTACAGCAACCTCTAAAGCAGTGGTTCTTAACCTGGGTTCTATCAAACCCTAGGGGTTCGATGAGTCAGTCTCAGGGTTCGGAGAAGCCTCTGCCACGGAGGCCAGAATAAAGTAATACCGTAATTTGTTGTGAGTTCATGCACTTTGTTGGTTTTGTTCTTTGAGCAAGGTGATGTTCATGCACGGCTCATTTTGTGTGCCAGTAAAAAAAACATATACCTATGTCTTGAATTTGGGGGAAAAAATCATATTTTATTTATCACTAAATAAGGGTTCGGTGAATGCGCATATGAAACTGGTGGGTTCGGTACCTCAAAAAAGGTTAAGAACCACTGATCTAAAGTATTACAATAGTTATCCAAAAAGATAAACCTGAATTTTTAAAATAACTCAACCTAAAAGAAGGGAGAAAGAAAAAAGGAAAAGAACAAAGATGTATTAAATTGAAAACGGAGAATATGAGGATAGATTCAACCTCAATCATATCAATAACCACATTAAACATAAACGGTCAAACAACTCAATTAAAAGGTAAAGATCATCAGATTGGATAAAAAGCAAGACTCAGCTATAATCTGTTGAGATAAAATCTACTTTAAATTTAGACATGCAGATAAAGTAAAAGTAAAAGGATGAAAAAAGACACAGGTATGCCTCATTTCATTGCACTTGGCTTCATAGATACTGCATTTTACAAATTGAAGGTTGTGGCAACCCTGCATCAAGCAAGTTTATTGGTGCCATTTTTCCAAAAGTGTTTGTTCCCTTTGTGTCACATTTGGGCAACTTTAACAGTATTTCAAACTTTTTCATTATTATATTTGTTATGGTAATCTCTGATCAGTTATCTTTGAAAAAAATTTTTTTAAAGGAAGAGTCAATTGATATAACAAACTTCATCATTGTCTTATTTTAAAAACTAGCCACAGCCACCTACCTTCAGCAGTCCTCTCACCCTGATCAGTCAGCAGCCGTCAATATCAAGGCAAAAGCCTCCCCCAGCTCCCCCAGATTAAGTCTCATTAAAGTCTCAGATAATGAGTGGCAATTTTTTAGCAACAAATTATTTTTTTAATTAAGGTGTGTATATTGTTCTTTTATTAGACATAATGCTATGGCACCCTTAATAGACTATTGTATAGTCTATTATAATATAATCTAACATAACATTTACATGATATTTGCTTTATTTGCTTGTGATATTTGCTTTATTGTTGTAGTCTAGAACCAAACCCAAAATATTTCAGTGGTAGGCCTATATATGGTCAATGTATAGGTCAAAATAATATTTTTGTGTATGTATGCCAAATTATAATCCACCATTTACTTGAAAACTATTCTATACTGAATTGTTTTGTACTTTTATCAAAAATCAATTGATCATGTACATATGGTCTCTTATTTAAATCTCTTCTCTGTTTCATTAATCTATTTGACTTTTTAATACCAATATTACAGTCTAGATTACTGTAAACCTTATAATAAATCTTGACTCCGGTAGCAAAAGTCCTCTTTCTACTTTTTCAAAGTTGTTTTGGCTGTTTTTTGTCCTTTGCATTTTCATATGAATTTTGAAATAAGCTTATCAATTTCTAAAAAAAAAATCTTGCTGGGATTTAGATTGGAATTGCCTTGAATAGAACTGACATTGATACAATATTGAATCTTCTGGTCTATGAACATGATATATATTTAGGACTTCTTTATTTTCTGTCATTATTGTTTTGTAGTTATCAATATACAAGTCATGTTTCTTGTCACATTTATCTTAAGTATTTTATATTTTTAATGTTATTATAAGTGGTCATGTTTTTAAATTTCAGGTTGATACCAATTTTCTAATTCTAATTTTCTGAGTTTTTATCAGGAATAAATGTTGTCATTTTGAAATGCCTTTTCTGCTCGTGCTAAGATATTTTCTTTCTGAGTTGGTTAAAATGGTGAATTACATTGATTGACTGTTTCTTTTTTTTTTTCTTCTTCTTTTCCAAGTGAGAGGAGGAGTGATAGACTCCTGCATGCACCTTGACCAGGATCCACCCAGCAAACCCTTTCTGGGGCCAAGGCTCTGCCCATCTGGGACCATGTTGCAACCAAGCTACCTTTAGCAGCTGAGGTGGAGGCTCTATGGAGCCATCCTCAGTGACCGAGGCCAATGCACTTGAACCAGTGAAGCAATGGCTGTGGGGGGGGAAGAGAGACAGAGAGAGACAAAGAGGAGGGAGAGAGGTGGAGAAGCAGATGGGCACTTCTCCTGTGTGCCCTGACTGGGAATCAAACCTGAAACATCCACATGCTGGGCCTATGCTCCACCACTGAGCCAACCGATCAAGGCCGATTGATTTCTTTTTCTTTTTTTTTCAATTGATTTTTTAATGATAAACCAATCCTGCATTCCTGCAATAAACCCCACTGTGTCATGATACATTAAAAATTTTATATAATCTTGAATTCAAGTTGCTAAAAATTTGTTAATAACCTTTACATTTATATTTATAAGAGATATTAGTATGTAATTGTCTTGTTTCATAATATACTTGATTCTTACCAGAAATAAGTGAAATATGAAGTGTCTCCTCTTCTTCAGTTTTTATGAACTTTTATAATACTGGTTTTATTTGTTTCTTAAAGTTTCTACAGCTTGCTCATCCTCTTCACCTGATACAGAGAGAGAGATAACCTTACAAATAGATATTTTTCTTAATAAATATAAATATTTATACAAAAGGGTAACTTTTACTTGGTTTTCAGAGCTTCTCTTGAATATGCAGTTTTTAAAAAAATAACCATCTCAAGATAATCTTTATGCCAACCAGGCATATTTTGGGTGGCAAATTCTGCTTCCCTTCATAGCTATTTGGAGGCAATAAACATGTTCATTATATTGATCATTCTGGTGGGTTCCTTAAGATATAAGTAGTAATTAGTAGGATATTTATAGAATTAAATTTTATATACTTCTAATATAAGAGACATTACAAACCAATGATCTTACTTTACTTTCTGTCTTAAGAAAGTAAAAAACAGAAGGTCAAATTAACTCAAAATAAGTGTGTATATCTAGCTGTCTCTATCTATACTTTAAGATTTCTCACCTGACCTGTGGTGGCGCAGTGGTTAAAGCGTCGACCTGGGAACACTGAGGTCGCCAGTTCAAAACCCTGCACTGGTCTGGTCAAGGCACATATGGGAGTTGATGCTTCCAGCTCCTCTCTCTCTCTCTCTCTCTCTCTCTCTCTCTCTCTCTCTCTCTCTCACTCTGTGTCTCCTCTCTAAAATGAATAAAATAAAAATTTTTAAAAAAACTTAAAAAAAAAGATTTCTTTTAGCATGAGAGAGAGAGAGAGAGAGGACAGACAGACAGGAAGCGAGAAATGAGAAGCATCAACTCATAGTTGCAACACCTTAGTTGTTCATTGATTTCTTTCTCATATGTGCTTTGTGCCTTGAAGAGGGGGCACTCTCCAGCTGAGCCATGGACCCCTTGCTCAAGCCAGTGATCATGGGGTCATGTCTATGATCCCACTCTCAAACCGGGAACTCCATATTCAAGTTGGTGAGTCCATGCTCAAGCCAGATGAGCCTGTACTCAAGCCAGCAACCTAGGGGTTTTGAACCTGAGATCTCAGCATCCCAGGTCAACATTGTATCCACCACTTGATCAGGCTTTCTATACCTATTTTAAATTTTGTGTACTTGAAACATGTAAAGCTTATTTTTTGCCAATTATTACTGAATGGTGTTAAAAAGGATGTAGTAGCCAAATACAGTAGTTCTTTTTTTTATTGATTTTAATTTATTGTGTTTACATATATTCAAGTGTCCCACCGAATACACCCCCCCACCCCCGTGATCCCCTCAACATCCTCCTTGTCCTCCTTCCCCCAATGCTGTCCCCCTTCCCTCCAGGATTTGCTTTTCTGCTCTCTATCACGCTGTGTTATGTATATATAATTTCACCAATCTCTTTCCCTTCTCTGATCCCATCCTCTCATCCCCTTTTCCCTCTGTCCGCTTTCCTTCTGGTCCCTTTGATCCCGCCTCTGCCTCTATTCCATTCCTCAGTTCACATTGTTCTTTGGATTCCTAAAATAAATGAGGTCATATGATATTTTTCTTTCTCTGCCTGGCTTATTTCACTTGACATAATAGTTTCCAGGTCCATTCATGTTGTTGCAAAAGGTAAGATTTCCTTCTTTTTCATGGCCCCATAGTATTCCATTGTATATATGTACCAAAGCTTTTTAATCCACTCATCCACTGACTGACACTCGGCTGTTTCCTGATTTTGACTATTGTGAACAATGCTGCCATGAAAATGGGGGTGCATTTCTTCTTTTGAATCAGTGAGGTGGTGTTCTTGGGATATATTCCTAAAAGTGGAATGGCTGGGTCAAAAGGCAGTTCCATTTTTAATTTTTTGAGCAATCTCCATACTGTTTTCCACAGTGGCTGCACCAGTCTGCATTCCCACCAGCAGTGCAGGAGGATTCCCTTTTCTTCACATCTTTGCCAGCACTTACTATGTGTTGTTTTATCAATGAGCACCATTCTGACTGGTGTGAGCTGATATCTAATTGTGGTTTTAATTTGCATTTCTCTATTGATTAGTGATGTTGAACATTTCTTCATCTGCCTATTGACCATTTGTATGTTCTCTTTGGAGAAGTATCTATCCTTTCTTTTGCTCATTCTTTGATTGGATTGTTTATCTTCCTGGTGTTGAGTTTTACAAGTTCTTTATAAATTTTGGTTATTAACCCCTTATCAGACGTATTGTCGAATATGTTCTCCCATTGTGTGATTTGTCTTTTTATTTTGTTCATATTGTCTTTAGCTGTGCAAAAGCTTTTTAGTTTGATATAGTCCCATTTGTTTATCCTGTCCTTTATTTCCCTTGCCTGTGGAGATAAATCAGCAAATATATTGCTGCGAGAGATGTCGGAGAGCTTATGGCCTATGTTTTCTTCTAAGATGCTTATGGTTTCATGACTTACATTTAAATTTTTGTCCATTTTGAGTTTATTTTTGTGAATGGTGTAAGTTGATGGTCTAGTTTCATTTTTTTGCAGGTAGATGTCCAATTTTCCCAACACCATTTGTTTAACAGACTTTCTTTACTCCATTGCATGCTCTTACTCCCTTTGTCAAATATCAATTGTCCATAAAGGTGCATATTAATTTCTGGGTTCTCTGTTCTGTTCCATTGATCTATATGCCTGTTCTTATGCCAGTACCAAGCTGTTTTGAGTACAATGGCCTTGTAGTATAATGTGATATCAGGAAGTGTGAGCCTCCCATTTTATTCTTTTTTTTAAAAGATTGCTGAGGCTATTTGTGTTCTTTTATGGTTCTATATGAATTTTTAGAATATTTGTTTTATATCTTTAGAGTATGTCATTGGTATTTTAATAGGAATTGCATTGAATTTATAAATTGCTTTGGGTAATATAGACATTTTAATGATGTTTATTATTCCTAACCATGAACATGGTATATGCTTCCACTTGTTCATATCTTCCTTGATTTCTTTTATCAATGTTTTATAATTTTCTGAGTACAATTTTTTAACCTCCTTGGTTAAATTTACTCCTAGGTACTTTATTTCCTTAGTTGCAATAGTGGAGGGGATTGTTTTCTTAATTTCTCTTTCAGACAGTTCATTGTTGGTGTATAAAAATGCCTCTGGATTCTGGATATTAATTTTATATCCTACTACCTTGCTGAATTCACTTACAAGGTCCAGTAGTTTTCTGACTGAGACTTCAGGGTTTTCTATGTACAGTATCATATCATCAGCAAATAATGACAGTTTTACTTCTTCTTTTCCAATTTGGATGCCTTTTATTTCTTCTTCTTGTCTGATTGCTGTGGCTATGACTTCCAGAACTATGTTGAATAAGAGTGTTGAAAGGGGGCATCCCTGCCTTGTCCTGTTCTTAAGGGGATTGCTTTTAATTTTTGCCCATTGAGTACAATGTTGGCTGTGGGTTTGTTATTGATGGGCTTTATTATGTTGAGGTATGTTCCCTGTATTTCCATCTTGCTGAGAGTTTTGATCATAAATGGGTGCTGAATTTTATCAAATGCTTTTTCTGCATCTATTGATATTAATATGTGGTTTTTCTCTTTCATTTTGTTTATGTGATGAATCACATTGATTGATTTGTGAATATTGTACCAGCCTTGCCTTCCCAGAATAAATCCCACTTGATCATGATGTATGATTTTTTTCATGTATTGCTGGATCTGGTTTGCTAATATTTTGTTGAGAATTTTAGCATCCAAATTCATCAGGGATGTTGGCCTATAGTTTTCTTTCTTTGTATTGTTTTTGCCTGGTTTTGGAGTCTGAATTATGCTCACCTCATAAAAGGAGCTTGGAAGTCTACCCTCTTCTTGAATTTTTTGAAATAGCTTGAGAAAGAAAGGCATTAGTTCTTCTTTGAATATTTGGTAGAATTCGCCTGTGAAGCCATCTGGCCCAGAGCCTTTGTTTGTTGGGAGTTTTTTGATAACTGTTTCAACCTCATTTGTTGTAATCGGTCTGTTTAGGTTTTCTGATTCTTCCATATTGATTTTTGAAAGATTATATGTTTCAAGGAATTTGTCCATTTCACCTTCAGTGGTCGGCAAACTGCGACTTGTGAGCTACATGCAGCTCTTGGCCCCTTCGGTGTGGCTCTTTGGCTAGCTTAAGAGTACCCTAATTAAGTTAATAACAATGTAGCTACCTATGTAGTTTAAGTTTAAAAAATTTGGCTCTTGAAATTTCAATCGTTGTACTGCTGATATTTGGCTATGTTGACTAATGAGTTTGCTGACCACCAGGTTGTCTAATTTTTTGGCATTCAGAGTTCTTTATAGTATTTTTTTACAATCCTTTGTATTTCTGTTGTGTCAATTGTTACTTCTCCACTCCCATTTCTAATTTCATTTATTTGAGTCCTCTCTCTTTTTTTCTTGGTGAATCTGGTTAAAGCTTTATTAACCTTGTTTACCTTTTCAAAGAACCAGCTCTTGGTTTCATTGACCCTCTGTATTTTGTTTTTGCCTCTATGTCATTTATTTCCGCTCTGATCTTTATTATTTCCTTCTTCTACTTCCTCTGGGTTTTACTTGCTGTACTTTTTCTAGTCCTTTTAGAGGCAGGGTTAAGTTGTTTATTTGAGCTTTTTCTTGCTTCTTAAGTATGCCTGTAATGCTATGAACTTTCCTCTCAGGATTGCTTTTGCTGTGTTCCATAAATTTTGAGTTGTTGTATGTTTATTTTCATTTGTTTCAAGGAAATTTTTTATTTCTTCCTTGATCTCATTGCTAACCCATTTGTTATTTAATAACATGCTTTTTGATTTTCAAATGTTTGGATGTTTTTCAGTTTTTCTATTGTAGTTGATTTCTAGTTTCATGCCATTGTGATCAGAAAAGATGCTTGATATGATTTCAGTCTTCTTAAATTTGAGACTCATTTTGTGTACTAACAGGTTGTCCATCTTAGAGAATGTATCATGAGCACTTGAAAACAGTGTATATTCTTCTGCTTTATGGTGAAAGGTTCTAAAGGTACCTATTAAATCCAGTTGATCTAGGTGAAAGGTTCTGAAGGTACCTATTAAATCCAGTTGATCTAGTGTGTCCTTTAAGTCTGCTCTTTCTTTGCTAATTTTCTTTCTTGAGGATCTATCCAGTGGTGTTAGTGGGTATTGAAATTTCCTACTATTATAGTATTGCTGTTGATTTCGCCCTTTATGTCCATTAAAATCTGCTTTATGTATTTAGGTGCTCCTATATTAGGTGCATAGATATTTATCATGGTTATATCTTCCTGTTGGATTGCTCCCTTTATCATTATATAATGACCTTCTTTATCCCTTACTATATAGCCTTTGTTTTAAAGTCTATTTTATCAGATATAAGTATTGCTACCCCAGCTTTTATTTCATTTTCATTTACATGCAATATTTTTTTCCATCCCTTTACTTTCAGTCTATGTGTATCTTTTGTTTTGAGGTGGGTCTCTTGTAGACAGCATATTTACGGGTCCTTCTTTCTTATTCATGCTGCTACCCTATGTCTTTTTTTATGTGTGTGTGTATTTTTCTGAAGTGAAAAGTGGGGGGAGGCAGATGGACAGACACCAGCATTTGCCTGACCAGGATCCACCTGGCATGCCCACCAGGGATCAATGCTCAGCCCATCTGGGGCATTGCTACACTGCAACTGGAGCCATTCTGGCACCTGAGGTGGAGGCCATGGAGTCATCCTCAGTGCCTGCACCAGTTTTGCTTCAGTGGAGACTTGGCTGCAGGAGGGAAAGAGAGAGATAAAGCAAAAGGAGAGGGGGAAGGGTGGAGAAGAAGATGTGTGTGCCCTGGCCAGGAATTGAACCCAGAACTTCTACATGCCAGGCCAATACTCTACCACTGAGCTAACCGGCCAGGGCTTTACCCTATGTCTTTTGATTGGAGCATTTAATTCATTTACATTTAAGGTTATTATTGATATGTAGTTGTTTATTGACATTTTATTCTTTAATCTACATTCCTCTTTCACTATATTTTCCCCCCTTTGTCCTGTTTACAACAGGCCCCTTAACATTTCTTGCAGCTTTGGTCTGGTTGTAATGAGTTACTTGAATTTTTATTTTTGTCTGGGAAGCATTTTATTTCTCCTTCAATTTCAAATGATAGCCTTGCTGGATAAAAAAAGTCTTGGTTGTAGGTTATTGTTCTGCATTACTTTGAGTATTTCTTGCCATTCCCTTCTGGCCTCAAGTATTTCTGTTAAAAAGTTGAATGTCATTCTTATGGGGGCTCCTTTGTAGGTGATTGACTGCTTTTCTCTTGCAGCTTTTGGTATTCTTTATATCTTAGCTTTGGTATTTTAATTATGATGTATCTTGGTGTAGGTCTCTTTGGATTCCATTTTAATGGGATTCTCTGCACTTCTTGAACTTGTGTGACTTCTTCCTGCCTCAATTTACGAAGTTTTCAGCTATGATTTCTTCAGTCAGATTCTCTATCCCTTCTTCTTTCTCTTCTCCTTCAGGAACCCCTATTATGCAGATGCTGTTTCTCTTCCTGTTGTCACAGAGCTCTCTTAGAGTTTCCTCAGACTTTTTTTTTAATTAACTTTAATGGGGTGACACCAATAAATCAGGGTACATATGTAAAATGAAAACAACTCCAGATTATCTTATCATTCGATTGTGCTGCATACCCATTACCCAAAGTCAAATTGTTCTCTGTCACCTTCTATCTGGTTTTCCCTGTACCCCTCCCCTTCTCCCTATTCTACCCTCCCCTCCCTCCCCCCATCCCGTAACCACCACACTCTTGTCCATGTCTCATAGTCTCACTTTTATGTCCCACCTATGTATGAAATCATGCTGTTCTCGGGTTTTTTTATTTTCTGATTCACTTATTTCACTCCGTATAATGTTATCAAGGTACATCCATTTTGTTGTAAATGATTCGATGTCATCATTTCTTATGGCTGAATAATGTTCCATAGTATATATGTACCAAAGCTTTTTAATCCACTCGTCTTCTGACGGACACTTGGGCTGTTTCCAGATCTTCGCTATTGTGAACAATGCTGCCACGAACATGGGGGCGCATTTCTTCTTTTCGAACAGTGTTATGGTGTTCTTAGGGTATATTCCTAAAAGTGGGATAACCGGGTCAAAAGGCAGTTCAACTTTTAATTTTCTGAGGAATCTCCAAACTGTTTTCCACAGTGTCTACACCAGTCTGCATTCCCGCAAGCAGTGCAGAAGGGTTCCCTTTTCTCCACATCCTCGCCAGCACTTGTTCTGTGTTGTTTTGCTGATGAGTGCCACTCTGACTGGTGTGAGGTGATATCTCATTGTGGTTTTGATTTGCATTTCTCTAATGATTAGTGATGTTGAGCATTTTTTCATATGTCTTTTGGCCATCTGTATGTCTTCTTTGGAGAAATTTCTATTCATTTCTTTTGCCCATTTTTTGATTGGATTGTTTGTCTTCCTGTTGTTGAGTTTTACAAGTTCTTTATAAATTTTGGTTATTAACCCCTTATCAGACATGCTGTCGAATATGTTCTCCCATTGTGTGGTTTGTCTTTTTATTCTGTTCTCATTGTCTTTAGCTGTGCAAAAACTTTTTAGTTTGATATAGTCCCATTTGTTTATCTTGCCTTTTATTTCATTTGCCCGTGGAGATAAATGAAATATATTGCTGCTACAGATGTCGGAAAGCTTGCTGCCTATGTTTTCTTCTAAGATGCTTATAGTTTCACGGCTTATGTTTAAGTCTTTTATCCATTTTGAATTTGTTTTTGTGCATGGTGTAAGTTGATGGTCTAGTTTCATTTTTTTGCAGGTAGATGTTCAATTTTCCCAACACCATTTGTTAAAGAGGCTGTCTTTACTCCATTGCATGTTCTTTCCTCCTTTGTCAAATATCAGTTGTCCATAAAGCTGTGGGTTTATTTCTGGGTCCTCTGTTCTGTTCCATTGATCTATGTGCCTGTTCTTATGCCAGTACCAGGCTGTCTTGAGTATAATGGCCTTGTAGTAAACCTTGATATCCGGAAGAGTGATACCTCCTGCTTTATTTTTTCTTTTTAAGATTGCTGAGGCTATTCATGTTCTTTTTTGGTTCCATATAAATTTTTGGAATATGTCTTCTATATCTTTGAAGTATGTCATTGGTATTTTAATTGGTATTGCATTGAATTTATAAATTGCTTTGGGTAATATAGACATTTTAATAATGTTTATTCTTCCTAGCCATGAGCATGGAATATGCTCCCACTTATTTGTATCTTCCTTGATTTCTTTTATCAATGTTTTATAATTTTCCAAGTACAAGTCCTTAACCTCCTTGGTTAAATTTACTCCTAGGTATTTTATTTTTTTGGCTGCAATAGTGAAGGGGATTGTTTCCTTAATTTCTTTTGCTGACAGTTCATTGTTTGTATATGGAAATGCCTCTGATTTCTAAGTATTAATTTTGTATCCTGCCACCTTGCTGAATTCATTTATAAGGTCCAGTAGTTTTTTGACTGAGACTTTAGGGTTTTCTATATACAATATCATATCATCTGCAAATAGTGACAGTTTTACTTTTCTTTTCTAATTTGGATGCCTTTTATTTCTTCTTCTTGTCTGATTGCTGTAGCTAGGACTTCCAGAACTATGTTGAATAAAAGTGGTGAAAGTGGGCAACCCTGCCTGGTTCCTGATCTTAAGGGGATTGCTTTTAATTTTTGTCCATTTAGTATGATGTTTGCTGTGGGTTTGTCGTAGATGGCCTTTATCATGTTAAGGAATGTTCCTTGTATTCCAACTTTACTGAGAGTTTTGAGCATGAATGGGTGCTGGATTTTATCAAATGCCTTTTCTGCATCTATTGAAATTATCATGTGATTTTTGTCCTTCCTTTTGTTTATGTGATGAATCACATTGATTGATTTGCGAATATTGAACCAGCCTTGCCTCTCCAGAATAAATCCCACTTGATCATGGTGTATGATTTTTTTTCATATATTGCTGGATCCGGTTGGGTAATATTTTGTTGAGAATTTTAGCGTCTAAATTCATCAGGGATATAGGCCTATAATTTTCTTTCTTTGTGTTGTCTTTGCCCGGCTTTGGGATCAGAATTATGCTCGTCTCATAAAAGGAGTTTGGAAGTCTTCCTTCTAGAGTTTCCTCAGACTTTTTGATTCTCTTTTCTTTTTGCTGTTTTGCTTCCATGCTTACACTTATCTTGTCCTCTATATCACTGATTCGATTCTTCATCCAGCCTTCTTTTAATTCCTTCTAGAGTAGTCTTCATTTCTGATATTGTATTTGTCATTTCTGTCTGATTCTTTTTTATGATTTCAATGTCCTTTTTGATGCCATCTATCTCTTTGTTTAGGTGCTCATTTTGTCCATCTATTGTTGCTCTAAGATCCTTGAACATCCTAACAATCATTATTCTAAACTCTGCATCAGGTATCTTGTTTATTTCCATCTCATTCAGTTCTTTTTATGGGAATTTCTCTTGTTGAATCATTTGAATTGCATTTCTCTGACTTCCCATTTTGTCTCTGTATAGATTGCTCCTTTGGATGTGTTGTTTGTGTAGCTGAGTATAGGGTTGGTGTTGTCTGCCTCCAGCTTTCAGTTGTGTTGTTTCTAGGTCTTCTTGGGTTGGCTTCAGCTGTTTGTAATCCTCTGTGGGCTACTTGTCTGATGATACTGCTCTTTTTTGCTGTTTGTGACAGTGTTTTTTTTTTATACTTTAGCTGGGTCAAGTGTGAGGAGCCTTTTCTTAAGATATCACTCTAACTAGGGTTGTTAGGTCCTGAGCTGATGCTCTCCATATCTGGCTACTGGATCTACCAGCCCTGGACCTCCCTGGCCAGAACCTGGCACAGACCAGTGGGGGTCATTGCTTTTGATTCTCCCTTAGCAACCTTCTTGGAGCTACAGGTGATCCAGAATTTGTGGCTGCCTCTGCGGGGCCCTGATGCCATTGTAAATATTAGCTGCACTCCTAGTCTGGCTTTTATCTACTCTTGGCCAGTGTGTGTGGTCACTCTATTCCTGAAGTGTGGTCTTTCTGCCAGACTCCCTCTGCCTCCACCTCCTCCAGCACTTGGGCACTGGAGTGGGCTCACGGGCCACAGCTTGGGCTGCTCCATGAGTGTGGGGGACTCCTCACCTGGCTTGGCTCTGCTCTCCATGTGTGTGAGGGACGCCTCTTCAGGCTCTGCCCTCGCCTTCACTGTGCAGGCCACCGGGCTTTGCCCCCTGTGGGCGCACATGTTGTGTCTCCGGACTCTGTCCCTCACCATCACCACGTGGGCCGCCTGACTCCGCCCCCTTTGGGGACAGCCTCGCCCTGCAGGGTTCTGTCGCCTGCAGGCACGAGGAGGCCTCTCTGGGTTCCACCCTCCCACCCACCCCCCACCCACTCTGACCCCCGCTGCAGCTGCAGGACTACCTCTCTGAGCTCTGACCCCATCCACCACAGACCAAGTGCCAAGGCTGCTGCCACAGCCATGCCCTCCTGGCCTTTGGAGGGTACTCAGCAGGTTGGGGGGGGCATGTAGCCCAGACCTCAGCACTCAAAACCTGTGTCCCTGATGCACTCCCTGCTTCTAAGTGTCTCTCTGCACTGACTGGAGCAGGAGAGCCTCTGGTGGGCGGGCTAGTTGCTTCCCTTTGTTGGCTTGGTTTTCCCAGAAAGAATGGGCACTTTAGGTTTGGGGAGTGACTCGGTACAGAGGTCTGGGTGTCTGTCCCCCACAATCTCTCCCTGTGCCCCTGAGACTACACTCTCTTCTTGTACAGGTAAGTGGTTGTGAACGAGATTTTCTGTGCAGTCCCTGTAAGAAGACAGAGCCTGGGTCTGAGAGTTCTGTCTCCCTCTCGCAAACGGTAACCCGGCTCTTCTTTCAGCTAAATACTGTCTGTACACCTTCTCTAGTCTCTGGGGCTCCAGGCTGGGGTTCCGGTCCTGTGGCTGAGGACCGACAACTCTCCAGGCAACCCACCCCACTGTGAGAGAGCCTCCAGGCCGCCTTTTGCTCCTGGTAGTGGGGCAGCCCTTTCCGCGTCTCCACCTTTCCTACCAGCTCAGTGTGTTTCCTTCGGTGATGCTTGGTTATAGATTACTCTTAGTTTAGTTCAAAGTTGGTTTTTCAAGATAATTTTTCCTAAGTTAAGTTGTAATCCACTTTGGTTCTGGGAGGTGGGAGTTGTAACATCCGCCTACTCTGTCGCCATTTTCCCTCCTCTCCAAATACAGTAGTTTTTAACCGATTTACTATTAATAAAAATCCTATGAAACCAGACTGAGCAGCACACCGAGGCAGTCAGGAGGCGCGAGAGAACCAGTGGTGTCTGAGCTGACAGATATACTGTGGAGCCCCGCGGCCAGCCAGCGGGCGGGCAGGGCGCAGCCATGATCACATCAGCGGGGAAAAGCTGAGTGAACAATCAATCAGAAGAAAGAAAAACTATTTATGCACATTTCAGTGGTTCCAGGTTCTGATTTAGCATGGGACATAGAGCTGCCAGCACCTGAAAGCACAGCACACTGCACTGTTCCATGTTTCTCCATCCTAAACAGGGCTCAATGGCTGGGCTTTCCCCTTCTGTGGCTGCCATGGAAATGTAGTGATTATGCTGAATTTGTCAAGATAGAAGTGGAATTACAATATTACAAACTGGAACACCAGGAATATACCCTAAGAATACCATAGCACTGTTCTAAAAGAAGAAATGCGCCCCCATGTTCGTGGCAGCATTGTTCACAATAGCGAAGATCTGGAAACAGCTCAAGTGTCTGTCAGAGGACGAGTGGATTAAAAAGCTTTGGTACACATATACTATGGAATACTACTCAGCCATAAGAAATGATGACATCGGATCATTTACAACAAAATGGATGGACCTTGATAACATTATACGGAGTGAAATAAGTAAATCAGAAAAAAACTAAGAACAGCATGATTTCATACATAGCTGGGACATAAAAGTGAGACTATGAACTGGACAAGAGTATGCTGGTTACGAGGTGGGGGAAGGGAGGAGAGAGACGGAGATGGAGTGGGGAGGGGCACAACAAAAACCAGATAGAAGGTGACAAAGGACAATTTGACTTTGGGTGATGGGTATGCAACATAATTGAATGATAAGATAACCTGGAGATGTTTTCTTTGAACATATGTACCCTGACTTATTAATGTCACCCCATTAAAAGTAATAAAAAATTAAAAAAGAAAAAAAAATCCTATGAAACCTTTTGCTTTTCATTGACATGTTTTTATTTAGGAATAGAGTGAAGAAATAAAATGGAATCATTATTGTCAAGATACTAAATCACTATCATCAAGTAGGTTAAGGTATGTGGAAACAATTCTATTTTTGTTTTAACTGACCTAGGAACTTAACCTTTTGAACTCTCCAGTCCTGCCTCAATGCCTGGATACACATCAGATAACCCTCTAATTACCCTCTGAAGCACACATATCCAAACCACCTGACATCCACCTGGCATCCATTATCCAGACCACCGGATGTGACCAGACCTTCAGTAGCTCATTCTCCAAACCACCTGGCAACCATCATTCAGGCCCGGACATCTGACTGACAACCACCCTGAACCAATCCAAGGGCTAAGAATGGAAGGCCGATTGTTCTCAAGAATGCACGTTTTACTATAAGAACTCTTCTCTTTCTTTTTTTGGAACACTTCTGGGTTTTTGCCTAGCTGTGTTTATAGTTTGCAAATCCTAAGACCCTCGAATAAATCTTTACCAACTATTTGTAGCCAAGGTCTCTAGAATCTTTTGAAGTTTGTTTGACAATACTTAAGAATATGTATGTTCTGTTTTTCGACCTAAAGGGAAATAATTCAGCTTAAAGTCCCATTTTATTCTCTGAGCCGAATATACCTGAAGCAACTTAATTTACACTCATATCAGTTCAGCAACTGGCAGTTTTTGAATACCTATAATTCATTATGAGGGGGATTTCCAAGAAGTGTCAGACTTCTCTCTCCCCAGCCTTAGTGAATGTTTGAGCAAACAAAATGCACAAGTAAATGTTATGGAACAACGCAAAGCAGTTCTGCTCAGGGCCAAATGAGTGGTAGAACAATAACACCTATCTGAATTTAGAAAAGCAAGATTCTGGCTTCAATCAGACTGAGGGATGAGATGTGCCTTAAATAAGGCCTCAAATGCTTTATGGAATTTGTTTGACTGGAGAAGCTTAGAAAGCAAAACTTCACTGAGGGGAAGTTTGAATCTGAAACAGACTAGCTGGCCAAACAGAGAATTTCATGTTTGGAAATATTGTTCTAGCTATTCAAGGTACTGGATAAATTCTCTCTCTCTCTCTCTCTCTCTCTCTCTTTATGGCATTGTTAACACACAAGAAGAGACAGAGACACAGAGAGGATAATGCCATTTCAAGATATTTAGTCTGTTTATTAGCCATATTCTCACTGAACATAGACTCTTAATTCCAGAAAAAGTAAAAGGAAGGCACTGCATTTATTTGACCCTCTGTAAGCCCCTTCAGTACATTCTGGAGACCCAGTAACATGAACACTATCCCTTATGTCAATTTTACTTCAATTCAATGCTACTTCACCTTCAAAAAAGAATAGATACCATATTTACTATTGCATGTTCTAATTTTAGGAGGAAAAAGTGTGTTTTTAACCTTGCCCACTCAATTTCCACTGTGGCAGCTAGTGGAAAGGGCCTGACTGCAGCTTTTCCAAAGTGGAGATAGTTAACAGGGCTTTACTGCTGTCAATTCAGAAAAAAATCTAACTCAGAACTAAGCAGCCAGGGGCCACTTTTCCCACAAGAAAAGTCACATGTAGAGTGAGCAAATATATTTTGGGTAATTGTTTATTTTCAGTGATCTTGAGAGTAATTAGATGCTCTGGTCTAAATTGTGCATAAGGTGTAGATTTCTGAGAAAAAAGAACAAATCCAAAGTTGATTCTTTATTTCAGCTCTCTCCACTTAGCTCCTCTGCCTTCCTCCATTCCCCATGAGTTTTCAAGACTGGAGGTTTGGGAGGAAGTCTCTTACTCTTGGACATTTGCAAAGCTATTTAGTGGCTTGCATTGATCTTTGGATAGAGTCTAAATGGTACCCAAGTTCTTGCATGGCTTTGCCCCTGCTGTGTGCACCACCCTCTTCTTGTGTCTCTTGGTTTCTGGGGACAGTGGTTTTCTCTTTGTTCTTTTTCTTTTCCCCAACTTCTTTTGTCTCAGACCTTTTAACCTGCTGTGCCCACCACCAAGATGCTTCCTGTCCTTTCTTATTCTGCTTTTTGCCTGAATAACTTCTATTTATCTTTCAAGTCTCAGTTTAAATCAACTTTCCTTGGGGACATCTTTCCTAATCCCCAAACAAAGTCGGCATCTTTGTTAAACACTCTGAAAGCATCCTGTCCTTGTCATTCTTGGTATATTCACCATTATATCATCCCCTGCACCTATCATAGAGGATGGCTTGTAGTAGGCATTCAGATACCTGTTAACTAATGACTGAATAAATAATTGAAAGAGTAAGACTTAATATACATCTCAGGCAGAAACACAAATAGCTATTTCTTTTTATAATTTATTTATAAATTATAGCTAATGTGTGACATATTAATTTCAGGTGTACAACATAGGGGTTAGAATGTATACAACTTAAGAAGTGATCATCCGATCAATTTAGTCACTCATCTGACACTATACAACTATTACAATATTATTGACTATATTCCCTGTGCTGTCCTATATTTATATCCCCATGACAAATAGCTATTTCTTGTTAACTAAAAGTTGAGAGGATGCAATAAAAGTTTCTTTCCTAGCCACACTTTTAATTCCATACCACGTAATAGTGTCTTTTAGATCAAAAAAGAAGCTTTTAGCCTGACCACGTGATGGCGCAGTGGATAGAGCCTTGGACTAAGATGCAGAGAACCCAGGTTTGAAACCCCAAGGTTGCTGGCTTGAGCACAGGCTCACCAGCTTGAGTGCGGGGTTGCTAACTTGAGCATAGGATCATAGACATGACCCCATGGTAGTTGGCTTGAGACCAAAGGTCGATGGCTTAAAGCCCAAGGTCACTGGCTTGAGCAAGGAGTCAATGGCTCTGCTGTAGCCTCCCGGTCAAGGCACATATGAGAAAGCAATCAATGAACAACTAAGGGGCCACAACAAAGAGTTGATGCTTCTCATCTCTCTTCTTCCTGTCTGTCCATCCTTACTTGTCCCTCTCTCTGTATCTCTCTCTGTGTGCCTCTGTCACACACACACAAAAAAAAAAAAAAAAAATGAAAAGAAGCTTTAGTAGTCATTGGTCAGAGATAGTACGTAGTGTTGCTAAGTCAAATAAGCAACAAGTCCTGGATTTTGAATTCTAGACCTTTCTAAGGTGAATTACCTTATGAATCAGCTAGCCTCAGATTTCACAAGCAGATGATATAAACAGTAAGTATTATCTGTGATTGGGCCTCAATCTAACATCCTACATATGTCAAATGGGGAGACTTTAGTGCCATCATGCCTTTGGAAAAAGGACAACTGCTTCAAACCACTCCTTGTTGGATCCATGCCTCCTCTCACTCCATCATCTCTGCAGCTGCCACAGGCTAAGGCAACTGATCTGAGTTATCTATGAAGTGGAGGGAGGAGGAAGAAGCTGTGATGAGGTCATTCCAGGGCTTTGAGAAACAGGTGGCTGCACCAGATCAAACAAGTCTAAGAATCAAAAGAAAGTCAGATTTAAGAATGGAAATATTCCTCAGTCATGCTGACCAGGGTTCTCTTGGAAAAACCACACAAGGAGAAGCCCACTGCTACAAGAATCTAATTTTCTAACCATGATGCTGGTCCCTCTAGGGACAACTGCTATGGTCACACATTTCTCTTCTACTTTTTAGCTCTTAAGACCCAACATTTGCCAGCAGCCTCTGGCCTCTCCATTCCCCTTTTGTGAGAGTTGGCGACAATCCTTTTTTTCATTTTCAAGGGTACTGAAATTGCAACAGTAACCTGTGCAAATTGGGGCATTCTCATCAACACCATGAGCTTTTGCTTCTGTCCGGTCTCTTGGGAGAGGGTATGCATCTAGCTCGCCCTGCAAGATGCAGAGTCCATTTCAAACAGTATATACATTATTTCAAATGAGACACAGCACTGAGTTATTTCAAATGAACTGTCCATTTATGATTTCACTTTGGACAGGGGTCCTGAAGGACTGAGTTTTCAATGCCCTAACAAATAATTTGTGTTATGATGATGATGATGATGACATAGTGCTTGGTGGATACTACCATAGAAAACTATGCCTATGCTTGATTAAAAAAAAAAGAGTGAGCTATCAATCCATTCATTTATTAGGATCTTGATTAACCTTCTGTTCTGAAAGATTGTTTTACCCAGAATGTTGTGCTTTGATGAAAGCATAGTAAGATAATGAAAATAAGATTTGATATTTGTGTTTAGTCTTTTTTATTTGTTTTGTTTACTTTCTGAATAATTAGTATAAATTAGTTCAAAAAATCAAACAGCAATGAGAAGATATATTAGAGCATCACTTTTATTCTGCAGAATCCATTCTTTAGCCCTTCCCACCATGAGTAACCACATTTGCTAATTTATTCTGTATTTTTCCAGAGTATCTTTGTGTTTATAATTTTGTTTATCTAGCATCCGATATGGATTTCACAGGAGAGGCAAAAACTTCACCTAAGTTTTATGAACTAACCTCTTTAATCAAAGCCATAGGCTTAGGTTAAAATAATGAATGATTATCCTTCACAAGAAAAATGAAGTAAGTGTTATGTGATATGATTTATTCCTTTTTTTCTCTTGTTTTTATGGAATTGGTATTCAGTGGTTTTTAGCTACAAAATAGATATTCACACTCATACGTAAAGAGAAACATGCTGCCTTTTTTGATTGGCACTTATTTTGTCACTTGAAGGTATAGTGGAAGCTAGTCAAGGTAGTGACAGTGTTATATGTTCTAAAGATATTCAATAAAGATGAAATAACTAACTAAATTAGAACCAGATCTGTTTAAATAAACATGAGTAACCATGTATATTCTTGGCTTTAGATGAAATTTGATGCAGATGTTTTCAGTTGTATTTATGGATATGACAAGAATGAAAATTACAATAAATGTCCTTTGAAAGATTATTTGTTGGGAGCCAAGTATGTATATGTATATTAAGATTTCTCTCCAGAAACTTAAATAAAATGTGTGTGTATTGTCAAAATAAAATCTGTATGTAGTTTCCATATCTGTGTCATCCAATTCCCTGATCTTCCAGACTTATTTCCATGTTTTCTCTGAAATCAATGTCTTCTTCCCCTCCACTAATGCATAGGCTTAAAAACATACAACATTTTTTCTTATAATAGTGCAAAAACTCACTTGCTCTACCCCTTGGATTATTCATTTCTTTCCCTCTTTGGGTTTACAGCAAATTTTTCTAATGGGAATTGAAAATCCCATTTATTCTTTGGCCCTCACAATCTAGTTTCTGTCTTTGCCATTCTAGGATTTCTATCCTAGCGAATCATCCAGAGATCTCCCATTGTCAGGTCCAGAGCTTCCTTTGACATTGTTTGACTGGCTTCCCTTATTTGTGGAAC
Source organism: Rhynchonycteris naso (assembly GCA_037038555.1). NCBI lineage: Eukaryota > Metazoa > Chordata > Mammalia > Chiroptera > Emballonuridae > Rhynchonycteris > Rhynchonycteris naso. The sequence goes on from CM073003.1 coordinate 19,790,156, forward strand.
ATGCTGCGTATCTAACATTGATTCATTTCTGCTTGTCTGTGAGTCTTCACCTCTGCTCCTGAATTAGTTATCCACAAAGGTCCCATTTTCTTCTCTGTGTTTGTCTCTCACTACTTTTCCCTGATTATCTTATTAAATCAGCTCTCATCTCTATGGGCTCAGCTCACCAGTCCACGTCTCTGAACATACCTCTGTCCCAAGCTCCTGACAGCCCTCTCCATACAGATGTCCCTCCACTCCCTCATGGCCAGTTCATTGAAACTAAGCTTGCATGAAACTGAATTTCCTCCAATATTTCCTAGTTTTATTAATGTGTAATTATTCTGTCACTCAGGCTTGAAATCTGCTTATAGACATTTTCCTCTCCCTTGTCCCTTCTTTCCCATTACTAACCTTGTTGAATAGCTCACTTTTTCTTATCTGAATTACTCTTTTCTCTGCATGAAGCACTTGTCTCTCCTTCCTGAATTGTTGTAGTGTTGACTGTTCTCTCAGTCTCAACCCTGTCCTCATTCCAAACTATTTCTCTATAGCCCTCCCAGAGAAATCTTCCTAAACATAGCTTTTGAGTCGGATTTTTTTTTTATGTTTCTCTAATGTCTACCAAATAAAGTCAAAACTTCTCAGTGGTTTTGCTTTAATTCATTTGTGTGTTCATTAGTTGAGCAAGCATTTACTGAGCTTCTGTTATTTGGTAGATGCTGTGTGAGGCATTGGATATAGGGTTAGTTCTTGCCTTCACGTAGCTCACAGTCTAGCTGTCTATCTGGAAAGACAGTCAAAGAAGCATTTACAAGGGGCTGAGTTATGCTTTGCGGAAGAAGTTGAAGTGCAGTACGAGTCTATGAGGGACCTTAATTCAAGATCAAGGAGACTTCCTGAAGGGAGTGACATCCACAGCAATGGGTGAATACTGTGAATAATGTAGATATCCAAGGAAGGGAAAAATGAGTTCACAGGTAGAGGCAACAGTACAGCTTTTGAAGGATCTGCTGGGATCTGGCCCCATCCAGCTTTTTCAGCTGAATCTCTCACAGAGCCCTTCCCTCACCCCACACACAGTCCAGCCAAGCCAGAGAACTTCAGGTGCTTCTCTGCCTCCAGGTGTTTGCTGCAGCCACATTCAATGCCTTCTGCTGTTTGCCTGTCTATATCTTGCCCATCCTGTAAGAGTCAGCTCAACCACCTTCAACTCTGAAAGCTTTCCCATTTGTTGGGCTGAAATAAATCTTTTCCTTTGCTGTGCTTTTAGAATATTTTTTTGTACATTTCTTATAATGCATATGCCTCATATAGTATTAATGTCCCCTCACTTTCTTATTCTTTTCTTTAGTGTCTATGAGTTCCTTAAGGACAGGGACAGTGTCTTCTGTTCTGTTCACTTCTAGATCTTGGAGAATTTTAGGGTTTTAGACACTAGAACCTCAAAAACTTCCAGGACCATGGAGAAGCAGACATCATCAAAGGGCAAGCAGGGCAAGACAACCTGAACTCCAACACTGGATCAAGCTGAGGAATAAGGAAGGTTGTTACATACACCTCCTACTTAATCCACACAACTATCTTCAGTAGGAAGTACTGTAATCCCCACTTTATAAAAATGTCCAAGGAGATGCAGACACTTGTCTCTTTTCATACAAGCAGTGCATGGAAGATCCAGCATTTCAGATCAGCAGGAGCTCTGATGAACTTATGCCCTTTCCCTATGCCTTCCTCTCCTGGAGGCCAGGAAAAGGACCAGGAGACATGCAGTGAAAATGCAGAACACACTGAGGCCAGAGGAAAATCTAGAGCCTCCTACCTCTCATCAACACCAGCAACAGTTGCCAAAAGAAAGAGGGGTGCCCTGCGAGGAGTGCCAGTGCTTCTCTGCAGGGACTGGGCCAAAAGGGAAAAGCTTGGGCACAAATTTAAAGAGGCACTCCTCAGGATCAGACAAGCGCATCAGTCTCCAACCTATCACAGACCTTGATGCGTACTAGAAGCTCAATAAATGCTTTTTGAAGTTAAATTGATTTGGCTCCTGGACAATGCTCCATATTGTCTTTTAGGCTTATGTAGACAGGACATATGTTAATTATAGAGGACTCTTGCATTTGCCCAGCCTGAGAGCAAGTGCTTTCTTAAATTTTGCATCTTAGGTGGCTCTATTGATACACCCTACTTATGTCCTCCAAAAATTAATATATTGAAGTCATAACCCCTGATGTGATGGTAATAGGAGGTGAAGCCTCTGGATTAGATCATGATGGTAGACCCTTCCTGAATGGCTTAGCGTTCTTATAAAAAGAAACTTCAGAGAGCTCCCTTGCCCTTTCCATTGTGTGAGAACAGGGAAAGAAGAGATTTCCTACAAGCCAGGAAGTAGGCTGTCCCCAGATACTGACTCTGCTGTTGTCCTGGTCTTGGACTTCCAGCCGTCAGAACTGTGGAAACAATTTTCCATTGTATAAGGCTTCCGGTCTATGGTGTTTTTGTCATAGCAGCAGAACAAGCTAGGACACTAGCCCTAGCCCCACATCTCCAGCTCAGGCAAGAAACAGGTACCACTTAGTTTACTGTCGATTTCTGCTCAGGGGAGATTAGGTAATAAAAAGGAAAACGTACTGATTACCTTATAGGGCATTTGCAGTCAAGTCAGACCAATCAGACTGTGTTTTAAAAAGAGTAAAAAATCTGTCCTGGCCAGTAGCTCAGTGGATAGAGTGTCAGCTGAGCATATGGACATCCCAGGTTCAATTCCTTGTCAGGGCACACAGAAGAGGTGACCATCTGCTTCTCACCTCCTCCCACTCCACCTTCTCTCTCTCTCTCTCTTTCTCTTCCCCACTTACAGCCAGTGGCTCTGTTGGTCCGAGCATTGGCGCTGGACACTGAAGATAGCTCAGTTGATTCAAGCGTCAGCCCCAGACAGGGGATTGCCAGGTGGATCCTGGTCAGGGAGCATAGGGGAATCTGTCTTTCTATCTCCCCTTCTCTCACTTTATTTATTTTTTATTAAATTTATTTATTTATTTATTCATTTAAGAGAGGAGAGAGAGAGAGAGAGAGAGAGAAAGGGGGGAGGAGCAGGAAGCATCAACTCCCATATGTGCCTTGACCAGACAAGTGCAGGGTTATGAACCAGTGACCTCAGCATTCCAGGTCGATGCTTTATCCACTGCACCACCACAGGTCAGGCCCCCTTCTCTCACTTTAAAAAATAATAATTATAATAATAAAAACTCTGTATCTACAAATCACCCACATCCAAACATGTATATTTTTCTCTTACATTTCCAGGAAAATACATTTAAAATTTCTATCTGCTCTAAAGAAAAAATAATTTTCAAACCTGGGACAGAATGAGATTGGTGGGATAAGAAAAAAGAGCAAACAAAAATCTAAGTTGGCAGAGGTAACAATTGAGAGATTGGAGTCTTGGGTAATTGCAGAGTCGGAAACTCGGGAGAAGAGCCACGACTATTTTAATTAGTGAGCAGGGACACAGATTTCATCCTCCTGTGCCATTTCTTGTCCCTTAAGATAGTATAGGTATAATAATATTTATCACCATAGAGTGCTTTATTGAATATTTTTCCTCCCAATAGAGCATGATGTATATATTGAATACTTACTATATACAAAACTGTTTTTAATGCACTATAAATAAAGATAAGTCAGATATGGTCTTTACCCTCAGAAAGTTTAAAATCTAGCCAAGGAGATAAATATTTTTAAAATTATAATAAATAAAATTATTATTTAATCGACATACTTACTATATTGTTATATAGTAATTAATATGGGTTAAGTAATATATAATATATACAAATATAATAATTAATAAAATTGAATTAAAATTTTAGTAAAAGGATAGACTCAGAAAGTGGTATTCTTTAAAATGGTGTGATAGTGTGGGCAGAGTACAATACTTTGGGAGACCCTTTCAAGTTGAATGTGCTTGTCCTCTCCATTCACCTCTGACAAGGTGATAAAATTCCCCTCTCAGCATTGGTGATGCAGTGTGCCCTGAGGAGTGATTGCAATTTGGCATCAGCATCAGTGCTGCAGAGCTGGGGCCTCTGCGCACCACCACGGGGAGGAGAGCAGGGGAAGATGAGAGAAAAGTTTTTCCAAAGCCTGGAGATAGGAAGTTTAGAGTGCACACAGGACCTCCGTAGACAGGTGAGAGTTTGTGAAGGAACCCTGGAGAGATGGATGCACCCTGAATCTGCTCCATTGGTTGCCACATCCCTATTTACTAAGTCCAGAATAATGGGCCTCAAAAACCATTTCTTGGCTCTGCCATAGGCCACGTTGTTTTCCAACATTCTACATATTATTATACTAGGTGGCTTATTACTATCAATCTACTAATAATAGTAATAATTAACTACTATTTCTTCAGCACATGGGCAAGGCTCTTTGCTGAGTAATTTAACAGCAATACCATAAATCCTTGTGACAATTGCATGAGGCAATTGGTATTATATCTCTTTAAATGCCTTCACTTTTCCAGATAGCTGGCAACCACACAACACTGTTTTCTATATTTTTGGACTTTGCTTGTTGACATTCTGCCTACCTGTTCATGTTCACTGCTACCATAAACAGCATCAAAGTGGGGTTGATATCATCTATTCTTAACATATATTCTGTCTACAGAACCTGGAGAGAGACAACATAGAACATTGTTCATGTTCACCAGATATCAGATCAGTTGAAGTTAACAAGTATTTATTTAGTTTCTGCTGGGTGTCTAGATGTATGCTAGGTTAAATGCTACAGGGAACACAGATGTGAATAAGGCTGATTGCTGGTCTTCTAGGGTCTCACAGGGGAGCAGGGTAAAGACACACAACTTAGCACAATGTAAGTCAGATAGTGATCAAGGTTAACAGAGACATAATTTAAATGCGCTGTAAGATATGCTTTAAGTGCCTTCAAAGTCATTATTAAAGATACTGTATTTATGGAAAATTTGATTGCTATTTGTTTTACATCTTTGAAAACACACACGTTTTGAAACAAAGGTCAATTCCCACTTAACACTCAAGTTTTATAAAACTAAAATTTATGAATTTTTTTCTAATATTATTTTATAGGCTACATAATTTTAGCAGAATATTTCTTATTTATCTTTTTAGAATTAATTTTCAGTTTTAATAAAAATATATTATATTAGTTTCAGGTGTACAACATATAAATTAGAGATTTATATACTTTATTAAGTGATTACCCCAATATGTCTAGTACTCATTTGGCACCATACATGGTTATTACACTGTTATTGACTGAATTCCCTACGCTGTAGTTTGCATCCCATAACTATTTTCATAACTGGCAATCTGACTTCTTAATCCCTCCACCTTTTGTGCCATTTCCCCTAACACCTTTCCATCTGGTGACCAGATTGTTCTCTGTATTGTGAGCCTGTTTCTGTTTTGTTTATTTTATTCTTTAGATTTTACATATAAGCGAAATCATATGGTATTTGTCTTTCTCTACCTGACTTATTTCACTTAGCAGAATATCCTTGCAATCTACCCATGTTATCACAAGTAGCAAGGCTTCATTTTTGTGGCCTAATAATATTCCACTGTATATTTATGTACTACATCTTCTTTATTCATTTGTCTATAAGGAACCAAAGAAAGCAAGAAATTCTAATTCCTATTTCCTGTGAACACACTTTCCAATAATGGATACTTGACAAGGAATAAGCCCGTCTCTAAAAAGGAATTTTAGAAGCCAAAAGGTTTTGGTACTAGTTTGGCTCCAGAAACCCAAAGGCTTCGCTAAAAGAAACAGGATTCTTTATAACCATGGAATTGAGTGTGCTATCTTCCAGCATACCTGCTTATTTTATGTTTGATAACGACAGTCCCAGAAGCTGCAGGTATCTGGAAAGATGGCATCATTTTACTAAAAATAACCTAGATTACAATGGCCATTTTGAGGAGCATTCCCAATAGAGAAGCTCATTTATTTAACAAGTGCACTCAAAGCCAAGACTCTCAAATTGAACAAACAGATGGAATACTTATTTTAATTGGCAGTAAGAAGCTTACAAAGGCTTCAAGATTCCAAAATACCTTAACTAAAAGACTCATTAAAAACAGTTAGTGAAAAATGACAGGCTCAAGAGGGACCAAGAACAAAAGACTCTATGACTGACGTGACCCCAACTGCTCCCCTCATCCTTTTTCACCTGAGTATTCACGCTTTACTAATTCTCTAACTGCCTTTTCACTCTGAAAAACTATTAGACAGTCCCCTTCTCAAATAAAACTATCTGAGGTTGCCCACCAACCTCCCCAGGTAAACAGTTTCTTTTCTTTATTTTTATTGTGTTTACATGGATTCTAGTGTCCCTCTGAATGCATCCTCGCCTCCCCCATGTTCCCTATAACATCCCTTTTGCCCCCTTCCCCACAACGCCCTCCCCCTTTCCTTCCAGGATTAGCTTTTCTGCTCTCTATAACATTGTGTTATGTATATATAATTTCACCAATCTCTTTCCCTTCTCTGATCCCTCCTGATCATCCCCTTTCCTTCTGTCCTTTTTCCCTCTGAACCCATTGACCCTACCTCTGTCTCAGTTCCATTCTTCAGTTCACATTGTTCATTGGATTCCTCAAATGAGTGAAGTCATGTGGTATTTTTCTTTCTCTGCCTGGCTTATTTCACTTAACATAATAGTTTCCAGGTCCGTCCATGCTGTGGCAAAAGGTAAGATTTCCTTCCTTTTCATGGCCCCATAGTATTCCATTGTGCATATCTTACAGTGCATTTAAATTATGTCTCTGTTAGCCTTGATCACTATCTAACTTACATTGTGCTAAGTTGTGTGTATTTACCCTGCTCCCCTGTGAGACCCTAGAAAACCAGCAATCAGCCTTATTCACATCTTTGTTCCCTGTAGCATTTAATCTAGCATACATCTAGACACCCAGCAGAAACTTAATAAATACTTGTTAAATTCAACTGATCTGATATCTGGTGAACATGAACAATGTTCTATGTTGTCTCTCTCCAGGTTCTGTAGACAGAATATATGTTAAGAATAGATGACATCAACCCCACTTTGATGCTGTTTATGGTAGCAGTGAACATGAACAGGTAGGCAGAATGTCAACAAGCAAAGTCCAAAAATACAGAAAACAGTGTTGTGTGGTTGCCAGCTATCTGGAAAAGTGAAGGCATTTAAAGAGATATAATACCAATTGCCTCATGCAATTGTCACAAGGATTTATGGTATTGCTGTTAAATTACTCAGCAAAGAGCCTTGCCCATGTGCTGAAGAAATAGTAGCTCATTATTACTATTATTAGTAGGTTGATAGTAATAAGCCACCTAGTATAATAATATGTAGAATGTTGGAAAACAACGTGGCCTATGGCAGAGCCAAGAAATGGTTTTTGAGGCCCATTATTCTGGACTTAGTAAATAGGGATGTGGCAACCAATGGAGCAGATTCAGGGTGCATCCATCTCTCCAGGGTTCCTTCACAAACTCTCACCTGCCTACGGAGGTCCTGTGTGCACTCTAAACTTCATATCTCCAGGCTTTGGAAAAACCCTTGTCCCCTGTGAAACCTTAGAAGACCAGCAATCAGCCTTATTCACATCTTTCTTCCCTGTAGCATTTAATCCAGCATACATCTAGACACCCAGCAGAAACTTAATAAATACTTGTTAAATTCAACTGATCTGATATCTTCCTCTGCTCTTCTCCCTATTCGTGAACACGGTATATGCTTCCACTCGTTTGTATTCTCCTTGATTTCTTTTATCAATGTTTTATAATTTTCAAGTTCTTTAACCTCCTTGGTTAAATTTACTCCTAGGTACTTTATTTTATTGGTTGCAATAGTGAAGGGGATTGTTTCCTTAATTTCTTTTGCTGACATTTCATTGTGGGTATATAAAAATGCCTCTGATTTCTGAGTATTAATTTTATATCCTGCCACCTTGCTGAATTTATTTATCAGGTCCAGTAATTTTTTGACTTAGACTTTAGGATTTTCTATGTACAGTATCAAAACATCAGCAAATAATGATAGTTTTACTTCTTTTCCTATTTGGATGCTTATTATTTCTTCTTGTTGTCTGATTGCTGTGGCTAGGACTTCCAGAACTATGTTAAATAAGAGTGGTGAAAGGGGGCACCCCTGCCTTGTTCCTGTTCTTAAGGAGATTGCCTTTATCTCTTGTCCATTGAGTATGATGTTGGCTGTGGGTTTGTTATAGATGGCCTTCATTATGTTGAGGTATGTTCCCTGTATTCCCACTTAGCTGAGAGTTTTGATTATAAATGGGTGCTTTTTTTTTTTATTATAAATGGATGCTTTTTCTGCATCTATTGATATTAATATGTGGTTTTTCTCCTTCGTTTTGTTTATGTGATGAATCACATTGATTAATTTGCGAATATTGTACCAGCCTTGCCTTCCCAGAATAAATCCCATTTGATCATGATGCATGATTTTTTTCATGTATTGCTGGATCCCATTTGCTAATATTTTGTTGAGAATTTTAGCATCTAAATTCATCAAGGATATTGGTCAGTCTATAGTTGTTGTGTTTTTTGTTTGTTTATTTTATTTTTAGATTGTCTTTGCCTGGTTTTGGAGTCAGAATTATGCTCACCTCATAAAAGTAGCTTGGAAGTCTACCCTCCTCTTGCATTTTTTGAAATAGCTTGAGAAGGATAGGAGTCAGTTCTTCTTTTGGTAGAATGTTTGGTAGAATTTGCCTGTGAAGCCATCTGGCCCAGGGCCTTTGTTGGAAGTTTTTTATCTCATTTGTTGTAATCAGTCTGTTTAAATTTTCTGATTCTTCCAGATTAATTTTTGAGAGATTGTATTCTTCAAGGAATTTGTAAATTTCACCTAAGTTGTCTTATTTCTTGGTGTTCAGTTCTTCATAGTATTTTCTTACAATCCTTTGTATTTCTGCTGTGTCAATTGTTACTTCTCTACTCTCATTTCTAATTTTATTTATTTGAGTCCTCTGTCTTTTTTTCTTGGTGAGTCTGGTTAAAGCTTTATCAATTTTGTTTACCTTTTCAAAGAAGCAGCTCTTGGTTTCATTAATCTTCTGTATTTTTTTTTTAGTCTCTATGTCATTTATTTCCACTCTGATTTTTATTATTTCCTTCCTTCTATTTCCTCTGGGATTTACTTGCTGTTCTTTTTCTAGTTCTTTTAGAGGCAGGGTTAAGTCGTTTATTTGAGCTTTTTCTTGCTTCTTAAGGTATGCCTGTAATGCTATGAACTTCCCTCTCAGGACAGCTTTTGCTGTGTCCTATAAATTTTGAGTTGTTGTACACTCAATTTCATTACTTCCTTAATCTTATTGTTGACCCATTCGTTATTTAATAACATGCTGTTTAGTTTCCAAGTGTTTGAATGTTTCAGTTTTCCTATTGTAGTTGATTTCTAGTTTTACGTCATGTGGTCAGAAAAAATCCTTGATATGATTTCAATGTCTTCTTAAATTTGTTGAGGCTCATTTTGTGTGCTAATATGTGGTCTATCCTGGAGAATGTACCATGAGCAATTGAAAAGAATGTATATTCTGCTGCTTTAGGCTGAAAGGTCCTGAAGATATCTATTAAATCTAATTGATCTAGTGTGTCTTTTAATTCTGCTGTTTCTTTATTAATTTTTTTTCTTGAGGATCAATCCCGTGATGTTAGTGGGGTGTTGAAATCCCCTACTATTATAGTATTGTTGTTGATCTTGCTCTTTATGTCTATCAAAGCCTGCTTTATATATTTAGGTGCTTCTATATTAGGTTCATAGATATTTATAATGGTTATCTCTTCCTGTTGGATTGCTCCCTTTATCATTATGTAGTGACCTTCTTTATCCCTTACTATAGTCTTTGTTTTAAAGTCTATTTTGTCAGATACAAGTATTGCTACCCCAGCTTTTTTTTCATTTCCATTTGCATGAAATATTTTTTTCCATTTTTTTTACTTTCAGTCTATGTATATCTTTTGTTTTGAGGTGGGTCTCCTGTAGCATGTCTACAGCATAAGTACGGGTCCTGTTTTCTTATCCATTTAACTACCTTGTGTCTTTTGATTGGAGCATTTAATACATTTACATTTATAGTTGTTATTGATATGTAGTTGTTAATTGCCATTTTTTTCTTTAAATCTACATTCCTCTTTTACTAGATTTTTTCCCACTTTGTTCTGTCTACAGCAGGCTTCTTAACATTTCTTTCAGCATTGTTTTGGTTGTGATGAATTCCTTGAGTTGTTTTTTTTGTTTGTTTGTTTTTTTGTTTTTGTCTCAGAAGCTTTTTATTTCTCCTTCAATTTTAAATAATAGCTTTGCTGGATAAAGAAGTCTTGGTTGTAGATTCTTGTTCTGCATTACTTTGAATATTTCTTGCCATTCCCTTCTGTCCTCAAGTGTTTCTGTTGAAAAGTCGGATGTCATCTTTATGGGGGCTCCTTTGTAGGTGATTGACTGTTTTTCTCTTGCAGATTTTAGTATTCTTTATCTCTTAGCTTTGGTATTTTGATTATGATGTGTCTTTGTGTAGTTCTCTTTGGGTTCTTTTTTAATGGGGTTCTTTCTGCTTCTTGAACCAGTATGACTCTTTCCTGCATCAATTTAGGGAAAAATTCAGGTATAATTTCTTCAGGCTCTCTGTCCTTTGTTCTTTCTCTTCTCCTTTAGGAACCCCTATTATGCAGATATTGTTTCTCTTTCTGTTGACACAGAGCTCTCTTAGTTTCCTCAGACTTTTGATCCTCTTTTATTTTTGCTGTTCTGCTTCCATGCTTTTGCTTATCTTGTCCTCTAAGTCACTGATTCGATTCTTGGCTTCATCCAGGCTGCTTTTTATTTCTTCTAGTGTAGTCTTCATTTCTGATATTGTGTTTGTCGTTTTTGTGTGGTTCTTTTTTATGATTTTGGTGTCCCTTTTGATGCTTAAAATTTCTTTATTTAAGTGCTCATTAAATCCATCCATTGTAGCTTTGAGATCTTTAAGCATCTTAACAATCATTATTTTAAACTCTGCATCTGGTAATTTGATTACTTCCATTTCATCCAGTCTTTTTCTGGAGATTTTCTTGTTGATTAATATGTCTTACGTTCCTCTGTCTTCCCATTGTTTCTGTTTGTGATTTGCAGGCTTGTTCAAGTTGTGGTTTCCTTAACTGGTAGAGCCTCTTTTCCATTTTCTTTATCTTTTTTTTTTTTTTTTTACAGGGACAGAGAGAGTCATAGAGGGGGATAGATAGGGACAGTCAGACAGGAACAGAGAGAGATGAAAAGCATCAATCATCAGTTTTTCGTTGTGACACTTTAGTTGTTCATTGATTGCTTTCTCATATGTGCCTTGACCTCAGGCCTTCAGCAGACCAAGTAACCCCTTGCTCAAGCCAGCAACCTTGGGTCCAAGCTGGTAAGCTTTTTGCTCAAACCAGATGAGCCTGCGCTCAAGCTGGCAACCTCAGGGTCTCGAACCTGGGTCTTCCGCATCCTGGTCTGACACTCTATCCACTATGCCACTGCCTGGTCAGGCCCATTTTCTATATCTTAACTGGGTCAGATGTGAGGAGCCCTTCCTTTAGATGTCACTCTAACAAGTGTTTTTAGGTCCTGAACTGATGCTCTCTGTATTTGGCCTCTGGATGTGCCCTCCCTGGACCTTCTTGGCTGGACCCTGGCACAGATCAGTGGGAGTCACTGCCTATGACTGGCCCTTATCTATCTTTTCGGAGAAACAGGACATCCAGATCCTGTGGCTTCCTCTGCTGAGCCCAGGTGCTGTTGTTAATATTAACTGTACTCTTAGGCTGACTTTTATCTGCTTTTGGCCTGGAGAATGTTCATTTAAATGTTCAGGTTCCCTGAGATCCGCTTTCTGCCGCCTCTTATTGGTGGCTACTTGTTGGGCTCAGTGGTGTAAATCAAGGTCTAGGCGAGGTATTGAATGTAGCTTGCCCCTTAGCCTCAGGTGTCATTCTATCCAACTTTCTATTTTATTTTATTTGATATCTTTTTTTTCATCCCTCAGAAGGGTGTGGCCAAAGGAGTCCAATGGGTGTGGCTTTTGTGTTCCCAAGGTGTGGTCTGTCTGCAGGCCCACCACCATCGAACGCTGCTGCCGCCTCCGACATTCAGGTACCAGCATAGCCGGCACCAGCCCACTGCTACCATCGCTGCAGCTTCCACCTCACCTCTAGGGGTGGGACTGCGTGCATGTGCCTGGTCTGCAAGCCCTGGCCACCCCCGGCCTCCATCCCACCCCCGCTAGTGGGACTTCTTTTGAGCACCCAGGCTTCAAGCCTAGGCCAGTTCCCCAGCCTCTGCCCCGCCCCCTCCAGTGGGACTGCATTCACACATCCAAGTTGCTTTCCCGGGTCCTGGGTCACAAGCTGTAGTCCAGGCTGCAAGCCCCAGCAGGTTCTCCGGCTTCCAGCACACCCCTGCGGGTGGGACTGTCTTCACGCGCGCAGCGGGGGCCTGCTCCTGGCTTCCACCCGCAGACCGCAAACGCACTCCCACGCCCCGCCCCCGCCTACCTCCCAGCAAGCACTCAGCAGTGTGGAAGTGGGGTTGTAGCTCAGACCTCAGCACTCAATACTGTATCCCTGACAGGCTTCCTGCTTCTAAGTGACTCTGCTTTGAGTGCAGCGGAAGAGCTTCTGTTTGGCTAATGACCTGCTTCACTTTGCTGGTTTTTCTGGTTCCAGGAAAAATATTCACTTTAGATTTGGGTAGTGACTCAGCCCAGGGGTTAGGGTGGCTGTCCCTCAAAGTGTTTCTCCCTGTGCCTCCTAGATTACACTCTCTTCCTGCTACTCTGGTCCTCTCAGCTCTCTCCATCCCCCGGTGCTCAGGGTGAGTGGTGATAAAAGAGGTTTTCTGCACAGTCCCTTTAAGATGAATCCTGGGTCTGAGAAATCTGTCTCTTTCTTGCAAACAGTATCCTGACTTGTTTTGCAGGTAAATACTGTCCATATGCCTCTTCTAGGCTCTGGGGTTGCAGGCTGGAGCTTCAGTCCTGGCGCCCAGGACCCTCCCCTCTCTGGTAAAACACCACCACCACAGGAGTCCCTCCAAGCTGCCGCTCGCTCCCGGGAGCTGGGAAGCCCTCTCCGAGTTTCCGCTTTCCTACCAGTCTCAGTGTTTTCTTTGGTGATCTTTGGTTATAGATTCCTCTTGGGTTACACCAAAGCTGGTTTTTCCAGTAGATTGTTCTTAAAATTAAGTTGTTACCCACTTTGGTTCTGGGAGGTGGAAGTTGGAACGTCCACTTACTCCATCGCCATCTTGCCCTGCCCCCTAACAGTTTCTTAAATCCAGAAAAGTTTTGTAAATCTATTACTCCTGAGCATAGTGAGAGAAGGAAATAAAACTTCACCTTGTCCCTTCCTTTCCAAATCCAGACAAATTGTTTATTGATTTTTTTTCTCTCCCAGAGATAGATGTTGCTTTCTTGTGTGTCTCTTTCTAGGCCCTAAGAACTTGGCTGCCTGCCTGGGACACACAGGCTGTGGGGTCTTTCTCTTGGCGGCTTTTAGGAATGACTTTGGATCCTGAGAAGGTAATTAGCCCTTGCACCTTCTTGAATTTAAGGGGTTGTTTTATATGCCTAGAAATATTTACTGTTTGTCCCAGCTGAAACCCGACAAGATATCTGAAAGGATTTAATATCTCTGTGATCAGAAATTTAGCTAAATGGGTGCTGATATTCAAAGCCTGATCATATTTTTGTATGCCTTTCCCATACATTAAATGTACCCATAGAAAAGAAAAATACTCCAATATAGGTAGATGAGTATATCAGTACTTTGATATCATTTAAGCAGAGAAACTCAATTCTTTGAGAAGTTGAAAAAATATGTGTGTGTGTTTTTTATAAATCATGTCTTTATAGGACCAGAGGTCTGGCTGCTGGTCTGGTGCATCCTATGTTATACTAGTGATTTGTACATTTTTTGGCTTATCCTATTCTTTGAGGATCTGGAGAATGCTATAGGCTATCTCTCCAAAAAGGATGCTATGAGCTTCACAAGTGTTAAATACATTCCAAAATTCATCCGTTAAGCTAAGACTTCCTGAAAAGCTGTTTGCAGACTTGAGGTGAAGACCAATATTGTGCTGTTAAATGTGTAACAATCTACTCTTCCTATATACTTCTGCCATAAATACTGGTTGATAATTTTATTTATTCTAACAAGTAAAATGAAAATGAAATGTGTTAACAATTTGACTTGCTTCTTTAATTATACTAGTTATTCCTTCCTAAATCAGATAACAGTTTTAAAATATTGAAAGATTATATTTTTCAAATTTTTGTGCTATTCGCAATGTAATGGCAACTGTCACACCTTACTTTTAACTTTACTCTACATTATGAACATTTCTCCATCTCTTTCATGAGCCTAGACAATCAACAAAACAATAAACCGAGCTCTGGTTTGTAGTGTTTGCTGATTTCTGAGGTACAAATACTCCCACCAGGGCAGATTTTCAAGTACCAATCCGATGTTACTGAATACAAAGTTGGGGCAATCCATGCGTAGCACACAGTTATATAGTATTTACAATTAACATAAATAACTTCAAGTACAAAGATAATACAGCATAGTTGTTAGAAACAGTATTGTATATTTATTAGTTTTAAATACAATTTATTTAATAAATTAATATAATTTAATTTGCATTTAACAACTTGATTACAGAATCCCTAACAATTTAACAGTGGGTTGTTTTTTATTTAAGATGTTATCTATTGATTTTAAGAAATAGGAGTGGGGGGAGCGAAAAGTATCAACTCGTATTTGCTTCATTTTAGTTGTTCATGGGTTGCTTGTTATATATGTGCCTTGACCGAACAAGTCCAGAGTTTCAAACCAGCGGCCTCAGTATTCCAGGTCAGGGCTCTACCCACCATGCCACCACAGGCCAGGCAACAATGGGTTCTTTAGTGGCAGGTACGAGTTGACTGCAGCACACAGCTGGTGAGGACCCCCAGTGTTAAACTATTTCGCCTCCTATCCACTCTGCTTGTTGTGACTTGCTCAGCTTGCTCAGGTCTTGGAAGACTCTCCTGCAATTCTCAAGCTTACTTTCTTCTTTGTTTTCACCAAAATTTCCTATTTGAAAAGACAGGCAAGATTGCAGGCACTTCTCTTTGCCTATTATCTCCAGATGACTAAATTCTCTGGTTTTCAGTCTTTTCTCCCTCTTTCTGCTAGATTCCACTGGTCTTCATAACTGAGTTTCACTGAGGTTCTGGCAAGTATTGTTTGCTTTTGCTTTTTCTTCTTTTCTTTTCTTTTTTAAGAGTGAGAGAGACAGGAAGAGAGGGGGGGGGTGACAAGCATCAACTCATAGTTGATGCACTGATTGCCTCTCCTACATGCCTTGACCAGGGCCAAGCCAGTATCCCCTTATTCAACTAGCGACCTTTGGGCTCAAGATGGTGAGCTTTGGGATCATGTGGATGATCCCCCACTCAAGCCAGTGACCCCACATTGACAAGCCCATGCTCAAAGCCAGCAGCCTCAGGGCTTTAAGCCAGTGATCCCAGAGTACTAAATCAATGCTTTATCCACTGTACCACCACCAATCAGGCTATAGCTTTTTCTAAAAGTCTGCTCCCAAGGCTGGATTGAGAGTACTGTATGTAGGCCTAAATTTTCTATAATTTGGAGAAATGCAGAATACAAATTCAAATAAGGTATAGGGCTTTGGGAATTATTATGCCTATATTTACTTGGTTTCATGATAAATCCTCCTCTCCAGCTCCTAGGTTATATGTAAATCAAAACTAATTTTAGACTGTAATGAAGTTTTTTTTAAAGCATTTGTTTGAGAAAAAGAGCTGCAGCCTCTGAGGAACAGATTTGGGCAAAAGCCTAAATTGTGCTCCGTGAGACAAAGAGGAAGCTGCCTATTACAGCAAATTCCTGCCCAGGTTCCCAATTTGGTCCATTTGATATAAATGAAATATTTTAGTCCAAATTGCACAGTCTTGATTGATCAGTATCATGTGTCTTGGTTGGTCATTATGGAACCGTTCTAATTGGATGGGGCAGGTCTTAGTCCACTGGTCAGAAAACAAATAGGAACTCTCTTATAATAGTTGACTCACCTAGTATAAATGAGCAAGACACAGTGCAGGAAGTTCAGTCTGAGCTTCTCCTGGGAATACAGAGTGTGTGACAAACACCTACGAGCAAATGGCTGCTAGGCTCTTGCTATTTATAAAATTCAGGCCCCTGGTGAACCATAGAGAATCCATCTAAGCAAATAAATTCGTTTTTGGATTCACATCAAATGAATCTTCTTGGGATCCACAGTTATTTCTTGAGTAGATGGATAGTTGCAGGTAGGGATGTGTGTGTGTTTGTGTGTGTGCGTGTACGTCCATATCAGCATGATGGGGAACACCAGGAGAGAATGTGGGCACCAGGGGGCTGGTAGAGCTAGGACCCGGGTAACTTCAAATTTATCTGGACTCTGTTCATTTCCTGTGTGACCAAGAGCAAGTTATTTTACGGCTGGAAGCCCATTTTCTCATTTGTAAAATAGATTATACTGAGTCTCTATCAGTTTGTAAAGTATCCATCAGTGTGATCTATTTTTAAGGCTTATGTGTGTGAGGAGGTAAATATCACAATACAGATGTGTGTAGGATGAATGCAGGGTCTGTTTGTGCTTACCACAATAGAGAGAAGCAGGCGGTAGGCAAACCACCCTTTCTGATCTCACTGATATGGGCGAGAGTGGCCTGCCAGGAAAAAGAGGGAGCGTTGCGTAAGGGATGAGCTGTTCTTAAGTGAGCCATATTTAAATTCAGGCACCTTCTCCAATTATTTTTTTACAATAGCTCTCCAGATAAAATCACCTCCCCACTAATTCCCCAGTAGCAGGAGTGTTATTATGTTAACTTACTTTTCTCCAGTAAAAGGGGTGTGTCCGTCTCAGCAGAAACATTCTGGGGTAATCCCCAGATAATATCCTATCTACTCCCTGCCAGGTCTCTCTCTCCAACCCCAAATCTATTTTTTTTAAATTCTCTTTGATGTATTAAATAAGGGTTTCACAGATTTCCCAACCTCACCCTCACTGCCTATTTTTCATCCCACTTCCTGATCTTATTTTTTATCAGAGTTCTGAGTTCTTCAATTGTGGACACACTCCCTGCCAGCCCCTCACTTAGTGTTAGAGCCCCACCTGCACCTTCAGTAATGACCCTGAGCTGCACCTGGGCTTTAGCAGGGTAGGAGAACAAGAGTAAGACTGGAATCCTGACTCCACTACTTACCAAACACCTTGGCTGCTCATTTAATATATTCAGTACTTCATTCATAAATTCATGGTAAAGATTAAATCAGGTAATAAATGATTTAACATAGTACTAACAAACAGTGAAGAATCAGTAGATGAGAGATATTATTATATGTTTATACTATCACCTATTATTATATATTTCTGTGCACACTCTGAAAACAGGGTTTGCAAACAATACAAGTACCTCTATTTTAACTACACACCTGTAAAATTTACTGAAAGGTTAAGGTTTTTGTTAAAATCAATTACTTTGCATTGTGTAAAAATCCCTTTCTGATCTATTTTCCTTCAACAACAATTTTTAAATTTACATATATATTTCATAACATTTTATAATTGAACTTATCCTTGGTTATCACTAAACATTCAATGTGGTGATGACAAAGACCCTCTCCTTGGCCAAACTTTAGCGAGACTCCTCTGAACCTACATGACTAAACCTGGACCTTGGCGCCATTCTTTCTGGGCCCGCATAGGCCAGTTGTAGCAAGAATCCTGCTAAATCAGCTTAGAGAAAATTCTCCTTACCTCAATGTCTGATTCCCCTTGGTATCTAACCAATTCCACATGCCCTACTTGTAATATCTGATTACCTTGGCCAGCCCTCAGCAAGAATCTTGTTACTCAGATTAGCAAGAAATCCCCCTATCCTTGATGTCTTCCTTTAGTAATCTTTTATTCATCGACCTCCCTAACCCTGCTCCTCAGCTAAAAATTCCCAGCTATCTTTGCCATACTTGGAGTTGAACCTGACTTCTGTTCTGACAGTCTTGACATCTATTAAGATAGTCTTGAATAAAGTCTTCCTTGCCATTTAACACGTGTCGGCATAATTTTTCTTTCATAATGTATCTTACCTAATGGAAGAAAGTGAAGGTGGAATTAGTTATTCTAAAGGTAGGCAAGTTTATTTTTAAATGTAGAATTCAAGCAAGGACTGGTTTTCTAAATAGTCAGTTGGATTCAGTTGAATTCACACAAACATTTTCTTTGCAAAGGAATTATTATGTTTTTAATTTAAGCACCCTTAGCCCTGGCTAGTAGCTCAGTGGATAGAGCGATGGCCTAGCATATGGGTTTGATTACTGATAAGGGCACACAGGAAAAGCAACCATCCACTTCTCCTCCACCCCACCCTCTTTTCTTTCTCTTTCCCTCCCCTAGCCAGTGGCTCAATTGGTTCGAGTGTAGTTCCAGGTGTTGAGGATAGCTCCATTGGACAACATTAGCCTCAGGTGCTAAAAATAGATCAATACTCAAGCATTGGCCCAAGACAGGGTTGCTGGGTGGATCCCGGTTGGAGGCACATGGGATTCTGCCTCTCTATCTCCTCTCTTCTCACCTAAAAAATTAATAAATAAAAATAAAAATAAAATTAAGCATCCTTTGGGCTGATTTAGAACTTTTAACTAATGGCTTGTGTGCCTTCATACACATTGTCAGTTTTTCAGAAGAGTGGATGTTAGAGGGCCTTCATGGATCTGTTAGCTCCATCCTTTCATTTTCAATAAATATCTTTGATAGTGATAATGATGATGATGATGATGATGATAGCTACTAGCTATTGAACATTTATCATAAGTCCTCTACCTGAATACTTAGAATTACCTAATTAAAAGTGGCAGAGCCAAGACTTGTATGCCTGCCTACAAATCTCCCAACCTTGTTAGTTATTGTACCCATACCAGCCTTGATGCCTCCCTATGCCTTATGCTTTAAGGAGAAGAATAAACACCATTTTGTCCTCTGTATGACTGTCCTTCATTCGCATAATTATGGTTTTACTAGGACTAAGAAAACCATTAAGAATTAATGAGGAATATGATAGGGAAAAGTGCTGAACCAAGAAGCAAGAGCTCTCCTGTGTGTGAACTTGGTAAAGTACCTTAGCTCTCAGATGCTAGTTTCTGTCCATAATGTGAGAAGGTTGATTACTCTAAGCTCTATTATTTTTTCTTATCTTCTCACCTGTGTGGGGGTCCAGGGCATGCTGCCCAAAAATATCCCACTATAACATATTGATTACTTTAAATCTAAGTTACTTGACACGCAGCTGGTACAGGAGAGCATGTTTGCCCTCCCTTGCCTCCTTAAGTGCAGGAAATAAACCCTGTGAAAGGTGCCCTTCCTGTCACAGACTAAGAGAGACACCCATATTGCTAAAGTTAAGGAGTCCAGGGTCAAAAACTACATTTAAAAAAACCCTGTTACTGGCCCTGGCTTGTTTGCTCAGTGGTAGAGCATTGGCCTGGTGTGTGGATGTCCCAGTTTCAATTCCCAGTCAGGGCACACAGAAGAGGCACACATCTGCTTCTCCAACCCTCCTTCTCTCACTTCTCTCTCTCTCTCTTCTCCTCCTCTCCTGCAGCCATGGCTCAACTGGAGCAAGTTGGCCCTGGTTGCTGAGGATGGCTCCATGGGCTCTGCCTCAGGCACTAAAAAAATGGCTCCAATTGCAACAGAGCAAGGGCTCTGGATGGGCAGAGCATCACCCCCTAGTGGGTTTGCAGGGTGAACCCCAGTCTGGGTGCATGCAGGAGTATGTCTCTGTCTCCTCTCCTCTCACTAAATAAAAAAAATAACCTGTTACTTCTTTACTACCCAAGCACCAACTTTGTTTAGATTCTTCACTAACGAGCACCCAAACTTAAGTATTATTGTTCTGTCATTTCTTCACAAATTTATTGGGGGTTTTTTGTCTGAAAAATATAAAAAGCTGGCTGGTTCATCATTTTGGGGAACATTATTATTTATGATCTCTTTTGCACATGTATTAAATTGGGTTTTCTCCTGTTAATCTGGTCTTTTTGTCAATTTCAGTATTAGTCAGCCACAAGAACTCAAGAAGGATAGAGGGGCTGTTCGTGTAAGAGACAGGGGAAGAGACTGGTGTTCGGGTCTTAGATCCTGTTTCTGTTGCATCGGATGTGCTGCAATTTGAAGACCCACTTGATGTACCATCTTCTGTGTTTCTGGTTTTTAGCAACATTAAATAAAGGTAGGCAAAATAATAACCTCCTCCAGAGGCTGTGAATTTGTTCATGGCAAAAGCTTTTTGCAGGTGTAATTAATTAAGAATTTTTTCTCTCTCTTTTTTATTTTACTCAGTGAGAGGAGGGGAGGCAGAGAGACAGACTTCTGCATGCGCCCCAACAGGGATCCATCTGGCAAGCCCACTAGGAAGTGATGTTCTGCCCATCTGGGGCATTGCTCTGTTGCTCAGCAACTGAGCTATTCTTATTACTTCAGGTGGAAGCCATGGAGCTATCCTCAGCGTGTGGGGCCAACTCACTCCAATCAAGCCCTGGCTGCTGGAGGGGAAGAGAGAGAGAGAAGCAAGTGAGAGGGAGAGAGGTGGAGAAGCAGATAGACACCTCCTGTGTGCCCTGACCAGGAATCAAACCCATGATATCCACACACCAGGTCAACGCTCTACCACTGAGCCAGCTGGCCAGGGCAAATTAAGAATTTTTATTTAGAGAGATTTTTGATTATCTAGGTTGACCCAAGGACACGGAAAGGAGACTTAAATAAGATGTGGCAGCTAAAGCAGAGTAGAGAGACAGAGACTGAGGGGGTAAAGAGAGAGGGAGAGATTTGAAGATGCTTCAGTGCTGACTTTGAAGATGGAGGGACAGGATGAATAAAGTCGTCCTCTACAGTGGGAGTAGGCAAGAAAATGAATTCACACTTAGAGCCTCCAGAACGAACAAAGCTCTTCAGATACCTTGACTTTAGCTTCATAGGAGTGACCTTGGTCTTCTGATCTCAGAACTCTAATCTAGTAAGTTTGTATTGTTTTAAGCCACTATGTGTGTAGTAATTTGCTGCAGTCATAGTAGAAAACTAATCCAGCTGTTATATCCATCACTACAGATTTTTGTGTGGATATATATTTTTATTTCTCTTGGTCAAATTTTAATGAGTGAAAAGCTGGGCCCTAGCATATGTGTAAGTTTAATTTTATAAAAATGCCAAACTGTTCTCCAAAGTGGCTGAACCCATTTTGCATTCCCACCAACAATGTATGACCTTTCCAAATCTATATTTTTGTCAGCACTTAAGAAAGTCAGTCTTTCTTAATTTTAATGTGACTAGTGATGTTGATCATCATTTCATGTGTTTATTCCCCAATCACATTTTTCTTCATTGGTGTGTCCAAATATTGTGATTTTAAAGCAGTTTATTGGGATATTCACATACCATATATTTGACTTCATTTAAACATCTTAATAGTTTTTAATATATTCACAGATACTTGCAGTCATTATCACGTCAATATTGAGACATTTTGTCACTTCAAATAGAAATCCCATACCCACTATCACTTTCTGTGTCCCGTCCCTAATACCACCCCTAACCTTAATCTACTTTCTGTTGCTATAGATTCCTTATTTTTGGCAGTTATGGCAATTAAATCACATAATATGTGTTCTTTTGTGACTGGCTTCTTTCACTTAACATTGTCAGTGTAAAAAATGTCAAAACCTGTAAGAATTTTTGAGTTTATTTGAGCCAAACTAATAACCATTGCCGGGAAGCAAAATCTCAATGGATTGAGAAAATGCTCCAGAGAATGGCAGTTTTGCATTTTATTTTATACATCAGAATCAAAGGAGAAGATGTTAGGGGTTACGTGAAATTTATGGTGATAGAATAGAAAGTGGGAGAAAGCAAAGCAGGGAAATCTCTGGGATTGGACAAAAAATAAAATGAATAGATACATACTTCTTTTACATAGATGGGTATAGGATAGTGTGGACATAAAAAGGGCCACATACTAAATCTCAAGCTCAAGGGAGGCTTACATGCTGACCATACAAACTCACAGACCTAAAACAACCACATAGGATGGCCTGAAATGAAAACTTTATAACTAAAAGCAGTTCATGACAGGTAGTCATGTCCTACGTTGGTGTTTTTCTTACAGGACATTCAAATGCAACTCTGGGCCTTTTTCAGTACAGATATTGGTGACATCAAATCAGCCACACCTGTTAAAATAACTATGATAATACTTTACCTCTACCTAATAGTCACCAATGTCTTTTAAGACCTGATACACTAGCTAGAGTTAAGCCCAATAAAAGGAGGCTTATAAAAGGAGGCTTATAATTCCATGTGTGAGCCCCTGTACTTCCCCTGTTTATCATTTTGGGGGGTGTTTTTTAGTAAAGAAACTCAGTGAGAAAGGATGGAGAGTTGTAGAAAATCTCATAGCTATAAATAGTTATTTCCAAACATCCTGTGGTTCCAAATCCACAAAACCTATTAGCAGCTATTCCTGTGGACTGCCAGTATTTTTCAGTGATAGATTTATGTAGTGCCTCTTTCAGAATTTATATAAAGAAGAAAGAGAGAGAGAGACAAAATTACCTATTTGCTTTCACACGGGAAGATTGCAAGTTTACTTAGACAGTAATACTCCAGGGATATACAGAGTCCCACCTATTTATTTAAAAGTTTATTTGAATGGTGTTGAACGTTCCAGCTATTCCACTCTAATACAATATGTAGATGTTTTATGTTTGTGTTCTAGAACATTACTAGATAGGTAAATTGTCATTACTAGACAATTTACCTATCGTAAAAGGACATAAAGTCTCAAAGCTACAATTTTGCTTACCTTAAATAAAACACTTTGGCCATCTCATATATAAAAATGTACTACTAGTTAACACTGAGAGACTCAGAGGAAATATCCTTTCCTCTTCTAAAAACAAACAAAGAAACAACAACAAAACAGCTTAGAGGGTTCCTGGGTCTGACTGGATACTGTCACAATTGGTTTCCAAATTTTTATTAATGGCCTAGCCTCTTTGTCTTCTTAAAATCAAATTGACCTGATCTGATTCAGTGGGAATCAGAAAAGAAACTAGCTGTAAAACTCCAAAGAAAGAACTACCTAGCCTGACTACTGCACCAGGTGGTGGCGCAGTAGATAGAGCATCGGACTGGGATGCAGGGGACCCGGGTTAAAAACCCCGAGGTTGCCGGCTTGAGCGCAGGATCATCTGGTTGAAAAAAGTTCACCAGCTTGAACCCAAGGTTGCTGGCTTGAGCAAGGGGTCACTTGGTCTGCTCTAGCACCCCCCCCACCCCCAGTCAAGGCACATATGAGAAAGCAATCAATGAACAACTAAGGTGTCACAATAAAGAATTGATGCTTCTCATCTCTCTGCCTTTCTGTCTGTCTGTCCCTATCTGTCCCTCTCTGTGTCTTTCTCTCTCCCTCTCTCTCTCTCTCTCTCTGTCACACACACAAAAAAAAAAAACTTAAAAAAAAAAAAAAAGAGGCCCTGGCCAGTTGGCTCAGCGGCAGAGCATCGGCCAGTGTGTGGAAGTTCCAGGTTCAATTCCCAGTCAGGGCACACAGGGGAAGTGCCCAACTGCTTCTCCACCCTTCACCCTCTCCTTCCTCTCTATCTCTCTCTTCCCCTCCCGCAGCCAAGGCTCATGAGAGCAAAGTTGGCGCTGGCACTGAAGACAGCTCCATGGCCCCTGCCTCCGGTGCTAGAATGGCTCCAGCTGCAACAGAGCAACACCCCAGATGAGCAGAGCTTTGCCCCCTGGTGGGCATGCAGGGTGGATCCCGGTAGGGTGTATGTGGCCGTCTGTCTGACTGCCTCCCCCCTTCTAACTTCAGAAAAATACAATAAAACAAAACAAAAGAGAATTACCTAAAGCTCTCATTCTGGGACAGTTTAATTATAAACTTTCTAACTTTTTATACATGAAAACAAGTGAAATACTTTTAGAAATTTTAACTCAGAAACAGAGATCATCAGCGACTCATAGGCTATTGTAGTCATTCCCCAGGGCTCCCTCCCGGTATGACAGCCATCTCTGCTACAGACATGCGATGCAAGCAAGCAGAAAAGATAGTATGGGCTCTCCTTTGTTTACGTTCCTCATTGTGTTGAATCTTCACTGAATTCAAATCATATTCTTTTTTGGTTTTTTTATTCAGTGAGAAAAGGGGAGGCAGAGACAGGCTCCTGCAGGCACCCTGGCTGGGATCCACCCAACAAGCCCACTAGGGGGATGAAACTCTGCCCATCTGAGGCGTCGCAACCAAGCCCTTCTCAGCGCCTGAAACGGAAGCCGCGGAGCCATCCTCAGCACCCAGGAGCCAACTCGCTCCATTCAAACCATGGCTGCAGAAAGAGAGAGAGAAAAGAAAGGGGGAGAGGGAGAGAAGCCTCTCCTGTGTGCCCTGACCAGGAATAGAACCTGAGACTTCCACACACAGGGTCAACACTCCACCACTGAGCCAACCAGCCAGGGCCAAATCAAATTCAACACTCTGTCAGTTGACCTTGAACTTGATGTAACAGTTTTAACCCAGCAATTTTGCTACTTTCTGTGCAGAATAAAGACATTCACAATTGTGTTTTGCTTACAAACAGCCTTCTTTTCCTAGGAAAAGTTTACAGGAAACTTCTATTGATATTGCTGACTTAATTTAGTTTACAGATGGATCTTTGAAAGATAAACAAAACTATTACTGACCCGGACATGCAATAAGTTCTGTGGTTGACATATTTGAAGATCTTCTTTACCTAAATAAGATTTGCCCAACAAGCCTAATTAATTGTTCTAACTCAGGCTTGTCAATCAGCCAAAGATCAGGCAGCCAATATTTACACTGACAGTGACGCCCTTGGTGTAGCTCACAATCTATAATGTGGAAGCGGTGAGGCTTCTTATCATTCTCAGGGTAGCTGATAAAGAATAAAAAATTGGTTGCAAAATTATTAGATGTCACACAGAAATTGAAGCAATTGGCAATTATAAAAATTCCAGAACATTCTAAAGCTGCCACCATGAAAGCAACAGGAAATCATTTTGCTGATGCTACAGCTAGACAGGCAACAGTAAACAGCTAAATCATCTAGACCTGAGAATACTCCTTGCTTCTTATTAAATCAGAAGACTCTCTTTTACAGTTCCAGTGGACAGCTACAGAATAAAGGAAGATATGGAAACAAAAAGGGGGAAACTTTGACCTAGGTAACAGATATGGCTTACACCCAATCAGAAACCAATTTTACCTATACGGGATTAATTATCTATGCTTTAACATGTACATGAGCTAAAACACTGTCATCCTAAAGGATGATTTCATAAAGTAAACACTATTACTAAGAACTTTCTCCTATTGTAGTTCATGAAGTGTTCCGTAGATGTTTTCTTTTATCTTTTTTTTAAATTCATTTCAAAGGTGTGACATTGATAAATCAGGGCACATATGTTCAGAGAAAATATTTCCAAATTGTTCTCTGTCACCTTCTATCTGGTTTTATTTGTGCCCCTCCCCTTTCCCTACCCCCTCCCTCACCTCCTCCTCCTCCTCCCTTTGGGTAGCCAGTACAGTCTTGTCCATGTTTCTGAGTCTCATTTTTATATCTCATCTATGTATGGACTCATTTAGTCCTTAGTTTTTTCTGATTTACTTACTTTACTCAGTATAATGTTATCAAGGTCCATCCACTTTTGTTTCAAATGATCCGATGTCATCATTTCTTATGGCTGAGTAGTATTCCATAGTATATATGTACCAAAACTTTTTAATCCACTCGTCCTCTGACAGACACTTGGACTGTTTCCAGATCTTCGCTATTGTGAACAATGCTGCCACGAACATGGGGTGCATTTCTTCTTTTCGAACAGTGCTATGGTGTTTTTAGGGTATATTCCTATAAGTGGGATAGCTGGGTCAAAAGGCAGTTCGATTTTTAATTTTTTGAGGAATCTCCATACTGTTTTCCACAGTGGCTGCACCAGTCTGCATTCCCACCAGCAGTGCAGGAGGGTTCCCTTTTCTCCACATCCTCGCCAGCACCTGTTCTGTGTTGTTTTGCTGATGAGCTCCATTCTGACTGGTGTGAGGTGATATCTCATTGTGGTTTTAATTTGCATTTCTCTAATGATTAGTGATGTTGAGCATTTTTTCATATGCCTATTGGCCAACTGTATATCCTCTTTGGAGAAATTTCTATTCATTTCTTTTGCCCATATTTTGATTGGATTGTTTGTCTTCCTGGTGTTAAGTTTTATAAGTTCTTTATAAATTTTGGTTATTAACCCCTTATCAGACGTATTGTCGAATATGTTCTCCCATTGTGTGGTTTGTCTTTTTATTCTGTTATTATCTTTAGCTGTGCAAAAACTTTTTAGTTTGATATAGTCCCTTTTGTTTATCCTGCCTTTTATTTCATTTGCCCGTGGAGATAAATGGGCAAATATATTGCTGAGACAGATGTCAGAGAGCTTACTGCCTATGTTTTCTTCTAAGATGCTTATTGTTTCACGGCTTACGTTTAAGTCTTTAATCCATTTTGAGTTTGTTTTTGTGAATGGTGTAAGTTGATGGTCTAGTTTCATTTTTTTGCAGGTAGATGTCCAATTTTCCCAACACCATTTGTTAAAGAGGCTGTCTTTACTCCATTGTATGTTCTTTCCTCCTTTGTCAAATATCAGTTGTCCATAAAGCTGTGGGTTTATTTCTGGGTTCCCTGTTCTGTTCCATTGATCTATGTGCCTGTTCTTATGCCAGTACCAGGCTGTCTTGAGTATGATGGCCTTGTAGTAAACCTTGATATCCGGAAGAGTGATACCTCCTGCTTTATATTTTCTTTTTAAGATTGCTGAGGCTATTCGTGTTCTTTTTTGGTTCCATATAAATTTTTGGAATATGTCTTCTATATCTTCGAAGTATGTCATTGGTATTTTTAATTGCTATTGCATTGAATTTATAAATTGCTTTGGGTAATATAGACATTTTAATGATGTTTATTCTTCCTAACCATGAGCACGGTATATGCTTCCACTAGTTTGTATCTTCCTTGATTTCTTTTATCAATGTTTTATAATTTTCCGAGTACAAGTCCTTAACTTCCTTGGATAAATTTACTCGTAGGTACTTTATTTTTTTTGGTTGCAGTAGTGAAGAGGATTGTTTCCTTAATTTCTATTGCTGACAGTTCATTGTTGGTATATAACAATGCCTCCAATTTCTGAGTATTAATTTTATATCCTGTCACCTTGCTGAATTCATTGATCAGGTCTAGTACTTTTTTGACTGAGACTTTAGGGTTTTCTATATACAATATCATATCATCTGCAAATAATGACAGTTTTACTGCTTCTTTTCCAATTTGGATGCCTTTTATTTCTTCTTCTTGTCTGATTGCTGTGGCTAGGACTTCCAGAACTATGTTGAATAAGAGTGGTGAAAGGGGGCACCCCTGCCTGGTTCCTGATCTTAAGGGGATTGCTTTTAATTTTTGTCCATTTAGTATGATGTTTGCTGTGGGTTTGTCATAGATGGCTGTTATCATGTTAAGGTATGTTCCCTGTATTCCCACTTTGCTGAGAGTTTTGATCATGACTGGGTGCAGGATTTTTATCAAATGCTTTTTCTGCATCTATTGAAATTATCATGTGATTTTTGTCCTTCCTTATGTTTATGTGATGAATCACATTGATTGATTTGCAAATATTGAACCAGCCTTGACCTTTCAGAATATATCCCACTTGATCATGGTGTATGGTTTTTTCATATATTGCTGGATCCGGTTGGCTAATATTTAGTTAAGAATTTTAGCATTTAAATTCATCAGGGATATTGGCCTATAATTTTCTTTCTTTAGTTGTCATTGCCTCGTTTCGGGATCAGAATTATGCTCACCTCATAAAAGGAGTTTGGAAGTCTTCTTTACTCTTGAATTTTTTGAAATAGCTTGAGAAGGATAGGAGTTAGTTCTTTGAATTTTTGGTAGAATTCACTTGTGAAGCCATCAGGCCCAGGACTTTTCTTTCTTGGGAGTTTTTTGATAACTGTTTTCGATCTCATTTGTTGTAATTGGTCTGTTTAGATGTTCTGATTCTTCCAGATTGATTTTTGGAAGATTATATAATTCAAAAAATTTGTCCATTTTACCTAGGTTGTCTAATTTTTTGGCATATAGTTCTTCATAGTATTTTCTTACAATACTTTGTATTTTCTGTTTTGTCAGTTGTTATTTCTCCACTCTCATTTCTGATTTTATTTATTTGAGTCCTCTCTCTTTTTTTCTTGGTGAGTTTAGTTAAAGGTTCATCGATCTTATTTACCTTTTCAAAGGACCAGCTCCTGGTTTCATTGATCCTATGTATTGTTTCCTGGGTTTTATTTGCTGTTGTTTTTCTAGTTCTTTTAGATGCAGGGTCAGGTTGCTTATTTGAGCTTTTTCTAGCTTCTCATGGTATGCCTGTAGTGCTATGAACTTCCCTCTCAGTACTGCTTTTGCTGTGTTCCATAAATTTTGAGTTGTATGCTCATTATCATTAGTTTCTAGAAACTTTTTTATTTCTTCTTTGATCTCATTGTTAATCCATTCGTTATTTAATATCATGCTATTTAGTTTCTAAGTGTTTGAGTATTTTTCAGTTTTTCTTTTGTGGTTAATTTCTAGTTTCATGGCATTGTGATCAGAGAAAATGCTTGATATGATTTCAATCTTCTTAAATTTGTTGAGATCACTTTTGTGTCCTAACATGTGGTCTATCCTAGAGAATGTACCATGAGCACTTGAAAAGAATGTATATTCTACTGCTTTAGGGTGAAAAGTTCTAAAGATCTATTTAGAGATCAAGTTGATCTAGTGTATTCCTTAAGTCTGCTGTTTCTTTGTTAATTTGTTTTCTTGAGGATCTATCCAGTGATGTTAGTGGGGTATTGAAATCCCCTACTATTATAGTATTGCTGTTAATCTCACCCTTTATATCCATCAAAGTCTGCTTTATGTATGTCAGGGCTCCTGTGTTCGGTGCGTACATATTTATAATGGTTATATCTTCCTTTTGAATTGTTCCTTTTATCATTATGTAGTGTCCTTCTTTATCTCTCACTACAGCCTTTGTTTTAAAGTCAATTTTGTCAGATATAAGTATTGCTACCCCAGCTTTCTTTTCATTTTCATTTGCATGAAATATTTTTTTTCCATCCTTTTACCTTCAGTCTATGTGCATCTTTTGTTTTAAGGTGTGTCTCTTATAGACAGCATACGTATGGGTCCTGTTTCTTTATCCACGCAGCTACCCTATGTCTTTTGATTGGATTATTTAATCCATTGACATTTAAGGTTATTATTGATATGTAGTTGTTTATTGCCATTTTATTCTTTAAAGCTGTATTCTTCTTTTGCTGTGTTCTTTCCTACCTTTGAGTTGTTCACAACAGGCCCCTTAGCATCATTTGCAGAATTGGTTTGGTTTTAATAAATTCCTTGAGACTTTCTTTGTCTGGGAAGCTCTTTATTTCTCCTTTAATTTTAAACGTTAGCCTTGCTAGATAGAGTAGTCTTGGTTGTAGGTTCTTGTTCTGCATTACTTTGAATATATCTTGCCATTCCCTTCTGGCCTCAAGTGTTTCTGTTGAGAAGTCAGATGTCATCCTTATGGGGGCTCCTTTGTAGGTGATAGCCTTTTATTCTCTAGCAGCTTTTAAAATTTTCTCTTTATCTCTTAGCTTTGGTATTTTAACTATGATGTTTCTTGGTGTAGGTGTAGATTTCTTTGGGTTTCTCTTTAATGGAGTTCTCTGTGCTTCTTGAATGTGTGAAATGTTTTCCAGTCTTAATTTAGGGAAGAAAATCAAATCTATGATTTGATTGAACAAAGTTTCTATCCCTTGTTCTTTCTCTTCCTCTTCAGGAATCCTTATGATGCAGATGTTATTTCTCTTCATGTTGTTACAGAGCTCCCTTAGAGTTTCCTCAGATTTTTTGAGTCTCTTTTCTTTTTTCTGCTTTGCCTCTGTGCCTTTGTTTATTTTGTCCTCTAACTCGCTGATTTGACCCTCAGCTTCATCCATCCTACTTTTAATTCCTTCCACTATGGTCTTCAGTTCTGATACTGTATTTGTCATTTCTGTCTGATTCTTTTTTTATTATTTCAATTTCCTTTTTTATACTTGCTATCTATTTAGATGTTTGTAATGACTATCCATTGTCGATCTAAGCTCTTTGAACATCCTAACTATCATTATTTTAAACTCTGCATCAGGTAGTTTGTTTATATCTGATTCATTCATGTCCTTTTCTGGGGATTTCTCTTGATTCATTTGGGTTGCATTTCTCTGCCTGCCCATTTTGTCTGTGTGTAAGAAGGGTTTGGCTACTGAAGTCTAATGGATGTTGCCTATATGTTCTCTACGTGTGGTCTGTCTGCAGACCCACCACTCCCTCTTCTGCGGCCTAGGGCTTTAGGGTATGGATGTTGCCCGCAACAGCTGTTGCAGCTGTTGCTGCGGTTTCCACCTCACCTTCTCCTCTGTGGGATGGGCTGTGTTCACGTGCCAGACTCTATAAGCCTCAGCCGATCTCGGCCTTTGCCCCTCTCCCACAGGTGGGATTGCACACCACACTTGGGCCACAAGGTTGGGCACCAAAGGCAATGGTGAGAACTTTGCTCAGCAGCTGGTCACTGTCAGTGGGTTCCTCCAGCCGGGAGGGGCTTCTGGTGCATGCTCAGCTGCAAGCCAGGCTTCCGCCCTGCCCCCACCTACCTCGGTTCCTTGGCTGGGAGGTGCTTCTGGTGCGTGCTCAACTGTGAGCCTGGGCTTCCGCCCCACTTCCGCAGGCAAAGCCGGTTCATGCAGGGCTTTAAGCCTCGGAGGCCAGGTGAGGCTACACTCCCGCTCACCCCTGCCCAGCGGCGGATCTCTGCCCGTTCCGGGCTCCCGCTTTTCCCCCACAGGTGGGGTCGCAGGCAGGCCCACAGCCACTGGACCACTTTCACACGTCCCCTTCACCGCCGCTGGGCTAGACCGAGCTCATGCCAGCCGGCTTGGCTTCTGCCCCTGCCAACAGAACTGCACTTCCGCGTCCCACCGCTGCCCACCCTCTAGCAAGTCCTCAGCAGTGTGGGTGGGGGCACTGCAGCTCAGACCCTAACACTCCATACTGTAGTCCTGAAAGCTTCTTCCTTCTAAGTGACTATACTCTAATTGCCACAGGGGAGCCTGTTTGGCTGGGGTCCTGCTTCCCCTTGCTGGTTCCAGGAGAAATATTGTTTCAGATTTGTGGAGTGACTCAGACCAGGGTTTAGGGTGGCTGTCCCTCAAAGCTTTTCTCCCTGTGCCTTCCAGACCGCACTCTCTTCCTGCTGCTCCAGTCCTGTTCTCTCTCCCTGTCTCCCGGAGTCCCGGGTGAGTGGTTGTGAGAGAGGTTTTCTATGCCGTCCCTTTAAGAAGAACCCTGGATCTGAGACAACTGTCTCTTTCTCACAAACAGTATCCTAACCTGTTTCACAGCTAAATACCCCTCTTCTAGGCTCTGGGGCTGCAGGCTGGGGCTTTGTTCCCAGGAGCCAAGTCCCTACCGTTCCACTAGCCTCTCTTCCCTCCACACGAGTCTTTCTGGGCTACCTTTCGCTCCAGGGAGCTAGGCAGCCCTTTCGGCGTTTTTGCTTTTCCTACCAGTCTCAATGTGGCTTCTTCAGTGTTCCCGGGTTGAAGAGTCCTCTCAGTCCAGTTCAGCATTGGTTTATCCAGATGATGGTTCTTAAAATCAAGTTATAATCCACTTTGGTTCTGGGAATTGGAAGTGGGTACGTCCGCCTACTCCATCGCCATCTTGCCCCCCTGTCCATAGATGTTTTCTATCTGTCCAAATATAACACTGGAAAATCATTCCATGGGTCTCAAGGACAGTTCCCTCTTCCTTTAGGTCCACAGGAGGTATGGAAACTGGATTTTATCCAATGCCACCATTTCAAGGATACAAATATATGTCAGGTATGATCTGATGTTTATTTTACTGAGTTGAGGTATTACCTTGTAAGAGAGCAATAGCCTAATGGTAGGTAAATTATTATTAGAAAAAACTAATTTCCAATTGGAGAATTTTCTCCAAATTAGTGACTGAAGGACTCATTTCAATGGCAAATAATCCAATCTATTTGTAATGTTTGGCCTGTGGTACTATATTTTTATTGTGCCGATCACCACAATCCTCTGGATTGGTAGAAAATACAAATGGTACAATTAAAATTCAACTAGGTAAATTTTCAGAAGCTTTTAATTTCCTTTGGCCAAAAGTTCTTCCTATAGTGTTCCTCAACCCAAAATCTACTTCTTCTGGTAAACATCACTTTTCTCTTTATGAAATAGTCACCAGCCACCCTATGCATCTAGATAGGAAGACATATAAATCAACTTTACTAGAAGGAGACATTCTGCATTATTATCAAGGGCTCATTCACCAGCTTATAGGGACTGATAAACTAGTTACATTCATTTCACAGGTCACTCCTGGGAGGCAAAGACTTCAAAGACCGTGTCTAACAACCACAAGATTTTTATACATTGGAAAAAACACTGATTAAAAACTCTCTCCAACATTGTTGGAAGGGACCTTAGCAGGTGCCTAACCAGTGATGGACACCTGCTTCTGTCTCTGACACTTGCTTCCACCTAGAGCAGAGATCAAGGACTTCTTAAGAATGAGAAGCCATTGACATCAGAGGTAGCTATCCCAAGATATCAAGGCCTGTATACCTACAGAGTCATGTTGAACGTTATTAGTTTGTCTTTACCTGTCTGCTAATATTAATATTAATAATAATAATAGTAATTATACTTATTCTTTAGGCTTTTCTCAAAACTTGTGTATATTGACCAACTGTCAATCATTGCTGAAGGTGTAGAAGATAATTTTTGTATTATTAATAATACTCTTTATGGTTTCTCTTCTGAAATTTAGAAAAATTTTCTATTGCAAAAGGAACGAAAGGATTTTCAAGAGAAGTTAAAAGGAAGTAACCTGAGGCTCAAGGGGTTCAATGTTATGCCAAAGGTCATCCAATTAGAAGTAAAGCTGTGGTAGAACCCACATGCATTGATAAGAGTTATGTTTCAATTTTAGAGTCAGAAGGGTTTAATCCAAATTCTGCCACTTATGACTTCATTAACTTCAGGGAAGTTATTTAAGCTTACTGAGCCTCCATTGTATTATCTCTAAACTGGGAATAACTATGGGCCAATCAATGTTTTGTAATGATTAAATAAAATGCCATGCATAAAATCCCAGGCACTTAGTACTTGTTCAATAAGTAATTGCTATATTCTATTTAATAATTATTTATTGAGAACTTATTATACAGTAAGCACTGTGTCACAGAATGGGAATGGGGTTGCAAAGAGAAATAAGAGAAAATCCTCGTTCTAGAAATGTTCATAGGAAACAGTCACATTACAGAGAATATGTAATATAAGCTATTTTAAGTGCTGTAATTGAGATATGCACAAAATGCTATGAGAATATAGAAGATGAAGCATTTAAACTGTGCTGTCTAATTCATTATCTATTAGCTAAATGTAGCTATTAAGCACTTGAAATGTGACTGATTCAAATTGAGATGTGTTATAATTGTAAAACACACACAGAATTCTGAAGATTTAATACACACCAAAATAGAAACGTAAAATATCTCATAAATAACTTTCTTATTTTTTCTTTTCATGTCTTTTTCTTATTTATAAAATTAACTTTAACAGGAAGACATTGATCAATAAGAGTACATAGGTGTCAGCCTGACCAGGTGGTGGCGCAGTGGATAGAGCGTCGGACTGGGACCCGGAGGACCCAGGTTTGAGACCCTGAGGTCGCCAGCTTGAGCTTGGGCCCATCTGGCTTGAGCAAAAGCTCGCCAGCTTGGACCCAAGGTCGCTGGCTCCAGCAAGGGGTTGCTCGGTCTGCTGAAGGCCCGCGGTCAAGGCACATGTGAGAAAGCAATCAATGAACGACTAAAGTGTCACAACAGCAACAAAAAACTAATGATTGATGCTTCTCATTTCTCTCCGTTCCTGTCTGTCTGTCCCTGTCTATCCCTCTCTCTGACTCTCTCTCTGTCCCTATAAAAAAAAAGTGAAGAGTACATAGGTGTCAGAAAAAAAATTTCTATATTATTTGAATTGTTGATTATGTTGTATACCTGTCACTCAAAGTCAAATCATTTTCTGTCATCTTATATTTGTCCCTCTTTACAGCCTTCCTCCCATTCCTAACCCCCCCACACACACATCTCTTCCTTCTAGTAACCATTTCACTTTTATCTATGTCCATGAGTCTTAGTTTTATACTGAATACCTGTTGAAATGAAATATTTACATAGATACGGCAAAGCCCTGTGTCTAAAGCATTCTAGGTCTGATAGAGAAGACAAACAATTGCTCTAATACAATATCTATAAGAAAGAGGTACGCCCTGGCAGAAAGCTGTGGGCATATTTCATGCATGATTTGACATTTCAGCTGTGTCTGAAAGCTCCAGGGTCCCCTCAGTGAAGGAGAGTGGACGAGCTGTCAAAATGGGGCAGGTGACAGTAAAAGTAGGCAGTGTTCTGGAAAAGACAAGCAATTGTTTCTTTTGCCAGTTTTTCAGGATGTCCTTAAAATCAATGTGAAGAAGAAATTATCACTCTTTGCAAGTCTCTTCAACAATTTAGTTATTCAAGCAATATTTATCGAGCATCTAATAATTTCATAGCAGCTAGAATTTACTGAGTTCTTACAATGTGTCAGACAAAAAATATTTTTCATTTAATCCTGAAAAGCCCTATGAGATAGGAAAGCTTATCCCCCATTTTATATATGAGGAAACTGTGGGCTACAAAAATTAAGTCACTTGCCCAAGATCATGCAACTAGAAAAAGTCAGAGCCTGCTTTGCATTACCAGGCTGCCTGATACCAAATTCTGTGCTCTCAACTCTATGAGGATACTGCCTTCCCGTCTGGTCAATAATATTCTCATGGGAGGACTTCAACAGGAAAAAGACAGAAAGGTCACACACAACACAGCCAGGGGGAGCCAATTGTGGTCACCTAGAATGTAAAAGGCAGCCCTCATCCTAAAAATAGTTCTATGTAAAGCACATTTTGACTGAGCAGATGGTTCAACAGGAAACTTTCTGTGGAAATATTTAGACTAGCCAGAAATGGTCCTGGAGGGTAGAAATGCAGACAGCAGTCAACTGAAGCCATTAGGAGCTGCCACTGGAAGTGCTGCCCCCACCAGGAGGTGGTGTTCCTGGAAGCTACTGTGACCAGCCACATAGGGGACTGACATCACCAGAGATGTAAGGAAGCTGCTTCTAAAAGAAGGGCAGGCTGGGAGGAAGTAATCAAAGGTTTCCTGACCTCTCTGCCATCTTGAGACAAAACTCTCCTGACAACAGGGCAAAGAACTGACTCCACAGAGCTTTCAGGAGCTTTCAGTAACCTGATTCCTAAAACTATGAAATTAAATTTCTTACTTTTAAATCTGCTGAGATTAGTCCCCAAAACTTCTGAGTAAGAGGCTAACAATGTGGGGGGAAAAGAGAAGGAGATCGTGTCAGAGAGAGAACTGAAGTAGGACACAGCTAGTAAGTTTCTGATTGAGGTCAAACATTTGGAGGAAAACATAGCATTACATGCTGTGGGTGGGGAAATAATTTTCCCTCATCCTTCTAAGTTATTGACTGAAACCCCAAATCCCATAATCAAAGAAGAAAAACAAATTTTGTGTGCACATACAAGAGCTTTACGAAGATCTGAGACTCAAAAGGCAGCCAGTTGATTGAGGCTGATGTGTCATACTGAGCCAAAGACTGGCTCAGAGGGGCAGATATTTTAAGGGGAGGAAGGAATTTCACAGGAAGGTGAGAAAAGGAAATGTATGGTTAGCATAGTTTCTCTGCCTAGCAAAAATTCAGACACAAAAAGATATCTCTGGTAATAGCTCTTTTGCTGGTGGTACAGGCTCCCTTTCTAAATTCATTTAGGTCATTCAGGGGGAAGTAAAGAGCTTTTCCTGAGTCTACTGGGTCTTGACTGGCTTCAACCCCACCTGCCAAAGTGGCATAATTTGGGGTGGCACATGTCCTGCCACCTTTCAATATACATGACATGTATAGAAATAGTCTATTCTGTGAAATAATAAATTAAACCAAGAAAATAAATTTGACTTTATGCCAGTTTTTATTTTTAAATATAACTTCTGGGATTTTGGGGTTTCCATATTACCAAATGGTGAACAAAAAGATTTTAGTCACACTGGAAATCAGATTGTTAAACGGAAGTTCAGTACATCTGACCACACTTGTGCCCGGGCTGTATAGAGTGGGGGTGTGGCCTGAGCCTCAGAGGAGACTATCTGGCTCAAATTCCAGCTTCTCCCCTCCCCAATAGCCATGCAACAATTAACAGTTATTCCTCCCTTCTCTGAGAGCAGAGATTTTGTCTGTTATGTTCTCTACTGAATTTCCAGTGCCTAGAATATGTCTAGCACATAGTTGTTGCTCAATATAAATCTATGGAACTAAATTGAATAGTATCATAAAAATCTCATTTTTGTCAAATATTGATTAGGTATCCAATATAGTGTGATACACTTGATAATGAAAAAATCAGAATTAATATAAAAGAATTCCAGCAGACTTTTATCCAGAATTGACAAAGAACTTTTACAACTTAGTAAGACAACCCAATTAAAACATGGGCAAGCCTGACCCGGTGGTGACACAGGGGATAAAGCATCATACTGGGATGCAGAAGACCCAGGTAAAAAACCCCGAGGTTGCCTGCTTGAGCATGGACTCATCCATCTTGAGCGCAGGCTCACCAGCTTAAGCATGGGGTCGCTGGCTTGAGCCAAAAAGTCACTGGCATGAGTCCTAGGTCACTGGCTTGAGCAAGGAAGATGTCACTCACTCTGCTGCAGTCCCCCAGTCAAGGCACATATGAGAAAGCAATCAATGAACAACTAAGGAGACTAAGGAGCCACAACAAAGAATTGATGCTTCTCATCTCTCTTCCTTCCTGTCTGTCTGTCCCTATCTGTCCCTCTCTCTGTCTCTGTCACACACACACACACACACACACACACATAAAAAATGGACAGGAATTTGCATATACATTTTACCAAAGAAGATATACTAATGCTTACTAATCACATGAAAAGATGCTGAACCTGCCTGATCTGTGGTGGCACAATGGATAAAGCATCGACCTGGGAACACTGAGGTCGTCAGTTCAAAACCCTGCACTGGTCTGGTCAAGGCACATATGGGAGTTGATGCTTCTAGCTCCTCCCTCCTTTCTCTCTCTCTCTCTCTCTCTCTCTCTCTCTCTCTCTCTTTCTCTGTGTATCTCCTCTCTAAAATAAATAAATAAAAAGAAATTTTTTAAAAAAAGATGCTGAACCTCATTAGTCATTTAGGAAGTGCAAATTTAAACCACAATGAGATACTACTTAGCAGACACTACAATGCTTTGGGACAGCTATAATCAAGACAACAGACAGTAACAAGTGTGAAGAAAGAGGAACTCCCATACATGCTTACAGGAAGGTAAAATGATACTGCCATTTTGAAAAATAGTTTGGTAGCATCTTAAAAAGTTAAATGTAAATCTACCACATACCCTCAACAATTCCACTCCTAAGTACCTAAGCAAGAAAAACAATATGTCCACACAAAGACTTACATCCTGTGAGGGTTGTAATAGACCTCCAGTGAAAGTTGAGTCAACTAATGTTTGGCTAAGTTCAGTAATTTTCCCAAGGCCATAGAGTTCGTCAAGAGCAGAGCTAACATTTTATGCCAATTCTGTCTGTTTCCAAAGATTGTGTTTTCTCCCCTCATTGTAGCACACTGTTCTCTAGGTATATACAGATATTTAAAGCATTTTTTATTAAAAACAAAATATTTTTAAAACAAAAACTAAAAATAAGTTGGTTATTTCTGAATGAGTGAAGAGCCCAACTAAACAGAGAAGTTATAGAAAGTTAGTGGAAAAGGAATATTGAGAAAGAAATTTCATACATAAATGCTAGAACCCAATTATGGAAATGTGCTTACCCCCTAACCCAATGAGGACAACTAACTATATTAATTCAAGTAGAAGCTGAAGTGGTTTTAAAAACATGGCCCTCTAAACTGCTGCTGTGACACAGGAAATTTATTAAGAGAACTCTTACTGTCCTCTTGGCCTCTGGAATTTTTATATGGTAGTTATAATTTATAGCTTGTGTTCTTACAAACTTAGTACCCATTAAACCTTTAAGTTATAGCTTCCAATTGCACAACTAGCAGGAATCAAATTAATAATGAACAGCGCTTGAGTGCTTCCAGTGGGGCAGTAGATGGGCCGTAGCAAGTGAGAACTCATCTCATTGTGGATGAGAAAACTGAAAAGGTATATAGTGTGCCTTCAAACTGTAAATAAATGTTACCCTCCTAGATGCGGAGAACTGAGACAAACAGCAAAGCCTGGATCATGACAGCTTATGGGTTAGAAATGATCCAGGGTGTTTCTCTTAATGAAGGCCCAAGGGACCTGACTGCCTCCCTTTAACCTGCCTTTCACTTTTGAGAAAAATTCAGCCTTGACTTCCATCCAAGGTTACAGTCTTTCCCCATCCCCAGTGGTCCATTGTTCAGCAAAACAAATGCTGACTCTGAGACTTCCTAGTAATAAACCTTCTTAGAACAGTGAGACCACATTGTCCAACCAAAAGTTTCATCATCCTCAAGATTGATTTGGAATCAAGAGGGGAAAATATGGA
This sequence comes from Rhynchonycteris naso, assembly GCA_037038555.1. Lineage (NCBI taxonomy): Eukaryota > Metazoa > Chordata > Mammalia > Chiroptera > Emballonuridae > Rhynchonycteris > Rhynchonycteris naso. Next base: position 19,829,070 of record CM073003.1, read on the forward strand.
CAAAAGAGGGGGCTATATACTAAACCTGACAAACTCAGGGGAGGCCTCCATGGCAGGTTTACAAACTCAGACCTAAAGTAACTGCATAGGATGGCCCGAAAGTAAAACTTTCTAACTAAAAGCTAACTAAAAATAGAAATATGAAGGATAGTCCTGTCCTAGGTTGGTATTTTTCCCTACAAAGGTCAATCTTCACTTTAACTGAGCCTGTCTGTTGCTTTTTGATTCTAAGATAACATACAGGATAATTTACTTTTGCAATAACAGGGTAATCCAAACCCCTCAGGGCACAACCACTGCGCCAGAGCAGAGACCACAATTCCCCTCATTGTTATTATGATGTTATTGTTAACTGTGAACTCTCCTATACTTGCCGTTGTAAAAGAAGTGTGTAAGACCCTGCCTGGATAGCTCAGTGGGTTCGAGCAGTATCCCAGAGCAGAGGCCGCCAGTTTGATCCCTGGCCAGGGCACACAGAGGCACAGGCGGGTGTTCCTGTTGTGTGCTCTCTCTCTAGAAAATAAATAAGTAATCTTTTTAAAAATACTTTTTATTTTTTAATAAGAATAAATATAAATAAAAGAAATCTGTGTCTATCCCTTTTTACTTACCCAGTTGCAGAGATTTCCCTGCTTTGCTTTCTCCCACCTCCCTAATCTATCACTAGTAACCACCCCCATGTCTTCCCTTTTGGTTCTGACGTAGAATAAGTGATAAAACTGCCATTTTCCAGAGCATTTTCTCAGTCTGTTGAGATTTTGCTTCCTGGCAGTTGTCATCAGTTTAGCTCAAATAAACTCATCAAAATTCTTACAGGTTTGGACATTTCTTGCATTGACAATAGTTAACAATTAACATGATAATAACAATGAAGGAATTGGAGGTCTCTGCTCTGGTACAGTGGTTGTGCTTTGAGTAGTTCTGAAGGGGTCCAAAAAAAGGGATTACTTTGATATTCCAAAGGTATATTACTAGATATGCTATCTTAGATACAAATAAGACAACAGATAGGCACAGTTAAGGTAAACACTGACCTTTGTTAGAAAAAAATACTGACCTAGGACATGACTGGCCAGCATGAACTGCTTTTAGTTAGAAAGTTTTAATTTCAGGCCATCTTATGTGGTTACCTTAGGTATCTGAGTTTGTAAAGCCATCATGTGGATCTCCTCCATGAGCTTGTCAGGTTTAGCATGAGGCCCCTTTTTGGTCATAAATTAATCCAAAAAAATTCATTAATGGCCAGCCTTTTGTTGGAAAGCAATGCTAGGAAGGTTTATTCCTAGGAGGTCTGTAAGGCCAGTGGCTGCCACCGTGGCCATGCAGATGCAGTTCACACTGGATTTGGGCAGGCCGTGAAAGAACTACAGAGCCAGAAAATGGTGGGCCACTCCACTTATTAAAGTCTTGTTAGGGCAGATGAGCAAACAGGCAGGGAAGACCGCTTCCTTTTTCTCTCTGGACTGTCCTGGACTCACAGCACAAAACAGACCCTCATCAGCCTCAACAGTCCTCCCCCACCCCTCTCTCTCAACTCTCCAGCAAAATAGGCTGGGGGGAAAAACCCCTTCTCCAACAAACAACAGCAAACAGCCCCTCCCAAGCAGGAAGGCAATCCACAATTTGCAATCTGACACTGTGAGGGCAAGCACCACATCCCTCCACAGACTACACACTCATTGCGCTGCCCCAATATAAGGGAGAAAACCTTAAAAACACTTGTTCACCCAACATTCCACCCACTTCACAATCTATACCACAGGTATCCCTGTGCAAGGAATGAAGTACATTATATACCAGGGGTCCCCAAACTACGGCCTACGGGCCAAATTGCAGCCACCTGAGGCTATTTATCTGCCCCTGCTGCATTTCCGGAAGGGACACCTCTTTCATTGTTGGTCAGTGGATGGAGTACTGTATGTGGTGGCCATCCAACAGTCTGAGGGACAGTGAACTGGCTTCCTGTGTAAAAAGTTTGGGGACCCCTGAATTATAAACAAACCATAGCAACAGCACAAGTTATATAATTGCAATAATTACAAAGGAGCTTTTCACAATGTCTTCCTGAGCACTCTGCCCAAGGTGCAATCTGGAGGCCCTTCCCTAGCCCCCTACTGCTCGATAGGGAGGGCCTGTATAGTCCAGGGCTGTGTCCATGAAAACCTAGTGTCCTTGGTGCATCCCTCCAACTGGATGAGAGATTTCCAGAGCAGGAGGACCTCCACCAGAGCTGCCCCCCAATCAAGATCTCTCTTACTGTCCAAGGGCAGCATGTCTATCCAACAAAAGAGCCAGTGCTCCCCACTGGTCGCAGTCCAAAAGCCAGTCCATGATAGACAGCCCAGCTGTCTGTGCAAATCACCAAGGTAAAGGTCCATTACAGTCAACTAGGTTCACATGGGGCCTCAGGCCTAGATGCTGCCCCAAGGAGGAGTACGTGGCAACAGTGGCCAACCTCTCCACTCTGCTCCAGAGAGCATGATGCCATCCACCCCTGTGTCCCACAATCACAGCAAGCTTACTAAGGGCTCAGGAAGTACTTTTAGCTGTTAGGTTTTTACCTTCTGAATGACCACTGACCAAGCTCTGAGTGTGCAGAAGGCAACTTCAGCCCGAGCCTCCTAATCCTCAGAAGAGGAGCTGGAAATGTCTATTCCCACTGACTCAGAGCCACTACACTGCCCCAGCTTCATCTTCAGCTCCTGCGGCTTCTAGCTCTTGGCCTGAAGCTGAACCCACAGTTCTTCATCCAACAACTGCCGCTGCCAACATTCAACTTCCAGGGCAAACTGCAACTCGCGAACCCATTTGACCTCCTTCTCCAAAGACCATTCCAGTTCCAGGCACCATTGCTGCTGCTCAGTTTGCAGACCTCAAGCAGCCTCTTGCACAAAGCTCTTGGTTTCCTCTCACATGGCTGTAAAATACAGCCAGCCCATGGTCCTCAAAATGACAGCCATGAGGAACCACTCCTCTACTCCACCCCTCAAGGGTGGTGGCAACTCCATACTCATCCGATCCAAATCCTGCCAGCTGTGCCAGATGTAAGACCAGGGGTCATTGCTGCCATGGCCATGCAGATGCAGGCTCACATTGGATTTGGGCAGATGGTAAAAGAACTGTGGAACCAGAAAATGGTGGGATATTCTGTTTATTAAAGTCTCCTAATGGCAGACAAGCAAACAGGCAGGGAAAACTGCTTCCCTTTTTCTCTCCAGATTCTCCTGGACTCACAGTACAAAACAGGCCACCATCAGCCTCAGAATTCCTTCCTTCCCCCCCTCCCGCCTTGACTCTCCAATAAAACAGGTTGGGGGGGGGGGGTGGCAGGGAATCCCTTCTCCAGTAATTCATAATTTGCAATCTGCCGCCCTGAGGGCAAGCAAGAGCAGCCCTCCGCAGACTACTCACACTTGGTGCTGCCCCAATATAAGCAAGCAAACCTAAAAAACACTTATTCACCCAACGAGGTCTCAGAGTCAGCGTTTGTCTTGCTTGAACAATGGACCATTGAGAATGGGGCAAGGCCATAAGGTTGAAAGAAAGTCAAGGCCAAATTTTTCTCAAAAGTAAAAAGCAGATGAATGAGAAGCCGCCAGGTTTTATGGGCCCTTAGAGCATTGTCTTGATATGCCAAAGTTGTGGGTTCTGTCCCCAGTCAGGGCACATAGAAGAGTCAACCAATGAATGCATAGATAAGTGGAACAACAAATTGATGTTTCTGTTTCTCTCTCTCTCTCTCTCTCTCTCTCTCTCTCTTTTCCCCTCTCTCTAAAATCAATCAATCAATTAAAAAAATTTTTAAAGCAGCCTGACCAGGCAATGGTGCAGTGGATAGAGCATCGGACTGGGATGTGGAGGACCCAGGTTCAAAGCCCTGAGGTCGTCAGCTTAAGCATGGCTCATCTGGTTTGAGCAAGGCTCACCAACTTGAGCCCAAGGTCGCTGGCTTGAGCAAAGGGTCATTTGGTCTGCTCTAGCCCTCTAGCCCCCAGTCAAGGCACATATGAGAAAGCAATCAATGAACAACTAAGGAGCCGCAACAAAGAGTTGATGCTTCTCATCCCTCTCCCTTTCTGTCCATCTGTCCCTCTCTCTGTCTCTCTCTGTGTCTGTCACAAAAATAAAAATAAAAAAATTTTAAAAGCATACACTGAATTATTTCTAACTCATAAGCTATCATGGTCCAGGTTCTGCTGTCTTGTCTCATTTCTCTGTATTTTTCATCTAGTGTAGCATTTGTTTATACTTTGATGGAACACCATATAGCTTTTCAGTTTTCATAATCGAATATAAGATGAGTTCCGACTTGCTATCGCTTATTTACTACCCTTTTGGAAGCACTCAACTGCTGTTCATTTTTAATCTGATTCTCGATAGTTGTGTAAATGGACGCTGTAACTTTATTTGGGGCCAAAGTTGTAAGAATATAATCTTGTAAATCACAATTACCATCTATAAGTCCAGAGACCAGCACAGTAAGAGTTTCATAAATTAACTTCCTATACTTTGGCAGCTGTTTAGAGGGCCATGTGTTTACAGCCACTTCAGCTTCTATTTGAATTAACATAGTTAGAAGCCATTGCTGGGTTAGGGGGTAAGCATATTTTCATAATTGGGTTCTAGAGTTTATGCATAAAATTTCTTTCTCAATGTTCCTTTCCCACTAACTTTTTACAACTTCCCTGTTTATCTTATTTTGTCACTTTACTCATTCAGAAATAACCAATTTATTAGGACAAACTACTTCCTTTTAACTTCTCTTGAAAACCCACACATCTCTTTCCATTTGCAAAAGCATTTCTTCTAAATTTTGAAAGAGAAAAAATAAAAAGAGTATTATTGATAATACAAAAGTTATTTTATACACCTTCGGTAGTTATTAACATTTGGGCTGTATATACAAGGTTTGAGAAAAAGTCTAAAGAATAAGTATAATTATTATTATTTTATTAATATTATGTTAGCAGACAGGTAAAGACAAACCAATAAAGTTCAACCTTTATTTGTAGGTATGCAGGCCTTGTTGATATCTTGGGATAGCTACTTCTGATGTCAATGGCTTTTCATCCCTGAAAAGCCCTTGATCTTTGCTCTAGGTGGAGACAAGTGTCAGAGACAGAAGCAGGTGTCCATTACTGGTTAGGCACCTGCTAAGTCTCTTCCAATGATGTTGGAGAGAGTCTTTAATTTGTGTCTTTTTCAATAAACAAATATCTCCTGGCTGTAGACGTAATCTTTGAAGTCTTCATCTCCCAGGAGCACACTGTGAAATGAGTATCACTAACTTATCAGTCCCTAGGAGCTGGTTAACAAACCCTTGATAATAATGCACAATGTCTCTTTTTAGTAAGGTTGGTTCATATGTCCCTTTATCTAGATGCATAGGGTGACCAGTGACTAGTTTATGATGAGAAAAGCTATGTGTTTACCAACAAATTAGATTTCAGGTTGAGGAGTACTATAAGGAGAGCTTTTGGCAAAGTGAGAGTTAAAGTTTTTGAAATTTTACCTAGCTGAGTTTTAATTGTACCATTTGTGTGTTCTACCAATGTGGAGAATTGATGTAATAGACATTATGAAAATGTTGTTAAATTAGGCCAAATATTTAAAGTGGATTGCATTATTTGCCCAGAAAAATGGGTCTGTCAGTCACTGTAACTCAGGAATTCCTTAACTAAAAATTAATCTTTCCCAATAATAATTTACCTACATAAGACTGTTGCTCTCCTTCAAGGAAATGCATCAACCCAGTGAAAGGAACATCAAATCATAATGCACATGCATGTGTGTGTGTGTGTATTCCTGAAATGGTGGCATTTGGATAAAATCCAATTGCCATACCTCAAATGAACCTAGAGGAAGTGGAGAATATCCTTGAGACCCATTGAATAATTTTCCATAGTTATTTAGACATATAAAACATCTGTTGTACTCTTTATGAGCTATAGAAGGAAAAAGTTTCCAGTACTATTGTCTACTTCATGAAATCATCTTTTAGGACCCCAATGTGTTAGCTCACAAACATGTTGAAGTTTCGGGAATTGGTCCCCTATAAGTAAGATTGGTTTCTGATTGGGTCTAAGCCATATCTGTTTGCCTGGGTCGAAAGTTCCTTTTTGTTGCCATATCTTCTTTTGTTCTGCAGCTGTCCACTGAAAAAGAGAGTGTATAGATTTAATAGGAAGCAAAGAGTATTCTCAGGTTTAGATGATTTGGCTGTTTAATGCTGCTTGCCTAGCTGCAGCATCAGCTAACTGTTTTCCTGTTGTTTTTATAGTGTTGGCTTTAGAATGTTCTGGAATTTCAATAATATGAATGCTTTTCCATTTCTGTATGATATCTTATGACTCCTAAGTTTATTTGCTACAGTTAACGGGCTGCCCTGTGAAAATTATGAAGCCTCACTGCTTCAACAATATTCTAAAGTTGTGAGTTACACCAAAGGTATAGCTACTATCAGTATAAATATTGGCTATTTGATCTTTGACCAATTGACAAGCCTGAGTTTGAACAATTAATTAAGCTTGCTGAGCAAATCTTATTTAGGTAAAGAAGAACTTTCAACTATGTCTACTATGAAAGTTATTGCATATCCGGCTCAATAATATTTCTGTTTATTTTTCAAAGATCCATCTGTAAATCAAATAAGTCAGCAATATCAATAGTTTTCTGTAAACTATTCCTAGGAACCAGAAGGCTATCTGTAAGCAAAACACAATTGTAGATGTCTTTATTCTGCAAAGAAAGTAGCAAAGTTGCTGGGTTAAGACTGTTAAATAGAGTTTCAAGGTGCATAATACAAGAGCCAGTCAACTGACATAGTGTTGAATAGGATTAGAATTCAGTGGAGATTCCATACAATGAGGAACGTAAACAAAGGAGAGCCCATACTATCTTTTCTGCTTGCTTGCATCGCATGTCTGTAGCAGAGATGGCTGTCATACCGGGAGGGAGCCCTGGGGAATGAGTCTGGTTGCTGACTACAATAGCCTATGAGTCGCTGATGATCTCTGTTTCTGAGTTAAAATTTCTAAAAGTTTGTTTTCATGTATAAAAAGTTAGAAAGTTTATAATTAAAGTGTCCCAGAGTGGGAGCTTTAGGTAATTCTTTCTTTGAAGTTTTATACCTTGTTTCCCTCTGGGTTCCACTGAATTGGATCAGGTCAATCTGATTTTAAGAAGACATAGAGGCTGGGCCATTAATAAAAATTTAAAATCCAATTATGACAGTATTCAGCTGTTTTATTGTTGTTGTTGTTTCTTTGTTTGTTTTTAGAAAAGGAAAGGCTATTTCCTCTGAGTCTCTCAATGTTAACTAGTAGCACATCTTTATATATGAGATGGCCAAAGTGTTTTACTCAAGGTAAGCAAAATTTTAGCTTATTTAAGACCTTATGTCCTTTTATGGTAGATAAATTGTGTCTTTTGGAAGTCTAGTAATGTTCTAGAACACAAATATAAAACATCTACATATTGGATTGGAGTGGAATAGCTGGAACATTCAACACCATTCAAATCAACTTTTAGATAAATAGGTGGGACTCTGTATATCCCTGGAGCATTACTGTCTAAGTGAACTTGCAATCTTCCCAGGTGAAAGATTACAAGTGGTTTTCTCTCTCTCTTTCTCTCTCTCTCTCTCTCTCTCTCTCTCTTTCTCTCTTTTAAGTGAGAAGAGGATAGGTAGAAAGACAGACTCCCATATGCACCCCAACAGGGATCCACCCAGCAACCCCATCTGGGGTTGATGCTCAAACCAAGCTCTCCTCAGTGCCCGGGGCAATACTTGAACCAATTGAGCCACTGGCTGCAGAAAGGGAAGAGGGAAAGAAGGGGGAAAGGGTGGAGGAGAGAAGCAGATGGCCAATTCTCTACTGTGCCCTGACCAGGAATCAAACCTGAGATATTCATACACTGGGCCAACTGGCCAAGGCCTGTCACCCATATTTTTGATTGGTTTGTTTATCTTTTTATATTGACTTGTTAAGAGTTCTTTAGATTCTAGATATAAATCTCATATCAGATAAATGATTTGAAAATATTTTTCTCATTTTGTATGTTTTATTAATAATTTCTTGATGATATGTTTGAAGCACCAAAGTTTTTCATTTTGATAAAGTTCAATTTATTCATATCTTCTTTTGTAATTTATGCTTTGAGTTTATACCTAGAAATTCATTTCCAAATCCAAGATCATGAAGATTTACCTCTATGTTATCTTCTAAGAGTTTTATAGTTTTAGCTCTTTCAGTTAAGTCTTTGATCCATTTTTAATTAAGTTGTGTACATGGTGTGAGGTAGATGTCCAACTTCATTGTTTTGCATGTGGCTATTTAATTGTTTCAGCTCCATTTGTTGAAAAGATTATTCTTGACACCCCTATTAAAAATCAGTTGACTGGACATATAAGTTTATTTGTGGACTCTTAATTTTAGTCCATTTATCTATATTTCTATTATGTGGCAACACAATTCATTTGTTGTAAGTTTTAAGATGCGAGCCCTCTTACTTTGTTATTTTTCAAGATTATATGACTATTTTGAGATCTTCGCAATAAATAAACAAATTTTAGAATCAGTGTTCAGTTCCTACAAAGGAGACAACCGGGTTTCTTATAGGATTGCATTGAATCTGTATATCAATTTGAGGAGCATTGTAATCTTAACAATATTAAAATTTCTGATCTATAAGCATGAGGTGTTTTTCCATTTACTTAGATTTTCTTTAATTTTAAGAATGTAAAGAGTTGTAGTTTTCAGAATATAAGTTTTGCATTTCTTCTGTTAAATTTATTACTAAGTATTTTGTTTTCATGCTATTACAAATGGTATTGCTTTATTAATTTTATATTCATTTTGTTCATTACAAATATATAAAATGCAATTGTGTCGCAGACCCACATGACAAGTATATTCAGGTCCTGAGTGAGAACTGTGCAGAATTAAAGAAAATAGACTTAATTAAAGAATAAAAGATGGGTTCTGGAGGGCTGGCAGAAACACCACCTTAGCAGAAAACATGGCCACTGCCAGAAACCACATCATCCTTTATTTTTAGGGCAAAGTGGGCCATTAGGAAATCAATAACTTTTCTGATTACAGTTTCCAAGGCAACCCAAGAATTCCACCAAGTGTACAAAAAAACCCCACCAATCCTTAACATACTAACTTTATATAAAGAGGAAATTTGCTTCTAGTCTTTTCTGGAGAACATGGGAGGCAGGACAAGCATCACAGCTAACATGGAGGTGTGGGAAAGGGCCTAGCTTTTTGCAACCGAGGTGGGGGGTTGGGCAGCAGCCAGTTCCCCACACCTCTGTCTCCCAGAAATCTAACTGCAAAGCCCTGTCGATTTTTCGGTCCCCAACACAATTGATTTTTTACATTTATATTGTATTCTGTAATGTTGTTAAACTTATTTATTTTAATAGTTCTTAGGGGATTATTTCATATTTCCTATAAATGTACATAAGATTATGTTGCCTATAAATTGAGATAGGTTTGTTTCTTTCTTTCAAATCTGGATGCCTTTTATTAAATGTTCTTATCATGAAATGATATTAAATTTTGTCAAATGTTTTTTCTGTATCCATTAAGATGATCATGTGATATTTATTTTCTATTCTATTGATAAAGTGATGTATTACATTAATCAATTTTGGAATGTAGAACCAACTTTGCATTCCTGTGATAAATTCCACCTTGTTATCATGTATAATTCTGTTTATATGTTGCAGTACTTGATTTGAATACATTTTGATGAGGATTTTTGTGTTTGTATTTATAAGAGATATTGGGCTGTAATTTTCTTCTGATGTCTGATTTTAGTATAGGGTAATTTTAGCATTATAAAATAAATTGGAAAGTGTTCCCTTTTTGGAAGAATTTGAGAAAACTGAGATTAATTCTAAATTGTTTGGTAGAATTCAGAAATAAAATTTTCTGGGACTGGGTTTTTATTTGTGGATAGTCTTGTGTGTGTGTGTGTGTGTGTGTGTGTGTGTGTGTGTGTGTGTCAGAGACAGAGAGAGTCAGAGAGAGGGACAGATAGAAACAACAGACAGGAAGGGAGAGAGATGAGAAACATCAATTCTTTGTTGCGATTCCTTGGTTGTTCATTGATTGATTTCTCATATGTGCCTTGAAGGAGGGTGGGGGGAGTTACCACAGACTAAGTGACCTCTTGCTCGAGCCAGAGACCTTGGGCCCAAGCTGGTGAGCTTTGCTCAAACCAGATGAGCCCACGCTCAAGCCGACGACCTCAGGGTCTTGAACCTGGGTGATCAGCGCCCCAATCCGACACTTGATCCACTGAGCCACCGCCCGGTCACGCGATAGTCTTTTTTTTATTACAAATTCAATCTGTACATATTACAGGTTATTTATATAGTCTATTCTTTAGTCAGTTTTAGTAGTTGATGTCTTTCTAGTAATTTGTACATTTTATCCTAGTTATCTATTTTGTTACTGTACAATTGTGATGATATTACCTTATAACCAAAGAAGGTAATAAACCTTTGTTTTCTGGTTCTAATAATATAAATATTTTCTCTTTCTTTCTTGGTCAATCTAGCTAAAAATTTGTCAATTGTGTTGACTTTTAGAAAAACAGTTCTGGGGTTCATTAATTTTTTGTATTGTATTTTATTTTTGTTTTCTTAAATTAATAAATTATGTTCTAACCTCTATTATTTTATCCTTTTGTTTGCTTTAAGTTTACTGGGGGTTTTTTTCTTCTTCTTCTAGAGAGAAAGGAAGAAAGAAAGAGAGACAGAAATATCATTTTGTTGTTTCACTTATTTATGCATTTATTGAATGATTCTTGTATGTGCCTGACCAGGGATTGAACCTGCAACCTTGGTTTATTGAGGACAATGCTCTGAGCTACCCAGCCAGGGCTAATTTGCTGTAGTTCTTTTTTTCTTTTTCGGTGTCTTAAATGAAAGTTTAGGTTATTGGTTTGATATGAGATACTTCTTTTTTTTCCCAAATGTTTTAAAAATGGAATATTTACAGTATTTAGCATCTAGGCTTAAACTGTTTAAAGATGTTTCCTCAAGATAGGAACTTACTGGAACTGCACAAAATCTAAATAAATCTTGATAAGCAAGTTTTTGTTTGGTAAGTAGGCTGTTTGCTCGTGTGAACAGATTCTTTTCTTCAATAAATTTACCTTTAGGGATTTTCTTAAACAATTGGTAGAATTATTTTTTGTTTTACAGTCTTATTTTTCTCTAGAGGTTCTTCTGGAATGAAGAACTACGTCACATTTGGAAAATGATTTTGTTTAGGGCACAAGGGTGCACAATACACTGTGTAGATGGTGTTATATTGAGTTGCACACTTGAAACTGGTTTGGTTTTGTGAACCAATGTCATCCCAATAAATTCAAATTTTAAGAAAAGAAGTATAAATTGGTAGTTACAAAATAGTCATGGGGATGTAAAATATAGTATAGGAAATATAGCTAATAATATTGTAATTACTATGTATGGTGCCAAATGGGTACTAGAACTATCAGGGGGACCACTTAGTAAAGTATATGATTGTCTAACCACTATGCCGTACACCTGAAACTAATACAAAACAATATCAAATGTTAAAAAAAAAGAGTTATGTCACGTTGACATAGGTAGTCTACAGACATCTAAGTCATGTCGACTCAGATGGTTTCAGTTCTCACCCTCCTAAACCAAGTCCTTCTAAGATGTTTCCTGCCTGAGTCACTAGTAACACTCACCACCCTCCTACTCCCTCAGAACAAAGAACTTGTGTTATTTTTACTTCCCCATTCTCTAATGCAGTCTCTCACCCTCAGCTCCCCTACTTTGCAATTGCTTCCCAAATGCTCCTTTAACATCTCTTCTGTCTCTACTCTTTGGTTCAAATAAAATTTTATTTTTGAAATAAATAAGTCACTTCTCCCTTAAAATATTTACAATGTTTGCATACAAGACAGGGGAAAAGTAGATTTAGTTTTGAGTATGCAATTTTGTTTTCTTCTTTCTCTTAAAGAAGATCCTTTAACATTTCTTGTAACACTGGTTTGGCTTTTTCTTGTCTGTGAAGCTTTTTTTATGTCCTTAGATTCTAAATGATAGCTTTGTTGGGTAAAGCAATTTTAGTTGTAGGTTCTTGTTTTTCATCACTTTGAATATTTCTTACCAATTCTTTCTGGCCTGCAAAGTTTCTTTTGAGAAATTAGTTGAGAGTCTTACAGGAGCCCTTGTAGGTAGCTAACTGATTTTCTCTTGCTGCTTTTAGGATTCTGTCTTTGTCTTTAACCTTTTGCATTTTAATTATGATGTGTCTTGGTATGGGCCTCTTTGGGTTCATCTTATTTGGGACTCTCTGCACTTCTTGGACTGTGTGCCATTTTCCTTCAATATGTTAGGAAAGTTTCAGTCATTATTTCTTCAAATAGGTTCTCAATATTTTGCTCACTCTCTACTCCTTCTGGTACCCTTATGATGCAGATGTTGTACAGTTCATGTTGTCCCAAAGTCTCTTAAACTATCCTAAATTTTTTATTCTTCTTTCTTTTTGCTGTTCTGATTGGATGTGTTTTGTTACCTTATCTTTCAAATCACTATTCAATCCTCAGCTTCATCTAATCTACTGTTTATTCCTTCTAGTGCATTCATTATTTCAGATATTGTAATCTTTATTTCTTTTTTTCTTTTGAGAGAGAAAGAAAGAAAGAAAGAAAGAAAGAAAGAAAGAAAGAAAGAAAGAAAGATGCAATAACTCAATCCACTTAGTTATGCCATTGACTGCTTCTCATATATGCCTTGACAAGGGCTTAAACCATTAACCTTAGGGTCAAGCCAGCACCCTTGGGATTGGGCTGACAACCTCAGGATCAAGCTGGTGACCCTGGAATCAAGCCAGCGATCTCAGGATTGGTGACCCCAGGACTGAGCCAGTGACCTCAGCATTCCAGGATGACACTCTAGCCACTGTGCCTCTTTGTGTATATTTCTAGGTAGATAGATCTGCTATAACTCCCAATCTTGGTAGGGTGGCATTATGTAGTAGATGTCCTGTGGGACCCAGTGGCACAATCTCCTTGATCAACTGAGCTGGTAGCTCCAGGAATGCCTCTTGTGTGTGCTATGTGGCTCTCCTATTGTAATTGAGTCTTGAATGTTATTGGCCCATTCATGCCTGGGGTTCACCCTCAAGCTGGCTGACTCTGAGGCTCAACCCCATCCACAGTGTACAAGCTGCTGTGCAGGTGCTGACCACATGGAGTATAATTCACTTCAGCAGGGTCTAGTGCCTGCCAAGAACTACCTTTGGATATGCTGCTTGTGAAGCTAATTGGATCCTGCTCTGATGTTGTCTTAAGCTAACCACTGGGTATATTTTTTCTGGAGCCTCTTTGGAGGGACTCTGGTGCAGGCCAATGTCAGACACTACTTACGACTGGTCCTGGGCAACCTGTTTGGAGTGGCAAAGCAATCCACAGTTGTGCCTGTCTCTTCTGGGTTGGGTGTGCGTGGGAAGGACCAAGTTGCACACCAAGAATGTCTTTTAACAGCACCAGGCCAAAGTAAAAATCAGCAAACATTCCAAGGAGTGCCAAGATCCACTTCCATCTGCTGTCACCTGCCAGCTATTTGTTAGGCTAAGTCACTGAAAAAACCTCTGGTGATACTCTAGTTGCATGAGGTATGTTCTCAGTGAGTCATAAAGTAGGGGCAAGTGGTGTTCACGAGACCAAAACTCAGTGCCAATGTTAGGTCTATGGCCACTCAGCAAATATCCCAGGGCATACCAAATCTAGCTGGCACCTGCTAGATGACTGAACAATTTTATGGTGTGATGGGGTCTCAGGGATTCATCAGGATAAGGTCAACACAGTTTATCAGGCCCAAATAGACCAAAATGTGGCTGTGTGACAAGAAGGCTCTGCATCACTCAGGCATGTAAGAGAACAATTTCCTCCATCTGAGAGCCACACAACTCAATCTATCCCAGATTTTGACAGGAGCCTGATCTCGGCAAAGTGGGACTCCCAGGAGTTAGGAGAGGGGGAAATGCCAGTCAGGCTTGGGGGGGGGGGGTGGAGAAGTAGCCCCAGCTTCAGAGTCACACAACTCAGTCTGTCTTGGATTCTGTCCAGACCTCAGCAAAGTGGAAAAACCAGGAGTCAGGAGGGTGGACCACCAGGAGCTCAGAGAGTGGGACTAGCAGATCATCCATGACAGGGTGGGACCAGTCAGTTTCACAGGAAAGTGGGAGGAATAGATCCCATCCCAATGCCACACAACTCAGTCACTGACTTACCCTGAGTGTTCCTAAACTTCTGCACTCTGGCCCAGGAAGCTGAACCCTCAGTAGGACACAAGATCCATAGGGTGGGACCATCTTTTCATTTTTCTTAACATTGTTTTCAGAAGAACAGAAGCATTAAATTTTTATTAAATCTTAGTTATCAATATTTTCTTTTATGGTTTGTGCTTTTGGTATCTTACCTAAGAGAGGTTTTCTTAACCCAATGTCACAAAGATTTTCTCACATGTTTTCTTCTAGAAGTTTTGTAGTTTGATGTTTTTTACATTAAGCCCATTTCTAGATCATTTTTCATATATGGTGAAAGCTATAAATAGAGGTGGGTTTTGTCTTTGTTGTTTGGTTTTTATTACATAAAAATGTCTGATTCTAGCACCATTTGTTGATAAAACTATTCTTTCTCCATTAAATTACACAGAAACTTTGTAGATTTTTTTTGTAGATGCCATTGAATTATCTACATAGATGATCGTATTGTCTGTCTACAAATAAACATGGTTTATCTCTTTCTTTTCAATCTAGATAACACTTCTCTCTTTTTCTTGTCTATTATACTAAATGGGACCTCCAGTATAATGTTGAATAAGAGTGGTGAGATGACCATCCTTGCTTTATTCCTAATCTTAAGGCAAAATAATTTAATATTTTACCACTAACTATGATAATAGCTCTAAGTTTTTTTTAATGCCTGTGGTAGTTAATTTTATGTTTCACCTGAGTGTCTTAAAGCTGTACAGATAACTGGTAAAACTTTGTTTCTAGGTATTTCTGTGAGAGTGTCCCTAGAAGAGATTAACATTTGAATCAGTAAACTGAATAAAGATCACCCTCACCTATGCTGATGGGCATCATCCAATCTGTTGAGTGTCTGAATAGAACAAAAAATTAGACCTGCCGCTTGATCTGAGATATTCATCTTCTGTTCTCAGGCACTGACACTCCTGGTTATTGGGCTTTTAAATTCAGATCAGGATTTATACCACTGGCCCCTAATTTTCAGGCCATTGAACTTAGACTAAACTACACTTCCTGTTTTCTGGGTTACTTAGTTTGCAGATAGCAAACTGTTGGACTTCTCAGCCTCCATAGCTCTGTGAGCCAGTTTCTAATATATTACTGCTCACACAAATTAGGGGATATTTCAAAATGAATATGAAGCAATAAAATATCCCCTAATTTTTGTGAGTAGTTGTATATATATATACTTTGTCATTGGTTCTGTTAATAATATAATAACTCTCATTAGATTGAGGATGTACCCTTCTATTTCTAATTTTCTGAGAGTTTTAATTTTGAATCAATGTCAAATTTTGACAAATATTTTATCATCCTCCAATTTTTATGGTTACAAAATAATCTTCATTGATAGATATATGTGTTGTTTATAAATTTGCTATTACAAACAAAATTGTGTTGAGTGGCATCACACTAATATTTTTTGGAATTGTATCTTTAAGATAAATTTCTAGAAGCAGGAATATTAGTAAAAAATGTGTATTTATAATTTTGTTAAGTATTATTAATTGCCTTCCATGAAGATACCAATGTACTGTATATTCTTACTACCAACTAGAAAGTTCCTCTTTCCTTTCAGGGTTGCTGACAAAGTGTAATTTTGAACGTTGGGGTGTTCCTAATTTAAATTGGTAAAAGTTGCTTTTCAGTGCATTTTTAAATTTTATTTCTTATTATGAGTGACAATGACTATCTTTTCAGCTGTTTAGGAGACTTTAATATTTACTTTTCTATTCCCATCTTCTGCTCCTTTTTTCATGTGTGTGTGTGACAGAGTGAGATTTTTTCATTAATTTTTAGGAACTTTTTTATATATAATTTATTAGTCAATTTTTAAACTTTTGATTTTGCTTTTGATGTGTGTATAAAAGCTATATGTCAGTTTATCTTAATAAGTTGCATTATTTTCATTATTTTTTCAATGAGCATTTGGGAATGTGACTTAAGAGAAACACTATAATTTTATCAATTTCTTTGACAAATCATTTTGTGAAAAGAGGTGAACTTTATAATAATAATAATGTGCTGATTCCTGCTACTTTCTTTCACAGAAATTAGTCAGTATAATTTGAACATTTCTTCTTTCACTGGTGTGGATAAAATATACTGTCTTCACATCATACCTTTAGGATCAGAAGAACAATAAAGGTCAAAGAACAGAGTGACACTGTTTGGTGCATATGAAATGAAAATGTACCCTTGGATTCATGGTCATCTTGAAATAATTAGTGGCCTGGTTTTAAATTGAAGGCTCCATACCTCTGAAAGCATACTCATCATTGGCATCTCAGCCCAAATCACATGTGGTAGCAGAGATTTCCTAGAACCTTGTCTTACAAACCAGACTCTACAGCATGGAGACTCCTGAGAGCCTAATTTTCTAGTTCTTACTTGGATATCAAAGTGCTGAGTTGACAGTCATAAATACAACCAACTCTTTATTTAACTTGTACTGTCATTGCCCTCAGTGCATGACACTATCTCACATGATGTTGGCATATAGCGTGGTAAAAGAAAGTTATTTCTTCTTTTTCAATGAATATTAATAATATAATATTGCGACATAAATATCTTCCTTCTTTCTAACTTCTTCTGTTTTCTATTGCCTTTTTAAAACCCTAACTCAACCCACCCTCTCTTTCTTTAGCTTTTTTGGTTAAGAAACAATATCTCAGTTCCTTTTTGTTTGCTTCTCTAGAAAAATTTTTTCCTAGAGATAATTATGCTCATGTTTGTTACATTCTTAAGAAATTCATTTTAATAAATCAAAGAAAGTATTTTTTAGACCATCCTAAATGTCCTGTTCCCAGAGAGAAAGAGTACACTGGCCAGTTTGGGTCATACTCACTGCTCCAGAAACCTGCAGATGTTTCTGTTGTCCACCTGAGAAGCCAAAACAAACAGTGACAGCACTCAATCTCTGGGAAAATGAAATGGTGGAGGCAACTTGAGCCAAAGCACAATATAGCACAGCAGTATTTTTCTAGAACTTAACTTCACGTTCAGGTACCTCTACCATCTTTAAATCTTTTCTGATTAATTGTGGTGAGGGACAGGGCAGTGAGTAAGGTCAGTGTTAACATGTACAATGCCTTTGCATGAATTACTAAAAGATGCTCACATAGGGCAGATGAGTGGTAAGAAGGCATTCACTTCTGAACAAATGAAACATGTGAAGATCGTGTGATTACAGCTTCCTATATACTCTCACATGCCTGCTCAAACCTACCAGTGGCACCCTGACCCTAGCACCTTACAAGATGTCTACAGTAGTAGGTGCCTAATAAAATTTGTCAACTTGGATTGACCTTCCACTTTTCTTCCTTTGTCTCTCCAGCTGTTAATAACATCATCTGTCACAACCCACCACCAAAGCATTAAGTGCCAGAAATGCCAACGTTTCCTGACTGATTGAGTCCCGCAGAATCCAGTACAGCTTATAAAAACCACCAGAGACACCAATGCATTAAAACCTTGCTGAGAAAATGTTGGCCACACCTCCCACCAGACCCCACACCATGATCCCAAATCTAGTCATCCACAGTTTAGTCCCTTCTCCTGAATTCTCAGACTGCAAGACAGTAAGAGAAACAGATACATGGCAGAACTCAAAGCCGTCTTTCTTCTCTATCCTGGCCCCTTATCTACAATTTGCTCTTGTGTACTCTAGCTCTCTTTTCCCTTAGGCCAAGTTTTTCCTGCCAATAGATTTCTGGTGGACCATCCCCAAGTGCTCTGATATGTTCAAACAGGCTTAAAACTTGGAGGAAAATAACAATGACTTTGAAGTCAGACCTGGATTTGAATGCCAACTCTTCCGCTTACTATCTGTGAGTCTTTAATTTCTAAATTAATTAGTTTTTCTGCATCTTAATTATTCATCAATAAAAAGAAAATAAAATATTATTTTGAGGGACTATTGTGAGAATAAAATAAATGTAAACAAAGGGCCTAGTAGAGTGCCAGTACATGGTTCCTAAAGAAAAAATAGCTGCTATTTCATAAATTTTATTTATTGATTGATTGATTTTAGAGAGAAAGGAAGGGAAAGACAGAGAGAAACATCAGTTTGTTGTTCCACTTATTTATGCATCACTAGTTGATTCTTGTATATACCCTGATCAAGGATAGAACCCACAACATTGTTGTATTAAGATGACATTCTAACTGACTGAGCTACCCGGCCAGGGTCAGTAGCTATTTTTTTATTAAAATGACATCTGAGCAAATGTATGCTACACTTATGCTGACAGGTCATGAAGCAATAGAAGAAAATATTGAGAGAAGGAATTCAGAAGAGTGAATATGGTCAGTCAAGTTTCAGAGAATATAGAGTGGTTATTATAGGTAGGAGGGTCACATGAGCAAAAATGTTGAGATAAGACTAAGAATTGTTGTTTAGGAAAAGAATAAGAGACCATGCTGTCCAGGGCAGAGCTTCCATGTTAGATGAATGAAAAATAACTTTGTTGAATTGAAGAAGTATAGGGAGTACAATAATTTACTGTCTCTCTATACAGTCACTCTTTTCTATTTGCAATTTGAACCATCAGATCACCATTAAGGGGTTCAAAGAACTCCCAATTTTGATTTAGCTCAGCCTGACTCAGAAAATGGTCTTGGGGTTACATCTCCCAGCATCCACATTCTGGTGGTGTGAGCCTGGACTTTGCACCTAACCTTTCCTCATCAACAATGGGACAATGTTGACAACTTTATAGGATTATCACAAGAATTAGAAGAAGATGCATGTGGGGACCTGGAACTATATAGCCTTAGGATCTCAGGTACAGATCATGTGCCAACACTGTGTCTCATCCATGACATGATTTCTGCTGCCACGCTAGTCTCTTCTTGGAATCAAAGACTATAAAAAAAAATTTTACCATCCTTGGCTAATGCAGATAAATTTTGCAAATCTTATTAATCTTATCCCCTTTAGAAATTCCTCCAGTTGTGTCATAAGAATGAGTTTCATTTAGATTGTGAAATCTTTATCTTTCACCTCTGGCTAAAGAAGTGTCGTCTCAGCTCAGTAATTCAGAGATTTCTAAGCCTAAAAAATACTAGAGATGTTGAAACTTTGTCAGCGAAATGGGGAAAGTCAAAGAAGTGACTTAGGTCTGGGTACTTCCCTTAATCTCACTTCTTAGGCAAGGTTACGGTTTAGATCAGGAAGCCGGGGATGAGAAGGTAAGCTCTTGAGCCATATTGGGGCTTCAGTGAAAGATTTCTGTGTTAAGTCTTTTTAGAGCCCAAATTGGCTGGAAAATTAATCATTATGAGTAACCAATTTTTGAGAATTGGAGTTACCAATGTTGAGGAAGGACAATTTTGTCAATAAATAATGCTGGAACAGCCTGACCAGGTAGGTTGTGGTGCAGTGGATAGGCAACAGACTGGGATGCGGAGGACCCAGATTTGAAACGCTTGAGCGCGGGCTCATCCAGCTTGAGCACAGGATCACTGGCTTGAACTGGGATTATAGACATAACCCTTTGGTCACTGGCTTGAGTCCAAAGGTCTCTGGCTTGAGGAAGGGATCACTCACTCTGCTAAGGTGACCAATTGTCCTCCTTTAGGGAGGACAGTCCTTCTTTTGTAAGTTCTGTCCTCCCTCAAAAAGTGTCCTCCTTTTTGATATTAGAAGACTAATCTGTAAATGTTCGTATTTGATCAATGCAGAGTCGATGCATTGCATGTGATGTGATGTATTATTTGTATTTGACATGACGATTCATCAAGGATCAGTACAGTGCGGCAAGATGCAATTATGAGACGCATGCACTCTGCATGGGAGACCTTGAGAGAGCCTGCGATATACCAAGTGCGCAAATGGCTTTGTGTACTTCTTACTGAAACACAGCACAGCATATCTGACATTGTAGACTCATGATTATTTTTTTCTCAGTGAATATTCAATCATAGACAGGTAAGCACAATTCACACTTCATTAATTCATTATCTATTTAATAACTTCTAAATACGTATAATTTTATTTACAAGTATTTTCCCAAAATTCGAGTTTTAAAGTGGAAATCTAACCTCAAACCATATCTATAATAACACATTTTGATTAAATAGTGGCATAAAACAGACATTTTTTAATTAGAAAATGATAAATATACCCGAATATCACTCCAAATTAGTGGTTTTGTTTGATATTTAATTTTACTAAATGAGTGCTTTTTTCTTACAATTATTGTTAGAAATTAATAGGCATGTAAGCATAATCACAATATAAAATATTACAAATGTTTTTATTATGCATTTATTATATTATAATGTATTATTGTTGCAATGAATAAAATGTTTATTTTATTTACAATATTGTTTCTTCCATTTATTTTTGTCTTTTTCATTGTAAACAAGTTGGTCACCTTACTGTAGTCCCCTTGTCAAGGCACATATGAGAAAGCAATCAATGAGCAACTGAAGAGCCACAATGAAGAATTGATGCTTCTTATCTCTCTCCTTTTCTGTCTGTCCCTATCTGTCCCTTTCTCTGTCTCTCTCTATCACTAAAATAATAATAATAATAATTAGATAAATAATGCTAGAACAATTTAACTATGTAAAGAAAGCAGTTACTACCACCACCACCGTAACAACAAAACATGTCTATCTATAGCTTGAACCTTATAAAGTAATTAACTAGAAATGGGCTAAATGTAAAACAATGAAAAACAATGCACTTGCTCACATACTCATGCTCATGTATGCAAATGATAATTTACAGTTTTGTTGTCAACCAGAGAAATTAAGTTTTGAGTAGAGGATGGTGTTGTGTTGTATCCAAGAAAGTTCACCTGCCTGTTATATTATTAGTAGACTAAAGGGTGCTAGGGCAAGACAAGATACCAGAGGACGACTATTGCAATAATCCAGGGAAGAGTTGGTGATGGTAGCATCTGGAAGGGTAAAAAGTTGAAAGATTCAGGATATATTTTGAAGCAGAGCTGATAGGATTTCTTGAATGATTGACTATGCTTTGTGAAAAAAGAAAGAATTCAAGGATAGATTCCAAGTCTTTCTTTCTGAGCAACTGAAAAAAAATGTTGTCACTAACTGGGTGAAAAAAAACAGGGAAATTTAGTAAATTGTATGATCAATAGCTGTTTTTAACATGCTAGATTAGAAATGCCTATTAAAGCCAAGAATAGATATTTATTTATTTATATTGTGAGTATATAAAGTGTACAATGTGATGACTTCATAAACATTGCAGAATTATTGCCAAAATCGAGATATTAACACATCCATCACCTCATATAGTAAAATGGTTAAGTGTGTGTGTGTGTGTGTTTGTATGCTGAGAATGTTTGCACTTTCAAGTATAAAATGTTCACTATTAAGGTGACCAACCTTTTTACAATGAAAAGGAGGACAAAAATAAATTGAAGAAAACAATATCTTAAATAAAAGAAACATTTTATTCATTGCAACAATAATACATTATAATATGATAAATGCATAATAAAAACATTTGTAATATTTTATATTGTAATTATGCTTAATGCCTATTAATTTTTAATAATAATTGTAAGAAAAAAATACTCATTTAGATACAAATACGTCACATCACATGCAATGGATCGACTCTGCATCGATAGAATACGGATATTTACAGTCTTCCAATATCAAAAAGGAGGACACTTTTTGAGGGAGGACAGAACTTACAAAAGACAGACTGTCCTCCCTAAAGGAAGACAATTGGTCACCTTATTTACTATAGTTACCATGCTGTACACTAAATCTCTCGGACTTCTTACAACTAAATGTATTCAAGTTGACATATTTAGTAGACACTTGGATATATACAAGTCTTAAGTTGAGAAGAGAGGTACAAAATGAAGATGTAAATTTTGGTGCATCATTAGATACTTGGTGTTTAAACCATGGAACTGAATAGGATCGCCTTGAAGAGATGATCAGGGACTCAGCATTGGAGCAGTCATAATTTTAAAGTTCAAAAAGATGAGCAGGAACCAACAAACAAAATTGAAAAGGAGTCAGCAATCAGAGAGGAAGATAAAAATAGTGGAAGTCTGGGAATCAGTTAAAAAGTGTTTCAAGGAAAAAACAACCAGCTGTGTCAAATTATGCTAGAAGCCTGACCAGGCAGTGGTGCAGTGGATAGAGCATCGGACTGGGATGCGGAAGACCCAGGTTTGAGACCCTGAGCTCGCCAGCTTGAGTGCAGGTCCATCTGGCTTGAGCAAAAAGCTCGTCAGCTTGGACCCAAGGTTGCTGGCTCCAGCAAGGGGTTGCTTGGTCTGCTGAAGGCCCGCGGTCAAGGCACATGTGAGAAAGCAATCAATGAACAACTAAGGTGTTGCGACGGCAATGAAAAACTAATGATTGATGCTTCTCACCTCTCTCCATTCCTGTCTATCTGTTCCTATCTATCCCTCTCTCTGACTCTCTCTCTCTCTAAAAAAAAGAAAAAGAAAAAAAGTTATGCTATAAATTGTAGTAAGAAGAGAAAGGAGAATTGACCATTGGGTTAAGCATCATGGTAGTTACCAATAATAACCTTAAAAAGAGCAGGGTTGGTAGAGTGAAAATGACTGATTGAACTTTGGGAATGAAGAGAGGAACTGGAAACAATGAGTAGACATAGTCAGGCAATTTTGCTGTAAAGAAGAACAGAGAAATAGAATGAGAGTTGGTGGTGCATGTGGGGAGTTTTTAAGTAGGAAGTTATAATATGCTTGTAAGCTGATAAAATTATTCAGAAAGGAAATAAAAATTGAAGGGCAAAAGAGAATACAGACAGTTTTATAGCACTGTCTAAGTAGGAGAGAAGGAATTCCTTCTCCTACACAATTTGATATGTGTAGAAAATTTGGCTCAGAGAGGAACATGGAAAACATTTATCAGGAGGAAAGCAGACTATGTGGACATTGTAACAGGGAGATTGTTCAATTTAGAACCAGAGCACATAGAAGTTCTCTTTATAATTGCCTCTATATTTTCAGTAAAATAAGAGGCTAAGCCATCTGCTGAGAGTGAGAAGAGGTAAAGAGTTATTGGAGGTTGAGATGAAATAATAACTATTAGAGCAAAGAATGTTTGGAAATGTAGTAGGATTTCTGGGCAACTATAAGGGATTGTTTCAATGAGTTGGTGACTAATTTAAAGTGAGATAGTCAGCAGAAGAGATGTGTGTGTGTGTCAACAAGAAGGGATAGAGAGGCCCTGGCCAGTTGGCTCAGTGGTAGAGCATCAGCCCGGCATGTAGAAGTCCCGAGTACAATTCCCAGTCAAGGCACACAGGAGAAGCATCCATCTGCTTTTCCACCCATCTCCCTTCTCTTTCTCTCTCTCTCTCCCTCCTGTAGCCATGGCTCAAATGGTTTGAGCAGGTTGGCCATGGGTGCTGAAGATGGCTTCATGGCCTCAGGTGCTAAAATGGCTTGGTTGCTAAGCAACGAAGCTGCAGCCCTAGATGGGCAGAGCATCGCCCAGTAGGGGTTTGACAGGTGGGTCCTGGTCAAGGTGAACGCAGGAATCTGTCTCTCTGCCTCCCTGCCTCTCATTTAATAATGAAAATAAAATTTAAAAAAGAGGGATAGACAGAAATGAGTTTGTTGACATGAGCTTTAGCAAACTTGGGTGTTGAGAGAGGAGAAAATAATGCTTTAAAAGTTGAGAAAGAGTAGCAAGAAGGATAGCTACCCCACCCTCAGGCCAAGTGATAAAAAGAGAAAGAGACTATCTACCATCAGAGAAAAACTAGAGGAAAGAGGTAGTCTCAAGGAATAGCCAGTCTCAAAGAAAGAAGAAAAAGATTATGATCAGACAGGAGACTGAGTATACCATGGACATTGCTAACGACAAATCAAGAATTTCAGAGGAAACTGGAAGGGTTGTGGGGTAGAGGATGGGTACAGTAAGATTGAGGAGTGTGCAGTCGTAAGGGGATGAGAGTCAGGAGATGACCACCTAAGAATCTTGAGTTTCTTAGTGAAGAGTGAACAAGTTATTGAGCATAATGGAATTGAGCCATGATGGTCTCGAAGACAGGTTATTAAAGTTGCCAGTATTGGGGAGGGTATTTCCTAGGTATTCTTACTGAAGCAAGTGGAGTTTTATGAAACTCCTCTTCAGTTATAGACCCCTTTAACCCCAGGAGTATGGGGATCTCTGTAAAAAATAAATTGATCTTTAATATCTCCATGGGTAAGTATTATATAACTTCTTTTCTCTTTTGTTTTTGATAGCTCATTGATATACAACAGACCTCATTTCTAAAGTACATAATTTAATAAGTGTGATAGTAAAATCATCATCACAATCAAGATAATGAACTTATATTTACATCCCCCCAATATTTACTCATGATCTTTTATAAACCCTCTCTCCTGTCCTCCCTCCCTCCCTTCAGTCTCTAGGCAACCACTAATTCACTTCCCTGTCATTACAGATTAATTTAAAATTGTTCAACATCTATATAAATGGAACAATACAGTATGCACTCTTATTTTGTCTGATTTCTTTCACACAGCATAAGTATGTTGAGATTTCTCCATGTTGTTGAATGTATCCATACAGAAAAAAAATCCACAATTGTTTATACCTTTACATATTGAGAGTCATGTGGGCTGTTCCCATTGTACAACTATTACAAACAGATCTGCTATGAACATGCATGTACAAGTCTGTATGCACATATGGTCTTATTTCCCTTTGGTAAATATCTAGGAATAAATAGCTGAATCATATGGTAGGTGAGAGTTTAACTTTTTAAAGAATCTATCACCCTGTTTTCCAAAGTGAATGTTTGTTCACATTTTCACTAATAGTATGAGAGTCCTAGTTACTCAGTATTGTTATCACTCTCTCAACTTCTGCCTTCTATTTGGGTGCATTTATAACATTTACAATTCATGTTATTACTGATATGGATCAACACACTTATCATTTTGCTAATTGTTTTTTATTTTTCCCATCTGTTATTGATTCCCTTTTCCTCTTTTTCTGTCTTCTTTTAGAATTTTCTTTTTATTAAGACATTTTTCTCCCTTTCCTTGGCTTGTTAGCTCAAACTGCTTTGTTGTGTTATTTGTTGCTTTACCATTTATAGTGTGAACCTTTAACCTCTCAGAGTCTTCATCCTGTAAGCCTTCATCACTTACAGCATAGGATCTTTACGATAGAATACTTTCATTCTCCCCTCCAGCCTCTAGTCCAGGTTGTCACCCATTTCCTTCTACATGTGTGATAAACTCCATGATTCTTTGTTCCTTTTGCTTTAAACAGGTGATTTTTTAAACACATTTAAGTAATAAGAAAAAAAATCTTGTATATTTACCCAAATAGTTGCTATTTCCAGGTCTTCATTATGTTATATAGATCCATATTTCCATCTGGTACTGTTCTCCTACATTAAGGAACATCTCTTGCAGTCTGCATCTGCTGGAGATGAATTCTTTCACCTTTTATGTAACTGAAAAAGCTTTTTTAGTTTTTGTTTTTGAAAGATATTATTACTGGGTACAGAATTCAGTGAGAGTTTTTTTCTTCAAGTATTTCAAAGATGCTGCTTATTAGTATCCTAGTGCACTTTTTCAACAAGAAATATTCTGCTACCCTTATCCATGGATTTATCATTTTCATCAGATTTGAAGTATTTTCACCATTTTTCCATTACATATTTTTTCTGTTCCTCAAAAGTTCCTCCTCTCATTCAAGGTCTCTAATTACACATACCACAGGACACTTCAAGTTGTCCCACAGCTCACTGATGCTTTGTTTAATTTTAACACTTTTTTACTTTCTTTTAACTTTGTACAGTACAGTGGTTCTTAACCTTTTTGAGGTACCGAACCCACCAGTTTCATATGCGCATTCACCAAACCCTTCTTTAGTTATAAATAAAATATGATATTTTTTCCAAATTCAAGACATAGGTATATGTTTTTTTACTGGTGCACAAAATGAGCCGTGCATGAACATCACCTTGCTCAAAGAACAAAACCAACAAAGTGCATGAACTCACAACAAATTACGGTATTACTTTATTCTGGGCTCCATGGCAGAGGCTTCTCCGAACCCCTGAGACCGACTCATTGAACCCCTAGGGTTCAATAGAACCCAGGTTAAGAACCACTGGTATAGTATATCTTCCAGTTTATTAATCTTTTTTCTGCAATGCCTAGTCTGCCATTGATTTGATTCAGTTTATTTTTTATCTCAAACATTGCAGTTTTCATGCCCAAATGTTTATGTTTTTAAATAACATCAAAGTTTCTACATAACATACTCAGTTTCATCTCTAGCTCCTAGAATAGGTGAAATAGGGTTATTATAACTGTTTTAATGGCCTAGTCTACTGAGTCTATCAAGTGTGATATTTCTAGTTTGGTTGTGACTAATTGGGTTCTTTTTTTCTTTTTAGTTGTGGGTCACATGTTTCTGCTTATTACATTTCTGTTAATTTTTGATTGAATACATTGTGAATTTTACTTTGGTGGATGCTCAAAATTCTTATTTTTACAAAAATATTCTTTAGCTTTGTTCTGGCACGCAGTTTCTTGAAAATAGTTTGAGCCTTTTGGGTCTTGCTTTAAGCTGTGTTGGCAGGGAAGTGTTTAAGCAGCTGGAGGCAGAAGACAGATGCACACAGAGGAAGAAAGATGAAGAAGACAGAATACTTCTTATTGAAAAAAGTGTTTATTTTACAGTGAATATTGTTATATAACTGAGGCAAAATGCTTTTGTGTTTTCTACTTGATAACCTATTAATTATGAGGTTTTCTAGTCTGTGAATTGGAAGCAGACAATATTTTATTTCTGTGTGAGCTATGTGGATACTACCTTCTCTATTTCTCCTAAACTATTCTTTCTTGAAAGTTTGGTAGTCATTCTCTCCCTCCTTCTCTCTTTCTCTCTCTCTCTCTCTCTCTCTCTCTCTCTCTCTCACACACACACACACACACACACACACACACACACACACATACCCCTACTGATCTGTAGGGTAACTGAAGAGTCAGGGAACCCTCAGCAGAATGCTAGAACCCCTCTCTGACTCTTACTCATGTCAGGTACGTACTCTTCCAGGCAAGTTCTAGCTGCTCCCTAGAAACTCAATGCCTGTTTCCAGACTCAGGCCAGGTCCCTTCTCCTCCACTGCAGCCTTAAAATCTCCTCAGATATTAACCTGGGATAATTGGACGACTTGCATAATTTGTTTCCCTTGTCTTGGGGATCAATGCCCTTTGTTTAATGTCCATTGACTTGTAACCCATTTCTTCTTACATTTGTCTAGTTTTGTCTTTTGTTTTAGTCTCTATTATCTATTACTTCATCTTATTTGGAAGTGGAAGTCTGAAGACATCTCTTTGTAACAAAGTCCATGCTTTAAAACTTGTTAAGGAATCTCTGGTAAATAAAGTTCGGTCCCTAGAGGAAAATGTTCATAAACTCACAGTGACCTTTCAGTATGACTCTCTCTGAATGCGTATACTGTGACTGAGGAAACTGAAACAGAGACTAAGTAAAGTACCTAAGGTTACAAGTAGTGAATAACAGGCATTAGATTCAAATCCAGACGTGTCTTTTACCAAAGCCCACATTCTTTAGACAGCTATGCTTCTTACACATGAAAGTGAGTTATTTAGGCCACATTTGATATCAGAGTCTAAGTTAGTGACTGTAGTCCAACAAAAATACCAATATTGTGAAATCCAAAGGTCAGATTGTTGCAGGAGTGACCCGAACAGAGGATAACACACTCAGACAAACTTAATTAACAGAAGGAGGAGAATTTATTAGTAGCAGGCGGAGCACGTGAGACTAGTAGCACCAAAGCACAAGCTCCCCGAATTAGATTTTCTTAGAGGTTATATACCTTTACAGTATCTAAGCAATGCACTCATGATATCTTTGTTTAAGATTTCCCAAGACTCAAGGAGAGGGGAGGGGGACTTTCGGTGGGGTCAGCAAGGGGTAAAGGTTTCCAGATCACTGGTCATAGCTACATACAGATTCAGAGGCGGATTAAGGTCGGCTGAAGCCCAGGGCACAAAAGAAAATATTGGGTCCCTTACATTAGAAAAGAATATAAAGCTGGGATTTTGTGGGGCCCTTCAGAAGTCGGGGCCCAGGGTGCGCACCCGCTGTGTCTGCTGTTAAATCCACCTCTGTACAGATCCTGCTTCTCTTACTTTGTGTTGCAAGCAGCTCTAAGCAACCATTTAGAGAACTATGGGATGTAGTTAATTTATAACTGGCTGACTCAGTTATCCCTGCTGGCTCCTTTCCCTTGTATTCTTCTGGTTTCTCCCCTCTCAGGGCAGAAGGGAGGCATGCTCCCTTGTCAAGGTGGTAAAAAGATTCTCAATTGAGAGCAGAATTGTCATCTGCAAACCAACTTCTCTCCTTTCTTCCCTTCCTCCAATTTTTTCCTTTTTTTTCTCTCTTACCATGTACTTTTACTGGAGTTATCAGATTCATCATCTGACAATTGATTGAGATTAAAACCCTCTAATCAGTTAGCAAAGTGTGAAGTAGTCCTGCCAGACAAAGCTTAACTCCTGGGATTTGCTCTACCTTTTAGGAAGATGATGGATGCTCCAGAGTGCTGTGTTCAGTAGCCCTAGACAGCAACACACACAACTCTCAAATGTTCCACCCTGTGCACACACATCTGCCACCACATGAAATCATGACCAGCATCTATACTTCCTCAAAGACAATGAGGGAGAGCAGATAGAATTCGAAACCTGAAGGCCTGCAGTGTGTGTGTGTGTGTGTGTGTGTGTGTGTGTGTGTGTGTGTGTGTGTGTGTGACAGAGATAGAGAGGGACAAATACCAGTGAGAACACTGGTCACTAATGAGAAACTTGCTTCAGGAGACATAGCCAGGCTGAGCTGTTTGAAGCCCAGGACTTCCAATGTGTGAAACCTCCCCAAATATGACTCTTTCTAAAGATAACTTTTACCTTAAGTACACTGTAGAGAGTGGTTTTCTATTTATAGGCTGTTGGTCAAATAAGTTTGTAAATATGATGTATGTGTTTGCTTGCTTATAGTTTGCATTGGGTGTGGGAGACAGGTGGTAAATTGGCAAAGTCCTTATAAGCCTAAGGCTTAGTTTTAAGACTAAGCCTTTTCCACTCTTTTAATACTAAGATCTTTTCAATTTCCTTCTAATACTAAGATCTTCTCAAAACTAAGCTTTTCCCTACACCCTTGACTGTTGCATTGTGGGAGGTGGTGCGCTCTTATGAGGAATCCCATTTATACCTCAGATAAGTGGCTTTGTATCAGAGACTTCCTTATTTGTATATTGGATTAAAGACTTTAATTTTCTACACTATAAAATAAAGCAGACTGGGAGCTCTCTCGCTCAGTTCCTGCCATCAGCATTGCAGAGGGGACTGAGTGAGGCTGGTGAGGCCTTTGACTCTAGCAAAAAACGGAGAAAGTTAGTGGCTTTGGGAGCCCTGAATGGAAAGGGAAGTGTTTTCCTGTTGTGTGTATTTTTCTCCCCCAACAGTTGTAAGCAGGAATAAAGGATGGCACACCATTTCTTGGATTCACTGTTTCATTACCATCTGTCCAAATTAAATGGGAGCCTGCATTGGCCAGGCGGTTGTGATGGTGGCCATGGCTACTGGCCATACACAGGCTTATTACTGCACATCTTCTGATGAGACAATTGAGAAAAACCAATGGAAAAATATTTTGTTGTTGTTGAAATGCTAAATTGGAAATGTATTGCAAGGCTTCACCAAATTCCAGTGTCCTCTACCAGAATGAGCAAGTCCCCAAAGCAGCTGGAGCAATTTGAAGAGTGAAATGAGAACAATCAGGCACAGATCTTGCATTTCTAAAATTCAGTCAGTGTGGTTTGAATGCTAATAAGGTAAGTGGGAGACTTGGGTAATCCCAGAAGTAGCTTCTAAGTATAACTGATAAGTGGTTTATTAGATGGTGTCATTTAACTATAATAATTCTGTTTTCCAAAAGTCTTTCCCTAATGACCAGAAGAGAGGCTGTTTCTAGAGCATTAGTAACTGGCTCTAAATATCTTAAGAGATTATTACAGATTTTATAAAACCTTACTTATTTTAGTTTAAGGTAACTAGGAAAATAAAATATATGGCTCATAACACTTTGGGAGGGCGCATAACACTTTAAATGAAGAAAATGTAGACTAGGAAATCAAACCAAGAGTAAACTAATCTGAGTCCCAGATGGGAAATCCCTGGTCTAGAAATTGGTGCAGGAATCAGCAGCCTGTCCCAGGCTTGGCAACAGGAAACATGCTGTAATGTGCTTAGTGGCATTGTGGCCAGAGTTGTGGAAGTCATGTGCTAGCATATGCACGGACATGGGGAAAACCCACCCAGCCAATGCACCAATTTTTAAGTAAATCTCTTCTCACTCTCTCTTTACATTCCAAGTCTAGGTTTCTGCATAGCTGTGAGCCTGAGACCTGCTCAGCTTTGCTATTGGTTGCCCCCTATCTCTGGGGCAGCCAGGCTCTCAGGGAGAAAATATTAACCACATGTAGTGTAGTTCCATGTACCTGGAACACAAAAAGGTATTTAGTACTCATGGTTAGCACCTGTGAGGCAAATGCTGACTGACTCTTTTGTCCCTTCACCTTAATTTTCTCGGAGAGATCATGACAAGGACTTGGCATGCCTCTTCAGAAAGCTCCCAGTCCCTGAATGGAAGGGAGTGGTAACAGAAGGGAGACCACATACTGACCAACAGTCACGCTACTGGGAAAAGACTGGTATGGCCAAGGAGGATAGCTCCTTCAAACACAAAGAATTTCTAAGCCACAGGAATCTCACAAGATTTTCTGTGTGAGACCAGTGCTCTGGAAGGCAATGCCGTAGGAAGGGAAGAAGGAATTTAGTTGGTAAATTACTTGGTTATTCTTAGCCGCAAATCTCATCGGATATGACTATAAATAATCCTATTATGTGGAGGAAGTGTACAATTTTGTAAAAACAAAAGTGAAACACAACAGAAATAGAAATCAAAGAGCTGATCTCCCATGATCGTTTGCCTTACCAAAGAAAGGCGAGAGGGAAGAAGAGAGGGTTCTTTCAAAATGTAACCTTCCCTGGTTCTTCTGAAACATGGTTTTCTCAACGTTCAATTTATAAATAACTGGTAAAGGGTCACCTCAGGTAAAAGTGTTTATTTGTTATCTATTGCTTTATAACAAATTACCCCCAAATTTGGCAGCTTCAAACAATGAACATTATTTCACAGGTTTTGTGGGTCAGGGGTTTGGGAGTGTTTTGTTGGGTGTCTCATGAGGTTGCAGGCCAGCTACTGGTGGGGCTGCTGACTCCAACGCCTGCCTGGGTCTTGTGGAGCCACTTCTGAGCTTCCTGTGGTTGTTGCTGTGAGGTGTTAGTCGTTCACTATGGACCTCTTCATAGACTTGCTCACAGAATGTCTTCCCCCAGAACAAGTGACCCGAGAGAGATGGCACAGCAACCAAAATACAAGTCACAGTTCTGTTATAACCATCAATTCTGCTGTGTGGTACTGATCACACAGATCTGTGTGGGAGGAGACTGCCCAAGCACACCAATGCTAAGAAGTGAGTGAGGATCTTTGGGACCAACTTGATGGCTAGTTACTACACTACTTCAGTTGCTCTACACATTTGGTCAGCAACCACGTAGTTCATCTGTCTGGAACACTGTGGTGATAACCCCGGCTGGTTGACTTAGTGGTAGAGCATCAGCCTGGCGTGTGAATGTCCCAAGCTTGATTACTGGTTAGGGCACACAGGAGAAGCACCCATCTGCTTCTCTACCCCTCTCCCTCTCCCTTCCCTCTCTCTATCTCTCTCTTCCCCTCCTACAGCCATGACTCTGTTGTAGCAAGTTGGCCCTGAGCACTGATGATGGCTCCATGGCCTTGCCTCAGGCACTAAAATAGCTCAGTTGACAAGCAATAGAACAATGGTACCAGATGGGCAGAGCATTGCTTGATAAGGGGCTTGCCAGGTGGATCACGTGGATCCTGGTTGGGGCACATGTGGGAGTCTATCTGCCTCCCCACTTCTCACTTAAGAAAAATTTTTTAAAAAGAAGAAGAGCCTGACCAGGCGGTGGTGCAGTGGATAGAGCGTCAGACTGGGACGCAGAAGACCTAGGTTCAAGACCCCAAGCTTGCCAGCTTGAGCATGGGCCCATCTGGCTTGAGCAAAAAGCTCGTTAGCTTGGATCCAAGGTCACTGGCTCCAGCAAGGGGTTGCTCAGTCTGCTGAAGGCCCACAGTCAAGGCACATGTGAGAAAGCAATCAATGAACAACTAAGGTGTTGCGATGGCAACGAAAAACTAATAATTGATGCTTCTCACCTCTCTCCATTTCTATCTGTCCGTCCTTATCTATTCCTCTCTCTGACTCTCTCTCTGTCCCTGTAAAAAAGAAAAAGAAAAAGAAGAACACTGTGGTGACAAAGATTAGAGGTGTGATGAACTGGTTGGTATCCACTGGACAGAGTGCCTCAGAGGTAGTCTCTTACCACTATACAATAGTCACTCGTCACACAGACATGTGACAGAGGTATTTTGGGGGATGGGAGAGTTTTGTGTGTGTTTGTTTGTTTGTTTGTTTGTTTTTACAGAGACAAAGAGAGAGTCAAAGAGAGAGAGAGATAGGAACAGACAGACAGGAAGGAAGAGAGAGGAGAAGCATCAATTCTTTGTTGCAGCACCTTAGTTGTTCACTGATTGCTTTCTCATATGTGTCTTGACTGGGAGGCTAAAGCAGAGTGAGTGACCCCTTACTCAAGCCAGTGACCTTAGGCTTCAAGTCAGTGACCTTTGGGCTCAAGCTAGCAACCTGAGGTCACGTCTATGATCCTGCGCTCAAACCAATGATCCCACGCTCAAGCTGGTGAGCCTGTGCTCAAGACAGATGACCTCGCGCTCAAGCCAGAGCCCTCGGGGTTTCGAATCTGGGTCCTTCATGTTCCAATTCGACGCTCTGTCCACTGAGCCACCACCTGGTCAGGCAATACGTGGTAGTTCAAATGCATTTATCCTATTAGAAGTCCAAGGTGTGCACCTTCTAATGGTAAGTGAATTGTGCTGTGTTTGTATGGGAAGCAAACTTATAATTAAGCTCATAGTTTCTCATGTATTTAACAGACAAAATGAGGTAAACGAATGTGCATACATGGAGCATTAATCAGTAGAAATCAGTTCCAGGTCCATGTGTCACTAACTGGAACTGCAACATTGGGCAAGTCATTTAACCTCTCTGAGCTGATTATATCAACTCAGAATGAGTGTGCTCTGTTAGATGACTTTTAACTATTTTGCTACTCCTAAAAATGATCATTTAATGATGTTCTAATTATGGGAAATTTCCAATAAGATACATTTCAAAGTACATTTTTCCAGACAATGGTATTTCTACAGTGAGAGAAATGTGTCACAATTGGGCCTGTAATCTAATTAAATCAAGGCATTTTAAAATAAGACATTTTTAACAGAACAAGTTTATTGATACCACTCACTTATAACTCACTGCTGTATGCGAGCCCTGGGATATTCAAGGCTACATCAGAGGATGGGGGGTAAGCACTGCAGAGACATATCCCTAAAGTATAGTTTCCATAGGTCACATGTCTGTCCCCACAACTCTATGTGTATACATTTTTAAGACCCTTATTGAGGCAAAATTTATATGCCATAAAATTCACCTATTTCAAGTGTGCAATTCAATGCTTTTTAGCAAATTACAGAGTTGAGCAATCATAATCACAATCTAATGTCCATCATTCACACAAGATCCCTTATATCCATTAGCTATCAATTGTTCTTTCAACTTCTATCCCCAGGCAATCACTAAATCTACTGTCTCTATAAATTACCTTCTCTGGAAATTTCATACAAACAGCATCATACAATATGTAGTCTTTTGCATTTTGGCTTTTCATATAGCAAAAGGTTTTTAAGGTGTATACACATTATAGCATGCATCAGTAGTGTATTCTTTTAATTTTGGAATAATATTCATTTGTATAGACATTTTGTTTATTTCTTCACTAATGTATGGACCATTTGGTTGCTTCCACTTTGGGGCTGTTATGAATAATGCTGCTGTGAACATTTCTGTCAAATCTTTGTGGACATGTTATTATTTCTTACAGGTATATACCTAAGTAATGGAATTGCTGGGTCATATTAGCTAAACCTTATAATTAATTTTTCAAAACACTACCAAACTATTTTCCAGAGAGGCTACACCATTTCACATTGCCATCAGCAGCATGTGCAGATCTATGTGTCTACAGATCCTTGACAAATTCTCTATTATCTGTCTTTTTTATTCTATCAACAAGTCTTAATGGGAAGTAAGGAAAGGGTAGACTGGGGAGTCTCTCCCTGGTGGGAGGACCCAGCTCCAGAAGACCTTATGGCTAACTGACAATAAAGTTGTGGGTCAGTGACCACACAATTGTTTTTGATTGTACGAAGTGGACCCCACTTAATTGTGTGCGCCACTTAATTGTGTATGTTCTTTTCAGTATCAAGACAACCCAAAGCAAAGTTCTAAAAAATGCACTTCCCATCTCAAATGATTCATTGTATTGCGTAAATGCCAATCTCTTGGTCGCTAACATTTAGACCTCAGAGACAATGTACTCCATAAAATGGTCAAAGGTATTTTTATATTAACCTAACATTTTACTTATGAAAAGGTTTCCTGCAGGCAAGAAAAGCCCTGTGTGCTTTATTTAGGAAAAATTCTGTATCATTTTCTTCTGTAGTTAGTTTAAAGGATCTTTAAGACATGGATGGACCTGGGGGTAATATGGTAAGTGAAGTAAGTCAGAGAAAGACAAATACTATATGATTTCACTTACATGTGAAATCTTTAAAAAATAGTAAAAAATAAAAGTAAATCAACAAACAAAATGGAAATAAACTTATAGATACAGAGAACATTTTGATGGTTGGGGGCTAGGGAATAGATGAAAAGGTGAAGGAATTAAAAAGTACATATTGACAGTTACAAAAATAGTCATGGGATATAAAGTTCAGCATAGGTACATTATACTGCTCACAAACATCAGGGGATATTTTATCACTTCATATTCATTTTTGAAATATCCCCTAATGTTGGTGAGCAGTATAATAACCCTGTACAGTGTCACATGGGTACTAGACTTATCAGGGGGATCACTGTAAGTTATATAAATGTCTTGTCACCATATTATACTCCTGAAACTAATATAATATTGCATGTCAATGGTAATTGAAAAATAACAAGTTTTTAGTTTGTGGGCCATGTAAAAATACATAGATCACAGTAGATTTGTATGGCCTATGGCGTGTCATTTGTTGAAAATAAATAAATAAAGGATCTTGAAGTAAGGCCTTGTTCAAATGTTAATATAAAAATATATACATAATGTGACTATTATTTTTAGAAGCCACACTTTTGACTAAGTAGAGTGGTTACTGAGTAAAAAGTTGTTGGATGAATCTGCCCTACAAATACATTTCTCTTTTAGGGAACTAAAATGATACAAAATAGGGATTTAGTGTCATAATAAAATTTTGTCAATTTTATTAAAACTTCACAGAGTTAAGTACATTTGTTTTTCTTAAAGCCCATTTTATTGTATTAATTCATCAGAGCAAGTTGGCTCGGTGAGACTGTCACTGTACAAAGTCAGCACCACACATCAATAAATGCAGACAGCCACAGCCCCTTTATGTACAATCCCCCCCTTTTACACATACACACATATATTTACAGCTAATAAATAACACTTAAAGCCAAAGCATTGTTAATATGTAATAGATCGTGAATTCTATGGAAGCCAGAGTTCCCAGGGCCATACACTGATATGATTCATATGTTAAGTTTATGCACCTTTGCTCAAAACCCGAATCCAGAAAATTAATGAATTAGCAACAAAGGGGGATGCCAACCAGCAATCACACAACATTTTATTTTTAGAGAGAATTCGTGCCAAGCTGGCCGATTCAATCACAACACTCGTCCCACTCTGTGTAGGCAGACGAAGGACTGACACTCTGGCTCCTCGAGAACAATTTCAACACCAACAAATTCCAATACACCTTTTGATCATTGACCTTCCAAGCGCCCTGAATAATTCACATACACGTAGGGCTTCATATGTGAGTATGTACACGTTCAGGTGCTCACACGGATTCACAGTTTGGATTCCCAGCAATAGCCTCTGAGACTGACTTCTTTATCACGTTATATTAATATATAGAAAAGCATTCTGAACACAGGAGATCTAGTATATAAATAATCGCTCACTCACTCCTGACTGTTGTTAAAAAGAACAGTGCTCATGACATTTCATGTGGCTATGGCAACTGAAGACTCTTCTCATCACCTGCAGTGGTTGGAAGCACTGTTTATGAATGTATCCCATGACGTTTCTCTCTCTCTACTTAGTAAAAATTGTCCTTGTCTAAAATATGTAGGCATTTGCACAATACAAAATTTAACTTTGAACACATTTTCTTATCAAAACCAGGGAAGAAAGAGACATGCTCAAAGTATGGCAGAGATATGCCTCAAACTGAATAGAAACCAGTGGATAGTAAATTACTTCAAATGAATGAATATAGTTTTAAAAATCCGATACTAAAATTATGGGATCAATTTCTTTCTCCATAGTTAAAATTACATGTCAGCTGAGTATGACAGGCTCATTTTAACACCTACCCAGGGAACACTGTTAAAATATAACTTTGAAATAAAGCAAGAAAAGGAGAGGAGACGAAGCAATGAACTGTAAATAAGCCTATTAATACTTAATTGTTCTAAGTTTTTTATCTCCTTTAATGTGTAACTTATTATGCAACCAGCCACAAGGAGTATCTAAAGGTTTAATTCTATCTCATTCTCCATTCCTCGCTCCCAGTCACTGGTTCGTGGTTCACTCCTGGGCTACATCTATTGGCAAGAGGGAAGCCATTCCAAAAAAGGCAGGTGTTTCAGCCAGTAGTTAGTCTGATTCTTAATTATTTCAGACTCGGGCCAAAAAAAATTATTTTCTGTATTCAGATTTAGCATAAACTTTGAGAATGTGTCAATCCAGAAAATGCAGAATCCCAATGAAAACATGAGGTTCTGATTAATTGTAGGATATGGTTAGACTCACTACATAGAGAAGCTTTATTATTTTCCCATGAACCCAAACAATTCTTATTTTTTTCTTCAAAGGACAAAATGCAGTGCTTTTCATATCTGCTGTTTTCTAATGTTGGAAGATGCATTTGACCACTGTACTCCTCAAATTGAATTAGCCACTTTTTAGAATTTGAGACTGTCTCTTAAAATAACTAACAGGGATGGCTGGGATTAATACTCAGGAAAATTCACTTTTAACCACCCAAAGCTCTGGGTATCTTTTGTAAAAGTTACTTCATTCTTCACAGAATTCATGTGCTGTTTTTCCTTCTGTAATGTGCCCAGTTTCTGAGGGGAAAAAAGAAGAGAAAGAAGCAATTTATGATCTGCTTACTGTTTTACAACTTTCTCCCCTCCACCACCACTTTCAGGATGAAAAAGATTTCATCTGGAAATTCAGAACAAAAGTTGTGAGAACAAACCCACGGGAGATCTGGATAACAGGTCAGAGAAAGTGGCAGGTTCCTAGAAAGGAAAGGCACTCTAACATTTACTTAGCCAAGTCCCAATAAGCAGTATCATTTTCAAAAGACTGACCACATGGTTTGGAAATTTAGGAAGATGTCTTATTTCTAAAACTTGCCAAATGAAATCCCTATTTTTATTTTCTTGTGATATGAGACTTTCAAAGATGTATATGAGAGAAAGAGAAACTTTTGTTTAATTAATTTAATCATAAAGAAAAATGCAGCGGGTTATTAGTCTGATTCATAATTACCTCCTAGATAAAGTTCAAATGCATTTTTTAAAAGCAGCCTATGTTATCTGTTGTCTCACTAATGCTATAATCAGACAAGAAATGTGTCATTAAATTTTCTCAGGTAAATTCTTTTTTTTTTTTAATTTTTTTTTTTATTTTATTCATTTTAGAGAGGAGATACAGAGTGAGAGAGAGAGAGAGAGCGAGAGAGAGAGAGAAAGGGGGGAGGAGCTGGAAGCATCAACTCCCATATGTGCCTTGACCAGACCAGTGCAGGGTTTTGAACTGGCGACCTCAGTGTTCCCAGGTCGACGCTTTATCCACTGCGCCACCACAGGTCAGGCCTCTCAGGTAAATTCTTGTAACTGATAAGTAATATAACCAGAAATACCTTATAAACAGATGGAGTTATTTCCTAATTTAAATTTTTTTTTAATTCACATATAGATTTAAAGTTGTGAATAATTTTGGGAGAATGTATGTATCCATGTGTATTTGTATGTTTTTATGTGACATAAATTCATGTATAAAACTTCATATAAGAGCCTCTTTCCAAGAGTTAAAGTAAATTTGAAATTGCCTCAAATCTGTGATAAGGAAAAACAAAGCAATGAACCTCTTAATACAATAGTCTCTACTTAGATAGTAAGTCAGTTATCCTGCCTGGATCAATGCCAGTAACTAGTCTCCATTCAAGTTTACCTTGAGAGCCTTACAATAATGCTTTTAGCCTGACCAGGCGGTGGCGCAGTGGATAGAGCGACGGACTGGGATGCGGAGGACCCCAGTTCAAGACCCCGAGCTCGCCAGCTTCAGCGCAGGTCCAAATGGCTTGAGCAAAGGCTCGCCAGCTTGGACCCAAGGTCGCTGGCTCCAGCAAGGGGTTGCTTTGGTCCGCTGTACGCACTCAGTCAAGGCACATGTGAGAAAGCAATCAATGAACAACTAAGGTGTCGCAATGGCAACGAAAAACTAATGATTGATGCTTCTCACCTCTCTCTATTCCTGTCTGTCCCTATCTGTCCCTCTCTCTGACTCTCTCTCTGACCCTGTTAAAAAATAAATAAATAAATAAATAAAAATAAATAAATAATAGAATCCAAGCCCTTATAAAAAATATTAATAATAATAATAATGATTTTAATCCAGATGGGTTCACCTTGCCACTCAAAGTACATTATGTCATAATTTCATTTTTGCAAAATAATAAAAGTATATAAATACTATATATGCATAGAGAAAGTTTAAAATATATACAGGCATATCTGAGATATTGCAGGTTCAGTTCCAGACCTATGCAATAAAGCAAGTGTCACACTGAAGTAAGCCACACAAAATGTTTGATTTCCCAGGGTATAGAAAATTTATACCCTACTTTGGTCTATTAAGTGTGTAACAGCATTATGTTGGCCCTGGCCAGTTGACTCAATGGTAGAGCGTCAGCCCAGCATATGGACATCCCGGATTCGATTCCTGGTCAGGGCACACAGGAGAAGCGACCATCTGCTTCTCCACTCCTCCCCCTCCCTTCTCTCTCCTTCTTCTCTTCTTGCAGCCATGGCTCGAATGGAGCAAGTTGGCCTTGGGCACTGAGGATGGCTCCATGGCCTCACCTCAGGCACTAGAATAGCTCAGTTGCCAAACAACAGAGCAACAGCTCCAGATGGGCAGAGCACCACTGCCCAGTAAAGGTGGATGTCGGTTGGGGCACATGTGGGAATCTGTCACTCTGCCCCCCCACTTCTCACTTAAGAAAAAAAATAGCATTATGTCTAAACAATGCACATATGTTAATTTAAATAATACTTTATTGTTAAAAAATTTTAATCATCATCTGAGCCTGCTGGAAAAACAGAACTGATAGACTTGTTTGATGCAAGGTTACCACAAACCTTCAGTCTATTACAAACGCAATATCTGGGAAGCACAATAAAGTGAGGTCTGCCTGTATAGTAAAATGTTAATTAGGGGTTGTCCCTGGGTGATAGAGTCACAGTGGTTTTATTTCCTTTTTGCCTCTTTCTGCTCTATCCATAATCCATTATCACCCATGGGTAAATTACATTATAAACTAGAAATTAAAAATAATAGAGATATTTTATAAAGAGTCTTTAATATGTCTTTTTCTGACTAGGCAATTTTTATTCTGTAGTTTTGTCTACAAATTAACTGTGAGAAGACAAACCAAAAGCAATTTGCTTTTTCTATTTCCAGATGACATTGTCACCAGCATTTCCCACTGTTTCTTATGTCACTGGCTTGTCAGACATGCTCTAAGCTTTCTCCTTTTTTTTATTTTTTTTAAGATTTTACCTAATCATTTTAGGGAGAAGAGAGAGAGAAAGAAGTGGGGGAGGAGCAGGAAGCATCAACTCCCATATGTTCCTTGACCAGGCAAGCCCAGGGTTTCAAACCAGCGACCTCGGCATCCCAGGTCAATGCTTTACCCACTGCGCCAACACAGTTCAGGCTAAGCTTTCTCCTCTTTATTCCTGCCTCTCAGTAGCACTAAGCATCTGGCAAGGGAAAGAATGAAGGAGTGAAAGCGGCTCAGTGCAGGAATTCAGGGAGGGCTGGGGAGGTCACACGCTTAGTCTCCACTGAGGAATGACATTATGGAAAGACTCAGCTGCCAG
The DNA here is from genome assembly GCA_037038555.1 of Rhynchonycteris naso. NCBI lineage: Eukaryota > Metazoa > Chordata > Mammalia > Chiroptera > Emballonuridae > Rhynchonycteris > Rhynchonycteris naso. The sequence continues at coordinate 19,869,903 of CM073003.1, forward strand.
CTGTCACGTGGATTAGCTTTAAAGGTTAGGAAAGAACTAGGGAGTTGTTTTGAAATGGAAAGAGAACAGTCTCCTGCACTCTGGCTCCATTAACTCCCCAACTTTGGATGGTTGGTGGCTGCCCTTTTGGCTCTCCCTCCCTGAATCGACTGGCACTCAGAGCGTCCTAGAAGGACTGTGTGGCCACAGCCAACGTTTCACTGTCCTGAGTACATCCTGGGAGGAGCGTCACGCACAGCCACATGACCACGCACTGCTGTGCGCTCTGCACGTGGGGTTGGAAAGTAGCAGGGATGCAGTACAAAGAAAAGCACAGCTGAAGATTTCATGGTTGTTCAAGAAGTTAAATAAAATCTAAAAAGCGTGCCAGAGCTGAAGGTCAGAGCTAGCAGAAAGAACAGAAAGAGACAGATAAAAAAAAAAAAGAAAGTACTGCCCAGAACAATTGGACCAGTGTCAATTGTGTAGGGAAGGGCTAAAGACCACTGGAAGGTTCTGATCATAAGGATCAGTGCAGGCCTGTAGTTCTGGGGGGAAGAGCACAGCAGGCAACAGCACCCCTCGGCACACGAGCTCAGAGTCTCCGCGGAGCTCAGCCCATGATGCTCACCAGCCAGACTTCTTGTTCAGAGACTTGTCGTGGCACTTGACAAACACCACAGATCCCTTTCCTTTCTGCAAATGAGACACTTTCTCCCTGGAACAGAAGATCACCCTGTGGGGGAAAAAGAGATGTGAACATGCCATATGCAACAATGAAAAACTGTTTAAAAATGTATGGTTGGGGACCTGGCCAGATAGGTCAGTGGACAGAGTGTCATCCTAATGGGTCAAAGTCATGGGTTTGATTCCTGGTCAGGGCACATACAAGAAGTAGTCAATAAATGCACAACTAAATGGAACAACTAAGTGGAACAATGACTTGCTGCTTCTCTCTCTCTCTTTCTCTCTCTCTTCCTCTCTCTCTCTCTCTCTCTCTTCCCCGTCTCTCATTCTCAATATTAATAGGAAAAGAATTTTTTTAAATGTGTGGTTGGATCAGGGCTATTTAAAGCCCATCAGATAGATCTAATTAATTGTTTTGATATTTTCAATAATTAACTGTTTACACTGAGGCCATTGTGGTCAGCAACACATCTGAATCAGAGGGTTATTTGAGGGCCCAACCCACTGTTCAGCAATAAAGCTGGTTAATCGATCTAGAAGGCACACAAATAGCCTGGAGTGGCCTTAAAATCACAAGGTTTTCACCAAGAGATGATACAAGATGAATTTCACCACCTCTGAGTCTGCCTTAAGGAATTCTGCCCTATCTTTTTTTTTTTAATGAAAGAAAATGACCAAAGAGGAATAATAACTTATCAATTCTAATTTAAGAAGTCATATTTTTATTAACAATATTATATTAACATTGCAGTTTGCAAAATCTCTGTACATTTAGTATAAACGTTTCCAATCCTACAGGGCTCTCTAGGCAATTCATTTTATAAGCATGTGTGGGGTGAGTATAAGGACTGGGTGAGATTATCTCAGCATCCCATCCTTCTTGAAGAGGTTGGTTCTACTCTGTGAATGTCAAAATAACATCTCCGAGATTCTCCCCATAACCGTTTTGTGTTTGCAAGAAGCAGTGCAAAATGTGAAGCTGAGATTCCTGACTTCTCAGCTCTCATTAACAGTGACCATGGGGGGCTTACATTGTCTTTCCATAAAAGTCAGAAATACTATTACTTCCTAGGTATGATAATTAAGGAACACTTTTCCCAAAACCTATAAGTGTAATTATATAGCTCTATAGATTTTATTTTTCAATTATAGTTGGCATTCAATAATATATTAGTTTCAGGTGTATAGCACAGTGGTTAAACATATCATTTAAGAAGTAACTGCCCTGTTAAGTCTAGTACCCACCTGGCATCATACGTAGTTATTACAATATTATTGACTATATTCCTTATGCCAGTGGTTTTCAACCTTTTTATACTTGGGGACCGGTGAAAATAAGAGAATTATTTCAGGGACTGCTAAGGCAGAAATCACCCTGAGCATATTGGGTAAATAATCTTCATACAACAACAGGGTGGTTAACTCTTTCATGGAACGGCATAAAATTTCTGGTAGGCCAGTCCGCACGCCAGCAATTGAAAAACATGGCCCACGCTGTACTTACATCCCTATAACTATTTTGTAACTGCCAATCTGTACTTCTTAATCCCTTCCCCCTTTTTACTCAGTCCCCCAATCCTCCTCCCATCTGTCAACCATCAGTTTGTTCTCTGTATCCATGAGCCTGTTTCTGTTTTATTTTGTTCTTTAGATTCCACATATAAGGGAAATCACAGAGTATTCGTCTTTCTCTGTCTGACTTATTTCACTGACTAGCTGATATAGTTTTAAAGACAAAGCTTACTAAAATTTCATGAGTGTTGATGGCACCAGAAATACGACCTCTAGGTAACGACATTAGAATAAGCCTAAGGAATGAAGAAAAACAAATGAAATTACTTCTTTTGAGTCTCTCCTGCTTTTACTCTGATCTTCTCAATGGCAAAGCCAGGGCTGCTCCACCAGTCGGACCAGCTGAAGTACGAGTCACTGTTCCATTTGAGTTTCATCATCAGCAGTTCCCCAATGTCCACCTCCGTGTAAATGAGGAAGGAGTATGTCTTATTTGCGGAAACTTCAGGCCTAAATGCAAAAATCAACATATTTGGTTAGTTCCAGGAATCCAGTTGTTGTTGTTGTTGTTTCCCCTTTTCTTCCCCCCAAAATATAAATAGCTTTATTGTTTAGGGGGGTATTTTAAAAATGCAAAAAATGTCCAACAAAATATCAAGGATTAATGTCAATGGTATTAATGTATTTCAAAAGATATCTCCACCCCTTTAATCAATTTCAATTTTTATCCTAACAATACGAACTATTTAATACAGTTTTAAGAGAAAAAACCCACTAGCCAATTCTTCAGATATTATTTTCATTTTCACACATTCTTTTTATTTGTATTGATTGATACGTGAGCATGTTTACTTTGTAACAGTCACCAGGGGCATGCCATTCTGTATTCTTTATTTATTCACTTCATATTTTAACTTCCCCTTTTGCCATGTTTTACCTAGTTTTCTATAATTACAGTTTTTAAAGGCCAGATTGAGTTTGTTGGTTTGTTAAATCACAATTCACTTAACCGTGGCCGCAACATTGGACACTTAGCTTGTGTCTAATCTATGCTATTACGTGTACCACTGTAAAAAACATCTTCTTTTTCCATATAGCTTTTTTTTTTCATTCTTTTTACTATTTCTTTTTCTAGGTATCTTACTCTTCTTCTGTTCCTCAGACCAATGGTTGTGGCAAGTAACAGTGCCATGGCAGGTGGCGGTGCCACATGCCAGAGGTCATGTCATGCAGCTACTCACAGGGTGAAAGGGATGTTCTCACTCTCAGCCACAGTGCCATACAGAGAGATCTCGAAGGGCTGGTTGGTCTGTTTGTCACTTTCAGTCCCAGAAAAATGTATCTTTACTTGGTAATGGAAGACTGTAAGGAAAAATTCAACAAGTGCTGATCAGTCTTCATGGAAACACCACAGCAGGCACTTCAGAACCACAGACCAGATTTCACTAGTGATCTAACCAGAAGCACTCACACGTGATTATCAGTGTGGCTTAAAAAGATTTCTTCATGTCTATGCAGAGATGCCCACTAGAAAAGCCAAACTTTGAATTCTACTCCCTTTCAGAAAAGTATAATTGTTGTAGATAGGTAAAATCCGGGTGTATCTGAATTGCCAGGCAGTCCTAGAAAGCAGTCATCTTTAGTGGGGTACTGGAGACTAAATCAAGAGGCCAAATTACCCATGATGCTTTCTCCATGAACTCCACCTCTTTCTTGGCCATCTTGTCCCTTAGCAACTATACCAAACCTAGCTGGCATTTGTTACTGTGTCAGTGTATGTGACTGCATTTCTTCATGTTTCATTGGTATGTCTAACCTCCCTACCTTATGTTTAAGCTCTTTCAGGTCAGGGGCTCATGTTCATTCTCTGTCCCACATTGTCTAGTGCGCGGTAGGTATATGGCATTCTCACAATAAAACTTGTTTCATTGAATCACCAGTGATGCTCTAAAGACTGCTGGTTCCTGAAGCATCCTGTGTTAGAGACAGTCTGGAGGCAGGTACCTGAACTTGAACCTCTCCCTGCTCTACCCATCTGTACCGAAAACCCCAAGGAGATGGAATGGGGAGAAAGTAAGGGTATAGGAAAGGCAGCAAGCTTACCACGCAGATACTACAGGGTAAAGAGAAACAGAATTTGAATCCCTGGCTTTTGGGCTCAGTGGTAGAGTGTTGGTCCAGTGTGTGGATGTCCCAGATTTGATTCCTGGTCAGGGCACATAGGAGAAGCGGCCATCTGCTTCTCCACCCCTCCTCCTCCTCTCTCTTTCTCTTTCTCTTTCTTTCCCCTCCCACAGCCATGGCTACATTGCTTTGAGTACATTGGCCCCTGGTCACTGAGGATAATTCCATGGAGCCTCCACCTCAGGTGCTAAAAATAGCTGGGTATCAAGAATGGCCCCAGATGGGCAGACTATCAGCCCCAGACGGGATTGCCAGGTATATCCCAGTCAGGGCACATGAAGGAGTCTGTCTTTCTATCTCCCTTCATATCCTGTAGGTTTTTCTCTAAACAAGATGCCAAGTTTGAAATTCAAGTGTGAACAGCTTCATAATAAAATGAAAATACCATACCAGTTTTGGTATATTCTCCCCTCCCAGGAATAGCATATTTTAAAATACAGGTGGTTCTTGCTTTCACTTAAAGCACACCTTAAAGCTGGCAAACTTTTTCTGCACAGGGCCAGATAGTAAATATTTGAGGCTTTCTAGACCATAGTCTCTGTCCCAAGTACTCAAGTCTGTTGCGCTGGCGGGAAAGCAGCCTTAGTCAATACAGAAACAAATGCATGTGACTTTATTCTAATAAAACTTTATTTTCAAAAGCAGGTGGTAGCTGGATATGGCCCATGGGCCATAGGTTGCTGACCTTGGATGGATGGTTTCCAATTAGATCTGAGTCTGGTGCTAACGGGCTGGTTCATGCTAATGGTCATAGTTACAGAGGAGGGTGGCCAGTAGGGCTGCTGTACTGGGCCTTATTGGCAATGGGAACTCGGAGCTTCAGTAAAGTGAATCAGTACAACTCCCTCTCTACCAACAAACACGAGGGAGGGCTCAGTGCTTAGTGACATCATTTGGTCATCTCTGTTTCAATGAACAGAATCAGTACACGTGGTGCAATAAGCATGGCCAAAAAACAGGATCAAACTGATTTTCCTTACCTAAGGTTGTCTCAAGCTTACCTTTGTAGGGCATCTGAGAACGAGTCTTCAGGTACATTTTGCTGCTTCTTTTGGCTCTGACCTTATTGATCTCATAGCCCACATTGTTGCACCGGTTCTTCCTGCAGCTCAGGCAGAGCCCTTTCTCAAAGGCCTCCTTTGAATTGCACCGGTAGGCCTTGCTGGGGTTTTCTTCATTCAACAGAGAATCGATGAAGAGATGGATGGAGCGCTCATGGGAGCACTTCACAAGCTGGTCCACATCTGTGGGGAAAGAAAGCAAAGAAAATTCCAACTCTGTAGAGATCCTCAATGCGTGTCTCATCCAGCATGTGTGAGAGAGTTTAGGTGTGATGTTAGGAACAGAATGACCTCAAGATCTAGGCCTATGGCTTTTTTATTTCATATCCTATTTAAGGGGGTATTCTTGGTGGCCGCTTCTCACCTAGCTTCAATAATGTCAAAGTTGCACATTTATAGGGAACTTTAGGTTTTACTGCTGTCTTATGTTTGTAAGTATGTTAAGGAAGCTATAATAAGAGATATCCAAAGTGAAAGTTGATTTTGCCCAGTTTATTATATCTTAATCTTATATTTAAAGCATATAATATTTTCAGCTGCTTCTAGAAACCATATCATAATAGCATAGTTATTAAATAAATAGCTCTTTATCATAGATGCTATGTAAAATTCAAGGGCTTTGTTACTGCTAATGACTTTTACATTTAAATGAATTACAGAAATAATCACCAAAGTCATAAGAATGTATCTATTACAATAAACTCTTATAATTATTGAAAATAGTAACATTATGCTATAAGTTTTCTAATGTGCACAGAAGTCTTGAGCACATTATCTACAGATATGTCCCATTGTGCACAAAGTATACAAAGTTTCCTTAAAACACATAAATAAGCTTAACACAAGCGAGCATAATTATTAAAGTAAATATTAAGCCAATATTATATTTTCTTCTTAAAATTTTAGAGTGTGTGTTGTTAGGGAATGGGGGTTGGTTTCTGATTTGTGTATGTCTTTAAAATGCTGACAAAAGAAATGTGGACTAGTTAACGCCCTTTTGACTTTCCATAAAAGTCACAATAACTCTACCGCTGTTGCCACTGCATTCAAAGTTTGATAATGCATGGCCAGATAACATCTTATGCTGCTATTATCAAAGGCAGTAGAGTATCCTTGTCTAAACCTTACCTTTTTTGTCTTTTGTCCCTGCAAGTGACATAGTCAGTGTCATCTAGGTCATAGTACATGAAAGATAAAGGTCTAACTGACTACAGGAAAGCAATCATATTGAGCATGACACTTCCCCAGGAATGTAACTTTGGCTCAATGTGGATATTAAAATTACATATTCATGGAGAATGGCAGAAAACAGGGTCAATAAGATAAGAGTTAAGAATACAACTTACGTCCCTGGCCGGTTGGCTCAGTAGTAGAACATCAGCCAGGCATGCAATGTCCCAGGTTTGATTCTCAGTCAGGGCACTCAAGAGAAGAGTCCATCTGCTTCTCAACCCCTCCCCCTCTCACTTCTCTCTCTCATGGCCCTGGGTACTAAGGATGGCTCTACATCCTCTGCCTCAGGCTCTAATAAGAGCTCAGTTTCTGGTCAATGGAGCAATGCCCCAGGTGGACAGCACACACCCCTAGTGGGCTTGCAGGCTGGATCCTGTTCCAGCACATGCAGGAATCTGTCTCTGCCTTTCCTCCTCTCACTGAAGAAAAATAAAGAAATGAAAAGAACACAATTTATGTTTAATTAACTTCTAAATCACATTTACCTCCGAGGCCTCTCTCTGCAATCACACGAATAGCTTCCCCGATGTTGCAGCCTGGTTGAAAAGTGCCTCCGTTAGGATAAATGTCAACATGCCCTACTGGTTTCTGGATTCCAATACTCCGGCCAGGCGACCCTCTGGTAAATGTGTGTAGGACGTCTACAAAGTCCGCGTCATCCGGAGAGAGGCGGCTTGGAGCTTCTGCGTACTCAAAGTTAGGTCCAGCTGGATCTAGGCCTTAATGAGGGTGGGGGAAAAAGGTCTTACAAATTTTTTAATTCCTCTTGTTTTCAGTCTCCATCAGTATTACTTAGCACTCCATCACTCACCACTTGAATATAACCGGCAGCCACACAGATTCTTTTTAGCTCCTATTCAATATTATTGGGTCACTATTTTTTTTCTTTTATTAATTTTAATGGGGTGACATTAATAAATCAGGGTACATATGTTCAAAGAAAACATCTCTAGGTTATCTTATTATTCAATTATGTTGCATACCCATCACCCAAAGTTAAATTGTCCTCTGTTACCTTCTATCTGGTTTTCTTTGTGCCCCTCCCCTCCCCGCTCTCCCACCCTCGCCTCCCTCCCCCCACCTCGTAACCACCACTCTCTTGTCCATGTCTCATAGTCTCACTTTTATGTCCCATCTATGTATGAAATCATGCTGTTCTCAGTTTTTTTTCTATTTTACTTATTTCACTCCATATAATGTTATCAAGATCCATCCATTTTGTTGTAAATGATCTGATGTCATCATTTCTTATGGCTGAGTAGTATTCCATACTATATATGTACCAAAGCTTTTTAATCCACTCATCCTCTGACGGACACTTGGGCTGTTTCCAGATCTTCGCTATTGTGAACAATGCTGCCACGAATATGGGGGTGCATTTCTTCTTTTCGAACAGTGCTATGGTGTTCTTAGGGTATATTCCTAAAAGTGGGATAGCTGGGTCAAAAGGTAGTTCTATTTTTAATTTTTTGAGGAATCTCCATACTGTTTTCCACAGTGGCTGCACCAGTCTGCATTCCCACCAGCAGTGCAGGAGGGTTCCCTTTTCTCCACATCCTTGCCAGCACTTATTCTGTGTTGTTTTGCTGATGAGTGCCATTCTGACTGGTGTGAGGTGATATCTCATTGTGGTTTTAATTTGCATTCCTCTAATGATTAGTGATGTTGAGCATTTTTTCATATGCTTATTGGCCATCTGTACTCTCTGGAGAAATTCCTATTCATTTTGTTTGCCCATTTTTTGATTGGATTGTTTGTCTTCCTGGTGTTGAGTTTTATAAGTTCTTTATAAATTTTGGTTATTAACCCCTTGTCAGACGTGTTGTTGAATATGTTCTCCCATTGGGTCACTATTGAAATTATTTAAATTACTGAGTAATTATTTAAATTACTGAGAGTCAGAAAGTAGGCTCAACTCCTTCTAAAATGGAATTTGAGTCTCTTGCACTAGCCATGAATTAGTCACTCTCACTCAGAATGACTTGAGTTCCTTTTTTAAATCATTTTTTAAGCTGGTGAGGGGCCCTTAACCAGTGGCGATCCTTCCGTGCTGCATGTGCCAGGCCATCTGTTACCACTGACTTAACTGAATGTTTTCATTTTTCCAAATGGCGTTGGTCCTTTTCCATTTTCCCAGTAGTGATGTAAAGAGTGACATATGGGCAGCACACCGCCAAAGCCCGGGAGGAAGAAATGAGGGACACTAGTGAATTCTCTGTGCTCAACTCCCCTCTGTTTCTCTTCAGCCAGCAAAGGCCATGAGAGTGAGGGCCTACATTTGATCTCACTCCAGAGAAAGAGCCCTCCCAGGAAAGAATAGGGTGGCTGGGCAGACCCAGAAGAACACACACACCTATGGGCATTTGACAAGCACTGTCATTCTCTTTCAGAATGACAGGCATCTCAACTCTTTTGTTATAAAACAAATGGCCCTGCTGTCTTACCAGTAATTCTGTTGACCTTCCTATTGGTCAAACTTCCCGCAACGCCAGCAGCATGGGCACCAAGGCTGTATCCCAAGAGATGAACATTGTCCAGAGGATAGTTAAATTCCTCCTTTGGAAGAGAGAAAGAGAACAAAAGGTTCTTACGGTTCTTTGTGAAAGAGCAAAGCTAAAAGAAATCAAATGAATATGAATATTGTTTTCAAATATAGGCAATACTGAAAACTAATTCTATTTTATTTTAACTTTGTCTTCCAGATGAGAAAGATATATACTAATATTGAAATTTTTCTTTTTCATTAACAGCATATTTTAATTAGAAAGCTTTTTAATACATCTGAAATTGAATGTATGGAAACCTTAATTTCCATACATTTGAAAATATATGTATGCATGTCTATGCATGTGTAGACTTATATATAGGCATATGTGTGTATAGATACTCACATATGTACACATATAGGTACACCCATACAGATTTAACTTTAACCCATTATTCTCTACTCTAAATACATCACTTTATACTTTAAGGTTAGCCAAGCAATGACTAAAAATCAGAAAATATTATGGAGGAAGGAAGCAGACACATATGGTCCAATCTCCTCCTCATTCAACAGATGAGAAGCCTGAGGCCCAGGGAGGTGATGCAATTTGTCCAAGTTCACTCTCTTGGTTAACAAGAGTCAATGGTCAACGTTTTAATGGTCAGTCCCATAAACATAGTTTATTGTTTACCTCCAATCATGTGATTTAAGCAATTTGACCCTGTCAGAGAATTAGCTTCTTTTCAACTCTAAGAAACTTTTCAAAGGATATTTTCAGAGGATGGCTTCAGAGAGATGTGTGGATAAAACTGGCAGCTAAGTTGGAACTCCTGACCCTGAGTCACCTCACATTTTACAGACTGTCTCTGTCATGTTCTTCTTAGCTCAACTCCAGCAGAAATCTAGACCCTAATCCACACTAAAGAATAAGTACTATTGATATTTTTATTAAGGAGATCAGTATCTTAACAGGTCAAAGCCAGGAAAGATTTCATGTGCCAGCCAATTGGTAGGAAAGGAAGAGCCTGAACATGACATCTTCCTTAAGCCCAGAAATAACAAACTTTTCTCTGTTCTGCTCACTCAGTTCTTGGTGTCAGTAAATCTATTCATTATGAAAATATCAAAGGATAGATAGAGCAGAGCAGGATGACATCTTGGCTTTACAGTTTTATCATTCTTATCATAATGCTGCTTTTGGATAAAAAATGATAGCAACACTGATCCTAAAGTTTAAATTGCCCCACAAAATACCTATATCTAATTGAAAATTGCCCAGCTCTAGCCAAGAGCTCTGTTTTGGACACACATGGCTTCTTTCCTCAGTCTTACCGCCATCCAGTTGATAAACGTGGCCACATCCTTTCCCACCAGCTTGGTGTAGCCCGCAGACACTGGATAGTGCTGCTGGGCCCGTGACAGCCAGTCCACCACGATGACATTGGAGTCGGGTTCCCTCTTGTACAGGGCAGCCACCAGTTTGGGCACCCAACTCTCATACATTCCTGTCACCTAAAGAGGGCACAAGCTTTCTTAAAATACCCACCTACAACTTGTCACAGATATATCAGCCCAATACACATACATTAAGTGAAAAATAAAACCCACAAGGAAACCTATAGACTCAGACAAGAGAATCAAACCACACAAAAGACTGTTTAGGACTTGTGGCTGCCCTTCCTGAGACAAATGCCCAAAGAAGGATGGCATACTGTGGCTTACCATACATACCCTCAATTTAAAAGCACGTAATATAGCCTGACCAATGGTGGCGCAGTGGATAGAGCATCAACCTGGTACACGGAGGAGCCAGATTCAAAACCCCAAGTGCGCTGGCTTGAAAACAGGCTCACCAGCTTGAGCCTCCCATTTAGGGCACATATGAGAAGTAATCAATGAATAACTAACGTAACAGTATGAGTTGATGCTTCTCATCTCTCTCCTTATTCTCTCTCTCTCTCTCTCCCTTCCTGTCTGTCTCTCTCTTTCAATAAAATAAAATAAAAATACTTTTATTTTATTTTATGAATTCAGTAAAACATCAATAATTTATAGTACTTAAAAAAAGATGAATATGAATAAGTTAAAATTTTGCAGCAGATTATATTTTAAAAACCAGTTTCAAAACTATCAATTAGGCTAATGAATGTTTTCCAACGGAATTATTTGGGGGCCTATAGTGTGCTTATTTCCTTATGAAAAGGTTACATACAACATTTGATGTACTGATGGAAAAAAAATTAGTTTTAAACATACTATTTTCTCTTAACAGAAGGTGTCTGATTGGCAATCTCTTTCTTAATACATAAGAAAATGATCAACTTCAGCTCAGACTTTTTCACAAGTCTCTCAAATTATTTATTATCAGTGTGGAAATTAATGAGGTTTAAAGTCACATTTCCCTATTTATTAGATCGGTCCTGTCTGGAGATAAGCAGACTGTCAACAGTAATCCTTTGCTTTTGGTCAATAAAGTCCCCAAAACTCAAACTCAAAAGAACTATGGGGTCCTCAAATTAACTCTCTCTGTGTAGAATTTTAGTTCACATTTTCAGAGAGGAAACATTGAACACCTGTGCAAAGATGCACACTTGAAAATAATAGAAACACGTTTACAAACTGCAGGTTATGAAATCACACGCCATCCTGCCATAAACTCGTACATAGCAACAACCTGATTCAAATCCCCAAATCCACCCACCCTCCCTAGGGGCTGAGAGCAGGTCACACACAGCCACAGTAAAGGTTAGTCACCAGGTACTCAACAAAGAAGATTCTACAGTCCATGTGTAAGACAGCTTTTTAGGCAGGCTTGTAAAACTTTTCCTCTTCTAAGGTCATTCTAATAGAAATAAATTGGACTCTTGAATTGCCAAACCAAGAAACTTCATTTGGAACTTTGAGTTATATGGTGGGTTTTTTCAGATTTATGATTCCATTCTGTTTGGTCTGTTTTCTAAACCACACTATCAAAATAAGATCACTTGCTTAGCTCCTGACACTAACAAACTGCACAATTTTTCACTGCATTGCTGTGCTCTGTAGTATGGAAAAAACAGGCCTGAGAATCAGAAATCTTGGTTCCAACCCCAGATCTTCCACTCACTACGTCTATGACCAACATAGGCACTGCGGTAACCTTGCTAGACCACCTACGGAACAGAGGGGTCAGGCTCGGGTGCTCTCATAAGCTTCTCCTTGGGACCATTCTGGTTTCAAACCCAGTTGCAGTGAAGAAATCCCAACTCTATAGCTATTTTAAGCCTGAGGAGAAAACAAAGAAGAAAAAGTGCAAAAGTGATGTTCGTCCATTAGGAGCTTCAGTACATCTCTGTACGTGTCTCGATGAGTCTGTTGCAAGTGGCGCAGCCTGGGCCTGGCAGGACCCAACTGGAATACCCATCTCACCCAGCACCCTGAGCAATTGGCCCCGGCCCCTTCTCCTCTGTTCGAGATGAGGGGTCACCTTGTGCAGCTGCCTCTCAAGGAGGATGTCATTAATTGCTCCTCCTTTCAGCCAGGAACAAGGACCCCCACATCACAGTGAGAACTCTGTGCTTGCAGCCCGGGTCTGTGAAAACCAAGCAGGTGGCGACACTCCAGCACAGCTGCACCGGAACCACCCTCTGAGATGTGCCCCTTGCACACTCACACCAACCATTCCTTTGGGTTCCCGTGACAAAGCTGCAGAACCCCCTCCCTCTCCTTAGTCCTCAACCCTTGAGTGGCTGAGCAGTTTACCTCAAATGAGGCAGCAAATTCTGTTTGCTCTAAAGCCTTAGTATAAGATTTTCTGTATTGTGGATGTTTCCAAATGAGGCAACCTGTCAAAGAGCAATAACCCAGCTTTACTCCTATCGTGACTGATACTGGTATGAACTACCCATCAGTTAAACTAATCATTCCTTTTTAAATTTAACACATATACTGTAACTGACCCAAAAGGGTGGGAAATCCAAGTTAAGTGCCCACCCTTCTGCAGCTCTGGGAAGGTATAATATTTTAGGTTTTTCTTCTGAGGCCCCTTAAGTCAGTACCAATTTTTTTATTATTATTTATTTATTTATTTATTTTACAGAGACAGAGAGTCAGAAAAAGAGACAGACAGGAAGGAAGAGCGATGAGAAGCATCAATTCATCTTTGCAGTATCTTAGTTGTTCGTTGATTGCCTTCTCATATGTGCCTTGACCTGGGGGTTTATAGCAGAATGAGTGACTCCTTGTTCAAGCCAGAGATCTTTGGGCTCAAGCCGGACCATGGGGTCACGTTTATGATACCAAGCTCAAGCCAGCAACCCCACGCTTAAGCTGGTGAGTCCCCCACCCCCTCAAGCCAGCGACCTCGGGGTTTCAAACCTGGGTCCTCCGCGCCACCGCCTGGTCAGGCAGTACCATTTTTTTAAATGTTTTATCATCAGACACACAGCCAAACTGAAGCATTTTTTGCCACCTGCACTTGGGAGTAAAATTGAACCAGCCAGGAAGCTCACGTAGATGAGCCGAGGTCACGTCGCACGGTTGGATGGTGCAGCCCACGCAGCTCTATGCGGTGAAACTCAGCCCCCCAGCCATGACCAAGCCCCTGAGCCCAGACTCTCAAAATGTTAGGACCATGGTGGAAAGAACACAGATGGGCGTGGTGGGCAGCAGAACCAGTGGTAGAAATGAGCATCATCTCTGATACTGGGTTTGTGGTGTCATCTCAGGATGAGAAAAAAAATGTTTGTTTTTTTGTTTTTTGGCATTTTTTTAGGTGAGAGGAGGGGAGATGGCAGGGCAGAATCCGCATGCACCCCGATCCAGATCCACGGGCAACCTTGTCTTGGGTTGATGCTCTAGTACTGAGCTATTTTTAGCGCCTGAGGCTGATAACTCCAACAGCACTATCCTCAGCTCCCTAGGCCACGCTCAAACCAATCGAGCCACTGGCTGCAGAAGGAAAAGAGAGAGAGAAGGGGGAGAGGGAAGAGAGGGAAAAGTAGCTGGGCGCCTCTCCTAAGTTCCCTGACTGGGAATTGAGTCCCGGATATCCACATGCCAGGCTGATGCTCTATCCACTGAGCCACATGCCAGGGCCAAACATGGTTTTTTTTAATTCCTAAAGTATAAAATCCTTTCGGGGATAGGACGTGTAAGATAATCAATTTATTCCTGTCATGTAAATATTTATTCAGTTTCAACTTTTTTGAAAAGTATTAAAAGCCAAGTTCTACATACAACCAAAATGTGCCTAAAACCACCAAAGATTAGTTTTTCCTATTTAAATCTTTTGGGATACAAAAGAAAAAGAAAAAAAGAAGAATTATGTTAGGAATTTGCATCTGTATATTTATCAAAAGCTATGTAATTCACTATATTAACTCTAGTAAACAGATATTATTTTTATTTAAATGAACATCCATGTAAATTCTATTAGAAGTTGCCTTCATCTCCATAAAAGTTTTAGCAATTGTCAAATAACAGTTGGGACTGGAAATATGTCAATCATTAGCTATTCATCTCATTAGAATTAAGTACCTATTACCACTCTGATATAATGGAAAGGCAATTTCTCTCTAACCATCCATTTTATTTAAGTCCTTTTTAGTAACCAATGAAATCTGCTCACTAGGGATTTAAAATATTAAGAATCAATTGAAGCCTGACCAGGCGGTGGCGCAATGGATAGAGCGTCGGACTGGGATGCGGAAGACCCAGGTTCGAGACCTGAGCTCACCAGCTTGAGCGTGGGCCCATCTGGCTTGAGCAAAAGCTCGTCAGCTTGGACCCAAGGTCGCTGGCTCCAGCAAGGGGTTGCTCGGTCTGCTGAAGGCCCGCTGTCAAAGCACATGTGAGAAAGCAATCAATGAACAACTAAGGTGTTGCAACGGCAACGAAAAACTAATGATTGATGCTTCTCACCTCTCTCCGCTCTTGTCTGTCCCTATCTATCCCTCTCTCTGACTCTCTCTCTCTGTCCATGTAAAAAAAAAAAAAAGAATCAATTGAAGTATTTAAGTAAGAACTGCACCTTGTAGAATGAGTGTCTGGCATAGAGAAAACTACTTTATTCATACTCTTTAAAAGTAAGTTTAGCCTGACCAGGCGGTGGCACAGTGGATAGAGCTTCGGACTGGGATGCGGAAGACCCAGGTTCGAGACCCCGAGCTTGCCAGCTTGAGCGCAGGGCCCATCTGGCTTGAGCAAAAGCTCATCAGCTTGGACCCAAGGTCGCTGGCTCCAGCAAAGGGTTGCTCAGTCTGCTGAAGGCCCACGGTCAAGGCACATGTGAGAAAGCAATCAATGAACAACTAAGGTGTTGCGACGGCAACGAAAAACTGATGATTGATGCTTCTCACCTCTCTCTGTTCCTGTCTGTCTGTCCCTATCTATTCCTCTCTCTGACTCTCTCTCTCTGTCCCTGTTAAAAAAAAAAACGTAAGTTTAAGTGAGGTTTCTACTTTTCTAATCATCTTGCACGACACTTCCCTGGTTAGACCTCTTTTGTCTCTAGAAAAGCTTCCTAAACTTTGTAAGTGAAGAATGTTGTAAGTGGAAGGATGTCTAGTCCAACGTCTTTGTTCTACAGTTCAGTAAACTAAGGTCCAGAGATGGGAAGAGACTTGATCCACATCACAGAGCAGAAGAACGGCAAAACCAGGACTGGAACCAACACCTCCTCACACCACTCCAGCCTTCTCTTCACTGTTACAGCTTGTCTTCCTTAAGAAAGGACCTAAGATGATGTGCTGGATAAACCAGGATCATGCCAGGTTTCCACCAGCTCCCCAAAATGATAACTTATGTTCCGCTCTGTAATTGAACAAAGCCTCATTTTCCACCTCACAGGAATGGCTGGTTCACAAGGGCACCCACTAGGTACCAAAGTAAAATGAAGGTCAGCACTATCTATGGCAAGCGCTTATGAGACTGTGACTTTATATTCCACAATCCCCAGCCTGAGCCAGAATTACCTTTACTCAATTGTAAAGCAAAGCCATTGGAAAGCAAGAAAAATAAGGGATGTGGGGACCTATCATTGGGTTCCCCGCAACTAGGGAAAGGTCAGGATGCGGGGCCCACCCCTTCCTAAAGAGCCTCTCTTACCGTCCAACCGTGGATCACCACAAAGGTTTTGCTGCTGTGGTTGAAGTGGCAGTTAGCCACAGACTCTGTTACTCCAGGAATGAGATGGCAAGTGTCCTCAGCTGTGTCTTCAGGGGTCCTTAGAGCAAATTTACTTTCAATGTCTGTAAAATCTGTTCCTCCTATAATTTCTGAAAAGGAAAAATTGGATAGAAGGTGAATTGGAGGATATCTTTTTTTCTGGAATGGTCAGTATATTTTAGGTTCACAAGCAACCAGCATGATACTATTTTTGGTTGTAAAGTTTTTAAAAAATGAAAGTGGATTGTGAGAGAATGACTGATTCTCCAGTGGTGATCAAAGTTGACAGAGACAGACAGCTTTTACATAATTGAGTCAAGCAATACTGATCTCTCCTCTCTTCCATCCTCTCCTTCAGTCAGGGTGTATGTGTGTGACTGCAATTTAAAATTTCTTAGTTAATTCAATCTTCTCTCAAAATGTGAATTGGCCAAGATCATGCTGCTAATAACCAGCAAGAGAGTGGAGACCGGAACCCAGGTCTATTGATTCTGTTTCAAAGTTCATTTTCTAGAGAATATTGACTCGTGGTTCTCGTGTTGAATAGTTCTGCTTATTTTATGTTATTTCGCGCTTCTTAAATCTCTGAAGGTTTTCCCACAAAAGGATATAATAGAGCTTGTTTGAGGGAAGATTGTTTCCCTTTTGCCAGCATAGTTCTTTAAATTATTAGCAATAAGAAAAGTTGGCAACATGAGGACGCTCTTGTATGGAATGGTTCCCACTCTCAGGGCAGTACACATCAGTTCAAGATAGTTTTAAAAATCATTTAGTGGGTTGTTCAGAAATACCTGTGCTATGTATAAGCCACAGTTAACTCTTTCCCCAAATATTTCTTTTCCCACTTATGTCTTTAGTCTTCCACAAGTCAAAACTTAAAAACTAACACAAAGCTGGTTTTAGAAAGAATCCACTTTGGTCCTTAATCATTAATCCCAAAAAGAGAAAGGGAACTTTAACCTCTTTTTTTCTGGACAATAAATCTAAATGTTGATAAACCTTCAGAGTATTTTTAAACAGTACCTATCACATCACATTGAACACTTGAAGTAAACTGTGTTGCAGATAAAATCAGACTGTATACAAAGCAAACACAGTCAAAAGGAAATTATATTAAGGAAAAATATTTAATTTCTTGTCAAATCAAAAATAACCTGTTGGCCCTGGCCAGTTGGCTCAGTAGTAGAGCCTCAGCCTGGCATGTGTTTGTCCCAGGTTCGATTCCTGCTCAGGGCACAAAGGAGAAGTGATCAACTTAGCCCTGGATGTTAAGGATGGCTCCATGGCCTCACCTCAGGCACTAAAATAGTTCAGTTGCCGAGCAACAGAGCAACAGCCCCAGATGGGCAGAGCATCACCCCAAAGCGGGTTTGTCAGGTGGATCCTAGTCAGGATGCATGTGGGAGTCTGTCTCTCTGCCTCCCCACTTCTTACTTAAGAAAAAGAAATGTCTATTCAAGGTAATAACTTATAGAGTTCAGATTTCACTATTTAAAACTTTCAAAAGATAAATAACTGAGGTTGCTTAGAAATACTTCTGATTTCTTCATCTAAACTTACTCTCTTTCCATAACTCAAAAGCTGAAAATCTGTCATTTTAAATAACATTGCTGCCTGACCAGGCGGTGGCGCAGTGGATACAGCGTCTGACTGGGAAGCGGAGGACCCAGTTTTGAAACCCGAGCTCACCAGCTTGAGCATGGTCTCATCCAGTTTGAGTAAGGCTCACCAGCTTGGACCCAAGGTCGCTGGCTCCAGCAAGGGGTCACTCAGTCTGCTGTAGCACCCCGGTCAAGGCACATATGAGAAAGCAATCAATGAACAACTAAGGTGCCACAACGAGGAATTGATGCTTCTCATCTCTCTTTCTTCTTATCTGTCTGTCCCTATCTGTTTCTCTCTCTGTCTCTGTCACAACAAATAAAAATAAAAAATAAAAATAAATAAATAACATTGCTAAAGTGAGGTCAAAAATAAAAATAAGAATAATATTGTACACAGAAAAACAAGCATCTGAACCAAATTTATCATAGATTTATCCAAGGACTGGCCAACATTTTCCTTTTCAATTATTTTTCAAAATTCCTTAAACAATATTGTGGTTAGTTAGCCTGGCCTGTGGTGGCGCAGTTGATAGGGCATTGACCTAGAACACTGAAGTCATCTGTTGGAAACCCTGGGCTTTCCTGATCAAGGCACATATAAAAAGTGATCAATGAAAAACTAAAGTGAAGCAACAATGAATTGATACCTCTTGCTTCCCCCTTCCTCCTCTCTCTGTAAAATCAATAAATAAAATCTTTTAAAAATATGTTGTGGTGACTTCCCACCAAGTGATTCATTATATGTAACAAGTTGATCACACACACACAATCTCTAGAACCTAAACATTCTAAGATAATTTATTCAAATAAGAGATTGATATTTAAAGCTGTTTTTTCTCATTTCATATAGTAATATTCTTAGAATGCACTCATCCATCAGGAACCCACTCTGCTTCTCATCCATCTTACATGAAGTTGCCCGTCTTCCTTTTCTTTCCTAACCAGGAAGCACTCTGGAGACCTTATTATTTACCTGACAGTGGAAAATATATTGGAGATTTTTAATCTGATTTTGCTTTCAATATTCAAAAATTTCTCTTCTTGTTAGAAAACACTTTAAAAATTTTTAAACTAAATTAGTTTCCTTCTCTCACATTTCTCCACATCAAATAACACAAGCCTTCTCTCTAACAATCTTATTTTTTTTGATTGAGTACATTTTTATTGTTGCAAATAATTATCATAAAATGATCAGGAAAATGCTTTTAAGCTTAATATGTATTATATTCATATAAAATTTCATGGGGAAATGAGTGGAAATACCAGTTCAAGGAGAAAAAGGAATGCTGTAAATTTTCTGATGAAAATTTGCTCGTGTAATTTTTTTTTACTTATTTTATTGAATGCATTGTGTTGACATTGGTGTGCAAACCCACATAGGTTTCAAGTGTGCAACTCACTAAAACAACATCTGCACACTGCATTGTGCGCCCGCTGCCCCAAGCAGAGTCTCTTTCCAACCCTATTTTCCCCCTTTGCCCCCCTCCACCTACTCCCCCAACCCTTCTTTCCCTCTGGCTCCCACCACACTGTTGTCTGTGTCTATGCGCTGTATATATGTGTGTGTGTGGCATTTTTTGTTTTTGTTGCTGTTGTTTTTGCTTAATCCCTTCCTTTTCTTTCATTCATTCCCCAACCCCCTCCCCTCTGACAGTTGTTCCTCTGTTCCATGTGCCCATGCCTCTGTTTCTATTTTGTTACTGTTTATTGTTCATTAGATTCCACATATAAGTGAGATCAAAGGGTATTTTCTTTCTCTAATCTAACGGTCTTCTTATTTTTTTTAAGATTATTCATTTTAGAGAGAAGAGAGACCAGGCAAGCCCAGGATTTCAAACTGGTGACCTCAGCATTCCAGGTCGACACTCTATCCACTGCACTACCATAGGTCAGGCCTCTAATGATCTCATTTTAACATGTTTAATTAGCGGTCTTTTTAATTTTTTTTTAAATTCATTTTAGAGAGGAGACACAGAGTGAGAAAGAGAGAGAGAAAAGGGGGAGGAGCTGGAAGCATCAACTCCCATATGTGCCTTGACCAGACCAGTGCAGGGTTTTGAACTGGCGACCTCAGTATTCCCAGGTCGATGCTTTATCCACTGCACCACCACAGGTCAGGCTGTTAACGGTCTTTTTAAAGCAGGAATGATCTGAACAACCTGGATGGTAGATATCACCCACCACCTATTTGCCAGACGGATACTGGAGACTCCTGCTGGCACAACTCCAGAAGACCCATTCACTTTTTGTCCTTTTTTTCCCCTAGAATTATGCAACATGCTGGCCCTGCTGTTGCTGGTAATTTTGAAATCATTAAGAATTTTCTCTGTAATTATTAAGACTGGCTTTGTACATTTAAACACACACACGTTTATTCAGTCCATTTATCTTATATCAGAGTATCTGTATAGCTCATGGAGAGCTCCAATTTCCCACAACCAAGATTTAATGTTAGCTATATAACTTGCAAAGAATAATAATAGGAAATTCATATATTCTCAAGCAAATCTGTATTTCGATACCTTTATTTCACTTTCTAAGGAAATTATTTTTCATTTTAAGTAACAGAAAACATAATGAAGTCTTGGACAGGAAAATACTACCATTGTATATGCTAGGGATGCTTTCAATTCTATGTCAGTTCTATAAATGAAATCATAAATGTCAGCCTTACCTTCTCTCTGATGTTCTGATAGGAATTTTCACACTACAGGTATTTGTAATCCCTAAAGGATGTCTCAGCATCCTAAAGACAAATGCACTTTACAAACCTGTATCAGCCTTTATGTGACTGACTTAGGCCACGTAGAGATAGGGAGAAATGTGGATCCTGATGGTGAGCTGTCAATATGTATAGCTGTCCAGCATACAATTTGATTGCAGCTGGCAGGCGGATGAACTAATATGACTTCATTGTTACTAAGGAACTTACCACTTTCTTAAATGATATTAGTGACACTGCACTTATCCTTTTAAGAGGATAAGGACCTTTTACCAGGTCCCCTTAGAAATAAAAGCCATCTTAGAAAAGTAAAAAAAAAAAAAAAAGCCTGACCAGGCAGTGGCGCAGTGGATAGAGCTTCGGACTGGGATGCAGAAGACCCAGGTTCGAGACCCCGAGCTCTCCAGCTTGAGCACGGGCCCATCTGGCTTGAGCAAAAAGTTCATCAGCTTGGACCCGGGGTCACTGGCTCCAGCAAGGGGTTGCTCGGTCTGCTGAAGGCCCGTGGTCAAGGCACATGTGAGAAAGCAATCAATGAACAACTAAGGTGTCACAAAGGCAACGAAAAAACTAATGATTGATGCTTCTCACCTCTCTCTGTTCCTGTCTGTCTGTCCCTATCTATCCCTCTCTCTGACTCTCTCTGTCCCTGTAAAAAAGAAAAGAAAGAAAAAAAAAGAAAAGTAAAAGAAAGGGGGCAGGGAGTTGTTACCTAAGCTATATTTCTTTATAAGAAACCTCCATCTTGAATTCAGCTTATCATATCAGTATTACCATGCCAACCAATCCCCATCAGACATGTCCTTATTAAAAACACTTAGGGGAAATTTTGGGTTGCCGGACAAATGACACATTATAACATTTTGTGACTATGTAATCTTTACTGCTAAATTCCTAAATAGTTAGCTAAAAATTTAAGTGTGTATGTAAAGACAAGGAATTTATTATCTACTGCGGATAATAACTCACAGAGGTGAAATTAGGCTGAGAAGTCAATGCACTTTAAGGATAAATTTAAAGAGAGCACATTATTATTGCTAGAAAAGGAAACGCATGGAACATCCCAGAAAGATAATCTAAAGGCAGCTCACAGTTATCAGGTGAATTTGATTGGCATTTATAAGAAGACTTGAGGTACAAGAGCGCAATTATAATGCAATTCGCTCTGAAGTTTCTACTTTCTCTCTCTCACTCACGGGCACGCACACACGCACACACGCACACACGCACACACACACACACACACACACATGCACACACTCCCAAAGGGCCTCAACAGTAATTCCCTGCTCTCTTAAGACTGATGGTCACAATTACTGATTTAGGCAGCTTCTGCAGAAAGCCAAAAAACAAGTTGAATTGGTGAAAACAAAACACAACTTTGGTGAGGGGGGGATCAATATTGTTATCTGACTGAATTAATTGGTCTTTTCAGATATTCCAATGCTGACAATGCTCCTGACTTACATAACAAGCAGATTTGCTTTTCATTTCTATAGGGAAAAAATCTTTGTAAAAATGGAGGTAGTGCCTGACCTGCAGTGGCGCAGTGGGTAAAGTGTCGACCTGGAACACTGAGGTTGCCGGTTTGAAACCCCAGGCTTGCCTAGTCAAGGCACATAGGGGAGTTCATGCTTTCTGCTCCTCCCCCCTTCTTTCTCTCTGTCTCCTCTCTCTAAAATGAATAAATAAAATCTAAAAAAAAAAAAAAATGGAGGTAGTAAACTGTATAGCCCAATTTCTCTTCCAAAAATAAAAGCAATAAAGGAGGGCTGAGCTAAAAACAAGTGGCCTGAAAATGAACATTTTCTTTTATAACTCTTCCTCAGTGCCTTACTCCCACCCTTTAATACAGCTATTAATCAATCAATTCTTTGCCAGCTCTGCTGCATTCCAAGTGGTATGTGCTATTTTGCTGTAATTATCCAACATGTTTAATTCAGATGTTAGCCTGGAAATTCACTATGACTGGGCAAATAGAACTTCAGTCCCAGCCCTGTGGCTCAGTTGGTTATAGAGTGTGATTCCAATACTCCAAGGAGCACACAATATTCCAAGGAACCTGGACAGAGCACGCACAAAAATCAATCTGAACATAGACGAAAGTGAAGTGGTTACTAGAGGGAGGGGGGAGGGTAAGGGAGTAAAGAGGGAAAACTATTCAGTGATGGAATATGACTTTGGGTGTTGGGCACACAACGCAATAAACAGTTCAAATTCTATGGAAATGTTCACCTGAAACCTTTGTCATCTTTTGGACCAATGTCACTCCATATAATTTAATTTCTAAATTTAAAAAAATACCGCAAAGGATAAAAAAAAATGAATCAATCAACAAATGCATAAGTGAAACAACAAACTGATGTTTCTCTCTCTCTAAAAACCAATAAATAAAAGATACTTTTTAATCAAAAAGATATTTCAAAAAAAGAAAGAAAAAGAACTTCAGCTACACGAGCATGAACCCAAATGCTTGTCTCCTAGTTTTCCAAGTTTCCTGATGAGGCTCCCAGAGACTAGGGTGGCTCCCAGAACAAGGAAATGGGGCAGTGCCTCCTATCATATTCTGAGAATTAACTCTAGAATGAGTTAAGGAAAGTCTGAGCCCTGAGGAGGTGCTGCTTAACATTACCTTGCCTGTATCTTTCTGCTCTGAAAATGCAACATTCTTAGAGGAACTCATTTGGAGGAGAAAGGTGGCAAGTGGCTGTGCCAGGAAAGGCATAATATAACGGGGGTGGGGTGCAATGAGAGTGTGAGAGGGGAGGATGAAAGGGACTAATTTCAAGTCTTCTTAAAAATGAGATTCCTCATTACATATACAGCCAGGAAAACCATCTGCTGGTTAAAACCCGGTTTAATTCATTAATCACTTAAGTGTTCATTTAAATCAAAGAGTAAGAATCAGAGGGGCCTAAGAGAAATTTGAGTCTGGTCCAGACTCCTCTTTTAGAGTTGAGAAAGATAAACCTTGAGAGGTGACACTGATTAGCTCAGGAATTTAGGGTCCTGAACCTCTAAGGGAGCCTAGCAAAAACTTAAACTCTAGATGACACATATCTGTGTGTGTTTTATGGTAAAAGTAACACTACACTATGGTGTACTTTTTAAAATAAGAATTCAGGGTTTGTTCCTAGCATTTTTTTTTGGATAGTGTTAAAGACTGTTAGGACAAACATGTCACCGCCCAAGATGTTTAAGACTTCTAAGTGACCTCTAGTGTTCTCAAACTGATTTGGCAGAGAAGATGTTTGTCGTCGTTTCCTCCAATTCAGCTTTGATGCAATCTACATTTTACTAACCTATTAAAAATGTTCTTTCACACACTTCAGTACTGAAATAAACTTTCTGCTGCAATAAAAGTCCTAGACTCTAACTTGAACCACGGCGCACCTAGCACCGGAAAGTACACCCTGGCGACATCTCGGTGGCTGCAATCCCACCGGGGGGGATGAGGAGAAACGCTGCCTCCCTTCATGACCTGCTTCAGTTGCCTTTTTTCTTTTTTCCTTCTTTTTTTTTTCTGTAAGTATTTTATTTCATTAAAGGAAAAACAGCAGCAAGTTCTGTGTTGGCTTCAGTAAGACCGAATAGTTCATCCTTTTTAGTTGCTGTTGTAGGTTTCCTGAACCAAGGTTCAAGTTAAGCAGGCTGCTTCTGTGATCGGCAGGTCTGGGGCTAACCGCTGCTTCCCAGAACCCTACCTGCACCCCCGTCGCAATAAAGATATTCGCATCTGGCCTCCAACGCCTTAACCCTTGCCAGCGGGCGGCTCCAGGGCAGTGACTGGGGATCAAGCACGCCCTCCCGGTGGCGCCCAGAACAAGGCTCAGCTCAGAGGACAGTAAGGATAGCCAACGCAAACCTGGCAACCGCCAAGTCCGCGATTTCAGGAGAGTCACCCCTTCGCTAGATTTGCTGGGCATTAAGAAAAGCCGAGCGTGCGAGAGTAACAGCTGGAGAGCTTCTTGGACTGAACGCTTGCGTGATGCCGCGTCCCCGGGCCTCGCGTTGCGCGTCCCGGGTCCCCCACTCCCACCTCGACGCATAGAGTGAGAGTGTCCTGTGTTCCTGAGATGCAGAAAACCCTTCCCCTCCGCCCTGGGCCGGCTTCTCCAGACCGACCACTTTCTTCTGCCCGCGCTCCCACAGGCTGAGACTGAGCTGTAACCGCGGCCAAGACAGGGTCACCTTGGCCCGCGTGCCTTTCGTTCCAGGGCCCCGCCCCCCTCCATCCTGGAGCCGAGCTGGTACTGAGGGTCACAGCCATCTGGGCCCTTTCTCCCGCCTCCCTTGTCCCGCCCCTCACACTCCCCCCTTCCCGTCTCGGCTGAGCCCGGGCGCCTTGGACCACGGCCTCAGCGGCAGCGGAGGGGACGGCGCGAGAACCCAGGAGAGCGGGAACTGCGAGATCAGAGGGAGAATTTCCTCCCAGCCACTCCCGGATCCCGCCCCGGTGACTTCTCCGGGCAGCTCTCGGGCTCGGGGAATACCCGGTGCGCATTCGCATCCCATTCTGATGTCCTCCTTCCCATCCTCCGGATGCGTGGGAGCGGACCCTGAGCAGAGTCTGCAGGTGGAGGGGAGTCTGCGCGCAAAACTTACTATCGGCGGCGGCCACCCCTCCTCGGGAGACGGTCAGACTCAGGAGCCACACGCCCAGAGCCACCAGGAGCAGCGCTCTGCTCTCCATCTCGGGGCTTGTCTCTCCGCAGGAGCTACTGGGCACAGTCGCGAGCGCGGACGGACTGATGGAGCGCGGAGCCGGAGGCGGGAGCGAGCTGGAGCCTCGGTCCTGCGCGGGGCAAGTCGCCTTTTAAAGGGAAGAGCCGGGCAGCTGAGAAGGAGTCGGTTTCCTCGGAGGAAGGGGAATCGAGTCTGAGAGTTTCCACTCCATGGCTGCTTATGTGACTGGAAATATGCAAATAAACCTCATCACCTATTGGCTATAAAATCATAAGTTGAGGGGAGGGCCCTAAATTCACTTCCAAATGTTTGAGCAAACTGCCATGAAGATCAACCTTGCCAGCGAGAAGAGGGTGAAAGGTTAGAAGGAAATTCGCTTTCTCTGTGAGCTTACTATTCGCTTTTCCTAAGGGGTCTGGCTCTCTAGTGCCCCCTGTACAAGCACCAAAGGTTTATATGGATTTTTATCAAATACTCCGCAATTAACAGTTTTACAAGGCGAGGGAGTTAAACTGTTAAACTACATTTGGTCCGAACTTAAACCCACTTTTCTTTTGATGGGTCCTGTTTGTAACTAGCAGGGTTTATTTTTCCCAAAATTCTCCAGGACAGTGTCAATTTAGAAACCCCTACACACGCACGGCTCTGTAGCTTGTGCCTGAACAATCTGATATTTTAACATTGACAAAATGGATTAGCAGATTTGGTGGAGGAAAGCCCTTTTGCTCTAACTAGTTTCTAAATTTTTCTTCATGCCAAACTCATTAAAAATGCAAGTGCAACATTTTATCCTCAGAGGCAGAATATTGAGGCCAAATAATCTAAAACTATTGTTATGCCAAGTGAAAGAACCCAGTCACGAAAGACACATATTGTAAAATAAGCAAATCTTATAGAAAGTAGATTAGTGGGTTCCCCCGGAGCAGGGGAATAGGAAGTGGGGTATGAAGAAATTTGGAGGAACGGTGATAAAAGTGTTTTAAATTACAGCATGGTGACTGTCATACAATTGGGTTAATATACTTAAAAATTGATTTGAACACTTTAAGTCAGTGATTTTATGGTATATAATTTATATCTTAATAAATTTATTAACAAAGATGTATTGAAGTATGCAGTTAAATAAGAAGAAGAATGAAAACACATTGAAAATTGTATTTTTTGCCAAAATGTCCAGAATACTATCAGATATCCTTTGAAGTATAAAGGATTTGCATTAGCCAGAAAGAACGATTAACTCTATCCTCTCCACTTTATATCTTAGAAACGGGCTCAAAAATCAAAACCTCTAATTCATTGTCTTATAATGAATTATTTCTCCAAATATCTTTAAAGCTTTCTGCCCATCTCTCCTTCCATCTCTCTCTCTCTCCCTCTCTCTCTCTCTCTCTCTCTCACACACACACACACACACACACACACACAAACACAATCTACATTTGTATGTTAGGACGTAAGACCATACTATTTAAACTAGGCTTGCATTTAAAATTTATCTCAAAATGAAATAAACCGGATAACATTCAAATCATTCAAAGTATGTTATTCTGAAGACTAGAGTTCTATTTTTAAGTTGATACATTAAATAGCACAACACCATATATTGCCTGTGTTGAGATTTTAAAACAATACCTGTGAACATTCCTTCTATCCTATAAAGTACATGGAAGAATTTTGAAACCTGCCAAGAATTAAACCCTTCAGAAGAACTTTAGAAGTAGAGAACAGACCATGCAGGGGATGAATAATTATGATGTGGTAGTGCTCCAAAAATTATGTAGTACATTCTCGTTTTAAAAAGTGACACAAGATTGCCTGACCTGTGGTGGCGCAGTGGATAAAGCGTCGACCTGGGAACACTGCGGTCGCCAGTTCAAAACCCTGCACTGGTCTGGTCAAGGCACATATGGCACATATGGGAGTTGATGCTTCCAGCTCCTCCCCCCTTTCTCTCTCTCTCTCTCTCTCTCTCTCTCTCTCTCTCTCTCTCTCTAAAATGAATAAATAAAAAAAATAAAAAAAGTGACACAAGATGAATACAACTGCATTGCATGTTCTCAGGTATATTTTGTTGTTTTGTTTTGTTGATATGAAACCAGTTTTGGAGTGGCCTGTAGTGTTACACTTCATACCCATTAGGGTTGTAGAGATTTCCAGGAAAAATTAACTCATAGTAGCTCAGCTTGCTAGGAAAACAAACACATTGGCGCCAATCCCGAGACTGGCGGTGGGCAGGTGGGTGTGGCGGTAATGCGCTCTCCTGATTGGCTGCTCTCTGAGCGGACAGGAGCCTGCGTTCTGGTACTGCATGTGCGTTAGTAAGGCGTCTCCGCCAGAATTCAGCAAGGTTATTTGATCACCAATAGCACGAGTCTTGACGTTTTCCGGAATTGACTTTTCCTTTATAACAAACTTAAAAAGCTTCAGGTTAAAAGAAGCTAAGCTTTTTATAAACGTTTAACAAACCAGTACTCATGGCAGGGCACATGCTCCTAGTATACCGAATTTCCCCATGTATAAGTCACTCCCATGTATAAGATGCACCTTAATTTGGGGGCTGGAAACTTGAAAAAAAATCTATTACATAAAGTCATTGAACTCAAGTTTTATTCATCATAAAATTCATACAACTTCTTATCACTGTCAAAACTCCTATTCATTAGCTTGTCCTCATCTGTGTCTGATGATGTATCGCTATCTTCATATATTGCCTCGTCCGGTAACAAGTGTGAAACTATGAGCGCAAAGACAACAAAGCAAGAAAAAGTGGGAAATGCAAGTAGAAAAATCTACAACCACTATATAAGATGCACCCAGTTTTTAGACCCCAATTTTTTCGAAAAAGGGTGCATCTTATACATGGGGAAATACCATAAGTTTAAAATGACATAAGTGAAAAGTTAAATGATCATACCTAAAGAAACAAACAAAAACTCCAGAACTCCACATACAGGGAAGTTCTATCTATCGTCTATTATCTACCTATTCATCTATTATTTAGATAGAGGACCTCTCTTTGCACACACGGCACTTTTGATCCCTTTCTGTATTTAATCAGTACAAATTCCCATTGTATAAATGAAGGAAGAGAAAATGCAAAAAATATTAAATAACAGTAACCACAAATCATCAAGTATTGTTTGTTTGGTGACCCCAAGAATAAAGGAAAATGTATTTGATGTGTTATATTTAATGTTGCTGTATGTAGTTGCAGACTGGAAAAGTCTGGAAAGCAGATGCTTTTTGTACATGCATGGTTCAGTGCAGATTTTATTTTGTGTCCTTTTGATAAATTATAATAAAATGTCTGGGATCTAAAAGGTCATCAGTACTGAAGTGGATCTGGTGTTTGTCACAAAATTATATTTCATGTAAAAAAAAGTATGGCTAATACAAATAAAATTTACAAATACAAAATCATAAATATAAAAATATTTTATAATTGAATGATTTTTAATTTCAGAAAACCAAGATGTTTACTAAAAATTGCCATAAATGACTTTCCACTGCTACCCAACCATATCCCAGCATCAAACTGTAGACAGGGAGAAACACCAGCTGCATCTGGACAGAGACGGGGTTGTGGCAGCGAGGGGAGACCGAGGGCGGGAGAAGTTGTAACTCTGGGATCTGGTGCCTGAGGAGAAGCTGCTCCCATTGTGCTGTTCAGTGGAGATGCTGGTCTTGCAGGCTTCTTCTTTGATCCCTTACCCAGTGGAGCTATGTTAAGAAATTTCAATTAGCAATTCAAGGAAATATTAATGCAAACAGAATATAGTTCTCCTTTGGTAAAGTTGGGAGTCATATTCTGGAAAAGTTAAAATAAAACTAAATATTTTATTTTGCCAATTTGCTACTGTTATCTTCCTTCACTATGCCTGAGTAAAGGGATCAGGTTTATTGCCCTTAGCTCTGGGGGCAAAGGAATTGTAGGATGTGAAGAGAATTGTTGCAAATGATAAAAAGTGTGATGTTAAATAATCCAGATATATTTTATGGATTTTAGTTTTCTAGGTTTGGAGCTATACCTCTTCTCCCCTCTTCCAAAAAGCAAAAGAAAAGAAACAAAAACCAAGGAGAAAGAAATATTTGAATATCAGCATTAAAAAATTTGATTAAGCCTGACCTGTGGTGGCACAGTGGATAAAACATCGACCTGGGAACACTGAGGTCGCCAGTTCAAAACCCTGTACTGGTCTGGTCAAGGCACATATGGCACATATGGGAGTTGATGCTTCCAGCTCCTCCCCCCTTTCTCTCTCTCTCTCTCTCTCTCTCTCTCTCTCTCTCTCTCTCTCTGTTTCCTCTCTAAAATGAATAAAATAAAATAAAACATTTAAAAAATTTTTTGATTAAATAAAGTTGAGAGAAATAAAAGATTTTTTATTCAAAAACTGCATTTTTAAAAAACTGTCAATGTATTGCAATGGCCTGTGCTAAGACAAGGCGTTATGGTGAAGGGGACACAGCAGAACACACTGGAGAGACAGGTGCTGTCACAGAGGAGCTGCAAGGGACCAAGGGGAAAGGAGCAGGCCTGTCCTAGGAGACTGCTCAGACAAACTAAAAAGAATGGCCCACAAATAACCCACAAGATAAACATATAACACCTGTTTATTTATAAATACAAGGGGTCCTCAGGTCACTACAGTCTCACCATATGATGTTTCGAGTTTACAACACTCACTCGTATAAAACCTTTAAAAAATTGAGATGTGAGTGTTTCGGCTTACTCGTTTTTTGTCATTTTTTCTGTTACTACAGTAGAGTGTACAGTACAGTATATTTATGTCCTTTTCCTTTTTCTGTGGCTTTTTGTGTTTTTTATGTGTTTTTATGTTCTAGATTGATTTTACAACTGTGCTAGGATAGGTGAGTGACTCAGGCCAGGGTGTGTTTCTGCTAACACCAAGATCTGTGTTACGTCACTGTAGTAGGAATGGAACTGTCAGAACCTGAGGGCCCCTTGTAGTTCCTTTCCCCTTTCTAAAACAAACAAAAAAAATCCAAAACCTAAAAACTTAAGTCTATGTAGGAAAGCAAAGGATACTTTCCATGAGACCTCCTTGAGGTCTTGAATATGCCAGACCGCAAATGTATGTTGCTGAGGCTTCCTATTCTAAGAGGACCTCAAATGAGTCATCAAAGCCGGGGACTAACAATGCGCTGAGCCTGACTTCAGTGCAGATATGTTTGAAGTGCCCCCTGCTGACTTCCTGGTGACACTGGAACATCTCAAAAGAGGCGTTTTAAGAGGCTTGAAACCATTGACGAGTAATCATTAAGCTCTTGTATTGTTATTGGAGTTTTTCTTGTTTCCTTTGTTAAATTACATGTAACCATGAAAGAAGAATGGTAATGTTTTGCTATTTTCAACTCTGTTGTACTTCCTACAGCCTCCAGTTGTGCTGGAAAGTTAAGAGGCTCCTTGTTAATAGTTGTTAGGTGAATGAATAACACTGAGTAAAAGATGATCCAGTGCTGCCTGACCAGGCGGTGGCGCAGTGGATAGAGCATCGGACTGGGATGCGGAAGACCCAGGTTCTAGACCCCGAGCTCGCCAGCTTGAGCGTGGGCCCATCTGGCTTGAGCAAAAGCTCGCCAGCTTGGACCCAAGGTTGCTGGCTCCAGCAAGGGGTGGCTTGGTCTGCTGAAGGCCCGCGGTCAAGGCACATGTGAGAAAGCAATCAGTGAACAACTAAGGTGTCCCAACAAAAAACTAATGATTGATGCTTCTCATCTCTCTGTTCCTGTCTGTCTCTATTTAACTCTCTCTGTCTCTGTAAAAAATAAAAATAAAAATAAAAACAAAGATGATCCGGCCAGGCCTGACCTGTGGTGGCGCAGTGGATAAAGCATTGACCTGGAACGCTGAGGTTGCTGGTTCAAAACCCTGGGATTACCTGGTCAAGGCACATATGGGAGTTGATGCTTCCTGCTCCTCCCCCCTTCTCTCTCTCTATTCCTTCTCTCATCTCTAAAATGAATAAATAAAGTATAAAAAAAGATGATCCAATGCTAAGTGGGGGAGAAATGAGGGTACTTTTTATTTTAAATTTTCACAAGCATTAGTAATTATGAAACTTGAATGTGTGTGCATGCGAGCACAAACACACATATCCCCTTATCATAACCTACTCTATTGAGACCAAATCTATCCGCTTAGTGATACGGATGACAACTTCATTTAACTGGAGCTTTCTGCTGGCCACATATATTTCTCTTCTTCTTTTTAACTTTTCCATTAAAAATTAATATACTCTTGCCCTGGCTGAGTGGCTTAGTTGGTTAGAGCATCGTCCTATATGCCAAGGTTGTGGGTTTCATCCCCCATCAGGGCACATATGAGTCAACTAATGAATGCATAAATAAGTGGAGCAACAAATTGATGTTTCTTTCTCGCTCTATCTCTCTAAAATCAATAAATTTTTAAAATTTAAGTAATATACTCTTAACCAAAATAAAAACCACAAAAGACAAAATTTCAAGCACTACAGAAGTGTGTGCAACCACACAGAAGTCCTTCTCTAACTGCAGACTTCCAATGCTCTATTCTCTTTCCAGCAACTAGTTCCTTTTCTTGTGTATTTTCTAGAAAAGTTTATGCATTTACAAGCATAAATGTATATTCATCCACACATTTACAACTTAATTTTTACAGTAATGTCAACATACCATAAGTGCTGTTCTGCAATTTATTTATTTATTTTTCCTTATAGCTGAGCTCATGCAAGAGGGCCTCTCTTTTTTTTTATAGCAAAAAAGATAGAAACAGACAGACAGGAAGAGAAAGAAATGAGAAGCATCAACTTGTAATTGTGGCACTTTACTTGTTCATTGAGTGCTTTCTCATATGTGCCTTGACATTTGGGGTGGGGGGGCTTCAGCCAAGCCAGTGACACCTTGCTCAAGCCAGCGACCTTTGGGCTCAAGCTAGCAACCATGGGATCATGTATATGATCCCATGCTCAAGACAACCACCCTGTGCTCAAGCTGGTGAGCCTGTGCTCAAGCCAGATGAGTCTGCACTCAATCCAGCAACCTCAGGGTTTCAAACCTGGGTCCTCAGCATCCCAGGTCAACACTCTATTCACTGCACCACCGCCTGGTCAGGCAGAAGTACTCCTTTTTTTATTTCTTTTTAGAACTATGAAAGATTCTCTTCTATGGTTGTACCATTATTTCTTAAACTAGACATCTACTAGTAGTTATTTAGGGGGGAAAAATAGTTATTTAGGCCTTCTGGTAATATAAACCATGTTATAATGAACAAAGACAAATTCTTTGAAATTATTGAGTCAAAAAGTATAAATATTAACATTTTAATAAGTAAATTCACTAGTTTATCTAAAGAATATACATCAATTTACATTTATACTTTGAGTGTAGAACAGTTGAGTGATCATGTACATCCTGGCCATGACCGTATATTACTAAACTATTTAATCTCTACCAACATGGAAAGTAAAAACAGTTCTCTTGTTTTAACTACATTATAAATAATAATAATAACTGCTAACTCTCAGATAGTACTTGCAATTCACCAAGCATTGTTCCAAGAATTTAACATATATGATTAATGTAATATAAAACAGTTCTATTAAGATATAACTTACAGCCTGACCTGTGTTGGTGCAGTGGATAAAGCGTCGACCTGGGAACACTGAGGTCGCCAATTCAAAACCCTGTACTGGTCTGGTCAAGGCACATATGGGAGTTGATGCTTCCAGCTCCTCCCCCCTTTCTCTCTCTCTCTCTCACTCTCTCTCTCTGTCTCCTCTCTAAAATGAATAAAATAAAAAGAAATTTTTTAAAAAGGATATAACTTACATATCACACAAAACTTTCATTTAAAGTATACAAATAAATTGTTTTTAGTATGTTCACAGGGCTGTGTAAACATGATTAATTTTAGAACATTTCCTTACAGCCAAAAGAGCTCTTTAGCTATCATTCCTCTCACCTCTTTCCCCCTGCCCCAGTCCTGGGCTCCTTTCTGTCTCTATAAATTTACCTATTCTAGACATTTTATATGCATGGAATTATACAATATGTGTTTTTTCTGACTGGCTTTTTCCACTCAGCATAATGTTTTCAAGTTAATCCATGTTAAAGCATTAGTCAGTATATTCCTTTCTATCGCCAAATAATATTCCATTGCACGGGTCTAACACATTTTATTTATCCATTTATCAGTTGATGTATATCTGGGTTGTTCTCACTTTTGGGCTACTGTGAATAATCAATGTTTCTTGTGTATAAGGTTTTTATGTGGACAAAATACTTTTAATTCTCTTGGGTTTGCATGGAGGAATAGACTTGCTGTGTCACATGGTAACTATGTTTAAGTCTTTAAGGAAATGCCAGGCTGTTAAGTACCTTCTTTTTTATAGTTTACCAGATTTCCTTCTAACAGTTTGTCACCACCTCCTAGCATTGCAAATTAGTGTTCATTTCTTGAATTAGTATACTCACAAAGTTGGGGGTGAAACCATTCATAGCCTCTATATACTTAGCACCAAGCCTAGAGCTTGGTACCAGAGTAGTTACTCAAATATCTATGTGAACAAGTGATAGGAAAGAAAGAAAGAAGGAAGGAAGGAAGGAAGGAAGGAAGGAAGGAAGGAAGGAAGGAAGGAAGGAAGGAAGGAAGGAAGAAAGGAAGGAAGGAAGGAAGGAAGGAGGAAGGGAGGGAGGGAGGAGAGTAGAAGGAGAGAGGGAGAGAGGAAGGGAGGGAGGAGAGTAGAAGGAGAGAGGGAGAGAGGGAGGGAGGAAAAGTTTGAAAGGTGAAAATTGGCAAGGCATTTATTTCAAATCTTATTTTCTACTTTTCTTGTCAAAACAGTTAAGTAAACGAGATATAATTAAAAAGATAAATTGAAAGCTTTGAAGTCTTAAAGAAGTTTATGTATAAGTGGACATGACACTGGTGCTGCTATTCATAAAGTAAAAGTAAATGCCAGAAGTCAGAACTAAATCAGAAGACTCCAGATCTGAGTTGCATTGTCCTAAATATCTGTGATTATAGGTAGTGCTTCTACTTTTATAATTTGACTTTGATGTGTTATAGCAATTGATATTATTCTATAGGTGATTTTTTTCTCCTACTTGATACTTTAGTATAACTAATTGCTATTTTTTGTCATCACTGCTAACGTTATAGTACTATTTTATCAAAAACTTACCTATATGTTGTTCAGTACCCATCCCGATACCTTCCATTCAAGATATTTAAAGTCTAATGATAGCACAATGTGTCACCCACTAGCAGACTTCACAGCTGTAAAGGCTAAGGCATAATACTCAGAATTGGGAATTTAACCAAACCTGGCCTGATCCTCAAAGACCCATTGGGAAAATCAGTACACAAATTGATCTTCGGAATTATTTCTAAACCTCTATTTTCTGCCTTCATATGTCAATTATTATATTTCCTCTCACTAAACAGGGATTTGATTGACCCTTGTCCAAAATTCTACACAGCCGTCTTAACCCTACTCCATGTATCCTACCCTAGATTCACTCTTTGGACCATTTTAAGATACAGAAGTTCAACCCAGTTGACTTATTACCTAATAGCAATGTAAGAGGAACAGAAATCTGCCAGGACCTTGAGTCTACATTATAAAAGCTTTTCCTAGAGGCCTTGAACCCAATTTGTTTGCTTGACTGGCCAGGAGAAAATAGGCACTCTTCTGAGCTCAGCCCTGCCTGAGTGAGAAGCATGTCCCCATCTCAGACTTCAGCTCTAGCAACCACACTGGGTGTTCCAAGGAAAGCAAATCTCCTCAGGACTTGATAGAGAAGATTGAGAATATGTGGCAAGGTCCATAATGAATGTTGGAGCTCTGGGCCTATTCCTGGTTGCTGGGCCCTGGCCTCAAGGATCACTTTGACCTCAGCAGTCTTAGATACCCTGAGATGAAATGCTGTGTTCACTCTCAAGCACTGTAAATCTCGCTGTGCAATGTGCTGAACTAGCGCATATCAGCTTGCTAAAGCTGATTGTTAAATATTTAGCAGTTTTGCAAGCTGGTTAATGGCATTTATAACTTGAAATAAGCCACTAAGGGAGTATTTACACCATGGAAATTGGCTAAGAGTACAAGCTAAGACCTTTTCCCCAAGACAGTTGGCTGTCAACTATTTACCAGTAAACCATTTATTCCTACCCTATAAAAACCTACATATAAATCAGTAGATCTCAACCAGGAGTGATTTTGACCTTCAGGCAATGTCTGGAGACATTTTGGGTTGTCATATATGGGAGGAAGTGGAAGTTGTTATTGTCATCAGTGTGTAGAAGTCACAGATTCTGTTAAACATCTTACTACAACCCTGCATAACAAAGAATTCTCCAGCCCCCAACATCAATATTGCTGAGGTTGAGAAACCTAGGTGTCTACCTTGAGAAAATAGAGCTTCTTGATAGGCCACACTCATTAAAACCAAAATAGATTCCCCATGATGAAAGTGACCATCCCAGTGATTACTCTCTCCTTCTCTATTAAAATGCCCATGTATTTAAAAATTAACTTTGCCTGACCAGGTAGTGGCACAGTGGATAGAGCGTCGGACTGCGATGTGGAAGACCCAGGTTCGAGACCCCGAGCTCGCCAGCTTGAGCACGGGCTCATCTGGCTTGAGCAAAAGCTCGCCAGCTTGGACCCAAGGTCACTGGCTCCAGCAAGGGGTTGCTAGGTCTGCTGAAGGCCCTCGGTCAAGGCACATGTGAGAAAGCAATCAATGAATAACTAAGGTGTTGCGACAGCAACGAAAAACTAATGATTGATGCTTCTCACCTCTCTCTGTTCCAGTCTGTCTGTCGCTATCTATCCCTCTCTCTGACTCTCTCTCTGTCCATGTAAAAAAAAAAAAAAAATTAACTTTGCAGGCACTTCACTCATAAACTCTTGTTTCCTCTTCTGCATCAGCCATATCTAATGTTATATAGTCTTAGAGCACCTCCCCATGACCTGTTCTCATTGCCTCTTTCAACCTATTTTGGAGATATTCTGCTACATGCAACCAACCCCAACCCACCTCTGAAACTATCTTCTAAAAAAAAACAGCTTTATTTAGATATAATTCACATATCATACAATTCATTCATTTAAAGTATAATAAATTCAACGGCTTTTAGCATATTCACAGAGTTCCACAACCATCACCACAAGCAATGTTCAAATATTTTCATCACCTTAAAAATTAATCCTAAACCTAATCAGTCAATCCCAATCTTTCCCAAACTCCCCAGCCCTAGGTAAATACTAATTTACTTTCTTTTTTCATATGTTTTATTCTCAATATTTAATATGAATGAAATTATATCCTATGTGATCTTTCATGATCATGTTGAATAATATTCCATTGTATAGATATGGCAAATTTTATTTATCCATTTTTTAGTTTATGGACATTTGGGTTTTTCCCACATTTTTGGCTATTTTGAACAATGCTGTTGTAAACATTTAAAAGTATAAGATTTTGTGGGAACATGTGCTTTCAGCTAGGAGTAGAATTGCTGAGTTCAATGGAAGCCCTTCATTTCTTATTCTTCCCGGTGGGCCTTTATCAGAAAGACTTGGGCCCCTTGAAGCCCTTCAATTATTTGAAGAACTGGCAGACTATTTTCCAAAGTGGCTGCACCATTTTTACATTTCTACCAGCAGTATATGAGGGTGCCAACTTCTTCAAATCCCCACCAACACTTTTCATTATCTGTACTTTTGGATTATAGACATCCTAGTTGGTGGTATCTCATTGTGGTTTTCATTTACATTTACCTAAGAGTTAATGATATTAAGCAGTGTATGTGCATGTGTGTCCTGGCCATTTGTATATTTTCTTTAAAGAAATGCATGTTCAGATCTATTGCTTATTTTTTAGTTGGATTATTTATCTTTTATTATTGAGTTGTAAGATTTTTTTAGGTATTCCTGATATAAATTCCTTATCAGATGTATGATGTGAAATTTTTTTTCCAGTTCTGTGAATTGTCTTCTTACATTCTTGATGGTATCCTTTGAAGCACAAAAGTTTTTATATTTTGATGAAGTCTAATTTATATATATATATTTTTTTATAGTTTGTGCTTTTGGTATCGTATCTAAGAATTTGATATGAAGTGCTCCAGGGTCACAATGATTTGCCCTTCTTTCCTTCTAGTTCTAACTCTTGCATTTAGATCTGTAATTCATTTTGAGTTCATTTTTATGTATACTGTGGTATAGAGCTCTACATTTGTTCTTTTGCCCATGGATATCCTGCGTCCCAGTACCATTTGTTGAAAAGACTATTCTTTTTCCAACATTGTCCAAAGTCAATTGATCATGAGTGCAAAGATGTATTTCTGAACGCTTTTTTTTTTAATTTTTTATTTTATTCATTTTAGAGAGGAGACACAGAGTGAGAGAGAGAGAGAGAGAGAGAAAGAGAGAAAGGGGGGAGGAGCTGGAAGCATCAACTCCCATATGTGCCTTGACCGAACCAGTGCAGGGTTTTGAACTGGCGACCTCA
Source organism: Rhynchonycteris naso (assembly GCA_037038555.1). Lineage (NCBI taxonomy): Eukaryota > Metazoa > Chordata > Mammalia > Chiroptera > Emballonuridae > Rhynchonycteris > Rhynchonycteris naso. The sequence goes on from CM073003.1 coordinate 19,907,724, forward strand.
GTGTTTCCAGGTCGACGGCTTTATCCACTGCGCCACCACAGGTCAGGCGTATTTCTGAACTCTTGATTCTATTCCTACACCTCTACTTTTTTGCCTGTATCACGCTATCTTGATTGCTATCTATGGTTTTGTACTAATTTTGAAATCAGAAAAAGCGAATCTTCTAACTTTGTTCTTTCTTTTAACATTGCTTTAGTTATCTGGATCCCTTTAATTTACACATGTTATTGATTTCCAATTTTATCCCATTGTGATCAGAAAATGTACTTTGTATAATTTAGATCCTTTTCAGTTTACTAACACTTATGTCATGGTCTAGCACAGGGATCCCCAAACTACGGCCCCACAGGCCGCATGCAGCCCCCTGAGGCCATTTATCAGGCCCCTGCCGCACTTCCGGAAGGGGCACACACCTCTTTCATTGGTGGTCAGTGAGAGAAGCACAGGATGCTTCTGCACCCATAGTTCCCATTGAAATACTGGTCAGTTTGTTGATTTAAATTAACTTGTTCTTTATTTTAAATATTGTATTTGTTCCCGTTTTGTTTTTCTACTTTAAAATAAGATATGTGCAGTGTGCATAGGGATTTGTTCATAGTTATTTATATAGTCCAGCCCTCCAACGGTCTGAGGGACAGTGAACTGGCCCCTTGTGTAAAAAGTTTGGGGACCCCTGGTCTAGCATATGGTCTGTCCTGCAGAGTATTCCGTGTGCGCTTTATCCACTGCGCCACCAAAGGTCAGGCTGGAAAACAGTTTTTAATGGATAAATGGGTCTTTTAAATTTTAATTTACATATATATATATTAAAGGTCAGTTATTGCTAGAATGATTCAAGGTTCATTTTCAATTATATATATATTTTTATATATTTTTTATTATTATTAATTTTAATAGGGTGACACCAATAAATCAGGATACATATGTACAATGAAAACATCTACAGGTTATTTTATCATTCCATTGTGTTGCATACCCGTCACCCAAAGTCAAATTGTCTTCTGTCACCTTCTATCTGTTTTTCCCTGTGTCCCTCCCCTCCTCCCTATCCCACCCTTCCCTACCTCCCCACACCCGGTAACCACCACTCTCTTGTCCATGTCTCATATTCTCACTTTTATGTCCCAACTATGTATGAAATCATGCTGTTCTCAGTTATTCTTTTTTTCTGATTTACTTATTTCACTTCGTATAATGTTATCAAGGTCCATCCATTTTGTTATAAATGATCTGATGTCATCATTTCTTATGGCTGAGTAGTATTCCATAGTATATATGTACTATAGCTTTTTAATCCACTCGTCTTCTGACGGACACTTGGGCTGTTTCCAGATCTTCGCTATTGTGAACAATGCTGCCACGAACGTGGGGGCGCATTTCTTCTTTTCAAACAGTGCTATGGTGTTCTTAGGGTATATTCCTATAAGTGGGATAGCTGGGTCAAAAGGCAGTTCGATTTTTAATTTTTTGAGGAATCTCCAAACTGTTTTCCACAGTGGCTGCACCAGTCTGCATTCCCACCAGCAGTGCAGAAGGGTTCCCTTTTCTCCGCATCCTCGCCAGCACTTATTCTATGTTGTTTTGCTGATGAGCGCCATTCTGACTGGTGTGAGGTGATATCCCATTGTGGTTTTAATTTGCATTTCTCTAATGATTAGTGACGTTGAGCATTTTTTCATGTGCCTATTGGCCATCTGTATGTCCTCTTTGGAGAAATTTCTATTCATTTCTTTTGCCCATTTTTTGATTGGATTGTTTGTCTTCCTGGTGTTGAGTTTTATAAGTTCTTTATAAATTTTGGTTATTAACCCCTTATCAGATGTGCTGTCAAATATGTTCTCCCATTGTGTGGTTTATCTTTTATTCTGTTCTTATTGTCTTTAGCTGTGCAAAAACTTTTTAGTTTGATATAGTCCCATTTGTTTATCTTGCCTTTTATTTCATTTGCCCGTGGAGATAAATCGGCAAATATATTGCTGCTACAGATGTCGGAGAGCTTGCTGCCTATGTTTTCTTCTAAGATGCTTATGGTTTCACGGCTTACGTTTAAGTCTTTTATCCATTTTGAGTTTGTTTTTGTGAATGGTGTAAGTTGATGGTCTAGTTTCATTTTTTTTTTGCAGGTAGATGTCCAATTTTCCCAACACCATTTGTTAAAGAGGCTGTCTTTACTTCATTGTATGTTCTTTCCTCCTTTGTCAAATATCAGTTGTCCATAAAGCTGTGGGCTTATTTCTGGGTCCTCTGTTCTGTTCCATTGATCTATGTGCCTGTTCTTATGCCAGTACCAGGTTGTCTTGAGTATAATGGCCTTATAGTAAACCTTGATATCTGGAAGGGTGATACCTCCTGCTTTATTTTTTCTTTTTAAGATTGCTGAGGCTATTCGTGTTCTTTTTTGGTTCCATATAAATTTTTGGAATATTTGTTTTATATTTTTGAAGTATGTCATTGGTATTTTAATTGGTATTGCATTGAATTTATATATTGCTTTGGGTAATATAGAGATTTTAATGATGTTTATTCTTCCTAGCCATGAGCACGGTATATGCTTCCACTTGTTTGTATCTTCCTTGATTTCTTTTATCAATGTTTTATAATTTTCCGAGTACAACTCCTTAACCTCCTTGGTTAAATTTACTCCTAGGTACTTTATTTTTTTGGCTGCAATAGTGAAGGGGATTGTTTCCTTAATTTCTTTTGCTGATATTTCATTGTTGGTGTATAGAAATGCCTCTGATTTCTGAGTATTAATTTTATATCCTGCCATCTTGCTGAATTCATTTATAAGGGCCAGTAGTTTTTTGACTGAGACTTTAGGGTTTTCTATATACAATATCATATCATCTGCAAATAGTGACAGTTTTACTTCTTCTTTTCCAATTTGGATGCCTTTTATTTCTTCTTCTTGTCTGATTGCTGTAGCTAGGACTTCCAGAACTATGTTGAATAAGAGTGGTGAAAGGGGGCACCCCTGCCTGGTTCCTGATCTTAAGGGGATTGCTTTTAATTTTTGTCCATTTAGTATGATGTTTGCTGTGTGTTTGTCGTAGATGGCCTTTATCATGTTAAGGAATGATCCCTGTATTCCCACTTTACTGAGAGTTTTGAGAATGAATGGGTGCTGGATTTTATCAAATGCCTTTTCTGCATCTATTGAAATTATCCTGTGATTTTTGTCCTCCTTTTGTTTAATGTGATGAATCACATTGATTGATTTGCGAATATTGAACCAGCCTTGCCTCTCCAGAATAAATCCCACTTGATCATGGTGTATGATTTTTTTTATATATTGCTGGATCCGGTTGGCTAATATTTGGTTGAGAATTTTAGCATCTAAATTCATCAGGGATATAGGCCTATAATTTTCTTTCTTTGTGTTGTCTTTGCCCGGTTTTGGGATCAGAATTATGCTCGCCTCATAAAAGGAGTTTGGAAGTCTTCTTTTCTCTTGAATTTTTTGAAATAGCTTGAGAAGGATAGGAGTTAGATCTTCTTTGAATTTTTGATAGAATTCACTTGTGAAGCCATCAGGCCCAGGACTTTTCTTTTTGGGGAGTTTTTTGATAACTGTTTCAATCTCATTTGTTGTAATTGGTCTGTTTAGGTGTTCTGATTCTTCCAGATTGATTTTTGGAAGGTTATATGATTCAAGAAATTTATCCATTTTACCGAGATTATCTAATTTTTTGGCATATAGTTCTTCATAGTATTTTCTTACAATGCTTTGTATTTCTGCTCTGTCAGTTGTTATTTCTCCACTGTCGTTTCTAATTTTATTTATTTGAGTCCTCTCTCTTTTTTTCTTGGTGAGTCTAGTTAAAGGTTCATCAATCTTGTTTACCTTTTCAAAGAACCAGCTTCTGGTTTCATTGATCCTCTGTATTGTTTCCTTAGCCTCTATGTCATTTATTTCTGCTCTGATCTTTATTATTTCCTTCCTTCTACTTGTCCTGGGTTTTATTTGCTGTTGTTTTACTAGTTCTTTTAGATGCAGGGTCAGGTTGCTTATTTGAGCTTTTTCTAGCTTCTTATGATATGCCTGTAGTGCAATGAATTTCTCTCTCAGAACTGCTTTTGCTGTGTCCCATAAATTTTGAATTGATGTATGCTCATTATCATTTGTTTCTAGAAACTTTTTTATTTCTTCTTTGATCTCATTGTTAATCCATTCATTATTTAATAACATGCTATTTAGTTTTCAAGTGTTTGACTATTTTTCAGTTTTTCTTTTGCGGTTAATTTCTAGTTTCATGGCATTGTGATCAGAGAAAATTCTTGATATGATTTCAATCTTCTTAAATTTATTGAGACCATTTTTGTGTCCTAACATGTGGTCTATCCTAGAAAAAGTACCATGAGCGCTTGAGAAGAATAAATATTCTACTGCTTTAGGGTGAAAAGTTCTGAAGATATCTATTAAATCAAGTTGATCTAGTGTATCCTTTAATATGCTGTTTCTTTATTAATTTTCTTTCTTGAGGATCTATCCAGTGTTGTTAGAGGGATATTCAAATCCCCTACTATGATAGTATTGCTGTTAATCTCAACCTCTATATCCATCAAAGTCTGCTTTATGTATGTCGGGGCTCCTATATTTGGTGCATAGATATTTATAATAGTTATATCTTCCTGTTGAATTGTTCCCTTTATCATTATGTAGTGTCCTTCTTTATCTCTTACTACAGCCTTTGTTTTAAAGTCCATTTTGTCAGATATAAGTACTGCTACCCCGGCTTTTTTTTCATTTCCATTTGCATGAAATATTTTTTTCCATCCTTTTACCTTCAGTCTATGTGCATCTTTTGTTTTAAGGTGTGTCTCTTGTAGACAGCATATGTATGGGTCCTGTTTCTTTATCCATGCATCTACCCTATGTCTTTTGATTGGATCATTTAATCCATTTACATTTAAGGTTATTATTGATATGTAGTTATTGCCATTTTATTCTTTAAAGCTGTATTCTTCTTTTGCTCTATTCTTTCCTCCCTTTAAACTGTTCACAACAGGCCCCTTAGAATCTCTTGCAGAATTGGTTTGGTTTTAATGAATTCCTTGAGGCTTTCTTTTTCTGGGAAGCTCTTTATTTCTCCTTCAATTTTAAAAGTTAGCCTTGCTGGATAAAGTAGTCTTGGTTGTAGGTTCTTGTTCTGCATTACTTTGAATATATCTTGCCATTCCCTTCTGGCCTCAAGTGTTTCTGTTGAGAAGTCCGATGTCATCCTTATGGGGGCTCCTTTGTAGGTGATAGCCTTTTTTTCCCTAGCAGCTTTTAAAATTTTCTCTTTATCCATTAGCTTTGGTATTTTAACTATGATGTGTCTTGGTGTAGATCTTTTTGAGTTTCTCTTTAATGGAGTTCTGTGTGCTTCTTGAACGCGTGGAGTGTTTCCCAGCCTTAATTTAGGGAAGTTTTCTGCTATGATTTGATTGAACAACGTTTCCATTTCCTGTCCTCTCTCCTCTTCTTCAGGTACCCCTATGATGCGAATGTTGTTTCTCTTCAGGTTGTCACAGAGCTCCCTTAGAGTTTCCTCACATTTTTTAAGTCTCTTTTCCTTTTTCTTCTCTGCTTCTGTGCCTTTGTTTATTGTGTCCTCTAACTCGCTTATTCAATCCTCAGCGTGATTCATCCTGCTTTTAATTCCTTCCATCGTGGGCTTCAGTTCTGATACTGTATTTGTCATTTCTGTCTGATTCTTTTTTATTATTTCACTTTTGTTTTTTATACTTGTTATCTCTTTATTTAGGTGTTCATAATGACTATCCATTGTTGCTCTAATTTCTTTGAACATCCTAACTATCATTATTCTAAATTCTCCTTCTGGTAATTTGGTTCTATCTGGTTCATTCAGGTCCTTCTCTGGGGATTTCTCTTGATTCATTTGGTTTGCATTCCTCTGCCTGCTCATTTTGTCTGTGTATAAGCAAGTTGTGGCCACTGGAGTCCAGTAGGTGTTGCCTTTGTGTTCTCTAGGTGTGGTCTGTCTGCAGGCCTGCCACCCCCTCTGCCACTGCCTAGGGCGGTTGGGTATGGGCGTTGCCAGTGCTGGCCCACTGTGGCTTTTGCTGTGATTTCTGCCTCTCCTCTGCGGGAGGGGCTGTCACTCAAGCCACAAGCCTCAGCACCAAGGGTAAAGGTGAGCACCTTTGCTCAGCTGCAGACTCAGCCTGTTTCCGGACTTCTGCCCAGAACCCACATTCAGAGCCTGCTCACCACAGTTTCGTGGGTTGGGCGGGGCTTTTGACGTGCTCTCAGCTGTGAGCCTTTGCCCATCTGGAGCTTTAGCCCCGCCCTCGAGGCCAGGGCCCTCCTGCGCAGGGTCGCAAACCAAGGTTTATTGGGCCAGGCGTGTTTGCTGGCTTCCGCTCAGCTGCGAGCTAATGCTCGTCTCGGGGTCTACCCTGCCCCCGCGTTTGGAGCCAGCTCATGCAAGCAGGATGGCAAACCGAGGTTTCTCAGGCCGGGCAGGGCTGGTAGCATGAGCTCAGCCGCGAGCCCCCCGCCCGTTCCTGGTCCTAGCCCCGTCCCCGTGGTCAGGGCCGGCTTGCGCAGGGTCACAGAGCAGATCTCTGCCCATTCCTGGCCTCCCGCTTTGTTCCTGCAGGTGGGATTACAGGCGGGCCCGCAGCTTCTGGACCGCTTTCACGCGTCTCCTCCCCTGCTGGGCTAGACAGAGCTCACACCGGCTTGGCCTCCGCCCACGCTGACAGAACCACGTTTCAGCGTCCTGCCGCCACCATACCCCTCAGCAACCCTCAGCAGAGTAGGAATGGCCCTAATACTCCACACTGTAGGCCTGGGAGCTCCCTCACTTGTTTCACAGCTCAAAACTGTCCAAACGCCTCTTCTAGGCTCTGGGACTGTAGGCTGGGGCTTGGTTCCTGGGACCCAGGTCCCTCCCTCTCTGCCAAACTCTCCTCCCGCCACACGGGTCTCTCCGAGCTGCCGTTTGCTCCAGGGAGCTGGGCAGCCCTCTTCACGTTTTCGCTATTCCTACCAGTCTCAATGTGGCTTCTTCTGTGTTCCTTGGTTGAAGAGTCCACTTAGTTTAGTTCAAAGTTGGTTTATCCAGATGATGGTTCTTAAAATTGAGTTATAATCCACTTTGGTTCTGGGAGTTGGAAGTTGGTACGTCTGCCTACTCCGTCGCCATCTTCTCAATTATATTTTTATTTTAAATTTTATATGTATAAGCATTAAGAACCTTTTTTATGTGACTAAATATGTAGAAATGGAGAAATTTTTGTAATACTAATGTCATTTTGTTCTTAGAATTTTTTTATAGTTACCATAAAAATCATATACTGATCTATCATTAAAAATGACAATTGGATTAGGTCTCCTTACCTATTTTTAAAAAAGCAAAAACTTTAAAGATATTTTACCCAGAGTAAAGTCATATTTTCTTAACACAGATATCAATATTTTGAATTGTCCCATTGCTTAGTGTCTCCAAGGAGTTTATGGCCAAGAGCAAAGTACTCAGTAAATGGTAGCTATTATTAACACTATATATGCATCTCAGATAGCCCTCAAGGCACTGACCAAACCCCCAGTGTGACAATATTTTGTTATCTTCAGCATACCAAACATTAATTCACGGTTTCTATTGGACTATAGACCTATTAGATCACCCTTACTTTCTTATTTAAACTTCCTTTACACTTCCAGCCCTCCAAAGAACTATTCAAGCATGAAAAACTATTACATATGATATCAATGTTACATTGTTTCATACCGTTTCATTTCTGTGTATTACTCACATGGCCCAAATCAGATTATGTCCTTTCTGAGGATGACAATTCTGATTTATAATTCTATACACAGCACATCTCCTTGTGGGTAAGCATTTAATTAAGTTTTTAGTAATACAATATATGTATTATGTTGCTCTTTCAGATTGCCTTTCTTGGCTTCTTATCAGCATAAACTGGATTTAGTGTTCAACAAGAATTTGCTCATTGCCTGATCAGGCGGTGGCGCAGTGGACAGAGCGTCGGACTGGGATGCAGAAGACCCAGGTTCGAGACCCCGAGCTCGCCAGCTTGAGCGCGGGCCCATCTGGCTTGAGTAAAAGCTCATCAGCTTGGACCCAAGGTCGTTGGCTCCAGCAAGGGGTTGCTCTGTCTGCTGAAGGCCCGTGGTCAAGGCACATGTGAGAAAGCAATCAATGAAAAACTAAGGTGTTCTGACGGCAACGAAAAACTAATGATTGATGCTTCTCACCTCTCTCCGTTCCTGTCTGTCTGTCCCTATCTATCCCTCTCTCTGACTCTCTCTCTGTCCCTGTAAAAAAAAAAAAAAAAGAATTTGCTCGTTACCATTTGATTATTATTTGCACTAAATTTCCAAGAAACTCAGCCTCAGGAGTTACACAATGCCTCAGTTTCAATCACAAAACTGGGAGGAGAGAAGGAAAGAATGGTTAGCTCTAAGTGGAAATAATCCGCTTACATAACTGAGATTACAATCAGCCACTTTACATCCCCAGCCATTAGTGCTTCTGATGTTATGAATATACTCGAAAATAAGTAAGAGAATGAACTATATGATAATATAGTAGATACAGAAACCATCTCATTATTCTGAATGATTTTATATTATGTTTTAAAAGATAAAAGAATTAATGAAAAATTATAGATGCCTAGGGAAAATGATCAGCCAGCACTCCGCACCATCTTTTCCATAATAATTTAATTTTAACTATTTGAATTGGTGTCAATTCTGACAAACCCTACTGAGGAAATAAATGCATGTACTTCCATTAATCATTTTCTTATTTCTTTTTCATTCATTTTTTAAATTCACTATACATTTATTAAACTGTGTGAGTCACTCAGAGATGAATGTAATTCATGGTCCCTGTCCTGAGACTCTTATTTGTTTTTGAATAGTAATGTGTTGACTGAAAAATCACCTTCTTTCCTTATGCTGATGTCTTTTTTTCTCCTCCTCTTCCTCCAAACAAACAAACCAGTATGAACATATGGTATTCTCACAATCACCTAGTTTAGAAATTTACTCTCAAAAAGATTTCTCAATATTTTTTTTTATTAAGTGAGAGGCAGGGAGGCAGAGAGACAGACTCCCTTATGCTCAAGCCTTCTACAGGGCGATGCTCTGCTCATCTGCGGCAGCTATTCTGTTGCTCCACAACAGAACTATTTTTAGTGCCTGAGGCAAGGCCATGGACCCATCCTCAGTGCCTGGGGCTAACTTGCTTGAACCATTCGAGCCATGGCTACAGGAGGAGAAGAAAGAGAGAGAGAAAGAAAGGGATGGGTGGAGAAGCAGATGGTTGCTTCTCCTGTGTGCCCTGACCGAGAATCAAACCCAGGACTTCTACACACTGACTGATGTTATACCTCTGAGTCAACTGGCCAGGGTTTCAATCATTTTTAAACTGCCTTTTTTTTTTTTTTGAGGATCCTTTACAGGCTTCTTTTTCTCCCTAAAGAACCCTAACCATGACATTTCAATAACACAAGTGTATTGTTTTCTGTTTATATACTTTGGCCCTACAGAAAGCCACATATTATTCTATTATCTGAGACTTTTTTCCATCCCCTAAAAACCCACTCCTTACCCCTGGGAGGTGATATTATTCCCCTTGAGAATGCATGGTCTTGAGTCTCAGTCTGAAGGGTGTTTGGCTGGCTCTCACGTGCTGTTCCTTGACTGGAAATGGAACTGTACAGAAAACTCACTTCATCAATCTTATTCAAACTAACCTTGTCCAGCCCAGCAGCACCCTCACTCACTCACATCCCTCTCCCTTGCATGTCCACCCCTTAATCATTAAACTTTCAGGACAATAAGTTCCAGTCTGCATCAAACTATCTTAGGAATAAAGCTTCAGGTCTGTTTACCACAAAGACAGAGTATTGGTCAAACTAAAGATAATATCTAAGCCTCAGTTGTGTTTTAGCTCCTGACCCAGAAAGCAGAACAACCCCACCAACCACACCCTTACAAAACCAGACAGAATGATGCCATGGCTGGCATCAAGACCAGATGCAATGACCAACAACCAGTGGTGGGATTCACCGGGTTTGCACCACACCACTTCAGCAGAGTCGATACCTAATTTTTTATTGAGTTCAGTGAACCGCTTGTCAAAATGGCGCTTGTCATCGGGGTTCTCTCTAAGGTGGGCGCCTGGGCAGCCACCCAATGTGGAAATCACAAATTTGCATTCTCTGCTCTTGTTTAATGTTCATCTGCCCAACAGCATATTCTAAGTGCCCCGTAGTAATGTTCATTCCGTCCATAGGTAAAGGAACAGGGTCCTACTCTGACAGTGAAACAATGGTTAAGGGTAAATCACACAGCCGATGATGTTCAGATAAAAGCAAAGAAAATTGGAAGTGAGAATGCCAATCAAGAAGCAATATGGAAATATCTTAAATAACAGATTTATTATTTTCTTTCAGGTGTTATTTAATATGTTTTCATTAATATTTTATATAAAACTCTTTCTTATAACATAATCTAGCTTTGTGTACCTCTTTTATTGTTCTTAAGTATTAAATGCATGAAATAGTAAACTACCTTTTGGCATATCGTTTTATACTTAAAATGGTCTTTAGGGCAGAGAACCAGCTCTTAAATTATTTGAATCCCACCACGCCATCTATATTCAAATACTAGATTCTCCCAAAGACGTTTAGTGGGTAGGAGCAAGGTAAGTATGCAGGAGTAGGATCTACAGTGACCTAGATGTAGAAGGTGGTCCCTGAATGAGGGGAACCTAGAGCAGAGATCAAAAGCCCAAGTAGGGTGAAGAGGGCATCCACACAGTAGTGTGCCTGGTGGGGGGGTGTCGGAGCTTCTGCCCGGAAACAATGTTGGCAATAAGAATATTAGCTATGCACAAGGGAATGATCTTATAAGCAAATATATGTTCATAGAAGCCACTGTGAAAGAAGGGAACTACAAGTTTGGAAAGAGGACACTAAAATGAAACCTGTGGTACTGGATGGGCATTGGCAACATCTGTGTGAATTCACAGTTTTCAATACATATTGGTAGACGGGAAAATAAATATAAATAAAATCTATGTATGGATGCATATATATATATTCATATGCATAGATTTCCTAGTATTATTTTCCTGAGAGGATTCAGGAGCAATGATATCACAATATCAATTTGTGTACTCACTCAATGCTCAGACTATGGCTTCTGAAAAGCATGAGGGCTCTTTGGAGAAAGGGATGATTCCATTAGGGCTGCAGCGGGAAAGAACAAGGTTAGCCTGGAATGATTTCTTGCGCCAAAATTTAAGAAGGTGTTTAAAGAATGAGAAATAACACCTAAGAACATGAAAGCCAGCTTGCAGGGGCTCCCATTGGCCAAGCGTAGGACCATTTGAGCATCAAAGTGAATTACTAAATATTACATTACAAACCAGTGAATAAAATAAAAAGCATGAGTCTTAACTTTTATAAATATATTAATAAATTAAGTTTGATAAGAAAAAAATATTTACAAAGTTATAGAGTAACTTCCCACAAAACACTTGTCACTTGTAAAAAGAAACAGAGTAAGTTTATAGTAGAGACACACATTAATTGATTAATGACATATTAAGGAAAATTTTAAATCACATGTCACCTGGTAGAATGCAATGAGAGCTAGATTTATTTCTGTGACATATCTATAAAATCTATACCATAGATTTTCTATAAGTTTGATATTTTTCAAAAATCTTTAAATAAAGGATGTCATCAAGAAGGTGTAATGGGAAGCTCCTGGGTCCCCTGCCCTCACAAATGCACCAGGTAAACAGCTACACCTGAGTCAGTTCACTCTGAGAGAAATCCTGAAACTAGTTGGGAGACTCTCTGGGTGACTAAGAAAATACCCACATTGAAAGGGTTAGGAAATACTGAGATTCATGTCCTGACCAGACAGTGGTGCAGTGGATAGAGCGTCGGACTGGGATGCGGAGGACCCAGATTCGATACCCCGAGGTCGCCAGCTTGAGCGTGGACCCATCTGACTTGAGCAAAAGCTCACCAGCTTGGACCCAAGGTCGCTGGCTAGAGCAAGGGGTTGCTCAGTCTGCTGAAGGCCCACGGTCAAGGCACATATGAGAAAGCAATCAATGAACAGCTAAGGTGTTGCAACAAAAAAATTGATGATTGATGCTTCTCATCTCTCTCCATTCTTGTCTGCCTGTCTCTATCTATCTCTCTCTCTGACTCTCTCTCTCTGTCCCTGTAAAAAAAAAAAAATACTGAGATTCACTCTTATGCAAACCCCCTCCACAGCACATTACAATCAGGCAGGAATCTCCAACTTCCAGCATCTGCCTGAGGAATGAAGAGTTTTGACCACACATCTGTTGCTCCAACTTTTATGGCTGTCATCCAAGGGAACTGGCTTCTGGCTCACCTGTATCTGAAAGCTGACAGGACCTGGAGTTCACTAGTCCCCCAGGACCACTGACGTCAAAGAAGTGGTTTTATTGTTTTTGTTTTTTTATTTTTCAATAACAGTTGAAATTCAGTAATGTATTAGTTTCAGAGTGGTTAGACATTTATATAACTAACAAAGTGGTCCTGCCATTATGTCTAGTACCCCCTTGCACAATACATAGTCATTAGGATATTACTGACTATATTCCCTAAGCTGTACTTCACATCCCCATGATTATTCTGTAATTACCAATTTGTACTTCTTAATCCCTTCTCCTTTTTCACTCAGCCCTCCAAACCCCTCCTATCTGGCAACCATTAGTTTTCTGTATTTATAAGTCTGTTTCTGTTTTGTTGGTTGGTTTATTTTATTTTTTAGATGTCACATATAAGTGAAATCATATGGTACTTGTCTGTTTCTGTTTGACTTATTTCACTTAGCATAATGCTCTCTAGGTCCATCCATGCTGTCACAAGTGGTAAGATTTCATTCTTTCATATGTCCTAGTAATATGCCATTATATATACATGATGGGGCAAAAGTAGGTTTACAGTTGTTTGTATGGAAAATAATACAGGAATTAACAACTGTAAATCTACTTTTGCTGCACCCTGTATATACCACCTCTTCTTTATCCAGTCGTCTATTACCACGAACCAGTGCAGCTAGTAATTCCAGGTCCTGAGTGGGAATGGCAGGGAATTGAGAAAATAGGCTTAAAGAGAAAAAAGGATGGGCTCAGGAGGACTCTTTGCAGCGCATAAGATTGCTTGCAAAAGGTGAGTCTCCACCCCCTTACTGCTTTATTTATAGGACAAAGTAAAGTCATTAACAAATCAAAGAGATCATTAAAACAAAGTCATATTTCCAAGGTAACCCAAGAATTCTCCCAAGTGCAGAAAACTCCCCACCCTGCATAACATCTTAACTTTGCAAAACAAAGAATAAAAAGAAAACTGGCCTCCAGTCTTTCCGAGGAACATGGAGGCCAGGACAAGTACAAACAATCCAGCAGCAGAGCTAACATGGATGTGTGGAGCAAAACCTAGCCTTTAGCAACTTAACCAAGCAAGTGAGGTGGGGTGTTAGGATGAGTGCAAATACTCAGCTTCATAGCCAATATGGAGGAGTGTGGGGGAGAACTTAACCTTTTGCTAAGCCTCGAACTACACGAGCTTTGCTACTTGTAGTCTCCCATAGTCTATTGATAGGCACTTAGGTTGCTTCCATGTATTGGCTATCATAAATAATGATGCAAATAACATAAAGATAGATAAAGCTTTTCAAATTAATGTTTTGGACTTTTTAAAATAAATGCAGAGAAGTGAAATTGCAAGGTCGTATGGTAGTTAGATTTTTTTTTAATTTTAGGACCCTCCATACTGTTTTCCACAGTGGCTGCACCAGTCTGCATTCCCCCCAACAGTGCCTGAGAACACCTTTTTCTCCACATTCTCACCGACTCTTGTAGTTTGTTAATTTATTGGCAATAGCCATTTTGAGAGGTGTGAGGTGATATCACATTGTGGCTTTAATTTGCATTTCTCTCATGATTACTGACATCAAACACCTATTTACCTATTCATATGCTTATTGGCCATCTGTATGTCCTCAAAGAGGTAGTTTTAAATGGGAGCAAAAGCACTTCCTTCAGCTTCCCAAGCTCAGTGCAGAGCAAGCAGGTAATAAAGTCCAGCTCTCAACTTCTCCCTGGAAGAGGCTGGACTGCACATGTCCCAGTTTTACACCTGATGTCCAAGGACTGGGCTTCTCTCTAGCCTTCATCTAGGTAAGGCAGACATTTAATAGTACTCCAAGAACTGGAACGGGAGTGTAGGCACTTCCTGCCCCTTCTTCCCTCAACCCACTCCAGTGAGAAGAACCTAGCCTACAACTTCTCCCTGAGAAGCGCTGGCCCATGCATCGAGTATCCCAACTTTTACAGCTGCCACCTGACTGTCTCCTAACTCACCTAGCTCTGAGAGCTGATGGAAACTGACATTTCTAGTTCCCTGAGTCCACAGAGGACTTTTCTAAAAAGTTTAAAGAGAGATAGCACATCCAAATTTATTCTATGAGAACAACATTACCCTGATACAAAGGTAGATAAGGATTCCACAAAAAAAGAAAAGTATAGGCCAATATCTCTAATGTACACAAATGCAAAATTCTTCAATATTCACAAATGAAAATCAACAATACATCAAAATATTATACATCATGACCAAGTGAAATTTATACCTAGGATGCAAGGTTGCTTAAACATATACAAATAAAAAAATAAAATAAAAACATATACAAATCAATCAGTGTGATAAACCACTTTAACAGACTAAAAGTTTTAAACAACATGATCATCTCAATAGATGTCAAAATAGCTTTTGACAAAGTTCAACTTCCATACATGATTAAAAAAAACTCTCAACAAAATAGATATCAGAGGAATTTGCCTCAATACATTAAACACCATTTATAAGAAGTCTGTAGCTGCCCTGGCCAGTTGGCTCAATGGTAGAGCATCAATCCGGCATGTGTAAGTCCCAGGTTCAATTTCCAGCCAGGGCACACAGGAGAAGCGACCATCTGCTTCTCTACCCCTCCTCCTCACCCTCCTCTCTCTCTATCTCTATCTTTTCCTCCCACAGCCATGGCTCAGTTAGAGGAAGTTGGCCCCAGGTGCTGAGGATGACGCCATGACTTCACCTCAGGCACTAAAACTGCTCAGTTGCCAGCAACAGAGCAACACCCCAGATGGGCAGAACATCACCTGCCCACGAGGAGGCTTGCCAACTGGGTGGATCTTAGTTGGGGCCCATGCAGGAGTCTGTCTCTCTGCCTCTCACATGAAAACACTTAAGAAAAAAAGAAGTCCACAGTTAACATCCTAATCAACGGGGGGAAACTTCATGTTTCTCTTGTAAGATCTAGTGCAGGTATGAGTGCACACTCTCAGCCCTTCTATTCAACAGACTACTGAAAGTACTAGCAAGAGCAACCAGAAAAGGCAAAAAAATAAAAGGCACTCGAATTGGAAAAGAAGAAGTAAAAATTTTGCTATTTTCAAATATTATAATCCTATATGTAGAAAACCTTAAAGAGTTCATTTTTTAAAAAATACAGAACTAATAGGTAATTCAGTAAAGTTGTTGAGTATAAAATCAATATACAAAAATTAGTTGCGTTTCTTTTTCTTAAGATTTTACTTATATATTTAGAAAGGGGAGAGAAAAAGAGAGACAGAGAGAGAAGAGGAAAAAGAACAAGAAGCATCAACTCCCATATGTACTTTGACCAGGCAAGCCAAGGTTTTGAACCAGCGACCTCAGTGTTCCAGGTCAACGTTTTATCCATTGAGCCACCACAGGTGCAACAGTAATCTTCCTGAAAAAGAAATCAAGAGAACTATTCCATTTACAAAAGCATTAAAATTAATAAAATACTTAGAAATAAATTTAACCATGGAGATAAAAAAACCTGTACGCTGATAACAATAAAACATTGATGAAAGAAATAAAAGAAGACATAAATAAATGAAAAGATATCTTTGTTCATGGGTTGGGAAAATTAATATTGTTGGCCATACTATTCAAAGCAATACACAGATTTAATGCAATCTCTTCCAAAATGCCAATGGCATTTTCCACAGATACAGAAAAACAATCCTAAAACTCATATGAAACAGCAAAAGAACCCAAATAGCCAAAACAATCTTGAGAAAGAACAAAGTTGGAAGCAACACACTTCCTTATTTCAAATTATGTTACAAAGTTATTGTAATAAAATGACATGGTATTGGCATAAAAATAGTTGCATGGACACATAATACATTATAGAGCTCAGGAATAAATTAATTTTTTTTAAATTAAAAACTTGAAATAGAACTGGTCTTGAAAAGACCTCTAAATGTGTGACTGCTTCCAAATACAAATAGAGTTAACTACTAGGAAGGGAACTTTTCATTAACAACTTCCTCTATTGGTCAGAACATAGGGGAACACAGGGTAATCCTTGAGTCTCTAGCACAGACAGTAATGGGAAGTGAATTATTACACTGGGGGCAGACCCCCAGGGGATAATCATTTTTTATTTCTACTCTATATGTGTCTAAGAAGGACACTGGATAAGAGAGATTCATCAAGATTGGAAATGGAGGGGGAGGGGTGACACCTAAAGGACACATGCTTTCTTTTTGGGGTAAAATTGACGGTGGTGATGTTTACATGTATCCATGAATATGCTCATTAAAATACATATTTTTAATGTGAGGTGTGTATGGTATGTGAGTTATATTGAAATGTAGGAAATAAAAGGCTCTTAGTATAAGTAACTTTTAGCAGAACTTACTTTCTCTAAAACAAAGTAACTTTTAACAGAACTTACTTTCTCTAAAACAAAGTAACTTTTAACAGAACTTACTTTCTCTAAAACAAAGTAACTTTTAGCAAAACTTACTTTTTCTAAAAGACTCCCTACCCCTGGCCTTGAGGCTGGTTTCCCAGGCTATGGCCTTGGGCTAGTTCTGTGAGCTTGCAGGTGTTCCAGAACGTTTCTCCCTGAATTAATCCTATAAATAAGCATTGTAAATGAGCTTGTTTCACTGCTTTGTTTTACTACTAGGTTTCCCCTCCTCCCCATACTCCAGTCAGTGTGTAATTCCGTCTTTAAAAGCTAACTTCAAACTGTGTTCTGGGCCACATGATTTGAATGACTTAGGTCTCCGTGTGGTTGCCGGCTTTGAATAGACTCCTTTAAATTTGAATTTGAGTGTGGAGAATGTCTGTATACTCTTGCTGGTTCCGCTACAACAATATCTCAGTAAAGCTGTTAAGGACTAAGGAAAAGAATTCCACAAGAGCAGGATGGGGGGAGGGGGGCGGCAATCAGACTGGCTGACCAAGTAACTGCAGTCAGCAGGCAGGGGTTCCTCACCTTTCCTGCCGAGCACTACACACAGATGTTTGCACAGAGGAACACTCCCGTATTGCCTATTATATACCCTTTCTCAAGTGTAAATCATCAGTGCAGTTTTCCTGTTTCTCTTACACAGATCAGGTATATGGTGAATGTGTCTGTGTGCTGGGGAGGAGGCAGGGTGAGTGAGGAAAATTAAATTTATTCTTTAGTCACAGGTTGCCAGTCCTTGAGAACCTATCTGATATAAAGGAAAATGTCTGACAGCCAGAGAAGCCAGGCTTGGAGCTGCTCACAGCAACTAGATAAGACCCTGAGTTCTCCCTCAAAGAGAAAATGGTTACTTTTTTCTCGAGAGAGACAGAGACAGGAAGGGAGAGAGATGAGAAACATCAACTCATTGTTATGTCACTTTGGTTGTTCAGTTTCTCATACATGCTTTGACTGGGGGACTCCAACTGAGCCACTGACCCCTTGCTCAAGCCATTGACCTTGAGCTCAAGCCACCGACCTTGGGCTTCAAGCCAGTGACCTTAGGCTTGAAACCAGCAACCTCTGTACTCAAGCCAGCAACCATGGGATCATGTCTATGATCCTACACTCAAGCCAGATAAGCCCATGCTCAAGCTGGCCATCTCAGGGTTTCACTCCTGGGTCCTCAGAGTCCCAGGTTGATGCTTTATCCACTGTGCCACCAGCTGGTCAAGCAGGTACATTTTCTGTTGCATTGTTTTGGGTAGAGGCATAATCAAGACCCAATTAATATTATGTTTAAATTTCTATTTGCAAAATAAAAATAAAAATCAATTTGTCATCATTAACATTTTTCATTTTAGTTTCTTTTTTAAAGACTGTTGAGCCTATCTGTCCTGTGGATAAGAGTTCATATTAGCATTTACCTGCTTCAGAGGTTAAGGAACTAAGTGAATCTCTTAAAGACATTTCTTGGGGAGATCATCTGCATCTCCTGCCTGAAAGTCCAGAACTTTCTGTTAGTTCAGTGTCCCCATTGGAAGAACACAGGATTCAGAAGAGCAGCCTTTTCCCCTCTTTGGTCTTTGATCTTTCTATGACAAATTGCTAAAATATCTAGATGAAAATTTGAAAGTGCAGTCACTGGCCCTGGCTGGTGGCTCAGTGGATAGAGCATCGGCCCAGCATATGGACATCCCAGGTTCTATTCCCGGTCAGGACACACAGGAGCAGCAACCATCTCTTCTCTCCCCCTCCCTCTCTCTTTCTCTCCCTCTTTCCCTCCTTCAGTCAGTGGCCTAAATGGTTTGAGCGTGGCCCTGGGCACTGAGGATAGCTCCTTCTGAACATGACAGCCTCAGGCACTAAAGACAGCTCAGTACTCGAGCATTGGCCCCAGATGGCATTGCCCAGTGGATCTCAAGCAGGGCGCATGCAGGAGTCTATCTCACTGTCTCCCCTCCTCTCACTTAAAAAAGAGAGGGAAAGAGAGAGAGAGAGAGAGAGAGAGAGAGAAGGAGAGAAAGAAAATGCAGTCACGGAAATATTTTAACTACATATTTTGATACATATAAAAGTATCAAATACTCTATGTAGCCTGACCGGGCAGTGGCGCAGTGGATAGAGCGTCGGACTGGGATGCGGAAGACCCAGGTTCAAGACCCCTAGGTTGCCAGCTTTAGCATGGGCCCAGCTGGCTTGAGCAAAAGCTCGCCAGCTTGGACCCAAGGTCACTGGCTCAGGCAAGGGGTTGCTCAGTCTACTGAAGGCCCGCAGTCAAGGCACATATGAGGAAGCAATCAATGAACAACTAAGGTGTTGCGACGGCAACGAAAAACTAATGATTGATGCTTCTCACCTCTCTCCGTTCCTGTCTGTCTGTCCCTATCTATCCCTCTCTCTGTCCCTGTAAAAAAAAATAATAATACTCTATGTAGTTTGATATATATAAATGTTCTCTTTTTTTTCTAAGTAAAATGTACATTTTTCAGCTTATTGTTTTAAACACTTGCTATTCCATTACTGACCACATTATAAGCCCTCGATAAATATTTGAACAGGAATTAAAGAGAAAAGTTGCAATTTGCCTCTCCGCAGATGTACTCTGAAATTATTTGTGGTTTATGAGAACTGAAAGTCACTAGATATCAAGCATAAGAAATTATCATTATTTCTTATTATTTTTATTTTGTTAAGGAAAGTGAAATACAGTGAACATTACTATTTCATGCTGCTGAGGAGGTAAAGTTAAGTCCTTGTTTTTCTATTCAGTGGGGGGAAGGGGATTAATTTACCCATCCTGAACCTTTCAATTTCTTCATCCCTAAAAACAAGATAATATCTGCTCTGCCTCCCCTAGAGGGGTGTTTTGAAATCAAGTGCAGTTTTGAAATGCAGTGTGCCATACATGTGCTGGGGTTTAAGATTACTTGTAGCTCCTTGGTGTTGCTTCCTTCTGAGGTCTGACATAGTACAATTTTGAAATATTATATTGCTCCCTAGAAGTAAACTTTCAAAACTAATGATGAAAAATAATAAGAAATAAGTTGCGCATCATGTTTACTGAAACTGTACTGATGTCTGAGTGGAAAGTGAATTCCACTTATAATTGTTCTGGCTCAGTTTGACAGAGACAGGTCCTTATCCGAGCTCACAAACAGCGATGGTGGGCATGACTGCCAGATGTATTCTTCTGTGACTGCGGTCTTTCCTGGGTGTGCGTCACTCACTAGTGATGGCAGTCAGGCTGGCAGTGTGTAGTTGCACAACTGGAGGGGCCAGACGCAAGCACACACAGCTGTGGAGTCAGCTGTGTGGTTCTAGGTTGGTATTTTGCAATCGCAGCACCTCCAAGGCCCAGTCTGGCTGCTGGTGCAACCCAGAGTTCCAAAGGATGGAGGGGTGCAGGGAGGAACTCAGGTGCAGTCAGTGAAAGTGCATACCCATAGGGAAAGCTGGCAAAGTCTGCGGGATGCTTATGGCAGCTGTACTGGCTGTTTGGTTTATTGTTGGAAGCAGCTGGGTTTGTCTGTGAAGCAGGTTACTGTGAACATCAGTCACGTGCATGCATGGCTGCTGTCGGTAGCCACCGCTTTACCCTATTGTTCTAGCCATCTCTGCGTGTCTCAGCTTTGCCAATCTGGGCAGGTTGAAATTGAAGTGGTACCTTCATGCAGTGTTCCAGAAGGGAAGCTATTTGTTCACCCAGTCTTCCTTTCCCGGTGAGGGAAACTTTTCTACCTGGGGAATTCCCTCCTAGCAGTAAGCAATGCCAGTTTGAGGGGATGAGATGACCCATGAAAAATAAAGCTCTACTGCTTCTTTTCCTGTGTGGTTATTCTCAGCTTTTTTATCCCCTGTGTAGCCGACATTTCTTAAATGGACTCCACAGCATACCCAGAGTTATTTTTGTTACTAAATAGCTGTCTAATTGTTGATCTTTGTTGGGGGACAGGCTCTGTGGTCTCCTATGATGTCACATTTGGCCTCAATAAATATTGATTGAATGTATAAATGCCGTTCTTACCACAACCCATGGTTGTAGTATTATTATTTCCAGTATTTCACCTAAGTGCAAACAGCCCTAAATGGTCAGGATCTGCTATGTCTCGTGCTTAAAAGTGCATATTTCTGATGAAACACACCTAGTTTTACCATTTACTTCTAGCTGTCCACAAGTGACACACTTCTGATTTGGAAATTGTGTGTCATCTCTTTCTGGTCCAAGAATGGAAGTAGGAAGGATGTTCACCAGCTAGCCTCGCAATGCACACAAGGGTACGTGACCTCTAGGATTTGCTCATTGATTTATGTAGGCCATTCCCAATGGGGCCTGGGGTGGGAGGTAGGAACAGGTGTCTAAATGAGATAAAGCTACTTACTCTATTTACCTCAGAGTTTTGCTGAGTCTCAAATAAGACAATGTGTGCGAACACTCTTTTTAAATTGTGGAACCCTAAAGAAAATGGCAAATTATTAATAATGCTAAATAAATTGTTAGATAAATTTATCCTTATGATTCTATGCTTGCCACTATTCATAGTATGAATTAAGTATGTGTTATCAAATGTTGCTACACACTGGGCTAGGCAATTCTCTGATTTCCTTGTCTCTTATAGAATTTACTTAGTATATTTCCTTGTTTTGTAGTGTTTTACTCCAATAGATACTCACCTCTTCACTTTTCAGTTTAAGGACTTCCAGGTTTTATGGTTGCTTCACATGACTGCTAATTTTGTTTTACACTTTGGAGGAAGAGTACATATTAGGCAATTTGTCCCTTTTATTTAACCTTTTCTAACACTATTGAGAAACAACAAGAAATTGTTCTTTGATATTTCTCACTTTTTGTAGTGACACAAGTTCTATGGGGCAAGATTTTTCTATTTTAAAATAAGTCATTATCTTACTCAATTCACATGGGTTGCTGTTTGTCCTGATTGGCCAGAGACTGGAAAGACATTTTCACAATAGCTTGGCATTTCAAAATTCACACAGATATGGAAAACTATGAATTTTCCAGACCCTCTCAATTTCAGGTCAGAATTTTATTTAAAATGTTTATTACCTTAGCTATGAATATGATGTCAGGTTTATTCTAAAATCTGTGCAAACACTTGTGTACCTCTCCTGTCACAGACAAGAAACAGAAGCCTAACAAGTACTTACCTGTGGAAGGTCACCCACTTAGGTGGGAAGTGAGCCCTGGAGCCCCTGCCTGACTTCCCCTGCATTATCTTGCCTACCCTGCAATAATCAGGACCCCTCCTGCATCAGGGAACTGCCAACCTCAATTCCTGCAGGACTCCACCCACAGAACATCCCTATAAGATACTATTTACATAAACCAGTGGTTCTTAACCTTTTTTGAAGTACCGAACCCACCAGTTTCATATGTGCATTCATCGAACCCTTCTTTAGTGATAAATAAAATATGATTTTTTTTTCCAAATTCAAGACATAGGTATATTTTTTTTTTACTGGTACACAAAATGAGCCATGAATGAACATCACCTTGCTCAAAGAACCAAACCAACAAAGTGCATGAACTCATAAAAAATTAAGATATTACTTTATTCTGGCCTCTGCAGCAGAGGCTTCTCCGAACCCCTGAGACCGACTCATCGAACCCACAGGGTTCGATAGAACCCAGGTTAAGAACCACTGACAGAAACTCTGGGCCTAAGTCAAGTACCACCATTGAAAATGTGACTGACACTTTACCCAAATTATAGGCCTCAGGCAATAAGCAGATAACCTCAGAATCCAAACTTACCGCTATCTCAGCTCACAGAAGAGCACTAACCAGCTTTATGATCAAATGCAGGTTTTCCAAGTCGTATTTATTAAGATGTAATTTTCATTTTACCTTTTTTAGTGTACAGTTCTATGAGTTTTGATAAATGCATTCAGTCATGTAACCATCATCACAGTTCAGAACAATTCCATCACCCCTAAAAATGTCCTTGTGCTCTTTTATAATCAACACCCACCTCCCAAATGCTAGTCCCTGGCAACAAATGATCTGTCCTCAATCCCTAGAGTTTAAAAACAGGATTCTCAGTTTTTGCAAGCTTTGGTACTCTCATTCATTGATGGAAATATTAATATTATTACCAGACCCTGGCTGGTTGGTTCAGTGGTAGAGCGTCAGCCCAGCATGTAGATGTCCTGGGTTTAATTCTGGGTCAGGGCACACAGGAGAAGCTCCCATCTGCTTCTCCAATCCTCCCCCTCTCCCTTCTCTCTCTCTCTCTCTTTGTCTCTGTCTTCTCTTCCTGCAGCCATGGCAATTGAATTGAGTTGGCCACAGGTGCTGAGGATGGTTCCATGGCCTCTGCCTCAGGTGCTAAGAAGAGCTCAGTTGCTGAGCAACAAAGCAACACCCCAGATGGGCAGAGCATTGCCCCCTAATGGGCTCGCAGGGTGGATCTCAGTCAGGGCACATGCAGAAATCTGTCTCTGCCTCCCTTCCTCTCATTGAATAAAATAATAATAATATCACTTATTTCCTGGGATAATTAAAAGAATTAAATAAGATCATATATAGCATATATAGCTTGACCAGTGGTGGCACAGTGGATAGAGCATCAACCTGGGACACTGAGAACCCAGATTTGAAACCCTGAGGTTGCTGGATTGAGCGCAGGCTCATCTGGCTTAAGTGCAGGCTCACCAGTTTGAGTGTGGGGTCGCCAGCTTGAG
Source organism: Rhynchonycteris naso (assembly GCA_037038555.1). Taxonomy (NCBI): domain Eukaryota; kingdom Metazoa; phylum Chordata; class Mammalia; order Chiroptera; family Emballonuridae; genus Rhynchonycteris; species Rhynchonycteris naso. The sequence goes on from CM073003.1 coordinate 19,931,239, forward strand.
TGTGGGATCATCAACATGATCCCATGGTCACTGGCTTAAGCTCAAGGTTATTGGCTTGAGCAGGTGGTCACTGGCTTATCTGGAGCCCATCCCCCATCAAGACACATATGAGAAAGCAATCAGTGAACAACTAAAGTCCTGCAACTATGAGTTGATTTTTCTCATCTCTCTCCCTTCCTATCTAATCTCGCACACATGCACACTAAAAAAATAAAATCCATTTATCTTTTTTCATTTGTTTACTCAAACTCATCTCAGTCTTTTTTAATCGCATCTGGTTAAAGAAAATAATGTATATTATGTGCTGTCTCTGGAGACGGCCCAACAGGTCATTGGAGAGCAGCATTCTTTTGGTATCAAATGAAGAGCCAAGCCAGAGTCTGATTTTAAGCCAGATATCTTGGCTATTTTTTACTAGCTTTTGATAATCATCTCATTGAATGAATATTATTTCAGGGAAACCTCTGAAGGATGCTAGATTCAAAGAAGTCAAAAAGGAAGCAGCAGCAAGGATCTCCCAGCAATAACTCCACTCAGAACAATTCAGTTGAGAAACGGGATTCCAGAAAAAAGACAGAAGGATGTTTGTAAGAAGATAAAATCTCCAAGAGTCAGGAAGAACTATGACCATTTTTCTTTGAGCTCATTTGTTTCTGGTTTTCCAGGAGGTGTATTTGGCTCTTTGTTGCTGGTAAAAGACATGCGTAGCACCAAGAGGAAGTCCTGAGATCACTAATGTCAATGGAAAAACTATAACCATAAAAGGGTGGGGGGCTTCCTTGAATCTTCTGGACACCCTCTATCATATGGCCTAGGCAGGACTTGTTCCCTCACACTGCCAGGAACTGTGTTCCCAAACTCTGAACTCAAAGCTCAAATACATTTTTAGATAAGTGCTTGTACACTTCCATGTGCATATATCACTTGGGGATTCAATTACACATTCTGATTCTGCAGGCTGGGGGTGGGCCTGAGATTCTGCACCAGCTTCTTGGTGATGCCTATGCTGACTGCCCATGAGCCACACTTTGAGTAGCAATGTTTAAGAATATTTCAACTCTGATTAAATTAGCTAGAAATCTTGAAATGAAAGGGAATAGATAGTTATAAAATAAACCAAATTCTGAACTCCACAATGTTAAGGTTAAAGAGACGTAAATAACATCCAAATAATGGAGGCCTAGTTTAAAAACTAGAGTCTGGCCTGACCTGTGGTGGCGCAGTGGATAAAGCACTGACCTGGAACACTGAGGTCACTGGCTCAAAACCCTGGGCTTGCCTGGTTAAGACTACTAAAAGAAGCAGCTACTATTAGTTAGTGCTTCCTACCCCTTCCCTTTTCTCTCTTCCTCTCTCTAAAATAAAAATAATAAATCTTTAAAAAAAAAAATAGAGTCTTCAAAACCACAATCTTAACAAACACTTATTTCTTATGTTTCTGGAGGCTAGAAAGTCCAAGATCAAGGGGTTGGAAGATTTGCTGTATAGTGAAGGCCCACTTCCTGGCTCCCCAGTGAGTGTGGTCCCCTGATTTCCAGTCCATGACTTTTCAGGGCACCCCGATGCACCTCATGAGATGAGTTTAGAAAAGACTGAAAGAGAGAGCACACTGGGATGAAAGAAGGAGTGGGGACATGAAACACCTACAAGAAGAATAAAATTAGGCCGCAGAGTTAACAGAGGAGAAAGCAACTAGGAAGAGAGGGGATACGCGATAGGAGTGAAAGAGATCTGGCTGCATGGGTGGGGGCACAGTAGAGGTCCTTGAGTGATCCAAATTAAGAATGTTGGGAAAATTCTATTTCAAAACTTTTTCCAACTGATAGCAAAATATTGTGACCATTGAAAAACATGGGCTTTCTTGAATCTGATGGACATTTCCTCTCACCTTTCATCAATTTCTAATTTCTCATTAGTAGTGCAGTCTTTCTCATTTTGAGTGATTCTCTTTTTGTGGGCTTCCCTTAAAACACCCCTATCTTAGTCAATTCAGGGTGTTATTACAGAATACCATAGGTGGGGAGGCTCCAATAGCAAGCATCTATATCTCACATTTCTGGAGGCTGGAAAGTCCAAAATCAAGGTGATGGTAGATTCAGTGTCTAGCAAGGACCATTTTCTGGTTCAAAGATGGCCACCTGGCCTGACCTGTGGTGGCACAGTGGATGAAGCGTGGACCTGCAATGCTTGAGGTTGCCGGTTCAAGACCCTGCACTTGTCTGGTCAAGGCACATATGGGAGTTGATGCTTTCTGCTCCTCCCCCCTTTCTCTCTCTCTCTCTCTCTCTCTCTCTCTCTCTCTCTCTCTCTCTCTGTCACTCTCTCTCCTCTCTAAAAAAATGATAAAAAGGCCTGACCTGTGGTGGCGCAGTGGATAAAGTGTCGACCTGGGAACACTGAGGTCGCCAGTTCAAAACCCTGCACTGGTCTGGTCAAGGCACATATGGGAGTTGATGCTTCCAGCTCCTCCCCCCTTTCTCTCTCTCTCTCTCTCTCTCTCTCCCCCTCTCTCTCTCTGTGTGTGTCTCCTCTCTAAAATGAATAAAATTAAAAAAAATTTTTTTTAAATGATAAAAAAAAAAAAGATGGCCACCTTATCACATGTGCTCAAGTGGCAGAAAGAGTGTGAGAGAGCTCTCTGGGATCCCTTGTATAAGGGCATTAATCCCATTCACAAAGGCACCAGCCTCAGAACCGAATTGCCTTTGAAAGGGCCTACTTTCTAATACCATCATATTGGGAGATTAGGATTTCAACATATGAATTAGGTGAGGACACAAACATTGTGTTTATTGTAACACCTGAAAATTTGAGTATGTGAGTCTTTATTATCTTGGCAACTATATTTAAAACATGTTTATTTGGGAAAGTTAGAGGCAGCTTAGGCACACTGACTGGTGTAGGAGTCAGGAAGGAAAGCTACAGAGCTAATGCAAGGGAGCTAGAAAGGCACCGAAAGCTGCAGGCACTGGGGATGGACCACACCTAGTTAGTTCATGAGCAATGAACTTGTCTGGGTGCGAGGGAGCCTGCAGGAGAAAAGAAGATATTCAGGGTTGCCAGTCAAGATGGCAGCGTAGGTAAATGCGGTACTCATAACCTCCCATAGCCACAACAAAATTACAGTTAAACTATAGAATAGCCATCATTCGGAACTGCCTGAAATCTAGCAGAACAGAAATCTTACAACTAAAAATATAAAGAACATGGAGGCCTGACCTGTGGTGGCGCAGTGGATAAAGCGTCGACCTAGGAACACTGAGGTCGCCAGTTCAAAACCCTGCACTGGTCTGGTCAAGGCACACATGGGAGTTGATGCTTCTAGCTCCTCCCCCCTTTCTCTCTCTCTCTCTCTCTCTCTCTCTCTGTCTCCTCTCTCTCTCTCTCTCTCTCTCACACACACACACACACACACACACACACACACACTGTGTCTCCTCTCTAAAATAAATAAATAAAAAGAAATAAAGAACATGGAGACTGGTAGGGGGGTGGAGACACAGAAGGGGCTAGTCTCACACCCAAATATAGCAGATAAAAATTGGGAGGACTATCTCAACTGTGAAGGTTCCCCCTAAGGAGCCAGGGGACCCAGCGTCACACCAGGCCTGCCAGCCCAGGGTTCTAGAGTCGGGAAGAGCCCTTCCCATAACTTCTGGTGTAAAAGCCTAAACCAATGGGGATGGCGGCTGAGGGAGACAGATGGCTGCTGGGATACTGGGCAGTTTCTTTTCAAGTGTCCTGCACATGGACTCCCTCAGGCTCACTGGCTCCAAGCGCCAGCACTGGGACAGCAGCTTGAAAAGGGCCAAAGACATATGGGGAAGAACCGCACTGTCTGGCATTGGGATGAGAGCTGTTAGGACAGCTTTCTCCCAGACAGAAGTGCTGGCAGAGGCCGTTGTTCTTTCTCTGAGCCCTCCCTCCACGGAGGCAGCAGGCAGGTGTCATATCTGAGTTTCCATCAACCTGGCTAATTCTGTTCACTGAGACTCTCACCCCATCCAACTGTGGACCCACCCAAGGTGTTTCCAATGGCTTTTTCATGCAAATGGCCTCTCTTGTCTCATGCTTCAGACATTCCTAAAATCTCTCAAACAAGAAACTTCTGGCCTAGGTGAGATCCAAACCTCTTGCTAAATGGTCCCAGGCCTGGCACTAGCAGCAGCCAGCCGTGGTTCACAGCTTGGCTTCTCTTGGGCACTTCCAAGCCCAGCACAAGTAGCAGCCATCTGCAAATCACTTTGTTGCTCATGCCACGTGGCCCCAGGCAGAACACAGACAGTGGCTGACCTTGGCCTGCACCTCCAGGGAGGCTCCAGAGCCAGGACACCCAGTGGACAGCTTCAGACCATATCAAAGGACCACCTAACTACCTCCACAAGTGACACACTCAAGGGGCAGACTCAGCAAGCACCAGAGACCTGCTAAAGTAAGTTCTGCTCCATAGGGTGGGCCCATGCACAGCTAATCATCCATATAGTCACAGCCAGTCCTTGTAACTGATAAGCCGGAGGGTAAATCCCTCCCATTGATGTGCTAACAGCAATAAAGGCTCAATTACAACAGGAGGGTATACATAGCTCACATGAGGGGGTACACTTGGAGTATCCAGCACTGGTGAACAAGGAAGCTATGCCACTGGACACTACAGTACACCTACTACATTAGACCACTCTATAAAGCCAAGGAGATGTAGCAACTCTACCTGATAGAAACAAACACAGGGAGACTACCAAAATAAGGAGACAAAAAAAAGTATGTTCCAAATGAAAGAACAGAAAGAAACTTCAGAAGAAAAGTTAAACAAAATGGAGAGAAGCAACCAACTAGATGTAGAGTTCAGAAGAGTAAAACTCAGAAGAGTGAATAACTTAGAGAGGACTTCAACAGCAAAAAAAAAAAAAAAAAAAGGCATGGAACTTTGGCCAGATAGCTTGGTTGGTTAGAGCATCATCCTGAAATGCAGAGGTTGCTGGTTCAATCCTCAGTCAGGGCATATACAGGAACAAATCTATGTTCCTGTATTTCTGTCTCCCTTCTTCTCTCTAAAATCAATAAATAAAACAAAAAAACATTTTTAAAGGACATGTAAACTAAAAAGAACCAGTCAGAAATAAAGGTACACTAACTGAAATGAAGACAGGGAATCAATAGAAAAGTAGATGAAGCTGAGGATCAAAACAGTGATTTGGAATATAAGGAAGAAAAAACAATCAAAACAATAAAAAGAGCCTGACCTGTGGTGGCGCAGTGGGATAAAGCATCAACCTGAAACACTGAGGTCGCAGGTTCAAAACACTGGGTTTGCACGGTCAAGGCACATATGGGAGTTGATACTTCCTGCTCCTCCCCACTTCTCTCTCTCTCTCTTCTCTCTAAAAATTGAATAAAGTCTTTTTAAAAATTAAATAAATAGCCTGACCTGTGGTGGCGTAGTGGATGAAGCGTCGACCTGGGAACACTGAGGTCACCGGTTCAAAACCCTGCACTGGTCTGGTCAAGGCACATATGGGAGTTGATGCTTCCAGCTCCTCCCCCTTTCTCTCTTTCTCTCTCTCTCTCTCACTCTGTGTCTCCTCTCTAAAATGAATAAAATAAAAAGAAATTTAAAAAAAAATTTAAATAAATAAATAAAAGCTAGCTGTTTAAAAAAAACAATAAAAAGAAAAAAGAATTTTAAAAAATGAGTGTAGCATAAAGAACCTCTGAGACAACTCGAAGTGCAGCAACTTTCATATCATGAAGGTGTCAGAGGAGAAGGGAGAAAGCAAGAAATTGAAAACCTATTTTTAGCCTGACCAGGCGGTGGCGCAGTGGATAGAGCGTCGGACTGGGATGCAGAAGACCCAGGTTCGAGACCCCGAGCTCGCCAGCTTGAGCGCGGGCCCATCTGGCTTGAGCAAAAGCTCACCAGCTTGGACCCAAGGTCGCTGGCTCCAGCAAGGGGTTGCTCGGTCTGCTGAAGGCCCGCGGTCAAGGGACATGTGAGAAAGCAATCAATGAACAACTAAGGTGTCACAATGGCAACAAAAAACTAATGATTGATGCTTCTCACCTCTCTCTGTTCCTGTCTGTCTGTCCCTATCTATCCCTCTCTCTGACTCTCTCTCTGTCCCTGTAAAAAATAATAATAATAAAAAATTTTTTTAAAAAAGAAAACCTATTTTTAGAAATGACAGAAAACTTTCCTAACCTGGGGAAGAGAATAGACATACAAGTCCAGGGAGCACAGAGAGTCCCAAACAAGATGAACCCAAAGAGGCCCACACCAAAACATATCCTAATTAAAATACAAAAGGTTAAAGGTGAAGAAAGAATCTTAAAAGTAGCCGTAGAAAAGCAGTTAGTTGTCTACAAGGGAGCTCCCGTAAGACTGTCAGCTAATTTTTCAACAAAAGCTTTGCATGCCAGAAGGGACTGGTAAGAACTATTCTAAGTGATGAAAAACAAAGACCTACAACCAAGATTACTCTACCTGGTAAAGCTATCATTTATAATCAAAGGACATATATAAAGACAAGAAAGAGCTAAAGGAGTTTATCACTACCAAACCATAAAATGTTAAAGGGTCTTTTTTAGGAAGAAGAAGAAGAAAAAAAAAATATATATATATATAACAAAAATATGAATAATAAAATGGCAATAAATACATATCTATCAACAACTGAATCTAAAAAACAAAATAAACAAACAAGCAGAACAGAAACAGACTCATATACACAAAGAATATTTTGATGATTGCCAGATGGGAAATGGGCTGGTGGAATGCATAGAAAAGGTGAAGGGATTAAGTACAAATTGGTTGTTACAGAATAGTTGTGGAGATCAATAATATTCTAACGACTACAAATGGTATCAAATAAGTACAAGACTTATCAGGATGGTCACTTAGTAAGTTATACAATGCATAATCACTGGGTCGTACATCTTAAACTAATATAGGTAATATTATAGTCAACTGTAATTGAAAAATAAAAAGTGATTTTAAAAAATTTTAAAGGAAACATTGTGATTGCATTGGAATTGGTAAAAAAAAAATTAAAGGAATAAGAAATCCCTAAGCCAGGCAAAATGCAAGGAAGCAGCCATCATCAGAAACCACTGTTAGCAACGTCACTGATTCAGCCTCTTGATTTGGAATCTGGCTCTATTAAAATTTTACATATGCATATAACTTCCACAGCAGTGTCATTCCTGGGCATCTGTCTCCGGCAGGAGATCAGTATGGAGTGTGAGCAGTACTGTGTCACCCAAATTCCCTTGTTGACTTTGCAACTCCGAGGACTTCAGAATACTGTATGCCTATATTTGGATTGATGTGGGTTAAGGAAGTAATCAAAGTTAAGTGAGTTTCTTGGGGCAGGTCCTAATCCAACACGACCAGCATCGTTAGAAGACAGGAAGAGAACACATGGAAAGCACAGACTGAAGTCCATGTGAACACAGAGATAGGAGAGAGCCATCCACAAGCCAAAGAGCAAGCCTTCAGGAAGAACCAACCCTGGCTCATCTCAAAATTCTAGCCTCCAGAATTGTGAGAAAATAAATATCTGCTGTTACCACCACCCAACCTGATACTATGCTATGGCAGCCCAGACAAACTGACACCGTCCATTAAGACACACTTAAGCATTCCCAGCAGCACTACTGAATGGCAACTGAGTTGAATTACATGACGGTCCAACAGCACCAATAGGCTGCATTGCTGTGGCAAACGGCCTCCCTATTATGAATACAAGTGAAGCCTCAGCTCCTGACCTGTCAGGTCAGTGATATGCTCTGTGATATAACAAACTGCAGAGAAATGCATAGAATAGCTTAATCCCATCCTCTCCCTTTCTGTATACAAACATCCTATCAGTATGATAATGCATAAGGGCTCGGAAAATGTCTATAAGGACAGTTGAGCTGACTGCTACACAGGATAAAATAGCAAAATGCAAACAGTCATAGTCTGCTGTGAAGTAAAAACAATTTTTTTCTCTAATGGGGTAGAACAGGGGTGCCCACACTTTTTCAGCTTGCGAGCTACTTATAAGATGACCAAGTCAAAATGATCTACCTACAATAAAAATGCAAAACATAAATTTATTTCTTCTATATTATCATTATTTAAGTTACTGTTATTACTATTTAATATTGTATATTCTTCTTTCACCTTTCTCCTCTCAGCTCTCTTTTCAGAGGAAAGTCAATGTCATAGTTTTTATGAACAGTCCGAAAAAGCCGCTCCACATTTCCCTTCTTTGGAATAGCAATGGCACACAGACAGATGAGGCAAACGCACTTAGAATATGACATAGTGAAAAAAATCCCCTCCCATTCTGTATGAAAGTGGTAGGTTTTAGGCTTCTTACTCGGACTAGCTACGGCACTCGTTTTTATACCCTTTGTTGTATTTAGTTTAAATAAATTGAAGGCTAACTACACAGCAATGTAACTGAACAAGTTAGCGTGGTTTAACGCGCATGCGTAGGGTGTCAAAAGTTCAGACGTCAGATTGGCTACCCTGTATGCCAATCAAAAGACAAATGTCTTTTTAATGTCATGCGATCTACCCACACTTCCTTCACGATCGACCAGTAGATTGCGATCGACGTATGGAGCACCCCTGGAGTAGAAGGATCCTTCTACCCTCCCATGTAGCTGGAGGGAGAAGTGGAGATCCAGATTCCTTTGGGAGTATGACTATGGGACACTTTGGGAAAGCCCAGGGATGACCCCAGGGGAGTCCCCAGATTTGAGTCTGAGTTTAGGCCTTCCCTGGTCATCTTGGGGTCCTGGGTGCAGAGACTCCTCTGTGCCAGTTGGCTGAGGGGTGCTGTGGGAAAACCAGTAACTGTAAAGAACCTGGAAAGTGAACAAATAGCCTAGTTATATGAGCCTGCTCATTTCTGAACTGCTCAGGGAAGTCCCAATTTCAAATATATTCTTAAGTTTGCATCCCAAATTTATTCATTCAGACCTATGTAACAGGTCTTCATTGCCAGGTGCTGGGCTACGGGCCTGTAATATATGCAGAACCAGACTGCTCTCAGATGGCTGAGAACAATTACAATATCCTACAGAGTGAAGACTGCTTGTAGGCAAGTGTCAGGTGATTAAAACCATAACCTTACCTTCTCTCCACAACCATTTATTATTCTGACCCTGATATTCTTTTAGAAAAAGAGCATTTTAGCAAAGTTCCCCAGGGGAAAGCAGACTCGATGCTTTCAGGACAGTAGACAATGTGGACCCGACCTTGGTTACACTGAACAGATCTCCCACTTTGACAAACTTCCACTGAGCTCTACTGCTCGTCACCTTTATCAAGTCTCCCAGTGTTTTAGTGACATTTCCAAGCCCTTAAGAGCAGACCACTTGCTACCCGAGATTCATATCACAAAGAAAGGACAGAGTGATTGACAAATATCTCTAATACGTTATATCTAAGGTCAAAAGATATTTTACAAAGAAAGATGTTTACAGATGGAGGAAGAGTGGAAGGAATGGAGGAGGACACAGATGGGGGTTGGACACATAATTTTACATGTCTGTTTATGTCACATGGAACATCTTTCTGTTAGTGGATCACATATTTGGTGCTTGTAGTGGGTTTTCATTATCTTCCAAATGAAACAGAAGTAGTAAATCAACTAAGCCCCTAAAGAAATTTTCTAAGGTTATAAAACATGTTCTGAAGAAGGTTAGCTACTAAAGGAGTCTTAGAGAAGCAGTGACATTGCCATGAGCAACCGTGCACTGCCCTCTGGTGGCCAAATGAGAAATGACACCAGTGCTGCAGGACACACAGTTCTGTACACAATAGAAGCCAACACAGAACCGAGACATCTTCCCAGGCTTGCTGTTAGACCAAAACAAACTCCGTGAGATTTACTACTTGGGGGATGAATTCCAATGGAGGTCATTATCTTGGTTATTTCTCACTGTGAAAAAAATAGGCAAGTTCCCAAGTACAGTATTTCAGAGAGTATTTATTGAGCACCTAGTATTTATTTGAGTCAGGCACTGGGTTCCAGGACAGAAAATAGGAAAAGTATTGGAAATAATTTGTCTACATCACAGTTGTGTGTGTCGGGTTTTAAAAAAAAATTCTATAAAACCAAACGATATTTTTTATATCCTATTGGTTATATAAATAACATATTTTAGAAAATTATAACTTAACACATCTGTATAATTTATCCGAATTTATATAGTTTTCTTTTTATGGGATCACCTATATTCCTGGCCACTTCTTCACTTAATATAAGCAATTATCCCCTCTTCTTACATTTTTAGAAAGTATGGGTTTCACTGCTGCATGTATTCCAATACCTTGCACATAAATGAACTGTTTCTATTTTTGTTGCTGCCTTCTTCTTCCAGTAACCTTATCTTGTTTATCTCTGAAAGTGGAGTTCACCTGTGGTCACCTCCAGATGGCTTCCAAATCTAGAATTATTCACTGAACTTCCAAGGCACTTCCACTGGACTGTTTTCTCCTAGGACAGCAGGCCCTTCTCACTGTGTCTTATCTCCTTCTTTCAGTGCGGGGCTTCTCCCAGGCCAAGATGCTGTTCAATCACATCTGTCCAGCCTTAGTACAGCACTCGGCAAATGGGAAACACTCAATAGACATTTGAAAAACACTATAAATCTGTTGAGTTGCTCACTGCTGCAGAGAACCGGAGCTGTCCATCAAAATCCATTCTCGCCTCTTAAGGCCCACAGCTGGGCTGCATCTCCCAGCTTCCTGTGGCCCTATGACCATGTAGCTGCCAGTAGAAGAGAAAAAATGGACATGTATCATTGCAGACCTGTCCCATGAAATCCCTCCCACATGCATTTCTCTATGCTTCTCCACTTCTGCTGATGGACGTCAATGGAGATGAGGTCGTAGGGACAGAGAAAGCACATGAAGAACTCTGAGGTCCTGGCCAGTTGGCTCAATGGTAGATATTGGCCTGGCATGTGGATGTCCTGGGTTCAATACCTGGGCAGGGCACATAGGAGAAGCGCCCACCTGCTTCGCCATGCCTACCCCTCTCACTTCTCTCTCTCTCTTCTCCTTTCCACCTGAAGGCATGGCTCAATTGGAGTGAGTTGGCCACAGGTGCTGAGGACAGCTTCCTGGCCTCTGCCTCAGGCACTAAAAGTTGGCTCCAGTTGCACCACAGCAGGGGCCCCAGATGGGCAGAGCATTGGCCCCCAGTGGGCTTGTGGGTAGATCCCAGTCAGGGAGTATGTGGAAGTCTGTTTCTTCCTCCTGTCCTCTAACTAAGTAAATAAAAATAACTCTGGATGCCCAAATGAGAGTGCAGTCTCTCCAATCGGAATACCCACATAGCACTGTTACTTGGAGTAATAGATACCAATATGCTGTTGCAATGGTGGGAGTTATTTGGAAATTGAGCATAATCTAATATACCCACAAAATCTTAATCACAAGAATCACTTAAATAGACATCAATCTAGTACACATAAAATAATAAAATTTAATTTAGCCTTGCTAATTTTATCCTCCATTGTAATCCTGCTATTCTAACCTAGTCATTTTACCTCAGAAACTTTGATCATTCAATATATTTTTATTCTTGATGTAAAAACATTGAAATCAGAATTCTAACATTTTCAGCTGTTTGTGGGAAAATATTTTCCAGAGAAAACCAACAAGACTTTAATTCCTTGATCCTACTTGAAAATACAGCACAGTACACTAATTATAGTTACCCCATGTTTATTTTTAACTTAAGTGTTTTGAGATCAATTTTGTTTTTAAATACACGACAGGATTTCATGTCTACATCATAAATTACTGAGAGTCAATTCTGCCTTTGTAAGATGTCCTTTTTTTTTTTAGATTTTATTTATTGATTTTACAGATAGAGGAGAGAAGGGGGGAGCAAGAAGTATCAACTTATAGTTTTTTCACTCTAATCGTTAATGCTTGCTGTATGTAGTGCCTTGACTGGGCAAGCCCAGGGTTTCAAATTGGCAACCTCAGCATTCCAGGTTGATGGGTTATTAACAAGGCCACCACAGGCCAGGCTGTAAGATTTCTTTAATGACCATTATTGTACCTAATCTACTCACCTGAGTCAAATAATATATATCAAAGTAATTTTCTTCCACCAATTTTCAGTCAATGATACATTATGCCATGTCCAGTTTTAGTTGGTGTGTTATTTTTACATGTTTTATTTATTTATTTATTTTAGGGGAGGGAGAGAGAGAGGCAAGGGGGGAGGAGCAAGAAATCAACTCCCATATGTGCGTTGACCAGGCAAGCCCAGGGTTTTGAACCAGCGACCTCAGCATTCCAGGTCAACGCTTTTATCCACTGCACCACCACAGGTCAGGCCCATGGTGTGTTATTTTTTTATTGATAATATTCATCATGAGGTTTCAAGTGTCCTTAAGACCAAAATGCTGGTGTCTAATCAGTCTAATTCTTTGACTGACAGACTCAGTTTTGACCCACCTTTTGGAACATGCTGCTTACCTATAAGACTCCAACACACTCTTCTTCCACCCACCTCCTTACAGAACAGAGGAGGATTTTCTCAGAGCTATACAGACAGACGAAAGCTACAAAATGTTTCAACTCATTCTGTTTAGGAATTAAAAGCCACTTCTCCACTCAAATATCCTGGCCTGGAACCAAACTTCTGATAAGTCTGGGAATGAAGAAACACCAAGGAAAGAGTCTGTGGTAGGCAGAGAAACAACCAATTCACCTGAAAATTAGTCCATCTCCTCATCTTTATTTGGTGTTGTTGGGCAAACCAGCATGTTACAAGTGTGTTAGGTTTGCTTGCTTGCACTTTGCCTAACTGGTGCATGAACATGGGGCAGTGCCACGTGTGTATAGTCTACAGAGGGCTGTGGGTGCCTGCCCTCAGGGCAGCCGACTGCAAATCACAGATTGCCTGACTCCTTGGGAGGGGTTATTGTTTGCTAATATTTACCAATGTTTGCCAGAGAAGAGTTTTTCCCCCCAGTATTTGAACATTAAAGTCTCTTCTCATTTGTTAATAACAGTGCTAATGGTTGTTAATACTGCTGTTGAGTTTACATTGTTGAAATATTATTGTGGTATATTTTATTAAATATTTTAACACACCATTTGGTTCAGAATTTTTTTTTTTTTTTCGTCCTTAAAACCCTAGGTGTGTCTTATGGTCAGAAGTGTCTTATGGAGCAAAAAATACAGTAACTACTTGGAATCCAACTTTGATTTCACAACTTCAAATCACCTCTCTGCTTTAAAACCATTCTCTCTGAGAAGGTTCCCTTTATACTGTGTATTGAAACAGAAATGAATATCATCGTTATTTTATTAAGTACAGAATATTATCTAAGTCTTATTGTACTTATATTCTCCTTTTACAAAACCTTACATTTATATATCTTAAGAATATGTCATCATATCGCCTGGAAATTTAAATAGCCAACAGAAAGCTTAAAAAGTAGATCAAATAAATTGCTGTACCGGAGGACACAAAGAAACGTAAAAACATTGTTATACTTTTGTCTTCCATGTATTGTTTAATTAATTCTACTATAATTACAGTACTACTAATTATCACTGTTAAGTAGCTCTGGTGGTTTTGTTCAAATAGTAGTATTTGTGTAACAGTAAAGTATACAAAATAATATAGCCTTTCAAATAAACACCAGTTTTTCATATTCTTATGTTAAAGTAGTAACTTTGCGTGTGTAACTATCCTTTACCTCATGGCTTTTGTCCAGCGTGCCTGTTTTCTGTGCCTACCCTCTAACCCGGCCTCCCCATCCCTGTCCAGGATCCGAAGAGAGGGACCTTCGAGCCCCAGGGGCTAACCTGGGCTCCTCCCATCACAAGCCCCGCCCTCATAACAAATTTGGCCTCTTCAGCACTTCCAGGACCTGCTCCGTGAACGTCACTTCCCTGACTAGCCCCACCTCCAGGCTGGTTACCCAGTCAGGCCGGTGCAGTCATTAAGCAGAGCCAGTCGCTTCCGGTTCAGGTTGTCATGGTGACGCTCAGCCCGCCTTGCCTCGTCTTTTCCGGTCTCAGTCCGGCGTGGCAGAGCCCGCAGGCACCCCAGCACTTTCAGATCCTATCTCTCATGGCGGCGCCCTGCCTCTCCTTCCGGCCAAACGCGTTATGGCGACACCCTAAATAGCCACTTCGGGACCAGCCCCTTACGTCGCCCTACCTCTTCTTACTCCCGGGTGCCATGGCCGCGCCCAGGGCTCGCCGGAAGTAAAACTTTGAAAGTGAGGCGGAGCCTCTGCCCGGAAGCGAGCGCGGCGCTAGGAAAGATGGCGGCAGCGGTGGGCAACTCGCTTCCGTGCGGAGGCCGGCCTTGTGGGACTCAGCTCGGCGGACAGCACAAGCCTGTACCTCATCCGCGCACGTCCCTTGCCGCCGGGCCGGCGCTCATCGCGAGCGGCGACGAGCTGGTTGCCGCTGTGTGGCCGTATCGGCGACTGGCGCTGCTGCGGCGCCTCACGGTGCTGCCGTTCGCCGGGCTGCTCTACCCGGCCTGGCTGGGTGCCGCGGCCGCGGGCTGCTGGGGCTGGGGCAACAGCTGGGTGCAGATCCCCGAGGCCGCGCTGCTTGTGCTTGCCGCTATCTGCCTCGCGCACGCGCTCACCGTCCTCTCGGGGCATTGGTCCGTGCACGCTCACTGCGCGCTCACCTGCATCCCGGTAAGTGTGGGGGCAGGAGTCCGACGGCCACACACACGGTCCGGTCTCGTGGTGGGTCGCAGCCACGGCGTTCGCGTCGATCCTCGGCCCGTCCCGGGCCTCCCACCTGCTGGTCCTGGGTTCCCAGCGTAACCCTATATACTCTTAAGTGCTGGCATAATTTTGGTCCCACTGCTGACTTGCTGTGCGACTCTGGCACAGGTTATTACCCTTCTTGGGGCTTTCTCCCCGGTGTTGTCATTTAGATTTCATAAGGTAATACCTGTAAAAAGCTTAGCGCAGGGCCCAACATATGTCGCTATTTGATAGTTCCCATCCTAGCGAGTACTCGGCTGTTTCTCCTGGAAGGAGCCCTATCTTGTCGTCTGCCTCCCACCATGGCTTTCGAAATGTGACGCTAGACCTGACTGGTGTATTCTCCTGTCCGTGAAGCTTAGTTTGAAAACAGTATCAGCCCTGCTGTCCAATGTTCAGAGGTCTCTGGTACTGCGACCAAAAGGGGATTGAATGCAGTAAACAGCAGCATTTAAGAGGGACAAAGAGCTCTGTGTGAGCAAGTGACTTAATTGTTTGGGGTCTCTTTATGTCCGTATGCAAGATGAGGATGATAATGGTATGGACTGTTGGCAGGGTGTAACCCTTAGCCCCAAGATGTGGAACTGCCCTGGGTCAGCAGTTTATATACGTGATTGCGCCTGGGCTCTCTAGGCGTGCCTCATGACCCCAGCAGGTGAGGGGCATTGGGGGTAGACAGAGGTCAGCCTCCAGCCAGCCCTCCCCTCTGATCACAGGTGTGTCAGTTGAAAGAAACAGGAAAGGCAATGGCAATAAGGGCTGCAGAGAGAGATAGGAGCCCCCATCTTTGACTGAGTGTGGACTGAATTTCTTCTGAGAGAGTGTAATTTCCCTAATCCCAACAAGCCTTATTCCAGGGGATGGGCTCAAACTTTAGGACTTGGTAGAGTCAAATCAGTACAGTGAAAGACCCCAACAAGGGACAGAAAAATGGAAGGGGCTACGGGTAGTTTGACACCTGCCCCCCAAACTTCTAGCTGCCTTTGGCCTGCAGCTTAAAAGTGTGATTGAACTTCCTTCCCAAGGAGGGAGAACAAGGAGGAGCTAAGCAGCTGTGGGGTTAGGACAGCGAAGTGTGGGTTTGCATCAGAGATCTCAGACGTTGGTGCTTCTGTTATCTAGGTTTCAGTTTTCCCTCTTGTAAAGTGAGAACTGGAGAACCTCAGGGTGCTATTGTGAGAGGAAACATGGCATTTGTAAAGCTCCTGCTGTAGGGCTGGCCCACATAGCAGTTTGCACTTTCTTTCCGTGCCATTACCAGAGAGTTCGTAAATATATGTTGTTATTTCCTCACTGCTTCCATTGCCTGGGAACTCTCTGAGGGATGGGACCCTATTTTTCATCATCACTGCTGTGACACCCACTTTCCCTCCCTCCCTCTCTCAAACACACTGGCAGAGCAGCAGTGGGATGGATGCAGCTCAATACTGATGGAGTGCTAATTGAGCTCCATTTAGCCCTTCCACGTCTTAGGTGCCACAGAAACAGCAGTGAACAAAACAAAACCCGTTGCCTTCCTGGGATCAATGGAGGAGACTTGCACTCAGCAGTCCCTGATAAAGAGAAAATAGGGTTGAGGATAGGAACATAGTGATGGAGCTTCACGTGGGGCATCCAGGTGTGACCTCTTGAGAAGATGACATCTGAGCAAAGGCCTGAAAGCTGTGTGACCACGTGTTCTGGACAGAATGGCATGTGCCAAACCTCTTAGCTAAGGCAAGGACGAGCCTCCAATTTCATTGCTCCTCCTTGCTGAGAACACAGCAAGAACAGTAAGAGGGTATGGGAGGAAGCCAAGCAGCAATAGACCAGGTAAGTTCTGACAGGACTTGGTTCACATGGATCAAGGGTGCACCTTGTACCAGGCAGTATTCTTCCTATAGTGGAGGTTAAGAAGGGCTCAGCAGCACCCCTTTGCCTCTCACAGGAGTACGATCCCAACAAAGCGACCTTCGTGAAGGTGGTCCCGACCCCCAACAATGGCTCCACTGAGCTCGTGGCCCTGCACCGAGATGAGGTAGGGATCACCTGCCAGGCTGTTCAGTGCAGGACTGAGGTGAGATTCCCAGAAACTGGCATCCCAGATCGAGGACCTCTGCCACAGACCAGCCTTCTCCCACAGGGTGAAGATGGGCAGGAGGTCCTGTCCTTCGAATTCCAGAAGATCAAGTATTCCTATGACACCAGTGAGAAGAAGCGCTTCCTCCCTGTGGCCTTTCCTGTGGGAAACTCCTTCTCTTACTACCAGAGCAACAGAGGGTTCCAGGAGGACTCAGAGATTCGCGCAGCTGAGAAGAAGTTTGGGAGTAACAGGTAAGTCCTGATGTCCCCATGTGTCCCCCTGCTAACAGGTCTGGGCTTCTGTCTATGGTCATAGGCCTTGCACTGTCCCAGCTGGTAGCCCCTTTCCTGTTTCTGCCCCTCATACTCCTAAGTCATGGTGCCTGAGAGATGGGATGGAGGAATCCACCTTCTCAGCAAACATCCCAGCTGAAAGAGGCGCCCTTTGAGGAAAGTGCTCGAGTCCAGTCTCCTGAACTTGCCTGCAGATAGGACCCTCAAAGGGCTCTCGGCCAGGAGCCTTCCTGGGAAGCCTGGACCCTGGCATATAAGGGTTGGCTATTAATCCTTGTGTTGTTTTTGTAATCCCCCTCTTCATTTGAAATTCTTTCTTTAAATGTAGGTTCTTGCTAGTCAGTCGTCTTATACACATCCCAACACTGAAAGTCAGTGATCAGGATAGCTCTTACTTGTACCAGGTGGAGCGGCAGCTGCTCCATACACACATTCTCCTCTAATCTTCATCTGAACTGCCAGTGCTAATGTTCCTGGAAGAGGGCAGGGCTGACTTTCATGCCCCATCCTTGCCACTGTGACTATCAACCTGACAGCTCTCAGAACCTCTAGAGAATTCTTTCCAGACTAATTGTTTACCACAACTATCAATCTAATGGGGAATATTTATAAGAAGTGTTTACTGCCCCCCCCCACCCCCCAGGCCACATCATCCTGATTCCTTTAAAGGCAGCAGACATAATACAGGATGGGGCTGAGTTTATTTTTATCTTGGTGGGACCATGGTAGTTTCTCGTATCCTACATCCAGGAGCTCATTACACACAGTGCCACAGGACACACTTTAGCGCCCTCCTTCCCCCCTTTGTCACATTGCTGAGGCTTTTATTCAGGGAGTTTTTGGGAAAACCTGGCTCCAGACCTCCCCTCTCGAGAGGGATGTGGGGCTTAGGCACTGTATGTCAGGCCCCAGGGGGCTCAGAGGCTTCTGGCTGCCCAGCTGCCTCTGTGCAGCATCAGCTTCAGGGCTCCCATCCCAGTCACAGATTCCTCTGCACTTGCTTTGTCTCCTGACAAGACAATGGATTTTTATCCCACCAGCCCCCACCCAGGTAGGGGTGCTGCCTGCAGAGCAGAGGGCAGGGGGCAGTCAGCATGCCTGCCCCATTAGGGGAGGAAAGCCATAGTTGAGTGGAGCATCCTGTCTAGCTTACCAGGACTTCTTGTTTCCTGAGGAGGCCTGCAGTGCCCCAGGTAGAGATGTCAGGGTGGGGTCTCCAAGGCCTCCCACCTTGAACAGGGCCTAGGGTCTGGTTTCTTGCAGGGCCGAGATGGTGGTGCCTGACTTCTCAGAGTTGTTCAAGGAGAGAGCCACAGCGCCTTTCTTTGTATTCCAGGTAAAACAGCAGCTCCAGCCCTTCTCCTCACCCCATTCTTTAGGACTTTCACAGCCAGAGCAACCTGTGTCCCAAAACCTCCTTGCCCTTATGGGTCAGAGTCCATGGGTAGAGTGGCCCTCAGTGTACGTTCAGTCCTCCGCAGATAATCTTTTGCATTCCGGGGCAGGTGTTCTGTGTGGGGCTCTGGTGTCTGGATGAGTACTGGTACTACAGTGTCTTCACTCTCTCCATGTTGGTGGCCTTCGAGGCCTCCCTGGTGCAGCAGCAGATGCGCAACATGTCTGAGATCCGGAAGATGGGCAACAAGCCCCACACAATCCAGGTGTGGCTATCAGGGTCCCTGTGGTCTCGATGGGGCTGGTGCAGATGCATTTCCAGAGCTGACCGCACCCAACTTCACTCAGGTCTACCGAAGCCGCAAGTGGAGACCCATTGCCAGCGATGAGATTGTTCCTGGGGACATTGTCTCCATTGGTGAGGCCCAGTTTTGCTCCTTCCCACTGGTATCTTAGCCTTGGCTTCTGCCTGACCCTGTGGCACTAACTACCCTACAGGTCGCTCACCTCAGGATAACCTGGTGCCATGCGACGTGCTGCTGCTTCGCGGCCGCTGCATCGTGGACGAGGCCATGCTCACAGGGGAGTCGGTGCCACAGATGAAGGTGCGAGGAAAGGGAACCCTCAGTCCACTCGGTGTATCCCTGACCCATTCTTGGAGGAGTCACCTGCCAGGAGAGTACTGGGATTCTGTCCAGGCACACATGAAAGAGGCAAAGTGGGTATAGCATCTGCACAGAGCTGCTGGTCTCGGTGCCCTGGGCAGAAGGAATCTTGGTGGTAGTGGAGAGAGGAGAGGAGTCCCAGAGCATTGGAGCATGCAGGTGCCCTGAGATGCCAGACCTGGGTGAACTGAGGGAAGTGGAAAGGGTATGATTTCTGGAAGAGGCCCAGTGCAGGGTCACAGGGAGTCAACAAACATGCAAGTGGAGAAAGACAAGGCAGGGCCCCTGTCCCTGGGGAAATTTGCTGGACCAGGTGGAACAGGTAGCCTCCTCCAGTCCTAGGATCCAGCTCTTGACATGGGTGGAGAAGGCTAAGATAGGATTGACCATTGACTTCACTGTCCTCCCATCCTCCCCAGGAGCCCATTGAAGATCTTAGCCCCGACCGGGTGCTGGACCTGCAGGCCGACTCCCGGCTCCACATCATCTTTGGGGGCACCAAGGTGGTGCAGCACATCCCCCCCCAGAAGGCCACCACAGGCCTGAAGCGTAGGTGCCTTGGGGCTTTCTGGGCTGTCCTGACCCCACCTCCCAGCCTCCTCCATGTCTGGTTGGTCATGAGGGAGGGGAGTCCAGACAGACATTTGTGTTCAGACAAACACAAATGACATTGGGTTTGCTTGTTTCCACAGCAGTTGACAATGGGTGTGTGGCCTACGTCCTAAGGACTGGATTCAATACATCTCAGGTGGGGCATCTTGCCTGGCTCTGGGGAGGGTGGGCTCCATAGCAGGTGGTGGACACTCGAGACAGCAGCCCTTTCAGACCCCCAGAATGTCCCACCCCAGAGGCTCACTCTGACAGCAGGTACTGGGCCAGAGGCATGTGGCGGCAAGCCCAAGACAAGGCCTGCTCTCCCTGGCTAAGGGTCTTGTGGGGAACAGACAGCAGACCAGCTGTTAGCATGTGTTTTGGGGTTATGAACAGAGATGGGCCCTTAAATTTATTAAAGCAGCGAGAAGACTGCCTGGTAGAGGTGATGGCCAGATGTTTTTCCAAGAACTTCTGTCCCATCTTGGCCACTTCCTTCCTGCACCCCAGGCTTTGGCCACTGGTCCCCGTAGCTCTTGGCTGAGTTGCAGCCTCACAGTAGCTGTGTGGTCCCTGGAACATGTGCGTGATGGGTTGTATGACTCACTGGTCAGCCTACAGCTGGTGCTGTCAGCTGAGGGAGGACCCGGCCCAGATGCCCTCAGATGAGGGAGGCTGCTGCCCTCCACCCCCCCAGGAAAGACCTCTAACTCCACCCTTCCAGGGCAAGCTGCTGCGCACGATCCTCTTTGGGGTCAAGAGAGTGACTGCGAACAATCTGGAGACCTTTGTCTTCATCCTCTTTCTCCTTGTCTTTGCCATTGCGGCAGCTGCCTACGTGTGGATTGAAGGTAAGCGCCATGTCCCCTACCTGTCTTCTGAGTCCCTTGTCCCCCACCCCAGGCTGGCAGGCCCTGTCTTCACAGGCACCAAGGATCCCAGCCGGAACCGCTACAAGCTGTTTCTGGAATGCACACTGATCCTCACATCAGTCGTGCCCCCTGAGCTGCCCATTGAGCTTTCTCTGGCTGTCAACACTTCCCTCATTGCCCTGGCCAAGCTCTGTGAGTGCCTGAGACAGGGGTGGGGCACCCAGGGGCTGGGCCCTGGCAGGACCCCTGACCCTGACTCCACCTCCCAGACATGTACTGTACAGAGCCCTTCCGGATCCCCTTCGCTGGCAAGGTGGAGGTGTGCTGCTTCGACAAGACAGGGACCTTGACCAGTGACAGCCTGGTGGTGCGTGGTGTGGCTGGGCTCAGGTGAGCATGGGCTGAGAGGTACCCAGCCAGCACCAGAGGGCTTTTTGGGAGCTCAAGAGTGAGGGCATGTCAGAGGCCCCACTATAGACGTCCTATCTAGGGAGCTCCCTGCGCAGTCTCTGTGCATGATGGGGGCATGGGAATCACCTTGGGCTCCAGGCAGCCACATGATCTCTGGGAGCATCTGTGAGACAAGGACCAAATCAACACCCTGCTGCCTAGAAGTGACTGGCACAGAATATGGGGCCCATCCCTCCTTCTGGCTGACAATTCCTAGGGGGTACCTCCACCCTTTAACCAACTGTTCCCTTTCCTTGCAGAGATGGAAAGGAGGTGACCCCCGTGTCCAACATCCCTGTGGAAACGCACCGGGCCCTGGCCTCTTGCCATTCTCTGATGCAGCTGGACGATGGCACCTTGGTGGGTGATCCCCTGGAGAAAGCTATGCTGACAGCCGTGGACTGGACACTGACTAGAGGTGAGGGGCTGGAGCTTGGGGCCCAGTGCAGCCACATCTCCAGTTCTCACACCCCCGGGCAGGCAGGCCAGACCCCTCACAGACAGCTGTTTCCAATTCAGGCTGGGGGGGTGGGTACAGGCACCTCTGACGTGGGACAGTGCCACACCCATGGGCGTCCCCCTGAGGTGGAACCCACCCCACCCAACACTACAGGGCAGGGCCCTCTAAGCCGAGGTCTCCCAGCACTGATCCCTGGAGCCAGAAGCCCACAGGCCCCGGGTCTGGGGTTGGGGAGCAGGCGGGGGCCTGGCTGCCTCTTTGGAGCGAAGGCCCTCAGGACTCGTACTTATTTGTTTCCAGATGAGAAAGTATTCCCCCGAAGTATTAAAACTCAGGGGCTGAAAATTCACCAGCGCTTTCATTTTGCCAGTGCCCTAAAGCGAATGTCCGTGCTTGCCTCTTTCGAGAAGCTGGGCTCCACTGACCTCTGCTACATCGCGGCTGTGAAGGGGGCCCCTGAAACTCTGCACTCCATGGTGAGCTGAGCCCAGCCTGGAGCTTGCTGGGGGCGGTCAGTGCGAAGTGGTCAGTGACGTCCTCCTACATTCCCTGCAGTTCTCCCAGTGCCCGTCCAATTATCACCACATCCACACGGAGATTTCCCGGGAAGGAGCCCGCGTCCTGGCTCTAGGGTATAAGGAACTGGGGCACCTCACCCACCAGCAGGTAAGGGCCCAGGATCCCCACCCACAGCCATATCTCACCTTGTGTCCTTGTAGTGCCCCTTTGAGTAGGCACTGTTTCATCTTCCTCCTCCCCAGCCTCTACCTTTAGAGACTTCCACTGGCACTCAGACCTCAGTCTCTTCCTCATGGTGCCCTTCCTCCAGGGGACCCCATCCCATCTTGGAGGTATGCCTCCACCCAGCCTCCTGTCCCCACACCCAAGGGTCCTCACACACCTGCGGGAAACAGCAGGGGACATCTTGGATGACCATCTCCAGTCAAGCTCTGCTCTTGCCCAGCCACATGGTCACTGGGTGGTTTGGGGACATCCCCAGCTCTCAGTTGTGCCCCACGTCCCATCAGCTCTTCTCCCTGTCCCCACTGCCCACACTCCTTTACCTGCTTTCCCCTGCTTTCATCTAGGCCATTTGTACCCAGTGGCCAAGAGATCCTTCCAAAACACCTGCCCGATCACACACTTCCCTCAGACCTGCTCCTGCTCGGCGCCACTTGGCCCTGCCTGCCATGTTCCCTGCCTTCATCTGTCTTATGGCACTCAGCCCTCCAATTCTGTGATTTAATTTATTACACTCCTGCCCCAATAGATAACAAGCTTCACGAGGGCGGGGCATTTTTTCTGTTTCGGGGATGTGGTAGAGGGTGAATGCATATTTGGTGGTTAACAAAGATCAGTTACGGATAGAAGCCAAGACTCAATGCCTCCGTAACGACATGCCACGTCCACACCAGGGAGTAGAGGCACCATTGGAGGCGGAGCCCACTCAGCCACTGCTAAGCCCCTGTGCTACAGGGGGAACAAGCCCTTCTCTGACCTCCCCACCCAGCACACTGTTGGAGCTTTTGATGTTAGGGAGGGGACAGGCCATGAGCACAGCCCTTGTTTGTCTGCAGGCCCGGGAGGTCAAGCGGGAGGCCTTAGAGTGCAACCTCAAGTTTGTCGGCTTCATCGTGGTCTCCTGCCCACTCAAGGTTGATTCCAAGGCTGTGATCCGGGAGATCCAGAATGCCTCCCACCGGGTATGGCTGCTGGACCTCTCTACACCAGGCCCCGCAAGCATTGGGGTGGGTGGGCCTCAGCTCCTCTTTGTAGTGGGGCAGGTTGGTACTTCCTTGGGCCCACAGCATCACTGGGAGGCTAAGGTTGGTAAGGAGGTATGGAAGCAATTCAATACCCAGACACATGTGTCTCAGTGGCTTTAGTCTGTTTGATAGTTGGTGCTGTCTAGTTTGGGACTTGGGACAGTTTAGAGTTTGGGAGATAAGCGAGCTGTCAGTCCTACCTAGCACTTGGCAGGCCTCACCAGCTCTAAGCTGGGAGGTTGGAGTGTGTGGTTTACACCCCACACACACACAACTCCTCGGCAGCTACCAAACCAAGAAGGTCCACTCCGAAAGCTGGTTCATAGCTTATACTGAAAAGAAAAGGTATGGATGTTCTCAGAAAGCCATACATACATGTATTGGTTTCTTTCTGGTTTCTTCTGGTTTGTTTTGTTCTTTAATATTTAGAGGCCCTGGCCAGTTGGCTCAGTGGATAGAGTGTCAGCCTAGTGTACGGAGGTCCCAGGTTCAATCCCCAGTCAGGAGAAGCGACCATCTGCTTCTTTTCCCCTCTCTCTCCCTCTTCTCTCCCTCTTCTCTCCTCCTTCCCTCCCACAGCCAGTGGCTCAGTTGGTTTGACCATCAGCCCTGGGCTCCGAGGATAGCTCTGTTGATTCGAGCACCAGATCCAGATGGGGGTTGTCGGGTGGATCCTGGTCTGGGCACATGTGGGAATTTGTCTCCATCTCACCTCCTCTCGCTTAAAAAAAAAAATTTAGAAACATTGGGTTTTGTTCCACTTATTTACGCATTCATTTGTAGATTCTTACATGTTCTCTGACTGGGGATTGAACCCACAACTTTGGTGTATCGGGACGACTCTAACCAACTGTCACCCAGCCAGGGCTGTATTGTTTTTATAAAACATTGCCAGGTGAGGACAGATTGTGGCCTTGGAAGCCACAATCTGCCAGGGGCCAGGACCTCCCTCTCTGGCCTGCTTTAGAGGGACTCAGGCACCAGGTGTGCAGGCTGGAGTTCTGCTCCACTGAGCCTCCACTCCTCTCTCTAGGTGGTCATGATCACAGGTGACAACCCACTCACTGCCTGCCATGTGGCCCAGGAACTACACTTCATTGAAAAGGCACACACACTGATCCTACAGCCTCCCACGGAGAAAGGTGAGACCCAGAGTAGCTGGGGCACCATGAGTCCAAGAACAGTTCTCCTGGTGGCCCTCCTGTGTGCCAGGCCTGAGTGAGCACACCCATGTCACTGAATACCTGTGATGGTGGCAGCAGTGTGACATAGGCCTGTGGGTCACAGCCCTGCTCCTTGAGCAATCTGGCCAAGGAGCTCCATATTCATGTGTCTAGCAGCATACAGGCAGTCACTGGCTCCAGGATCAGTGATGACTTACAATCTCAAGGTAATTGATTATAGTCACACCATCCCACATTTCATACTTCATACCCATTTGGGGCCTGACAGGCTGCATGTACACAGCAAGTCTCCCACTCCCTAGCTCGGGGACTTAGAAGGTGGTGCTCAGCATGGTTAGGCCTTGAGCAGAGGGCCTGGTGTCTGTTACCACACTGTCCCTTCACCCTGCACAGGAGGGCTTGCCATCCCCATGCCACATAGGTAGAAGCCATCCAGGTCAGTTTTTGACACGCAACTTTATAGACCGTGAAATACTAGAGAACGGTGCAACCACCCACCCAGGTCACTTGGTGTCACTGTGACTAAGCATTTGAACCTGGACGGCCTGACTACCTGCTGGCTTCTCCTGAGTGATAAAAATCTGGTCGCTTAATTGGCTACAAGTGGTACCCGAGAGTTAGACCAGTCAAGAAGCAAATACAGCCCTGGCACTTTCTGGCTAGTAGGGTGGGGTGGGTCAGACGCTGAAGGATGGTGTCTCAGGGCTAGAGGCCAGGGGAGCATGTTGGTAAGGCTCAGCCAGGGCAGCTTCTGGAACCTCCTGGTCTTTCTCCCAGTCTGCACTGTTGGTCCCAGGGCTCTGTCCAGCTCCATGTGCTGGGCTTTGGAGAGGCCAGGGATTGTGGTCAGGTGGC
Source organism: Rhynchonycteris naso (assembly GCA_037038555.1). Lineage (NCBI taxonomy): Eukaryota > Metazoa > Chordata > Mammalia > Chiroptera > Emballonuridae > Rhynchonycteris > Rhynchonycteris naso. The sequence continues at coordinate 19,956,592 of CM073003.1, forward strand.
CCAGAAAGATGGCTGTCAGGACTGCTTATTGGCAAGTGAAGCTCCTCTAAGAAAAGGGGCAACAATAAGCCAGATGGGGGTTAATTTCCTGTTCAGGGTGAGCCATCCAGTTCCAGGAGGGCTACTGGGCGAGCCAGCTAGAAAGAGGAAACATAGTAAGTGTCTGGCCAGAGGAAGTGACTCGAGGTGCTCCAGCTCTGGGAGAGTGGGGTTTCAGGCAGGCCACAAGGGTGGGGCCAGTTAAGTAACAGGCTTGGGTATGCCTGGATTAGAATTTGGCCCCTTCACCAAGGGTCTACAGGGCAGGAAGAACACAGGTGTCTAAGGAGTAGGGTGGCTGGGGCCACCAGAGCCATGCGGAAAGTTTGGGCCCTCAGTTTTGGGATACTCCATCTGTGTTGGGAGGATTCTGAACAACTGTAGGGCAGTTGGGTCCAGGGCGCATGTAGGTGTGGATGAGGCTTGGGAGGGTATGAATGGGTGGGGGTTCAAGATGGTGTTCCAGAGAGGAGAGCCAGGGACCAAGTATAACATCTGTGTGAGGGGTCTGCGTCAGTAGCTGAGCCCTGTCCCTGACCTTGGGCACTGGCCCCGCAGGTCGACCTTGCGAGTGGTGCTCCATCGATGGCAGTATTGTGCTACCCCTGGTCCAAGGCTCCCCAAAGGCACTGGCCCTGGAGCATGCCCTGTGCCTCACAGGTGATGGCTTGGCCCACCTGCAGTCGGAGGACCCCCAGCAGCTGCTGTGCCTCATCCCCCATGTGCAGGTGTTTGCCCGCGTGGCCCCCAAACAGAAGGTGAGTGCAGGGTGACTGGCAGGTGGGGAGCCCTAAGGCAGCACACAGCCCTCATTTGGTCCTTTGCCCACACAGGAGTTTGTTATCACCAGCCTGAAGGAGCTGGGCTATGTGACTCTCATGTGTGGGGATGGCACCAATGACGTGGGCGCCCTGAAGCACGCCGATGTGGGTGAGCCCTGTGGGCAGGGGCTGTTCCTCCTTTCACTGTGCTGCCAACGAGAGCTAAGCATAAAGGACACCTCTATGTGCAAGAGAAGGCAGTGAAGGGCTAGTGCAGGGCCAATAGGATCAGGAAACCAAGGGTCACCAGGGCAGGAAGGACACAGGTGTCTGAGGAGCAGGGTGGCTGGGGCCACCAGAGCCATGCGGAAAGTTTGGGGGGCTCTGTGGGGCAAATGCTTCGTGATTTGCCCAGTCCCCTGGGCACCATGCAGGCACAGGCCAGGGAGAGACAAGTGGGGACAAACGGGTAACTGGATCTGAAACATCTGCCAGCAGCTCACAGCCTCGGATCTCTATCAGCAGAACATACTTGTCTGCCTTGCTTGTCAGCTACAACATTTACCGGGTGTCATTTTACCTCAGAATTGTGATCCTTGGCAGTAAACTTCTTTGAAATTCAGTTAGTTTTGACTTATTTAGAGTTAAGTGCTTTGGGGTTTTGTTTTTATTTTTAAGTAGGAAGTAAGAGAAAGGCTCTCTGAGGTACTCCCTGGAGAGGTCCAGTGCAATGGGGAGGGTTAACCTCAAGGCCCACGGCTCCGTCTTGGTATTGACCAGTACTGTACTGGCCTAGGGCCAGTGGGCTCCCTTGGATCCTAACACACATCTCTTCCCCCACCCCTAGGTGTGGCACTCCTGGCCAATGCCCCAGAGCGGGTTGTCGAGCGGAGGCGGCGGCCCCGCGACAACCTGGTCCTGAGCAACAGCGGTGTCAGGGCCACTTCCAGGGCAGCCAAGCAGAGGTTGGGGCTCCCACCTCCAGAGGAGCAGCCCACCTCCCAGAGGGTGAGTCTTCAGAGAGGGGCACCAGCACCCCCTTTGTGGCCAGGTCTCACCCACTGTCATCCACCCCACAGGACCGCCTGAGCCAGGTGCTACGGGATCTCGAGGATGAAAGCACGCCCATTGTGAAGCTGGGGGATGCCAGCATCGCTGCACCCTTCACCTCAAAGCTTTCATCCATTCAGTGCAGTGAGTCCTGCCACCTGCCCTGTCCCCTGCCAACTCTGTATGGCACCTGTGCCCACATCTATCTCTCCCCTCCCTTTATCCACGCAGTCTGCCACGTGATCAAGCAGGGCCGGTGCACGCTCGTGACCACACTGCAGATGTTCAAGATCCTGGCGCTCAATGCCCTCATCCTGGCCTACAGTCAGAGTGTCCTCTACCTGGAGGGTGTCAAGTTCAGCGATTTCCAGGCCACACTGCAGGGGCTGCTGCTGGCCGGCTGCTTCCTATTCATCTCCCGCTCCAAGGTAGGCTGGGATCCCAGGCAAAGTAATTGCTCCCACCCAAGGGCGAACTCTACCTCTGAACCGTGACACCAGCCCTGGAGGTGCTGAGCAGCTTTATGGATTCGTGGCAAGGGACACAGGCCAGCCAGGGCAGGCTGTTAGAGGTGCTGCTGGATATCTTCTTCCTTGCAGCGGCCTTCAGGGTGGAGTTGTCATCCCCACATGACAAATGGTCGGGGGAGCCTACCAAGGCTCTTGCTAGTAGCGCAGTTCAACCTCCAGCCCTGTCCACAGGCAACCAGGACTGTGGAAGCTGGTGCTAGCCTGTGGCTTCAGGATGGGCTGACTACTCTCTGCACCAGGCCTGCAGGAGGCATGGTGGGTATGTGGATGTTCCAGGGTACCTGGGCTTTGACACCTGCTTATTTCCACCCCCTACCACACCACTGCAGCCCCTCAAGACCCTGTCCCGAGAGCGGCCTCTACCCAATATATTCAACCTGTACACCATCCTCACGGTCCTGCTTCAGTTCTGCGTGCACTTTCTAAGTCTTGTCTACCTGTACAGCGAGGCCCAGGCCCGGAGCCCTGAAAAGTGAGTGCCACCCTAGCAGTGGGCGCACCCAGAAGAGGCAGCATCCCTGTAGTAGGAGGTGGGGAGTAGGATGCAGGTGCAGACATTGGCCTGGGGCAACCAGGACCAGGTAGAGCCCTGGCTGTGTTCAGGTGGGAGCCACAGACCCTCATGCATCCTGCAGGCCGGAACAGTTTGTGGACCTGTACAAGGAGTTTGAACCGAGCCTGGTCAACAGCACTGTGTACATCATGGCCATGGCCATGCAGATGGCCACCTTCGCCATTAACTACAAGGTGAGGTCCAGCCCTGGCCAGAGCATGCCCAGCCCACCCACCTGGCCCCATAATACACAACTCTTCCATCTGTGGCCCCACAGGGCCCACCCTTCATGGAAAGCCTGCCCGAGAACAAGCCTCTGGTATGGAGCCTGGCTGTGTCACTCCTGGCTATTGTGGGCCTACTCCTCGGTTCCTCACCTGACTTCAACAGCCAGTTTGGCCTTGTGGACATCCCCGTGGAGGTGAGTGTCCCTGTGTATGTGGCCCCGGGACTCGACCTGGACCCATCTGCAGTCACCCAGTTCATCATTGCTCCTGCCCTGCAGTTCAAGCTGGTCATCGCCCAGATCCTGATCCTCGACTTCTGCCTGGCACTCCTGGTCGACCGTGTCCTGCAGTTCTTCCTTGGGACCCCGAAGCTGAAAGTGCCTTCCTGAGATGGCAATGCCAGCATCCACTGTCCACTCTACTGCTGCTGGGCAGGGGCCCCATGTGGGCCCCAGGAGGGAACACCACCCCATGGCAGGGCTGACCCAGTCCTGCCTACCAAGACTGAGCTGGGACACTACCCCCTTCATGGTCATCCATGGGCCTATGTGGCCCCAGCCAGCAGCTTTATTTAGAGCCAGTAAATAAAGCAGCATCCACAATTTTTAAGAAGTCCTGTCTCCATCTCTGTCTTTACCACACAATTGGTCACTGGGAGGCTGGGTGCTCACCAAGGAAGGTTCTGGCACCCTCCCAAAGGGCTGTGTGATGGTAATGACACAGTCTGCAAGTCAGTACTTGGATAGGCCAAACTTCCAGGACTGAGAGTTCTGCATATTTCCTGATTTAACAAGCACCCTCATATATCTGAGGTCTTGGCTTCATATTTTGACACCTTTGGGTGTTGGGAGGAATCTTAGGATCAATGGTATTTTTCCCTTTTCAGTAATATGCAAAATAACAGCATGCCTTCCCCCCATGGTGTCTTAGGTATAAGGAAGTATAACCCACATCATTAGAATATTGACTCAGGTTGGAATACTGGAATCCTGAACCACATGGGTGCTGTTGCCATCTCAGTTACAGCCAGATTTTGACCCAGCAACCTGGCTGTCATACTGACACTGTCCTTCCTTTTTAAAGGACATGCACTCCAATTCAGGAATGTCAAAGTAGGCAGCATGAGAACTGAGTCCCAGGAAGTCAAGAGATATGCCTTCTCAACAGCAAAATTTTAGGAAGCACCTGACCAGGCGGTGGTGCAGTGGATAGAGTGTCGGACTGGGATGCGGAAGACCCAGGTTCAAGACCCGAGGTTGCCAGCTTGAGCATGGGCCCACCTGGCTTGAGCAAAAAGCTCGCCAGCTTGGACCCAGGGTCCCTGGCTCCAGCAAGGGGTGGCTCGGTCTGCTGAAGGCCCGCGGTCAAGGCACATGTGAGAAAGCAATCAATGAACAACTAAGGTGTCACAACGGCAACGAGAAACTAATGATTCATGCTTCTTGTCTCTCTCCGTTCCTGTCTGTCCCTATCTATCCCTCTCTCTGACACTCTCTGTCCCTGTAAAAAAAAAAAAAATTTTTTTTTTTTTTTCAGGAAACAAAGTTACAAACGTGAAGTTATTTAGAGCCAGGAATTGGCTGAGTGAAGAATGTGGGTGCATTTTTGTAACTTTGACAAGCTGCATGTGACAACCTCAGGCCAGGAGTTTCAGGCCCAGACATCTGGGCAACCTGCCCTCTCTATCAGTGCTCACTGGGGGACTCTCAACCCTTTCCTGCCCTGCCCTCTTAGTCATCCATAGTAGCCCACCCCTGTCTGGCTTCCCAAGTCAGCAAAGTGTTGCTGGAAGCCCAATGCCTTGGGAAGCAGCAGGGACCAGCCCTGGATGCCCCATGAGCACTGGCTGGCCAAGGTCTCCGAAGGGGCTGTGGGTGTAGACGCCAGCCTGTGGAGGGGTTGCTGTGGTCATGTGGAATGTAGGGGGATGCCACATCCTTGGGACAACTTGAGGCAACTCGGAAGAGCACTCTGGAATTGGGTTTGCCAGGGATGATTATTTGGGTGCTCAAAGCAGGGTCTCTGTGCCGCCCTTTCCCACACCCATGCCTAAGAGGCACTAAGGGTGTTTCTGGCTGCACTATATATAATCCAGCCTCGAGCCTGATGTAGTTTTGAGTGCCACTGGGAGTCCTCCAGGCCAGGGGTCTCCAGCCCCAAAGAGTTGTAGGACTTTGGATTTGGCTGTAATTGGGCAGGACTGCAGGCCTCTACAGGGGCTTCATGTCTCTGGTTGTTCTGGGATGGGTTCAGGATTCCAAGAGACCTGAACAGGGCTGTGACTGGGTGTGTAGAAGGGCCAGAACAAGTGGGTTTAGAAGTCACTTCTGGGGGAGTGTGCTGGGGTTTGAGGCCGCACAAAGATCTGGGGAAGAGAAACCTGGCCAGGATGGTATCTGGGAGTGCCCAGGTCTGCAGCATTTCTGCCTGGGGTGGTTGCCCAGGAGGCACTGGCCCTATAGCCTCTGCTCACCACTTGGGCAGGGGCTTGCGGTATTGCGCTACTGCACTTTGGAGGTGTGGCCTGAGGCAAGGGCGTGTTTGGGTGATACAGTGGGTGTGGCCAGGCAAGGGGCAGGTCATCGTGGAAGCCGGTGGAGTTGCAGCAGGAAATCTGGGCTAGGCCCGGCTGGTGTGTGATCCCATCCCAGTCCCTGTCCCCACCGAGCGATTCCTGGGCCATGGACACAGCAGAGCCGGGTAGGCGGTCCGGGATACGGGATCCAAGAGGGGCATTCCCAGCCATAGACTACTTACTAAATAGAAGGGCCATGGTTGCCCCTCTCTGTCCGTAGAGCAAGGTGAGGACTTTCTCAATGGGGAGGACGCAGGGATCCTCTATTGTGGGAACCGAACCCGCAAGCCGAGAGGGGCCTGGGACACTAGTCCCTGACCCCCTCCCGCTTTGGAGTCTTCACCCCGGATGCCTGGGGGAAGAGGCCCAGGAAGGGGAAGTGGCTGCTTCTGTTTTTGATATTTGTGATGGGGGCAGGGTGTCACGACCGCTAATTGAGAACAGAGAGAGCAACAGCGCGGCAGGACCCCCACCTGGCTGGCTGCTCCATAGCCCGGGGAAGGGCAGTGCTGATCTGGGCCCCCTACAAGAGGGGGCTATTGCAGAAAAGTGAAGGTTCCACTTGTCTTTGGGGCTTTTGTGTCCCTGCCGTGCATGTTGAGTGTCATTCAATCTTTATGGCCCCCGTAGTTTCAGTCTGCTTTTGTTTCTGCCACAGCTCTGTGCCTGTCTGTTCCACGTATATTTCCATCTCTCTGGCCTGAGGTCCATGTGATTCTGTTGTCAAGCTGGCTCTCTTCCCTGGGGACATTGTAACTGCATCTGGGACATCTGTTTTGTCTCTTGGCTTCAGAGCCCGTGCATTTGTGGGTGCCCTGTTCTCTGTGTTGGGTTGTGCTTGGGTCCATCTGCCTGCCCTGGGTCAGTCACACCCACCCAAGCCGATGCTCCTCCTTTCCCACACTCCCCATAGAACTAAAACGTTGTGTCTCTCTCTCCTTTTCCTCTCTCTCCCAACCCTCCAAACAACAAGCCAATGTGCTATGGATGGAGGGAGGCTTCAGTGTGCCCATGTTGACACTCCTTCCCTTCCCAGAACTACCCCCAGCTCCTGAGAGCAGGAAGAGGTACAGTGACATCTTCCGGAGCCTGGACAACCTTGAGATCTCACTGGGGAAAGTGTGAGTCTGCGCTTGGATCACCCTCAAATCCTGCCAGAATCTCCAAAACCTCTGAATATCCCAAAATGCAACCCCCTAAATACACTGGAAATCCCCATAGTGGTTCTAGATAGAACTCCCACATATCCTTCTTGTGACCCATAATACATTTGAGATCCCTATAATCCCACTCTCTGAACCCCAAAGTTACCTGTAATCCATCAAACTCTCTCAAGTCCCATAAAAAAGCATACTGGTTCTTTCCCCAAAATTCAATCCCTTAGACCTCCCAGATACAAGAGATGTCACTGAAGTGATATCTAGGACCATCCACCAAACTGCTCCGGGATCCTCAGCACCCCTCGGAGGGACAGACTGGGTGGAGGGTGGTGTTCTTACAACCTTACCCCCCAGGACCCTTGAAATGCTGGCTGGAGACCCTGTACTTTTAGGAGACGCAGAGCCTGACAAGACCACCACAGCCACTGTGGTGAGAGGCAGAGCCAAGGGGACAGGGAGGAGGGGTCGCCCAGGAGGAGGGGCTTTAAGGAGGTGGCCCCTGCCCCGCATGCTCTTGAACCCTGTCTTTTTCCCCCTCAGACCAATGAAGCCAGCCATTGGAGTGGCCCCTCTCTGGAGGCGCCTGTACCCCTTACAGGTAGGAGGTTTTGAGGCCAGGGGATGAGGGTTAAAAAGAAGTCCTTCCCTTAACAAGTCATCGCCGACTGCCTGTCTCATGCACCTATGACACTGCAGTGCACACAGTAGAGCTGAGCTCCTGACTTCAGGGGTTGCCCAGTCTGGATGGAGAATCAGTATAAAATTGCAAGTCATTGTAAAAGGGTATTTTGGAGCCATAGGGTGTAGAATAAGGGTTACTGGTCTGCTATAAGGGCCCAGGTGAGGTCAAGGTTCCATGGGAGTTTAGAATTAAGAGGTCAGAAGTCCACCCATCTGCCCCAGGTGAGGAACTGGACTTGCGGCTCATTCGGACCAAGGGTGGTGTAGACGCAGCCCTGGACTACGCCAAGACCTGGAGCCGCTATGCCAAGGAGCTGCTGGCATGGACTGAGAAGAGAGCCAGCTTTGGTAAGGGTCCCTTCCACCCAGCCTCAGGCACTAGGCAGCAGCCACACCTAGCACAACTCAGACCCCTGCTGTCTACCCCCAGAGTTGGAGTTTGCCAAAAACATTGTGAAGATTGCTGAGGCTGGCAAGGTGTCAATCCACCAGCAGGTAACCATGACCAGATACCCCAGAGGCAAGCCCTCCATAGCCCCAGCCTGCCCTCCCCCCAGACCCTTAGCATCACCAATACCCCCACCCAGAGCCACATGCCACTGCAGTACATCTACACCCTGTTTCTGGAGCACGACCTCAGCCTGGGAGCCCTGGCCATGGAGACGGTGGCCCAGCAGAAGAAAGATTACTACCAGGTGAGGGAGCTGTGGGTCCATGTATCATTCCGTGCACAGCCACCCTGCAGGAAGGCATCCTTACCATCACTGTCATTTTGCTGATGAGGAAGCTGAGGCCCATAGATGCTGAGGAACTTACTCAAGGTTACTCAGCAGAGATTCTCACCAGGCTTCCTGTACAATTGCAAAACTGTGCTTTTGTTTGTCAGTGGGGCACAGAATGAGGCACTCAGTGTTCCCAGGAAGAGAGTCTTGGCATCTCTGGGTCAAAGCAGAAAGGATGAGGTGACCACCAAGTCTCTTTGTTGGAAGTGGGAGTAGGGGAGAACAGGTCTGGGTCAGAACACACCCTGAAAGAATGCAGACCCAGAAAGGGTTCAGAGGGTAAAAGACACACATACATGGCCTTGGGGAATGGAAGAACCAGTGGCCCTGAGGCAGCACCCTCATCCCCCATCATTGCCAGCCCCTGGCAGCCAAAAGGACTGAGATTGAGAAGTGGCGGAAGGAGTTCAAGGAGCAATGGATGAAAGAGCAGAAGCGGATGGTGAGAACCAGGGTGAGTGAGGGCAAGCCGGGGAGGAGAGGAAGGGATGCTGACCTTGCTCATGCCCTGCCCCCAGAACGAGGCAGTGCAGGCACTGCGAAGGGCCCAGCTCCAGTATGCACAGCGAAGTGGGGACCTGTGGGTACGCTCCCAGGCATCCCCAGAGGACCCAGCCTCCCAGTCCCCGCTGGGACCCAGCAAGCAGCAAGAGCGGCGGCGGCGCTCGCGAGAGGAGGCCCATGCCAAGGTGGGGACCCAGCCCCATGCTCCCCCGAGCACCTTGGCACCCCCAATCCCAGGCTGTCTCCCACATATACTCCCGGCCTTGGTTTCTCCAGGCGCAAGAGGCAGAGGTGCTGTACCAAACCTGTGTCCGTGAGGCCAATGCAAGGCAGCAGGACTTAGAGGCCACCAAGCGGCGGATTGTGTCGCACATACGCAAGCTAGTGTTACAGGGAGATGAAGTGATGAGGCGGGTGAGAGCCTCCCACACGCCCCCCGCCAGCTGAGCACCCCTCCCCCCTGCTCTTCCTAAACTGCTTCTGGAACAGCAGGACTAGCCTCCACTTCCACAGACAGCCAGTTTCCGCCCCCAAACCCTGATGGCACCTCTGCCATGGGGTCCTGCCCCCAGGATGACGCTGCCCAGCTCTGACCACCCACCACCCCAGATGACTGCCCTCATTCCTAAGCTGTCCCATTTCCAAATCCTGACTATGCTGGTGTTTCTAAGGATCAGCCCTCCCCCTCCACCCCCATTTCATGCATGGTCTCCACTGGGCAGGTGACCCTGGGACTGTTCAGGTTGCGGTGGGCACAAGCAGAGCGTGGTCCCCGCGCCTTTTCCGCCCTGGTCGAGTGCTGCACACCCTTCGAGCCCGGCCAGCGCTACCAGGAGTTCGTGCAGGCACTGCAGCCAGAGGCCCTGCCACCCCCACCACCTGCCTTCTCTTTCCAGGAGTTCATTCCTACCCTGCACAGGTGGGCCCTGAGGAGCAGAGCCAGGAAGGAGCCCCAGAGACAGTGCCAGCTGTTGGCATCATGGGGCTGAGAACTCAGGGTCAGAGAACTCAAAGCCTCAGTACTTAAATTTAGTACCCAAGGCTCTCATTGGGGAGCACGCGGGGGTTGGGGGGTTGGGGGGCGTTCCAGTCCTGAACTTTAAGGTTATTGCACTGACCATGATGCTCAGGCACATCAGGGCTTGCAGATCCAAGTACTTAGAGTTGGATCCAAGATGCAGTACCTGTGTGCTGTCACCCCTGGCCAGTGTCCTGATTCTCAGAGCCCCCAAAATCTGTCCTCTCAGCTCCCCTCTGGATACCAGAAAAAAGCTCTCTGGCCCTCCACCTCCACGGCTGGATGGGAGTGCAGCTGAGACAGGCCCATGGGAGGACACAGGCACAGGATGGCAGGGTAAGCGAAGTGAGGAGCGAGCAGGAGTGGTGCTAGGGCAAGGGGTGTCCTAACTGACCTGTCCCTTCCTAGGCACTCCAGGCCCCCCTCCGGGCAGCGATGTGGACAGCATGGGCAGTGGCAGTGAGCCTCGATCCCTGGATTCTCCCACTTCCAGCCCAGGTGGGACCAGGCCCTGGCCCTGACCCACTCCTGACCTTGGACCATCCTCCCTCCATGGCCAGGCTCTGACCTTCAATCTCTAACCTGGCCTTTGCTCTCAAATATACCTCCACTCCTGACCTATTTCTTCAGCCTCTGAACCTGTCTGACCCCCCTCCAGACCTCCAACCCTTTCCCCAAGAACACCTGAGGGTAGCTCTGAAAGGCCTGAAAACCAGGAAAGTGTCCTTAGCCTGGGAGTTCTCCATGACCCCTAAAACCCCAACCTCTGTGACCCTCTGACTCCAGGTCCTGGTACTAGGCAGCTGGTGAAGGTTTCGTCCATAGGCACTGAATCCTCAGATGACTTTGAGGAGCGAGACCCTGGTGAGGCTGGAAGCACATGGGACAGGGTGGGGTGGGAGTGGACCAGGCCCCCCTGACCTTATTTTCCCACAGACCTGGGGGATGGGCTGGAGAATGGGTCAGGAAGCCCCTTCAAGAAGTGGACATTGTCCAGCGCAGCCCAGACCCACCGGCTGCGGCGGCTGAGAGGCCCAGCCAAGTGCCGCGAGTGTGAGGCCTTCATGGTCAGCGGGACCGAATGTGAGGAGGTGTGGCCCAGGCCAGTGACCCATTGCCCTCTGCTGACCCCCAGTGACCTCCCTCAGCCCAGACACCTCCATGGCCTGATATTCCCTTGAACTTTCTGCTCCTGGAACCAGCCCTGATCTGATGATTTCCCATGATCTTCCTGTTTCCTAATGATCCTTAGAACCTTTACTTCTGCTGACCGCCAGTGACCTCCTTGACCCTGTGACCTTACCTCTAGTGCTTTCTGACCTGCCACAAACGCTGCCTTGAGACTCTGCTGATCCTCTGTGGACACAGGCGGCTCCCAGCCCGGACTCCCCTCTTTGGGGCCAACTTCCTGCAGCTTCCCAGGGACTTCCCAGAGGAGGTGCCCTTTGTAGTCACCAAGTGCACGGCTGAGATAGAACAGCGCGCCCTGGGTGTGCAGGTGCCACCTTGACCCTTGACATCTGACTTTCCTCAGCAATGGTCTGCCCCCTCCATGGCTGGATTACTACCCAGGTATTTACTTACCACCCCACCCTACAGGGCATTTATCGGATCAGCGGGTCTCGGGTCCGTGTGGAACGACTGTGCCAGGCTTTTGAGAACGGCCGAGCATTGGTGGACCTGTCTGGGAACTCCCCTCATGATGTCTCAAGTGTCCTCAAGCGATTCCTCCAGGAGGTGGGTGCTCAGGGAGCAGGGGCAGGGGCTGGGCAGGCTCAGGCTAAGGACCCTCTGCAGCCTGCCCACACCCATGTCCCTTCTGCCATTTCATCCCAGCTCACTGAGCCCATGATCCCTTTCCACTTCTACGATGCCTTCATCTCTCTGGCTAAAGCCCTGCATGCAAACCCTGGGCACAACGCTGGGACCCCCAGTCCCAGTCCTGAGGTTATTCACTTGCTGAAGAACCTCTTGGTACAGCTGCCTGACTCAAACTACAACACCCTGCGGCATCTGGTGGCTCATCTGTTCAGGTGTGCACTGTCCCTGACCTTGAAACAGACCTCTGACCTGAGGCATGGCACCATGACCCCTTCCCTATACATGTGTCTACTGACCCCTGGGATGGACCTGACACTGACTTCTGACCTTTGTGTTTTCTGAGCTCTGACCCTTAATACATGACTTCTAACTTTGGGTGCCTATTCCTGATCCCCATCATCGGGCAGGTAGTGAGCTGCTAGGTCTCAAATTATGACCACTGAGCCTGACCAGGCGGTGGCGCAGTGGATAGAGCATCGGACTGGGATGCGGAGGACCCAGGTTTGAGACCCCGAGGTCGCCAGCTTGAGTGTAGGCTCATCTGGCTTGAGCAAAAAGCTCACCAGCTTGGACCCAAGGTCGCTGGCTCCAGCAAGGGGTGGCTCGGTCTGCTGAAGACCCACGGTCAAGGCACATATGAGAAAGCAATCAATGAACAACTAAGGTGTCGCAACAAAAAACTGATGGTTGATGCTTCTCATTTCTCTCCGTTCCTGTCTGTCCCTGTCTATCCCTCTCTCTGATTCTCTGTCCCTGTAAAAAAAAATGACCACTGACCCGTGACTTGTGCAAGTAGCTACAGGTCTGGGCTTCAGGTCCTACCTGGTAAGTGATGACTATGCCCTCTGTACCCTCTTACCCTTCTCCTCACTCCATCCCCAGGGTGGCTGCACAGTTTGAGGAAAACAAGATGTCTGCCAACAATTTGGGCATTGTGTTTGGACCAACGCTGCTGCGGCCACCAGACAGTCCTGGAGCAGCCAGCACTGGCCCTGTCACCAGCCTCCTGGACTTTGGGCACCAGTCCCAGCTTGTCGAGTTCCTCATCGTGTACTACGAGCAGATCTTTGGGATGGACGAGCTCCCCCTGGCCACTGAGCCCGTGCCTCAAGAGCCCAGCCTGGCCCCTGGGCTCCTCACAACCAGCCCCCAGCCACTACCCCCATCCCTTACACCAGATCTCCTGCCCCCAACCCTGCCCTCAGACCCATGCCCAGATCCTGAGCCCCCCAGTACCCTGGAGAAGCATCCTGAGGTCATGCCCCCTGAGGTAGGAAGCTCCTGGGCCCACAAATGTGGGAAGGGGCTTCTCTCCGTTTAATCTTCTCACTCTCCTCTCTTCCTTTCTTTCCTTTTACAATTTTCTCTTTCATTCCTTCCTTATGTACCCTATGCTCATTCTAGAAGGGAAAGTGAAGAATGGATTGTGGGGGTGTGGAGGGCGGATGTTAATAATGGAGTGATGACAGGAGACGACCCTACAGAGGAACTAATGTGGGTGATCATTTATTCCTATTTATTGAACACCTACTATATGCCAAGCATTGTTCAAGGCATTACATATGCATCAGTGAGCAGAATATTCAAAGACTACAGAATAAACCAGCAATAAATAAAAAATATGATACAGATTAGTCATATAAGATGTTTATGGTGACAAATACTAGGGAGAAAAGAAAGGAAGCATCAAGTGACAGGTGATGGTGTGTAGGTGGATTTGAGCAAAGACTGGGAGCGTGTGCAGGAGAAATAAGCCAGATGGAGATCTGGAGAAGTGGGTTTCAGGCCAAGGGAATAATAGCCAATGCAAAGGCCTTGAGGTGGGATCATTCCTATTGTGTTCCAGGCACATGCTATAACCAATGAATAAGGGGAAGGTGGGCAGAAGTGAGGCCCAAGAAGGGTCTATGGGGCACCACCTACTATTATTCATGGGCACTTTGTTGGCTTCCTGTCATTCTCATCACAGCCCTGAATGATATATACCATTAGCAACAACCACTTACAGGTGAGACTCCGAGGGAGGTTTTTCTGTCACTCAGATTCTGTTATACCTGCCGTTCCTGAGCACGCGGATCCCCTCCACAGCAGCCCTGAAATGAGGAAAAGGCTGCCAGTGTGCTGTGGGACTCTTAAGAATGGAATGGCTTGGGCAGTACTCAGGACAGAGCCTGACACGTAGAAGGAACTCTATCTGCTATTAGCATTTAGTTAAAAGCAGGACAGAGAGAATATACAGGCTAAAAAGTGGGCATAAGGTTGCAGATAATAGAGCAGGAAGGAGATTCACCTCATCCTAGTGTGGAGATGGGTAAGTCACAAACTGGTTCATGACATTTATTGCTCTGCGCAGCAGGACAAGCAGTACACTGTTACGGACATCATCTCTCCCTAGTCTCCAAAACTACAAAGGAATTTGCATGTCCAGGAACAAACCCTCAGTTCAACAGTCTCAAAGAAGTGGGATTTTATTATTAGGGTCTTCATCGTGGGTTTCTCCCTACAGATCCCAGCTCCACAGAATGAGCAGAGAGAAGTGGCCAAAGACATCAAAGATGAAAGAGAGGAAGGTGAGTGTGTCGGAAAGTAACCCAGGAGTTCTGGGGCTGCCCAGGGAGCCCCAGATCAAGGGGTGCTGAGCAATGACCATCCCATTCCACAGTGTCCAGCCAAGGCCCTCAGGACTCACTTCTGGGGACACAGTCCCGTGCTTACTTCAGCCGCCAGCCAGTAAAGTATCCCCGGGGGGGCGTGAGGCCTGTCACCCACCAGTTGTCCAGCTTGGCCCTGGTAGCTTCCAAATTGTGCGAGGAGACCCCAGTCACATCAGGTTCCCAAGGAAGCTTGCGGAGGAGGGGGCCAGACGCTACTGCTGCCTCCCCCGAGGGCAGCCCCCTGCGCCGCACCGCACTGCCCAAGCATTTTGAGATCACCCAAGAAACAGCCCGGCTACTTTCCAAACTGCACAATGAGGCTATGCCCAAGGCCACCTGCTGCCCAGACTCCCAGCCTGAGGATGAGGAAGTCGAGGACCATCTCTGACCTTCCTAGCACTCTGACCAAGTGGCCCAGGACTGAGGAAATAGACCCATTTCTCCCCAGGAATTCAATGTTGGGTTTTGGAGGGTTCCTATAAGGAAAAACTACATATCCTGTGGGGAGACTAAAACCCTTTTGGGGGCAATGTACCAGGATCCCACTAGACACAAGTTACTGCCAAGCATCAGGGCCACTCCGGTTCAGAGGTCAGTCACAGTCAGTCACGGTTAATACAGGTCACAGGATCCTTGGGGTCCACCATAGTCTCTGACCCCTGGGACAGAGATACCTTTTGCTACTTTGATTGTGGCCACTTCCCCTCCTCTGCCTGCCTCCTTAGCTGACCTCAAGGGACCTACCTGCTCTTGTAGTGGGGGAGTGAAAACTTAGGACATCCTGGTGGTACCTGCTGTCTGGTGACCTCTGAATAAACTGTGTCTTTATACCCTTGAGTGTCTTTCTTTGCCAGGTGAGGGCAGCATCCTCTAGTCTCATTTTACCCATCGGGGAAACCGAGGCTCCCTTTCTTTGAACACCTACAGTCGGGCTGGCCCTGGGCACCGAGTTTAGTCATGCCGGCCGGCCCTCCCGGAGCTCTGCGTCCCGGATCCGGTCCTGCGTAATCAAATAGAACAAAGTGCAGATAACCGGGACAATGAAGCTGTGTGCTCTGAGCAGGGCCGTGGGAGCCGGGCAGGGTGCAGCGCCGCCAGGGGCGGCGGGGGCGGGATTGCGAGGAACCTGAGTGAAGCGAGACGGTCAGCCCGAGCCGAGGAGTTCCGCGGCGTAGGGGAGGCCGCGGGCGGTAGCTCCGCATTAAGGAAGACGCGGAGGGGCGCGGGTCGGGGCGGTGGGAGCTCGGTCGGATCAGGGCGTGGCTTGGAGCTCGGCGGCGGATTGGACGTGAGGGAACGGGGCTGGACCCGGGCAGGGGTGAGGACCCTGGGACCACCCGGAGCTGAGCCCGGGCGGCGTGAGGTCACAGCGGGAGTTCTCCGGCCGCGAGTGACTCAGCCGCCCGAGGCCCGAAACTGCGGGCGCGTGAGGTGTGCGGGGACGAGGTGGGGGCACCGCGCCGGAAGTGGAGAGGAGCTGTGAGGCGGAGAGGAAATGGGGGGCTGCAGTTCCGGGCGACCCTGTCTTCGCCCGGCCGCGGAAGCGGGGCTGCCACAGGAGGCGAGGGCAGGCGGGGCTGCCCCAGGTGGTGGGGGCGGGGCGCCGGAGCTGAGCCAGGACTGGGCGGTGGGGGCGGGACCCGAGACCCGACCCGGCTTCCCGCACTAAGCGCGCCCTGACTCTCTCCACTCCCCACGCGGTCGCTGGGCCATGGGTTTCCGACCCGTCCCTACCCCCCACGAGGCCGCCCTGTCTGCGGCGTGACGGGCGACCCAGGTGAGGCTGGCATGGAAGGGGGCGGTTGGGCGCGGCCCCCGGGGAGGGTGTGGCACGTGCCAGCGGGGCCCGGATGCCACCTCCTTCTCCCTTTCCCCCCCTCCTCCCTCAGTCTGGCGGCTCCGGAAGACCCACGACTGCCCTCTTTTTCGTGCAGGCCACCAGGACCCTCCGTTCCACCTGGAACGGCCTGATGCCCCGCCCGTTTAGGGAGCGCTCTTGTCCAAAGCCGGCTCGCTGCCCAACTTCTGGGGCTGTCTCATTGCCCACTTGGGTCTCCCCAGTCACCTCCACGCCCCAGCCCCAGCACTGACTGCCTGCAGGGTCCCAGCAGTAATCCCAGCCTGTGCACACATCCCCTCTAGGCTCTGCTCTCAGCAGTAACCCCGACCCCAAACTGACCGCACCCTTCCCTCCTTTCACAGTTCACACTCCTTTGTCCTGCCCTAACCAACTCCCCTCACCCTTACTGGTGGCACGTGGGCAGAGAGATTTTTGTTTTGTTTCTTTAAGTTACAAAACGAAACCAACTGGGGGGAAAAAAACAACAAATAAACCCAGACAGTTGTTTGATTTGGGAGATATCTTTGTAAAGAGTCTTATATTGTAAATAAGCAACAGCTGTTCCACTACCACCACCACCATCACCCCCCCAAGCCATGGAGCTTGCTTTTTTAGGTCATCCTGACCCCTAGTAACACCATTTTGCCTGAGGCATTTGAGTTGGAGAACTTTGGCCTTCCTCTCCTAACCCTGTTCTCTGGGTGCTTCTCCTGTCAATGTCCTTCCAACAAGTGCCGCTGGCATTGACCTTTTCCTCTGTGCTCCCAGATGGTTACCATGGGCCAGTGCTACTACAACGAGACCATCGACTTCTTCTATAATAACAGTGGCAAGGAGCTGAGCTCCCACTGGCGGCCTAAGGATGTGGTTGTGGTGGCCTTGGGGCTAACTGTCAGTGTGCTTGTGCTGCTGACCAACCTGTTAATCATCGCAGCCATCGCCTCCAATCGTCGCTTCCACCAGCCCATTTACTACCTTCTCGGCAACCTGGCCGCAGCTGACCTCTTTGCTGGTGTGGCCTACCTCTTTCTCATGTTCCACACTGGCCCACGCACGTCCCGGCTCTCACTCCAGGGTTGGTTCGTGCGACAGGGTCTACTGGACACAAGTCTGACGGCATCGGTGGCCACACTACTGGCCATCGCTGTGGAGCGGCACCGTAGTGTGCTGGCCGTGCAGCTGCACAGCCGCCTACCCCGCGGCCGTGTCCTCATGCTCATTGTGGGAGTGTGGGTAGCTGCACTGGGCCTCGGGCTGCTGCCTGCCCACTCCTGGCACTGTCTCTGTGCCCTGGACAGCTGTTCACGTATGGCCCCTCTGCTCAGCCGCTCCTACCTAGCGGTGTGGGCCCTGTCCAGCCTGTTGGTCTTCCTGCTCATGGTGGCTGTCTACACCCGCATTTTCTTCTACGTTCGTCGGCGGGTGCAGCGCATGGCGGAACATGTCAGCTGCCACCCCC
This sequence comes from Rhynchonycteris naso, assembly GCA_037038555.1. Taxonomy (NCBI): domain Eukaryota; kingdom Metazoa; phylum Chordata; class Mammalia; order Chiroptera; family Emballonuridae; genus Rhynchonycteris; species Rhynchonycteris naso. Next base: position 19,974,246 of record CM073003.1, read on the forward strand.
GCTACCACGAGACCACGCTCAGTCTGGTCAAGACTGTTGTCATCATCCTGGGTAAGTGAGACCCGGCTTCCTCCCCAATTCCTCTGGGACCTGGTGGAAGAATGTGATGGAAAGGGATGATTGGGTGAGAAAGGTTCTCCAAGGTGATATTTGAGCAGACACTTGAATGCTGGAGAAGGGAAAGGTTTCAGGCAGAGGGAACAGCGGCCCCAGGTAGGACCAGGCCAGTACCTCCAGAGAGGAAAGGAGACCAGCACAACTTCAAAAGGCACGGATAAGAGTCAGATTTTTTCCCAAATTCTATGGGAAACCCTTAAGAGTTTTTAGCAGGAGTAACATGGTCACTTTGGCTGTTGAAATGTAGGATGGTCTGGGTAAAGCAGGCAGTAAGAGGCCTTCCCATTAAAATATACCCCCTCCACACACGCAAAAACAAGGAGCAACTCTTCCCAATGATCACCTTCCCCCTGTAAAGTAAACTGTTCTATCCCACGGTGACCTTCTTTCGCCCATAGAACAGATCTCCATGTAGAAATGTCCAGGGCTCTGGCCACAGTGTGCCAGTTAGGAAAGGTGTCCCTTCTTAGGCGGACAGATCACAGAGTCCCTTTTAGCAGTTCTGTCCTACCACTCTGCCAAGGCAGCAGGACAGCCTCTCTGGCAAGGCAAACCACAGCTGTTGTCTCAGCTCTGTACATCCCTCCAGCTCTGAGCTCAGAGCTGTGGGTACCCAGTGTTCTGACAGCTGGCCTTGCTCACTTTGCGTCCATCCCACAGGGGCCTTTGTGGTCTGCTGGACACCGGGCCAGGTGGTATTACTCCTGGACGGTCTGGACTGCAAGTCTTGCAATGTTCTGGCTGTGGAGAAGTATTTCCTACTCTTGGCCGAAGCCAACTCACTGGTCAACGCTGTGGTGTACTCCTGCCGCGATGCTGAGATGCGCCGCACCTTCCGCCGCCTCCTCTGCTGTCTCTGCCTCCGCCGGTCCACCCAGGAGCCAGCCCGCTACACACCTTCCACCCGGACAGGCACCAGCACTCGCATCATGCTTCCTGAGAATGGCCACCCCCTCATGGACTCCACCCTTTAACCAACATTGGACTTCAGTGGGATGCAGCAAGTGCCCAACCGTACCCCTAAGCACTTGTGGATGTGCCTGGTTCAACACAAGCTGAGGGACAGAATTAAAGGCGGCCCCTCAGTCTAAGATGACGTGACACCACTGCCAGGCCTCCCCTGACACACAACTTTGCCTGCTCCAGGGCCTGGGGGTATGTGGTCATCTCTAGGTGCTCAGGAGAGAGTCAGATGGGGTATAGGAATCTAGCTCTTCAATCATCTCAGGTTGTGGGATTTTTAACAGACATTTTTCTGTTTTTACTGCTCATTCCTGATAAACTCAATGGATGGATTGCTTCCTTTGTCTGTGGTGGTATATGTTAAAGGTAGGCAGGATGAGAGGACTCTTTCAAGCCATGCTGCCCAAAATAACAAGGACAGATAATGGATGTCATCTGCCTGAGGCTGATTCTTCGTGGGCACAGCCTGAGCAAGAGCTGGGAAAGGTTTGTGGCCTTGTGAGGCCTCCGGAGCTTGCCTGTCCCTGTTAGACTTGAGGGTGTCCAAGAGGAGGGCATATTAAGGAGTAAACCTTTATTTCTCTTCTGAGGTCTCCAAAACAGTTTCTGTCATCAGTTCAGTCTGTTACTGTGTCCCAGAATTGTCCACCTCAGCTTTAGCCTGGCAAGGATCCTTCAACAAGGCATCTCTTCCACCCTGTTCTCATTCCCCTTCAGGCTCTGGCTGGCTGTTACTCCATCTTTCTTGGAGTCTCGCGTCTGTTCCCTCTTGTCCATCTTCTCCGTTTGTTCCCCTGCCTCCATCTCGTCAGTTGCCTGTCTTTGTCTTCTGGAGCCCAGAATAGCTCATGGCCCGTGAATGCTCTCTCCCACTTGCCCTTTGTCCTGGTCCAGGTGAACAGTCAGGTGTGTCTATCCCATTGCGCACTGTGCACCTGCAGGCTAAGGATAGAGGGGTCCATGGAGCAGAGTGCAAGATTTGAATGTTGCCATTTCTCAAGCTCTTCTAATGTTGCTTGGCACACTGATAAGCACTTTAGGTGCATTATTTAATCACCACCTGCAAGTATTACACTTATTTTCATGTGAGGACAGTGGCTCTAAGAGGTTGAGATCTGGCCCATGATTACACAGCTTTGAAAGGGCACAGAGGTGCATCCTGAGGAAAGGCCTTCAAATTCCCACAAAGTGTGAAATTGGTCACAAGTTCAGCCTGGCTTTTCCCACCTCACTCTACAGCCCCCAAAGGCCTCAGATATGCCAAAGCCCCGAGAATGAACCCCCATCTCAGATGCTCATACAGGCACCCTGCTAGGCGTGACGTAGACCAAGATCTGGATTCTCTGCTCACACCTAAGGAGGAGCTATGGTTATGTCCCTACTTCAGGTTCACACAGAATAACGGCTGAATTTGAAACCAGGCCTCCCATCAGAGACCCAGTTCTGTTTTTGGTTTTTTGTTTGTTTGTATTTGTGACAGAGACAGAGAGAGGGACATACAGGAAGGGAAAGAGATGAGAAGCATCAATTCTTCATTGTGGCTTCTTAGTCTCCTCCTTAGTTGTTCATTGATTGATTTCTCATGTGTGCCTTGAGGGGGTGGAGCCTACAGCAGAGCAAGTGACCTTGGGCTCATGCCAGCAAACTTTGGCTTCAAGCCAGTGACCTTTGGGCTCAAGCCAGCAACGATGGGGTCATCCCGCGCTCAAACAGGCAAACTTGGGGTTTCGAACCTGGGTCCTCTGTGTCCCAGTCCCATGCTTTATCCACTGTGCCACCACCTGGTCAGGCAGAGGCCCAGTTCTTAAGCTACTAATGGACACATTTCCAAAGAACCAAAAACATCTAGGCCCTTCTACATTAAATGAGGCTGGGCTTCCCTTTGGGAAAACCCCTGACCTAAGGCAGTTTTATGAGGAGGCAAGAATGAACTGGGGCCCTGGCTAGGTCTCAGTTGGTTAGAGCATTGTCCCAATATACCAATGTTGCAGATTTGATCCCCAGTCAGGGCACATACAAGAATTAACCAATGAATGCATAAATAAGTGGAACAACAAATCAATGTTTCTCCCTACCTCTCTCTAAAATCAACATTTTCTTTATTAAACAAACCCGGGTGCTGCTGGGTGCTGCGTACATTTCCAGGGCCCAAGGTGAGTAGCATGGTTCCTAGGGGTGGGGCCCTGAGTCTCCAAAGGTGATGCTCTAAGCCAGGGGGTCCCCAAACTGCGGCCCCCTGAGGCCATTTATCCAGCCCCCACTGCACTTCTGGAAGGGGCACCTCTTTCATTGGTGGTCAGTGAGATGAGCACAGGATGCATCCGCACCCATAGTTCCCATTGAAATACTGGTCAGTTTGTTGATTTAAATTTACTTGTTCTTTATTTTAAGTATTGTATTTGTTCCCATTTTGTCTTTTTTACTTTAAAATAAGATATGTGCAGTGTGCATAGGGATTTGTTCATAGTTTTTTTTTATAGTCCGGCCCTCCAGCGGTCTGAGGGACAGTGAACTGGACCCCTGTGTAAAAAGTTTGGGGTCCCCTGCTCTAAGCCAATAGCTTCTACCATGTGCCTGGGCACGTGCTTGTGAAAGATGCAGTTCTTGCTTCCATGGAGCTCTGGGCTTGCTGGACACACATGTCACTTGGGGGGCCGAGGCAGCCAATCAATTCCTATGACCTCCAGAAGACAGCTGTGTTTCACTTGCTCTGAGCTGGCTGCTCTTGCGGCAGCCTTCTCCAGGTTCCAACTCACGCTGCTTAAGTCTCCCTTGGGATTTTGTCTCACCAGTTTTTCCCTCTCCTGTAGGTCTGTTCTCTACCAGGTGACCAGTTTTGTCTCTGCTGATGTTTGAAGCTTTCAAACACCTACCCCCCACTCTATTCTCCAAAGGACACCAAAGTTACCCACTGTTTTCACGCCTCCTGTGCAAGTAATGTGTGGCAGCTGACCTTCTAATACAGGGCATTTGCTCTATGGCGCCCACGTGTTCTAGTACTTCCTGTTATTGGAGCCAAGTGTCAGCTCTCTTCAGAAAGCTTTCAAGGTTGTTCTTACACTGGCCCACATCACTCATTTCCATTATCTGCTGTCTCTTTCAGAGTCCCCAGTCAAATCACACCAAATGGTTATTGCATTTCCTTTCCAGCAGCAATGGGGAGGAATCCTGCCCTGAAGGGTTGGCAGCCAGGCTGAGGACCTTTTATGAGCCTGCATCAGGAGTCTGCTCTCAGAGCAGAAAGACTTCAGGAGGTCCCATAAAGTTGGATAAGTAATTCTTGTCCAGTCTTTACTTTTCTCTCACGTGAGGAGCTGTTTTGGGGTACACCACAGGGTAGGTCTTTGGAACCGTTTTCTCATTAACCATGTGACAGCATTTTCTAGACCTGGAATGCTGCAGAGCAAGAGAGAATAAATAAGAGAGATCATGCTCAGACATGGAAAGGTGAATAGAACTGACTTCTACCGCTGACAAAAGCACTTAGACATCATCCTCCCAGCCACCATCACCACACACTTGTGACCCTCATGGAAAGCCATGAGGCAGGGAGCTCTAGTGACCACCTGATGGGGCTGACGGGAGCATTAGGGGATTGAGCAGGGGTCTGGGTCTGAAGCTTCTGGAGAAGATGGTGAGGGGTGGGAGGGAGGTGTTGATGGAGCTTTGAGAACCAAGGAAGATTGAGAAGAAATGGATGGCTGAGAGGAAGAGTGGTCTGCTCTGACAAGTGGAGCCTCAGGAAACATGCTGGTACCTAAGGAGTGGGGACTCAGAGGGAGAGTAAGAAGCCGCTCTGCGGGGGCTCGGGAGGTAGAGACAAGAAAGGCGGTGGTGTGGGTAGGGGCTGATTAACGGGGCGGAGCCGGCGTCGCCCACTCGTACTAGAGGAGAATGGGGCTGGGAAGTGCCGTTGCCTCGACAACCGCTAGCGTATCCTGGCCCGGGAGCATAGCTGTTAGGGGCGTGTCCGTGGGGGTCGCGCGAGGCGGGAGTGGCGGCGGTTGGCTGCGAACCCCGCGTGAGTGCTCTGAGTCGCAGGGGCTGCAGCCGGGGTGGGTCTCGGGCGACATCCTGTAGCAGCTCCTGGCTGTCACGGACCAGAGCCTGGAGTGGAGGAGGGGCAGGCCGGAGGGCTAGAGTGTGAAACCGAGGCGGGGCCGGGGCGGCGGCGGGGGTGCGTCTTCCAGCGGGAGGGGCGCTGTGGAGGACGACGGGGGGAGGGGGGGTTATGGGCTTAAAATGGGATGGATTGAAAGACTTGTGGGGCTCACGGTGGGGTGGTGGGTTTTAGGAGTTTGTCCTGGGGCGAGAGGGATGGATTTAAGCGGCTAGTTCGTGGATAGGAAGGTTTATGGTGAAAGGTGGTTTCAGGGTTCTGGAATTGTAAGGGGGTAAGAGGAGTGTGGGGGATTCATGAAGTAGGAAGCTCTGAGGGCAAGTTAATGGAGTGTTGTGGGGAATGGGACTTGGGAATGAAGAGATCGCACCCCCCCCCCATTTTTAAATTAATTTGCCTTTTTTTTTTCTTTTCCCAAGTGAGAGAAGGGGAGATAGAGAGACAGACTCCCGCATGCACAATTCCCGTCTGGGGCCGATACTCTGCCCATATGGGGCCATGCTTGATATTCAGCTATTTTTAGCGCCTGAGGGGGAGGCTCCATGGAACCATACTCAATGCCCCTGGGCTGATGCTCTGGAACCAATGGAGCCAGGGCTGCGGAAGGAGAAGGGGGGGAGGAGTTAGGAAACTGCCTAGGGCTGCAGGAGGGTTGGATCTCTTTTTCTGTGTGCGTGCCCTGACCAGAATGGAACCCGGAACATCCACATACAGGCTGATGATACTCTACCACTGAGCCAACCAGCCAGGGCCTTGGCAAATATTTATTAGATATTATGCAGAGCACTGAGCTGGCTGCTGGCAAAGTTCCAGTTCTCAAGCTCATGGTTTGAGGGAGAACATAAGTGCAAAAAACTTAGTATAAATTGTGAGAAAAGCTGTAAGGGAAGGGGCAGCATGCTGTGGGAAGCCAGGTGGAGAGGGCACAGCACCTTCAGAGGCCCTGAGGTGGGAAAAGCCGGAAGAAAGCAGAGCCAGGAACTGAAAGTCCCCAGTTGAGTTTGGAGGGAGGTTGTAACAGACCGTACTCGGCCCACAAATCTCAGAGAGAGTGGGGTTTATTTCAGTTGCAATAGGAAAGTCACAGCGGTTAGAAGACCACTGTCCTTATCTTCACCCGCCCCTTTCCACCAGCCAGGAGGATTGGTAAAGCCGCCTTCACAAGATAGCCCGTGTGTTTGGGTTCTGTCCAAATTATTAGAAAATGGAAAAGGATTGAAGTCCTTTTGGAGGATGAGGTCTTGTTACATGAGAGCCTTTTGGGGGGAGAAGGATGAGACCAGGGTCTCACCAGACCCTGGTGGACTGTGTAGTCAGTCACAGAAGCTTCCTAGTGAAGAGGGGTTATAAAGCCAGTTGAACGGTAGCGCTAGGCAGTCTCCTAACAATATCTGGAAAGTTGGGAGTGTCACCAGCCACCACTCCCAGCAGCACCACCATCATGTTTACTCCACTTTTTGAAGCATTGTGCTAGATGCTGGAGAAACAAAGATAGCTAAGATGTTCTCTGCCATCTTGGAGTTCACTGAAAAGTACGGTGTGTAAGAGACTGATTTACAAATAGTCATATCAGAAATATGCTGAGTAGAAATAATTCCTGGCACAAAAGAGCTGGGCTGGGAGAGGGTTCCTCTGTGGGTTGCCCTATTTGCTAGACTAGTATGAGACCGGGGGCTTTGTTGTACTTTCCTTTGTATTCCCAGGCCCTGGCACCTAACATTCATAAACTTTTGTGGCACTTAGATTCTGGAAGGATTAGCAGGAGCTGGGGGAGAAGGAAAACGGGTTCTTCACACCCAGAACCGCAGAAGCAGTGCTCTGCTTATTGGTAGAGCTACCGGTGTTCCTTCTGTTTCTAGGTGGAGAGTTGCTTAAGGAGTGAGCTCTGCCCAGCTGTGGCCTTAGGAATCTGTCATCCCAGCACAGCCCCTAAGCTGCTGCTCTTTTCTTCTTTTTAAAATTTTTATTTATTGATTTGGAAGAGAGAAAGAGAAATAAACATCAATTTGTTGTTCTACTTATTCATGCATTCATTGGTTGACTCTTTTTTTTTTTTTTTTATAGGGACAGAGAGAGGGTTAGACAGGAACGGAGAGAGGTAAGAAGCATCAATCATTAGTTTTTCGTTGCTGTCGCAACACCTTAGTTGTTCATTGTTTGCTTTCTCACATGTGCCTTGACCGCGGGCCTTCAGCAGACTGAGCAACCCCTTGCTGGAGCCAGAGACCTTGGGTCCAAGCTGATGAGCTTTTGCTCAAGCCAGATGGGCCCGCACTCAAGCTGGCGAGCTCGGGGTCTCAAACCTGGGTCCTCTGCATCCCAGTCCGACGCTCTATCCACTGCGCCACTGCCTGGTCAGGCTGGTTGACTCTTGTACGTGCCCTGACTGGGATCAAATCCACAACCTTGGTGTAGCAGGACAATGCTTTAACCAACTGAGCTACCCAGCCTGGTAAAAAAAAAAAAAAACTGGCTAGTTTTTTTTTTCTTGTAGCCACCTGTTGAAACTCCCCTAGATAGGCTTTAGAATAAATGCAGTCAGTTACCTCTTCTTGCTCTTCTTGAAGACAGCTCTCTTTCTTTGAAGGCTAAGAAAAAAAATATTGGGGTGTTATATGTACTTGACAACATGGCTGTTAAATATCTGGCTCCTGGTTTCTTTCTGCAGAAAAAAAGACTACTGGGCTTTTATTTTGAGACTTAGAAGCTTAGGCCCTAAATGTCACCCAGAAGTCAGACCTCAGGTGGGCCACTTACTCCACTCAGGAGAAAACAGCTTGAGTAAGTCTATTTTATTTTTCCATTGATGAGAATAGGGGGTGAGGGAGGAAGAGAGAGAAGCATCAACTCGTTGTTTCACTTAATTCCATTTAGTTTTGTACTCATTGATTGCTTTTCATACATGCCCTGGCTGGAGTTGAACCTGCAACCTCTGACACACTGGGTTGACATTTTAACGACTGAGTCACCCAGCCAGGGCCTTGAGTGAGTCTTTTCTTCGTAATAAACTCTGCAGCCTGGACAGCTGACTGGATGAGTAAGGCTTTGCACATCTTTCTGACCTCCCTTTTCACAGTGTGCCTACTGACCCTTTCATAGTCTCTAGAATCAGTTTAGCTCAACTGGCTAGCAAGAAAGAATTTTTCATCTCAGCTGTGAGGCCCTCTCAACCTCTTTTTTCACCATGTTACCAGAAAAGGGACCTTACCCTGAGCAGGCCTGACTAGGCAGGTGTGGGTTCTTGACTTTGTGCAGGAAAAATTTTACAACACAGGTCCAGGTGATTTGGGAGGTACTTTTATTAAAGCTGGGGACAGGGAAACAGGGAAGGGCCTAGAATAGAAGAAGCAACAGGAGAGAGACTAGGTGGGCTACTTTGACTCTCTGGAAACCATATAGGAAGAAAGAAGCCCACACTGGGAAATCAGAGAAAAGGGAGCCTTGGAGACAGGGTCAGGGGTTAGCTCGGGATGAGCTTCTGATGCCCACTGCTCTCTTGGTTGCAAGTCTCATGGGGACCCTTAGAGTTTAGGAGATGCATGCCTGTAGGGGAGGAAAAGGTGTGAGGGAAAGGTGCCCACTCAGTTTTCTGTTTTGAGAGTTTTTAAACATTAGGAGTTTGGAGGAGACTTAGGGTAGATCTCAGTAGAGTATTCATCAGCTTTTCCAGGTGTGCCCTTTCAGGGTCATGATCTCTACTGGTTGGTCAGATCCAGGCCAGGGGCTCATTAGCCACCACAGCTGGTCCTGGCACACCCACCTGGCTTTGCTGCTTTTCTGGGCCTGGAGCTGAAATACAACTGAGGCCTAGATGTCATCTCTAGGGAGGTGACCTTCAGTATCTGGCTGTAAATTGCTTCGCCAGTTTATTCAACTCTCTGTCTCAATTTCTTCGTTCTACTTGCCAAGGAATTTTTCTAGCCTCTCACTATCCTACTTCAACCATAGTGTATTTAAAGCACACCTGCTCTCCTTAAACCTAGATTCTTTTCTTTCTTTTAAGATCTTATTTAGTGATTTTAGAGAGAGGAGAGAGATAGAAGGGGGAAGAGCGGGAAGCATCGATTCATAGTGGTTGCTTCTCTTGACCAGGCAAGCCTGGGGTTTTGAACCGGCAACCTCAGCATTCCAGGTCAGTGCTTTATCCACTGCGCCACCACAGGTCAGGCTAAACCTAGATTCTTACTTAAATCTTTCTGCAGTATTAAGAAGGCAGCTCCACGAGCTTGTGCCTAATTTATGTTGTCATTACAGCTAAGTAGTCTCAGGATAGTGAACTGTGTTTTCTTCTTCCTTCTGATTATACAGATAATGGAGGGACACTGGGAACTTTGGGATGCACCATCTCAGTTTAGATTCAGCCCAAGTCAGCTAGAGGCTTTGTGTGTGAGGGCTGATCAGTCTCCTTGAATAATCTTCTGACCTTCTGAGGCTGTCGCCTGAGCTCTCCCTGGAGAAGGGATAGTTCCACCTCTTCTGATTTGAAACTTTCATTAATCATGTTCTCATACATTTCTTATATAGGACCAGTAAGGCAGAAATTTTTATCTCATTTTCCAAGGATTATCTGAATATTTTGCTATAGCGTGCATAGCCACATATATATATATGTGTGTGTGTGTGTATATATATATATATATATGCACATATATATATACATATATATATATATATAAATAAAACAGGGCCCTTGGCCAATGTTAGAATCATGCGTGCTTTTGAAAATCTGTCTCTGGACCCTCCCCCACTCCCTCATTAACCTGCCCTTTTACCACACCCTTGGGGATCCTCAAGCTTCAGGCGTCCTGAAGCCTGGGCTCCATTTTTTTGTCTATAATGTGATTCCTAAGAAGTCAGTATGAAAACTCTAGAGCTAGGAATGGCTGAGGGGTGCGATAAAAAAAAAGGAAGCAGAGTGGTCAGCAGTGTCATCCTGAAGACCCAGGCTCCATTCCTGAGGCTCTGGTGGAAGCTGCTGAAGAGGACTGCCCTTCTTCACGTTGTTCTGCATGTAGGATGGGCAGATTTGGCTGTAACTGTTCCGCCTTGACCCTTTGCTCACAGGTGCATGCAGATACGCTGGAGGATTGCACGGTCCAGTGTGGTAGCCACTCACCACGTGTCTTTTTGAATTAAAATGAAATAAATTAAGCACCCAGTTTCTCAATTGCATAGTTACATTTCAGGTGCTCAATAGCCATGTGTGGGTAGTAGCTATCATATTACCTCAGATAGAGAAGAGCATTTTCATCATTGCCGAAAGTTCTCCTGGACATCGGTGTTCTAGAACAGTACTGCTTAGGCACCACATGCAGCAGAACTGTGGGAGTCTTATTGCATTGCAAATTGTGATATAGTAGTTTTTTGGGGAGATAGGGGACAAGAGTCTACATTCCTAACAAAGCTCCAGCCGAGCCAGTGACCCCTCGCTCAAGCCTGGGACCTTGGTGAGCCCGTGTTCGAGCCAGCAACATCAGGGTTTAGAACCTGGCTCCTCAGCATTCCAGGCCGACACTCTATCCACTGCGCCACCACCTGATCAGGCCTCTCTGAACTTTTTAAATGTGATTTTTACACATATGACTTCTTAAGTATTTTCCTGAAGGGCAAAAGTAATGCACCTTGGAGGAGGGAGAAGGGCAAGGGATAAGTTTGGGCTTGCCCGGGGAGGAGAGCCAGCTGAGTCCTTGGCTTGAGGGTTTTAAAGGCTGGGAGGATCTCAGTAGAATATTGATCAGCTTTATGCTGATGTGCCAAAATGAAAATTATTTCTGTCCTCATTTGCATGGCATTCTTAATTCATTCAGTATCTCAGCAGATTGACTTTGCTTGAAATACAGATTAAATTCTAATAATTATTAAAGGGAAGTGATGTAACTTTGAATATCCTTAGGACCTACCCAAATGGCAAGGCATAAACTACCCACCGAACAGGGTACCCCTTGTTTCAGTAGCTCCGGAATACTAAATAAAGGGACACAGACCTTCAGAAGTACGCACGTTAATGCATGTCAGCCTTGGCTTTCAGCACACCCATTCAAAGAATTCAAGGGGTCAGAGGAGGAATGTATGGCTTGGAATTTCCCAAAGCTAGACAGCATCAGCATGAGAGACTTAGTTCACCAGAAAAGCGAATTTCCAAGTCAGAATGTTTTTTTATCATTCTCAAAGAGCTTCGTTAGGTGTGTGGACTCAGTACCTGCAGTCTGTGTTCTTAGCCTGCTTATATAGCTTTCAGTAACATCCTTATCTCGGCTTGGTGTAGTGCCAAAGCTTACCATCTTTGGTGTACTTGAAGTTGAATTTTGTGGTTTTGAAACGATTTCTGGAAGCTGTCTAAAATCTAGGATCTCAGTAAAATCCCTTTTGAAGTGATTTTATTAATAAGTAAAGAAATGTGCAGAACGTTTCATAAAAGTTTCACAAGTGAGCAGGTACAGCTCGTTCATTGAAGTGACAGTTGCTGAGTGCCTGAGTCTGAATACACACCTCCCAATAACCCTAGGAAGTGGGCAGTTTTTCATGAGTCTCTAGATGAGGAACTGGTCCTGAGTGAGGAAGAACTTGCCTGAGGTCAGACAATTAGGGGGTGGTTGGCAGGAGATTTGCCTTTATTCTCTTAAACTGGTGCTGCCCTGCAGAGGGCCTCCTCCCAGAGCTCCTCCATGCTCACTAGAATATGACATCACTTCCTGCTTCAGGTACTTGAAGAGATCAGACTGTTGGGCTAAGGTTTTAGGGAGTAGAGAGGGTGAGGAATTAGCTAGGGCAAGGGAGGCCACCTGTCAACAAGATGAGAGCTTGTGGAGCATGAACAACGGGGCCCTAGAATCCAGCAGAAGTCAGGCTGGGGCACAGGAGCATGCCCCAAGGAGATGACCATGATCTAAACATGAGCCTTTTTGTTCAGCAGAGAAAGTAGGCGCAACATTCTAGGCTGGGGGCACACACATGTGCAGGGAACGCTCAGCAGGAAAGCATGTAGTGTGTAGTTCCATCTGTCATGAGAAGAGGACATGGCCTTCGAGGGGGACTTGGGTAGGGTGACGGCCTGCTTTAGCTGCTGTTCAGTCAAACGTGGCCTTGAACTCCTTGCTATCCAAGAAGTGAGCCTGGAGTTCTGTTCCTTGTTTCTTCTCTAAGTACTCTGATCTTTCTAAGACATTTGTCTTGGATCAGAAGAAATAGTCATCACATCTGTTTCTCTGACCACCACTGAAAGATTTTGTGCACTTTTAATATGCTGAGAGTGTGATTAGAATTGTGTCCTCTTTTTTTTTTTTTTTTTTCTTTGAGAGAGAGAGAGAGAGACAAGAACATCAAGCTATTCCTGTGTGTGCCCTGATTGGGGATCAAAGAACACTGTAACCCAGTGGTGGTCAACCTGGTCCCTACCACCCCCTAGTGGGCGTTCCAGCTTTCATGGTAGGTGGTAGCAGAGCAATCAAAGTGTAAATAAAAAGATAGATTTAACTATAGTGAGTTGTTTTATAAAGATTTATTCTGCCACCTGACCAGACGGTGGCACAGTGGATAGAGCATCGGACTGGGATGCAGAAGACCCAGGTTCGAGACCCCAAGGTCACCAGCTTGAGCGCAGGGCCCATCTGGCTTAAGCAAAAGCTCGCCAGCTTGGACCCAAGGTCGCTGGCTCCAGCAAGGGGTGGCTCGGTCTGCTGAAGGCCCGCGGTCAAGGCACATGTGAGAAAGCAATCAATGAAAAACTAAGGTGTCGTAACGGCAATGAAAAACTAATGATTGATGCTTCTCACCTCTCTCCATCCTTGTCTGTCTGTCCCTATCTATCCTTCTCTCTGACTCTCTCTCTGTCCCTGTAAAAAAAAAAAAAAAAAAGATTTATTCTGCCAAACTTAGTGAAAATTCGACATAAAGTACTTGGTAAGTAATTATTATTATATGCTTTAACTTGCTATAACTCTGCTTTATAAATTTTATAAAGTAAAGTTACTTCCCTACTTTATAAATCACCATTACTGTGGAACTGGTGGGTGGTTAGAAAATTTTACTACTATAGTGACACAAAAGTGGGCAGTAGGTATAAAAAGGTTGACTGCCCCTGCTAGCCTCTGTGCTCTTGGACAGTGCTCCAACCAACCGAGCCATCCAGTGAGGGCTTAATTTTTATTGATTTTTAGAGCGACAGAGAGAAGGGAGGGGAAGAAAAGCATTTGTTGTTCCACTCAATCATGCATTTTTTGGTTGCTTCCCATGTGTGCCCTAACCAGGATCGAACCCACAACCTTATTGTTTTGGGATAACGCTCTTAACCAACTGAGCTAATTGACCAGGGCCAGACTTGGGTCCAACCTGAGTTAATCTCTCCATCTCAGAATCCTTAACCTTAATCACATCAGCAGTGTTTTCCCTTGTAAGGTAATGTGTCATGGTTCTGAGGATGGCACGCAGACATCTTTGGAGGCCATTCTTCTGCCAACCACAGTTTCCATCACAGACAAACAAAAGGCAGAGTCGGCCCCACTGCCTAATGTCACCACTTGGCTCTCTCACTCACCTCTCACCCTACAGCATCCTGGTTTCTTAAAAAGGCAAGTGTGTTCTCACTCAGGGCCTTGGCACTGGCTCTTTCCTCTGCCTAAATTATTACCTTTCTTCAGCCCTTTTCCTGCCTGACTTCTCCTTGTCATTCCCATCTTGACTTCGGTCACCTCAGAGATCTATAAATTCCAATAAACCTCTAGTCATCACTCTACTGAACGTTGACACAAAGTACCTGCCATAGCTGATGGTGTTTTTGTTTGTGTATTTGCTGTCTCATTCTCTCCACCCTAATTGCCACTGAGTAGGGACGTTGTCTGCGTGTGTCTCTGTGATACTAGAATGGTGCTAAGTAGGCACCTACTAAGGTAGCATAACATGACTGGAATAGGATGGCTGAGCTTTCCCCTTATCCACCAGAATGCCACTACAGGACAGTAGTGTGAGCACAACGTTCAAATCCCTGGACCTTGGAATTTTATAGTTAATTGGTGAGTTAATGTGTTATATGTATTGTTTAGAATTCTACATATAAAGAAATGTTTTGAATATTTGTATACAGTATTGCTCTATTTACACTTTGTACAAATTGAATTCATATGAAATGCTATGGTATTGTATTTTCGTAAGGGATTTTCAAGAGAACTGGGTGACTCAGTATGGAGGATATTTACTCTGGTGGACAGGATGACACTCTCACACTCCTCTGTCACATCTCTTTCAGAAAGCATGCTCTTCATTGCCATCGGATGAAGCCTGCTCTCTTCGGTGTGCTCTGTGAAATCAAGGAAAAGACAGGCCATTGAGAGGACACTTTCTGTGTGGACTCAGGACCGCCACAAGCACACGCCTCTGGTCCTGCCTGGGCCCAGGTGTGCCGAGGGCCGTCTTGCCCAGCGCATCTTCTCTGGCAGCTGCTGGCTCACTTCTGTCCTGTCAGAGCCCTCCTTTCTGATATGTCACATCATCTATTTTGCAGTTAAGAGCTGGAGCAGTTGTTGCCAACGAACCGCTGCGTTTGTCTTAAGCAAGATCTAAGAGGTGCTATGGCATTCGCTTGTTCAGGAAAAGGGAAGGATGATAGAAAAGTAAATTTTCTTTTGTTTGTCTGTTTTCAGCATCTGAAGTAATCCTCATGGAAGGTTTTTACCACAGCAAATCCTTTATTTTAAAAAAAACCTTTATTTTGAATTCGTCTTAGATTTGCAGGAGAGTTGAAAAAAATGTAGTACAAAGAGTTCTTCTACACTCTTCTCCCAGCTTCCTGCCTAAGGTTCACACCTTCAGATCATAGCGCAGTGATGAAAACTGGGAGATCAATCTTGCTACAGTGCTCCCTCGCTGAGCAGCAGGCCCTCCTCGGACTTCTGGGGTTTTGCCCTAATACTCCTGGTCCAGATTCCCACGTGGCACTTAGTCCTCATGTTTCCTTTGTCTCCTCCGATCTGTTGCGCTTCCTCAGCTTGGATGGTTCCTCGGTCTTTCCTCTTCACCCACAACCCACACGCTTTTGCTGAGAACTGCTCCTTGTTTGGTGTGCCCCTCCGACTGGTGTCTGCACTGTTTCCTCTTGAGGAGACTGCGGCAGCTTGTCTTTGGTGATGACCCCACAGAAGCAGTGTTGTGTTCTGTTCAGAACATCGTCAGAGGTATGTGCTGTCAGTATTTCCTGTTACTAGTGGTGCTGACCTGGATCACTTGGGCAAGGTTAATAACAATTTGGAGATAGTTGACAAGAGAGGCCACCAAATAAGATCAAGATATTGAAACCAAAGATCATCAGCAAAAAAAAAAAAAAGAGCCTGACCAGGCGGTGGCGCAGTGGATAGAGCATCAGACTGGGATGCGGAAGACCCAGGTTCGAGACCCCGAGCTCGCCAGCTTGAGCGTGGGCCCATCTGGCTTGAGCAAAAAGCTCGCCAGCTTGGACCCAAGGTCACTGGCCCCAGCAAGGGGTGGCTTGGTCTGCTGAAGGCCCGTGGTCAAGGCATGTGTGAGAAAGCAATCAACGAATAACTATAGTGTCGCAACAGCAACGAAAACTAATGATTGATGCTTCTCACCTCTCTCCGTTCCTATCTGTCTATCCCTCTCTCTGACTCTCTCTGTCCCTGTAAAAAAAAAAAAAAAAAAAAAGATCATTGGCCCTGGCCAGTTGACTCAGTGGTGGGGCATCAGCCCTGCATGTAATGTCCCAGGTTCGATTCCTGGTCAGGGCACACAGGAGAAGCAGCCACGTGCTTTCTCCACCACTCCTCCTCACCTTCTCCCTTCTTTCTATCTCTCTCTTCCTCTCCTACAGCCATGGCTTGATGGGAGCAAGTTGGCCCCTGGTGCTGAGGATGGATCCAATGCTTGTCGGGTGGATCTCGGTTGGGGGCATGCAGGAGTCTATCTCTGCCTCCCCTCCTCTCACTGAATAGAAAAGAAGAAGAAGTGGCACACACAGCTTAATGATGAACAGTTTTATACCAAATGAAAGCAATGTATGGGAAAATAATTTTTTTTATAATGAAATCACTTTATTTATTTATTCATTTTAGAGGAAAGGGAAGGAGGGAGGGAGAGAGAGAGAGAGGGAGAGAGAGAGAGAGAAGGGGGGAGGAGCAGGAAGCTTCAACTCCCACATGTGCCTTGACCGGGCAAGCCCAGGGTTTTGAACCAGCAACCTCAGCATTCCAGGTCGACGCTTTATTCACTGCGCCACCACAGGTCAGGCTGGGAAAATAATTTTGAATTATTTTCCCAGCCTGACCCCTAGTGTGAGGTAGGCATGGCAACTATTAAATTACTTCACTCTGAGGTGATTTTTATCGGGAAATAGAAAGAACTGTCACTGTTTTCTGTGATCATTGATCTTTAGTGTTGAAACTGTATAGGTCACACACATGATTATCACCCATGGTTTGTGCCTTAGTAAGAAAAGTTAGGAAAGCTCATTGTTGTCTTGGTTACTGATTAAGTAAGCACCCTCTCCTTCCCTCCATCCCAGCCCAACTGAGGGCTGCAGGGGGTATGTTTTCACTTACTTGGTTGGAAAGTTGTTGATTAAAGGGACAATGAGGGCCTCCTAGTCTCTGGTGCTCAGCGGTGGTTTAGAGCTCTTCCTAGTTAGTTGGGGGTCCTGGAGTGGCTTCACCCCCAGGGAGCCACGCCTTTATACCATGAGTAGAGAAAAATAAACACAACGTGGGGTCATGTTCCTGTCTTAGTCTGCTCAAGCTGCCACAGCAAAACACTACAAATTGGGTGGCTCAGACAGCAGACATTATTTCTCACTGTGGAGACGTGAGTCCAGGATCAAGGAGGTGTGGATGAGGAATAGGTATCTCTTCTTAGAAGGTCACAGTCCTGTCATTCAGGGACCCAATCTTATGACCTTAGTTGACCTTTTTTTTATTGTGTCAAAGGCTGACTTGCGATATATTGCAGCGAGGGAGATGCTCTGCTACCTACAGAGCTCCAGTCATTTGACCTTAATCACCTCCTCATGGTCCTGTCTCCGTATGTAGCCACATTGAGAGTTGGGGCTTCCACATGTGCGTTTGAGGGGGACACAAGTCAGTCCATAGCAATTCCATGTTGTTTCTTACAGAAAACAATGTATTGATATTCACAATTTTATTTTACTTCATTGTTTGGTTTGTCACCCGCAATAGATTGGGAGCAGAAGGAAATCTGGCAGTTTGGGGTCAGTGCCTTTGAGTTCCCACCTCCTCTTCTGAGTGTCTGCAACAGATGGTGGCCTGAGCTGGTCCTCAAGGCCTCCTGCCCGCCAGTCAAGGCCCTGGGGGAGGGGGCTGAGCACATCAGAGATGCTCTGGAACAGTCCACAGGAAATGAACATGTTGTGAGTGAAGGTAACAAATGTCTAATGCCCACAATTAGGCCAGTGATGGTGCCCTGAGAGGACAGGTGCCCCATGCTCAGGGAGAGGCAAGGCTGCATGGGAGGGCAGTGATGGAGGAAAGAGACACTTTGCAAGCAGGTGAAGTGAAGCCCAGATACACACGTGTAGCATGGCCTCATCCGCAGCTATGATTTGGAGTGGTGACCAGGTAACTCACTTTTTGTAAGCTAGGCTTTTACGTATACATATTGCAAAAATGTGCAGCCTATGAAATAAAGCTGATAGTGTGATTGTCATAACGGTACCTCAGGACATATACTTGGTTAACACCATAAGACACAGTAGGCACTCTGTCTCCTTCATGGACCTCTGGGCAGTTTGGAGTCTTCACTCTTACTCACAGTGTGGTCATGTACTTCCTGTGAATGCAGCATTCACAGGGGACAGTGCTTCTGTACGCTTTCTCAGTATTAATCAGCATTTCAAAACTGCTCCAGCCTGACCAGGCGGTGGCGCAGTGGATGGAACATCAGACTGGGATGCGGAGGACCCAGGTTTGAAACCCGGAGGTTGCCAGCTTGACCACGGGCTCACCAGCTTGAGCGCGGGGTCACTGGCTTGAGCGTGGGATTATAGACATGACCCCATGGTCGCTGGCTTGAAGCCCAAGGTTGCAAGGGGTCACTCACTCTGCTGTAGCCCCCAGTCAAGGCACATATGAGAAGCAATCAGTGAACAACTAAGGAGCTGCAACAAGGGGTTGATGCTTCTCACCTCTCTCCGTTCCTGTCTGTCTGTCCCTGTCTATCCCTCTCTCTGATTCTCTCTCTGTCTCTGTAAAAAAAAAAAAAAAAAAAAAAAACTGCTTTAAAGAAGGCTACACTGGCGCACAGACCCCAGGAAGCGGAATAGGAAAGGTCTTGGCTATTCTCTTCATTGTTCAGAGTTTTCATTCTGTCGACAGCAAGTTCTCGGGGGTTTGGTGTTGGGGGGTCTCAGATGCTTGTTGTTGCGTAAATAAAAGAATGAAAGAAAGACCGCCTCGCCGCCCAGCAGCCCAGCGTCTGTCTGCAGGCACACATGAACGCACACACTCCGTGCCCCCTTTCACTAAGCTGCACATTCCAGTCTCGACCACTCCTTGTCCTAATTCTATTGAAGCTGTAATGGAAGGTGAGGAGGTAGCCTCTTCACCCCTGGGTGTCGGGGCTTGCTTGGGGCCCTGTGGGGAAGGACTGCTCCGGACCCCTGGCTGGGACTCAAGGAGGAGCTAGAATCAGCCTGAACAGGAACAGAGCACCAGTGCTGTCAGAGAGCTGAGCAGGACCCCCAGAGGGACAGTTGATGGATGTGGCTTTTAGAGGGATGTCAGGCAAGGCTCCAGGTTTTACCTGGATGCCAGGGAGATGCTGAAGACTTTGAACAAAAGACTGGTATGGGGAACACAGTAGTGGGAGGTGGCTGGCTTGCAGGCATGCACCATGGATCAGCAGGGGAGAGCATTTTCCTCCACAGGTCACAGAGGGCTCAAGAGGGGTGTTGTAGCAGGGGCCCGGGAATGGCATTAAGGGAAGGGGACGGATGGTGGGATGCTAGTGAAGATGGAATCGGGAGGATGTGGACACAGAGGGTCTGCAGGGGAGAACAGCTAGCAGAGGGGAGTTCCCCTGCAGATGAACTCTGGAGCGGACTTACGTCCAGGAGGTGTCTCCCAGAGTCTGCAACGACCAGAGGGGCTGTGTACAGCCTGTGAGCACTGTCCTAGCTGAGAGGACCCCTGGCTTATGGGAACTAAAGTTTGTGTCTGGTGCATCTTAAAAATCAAGTAAGATTGTTAGAGAAGTAAGTCTTTGTACTGGAAAGCTAGTAGACAACTGATGAACGAGCCACTTTTCCTTCAGTTCTTTCAAGAAGAACCTCGTTGCAGCCGAATGAGACTGGATGGCAAGGGTCCCTGTGTATGACATGAGAGTCCCTGAATGTCGGGAAATTCCTGCAAGGATATCTTTTGAGCTCCTTTAGTTTTCCCTAGTGAGCCTTTGACAGAAAAGGTAAATCTATCTGTTCTGTAGGGAAGAAGAAAGACCCAAGTGATTGAAGGAATACAGGGTGAGGCAAAAGTAGGCTGACAGTTGTGAGTATATGAAACACAGTTTATTCTTGTATTTTTCATATAAACAACTGTAAACCTACTTTTACCCGGCCCTGTCTAACCCTTAAGTCAATTATTAGCGGTGAGTCTATTCCCAAGAAAACACTATAAACTTTGTTTTTCTGTAAGGTCAGCCCTAGAATGACACTGTCGCCTCCTGTCCTGTCCCTGCCTTCTCCCCTCGGGAACCGGCCACCCCAACCTTCCACCTGCTCTTTTCCCTGCAGACATCGCTTCTGTCACTGAAAAGGCAAATAAAACACGTCTGACTAGACCACCCTCCTCGGTCCAGGACCTTGTTCTGTAGCCTGTCCTGCCTCCCACACTCCTCTGGAATATTCTAGTTGGGCTTTGCCCCACAAGTCATGCCTCTGTGAGGCTTCTGGTTTTTCTCGACCAATCTGATCATTCTTTCTGTCTCCTCCCATTCCTGTCCCTTAAGTGTGGGCTTTCCAACACACAGGGGATGTGGCCTTCTTCCCAGAAGTGGAACTCTAGGTACAGGCAGATTGCACACCAATTCTCCAAACACACCAAGTACAATGACGAATAAATGCCTGTTTCTCACCTGAACTGGTTAGCTCAGCGCCGACTCCCAGGGAGCAGCTGCCTCAGAGCCACATGGACACCTGCTTAGCTGGGCCAGGGACCAGGCTGCTGTGTCTTTTCAGTTGCCCACCTGCTGCTCTGCATGCTGTGTTTGGGGGGATGCTGCCCACACGGCAAATGTGGGCGTCACCCTGGCCTCTTCCTTTTTCAGCACCTGCAGCCAGTGGTCATGGATCCTGAGGGCTCTTTCTGGCTGCCGCATAGCTGCTCTGCACCTACCTGGATGGTGGCCACACTCCCCACTGCCTCCCCTACCCATCCAGCCCTGGCCTTGAACCGGTCGCCCTATCAGACCATCAGGAATGGCTTTCCGAGTAGCAAGGCCAATTGTCTCATTTCTCTGCTTAAAATCTCGCCCTGGGTTATTTTATCTTTTCTGGCACATCCTGGATCAGACATTTCCTTCCAACAGACACTCCCAGCAGACATGACAGACTCGCCAGGCACACACACAGCCTGTGCCTACAGCTGTGCTGGGCTGGCATCTGCAGTGTGCCCTCCTCCCCCTTCAGGAGACATGGTGCAGGGCTCCAGCTTCTCCAGCGCCAGGCACCACCCAGCCAGCTGTGAACTGTGAGCTCTGCCCTCACAGTGGCCCTGGGCTGCGGCCTGTCTCTGCCCCCAGACCTCGCTCCTGAGTGTGGCAGTGGGTAATGGTGTCTGTTACCAGACAAAAAGAAAGTCTCCTCCCTAAGGATTCTGGGAAGTTGTTTGTCTTTGCAGACATGGCGCCAGTGCTCACAATGTGGTGGTGGTTTTCCCTCAGTGGACACTGACTTGGTCCTCTCTTACCTAGTGTTAAGCATCCATGGCATTCAGGAAGAGGGTCTCCCTGTTACTCAGCTCATGAGGCTGGATAACCTGCTGCTGGCTGAGGGCATGTCCAGGTTGGAGAAGTGAGGAAGAGGACCAGCAGTGACAGTGGGCATGGCAACACCAGATGGCTGTCCAAATGACAATAGCCTTGAGCACTCTGACTATAGGGCCAAGCTGTCCCAGATTCAACAGATTTACCACTCTGAGCCAGAGAGCTATGAACAGGTGATCTTTCTGCATGGAAGAGTTTCTGTCATGTGAATGCACATTTATCAAAGCAGAACATGGACCATTGACTGCCTTTCCTTTGTGGCACAGACCAGGAGTCCATGCTCTTGGTTCACAGCATAGTACTGGTTTGACTAAAAGCCCTTTGCATTCACTTCTTCGTAGCTAGCTTGTGTGGGGCCCCAAGCCAACCTGCCAGATAGTCACAGCCTGGCATGTGTGCCCCTGCCCCAGGCCTGCCGTGAGTTCACTATGCACGTCACCAAACACCTCCAGGAGCAGAGTAGGGTGAGGCCCGTCTTGCCCGAGGAGATGGAGCACATGGTTGGCATCATCCATGGCAAGTTTGACAACATCCATATGCAGCTGAAGCAGAGCACCCACAGGGCCATGCTGACCCTGTGCTCACAGTTCCTCGGTGCCAGATCAGGCCCTGCTCACCAGCCCCAGCCCCAGGGTCAGCTCTCAGAAAGAGGAGCTGACCAGGCCCACCCAGGGGTTCTGGCCACAGCTGCATATGTAGCCCTCACACAGACTCTTAAAAGACGATCAGAAGAGTTGGCTGCTATTTCTATAACCTCTGGGGTGAAGGGACATTGGTGGATTCCCAGCGTATGAACATGGCCATAGTTGTCTGTCTTTGCAGGCATAAGTGGTAGAATTTCAGCAAGGAGGCCATGGAGCTTCTTAATGAGTACTTATATTCCCATTTGAGCAACCTTATCCCACCCAGAAAGGGTGGCATCGCAGTCTCCCAGGTGACAGGCCTCTCCTGCCATGCTTCCGGAACCCAGAAGAGAAGGAAGGTTAAGCCTAGTAAGGAAGACACGTAGGAAAGTTAACTAAATGTGGAGCAGGAGCTGAGTGTCCAGCCCGGAGTTGGCCTGGCTGGGCTCGGATTCCAGCGGCCTGCTGCTGGACTCGGGCACATACTCCCACCAGGCGTGAGAGTTCCCTGAGACTGGTGGGGTGTAGCCTATGGTCGTCCTCAGTGTTTAGCATTATTGGGTCAGATGAAGGTGCTTTGTTGCACGAGAAAGGTCAGGGATATAAGTTTAGAAGAAGAGAAAGAACTTGGAGCAAAATTAAGGCTTACAATGAAAGACCAGCTCTTGAGCTAAAGTAGCAATTCAGTTATACTGGGATAAGTTCAGGTGTATGTATGCCTGATTGCTTCTCAGATAGTCCGGTGAGGGCTCCAGGTGGGGAATGCTGGTGCAAAAAGGAGATAGGACCGGGATGACCTTGGGAGTTCTGCAAGTCTTCTCAGTGGAATTGGGGGAGAGGGAGGGGGAGGTGGAGGCAGGACCAGGTCACACCCATGGGCAGTGGGAGTGTATGGACAGGTGTCTAGGTGAGGCACTCCCCATCAGGTAGCTGGGGTACCTGGTGCTGACAGTGCACCATACTGGCTCACTGAGGCAGCCCCTCCTCCCACTGTATAGTTGGAGGGGCTGTTTCCAGCCCAGTCTGGCTGCCTCCAGTGTCTATGCCCTTAGCCACCACCCTGCGTGCTTCAGCACAGGACTGCCGAGACTAGCTATGACTTCATGATGAAAGCACTCGGGGCCCTACAGAGTCACTCAAGCAGAATTTTTCATGTGTCTCAGTCACATCTGGCTTTGCTCACCCAGAACTGCTGTGGTGTGCTCAGCACCAAAGCCAGAGGTTAAGTGAGGGGCCATGCCTCTGGGGCTCCCAAGGTCCCAAAACAAGCGTGAGGCGGGGGCTTGTTTGCCACCATGAGCAGTTGTCTGAAGAACAGCCAGGTTCACTTCAGGGACTGGCACGTCTAGAGAACAGATGTGTCTTTGGGACTAAGACTTTATCTGAGGAGAGGGTTTATTGCAAACAAAATTTTGAAAAGTACCAGCTACATTCCAGTGACTCCTGCTCCATGGCCGGACCCTGAGACCCTCGCCCACCAGCAGCAGAATTCTGTGCTGGAAGCCACTCCTTACTTTGGTGGGTCCCCTGGTCTCAGGACAGCCTGAAATGGCTGACAGTTGAGGGGTCTTCCAAATATGGAATATGGACATGCAGGCTCTGAGGTTCACCTTAGGATACCGGCTCTCCCCACCCACCAGACACCCCCACACACCGCATCCCCCCAGGAACAGGGCCAGCCTCACACACACACAGGAAGTTTGTTCTCTGTCCCTATAAAATGCCAGTTGAATTTAACATAGAAAACTGTTGCTGCCATTTGCCTGCACACTTAGTTCCACAAAGACGTTTTGGCACATTACTGTTGATAAGTGGAAACCAAGAGAAGGCAGGAAGTATCAGTGTGTGAGAAGCAGAAGCACACACCTGGTGTTCCTTCCTTTCATGGTTAACATTGAGAGGGGTGTAGGGAAATGTCACCCACAATCTGCCATCATAATCCAGCGTTTGTTTCTGTTTGTTGAATTGCAAAGACACCTCACTGAAGGGACTGCTGCTCGACTGTGGAGCATTAGGTGTTTCCAGCTGTGCCTGTCCCCGTGTTTGAAGGCAGGCACTGGCCCAGGGTCCTATGTGGGCAGTTCTGCCCCCAAGGGACATTTTCATTGTCATGACTGGGAAGGGGCACTACTGGCACCTGGTGGGTTGGGGGCTAGGGATGCTGCTCGCCCTACCACCCTACAGTTCCCAGGGTTGCCCCACCCAGAGAATGACCCCCAAGGGAAGCCCTGGCCCAGAGGGTCCCCTCCATGTGTGGAGGTGCTGGCTTATAGAATAGCTGTGATGATGCCTCCCGTGGACCCCTAGAACCAAACACAGGTGTGGCTGAGAAGGCACTTAGCTCAGTGCTGGGATGCTCTGTCTTTCCCTGAAGAGAGAAGTCTATTGCTGCACCTTCAGTGGATGGACACTCACCTCTGAGTGTGTCACGGACATGCCTGTTCTCCTTCCAACAGCACCGAATTCTTAGGCAGCACGGCCCCTCCCTCTCCCGGAAGACATGCTAGCTCCAGGGGACCCTCTACCCACCGTAGACATTTCCCTGGGTCCACCACCTTCTCAGTCCCGACCTCCCACCCAGCCAGGGCCAGGCAGGGGGAGCAAAGTCACCTCAGAGGGAGCCTGCCATCTGTTCACACTGGCTCACCACTGGGGCATCTCTTCCAGCAATTCTGTCTCTGTTCTCAGGTCTCCAACTGGCTCTGCAACAAAAGAATCTGGTATAAAAAGAAGACGGGGAAGTGTCGCCTGACCTGTGGTGGCGCAGTGGATAAAGCGTCGACCTGGGAACACTGAGGTCGCCAGTTCAAAACCCTGCACTGGTCTGGTCAAGGCACATATGGGAGTTGATGCTTCCAGCTCCTCCCCCCCCCCCCGCCTCTCTCTGTGTCTCCTCTCTAAAATGAATAAATTAAAAAAGAAATTAAAAAAAAAAGATTTAAGAAATTAAAAAGAAAAAAAAAGAACATGGGGAAGTGTCAAGAAGAGGCCACCACTTACATGGTTAACACAGCAGTGGACACCACCGAAGTTGGAGGCCCATAAAGCCAGGCCAGCCACCCATCTAGACCCTACTCTGGTGAGTGGTGCCGCCCAGCCCAGGTCCCATCATTCCCATGAGGCTGGGCCCCCTGAGCTGTGATTTCTATTCTTGATGACAGTGATCGTGATTGAGACAGCTCTCTGCAGGCCGTGCTGGTGCTGCGGAGCGCTGAGCATCCCCATCGAACACCTCTGTCCTGGCCTCTTCCTGGTGGAAAGGCTGGGAAATCCCACCTGAGGATGTTCTGCAACTTTGGGGCTGGAACACTTGTCATGACTCCTCCCACCCCTTCTGGTTCCTCTGGACTCTTCCCACTGACCAGTGCCACGGACACATTTATCACCCTGCAGACCCTGGCCTCTCTCCAGCATGCCCCTGGGAAAGGCATCTTGTGGTCCCAGGTGAGTCTCAAGGATGCTTTTAGGGTCCCTGACTCAGTTTCAGGGCAGAGATGCAGAGCTCAGGTGGATGGCAGGTCCTCAGAATGGGCCATCTTGTTAGCAACATCTGGGGCTCTGCAGGGCTCCCCTGAAGTCCTGGCAACAAGGCGGGCTTGTTGGGTACTCTCATTTCGTCATAGAGATGAGTGCAAGTTGGCAAAGCCACCGGCGGGCACAGCTTTGTGGGGCCCAGTCTGAAAACCCTGTGCCCTTCACTGCAATTCCTGCAGGACTTAATAACTCTTAGCTGAGTGGTGCGCACAAGTGCCCAAAACAAGGCTTTGGCTGTTGAGGGGAAGGAGCCTGCCCCACAGGGAGTGTCTGTACTCCGGGGTGGGGCAGTGGAGGAGTGGGGGCAGGCAGATGAGACCCTGACCATGAGAGTATGCAGGCAGCCCCATTGAGCTCAGACCTGCTGCCCTGTCGGTATCTGGGCCTTGCCAGCCTGGCTGCCCCTCAGCTGGGACCCAGCTGTTCCACAGTGAAGATGCCCTGGGAAGGAAATGAGCCAGGGAGCTTGACGCAGTGTCTGGAACTTGCTCAAGGCACTGGGCATCATGCCGGGCGGCTGGCCAGGATTGAGGGGTCCCATCTTTCTCATGATTCTTGGGACCACCCCAACATCCTATGGATGGTCATAGGGCAGTGATGGGCAATCTTTTGAGCTTGATGTGTCAAAATTCACCAAAAAAACGAGCATAACTTGGATGGTGTGTCACTTTGAGAAAAACAGCCTAACCGGAAGTCCCAGAACTAGACGCTCTGTGCCGGAGTTCTGTTGTTTTGGCCTACAGACCTCAGGCACAGTGTCTACACTACGGCAAATGTTTTATCCTCGGCTACTGCACCTGGCCGTGCAGGAGCCGAGGATGAAACGTCTTTCTCGGCATGCGGCCCCATACTTCTCTGGTTTGCGGCCGTGTGTCATCGAAAATGGCTACGTGTGGCCTGACCAGGCAGTGGCACAGTGGATAGAGCGTCGGACTGGGATGCGGAAGACCCAGGTTCGAGACCCCGAGCTCGCCAGCTTGAGCGCGGGCCCATCTGGCTTGAGCAAAAGCTCGTCAGCTTGGATCCAAGGTCGCTGGCTCCAACAAGGGGTTGCTCGGTCTGCTGAAGGCCCACGGTCAAGGCACGTGTGAGAAAGCAATCAATGAACAACTAAGGTGTTGCGACAGCAACGAAAAACTAATGATTGATGCTTCTCACCTCTCTCTGTTCCTGTCTGTCTGTCCCTATCTATCCCTCTCTCTGTCCCTGTAAAAACAAAAAAAAAGGCTACATGTGTCAGTGCTGACACGCGTGTCATAGGTTCGCCATCATGGTCATAGGGGCTCGGCCCCACACTCAGAATCATCTTGAGGAGGCTACACAGTCAGGCAAAACTGGGTGGGGCCTTACACAGCCCAGCTGTTTCCTTCACGTGGGTGTTCCCTGCCAGAAGCAACCCCCCACCAATTTACTGCCACTCTTAGTAAGGGTGCAGGGGATGGATGTTTCCCGGCACCTTCAGCAAAAGAGTACATGTCCCATCACTATGGCAACCCCACTGTCCATAATAAGCACGTAGGCAAAACAAGGGGCTCTGTGCTTGGGGCTTAGCACCTCAGTCACAATGGATGCCAGTAGATGAGAATAAATAGGGTCCCCCCTGTGGGCACCCTGACACACAAGGCCAACCCTTAACTCTGGAATCATCCCCAGGAAGTCCAGAGCTGCTGAAGTCCCCACAAGATGTCCCTAGACCATGACTGTGTAGTAAATGGGGATGTGGAGATTGCTGCAGGCAGCACGCTGTGAGCCCCCTGCCTATGCTGCTGCTCCCACTGCTGTACGGCCGCTGCCCTGGGCTGCTGCTCCCACTGCTGTACGGCCGCTGCCCTGGGCTGCTGCTCCCACTGCTGTACGGCCACTGCCCTGGGCTGCTGCTCCCACTGCTGTGAGCCCCCTGCCTATGCTGCTGCTCCCACTGCTGTACGGCCCCTTCCCTGGGCTGCTGCTCCCACTGCTGTACGGCCCCTTCCCTGGGCTGCTGCTCCCACTGCTGTACGGCCCCTTCCCTGGGCTGCTGCTCCCACTGCTGTACGGCCCCTTCCCTGGGCTGCTGCTCCCACTGCTGTACGGCCCCTTCCCTGGGCTGCTGCTCCCACTGCTGTACGGCCGCTGCCCTGGGCTGCTGCTCCCACTGCTGTACGGCCCCTTCCCTGGGCTGCTGCTCCCACTGCTGTGCGGCCCCTTCCCTGGGCTGCTGCTCCCACTGCTGTACGGCCCCTTCCCTGGGCTGCTGCTCCCACTGCTGTACGGCCACTGCCCTGGGCTGCTGCTCCCACTGCTGTGAGCCCCCTGCCTATGCTGCTGCTCCCACTGCTGTACGGCCCCTTCCCTGGGCTGCTGCTCCCACTGCTGTACGGCCGCTGCCCTGGGCTGCTGCTCCCACTGCTGTACGGCCCCTTCCCTGGGCTGCTGCTCCCACTGCTGTACGGCCCCTTCCCTGGGCTGCTGCTCCCACTGCTGTACGGCCCCTTCCCTGGGCTGCTGCTCCCACTGCTGTACGGCCCCTTCCCTGGGCTGCTGCTCCCACTGCTGTACGGCCCCTTCCCTGGGCTGCTGCTCCCACTGCTGTACGGCCCCTTCCCTGGGCTGCTGCTCCCACTGCTGTACGGCCACTGCCCTAGACAGACACAGATGCCCTCTCAGCGGGACAGCTGCCAGGCAGGAACCATCACCTCTGTCCTGGGCACCCGAGCAGTGTCTAAGCTGCCATTTGGCTCCCATCCCACCCCTGTGTGCCAGTCTGTCACCCAGTCTGCAGGTAGACACCTCCCCTCATCGTTCATGTCTGCCTCTCAGGAACATAGAGCTGCAGGTGTCCACTGAGGGCAAAGTGTTGTTTCCTTGAGGCCAGTGTCTGCACCCCAGTTGCTCAAACTGATGGGTGGAGCAATACCGGCCTCTTGGTATCTCCATGTCATATGCCAAGGCAGTCCTAAAAAAAGCCTGTTGATTCATTTGCCCAACACTGTCCACTGAGGCACAAGCACCATGGCAGCTCCTTGGAACATGGAGGAGGAAATAGCTGAGGTGAGGAGGGTCCTGGTGGGTTAGATGGGGTAGAAGGCCAGCAGGAAGGCTCAGTAAAGGAAAGTGTGAGAGAGGAAGGTGAAAAGGCTCGTGCTACCCTATCCAATGGCGGCAGCCATGGTCTCAGACCCAGTCAGGAGGTCAAACCCTGAGGGTCACGTGGAGGGTGTGAAATCTGAGGACCTGTGAACCATTGGCTCAGGAGCCAACCCCAGAGCCTGAGTTAGGAAGGGAAACTTAAAGCCCTCCTTTTGTGGGCAGTAAATAGGACTTGCCACAGAGCAGACCACCTTAGAAGAGCCATTTTCAGTGGTGTTTTCCTTTGGAGCGGATGTTCTGTGGACAAACATCCCAGGGTCACGTGTGCTTGCTATGTCTCTGCACTGCAGGCAGAGCCCCCAAGTGTCCAGCCAGGTTTCTGACCCACTTCTCACTCACTGTATCTCACTGTGGTGTTCCAGGGCCCGTCATCAGCTCCAGGCCTGACTGGGTCTCCATACTCAGAGTGTCTGGAAACCCCAGCTATACTGAGATGCCTCATCAGTCCTTATCCAGAGCCCCCGGGCACCCTTTTCCTGCCGGGGAAGTACCTCCATGTCAGGTCAGGCAGCAAGGCCCAGGACTGACCCCTCCACCTCTCTCCTGTCTCCTCTTTGTGGTTCGCCGAGAAATGGGGTCAAGGCAGGCCATCAGTCTCAGGGCTGCCCCTCTGACACTCTTTTGCTATCTTTTCAGGCCAGGGGAAGCTGGCGGCAGACCAGGCCCTCAGTGCTGACCGTCACACTCACTGGAGATCCCGGCAATGTCAACTCAGATGCATCTATTTAAGTTTTGGGGACAACAGAAAAAAGGACAGTGTGACCTGCTGTAGATTGCCGGCATTGGTGTTTTTACTGCATGTGCAGCCGATTACCTCAAAAACCCAGAGCTGACAGCAGATAGTTCTTCCTGAGCCACTTTCTGGGAACACCACACCACCTCTTGTTGATGAGCTGGGATTTGAAAAGGACCAAGATGCTGCTCATTCTCTCAACTCTTTTTTTTAGTAATTTTATGGTAAAACTATGAATTGTCTCTCCTAGCACTTGTCAAATATTCCCCTGTTAGCCTGACCAGGCGGTGGCGCAGTGGATGGAGCATTGGACTGGGATGTGGAAGACCCAGGTTCAAGACCCCGAGCTCTCTAGCTTGAGTGCGGGCATCTGGCTTAAGCAAAAGCTCGCCAGCTTGGACCCAAGGTCGCTGACTCCAGCAAGGGGTGGCTCGGTCTGCTGAAGGCCCGTGGTCAAGGCACATGTGAGAAAGCAATCAATGAACAACTATGGTGTCGCACGACAATGAAAAACTGATGATTGATGCTTCTCATCTCTCTCTGTCCCTGTCTATCCCTCTCTCTGACTCTCTCTATCACTGTAAAAAAAAAAAATTCCCTGTTAAAATTTTTTGTTTTAATTTTAATATTGTTCACCACTGGATCTGTTTCTGGCAATAGTTGACAGCGGGGATGCAGGGTCGTAGTGGCGGGGGTTTGTCCATCCATTACCAACTCACTCAGACGCTGCCTACTCTTGTATCATTTAGAATAGTTTGGGTTCAAGTCTGTCCTGGGCTCAGAATTTTACCGGGGATTTGTTTTGCACTTTTTCTTTCCTGTTAATACAAGTTCTACCGTTTTCAGCTGAAATGTCATTGAAGACCATGACAGGCTGTTCTCAAAGGACCGTGGTGGCCTTGCCTCTGGCTCTCATGTGCCCTCTTGTGGTCATGGTGTGAATGCAGCTCATGATTCAATTGGCTACTGACTTCAAGCTGGGTCTCTTGGAGGGTTTTAATTTGAGGAAATGCCCCCAGATCCAATTCTGCACATAAAGTCGTATTTTATTAACATTACATATTGTACTATTCAAAAATGCCGCCTGACCAGGTGGTGGTGCAGTGGATAGAGCATCAGACTGGGATGCAGAAGACCCAGGTTCGAGATCCCAGCTTGAGTGTGGGCTCATCTGGTTTGAGCAAAAAGCTCACCAGCTTGGACCCACGGTCGCTGGCTTGAGCAAGGGTTACTCGGTCTGCTGAAGGCCCGCAGTCAAGGCACATGTGAGAAAGCAATCAATGAACAACTAAGGTGTCGCAGCAAAAAACTGATGATTGATGCTTCTCAGTTCTCTCCGTTCCTGTCTGTCTGTCCCTATCTATCCCTCTCTCTGACTCTTTCTGTCCCTGTTAAAATAAATAAGTAAATGCCTAAACTGTGGCCCCACAACAGTAATCAAGCTGTAAAGATTACAAGAGCACAAAGAAGTTACCCTGGTGCCCCCTGAGCCTGCCCTTCTAGCACAGAGCCTCCATGTAACAGATGGGGACACTGGGGATTGGAGGCTTCTTGACCTGTGCCCCAGGCCCCCAGTTAGGAGGAACTGGCAGAACCAGGGTTGCAAGCTTGAAGGCAGTGCAGGGGTACTGCTTATCAGTATAGCTGCTCAAGATGGCAGTTTTTTGGCCCTGGCTGGTTGACTCTGGATAGAGTGTTGGCTAGCATATGGACATCCTGGGTTCAATTCCTGGTCAGGGCACACAAGAGAAGTGACCATCTGCTTCCCTATCCTTCCCCTCCCCCTTCTCTTCCTCTTCTCCTCTGCAGCCAGTGGCTCAATTGGTTCGAGCATCGGCCCAGGTGCTAAGGATAGCTGGGTTGGTCCTAGCATGTCAGCCTCAGGCACTGAGGATAGCTTGGTTGATTTAAGCATCAGCCCCAAACAGGGATGGCCTGGTAGATCCTGGTTGGAGCACATGTGGTAGTGTGTCTCACTATTTCCTCTAACTTAAAGAAAAAAAGCAGTTTTCTAGGGCCTATTAAATATTGAAAATGCAGCCCTGGCCAAGTGGCTCAGTTGGTTAGAGCATTATCCTGATATGCTAAGGTTGTGAGTCCAATCCTCAGTCAGGGCACATACAGGAACAGATTGATGTTTCTGTCTCTCTCTCCCACTTTCTCCAAAATCAATAAATAAAAATATTTTTTAAATGCACACACCTTTTCCCCACTAATTCCCCTCCTAGAGATTTTTCTACAAATACTTGGATATTAGTGCAAAATGATGCTTTTCTTGTCACTTTTTTTGCAAATTAAACAAACATTGCCTGACTTATAGTGGCACAGTGGGTAGAGCTTTGAGCGGGAACACTGAAGTCGCTGGTTTATAGCCCCGGGCTGGCCCGGTCAGGGCACATACAAGAAGCAACTACAAGTTGATGCTTTCCACTCCTCCCCCTGCCTTTCTCTCTAAAGTCAAGAAATAAAATCTTTAAAAAACAAAACATTTAAAAAGTCTATCAGTTGTGACCTGACCTGTGGTGGTGCAGTGGTTGAAGCATCAATCTGGAATGCTGAGGTCGCCGGTTCAAAACCCTGAGCTTGGCCTGACCTGTGGTGGCGCTGTGGATCAAGCATCAACCTGGAACACTGAGGTCCCCGGTTCAAAACCCTGGGCTTGCCTGGTCAAGGCACCTATGGGAGTTGATGCTTCCTGCTCCTCCCCCACTTCTCTCTCTCTCTCTCTCTCTCTCTCTCCTTCTCTCTCTTCTCTGAAATGAATAAATAAAGATAATTAAAAAAAAAAAAACAACCCTGAGCTTTCCCAGTCAAGGCACCTATGGGAGTTGATGCTTCCTGCTCCTCCCCGCTTTCTCTCTCTCTCTCCCCTTTCTCCTCTCTAAAGATGAATAAATTAAAAAATAAAATTTAAAAGAAATTTAAAAGTTTATCAGTTGTGGACTGTTTAGCCTAGTGGTTGCTCCACCATGCAGTGGAATACTATATTACTTTAAAAGGCTGATAGGGCTTTTCTCTACAACATTAATGTTAAGAGTTGGGACGGTCACACCTTCTATACATTTTTTAAATTGGTAATGGAAGGACCTTTATCCAAATATATCTGAAAGAAAACACAGGTCACAGTCATGGCCTCTAAGGAGGAAACCAGGGATCTGGGGGTTGGTGGGAGGCAGTCTCTCTCTTTGGGCAGTTTGCATTTTTAAAACCTTAAGAAGATATTGTAGTCCCTGGCCAGTGGCTCAGTGGATAGAGCTTCGGCCAGACATATGGACATCCCGGATTTAATTCCTGGTCAGGGCACACAGAAGCAACCATCTGCTTCTCTCCCCTTCCTCACTCTCCCACTTCTCTCCCTCTTCTCCTCCCATTGCCAGTGGCTCAGTTGGCCCATTGTCAGCCTCAGGCGCTAAAAATAGCTCGGCACTCAAGCACTGGCCCCAGACAGGGTTGCCAGGTGGTTCCTGGTCAGGGCACATGTGGAAGTCTATCTTCCCCTCCTCTCACCTAAATAAAAAAAAAAAAAGAAGCAGAAGATGGTATAAGGCAGGAAGCTGGAGCCCTTGAAACTGATCACACCTCTCAGTCAGTGCTGCTTGTTATCCCCCCACCAACAATAACCTGTAGC
Source organism: Rhynchonycteris naso (assembly GCA_037038555.1). Lineage (NCBI taxonomy): Eukaryota > Metazoa > Chordata > Mammalia > Chiroptera > Emballonuridae > Rhynchonycteris > Rhynchonycteris naso. The sequence continues at coordinate 20,007,089 of CM073003.1, forward strand.
TTGGAGGTGAGTGATCAGGGATTTCACCTGAGAGGGGCCACCAGGAATGGGAACTGGAGGTCACAGCACAAAGGAGATCAGGGTGAGGTGGGGTGAGAGGTCCAGCCACTGTGTCTGGACACAAGCACCAGGGGTCGCTGTGCCCCAAAAATTCTGCAGAGGGTACAGAGATGGACATAGAGTTCTGGGCACATGCCTCTTCTAGGCTTGGACTCCAGGAATGTAAGACACCCTTACTGTGTGACTGTGGGGTCCAAGGACTAATCTTCTTAAAGGGCTGAGCTCAGCAGGAAACAGTGACCTCCATCATCACTGTTAATACTCAACATGTTCCTTGCAATGTGTCTGACGACCTCCAGCCCAGGTCCCCTCCTTCAAGTTATATTTGTATATAATGTACATGCCCTGATTTGCTTGTTTATTAAAACTGATGTTTGTATATAATTTGTATGTTATTTGCATTGCTTTTTATAGATTTGTCTTGATTTTGTGAACCACTTTGGTGGGAAACACAAACTGGGGACTAGGTCCTGGGCCACTTCTGGGATGTGGATGGACATTAGCCTCCCACCCATGAAATCACATCTCCACTTACCTGATCTGGAGTCACAGGAAAACATGCTCTGTCCTCTAAGGACCCCACAGATTCACTGAGGCAGAGGCCACCAAAACCCAAGCAAGGTTCCAGACAGTGGGACAAAGACCAACTAATAATCCTACAGTTATGGGGCTACCCTGCGAGGTGTAGGCCAGGGCCTCTCAGATGGCTCACTTGGGTTAAAAACCCGTTCTGGCAAGGTGTCTGGGTGAAAGAGCTGCTAATTTTCTCCCTGGTCCTCACCTTTCAACCCCATTCCTCTTACCAGAAGAAACTCTAATGTTCACCATGCTAATTAATTAGCAAAGTATCTAGGGTTGATTGGCAATTTTAAAAAAGGTTGAGCTTTAAGTTAGAGCTTCTTCTTCTTTCTTTAATTGATTGATTTTAGAGAGAGGAAGGGAGAGAGAGAGGCAGCAACACTGGTCTGTTCCTGTGTGTGCCCTGACCAGGGATCGAATCGACAACCTCTGTGCTTCAGAGTGGTACTCTCACCAACCGAGCTACCCAGCCGAGCATGGACCCTACATATGACACCTGTCACTTGGGGCCAGCTGAGACAGGGCACTGGCTGTTAGCTTCCTAGGGATCCTTATTTTGGAATAGCAAGATTCTTGAAAGAGAGGAATGGCACTTCCCATCTCAAAACACATTCAAACCTGTGGAAACCAAAGGTTAGGGAGCCAGAGGAGCTGACTTTTAATTTCTTTTTATTTTATTCATTTTAGAGAGGAGACAGAGAGGGAGAGAGAGAGAAAGAGAAAGAGAGAAAGGGAGGAGGAGCTGGAAGCATCAACTCCCATATGTGCCTTGACCAGACCAGTGCAGGGTTTTGAACTGGCGACCTCAGTGTTCCCAGGTCGACGCTTTATCCACTGCGCCACCACAGGTCAGGCCAGGAGCTGACTTTTAAAAGTAAATTACAAGCACAAGGTCATCCTGTCCCCATTCTGCTGGTAAGAACAGCAAGACAGGAAAACAGGAGACAGGTCATCTGAATGAGATCTCCAGTATTAAAGGGGCCACCACTGGCCTATGATGGTACCCGTCGACCCAATAATCACCAGCAGGCACCAAAACTAGTGGAGGTAAGTTTGAGGAGGGTATTGGTGCATTCTCACTCGCCTCCCTCAACCAAAGCATTGGGGAAACCGAGGCATGGGGCTGGGTCCTGGGATAGGGGTGTAGGCCTTTTCCCCCATATTCTGGGCTCTTCAACCCCTCCCCCTGCCTACCCACCTGTGGCCCTCACAGGCCCTTCATGCCCCCTCCAGTTCCTGATCCTGGTCCAGCTGCCTGGCCAAGGCTTCCTTACACCAGGGCCACTTGTCAGGAAGGGCTCAACCCCCGCCAGGAGCAAACTTCTCCTGCCAGAGCCCCAATTTGAGTCCGGCCTCCACATCCTACGTGCTGCCCTCCCAGAACTTGTTTCTTCCTCTGAAGAGTGGAAATAGATGTAGCCCCACCTAGTGGGCTCTGTGGGAATCTTATAAGCACATCCCCACAAAGTACTAAGGATGGTATCCACACTTGTGGAGAGTCTGGGTTATATTGTCCCCGTCCTGCCAAATGGGACACCAAGACGGGAGGCCAGTTGTCAGACCAAGGCCAGCCTTGCTCAAGCTGTCACACTTTAGGTGACCTGCCGTGAGTGCCTGAAGGTGAAGCAGAACTTCCCTTGACAGCTCTCCACTGGGCTGCGGAGGGGCAATCTTACAGTGAAGCAGGCCTGTGTACTTAGTGGCCCTTAGCTTCCCTTTTCTCTGAATCCAGCTTTCCCCCCCAACCCCCTACCCCACCCGCAGCCACAGGGCCTGTAAGATCCATCTTTTGCATCATCTTTCTCTTCACCGATCCCTTACTATCCCTCCCATAAATACCTTCCCACCCCAGGGTCACTTCCTCTGCTGGAGTACCCTCTCTTCCCTTCTCTGCCTGGCTAACTGCCTTGTCCCTACCCAGACGTTTCCCTGCTCCCAGCCTGCTCCCCAACATCATCAGCCATAACTCCCCCACCCCAGCTTACTTCTCCCCACCCCCACCCCCCAGCCTATCCTGGGACCCTGGTCAAGGGCCAGGACCACCTGAGGGCTGGGGGCATTGTTTCTTCCTCCTGATACCTTGCTCTCTTTTAGAGTGAGATGAGGCACTTCAGTAGCTGCTGGCCTGGCTCCCGCTGAGCTTGCCCTGGGCCTCGAATTACAACCCAGTAACATGGAGGGCCTGGGCTATGTCTGTTAAGATGTCTGCCCATCTCTGGTTCTCAGCCTTATACCTGCCTTTGCAATGGAAATTTTCTCGACCCAAGCCAGCCCGAAGCAGGTTGAAAGGTGAGGAAAGCTGTGATCTGGGGTAAGGAGGTCTGTGATCTCAGTCACCCCACATTGGTTGGTTGTCAAAGTTTCCTTGAGAGCTTCTGGTCTAAATTCCTAGAGTAGGCAGGCATGTGTTCTGGTCCACCTGGACCCTGCCCCTCACCTGATCCACCACCTCTCTGGGACCTCCCTGCAGTAACCCCATACATGATCCTGACTCTGCCCCCCCCCCCCATTCTGACATCTGACCCTGCCAAGCCCTGGCTTTACACCTTATTGTGAACTTTGGTCACAATAAGCCCCTGATCCTGGCTCCACCCCTTATCACTTAAAGCTTCTGCACTCTCCACTGCTGCTCTGAACTCTGAACACTGAGCCTTCTCCATCTCCAGAGAGTCTGTCAGAGAAACCTGGGACAGGGAGGATCGGAAATTGAGAGTACGTCTGTGGTAAGGTTGGCTGCTGTCCCTGGACTCTGGACCCCCTCCCAGTCCTTGGGTTTAGTGGGGCTCATGTTCAAATTCCTTGCAGAATTTCTTCCAACCTTCCTTGCATCTCAGTCTCCTACCTCCAAGAATGGCCACAACTTCCCCCTCTCCCAGGGCTACTAATAAGGGTGTGATCCTAGAAATTCTTTTTTAATTTTTACTTATTGATTTTAATGAGAGAGAAATGAAAAGAGAGGACAGGAACACCAATCTGCTCCTGTATGTACCCTGAGCAAGGATCAAACCCGCAACCTCTGTGCTTCATTCAGGACAATGCTCTAACCAACTGAGCCACCTGGCCAGGACAGTGATCTGAGAAATTTTGTGGGCCCCTCACCCTGCATGTGAATTTGGAGCCTTAGTAGAAGTTTTCAGATTCCCTGGGCCAGTGCATGGGAAAATTTAGTGGTTGTAGAAGTTCATCCAGACCCAAGTTAGGTGGGTTGTAGCAGCTTCAAATTCTCTCACATGCAGTTTCAAGATACCCTCTTGCAGTTTCAAAGTCACCATCATCAAATTTCAAGATGGAAATTCTAAGAGCCTCTTCATCAGTGCATGGTGAAGCCGCATACCCAATGCCTAGAATAGATTTCTGTTCCACTCAGACTACAGGAGGCATCTCCAGGTCTGCCACACCAGAGCCCTGCAGGAAGTCTGGAGGCCCTCAGATCTGGTGGAGAAATGAAGGCCCTGATTTAGGTGCTTTGGGAAGTTTTTTGTTGTTGTTTTATCCTCTACAGGGACAGAGAGAGAGTCAGAGAGAGGAACAGACAGACAGGAACAGAGAGAGATGAGAAGAATCAATCATCAGTTTTTTGTGACCGTTGCGACATCTATGTTGTTCATTGATTGCTTTCTCACATGTGCCTTGACCCCGGGCCTTCAGCAGACCGAGCAACCCCTTGCTGGAGCCAGCGACCTTGGGTCCAAGCTGGCGAGCTTTTGCTCAAGCCAGATGAGCCCCGCGCTCAAGCTGGCGACCTCGGGGTCTCAAACCTGGGTCCTTCCTCATCCCAGTCCGACGCTCTATCCTCTGTGCCACCACCTGGTCAGGCGCTTTTGGAAATTTTAATGTCCCTCACCCAACACTACTGCAAAGCCCTGAGGGAAGGCAATAGCTCAAGGGGGGAGCTGGGGCTGTCTTGGATACCACAGTTCAATCCCTGCCCCTCTCCTGAGTGATACTGGGCACCTCTGCACATCAGGCTGCATCCACCAAAACCTAAAGAGAGGCCATTGTTGGTGTCCTCTGCAAGGGAAACAAGACTGTGGGGTGGACTGGAGGCAGGGCCTGGGTTTGCCCCAAGAGTCTAGATGTTTTGCTCAGGGTTCTCTGTGGTGACCCAGCAAGAGTTCACCACAGAGACCCTGCCCCACTGAGGAACCGTGAGAGCCGTGCAGGGTGTGTGAGGAGGGGTGCAGCCAGAGCTGTGGGAAACCAGAGACACTCAGGCCCAAAAGTGTGGCTCAGGCTGTAGCTCTTCCTTTGTAAGGGCTTCCCCAGCCCAAAAGACAAGGCCCTATCCTGGAGCTAGCAGGCACCAGATCCTACTTCCAGAATCAGCCCCTGCTCCCTGGACACCAAGTGAACCCTCTGAGCCTCAATTCCTCATCTGTAAAGTGGGGCAATAACAGGAACAGCTTTATTGGGAGCGTCAGTGAAGAGATGCAAGTGCTTCAGAGCCAACAGGCAGATGTGTGAGCCACCTGCCCTGCTGTGGTTCAAGGCAGATGGACAGATGGACAGTGCTGAAACATGTCCATGAGACAAGGAGCACATTCTGGGGAGAGATACTCGGGTCTACTTGGAACACATGAACCCAAAGAGCCTGGGGGAAGTCCAGAGGCCCAGAGGGAGTCAGATACACAGAAGGGTCTGGGGTGGGTATACTCAGGCCACCCTGGCCTCCTTCCATGTGGTCAAGGAAGTCAGAGCCTCCTGTGTGATATCAGTCCAATTATAGGCTCCTGGCTGCTGGGTATAATGGCTGTAAAGGGGTGAGCTCCCCATTGTCAGGGACAAGCAAGCAGATAAGGGATCTCCAAAAGCAACTAGGCTAGGAGGCGAAGCCAAGAGGCCTGATTCTCCAAGGATACACTAGGAGGCAGGTCACAACCTCATGACAGGAGACTGAAGTTGGTACCGCCCAAACACTGAATTCCCTGGTCTAACAACAGGTTCCAAAGAGCTAGGGAATGAACATTGCTCAGCTCTGGGCATCGGCAGGCCACTCTTGCCTGGTGAAACGTGAGCTGGGCCTGGCCCCGTGGACTGCATGCTTTTCCAGTGGCTTCTTCAGCCATGGTCTGACCACAACCTAGATTCCACTGGGTCGGCCATTTCCAAGTGTTTGTTTTCAGCTGGGCCAGCCAGTGGGTGCGGACCAAGGCCTGGGGCCTTGTCCTCCCAGAAGGCCTGGAGAAGCACCCTCGGGCCTCCACTTGGTCCTCCCTCTCCCTAGAAGCCCCTCATTAAATACACTCAGCAGCCAAGTTACAAGGGATGGGGGACAATCTTGCTGAACAGGCCCCGTGGAGCTTGTGTGTTTCATACAGAGGGGTCTTCATCCTCCACCAGGACCCCAAATGCAAAACACAACCCTAGGCAAAGCTGATTTATTTGAGCCTTACTGTTCTGTCCTTCAAACTCTAGGGTCAGCTTGAGAACAGGTTGGCAACTACAATTGCAGGTCAGAGGCCAGGGTTATGTGGGGTCCTAGGCAAGGTAACTCTCTTAGTCTTGGTTTTCTCAGCTATAAAATGGGGATAATAGTGGAACCTTCCTTAAAGGGTTGTTGATAGAATATAGAATACAGCCCAGTGCACCTGAAGCCTCTTCTATCCGTCCTGGCTGGGTCTAGCTCTGCCTTTGATTGAAATCCCTCTGTCCCTGCCCTAGCTGAATAGGTTGGTTGGTTAGAACATCATCCCAAAACACAGAAGTTACCTGTTCAATCCGCAATCAGGACACATATAGGAAAAACTCGATGTTCCTGTCTCTTTCTTTTTCCCTTCCTCTCTCATTTAAACCAATAAATAATCATTTTAGGCCCTGGACAGATGGCTCAGTGGATAGAGCGTTGGCCCAGCATGCAGACGTCCCAGGTTCAATCCCCAATCAGGGCACACATGAGAAGCAACCATCAGCTTCTCTTCCCCTCCTTTTCCCCCTTCTTTCTCTCTTCCCCTCTTGCAGTCAGTGGATTGAATGGTTCCAGAGTTGGCCCTGGGGAGGTGCTGAATATAGCTTGGTGGGTCTGAGCGACAGCCTCAGGCATTGAGGATAGCTTGGTTGATTTGAACATTGGCCCCAGACAGGGTTGCCGGGGTGGATCCCAGTTGGGACACATGCAGGAGTCTGTCTCACTATCTCCCCTTCTCTCACTTAAAGAAAAAAATTTAAAGAAAGAAAAAAGAAAGCCCCCCTGAGGGCAGAGGCTGCATTCTTTTTTTTTTTAATTTCTTTTTATTTTATTCATTTTAGAGAGGATACACAGAGTGAGAGAGAGAGAGAGAGAGAGAGAAAGAGAGAAAGGGAGGAGGAGCTGGAAGCATCAACTCCCATATGTGCCTTGACCAGACCAGTGCAGGGTTTTGAACTGGCGACCTCAGTGTTCCCAGGTCGACACTTTTATCCACTGCGCCACCACAGGTCAGGTCCTAGAGGCTGTATTCTTAAGGGGAGGTAATGAACTGGGGTTTGTTTGACTGTGTCCCTCCCCTGCTCAAAATTTCATAGACCAAAGGTAAACTCACCAGCATTCAAGACCTTTGGACATCCAATCTTGGTTTGGCAAATTCCTCTTTATCCTTCAAAGCCCACATCAAATGCCCTCTCCTGCAGAAAGCCTTCCCTGGACCCTCCTCTGGGTTTTCCCAGCCCCTGGCCCTTCTGCTGACCCAACTTTAATCCTACTGCTAAGGCATCTATGCCTTGCTCTGTCTTGATCTTCAGAATGGTGTTCCGTGGGGGTCAGTCCAGAACTGTGCATCAAGCATATCTGAACCCACAGGTCTGCGTCTGGCCATCACGTGGGAGTGTGTGTGTGTGTGTGTGTGTGTGTGTGTGTGTGTGTGTGTGTGTTTCTGTCTGTCTGTCTGTCCCTATCCTTGTGCTGGGCCCTCGGATGAGCAGCCAGCCCAACTTTCCCCAGACCACCTGAGAAAGTGGCGTCTGTAGGAGAGCGGGCTGAGCAGGGCCCCTTTATGAGGGGAACCTCACTCAACCCGGATGAATTGCTGGTATGAGCAGCCAGCCTCAGGCTCAGTTACAGCTCAAGATCCATCTAGGATGAGGGCGCTGGGGCCCAGGGAAGAGATGAGTTCCGAGTGGAACCCCTCCCCCGCCTTTGTGGAGGCCCTGCAGGCAGCCTTTGAGGACATACCTGAGGTTTGGCAGCGCCTGCTGGCCAGCCCCCAGGGCTGAATCAGCACGAAGAGATTCAGGACTTCCCAGGAAAAGTGGCTGGGACCTAGCGCACCTCCCAGCCCCCCGGTCCCCAGCCCACATCGTCCCCAGGACCCAGAGAGAGTAGAAGGTTCATGTGCGCCTGGCTCTGACTCAGTGGGCTTGGAGGGACCGAATTCTGGGGAGTAGTAGGGGACTAGAATCACACTACTAGGGCATCCTGGGTGGGGGTCAGAGGGTACCCAACTGTGGGGAGAAAGCAGGGTGACTGTGGGTGTGCAGGTGCTCCGTGTCATGGGCTGCCCTGTAAGGCGGTGAAGGGTGGGACAGCATCCGGAGTGTTTGTTGTGTCCAGTGCACCGGGCAAGTCAAGCCCACGCACCTTGCACAGGGTGACTATGTGTGGGGCTGCAATTGAGAGTGGGAGTGTAGATGAATGGGTGACAGAAGGGGACTCCCGTGGTGTGGGATGGAGGGAGTGTCTGACTGGGGAGGACAGGGACAGGGTATGACAAGAACAGTGTTACCTTGGGCATGACAACAGGGTGCCTAGCAGGCCATATTCACTGTGCTGCACCTGGCTGTAACTCTGGATAAAGTAGTGCATATTCCTCTGCATCCATCCAAAATGTCTGTCTATTGTCCCCTCATCCTTGAGTCCCCTTCTTCCCACGTGCCCTGACTCCTACCCCGGGCCCTGAGGTCTGGCCTCAGATCCTGCCCAGGAGAGGTGTCAGAAGAGTTACCTAGACTAGTGTTTTTCAACCACTGGTCCGCAGGCTGGTGCCAGTCCACGAAAGAGTTAATCACCCTGATCTAGACCCTGTAATCTTCATATGACATCAGGGTGGTTAACTCTTTCACTGACTGGCACAAAATTTCTGGTGGATCGGCACTGATCCACGAACATGCAGTTGAAAACCACTGACCTAGACTGCTCTTTCTCTACTGTCACTCTGCCTCTGTTTCCATCATTAAAACCAACCATTCCCCTGACCCGACTGAAGCCAGGTCTCCCCGCCAGGCTGGCTCCAGACTTAGGGGTCTGAGACTGGGTCATACCCAACTCCGAGGGCTGATGAGAGAGACAGACAAGGCTGGGGAAGTGGTGGGCGGCCACGCCAGGTCCACGAGGTCCCAATGGAGGAGCCAGCAATGTTCAGCCAGGACAGGAGGCAGGAGGGGAGGGGGCGCTAGGCTGAAGGGTTTGAACCCTGCAAAGGCTGCCACATGGGAGGGAGCAGACCCTAGTTCCATAAAATACTTTGCAACAAGCCTCAGACCGCACCAGCTCCAGGGGAGTCTTTGTTATAAGGAACTGCAAACTTGCCCTGCTCTGGCACCTCCCCTAACTTGCAATCACTCTCCAGAGACAACTCAGGATCCTTATTCAGTATTCAAAGCCTGTTTGCCTCTCTGTCACCCTTCTGCTGCTACTCTCCATGACCACCTGAATTATTCCTCCTCCAGCTTTCACATGCTTCCAGCTGCCCGGAATGCCCTTGCTGCTTTGCCACCTGGCAAACTTCTACACATCCTTCAAAACCCAGTGCCTATGTTCCCTTCTCTGGGAAACACTGCCCTTCTTACCAGCCCATAGTGTCCCTGTTTGCTGTGTGACCCTAGGCAAGTCCCTTAGGCTGTGAAATGGGGGTAATTGTGAAATTCGCCCTCCTAAAAGCCTATTTTGAACCCCAAGACAATAAATAAGCATTAGATGTCCTTAACATGAGTTAGGTCTTGGGGAGCAGGGAGAGCCTACATCTAGTCAGCACTCAATGTGTGTTCATTTTTATCTTCCGCTTCTTGGATTCTGTGATTTTAAGACTCTCTTGTTTTAAGCATTATTCCAAGATTTTTCTCATACTCAGCTCGCTAGGAATTTTAAGAGCCCCTGGTTCTAAAATTATAAAAGTCTAAAATGCTGTTGGAGGGACCAAGGGTCTTCCTGTGCCCTGAGCTGACCCCAGGGTTGCTCAGGAGCCTAGGTCTTCAGAAGGCCTCATGCCCTCCACTCCCTGCAGGCTGAGCGGTGTGGTCTGGCAGCCTCAGCTGTGGAGAGAGCAATGAGTTTACCAGGAGGCTGATGGCCAACTTTCTGGTGGGGGTGGGGGAACTCCTGGCTCATCTGCTAGAATGGGGTCACAAGGCAGTGTGAAGAGGCTCTGGGCTAGAAGCTCGGAGTGATGGCTTCTTTCTCGTGGAGCCTCAGTTTTCTCATCTGAAAATTGGGGCCAGGTGCTAACCTCTTGAAGAGGATGGGGAGGACAGTCCTTGTCTGGTGCCAAGCATTTGCTTGGGCTGGGCCCTCCTCTGGAATACCCTCCCTGATCCACTTCCCTCCAGGAGCCCCTGCTCACTCCTGGCCCAGCCACAACAGCTGAAGAGGAGGTTTCAGGATGATGTTCACCCACCCCTGCCCACCCCAGAGAAGGAGGGCTAGCTGTCTACCCCAAACTTTTTGCCCCAGGCCTGGCATCAGCCATGGCCCCAATACTTTCTCAATGAAAGGTATTCGACTATGGAGCCTGACACCTCATTACCCTTGGCCTGAAAGTCAGCTTCGCCTGCTGGCCGCAATAGGAGTCCCCCCCCCGACTCCTGCTGCTCCCCAAAACCCCGACAGCCCTGAGCGGAGTTTTATGGCAGGCAGACTCAGAGTTTGGTCACCTTGCCCCTCTGAGCCTCCCTGTCAGCCAGGGGTATAGACACAGTAAGGTCTGGATAAATGCACATGTCTCCTGGATCCTGAGGGGCCTCAGAGCATCTCTCTTCTCTTGTCCATCACAGCCTATCCAGGACAAGGCTGGGGTGCCAGCACCTGGGGTCTCCGAAACCTTGACTCCAGCAGAGCCTCGGGGCCTACAATCAGAGACTGGGGCTTATGCCCTTGGGTTTGCCATCTTCTCCCTGACACTCCAAGCCCCACGTCTACTGCCCAGGCAGGGGGAGGTGTTCCCATGAAGAGAGTGGCTCAAGCAAAGGTTTGAGGGTGGGAGAGGTTGGGAGTTGTCAGATGGAGAAGAGCTGGCAGGCTGTATTGGGGCCCACATGTAAGCCTATCTCCCTGCCCAGGCTGGGTCCTCCCTAAGCCTCCAGTGTTTACACAGATGTGACACCTCTAGATCTGGACAGGCAGATGGTAGGATAATAGGAAGGGGTGCAAGCAGGCAGGTGGCTGAGTAGATGGGTGGGTGATAAAAGGGGAAGTGGGTAGGTATGCAGAAGGCCCAAGAATGTCATGGGCTCCCTTTCATTACTGCTTCTCAAGGATGATCAACCAGGAAAAATGCCTCTCATTCCAGGTTCTCGGCAATGCCACTTTGATGCCTTCCAGGGGCCAACATCTCCAGACCAAAGGAGTCTCACATATGTGCTCAGGGAGCTGCTGGGTCACCCAGGGAGCCTCACTCTTGCTGGGATTCACTCCAGGGTCCAGGAAGCCCTTAGCCTCCCTTTGGGGGCCTGTTTCTCTGTCTGGAAAATGAGGTATGATCGGAACAGTGCCTGCCCCATGGGGTACCAGGACTCACCTAATCATGTACACAGAGCAGGAGCAAGTGGTGCTTCTGCCGCCTCCAGACTGGGGGTCCTGGTGAGGTCAGATGGTATCACTTGGCCAAGGTATGGGGCCTAGGGTAAGGCAGCTGTGGCCTCAGTTTAGGAAGTCCACAGTAGCCTCAATTCCAGCCACCTGGGGCATGCAACCCTGTTAGGGCCCCTCCCTCCCCACAGCAGCCCCAGGCACACAGCCTCGCTCTGAGAAGGCCAGGGCAAGAGCTACCGCTGCGTTTAGCAGTCAGGGCCGCACAGGTTCCAGCCACTCACGAGTCAGCTCTGCACACGTGTCACAGACACAGGGGTGAGAGTAGGGCACAGGCCAGTGAGAGGCATATCCGGTCACTTGTGGGGGCCCTTGAGCTGTTTGCACATGAATTTGCTTGTGTTTTGGGGTCTTCTGCCAAGGTATGTCTGGGTCTGGCCACCACAGCCTTCATCCTTTGCTCCCCGACACTGACACCATGAATTGGAAATGAAGCATCTTTAATTGATTCCCTGCCCCGGACTCCCTGAGGGTCTCCAAGCACCAAACATGAGAATTGTGCCCCCCAGCCCCAGAACAAAAAAGCCCCTTCCCCAGACCTTCACTGGGCCTGGACTCCCCATTTACTCCTATGATAAACCCCATAGGCTTTGTTTCAATAAATAACCCCGAGAACAAAGCTTGGGGCATAAGACCTGATAAAGCACCCAGCTCAGTGACACACAGGGAGCTTTAGGCTGAAGGTCAGAAATCCCAAGGGGCAGAATATTTGAAATCATGGTCAAAATAAAATTGAAATCAGAGCTGACATGTAATCTGGGAGCCATTCCCTCCAGCCCCTACAGTCTCCTAGGATGCTGGTGCCAGTCAGGACAAACTCAAACTCCGGTTAACATCACAGCAACAATCTCCTGCTTGGCATTTCCACCATTGGAATTGACTTTGAATTCTGAGCAGGGGGCAAGGAGGGGACATCTGGAGAAGAGGATGTGACTTCCCAGGGACAGAGGAAACCGGAGCAAGGCAGAGGAGCATGGCTGGGGTCCAGGTCACTGCCAGGTCCTGCCCCGGCGGGTACGGAGGGGACCGTCAGCTCTGGCCTGTGCCTGGGCCACCTCACTCATCTCCCTGCGGATGTCAGCAAGTGCTGTTGCAGGGGACTCCAGTAGCCTCTGGAAGAGGCTGGGCCGGCCAGCCAGTGGTTCCCGGCACTGGAATGTGACAGCTGTGCCTGCATCAGCCTTCATCTCCCTGGAGAAGCCATCAGAGGAGCCATCAAAGCAGCGGCCAATGGCAATCTCCTTGGCCAGCCTTGGACTCTGGTCAGTGACAGTGTAGACACCATAGTTGTGACCCAGAGGGTCGAGAGGGGCCAGCATGGCGAAGGTGGTTGGGTCATCAGTCCGGGCGGGTGGGGGGTGCCTGGCCAAGTAATCCCGAAGGAGCCCATTGATGGCCACACGACGACACCCACCCTGGGGCATGATGGTCACCAGCGTCCTGTCTACCTGTCTTTGGTCAAACAACATCCCGCTGCACTTGAACTCCACGCAGGCAGCAGACGTTCCAGGGCGCTGGGGGTCTCGGACGCTGCGGACATCCCGCAACCCATAGAGCTGGCCCTGGGTGCGTGGGTGGCTGCCCCCCACATTGTGGGAGCGTACCATGTACTCCTGCGGGCCTTGGACCTTTACCTTGAGGAAGCAAGCCCGGAACTCCTGTGGGTTGGGCCACCAGGCCAGGAGATCTCCGACCCAGGAAGCTGGCGCGCCCTCCCGGAATGGGACCACGTTGTACTCATACTTGTCTGCCTCCATGCGTGCAAAGCGGAAGTGGCTGGCAGTCACTGGGGCCTCCTGGCACTCCCGCAGCCTGCGCCAAGGGTACACCGGGCCATTGACTTCAGCAGAGACACCAGGCCTGGGTTTGGCAAGGTTAATGCGGAAGCCATTGCGTTTCAGGCCAGGGTCGTCGTGGTCGGTTCGGCGGTACCCCAGCTTGTCCAGGTAGGGCTGGGCCACGCCCACGGTGGCCGGGAGTGGGCGAGGCCGGGATGGGGCGGGTTCCAGTTCCTCTCCACCCAGGGTAGCGGTGACAAAGGCTGTGTAGGCGTCTGGCTGGTCTGCGTCGCAGAAGGCTGGGAGGCAGGCACCGCTGGGGCCTGTGACCACACTATCGAACCGGCCCCAGGCGCGGGGATTGGCGGAGTAACCTGGAGCTGGCTCCAGGTTGACCAGTGTGACCACCACGCCCTCTACCTGCTCACTAGGGGCGAACTTGTCGCTAGCATAGGCGCGCACCTTCACGAAGCAGCGGCGGTGCTCCGGCACATCTAGGTTGAACAAACGCCGCTCGCGAATCTCTACGTTGCCCACTAGGAAGACACGCTCTTCGCGGCGGACCCGTGGGGCCGCCGACTCCTCATGCTGGAAGCTGCTCTCCTCCTCCCACAAGCCTGTGTCAGGATTCAGCGACCACAGCTTGAGGGCATCCACGTGGCCTGCCATGTGGATCTGGCTGGTGGCTACACGCACAGTCAGAGGCCCGGCCTGCAGCTGCTCGGTGGAGCCGGCAGCCCGTAGGTCCACCTCAAACATGCCGTAGGTGCGCAGTGGGGCCAGCTCACCATCACTGTCCACAAAGCGCAGGTCACTGGGAGCAGCAGCCGCCGAGGTGAGATCTCGGGGATCCACGAAGGTCACTCGGGCCTCCACAGCCCCTGAAAAAGGTTCTCCATTGGTTCTAGAGAAAGTTCCAGGTGGGAGGACCAACTCGCCCAAAGGGGGCTCTTCTTCCAGATCCCCAAGGGGGAGCGTGTTGCTCTGGCTGGCATCTAAGATAACAGGGGCTTTCTTCCGCATGGCCTTGACCTCGTGGTACACACCAGCACCTCGAGGATCAAAAGGCAGGACCCTGACAGTGTCCATGAAATCGCCACTGGGCTCCACGAAAGTCACCACCAACCGCTGGGTAGAGGGCAGCACTTCAATAGTGAAATCACCCTGGTAGGAGGTAAATCCGATGGGCTCATGGCCCAGCAGGATCTGGGCAAAGCGCAGAGGCTCCCCTGAGTCAGCAGCCACCACGCGTCCCTGGACCAGCCCCCGGGGGGGCAGACATTTCTGGCAGCCACACTCTGTCACCACCTTGACTGGAAGGATGTAGTTGGAGCAACTGATCTCCCTGCTCTCCAGGCGACGCACAGAGCAGCAACGGGAGCCTGCATCTCCACACTTGGGGCTAGAGCCTGCAGGGCTAGGGCAGGGGGTATCAGGGCAGAGACCCACATTCAGATAGGCGGGGCCACTGCCTGGCTGACTGCAGTCATCTGGGAGTTTGATGAGATGCTCGTGAGGCTGGGGGTCACAGGCTGGCTGTCCTGAGGCTGGGGATCAAGAAATAAGCCTGATCAGAGTAAGTGAAGGACTCCATTTGAGGCTAAGGATGGGGAATTAGACTGGGGTCAGCGGCTTAGTGGGGGCCGGGGATCAGACTCAGCAAGGTCCGAAATCAGTCTGACTTTGAGTCTTCGGTTGGGATTGAGTTAGGACTTGCTGGGAGGAGAGGACGGGCTGCTCACCAAGCACGATGAGCACGGCGGAACCCGAGTGAACAGAGCCTGCATCATTCCACGCTTTGCAGTGATAGGTGCCTGCCTGGTCTGGGCGCAGCCCCCGCAGCTCCAGGTGGGCCCCATACCTGTGCTCTCGCTTGTCTAGCAGGGTCCCGTTGTGGAACCTGGTGGCAGGTGGGCAACACCATGGGGGCCATTGGCACAGCCCAGGGAGGGTGCAGAGCTGCTCCCTCCAGGTCTCTGAGGCAACACATATCACAAGAAATCCAACACCAAAGCAGGCATGAGGCCCTTGAACATGGGGTGGGGGCACTCACCAGGAGTATTTCTTGGGCATGGGGGTGCCTGAGGCTTTGCAGCAGAAGGTCACATTCTGGCCTGCCTCTCGTACTCGGGACTCAGGGTGCTTCACCAGGTAGGGTCTCTCTGAGGGCAAAGGTGGCAAAGGTCAGGGCACTGCCTCATCCAAGCTTCTCCCAAGGACCCCTCCAAAGAGCAGGGTTCACCCTCTCCTTTCCAAGGACACCTTATTCCCCCAACTGAAGTTCACTGTACATCTGCTCAAGATGATGAGTCCCATCTTTGTGCTTCCCTCTGCAACTCCATGTCTTTCTTACGCCTTCAATAACTACATCACATCTCATTTCTTCCCCTAGTGACATTGCCCTAAAACATCACCCCAGTCCCAAGTGCTTGGCATCACCCCAGAACTTCCTCCCCAGTTCCTTGGTCCCCTCACCCCCTTTGCCACAAGGTGCTTACCTAACTTACGGAGAACAATAGTGACCACAGCTGATATGGAGCTGTTGGCCTGAGCCTGGGCCACACCAGCAGAGAAGCCATCCATTTGGGCACTGACGTTGGTCTGGCTGCTGGCACAGACTCCAGGAATATGAAAGGTTCCATGGGCATCACTGATAACCACAGTGCCAGGCCAGTCTCTCAGGGAGATTCTGGCCCCTGGCAGCGGTTGACCAGATGAGGTGATCACTGAGCCCAGGAGGATGTGATTGGGGCATCCGCACATGTTGGGACTGCACCCTGGGGGACACAGGGAGACAGAGGGGCACAGGGGTCTACACAGCAAAGGTGTCTCAGCATAACCCTGCTTGGAACAGCCCCTAGTGTGAGGGGGAACATGGAGCTGACTGTTAGGGCTGAGCAGGGAGATGCCCAAGGTCCAGAGGGGCAAGATGACCTGGAGAAGGGGATAGGAGAGGTGACTTTCACAGGACCAAGGGGCTCCTTCCAACATGAGAGAAAGTGTGCAGATGGGGGCTGGGGCCAGCGAGGGGCTGGGTCTTGCGCCCAGAACATCTCCCTCCCTTCCCAATCCTGCGGTTTCTCCATACAATGGAAAATTCCACTGGAAACTTCAGGGCAGAGCCAGGCAGGGTAGGGTGGGGACCCCACCACCTTATTGGCCACCGTGCTCCCCCACCCGGCTGCGGGCTCTGCCGGCACAGTCTCCAGACCGTGTTTGTGGAGCCCAGGCCGGATCGGAATTTCCAGTCACCTCCTGGCTGGCCTGGTGTCTGGCCCTGGGAAGGCCTGAGTATCGTGTCTGCCAGGATGTAAGCGCATGCCCGCGTGGGTGTAAGGGACAGGCGGGGGCTGCAAATGCCGAGTGTGTAGACCTCAAGTGTGTGAGCCTGCTTTTGTGTGTGTCCATGTCCATCAGGAAGCGCTCCGCTCAGAAGGGCCCATATCTGGATACGACCCTCGGGGCGTTCACCCGTCCAGATGTACACAAGAAGGGGGACCCAAAAGGAAAGGACCAATCTTGTGAATCAAGTTGGGGCCCTCCAGACCCTGCTCCTGCATTCAGGCCCCGCCTCCTTCCTCCAGACCCCGCCCACAAGGCTCCTCCCAACTAGCCTCTCCCTTCTGGGTTTGTCCCTCAACTGGTCCCGCCCCCTGAAAATCCAGGACCCGCCCCCCTACCTGGACACCGAGGCCGCACACACTTCTGCGCCTCCAGGGGACGCCCGGGACAAGTATCACCAGTAGGGCTTGGGCACAGGCGGCGGCGCAAACGACGACCTGGCCCGCAGCTCCCTGAACAGGGACCCCACGGACCCCATGCGCCCCACGCGGCCTCTGCGGGAAGAGCGGATGGGGAGGGTCAGGCTACCGCTCACCCTAGGGACTACGCCTTGGAAATCTGGTGACAATGTGGGACCGGAGGACGCCTCCGCCACGTGTATCCAAGGGCACTCCAAGCAGAAGTCCTGTCCACTGCTTCCACCGGTGCTCCTCCAGGCGCACTCGTCGAAGGTGCAGTTCAGGTACCTTCTTGTCACCCCGGTAAACTCTCCAATGTTAGCCAGCTGTTCTAACTGCGTTTCGCACACATTTAATTGGCTCAAAACACACCCCAACAGAACTGGAGCTGTTACAGATGAACAAATGAGCGCAGCGAGAGGTAGATACTCCTGGGTGCCCTTCCTGCCACCACCTGGGACCCTTCTAAAGCCCCGCCCCTATTCGGTCCTACCCTCTGCTAGGGTCATCATCCTAAAGAACCCCGCTTCTCCCTAGCCACGCCCAGGGCCCTGGAGTCCCCCTCAATATCTTCCATTCCGGCCCAACATACCTGGAACGCCCGTCCGGTCTCCCGAAGCCCTCCTCCCCCTCATGCAGACCCCGCCCTCCCTGAGCCCTGTCCTCACCCAGCGGGCAGCGGAAGCGCACGTGGTAGTTGGAGCAGCGGCGACCGCGCGGCTGCTCTCGGTTGAGGCACCAGAAACCGCGCGTGGGGTTCAAGTGCACACGCTCGCCGACGGTGGACGGCAGGGCCCAGTCCGTGGTGCGCGCCTCCAGCGCCAGCGGCCGTGGGCACACGCGCGCCGGCCCGTAATAGAAGCGGATGGCAGCCAGGCTCTCGAAGTCACCGTCGCCGCCCGGGTGGTCCACGTTGAACCAGGATGTCCACTCGCTAACCTCTGCGGGCACCATAGGCGCTGGGACCCGGACCAAAGCCTGTCGGGCCCCACCTGCGTGGTACGGGCCTTACATGCAGTCTAAGCATGAACCCTCCTTCCTCCTCAACACAAAGAGGAAGAGCTAGCACAGCCTGCCCAAGGCCAGCCGGTCCCTTATTCAGAGCCCTTTAGGGCAGAAGCTGTGCAGGGGTCACCAGGAGGCTAACCTGTTACCCACTGCCTGAGCTGGTGCTTCAGTGAAGCCAGAGATATTGCCACTGTCTCACCTGTCCTCACCTTCAGAATTCAGAACCCCTGAGGTGTGAGGAGATATAAAGGTAGCTGGAGAAGCTGGCCAGATACAAGCCCTAGCTGTAGACACAAAGCCCTAGCTGTGTCACTACCCAGAAGTTCCCAGTTAGCACCAGCTGGGGCCTCGCTCACTGCCTGGATGAACCCAGCACAGGTGGGAAGGGACTGGCCCCCTACACTAACCTCCCAAAGAGAGCTCACCCCTTTTCTGTTTCAAGAGCAATCAAACAGAACTTCCCTGACCTGGATACTAGAGACCCAGGTTCCAGAACTTGCGCTTTTCTGAGTGGTGCGGACAGATGGCCGAACATACCACCACCACTCCTTAGTTTCCTCCTTGACAAACAACCTGGAATCTCACCTCCCTGCTCCTTAAACTTAGACGTCTTGGGGCACCACTTCCAGGGGCTGTCATGTCCAGGGACCAGAATGGTTCTGGGCTCTTCACTCAGCTTGTGTCCCCTCCTCATATGTCTTCACAAGCCAGAGCTCACACAACAGTTCATAGCAGAACCAAGACTGAGACCCTGAATAACTCACCTTCCCAATCCTCCAGGGCTAGTGTGGACTGACCAGGGTGCAGTGAGGGACCTTCAAGGCCCCACATGGTCTCCATGGGCTCCTCAATGGGGGTGGTTCCTGTGGAAGGGGTGAGAAGTGGGGGAAGGAAGAACTGCTGATGGGGAATCCTATGAGCTTCTTTTTATGCAAGGTGCTGCCATGATCATCCCTACTTCACAGAGGAGAAAACTGAGGCTTTAGAAGCCAGAACCAAGCCCTTGCTGACCCCGAGGACTGCAGCACCCCTTCCTCCAGGAAACCTCCCTCTGACATCACAGCCCCAACTCAGTGGGCCTTGGAAGTCTGTCTACCCTGCTCCCCATACCAAGTTCTCTCCCTAGGTGTATTCTGCCCTCAGGTTGAGCTGCATTCCCCTTTGTCCATTTGCCTGTTGGAAGTCCTCTCACTCTACCTTCCATCCCTGCACTTGGGGCCCACCCTGTCATCAGGAGGTCTTTGGAATTGAGCCTGACTTCTCTGGTCTCAGGTTGTCTAAGATAATTGGGATGGGCAATTCACTTACAAGTCCCTTGCCTCCTGAAACCTTCGTTTCCTCAACTGAGAAATGGCCCAATTCTCTCCTCTGGAATTGAGGGTTCCAGAGATGAGACTTTCTATTCTGAGTGGCAGGTGTGTGTGGAAGAGAGGAGGAGTTAGGTTAAAGGGGCTAGTACCGTTGATACAGGGCCCAGATGTTGTGACTGAGATTGAGATAGGTACCCTGATGTCACCTGGCACCCAGAAGAGCCTAATGTTCATATCCACACTCCGGGTGCCTCTACATCTCTTAGAGGAGAAAATAGAATGAGAACGTTCTCCTCCCCACCCCAGGCGGTCCTGAGCTGTCTTCCTGGTGCCCTGTCATTCCGTCTACCCCCGGGCTGGCAAAAGGAACCCAGGCCTGGGTAAGCGAGTGGTCCCTTGGTTCTCTATCCAGGCGCTGCTTCATGCCAGACCTGCTACCAGATGTTGGGGCGCCTAGGGGGCTAGGCTGGGGCCTGGGGTCACCTCACCTTGGGCCCCCGCCAGGTGCGCGGCGGCGACACAGAGGCAGAGAAGTGGTGGCAGTGACGCCATAGCCAGGTCCGAGGGTCCGAGGGAGGGTCCGGACTCCGCCGTGCGCTTGGGTCGGACTCCCGCGGGTCTGGAGGCCTCCGGACCTGAGGTTGGGGGCGGGACGCGACCGCAGGCCCCTCCCGGGCCAGGCCCCGCCCCGTCCAAGCCGAGCTCCTTTGCCCTGGGTGACTTCGGTGCGTGAGCAACAGATCTGGGTCGCCCCCCTCAGTGCGTCCGGTTGTGCCTCCGCCCTCAGGCTGGCCTACATTCCCCTGTCGTGGGCTGGAAGTCCGTCCCTTCACCCATTCTCCATCCTTCACGTTGGGCCCCAACCTGCCTTCGGGAAGTGTCTCTTGGAATAGGACCTGAAGCTGCCCGAACCTTCACGCTTTAGGCGGCCAGAAATCCGCCATCGAGTCGAACTTCGAATCTATAGCCTTAGGCAATAAATACTAGCAAGCTAGAAGTCCCTGAATCTACTCTTTAGAGAGGTCAGTAGGAAGTCCTACTCTGCGTCTGCCCTCCAACCCTCCCGCCTTGGGCCGTCTGAGGACCAGTGGGAAGTCCTTCCCCGAGTCTGCCCACCCGCGGCACACAGAGGAGGCAAGACCAGGAGGTGGTAGGACGTCTGTTTATTGGTTCACGTCCAAGCCGCGTGGGCGCCGGTGGGGGTCACAGCGCCGCCACGCAGTCGGTGCCTGTGTACCCCGGCAGGCGCAGAGCAAACTTTCTGCGCACTTCATCAGGCACAAACCTCCCGGCCACAAAGTGGTGGCGTCCAGAGAAGCGGTCGGCGCAGCGCTTGGGCGCTGCCAGTGATACCAGCACGTCGGGCCGTAGCCCATCCTCGGAGTCACCGCCCGTTTCTGCGTCCCAGCCTGAAGAGGGAGGGATGGGAGGGGGGATCAGGAACTGGGTGTGTGATCAGGACCCTCAGCTGAGAGTACTGTGCCCCGCCAGCCTCCCCACAGAACTGAGCCTCCATCCTCAGTCTCTTCCCTTTCTTGAAAATGTTTTCCCCTCCCCCTCTAGCCAGAGCCCCCATACTTTTCTGCCCATCCTGCTACCCAATCTTTCTCCTCCATCTGATTCAGCTTCTACCTTCAGCCTACATCATTTCCACCTGCTTCACTTTCACAATCAGACCCATGCTTCTTCCAGTGTTTATCCATCCTTATCAGTCCTGACCTTCCCCACTTAGACTAGAGCCTTTTTCCACCCAGACTTCCCAGCCAGCCTCCCCTCTCTGACTAGATCCCCACTCAGGACAGACTTGACTTCATCCTCAGGCAAGCCTCCCCTATCTGACCTGTCTCTTTGCTCCAAGTTCTTCTTCTGATAGGAAGTGCCCCCTTTCCCACCGAACTTGAGCATCCATTATACTCCCTCTGACCAGATACTCCTTCCTCTGATCTGACATCCCTGCCTTCATCCTCACACTAGCTCTTTCTTGCCTTTTCACTGGGCAGGACTCCACCACCTCACTCACTGGGTCATAGCCTCTGCCACCTCTCAAATGACCCTCCACTTTCAGACTAGGGACCTTGCCTTCTCTCCTGCTTCTGGCTGGAGTCTGGAACAACTAACTAAAAGACTCCTCCCTCCGACTTTAATCCTTCCCTCTCTGATCCTAACCTCCACCAACATACCAAACAGCCCACCTCCTCATAGCCACCCCAGCCCTGTCTTCAGCACCCCGCTGAGATGGCTCTGAGGTATTGCAAGCCAGGGGACATCCCTCGGAGTTTGGCCACCCCCTATGGAGGCTCCCACTGGCCAGAGGCTGTTTGATCTGCCTGCCCCTAGCCTAATGGCTCCAACAGGCATGGGGTGGCGGCCAGGATGGGCGAGGCCTTTGCTGAGTGAGCTCACGTCTGCCGTCTGCTGGGGGGGGGAGGGGCGGGGGACTGGGCCAGGGTAGGCAGTGGGCACATTGGGCTGGGTGTGGTGGGGAGGGGACACAGGGTCACCTGGGTAACAGCCTTGGTTTTCCCCATCTGAGGAATGGGTGTGACCATCTGCCACACACACCATGAACAATGCATTCACACTGGGGTAAATGAGGCTCAGAGTGGCCCAGACAACAGAAGCTGGAGCACGGGGAGGCCCCCTGGTCCTCCAGCCCCTCACACGCATCCCCCCTCCACCTGGCATGCCTGAGGGAATGTCCAGGCTCACAAGGGGGATGGACAGCAACTTGAGTGTGGCCAACGCACGGGTGCAGGCGCCCCCGACCTCATGGGGCTCCACGCCAGGGCCCAGCACGGCATCCACCACCAACCCATAGGCGTTGTTGATTAGCTGGACCTGGGAGGGCAGACAGGGTAAGGGGTGGCCTTGAGGTACCACCCGCACCTGCCCCTCAGTTGCTGAGGAGTATTGACCTCTGTGGGCAGATAGGACAGGAAGGGGATGTCCATCTTCTCACACTGGGTGGTCAAGTCCCGGTGCAGTGGGTCCAGTGAGCGTGTAGGGTAGAAGATGGTTGGTTTGTACTCCTAGGGGACAGGAAGGGGGCAGTGTGGGGGTTGTCCATGCTCCTACTAGGCTCTGCTTAGCCCCCAGGCCTGGTACCAGGCAGCAGACCCTGCCTGGGGCAAGCACTGGGCATAGTTTGTAACTTTTCCAGCTTCAATGTTCCCCTAGGACTCTACCAAGAGGAAGCAAGTTCTGCAGGACAGGGTTGGGGGTGACCCTAAGAGGCCACGGGGTCCTTGCTACTCACAAATACCCGCAGGTGCCGGGCACAGACCAGCCCCACTGCCCCGTTCTGCTCCGGGCCACACACGACCAGCACCATCCTCTGCGTCCGGGAGAGAGCAGGCAAGGGGAACACCTGGCAGGGGGCACAGCAAAGGCAAAGGCACAGCACTGGAATTCTTCCTAGCTTACTGGGAATACCGAGGCCCCAGGGAGAGGAAGGGGCTTGGGCTTGGAGACAATAGGCTAGGACAAAAGAAGGGGCATTCTGGGTGAGGGGTGGCCCTTGCGGAGCCTCAGATTCCTCCTTGGAGATGCAGATTCCTTGCCTTGGGATCTGCCAAGCCAGAACAGGAAAGTGTACCTCCTGCCACCATCAGGAGCCTGGATTGTGGTTTGTTTATTTTCAGCCTGAGTTTTAGACATTCTTCCACCTTTTTCCACTGCAGTAGATGCCCTTCCCTCGCCCATTTTCCAGGACTCAGGCCCTCCCAGAGGCCCCAAAGAAAGTACTTTTCCAACCTGCCATGCCCTGTCTCTCTCCCCCTCTTCCTCTCCATCAGCCTGTCTTCATCTCCCTGTCTCTCTGTATCTCTCAGACTCTCTGTGTCTCTTCCTATCTGTCTCTCTCCATCTAGTCTGTTTCTGTCTTTGTCTCATTCTCTGTCTCTTAGAATCTCTGTCTCTGTGGGCCTGTGTATCTCTCTCTTTAATACAGGAGTTAAGCATGCTGATGTCAGAGTCCCAGCCAACCGTGAAACTGCGTCAAGCCTCAGTTTGTGTCTATTAAATAGAAGTGACAACAGCTCTGACAGGCCTGTGGGGTCTCTCCCTGGCTCCACAAGGCCTGTCCATACTCTAACTTCCAACCACACAGAGGGGAAGAGGTTCCATTTTCGATCTCCTCCCCATGGTCTCAGTGATATACTGACTACTGACCCTGACGATGCTTGTGACCCACCACACCACATCCAGAGTCAGGAAGGGTGACACTGTCTGGCTGGCTGGGCCCAAGGGTCTTCTGGACAAACTTGGGGCTTTCAAGGCAAAAATTGATGGTCACCAAAGACCAGGCAAGAGTCTACTACACTGCCCTTGCTTCTGCGGCTTAGATTTTCAGAACCATTTCCTTCTTTGAGCACTGCATTCAGGATATGTTTTATTTAGAAATAAGAACATTTAAGAGTTAAAAAAAATTGGGTCCACATAAAGAAAAATATTGAGTTTTTTAAAAGTATATAGTGATGCCCTGGCCAGGTAGCACAGTTGGTTAGAGCATCATCCCAATATGCAAAGGTTGTTGGTTCAATCCTTGGTCAGGGCACATACACAAACAGTTTGATGTTTCTATCTCTCTCTCCGTTCCTCTAAAATCAATTAAATAAATTTTTAAAAAAGTATACAGTGGTAATAAGAAGAGGAATAAGAGGAGGAAGAAGGGAAGCATTACATGCTAAAGCCCTGACTCTATCAGGCACTTAAAAAAAAGATTTTATTAATTGACTTTTACAGAGAGGAGAGAGAGAGAAGAAGGGGGGGGCAGGAAGTATCAAATCGTAGTAGTTGCTTTCCATATGTGCCTTGACCGAGCAAGCCCAGGGTTTCAAACCAGCAACTTCAACATTCCAGGTCAAATGCTTTATCTACTGTACCACCACAGGTCAAGGTAACAGGCACTTTTCTAAGGAGTTTATATTTATTAACCAGTGTCAGTTTATTACCCTTGTTCAGAGGTAACATGGGGCAAAGTATGGAATCGTAGTGTCATCGTTGCTATTAGTCTCCAGTCTTTGTAGACACCTCAAGGGTAGGGGGTTTGCCCCAGATCCAGACATAGCTATGCTTCCCACTCCCCTGAGACCCTGCTCAGGTAACTCTCTGCCCCGAGCATCAGTTTCCTCACCTGTGGCACAAGGTTATTTGGTGATATTCAGACTGTGGGAGCTGACATTTTCTATGCTCAAGACCCAGGAGGTGGCAGAGACAAGTGGTCATGTCTGCACCTCAAGGGCCTCAGACCCATCTATGTGGCAGCATCAGTTTCTGTTCTGACCCTCACCGACACCCTGAGTCTTGGGTCCCTGCCTGGCTTGGCTCAGTGCTCTGGGCCCGTTTCTCCATCTGAATGATAGGCTGGGGTAGTCCCAAACAAAGAGAAGCTTCTTGAGGGTTTGGCCATGGAAGTCATGCAGCTAGGCCTCGACTTTGTGGGCTGGCTGTTCGGCTGGGGTCTAGGTCAAGGGTCAGGGGTTTGGTACCTTGGTCACAGCCACAGCACTAGCATGGCCATATAACTCCACCAGCTGCTGCCGTCCAAAGCGATAATCCTCCAGTAGCTCCTGCTCCAGGGCAGCCGCCTCCTGTGTACTGGGAGACAGAGAGAGGAGGGATGCTTAGAGACACAGAGATGGAGACAAAGATTCAGATAGAGTCCGAAACATTCTATCAATATTCTGAGCCAGTCTCTGACGCCCCCTAACCCCTAATCTGTTTCCCTAGTCGATGCGCACACGATTGAATGGAACCTGTTGGGTAGCAGGAGGTTTGAGTTGAAGCCTGAGGCGCAGGCTCCCTCTGGTGGTCGAAGAAGCGCGCGGTGGCACGTATTGGTTCTGTTCTTCCAAAGGATGGGAGATTGATCCCTACTCAGAGCTCCCAGCGCCCAATGCAGGAGGAACCCAGAAGGAGAAATGGAGCTTGAAGGACTTTGATGGGGGCGATGGGTGGATTTCTGGCAAAGGAAACCACAGACTGAGCTCTAGAATACTGGAGGGGGCTGACTGAACTAGGGGGTGCTTGGGGTAGGTGTGTGAAGGCTGCAAGAGGCGTTTAATAGCTCTCTCAGAGAGGTGGATGTGACTCCTCTTCAAAGACAGTGGCAAAATTCCAATAATTGTGCCTAGAGAAATGGGGCTAATTCGTTTGAGGCAAAGCTCTGCTATGGAGTTGACTCACTGGAGTGACTGGGGTCCATTTTGTTGTACTGAGCCTTGCCTCCTTCTTTGCAAAAGTGAAAAGCAGGATGGGCTACATGATTTTTGAGGGCCAGTTCAAAATGCAAATATGGGACCCCTTGTTCAAAAATTAAGAATTTCAAGCCTGACCAGGGTTGACCTGGGATGCTGAAGACCCAGGTTCGAAAACTCAAGGTCGCTGGCTTGAGCATGGGCTCACCAGCTTGAGTGCGGGGTCACCAGCTTGTGCGTGGGATCATAGACAAGATCCCATGGTCACTGGCTTGAGTAAGGGGTCACTGGCTCATCTGAAGCCCCCCAGTCAAGGCATGTATGAGAAAGCAATCAATGAACAACTAAGGTGCTATATCTATGAGTTGATGCTTCTCATTTCTCTCCCTTCCTGTCTGTCTGTCTGTCTCTCGCTTAAAAAAAAAAAAAAAGTTCAGGATGGTGATGGCAAAGTGTTAAACCAAGTGTTGGGCCTTGGTAACAGCAGGGACCCAGCTAGCCCTGGCTTAGTTGTTTTCCAAGGGAGCTGGGCTTGGTGACTGCAGAGAGGGAGAGCTGGATTTGAAGATCAGGTGTTCCTTACTCCAGAATCAGGAGTTGGGGAGTTGGGCAGCTGGACAGGGAGTCTGCGGCCTAATGCTTGCTTCCCCTAGGCAGAACCTACCCCCAGCTCAGCAGACCCTAGAGAGGGTAATAATAATAACAATAATAGAAGCAGACTCAGAGTTGGAAGAACATCAAACAACTCAGAGAAGCCAAGTGGCTTGCCCAGGGTCATGTAAGAAGCAAGTGGGAAAACTGATACTTCCATCCTTGGTGTCTGTCTCCAGAGCCATGGACAGAATCTGAAAAAAGCAGCAGAGGACACTCTTCAGACGACAGAGGTTTGGGATGAATCTTCGATTCCCTCAATTCTGTGAGTAGAAAACCACAACTTTCCAGACTATTCGTAGTGTGACTGGGCCAAGGAGCATGGGAGCAGAAATGAGAAATGAAGACTGCTGTGACATGCAGAGAGTCAGGGAGGGCTTCCTGGAGGAACTGGCCTGGAACACTATAGGAGGTAATCCAGGTGGCAAGATCAGTGAGGGTCAGGGCCTCTTGGTGGGAGTGAGCTTAGCAGGTTCAAGGGACAGAAGGGAGGCTGGTGTGGTTGGAGCAATGAGACTGAGAAACTGGGTCAGGAACACACTTTGGGGGCCCAAGCAAATGGGAGATGAAAGCGGAGGACAGAGAGGTCACATGCCCTGAAACCCCAGCAACTAGAGCCAGATTCAACCCTCAGTTTGTCTTCAGCCAATGTCAGATGCGACTGAAGTGGGGAAAGGAGCTCACAGTAGGGCCAAATGCTCCTCCACCTCTTCCCCACCCCCAGCAGGGCAGGTGGGCTCAGCTCCTGGGAAGGTTATTTGGGAATGTGGCTTATTTATCTGCCTTCATCTTGTTACAGCTCTGGCTTCAGCCCTCACTGGAGGCAGGGGATAGGGGTGGGGGGCAAATGAGAAGGGTGGGAGAACCATCATCCATTCTTCTTTTTCTTTTTTCTACAGCAACAGAGAGAGTCAGAGAGAGTGATAGACAGGGACAGACAGACAGGAACGGAGAGAGGTGAGAAGCATCAATCATTAGTTTTTCATTGCCATTGCGACACCTTAGTTGTTCATTGATTGCTTTCTCACATGTGCCTTGACCGCAGGCCTTCAGCAGACCGAGCAACCCCTTGCTGGAGCCAGCAACCTTGGGTCCAAGCTGGTGAGCCTTGCTCAAGCCAGATGGGCCTATGCTCAAGCTGGCGACCACAGGGTCTCGAACCTGGGTCTTCCGCATCCCAGTTTGATGCTCTATCCACTGCGCCACCGCCTGGTCAGGCCATTCTTCTTTTTCTTCTGTCCCAAAGTTTTGGCCTCTGGTCACCACTCGGAACATTACCTTCCTGCCAAACTGGTCATTAAGAGTGATAATGGGGACTCCATAGGAAGAGGTGGTCCAGGCAAGGATCCTGAGGTGGTGACTATAGGTGGGGTCTGAATGGGAATTAGGGCAGTGCCATTGTGGGACTGGGGAGGGGGCTCGGTTATGAGGCTGTGCCTCTTGCTTCCCCCAGCTACCTCCCAGATAAGGGCTGTGAAGCCCAGGATTTGCTTGCCAGCCCCAGAAGGGCTAGCAGACCTGGTTTCAAAGGGCATTGAGCTCTTTGCAAAATGTTTCCAGGAGGGGGCTTTTTGGGAGATGAAGCCATGAGGTGAGGATACCCATACCAAACCCTCCCTGTGCTCTCAGCTCTGTGTCTCTCTACTCTCACCACCTTCATGCCTCTCCCACTAGCCTGCCATTACTGTCCCCCTGGCTGCCTACAGCAGTTTCATGCCACATTCCCACAAATTCCCCAACACTAGCCATGGAGGCTTTGAAAATTTGAACACAAGATCACGACACCCCTGATGCAAACCTTAAGGCTCCCCAGTATTCACAGAATATTCAAATCCCTCATCACATCTACACACGCCCCTTTATGTCTCCAACCTCATGGCCTCTTCTACTTCACTGTGTTCCACTCCCACCCACCCCACAGAGCCCATCACTCTTCAATTGACATTTGAGGCACCCCACTGCTCTCCATACCAGATGAAGCCATAGATTGTTTCTGGAACATTCATCTCCCCCTGCCTAGGATGTGCTAGGTCTTTAGGCTGAATCTGGATATCAGCCAGAATCCAGACACCAGGCAATATCTGCCCTGAGAAGAGAAGCTGATTGACAGTGGGCAGAAGGGGTCAAACAAGTGGCTGTGGAAGAAATCTGGTTTATAGTGAGGTCCATAGCCCCGTTTGGGGTCCCATGTCACACAGGATGACTCAGAACAAGGAATGAGACACCCACACCTGCCCGCCAGCTCTAGACCCTTGGCAAGTGGCCCAGGTGTTCAAAACTCGCCCTACCCCCTTGACTTGGAGTGGCGTTCCTCCCCAGTCCTGTTTCCTTCTCTGGACATAGGTGGACCACCATGGAGGGGTGTAAGATTTTTAGGAGCTGAGAATAAGAGTTCAGATGGGAAAGGAGAGTTGGGGGTCCAGGGTCCCTGGGAGAGGGAAAGAGGAGGTGTGCTCTGGTCCAGGTAAAGGGTAATAAGGAAGCAGCAGTGCTGATGCATAATTCATGAGGGGCGGGGCTGCTGAAGATGCAGTTTCCTTGGCAATGCAGCTTCGGAGGATGGGCAGCCCAAGGCCGTCTTTCCAGTGAAATGCAGGGTGGGCCTCATATACCTGGCCCCCTCCTGTCCATACTTCTTACCCCACTACCCCTTTCAGCCATGCCCCTGCCTCCAGGTTCCCGGGCCACACCCCTGCCACGGAGTCCCAAGCATCCTTATCCAAGCTGACCTGAGAAAATGCCGCTCCTCCGGCGCCTCCGCCAAGTCCCGGCTGGCCGCACCGCTCATGGCCCCTAGAGTAAGCCTGTGCTTGAGTGGCCCTCGCAGGTCCCCTCCCTTTTAAGCGTATCCCCAAGCAGGCCCCGCCCCCAGCCAATCAGAAAACGCCGCGAAGGCGCTGCGCACCGCCATTGGGTGCAGGACGACTTAACTCTTTCTTGTGCTAGAAGAGCTGCTGCAGGCATGTAAGGATGCACACCGATGCCCATACTGGCAGGGAAACGAAGTCTGAAGGGGCAAAGCTGCGTCATGATGGGTCGGCCATCACTCCTATGGGATCCTTGCCTAGGAGTAAGGGGATGTACTCCTGCCACCTGACTGCTCCTCTCTAGCTCTTAGCCATCCCTGTGCTCTGGTGAAGCCTAGAGAGATAGACTGTAGTCAAGAAGGACTTCAACAGAGGTAGGACAATCAACACACTTTTGGGAGTCCAGGCTGGTGGTGGATTCAGGAACAGCCTCTGGGTGTTTCTTGAGGTCAACCAGCTTGGTGTTTTCTGCCAAGTCCCCTGGTCCAGTCCCTGAGTCCCCACATTACCATGCCACCCAGTAACGCTCCCTTTCTTCCAGTCATTCAGACCATGGGACACAGGCAGGCAGGTGTCCAGAGCATTTATTCTCTCCATTGGGAGGGGTGGGGTCCACTGGCCCAGGGGCAGCCTCTATGTATACCAGATGAAGCCGTAGGTGGCATTAAGAATCTCCTCATTCGTGCGCAGTCCATACAGCTCACCCATTATGGGAGTCACCCAGCGTGTTGTGTTGAACACAGACTCACCCACCTGAAGGAAAAACAGATATAGGTGGGGGTGCTGGCCACTGCCAGAAGCCTTCCTCTCCTCACACCCAGCACCCATTACCCCTTCCAGGCCCCAGGTTTTCTGTGGGAGGCTTCATTTCTAGTGTCCTAGATCCCTGCCCTCCAAGCAGGGGACCCACCTTCCAGTTGGGCACATCCTTCATGATGATGGCCTCTGCCTCTAAGTTTTCTCGAAGCATCTGCAGGACCCTACAAGGATGGAATGGGAGACAGGCCTGAGTATCCCAAGGGGCCCTGCCTAATGCACCTTCTAGACCTCTCCTTGCCCTACCCTCTCCCATCATTCCTGCCCATTCCAACCCTGCCCATACTGACCCCTTTTTCTTTCCTTTCCTCTCCCTGGCAAACTCTTTCCTGACCCAATCCCAACACCCTCTTGCATAAAGCCTTCCTGTTCTTCCCCTTGGGTCTCTACTTTGTCTAGGGCCCTAAGGGAAACAGCAGTCCATGTGTACAAGGATGCAGCTTCCAGTCCCCAAATTGCAAGCTGGGGCACTAAGGCCTGTGACCCCACCTCCGGTCCTTCTCTGCCTGCAACAGTGGCATCAGTGCAATGCGGGCCTCAAAGTCCTCGATCTGCAGGCGCCTGTGAAATCCCAAAACCAATACTTGTATCAGATTAGAGTGGGCAGGGTAGAAGGGAGACAATGTGGCTCCTGCAGAGTCAGGGTGCTGCATGGGGAAGGTAGCTGGGAGAGAAGCAAGCAAGTGGACAGAACTTGGGCAATTGGTTCTGCCAACCAGAAGCCCAAGATGGCGGGACCCAGCTAGTGCAGGCATTGTCCCTCAAGACTGCTGGCTTCACACTTCCTTTTCAATTAAAAACTTTTTTTTAATCCTAAAAATAGCCCAGGCCTGTGAATGCAGTGAAGGAGGGGGGAATATTCACCATTGCCTCTGGGCCTTACAAAACCCTGTCTCCTTCATCTCAAAATAAGCTCAGGGTGTGAGCCCTGGGCAGGTGGTTCCTTTCTTCTCCCTGCTCTTCAGCATCTTCCAAGCCATCATTAGCCCTGTTTGTGCTAGAGGGCTGAGGGGAACGGAGCCATGTTGCCATGTTTTGGCCCGGGGAGTGGCCTCTGGTTCTGTCTTCTCATCACCAGAAATCTTACAAGGGTACAGGGAAGGGGTAAATGAACTTCAATTCCTCTCCCCACCACACTCCCCAGGCTACTGCCCCAACCACAGCTGCACACTGTGGTCACTACCGTGTCCCCCTAGGAGGCTGGGCCTGGTCTTGCCTGTCCAATGCAGAGGTCCTAGCATCTGGTACCTACCAAGTGCTCCTGAGTTCATTCAATAATGTGAAGCAACCTCCATGAGCTGGGCTTTCTCTAGCCCCGTCCTCAGAGATTTCCGGACCTTGTGGAGGATGCTAAGAACACATGACACAGGTGGGACAGGATGGAGGGGCCCAGCTAGTCAGGGGCCAATGAGGAGCCAACTGGCAGGGTATCAGGTGAGTGCAGAAGTGGCTGGAATCTGAACCGAGGCTACCACAGGCTTTGGTTCCACAGGCCCCACGTGACAGCCAGGGCCATTGTCTTGCATGATCTGC
This sequence comes from Rhynchonycteris naso, assembly GCA_037038555.1. Lineage (NCBI taxonomy): Eukaryota > Metazoa > Chordata > Mammalia > Chiroptera > Emballonuridae > Rhynchonycteris > Rhynchonycteris naso. Next base: position 20,038,342 of record CM073003.1, read on the forward strand.
TTTCTAAGTTCTTGTATCACCATTGCCTGGGTACCATGGACAAAAACCTGCTAAGAGAGTGTATTCCTGAGCTACACCTTCACCTCTACCCGATAGGTTATCCTAACACTGGCCCTTGAGTTCCCAGCAGCAGTGACTACAAGGGTGCTTGGTGAATACCTGGAGATAAGATCCTTGCTTACTAGTCAGTCGAGGATAAAATCCAGAAATGGACTTGCTGGGTCCCAAGGCCTGGGGAGTTGATGAGGGGCCCCGATATAAATAAAGCCCACAGACCATGCCTACCCTCACCTGCATAGGGCCTACCTGCGTTCACGATTCCACTTCATCATGCTCCAGTACCCGAAGAGCAAGGTCCCAATACCCACGGCAAACATGCTGTAGCCTGTGGAGAAAGAAGCGCCTGCTCAGCATCTGCAAGCAGAACCGGCCACCCTTGTGATTTCTTATGGAGCACAATCCACTCGCTGTACAATCCCAGAAATATATATGATAGAGGTGAGAGCCTCCTGGCCCCTTCCAAGAGAGCTCTCATTTCTTCAGACCATTTTTTTTGCCTCTGTGGAATGTTCACTGGCTCACTTTCCTGGACATGCCCTCTTCCATAGCTGCAGACCACTCTCTATCACACCTGCCCACTCTGTAGGCAGGGGACACCACAGAAGCCTCAATTTCTCTCATAGGCAAGGCTGTTGCAGTTGTAGCAACTGCTACCATACTGGGGTTTCTGGAAGATACAGATCATCAGGCAGGGACCACAGGAAGGCTCAAGGCTCTAAATGTTTATGGTTAAGTAGCCCTAGCACAACAATCTTTTAGGAGATTGTTTGGTTCCAGGTAAACTGGCCAATCCCCTCAAATTAGGTCAGTGTTGATGGCTGAGTTCCATTTCTATGGTGGCTCCTGCCTATCTGGGCCACCTCCTTGCATGTTGCCTACAGGGGGTTGAACAAGGCTGCCAGTGACCAGCAGTTCCCTTCAGGGGCTGCTATCAGCACCTGGCCCAGTGGGGTCCACATCATCCCATTCAAGACCTGGGAAAACAGGCTGCTATGAATATTTACTGAGCTCCAGCAGGCATTCATGTAATTCTGACAGGATGTGTGTTGTGGGGCCACTAGCTTCTTCAGGGAGGCCAAGACACGTGGGGGCTGGCTGGCATGGTTAAGCATGGTCTCTTCTCAGGCCAGGTTTTAAGGTTGCTATGACAAATGGACAAGTTCAGCCAGTCAAGCTCCTGTTAACACCTAGTAAAAGACCAGTAAAAAATGGATGATGCCACTCCTTGGGCTTCATGGGGAGAAAAAACATGGGCTTTTTCTTATTCAGCTCACCAGGCACCTCTGCTGGACCTGAAGATAAATGAGACACTGGCTCCATATTTTCCCCCTTAGTTTGACTTGTTTAAAACACCTGCTCAGGTCAGCGAAGGCACCTTGGTTCCAACACTGAGAAGAAGGACCCCTCCCAGCGCACCAATAGTTGATCGCCTCTGTAGGGCATTTAATTAGAGCTGCCTCATTCTTTTTAACAGCTGCAGAGAGGCCCAGGGGCCTCTCCCTTTGATGCCTCCTCAGGGGACAGAATCCTTTGCCATCACACCAGGAACCCAAGTGTGGGCCCATCTGTAGGATAAATGCCACGACAAAGGCAGCCTTCATGATGATACAGCTCTTCCTCATCTCTTCCTCACCAAAGGCTGCAAGACCACCTTAGGCCCTGGGCGGGGGAGGCCAAGGAGTGGTATGCCCAGAAAGGTGTGTGGACCATGCATAAATAAATGGAAACTCATCCTGTGTTCATGGATCAGAGCTTAAAATTTAACATTTTGTTCAGATGGCAGCACAAGAGATGAGGTAGATTCAGAATCCCTACCTCCTCAGAATCCCTACCCATCCCCCAGTCTTGCAGAAATTGACAAGCAGATCATGAAATTCATATGGAAATGCAAGGGAAGAGAAGAGCCAAAACAATTCTGAAAGGGAACAAAATGGACTTACATTTCACAATTTCAAAACTTTTCAGGCAGCTGTGTGTACAGGACAGCGTGGCACTGGCATAAGGACAGACATGTGCATTGACAGAACAGAGCCAAGAGTCCAGAAATAAACCCTCATATTTATGGTCAATTGAATTTGTACAAGGGTGCAAAGACAATTCAATGGGAAAAGAATAGTCTTTTCAGCAAATTGGAAAAGTGGATAGCCACATGCAAAATAGTGTCCTCTTTCTACTCCCTTCCACAAAAATTAACTCAAAATAGATCAAAGACCTCAATGTAAAAGCTAAACCTATAAAACTCTTAGAAAACAGAGGAGTCAGTCTCTGTAACCTTGGATGAGGATATGATTTCTTAGATACCAGAAGCACAAGACAAAAATAGATAAACTGGACTTCACTGAAATTAAAAACTTTGTGCTACAAATGATACTATAAACAAGCTGTAAAGACAACCCAGAATGGGGGAAAGTATTTGCAAATCATATATATGATAAGGAAATGATATCCAGAATGAAAAACTAATAAAATTCAATGATAAAAAAATGACCAACACAATTAAAAAATGTGTAAATGAGGCCCTTGCTGGGTAGCTCCATTAGTTGGGAGTGTTGTCTCCACAGGCTGAGGTTGTAGGTTCCATCCCAGGTCAGAGCACATACAAGAATCAAGCAATGGCCTGTCCTGTGGTGGCGCAGTGGATAAAGCGTCGACCTGGGAGCACTGAGGTCGCCAGTTCAAAACCCTGCACTGGTCTGGTCAAGGCACATATGGGAGTTGATGCTTCCAACTCCTCCCCCGTTTCTCTCTTTCCCTCTCTCTCTCTCTCTCACTCTGTGTCTCCTCTCTAAAATGAATAAAATAAAAAGAATCAAGCAATGACAGCATGAATAAGTGGAACAACAAATTGTATTTGTCTCCCTCCCTTCCTCCCTCTAAACAGAAGAAAAGATGCTCAACACTATTAGTCACCAAGGAAATACAAACTAAAACCACAATGGGATGGTGAGATCCACTAGGATGGTGAGACTCAATAAATAAAAAAATAATTAGCCCTGGACGGATAGCTTGGTTGGTTAAAGCATCATCCGGAAGTGTAATAGTTGCTGGTTCGATCCCAGTCAAGGCACATACAGAAGCAGATTGATGTTCCTATCTCTCCTCTCTCTAAAATCAATAAAATAAACATAAAAAAAGAGAGAGGCCCTGCCCAGTTGGTTCAGTGAATAGAGCTCTGGCCCAGCGTGCACACATCCAGTGTTCAATCCCGTCAGGACACACACAAAAAGCAATCACCTGCTTCTCTTTCCTCCCTCCCCTCATCTCCCTCTCTTATCCTCTTGCAGCCAGTAGCTCAACTGGTTCGAGAGTTGGCTCTGGGAACTGAGCATAACTCAGTTGATTTGAGCATCAGCCGCAAATGGGGGTTGCTGGGTGGATCTCAGTCAGGGAGCATGCAGGAATGCTCTTCCCACTTAAAAGAAAAAAAAAGTGCAAATTTAGATCACAGTGATGGTTGCACAATTGTGAACAGACTAAAAATCAGTGATTTGTGCACACAAAATCAGTGAACTATATGGTATGGAACCTCAATAAAAATGGCCGACACACAAGAAAAAAAAGCTACACACTAGGCAAAAGAGGGAGTGGAGAGGAGCTGGGTGTGAGAGATGACATATCAGGGTAGCAGTCACTATGGGAGCAGTGTGGATTAAAGGCAGCCTGAACCAGCTTGGCATGTTCTGGAATGCTGGTGGTGAACGGTCCAGGGAGAGAAAAAGATAGTTGGTACCAGGCTTGGGGTCACAGTACCTTAGTAAGAGCAGGGGAAGCTTGACCAGGTGATGGCACAGTGGACAGAATGTTGGCTTGGGATGCTGAGGACCCACGTTTAAAACCCCAAGGTTGCCAGCTTGAACATGGGATCATAGACAGGACTCCATGGTCACTGGCTTGAGCAAGGGGGTCATCAGGAGCCTCCTGGTCAAGGCACATATGAGAAAGCAATCAATGAACAACTAAGGTGCTGCAACTATGAGTTGATGCTTCTCATCTCTCTCCCTTCCTGTCTGTCCCTTGCTTGAAAAAAAAAAAAAAAAAAAGAGCAGGGGAAGATATGCTGTGAACCATGGTGCAAAAGAGGCAATGATGCAAAGGGCCAAGAGGACTGAAGATGGTGGTGTGTAGGTTAGAGCACAGGGCCTTTGCACTTGCTGTCTCTTCCACCTGGGAACTCCTCCTCAGAGGTCCTTCAGGCCCATCCTAGCTAAAGCAGGCCCTGGTTTACCATTGGCCACAACAGAAAATTCTGGCATATGACTCTGAATTCCTAGAGATAGGGCCCACAGCCATGTGCACACTCAACTAGTTAATGAATAAATGCAGAAAAAGTGTTATACATTTAGCCCTGGTTAGTTGGTTAGAGCAGTTCTGAAGTGCAGAGGTTGGTTTGATCCCTGGTCAGGGAACACAGGGGCAGATTGATGCTCTTCTCCCTCATCTCTCTAAAATTAATAACCATTAAAAAAAAAAAAATAGCCTGACCAGGTGGTGGCGCAGTGGATAAAGCATTGGACTGGGACGCAGAGGACAGAGGTTCAAAACCCCAAGGACACCAGTTTGAGCATGGGCTCATGTGGTTTGAACACAGCTCACCAGCCTGAACAAAAGGTCACTGGCTTGAGCAAGCGGTCACTCAGTCTGCTGTAGCCGCCCCACCCCCACCCCGTCAAGGTACATTCGAGAAAGCAACCAATGAACAACTAAGATGCCGCAACGAAGAATCGATGCTTCTCATCTCTCTCCCTTCCTGTTTGTCTGTCTGTCCCTATCTGTCTTTCTCTCCGTCTGTCACACACAAAAGAGGCCCTGACCAGTTGGCTCCGTGGATAAAGTATCGGCCTGGCTCCACCCATAAAAAAAGACACCACTAGAAGGGGATTCTTCCTCACACCTCTCCAGGCAATGACATATAGGGCCTGGCCTCTGGGAGGCACAACTGTGTCATGAGCAGGGAAAGGGCAAGTATAAAGGGTGCGTCTGTGACTCAAAAATAAAAAAAAAAGTTTTTTTGAAAAGACGCTGAGCCTGACCAGGCGGTGGCACAGTAGATAGAGCGTCAGACTGGGATGCGGAAGACCCAGGTTTGAGACCCCAAGCTTACCAGCTTGAGCGCGGGCCCATCTGGCTTGAGCAAAAGCTCGCCAGCTTGGACCCAAGGTCGCTGGCTCCAGCAAGGGGTTGCTCGGTCTGCTGAAGGCCCGCGGTCAAGGCACATGTGAGAAAGCAATCAATGAACAACTAAGGTTTCGCAACGGCAACAAAAAACTAATGAATGATGCTTCTCACCTCTCTCCATTCCTGTCTGTCTGTCCCTATCTATCTCTCTCTCTGTCCCTGTAAAAAATAAATAAATAAATAAAAAGACACTGACTGGAGAAAGTCCAGGGAGGCCCAAGGGCTGGCATCCTTCTGGATACAGGTCACACAGGTGCATATGTGTAAAGAGAACTCATGTACCACATTGGCCTGGGTGTACCGTTATGCCTCAAGAAAAAAGACTCAGATCATGTTAGATTCCTTCAATTGGCTCTAGGATATTCAGTGTCCATGTGGTGGCAAATCTAGTCTGTAATCTATTTTTGTGTTGCCACAAGCCTAAGAACATTTTTAGATATGTAAACAGTTTAAAATAAGCAACAGCATGGCTAACCAGGCAGCGGCGCAGCGCATAGTGTTGGCCTGGGATGCAGAAGACTCAGGTTCGAAACACAGAGGTTGCTGGTTTGAGCGTGGGCTCACCAGCTTGAGCAAGCTTGAGCAAGGGGTCATTGGCTCAGCTGGAGCCCCTCACCCACCAGCCAAGGCACATATGAGAAAGCAATCAATGAACAACTAAGGTGCAGAAACTATGATTGATGTTTCTCATATTTTTCCTGTCCTGTCAGCCCACCCCTTCTCACTTAAAAAGAAAAAGCAGCAGCAATGGATAGAAACCATCTAGCCAGTAAAGCATAAAATATTTATCTGGTCCTTCAGAGAAAAAGCTTGCCAACCTCTGTTCTGAAATACAAAAAAAGGCAAGAAGGGGAGGGGGAGGATTTGAGTTTTCACTAGACATTAACTTTTTTTTTTTTTTTTTTACAGGGACAAGAGAGAGAAAGAGGGAAAGGTAGGGACAGAAAGACAGGAACAGAGAAAAATGAGAAACATCAATCATTAGTTTTTCGTTGTCGTTGCGACACCATAGTTGTTCACTGATTGCTTTCTCACATGTGCCTTGACCGTGGGCCTTCAGCTGACAGAGCCACCCCTTGCTGGAGCCAGCGACCTTGGGTCCAAGCTGATGAGCTTTTCTCAAGCCAGATGGGCCTGCGCTCAAGCTGGCAACCTCGAGGTCTCGAACCTGGGTCTTCCACATCCCAGTCTGACGCTCTATCCATTGCCCCACCGCCAGGTCAGGCTAGACATTAACTTTTCTACTGTCTGAATTATTACATTCTCTCTACCATGCCTAGAAATTGTTTTTGTTTTTAATTAAAACAATTTGCATAATATACAGATTTTAAATGTAAAGCTTGCCGCTTTACAGCAAATGTATTTACCCTTAACTTGTTTTAAACTTCTTTGGCCAGACCTGTGGTGGCACAACCGCTTGGAGTGCTGAGGTCACCAGTTCAAAACCCTGGACTTCCCTGGTCAAGGCACATATGGGAATTGATGCTTCCTGCTCCTCCCCATTTCCCTCTCTCTCTTTCTAAATATAAATAAAATATAAAACAAAAAATTTTCTTTGTCATTGTTGATCCTGGGTGTGGAGTATGGGCGCCTTTTACTTTTTCTCTCACATTTTTCCTATGATGAACCCTGTAAAAAATTTTAAAATGCTACAAAACATGAACAATTTAAGAGTACATATTGCTGGGACATTCTGCAAGTGGGGGGCGACCAGTAAGGACCCACCATACAGAACATCTTTTTAAATTCCTTCAGTGTTCCGGGTTTTGGCTCCAGCTTTGCTACGGGTGGCCTTGGTAGGTTAGGTTGCTGCCTCTCTAGGACCTCAGTTTTTCCACCTGTAAAATGGAAGCAGGAGAGCTATGGGCACAGGCTAAACTATTATCAGTTTAACCTCCTGTGAAATGGGAATAATGAACAGGACTTCTGGGCTGTTACGAGAAAGAATTAAAAGATTTAATAATCGCTCGCTCCTCAGATTGCACCGGTTATCGTTACTGTTAACAGTAGGCTCCCCAGACTCCGCCTCTCATCAAACCACAGCTCCACCACCGCCCTATCCTGGCTGCGGCGCCCAGAAGGCCCAGACCCTGCCACCCGGGCGCAGGCATATAGCTACCCGATAGGCCCCGACGCGGAAGGTTCCGTTTGTAGGCAATAGGACCGTAGCCTCCCGGCGGGGGCATGTCCTGCTTCACCTTCGAGGCCGCCATATTCGCCGGGCTTTGTACTTCCGCTCGTGAGAGGAAGTGACGTATAGGCACCCGCTGTCACGATGAATGTGGCGGAAGCTGTTGCGCTGGCGTCGGGCGGGCCCAGGGAACCCAGGCCACTAGGGTGGCGACCCTATTGTTCGGGAGAAATTAAATTGCGATGCCGGGCTGCGGCCGAGGAATCCTTATTTCCATTTCTCCCAAACGAGGCGTGGCTCCGTCCGTATGGGACAGCTGGAGCCCGTCGGGTAGCCCGGGTCCTTGCATCAAAGAACCTTCGGTTTACCCCCTCTGGGGCGATCCGCAGGGTATAAAGCTCCCAAAGGAGCCGGGTCACCGAGCTAAGCCCCCTTACCCGTTTTCACCCCTCCAGGCCTGTACGGGTAGCCCAGGGCTGCAAATGGTTAGTACTGGTACCAGAAGTTGGGTGAGGGAGGCTGCTGCTCAGATTTGGACTCGTGAGGAGCCACTCCAACCCCAGGCACGGATTCTGCTCCTCAGTGGTGATCGGAAGTCCTTGGTAGTAGTCTTTCAGCGGAAACGACCATCCCGAGCGATTATGAGTCACAAAACCCTGGGCTCTCCGGGGGCTGCCATCCAGAGGCAGGGTGACGACCGCGGGGTCCCCACTCCGCGGTGTGGTGACGCTGCGGTCACTTCACAAGGCAGAAATTGTTACCTGGGCAATAAAATTCACCGCGGCGGCGGGGGTCCGGGAGTGGGCACATGGGGGTGCGGGGGTGCAGGTGCCAAGCGCCATGGGTTAGGCCCGAGATCGGAGTCCGGCTGCCCCCCCGACAGCAGCCGCCTCCTGCTCCCCGCGCGCCCCAGGCGCCACCATGTCGGGTGACAAACTACTGAGCGAACTCGGCTATAAGCTGGGCCGCACGATAGGTGAAGGTAGTTACTCCAAGGTAAAGGTGGCCACGTCCAAGAAGTACAAGGGAACGGTGGCCATCAAGGTGGTAGACCGTCGGCGAGCGCCGCCCGACTTTGTCAACAAGTTCCTGCCACGCGAGCTGTCCATCCTTCGAGGCGTGCGGCATCCTCACATTGTGCATGTCTTCGAGTTCATCGAGGTGTGCAACGGGAAGCTGTACATCGTGATGGAGGCAGCCGCCACAGACCTCCTGCAGGCTGTGCAGCGCAACGGGCGCATCCCTGGGGGGCAGGCGCGCGACCTCTTCGCACAGATCGCGGGCGCGGTGCGTTACCTGCATGACCACCACCTGGTGCACCGCGACCTCAAGTGCGAAAACGTGTTGCTGAGCCCTGACGAGCGCCGCGTCAAACTCACTGACTTTGGCTTCGGCCGCCAGGCACATGGCTACCCTGACTTAAGCACTACCTACTGCGGCTCGGCAGCCTACGCATCACCGGAGGTTCTCCTAGGTATCCCCTATGACCCTAAGAAGTACGACGTATGGAGCCTGGGCGTCGTGCTCTACGTCATGGTCACTGGGTGTATGCCCTTCGACGACTCAGACATCGCCGGCCTGCCCCGGCGTCAGAAGCGCGGCGTTCTCTACCCCGACGGCCTCGAGCTGTCCGAGCGCTGCAAGGCTCTGATCACTGAATTGCTGCAGTTCAGCCCGTCGGCCAGACCCTCGGCGGGCCAGGTAGCGCGCAATGGCTGGCTACGCGTGGGGGACTCCGGCTAAAAGCTGGGGTTCCTCTGCCTCCCCAAGCACTGCGCAAACGCAGCGCACACGCGAGAGGCGCGCTTCCAGGATCCTGCGAAGCCGTTGCGTGCCAATGCGCATGCGTCATTTCCCCTTTCCCTCTTCTTTGACGGCGCGGGATGCAGTACCCCGTTTGGAATCTAATTCCTCCTCCACGATTCCGAGAGCCGAAGGGCGCATGAGCATCCTCGATTCCCCGCAAGAAAGTCCCGGGAGGGGGCGGGGCCAGAGAATGCGGGAGCATTGCGCCTGCGTGGTAGGAGCAACGGCTGTGCGGCAGGAGGCTTCCTGGAGGAGCTGCGGCCGAGGGCATGCAGTGAGTGCATGGGTTCCCACCCTGTCGCTCAAGCCGCTACGGGGATGGCATGCTCCGGTAGCCACCCCAGTTGTAACTTGCAATAAACTTGCTCTACCTCGCACGTGGCCCTAGTGGTGGCCCCGTTTTACGGAGCGGGGGAGAGGGGTCACTCCCCCAGAAGGCAGGTGCGGGCACCCCATTTTAGTTTTAAGGCTCTGCTCTTGAAAGGGAGTTGAGATTATTCAAACCCGGACCTTTGGGGCACCCTCAGCTTGGGAAGAGGGGAAGGTGCTTTGAGGTCGCTCCCAGGGTCCTGATGGCCCCTGGAAATATGAGATGGTGGGCGGCTGAGCAGAGACCTAGCACCCTTCTCAAGTTTAAGGAAGGCATGGCATCGGTGGGTGGGTCTGTTTGCAGATGAGGAAAGTGATGCTGACACAGATGTCACCTGCCCAAGAACACAGCTGGGATTTGAACCTGGATATGGCTCAAGTGGGGCGGGGAGGTGATGGAAGCTTCCTTCCTGAAGTTGAGTCTGTGGGGGAACCTGACCAGGCAGTGGCGCAGTGGATAAAGCGTTGGACTGGGATGCTGAGGACCCAGGTTGAAAACACCGAGGTCACCAGCTTGAGCGGGGCTTACCAGCTCAAGCCCGGGCTTACTGCTTTGAGTGTTGGATCTCAGACATGACCCCGTGGTCACTGGTTTGAGCCCAAGGACGCTGGCTTGAGCAAGGGGTCATTCGCTCTACTGCAGTACCCCAGTCAAGGCACATGAGAAAGCAATCAATGAACAACTAAGGAACCACAATGAAGAATTCATGCTTCTCATCTCTTTCCCTTCCTGTCACCAAAAGAGTCTCTCATTTTCTTGCCCTTTTAAAAAAGTTACGTTTCCATCACAGTAAGTCATCTCTGATAGGAATGTGCCTGGTGATGCTGGGCTGGAGGAGGCAAAGCCAGGGCATGGCTGTCCTGTCCTCCACCGAAGGTGGTCTGGCCAGGTGAGGGGAGATGAGGACAGGTGGGTCCTGAACAGTGATGAGCCAGGTTCTGATGGGGATGGGGGACCAACATATGCCTTCAAGTCACAGACCCAGTCAGTCAAGCTGGGGGTGGGGTGGAGGGAGGAAGGGGCCATGACAATCCTAGCACAGCCCTCCAGAAATGTGGCCCAAACACCTATTCTGGTTACTGCATAGAACTGAGGTCTGTTTGCTGGGGGTGGCCAGCCAGTGCTCCTTGTTGGAACATTTGGAGAGTTTGGCCCATGTAACTAAACAGAGAGGGTTAACAGCTCAGGGTAGTATAAGACAGGCATTTATTTATGAGGCACACAAAATAATGCGAGGAATAGAAACGTTTGCATACTAGAGTTTTGGGTGTATAAAAAAACACACCCTTTCACCCAACTCCTGAATGTTAATTTCCCTTTCCCTTCAAATCCCTGGATCTTGTAATGAAAGCCACCCTTCTCTGCCCTCCCCTCCTTCAGCCCATCTACTCAAAACAAAAATCAATGAGAAATTTAGGGTTCTACAGAACAAAAAATAAGAACATTTTGCAAAACTAAGTCTTCTACCACATGTCAAAAATGTCTTCTAAACACTGATATTCACACAACATGAGAGAGGGGGTTAAATGAGCCTTTATTAGAATGTTGAAGCAGTGTGTTCGAAGAAGGCAGCCTACAAAGTAAGAATTTTAAATTAAGTCCCTAACGGCATGGACAGGAAAACCAGGGCAGGGGCTGAAGTAGGGAGCAGCGTATCCCAGCTCCACGTCAACACACACGTGCACACATGAGACACTCTCACATGTGCATGAAGCCAGCCCTATGTGCAGCACACACATGACATCTGCCTTTCCTCATGGAACTGACTTTTAAGGAGTGGGAGAAACCAAAATGAAACACAACTAAGAGATGACCTGATCCTTTGTAAGACATTTCTGTAGCCTATAAAGAGGATTTAAAAAAAAGTCTGAAGGCGAACACTGGCAGCATGGCCCTCCTTCAAGGGAAGGTTCTAAACTAGACCCAAATGGAAACCCTGAAGTCTGTGGGGATAGGGGCACCTCCCCACCTGACACGCCTGAAGGGAGCACAGGCCAGGGCAGCTTGGGATGTTGTCCATCAAAATAAGTAGGAAAAAAAAAGGGAAAAAATTTAATAAAATAAACCACCACAACAAAAAAAACAATTGCCCGCCCCTCCAACTTCCCATTCAGGCTCTGTACATTGCTGCCATTTCTCTCTTCCCTTCTCCAAGGACAGCAGCATGGCTTCCAGGATCCCAGGCTCTCTGACTGGGTCTGGGTTGCAGTTTGTTCTTCTATGAAGTGTGGGAGGTTGGGGGTCTCCAGGACGAGCAGCAGCATAGGCCTTCCACTTGAGCAAATGAGGGCTGGTCAGTCAGTGGCCCATCCTCTGGGGCATAAGGGCTGTGCTCAGCAGGAACCCCTGGGTCTGCATGGTTTACTTTAAACTCCATCATCATGAGGTGATTAAAAAAAATGTCAACCTAGAGATCGCCGTGAAGGAAGGCAAAGACTGAGAGGCTAAGACAGGAAAGAGCAAAAACAAAACAGAATTGTCCGCTCAACTTCAGAAGCCCCGGGCTCCGGTCTTGCCCGAGTGTGTCACAGTGTCCAAGCCGCCCATGTGCCCTGAAGGGGCTGAAGGGGAGGGCGGGAGCAGAACCAGTCCCCGAGGTCCGATTTTCTGCTGGTGTTGGGCAAACTAAAGGCAAAGAAAGGAGGAAAGCCCATGGGAAAAGTCCCCCAGTGATAATAATCCTCATCCACCTGTGAAGCGGCCCTCCAGCCACGACAAAAACAAGACTTTGCAGCCAAGAACGGAGCTCTTGTTTCCGCAGTGCAGCAGACACTTGCTCTCTGGTGTATTCCCCAGCAAGCAGAGGGTGGCAGGCCAGGTGGGAGTGGGAGGAAGGGAGGGGGGGCCTGTTCTCCACTGGGCTGGCTCGCACTATTTCCACGTGGCCGACTGGGGAATGGAGCGTGGCGGGATCATGTCCAGGAGGTACTCCCGCTGGCGGTCCACAGCTGAGGAGGTCTTGTGCACCGCCAAACTTGGGCTGACAAACGCAAGGGCCCCACCTGCAACAGAACAGGGCAACAGGCCAAGATGCACCCATTTAGGAGTAGGCTCCCAGGAGGACACCAGCCTGAGTGGGCCAACCAGCCTCAGAGATAAAGAGAATTTAAGAAATAACTCAGGTCCTGGCTGAATAGCGCAGTTGGTTAGAGCTTCATTCTGATACACCAAGGTTATGGGTTTAATTCCCTGTCAGGGCACATACAAAAATCAACCAATGAATGTTTAAGCGAAACAAAAAATCCATGTGTCTCTAAAAAAAATTTAAAATTTGCTTTTACAATGTTCCCAGCCCCTGATGCAGTAACAGAAATTCCATCAACTACCGGAGTTCTGTAAACTGCAGTGTTCAACACAGTGCTGTTTAGAACAGTGAAAAACCACAAATGGCTGAACTGTGCAACTGGGAAATCAGTAAGATGAAACCAACAAAATTATAGGGTAACATTCTCTCATTAAACCATTCAGAGGGACATAATGGCAAACACAGCACAGTCCCTTCATAGGACACTCACTGACTCACGTGACAGGTGAATAAAGAGGCAGACTGAGGAAGTCCCCTAAGTGTTGCGTGTGTTCTCCTGGGGTAGAAAGTATCAGTCGTTGCCACCATGCTCCCTTTTTATAGTCTCTAAATTTCCCCAATGCACTTTTATAATCTGAAAATGAGAAAATGGCCCCCACACACCTACACACGTTTTTGGCTGGTCTGGTGTAAGGACTGCCTTGCATCCCTAGCTCCAAAAGGGCGCTCAGAGTAAATGCATTACCCCAAGAGTATTTTTGGTGGAGGTTAATATACTTTGTGGAACAAGTGTTCTGAGGTCAAATGCACTGGAGAGCCCTCCCTGCATATTGAAGGCAGAACCGCTAACTAAATCACGCCCAATTTCCCTCAAACCATCACCTGGTAACCTAGAATAACCAGGAGCTCTAGCAAAACTCTTGTGGGAAATGTGGCTTCTAAGTCTTGACACTCTTCACCTCTAATCCAATCACTGAACACAGCCAATTATTTATTCTTTCATTCCCTTTACCCTTCAGTGCACACATGGTTTTCACATGGTTGCTATCACAGTGTGTACTATCCTTGACTTTTCCCACATTGTTTCATGTATTTTCAAATTTCCCATAAAAGGAATTTCTGACTAGCCCATGAGGTTCTTAGTTGTTGTATCTTACACATGCTGAACATAATATCTTTGCCTGGTGTGTTCAAATGCTCTCTGCTTTCCAGGAGACCTGAATTATTCTTCAGATGAACACCTTTTTTCTCCTATCCCGTGGGACTCTGAGACTCCCTGTATCACTTATGCATGGTCAGCTGCATGTACAGCAGGCTGTGTTTCTGTTGCACAAACAGCCCAATTTCCCCAGGTCTGACTAGGGTCCCTCTTTGATGGTGCTTCTTCTTCCTACAGGAATGCAACATGCACTCATGTCCACAAAATGAGCACTCTCACCCATCTCTTTAACTCAGTCTTTTGTGCCTTTCACTTTCCCATTTTTTTTTTTTTTTACAGGGACAGAGAGAGAGTCAGAGAGAAGGATAGATAGGGACAGACAGGAATGGAGAGAGGTGAGAAGCATCAATCATTAGTTTTTCATTGCGGTTGCAACACCTTAGTTGTTCATTGATGGCTTTCTCACATGTGCCTTGACCGCGGGCCTTCAGCAGACCGAGCCACCTCGTGCTGGAGCCAGCGACCTTGGGTCCAAGCTGGAGAGCTTTTTGCTCAAGCCAGATGGGCCCGTGCTCAAGCTGGCAAGCTCGGGGTCTCGAACCTGGGTTCTTCCGCATCCCAGTCCGACGCTCTATCCACTGCGCCACCACCTGGTCAGGCTCACTTTCCCATTTTTGATGGACATAAGAAATATTGACCTTGCCTGACCAGGCGGTGGCGCAGTGGATAGAGCGTCGGACTGGGATGCGGAAGACCCAGGTTCGAGACCCCGAGCTTGCCAGCTTGAGCACGGGCCCATCTGGCTTGAGCAAAAGCTCGCCAGCTTGGACCCAAGGTCGCTGGCTCCAGCAAGTGGTGGCTCAGTCTGCTGAAGGCCCGTGGTCAAGGCACATGTGAGAAAGCAATCAATGAACAACTATGGTGTCGCAACGGCAACGAAAAACTAACGATTGATGCTTCTCATCTCTCTCCATTCCTGTCTGTCTGTCCCTATCTATCCCTCTCTCTGACTCTCTCTCTGTCCCTGTAAAATAAATAAATAAATAAATAAATAAAACATTAAAAAAAAAAGAAATATTGACCTTAATGCCAGCACATAAGTAAGAAATTTAAAAATATAGGATGGCCCAGGATGGTGTGGAGCTGTGAAAGAGACTGAAAATTATCTGCCTAAGCATCTCCACATCCCCTAGATCGTTCCTCAAATGTCATCTCTTCAGAGGTTTTTGCCACCCAACTCAGTTAAAATCCCATGTCCCCCTCCTCTCTCTGCATTCTTGTTCTATTATGCATTCTACTCTGTACCACCTGATCTGTCCAAGCCAGAACAAGGTAGAAAGAGTGGCCTAAAGATCAGAGAATAAAGGACACCGTCTGGGTGAGCAAGAAATAGTACAGCAGGAAAGGCATAAGCTAACAGTAAAAACAGGTATTCCCAGCCCTGACCAGTTAGCTCAGCTGATTAGAGCGTCGGCCTGAAACACCAAGGTTGTGGGTTCAATCCTCAGTCAGGGCACATAGGGGAAGTGACCAATAAATGCACACCTAAGTGGAATAACAAATGAATGCTTCCCTTTCACCCCCATCTCTCCAAAATCAAACAATAAATTAACAAACAAACAGAAAAGGCATCCTCTATGGTGGAGAAGAGCAAAACTGGTTGGCGGGGGTAACAGTGCCTGAACTGTTTTGGGTCAAGGGCTGAGAGTCTGGGTATAGAGTATGGAGACAGTGAGGGCGATTAGCATCAACCCAGGGATGCCACTTGTTCAGGGCATCCTATGTAGTGAAGAAAAGAGACTTAGCTGAAGGCAGCTACTCTCAAGGAGAGTTCTGGGGATTCAGGGCCCTTTGTGCCATTTCTCTTCACCCTATGTATGTGTGTACATCTTTGTTAAAAAAAAAATAAGGAAGGGATGGACCCAACCATGGCAAGGTCCTTACTTTGAGCCCCTCAGGGGCTGCCCACCTGTACTCAGGGGTGCCTTCTTCCAGTTGGAGGTGGCATTACCCTTGCCAGAACTAACAGCTCTCTCGGAATGTCTGCCGATCCTACTGACGAGGGGTGTGGCTGAAGCTGAATTCTGCAGTTTGGGTGACTGGCTGAACGTGTGCAGAACACCTCGGGGCGTTGTGGCCGAGCCCCGGGACAGCTGGCTGGAGGCCTATAGTGGAGAGAGGGTGCAATGACTCATCTGGGAAAGGAAAGGGCAGAGAGTGAAATGCTCAGTGCAGCCTTTCCTTGCTGTGGCTGACCTCTACCCACCCACAAAGGCACCCTGAAGTCCAAAATCAGGAGACCGGGTAAGTTACACTGAGGGAACAGGGGAAGGAAAGAGAGGAAAGACAGACAGACAGACGCAGGCAGCTGATGTGGTCACGGTCTGGGGCATGAGGGCTGGTTGGTGGCGTGGTGCAGAGGACTCCCAGCACTGCAGTTCTGACCTGTAGCACAGCCCCGTTACTCCAGTCGCGGGCCTCTCCTGAGCGGAACGCCAACTTACGCCGGGGTTTTATGACCTACACAAATGGGGATTGAAATCCAAGTCAGCACCAACCACAGGCCGACCCAGGGTGACCTAGAGTGACCAAAGGGCAGCAGCTGTGGCCACATGAGGCCAAGTCCCCATAGGACAGGTCGTTTCCTGAGGGCAGTGTGGCCTCCCATTACGTAGGGACCTTGAGAAGATGTGGTCATTAGTAAACTACAAATGACTTCCAAAAATAAAAAAAACTGCCAATGGGGCAATTGTATCTAAAGGGGATGGAAAAGCAGAGCATTAAAAAAAGCAGCCAAAAAAAACCCCTTGATTTCAAACTTCCTTCTCTCCTTAATTTAGCAAGAACATTTCTTCCAAAAGTCCTTTTTATCTTAATATGGCTTTCAGAAAAGTCCTTATAGACAAGAAACACTTGTCGGCCAGCACACAGAGTGTGAAAGCTACAAAATCTAAAGAAACTGCAAATTAGTATTTTCACCATCAAACACCACCATTAAACGCAATTTAAACGCAGTTAACAATCAGGCAGATGCTTGCCGAGTGTGGGAGAGAACACCAGAACATCTTGTCTGCTAGCGACAACTTCCCTGCCAGAGAACAGGCATCTCTCCTTGAGGGTGAGACCCCAGTCCTCCAGGACAGGGCTTTGGCTCCTAGACAAAGACTCACCTGCTTTAGAGTGGGGTGTGGGGCAGTGGCGGGCTCAGTCTTGGCCTGCACAGGAGCTGCGCCCTGCTGCAGGAGACGCTGCTCGATCTCCTGCTCCTGTTGCAGTGCCTTCACAAAGGCAGCCTTAAGCCTGCTCGTGTGCTCCACCTTGAGCGCCTTCTTCTGGTTGGATGCCATGCAGTTCTCACACATGATGGCACCACCCTTCTCCTCCCGCCAGCGGCATGTGAAGTCTGTCTTGCACTGTGCACACATGTAGGGCTCCCGGGACAGCACAACAGCAGCTGACATCCTGCCCGCTGTAGGGGGAGATGGGTGGGCTCACAACCAAAGGAACAAGATGCCGGTCAGAACCCCCACCACCCAGGGTGCAGGACAGAGGAGGAGCAGTTCCCTGAGCCATGTGGCCCAGTGGGTATTAAAAACCAATGCCTCAGTAGATGCCAACTATGCACAGAACTAGCCTGACCTCAGGAAAGCTTTTCAGGCAGAATCTTTGGAAACGTCATGGGTGAGGCATCCTTGATACAAACTCTCAAAAATGTTAGCGCCACGAGCTTGACTTCTCCCAAATGTCTTGCCAACCCACAGTGCTGGATGGCGAGGCACCTCATCCTGACCCGGATTCCCACCTGTCCTTCCTATACTGACCTTGCAGCAGCCCATTTGCCAATAAAATTACCTCGTCATAAGACACCAAAAGGAGCCAGACATGCCCAGTCCATGTCAGAGTCTGCCAGCCCCTCCCTATTTCCCTGGACCAGTTATAGCCATGCCTCCTCCTCAGCTCTGAGCATCTGAAAAGATCACACAGGAAGAGTTCAGGCTGGCTGCTCAATAAACTTCACTACCAGCTCCATCTCAGGGAATAACGGTACAAGTTCAGTGTTTGGCAGAGGCCCCCTAAGGGCTCCAACTCCATTTCCAATATTGTCTTTGATCACTATCTTGTTTATGCCCTTTTATTCCTAAAACTTCCTAACATGCAGGTACACTTTCTAAACTGATTCCAAGGAAGGTGATTTAGTGAGTCTGGCTCAGGTGTAGGTATCACTCTCCCATCTAGGGGGTTCCAACACTCAAGCACTCAAGGCTCTGGTAAGTTCCACCTCTGTGATCACTTCCTGTCTGGAAGCAAAGCCTGTCATGCCGGTCTCCTGAAGGCATTCTTCTTCACCACCCACCTGCCTCACAACACACCAACATCAGTGCTATTGCTTGTCCCACTGGGTCACACGTGTGGGGACCTTGGGCCTTACAAGGACCTGGCTTCTCAGGAGGCCCTAATAGGAAAGATCCCTGCGATGTGTTTAAGAAACTATCAAACCTCACAGCAAGCAGAACTGAAGCAAAATGTCATCCATGATATCCAACCTCTAAGACAGCTCTGGGTACAGCATTGGCACACAGACGTACTGTACATTGAGAAAAAACCTCTGTAACAGAAACTTTAGTGGCAAGCGATGAAAACAGCCCTCACCCAGGGCCCACTCACCTTGCGTCTCCAGCAGGTTTTGTACCACCTCCTCCAGGCCGACCAGGTAGATAAATTCGTTGTTGGCGGCACTGGGTAGGAAGTTCATCTCTGGGGCAGGGGGCTTGGGCGGGGGGATTTCAAGCAGCGTCTTCTCCAGCTGTTTTCGCAGTGCGAGCTTGGCGGCTGCCTGCCGGCTGGCTGGAGAATCACCAGATGTGACCACGGAGGTCACACTGGTGGGGGTGGAGTTGCCCTGAGCAGAGGTGGCTGTCGTTCCTTTCAGTGAAGCTGGGGAGGGCTTTTGGGAAACAATAACCTGGTCAGGGTGCTGGGGGTGCCCTGCCATGAAGCAGGCCCTATCACTGCAAACAAAGCCCAGGTCAGCACCATTAGCTGCACTAACTAATGAGTCCTTGAGAGTGAAATTCTGCTAGCAACAACTGTGAGCAACAGGCAGAGGTAGCATTAAACTGTTCACCCTATGAGATGACCCATCTTATACACACACTTGTTGAGGCTCAATTGAGATCCAATAAACCACACACACTTTAAATCTGTTATTTGCTACATTTTGCCTAAAGTACACCCATAAACCAAGCCATCATCAAAACCAGAACAGTGGGTACACCCTCGGCAATGGCCCCATGGCACCAACCCAGACAGCATGGCCAGCGTCCTGGCTCTGTGACCTGACCCTCATCCTCTCAGCATAGGTATGGACAGCCTCCTTCCTTGCAGGGGTGCAATGATGGATCAAGTAGCATCTGTGACATCTCCCTTGTGAGCATCTTTCTGTGTGCTTATCTGAAGATGCTAATGTTTTAGTCAGCTCACACGTTCTCACTGGGGTAGCAAGAGATCAGCCCCTACACCAGCCACTCGCCTCTCAACCTCCACTATTCCTGCACTACTGTATTGTCTTTGTCTGGACCGCTGTGGCCAAAGTTCCATAGTCTCTTTACTCCAGTCCACTCACCGCCAGCTCTGCCAAGTGCTCTCACCAAAACCTGGAGCTAGCCTGACCAGCAGTGGTGCAGTGGATAGAGCGTCGGACTGGGATGCGGAGAACCCAGGTTCGAGACCCCGAGGTCGCCAGCTTTAGTGCGGGCTCATCTGGCTTGAGCAAAAGCTCACCAGCTTGGACCCAAAGTCACTGGCTCGAGCAAGGGGTTACTCGGTTTGCTGAAGGCCCACCATCAAGGCACATATGAGAAAGCAATCAATGAACAACTAAGAAGCTGCAACGAAAAACTAATGATTGATGCTTCTCATCTCTTTCCGTTCCTGTCTGTCCCTGTCTATCCCTCTCTCTGTCCCTGTAAAAAAAAAAAAAAAAAAAAAAAATCCTGGAGCTGACCACAGCAGTGCCCTTAGCTTCACAAGGCTGAGGAACCTCTTGGAAATCTGAGGAAAGCGGCATACATCATCCCCAGGAAAATGCACATACCTGATAATTTGCTATACTACCATCACAGGGCTCAGGAAGCCCAGGATGCTTTTCCAGGACCTCTACACTCACAGAGGATCTGAGTCAAAAGAGGCTCGCCAACATAGAGAATGCCAGCCATTTCAGCACCTTGGCCTGGCCAACCCCTCACTGACCAACCAGACAGTTTCTCTCTGACTCCCTCTTTGGTTCCCACTCCACTTGGAGAACCTGTGCCCCCTGCCAACTCCACTGTTGCTGGCCTGCTTTCCATCCTCCCGGCATGCTGAGCTGGGAACAGGGTATGGCACACCAGAAGAATCTAATCAAGATTTAGGGGGTATATGAACTGCTTGCACAGATCAACCTTTTATTCTGCCAGGACATCCCCACATGGTAGCAGGACTATATCTAATTCCAACCTAGAGGAGACAGGCAAGAATACACCAGGCCAGTGGAGGCAGAGAAGCTGACTTGCCCATCAGCAAAAAGCCCCAGCAGTCCCAGTAGTTTTATCTGTCAGTGAGGGTTTGCTTCCTGCCTGCCACCTTCTTGTCCTGTCTTCCTGGCTCCATTGGGTGGGAACAGACCCATCCCATCTTAGAGGCTGTGTCCAGAATTGAAGGGACTCGTGGATAAGAATAGATGCACTGGTATTGTGAGGACATTCGTAGACACTTGTTCCTCATGTGCTGTCCCTGCAGGGGGAAGGGCAGGGAGGGCTCTGGTGCTTCCCAGCCATCTCCAGGCCCATCAGACATTTCACCTGACCTCATCTATCTCCCAAAACCTGCCTCGCCCAACCCCTCAGACTACCTAAGTCTCAGTTCAGGTCTGCACTCCTCACTCTCAGCAACTCTCCATCTTTGATATGTGGCATATTCAAACACAGGACTCCTGCCTATGACCTTCATACCTGACAGGCCCCAAGGAGCTCAAGTACAAACCATATGGGGTATCTAAGGCCTCATCTGGCTCTGAGGGAGCAGGCAGTTCACACTGCCCAACCCCATTGCATCCCAGGACCACAGGCCCTTTAGGAGCAGCTGCATGGCACACTCCCCATGTTGGCATAGCACAGCCCTCACCTGCGGGATGTTGACGAGCAGACTGGTGTTGGGGACACTGGCAACACGGATAAGGCCCTGCTGAATGATTCTCTGCCCCTGGATTTGCACATTGGGCACAGATGCCCGGGGGGCCAGAAGAAGTGGTGGTGGCCCCGTGCTGGAATGTTGTCTGATATTGTGGATTTGCTGTGGGGTGGGGAGACAAGACAATGAGGAACAATGGAGGAAGGTATGGGCAATGGGCTAGAATCCACTGTCCCAAGCCTGAGGAATAAAATGTGTCATTCTTGCAAGGTGAACGATTGCTTTGGGTTGCCTGGCTGTACTCCTGTCCCAAGGGTGCCCTACTCACCTGGGCCCCTCTGACAAGCGGAGGCATGACGACCTGTGAGCTTGCCTGCGGCCCCAGCTTTGAGGACACCTGCTGCCCACCACGGACCAAGGGAGGTGGGATGACACTGCCAGGCATTCGAGTTGAAGAGGTCTGTCAACAAAACCAATCCCCAGATCTTACACAGCTGTTTTAAACAAAAAAGTTTTTTTTTTTAATTTTTGCTTTGTTTTGTTTCTTATTTTCCAAGTGGAAGGAAGGGAGGCAGAGAGACAGACTCCTGTATGCACCCCAACCAATCCTGATGGTAGATGATACTCTGCGCATCTGGGGCCCTGCTCACAACTGAGCTATTTTTAGCGCCTGAGGTGGAGGCTCCATGGAGCCATTCTCAGTGCTTAAAGCCATCCTCAGTGCCCGGGGTCAAAGTGCTGGAACCAATCCATCCATAGCTATGGGAGGAAAAGAGAGAAAGAGAGAGACAGAGAGAGTGAAAGGGGAGGGAGGGGGGTGGAAAAACAGGTGGCTGCTTCTCCTGTGTGCTCTGACCAGGAATCAAACCCAAGACATCCACCCAGTGGGCCAATGCTCTACCACTGAGCCAACCAGCAAGAGCCAGTTTATTATTTTTGTAAAAGCACATACTCATTAACAAAAAAAAGAGACCAATAAAAAAAATACACAAAAACAAGGAACACAGACTGCAACAAAAACCTTGTAAACCAATTAAGATAAGACACAGGCCCCACCACAGTAAGAGTCCAGCTAACCAGGACTGGAGCTGCTGCTTGCTGGTATGAACTGGGAGTTCAAGCCTGTTTGACGGGGAACTGGGACCCTGTCCATATCTTAGTCCTGTGGCGGGGAACAAGAACTTTGCCTGTGAGCAGAGAAGGCTGGGAGTCTCAATGGGATAAGACCCCAATGACTCTGGATAAAGGAAGTCCAATCTGTCTAGGCATTGGTGTGATTCTTCTATGATGTCACTGATGGCCTAGTTTGGGAACATGAACATGATTTATTCTGGGGCCACCAGCAGAAAACCTCACCCAGTCTAATCAAAAGGAATAGGGAGCCTCTTGCAGGGCTCTCAGGAACCTAAGGAAGAGGGAACACTTACCTGAAGTGATGGCTTGCCCGAAGGAATGGTCTGGGTGCCCCGCACAAGTGGGGGAGGGGTGGTCACTATGTTCCCAGCAGAGCCTGTGGGCTGCAAGAGAGTAGGACACTCAGAAAATTAGATAGTCCTACCCCCTGCCCCACCATAATTCAGATGGAGTAGGGTACGTTTTTTTCTTTCTTTTCTAAAGGTACCAGGCTCAGGAAGGTTTTGCTTCTAGCCTGTTAAGTGACTCTCATCTATCTGCACCAGGAAGTGACACATTCAAAATAGGCAGAGGAGAGGTTTTGTGTTTTTTTTTTACATTTTATTTATTGACTTTTAGAGAGAGGACGGAAAGGAAGAGAAGGTGGGGGGAGAAGCAGGAAGCATCAACTTGTAGTAGTTACTTGCTATATGTGTCTTGACTGGGCAAGCCCAGGGGTTTGAACCAGCAACCTTGGTATTCCAGGTGGACGCTTTACGCACTGTGACACCACAGGTCAGACAGGAGAGCTTTTACAGCACTCACCACCCCCTGAAGACTCCTGGCATCGTTCTGTAGTTCAGGTGCTGGCTCTGCCCTTCAGGGGGCAGGAAGGGCTGGCAATGGGAAAGGACCTGGATCCTGGACAGATTAATGCCAGGGAAATAACATATTCAACTAGGGAAGGGGCAGTGACAGACTTGAATTACTTTACCATATTTTCAACAACTGACAAGAAAACAATAGGCAGGCTCTGTCCACCTGAAGATTAACAAATGCCAGGCCACATCCACTTGCTGAGTGGGTGGGGTGGAAGCTCAAACAAACCCCCAATGACGAATGAGTCTTGTCCCGTCTTCTAGGGGATTAATGTTCTACATACATTGTCAGCCTTCCTGCCGACATGTATTCACTTTTCTGGTTTAGTGGCAGTGGTTACAATAAAGGCAGCTACATAATCAACCACGAACCTTCCCAGAACTCTAATAAAATAAACATGAACTTGCCCTACATGGTGAGCTGTGCTCAGAGCAGCACCACAAAGAGTCTTGGGCACCAGGGGAGACAGCAGGAGCTCCAGGACAGGACCTCTGTCCACAACCCCACTGCAGCCTCTGATGGCCAGCAGAGCCATCCACAGGATAGGAGGCCTTTCTGGAAACAAACTCAGAAGAGATCTGAATCTAAAAGTGTGCTTCCAGCAGCCTTACACATCTAACTGCTTTCCCACCCCCCCCTGATGCTTTTACAGGATGTGAATTTTATGTACGCATTCTGGAACATTCTAATTCTAAACCAAGGAGAACTCTGATAATTCTTTTAGCTAAATCCATAGTGAGAACTTGAGCCTGCAAGTTTCTATTCAGACCTTGGCCCTTATGCCCCCAAGGAAATCTGTCCCCCGTGACCAGCCTGACCAGCCTTTCCACCCCCAACTCTGAAAGGCTTCCACTGACTGCTGAGGAAGTACAGACTTGCACAAACCTTCTGGGCGGTAGTTTCCTTTTGTATTTGACTCTGCCGCAACTTTTTCAATAAAACAAGTTTTGCTTCTTCTAACCGTAACTCTTCTTTCAGCTGTTTAATCATCCTTTCTCGTTCTTCAGGACTGCTTTTCTGCAAGTGTAAGAGAACAGGGTTAAGAGGGAGGTCCAGAGGCCAGGAGCATAGGCCTCACTGGTGAGCTGCACTCAGGGATGCCGTGAGGTGCTGTGGTCCCCAGCATGGGGACAAGACTCACCATGAGGACCTCGGTGCTGGTCTCCTGCATGACCTCTTTCGGAAGCCCATTCACCCGCGGGCTCACAGGCTGCTCACTGTCGGAGAGCACAATCACATCAGGCGAGGGGGCTCTCTTCTCAGACTTCATGTCACTGTTGAGCAGAAATAGCGGTTGTTACCAGAGTACTCTGACTCTAGTGGACACTGTTTACCCAAGCCCCATACCCACACCCTCCAGATGCCCAGATCCAAACACAGACACAGCAAGGAGGTGGCAAGCACACTGCTCCACTAGTGGCAACCTTTCTCTTTTGTGTCTTCCCTGATGGGCTCCCCACCACCCTCCCAGTATGCCTTCTCTCACTATACTCACCATGCAGTACCCAAAACCACTGGTGAAGGTCTGGGCCTCTCCCAGTTGGGACTATTCTTGGTGCCCAACTGTGTCTCCAGGGATTAGAACACCTATATGTCTGTGGATGACACAGACATTTTGGAAAACACCACCACTCTTTTCTCTACCCTGTGGCAGGCACTGAATTAAAACCATTGGACCCTAACCCTAGCACTGGCTGGGTGGCTTAGTTTTTTAGAGCAGTGGTAGTCAACCTGGTCCCTACCGCCCACTAGTGGGCATTCCAGCTTTCATGGTGGGCGGTAGCGGAGCAACCAAACGGCACCATGATTACATACTAATTGACTAACTGTTGACCAGTCATGATCAGGACAGCGGTCAGACTCTGTTACAGGGCATTTGTATTGCAACTGTACCCAACCTCTTTGTGACCACCTGGCCCGCATCCTCAAGTGGCCAGGTACCTGACCCTGGGTCCACACCCGCCACCCAATCCGGCGGGCAGTTTATGACCGCTATTGTCGCCCAAAAACTAGTAGCTCATTGTTTTATTACCTCCTAGACAAAGAACTCCATGGTTCGACGCTTCTTTCTATGACAGAAACTGGCGGACAATGGAGACACCAATTAACTCATATTTTCGTCTCAATTCCCGGATTTTAGGGTAATAGGGTGACATTCTAGGAACCCCCCTTGGACTGCCAAAACTAGCTGATGTCTCACTACTTTGCCCCGATTGCAAAGAAGTGATGCCATTGGCCAACACCCGCTACATAAAATTTTATAAAACGCACCACGGATACACACTTAGTCTCATCTCAACAAACTCTCGCTCAACCACGACACTTGTAACATCACGACCATACAGCAGACTTCAAGCACATAAGTTTTGTTAACATTACGTAAGTGAAGCTAAATCATTACATAATCGAAACTAAAGTTAGTACGTAGCTAGATTTCTGAGAGCAAGCATGTGCTTACAGCTTCAAACAAAATACTGTGAAATATCGTGACCCCATGTCTCAAAAAAAAAACAAAACAAAAAAAACACGCACATAGCTATTCGCCAGAGTATCTGAAGATGGGTTTCATAGAACCTGTTGCAAATAAACAACATCCAATGTGTTTATTGTGCCATAAAACATTATCCAATGAGGCAATGAAGCCAAGTCGATTGCGAGAACATCTTTCTACAAAGCATCCAGATGACAAGGACAAGCCCATTGAATATTTTCAGGAAATACATAAAAAATTTCAAAATTGTTCAACTATCGTTACATCATTTAAGAAACAACATACAACGAACAAAGATGTATTAATTGCCACTTATCTCATTTCACAAATAATTGCAAAATGTGGTAAAAGCTATAATATTGGAGAAACTGTAATAATACCCTCTATAAAAGAATTTATCTCAACAGTACTACATCAGGATATACCTCAAATTTTAAAAACGTTGCCCCTAAGCAATAGAGCACAGTAAAGCAACGAATTGATGAAATGGCAGTTAATGTTGAAAACAAACTTGTATGTATTCTCCAAAACGCTTCATTTTCCATGCAATTGGAAGAATCTACCATTGCAGATAATGATGCTTTATTGATGGCATATGTACATTATTTTGATAAAAACAATATATTATGAGAAGAAATGCTATTCACAATCAATCTCATCAGAGATACAAAAGGATTATCTATATTTAATACTGTGAAAACATACTTTATAAAAAATAATATTCCTTTGAATAATATTGTTGCATGCGCTGATGGAGCACCATCAACGGTAAGTCACTATCGTGGATTTGTTGCTTATTTGAAGCAGGAAGTGCCAAATGTTTTATGTATTCATTGTGTGGTGCACAGACAACAACTTGTAGGAAAACATCTAAGTACAAGTCTCCATTCATCATTAACTATAATAATTCGAGCTGTAAACAAGATAAAATCGAATGCAAAGAATGATAGAATGTTTCAGCAGCTTTGCCAGGACAATAATGAAGATTTTATTAAGTTACTTTTGTACACAGAAGTTAGGTGGCTGTCAAAGGGTACATCTTTGGCTAGATTTGTAGCATTATATGATAGTGTCATACAATTTTTTGAAATAATGAGACCAATCTGTGTCAACAGTTAAAAACAGTAAAGAATGATTCTTTTTACTTGGCAGATATTTTCAAGAGATTTAAACTATGTCAATCTGCAGCTTCAAGGAGCTAATAAAACTCTTATATGTTGCCAAAGTATTGTGCTATTATTTATTGACAAACTTGAACTACTTCGTCATAATCTATTGAAGAGAGAATTTCATCAGTTTCCTCAATTATCATCTATAAAAGATGATGTAACTCCAGAGGATATTGACAGATTCAGTAGTCACCTCAACGAATTTAGATTGGACATGAAAAAACGATTTCAAGATATTTTGAAATTGAAGGTATATGACTGGATGAAAAATCCTTTTACCGCAAATATTGAAAAGGCTGATACAACTTGCCAAGAACTGTTAGAAATTAGATATGATGAAGAAAGTAAA
Source organism: Rhynchonycteris naso (assembly GCA_037038555.1). Taxonomy (NCBI): domain Eukaryota; kingdom Metazoa; phylum Chordata; class Mammalia; order Chiroptera; family Emballonuridae; genus Rhynchonycteris; species Rhynchonycteris naso. Next base: position 20,065,236 of record CM073003.1, read on the forward strand.
CATAAATTCAACAGTGGTGGATATGAAAACCTATGGAAAAATAAAAAGATGCCGGTCTTATATCCAAATATGTGGAAAATGGTATTCAGTTTATTGATACCTTTCCCTACCTTGTATCTTGTGGAATCAGGATTTAGTGCTGTTAATCATATCATGACAAAGAAACCGCCTGAATATTTCCAAAAGGGGAGACCTTCGTTTGTTCCTCACAAAAATTGAACCGGATATTCAATATTTAGTTTCCCAGCATCAGCCTCAGGGATCCCACTAATAATTCAATTAACTAATGTAATTTCTATGTATGCAAAATATAAATAAAAAAATAGATTTAACTATAGTAAGTTGTTTTATAAAGATTTTTTCTGCCAAATTTAGTAAAAATGCAACATAAAGTACTTGGTAAGTAAGAAATTATTATTATATGCTTTAACTTGCTGTAACTCTGCTTTATAAATTTTATAAAGTAAAGTTATTTCCCTACTTTATAAATCACCATTATTGTGGAACTGGTGGGTTGTTAGAAAATTTTACAACTAAGAGAGATACAAAAGTGGGCGGTAGGCCTGACCAGGCAGTGGCACAGTGGATAGAGCGTCGGACTAGGATGCGGAAGACCCAGGTTCGAGACCCTGGGCTCACCAGCTTGAGCGCGGGGTCCATCTGGCTTGAACAAAAAAGCTCGCCAGCTTGGACCCAAGGTCGCTGGCTCCATCAAGGGGTTGCTCGGTCTGTTGAAGGCCTGCGGTCAAGGCACATGTGAGAAAGCAATCAATGAACAACTATGGTGTCGCAATGGCAATGAGAAACTAATGATTGATGCTTCCCACCTCTCTCCGTTCCTGTCTGTCTGTCCCTATATATCCCTCTCTCTCTCTGTCTCTGAAAAATAAAATAAAAAATAAAGAAGGAAGGGAGGGAGGGAGGGAGGGAGGGACTCAAAATTAAAAAAAAAAAAAAAAAAAAGTGGGCGGTAGGTATAAAAAGGTTGACTACCCCTGGGTTAGAGTATCATTCCAAAGTGCAGAGGTTGCCAGTTTGATCCCGGGTTCCTGTTTCTGTCTCTCTCTCTCCCTTCCTTTCTCTCTCAAATCAATAAAATGAACATAAAAAAATAAAACGAACAAATGGTTGGGCGAGGCTGCCTGCTGGATAGTCCTTTCTGGGCCACATGTGGCCTCTTCATACTTCCAGTGGCAATAGTGGCTGTATGTGACCCCAGCCCATTGCTCTCTCGCCCCCTACCCCAATCTTGACCAGTCACATACCCCCTAAGATTTGTGCTGAGGGCACAATGTAAACTTTCTCTTAAGATTTGGTCTCAATACTTCTGAGGAAGGAATCAGTCTTCTTTCTGTCTGCAGCAAAGCCAGCAGAGGAACAAACATGTCTGCTAGGTGGCACTGTCGCCCAGAAAATAAACTTGATGAAGTTAACTAGGAGTATCACCTCAAAGATGTTCCACTCTTTCCACTATGTATCCCAGCTAAGCAGAAACAGTTATAGATGAAGAACTGGTGCTTAATGGCCGGCCCATTAAACCAAGTTTTGTTCCTGGAGTAAGCTGCACATTCGCAAAGAACCAGACACTGAGGGTTTGCCAACTCCCCCTGGACCCCCCAACCCTGATCCAGGCTAGTCCTAATCCCACCTCCCAGAGCTGCATGGCAGCTGTACCTTAACACTTTAGCCCTGATCTGATTTAGCCAGCACAGCTGCTGGCTAGCCTCTTACAAGAGACCAGGTAAGTGGACAAAAAGGCACCCATTTCAAGGTATACAACCCATCATTGGGGTTATCAGCCCACATTCTCAAGTCCAGAAACTGGCTGCTGTTTATAAAAGTAATCCAGGACATCTTACTCAGGAAGGTCTCAGTAAACCAAAAACCAATGCAATTCAGGAACCGCCACTTCTTTAATTCTCTGTCTCTGTTGGCTGCCCATTCAGACCAAAATCAACTTCCAAGGTGACCGTGGACTCCATTTCCAGGTTCTCTGGATGTGCACAAAGACACCAAGAGCATGCAAGGCCCCAGCACAGGAGCTGTGGCACTGGACCCTGCCCAGGTGGGCTCCCAGGTGGCTGTACACAAGCAGTGCAGCAGCCCAGGCAGAACCACATCTAGATTTACAGATTGTAGGCACTTCCTAAGAAAATGTGTGCTGAGACCAGGGCAATCTACAGGGATTTATCACCTATCCGAGGGCGTGTACTTCTTTCGGAGGGTGAGATGTCTTGGAAAAAAAAAACAAACAAACTGAAATTTGCCTGAGGGAAGAGAGCAGGGTGAGGGAAAGAGACCATCTGGAAGCTGAAGCTCCCAGAGATAGCCACTCTGACCACAGCCCTCCCAGGTCCCACCTTGGACTGACATTAATCAATAATTTGCCCAAGAGATGACATCACCTCCTATCAAAGATCACTCAGCATCTCAGCAGGGAGTGAACTTCCTGTATGCTAATCAGGCCACCAAAAAGTCATGTGACAAAGGCAATTCCCTCCTTTGTCATGTGACGCTTTAACCGTGCCTTCCAACGTGAAAACCATGGCAACAGCCAGTTCTTACCGGTTTGTGACAAGCAGCCTTCATTTTGAGAAGGTAGGGCTCAGGTACTGTCAGAAAATGAAGGCAGCTAAATTCATGCTGGAGCTGCCAGGTTGGCAAGCACTTCCTGTGTGTGGTGCCCGCCCACAGACTATGGTATATTATAGAGATTGGGTCACCTCTTCAAAACTTTCCTAAGCTCCATTTTAAGCAAAGATTCTTCAAGTCTCTCAGTTCCTTCCTAGAAAGTTTTTTTAATTCAAGTAATTCAAGAAAAAGAACACCTATCTCTGATATAAGATCAAAATTAACATGGTCATTTTTTAAAAATTGTTTTTAAATTATAGAACCATTTAAGCTAGGAGAACAAAAACAGGGAATCTAGCACAACATGCTAGGGGACAGTGGTATGGCCAGGTATACTTCCTTCAGTCCACCGCAGCCACCCGAGCACCTAGTTTATTTGGAAACTACATAATTTCAGGGCAAAACTGATTAAGCCCAACCTGCCCATCTTGGGAAACTTAATGTAAAATACTATTTTTTTTTAATTTTTTTTTTTTTTTTTTTTTGCCTGACCAGGCAGTGGCGCAGTGGATAGAGCATAGGACTAGGGATGCGGAAGGACCCAGGTTTGAGACCCCGAGGTCACCAGCTTGAGCCCGGGGTCATCTGGTTCGAGCAAAAAGCTAGCCAGCTTAGACCCAAGGTCGCTGGCTCCAGCAAGGGGTTGCTTCAGCAGAAGGCCCAGGGTCAAGGCACATATGAGAAAGCAATCAATCAACTAAGATGTCGCAACGGCAATAAAAAAAACTGATGATTGATGCTTCTCATCTTTCTCCATTCCTGTCTGTCTGTCCCTATCTATCCCACTCTGTCTCTGTAAAATAAATAAATAAAATGTTTAAAAAAGAAAAAAAGATTTTTTTTTTAATTGATTTTAGCCTGACCTGTAGTGGCACAGCGGATAAAGTGTAGACCTGGAACACTAAGGACACCAATTCAAAACACAGGGCTTGCCCCATCAAGGCACATACAAAAAATAACAACTACAAGCTGATGCTTCCTGCTCTTTCCCACCTGTTGGGCAGATAAAATATATTATGCTCACGTTGCTAAATATGGCGCTGCCCACATGGAAGTTCGTTGATATTAATGTGTTCTGAAACAGGCTGTGGGCAGGCCGGGTCATTATAGCCTAAGGCTTAGTTTAAGAGTAAGCTTTTCCCCACACCCTTGACTGATTGGATGATATAGGGTGGTACACTTTCCTGAGGAATCCCATTATACAGAGACTTCCTTGTTTGTATAATTGGATTAAAGGTTTTGATTCTACAGTATAAAGTGGGAGAGACCAGTAGCTTGATCTCTCTCTCTTGGCTCTTGGTTCCTGAGGTATTAGAGAGGAGAGCAGATTAAGGCCATGTGGAGGAGAGGAGGCAGCCAAGATGGTGGAATGCTGAGGAAGAAGCCAGTTTGTGCAGAGTTTGTGTAGAGAGGAGATGGGAAACAGAGGTGAAAAAGTCTGGTGAGCTAGAAACTTTTGATTGTAGGAAACTCGGATAAGTCAGTAGCTTTGTGAGCACTGAATGTGTGGGTTTTGGAGCCCAGTGTGTGTTTTGCTTGCCCGCCGAGTGCAAGCTAGAATTAAAGCTGATGGCTCACCAGTTCTTGGCTCCCGTGTTTCATTACCGACTGTTTGAATCCAATGCGAATCTGCACTGGCCAGGCTGCTGTGATCCTGACCCTGGCTACTGGCTTTACACCACCCCACCCCCACTGCCTTCCCCTCTCTCCCCTCTCTATAAAATCAATAAATAAAATCTAAAAAAAAAAAAAAGATTGATTTTAGAGAGATAAAGGGGAGGGGGAGAGGTGGAGGGAGAAGGGGAAGGAAGGGAGGGATGGGGAGAGGGAGAGGGAGGGAGAGTCAGGGAGGGATGGGGAGAGGGAGACGCAGAGGGAGAAGGAGGAGGAGGGGGAAAGGGAGAGGGGTGAGAGATGGGAGATGGGAGAGGGGAAAGGAGAGAGGGCAAAAGGGAGAGGGGAAAAGAGGGGGAGGGAGAGAGAGACAGAGAAAAAGAGAGAGAAAAGCATTCGTTTTGTTGTTCCATTTAGTTGTATATTCATTGGGTGCTTCCCATATGTGCTCTGACCAGGGTCTGAACCCACAACCTTGGTGTTTTGGGACAATGCTTGTTGGGCAGATAAAATATAATATGCTCACTTTGTTAAAGATGGCGCTGCCCACATGGAAGGCCGTCACCCAGGTGATATTATTTGCCCTTATGCTTGGGATGGGTGTGGGGGAAAGGCTGTAATGTAAGCAGGCCGGGTCGTTATAGCCTGAGGCTTAGTTTTAAGAGTAAGCCTTTCCCCACACTCTTGACTGATTGGATGATGTGGGGTGGTGCGCTCTCCTGAGGAATCCCATTATGCATCAGATGGGTGACTTTGTATCAGAGACTTCCTTGTCTGTAGATTGGATTAAGGGTTTGGATTTCTACAGTATAAAGTGGGACAGACCAGTAGCTTGCTCGCTTGGTTCCTGGGTTCCTGAGGTTAGTATTAGAAGAGAGGAGAGCAGATTAGGGCCACATGGAGGCCGGGAAAAGCAGCCAAAATAGTAGAATGCTGAGGAAGAAGCCAGTTTGTGCAGAGTTTGTGTAGAGAGAAGGAGATGGGAAACAGATGAATAAGTCTGGTGAGCTAGAAACCTTTGATTCTAGGAAACTCAGATAAGTCAGTAGCTTTGTGAGCACTGAATGTGTGGGTTTTGGAGCCCAGTGTGTATTTTTGCTTGCCTGCCGGATGCAAGCTAGAATTAAAGCTGATGGCTCACCAGTTCATGGCTCCTGTGTTTCATTACCGACTGTCCGAATCTAATGTGAACCTGTGTGGGCCAGGTAGCTGTGATTGTGGCCTCGACTACTGGCTTTACAATGCTCTAACCCAGTGGTTGGCAAAATCATTAGTCAACAGAACCAAATATCAACAGTACAACTATTGAAATTTCTTTTGAGAGCCAAATTTTTTAAACTTAGACTATATAGGCAGGTACATTCTTTATCGAGGTAGTGCCCACATGTGGTATTTTGTGGAAGAGACACGCTCAAGGGGACAAAAAGCTGCATGTGGCTCGCGAGCTGCAGTTTGCCAACCAGGGCTCTAACCAACTAAACTAATCTGCCAGGGCCTATGTCCAAATGATTTTACCTGACCTATGAAAATTCCTGGAAGCAGGCCAGGCTCTTATCAGTGAAAATGGTCTCACCACCTTCTTCCCCAGGGCAGGCTCTGGCTAAACAAACACAAAAATTGCCTGCTAGGAACTTTCCAAGTTTTCTGGAGAGAAGACCAGAATTACAAACTTAAATATGACAGAATCCTGCATCCACAATGTCAGGCTACTATCCCAGCTATTCACCAGCCAAAGGTCAGTGTAAGGTTAATATCAGGGTTGGGTTCCTCCAACCCAGCCCAAGCCAGGGGAAGCAGTCTTATTGAAGGAACATAGAAACTGTCCTCAGCAGCTCTGACATTTGTTATTCTCTGAATGAGCTTGCCTACAGCTGAGGAAGGAGTTCGTCATCCATACTCACTCATTCATTCATTCATTCATTTATTCATTCATATGAGCCTGCCTGCAGCTGAGGAAGGAGTTCTTCATCCATACTCACTCACTCACTCAACTCACTCACTCATTCATTCAACTCTTTATTTGCTGAATGCCCACCGAAGTAGTAGGTATAGTTCCAGGTAGTGGGGATAAACCCTTGGATAAAACGTGGTTCTGGCCTGACCTGTGGTGGCACAGTGGATAAAGCGTCGACCTGGGAACACTGAGGTCGCCAGTTCAAAACCCTGTACTGGTCTGGTCAAGGCACATATGGGAGTTGATGCTTCCAGCTCCTCCCCCCTTTCTCTCTTTCTCTATCTCTCTCTCTCACTCTGTGTCTCCTCTCTAAAATGATACAATAAAAAGAAATTTAAAAAACAACAACAACAACAACAACAACAACAAAAAACATGGCTCTGTCCTTAGAATCTACCATGGGGGACAGGACTACCTACCCACCTCAACTCAAGAGAAGCTAGGGCAGCTTCTTCAGGACTCATAGAAATGTAGCATCTTGCTAACCTAGACCTGCTCGATCAAAGCCTGCATTTTGTTAACAAAATCTCTGAGATTCCTGCACACACTAGGGAAGCTGGGGATGACAGTGGGCCCAATAAGGCCTCAGGACAACAAATTCCTCCCTAGGGTTAGCAGCAACTACACCCTGCCAGACCCTTCTCCTCATCTCTCTAGCCCTACAGCTGGGTACAGAAGCAGCTAGCTACTAGTTGTGGTTAAAGGTGGGCTGAGAAGTTGCTAGATAGCACCAGCCTCACTTGCTCCTTCTGCAAACCCCCACATGGGTCCCAGGACAAGCCTCTTCTTATGCCTCTTACCCACCTTACCCAGCCCCATCAGTCTCTCCAGCCTTTATAACCTGGGCTAATCTAGCTGTGGTCTCCTACCTTCACCACCATTCTCTCCACCACACCTCCAAACCACCCTTGTGAGCCCCAACTCATACTTCAAGATGCACTTCCTTCCCATGCCCCAACCCCTGTAGTGGCATCAGTGCTTCCACAGTATGGGTGCCTAGGAAAGTCATCTTTAGCCCTGCCCACCACTGCCCATCCTGGGGATGGGAGCTCAGGGCAGAACTCTGGGTGATCCACTTAAGGGCAGTACAAGGCCTGAGTAGAGCGTTTCCACCAGTAACCAGCTCCCTCATCCTCACTCCAGTAAAATCATCCAAGGAAAGTGGCTCCATCTTCCCACACAGCGCCAGTATAGCAGCCTCACTCCAGTCAGCCCACACTGTCATTGCCCATTTGACAGGGGAGTTCTCCCATCTCAAGCTGGGGCTGCAAGACATCATAGCATCATAGAACAGCAGCCAGAGTCCTATGACCCTACTTGGAGCCTGTCTCTAGAAGGCCCAGGTACTGCAGCTCCTATGGTAAGGGCCAGGATGTTCCCAGGGTGACCCAACAAGCAAAGGGCAAAAGAGAGGGGTCTAGCCCTGATGTAATACTGTGGACCCAAAAGACTGAGTGAGGCTCCCCATCTTACTAGAGCCAGAAGAACAGGAATCTCCTCCTAGTGCCATGCTGGATAGGGGTAGAAAGGCCACAGTGCCTTCTCTCAGAACTTGTGGCCATGCTCACAAAGGCCTAATGTGAGTGGGCACTATGCACCAAGCTTGCACACTGGGAAAGGTAGAGGTGGGGGAGGTTTGCTTTGTACTCCCACAAAACTGCCTGTGGTCTCAAATTGACTCTGCTTCTTGCATGTGAGGAGCCTAGGGCAGGGCACTTCTCTCTGTGTGCCTTCTATAAGGACAGGAACAAGGGTTTTGGCCTGGCTACAATTGCTGGGCGAGATTCAAGATGCCCTAGGAGGTTGTCAGGACAGCCGGGCCCCAACGTTTCCTGAAACACTAAGGGGCTGCTCACCATAAATGTAGGCTTGGCATACAATCAGACATTGAGGTAGCTTTCAATATTCTCAAACCTGGGAAGGCAGAGATTGTGTCTATTCTGTGAGCTGCTGTGTCCTAGCAGCTAGAGCATGGCCTGGCACATTGGGTGCTTAGGCAACTGGGTGGGCACATGCCCATTTCCTCTTCCTCCTAGTACCTGGTTCAAGGATGGGGTCTAAGTTCATAAAGAACCAGTAACACCTGAACAGTGACTGATAACCTTACACATATGGGTGACTACATCCACAGGCACAGACAGAGATGCTGTGTTGCTAAAGTAAATTCACTTAAAAGAATTTCTGAATTCTGAGTCATTTGTTATTTCAGGAAACAGGCTCTGGAAGTTCAACCTCTAGCCTGTGAGTCCAGGACTTTGGTGGATGTTAGAGGTAGCCCTAATATTCATGGTTGATAAAACCCTGCACAGAGGACCTGTGCTCTACCCTGATGAGGCTGAGGCCATAAGCCCAGCCCTGAGGGCTCTGTGGAGGCAGCTCATTCCAACTGAATCCATGTCTGTGCTCACACCCCCATCTAGTCCTGTCCCATGACCTGGGCTGGTTTTGTGGCTTGCTCTTTAAACTACAGGAACGTGGAGGAAGCAACACCGAGCGCTTTCAAGGACAGGTCACAGGAACTTTGCAGTTTCCTCTTGGGTCCCAACAGTGAGTGCGGGGGGTGTGAGGGTTCTAAGTACACTGAAACCACCCTGGTATAGGATAGCAAGCTAGCTTCGTGGAAAGAGGATCTCTGAGGGTCACAGAAACAGTTATGGAGATGGGCCTAGCCATCCAACGTTAAGCGACAAAGGCACCAGACACATCCAGCTCAGCTGATGCAGGGCTGCAAGGACAAGAGCCCAAAAAGCAGTGCATGGCTAGGACTAGCCAACCAGCAGACCCAACAGACAATTCCACACTAATACATCATTACTTTAAATCATTAAGATAATGATGCCAACAGGGAGTTAGCCCACACCATGGTAACTCCTTCTCCTCCCTGAGACTGTCCCTAACCCTAGACACTATCCTGAGATAAAGCAAGGAGACAAGGGGGTTAAGAAAAGGTTTTTCCCAGTGGCCACTCCTGCTGACCCTCAAAGCTCCCCAAAGGAACCAGTGCAGTTCTCCACACACAGGGGCTACCTGTGACAGATACAGACTTGGGATAAGATAAATGTGAAGTTCCAGAAGACCTGGCAAGAGACCAAAGCTGCCCAACAAAAGGGGTGAGCACAAAGTCCTAAAGGAAAAGAGATTATCCTCAGGCCAGGGAGCCACTACAGTTTCAGATACAACCTGGAGTGGTATCCGAGTCAAAGCCAGAAGAAATTCTATTCTACATACTTAATCTAATGAGCACCCCCCCCACACACACACACAATTCCAGAAACACTTCTAGAAAAGTCCTACAAGAGAGAAAATAAGAGTTGTTGCCAGATCCCAGGCAGTCCTACACCAACGGGCATCATATCACTGGCAGGCCCCTATGAACCAAGTGTCTAGATAGACACACTTCTCGGACACTATCATGGCCACCTGGGTGTGGTGGCTGCTCACTGGGACCCCACAATACTCCACCCTCCTTTTCCCAGAGGTGCTATTCACTCAGAGACATTTGATGTGATTAGAAAGGAAACTCTGTTACATGGACATAGACCCTGCACCAAAGCCCAAGTCCTTTCTGCCTGCCTGCCTGTAGAAGGGTCCCATGTGACTTTCAACTGACGCCAAACACCATTTCTGTACTAGAGTAAAGGGAATAATGTTTTTGTTTTTTTTACAGACACACAGAGAGAGAGTCAGGGAGAGGGACAGATAGGGACAGACAGGTAGACAGATGAGAAGCATCAATTCTTCACTGAGGCACCTTAGTTGTTCAATGATTACTTTCTCATATGTGCCTTGACTGGGGGGCTACAGCAGAGTGAGTGACCCCTTGCTCAAGCCAGCGACCATGGGGTCATGTTTATGATCCCACCCTCAAGCCAGCGAACCTGTGCTCAAGCTGGTGACCTCAGGGTTTCAGACCTGCGTCCTCTGTGTCCCAGTCCAACGCTCTATCCACTGTGCCACTGTGCCTGGTCAGGTGGGAAAAATGTTTTTATTCATACTTAAAGGGTCCTAGACAACCTAGCATCCACATGTCAAGTCCCTGAGGTGACAAAAAAGATGACAGCGTGAGGACGTACATGGGGTCCTCGAACTTGACTGGGAAACAACTATCACTATATGTGGACTACCATCTACCTGAGAAAACTGGGTAGGGTTCTGGCACTTGGGAATCCAGGTTCCTAAAGCATAAGGGTCCTGGAAGAATGAAAGAAAAACAAATGCCAAACCTGGACTGTTCGTCACAGCCAACAATGCTACCATCCCCTCCTTCCTCTGGTCCCCTGACCACATGCTCAGCCTCTCTTCCACCAGGGAGGACATGATGAGAACTCAGGAGCACTCTCCAGCTTGAAAAGGGACTCCAGACATAAGATAAACCCAAATGCACCTCTTGGAAGGCCAGCTTCCTCACCAACATACAGCAAAAGAAGCGTCACCTGTGTACAGGTGGAAATCACACACAAGAAATAAACAGCTTGCAATGACCAAAAACATTGTGATAAATGGAAAGTGCATGCTTTGCCTGGAAGTTTCCTGTCCCCTTTAAATAACTATTTCACATTGCTGGATCTTCCTCCACCTTCCTCTGGCAAATCCTTTCAGGCTCAGTTGTCTCCCAACCCCAACCAGACCTGCTCCAGCTTTTCTGAAGCTCAGCAGACATGGACTCAACATAAGCCAGCCACTCAGGTCATACAGGAGAATCAGAAGGGTTGTGTACACCTCTGTGGCTTTGGGAACCTGGCCTCACACCTCAATGAGCCTTGGTTTCTTCATCTGCAGAATGGACAACGCTGACCTCAAGAGGGTGTTTTGAAATATAAGATACCAAAAAATGCATCTACTCAAAAGACAGTGCCCCACTTCTCTTCCAGATCCTTGCAGAATGCCATGTGTACATTCAAAACAGCCTCATCACCTTTTCTGCTCTGAATCAACTCATCTGGCCACCCACCCTGTACCTGGAAGTCCCTGGGGTCAAGATCCCAGGCTGAGAGCTTCTTTTCCTTCAACTGTCTGACCCCAGCAGGCCATCAACCAGTGTGCTGCCTAAGATATAAGCACAGAGCCCTGCCAGGCACCCTGGCTCTGCCCACTCTGGATGACAAGGAAAGGTCCACCTGTGCTCCTCTGCATCACACAGGGATACTGGTGGTTCCCCAGCATGGTTCTTGGGACCACTCCAGGACTCTGCAGGTTGTTGTAACACAGACAAACATCTGTCTTTTTCTCCAAGTTGGGACAACAGTGCCAAACTGTGCCAGGATTCAGTGTTGTCTTGCTACAGGCAACGCCCTTATGAAGGCCAAGCTGATAATTGTATTAAACCTAAGCCCTTGAGTTCATGTCTTTTTAATATTCTGTGACAAGATAAACTATTTCTGCTGCCTGAAGGAAAAACTAACAGACACACTGTGGTTATTCAAGCTTAGATGTCTGGCAGACATTTTCTCCAAAATGGTCAAAATAAAACCTGTCATTTCTAACAGTAATCACCACCAATGATGAAGTTTGAGCTTCCAATAAGCAAAATACAGCATTTTGGAAAACTGTGTTTGCTGCTGTGAGCCCAACTGTTTCTCAACATATCAGAGAAGAGACTAATATGATTCTGCAATACCCTTGAACTCAAGGGTTAGGGACATTGACACCTCCATTGTCAAAAACCCACATGTAAATTTTGACTTCCCAAAACTTTAACTACTAATAGCCTACTGTTTGCTGGATGCCACACAGATAACATAGTTGATTAACACATATGTTGTATGTTATATATACCACAGATCACTGTTTTTCAACTACCGGTCTGTAGACTGCTGCCAGTCTGTGAAAGAGTTAAGCACCCTGATGTTGTTTGAAGACTATAATACAGTGTGTCAGTAAAGTCATGGTGCCCTTTTGACCGGTCACAGGAAAGCAGTGCACCATGACTTTACGGACACACTGTAGAATCTATACTCATTAGATCTGTAATCTTCATACATCAAGGTGCTTAACTCTTTTGTGGACCGGCACAAATTTCTGGTGGACTGGCACTGGTCCATGGACTGGTGGTTAAAAAAGTCATAGACTGTAATCTTACAATAAAGTAAGCTAGAGGAAAAAGTCAAGAAAACTGTAAAAAAAAAAAGAAATTTACAATACTGAACATTACCTAATGAAAAACATCCATGTATAAGTAGGCACACAGTGCAAACCCATGTTGTTCAAGGGTCAACTGTATTTGAAAAACCTCAGTAACTGAGGAAACTCTACTGCTCACAAAAACTAAGGAATGTTTCGAAATAAGTATAAAGCGATAAAAAAAAGCACTTAATTTATTTTTAATTAAACAAGAACATCAGAAAAGCAAACGAGGCCCTGGCCGGTTGGCTCAGTGGTACAGCATTGGCCCAACATATGGAAGTCCAGGGTTCGATTACCAACCGGGGCACACAGGAGAAGTGCCCATCTGCTTCTCCACCCTTCCCCTCTCCTTTCTCTCTCTCTCTTCACCTCCTGCAGCCAAGGCTCCACTGGAACAAAGTTGGCCCAGGTGCCAAGTATGGCTCTATGGTCTCTGCCTCAGGTGCTAGAATGGCTCTGGTTGAAATGGAGCAACGCCCCAGATGGGCAGAGCATTGCCCACTAGTGGGCATGCCGGGTGGATTCCGGTCGGGCGCATGGGAGAGCCTGTCTCTGCCTCCCGGCTTCTCACTTCAGAAAACAATACAAAATAAAATAAAAAGAGAAAAAAAAGCAAATGACAAGTCAAAGAAAGTTGTTTGATTATGCAAATGAGATGCAAAAACAACTTTATTTCATTAGTGAAAATGCACTATACAAAAGGCTGAAAGTACTGGAGTATCTGCATATTCCCTGATCCCCTGGTTTTTTTAAGCAGTGTAGTATCTTCTAATGTTCAATGGGACTACAAAAATTAAACACAAGAAAGAAATCAGAAGAGGCAAATTTCCCAGGCAGAAGAATACCAAATAATTCATGCAGATGCTACACCCTTAAGAGGGGAATACGACTCACTATCCTTTGGGGCGGGCTGTAAATAGCGACTTCCTTACAAAGGGAACAGCACAAAAAAAAAAAGGGGGGGGGGAGAAAGAAGCATTACAGGAGACACCTGACAGACCCACCTCAGCCAGGGGATCAAGATCAACATCAGCAAAATGTCACCCTGAATGGCATGTGCTCTGGCCATGATGTACTACTAAGAAGGGCACCTCATCTCTTTGGTCCTCCTCAACCCCCAACACACCCAGCACCCAGTCTAACCACGATAAAACCACTACACATCCCAATTGAGGATGTCCTATGAAATACCTCCTTGGTTTTTAAAACTGTCAAGGTCATCAAATTAAGGAAGTCTGAGACCCTATCTTAGCCTAGAGAAGCCTAAATGTAACATGGATCTTGGGACAGAAAAGGTAAAGAAAAAGAAAATCTAAATAGATTGTTGGATTCCAGTAACCTACTAACAATGGGAAGACAGGTACAGTGTGCAGAAAAAAATCTTTGCAACTTTTCTGTTAAATCTAAAATAAACCTAAAATTAAGGGATTATTAGTATTTCTTTTAAAAAGAGTATTCTAGCCTGACCAGGCGGTGGCGCAGTGGATAGAGCATCGGACCGGGATGCGGAAGACCCAGGTTCAAGACCCTGAGCTCGACAGCTTGAGCGCAGGCCCATCTGGCTTGAGGAAAAGCTCGTCAGCTTGGACCCAAGGTCGCTGACTCAAGCAAGGGGTTGCTCAGTCTGCTGAAGGCCCGCAGTCAAGGCACATGTGAGAAAGCAATCAATGAACAACTAAGGTGTTGCAACGGCAACGAAAAACTAATGATTGATGCTTCTAACCTCTCTCCGTTCCTGTCTGTCTGTCCCTATCTATCCCTCTCTCTGACTCTCTCTCTCTCTGTCCCTGTTAAAAAAAAAAAAAAAGACTATTCTATTCAAAGTGCAAGAAAGACTGATGGACTTTAATGTAACTGAGTACAAGAATTTCACTAAACTGGTTTCAGAGTGTACAGTGCAACTAACAGGGAGACACCACTTTGTGTTTTCATGTTGCATTAAAGGAAGAAATACACAACTATCCAGAAAGACTAACCAGACACACCCATGATCAACTGCTTCTCTGTGTGAGGCTGGGTTTTCTTCACCTGCCTCACCCCGAATAGCACATCACACAGAACTGGATGCGGAAGAGATATGAGAATCCAGCTATTTACTAAGCCAAGTATTAAAGAAATCTGCAAAATATTATAGTTATTTCTCATAAAAAATGTTGGCTTTGGCCAATTAGCTCAGTCTGTTAGAGTACGATGCCCAAATGCCAAGGTTGCAGGTTCGATCCCTGGTGAGGGCACATATGGGAAGCAATCAATGAATGCACACTAAGTGGAACAACAAATGAATGCTCCCCTCTCTCCCTTGCTCTATTATCTCTAAAATCAATACATTTTTGAAAAATTTATGCTATCATGTAATAATTGATTTATTACTGTCATCTTTAAATGAATTAGTATTATCAACATATATTTAAAACACAATCAAATGTTATTTTGGTTCAAGAGATGATAAAAGGGCCATGCCAGTGCTTGTGTCAAAGGGTTTCCTATTCCTATGGCAGATACCAGTATAAGCAAAGGCTCCTGAATAGAGTCCTCCTGACAGGTAGACTTTGTCTTGCTGCCAAAGTTGTATTTTGAAAAGTTAGAGGTACTAAAAATTTAACAGGTCTCAACCTACAGATATGCCATAATTTCTCTGTAAAATCTATTCAATTCTAAGTCAACAGAATTTGGTACCCTGTTCTTGTGGCCTTTAAAGCAGCAATTAATTGAACAGGCCCTGCAGTTACCCAATGCAGAGATCTTGGAACCTCCTAGGGCAGCTCTGTTTTGACCCCGTGTGTCTGTAGATAGGGAAACCAAGCACAGACATCCAGTGGCCAGTCCAGGCCCCCAATCC
This sequence comes from Rhynchonycteris naso, assembly GCA_037038555.1. NCBI lineage: Eukaryota > Metazoa > Chordata > Mammalia > Chiroptera > Emballonuridae > Rhynchonycteris > Rhynchonycteris naso. The sequence continues at coordinate 20,080,397 of CM073003.1, forward strand.
CAGTACAATAACCTGCACCCTGTGTTCCACACCCCACAGACTTTCACTCTCCAGGTTAAGGTATCTTCTCTGTTCCCCAACAGGTCTGTCTCCACCCTCAAGTCCAGGTACTCCTTGGCTCCACCTAGGCCCAGAGCACCAACTCTCCCCACTCTAGAGGGTACTCCAGGGCCCATCCTTCTCAGTCAGACAGCCACCCTGCTCCTACCAACCTGGACCTTCTCAGGCGCCAACTCTGACCAAACCCAATGGCTTCAGGGACCTGAAGCCCCAATTTCCAGGGTTTCAGCAATCTTGAAAGTGTCAACAGGACTGCTCTGTTCAACACTTCCCATGGACACTGCTGAGTGCTCCCAAAGTAAAGAAACGCTGCATGCCTGGGCCGGTCATTCTCAGCGCACCACTGGGTTGAAGCTGCTTCTGAGAGCTGTCAATGTCTTGCCTTGAGGAACACTGCAAGCACCAGGTCTCAGTCTCACTAAGACCTGAAGCTTTGCAATGTGGTTACATCACAACTATTTTTAAGATTAAGCTCCAAAAATAAACAGCATTACGGCTTGGGACCCAGAGAAGGGAACATGAAAGCAAGGGCTGGTATGTGTCTCCTATTCATCCCTCATACACTTCCCACCTCCTTGCCCATCCTGCCCTCAGGTGGCCACTGCCCTGAGGTTGCTTTGACCAAAGAGAACTCGCATAGCCAATGGCATCTGACCCTGCCTGGCTGTGTACGTCACCCCCTCCAAAGGGGCCTGTGGCCACCTCCCTACTCTCCTCTCCCTTGTTCTTAGACACCCATGAGTCCCATGGCTTCTTCTGCTGCACCACCCTCAGGTTCACAAACTATAACTTTTTTCTTGAGGACAAAAATCTTCGTAATATCTCGCAAACAGGCCAGCTCCCTTTTTCCTCCAGGGAACTGAGAAAATGCTCCTCTCCTGGTATGACCCCTGCTTGTCCCACCTGGGGTCACACAGATCCTTGGGATGTCCCAGGAATTCACACTTGTTTCCACTTGTTCTACACACAGGCCCCCTTTATCTTGTTCCTTCACCAGGTTAGGTGGTTGTGGGGGACAGGATGGGATCCCTTGGACCCAGTGCTTGGGCCAGTGCACATGCCACCTCTGTCTCCTAGGTGGTTATGGTTCTAGTACAACTGCTCTCAACATGGCAGAGAAACCATCTGCAAGATAAAAAGCAGTGTATATAAGAGCAGTTTTAGCCAGCCCATTGGAGGGCTGGTCAGAGACTCTCCCTCACATACCCTTGCAACTTGAACATTTAAATGACCCACAAACACAGCCAGGGCACTGGTCACAGGGTAATGAGCCTGTCAATATGACAAAGCACTAGCAAGAAAATGTGCTGTGAGGAGGTATCAGAAACTGCACTGCAGAATTTTACCAAGTAACTTCAAAATAATCTGTATAGCAGCCTAATTCACACGTGTGAAGAGAGAAGCATTACTGACTGCTGAGGGATGAGCACTTAGGGTGCTTGCCTTGATAACCATTCACATGGGCCACCACACAGGACATCCCCAGAAGGCTTCCACCAATTAGTGAGAAACCATCCCCTCCATGGCCAGAGGAGAGCGCCATTAAGGCAACAGAAATATGTTACCACCATAGCACTCCTGAGAGGTCACCAGGCTGGTTCATACTGTACCTAGTGTGAATGGGGTTACTTTAGGAGCACCCAGAATCTGTCACCCTGATAACCCAAAATAATCTATGACTTTTAAAATATAGTGAACCCCTCAATTATTTCCATTATTCTTTTTAAGATTTTACTTATTCATTTTAAAGAGAAGAGAGAAGAGAGAGAAGGTGGGGAGGAGCAGGAAGCATCAACTCCCATATATGCCCTAACCAGGCAAGCCTGGGGTTTCAAACTGGCGACCTCAGCGTTCCAGGTAGATGCTTTATCCACTGTGCCACCACAGGTCAGGTTTATGTCCATTATTTTAAACCTGGAATAAGCTATAAAGAATAAGGGCAGGTGGACATAGAACTGGGATGAGAAGCCCAAAGGGAAAGGGAGAGAATGAGGAGTAGATGGAGAGAGGCCAAAGAAGTTCAGAGGTGGCAGCTGAGTCAGGGAAGAGAACTTGGAAAAAGGAACCAATTTCCAAAGGTACGTACCTCTCTGTTCCCACGTGCTGAACACACTAAGAAATGCAAGCAGCCTAAGATTTCTAGTTGGAGCTGATGGAGATGCCCAAGCTCTCCTGGAAGTTACCCAGCAGCAGACAGAGAATCAGCAGTGAAAGGCAGCAACCAGCCCACAACAGGTGCTGGGGAGGGGCTAGGCTCCAAAGAGTCTCCCAGAGTGCTAGAGCACCAACTAAGGGAAGTGATGGTCTAAGGGAAGGAACAGGTTGCTGGCTGCAGGATTTTCAAAGCTCTCACAAGACAGGGAGGTAAATCCCTGTGAGGAAGAACCAGGGTGAAGGCCACACCCAACCTACTTGGCTGTGTGAGAAACAGGGCCCTTTGGACCCACAGCTGTGTCACATTCGCCCAACTCACTCGAAGACCCACATTCCAGCAGACAGCTGGTCGACAGGCCAGGCACAGCTGCAGTGGGGCATGGTCCTGAGAATAGGGCAGGTGGGGACTCTGCACAAGGCCGGCAGCCAGTACAGCAATGATCACCCTATCACCCTTCTGTCAACAAGGGGGAAAGAGTGATGGTCAGACAAGCAGGCCAGGACCTGGACCCCAACCTCTTTGGAGACCCGCTTGCTAAAACTTTAAGGACTGAAGACATCAAGTAAGAAAGAAGTGGCCAGTCCCCCACACCTGCAAGAGCAGAATGCTCTGAACATTTTGGGGGGAAGAACTGGTAGTTTCTTTAAAAACACACACACCTACCCTAGGACCCTAAAATTCAACCCATAGGTGTTTAGCAAGAAAAACAAGGATCAGTGTCCAAGTGAAGACTTCTGCAGGGATGATCACGGCAGCTGTGCTCCCCCAGCCCTGGTGTCTGTGGACAGGTGAATAAATAACTATGCATAATCACTCAGGAATCGCTAAGCAAAATACTGACACATACACAACATGAATGAATCTCTACGCACAGAGAGAAGCCAGACTCCACTGAGCACATACTGCATGACTCCATTTATAGGAGATCTGAGGAGAGATAAGTCTAGAGTAGGAGAGTGCACCCAGTTAGGGAGGGGAGGAAAGCATGGAGGGCTTGAGGAAATTTTCTGGGCTGATGAAAAGGTTCAGCATCCTGCTAAGGCTTTAGACTGCATAGATGGATGCATGTGGGCAAACTGCACAGGGAGAGGGGCTCACACGGTATTATCTCCTGCCAGGACAGGCAGCCTTATTGTTTATTTTATCCTTCTCCTCCCAAGAGGCCATTTATGAAGAGTATCATCCAAACAACAAAAGCTCTATGACCCATGAAGTCATCTTAGCTGATGTAAACTTTTTTCTGCAGGCCCCATTTCTACACAGAACAGGCTATTCACACATCTTGACATTACTGATAACAAGTGGCTGCATTACCATGTTATTCTTAGATTCATTTTTGCTTTCGAAGAAGACCTGGGTGTTATTGTAGGCATGAATGATGCGGCCACAACACACACTACTGTGGGCCACTGAGCCGTCTTAATTCCAACTGATTGTCCAATGAGATCCCTGGGCACAAAAGAGGTGACTGGTTTGTACACAGCTGTGTCACCCTCCACTACTCCTTTGGTGAATGCTAAAGTCTCAAAAGAGAGATGAAACAGTGATTCTGTCATCAAAGATACCAACTTCAAAAAGGTGCCTTGCCCGCTTTGCAGGCCCAGTAAACAGACAGCACTTTTTAGTGAACACTACAGTCTGTTCCAACTTCCAAGTGCTTGATCAGGACTGGAAAGTCAGAAAAACTAAAGCCAATAACCTCTCTAAGGGGTCAGAATGCTGCCAGCTCCCCATAGGCCCTTGGTGGGCAAAGAAGCCCCTGCCACCCACACCACATAGGGATATGCTTTTTGTCTGAGTGAAGCCCCATTCCACAGCTAATGAGATGTATAATGTGATAGGGGGAGAAAAGAGAGAGATACACAGACTACCTCAAGGCCACAAGCCCCAACAGAAGCCAGAATTGGCAGTCACCAAGATACCTGCACCACATCCGAGGCACACATGGCAGGCTATTAAAAAGGGGAAACAGAGCTCCCAGTCTGCCCCTGTCCTGTGTTTACTACATTCAGGTAAAATAAGGAAGTAGAGATGGTCTGCTCAGGCATCCAGTGACTTCCATCCTTCATGAGCCTGACCCTCAACAGTCTCCCCAAGATCTCTGCATGTTCTTTCATAATATGGTATCCCAGAAAGTAGCATGGTCAGATCATTTCTGTCCCCAGGACCAGCCTGTCACAGAGTTGGTGCCTCAGAAAAAAACACGCACAAACACATTTTCAGTGAAACATGTTCATAGAACACCCCTCCCCCCCGCCACCCCACATATGCCCAGGGTGATAAGGGACCCAGCCCTTACATTTCAGGTGCAGAACATCTAAAGAAGTTCATGTTTTGCTGAGTTAAATGCTCCTTGACCCAAAGGAAGGAGGGAGAGAGTTGTTCTCACCTGTGTGTTTCCCAGATTATTTCTGAAGATCAAAAATTTATGACAGAAAGACTCTCATCTATACGAAAGTGCAGTACAATCTACTTATCACAGAAACAAAAATGAAGCACCCAGAACAGCTTCCCTGCCTGCCCCAGCTTCAGTCTTATCAAATGGTCCTGACTTGAGGTGGGGGGAGGGCAGCCCACGCCCAATCTTCTGGTTAGCCTTACAAGACCAACAAGCTCACAGCTCCCATCTGTGCAATTTTTTTTTCTGTGAGCACTTATGGATGCCAGAATGGAAACCAAACTATTTTAACCTTGTTTGCTTTTCTAAAGCATCCAAATTAAGGTATAATTTACATACTACAAAATTCACCCATTGTAAGAGTACAATCCAATGATTTTTAGTAAATTTAGAGTTGTGCAACCATCACCACAATCCAATTGTAGAACACTTTCATCACCCCAGAAAGTTCCCTTGTACCCATGAGCTATTAATCACTACCACCGCCCTGCCCTGCCCCATGGAGCCAATGACTTCTCTCTATACTGCTTGCTTTCTTGGATACTCCCTATAAATTAAATTCTACAACACACAGTCTCTGGGTTGGGAGTCTCTGCCTCAGCAAGATGAGCCTGAGAATCATCCGTGTTGTAGCATGTAGCAAAACGTTTGTACTTTTCATTTCTGAACAGGCATCTACTATACAAACTTAGCACATCTTGTTCAACCAGGGATATGTGGACTGTTTCTACTCTTTAGCTATTACAAATCATGCTGCTAAGGACGTCCAAGCACCTGCACCTTTGTATAGCCATATGTTTTCATCTCTCTTGGGTACATTTCTTGGATAGATTGCTAAGTCATATGGTAAGTTCATGTCTAACTTTGTAAGAAATGTCAAACATTTTACATTCTCGCCATTTTACATTCCCACTATGTACGAGGATTCGTTTTTCCAAATCCTTGTCACACTTGTTTCTTTTTTTATTACAGCCATCCTTGAGACTTGTTTTATGGACTAGCACATGGTCTAGCCTGAAGAATGTTCCATGTACTTGTGAGAAGATATACTCTGCAGTCACCAGATGGAGTGTTCTATAGATGTTTGTTAGCCAAACAGATCGACAGTGTTCTTCAAGTGTTGCAGAACTATACTGACTTCCTGTTTAGTAGGTGGAGCACTGAATCTTTAACTATAATTGACGAATTGTCTACTTCTACTATAAATCTTTTTTTTTTTTTTTAATTTTTTACAGGGACAGAGATAGAGAGTCAGAAAGAGGGATAGATAGGGACAGACAGACAGAAACGGAGAGAGGTAAGAAGCATCAATTATTAGTTTTTCATTGCCGTCGCAACACCTTAGTTCTTCATTGATTGCTTTCTCACATGTGCCTTGACCCCGGGCCTTCAGCAGATGGAGCCACCCCTTGCTGGGTCCAAACTGACGAGCTTTTGCTCAAGCCAGATGGGCCCGCACTCAAGCTGGCGAGCTCAGGGGACTCGAACCTGGGTCCTCGCATCCCAGTCCGACGCTCTATCCACTGCGCCACCGCCTGGTCAGGCTCTACTATTAATCTTATTAGCTTATGCCTCAGATATTTTGGGGTTCTGTTGTCAGATGCATATACATTTACTGCTATTATATCTTTTTGATTTATTGTTATAAAATGTCCCTTTCTTGTTCCAATAACACTGTTTATCTCAGAGTCTAGATTTATCTAGTATAATACAGTAATTCTAGTTTTTGTATGTTTACTTAAATGTATGTTTCCCCATCTAAGTGAAAGATCTAAGCAATGTCTCTTATAGACAACACATAGTTAAACTGGATTTCTTTTTGTTCTACTCTGACAATTTATGCCTTTTAAATTTGGGTATTTAGACCATTCCTATTTAATGCAGTTACTGATGTGATTGAATTTACATTTGTCCATTTCTGGTATTGGGAGGGGATCCTGGAACCAATCACTCATGGACACTGAGGGACAACTAAGTTTTGGGGAGTCAAAAGTTGTACATGGATTTTTGGCTGCACAAAGGATTGATCCCTTAACCCCCATGTTGTTCAAGGGTCGACTGCTTATGTGTATAGATTCTAAGGGATATCCAGAGCCAGACATTCTCAACAAGAATCCAAAGACTGCTCGCATCTAACATAAAAACTGTGGCTACTCAATCCAGAATGAATTATAGTTTTAGAATGACTGTGGGCTGAACTACATCCCATGAGTCTGTCAAAACCCACAACTGTACTTTTTCAACAAACCACACAGATCATTATTTGTGGGAACTCAGGGAGACACTAGTTACACATGCGACATCTTATTTTCAGTGAAGCTTAATACCAAAGGGCAGTTATTGCCAACATTTTTTTCTCTTACCACATACCATACACCAAGCTAATTCTAGGTATACAGCTGTTACTCATCCCCCTGCAAGGCAGATATTACTACCCATTTTACAAAAGAAACACAGGCAAAGATAACCTAACCAAGATCAGTCAGAGAGTGTGATCTGATCCCCACTCTTTGCACAGGCTTCCAAACCCGGGCTCTTTCCACACTCCCACAGCTTCATAATGCCCTGGGGTGTCTCTAGTTCTATAGGAGGGTCCTGCCCTGTGTGCCTGGATTAATCTCTGCCTCCTGCTCCTTTGTATCTTTTATGTGTAAAGAAAGATATCATCTCCATCAACTTCATAAAATATTACATCATCCAAGTGCCCTTGGGTTGGAAGCCAGCAGGCACAGTGGGGAAAATCTGTGACCAAGAGGCCCAAAGACCGACTGTAGCCTCTGCAGCCCAAGCTTTGCTAAAAGAAGTATCTGAGTATAGAGTTCCAGCTCTGAGCTCCTTCAACACTGCACCTCTCCCTCACAATTCACTGGCCTGCCTTACAGGGGAACATGGTGATTACAGGAAAAAATGTACACCAGAAATTCAGGAATGCAAGGGACACTACAGATCTCCACAAACACAAGCTCTTCCTTATCCTCACAATCTGAGATCTTGCTGAGGACCAAGTCAGAGAGAGAGGAAAGGAGCTACAATTTTATTTCTAGAATTTTAAAAGAGGCCTCTGGATTTAGAATAGGGGCTACAGAAACCAGAATCATATAGAAAAGGCCTTTCTTGGTAACAGAAACAAAGCATATCCCATCCCCCCAGACTAAGACACTCTCCCAATAGGAGGGGATTGGGTTTTTCCATTAAACTAAAGAAGTTAAAGAATTTTCAACAGAGGAAAGGCCAGGTCAGACAATCTCCTTCGGATGCCAACAGTCTGCATTCTAAAATGGATTTAACACAAAGACCTTAGGATGAGGCCCCTCTGGTAGAGCATTTGACATTCACCAGAAGGCGAGGAGCCCCCAAGCTTCCTTAGCTCTGCACCTCTCACCCTCCATACCACCTGGGCAAATAGGCATAGAGGTGAGTCTTCAAGGGAGATGAGGGATAGACCACAGAAGGGCTGTGGGGCTGGCTGGGAAGCTGTGGCCACAACCACATGACCAAGTTGAAATGTCCTGAAGCATCTGAGTATAATAAACATTCTGGAAAGAACTGCTCTCACCAGAGCTCTGAGGGGATTCAGTGACAAAAAGGAGCGGAAGCTAGGCCTGAATGTCTCTTTACAGGGAGAAAAGGTTTCTGAGGGAAGAAATAGGGTAGTACACGGAGTCCTATTTTTTTCAAGTTTTTCTTGCGAGCCTCACAAAAGCCAAGGATCAAGAAAGTTACTCTTGAAGTAATCAGCATCAACTAAGGCAGTGGTTCTTAACCTGGGTTCTATTGAACCCTAGGGGTTTGATGAGTCGGTCTCAGGGGTTTGGAGAAGCCTCTGCCGCGGAGGCCAGAATAAAGTAATACCGTAATTTGTTGTGAATTCATGCACTTTGTTGGTTTTGTTCTTTGAGCAAGGTGATGTTCATTGAAGCACGGCTCATTTTGTGCACCAGTAAAAAAACATATACCTATGTCTTGAATTTGGAAAAAAAATCATATTTTATTTATCACTAAAGAAGGGTTCGGTGAATGCGCATATGAAACTGGTGGGTTCGGTACCTCAAAAACGGTTAAGAACCACTGAACTAAGGAGAAATCAACAGGGAAAGACACAAAAGACCTCTCCCCGGTGAGGCCCCTCCTCCAAGATGAGCTGCCCATGAGGAGCATCTGTGAGAAGTACCCTGTGCTGGGTTCCAGACTCTGCCTGTAGCCAAGTGACCCAAGCAGGACATAGGATCCCTGGCTTTCTAAGCTGCACATCTGAAAAGCAGAAAGCCATGACCAAATGAAAAACTCAATTTTCTACAAATCAAAAGTACCAAGATGAACAGATGGCAGGGGAGTAGACAGAGGATACTGCTCCCCCTCCTATGCAACCTACACCCTGTGCGACTGATATCCAGGCCCCAGGAAGGAGGTTACTTGGATGGCACATGATACCAGGGTTGGAGGGCACAGCCACCTACATGATAACCCACCAAAACCTGCTTTCTGCAGGGCTTTGAGCCCAACCTGTCACACCTGGGCCTGTCCTGGTTCCCATCCCCAACCACTCACCTGTGTGAGGTACGCATGTCCACAGGCCCGTCAGCTGCCTGCTCTTCACCTCTGTCCATGGCCATCACCTCAGGCCCCCTCAGCAATCCTTGGGCTGGGCCTCCTGGCTCAATCACCACTCTCATGTCACCATCAGTATTTAAATCTGAAGCCAACAATCTTCTCTCCATTTTTATTTTCTTGTTGTCCACATCATCCTCTGCTGGATCCTGTTCAAGCGCTCGTTTCTGACTCCGTGTCCGACATGCTTCTTCAGTCATTCTGAACTTTGAGGAAGGAGAAAACAAGACACTTAAACTTAGCACAACAGAGTTGCTACATTCTTAGTAACTTTTCAGTGTCAGCTTGGAGTACTTTCCTTGCCATGTGACATTAGCAGAAGTAGGTACAACAACCACAGGACCCACAAAGTGTGCCTGTGACATTTTCTTCACTGCCCTCGGGAAGGGCTGCGAAAGGAGTAGTGGAGCATCTGGGGAGCTGAGAACTAAGGGATCTAGACAAAAACAATGGAAGGTGGCTATATATCATAAAGAACAATTCTTGGTGCTTCAGACTCAAATAGAAAAAACTGTGAACACCCTGGAAGTGTCTGGAAGCCTGGAAAGAGGACCGTGTGGTCCCAGGAGCAAGGTCACTGACCAGGTCCAGTACTGCACTGCAAAAACTCGAGCTGACCCTTGACCTTTTCTCCCCTTTAGTAAAGGTGGCCTCCTTACTCCCTGTGAAAAGTAAGGGTAACATTTAACCCTTTAACTGACAGTGAGATAAACTTTGAGTAGACTGAGTCCTGGCCCATCACTGTACCAGCATCCTGTACCTACAGTACATACACGTTTCAATTTAAAGAAAAGAAAAAAAAGAGCTAAGTCAGTTTTTGATCCCATGAAATCACTGGGCTCCACATGACCCTTCCCAGGATTCAGTCTGAGAGACAAAGCATTTTCCAGAAAACTAGTCTGAACCGGTTCCAGACAACAAACTGAAGTGCTGTTAACCCTGGCGGAGACAGACGGGAGGACAGGCAGTGATGTCTGCCTGCAGGGAGGCTGCAGGCATTCCACAGCAGAGGCTGGGACAGAGGCACCCGCTCTTAAAGGGGCCACTCTGAGCCTGGCCTCGAAGATCCAACAGCACAGGACACAAGAAACAAGATTATGAAAGTTCACCAAGGGACAGAAAGGAATATAGCTGCCAAGCTCTAGAAGAATTCCCAAAGTGCCAGTTTTCCTCAGGACAGTCAGCAGTCATGTCCACCAACACTCAGCCAGGGAGAGAATACTGTGTGAACCCCTCAGAGCCCAAATTCACACCTGCAGTGTGCCTATACTCAAGGCCTCTCAGTTCTGTGTCCATGCAGGTAGGGCAGTCAGCGTCTCAGTTCCCTCAGCAACAAATACCCTTGGATACTTGTTTTACAGAGGACTGGGAGCAAGCAGCACAAGACAACAAAGGGACTATGTCGTCATATTATGGGACATGCTCCTGAGTTGAGTCACTCGCAAGCAACATCCTTCAAGGAGGGCCTGCTCTAATTTGCCCTACTGTGGACTTAGGCTGAAAGGAAGGAAAGGACAATTGCTTCTCACTCCTGGCAGAGGAGGCCGAGCAGCCCCTCCACACACGTTCATGGCACTGACATCTGCTCTTATAGGCAGCCCCAAAGGATAGAACAGAGCAAGTCTCCCCATGGCCACATCACCCCTGGAGAGCTCCCCATTCCATCTCAATGGAGGGCAGGGCTAATGGCTATGGATTGACCTCCATCTGCCCCCAACCTCTTCTGGCATCTTAGACTGTGCCTGTGGTCTACCCTGTAGCAACTGCTCAGACTAAGCTGTGCCCATACAACCCCCATCACTCTTCTCTCGCCCAGATCTCCCCATTCCCTCATCCACTTTCCTGTCATCTCCTCAATGCCCCACAGGGAAGCAAGAGGTGCTCCCATGTGCCTCTTAGCCTAAAGTGCTAGCTTTCTGTCTTTTTTCAACATAACATGCCTTGACCACAAACCCCGTCAGCCTGCTCAATGAGTCTGTCCATCCTGTCTCCCCATGAGACTGAAGACAGAGAATTCACTACCCTGAGTGTATATCATTGTGAAACAGGTAGATTATCTTCCCTTTAGGCAGAACCTGAAATGAGATGTGTGGGTTATTTTTCCTTTGGGCACAGCCTCAAACAGAAGCTCCTTAAATACCCGGGAATTGGAACAAGGGCTGCCTTGGCAGGCACATGTGTGTGTCCAGGAGAAGCCCGTCTAGGTGGAAGATGAGGATACCAGGGTCTCAGGCAAGGAGGGTTCCCACTGGAGCGTGGGGAAATTTTGCCCCTGAGAAAGAAGTTCCCAGTCTGGCTTGGTGCCTACTAGAAATGAGTCCCAAGTAGATGGAGAGAACATACCCCCACTGCATAACACTGTATCTTTCAATCCTGCACTCAGAGCACCCATACTTCTCCGCTCCACTTCTGCTCTAGCCTGACCATGCTCCCCACAGGGTTAAGTCCTGAGATCTTATTCATCAAGATCATATGAACTCCAGAATCTGTGTGAAATCCTTCCTCCCAAATGCCCATAGATAAGGGGCCAACAAGATCACTGTAAGCCAGGTGACCAGACTGGCCAGGGGGTACCAAGTGGCCTCACTTAATTATCACTGGTGTAAAACAAGCAGATCATGAGGGGCAAGAACCTCACACCCACTAGGCCAGTCCCTCCAGCCCCATTAGAGGGCCCAGGAATCTGCAGGCTTGTGCTGTGTGTGCTGGAACACTGCTGACCCCAGGCCCAGAACTAATGTCCTAGCTTGTGCCTCTGGCAGGCGACTCTGAGAAGACATGCTGAAGCCCTCCCCCATCATACAAAGGACAAGCACAGCTGGAGGGGTAGGGCCTGTCATAAGGGACAAAGCCCCCTCCATAGCAAAGCAGTTGTTTTAGAGCTCAATGGGGCTTGCTATGGCCAATCCCTGGTCCCTAGGGCTTTGCTCCTTGTGAGGGCAGGTGCTGGTAAGTAGATACTCTTCCTCTCAAGAGGAAGGGCCAGTGCCCTCAGCATATCAGAGCCGGAAGCCAGAGCCCTGCAGACACAGACCCAGGGAGGGTGACAAAGAGTCAGGAAGAAACCAGCCTTGTGGAATAAAGTTTGACTGCCAATTTCTGCAAAAAGCAGTGAGGAGGCCTGACCAGGTGGTGGCGCAGTGGATAGTGTCAGACTGGGGTGCAGAAGACCCAGGTTCGAGACTCCGAGGTCACCAGCTTGAGCGCGGGCCCATCTGGCTTGAGCAAAAGCTCATTAGCTTGGACCCAAGGTTGCTGGCTCCAGCAAGGGGTGGCTCAGTCTGCTGAAGGCCCGCGGTCAAGGCACATGTGAGAAAACAATCAATGAACAACTATGGTGTCGCAAGGGTAACGAGAAACTAATGATTGATGCTTCTCACCTCTCTTCGTTCCTGTCTGTCTGTCCCTATCTATCCGTCTCTCTCTCTCTCTCTCTCTCTCTCTCTCTCTCTCTCTCTCTCTCCTTGGGAAAAAAAAGCAGTGAGGAGGTACATTAGAATACTTTCTAAAGAGCACCTGTAGAGGCTGGATTGCACCAACTGGCAAATTTTGAATCAGCTTCAGAATTCCTGGCAAGTGAGGAGAGGAAAATGAAGAGGAAGCAGTGACTGTTGAAGTTTCACCATTGGTTTATTTGTTCGGGAAATGCAGGGCCCACAGAGAGTAGCCCTTCTTGGTGGAATTATGTGCAGGCTGCGGCCTGAAAGGCAGATCCAAACAGCAGCATACCCATTGTACAGATGAGGCCATCAGGGTGCAAGGCTACCTGAATAACTGACTACTACACAGGGAACAGAGCTAGAACACAGTCAGCCTCAGCTCCTCCTCCTTGCTCTTTAAGCACAAGACTATGCTAATGTGTCCTGTCCTCTGATCTGGCAGGACCAGCAAGAGGTGGCAGGACATAACCGTGGTCTTCCTCAGCCAAGACAAGGCACACTATCGGCTGCAAAGCCACAGCAAAGACTAAACCCGGGATGATGGGGCCCAGTCCAGGGCAGAATGTTGTTGACATGTGGCTTTGGGTCAGATGCAAATTTCAACTGTCTCTACCAAAAGCTGCTTTCTTTTAGTAAAATCCCACCATCTAACTGGTCTGAGAACCTCAGAAGGAAAATCAGTTTTAAAACAACTCCAGAAGGTGAGTTATGCTGCAGCAGGAACCAGAATTTGTAACAGGACATGGGAAACAAATGGCACAGGTTGGCCACACCGGCCAGTAAAAAATAAAGTGTAAACAGACACAAGTCACAGAGCCATAAGTTTACCTTTAATACTGTCTGGACTATTTATACTATTCTTACTAACATACCAGCAAGATTACCTGAGCGATGCTCCTGTTTCAGACAAGAGAAAAGTAAGGCTTAGCAATATGTCCTTGGGAGAAGTGACAAAGACAATGTATGTGCTTAAAAGTGGACTTGAGGTGCTTTCCCCAGAGAACGGAATGAGCATGGAGGCAAGGGAAGGAGGGTTCTCTGTGTGGACTGACTTCATGGGAGAACACAGATACAATTCATTCTGAAGAATCATCTGCCTAATTTAGGGACAGACTGGGGGCTTCTGTATCTTGTGGCCCAGGACACTAAGGGGAGATAGCAGTAGGGAGACAGGACCAAAGAAAGGCTACATTGTACCTTAGAGGATACAGACATCACAACATGCCAACAGCTACACATGAGGCAAGGGAGGGCTGCTTTGTTTTATTGGCTTTTGCCTGAGCAACTGGAAAAAAAATTAATTTTCTGAGATGGGGAAGGAACAATTCTGGGGGAAGAAATTTGGGAGTGGAAATAGAGGGAGGCTGAGGAACGTCTGCTGACAGGTGAAGACCTGCACATGGGGCAGCCACTGTCCTCAGGGTAGTGTAGGGCACACAATCCTTCCTGTCAGGAAGGAAGAAGAGCATGTGAAGCAACTGACACTAGGTTGGGTGATGATGGGGTCCAGATGCCAGCCTCACCAGTCACTGGTAAAGCTCTAGTCTTGACACACAGCACAGGTAAGTCTCTGAATCCTAGTGGTCCCAGGACTGGGGCTATGCAACTTCTCTGCACAGCCGCTCTTGTCTCCTGCTTAGACCCAGGAACTCCATCCACACTCCCCAAGACAGCAGTTTGACCAAGCTTACAAAGCCAAGTTCTGCATCTGTACACCCTCTGCAGGCTCCCCACATTTTTGAGAATCAAATCCAGGTGCTTGGAGAGGGGTCAGGCAAAAATAAGCTAAGCTGCACTTTGATCTTCCCTTCCAGAACAGTCCTTATTCTGCTTCGGGCCTGAGCCACTTCCTGACACCTATCTCTAAGTGACAGTGACAGTGACAGAGATGTGCTGGTTGTGATCTGAAAGGAACTCACACCAAAAATGCCAACTCTAGAGTTTTAAACAATGTCAAAGCCCATTAATACCAAGTATAAGGAATGCAATTTGATTTGGGAAATAGAAAGATGATCTAACAGCCAGCCTGCACCACTGGACACAGGAAAGAGGGAAGACCTTAGGCAGCAACTGAGGGTTTGGGAGGGGAAGCTTGTCACTCTCTGAGCCTCAGTTTTCCAGTCATACCTCACAGACATGTTACATAAAAAGAAAGAGTGACAGAAAAAATAACTTGAATAAGAAAATCAAGTTGCACAACAGTGTAATACCATTCACATGGTTTAAAAGTACAGGGGGTCCTTGGGTTATGACAGTTCCATTCCTACGACAATGATGTAACCTGAATTTTGGTGTAAGCTGAAATATACCCTAGCCTAAATCACTCACCTATCCTAACATAGTTGTAAAATCATAATCTAGAACATAAAAACACAATGAAGCCACAGAGAAAGGAAAAGGACATAAGTATACTGTATTGTATGTACACTGTATGCAGTAACAGAAAAAAATGACAAAGAATAAGTATAAAAAAGATTCCTTACCTTTATTCCTGTGGTTGGCTTGTACACTGGAAGGGGCATTGCAAGGTGGGAGGAGGAAGCTGGAGAGGCAGGAGAACCTGCAGAAGGTGCTGGAGATACTGGGTCAGGAGAATCAGGATTACCTAAGGAATATGCAGGAGATGCTGGAGCTGATTCTACCTGTACTCCAGGTGTTTCATCTCGAGAAGCAGCTGATGTAGAGGGTACAGGATCTGTTGCAGCCCTCTCTACCTTCTTAAAGAATTGTTCCAGGCTAGTCTGAAAAGCTGATGACGTCTTCTCTTCCAAAATCTGCCTATAACATTGCAAGGCATCCATAACAGCTCTGTAGACCTTACTGAATCTGTCATCACTGGGGTCCTCAGCCTGAAATTTTGCCAGCCCATCCTCTACCATAGAAAAACCTTCTGCCAAACCCTTGGTAGTAAATCTCTTGGGTTCTGGGGTTTCTACCTCTTCCTCTTCAATCAGCTGCTTCTCTAGTTGAATGAGGTCCTCGGCAGACAGCTCCTCTCCATGTGATGCCAGTAGCTCTGTGACATCCTCAGCCTCCACCTCCAAATTAAGCTGTTTACCTATGGCAACAACCTTCTCTGTTACAGCCTCCACTGACTCCTCAAAGCCATGGAAGTCATACACAAACTGGGGACACAGTTTTTTCCACACACCATTTAAGTTTGTTTGCCTCACTTCATCCCAGGCAAAAGCAATATTTTGTACAGCATTGTAAATGTTATAAGACTTCCAAAAGTCTTTGAGTGTCAGGTTCTTGTCCTTCTCAGTTGCATTAAGGGCCGCAGCAAATGTCCTCCGAATGTAGTAGGCCTTGAAAGAGGCAATGACACCTTGGTCCATGGGCTGTAAAAGGGCAGTGGTATTAGGTGGAAGGTAAACCACCCTGACATTAGGGTTAAAGTCACTCAAGTGGGCAGGGTGACCAGGGGCACTGTCCAGCACTAGTAACACTTTAAAAGGTAGCCCCTTACTAACACAGTAATTCTTCACTGCTGGCACAAAATGACTTGAAAACCACTCCTCAAAAATCTGAAGTGTCACCCATGCCTTTTTGTTAGATCTCCAGACGACAGGCAGTTGATCCTTCCAAATGCCCTTTAGTGCTCTTGGATTCTCTGCCTGGTACACCAACAGAGGCTTGAGTTTAAAGTCACCTGCAGCATTCCCCCCAAGAAGCAAAGTCAGTCTCTCCTTGCCAGCTTTATGGCCTGGTGTTGTCTTCTCCTCCTTGGCAATGTAGGACCCATTAGGCATACGCTTCCAAAAAAGGCCTGTCTCATCAACATTAAACACTTGTTCAGCACAGTAGCCCCCCTCTTTAATTAATTCAGCCAGCCTATTAGGAAATTCGCTTGCTGCTTTCTCATCCCCACCAACAGCTTCACCCTGCACCTTAAGGTTATGCAAGTTGGCACGAGCTTTGAAACGCATGAACCAACCCCTACTAGCCACAAACTCTTCACTCCCTTCCCCCTTTTCACTTTTTATTACTTCAAACAATTGTTTAGCCTTGTCCTGAATCAACATTAGACTAACTGGTACATGCCGCTGATGCTGGTCTTCCAGCCATAAAACTAGCAATCTTTCCATCTCAATCATTATGCCATTTCGCTGTTTAGTAATCACAGTCGATTTCATAGGGGCTGATCCCTTTATATGCTCTAGGATACGGTCTTTATCCTTGATAATTGTTGCTACAGTAGAGCGGCTAAGGCCTAGCATGTGGCCGATGTTCGTCGCTGATTCGCCTTTTTCTGATCTCTTCACAATGTCTAATTTCACTTCCATAGTGATGGCTTTCCTCTTCTTTGAAGCACTACCATCTGAAGGCTCTAACTTCCGTTTAGGAGCCATGATAAGGGCCAGAAAGTTGCCAAACAATGCAACGCAAACAGAACACTTGTGCTTTTAACAGTCCAAAATGGCGTAGGTAAGCGTACTGGGGGATGCCAACTCCCTCACTCCTAGGCTGCGATACTGCATATTCTTCCGCCACGCGCAACCAAACTAGTTCGCCCACGTAGTCCGTAAGTAGGATGCTAACGGCGTAAGCCGATACACTCACGTGTTACTAAAATCAAAACTGAAAGAAATGGGGCTATAATCCACAGCACTCATCTCTGAAGAGTGGATTATTATTAAGAAACTTTCACTTTCTATATTAAATAATTTCTCTTAACAGTGACTATTTATCAGTCTTGTATAAAAAGAAAACAAAGAAAAGCTAGATAAAATAACACTGTCACCTTCAGAGGCTGAGAATTGAAAGGAAGGGTGCTAGCAGGGTGGGGAAAGGAGTGAAAGCCCTGTGGGGAGCGAGGTGCTGTCCTCCACTGCTTTTGGCCAGGAGGGTCCTTACAGTGCAGGGAGGACACTTGGCTGGTTCCTACAAAAGACAGAACCAAGAACAGCTGAGAGGGGCTGCTGCCTCTTTCCTACTTGTTTCTAGCAAATGTTTACACAGCTTAAAAGTCCACCATCTCTGTCACATACGTACTACAATGACTCCTAAACTCTAAGCAGAAAACCCAATTTCTTTGGCTCATCCACATAGCACACCCTCCACCTCATCCTCTAGCTGTCCAGGAGCCACCAGGACACAGAGTCAGTGGAGGCCTACTCTGATAGGGCCATGTTCCACACAGTCACTCACCAGGACTGCCCACAGCAAGAACCCCAACACAACTCAATGTCTTCTCTCCTCCCACCTCAATGCTAAATTCTTCCATGGCAGAAACTTCTTTTGCCATCCATCTGCATTTTTAGTGTGGAACAAACAGTATGGTTTTAGTATGTGCTACTCAGTTAAATATAAACTTCTGTAAACTAGCCTCATGAAGTGTATGATTCCTGGGGTTGACCTACAGGGCAAAACAAAGCAAACAAGTCATGTGCTTTCATCAAAAAACCCTGAGTTCTGACTGTAAGGCAAATATACTGAGATGGAACCCTAAGAACAGGAATCTGGGAAAACAGTCCAGACAGGTGAACAACATGGGCCAAACTGCTGGGTAGGAAAGGTCTTGTGCAGAACAGGGAAACCTCAGCAAATCCTGTGTTATAGGTTTGTTCAAAAGAACTAAGTCTTACTACTCACTGACTAAAGCTGGGATCTTACCCGTTAATGGTCTGAAAACTTTTTAAATTTTATTTATTTTGAGGCAGGGAAATAGACAGGACATCGAACTGCTTCTGTATGTGCCCTGATCGGGGAATCGAACTGTCAACCTCTGTGCTCTGGAATGACACTCCAATCAACTGAGCTATCCAGCTAGGGCTTAATTTTTATTGATTTTTTGTTTGTTTGTTTTAGAAGAGAGAGAGAGGAAGAGGAGAGAGCAGAGGGTGAAGGGAAGCATTTGCTGTTCCACTCAGTCATGCATTTTTTGTTTGCTTCCTGTGTGTGCCCAAACTGGGGATTGAACCCACAACCTTGTTGTTTCAGGACATCATTCTTAACAAACTGAGCTAACTGGCCATGGCCAAAACTTTTAAGATATTCCAGAAATATGGGCATTTTCTCTCCTTTATACCATCAGAAGGGCCCAAGGCCCAGATCCCTGGCTAGGAGTTCCCTGAGTCTTCAAAATCACAAACTGAGAATATGTTGGGTAGACTCTTCCTGCAGTAGTCCAGGGGAGGGGCACATCCACAAACATTGGGGGTGACAGCTCAACTCACCCAGAGCCTCTGAGTGTTAACATAGGGATGAGCATGCCACATCACGAGGTAGGGAAATCCAAGTCTAGATGGGTTAAGGATCTAGGCCTAGAACTCAGATTCACACTCCTCTTTTCCACATGGTGGAACTAAAACTATGTAAATGCCAGTGAGGAGTATGGAAAAGCCATCCTCAAATGCCTGCAATAGGAGCCATACCTAAGAGAATTAAGATTTGCCCTTTATGGGAAAGTATGAGTCCCCCGTAATCAGATGTTATCACCACCCACCAGGTAACAGACAGCAGGGTATCAGCATCAAAGTTCCTGGTGTGGCCTTAGTCTTAGAAAAAAACTGGCCAGCCTGACCTGTGGTGGCACAGTGGATGAAGCGTCGACCTGGAATGCTGAGATCACCAGGGCGAAACCCCAGGCTTGCCTGGTCAAAGCATATATGGGAGTTGATGCTTCCTGCTCCTCCCCCTCCTCCACTCTCTCCTCTCTCTAAAATAAATAAATTAAAAAAATAAAAAGTACTGGCCACACAGTAGGTATACAGCAAACACCTGATGGATGGATGAACAAATGCAGGTTTTAGAGAGGAATTCAGGAAGCATGGTACCCGGACCAGATACTTCAGACCCTCTTTCAACACTGGAATCCTCAGATCTTGATCCAAGTTGATTGCTCGTCTGTTGTTAACAGAAATATGGGACCTTTTTACTTCACTTACCCAACATGGATCACCTCAAATGATCTGCAAAACCACCTGCAAGGTGCCATCATTGGTTCCCATTTTACAAGTGGGGAAACTGAGACAGGTGGAGGTCATACAGCAAGTAGGTGGGACAGTGCTAGGTACTCAAGGTCATGGTCCTCCAGGGAGTATCCATAAAACATGCCTTCAACCACCCACAGTCAGACTCAGGTTTCCAAAGGACACTGGGAGAGAGTGGGCTTCAACTCTCACTGCAGAAAGGCCAGACGAAATATTAAGCAATTACAGTTTATGGAGTGTCATGAGTGAGACCACAACTTTTGCTGTTTGCTTTCAAAGTACAGTAAATTCTGCTGGTGCACAACAAATGCATTTTTAAAATTTCTTTTTATTTATTTATTCATTTTAGAGAGGGGACACAGAGTGAATGTGAGAGAGAGAGAGAAAGGGGGGAGGAGCTAGAAGCATCAAGTCCCATATGTGCCTTGACCAGACCAGTACAGGGTTTTGAACTGGCGACCTCAGTGTTCCCAGGTTGACGTTTTATCCACTGCGCCACCACAGGTCAGGCGCTTTTTTTTTTTTTAAGAGAAAGAAAGACAGGAAAGAAGAGAGAGACAAAGAGGAGAGTCAGTGAGAAGCAGCACTTGTAGTTGCTTCACTTTAGTTGTTTATTGATTGCTACCAACCTTGGGATCATGTTGATGATCCTGCACTCAAGTGAGTGATCCTGCACTCAAGTCAGCCACCTTGGGGTTTCAAGCTCATAGCTGAGGACCTCAGGTTGACATTCTACCCACTGCACCCTCATTAGTCAGGCACAAAAAATGAATTATTTTTTTAATTAGTGAGAGGACCCCGGGGAAGCAGAGACAGACTCCCAGCAGTACAGTAGGGGGTGGTGCTATACCCATTCCATTGCTCAGCAACCAGCTCTCCTTAGTGTCTGAGGTGAAGATCATGGAGCCAACCTCAGTGCCCAGGGCCAACTCGTTCCAACTGAGCCATGGCTGCAGGAGGAGAAGATAGAGGGAGATAAAAGCAAGAGGAGGAGGGGTGGAGAAACAGATGGGCGCTTTTCCTGTGTGCCCTGATCAGGAATTGAAACCAGGATATCCACACACCAGGCCAACATTCTACCACTGAGCCAACAAGCCAGGGCCTAAAAAATGCATTTCTAAAAACAGCAGCATGTTACAAAATCATGCAATAAAAACATAGTGCTTATGGGAACAATAGGATTAGGTACACAGCACTCCAAATCTCCATAAGTCACATAAAAAGGACAGGAACCTGATTTTTAAATAGCAGCAAGTTAAACAGTTAAGAAACATACAAATGCTACCTGAAGCCTGACTCCTCCCCTGGGGAAGACCTAAGTGTGCTGTGATTGGGCAGGCTGCAGTTTCTGTTACCGTGACAAGCAGGCAGGAAGCTATCTGACTCCAGAAGGGATGGGTGTGACCTGAGGGTGGTTGGTACATCTGAGGTTGTGTGATTTTGATTTCTTTTGACTAGCAACAGTCTTCTGGATTCACCTGGTATTGGAAGCAGCAATATTTTCAGCTCTGTGGGCCATTCCATCTCTGTACTCAGTTCAATAAACTAATAATATGTCTTCAAATGCGAATAGCTTTGTCACAGTCAAACTTTATCAAAACAGGTCACCAGCTAATCTAGCATTTTTCCGGGACAAAATCACATAATCAAACACAACTGGGGCCTGACCAGGTGGTGGCACAGTGGATAGAGCGTTGAACTGGGATATGCAGGACCCAGGTTCGAGACCCCGAGGTCGGCAGCTTGAGTGCGAGCTCATCTGGTTTGAGCAAGGCTCACCAGCTTGAGCTCAAGGTCGCTGGCTTGAGCAAGGGGTCACTCGGTCTGCTCTAGCCCCCTGGTCAAGGCACATATGAGAAATTAATCAATGAACAACTAAGGAGCCGCAATGAAGAATTGATGCTTCTCATCTCTCTCCCTTCCTGTCTGTCTGTCCCTATTTGTCCCTCTCTCTGACTCTGTCTCTGCCACAACAAAACAAAACAAAACAAAAAACTGGGAGTTATACTCTAACTGTGCTCTAATATATGCTCACAAAAATTACGGGATATTTCAAAATGAATATGAAGCGATAAAAGAGTTTCTGGTGTTCTTGATTAAACAAGAACACCAGAAAGGCAAACGACAAGTCAAAGAAAGTTGTTCAATTATGCAAATGAGATACAAAACCAACTTTTATTACATTGGTGAAAGTGCACGATAGAAAAGGCTGAAGTGCTAGAGTATCTGCATGTTCCCTGACCCCCTAATTTTCGTGATTCAATGGTGTTGGAATAAATTTGATTTTCCAAAACAAGCACTACAGAAGAACTACAAAGAAAAACCTTAAAAAAAAAAAAAAAAGAAAAGAACCTGGCCTGGCCTGTGATGGCAAAGAGGAGAGAGCACTGGAATGCTGAGGTTGCTGGTTTGAAACCCAGGGCTTGCCTGGTAAAGGCATATACAACAATGAACAACTAAAGTGAAGTAATTATGAGTTGATACTTCTCGCTTTCCCTACCCCTCTGTAAAATCAATAAATAAAATCTTGTGTGCGGAGGAGAGGAAGGATCGGAACATGTAAATTGAATCCTGAGCCTAGGACTCGTGGGCAAATCAGAAGAAACTTAGTTTCAAAAAGTGCCTAGTGTACACTGCTCACTGCAAGGTCAGTCTATCTCAGTACAGGTTATACCATCCTAAAAGCCCTACACACAAGATAAATAGGTCCCTTGCAGAAAGAAATTACCTGCTATAAATTCAATTGCTGCAGCAAATGAAACTTGAACCCAATTACAGAAACAAGCAGTTCATCAGCACACGTGCCTGAGCATCAAACCAAAGCTCTAAGGAGAAGCACAGAGGCTGAGAAGAGAATCTGATAGGTGAAGGGTCCAGCTGGGAAAGGTGACAGAAGAAGCCTCACTGAAGGAGGGGAGTGTAAGTAGGGATGGAAAGTGTGAATCGAGCACACTGGGCCAAGTCACTGGAGACCTAGGCGCCCATAAAGATGAGCAGCAAAGCCCCCTTCTGCAAGAAACCAGGACTCACCATTGCCCTAGAGGGCTGGAAAGAGAGGGGTCATCTGTGCCAGGGAAACCCTGAGAAGGATACTTTATCTGGTGTGAAGAAGGGGAAATACCTAGGAGGATCCAGGGCAGAATGACAGAGCCATCATAGACCTATACCCTATCCCACAGAGGGATCAAGATCTCCAAACAATCACTACTTGTGATTCTGCCTGTGGCTGAAGCTCTACAACCCAGTGCAGAGATAGCAGAACATCCTTGAGGACATGCCTAGGGCTCAGCTTCCACCCGGTCACCACTTCAGGCCTCCAATTCTGCTGACGTTTACATTAACAGTGGGCCTGACTAGTGGGCGCATCACTTCGCCCCCAACCTGGTGGTGTCCTGTTTGTCTACACTGGGGCTTCTTGGACCTGGGGGGCTTAAGACAAGTTTTCTGAGCCATGTGCCTGTTAAAAGAAGCCAAGGAATCCCACCAGGTAGCCACTTTACAAAAATGAGACAAGACCATGAATTCTGTTGTAATGAAGGGGCTCAGCTGCTCTTCCAAAGATTTCTCATGAGGTGGGCAATCTCACAGCCAGCCTCAAACAGCTATGGTCCCAGGGCTCTGGGTGTCTGGGGAGGCCAAGAGCAGTGAGTAGAGAAGAAAAGGGACAAGAAACAAGGCACTCAGCCCTCTCAATGGACATCTTATAGGCAGAGGACAAACACAGGAAACTGGGTCATCAACAGATGCCTCCCCTCTCCTCAAAGGTGCAATACTACCTGGCTAGGTGAACCCCAAGCAATCTTGTTCCACACACAAATACACACATTTGTACACTCACACTTATGTATACTCACATAATCACATACACCCACACACATATGCAGTTTCCATCCCCTATTCCCACTTCTGAATCTTGCCCAATTATCTCAGAAAAGGTCTTTCTTATCTGTTCAATTCTGAGCAAAGAATAGTCCTTGTGAGTGATTAGTGTGTTCACTCAGCCCCTGATCCACCTGGCTCAACAAGGAGAAAAATCATTAAATATGAATATGAGATTAGATAGGGGCCAGGGTCATGAACTTCTAAAGCCCATGATGGAATCCAGAGCCCTGCAGGATCTGGCATGGATGCCCATGTACCTCCATCACTTCAACCAACACATAATTTTGCACCCAGAGTAGCAGAGGGCTTGAAATCACTAACAATGCAACCACGCTCATTTCTACAACTTTGTTCATACACAAGGTAATATGACCTTCCAGAAAAGGTAAAGAACCATCTGCTGGTTTATGAGCGACACATAAACCCAGAAAGGAACTTTTGCAGCAAAAAAATACCTACTATAAAAAACAAACAAACAAACAAATCTATTATGCCTGACCAGGTAGGTGGTGGTGCAGTGGATAGAGCATTGGACTGGAATGTGGAGGACCCAGGTTCAAGACCCCGACGTCGCCAGCTTGAGCATGGGCCCATCTGGCTTGAGCAAAAGCTCTCCAGCTTGAACCCAAGGTAGCTGGTTCAAGAAAGGGGTTACTCGGTCTACTGAAGGCCCGCGGTCAAGGCACATATGAGAAAGCAATCAATGAACAACTTGGGTGTCGCAACAAAAAACTGATGATTAATGCTCTCATCTCTCTCCGTTCCTGTCTATCTATCCCTATCTCTCTCTCTCTCTGACTTTCTCACTGTCCCTGTAAAAAAAAAAAAGAAACAAACCTATTATTCAAGGCTCGGGACACCCCATCTCCAAGTTCATAACCCACCTGGCCCAACAGACTCCTGACAAATACTAATCCTGTGCCTAATGGTTACCTCTAATCTCAAGTAGCCAGTGACCTAGAAGTGCTCTCCTCTGTGAAGGGCTCAGGGTCCCTTCTTTCTTTCTTTTTTTTTTTTTTTTTAAGAGAAGGAGAAAAAGGGAGGGGGAAAGGAATGGAAAGCACTAACCCAGAGTTCTCGTATGCACACTGACCGGGCAAGCTCAGGGTTTCAAACCGGTGATCTCAGCATTCCAAGTCAACACTTCATCCACTGAGCCACCATAGGTCCAGTTCAGGGTCCCTGCTTTCATTGGGAGCACAGACCCAGTAAGGGCTGTGAGATATGTGTGCCAATCACCATTTTATTACAAGTCAACACAGAAAAGGAGTCCACCTGCTGGTTCAGAGGAGGAGGGGAAGAATTCAGAAATGCTTCATTGGAGGCTGGGGCCGCAGGTGCAGAATCTGAATTTGTAGAGAGAAAAGAGGGAGAAAAAAATGGTAGCAGAAAAGGTGAAGTGGCAGAAATATACAAGAGTGTGAAAACCCATCTCAAAGAAAAGTAGATGAAACCAAATATAGGATCCCTGATCAAAAAAAGTTGTTTTCAAAAATTCTATTTCTTGATTTTACAGATAGAAGAGGGTGGGGGAACTAGAAATAGCTGCTTCACTCTAGCTGTTCAATGGTTGCTTTTCCTATGTGCCTTAACCAGGCAAGCCCAGGGTTTCGAACCAGCAACCTCAGCATTATAGGTCAGTGCTCTTTCCACAGGGCCACCACATGCCAGGCCTTGATCAAAACTTTTAACAGCAGTTTTTTAAATGGAATGAGGTTGCTTAGAATGAAAAAGCATCCTTGTTACAGAGAGTCCACTTATATTCAGTGTGAGAGACTAATAGTAATGACTAGGTCTCCCATGGGCTTCTGTGGGCTCTAGGTGCCTTTAAGAAGTCCAGAGACTAGGGTTGGAGTGGGGTCCTGAGCATCCACCAGCCTGTGAGTGAGGAGGACTGAAACCTTTCTCTGGGTCCTGAATGATAGAGGAGAGCACTGAAAGTTGTGAGATGACACACAGCACCCAATGCCACCCACTTAGGCCACTTCCAGATGGGCATAGGAGCCTCCAAGAGCAGCTGGTCTGTGGCCAAATCCCAACCCTGCAGCCCCAGAGGGAGAAACAGATGCTGCTGGAGGAGCACACAATACAGAAACAAAGGTGCCGCCTATAAAGGGGAATCTAGTAATACTAAATGTCCACAGGGGCCTGACCTGTGGTGGCGCAGTAGATAAAGTGCCAACCTAAAATGCTGAGGTCGCTGGTTCGAACCCTAGTAGTTCCAACTACTAGGAGTTGATGTTCCCTGTCTCCCCCTCTTCTCTCTATCCTCTCTCTAAAAACCAATAAATAAAATCTTTAAAAAAAAATGTCCACAGGGAATGGGTGACCTCAAGTCCCTTTGATGAAGAATGTCACTGTGAGAGCTAGCTAGCCAAATTTCCCACCCATGGGAAAGGACCAGGCCTCTTTCTCCTCTCAGCTGACTCCTGGGCAACTCTGCAGCCCACAAAGTGTTATGCTGCCATTTCTACAACATCTGCAATGTGCCCATCAGGGTCACATCACAAAATGGCCCAGCAATCCCTCTACTGGGTATATACCACCAAAACACCAAAACTCCAAAACATGGGTACAAAAAGACACATTTACCCCCATGTTCATTGCAACATTGTTCACGCTGGCCAAGACATGGAAATAGCCAAAATGCCCTTCAAAAGAGGATTGGATAAAGAAGATGTGGTACATATATACAATGGAATACTACTCAGCCATAAGAAATGATGACATAGTATCATTTACAACAACATGGATGGACCTTGATAACATTATAATGAGTAAAATCAGTAAATCAGAAAAAGCTAAGAACTGTATGATTCCATACATAGGTGGGACACAAAATTGAGATTCATGGACATACACAAAAGTACAGTGGTTACCAGGGGAAGGGAAGTGTGGAGAGGGAGGGGGATGGGGGCGAAGGGGAGGGGCTTAAAGAGAAACAAAATATAGGGTGACAGAACATGATTTGACTCTAGGAGATGAATATACAGCATAATCAACTGTCCAAATAATGTGGAGATGTTTTCTCTAAGTCAGTGGTTCTTAACCTTTTTTGAGGTACCGAACCCACCAGTTTCATATGCGCATTCACCGAACCCTTCTTTAGTGATAAATAAAATATGGGGTTTTTTCCCAAATTCAAGACATAGGTATATGTTTTTTTACTGGTGCACAAAATGAGCCGTGCATGAACATCACCTTGCTCAAAGAACAAAACCAACAAAGTGCATGAATTCACAACAAATTACGGTATTACTTTATTCTGGCCTCCGCGGCAGAGGCTTCTCCAAACCCCTGAGACCGACTCATCGAACCCCTAGGGTTCGATAGAACCCAGGTTAAGAACCACTGCTCTGGTTGACCAATATCACCCTTGTTAAATTTAACTGTCTAAATTAAAAAAGAAAAAAATTGGAGGACCTAACCCTTCCAGGGTCAACCTCCTCAGGGCCCAGCAGAGATGCAGCCCTGACCACCAGCTCCATCCAGCTCCACTGAGGCCTGTGGCTGGAAATGGCAGAGAGGTTTTGCACAGAAAATTTTAGGAAGACGTTTAAAAGCCTTTTCCATTCCAAGGAGGAGACATGAGTGGAAAGTGGGGAACAGGTGTGCATCTGCTGTTTCCATCAGGGTGCCCAGCAATGTTGAAGCTCAACTGCCCAGAGGCCTTGCCTGGGCCTCTTTTGTCAAGCTCTTGCCTACATAAGTCCTTTTTCGGGGTCAGAGCCCTCAGCTGCCCCATGAGGATTAGAGCCAGCAGGGAAAGCTACTTCTAGGACTAAAGCAAGTTTCTGGTCTCAGTGAAGCCTACTGGCCTAAGAAACATTCTCACAGCACTTTCTGCACAACTGTTAAGAGCTGGAACAAAACCTCACCTCTCCCCTCTAAATGAAAATCTGTCCCTTGAGAAGAGGTTGTTCTGATTTTGGACAACTACACCAACCTCTAGGAAACTGCTGAGCTGAGCTAGAGGGTATATCAGGGGTCCTTTTGAAAAACATGCTATTGAAGGTAAAAGCAAGGACCTCAATCTAGCCTCAAGATCCTCTCTGACCTCATCTCTCACCATTCCATGTCCCCCTTCCCCAGCCCCTGTCCCCATTCTCTCAGCTCTGGCCAAAATTCTCTCATTCTGGCTACCCCCCTGACAGTCAAGCTCATTCCCACCCCAGGGCTTTGCACTTCCTATTCCCTCTACCTGTAAGGCTCCTCCCCCAGGTCTCAGTACATTTCTTTCTTTTTGTGTGTGTGTGACAGAGAAGGAGAGACAGAGAGAGGGATAGATAGGGACAGACGGACAGGAAGGGAGAGAAATGAGAAGCATCAATTCTTCATTGTAGCTCCGTAGTTGTTCAGTGATTGCTTTCTCATATGTGCCTTGACTGGGGTACTGCAGAAGACCGAATGACCCCTGGCTCAAGTCAGTGACCATGGGGTCATGTCTGAGATCCCACACTCAAGCCAGTAACCCGCGCTCAAGCAGGATGAGCCTGTGCTCAAGCCGGCAACCTCGGGATTTTGAACCTGGGTCCTCTGCATCCCAGTCCAACACTCTATCCCCTGTGTCACCGCCTGGTCAGGCCTCAGTACATTTCTTTACTTCTCAGTTGAGAGAGCAAAATGACATGTACCTTCCCTTCACATATGCCTCTCGATGGGTCTCTACCCCCGTCCCAATTCACCACCACTTAACATTCTGTTTACTCATTTCTGTTTGTGTGTCCCCGGCTCCTGCCCCCATGAGAACAGGGAACACCTCTTTGCTCAGTGCTACTATCCCAAGGCCCAAGACAAAATGGTGCTCAATACGCATTTGTTAAAAAGATGAGAAAAAGTACTTTAAGAATTCCCAGCTATTGTCCTCTCATTTCTAGCTAAGTAAGTCAAAATGTCTTCCTGCCAACAGAAAAGATAACGATCAAAAACAAACAAAACCCTACTTCACACCATATATGAACAGTAACCCAAAATAAGTCAAAGACTTAACTATGAAATGCTAAACCTAATATAAAACTCTTAGAATAATATATAAAAGGGTAAATCATAACCTTGGATCTGGCAACAGATGCTTAGATATGACACCAAAAGCACACTATCAACAAAAGAAAAAAGATAAATTTGGACTTCGTCAAAATTCAAATCTTTTGTGCAAAGGACAGTACCAAGAAAATGATAAAATAACCCTCAGAATAGAAAGAAATATATACAAAAATTAGAGTTTAGTGTCAGAAATATATAAAGAACTCTTGCCTGACCTGTGGTGGCACAGTGGATAAAGCGCTGACCTGGAATGCTGAGGTTGCCAGTTCAAAGCCCTGGACTTACCTGGTCAAGGCACATATGACAAGCAATCAATGAACAACTAAAGTAAAGCAACTATGAGTTGATACTTCTTGCTCCCTCTCCCTTTTATCCCCTCTCTTTCCTCTCTGTAAAATCAATAAATAAAACCTTTTAAAAAAACCTTTTACAACAATAAAGAGACAACCAACCAAATTCAAAACAGGCAAAAAACTTGAATAGATATTTCTCCAATGATACACAAGTGGTCAATAAGTTATTCAACATCTCTACTTATCAGGGAAATGCAAAACAAAGCACAATGAGATACCACTGCACACCAACTAGGATGGCTATGATAAAAGAAATTATTTTAAACTGGAAAATCAGTATGGGAAGGATGTAGAGAAACTGGACCCTTCATACATTGCTGGAGAGAATGTAAAATGGTGCAATGATGTGGAAAAGTCTGGCAGTTCTCAAGAAGTTAAATAAAGAATTATCATATGGGTCCTGAACAGTTGGCTCAGTCGATAGAGCGTCAACCTAGCATATGGACATCCCAGGTTCAATTCCTAGTCTGGGCACACAAGAGAAGATTCCTAGTCTGAACACACAAGAGAAGCGGCCATCTGCTTCTCTCCTCCTCCCTCTCCCCCTTCTCTCCCTCTTTTCCTCCTGCAGCCAGTGACTGGATTGGTCTGAGCATTGACCCTGGGTGCCGAGGATAGTTTAGTTGAATTGACCATCAGCCCCAGACAGGGGCTGCCAGTGGATCCCAGTCTGGGGATGCATGCAGGAGTCTCTTTCACTATCTCCCTTCCTCTCATACACAAACACAAAAAATAATCATCATATGACCCAGAAATTCTACTACTAGGTATATATCCAAGAGATTTGAGAACATGTATACAAACAAAAACTTGTATATGAATATTAAAAGCAGGATTCACAATAGCCAACAAGTAAAAATAACCCAACTGTCCACCAATAGATGAATGGATAAAATATAGTTCATTCACACAATAAAATATTATTCAGCCATAAAAGGGAATGAAGCTCTGATTAGTTCACAGTATGAATGATGAAAACATTCTAAGTAAGAGAAGCCATACACAAAAGGCCACACAATGTGTGTGAAATAACTAGAACAGGCAGATTCAGAGACAGAAGTAGATAAGTGGTTGCTAGGGCCCTGGGGAGAGCAGAGGTGGGGGAATGAAGAGTGGCTGCTGCTAATGGGGTATATATAGCTTTCTTTTTGGGATGATAAAAATGTCCTGGAATTAAGAGATATTAGGTTGTACAATGTTGTGAATGTACTAAATGCCAATGAATTCACACTTTAAAATGGTTAAAAGAGTGAATTTTACCTTTATACTTTCTAAAAGGCAGGATAAAAAAAAACAAAAACAAAGCAATCCTAATCAAGAGCTATACCCCTCTAGAGCTCCAAGAACAGAAAATCAGGTCTGTAAGGAAAGACTCCTTTATGCAACAAGATCCCAAACCACTGAAGAGCCCCTATCTACCAGGACACAGCTGGTATCACCTGTCTAGTAAGCCCACTGTACAGATAGGAACTAAACTATCTCCCAGAAAAGGAGCGGATGCCTTGGAGGGACCATGGCTGACTGGGCCCCGTGGATAGCCCTGGTGTCAACTATAGGTCTCCCACCCAGAGAAACAAAGGCCCCAGGAAGCCCTGGGAGAACACAAAGGTGGGAAGTAAGCAGTGAACACAGAGCAGGTGGGCAATGCAAGGCAAGGGCCTACCCACAATGAGAAGTGCAGTGATCCCTAGATGGCACAGGTTCAAACTTGTAAAGCACTAAGACAAAGTCATGCTGAAGACCAGCTAACAACCTACTATCCACTCTACTGGCTACAGCTGCTATGGATGGATGACAATGGGGAAGTGAGACTAGTCTCTAATCAAAAATATATTAGCCTCTTCCTCTCGGTCCCATATTGAACTCAAGTTGGAAGAGGCGAGTCCGGTCTCAAAATGGAGGTAAAACCGCCACCCCGTCACCCCCAGCCCGACTCCTGCTGCCACCGCCGGGGGGGGGGGGGGGGGGGGGGGAAGGGGGGGGGCATGATCCAAAGGAACCAGAGCAGTTGAGAAAACTTTATTGGTGGTCTGAGCTTTGAAACTACAGATGACAGTTTGAGAGAACATTTTGAGAAATGGGGCACACTCACAGATTGTGTGGTGATGAGAGACCCTCAAACAAAACGTTCCCGGGGATTTGGTTTTGTGACTTACTCTTGTGTTGAAGAAGTAGATGCAGCTATGTGTGCTCGACCACACAAGGTTGATGGGCGTGTAGTGGAACCAAAGAGAGCTGTTTCTAGAGAGGATTCTGTAAAGCCTGGTGCCCATCTAACAGTGAAGAAAATTTTTGTTGGAGGTATTAAAGAAAATACAGAAGAATATAATTTGAGAGACTATTTGAAAAGTATGGGAAGATTGAAACCATAGAAGTTATGGAAGACAGGCAGAGTGGGGAAAAAAGAGGATTTGCATTTGTAACATTTGATGATCATGATACAGTTGATAAAATTGTTGTTCAGAAATACCACACTATTAATGGGCATAACTGTGAAGTGAAAAAGGCCCTTTCTAAACAAGAAATGCAGTCTGCTGGATCACAAAGAGGCCATGGAGGTGGATCTGGCAACTTTATGGGTCGTGGAGGAAACTTTGGAGGTGGTGGAGGTAATTTTGGCCGTGGTGGAAACTTCGGTGGAAGAGGAGGCTATGGCAGAGGCAGTTATGGAGGAGGAGATGGTGGAAACTATGGCGGAGGTCCTGGTTATAGTAGTAGAGGAGGCTGTGGTGGTGGTGGACCAGGATATGGAAACCAGGGTGGTGGATATGGTGGCGGTTATGGATGTGATGGTTACAATGAAAGGGGGGGATTTTGCAGTGATAATTTTGCAGTAACTATGGTGGTGGGAACTAGAATGATTTTGGAAATTACAGTGGACAACAGCAATCAAACAATGGACCCATGAAAGGGGGCAGTTTTGGTGGAAGAAGCTCGGGCAGACCCTATGGTGGTGGTTATGGATCTGGTGGTGGTGGAAGTGGTGGATATGGTAGCAGAAGGTTCTAAAAACTCAAGAAAAGGGCTATAGTTCTTAGCAGAGCAAGGAGTTGTCAGGAAAGCTGCGGGTTACTCTGAGACTGTCGTCCCAAATGCATTAGAGGAACTGTAAAAATATGTCACAGAAGGAACGATGATCCATAGTCAGAAAAGTTAGTGCAGCTTAAACAGGAAACCCTTCTTGTTCAGGACTGTCATAGCCACAGTTTGCAGAAAGTGCAGCTATTGATAAATGCAATGTAGTGTCAATTAGATGTACGTTCCTGAGGTCTTTTATCTGTTGTAGCTTTGTCTTTTTCTTTTCATTACATCAGGTATATTGCCCTGTAAATTGTGGTAGTGGTACCAGGAATAAAAAATTAAGGAATTTTTAACTTTTCAACAACAACAACTATACACACACACACACACACACACACACACACACACACACACTATGTATGGGCTGCCACAGAGTCAAAGTCTAAAGTGAGAAAGCACAGGTGGTAGTAAGATGCACTTCAGGTGTGTTGGGGAGGTAGGCTAACAGAATAGAAGGTGCCAATGGGTACAGAATAATGATGTCTGGTTCACTTCCACGTGCCTGAGCTTCCTTACCTGTGAAATAGGAACCGTATCCACCCACTTTATCAAAAATGCTCTCTAAGGACTCTACAAAGGGTAGCTGTGAGTGTTATTACAGAAAATATGAATACTGTAATGAGAGGCTGTCCCACCTGACATGCTAGTTGGACCCTCACAGCAACTTGAGAATCTCTGCTACAGGTTTTCTGCTTGAATTTAAACTAATCACAAGCAGACTCCATCCTCACTTTGTAAATGGCCATTTACCCTGCCCTGGGTGAAGTGCCTTATAAAGCTCCCTGAGGGATTGCCTGGGTCAAGCCTGTTTTATAAACTTTGATTATGGAAAATTGCAAACATACCCACAGAAGTAAATAGAGCAGCATTATTAACTGCATGCACCCATCACCCATGTTTCGGGTGACTAACCTTAGTCTCCTATACCCCACTAACTTCAGTGAATCAAACCGTACTCAACATGCATTTACGAATGAACAGATAATCTCCACCGGACAAACCACCACCACCCCACATTCACACCTTCAACAAGTATTCCTTAATCTGTCAGAGTCACATTGGTCAAAATCTATAGGCTCCCCCCTAACCCCCTTCCTTTCAATCATACATTGAAGAAACTAGGTCATTTATACTGTTTACCACAGTCAGCTTTGCTGGTGGTGTCCCTGTGATATGATACTACCTGTCTCTGATATCCCGTAAACTAGATCTTGAGGCCCAACCAAGTACATGCACCAGGATGCTTGCTGTTGGAACCCACCATTTCATTATAATTTACAATTCCATCACTCCATTTCAGTTAGCCAGAATATAGCAATAGCTGTGCTATTAGCCACATGTGGACATTTAAAAAAATTAAAGACAAATTAAACAAAATTAAAACTTGACTTCCTCAAACTATTCCAGGTGCCACACTAAACAGTATAGGCTCCGAGCATTCCAGAAAGTTCTGTAGGGCAGTGCTGATCTGTGAGGGAAACTTGCCCTCACCCACTATTTGCAAATTCAGTCCACAGATGAGGTAATAAATGCTTACTTCTTTCCCTCTATTTACCAATTTTCAAAATGAGTTGGCTCCCTAACACCCTCCAAAGGGACCAACTAATAGTGTCTTCCCTTCCCTTTGAGCACCAACATGAACATAAATATTTTACCCCTCTGATGTTCCAATCCGGGAACTCCTTATTCTTCCTCACGCTCACCTGCTCCACCTTTGGCCAGGGGGTTCTCCTGTGGGTCTTTCTGAACCAACCCCATTACTGACTGCCACAACTGGGATATGCCGATGCAGATTTAGAATGAAAACATTTTAACTTAAATTAAGCTTTGATTTTATATTTATACTTTCATTTCATGCAAAAATTTTGGTTCTTAAAGACATTAATAGCCTGACCAGGTGGTGGCGCAGTGGATAGAGCATCAGACTGGGATGCAGAAGATTCAGGTTCAAAACCCTGGGGTTGCTGGCTTCAGCATGGGATCTTAGACATGACCCCATGGTCTCTGGCTTGAAGCCCAAGGTCACTGGTTTGAGCCCAAGGTCGCTGGCTTGAGCAAGGGGTCAATCACTTTGCTGTAGTCCCCACACACCCATCAAGGCACATACGAGAAAGCAATCAATGAACAACTAAGGAGCCACAATGAAGAACTGATGCTTCTCATTGCTCTCCCTTCCTATCTGTCCCTATCTGTTCCTCTCTCTCTGTCTCTGTCATATACACACAAAAAAAGACATTAACGCTTTATTTTTTTCTATAATACATAAAACTGAGACTTGGTATTGTTAATCTGAAACCAAAATATGATTCCTAAAAACATTTTATAAAGAATTAAAAATTTTTTGCCTGACCAGGCGGTGGCGCAGTAGATGGAGCGGCAGACTGGGATACGGAGGACCCAGGTTCGAGACCCCGAACTCACCAGCTTGAGCACAGGCCCATCTGGCTTGAGCAAAAAGCTCGCCAGCTTGGACCCCCAGTCGCTGGCTCCAGCAAGGGGTGGCTCGGTCTGCTGAAGGCCCCCGCGGTCAAGGCACATGTGAGAAAGCAATCAATGAACAACTATGGTGTCGCAACAGCAACGAAAAACTGGTGATTGATGCTTCTCACCTCTCTCTGTTCCTGTCTGTCTATCCCTCTCTCTGACTCTCTCTCTATCGCTGTAAAAAAAAATAAAAATCCGCAGGGGAAATGCAGATGTTGAAAAAAATTAAAAAAAGAATTAAAAATTTTTCATTTTGACATTATGGTGTATCTCAGTAAAACATTTACAGTATAGCCTGACCTGTGGTGGTGCAGTGGATAAAGTGTCGACCTGGGAACACTGAGGTCGCCAGTTCAAAACCCTGCACTTGTTCGGTCAAGGCACATATGGGAGTTGATGCTTCCAGCTCCTCCCACCTTTCTCTCTCTCTCTCCTTCTCTCTCTCACTCTGTGTCTCCTTTCTAAAAATGAATAAAATAAAAATAAATTTAAAAAAAATAAAAAAACATTTACAGTATAGTCAAACTACTATGTTTAAGTCATGTAAAATAAATTCTTTCTGAGAGATTAAGTCACCAACTTGAGTCATCACTGACATGTATCCTAGATTAATTTATTCCTTTTTTACTTTAGTTTTTAGGGATTGCCACCACCCCTCCCTGACATGGTTTTATTTTATAATTATGTAAAATACACACCCAGTGAGTGCTACACAAAGGACAATCCAGGTAAGTCTCCGGTAACCCTGTCCCCTCTCACTCCTCTTCCCAGAGGTGACCATTTATTGGTTATACTTTTATATTTTTAAATTAAATATAGCACATATATCCATATTCCCCCACCTCTCCTCAGATAAAAGTGAGCACACTACAGCTCTTTAACCTTCACCTTGTTCTTTTTTCCACTTATCATTTCACCCTAGAAACCCTATCACCATGACATGAAGATCTTATCCTTCCTTCGCTGAGGGGCTCAGCTCCCTCCCATCAGTCCCCAGCCCCACCTGACAAACAAGTAATTCATTTCCAGTTTTGCTACTTCAGAATGTTGTAATGGACAGCCCTATCACAATCCTTATTTTAACAGTGTATCTTTGGGAAACATTTTTAGAAGAGGAATTACTGGAGCAGAGGAGTTATAACTCCAGTCCCCTCAAAACAACAATGATAGTGCCTGATTCCAACAGAATTGCATCCACCTCTGTGGACAAAAAGAGCAGAAATGTTTTAACAAACCTCCAACAATCATTAAATGTCAGAAAGACTGAGCATCTTCCATACCTTGGTTGGTTAAGGGACATCTGTTAGTTACTCTTTCTATGAACTATCTGTAAGTCACATTCACTTTTGATCCTGCACAAGGCCCGTTTCTTGGAACATGAGCAATGTGTACCTGCAGAACGAACAGGGCCCAACAGGACAATTTCAAGGGTGAACACCATGTCTATTAGCCCAAGCAGGCAGCCTGACCCATAGTGTGCACACCAACAACTACATACAACGTGGGTGTTCTGTGAGGGCTGTCTAAGCCTTGTGGCTTGCCAAGAGTCAGCCCTCCTCCCACCCTGCTCCTCCTCTGCACAGTGAGTCCTGGATGACAGGAATGAGCATACCCCAGCCAACCACACACTGTGGTTCAATTAAAGTGGGTGTGAGCTGGTGGTAACCAGAAATAGACTAAAATAATCGATTTGTTGGGTTTGACTTATACCCAACTACAAAAAGCACATAAGCTGACATATTTATAAATCTTTCAGAAATAATTACTCAAGGCATGACCTGTGGTAGTACAGTGGATGGAGTATCAACCTGAAATGCTAGGGTCACCGGTTTGAGGCCCTAGGCTTGCCTGGTCAAGGTACATATGAGAAGAAAATATTATGAGTTGATGCTTCCCGCTCCTCCTCCCCTTCTCTCTCCTCTCTCTAAAAAGCAATAAATTAAAAAAATTTTAAATAATTACTCAATGGTGTTTTTTGCCCGACACTGATCATTACATGCCATGACTGTTCATAGACCGTCCTTTCCCATCAAACCCCTTCACACACTAGGTAGAGGAAGGAAGGGCCTGAGAAACACCTAGGATGACTTCCAGAAGTTTTATTCCAAACCCCCAAACTGACCACTTGTAATGCTATGGTTTTCTCTTCCCTGTTGGTCCTGTGACAAGAGAGGTTTCATTCATTCATTCATTCATTCACTACTTACTTACTTACTGCTTGGACCAGACAGAGGTAGGGGGCACCTAACCTCAAACCTTGGAGAACCCTGAGCCAACCTGCTATCTTCAGATAATACCCTGGTCTGAAGGATGAGGGACAGTCACTTACTCTACTGGGCTAGAAGATCTTTCTGAGATGTAAAGTTCCATGATTTTTAAATGCTAATGTTTACAGAGACCCTGTTGAAAGCCAAGTGCCAGGCTAATGTTCTTCATGGCTGTTCCATCACATGCTGCCACCAGCCCCAGGTAACAAGCACTGTCAACACTGACAATCCTCAAGAAGCTCTAGGAAATGAGCACAGACTTGCTGTCTCCAAAGAGTTCTGGGGCCTCAGGCAGGGGCAGGAGATTAAACACTGCAGCCACCATAACAAGTTTGGGGGTTCCTCAAAACATTAAACAGTTACCACAGGACCCAGCAATTCCTCTCTTACGTATATATTCAAAGTAACAAAAAATGTATCTATACAAAATTTGCATATACAAATGTTCACAACAAGCACTATTCACAATCTCCAAAAGGTAGAAACAGTCCAAATTCATCCTAGATGAGTAAAACAAGGTCCCCATCTGTGCAATGGAATATAACACAGCTATAAAAATATATGAGGCACTGATTCATGTTACAAAGTAGATGAATTTCAAAAACATTACACTGAGGCCCTGGCCGGATAACTCAGTTGGTTAAGAGTGTCATCCAGAAGCACAGAGGTTGCCGCTTCAATCCCCAGTCAGGGCACATACAGGAACAGACTGATGTTCCTGTCTGTTCCTCTCGCTCTCACCCTCTCTAAAATCAATAAATTTTAAGCCTGACCAGGTGGTGGCGCAGTGGATAAAGCGTCGGACTGGGATGCAGAAGAACCCAGGTTCGAGACCCCGAGGTCGCCAGTTTTAGCACAGGTCCATCTGGCTTCAGCAAAAAGCTCACCAGCTTGAACCCAAGGTCACTGGCTCGAGCAAGGGGTTACTCGGTCTGCTAAAGGCCCGCGGTCAAGGCACATATGAGAAAGCAATCAATGAACAACTAATGTGTCACAAAGAAAAACTGATGATTGATGCTTCTCATCTCTCTCCGTTCCTGTCTGTCCCCATCTATCCCTCTCTCTCTCTCTCTGTAAAAAAAAAAAAAATTTTTTTAAACCAGACATTACAATGAGTAAGAGAAATCAAACATACAATGTCACAGGTTGTATGAATATGAAATGTCCAGAACAGGCAAATCTGTAGACACAGAAAATAGATTAGCAGTTGCCAGGGGCTGGGGAAAGAGAATGCAGAGTGACTGCTAATGTAGATGGGGTTTCTTTTTGAGGTGATAAAAGTAATCTGGAAACAGTTAGAGGTGATGGTTGCAACCACTCCTGAATATTTAATATAAAAAAAATCTCTAAAATGTATACTCTAAGTGGGTAAATTGTATGATATAAAATCTTTTTCAATTAAAAAACTTTTTAACCACTAGTAAAATTTGTTTTTGTTAGGAGAATTTTTCTGTAAATGTCTTCCTGACACCAGGATTACTTGACCATGCCCATATTTTCTTGCTATTGGCAGGTAAGAACTGAAACCTAACAAAACAGACCCTTGTTAAAAACCGAGCTCAGCCCAGCAGGCAAATAAGCAGCCAGACGGGTGGTGCAGCTCTTATTATGCAGGTTAGGACATGTACCCCTCGGCAGTCACCTGTTGGCTGGACTATAAGAGGAAGCAGTAGACTGACCCAAGAGGTCTCCATACTGCCTCCAAGTCCTATGACGACTCTAGGTTCTACATTCTCCTCCAGACAGGCAGCCTTCAGCCAAAACGTTACTGGCCAGGCACTGATACAACAGACAAAATCCTACCTGGATGGTGGGTTCTGCCTACTGGGTCTGGACAGCCTTGACAAAGCCTACACTTAACAGCTCTAAGCAGTGTAGCAGAGTGTGTGTGTTGGGGGGAGGGGGAGCGGCTCAGTTTCCCCACAGACACAAGATAAGGGCAACCAGCTCCAAACACTGCTGACAACAGTTAAGGAAAAATTGTTTTGGTCAGCACTAGGAAATCACAGAAATGGCCAGAAGGCCAAGGCCACCTGATCAGGATTATTTTCTGGCCCTGATCCTGAAGAGGACGGCTCATCCTATTTCAGCCAGGGCTTTTAAAGTGAGTGACCCCTGAGACACAGGGGAAGAACAATCGAAGGCAGGCAGGGCCTGGTGGCCCCATGGAGACAGTCTTAGTGTAAATCTAGGAGGGACTTGCCTCCCTCCATTTCCTTTACGAGGCTGCCGTCAGCTTCTGAAGCGGCACTCAGTTTCAAATGTCCAAAGAGCTGAAGAAGGCCCACTGGGGAAGTCAGAGCCTTCATTACACAAATACCAGAATATAAACACTCACCTGGCTTCTGGGCATGGGACTCTGGTCCTACCAGCTTGCCATGGCAGCAGCCATTTAAAAGGCAACTCGCATCAATGTGCTTACCAACCTAAAGTGAAGAACAGAGAAACACTGAGTTTCCAAGGAAATTTTCTGGAATATTCTGGCAGTTTTAAATGCCACCAACCCTGAATTACAGTAAAATTTTAGATTTCAACCAGAGCTCTGTCTTAGCTATCTTCCACAGCAGCTAAGAAAATAAATTTCTATCAGTCTCTGCCCTATGACCTGATGTGGTGCTAACCAACAAACATTAGCATGGCAGATGCCGTCATCAATAATATGATAGAGACACAAAGTTTTACATAGCCAAAGACCCAGAAAATGGTTCAAGGTTTGACTGTGACAAAGATGACATTAACAGCAAGAACAGTAATAACAGCATTTACTAGGTGCTTAAGAGTTAGTTCCAGGTACTGTGCTAGAAAACTTAGTATATCCCTATGAATCTCCAGGACAACCTTAAGGGCAGGTTCCAGAATCATACTTCTTTTACAAATAAAGAATCTGATATGTCTAATGCTCATGAACTCACACAGGGTCTACCCTCTCCAGATGACTTCTTAGCTCCAGTGTGTGTTCCCTGGCACACAGACCCCAGAGAAACTACCTACCATTCCAGTGCAGGGTTTGCACTCAAGAGGTTGAGGGTGCAATGTATCTGAGGA
This sequence comes from Rhynchonycteris naso, assembly GCA_037038555.1. Lineage (NCBI taxonomy): Eukaryota > Metazoa > Chordata > Mammalia > Chiroptera > Emballonuridae > Rhynchonycteris > Rhynchonycteris naso. Next base: position 20,120,148 of record CM073003.1, read on the forward strand.
CAGGGACACTTTACCTCCCTAAAGGAGGTGGCATCACCATTATGGGGCAACTCACAGTTTTACCCACCCCAAGGATCATCCCCACAGAACTAACAATGCCCAGGAAGAAAGGGGCTGCCCATATTACAGACAGGAAAACTAAGGCTCAAAAATATTTGGTAACTGTGCCAAAGTCAAAGAGACAGCTGGCTCCAGGACTTTACCTTCTTTGGGACATCAGATGTCCAGGGCTGCAGGTACATAGGCTAACCCCAGTGAACCAGCCAAATCCTGGACTCCTAGGTAGTGCTGTCAGTTTTAGTTTGTTGAGTATTGTCAGTATGACCCCTGCTGTCACTCTTTGCTCACACATGACTGCCAGAGCTTGCTTTAATATGAAACCTTTATTTTTAAACTGTGTTCACAGCAATTCACAGCTCATAGATGGTAAAAAACACTCCTACAGGAGAATTTGCAAAATAAGGAAGTATTAGTGAACTCTACAGAAAGAACTTTGGGCACCAAGGAACACACAGTATATTCCTTAGTGAGGTAGAGGGTAAGAAACACAATGGATACAGTTTATCCTAGTTCTTCCATACCTCCTAAGCAGAGGTCCCTCTCTGTTATGAAGGGGGAAGCCCTAGAAACAGGGACCCTGAGCTTTCTAAGTAACTGCTCTCTTCGGGATCAAGGTTAATAGACAAAGTCTATTGCCAGTATTTCTACACACTTGGCAACAAACAACAAGAACTCAAAGCTTTAAAAAAATTCATTCAAAATAGCATAAACATAAAATACTTAAGGATAAATTCAATTTTTACAAGATGTGTAAGACCTTTAAACTGAAAACTATAATATATCCTTGAGAGAAATGAAAGAAAAACTAAATAAAGAGGTCTTGTACATGGGTCAGAGGTATCAATTCTCTCCCTCAAATTGATCCATAGACTCAGTAATGTCTCAACCAAAAATTCCTAACATGCTTTCCTGTAGAAAAGAAACACAAGCTGATTCTAAAATTTATATGGAAATGCAAAGTATCTAGTAGTGAAAACAACATTGAGAAATTAGGAGAGCTTACCCTACCTGACCTTAATAAGACTTAACACCGGCTACAAAAAAAAAGACAGACATATACATGGATAAGCAGAATACATCTATGAACAGGTAGACAACTGATTTTTGACAAAGATTCAAGTGTCCTATTCCGTGAGACCACAAGAGACTAGTCAACATTTTCTGGAGGATTAAATGGCAAGGAGGAAGGTCATCTTAATCTGTTATCACAACACGCAGTACATCGTGAATAGAGTGCAATATGCAAATTTTAAGGTCACCTCAAACCTTCACGCTCCACCATCTTAGATGGCTTTCCCTATCTTAGCTCATGGCAAATCCACAGTCTACCAGTTTGCTCAGATTAAAATCGAAGTTGACCTCCTGATCAGACTACTGCACTATCTAGTCCAGGGGTGCCCACACTTTTTCAGCTTGCGAGCTACTTATAAGACGACCAAGTCAAAATGATCTACCTACAATAAAAATATAAAACATAAATTTATTTCTTCTATATTATCATTATTTAAGTTACTATTATTACTATTTAATATTGTGTATTTTTCTTTCACCTTTCTCCTTCTCAGCTCTCTTTTCAGAGGAAAGTCAATGTCATAGTTTTTATGAACAGTCCGAAAAAGCCGCTCCACATTTCCCTTCTTTGGAATAGCAATGGCACACAGACAGATGAGGCAAACGCACTTAGAATATGACATAGTGAAAAAAATCCCCTCCCATTCTGTATGAAAATGGTAGGTTTTAGGCTTCTTACTCGGACTACCTACGGCACTCATTTTTATACCCTTTGTTGTATTTAGTTTAAATAAATTGAAGGCTAACTATACAGCAATGTAACTGAACAAGTTAGCGTGGTTTAACACGCATGCATAGGGTGTCAAAAGTCCAGACGTCAGATTGGCTACCATGTATGCCAATCAAAAGACAAATGTCTTTTTATTTATTTATTTTATTTTTTTTTTTAAGACAAATGTCTTTTTAATGTCATGCGATCTACCCACACTTCCTTCACGATCGACCAGTAGATCACAATCGAGGTATTGAGCACCCCGATCTAATCCATCAAGAAATCCTATTGAGCCTGACCTATGGTGGCGCAGTGGATAAAGTGTCGACCTGGGAACACTGAGGTCGCCAGTTCAAAACCCTGCACTGGTCTGGTCAAGGCACATATGGGAGTTGATGCTTCTAGCTCCTCCCCCTTTCTCTCTCTCTCTCTCTCACTCTGTCTCCTCTCTAAAATGAATAAATAAAATTAAAAAAAAAAAAAGAAATCCTATTGAGCCTGACCAGGTGGTGGCGCAGTGGATAGAGCATCGGATTGGGACGCAGAGGACCCAGGCTCAAGACCCCGACGTCGCCAGCTTGAGCACAGGCTCATCTGGTTTGAGCAAAGCAACCAACTTGAGCCCAAGGTCGCTGGCTTGAGCAAGGGGTCACTCAGTCTGCTGTAGCCACACACACACCACCACCCCCCGTCCCCCCCGTCAAGGTACATATGAGAAATCAATCAATGAACTAAGGAGCCGCAACAAAGAACTAATGTTTCTCATCTCTCTCCCTTCCTGTCTGTCTGTCTGTCTCTCTCTCTCTCTCTCTCTCTCTGCCAAAAAAAAAAAAAAAAAAAATCCTACTGAGTCAGACCAGGCGGTGGCGCAGTAGATAGAGTGTCAGACTGGTATGTGGAGGACCTAGATTTGAAACCTCGAGGTCGCCGGATTCAGCGCGGAATCACAGACATGACCTCATGGTAGCTGGCTTGAGCAAGGTCACTCACTTTGTTGTAGCCCACCAGTCAAGGCACATATGAGAAAGCAATCACTGAACAACTAATGTGCCACAACGAAGAATTGATGCTTCCCTTCTCTCCCTTCCTGTCTGTCCCTTCTCTGACTTTCTGTCAAAAAGAAGAAGGGAGGGAGGAATCCTATTGATTCTTCCATAAAACACACCTGGGATCCAACTGCTTCTCACACCTCCCTCCCTGATATAATGGAGACCAGCAAACTAGATCCCCTGATTTCACTTCTCAGCTTGAAACCCTCTAAAGGCCCTTCATTAATTTAGAATAAAGCTCAAGCCTCTTCTGAACTTGGGAGGCCCAACTACCACTGCCTGCTTATCCTGCTCCAGCCATGCTGGCCTCCTAACCATGACTCCAATACACAAGGCGTCCTCCTCACCTTGGGGTCTTTTTTACATTTTAAACAAAATTCCAAATACTTTATCATTTTGACGATCAATTCTTCAATTTACATTCAAAATTGAAAAAGACCTTTGAAAACATAACTACCATACAAAAATCCCTATGTCAACAAATGCCCACTCCATATTCAGTTCACAATTTCTCAGAAATGTCTATATACAGCCTGTTCTAACAATAGTTGCCAGAGCATTTGTGCTAGCTGCTCCCTCTGTCTCCATCACTATTCCTGCAGATGGCTGACCCCCACCTACAATGTCCCCCCAAGTTACTTCTCAAATGTCTTCCTCACAGAGGCCCACACCCTGCTTCTCTCCAACAGCCCTGGCCATGCTGCATGCTTCACACAAGGCAGCTACTGTGTCTATGGACTCTCTCACCTGACAAAAACATATTAATAAATGCCACAAGAAAAGGGGTCTGTCTGACTGATGGCTGTTTTATTCCAAGCACCTAGAACAGTGTCAGACATGTACCAGGTACCCAACAAATATTTATAGAAGCCTGACCAGGCGGTGGCGCAGTGGATAGAGCATAGGACTGGGATGCTGAAGACCCAGGTTCGAGACCCCAAGGTCGCCAGCTTGAGTGCAGGCCCATCTGGCTTGAGCAAAAGCTCGTCAGCTTGGACCCAAAGTCACTGGCTCCAGCAAGAGGTGGCTCGGTCTGCTGAAGGCCCGTGGTCAAGGCACATGTGAGAAAGCAATCAATGAACAACTATGGTATCACGACGGCAACGAAAAACTAATGATTGATGCTTTTCACCTCTTTCCGTTCCTGTCTGTCTGTCCCTATCTATCCCTCACCTCTTTCTGTTCCTGTCTGTCTGTCCCTATCTATCCCTCTCTCTGACTCTCTGTCCGTGTGTGTGTGTGTGTGTGTGTGTGTGTGTGTGTGTGTGTGTGTGTATATAATGAGTGACCAGGATAGTTTAACACTGAAGAAACCAATCTGAAGAGCAGCAGACACTCAAATACAATTAGTGCGAAATTCAAAAAGGAGCTGAAATCAAGCAGAGACCACTTAGCACCATGAGAAGTGGGAGTATTTCTCTAAAATAAACTATAATCGCTTTTCACTTATATTATTTGGACTGTTTTGCCATCTACCGGCACTAGCTGGGTTTAGAGAGCTTTTACCGTTTTTATTTCCAACCCATACATTTAAAACAGTATCAAGTAACCCTTAAGTACACAATTACCAACTCATAAAAGACTCTTCTGCTCCCTTGATAAATCATTATGGTTTGGCTTTGACCCTGCACCTGGGTACTCCACTTACACACACACACCAATTCTGAGACACACTCCACACAATGATTAGAGATCACATTTGATGAGAGGGCAGCCATGTTGATTAACACAAAATCAAGTCACTGCACTTTGGGCAACAGAAGTCCTTTGTTGCCATTTCATATTCTAAGCTCAAGCAAGTAACATTGGCTCCCTTTTAACTTTGGAGGAGGGAACCCCGCCAGACACTGGCTGCAGTATGGGGAGCTCCAGTTCTGAGGAGATGGTCGGGCTGCAGGCACCCATGGCCAGCGCAAAGACAGGTCCCTGGGGCTGTGGGCACCTGACAGGGAAGCCTGGGCTCTCCAAGGCATCCCCAGACTGCCTGTTGTCCCTGCCAGAGGACTAGCCATTATGGAAGCTGCACACTTCTGGTCCCCTCATACCACCCTCTGCAATAACCAAACACTTGTGCTATTGCTAAAGTTCTTTAACTGTGTTTGCACTCAAATATTTACCATTCTGGCTCAAATCCATTCCTGGGAACATGACATTAGGCCAAAAAGCTCCGAGGTAAAACCCAACGACACATGCACCTTCTCCCACCCCCACGTCCACACAAAGTCCACTTGTTCTACGCAATCAAAGTGCCCCTGAAGGGTCACCTAGACCAGTGGTTGGCAAACTGCAGCTCGAGAGCCACATGCGGCTCTTTGGCCCCTTGAGTGTGGCTCTTTCACAAAATACCACGTGTGGGCGCTACCTCAATAAGGAATGTACCTCCCTATATAGTTTAAGTTTAAAAAATTTGGCTCTCAAAAAAGAAATTTCAATCATTGTACTGTTGATATTTGGCTCCGTTGACTAATGAGTTTGTCGACCACTGACCTAGACCCTCTCAGTCAACAACAGTCTTAGCAACTGCACCGCCAAACTGTCAATAAGAGTACTCCCCGGCCAGCCCTATCTGAAAGGGAGAAACTAAGGCAGGACAATTGTGGAATATGTCAAGGAAGCCCACAGGTCATACTGTTCCAACATGTGCTGGCTGTTTGGGAAAGGATTCACTTGAGCAAAACAATTTGGTTTTCTAATATGAGCACAGTAAACTATTACTTGGGCCTGTTGTGATGAGTGGTTTTCCTGGGATACAGCCATGCCCAACCAAGTACACATCTACAGCTGCTTCACCCACAAAATAGAGTAGCGACAGAATTAATACCATCCTAAAAGCCCAAAATATTAACTACCTGGATCCTTGAAAGCAGGAACTGTAGCCCTGATGGACTGTGCTGAGTATTACAAGGACATTGGTAATTCAGCACAGAGGCGTGCCTGAGACAAAAAGTTAGGGCAGGGGCACACCAAGGAGGTGCTCCTGCTCCAAGTCAGTCCCAGAGGACAAAGCTGTACCTGCTATCCCCAAGGCATGGAGCCTCATTAACCTGCAGAGCAGGAGACAGCATGACTTGGCAGACTAAAGGCAAAGAATCAGCCCATGAGGGCCGCTGAGCTGACAGTGAGGCCACACAAGCCTATCCTTGGCAACCAGAGCTAGCCTGCCTTCACTGTCAAACTGAGGCATCCACTGGGGTAATAGCCAGTGTGCGCTCTCTAAAGTCCTGGTGTGCCTCAACCTGTCTTAATTCAGCCACTGTAACCACACCCTCACTGAGGGACAGATCTACCACACCTTGTACTGCATCAATAAGGCCATTCATAAAGCCCCTTAAAAACTCCCCAAAATGGCCCTGGCCGGTTAGCTCAGCGGTAGAGGGTCGGCCCAGCATGTGAAAGTCCTGGGTTCGATTCCCGGTCAGGGAACACAGGAGAAGCATCCAACTGCTTCTTCACCCTTCCCCATCTCCTTTCTCTCTTTCTCTTCCCCTCCCACAGCAAAGGCTCCATGGAAGCAAACTGTCCCGGGGTGCTGAGGATAGCTCCATGACCTCCACCTCAGGCGCTAGAATGGCTCTGGTTGTAGCAAAGCAACACACCAGATAGGCCAAGCATCACCCCCTGGTGGGCATGCTGGTAGATCCCGGTTGGGCGCATACAGGAGTCTGTCTGCCGCCCCCTGCTTCTCACTTCAGAAAAATAAAAATAAATAAATAAAAACCTTCCCCAAAGCTAGCAACACCTCACCATGGCCTTCAAGGCTCTGCCTGCTTTAGGCCCAGTTGACCTTATAGAAGTCATCTAGCATGCACGTGTATATATATGTGTGTACACACACACACACACACACACACACACACACACACACACACACACACGCTATTGGCTCTAACTACACTGGCTTTTGTCTTAATTCTTCACACCTTCCACACCTGCTGGCCTCTACTGCCAGGCCTTTCCGCATGCTGTTCCCAACACTGGGAAAGGTCTTCCTCTTGCTCATCTTTCAGATATAAACATCTCTTATTCAGACTCATTCTACCAGAACAGCTCTCACCCATCCCCTGTTCCTTCCCCAAGGACTAAAGCCCCCTCACTTGGCACAGCTGAAACTAGACATCTGTCATCGAGCATCCCACTAGGTTCTCTTCCCTAAATGTTCCACAAGAGAAAAGGCTCTTGCTCATCTCCTTATCCAATGTCCAACGAAGCACACAAGAGAAAATGGTGAAATGAAATCCTCCCTGAGTTATAAATACCCATCCACTATGCTTCTACCATGAACTTGAGTCAAAAATATAACAATACAAATATAAACTCTATCCAGAACGAAGCAACATAGAGAGAGGCCAAGACAAAGCCCACTATAGTCAAAGGGGAAGCTCTCTGTCTCTTTCTTGCACATGGCTGTTTGGAGAAATGCATCTGAAGGTTCCAGAGGCCACTATGACCTCGTACCTTGAAGGGCCTCCCCAGTACCACTGAGGTGTGAAAAACACCTCACCATCCATAGGGCTACATCTTTTACTTCCCTCCTCCTTTCTTATCCCACCCTAAAATATCCAGCCATAGTCCTTCCCCACTCTGTCCTCTCCATCACTTGACTTCACCACACCCCTCTTTTTCTCCTAAACATTCCAGTAGTCCCTCCCTTTCACACCACTAAACCATCACCTATGTTTCAGTGCTTCCTGCTGATGAATTACTAGCTGTAGGAGCCCACCTGGCCCCTTGGGCCTTGGGACCATCCTGAGGACCAAGTAACAGGCCCTGGAACCAAGAAGGTTCTCAAACAGAAGCAGTTAGCTCGTACTTTTACTACTGTGATTAATGCTGTTCCTGAAAATACTGACTCCTTTCTACAGGTTCCTTTCAGTGCATCCACCGTTGCTTCCCAGCAGCTGCCCAGGGAAGTCTATCTACACAGCCATTCAAACTTCAGATATTTAGGACAATAGAGGCAAGAATATACAATGAGGTAAAGAGAGTCTACTCAATAAATGGTGTTGGAAAACTGGACAGACACATACAAAAAAAAAAAACAACTAGACCACCTTCTTATACCATAAACAAAAATAAACTCAAAATTAATTAAAGACAAATATAAGACCCAAAATCATAAAACTCCTAGAAGGAAACACAGGCAGTGAACTCTGACGTTGCTCTTAGTAATACATATTTCTGTTGATATATCTCTTCGAGCAAAAAAAACACAGGAAAATAGTAAACAAACAGAACTATATCAAACTAAAAAGTTTTTGCACAGCAAGGAAAACCACCACCAAAACAAAAAGACAACCTACAAATTGTGAAAGATATTCTTCGCCAATGACACATCAAATAAAGGGGTTCATCTCAAAATTTATAAAGAATATGACTGGCCTGTGGTGGCACAGTGGATAAAGCGTTCGACCTGGAATGCTGAGGTGACCAGTTCAAAGCTCTGGGCTTGCCTAGTTCAAAGCACATGTGAGAAGCAACTATGAGCTGATGTTTTATGCTTCTCTCCCTGCCTTCCTCTCTCTCTCCTCTCCCTAAAATCAATAAATAAAATACATTTTTAAAAATGTATGAAGGTCCGCCTGATCAGGTGGTGGCGCAGTGGACAGAGAGTCGGACTGGGATACGGAAGACCCAGGTTCGAGACCCCAAGCTCACCAGCTTGAGCGCGGGTCCATCTGGCTTGAGCAAAAGCTCACCAGCTTGGACCCAAGGTCGCTGGCTCCAGGAAGGGGTTGCTTGGTTGGCTGAAGGCCCGCAGTCAAGGCACATGTGAGAAAGCAATCAATGAACAATTAAGGTGTCACAATGGCAACAAAAAACTAATGATTGATGCTTCTCACCTCTCTCCGTTCCTGTCTGTCTGTCCCTATCTATCCCTTTCTCTGTCCCTGTAAAAAAAAAAAAAAAATGTATGAAGGTCCTAGCCAATTGGCTCAGCAGTAGAGCGTTGGCCCAGAGTGTGGAAGTCCCAGGTTCGATTCTTAGGGCACACAAGAGAAGCAACCATCTGCTTCTCCACCCTTTCCTCTCTTTTCCTCCCCAAGTCATGACTCAGATGAGTAAGTTGGCACTGGACACTGGGGATGGTTCCATGGCTTTGGCTCAGGTGCTAAAAATAGTTTGGTTGCCAAGCAACAGAACAGCAGTCCCAGATGGGCAGAACATCAGCTCTAGATAGAGTTGCCTGGTGGATCCTGGTCTGGGCACATGTGGGAATCCTTCTCTCTGCCTCCTTGATTCTCATCTGATAAAAAAAAAAAAAAGTATAAAGAACTCATATAGCCTGACCAGGTGGTGGCGCAGTGGATAGAGCGTCAGACTGGGATGCAGAAGACCCAGGTTCGAGACCCCGAGCTCGCCAGCTTGAGCGTGGGCCCATCTGGCTTGAGCATAAGCTCATAAGCTTGGACCCAAGGTCGCTGGCTCCAGCAAGAGGTTGCTTGGTCTGCTGAAGGCCCGCGGTCAAGGCACATGTGAGAAAGCAATCAATGAACAACTATGGTATCACGACGGCAACGAAAAACTAATGATTGATGCTTCTCACCTCTCTCTGTTTCTGTCTGTCTGTCCCTATCTATCCCTCTCTCTGACTCTCTCTCTATCCCTGTAAAAAAAGAAAGGAACTCATATAAATACCAAAAAAACCCAAATAAAAAAAGGGCAGAGAACCTGAAAAGACTTTCTCCAAAGAGAACATATAGATGGCCAACAGACACATGAAAAAATGCTCAATGTCACCAATTATCAGAGAAATACAAATTAAGAAACTACAGTGAGATATCAACTTACACCTATCATCTATATATCAACAAACAACAAGTGCTGGAAAGGATGTGGAAAAAAAGAGAACCCTCGTGCATTGTTGGAAGGATTCCAAACTGGTGCAGCCATTATGAAAAACAGTATGGAGGTTCCTTAAAAAAACTAAAAATAGATCTACCATATTGCCCACTTCTTGATATTTATCTGAAAGAACACAAAACACTAATTTGAAAAGATACATGCATCCCTATGTTCAATGCAGCATTATTTACAATAGCCAAGATATGGAAGCAGCCTAAATGCCCATTAATAGATGACGAGATAAAGGATGTGGTACACACATATAATGGAATATTACTCAGTCATTAAATAAAAGAATGAAATCTTATCATTTGCGACAACATGGATGGACCTTGAGGGTATTATGCTAAGTGAAATAACTCAGAAAGAAGAAGACAAATACCATATGATTTCCATTATAAGTGGGATCTAAAGTACAATATTAACAAAACAGAAAGACTCATAGATACAGAGAACAAATTGATGGTTGCAGGGCAGGAGGGAGGTTGGGGGACTGGGTAAAAAAGGTGAAGGAAATAAATACAATTGGTAGTTACAAAATAGTCACAGGATGTTAAAGTACAGCATAGGGAATATAGTCAATAACATTGAAGTTACTATATGGTGCCAGGGGAATCACTTTTTAAATTATATAAATGTCTAACCACTATAAAGTACACCTGAAGCTAATATAAATTAATATGAATGTCAAACTGTAGTTGAAAAAAAATAAACTTCAGATAAATCTCTGTATTTAAAATATCCAAGAAGCCTAACCTGTGGTGGTGCAGTGGATAAAGCATCTACCTGAAATGCTGAGGTCAATTCGAAACCCTGAGCTTGCCTGGTCAAGGCACATAGGGAAAGCAACTACTATGAGTTGATACTGCTCCTTTTCACCCCCCTCCTCTCTCTAAAACAATAAATGAAATCTTTTAAAAATAAGAAATAAAAAATAAAATGCCCAGGAATCAAATTTCCACATCTAAACTAGTATGAGAGTTTGGAAAGTGCTTTAAGTGTTTAGTACTAAGGATATATGGCACATTACAACATTAAAGGACATCCCAAAGAAAATGACACAAGAACAAAAGAGGAAATGACTTCTTAGGTAATAACAAGGTCCTAGGAACTGGTGTCTCCCACTTCGTGTACATGCCATATTAAAGAAATTCTCTGACAAATAGACACAGGAAAACAAGGACTACCTCTGATCTCTGAGCCAAGCACTAGAGCAGAGAAGACCTCAGATGTTCCTAGCTGGACTCTACTCTCCCAAGTCCTCTGAAGACTCCAAGAATCTTGTGTCACCCCACCAAGATGGAAGAAGTACATTCAGGTCCACCATTCTAGGGACAAAAAAAACACTCATGGAATCTCTGTGCTCCAACACTCCCAAGATGATGTTACAATGAACCTTCTAGAACCACATATATCCTTTTTTATTAAGTCCACAGTATCTGGCACAAGTAGACCATCAAAACATGTCTGCCTCTGTTCTTTTCTCCTAACTCTTGGAGGATAAAGTGACACTCTCATGAGGAGGCAAGGTATTTATGAATTCAAAAAGGTTCCATATTTTTATTGTTTAAAATATTCGTAACATACACAAAGATATAGACAGTATGGTGGGTATAGAGGGAAAAGAGTGTGTGGGGAGTAATAAGGGTTAAAGCGAGTCAAATATATGGTGATGGAAAGAGATTTGACGTTGGGTAGCAAAAACATAATGCAATACACAGATCATGTATCAAAGAATCTACCCTTGAAACCCATAAAATTTTGTTGAACGTCACCCCAATAAATTTTAAAATACACATAAAATGTACCATCTTAGCCATTTTAAGTGTATACAGTCCTCCCACACCATATCCTGGTTCATTTTTCACGGTCTCACTGTATTGCAGATTTTTATATTGTATACATTTAAATTTTGTATTGTGGATTTTTCACTATATTGCGGGATTTTGCAGTATATAGGTATTTTTGTATATTTATTAGTATAATTATTTCTTCAGCAAAATAAGTGTGGGAAAGGTTAGTAACAGTGTGAGAATGGTCTATTAGAGTGTGGAGAAAGTTTATAAAGCCTTAAAATATATATAAATAATAAAATAAATATAAAGTCGCTACTTCGTGGATTTTTTGCCTATCGCGGGAGGTTCTGGAACCTAACCCCCGAGATAGACAAAAGATCACTATAGTTCAGTGGTGTTAAGTTCATTCACAATGTTATACAACCATCCCCACCATTCTTCATCTCCAGAACTTCTTCATCTTGCAAAACAAACTCTGTTCCTATTAACCCTGTGAGTAGCGAGTTTTTTTCATGCTCACTTACCCCAGGGAGTAAGTTGTTTTTCAAAAAGTGAAATTAGTTCCAGTTTTATTAACTTAAAATCATGTTTGTTTGATAACCAATTTATGGAAACAAGAAGAACATATATTTGCCTTTTTTAATGTTGCCATACACATTTTTAAAATACATCAATGGTGCCTGACCAGGCGGAGGCGCATTGGATAGAGCGTAGGACTGGGATGTGGAAGACCCAGGTTCGAGACCCCGAGCTCGCCAGCTTGAGCGCAGGCCCATCTGGATTGAGCAAAAGCTCATCAGCTTGGACCCAAGGTTGCTGGCTCCAGCAAGGGGTTACTTGGTCTACTGAAGGCCCGCGGTCAAGGCACATGTGAGAAAGCAATCAATGAACAACTATGGTGTCGCAACAGCAACGAAAAACTAATGATTGATGCTTCTCACCTCTCTCCATTCCTGTCTGTCTGTCCCTACCTATCCCTCTCTCTGACTCTCTCTCTCTGTCCTTGGAAAAAATAAATAAAATACATGGATGGTACTCTGGATGGTCAGGAGGCATGAGGATGTACATGAATGTTCGTACTACCTAAAGGGTTAAACATGACCTCTCTATCCAGCACCGCCAGCCGCTGGCACCCACCATTATACTTTCTGCCTTTATGAATCTGATTACTCTAGAGACCTCGTATAAGTGGGATCACACAGTATTTATCCTTTGTGTCTAGTTTATTTCATTTAGCACAATGTCTCTTTAAAGTAGACCATACACGTTTTAAACCTCTGGGGCCAAAGTATGTACAGAATAAGGCCCATGGACAAAGCCCTGGTACACCAACAGGCAAAATGGCTCTAGAACCCTGTTTTCCAGACCAGCCAAGTTCCTACCAACCTCCACTATCAAGCAGTGCTTTTCCATCCCCTAATAAACTGCACAAAAGGACAGTGGTACTGGAAAGACTCAGAACAGTGAGCTGGAACAGCATCAAATGTTATGCACTTCAAGTACACCTGTCTCACCCTAACTCTTACCTCCCACAGCACTGTATCCCTAGACCAGGGGTCAGAAACCTATGGCTCGTGAGCCAGATGTGGCTCTTTTGATGGCAGACAAACCTTTAATAAAAAAATTAATAATGTTAAAAATATAAAGCATTCTCATGTATTACGATCCAATCATTTCCTACCACTCAAGTTCATGGTTGCAGTTGGCTGAAGCCAATCACAGCTGTACTCCGAGACAACACCAAATTTTTATTGGATAATGCGTAACATACACAAGTCGTTGTGAGGTCAGGAAGTAAACTTCCCTCCTTTTAATCAAGTAGTCAGCTAGCTAATTGCAGAAAACCTTTTGATGAAGAAGATGGCTAAAAGAAAAAAAGATGAGGAGTATCATACTTTTTAGGAGGAATGGACAGAGGAATTCCCCTTTGTGGAGAGCAGGTTCTGCAGTGTGTCTAATATGCAATGATAAAATTGCATAGATGAAACGGTCAAATACATATAAAGCCGCACTTCGACACACGCCATACTACATTAGCATCAAAATATCCAGCAGGGGACAGCAGGAAGAAAGCATGTCAAGAGCTACTGTGCAGAGTGCAAGCTAGTCAGCAGCAACTCCGTGTTTGGACCCAACACTGGAATTTGGCTAGGTTTGCTGGTGCTTTAGTAATTGTGAGAAACAGAAAGCCATTCACAGATGGAGAGTATGCCAAAACATTCACGCTTGATGTTGCCAATGAACTTTTTGACAACTTTTCGGATAAAGACAAGATAATCAAACAAATAAAAGACATGCCTCTGTCGGCAAGAACTGTTCATGATCGTACCATCATGATGGCAAATCAAATTGAGGCAACACAAGTGAAGGACATAAATGCAGCACCATTCTTCTCTCACTTTGGATGAGTCAACAGGTATAAGCCATCTGTCCCAGTTCAGCGTGATTGCAAGGTATGCCGTCAGTGACACACTACATGAGGAAAGTCTTGCTGTTTGGCCTATGAAAGAGACAAGAGGGGAGGATTTATTCAAGTCTTTCACTGAGTTCGCTAAAGAAAAAAATCTACCAAGGGATAAATTTATTTTGGTGTGTACTGATCCGTGCACGGTGGGGAAGAACAAAGGATTCATAGCACTTCTTCGTGAACATGAAAAGAGACCCATCCTAAGTTTTCACTACATCCTACATCAGGAGGCATTTTGTGCTCAGATGTGTGGCAAGCAGCTTGATGAGGTGATGTCACTGGTCATTCAAGTGGTCAACTTTATTGTTGCCCGAGCTTTAAATGACCGCCAGTTTAAAACACTGCTGGATGAAGTTAGGAAGAATTATCCTGGTCTGCTTCTGCACAGCAATGTGCGTTGGTTGTCAAGAGGGAAAGTGTTCAGCCGTTTCACGGCTTTTCTGAGCGAAATCCGGACTTTTCTTGAAATGAAAAACGTCTAGCATCCTGAGTTAGCTAACACTGAGTGGCTCCTGAAGTTTTATTATCTCATCGACATGACTGAACATCTGAACCAGCTCAAAGTGAAAATGCAAGGCGTTGGAAATACAGTCTTATCCCTCAACAAGCAGTGTTTGCATTTGAAAGCAAGCTGGAACTCTTCATTGCAGACATTGAAACAGGTCGTTTACTACACTTTGAAAAATTAGGAGTTTAAAGATGCATGCACAGCTAGTGACCCTGCTCAACATCTTGATCTCCAGCAGCTAGCGGACTTCACATCTAATCTCCTGCAGTCATTCAATGCACACTTTGGAGAATTTCGTGAGTGCACTAATCTTTTTAAGTTCATCACCCATCCACACGAGTGTACAGTGGACAGTGCCGACCTGAGTTACATCCCCGGTGTCTAGTCAGAGATTTTTTTTATTTTATTCATTTCTTTTTTCTTTTTTTAGAGAGGAGACACAGAGAGAGAGAAAGAGAAAGGGGGGAGGAGCTGGAAGCATCAACTCTCATATGTGCCTTGACCAGACCAGTGCAGGGTTTTGAACTGGTGACCTCAGTGTTCCCAGGTCAACGCTTTATCCACTGCGCCACCACAGGTCAGGCCATCTGTCAGAGATTTTGAGCTACAAGCTGCTGACCTCAAGGCCTCAGACATGTGGGTGAATAAGTTCAAGTCACTGAATGAAGATTTGGAAAAACTTGCACGACAGCAAGCAGAGTTGGCGAGCAAACACAAGTGAGAAGAAGTGAAAAAACTTCAACCCGCAGACCAGCTGATTGTCAAAACTTGGAACCCGCTTCCCGCCACATACCACACACTGCAGCATATGAGTATTGCTGTACTGACAATGTTTGGCTCTACATATGCATGTGAGCAGTCTTTCTCACATCTAAAGAACGTTAAGACCAACCTACAATCACGTTTAACAGATGACGGATGAAAGCCTCAACGCCTGCATGAAGCTTAACCTCACCACGTATCAAACAGACTACAAGCCATCAGCAAAACCATGCAGCACCAGAAGTCACATTAATGGTAAGAAGTACTTTATTCATCATTGGTTAGCAACAGCATAACAACGTTATTAAAAAGAATTCAGAGCCTGACCAGGTGGTGACACAGTGGATAGAAGCGTCAGACTGGGATGTGGAAGACCCAGGTTCGAGACCCCGAGGTCACTAGCTTGAGCACGGGTCCATTTGGTTTGAGCAAAAGCTCGCCAGCTTGATTGAACCCAAGGTCACTGGCTCCAGCAAGGGGTTGCTGGGTCTGCTGAAGGCCCGCGGTGAAGGCACTTGTGAGAAAGCAATCAATGAACAACTAAAGTGTTGCAACGGCAACAAAAAACTAATGATTGATGCTTCTCACCTCTCTCTGCTCCTGTCTGTCTATCCCTATCTATCCCTCTCTCTGTCCCTGTAAAAGAAAAATAAATAAATAAAAGAAAGAAATCCTCTAGAGCATTGACCTAGAATGCTGAGGTCACTGGTTCGAAACCCTGTGCTTGATTGGTAAAGGGCACATATGGGAGTTGATGCTTCCTGCTCCTTCCCCTCCTTCTCTCTCCCTCTCCTTCTTTCTAAAATAATTTAAAAGCCTGACCAGGTGGTGGCGCAGTGGATAGAGCATCGAACTAGGACACAGTGGACCCAGGTTCAAAACCCTGATGTCACCAGCTTGAGCATGGGCTCACCAGCTTGAGCACCGGGTCACTGGCTTGAGCATGGGATCATGGACTCCCCCCCTCAAGGTCTCTGGATTCAGCCCAAACGTTGCTGGCTTGAGCAAAGGGGCACTAGCTCTGCTGTGAACCCAGTCAAGGCACATAAGGTGTCACAACAAAGAATTGATGCGTCTCATCTCTTGCCCTCCCTGTCTGTCTGTCCCTATCTGTCCCTCTCTCTGTCTGTCTGTCTCTCTCTCTGTCACAAAAAAAGTCAAATAAAATAAAATCTTTAAAAAAAAGAAAAAGAAAGAAATCCTCCAGCCATTCTATTCATGCAGCAAGTTTTCTGGAGAGTTTTTTTAATTTTCTTTTTTTTTTTTGCAAGCGAGAGAGACAGAGAGACAAGGACAGAGAGAGATGAGAAGCATCAACTCAGAGTTGTGGTACCTCAGTTGTTCACTGACTGCCTTCTCATACATTCATTGACGATGGCGGGGGTAGGGGGGACAGCCAAGCCAGTGACCCCTTGCTCAAGCAAGGGGCCTTGGACTTCAAGCCAGAGACCTTGGGGTCACGTCCATGATCCCACACTCAAGCCAGCAACCCTGTACTCAAGCTAGCAACCTCAAGGTTTTGAACCTGGGTTCCTGGCATCCCAAGCTGACGCTCTTTCACTGTGCTCCACCATCTGGCCAGGCTCTGGAGTTTGTTTTAAAAGAAACAACACCTTGCCTGACCAGGTGTTGGAGCAATGGATAGAGCGTCGGACTGAGATGTGGAAGGACCCAGGTTCGAGAACCCGAGGTTGCCAGCTTAAACGCAGGCTCGTCTGGTTTGAGCCAAATCTCACCAGCTTGGACCCAAGGTCACCGGCTCCAGCAAGGGGTTGCTCGGTCTGCTGAAGACCCATAGTCAAGGCACATATGAGAAAGCAATCAATGAACAACTAAGGTGTCGCTACGGCAACAAAAAACTGATGATTGATGCTTCTCATCTCTCTCCATTCCTGTCTGTCTGTCCCTATCTATCCCTCTCTCTGTCTCTGTAAAAAAAAAAAAAAAAAAAAAAAAATGAAGCAACACCTTTACACACAGATAACCTTCTGGAAAGGCAAGAATCCTTCTTTCAACAATGGATAGGGTATCCTCTTCTGCCTCTGAGGGTTACTGGACCCTGGCCACAAGCTTCATGTGCTGCCTCGGCCCAGGTCCACACAGCCAAGGGACTGTATGAGTCAAAAGAGTGGGAACGCCCTGGCCGGTTGGCTCAGTGGTAGAGCATTGGCACAGCATGTGGAAGTCCTTGTTTGATTCCTAGTCAGGGCACACAGGAGAAGCGCCCATCTGCTTCTCCACCCTTCCCCTTCTCCTTCCTCGCTATCTCTCTCTCCCCCTCCTGTAGTCAAGGCTACATTGGAGCAAAGTTGGCCCAGGCGTTGAGGACAGCTCCATGGCCTCCGCCTCAGGCTCTAGAACAGCTCCAGCTGAAACATAGCAACGCCCTCTAGTGGGCATGCCAGGTGGGTCCCAGTTGGGTGCATGCGGGAATCTGACTTCTAACTTCCGAAAAATAAAAATAAAAAGAACAGTGGGGGCCTGACCTGTGGTGGCGCAGTGGATAAAGCGTCGACCTGGGAACACTGAGGTCGCCAGTTCAAAACCCTGCACTGGTTCGGTCAAGGCACATATGGGAGTTGATGCTTCCAGCTCCTCCCCCCTTTCTCTCTTTCTCTCTCTCTCTCTCTCTCACTCTGTGTCTCCTCTCTAAAATGAATAAAATAAAAAGAATTTAAAAAAAAAAAAAAAGAACAGTGGGAACAAAGCTACTCTAAACATCTCCATGCAGGGATCTGGCAAGTTGGCTCAGTGGTAAAGTGTCGGCCTAGCATGTGGATGTCCCAGGTTCGATTCCCAGTCAGGACACACAGAAGAAGCATCCATCTGCTTCTCCACACCTCCCCCTCTCCCTTCTATCTCTCTCTTCCCCTCCTGCAGCCAAGGCTCCACTGGAGCAAGGTGGCCCCTGCACTGAGGATGACACCATGGCCTCCACCTCAGGTGCTAAAATGGCTCTGGTTGCAATGGAGCTACAGCTACAGATGGGCAGAGCATTGCCTCCTAGTGGGCTTGCCGGGTGGATCCCTGTTGGGCACATATGGGAATCTGTCTCTTTGCCTCCCCACTTCTCACTTAAAGAAAAAGAAAAGAGAAAACATCTCCATGTAGTAAAGACCACCCCCATTTGGAAGGTCACTTCCTCACTTGTTTACAACAAGGCACCAACCCTGATCTGCACATTCATGAGCAGGCAAAGACCAAGGAACTCCCCTTCTGAGGAACAGCATGAGCAATACTCAAACAGGTGGTCCTGGTGCATAAAAAGCTAGTTCCAGCGCACAATCTCATACCTCTGGCAGATGTTCCCCACCTACTTTACAGAACATTTTTCTTTGGAAGGGAGAAGGGAAAACTTTTGTTTGTTGTTCAAGAGCACCCAGAGAGAGCAGCATTCTGGGCAGCCCCACTGTACACAAACGAAGACCTGAGCGTAGTCTAAAAGAAAAGAACTTCACAGTCCTAAACTCCAAACAAAATCTACCCACAGTGCCCTGGCTCAGTGGATAGAGCATCGACCCAGAGTGCAGATGTCCCAGGTTCAGTAGACCTCAGTCTACTGAAAAAAGGGTTCTATCCTCTAGGTTGGCAACAGGAGACCAGGAATGAGAAGCAACCATCTGCTTCTCTTCCCCTCCCTCTCCACCTTCTCGCTCTCTTCCATTCTCGCAGCCAGTGGCTCGACTGGTTCAAGTGTCAGCCCTGGGCACTGAGGATGGCTCGGCTGATTTGAACATTGGCCCCAGACAGGGTTGATGGGTGGATCCTGATCAGGACACATGCAAAAGTCTGTCTATATTCCCTCCTCTCACTTAAAATATATATATAAATAAATAGTGGTTCACAGAACTTATCCCTGCAACATCCAACATCCAGACAAGACTGTGATCAGTTAGCAACAGCAGACAGAATGGCAAAAAAAAAAACCTCTGATGAAAGGTAAACAGGGAGTAGTACCTCCAGTTCTTACCTCTAACCCCCAGCCACCATCATCCCCCCACAGCTGCACCACTCTATCTGGAAAGTTCTGGAGCCTCAGGGGGCCTCTGCCTTGATCTCAAAAAATGGTTCTATCCTTTAGGTTGGCAACAGGAGACCAGGAATGAGAGATTGAGGTCTACTGAAGCTGGTGGTTTCAAGAATACTACAGAACTTGCTTATATCCAAATCCGGAGTGGTTAGTGAGCACCCAGGGAGATAGCAGGGTCAGTGTCAACTACCCACAAACCTTTCAGATGCTTCTTGAGCCAAGTTTTAAACAGGAGGGTGAACTTAGAAGAAATCTAGAAATCCAGTCTGACACTGAGCCTTCAAATAAGAACCTATAACCATCTAATCCAACAAGTTTCCCTAAGAGACAAAATTCAGTTTCTTTGTCCATTAGGGGACGGGTCTAAAAGTGAATACCATCTGGTAACTTCTCAATTGTGGCAGGAGCTGGCCACCAAACACCACAGCACTAATGGCCTTGACTGAGGCCACATCATTGGCTCAAGAGGTCCCAAGACCTCACCAGAAGGTCCAGGCTAACAAGCTGGTTCCCAGCCCCATATGCTTCATCGCTGCTGCAAACTCTGATAAAGCAACTCAGCAAAAGCAAAAATCTCATGACTGACAAGAATGCTACAAATTGTGAAGGAAGAAACTCTTAACAAATGGCAACATCTATTAGTAAATTGTGGCTTAAACTACACAAACCAATCAAAAACAAACTGAGAAACAATATAAAATGCCATACCTTCCTGACAATAGAAGGATGTCAGGAAGGTGTCCCTCAGAAAGGGTGTTCAGAGAACCACCAACTGTACTCACCACCCTCAACCCTAGAAGGTAATAAGAGGCCCAAATGGAGGTGAATGTGGGCTACACCTGGCTTCTCTCAGCTGTCACAGATCCCCAGCACCCTCCATGGACCCTTCCCATTACGTAATCCTCACAGAAGGACCAGAGAGAGAAGGTGCTAGACAAACTCAGGGCTTCGTCTGCTAGGAGTCTTGCTTAACATGTCCAAAGAGCCAGCGTCTAAGGAGCACACAGTAAACTGTGCTGGGGGTCAGACACCTGGAGAACCCCACTCTAAGAGGAGCAAGGCTGCAAAGGCCTAACTGTCCCACAGAAGCTTTAGAAAAGTGAAGGGCCTGACTCTCAGGATGTGATGACAGGAGACAGGAATTCTGCAACTTGCTTGCTACTTCTCCCTCAAGTCAGAGTTTTCCTTGCTGATAAGATGTTTTAGTACTAAAACTGATGTGTTTATAAGGTGCAATGCAAAGGTCATTTGAATCTCTGCCTTAAAATAAAAAGAGCTAGGCCTTGACCAGTTAGCTCAGTCAGTTACAGCATCGTCCTGAAATGCCAAGGTGCGGGTTTGATCCGCGGTCAGGGTACATACAGAAGCAACCGAGTGGAAAAACAAAATAAATGCTTCCCTCTCTCTTGCTCTCTCCTTTCCTCTCTCTTTCTAAAATCAATCAATTAAATCAAGTTTATATAGCCCGACCAATGGTGGCGCAGTGTTAACCATTGATCTGGAATTCTGAAGTCACTGGTTTGAAATACCACACTTGCCTGGTCAAGGCACATACAAGAAGCAACAACTACAAGGTGATGCTTCCCGCTCCTCCCCCACCACTCTTTCTCTCTCTCTAAAATCAATAAATAAAATGTAAAAAAATGTTTATGTAGAAAAAAGACGACCTGAAGAAATCTGCTAAAGCCATGCAGGCTCAGGATATGTCCTCAGTGAACTTCACTTACATTTGAAATTAACCCCAAAGCTGGGGCTGCACAAAAAGCAAGACTCTGCCACACCAAGTTCATATCTAACACGAACTGGAATGTCTTTCTTCCACTTGCACACACCGGAAGTCAGGCTCCTCTCCAGGAGGCAGGGCCAGAACACACGCACAAATACACGTGTACATACACATACAGAGGAACAGCACATACTTTGTCTTCCTGGCAAAGGTGCACTTCTAAGCTATCATTGTTGAGAATATGAACTGCAATTCCCAGAGCAACACTGTTCTATGGGGTCAAGTTCCCAAGCAATCCACAGAGCTTACCTTATTCTAGTGTCTCTGAGCATAATCCTACCAAGAAAACCCCATCTCTTTGGGTGACGGGTATGCAACATAATTGAATGATAAGATAACCTGGAGATGTTTTCGTTGTACATATGTACCCTGATTTATTGGTGTCACCCCATTAAAATTAGTAATTAAAAAAAAAAAAACCATCTCAAGCAAAATAACCCCTGGTAAGTCACCCAAGGTCCCAGGCCACAAGCTCTTCCTGCAGGGAGGCTGCAAGACAGGCTGGGCGAGGGCATAAGGAGGGAAAAGGTGGAGGTGCTCATTCACCGTCCTAAACCTTTATTTACCGAAGGCTTCCTGGTGACCCTCATGCATTCTCTAAGGCCCACCCCACTGCTCTGCTATGCCTTTAGCAGCCTCACACAGACCCACACCCTACTTAACCAACTAGAGTCAAGATCCAGCCTGAGGCCCAGACACTGCAGGCCTGTCTCCAAGGCCACTGTGACACTACTGCCAGGGTGGGGTCTCTGCTCTCTCCATGGTCCAGGCCTCCTCCTGAGTTTTCATCAGGTTTCAGTGGGACATGAAGGGGACTACCTAACTCTTCATCAAGAAAGTTACCATGGGACAAATTAAAAGTGCTACAGAAAATACACACTGAGCACAATTTTGAGGACAAAGGAAGAATCATCTTTACTTAACAGGTTGAAAAGAAAATTGGCTACTAAAGGGGAAAAAGAAAAGCATAACAGTGGCTAACAATTATTAAATACTTTACTTGGTACCAGGTACCATGTCAGTACTTTACATGCCTGATTTCATTTAATCCCCATAACCACAGAACAAGGTACTACTAATGTTACCCACACTTCACAAAGGGGACTGCCATTTTTACCCACACTTCACATGGGTACTGCCAAGGTCACTCATATTTCAAATAAGATACTGCCTTTGTCACTAACACTTCAGATGAGAGACTGCTTTTGTCATCTATACTTCACACAAAGGACTGCCAATGTCACCCACACTTCACGCAGGGACTACCATTGATGCCTACACTTGACAGGTAAGAAAGCTGGGGCTGAGAGGTCAAAGTGATTGGACAGGATCACAGGGTTATGAAGTCAAATGGGGATTTAGACCCAAGTCTGCCATCTCCCAGGCCCACACTCAAATGTGAACTATGCAAATCCAGAACAGTCTGACTCTGAGACTATCCTTGGGCCGGATCCTTCCCACGGTTCTGGGAAAAGTTCCTAAAGCAAAGATCAGTACACACACAATTCCTCTTCTGAGAGCACACTAACTTAACCCTTTACTGAATTGCTGAGAAACGTCCATTGAGCTGAGCCAGCATCCAGTGAACTTCTTTCTGTTCAAATAAATAGCACAGCCCTCAACCATTTAAGGCAGTGAACAGAGCAGATATAGACCAGTGAGAAGGAGACTGGCTTCCCTGGCCACTAATAAAACAAGCAGAGTTCAAGGATGGCAGAGACACAGGACCCAGGGGACAGCCCAAACCCTGCAGGGAGGGTTTCCCACATAGGCAGTAGCCAGGAAATATGCCAACCTTCCCAGCTCTGTTTATGAGGCACGAGACTGCTGCCCTCAACTAACTCAGCTGATTCCTTTCTGCCACCCTCAATCCCAAAACCAGAACCCTGACAATGTCATGGTCACTACCAGCCAGGTGCCGCTCTCTGACCCCAGGTAGTTTCTTCCAAGTGTTAAATCCCCAAGGCCACTTTTCTTCCTGAAACCACAACCCCTCCCCATTCTCAAAACCAGTGTCATCACTTGGCAGGACACCCACCTTCTCCTTGGCCTCTGCCAAAAGAGCCAAGATTTGAAAACATTTAAGTAATATATGAAACAAGGAAAATATCTCAAACCAGGAAGCAGCAGATGTTGGAATAATTCAATGGGATATTCCAGAGAAGCATCTTAATCACTCTGGGTCTTTCTGTAAAAGTGGCCAAAATCTCAACCTGGAAAATTCTCAGGACCTAGAAAATGTGGGTTACCAACTAGCTTCCAGAGCACTGGAATCATATCAAGCCTCTTCCTGGTCCCTCTAATTGATACAAAGCTCTTTCTCAGACTACATTAAGGGCTGTGTCTAACACTACTTCACTCCTGGGAGCAGAACAGAACAAACTTTTCCTACATATAAGAGATAGTCCCCGCCTGACTGGGCGGTGGCACAGTGGACAGAGCGTCGGACTGGGATGCGGAGAACCCTGGTTCGAGACCCCGAGGTCGCCAGCTTGAACGTGGGCCCATCAGGCTTAAGCAAAAAGCTCACCAGCTTGGACCAAGGTCGCTGGCTCCAGCAAGGGGTGGCTTGGTCTGCTGAAGGCCCGCGGTCAAGGCACATGTAAGAAAGCAATCAATGAACAACTAAGGTGTCGCAAAAGCAATGAAAAACTAATAGTTGATGCTTCTCACCTCTCTCCATTCCTGTCTGTCTGTCCTTATCTATCCCTCTCTCTGACTCTCTCTGTCCCTATAAAAAAAGAGATAGCCCCCTCAGATATTTCATTCTCTGACCTATCATTTATCACTCTCACCTAACACAAAGCACTATTATTTTTGAGAGGAAGAGATGCTAGGACAGATCAAGTTCTGCACCTGGCCCCAGAACCCACAGCTATCCTGCAGGATCGCATGCATGCCCCTCAGGCATGTTCTAAGAGTCCTGACAGTTACACAGTGCCTCTATACCTCAAACTACTGTGTCCTTCCAGCAAAGAAGCAATGGCCATGCAGGGCCACAAGGCTGTCTCACCAACACCCTCCTTCTTCCACGCAGTAGACACAACCTAGAACTACCCTCTCCAGAACCCAGGTCTCCTCACCTTTGCTCAAACTCAGTACCCCTAAAATCAAAGACCCACAATCTGGGGGGCCTGTGTTACCTACCAATCCTTACTCAGCTGCCAGCTCCCAAATTTGTCCCTCCCACCCTTACTCTCAGGGCACCCTATCCTGTCTCTCCATGTGGCCGTAGATCCCTGAGAACAGAAACAGGTCATCTCATCCATCAATGGACTCTAGGAGCACAGCACAGTCTCTGCAGGAAAACTACCCCAGTTGCTGAATGGAAAGATGGTCTGTCCTCATCCCCTGGTATCCAGTTTAGTAACCACCCAATCTCCCAGAAGTATTTCCAGCACCTGTCCCTGCTTTTTATTCCCTGCCAGGCGAATTCAAAACTGTATTAACTCATGCCTGCCTTTTACTGAAGGCCTTATTTCCTGACTGGCTTCCCTGATCAATTCAAGTTAACATTCTTCTACCCAGAAACCTCTGAGTGCTCTTCATGCTTTTAGGATGAAGTATAAAAGCATAAAAGTCTTCTATTTAAGGTCGTCCATAATAATCAGAACGTATTTTTCATCTTTCTCTCCCACCACAACTTTCCATAAACCCTGATGTCTGGGAGGATGACCTGCCAACTTAACTCCTCCCTGATGCTCCAGTGCAGGGGACATTCCTTGTGAACAGTCAAGTCCAGTGTCATACACTTTCTCCTCAAGAGCTGTAAACCCTCTGAGACCAAGAAAACCAGACCTCTTCTCAGAAGAGTGGAGGTGGAGGGAGATGATGGATGGAACAGAAGACAAGACACAGATCAGATGCCATATTTCTCACAGCACGGTTAACAAAAATGGTATTTGCACACACACCAGAGTAAAACAAGGCTACCCACAGCCTCAGCTGATGCCTAGGAGCTGGGACCACCTGGCTGGAAGAACAAATCTATAGCCCACTGGCTAAGATCTGCTTAGAGAATCCCACAGCCAGCAACCTATCTCCTGCTCTGGTCATTTCATAATGTAGTGATTATAAACCCACACTGCATTTCACTCCGTGGGGTCCTGACCAGAGTTGTTTATGCTATTAAATGTCAATGACAAGGCGGTAGCGCAATGGATAGAGCGTCAGACTGAGATGCGGAGGACCCAGGTTCGAGACTCTGAGCTCACCAGCTTGAGCGTGGGCCCAGCGGGCCCATCTGGCTTGAGCAAAAGCTCATTGCCTGGACCCAAGGTCGCTGGCTCCAGCAAGGGGTGGCTTAGTCTGCTGAAGGCCCGCCCGCGATCAAGGCACATGTGAGAAAGCAATTAATGAACAATTAAGGTGTTGCAACAGCAACGAAAAACTAATGATTGATGCTTCTCACCTCTCTCTGACTCTCTCTCTGTCCCTGTTAAAAAAAAAAAAAAAAAAAAAGTCAATGGGTTAACTTCAAAAAAAAAAAAAAACAAAAAAGAGCCCAACAGTAGTTCACAGACTCACAAGGCTGGTTAAACAAATCAAAGTTACCCTACTTTTTTAAGGCAATTTGTTTCCTTTTCCCTTCTGCAATAAACCAAGGCAATAAGCTCCCACCATCTCAAACTTCACAGGTGATAGCAAGTCTCTGAGCTGCTTACCCAATGCTCACCCCAGGTGATGACATAACCACTTGTTACTTTTTATGGCAGCATCACCTGATATTATCTCTGGAAAGTGAGAGGAACTCCTTCCATACTCCCCAAGGGGTGAGCAGGTATGTGCCTGATGGCTCCTGCTATAGGAAAGGCCTTTGTTCTATCGTGAGCTGGATCCTGACTCAACCGAGGGTCTCCTGGAAACTCTTGCCACCCCCCATCCCCAATCATCTCTCCTACAAACAAAATATGTTCAACCCCTCTAACCAGTTCTGTGACATGGTTTAAAGCAGTGTTTTTCAACTGTCGGTCCACGAAAGCATTAACCACCCTGATGTTGTATAAGGGTTATAAAGTCTATAATCACTGGGTCTATAATCTTCATACAATATCGTGGTGGTTTACTCATGCACCAGCATAAAATTTCTGGCAGACCAGCAGCTGAAAACCACTAGTTTAAAGACCACTCCAACAGCCAGAAAGACACCCTCAGATGTAAAGGATACACAGTAAAGAACTGCTCTAATGCTTTTTAGCACCCTGGATCGTACTGTTCTAGAATCATCCAGTGTCTTTTGCAGAGTGTCAAAGCCCCTCTCTGTTGCCACAGACTAGCACATCTTACCTCTGGAGTCTGGTCTAGGACCTGACATTAATCCAGTTCCATTTTATTTCCATAGGTTGCTTTTAAAGATTTTGAAATGGTTATCAGCATGTCACCTGAAGGATGTCTACCCTAGTAAGTGCCAGGGTTTTTTTTAGCAGACAGGAAAAGTAGTTTTGTGCTCTTAAAATTGAAAGCCATCACCCACTCAATTTCAGAACAGGGAACACAGCTACATCATTTTTTTTAAGGCAGCCCTGAGATTCCAAAAGTAGCCCTGAGTTCTTCCTGTGTCCTGACCCATCCTCACACGATGATGATCTCCATCGGCTCAAAAAGAAAACCTGTCAATGGACCTATATAAAGAAGAACCTAAAAACAAAACAAAGCCATGAAGAAATAAAGATGATGGCAATCAGACCAGGGTAGCTCCAAGAAGGAATAAAGAGCTATGTTCCCTCCCTTCTGCAAGTCAGCCACTCCTTTTCTCAAGCCTCAGTTTCTAGTGTGTAGTATCAAGGACTCCCCGACTCATCTTGAAGTCTGTTTACCACATGTTGGGCACAGAGCAAAACTGCACACAGAAACAAGCTAGTCCCGAGTGAATCCTAAAGTTGTCTGCTGCCCAAGAACCAAAACTACCATATTTCCCCATGTATAAGACGCACCTTTCCCTGGAAGAATTTGGGGTCTAAAAACTGGAGGTGTTTTATACAATGGTTGTAGTTTTTTTACTTGCATTTCCTGCTTTTCCGCACTTATTTTTGTACTCACTGTTGAAGACAGTGATTCGTTATTAGACAGAGATGAAGACAAGCTAATGGATGGGAGGTGGTTTGTGTGTGTGTGTGACAGGGACAGAGAGAGGGACAGATAGAGACAGATAGAGACAGACAGACAGGAAGGGAGAGAGATGAGAGGCATCAATTCTTTTTGCTGTGGCACCTTAGTTGTTCATTGATTGCTTTCTCATATGTGCCTTGCCCGGGGGCTACAGCCTTTGCTCAAGCCAGAGACCTTGGGTTCAAGCTGGTGACCTCAGGGTTTCAAACCTAGGTCC
The DNA here is from genome assembly GCA_037038555.1 of Rhynchonycteris naso. Lineage (NCBI taxonomy): Eukaryota > Metazoa > Chordata > Mammalia > Chiroptera > Emballonuridae > Rhynchonycteris > Rhynchonycteris naso. Next base: position 20,147,557 of record CM073003.1, read on the forward strand.
TCTGAATCCAAGTCAGACGCTCTATCCGCTGCGCTGCCACCTGGTCAGGCTGAATGGGAGTTTTGACAGTGATGAGTTGTATGAATTTCATGATGAATAATTAAGTTCAATAACTATGTAATACATTTCTTTTCAAATTTCAGGCCCCAAAATTAAGGTGTGTCTTATACATGGGAGCGTCTTATACATGGGAAAATATGGTAGTTACATTTCTAACGCCCTGCTTAACAAATAGAAATTGGCAGTAAAGCTGCAATTAATTACATTTCAATCTAGACTCAGTAGGTTAATATCTTTATCCAAGAAAACTTCAAAAGCAGACCAGGCAATTACTACCACTGACACCTAGCACTCCCCGCCTTCTTCCCAGACTTCAGCATCAAGAACTGTGGATTGGGTTAGAGAAGACCCCCCACAAAAAAAAATCTAAATAGTAGTAATAGAAACTGTAAAGGTTTGGGGAGACAGATAACCCACAAAGAGCTGAGGTCACTTAAACAAATGTTAAGGAAAACACTAATCAAACCCTCAAGATCTCCCAGGGTTCTAGTAGGTAAAATCCCACCCAAGGAGGGACCTCACTAGAGAATTCTCTGAAAAAAAACACTGCTATTAAGGGGGTGGACATTAACCCTTTAAATGCACAGGAAGAACACATGAGGCAACAAAAATAAAGTTCAGGTGTTCTGTCAGGATACGCAAGTCCTGAGAACATCACAGGTCTGGGGTGACTCAATGCCTTCAAATCAAGAACTCAGTTTGCCATGCTCCTACTTTCCTCTAACTGCTGAGCAATTGGGGGAAATGTGCTTCCTCTGTGGATGTGAATGAAGGTTGTGACAGTCAAGTTTTCAAAACTGACTGGTGGAGTGAGTCTGCTCAAAACATACATGAAAACTTAACAATCTGTTGTCAGTGCCATAAAAATTCACCTACTGGAACACAAATGACCAAGCTTGAAATCTGCTCACCTCCAAGGTCATGGTGAGCAGCTGCCTCCATGGTAAGAATGTTTTGAATTTAGTTTAACAGCCATTTACTCAAGGGCACAGGACAATGGGAACTGAAGGAAATGTTACTACACAGGGTTTTTCACACTACTTTTGGATAATCTGACAAACTTTTTAGGTGAGATCTCCTTACAATGAGCTCCCAACACCTCCAAATTGTTAAGTATTAGTAAGATTTTGTTATGAAGAAATTCTAGCTTCTCAAATTTGTTTCATTGTGCATAACTGAGCTGTGATACCCCAGGGTGATCATCCAATAGTTGTCACCTGGGAGAATTGTCTCAGCAGTGAATGGAGGAGCAAGGGGTGGGATACCCCTGACTACTTATCCTCACGCCATCCCATAAAGTTAAATATACAGCACTGACCTGAAGTCAGGTGGCCAGGAGACCCATCCAAAGCTGAAGAGTAGTAAGCAATAAATCTGTTCATTCCCTCAGCCAGCTAGAGAGCTGGAAGTCTGGAAGCAAGATGGAATTCAGACCAGGCTCTCTCATTTGTCACTACATGCACCATTCAGGCAACCCATTTACCACCTCTGATCAGAATCCATCCACTCAAGGATAAAACCAGAGATGTAGGGACACCTCTTGGTTCTCAAAGGTAGGACCTCATTATAGATATGCCTGCCAAACATCTTCCCATCTCACAGATGGAGGAGGAGTCCCTGAAATCAGAATTGGAGTTCAGCAAGCACAGGGCCAGAAGAGGTTGCCTCCCTTACCCTGGTGAGGCCCCACAAATCCAGCCACTCTGCATCTCTAGGCAGGCACTGAGGCTAACGGGATAAAAACATGCAAAGTCTGAAATCAGAAATGCTGGTGACAAATCCCAACTATAACTAACAGCAAGGTAACCCTAGCAATGTCACCCTTTGTAGAGAACCACACCTTCTTCCATATAGATGGAAGTAGAGCAGTCATTAACGCTTTTGTTCTCTGCCCCATCTGTTCTAGTCATAATGGCACACTCGCTGAACTCCAATTTATTGAGCAGGTACACACACTAGGTCAGGGGTCCCCAAACTTTTTACACAGGCGGCCAGTTCACTGTCCCTCAGACTGTTGGAGGGCCAGACTATAAAAAAATAACTATGAACAAATTTCTATGCACACTGCATATATCTTATTTTAAAGTAAAAAAACAAAATAGGAACAAAATACAATATTTAAAATAAAAAACAAGTAAATTTAAATCAAACTGACCAGTATTTCAGTGGGAACTATGGGTGCAGATGCATCCTGTGCTTCTCTCACTGACCACCAATGAAAGAGGTGCCCCTTCCAGAAGTGCAGTGGGGGCCGGATAAATGGCCTCAGGGGGCCACATGCAGCCTGCGGACAGTAGTTTGGGGAACCCTGCACTAGGTGCTGGGCTAATCCATTGCATTTATTATCTCACTTACTCCCAATTCAGCTATTCAAGATAGACAGAACCATCCTTTTCAGAAATGGGAAACAGAGGGCAAGGTTCAGCAAGGTCACAACACTAAGAAGGGGCTGGCCCAGAACCCTATTGCAGAGATCTGTGCCTGGGCTTCATAGCCTCACCTGGCAAACACCAGGTGGTACTGTACGCACGCGGCCTCCATGGCACCAGGAGCTGGTTGGCCACTATATTGCAGCAGAATTTTTTTAAAAGTGTGCTCAAAGGCACCATCCCATTTAAACTAAATTAAGTTTGATAGTTCAAACCAAAAGATCTGACCAAAAGACAGGTCAGGTGGTATGGGGTCTGGAGACAGAACTGCAGGAAGACCAGCTGCAGGAAGGATTCTTGAAACTCAAAGTGGACTTTCTAATCCAGGGGTGCTCAATACGTCAATCACGATCTACTGGTCGATCACGAAGGAAGTGTGGGTAGATCGCATGACATTAAAAAGACATTTGTCTTTTGATCGGTATACAGGGTAGCCAATCTGACGTCTGAACTTTTGACACCCTACGCATGCGCGTTAAACCGTGCTAACTTGTTCAGTTACATTGCTGCGTAGTTAGCCTTCAATTTATTTAAACTAAATACAACAAAGGGTATAAAAATGAGTGCCATAGCTGGTCCGAGTAAGAAGCCTAAAACCTACCACTTTCATACAGAATGGGAGGGTATTTTTTTCACTATGTCATATTCTAAGTGCGTTTGCCTCATCTGTCTGGGTGCCATTGCTTTCCAAAGAAGGGAAATGTGGAGCGGCTTTTTCGGACTGTTCATAAAAACTATGACATTGACTTTCCTCCGAAAAGAGAGCTGAGAAGGAGAAAGGTGAAAGAATACACAATATTAAATAGTAATAATAGTAACTTAAATAATGATAATATAGAAGAAATAAATTTATGTTTTGCATTTTTATTGTAGGTAGATCATTTTGACTTGGTCATCTTATAAGTAGCTCACAAGCTGAAAAAGTGGGGGCACCCCTGTTCTAATCCCATGCTGTCTCCCCCTCCCGGCCCCCAGCTGCAGTTGTACCAAGAAGCCTCAAAGTCCTACAGTCTCAAACCTTCCCCCAAACTCCTGCCTCAACTTGCAGGGAGCCTCCTTTGGGTTACTGGCCACACACTGCCAGTAATTCTTATCTCAGATGCTGGCCTTTCTGTTTCATGGATGAATATCAAATTTTTAGACCTTCCTACAAGCCCAAGAACTGGGTATCAGAAAAAAAAGAAAGCAAGGTCCCTGTGAAACAGGGGTATCATTGTGAGGATGGAGAAAGTGGGTACAGAGCACTGAGAGAATGCAAGAACCCTTTTCCCAGTCACTTCCTAAGGCTACCTCCAAGTACTCTATTAAATTCCTTTGTCTTCTTAAAAACTAACCTACATTTTCATCTGCCAAAAAGAGGTCACAAATGCAGTCTAGAAAGAGGGGAGGGGCAGGAAGCCCATGGTCTGACATTCTTCTTGACTAAAAAGTCCTGAATCACATTTGCCATAATCCACTTGCATGCAGAGTCTGTCCCCAGCTGGTACTTTTGTTCCTAACAACATAGTCTGGCCTGACCAGTGGTGGCACAGTGGATAGAGCATCAACTTGGGATGCTGAGGACCCAGGTTCACAACCCCAAGGTCACAATCTTGAGCACGGACTCATCCAGCTTCAGCACAGGGTCACCAGCTTGAGAATGGTGACTGGTTTGAGCCCAAAGGTCGCTGGCTGAGCAAGGGGTCACTGGCTCTGCCTGAGTTCCTCCTCCTCACCCTGTCAAGGCACATATGAAAAGCTATAAGTGAACAACTAAAGTGATGCAACTACGAGTTGATGTTTCTCATCTCTCTCCCTTCCTGTCTCTCTCTTTAAAAAAATAAAAATGAAGAATACTAGTCTCACTACTTTCAACTCAGTGCCACCACGTCAGGTTCCTGTCTTTTATAATCTCTACTTTTTAACATGCTGCCTTCCTAATTCAAGTCAGAGAAGTAGCTTTATGGTTAGCACATAAAATATATTATACCTCAAAGAATAGCCATCTAAGGCCAAATGGTCTAACTCACCTCCTAAAACAGTTCAGATAACTCAAGAGCATCCATCTTAACAGTTAATCAACCATCCTTAGCAGGCAACACTATTCTGTAAGCCTCAAACTGTAACACTGCCAACACCTACTTCTGGTTCTGGTACACTTCCCTACCTGACAACTGTTAAAAGGAAATCCCAGGGATGCTCATAAGACATCATCTGTTTCATAATATTCCTAGTTTTCTACAATGAGCATATATTAACTCAATTAGCAGGGGAAAAAATGTCTAGGGAAAATAGCCTAGGCTGTTTCAATTGATGGCACAGAACCACCCCAAGTCCAAGAAAGCATTTCTCCAGAAAAGCACTTGCATTGCCTATTCTTTTTATAGAGATTAGCACACTACAAGTCCATGACTGGATTCAGTTGTAAGGGCATTATGTTTCTGTCTCTGTTGGGAATTTATATTTTCAAGACTCAGCAGGTCATTCTTTTTAAGTGAGAGGAGGGGAGATAGTGAGACAGACTCCTGCACACGCCCTGACTGGGATCCACCCAGCAACCCCCATCTGGGTATCAGAAAAACAGGAAAGCAAGCTTCCTGATAAACTCACCTGTGAGCCCGACCAGGCAGTGGCACAGTGGATAGAGCGTTGGACTGGGATGCGGAAGACCCAGGTTCAAGACCCCGAGCTCGCCAGCTTGAGCGCGGGCCCATCTGGCTTGAGCAAAAGCTCGCCAGCTTGGACCCAAAGTCGCTGGCTCCAGCAAGGGGTGGCTCGGTCTGCTGAGGGCCCACAGTCAAGGCACATGTGAGAAAGCAATCAATGAACAACTGTGATGTCGCAAGGGCAACGAGAAACTAATGATTGATGCTTCTCACCTCTCTCCATTCCTGTCTGTCTGTCCCTGTCTATCCCTCTCTCTGACTCTCTCTCTGTCCCTGTAAAAAAAAAAAACCAAAAAAACAACTCACCTGTGAAACAGAGGTATCTTTGTGAGGCTGGAGAAAGTGAGTACAAATCAACCAAGCTATCCTCAGAGCTATCCTCAAAGCCTGAGGCCAACACTTGAACCAACCCAGCTCTATCCTCAGTGCCTAAAACCAACTGAGCCACTGGCTGCAAAAGGGGAAGACAGAGGAGGGGGAGAGGGAAAGGAAGAGAAGCAGATGGTTACTTCTCAGGTGTGCCCTGACCGTGGATTGAATCTGGGATGTCCACATGCCAGGCCGATGCTCTATCCACTGAACCAACCAGCCAAGGCCTCCGCAGGTCATTCTTAATTTTCTCCGAAGAAAATGCCAACATTTTGCCTGACCTGTGGTGGCGCAGTGGATAAAGTGTGGACCTGGGAACACTGAGGTTGCCAGTTCAAAACCCTGCACTGGTCTGGTCAAGGCACATATGGGAGTTGATTCTTCCAGCTCCTCCCCTCTTTCTCTCTCTCTCTCTCTCACTCACTCTGTGTCTCCTCTCTAAAATGAATACAATAAAAAGAAATTTAAAAAAAAAAAAAAAAGAAAATGCCAACATTTCATAATGGCTTCACTACCTTCCCAATCATGTCCTTTAGGAGCATCCTTCAGGTGTCTGCCATTTAAGGACCAATGAGATCCTAGCAGCTATTAGACTCATCATACCACCCGTTTGAAACCCCAGGCTTGCCCAATCAAGACACATACAAGAACCTATACTGCTCACAAAAATTAGGGGTTATTTCAAAATAAATATGAAGCGATTAAAAAAAAAAGCACTTGATTTTTTTATTAAACAAGAATGTCAGAAAAGCAAATGACAAGTCAAAGAAAGTTGTTCATTATGCAAATAAGATGCAAAACCAACTTCTATTTCCTTGGTGAAAATGCACTATACAGAAGGCTGAAAGTACTGGAGTATCTCTGCACGTTCCCTGATCTTGAATGTGCACATCCTGTAATTTCCCAGACCTTGCAAAGCCTCTGTAACACTATTTGCCCGAATGCAAAGCCTGGAGAGCCACAGGATGTCTTGAAGCTGGTCAAACACAGGCAACAGCATTTGGAACATCCCAAAGCGTGATTAGCAGATTGTGGAACCGCTTTCAAGAGACTGGCACAGTACAAAGAAGACGAGGGGCAGGGTCACCCATCTGCCATAACAGCAAGAGATGACCACTACTTGACCTTATTGGCAAGAAGGAACAGGTGCAGCAATGCAACAGAGCTTCGGGGACAGTTTCTGGCTACCACTAGACGATGGATAGGCACCCAGACCATACAAAATCGGCTTCACTGTGTTGTACTGCATGCCTGGCGACCAATGGTGTGCATTCCATTATCTGCTGAATATCGCATAACTCGGAGACGGTGGGCTGATGAGTATCATCAATGGACCCGTGATTGAGTGGTCAACTATCGTCTTCTCTGATGAGTCACGGTTCAGTCTGCAGCCTGACAATCATGTGCTGATCTGGCATGAACAAGGAACACAGGAGAATCTACGTTTCATGCGAAAAAGGGACTCCTTTGGTGGTGGTGGAATCATGGTGTGGGCTGGCATCAGCATTGGTGGTCGTTCCGACCTCCACGTCATCAGAAACAGATTCAGGAGGCAGGAATCAAACACATGGACTGGCCTTCACGTTCTCTAGACCTGAATCCCATTGAACATGCTTGGGATGCACTGGGAAGACATCTGGCAAAACATCAATGCCTCCCACACTTCTTGAGCTGGAAGTTGCCCTGGAGCAAGAGTAGCAAATGATCCCACAAGAACTGCTGGACAATCTGATCCTGTCCATGCCCCATCACTGTTAGTGTGTTTTGGCAGTCTTGGGTGACCATACGCCCTACTGAATAGTCAATGTTAGCACCCTCGTCCAGTTTGACATGCTTCTGTTCACCTCCAATATGTGTCACTTGCTGGCACAATCACGATAATTGAGTGTGCATCTCATTTGCATAATCAAACAACTTTCTTTGACTTGTTTGCTTGTTTTTTTTAATAAAAAAAATCAAATGCTTTTTTATTGCTTCATATTCATTTTGGAATATCCCTTAATTTTTGTGAGCAGTGTAGCTGATGCTCCTCACCCTCCCTCCCCCACCCCTCTCCTCTCTCTAAAAATCAATAAATTAAAAAATAATAATCAATTAAAAAAACTATTAACCTTAATCAAGAGATTTTGTTGTTGACATTTTGGTACAAATCCTTTCAGAATTTTTTACCAAGAGTAGCATTACTTCTCTCATCGTTATCAAAATATAAGATTGTAGGATCTGCCAAATGATACTGCATTAACAGATGACTTGACATTTTAAAAAATGATGTCATCTGAGTAGAAATAACAATACATCGAAATCAGTAGTAAAGAAACCATCCATCCTCTATACCACAACCAAGATAAGAGGCAGTCCTCTATAAAAACTAGCTTCAGAATCTTAAGAAAAAAAAGGAATGAGAGATGAAGAGTGGGGAAATAAGTGAGATGAGAATCTATCAAATCACTCAAACAATTCTCATTCTAAACTGCTTGCTTCAGAAAACGGCCAACTTTCCTGTATTGGAAGCTGAGGAAGCGAATGCAAAGAGGTGACTGTGACTCTGGTTTGGCTCCTTAAAGGCCAGCTGGTAACTGAAGACAAAGCATGGTTAAAATGGTGTCACCAAGTCACCCCACACCTCCAAGTAGAGGTGCATTGGAGCCTGAGCAAGTAAATGTCCCTGTGTTTTAGGAGCTCCCAGAAAATGCTCACACATTGGGTTTGCAAACAGAACATTCCTGGGCTCTGGTACCCCACACAGCAAGTTCAAGCCCATCTCTGCCTGGGAAGCCTCTATTTCCTCACCTGTAAAGTAGGGACTCTACTTCCCTCCTCCCCATCAGATTGCTATCAGTACTGAAAATGTCTGCACACTGAGCTTAGCATACAGTAGGCACTCAAATCTGGGACTAATATGATCTATTAGTCCTTCTCCACTGCTTGCTCTAACAAGCTACTGATCTTTAAGTAGGAATCATACTAATGCCAAATGGATGCTAGCAAACGTTATTTCACATGATCTAACTTAAACTTAAAAGAAAACTTGTAACCACTACCAGAAGAAAAATATAGACAAGACTGAAGTAAATGCATAGAAGTCTGTCTGTCCTTCAGGTTCTCTGTGCTGCCACAGCCAGAAGGTGTCACTGTGGGAAAGACACACAGAACCAGACTTAAAGAGCACTGTGAACTCCAAGAAAACTTGAAGAAGTAAAAGGGTGAGGAAGAGAGAAAATTAAAGGCCAAGTGACTCACCTGAACTTTGATCTAAAGAATCGAAAGATAAGCATGAACACACCTAAAGACCTTGGTTCTCAGATACACAAAGTCAAGCAGTTCCTGCAAAATTCCCAGGGCAGAGCAGAAATGTGCACCAAACCATTGTCATTTAGTTACCTCGGGAGGGGTCCCCGTTCATTTCTGGGTCCCTGTGTGCGCACACATCAAGGGTCAGTCACGCTCTAGCTGGGGCCCAGCCCATAAGCCCTTCCTTGTTGAAGTGATCAATTCCGACTCTTGGCAATAATCCCCTTAAAAGGACAGCTGCTGTCTAGTCACTGCTGTCTACCCACTCCAGGTGGGGAAAAAGAATTCAATATTGCCACCGTCTAAGTAGGAAGACAAATTTAAAGAGCAGGGCCCTGTGACGGGCTGGAGCGAAGAGAGGGGAAAAGATCCTGCAGCTCCCGGGGGTCAGGCAGGAAGGGCGCAAGAGGGGGGGGTGGCGGCCCTGCAGACGTGGGCGCGCGGGGACTCTTATTCTGACACGGGATCTGCCGCTGCAGCCACGGGGTCCAGCGACCGGCCGGGATGGGTCTGCCCGGGATCCCCGCGGCCCGCCCGGGCCCCCCCCCCGCCCCTTGTGCCCACGTGACTCCCGCCTGCGGTCCCCACCAACCCCGCCAGTCCTGGCCGCTCCGAAGCGGCGCCCCAAGAACCGGCCTCTCCTTGGCCTCGGAGAAAGTGCAGGAGGTACAGGGGCGATACCGCGACTTGCCTGGACCCCCGCCCGGCCCCCACGTGCCGGGGTAGCGACATAGCGCGGAACTTTCGAGGGCAGCGCGAGACTGACTCTCCCGAAATACAAGGAATAGCACTCGCTCGCCCTCACTTTTTCACGCTCTCGAGGGGGTCTCTCACGAACCCCAGACCTGTCAGGTTTGCGCCGCCTCCACCGCTCCAGTCTTCACCGGGACCCCCCCGGAACCCCCGGCCCCCGCCAAGTTTAGTCCGGAACTTACGGGGCCGCGGTCCCGCCGGGCCCTAGGGCAGCGCGTGAGTTCACGGGGTCTTGGGGCCGGGGTCGACCGCGAGTCCGGGCGGCCGAAGGACCGGGGTCGCTGGGCCACGCTCTCTCGTTCCGTCTCTGGGGCCGCCCGGGCCCGCGGCACTCGCTTCCCCGGTCCGCCCGCCCGCCCGCGCCGCCGGCCAGATAATGCGCCCCTCGGCCGCACACATGGAGCCCGGCGCCGGCGTCACCGCCCGGGACATGCGCACCAGGTCAGCGCGCCCGGCCCGCGGCCTCCAAAACACCGGGGAGCTCTTAAAGGCGACGCCGCCTGCCCGCGCCCGGAGGGGCGGGGCGATGCAACCGGGGCGGGGACCTGGTTGCGGTGGGCGTGGCCTGGGCGGGGCAGTGCCGGCCCCACCCCGGAAGCACTGATCTCTGGGCCGCGCTCCAGGCGGTGCCCAGATCCTTCGGTTTCCCACGTGGGCCCCGGCAGGATCCCAGCCCAGGGCGGAACTGGCCGCGACCAGGTCTGACTCACGTCGCGCTCGCGACGCGCTCACAGCTGACCTCACTTCAGCTGAGCTGCGCGACTTGGAGCAACTCAGCTGCTTCTGAAAACCGAGGTTAGAATATGGAGTCGTCACACAGAAGCTCCCCTCCCGGGGACTGACTTAAGCCATCACTTTTCCAGCTCAGTTAAGAGAGTTCTATGAAGTAAGCTCCAGACCTACCCACTTCTAGACACTTGAGGATGACTTGCGATTCCTCTCCAGTTACCTCCAAATGTGCCTCACTACCTCTGGAAGAAAGGAACCTCCCCTCTGCCAAGAAAGCAAATAGGCATCCTTTCCTCTCCAATGACTTGAAGGAAACACGCAAAACAGTCTAACATGAGAGAGCATGACCTTTGGAGATGTTAAACTACATAGAACAGAACAATTTCAAGAGGGAAAAGAAATATTACAAGTCTCTCAATATCAAGATCAGTTCTGAAGAATCACCAAAAAACGTCTTTTTTTCCCCCCTTTTTTCAGGGGAGGCAAACTGACCAGGCAGGCGGGCACAGCGTAATGGGATAGAGCCTCGGTCTGGGGCACTGCCCACCTAGGTTCGAAACCCTGGTTGCAGTTTGAGGGCAGGCTCACCAGCTTGAGGCCAGAGTTGCTGATTTGTGCAAGGGGTCAGTGGCTCCACTCCAGCGGCTGGCCCCCGTGGGGAAGGAGGAATTGGGGGTGGGGGGAATCAATGAACAACTAAGTGCTGCAACTATGAGTTGATGCTTCTTATCTCTCTCCCTTCCTGTCTGTCCCTGTCTCTCCCTCTCTCTCTCTCTCAGAAAAGTCCCTTTTCATGTTCTTTTTCCATCTTAAAACAATTTATAAAAGACATCCCGTTGTTTATAATACATCCTAATACATTGACACAATTTAAACAAAAGTTGCACCAAATTGCACTTGCAATGTACTCTAATATTTTCTATTCTATTTCATTTTTTAACAGAGAATCAATAGGCCCTGGCCAGTTAGCTCAGTAGGTCCAATCCCTGGTCAGGACTTATACATCCGTGAAGCAATCAATGAATGCACAGCTAAGATGATGCTTCTCTCTCTCCGGCCCCCTCCTCTCTGTATCTCTAAAATCAACTTTAAAAAAATAAAAAGGAAATTAATGTAATTCCAAACCATGATTGCTCTTGCCGTCAAACTTGAAAAACACTATGTAGAAGGTTTTACAAATAAAATTGTTTTTCTGCTAGTTGTCCCACCACCCACCAAGTTCAAAAGAGTCCATCTTAATTCTGGGTCCAGTTCCACACATAAATGGCAACATTTTGTCATTGATTCCACCACCGCACCCCCAAATGCTTAATGTAACATCTGACACAACCTCCCCGGTCAAAAGACATTTCTCAAACTAAAAAAAGATACACAGTGTTGACCCCAAACACATTCCCTGACCCAGTTTTGTCAACAATTTGCTTTGTTACAAAGCAATTCAAATGTTCAAATTCAAAAACTAAACAAAAACAGCCTTATTCTCAAATAGGTGGCTTGGTATAGGAATACAAGAAGCTCCCTGGACCCCATATACAAGGATTGGTTAAACCAAATATCCAGAATTTTCACTTTTAATTCAGCAGCTGTATATATTGAGAACTGCTTGACTCTACAACAAATTAATCAGATGATGTATATTAAAGCAATACAAGCAAAATATTACCGCACTGCTCCTCACCTGGGTCTTGATTAATGCCAATTAACTACAAACAGAGCAAACTGTGGTCAGGTGAAAGACCCAAGACTTGAGATAAATGGAGGGATTCCAGAGTCTGAGTTGGCAATCTCTGTGTGAGTCACCAAGGTGACAACCACCCTGTTTGTTTTGTGTGTGTGTGTGTGTGTGTGTGTGTGTTTACAGGGACAGAGAGAGAGTCAGAGAGACGGATAGACAGGGACAGACAGACAGGAACGGAGGGAGATAAGAAGCATCAATCATTAGTTTTTCATTGTCGTTGCGACACCATAGTTGTTCATTGATTGCTTTCTCACATGTGCCTTGACCGCCGGCCTTCAGCAGACGGAGCCACCCCTTGCTGGAGCCAGCGACCTTGGGTTTAAGCTGGCGAGCTTTTTGCTCAAACCAGATGGGCCCGCGCTCAAGCTGGCGACCTCGGGGTCTCGAACCTAGGTCTTCCGCATCCCAGTCGGATGCTCTATCGACTGACTGTGCCACCGCCTGGTCAGGCGACCACCCTGTTTTAAAGAGGGAGGCATCAGCTATAACATTAATGACACACCCCTGTGAACAGAGGTGTGCACTGTGACAGGTGGGCTGCTCCAGAGGGCAACCAACACCAACATCTCCAGCTAAGAAAGCAGGAGTGGGGGTGGGGTTAAATCGTTACAAGGTTTATTTTTATAATAGGAAGAGAAAACCAGGTGTGTAAATGGAAAAAGCAACAGTGAATCCAAACCTGTTTGGCTTCTCTAATGTTCAAGTGGGTGAATGCTGCGGCTGCTTGGACTCAAGGCTGCCTTGGTGTCTGCTACTGGACTAAACAGCAAATAGTTCAGCTGGGTAATTATGAAATATGATGCAATCACCCTCAGATGCCATTCTAAGGCTGAAGAAACTCTGAGACAACTATAACTAGAACCATCTTTCTCAAAGTTTTCCCTCTGTCCTAAGAACAAGGCAGTCAATTAATACTTACAGATACCAGTTAATATAATACTTTAAAAACACTTGTTATTTAGTTAAAATTTCCTTCCAAAATCACTTTAAATTTCATATCCTTCATAGACCAGATAGATCCTTGCTAATAATAGCTAAGCCTCCTTTCACCGTAACCACTACAAAACTATTCTAAATATCTTTCTAATATACTATTTGATACACTTCTAAACACCATCTGAGCCTGTTCCTGCACAAAAAAGGAATGAAGAAAAATTTGGGCCAAAATCCAAGTTCATGTTCTCCTTTTTCTTTTTAAGTGAGAGGAGGGGAGATTAGTAAAACAGACTCCTGCATGCACCCTGACCAGAATCCAACCAGCAACCCCAGTCTAGGGACAATGCTAGAATCAACCAAGCTATTTTTAGCACCTGAAGCTGACACACTAGGACCAACTGAGCTCAGCACCCAGGGCCAATGCTCGAACCAATCAAGCCACTGACTGCAGGAAAGGAAGAAAGAGAAGAGAAAGGATGAGGGAGAGAGAAACAGATGGTCACTTCTCTTGTGTGCCTAAGCAGAGATCAAACCCAGGAAGTCCATATGCTGAGCTGATGCTCTATCCACTAAGCCACCCACCAGGGCCTCATGTCCTCTTTTATACCAGATCATAGTCAAAGTCTTCACAATAGTGTGAAACTGATTAAAAAATGAGTAGCATCACCTAATGAATGTTGAAGGTACTGTACCTTTTTTTACTCAGGAAGTTTAAAGTTTCTGGTGGACAAAATTTAAGATGTCTTCTTTGATAAACACTGATAGACAAGAACTATCTAAGAAACCACTCATCCCAAGGGTTGAGTAGGATAAGGAGCCTGCAGGCACCAGCTGCAAAAGTTCACAAGGTGGTGGCACAGAAAGATACAGAGTGATTTCAATGCAGAAAACGCACTCATAGGAAAAGATTGAGGAAGGGGTTGCTCCCCTGCCTGGGGAAGGGCCCACGACGTCTTTGCGGATGTGACATTTGAGCCAGCTAAAACAGATGAGCATCTGAGACATCCAGAACAGCAGAGGCAAAAGCCAGAGCTGGTTACACCTAAAGAGTGGGGGCTTTGGGAAAAAAAAGGGCTGAAAAGAGATAGATTCATTATACAGTGTGTCGTAAAGTCATGGTGCACTTCAGACCGGTCGAAAGTCAAAAGTGCACCATGACTTTACGGACACACTGTACTTTAGTTTCTAGAAGATGTAGCCCTTTTGGTTAGTGTCATCCCGACATACTGAGGCTGCAGGTTTGATCCCCAGTCAGTGTACATACAAAAATCAAGCAATAACGGCATGAATAAATAGAACAAAATATTGATTTTCCTCTCTCTCTGTCTCTTTCCCTACCTCTCTCTCTAAAAAAAAAGAAAAAAACACAAAACTTTCTAGATGCCATTCGCTCTCAAAACACAGAATGAACTGTGTCTACCAGTTACTTACATTCACAATCTAAGCAAACCTGTTTTCTGAGAAGCTCTCTAAAGAATAAATAGTGTACATATTTCTTTTTTTCTTTTTTTTTTAATTTTACTCATTTTTTAGAGAGGAGACGGAGAGTGAGAGAGAGAAAGAGAGAAAGGGGGAGGAGCTGGAAGCATCAACTCCCATATGTGCCTTGACCAGACCTGTGCAGGGTTTTGAACTGGCGACCTCAGTGTTCCCAGGTCGTCACTTTATCCACTGCGCCACCACAGGTCAGGCAAACAGTGTACATATTTCTATTCAAAGTTTTTATTTTTTTTAAGTATTCTTATGAAAAGAGCACTAACCACTTTCCATACTTTGCATTTTTAGTACTCTAAACGCTGAAACTGTTTTATTTTATCTTTAGGGATAAAATAACCACAAGAGGATTGTTTTTAAGTTTCTTATTTCACCCAAAATTCATGCTCACATGATAAGATTACAAAGCAATTGGCTAGGAAAAGAAAAGATTCATTTTATGTGAATTTGATTTTTCTCAGTACTTTGATATTTTTGGTCCTTACAGTGATGCTCTATGAAAAATATATATAATGGTCTCTTGTCTATAGTGGGGGCTAGGTTCCAGAACCCCCACAATATCCATGAAGTAGCAACCTTATATTTACTTAATTATTTATATATATTTAAGGCTTTCTTTTGATTTATTATTCTTTTAATATGTTTTAACTAATATTCTTTATATTTTTATATTGTTTTCAATTTTTTGGCTAGAAAATGCTTATTTTACCTCAAAAATAATTAAAATAATAAATATATAAAAATATCTATATACCACTAAATCCCGCGATATAGCAAAAAATCCAAGATAGAAAATTAGATATATACAATTTTAAAATCCGCGATACAGTGAGACCACAAGTGAACCACGAAATGGTGAGGGATGACTGTACTCATGAATTACAGCTGCTACAACAAATGTTATTTTTAAAATCATATTCTTTTTCTTTTTGTCTTTTTTTTTTTTTACAGGGACGGAGAGAGAGTCAGAGACAGGGATAGATAGGGACAGACAGACAGGAATGGAAAGAGGTGAAGCATCAATCATTAGTTTTTCGTTGCCGTTAAAACATCTTAGTTGTTCATTGATTGCTTTCTCACATGTGCCTTGACCGTGGGCCTTCAGCGGACAGAGCAAGCCCTTGCTGGAGCCAGCAACCTTGAATCCAAGCTGACGAGCTTTTGCTCAAGCCAGATGGGCCCGCGCTCAAGCTGGCGAGCTCGGGGTCTCAAACCTGGGTCTTCTGCATCCCAGTCCAATGCTCTATCCACTGCGCCACCGCCTGGTCAGGCTTCTTTCTTTCTTTCTTTTTTTTTTCTTTTTTGTGAGTAGGATAAAGATAGTGAGACAGACCAGTTCTACCCAGCAACCCCTGTCTTGAGCCAATGCTTAACTCAACTGAGCTATTTTTAGCACCTGAGCCTGATACACAGACCAATAAGCTATCCTCAGTGCCTGGGGGTCAACGCTTGAACCAATCAACTCACTGGCTGCCGCAGAGGAAAAGAGAGAAAAAGGGGGAAAGGGAGGGGAGAGAAGCAAATAGTTGCTTCCTCTGTATGCCCTGACCAGAAATTGAACCTGGGACGTCCATATGCTGGGCCAATGCTCTATCCATTGAGCTAACCGGCAGGGTCAAATCACAAAATTCTTACACTAGAAGTTTATGCGAGACAGATAAGCACCCATTTACCCCATCCCTGTCGTGTATGTTGAAAACTTCTCTGTAACAGCTTTCTAGAGATGGGCCACTTTGTCAGCATATGTGTGCTTTGTTCTGAGTGTCATTTCTAACCACAATTCTGAACCACTTGGTATCTATCTGTCCAATGTGAGATTTAGGCTCCATCTGCAGTTATGCAGTTAGCCTCTATAATAGTGCAGTTACCACTATTATAGGATTCTGAGCACAAATGCTTCCCTACAGGGTTAAATACAAACAGCTCAGAAGTATCACCATGAACCAAAAGTGTATCTCCCACTCTGTCTTCATCTACATGTATCACAGTAATGCAGGGCAGGGAATATCCCTTTTGTGTCTATATATGACTTACAAAAAATGCCTACCTAACTCTTTTTTCTTTTTTTTTTTTTTTTTTTTGGTTTTAGAGAGAGGAAGGGAGAAAGAGACAGAAATATCGACCTGTTCCTGTATGTGCCCTCACAGGGATCAAACCTGCAACCTTTGCAAATCGGGATGATGCTCTGACCAACCAGAGCTGTCTACCTAAGTCTTTGAAGTTACTAAATGAACCATGTTTTCTCCCATCCAAGTTCTAACCATGCCCAACCCTGCTTAGCTTCTAAGGTCAGAGGAGATTGGGCACGTTCAGGGTGGTATGGCCATAGACTGTGAAGAGTTAAAAGGGAAAAACAATCAGAAAACTACTAGAAAAAAATGTTTTATGATAGTTTTAAGTCTAGAGGTCAATCTACTTAGCAAAGAAAAAGTGTTAAATCACATAATCAGTCTGTTAATAAATATCCTTGATTTCAATGTGAAGAAAAGCATGTTTTAAAAACTTAGTATCCTTGCCTGACCAGGCGGTGGTGCAGTGGATAGAGCGTTGGACTAGGATGCGGAAGACCTAGGTTCGAGACCCCGAGCTTGCCAGCTTTAGCGCGGGCTCATCTGGCTTGAGCAAAAAGCTCGCCAGCTTGGACCCAAGGTCGCTGGCTCCAGCACGGGGTTGCTCAGTCTGCTGAAGGCCCGCGGTCAAGGCACAAGCAATCAATGAACAACTATGGTGTCCCAATGGCAACGAGAAACTAATGATTGATGCTTCTCTCCTCTCTCCGTTCCTGTCTGTCTGTCCCTATCTATCCCTCTCTCTAACTCTCTCTCTGTCCCTGGGAAAACAAAAAACTTGGTATCCAGTTCACACCCCACTCCCCAATTGTTAAATGGCAGATCATCCAACTTTATATCCCCAAAAGTTTTCCTAATAAGATGGTCCTCTTCCTCCTTCCCTGGTGCCCAGCATACTATAGGTGGCAGGTATACCTAGTTTTCTCCTTCACAGTTTGATAACAAATACCAAGGCCCTCTTTGCATGCTGACCTTGTCAGGCCTACATTCTACCAACTCATGGTTTGAGAAGAGTAAGATCTTTATTTCATTTTTTTAATCTTTTCTTTTCTTTTTTTAGCACACAAGAGAGAGAGAGAAAGAGGGGGGGGCAGACAAGGACACAGACAGGGAGAGAAGTGAGAAGTATCAAGTTGTTGTGACATGTTAATTGTTCATTGATTCCTTTCTTATATGTGCCTTGATAAGGGGGCAGTTTCCAGCTGACCCCACTGGACCCCCTGTTCAAGCTAGAGATCTTGGGCTCAAGCTAGTGATCATGGGGTCATATCTATGATCCCAAGGTCAAGCTGGTGAGCCCGTGCTCAAGCCAGACGAGCCTGTGCTCAAGCCAGCAACTTTGGGGTTTTGAACCTAGGTCCTTAGCATCCTAGGTCGATGCTCTATCTACTGCACCACTGCCTGGTCAAGCTCGCTCCCTCCCTCTCTCTCTTCCTTCCTTCCTTCCTTCATCTTTATTTCAAATTCAGGTAGAAAGTCAACCTTTAATAAAGATTCTCTGAGCCCTGGCCAGATAGCTCAGTTGGTTAGAGCATCATCCTGAAGAGTAGAGGTTGCCAGTTTGAACCCCCGTTAGGGCACATAAAGGAATGGATTAATGTTATTATCCCTCTCTCTCCCCCCCTCTAAAAAATCAGTAAAATAAACTTAAAAAATATATATATTTTAAAAAAAGTTACTCTGAGAGGTTAAACATCAAATTTCAAGTTTTATAGGCCCTGGCCGGTTAGCTCAGTGATAGAGCGCTGGCCTGGCGTGTAAAAGTCCTGGGTTCGATTCCTAGCCAGGGCACACAGGAGAAGCACCCTTCCCCCTCTCCTTTCTCTCTGTCTTTCTCGTCCCCTCCCGTAGCCAAGGCTCCACTGGAGCAAAATTGACCTGGGCGCTGAGGATGACTCCATGGCCTCCGTCTCAGGCGCTAGAATGGTTCCGCTTGAAACAGAGAAATGCCCCAGATGGGCAGAGCATTGCCCCCTAGTGGGCTTGCCCGGTGGATCCCAGTCGGGCACATGCAGGAGACTGTCTCTCTACCTCCCACTTCTCACTTCAGAAAAAAAAAATACCAAGAAAAAAAAAATGTTTTATATACATAAAGCCTAAACCTTGAAAATACCATGCAAGTTCGCCCTGGCCAGTTGCTCAGTGGTAGAACGTCAGCCCAGCATGTAGAAACCCCGGGTTCAATTCCCAATCAGGGCACACAGAAGTGACCACCTGCTTCACCACCCCTCCCCTTCCTTCCTTTCACTCTCTCTCTCTCTCTCCCTCACTCCCCCTCTCCCTCTCTCTCTCTTCCTTCTGCAGCCATATCTCAAATGGCTCATGCAAGTTGGCCCAGGGCACTGAAGATGTCACCATGGCCTCACCTCAGGCACTAAAATAGCTTGCTTGCCAAGGAACGGAGCAGCTGGCTCCAGAAGGGCAAAGAATCACCTTAGGGGGCTTGCCGGGTGGATCTCGGTTGGGGAGCATGCAGTAGAATGTCTCTCTGCCTCTCACTTAATAAAAAAAAGAAAAATAAGAAAATAAGAAAATACCCTGCAACAAAAAATAAATAATAACCTGCAAGTTAAAAAACTGTTATGCTATGTGAAGAATTTTACACCATCTTAAATTCTCAAAGGAAAAAGATTCAGGTCTGATTAGGTGGTGGGGCAGTGGGTAAAGTATCAGCCTGGATGCTAAGAACCCAGGTACGAAACAATAAGGTAGCTGGCTTGAGTGTGGGATCATTGACACGACCCCATGGTCACCGGCTTGAAGGTCAAGGTTGCTGGCTTGAGCAAGGGATCACTGGCTCAGCTGGAGACCCGCAGTCAAGGCACATATGAGAAAACAACCAAGGAACAACCAAAGTGCCACAACTATGAGTTGATGCTTCTCATCTCTCTCCCCCTCTCTCTCACAAAAGGAAGGAGAGAGGGAGAGAGGGAGGAAGGGAAGGAGAGAGGGAGAGAGGGAAAAAGATTCAGAAGCAGCCTCCAAATCTGTTCTCTTGAAGCTCCTTAAAAAATTAAACTCCATGCAGACTGCTTACCATTACAAAGAGAGTCTAGATCAGGGGTGCCCACACTTTTTCAGCTTGCGAGCTACTTATAAGATGACCAAGTCAAAATGATCTACCTACAATAAAAATGCAAAAACATAAATTTATTTCTTCTATATTATCATTATTTTATTTATTTATTTAATTTTTACAGGGACAGAGAGAGAGTCAGAGAGAGGGATAGATAGGGACAGACAGACAAGAACGAAGAGAGGTGAGAAGCATCAATCATTAGTTCTTCATTGCCGTCGCAACACCTTAGTTGTTCACTGATTGCTTTCTCACATATGCCTTGACCGCGAGCCTCCAGCAGACCGAGCAACCCCTTGCTGGAGCCAGCAACCTTGGGTCCAAGCTGACGAGCTTTTTTGCTCAAGCCAGATGGTCCCGCGCTCAAACTGGCGAGCTCGGGGTCTCGAACCTGGGTCTTCCTCATCCCAGTCCAACGCTCTACTCACTGCGTCACCGCCTGGTACATCAGGCTGTATTATCATTATTTAAGTTACTATTATTACTGTTTAATATTGTGTAT
The DNA here is from genome assembly GCA_037038555.1 of Rhynchonycteris naso. Lineage (NCBI taxonomy): Eukaryota > Metazoa > Chordata > Mammalia > Chiroptera > Emballonuridae > Rhynchonycteris > Rhynchonycteris naso. The sequence continues at coordinate 20,167,648 of CM073003.1, forward strand.
TCTTCTTTCACCTTTCTCCTTCTCAGCTCTCTTTTCGGAGGAAAGTCAATGTCATAGTTTTTATGAACAGTCCGAAAAAGCCGCTCCACATTTCCCTTCTTTGGAAAGCAATGGCACCCAGACAGATGAGGCAAACGCACTTAGAATATGACATAGTGAAAAAAATACCCTCCCATTCTGTATGAAAGTGGTAGGTTTTAGGCTTCTTACTCAGATCAGCTATGGCACTCATTTTTATACCCTTTGTTGTATTTAGTTTAAATAAATTGAAGGCTAACTACGCAGCAATGTAACTGAACAAGTTAGTGCGGTTTAACGCGCATGCGTAGGATGTCAAAAGTTCAGACATCAGATTGGCTACCCTCTATGCCAATCAAAAGACAAACGTCTTTTTAATGTCATGCGATCTACCCACACTTCCTTCACAATCGACTAGTAGATCGTGATCGACGTATTGAGCACCCCTGGTCTAGATGATTTGATTTCACTGGCCAGCACTGGCTTCTGATTGAAAAATGTTTATCAAGAGCTCAATATAAATTATTTTTATTTGAGTTTAATGTTGTCTACTACTAGGGCACATTTTATGTGACTTCCTACCTTTGAAGGTAATGTTGGGTTTTACTTATTAAAGGTACCCCGTTCAAACTCTGACTTTTAGATGGGCATCACCTCCTCAGGTCAAGGGAACTTACTAGGCTGTTATTCTTCACCAGGTCCTTGCTGGTGACCATGCTATTCCTCTCCCAGAATATCTAGCCACCTACTAACAAGCAGCCCTCTCCATCACTCACTCCTTCCTTTGATGACCCTCCAAATAGCCCCCTCCTTCCCTGATCCAACTGCAGCACTTTGCTGCACTTGCCAGTTAATGTACCTATATTTTCCTGGGTTCCTATGTACAGCCAGGTCTGACCCCTTAGCAAGTTAAATAAATACTATCCCTCACCCTCAAAGATGAGGCTTTTACTAGCACTTATAGCAGCCATATAGAGTATAGGTTACAGTGCTGCGTTATGCTTCAGGAGACACTGCACGTCCTTTATGGCAAGTACACCCAATGTAAGGCTACAATGAACTCAGGGAACTCACTGAGAAAAATTAACCCAGGAACTTCTAGATCACAGCCTTTGGTCATGCACAGCATTTGTAGCCCCAGTAGGGACTGGTGTGCTCTTGGGCAGTATAAACTGCCATAGAATCTGTCCAAACTTGGATCCCAACCTTGAGAACAGTCATCCTTGATAGGATTCTGTAACAACTTCTTTACAAGACACCTAAAATAATCTGATCACTTGCTTCGTGCTTACCATCCTTACCCCACAAATTGGGAGACTGAGGCTTTCAAAGAACTTAGGCCGCTTACAGTTAGGCCACTTTCCTAAGATCACAGAGCCAACAAGTGGTGAAACCTGGATACAGACCCAAGGCTTTCTTGCTCTAAATCTTCTAGTACACAGAGCCTACCGTGGTACTTTTACAAAGCAACAAAGACAAATAACAGTAAACCATTCTTTGAAAGTACACTCTTGCAGAAAGATCTATTTGCTGTCTGCTTTCCTAAGTTTTATACACCTCTCCAAGAGCATCCCTCTACAGACAAGATCCTGCAGGGAACACTGTGATAATGCAACAGGAAATCATCCTTTGGGCCACCCTGTCAGAGTTCTGAGTTTGTGAGTACATTAGCTGAGCCCCAGAACTGCCAACTACTCCCAATTCTAACAAGTCAGCTTACAAAAAACTAAAACAAATAGTTTTCTATGCTCAAATTGGGACCCAAAAACTCAGCCTGGAGAGCAGGGGAATAAGAAGTGAGGAGGGGCCTGACCTGTGGTGGCGCAGTGGATAAGGCATAGACCTGGGAATACTGAGGTCGCCAGTTCAAAACCCTGCACTGGTCTGGTCAAGGCACATATGGGAGTTGATGCTTCCAGTTCCTCACCCCTTTCTCTCTCTCTCTCACTCTGTGTCTCCTCTCTAAAATGAATAAATAAAAAGAAATTAAAAAAAAAAGACATTTGTCTTAAAAAAAAAAAAAGAAAGAAATGAGGAGGGAGGAAGCATCCACTTCCCAAGGACAGATGAGCCCAGAGGTGGGATCCTGGTCACATGCACAACTGCATTACTTATTTATACCCACTTCCGGCCTCTTCACCTCCATAGTCAGTACTTGGGTGGAAGAAAAGAAAAAGAAGACAGGCTAACCAGAAACTCTCCTTGTAATACCCTCTTCCTCTATCCTGGAGTCTGTGCCCCAGTATCCACCCCTCTCTCTGGCTCCCTCACCAATATACTTACCTAAGAAAAGCACCTGTCACCTTACTGATCTATGTGGACCAACATCAAATCTGGCCACAAGGCCCTGGCTGGGTAGCTCAGTTGGTTGGTGGTGCCTCAACATGCCTAGGTTGCAGAATCAATCCCTAGTCAGGGCACATACATAAATCAACCAGTGACAGCATGAATAAGCGGAACACCAATCAATGTTTCTCACACTCTCTAATTTCCTCTCTAAAAATCAATAAATAAAAGTTTAAAAATTAAATAAATAATCTGGCCACAACACAGGAAAGTCAAAATAGCCCTTTCCCAAAACAAGTGTAAAGTAGGAACCCAAGTACGGAGGGAACTCCATGCACCATGAACCCACCAATACACAACAAAGCAGTCTATCTATCTGAAACCTCATTTTTCCTATGCTGTAAGTAACAACCAAACACTTTCCGCGTCTGAATGCTTTTAAGGTTTCAAACAAGGCAGGAAGGGTTTTTAGAGTTGTTTATCTTCTGCATAATATGCACTGCCATGAAGAAATGCCACAGAATTCCAAAAACATGTTGCCACGAACTTCCAAGAAAAGCAAAGTTGAAAATGCTCCTGGCTGTGGCCATCCAAGACTCTCTCTAGCCTGACCAGGCAGTGGCACAGTGGATAGAGCATCAGACTGGGATGCGGAAGACCCAGGTTTGAGACCCCGAGCTCGCCAGCTTGAGCACGGGCCCATCTGGCTTGAGCAAAAGCTCGCCAGCTTGGACCCAGGGTCGCTGGTTCCAGCAAGGGGTTGCTTGGTCTGCTGAAGGCCCACCGGTCAAGGCACATGTGAGAAAGAAATCAATGAACTATGGTGTTGCAACGACAACGAAAAACTAATGATTGATGCTTCTTATCTCCCTCCGTTCCTGTCTGTCTGTCCCTATCTATCCCTCTCTCTGACTCTCTCTCTGTCCCTGTTAAAAAAAAAAAAAAAGAAGGACTCTCTCTGGTTACTCCAAAATTACAGCCACAGTCATCCTGAATAAAACAGTGCCAACAGACAACAATCAACTGGGAAAATGCCATAATTTCTACCTCCTTACATAGAGAGAAAACAGAAGCAAGAAGCCCAGTGAGGACAATGCAAAGAGTAGTTAAGTTTCACTTCTAAATCTCCAAGAAACTCCACCCCAAGCTCCCAACATCCAGGGATATTCCCAAAGAAGCCCTACAATATTCTTTCTTTCATTTGTTTACTTGTCTGTGACTGGGATGTAAGATCCTTGAAGGCCTAATGCACCTGTTCTGCTTACTACTAGACCCCTAGCACCAAGCACGGTACACCTGGCACAAGGTAGGCACACAACCATTACTGAATTATTTGCTGGCATAGAAAATCACATGAGCCAAAAGATTTAGCACTTTCTATTTTTCAATCCAATTTAAGTTGCACCTAAAAAAATAAAACCTGTGGTAAATAAAGCCCTTCCTTGAGAGCTCTAATGTCCCTTAGGGGCCAGTTTGGAAGACTGAATTCGTATTAAACAAAGGCAGCCGGGTTGAAGAGAGGATAAAGCCAAGCTTAACACCAGAAATTAAAAATAACACCATCCAGCCTGGCCTGTGGTGGTGGATAGAGCATTGACCTGGAACACTGAAGTCACCAGTTTGAAACCCTGGGCTTGCCTGGGCAAGGCACATAAAAACAACAATCAAGCAATGAACAATTAAAGTGAAGCAATTATGAATTGATACTTCTCGCTTTCCCCCTCACTCTGTAAAATCAATGAATAAAATATTTAAATACATATATACATACACATATATATATATATATATGTATATATATATATATATATATATATATATATATATAAAAAACACCATCCATTCATTTGAATGTAACGACTCGATATAGTAGTTATTTCTCAACTGCAAAAGAGGTCAACTTCTTTCTTATCATGTGTGCCTTGACTGGGGGGGCTACAGCAGACCAAGTAATCCCTTGCTCAAGCTAGCGACCTTGGGTCCAAGCTGCTGAGCTTCACTCAAACCAGATGAGCCTGCGCTCAAGCTGGCAACCTCGGGGTCTCGAACCTGGATCCTTTGCATCCCAGTCTGATGCTCTATCCACTGCGCCACTGCCTGGTCAGGCTCAACTTCTTTCTTATCACCAAGATCCCACAGGGATTTAATGCCCCCTGTGCTGTCTCCAACAGGAAGGAAACCCTGACTTCCCTAGCTATTTCAGTTATATAAATCAACAGTTTATTGTTCAGAGTTAGAAATTAGGCAGTGTTGGGACCCACATGCCTTTTAGAGCTGCCCACCAACGGATAATCATATTACATTACATCTAATAAATGTACATAGATCAATATTATTTCTAATTATCCAAGAATTTTTATTGCTGTAAGGATCTTTCGATTCAAAAAAGAAAAGTTCAAAAAACTTCCTGTTAGATAAGAGACTAGGCAGTGGCACCACTATCCACCAGGGTGAAGTCTGTGGCACACAAGGGACGACAACATAATTTCAAAAAGGACAGTGATTCCCTTTAAAGTTGTTTACCTGATTTCTTACATAGTAAAAATAATAAACTCTGCTCCTTTCTCATATAATGAAATAACTGGCCTTAAAAGAATTTAGAAAAATTTAAGATTGATGGGTATTTCTAGGCCACAATAGTAAAGTCACTGTGTGTGTGTGTGTGTGTGTGTGTGTGTGTGTGTGTGTGTGTGTGTGTGTGTCAGTCAGAAACACAAAGGGAGGTTTGGTGATATTTCAAGGAATGGAAAAAAACCTTTTCTTCAAACTTGGGAGCAGCCAACAGGGACTGAGCTCAGATTTTCACCCATTATTTCCCCTTGGGTTTTAGCTATCAGGGGTAAATGCCATCTGTCCCCACACTACTAAGTTAAAAAGGCTGGGCCCAACTCACAGCCATGATTATGATTTTCACTACTTGCTAAGAAAGAATCCTCTCAAAAAACTGTCCTGCCCACCTCAGCCTTCTCCACCACCAGAGGCAGAGTTAGCATCTCCACAGCTCTCTCTATCCTGGGAGCTCAAGGTGAATTCTGATCTCCTCATGGCACTAAGCCACACACTGGCCCTCTCAAGGTACTACTATTGTGTAACACCAAATGCCTTTGTACATCGCTTTCCCAGTCTTTTGTTCCCAAATCTGATCCATTACCCCAAAAGAACAGTTCTTATTTCAAGGATCTAATGTCTAAGAGACCACTCACCAGATAACTGCTGCACATCACTCACTCAAGCAGTCCCAAAATACGGATATTATCCTTTAGGTTTATGGTTCTCCTACTATTTTCTTCCCATAATTCTTAGAGTTCATTATAATCTTCTATCTTGCCTATGATCTAATTACAGTAATACATCTCCCTACTTGCCCTTAACTCACAAATTAACCCATTTTACAGAAGGAGAAGCCAAGGCCAAGGCAAACAGAAATGTCTGCCTCATAGCAAATCCACCTACATCTACTATCTGAACACATAAAAATTCAAGGAGACCCTGGGGGGGCAGTGAGCTTTACAACAGACATACCAAGTTTCTTTTTCCCTTTTTTTTTTCCACTTACTTTATTAGTTTTAGAGAGAGAAGAAAGGAGAGACAGAAGCATAGATCTGTTCCTGTATGTACCCTGACCAGGGATCGAACCCACAAGCTTTGTGCTTCTGGACAAAGCTCTAACCAACCAAACTATGTGACCAGGGACAAGTTATTTTCTCTTTGGGCATATTTAGCCTTGACAAAATGTCAAGTGCTTCCTGGCCTGGGAGTGCAGGGCAGAACCCTAATCTCCTGAGCACAACAACCAACCTTTATTGTACACCAACCATGAGATAGAGACTGTGCTAGCTGCCTCCTGTTCATTGTCTCAAATTCGTTCATTCATATCTCTAGAAAGCACTTCCCATATGTGTCTTCACACACATCCACAGAGATGTAACTCCTCAAATACATATTTAATAACATGCCAATTTTGTGGTATAACTTGTCCAAGACCACAAAACTAGGAAAGCCAGACCCAGAACCTGAATCAGGTCCTTCTGACTTCAAAGCTCTGTCTTCCCTAACATCCTACCTAGCTGTTCCTGTGGGTTTCATTTAAAATAATAAATATGCCTGGCCTGTGGTGGCACAGTGAATAGAGTGTGGATCTGGAATGGTGAGGTCGCTGATTAAAACCCTGTGCTTGTCCAGTCAAAGCACATACATCAAGCAAGCAATGAACAACTAAAGTGAAGCAACTATGAGTTGATACTTCTTGCTGCCCCCACCCCTCCTCTCTCTGTAAAATCAATAAATAATATCTTCAAAATAAAATAATAACCTGACCAGGCAGTGGCACAGTGGATAGAGCGTCAGACTGGGACAAGGAGGACCCAGGTTCGAAACCCCAAGGTTGCCAGATTGAGCGACCTCAAGAAAGTGGGAGTTTACACTACGCAGGAGGACTAAGACATGGGGCAGGAAGCAAGGCTCACCAGCTTGAGCCCAAGGTCACTAGCTCTAGCCCACTGGTCAAGGCACAGATGAGAAAGAAATCAATGAACAAATAAGGTGCCGCAATGAAGGATTGATGCTTCTCATCTCTCTCCCTTCCTGTTCCTATCTATCCCTCTCTCTGTCTCTGTTACAACAATAAAATGAAATAAAATAAAATAAAATAAAAATGCCCTAGCCAGATAACTCAGTTGGTCAGAGCATTGTCCCGAAGCAGAGAGGTTGCCAGTTTGATCCCAGCACATAAAGGAACAGAGCTTTGTTCCTGTCTCATTCTCTCTCTCTCTCTCTCTTTCTCCCTTCCTCTCCTTTCTCTCCATCTAAAATTAATAATTTTTTAAAAAAATTTTATTTTAAAAAATAAATAATAAATACGTGCCTTCTCTGCCCTGTCTCAGGGCACTCTAAACCCTGAACTTCCTCCTATCATCCTTCTCCTGCCCTTCAGGGCAGTACCTACAGCTGACCAGGAAGAGGTAGTAGAAGAGCTACCAGGTCTGCAGCAGCTTCTTGCCTGGACTTGACTACCCCAGGAGCAAAGGGCCCAGGAAATTCTCCAAGCACTTCTCCACAGAAGAAAATAGCTCGAGTTGAAACTTGTGTCCACATGGTCCACCGACAGATTTAGAATTCAAATTATAGCCTCGGCAGGAGTCTTCACAAAGGACTCAAATTTAAGCAAGACCCAGAAGGAAACAAACAGGAGAGAGACAGCCTTAAGTCAAACTGTAAAGTGAACTGCAGTTCTAGCAGAGTCAGAACGAAAAACTCACTGAAATGCTAAACCAAACAGGAGTTCAGCCTATATTTTAAAACTCCACTTCAGGAACATTCTCTCCACATTTTTGGCCTGAAACTTGTTCATGGACACAACGTGGTTACAAGGTTACTCAGGTTTCAAACTGAGTTCACTCCTGTCCTTTGGACCATCTCTCAATGCCAGCATTCATCTACTTGGGCTCCAGAGAGCTCTGCATTTGGCAAAGCAGATAAAATTAGCTATTGGAATGAACTCGGAATCTAGGGTGGGCCATTAAAAAAGTACACATGAGATTTGTAAAAGCCACGTAAAAACTTCCTCTGGCCAAGCTGAAGTCACCTAAAACTTAGAGAAATTAAGTCAAAACCCCTTTCCCTCATCTCTCTTCCACCCTTCCTGGATCTAAGGTGACCCATTTCCTGCTTCTTGCTTTGCCTTTCAAACCAGAGTGGCCCACAAACCGAGGAGCCTCTAGTGATCAAGGGTAAATCAGAGGACCTAGGGAGAGAAAATGTAGCAGAAAGACATGAAAGAGCATTTTTCTTTTCCTTCTCCCCACCCCCACCATTTTTTCGGTGGGGGGGGGGGGTTGTACACTACGCAGGACTAAGGCATGGGACAGGAAGTGGATCAGTCAGTTCCACAGCTTGACAGTATGATAATGGAGGAACAATTTTCCAGCCCTGTCCCTCCTGCCCCTGTACTGGCCTGCCAACACAGTTGTTGCCCCATGGCTCAAAAATGTAGTAACCAAGGTGGTCATCTGGCAACAGCTCCTGCTCTCACAAATCTAACCGGACTTAAAGGACAAGAGAAAATAGTGGGGGGGTGGGGGGTTGTTTGTTTTGCCTCTCTGTCTCCCAATTCCCCTTTCAGCCAAAATCTCTCAGGTCCCTGGAAGCTTAGGTAAAAGTTCAGAGAAGATCCCCAATCTCGCAAGAAAGACTGAAGGGAAAGCCCATATCTTTTTCCACTATGGAGGGAAGCTAGTGCCACAAACAGAAATAAGGGAATCCTCACGTCCCAAGGAAAAGTTTCTCCCCGAGTGAATCAAGAAAGGAAAGATAAATAAAAAATTAAAAGAAATACAAAATTTTTAAAAAGAGAATCAGGAGGAAAACCTAAGGAAAGGAGAAATGTCCTCAAGCAAGTGGGAAGGAAACCCCTTGGAATGTGAGGAGACCCCTCAGATAAATGAAGAAATCCACTATGTCTGCCATCAGACAAGGGTATATTTTAGGAAAGTGGAGGCACAGTTCCAGGATGTAAGGAGCCCTTAGGAGTGAGACATGTCATACTAGGGGGAGAACCTGTGCAGAAGCCAGGGACCCATCCAAACATTGCAGCATCCATATATTATCAGGGACGCCAAAAGAAACAAAAAATATTTTGGTAAAGTGAGAATTTTTTTCTCAAAATGCTAATGATCCAATGAGATGTATAAGATACTTGGAAGAAGGAGGTCACCCAAACAAATGAGCACAGAACCGCAGGAAGAGCATCTCAGAAAAGCAGGGGAAAGGGGACCTGTGAAAAATGACTGACGCCTTAGAAAAGCAAAGACGAGAAGGGGACACAACAGAAAAGTGCGATAACAAGTCAACGCAGCTGGGCTCTCCTGAGAGAATGTAGCGGGGGGATCCCTGGAAAAGCGGGAAGGTCTCCTCAGAAAAGTGGGCTTCCCAGAAAAGTGCGGGCAGAGTCCCCCAGAAGGAGTGTGCCCTGGGAGAAGCGGGGTCTCCCAAGGAAGCAGGGAGTCCCAGAGAGATGGGGAGTGTCCTCGGAGAGGCAAGTCCCTCAGAAAAGTGGAAGGCCCATCAGAGAAGGGGTTCCCCTCAGAAAAATAGGGGCCTGACGGAGAGGCGGGTCCCCACAGAAAAGTAGGGTCCCTCACAGAAGGAGGATCCCTCAGAGAGCCGGGGGGTCCCACTCAGACGTGGGGATTTCCCTCAAGAAGCTGGTCCCCTCAGACAAGGGGGTCCACGCACTGGAGGCGGTCTCCTCGGAGAAGCGGAAGCCCTAGAGAAGCCCGGGGCACCGGAAGCTGGGGACCCGCCACCAGCGGCGCCGGCCCCCCACTCACCGAAGTTGCTCGGCGCCTCCAAGGGCAACTGCTGGGTCCCAGCCGGCCTCCGGCGACAAGAGTTGGGTCCGGTCCGCTCAGGTCCCGTGGCAGCACCTTCCTCAGGTGGCGCCCGCAGTGGCGACGACGGACAGCGGACCGACCGACTGCGCGGGCGGCGCGAGGCGCACTCAGGCGGCAGGGTTGCGCGTGCGCGAGCCGGGGCGCTGACCCTGAGCGGGTGGAGCCGCCGCGCCGCGCTCGGAGCCGCGGCTCGGTCTGCCCTCTCGGTCTCACACTGAAATTGCCCGCTTCGCAGCTCGGCTTCCCCGGTTGCTAGGCAGATTTCGCCTCGCACACTTCCGGGTTGAGGCACGTCTCACCGAGTGGCGGCACCGCAGACCAATGAGGACCGAACGGGGTTTCTGAGATCCTCGCCCCACAGTGGGCGTGACCAGCCTCACGACGGACAGCGTCCGACGACCAATGAGCATGCGGGCCGGTTCGCCCTAGGGATCGCGCCGGCGGCCTGGGCGGGCCCGAGGGGCGGAATAGACCGCAGTGACTGACAGATAGCCTGCTAATGATAGAGTGGAGCGGGCCTCGGAGCCAGTCAAGACCTTAAGGGGGCGGGCCTAGGCTTAGGGGCGGAAACGCCGCGAAGGGCGGGGCCTGGGAGACGCGTCAATCCGTGGCCGTCTCGCTCGGACCCTGGAAGGCGGTTCGGCTGGGCGGCTGGGCAGCTGGGCAGCCAACTGGCTTGGCTGGGGGTTCCCCGCAGTGCTCAGCAGGGGCGTCCCACCCACAATGCACCGGAGGCACCCTGGGCCGGGCGGGCGTGGAGTCGGTACGCCTGGTGATGGGCGGGGTCGCGTAAGGCGCGCTCTGAGGAGACTGGTCGAGCTATGGCTCCACCTTGTTCTCGAGGGGATGCATTTCCCCAGTTCTCTTTCCTGACTGGAGTTGTAGGTCTGATCCTCTTCTGAAAAGAAATTTGGGGATTTTTGTCCTGGTCCCTGTTCTGAAGAGAATCTTAAGGATTCTTTGCCTGGCCCCAGTTCTTTTTATTTTTTTAAATTAATTTATTTATTTTTGCCTGGCCCCAATTCTGAGGAGAATCTTAAGGAATCTTGCCGATGCCCTTCTGAAGAGAATCTTGGAAGTTCTTGCCCTGCCCGCTTTTCTCAGGAAAATTGCCAGGATAAAACTAATTTTGTAGATTGGGAATCCCAGCTCTCTTTAGTAAGAAAACTTGAGGGGGCTCAGGCTTCTGCTCCCTTTACTAAGAAGAACTTGAAGAATTCAGGGCCCCAAATTCACTGCCTTTACTGATTAGTATTTGGGGAGCACACCCTACCTCTTCTGAGCATTACTGGGGGCGTCTTCCTCCCTTGTCTGAAAAGCAGTGGGGTTTTGGCGCCCCTGGCCTTGCTAGCTGAAGTTAACTTGGGAAATTCCTACCTTGTGTGTCCCCTAACTATTTGGAGAAATTTGGAGCCTCAAACACCCCTTCTCTCAACAGAGAGAACTTGCAGGAGATTGATCCTTACTCAATCCCTTTACAAAAGAAATGTCAGAAAGTTGTGCTTGAGCTTTTTCTAAGGAGTATCTGATTGTTGCAGGAAAGGTTCTTTTTTTCCTAAGAATTGTGACCATTTGACTCTTCCCTAGAAAACGGTGGGGAGTTACACTTCCTTTCTGTTTTTCTCTTTAATATTTGTATTTATTTATTTATTAGAATTTTTTTAAATTTATTTTTATTGTATTCATTTTAGAGGAGACACAGAGTGAGAGAGAGAGAGAGAAAGGGGGGAGGAGCTGGAAGCATCAACTCCCATATGTGCCTTGACCAGACCAGTGCAGGGTTTTGAACTGGCGACCTCAGTGTTCCCAGGTCCACACTTTATCCACTGCGCCACCACAGGTCAGGCGTAATATTTTTATTTATTTTTAGAGAGAGAGGAATGGAAAGAGGATAGTGAAACGCATCATTTAGTTTTAGAGAGAGAGGAATGGAAAGAGGAGAGTGAAACGCATCAACTTGTAATTGCTCCACTTTAGCTGTGCATTGATTGCTTCTCATACCTGCCTTGACCCGAGGGTTCCAGCTCAGCCAATGATCTATCACTCAAGTCAGTGACTTTGGGATCATGTCAGTGATCTCAGGCTCAAGCCGGTGACCTCAGAGTTTTCGAACTGGTGATCTCAGTGTCCTAGGCCAGTGCTCTATCCACTGTACCACCACCAGTCAGCCTATACTTCCTGTTTGGAAAGGCTACCCATTTAGTCCTTTTCCTCCCCCTTTTTTTCTTTTCTTTTTTAATTGATTTTGGAGTCTGACCTGTGGTGGCTGCAGTGGATCAAGCATCGACCTACAATGCTGAGGTCGCCGGTTCAAAACTCTGGGCTTGCCCGGTCAAGGCACATATGGGAGTTGATGCTTCCTGCTCCTCCCACTCTTTCTCTCTCTCTCTCTCTCTCTCTCTCTCTCTCTCTCTTTCCCTCTCTTCTAAAATGAATAAATAAATAAAAGACTCAAATACTTTTAAAAAATTGATTTTGGAGAGAGAAGAAGGGAAAAAAAGAGAAAAACATCAATTTGTTGTTTTATTTATTTATGCATTCATTGGTTGATTCTTGTGTATGCTCAGTCCAGGGATCAAACCCGCAACCATGGCATATCGGGATGACACTCTAAACAACCTAGCCAAGACTCTTTCCTCCCCCTTTTTAAAAAAATTTTACAGCCTGACCAGGCGGTGGCGCAGTGGATAGAGCGTTGAACTGGGATGCGGAGGACCCAGGTTCGAGACCCCAAGGTCGCCAGCTTGAGCCTGAGATCACTGATGTGATGATCCCAAGCTCATCTGGTTTGAGCTAAAGCTCACCAGCTTGGACCCAAGGTCGCTGGCTCGAGCAAGGGGTTGCTCAGTTTGCTGAAGGCCCACGGTCAAGGCACATATGAGAAAGCAATCGATGAACAACTAAGGTGTCACAATGAAAACTTGATGATTGATGCTTCTCATCTCTCTCCGTTCCTATCTGTCCCTATCTATCCCTCTCTGTGACTCTCTCTCTCTGTCCCTGTAAAAAAATAAATAAATAAAATAATTTTCCAGCCTGACCAGGTGGTGGCACAGTAGATAGAGCATCAGACTGGGATGTGGAGGACCCACGTTCGAGACCTCAAGGTTGACAGCTTGAGTGCGGGCTTATCTGGTTTGAGCAAGGCTCACCAGCTTGAGCCCAAGGTCGCAGGCTTGAGCAAGGGGTCACTCAGTCTGCTGTAGCCCCCCAGTCAAGGCACATATGAGAAAACAATCAATGAACAACTAAGGAGCCACAACGAAGAATTGATATTTCTCATCTCTCCCCCTTCCTATCTGTCCATATCTGTCCTCCTCTCTGACTCTGTCTCTGTCACACTAAATAAATAAATAAATAAATTTTCATTGATGTTGAGAAAGGGGAAGGGCAAGAGAGAAAAGAGAGAGAGAGTAGCATCACTTAGTTTTGTGTTCACTGATTGCTTCTCATAGATTCTGTGACTGGGGGGTTGAAGTTGCGACCTCAGCATGCAGGGGCAACACTTTATCCACTGAACCACCCGGCCAGGACCTCCACTTTTAAAAATATATGTTTTTATTGATTTTAGAGAGAGAGAGAAAAAAAAAGAAACATCAATTTGTTCCTGTATGTGCCCTGACAAGGAATCAAACCCACATCCTTTGCATATCAGAACAGTGCCTTAACCAACTGAGCTATCTGGCCAGGGATAGGCCTCCCTGTTTTATTTTCTTCTTTTCCAAGTGAGAGAAGAGGAGATAGACACTCCCGTATGCACCCTGACCAGGATCCACCCAGCAGCCCCTGTCTATGGGCTGATGCTCTGCCCATCTGGGGCCATGCTCAAAACCGAATTATTTTTAGTGCCTGAGGCAGAGGCTCCACGAGCTATCATCAGCACCTGGGGCTGATGTGCTTGAACAGATCTGAGCCATGGCTGCGGAAGGAAAAGGGGAGAGGAAGGGGTGGAGAAGCAGATGGTTGCTTCTCCTGTGTGTCCTGACCAGGAAACAAACCCATGGCATCCATGTGCCAGGCCAACACTCTACCACTGAGCCAACCAGCCAAAGCCGGGGCTACCCTTTTTTGAGGGGAATTTTTCCATGCAGCTGTCTACTCTCCCAAGGGTCAAATTTATGGCCCTTCCTTATTCTGTCCCCTGTCTTCCAGTTTCCTTCTCTACTGAGAAGTACCTTCAAAGAAGCATTTCTGCTTTCCACCCACTTCCAAATAAAACTAATCAGTCACTCAAACTCTACTGTAGCAGGTGCCATAGCCTAACAGGTGTCAGAAGCCTTCGCCTCTGTCTTCCCCTTGTTGGTCTGAACTCCTTGCCTGATTTACCCCCCAGAGAACCTAGCTTTGCCTTTAATAGGCAACCAAATGTTCATTGAATCCAATGGATAACTAAAGAAGGCAGCAATGAAAATGACCCATAACATTGTAAGGACTTAATATAACAAACTGTTATCTCTCTCTCTTTGTACACAAAAATATGCAAGATGTTGAGATACCTAAATTATAGGACATAACTTGTGACCCAAGATGAACACAACAAAGGAAAATAGGCTTCTTAGGCAAGGCAGAATGTTACATTCAAGAGATAGCAAGAAAATGTTGTAGGAATAGAGGAGGAAGTGATTAAATGAGATAATGGATGTGAAAGTGCTTTGTAAACCACGAAGCAGTGTATTAGTGTGGAAAGGATTATTGTTATTGTTACAAGTAGGCTGACATTCCTGTAAGAAAAGTAAAAACAAAAATCTGAGAGTCACAGGGATGGGAGGTTGGCATTGAGCCCTGTTGGGCCTGACTCCCTGAGTGAGCTGAGCCTGGACCCAAATGACAAGGCTGATAGACTCCTTGACTAAGGAAGAAAGCCACTGGAAACATGAAAGCAACGTGTTCCCAGAGCACCTTGTTTGCACATCTCATCTGGTGTAGCACCACATTCTGCAAGTATCTGAGACAGTCTGAGTGAACAATAAACACTTGCCCTTTGGTGACTGACAGAGCTGGAATCAAACCCATACCTCCCACTGTCTAGCTAGGCCAGTTACTTTCTTCAACCATATCAGAAGTGAGCACACTGGTCTCTAAAGGTTGCCATGAGGATTATGCACCATGCTTGTTGCACAAAAGACCTTAGCAGCATTTCCTTTCATTACAGCCACTAACCATGATGCTTTCTTTTCTTTTTTTTTAATTGGAATCGAGCAATAGGCAGAAGGCAGAGGCTGGTGTGTGTGTGTGTGTGTGTGTGTGTGTGTGTGACAGAGAGATAGGGACAGACAGACAGGAAGGGAGAGAGATGAAAAACATCAATTCTTTGTTGCTGCACCTTAGTTGTTCATTGATTGCTTTCTCATATGTGCCTTGCCCGGGGAGCTACAGCAGACCAAGTGACTCCTTGCTCAAGCTAGTGACCTTAAGCTCAAGCTGGTAAGCCTTGCTCGAACCAGAAGAGCCAGCACTCAAGCCGGTGTCCTCGGGGTCTCAAACCTGGGTCCTCTGTGTCCCAGTCTGACACTCTATCCATTGTACCACTGCCTGATCAGGCCCACGATGCTTTCTGATAGTGGGAACCCAACCTTATTCATTTAAGTAATCCCTCAGTGCTTTTATAGTTATTGAATTGAACTGGGATCAAAGAGCACATTATTGACAACCCCTTCACTTCATATATGAGAAACTGAAAGGCCCAGAGGGCAATGTGATTTGTTCATATTCAACTGCTACTTAATGGCTAGATACTAAACTTGCATTGCCTTAATCTCACTTTGGGCCTATGTGCAGGAAGGGAGAAGGGGAACCTTGTGCCCTTGAGACTTTGTGCAAAGGAGGGCTTTGTTGAGAACCTAAAATTCCCTGTGCCTTATCTCTCTCTTAGGCAGGCTGTGGGAAGGTTCTGAATATAGGTCTAATAGAGTTTCCAAACTCAAGAGCAAAGGGCAAGTGTGAGCCCTGACCCAGGTCAAGACCACCTAAATTAACTTTGTGAAAGGGAGATTGCAAATGAATTGAGGTTATTTCAGGGCTATCCTATGTAATTTCCAGACTAATTTCAGGAAATGTCAGGACCTATAATTATATCTTACCTTTTTATTTTAAGAATACACAGAATTTCTTTCATTATCTAGAAAAAGGCATTGCTTAGAGGCAGAACGTTGAATTAAGTTATGACCATGAAGTTTGGAATCCTAAGCATAAGCAAGAATCCCATTTGGCTGGAAAATTGTATCTTCAAAAAATCCAAGGCAGCCTGACCAGGTGGTGGCGCAGTGGATAGAACGTCGGACTGAGTTGTGGAAGACCCAGGTTTGAGACCCTGAGGTAGCCAGCTTGAGCACAGACTCATCTGTTGTTGTTGTTGTTTTCCAGTGACAGAGAGAGAGAGAGTCAGAGAGAAGGATAGACAGGGACAGACAGACAGGAATGGAGAGAGGTGAGAAGCATCAATCATTAGTTTTTCGTTGCTGTTGTGACACCATAGTTGTTCATTGATTGCTCTCTCACATGTGCCTTGACCGCGGGCCTTCAGCAGACCCAGCCACCCCTTGCTGGAGCCAGCGACCTTGGGTCCAAGCTGGTGAGCTTTTGCTCAAGCCAGATGGGCCCGCGCTCAAACTGGGGAACTCAGGGTCTCGAACCTGGGTCGTCTGCATCCAGTCCTACACTCTATCCACTGCGCCACCGCCTGGTCAGGTGAGACTCATCTGTTTTTTGTTTGTTTGTTTTTAATATTTTTGTTGGGCAGATAAAATATATTATGCTCACTTTGTTGAAGATGGCGCTGCCCACATGGAAGTTCATTGATATTAATGTGTGTTCTAGAACAGGCTGTGGGCAGGCTGGGTCGTTATAGCCTAAGGCTTAGTTTTACCAATAAGCTCTTCTCCATCCACACCCTTGACTGATTGGATAATGTAGGGTGGTGCACTCTCCTGAGGAATCCCATTATGCCTCAGATGGGTGGCTTTGTATCAGAGACTTTCTTGTATGTATAATTGGATTAAAGGTTTGGATTTTCTAGGCTATAAACTGGGGCAGTTTGGGAGCTTGATCTCTCTCTCTCTTGGCTCTTGGTTCCTGAGTTCCTGAGGTTGGTATTAGAGAGGAGAGCAGAGTAAGGCCACGTGAAGGCCAGGAGAAGCAGCCGAGATGGCAGAGTGCTGAGGAAGAAGCCAGTTTGTTAAGAGTTTGTGCAGGAGGAGATGGGAAACAGAGGTGAATAAGTCTGATGAGCTAGAAACATTTGATTCTAGGAAACTCAGATAAGTCAGTAGCTTTGTGAGCACTGAATGTGTGGGTTTTGGAGCTCAGTGTGTGTTTTTGCTTGCCCGCCGGGTGCAAGCTAGAATTAAAGCTGATGGCTCACCAGTTTTTGGCTCCATTGTTTCATTACCAACTGTTCGAATCTAATGCGAACCTGCATGGGCCAGGCGGCTGTGATAGCGGCCTCGACTTCTGGCTTTACAATTTTATTTTATTCATTTTAGAGAGGAGACACAGAGTGAGAGAGAGAGAGAGAAAGAGAGAAAGGGGGGAGGGGCTGGAAGCATCAACTCCCATATGTGCCTTGACCAGACCAGTGCAGGGTTTTGAAATGGCGACCTCAGTGTTCCCAGGTCAACGCTTTATCCACGGCACCACCACAGGTCAAGCTGAGACTCATCTGTTTTGAGCAAGGCTCACCAGCTTGAGCCCAAGGTCGCTGACTTGAGCAACGGGTCACTCGGTCTGCTGTAGCCCCCCAGTCAAGGCACATATGAGAAATCAATCAATGAACAACTAAGGAACCGCAACAAAGAATTGATGTTTCTCATGTCTCTCCCTGTCTGTCCCTCCCTATCTGTCTCTCTGACTCTCCCTCTCTCTGCCACAAAAAAAAAAAAAAAAAAAAAGAACCTAAGGCAGTGGTTCTTAACCTTTTTTGAGGTACCGAACCCACCAGTTTCATATGTGCATTCACTGAACCCTTCTTTAGTGATAAGTAAAATATGATTTTTTTTCCAAATTTAAGACATAGGTATATGTTTTTTTACTGGTGCACAAAATGAGCCGTGCATGAACATCACCTTGCTCAAAGAACAAAACCAACAAAGTGGGCCTGACCAGGCGGTGGCACAGTGGATAGAGCGTCGGACTGGGATGCGGAAGACCCGGGTTCGAGACCCCGAGGTCACCAGCTTGAGCCCGGGGCCCATCTGGCTTGAGCAGAAGCTCCCAGCTTGGAGCCAGGGTCGCTGGCTCAAACAAACAAAAAGTGCACGAACTCACAACAAATTATGGTATTACTTTATTCTGGCCTCCGCGGCAGAGGCTTCTCTGAACTCCTGAGACCGACTCATCGAACCCCTAGGTCAGAACCACTGACCTAAGGCATATGGGCATTTGTCAGAGGGATTAAAGTGTGCCACCAAAATGGATGACATGAACACAGCTTTTGACATTAAAATATGTGATTCATACCAAGGATGGGCTTTCCTTTCCACAATGGTAGTACAATGGTAGTAGTGATTGCATCTCTGTGCATCAAGATGTATCCCTTCATGGATCTGAGGAATCCTGTGGGCAAACTGGCTAAGTGACATTCACAACCAAATAGAGAAATGGGAGCTGATCCAGTAGAATACATAGTCAGCAAAGAAAGCAGGACCTCAATGGTAGAAAAATGAGGGTCTGATGGGTGCCAACCTGCAGCTCTCCTGTTAGTGTTGTAGTCTTGAATTAGGAAGAATGCCCACTGACAATGAAAAACCACACTGCTTAATACCAGTGGGAAGGGTACTAAGCACAAATGTCAAAACTCTCCAGTGTCACTCGATGACAGTGGCAGTTCAAGTGCACACAGCAAAGTGCCCCCACCATCATTGCCTCTAAAGATGCTTGGACTACATAATTTATTTGGGTTTGCCAAGCACTTTGAGGTTCACGTATTTGAATTGCTGATCTGAAAACTGCATCCTTTGGCAAGTAATGTCCTTTGTTCTATCAGGGAAAGGGTAATAAAGTCAATGTCTGTTCCTATGTTGAAGATACCAATTTCCCTGCCTTTGCCTACCACCCAGACTGGGCCAGGTTTGTCCTTCCTGGTGCTGCTGAGCCTCTGACACATCTGCTGACCAAGGCTCTTCTTCTCTTTATGAGAATTTTCTCCTGGATTGCTGCCGAAGCATAGACAAGAGAACCAGGAGAAAGAGACTTTTTCCCAGACATATAGAAACTATAGAATCCTGTTTGGTCAGCAGAGATTTTCCCCTCTTCCTCCTCTGTGGGCAACCATGGGGCCATCACTGGGTAGGTGCTATGGTGAGCATTGAAAGGGTGGTCTGGAATAAAAGAAAATACAAATGCCTCCATTTTTTTTTCTTTCCGATGTTAGAAGCCAGGAGGCAGTCAGACAGACTCCCGTATGCGCTGGATTGGGATCCACTCAGCATGCCCACTAGGGGGCTATGCTCTGCACATCCGGGGTGTTGCTCTGTTCTGGACAGAGCCATCCTAGCGCCTGAGGTGGAGGCCATGGAGCCGTCCTCAGTGCCTGGGCCAACTTTGCTCCAATGGAGCCTTGGCTTCAGGAGGGGGAGAGACAGATAGAGAGGAAGGAGAGAGGGAAGGGTGGAGAAGCAGATGGGTGCTTCTCGGGTGTGCCCTGGCTGGAAATCAAACCCAGGACTTCCACACGCTGGGCCGACACTCTATCACTGAGCCAACTGGCCAGGGCCCAAATGCCTCCATTTTATTCATTTATTTTTAAATTTTTACTTACTGATTTTAGAGAGAGAAAAAAAGGGAAAGAAAAACATCAATTTGTTGTTCCACTTATTTATGCATTCATTGGTTGATCCTTGTATGTGCTCTGACTGGGGATTTAACCTACAACCTTGTTGTATTGGAACAATGCTCTAACCAACTGAGCCACCTGGCCAAATCTCTAGTACCTCCATTTTATTTGTTCTTTTGGACAAGTAACAACCTTTTAAAAATTTACTTATTCATCACTATAGTTGGTATCTGAAGGGTATCCTCAGATTCAACCAACTGCCAATGGAAAATATTTTCTTTTAAAGTAACAGTGTTGCCTGACCTGTGGTAGCATAGAGGATAAAGCATCCCTGAAGTTACCAGTTCGAAACCCTGGGCTTGCCCGGTCTAGGCATGTAAGAGAAGCAACTACTATGAGTTGATGCTTCCCACTCCTTCCCTACCACTTTTCTCTCTCTCCTCTCTCTAAAAAAAGTCAATGAAAAAAAAATTAAGTTTCATTGTTGCTGATATGTACTATATCTATACTAAACATCTACACACTTTTTTTCTTGTCATTATTCTTTAAATAATACAGTATAACAAGTATTTACATAGCATTTACATTGTATTAGGTACTGTAAGTAATCTTGAGATGACTTAAAGCAGTGATTTTTTTTTAAAGAAAGGCATTTTATTATTTATTTTATTTTGATTTTATTTTATTTATTTTTCCAAGGACAGAGAGAGAGAGTCAGAGAGAGGGATAGATAGGGACAGACAGACAGGAAGGGAGAGAGGTGAGAAGCATCAATCATTAGTTTTTCATTGCTGTTGCGACACCTTACTTGTTCTTTGATTGCTTTCTCACATGTGCCTTGACCCCGGGCCTTCAGCAGACCGAGCCACCCCTTGCTGGAGCCAGCGACCTTGGGTCCAAGATGACGAGCTTTTGCTCAAGTCAGATGGGCCTGCACTCAAGCTGGCGAGCTCGCAGTCTTGAACCTGGGTCTTCCACATCCCAGTCTGACGCTCTATCCACTGCACCACCACCTGGTCAGGCTTAAAGCAGTGTTTTTCAACCGCAGGTCAGTGTACTGGTTTGCCAGAAATTTTGTGCCAGTCCATGAAAGAGTTAACCACCCTGATGTTATTTAAAGATTATAGACCCACCTAACTAGGCGCTGGCGCAGTGGATAGTGCGTTGAACTGGGATGTGGAGGCCCCAGGTTCAAAACCCCGAGGTCACCAGCTTGAGCATGGGCTCATCTGGTTTGAGCAAGGCTCACCAACTTGAGCCTAAGGTCACTAGCTTGAACAAGGGGTCACTCGATCTGCTGTAGTCCCCCAGGAAAGGCACATATGAGAAACCCTCTCTCTGTCTCTCTCTCTCTCTCTCTCTCTCTCTCTCTCTCTCACACACACACACACACACACACACACACACAAGATTATAGACCCAATCAATGATCTTAGTTGAATTCACTTATGCTCAGAGTGATCTCTACCTTAGCCGTCCCCAAAATAATTCTACTATTTTCATCAATCCCCAAGTGTATAAAGGTTGAGAACCATTGACTTATACTATATTGGAGGCCTTGGCCTTTGCTGACATAGTGGATAGAGTGTTGACCTGGAATACTGAGGTCACCAGTTTGAAGCACTGGGCTTGCCTGGTCAAGGCACATAAGACAAGAGTTCAATGAACAACAAAAGTGAAGCAACTATGAGTTGATACTTCTGGCTCCCCTGCGCTTCTGTCTCCTTTCTCTGTAAAAATCAATAAAATAAAATCTTTAAAGTATACTGGAGGATGTGTATGATTTTATGTATATAGATGGCAGAGTGCTGAGGAAGTGCCCTGACAAGTTGCTCAGTGGCATATGGACATCCTGGGTTCGATTCCTGGTCAGGGCACTCAAATACATTTAAAGAGAACAAACAAATACATTTAAAGAGAAAAAGAAATAGTTTGTTTGATTCAAGCATCAGCCCCAGATGGAGTTGCTGGGTGGATCCTGGTCAGGGTGCATGTGAGAGTTCGTCTCTCTATCTCCCCCCTCCTCTCACTTAAAAAATAAAGTATATGGAACAATAGAGATAGATTGTATGTAAATACCACACCATTTTATATAAGGGACTTGAGCGTCCTTGCATTTTGGTAACTGTGGGGGTCCTGGAATCAATTCCTTGTGATTCTGAGGGACGACTGTATGTTAATTTATTCCACAAACATGTAATGGCCTCTAACAAGGGCCAGGCACCTTGGGGTAGAGCAGTAGGCAAAGGAACCAGGGAAAAGGCATCTCTTTCTCACCCTTGGGTCCCCTGTCCCTGTCCCCTTGCTCACAGGCAGCTGTTGTCACCAGCTTACATGTTCCTCCAGAGAGGTTCTATTCTACACACAGAGATCCACTTTGATTTTCTGCACACCAAGAGGCATAGTGTGCATGCTCTGATCTTTTAAATGGAAAGCAAGTAGTCTGACCAGTGGTGGTGCAGTGTATAGAGTGTTGATGATGTATGCCAAGGTCGCTGACTTGAGCACAGGTCACCGACTTGAGCACGGGGTTGCCGACACAACCCCTAGGTTGCCAGCTTGAGCCTGTGGTCAGCTGCTACAGCCCAGGGTCTTTGGGAGGTTGCCAGCTTAAGCCCCAGGTCACAGGTTTGATCTCTAGTCAGGGCATGTATGAGAAGCAATCAATGTACAATTAAGTGGAGCAATGTGTTGATAGTTCTCTCTCTTTTCCCTCCTCTCTCTCTCTCTCTCTCTCTCCCTTTTTACCCACCTCCCAAAATTTATGGAAAGCAAGTATGCAAATGGGAAATCCTTTATAGCACAGACAGGGCACCACCCTCAAACTGACTCAGGACTGTCCTTTGGGATTTAGTTTCAACCTCTAGAATGTTCCTGAGAACCGAGCATCTTCAGTCGTCCATTGTGGACAATTCTACTTTGGGGCATTCCAAAAAGGAGAAAGGTCCTAGGATCCTTGGGTCAGGGGTATTTCTACATGTTAAGGATTATGAAAGGCCATCACCTTTTGCTCATATCTAGAGACTAACTGACCTTTTTACTAGTGCAGGAGTCACCAGGACCCCCTGGTCTGGAAACCTTTGCTCTTCTCCAAGTGACACTAATAGTCAGGAGGTTGCAGCTCAAGAGCAAATGGGGTCTGTGTCAGAAAATTTGGGGCAGGGGCCCAGGTTCCCCATTGGAGCTGTCCCCCATGGCTACTGACAGGCCTGTGGTCACATCCTGGATACCCTGGTGAACAAGTCAAAGGGGGAGGGACAGGGTGATGCGGAAGTGAACAAGGTGATTTTAACTACTAATGATGATGAAGAAGAGTAACCTCAGGGTGTGACTGTATGACTGGGGAGACCTACAGCCAGGACAAGGAGTTGAAAGCTTGTGAACAGGCAGACTTGAGGAGAGACCTGAATCCTAACAAGAACTCAGCCTGGGGAAGAGCATTTTGGGCAGAGATGACATTGGGTACCACAGTCCTGAGGTGGCAGTGACCACAGGGCCAACTGACACAGGGGCCTGGGAGGAGATGGGGTTTTATTCTGAGGGGAAGAAGTAGGTGTGCTGCGAAGTGCTGTGAGTTCCGTTTCCCCTGTACAATCCCTTGTGGCCTTTTGTTTGTTTAGCAAGAGACAGACAAGAGGGAGAGAAATAAGAAACATCAACTTGTAGTTGCATCATTTTAGTTATTCACTGATTGCTTCTCATACGTGCTTTGACGGGGGAGGGGTGGCCTCCAGCTAAATCAGTGACCCCTTGTTAAAATCAGGGACCTTGGGCTTCAAGCCAGCAACATTTGGGCTCAAGCCAGCAACCATGGGATCATGTTTGTGATACCACACTCAAGCCGGTGACCCTGTTCTCAAGCTGGATGAGCCCGTGCTCAAGCTGGCAACCTCAGGATTTTGAACCTGGGTCCTTATCATCCCAAGTCAAGATTCTATCCACTGCACCACCACTGGCCAGGTTACAATTCCTTCTTGGGACTCAGTAATCTTCCGGCTCTCTGATTTTATTCCTACATTCCTTTATTCAAAGATGCCCCTCGAAGGGCAAGACTTAGCAAATGAAGATACAGAGCATCCAGTTAGATTTGAAATACTGTATTTCCCCAGGTATAAGTCGCTCCCATGTATAAGATGCACCTTAATTTTGGGGCCCGAAAATTTTTTATTTTTTATTTTTATTTTATTTTATTCATTTTAGAGAGGAGACACAGAGTGAGAGAGAGAGAGAGAAAGAGAGAGAAAGGGGGGAGGAGCTGGAAGCTCAACTCCCATATGTGCCTTGACCAGACCAGTGCAGGGTTTTGAACTGGCGACCTTAGTGTTCCCAGGTCGACGCTTGATCCACTGCGCTACCACAGGTCAGGCTGGGGCCCGAAAATTTTTTAAAAATGTATTACATAAAGTTATTGAACTCAAGTTTTTTTATTTTATTTTTATTCATTTTAGAGAGAAGACACAGAGTGAGAGAGAGAGAGAAAGAGAGAGAGAGAGAGAGAGAAAGGGGGGAGGATCTGGAAGCATCAACTCCCATATGTGCCTTGACCAGACCAGTGCAGGGTTTTGAACCGGCGACCTCAGTGTTCCCAGGTCGACGCTTTATCCACTGCGCCACCACAGGTCAGGCTCAAGTTTTATTCATCATGAAATTTATACAATTCATCACTGTCAAAATCATTAGTTTATCCTCATCTGTGTCTAATGACAAATCACTGTCTTCATATATTGCCTCAACCTCAGTTCCATCTATGGCATTTAAAATGCCACACTCCTTAAATGACTTGACAACAATCTCAACCTTGATATTATTTCAGGATCTTTTCATCCATTTACAAACTTCCCCTATAGTTTGTTTCTTTACTTTGCCTGCTGGTGTCAAATTGTCCCCAGAAGACTTCATCCATTGGTTCCGTTCGTCTCTCATAGCTGCTTTGAAAGGTTTGTTAATGCTGACATCAGGTGGTTGGAGCTGGGATATCTAGTGCCCAGGTATGAGGGCAAGTTTTTTTTTTATATATTTATTTATTTATTTATTTATTTATTTATTTAAACACAGGGACAGAGAGAGAGAGTCAGACAGAGAGATAGATAGAAACAGACAGACAGGAAAGGAGAGAGGTGAGAAGCATCAATCATTAGTTTTTCATTGTCATTACGACATCATAGTTCTTCATTGATTGCTTTCCCACATGTGCCTTGACCGCGGACCTTCAGCAGACCGAGCAACCCCCTGCTGGAGCCAGCGACCTTGGGTCCAAGATGACGAGCTTTTTGCTCAAGCCAGATGGGCACGCGCTCAAGCTGGCGAGCTCGGGGTCTCGAACCTGGTCCTCCACATCCCAGTCCGACGCTCCATCCACTGCGCCACCGCCTGGTCAGGCTATGACGGCAAGTCTTGTTTTCTGCTCTGCAGCAATCTTCTTTGTGTTTTTTGTTGTGTGTGCCCTGAACTGATCAAGCACCAATAGGGCAGGTTTGCATAAGAGCTCACCTGGTCTCCTTCTCCAAACTTCCTCAAATTGGATCTTCATCCCATCTTGATTCATCCAACTCTTGTCCTGAACGTGGACAATCACTCCCTGAGGAATGTCTTCTTTTGACATTGTTTTGTGTTTGGAAATCAGCATAGGAGGCAGCTTGGTTCCGTTGGCACAACAAGCTAGAACAACTGTATAATGGCTCTTCTCGTGTCCACTTGTCTTCACAGTTACAGTTTTCACCCCTTCTTATCAACAGTTCTGTTACTTGGGACATCAAATTGAAGGGGACTTTGTCCATATTTGCAATCTGTCCCAACTCAAACTGATGTGCCTTCCGACATTGAATGACAAAGTGATGAAATTCATGGACCTTCTGCTCATAGCTTTCAGGCATCCTTTGGGCAAGTCTAGTGCATGTACACATGCTTAGTCCATTCCATTTCATGAACCTGCAACACCAATTCTGTCCTCCTTTGAAATCAATAACTTCTTTTTCATCGGCAATTCTTCTTGCTTCATGCTGAACCATCTTTATGAACACAGGAATTCCAATTGCCCATCTTCAATTTCCTCTCTAAATCAGGCCATTTTGCTGACTTGACTCTTATGACCTCCTTCTGCTGTGGCGTTTTCAGTAGGGTTTCTCCTTCCCGTAGCCAGCCTCAGATTGATTTCTCAGTTGGAGGAGGACCAAACTTACGTTCAGCAGCATGATTTCCATTCACTTTTGCAAACTGGATCACTTTTATTCTTTTTTTTTTTCTTTCTTTCTTTCTTTTTTTTTTTTAGAGAGGAGACAGAGTGAGAGAGAGAGAGAGAGAGAGAGAGAGAGAGAGAGAGAGAGAAAGAGAGAAAGGGGGGAGGAGCTGGAAGCATCAACTCCCATATGTGCCTTGACCAGACCAGTGCAGGGTTTTGAACTGGCGACCTCAGTGTTCCCAGGTCGACGCTTTATCCACTGCGCCACCACAGGTCAGGCAAACTGGATCCCTTTTAGCTTGAATTCAGTGCTGTACAAAAGTCTTTTCTGAGCCATTTCTTGGAAGAACCTGGTGAAACATAAGCTACCGTAATATACCAGTAACAAGTGCGAAACAATGAGTGCAAAGACAAGAAGCGCAGAAAAGCAGGAAATGCAAGTAAAAAGATCTACAACTACTGTATGAGACACACCCAGTTTTTAGACCCCAAATTTTTTGAAAAAGGGTGCATCTTATACATGGGGACATATGGTACTCCTTTAGTTTAAGTATATATCAGAATGTCAGAGCATCTTCCATTAGCTGGGCCCCTGCTAGGAGTCAGCTGGGTTTGACTCAAAGTTCCTCCACAGACTGGTGCCATTGAAGGAATTGGTCAAATGTAAAGGTTATAGTCTAGTGTGGCTTGGGAAAGAGAGATGAACCAGCTTCAAGAATCCACTTTGGCCCCACATTGTGACCCTGAACTAGTGATTCCTTTGCCTCCAATTCTTGTTAAATGCTCCCACCACATTGATCAAAATGCCTTTGGCTCCTGATCAGGTGGTGGTGTAGTAACTAGAGCATTGACCTGGGATGCTGAGAACCCAGATTTGAAACCCTGAGGTTGCTGGCTTGAATGTGGGGTCACTGACATGACTCATGTTTGCTGGCTTGAACCCAAAGGTTCTTGGCTTGAGCAAGGGGTCACTGGCTCAGGTGGAGCCCCCCAGTCAAGGCAAAGATGAGCAAGCAATCAATGAACAGCTAAAATGTCACAATAACAAAGTTGATGCTTCTCATCTCTCTCCCTTTCTGTCTGTCCATCCCTGTCTGTACCCCTTTCTCTCTTTTATGAAAAAAAAAATTTCTTTAAATGCCTTTGGCATCCCCCACATCACAGACATGTGTCATGTTATATGGACATAGAGCTACTACACTTAGGTTCTGGCCCTTTTCATGGGAGTTAAGAGAAGGATAAGAATATGTTTAGCACTCATTCCGCCCTTCCCTCTTCCTCACTGGTTGTGCACCATTGGAAGATTCTGGAGAGAGATGATGTGGCCATGGGCCATTGGTCCTGTCACAGGGGCTGAACTGACATGGACATGGGCTCTGTCTTTATGCAAAGACCACCCTGGCCCTTCATTCCACAGACAATGCATGTGGTATTACCCACAGCTAGGCCGAACTCAGGTGTGGCCAAACTTGGGCCATTCCAGGATACAGCCAGGGAGGGGTAAATGATCCCTGAAAAATAATCTTAAATCAAGGTTTGGGGCCTGAAGAGAACTAGATGGCTTGAGAAAAATAAATCTTGTGAAAGGGGCATTTGGGTGTGGCCCAGCTAGGACTTCCCTCTGTCAAGGACAGAGGAATTTTCCCAAGGCAGGACAAACTTCCTCTGGAGATGAAGTCCCTTTTCTGGGAGAGGGGGTAACTCAGAGTGGTGGCCTCTGGACAGGAGGTCAGGGGCAGTAATTGGGAATCTGGCTTTGAGCTATCTGCCAGGGATTGGTTTGTGGATGGAGCCAAGTTGAGCTACTGCCCTGTCCAATGTCTGAAGTGTCTTGGCCACTGAGCACCTGCTATTGAATTCCATGTTATAGGTGGGGTCAGCAACCCTGTCTTTGTCATTGTCAGCATCTGACCCGTGCCCCTATCACCATTCAGCTCTACACAGATGCTTACTTAGCCTTGAAGTAGTGGCCACAGTATTCTTCAGACCTCCATCTTGGTGGCCATGTAGCAGATGTTTGAAACCTTGTCCAGCTCCAGATGGCCTGGTCAAGGGTGGTTTCCTGTCCTGTCACAGCATCCCCCACATACCCATTGGTTGTCCCTCCTATAGTGCACTCCTCCCCTCTCACAGGTGGGAACATGCTCACTCCTATTTGCGGCCCATTGTCAGGCTCCTGGTAAGACGTCCACTTCCTGAGAGCAGGAACTTTGTCTGATGTAGTTCCTGCTCTGTCCCTAACCCCCCACAGGTACCAGATAAATATTTGGCAAATAATGAGGGAATGGTGTAGCCTTGACTTCTGAACCCTGGAAACTCACATCTCCCACCCCAAAAGTTACAGGTGGGGAACTGAGAGGCCCTAAGTTGCAAGTCATCGCATATCCCTGCAGATGAGGACTGCCTGGCCATACTGGGGTCTGGCAATGTCCTGCCCTCCCTCCCTGGTGGGGACACTGCCCAGTTGCCTGCGCCCCCTGGTGGCTGAGCATGGAGCAGACCAAGTTAGGGACAGCAAATGGAGAAACAAGCAGATGAAGACAGTGGGAGATACACTTCCGGTTCACGATGACACTTCTGAGCAGTTTTGTACTTAACCCTTTAGGGAGTGCTCAGAACTCTGTAGCGACAGAACTTCTTCAGGACCACACAGACAGTCACTTTGAACAGGGCACACCCAACTGCAGATGGAGCCTGAACTCCACATTGTACAGACAGGAAGTACAGGAATAAGGGTTAGAAATGACACTTAGAACAAAGCTAACACACACTGACGAAGTGGCCCATCTTCAGAGAGCTTTTCAGCATACAGGACAGGAATGGGGCAAATGGACACTGATCTTTTCCCCACAAACTAAGATTGTCATGTTTTTAAAAATGACATTTGTTGTCGTAATATGTCAAGAATAACATTTTTCATGAAGCATCACTGTTAACAATCCCTTTATAACTACTTTCTGGTCCTTGAAAAAAGTTTAAAAATATCAAAGTACTAAGAAAATCAAATTCACATAGAAATGAATCTTTCTTTCCCTTCCCAGCCAATTGTATTGTTTTGTGTTTTTTTTTTTTTTTTTTAATTTCTTTTATTTTATTCATTTTAGAGAGGAGACACAGAGTGAGAGAGAGAGAGAAAGGGGGGAGGAGCTGGAAGCATCAACTCCCATATGTGCCTTGACCAGACCAGTGCAGGGTTTTGAACTGGCAACCTCAGTGTTCCCAGTGTTCGACGCTTTATCCACTGCGCCACCACAGGCCAGGCTCCAGCCAATTGTATTGTAATCTCACCATGTGAGCATGAATTTGGGGGAAAATAAACATTTAAACTTGTCAGCAATAATACTCCCCCTTCCTCTGCTCCTGGGGACCAGCAGCAGCCTCCTCCTAGGTGGTGGCTGGGTGAACAGGGATGCATAGTGGGGCCTCCATGGCCCTCAGGGTCCAGCTCTCCTGTCCCAGGTGGTGTGGGCACCCTACCCTCTGACCCCAGTAGCACCTCTCTTCCTGTGTTTCTAGTCCACAGCTTTGATCTAACTGGGGCTGTATTGGGGGGAAGATGCTGATGAGGTTCAAATTGAGGAAGTGATGTCAAGTGCTAAATATAATGGACCAGAGTGGCAGAACTACCTGCCTTTCCCTGAATAGTTTTCTTTGTGGGTATATGGAAACCCAAAGCTCAGAAGCCAAAGGACGAAGCCAATACACACCAAAGATATTTTCAAGTCCCAGGCCCCGGCCCTGGCCAGCTAGCTCAGCTCATTAGAGCATCATCCCAATATACCAAGGTTGCAGGTTAGATCCCCAGTTAGGGCACATACAGGAGTCAACCAATGAATGTATGAATAAGTGGAACAGATTTCTCTCCCTTAAGTCAATTTAAAAATAATTCCCAGGCCCCCTAGGGCCTATCAGCTCAGTGCTGTGAGTGAGGCCCAGGCTCCCCTGCAAGACAGTAAATTATCTGATATTATCTGCAAGGCCTTCTTGGGGATGTGAAGTAGCTGCTAGGAGGATTTTTTTTTTTCTTCCAGGGACAGAGAGAGAGTCAGAGAGAGGGATAGATAGGGACAGACAGACAGGAACGGAGAAAGGTGAGAAGCA
The DNA here is from genome assembly GCA_037038555.1 of Rhynchonycteris naso. NCBI lineage: Eukaryota > Metazoa > Chordata > Mammalia > Chiroptera > Emballonuridae > Rhynchonycteris > Rhynchonycteris naso. The sequence goes on from CM073003.1 coordinate 20,197,391, forward strand.
TCAATCAGTTTTTCGTTGCCATTGGGACACCATAGTTGTTCATTGATTGCTTTCTCACATGTGCCTTGACCACGGGCCTTCAGCAGACTGAGCCACCCCTTGCTGGAGCCAGCGACCTTGGGTCCAAGCTGACGAGCTTTTGCTCAAGCCAGATGGGCCTGTGCTCAAGCTGGCGAGCTCAGGGTCTCGAACCCAGGTCTTCTGCATCCCAGTCCAACGCTCTATCCACTGCGCCACCGCCTGGTCAGGCTAGGAGGGTTTTGACCAGAACATCCCCTCAGGTGCTAGGTTCCTGAAGCTGTATGGACAACAGGCATGAGATGGCTGTGAAGGCTCTCTGATGGGAAAGTCAAGCACTTCTGTGTGTGGGTGTCCAGTGACAAGGTGACTTCTTGTGTCAAGGGACACAACAGCAGCTATCTCAGGACCAGCCTGCTGGTTTCACTGTGGGCTTGTGGCAGTGCTCTGGTTGAGTGAGCTCAGGACACATTTCCTACGCCGGGGTTGTGAGGCTTACAGTGGAGGAAATGACATTCAGCCAAAAGGCAGAGTCCAATCCCAGTGGAAAAGCTGCCTGAGCCCAGGTTGGCGGAGATGGGACAGGGGGAGCCAGATTTAATTGTGGGAGTGGCAGGGCCACTGTGCTGGGGTGAATCACCCACACATCCAGATGCCAGCAGTTCAGCCCCAGGGCCATGTCCTAAAGGAGTCCTGACATGCCCCTAGCAGTAAGCATTGAGGCCACCTGGGCATCATCTTGGGGTACAAAAATGAGAATGACTTAAGGGCTTGGGTGCAGCATGGGCAGCAGCCTAGCACCACCCCTACATGTTAAAACCGAGGCACAACCCAAGAAAACTAAAAACATGTTCAAAAGTGTGCAGCACACCAATAGAAGCCCTGCTCACATTCGCCACCAGAGGGAAGCAGCCACCATCAATGGATGAAGGATGAACAAATTGTCCCCTCACATAAAGGAATATTACTCAGCACTGCAAGTATATACTGGAAACCGGAAAAACATGCTAAGTGAGAGAAGCCAGGCACAAATGGCCATGTTGTATGATACTATCTATATGAACTGTCCAGAACAGGAAAATCCAGAGACAGAAAGCAGATTAGTGGCTGCCAGGGACTGGGGGAGAGGGAATAAGGATGACTACTAATGGGATCAGGGTCTCTTTTTCGGGTGATGGGAAAGTTCTAGAAATATAAAGAGGTACTGGTTGTACACTGTAACTGTATTTAATACTATTGAATTGTACATGTTAACGGTTAATTTTGCATTTTGTTTTTACCTCAAAGAGAAAAGAAAACCATAAAGAACCCCCCCCCCCAGACCTGTGGAGGCTCTCACATATCCAAGGTATGTGAGAAAATCTGTATTGCGGGCCAGAAAAGAACAGACAGTGCTTCAGGTCTTCCGGGGGATGTCTTTGGGGTTTCCTTCCCTCCAGATAGGGATGGGCCAGAGGAACATCATCAACAGACGGAAATACTCAGGTTTTTACCAGGTCCTGTCCGGGTATGGGCTCTGCATCCTCATGCCTGGTTGATTAGCAGAAGTCCCTGAAGCCCTACTGGCTGGGTGGGGTGGGCAAGAGCTTGTCTGGGGTGGCACAGGAAAGGCGCAGAAGGCAAGACAAAGACGCAGCAAGTGATAGCTACTGCAAGTGATTTTACTTTGAATACAAAGAAAAAGAAATGCACAAAGAAGCTCTATTCTATAGTTATGCCTTTTAAACAATGTTTTGAATTTATAAATTTTTTTTCCTGATTAAAAGCACCAGCTGAAGTTACAGGCTGCAAAAACCATATTACAAACCCATTAAAAGACATTATGCCAAACATACTTATTAAAAACTCTTTTAACAAAACAGAGACAATGCAATCACAAGCACATTCACCCTGCCAAGCAGCCCTGACCCAATTTCCTTGCCTGTGCTCCTAGTAAATGGGATAGGGAGTGCTTGCCCAGCACGGACCCTCACATGCCTGAGGGCACCAGCAGGAGGAGGCAGCTGTTTTTGAGGGAACCCAAGAGCACCTCCTGGACCAGCACCCCAGGCCCGCAGACCCACTTCTGCTCACAGGAAGAGGTGGGAAGAACATACGAGGGTCTGACCAGCTTTTAGCAATTGACCTGTCCACAGCAATGCTTCTGCCACTACATGCCCTGTGAGTTGAAGAGTTTGGAATTTATATGCTTTTTCTAATGTTAGCTATGACACTTGTGCAACATCTTCTTGGTAGCTTCCTTGCTACCAGCCCTAGATTCTTATGATTGGGTGAAAAATTGTGAGGCACTGCATATGGACTCACAGGAAGGTATGTATGACAGTTTGATGTAATTGGTAGATGCTGTGGTAAAGGGGAGGTTTAAAAACTGTAGTTTGGCTTCCATAAAGCTAGAATGGAATATTAAATAGAGTACTGAAATTTTAATTGTAAACTTAAAAACTTATCCTTAACCTTACACATACATAGATAAGAGTGGTCACTAAAAGCATTTTAACATCAAAACAGACATTAAGTTTTGAGGTTCTTACTTCAACTGCTTTACATACAAATGCCCTAGAAGCAAAGAAAGGCTTAAATAAATACACAGAGACGAACACAATGTGCAGCGTGAAGTAATGTGGGTCTGGAGAGATCAGTGTGGGATCCAGGCCAGGAGGTGCAGCTTATGGCGAGATAGGGGCTCCATCCCTTGGGTGTAGGCAAAGGCCTGGGGGGCACCCTTGATGGAGGAGGAAGACAGAATGGGGACAGTCTGTGGCTGGGCTTACACCTCCCCCACAGGCCTCACCAGCAAAAGGTATCAGCAGAGGGGGCAGACTTGGGTAGCACAGGACAGGGCCAGGGTCTCTTGGGTGACACAGAGATGGTGGGTCCTCTTAGGACAAGCCCCAGCCAGCCTGTCCCTCTGACTGGTGGCTCACTTGTGCACCTTTCACTACCCCCCAATAGGCAGTAGGGCCCTGCCTCAGGCCTGGTTGAGGGCAGTGGCCCAGCACAGTCATTTGCTGGCAGTCCTGCTTGTGGCTAAGGCACACCCAGGCTCAGGGCCCAAGTAGCTACCTGAGTTATCCCAGATCCCAATGTTCCTTCCATCAGACACTAAGGCTTTGAGAAGCAGCCTTCACAGTGCAAGGGTAATGAGACTCAAACCAATAAACCACCCTGACCAGCAAGACCACTTACCATACCTCTTGGTGGGGAGCCACTCCCAAGGCGCCAGAAGCTGGAGGGAGCGGTTGCTTTGACTGCCCATAATCCCACCATCACCACTGGGGCATCTCCTAGACCTAGACTATCCAAGAGGAGCACAGAACCGAGCACATTGAGCCAGGAAGAATCTCCTGGGAGGTCCAGCTCAGGAAAAAGTTTCAACGCTGTCCTGAGACCCAAAGCAAGTAGGTCTCCTCCTCCTCTTCCCTCCTGCGGGCAGGGTCGGCTGAGCTCCAGACATCTGCAAACAGTCTGCAGAGGAGGCTGCTGCAGATCTGTCCCAGCCCCTTCAATCGGCACCCTGAGTTGGGCAGAGGAGGATCCTCTCCCCTCTCCCTTGCTTCCCACCTCACAATACAGACACTGACAGGGGAAGGCGGATGGTGCAAACACAGGACTCTCAGCTCTGAGAACCACCAAACATTCACGCACACACATGCACACCTGTGTCTATAACACATGCACACACATACATGTGTCTAGAGCACACACACACACATGTCTATAGCATGTGCACCCCTATGGCCAGACAGTGATCCAGTCAAGGTGCAGATGTCTGGAAGGTAAGTCCCTGGGTTCTCCAGGGCCCGAGCTATCAGAAGGATGGACGCTGGAGAGAAAGGCTGGCTGGGAAAAGCACTGTAGCAGGCCGTGCACTTTTGTTCCTGCTGTGCGTCATCACTTCTTCCTTCCAATTTTGAGCCAGAAACTGGTGTCTTGCCTGAACTCTGAAAGCTACCATAAGAACAGAGAAAAGGCTCCAGCCTGGCATGGAAGCCCAGGCGATAGAAGCCATGTGGCAATACCCCAACAGTGCTGCCTACCCCAGCATGCCCTGTCCCAGGAAGGTGTGACCCAGACATGTAGCAGGACTGGCAGTTCAAGTCCACTTTAAAGGACGGCTCTAAAGTCAGTTCCAACATCCCACCTGCAAGGCTCAGCACTGGGGACCTGGTTCGCAGCGGTAATGCTGACCCGCCCTTCCTAGGAGGGTGGAAACCGGCCCTGCACACTCCCTCGGGAGTTGGAAGCTCTGGAGACAGCCGGGAAAGAAGCCTGGGGACGCCATGCCAGCACGCCTCGGAGGAAAGCACAGTGCTGTCAGGTGGAAGTCAGAGACACACTAGGCCCTATGGAGGCCCTGAGAAGCTGGGTGGCCCTCCAGGGGCCTCACAGGAGGCTGGCCAGGCTGGTGTTGGGTCCATTCTGAGCTTGGAACTGCACAGGCGGCGGGCCGTCTGTCCACTGCGGGAAGAGAGAACACATAGGTAAGGTCCTTCCTAGGGAGAAAGTGGGAGCACTGGGCCAAGTGTCTGCACCTGCAATGCTGCCCTCCTTAGGTTGGGCACCCAGCCAGGGCCCTCTGGGCCCCACGCCAGAGACAGATGGGTACTGGGAAGGACCCTGCTTCATCTGCCCAGGTGACTGGTGCCATTTCCCACGTCTGAGGGCTCCTGAGACTGCTGGAGAGATTCGGGGAAATGACTGCTACTAGAGGACTGCAGACCAGGTGAACCAGCCCTGAGGAGCCACCAGCATCCCATTCCATCTCCCCCCACCTCGCGCCTGTACCGTGATAAGGTTATGCTCAGGGAGGCTGCAGGCCTCAATGTGGTCCTGGAGCAGCTGTTGTGAGAAGTTCTGGTGCATCTGGGCAGCTTCGTGGGCATCTATGGCATTTCCGCAGGCCTTGTTCAAGTCTGAGGGTAAGACACACATGGGGTGAGCCTGTCTTGCCCTGCCATTGTCCCCATGACTTCCCACTGGGTGTAGGTAAAGCCCTAAGGTCAAACCCAGGCTCCACCAGTGAGTTCCTATCCACCTGGAAAGTCACCTGCCTTGAGCCCCGTCTAGGGGTCAGCCAAGCAGCTCTCACGGTACTCACCTGAGTTCCTGGGTGCGCAGTGGGCCCAAAGGAGCTTACTATAGCAGGGCAACAATACCCAGTTTGAAAGCGGAGCGGAAGGACTGAACAAGCCCACAAAGCCCACTATAGACGGGCGTAGCCGCCCCCCCTCCATCTCTGCCTCAGGGCCCAGGGCAAGTTTCTGTAAATAAGGGAGCAGCAATAACAGCACTGCCACCTAATGAGCATGTGCACACACACACCCCTGTATCTAGAGCACATGAACACACATACACGTGTCTACAGCACACACACACACCTGTCCTGTGCTTAGAGCAAAGCACCCTGGCCAGTCCTGTCTGATGGAATAAAGCTGAACATCAGGGCTCAAAGCCCAAGTCTTCACCCAGTTGCCAAAAGTCAGCCTCACAGATCCCGGAGACTAAAGCAGACCCTGTGTTGAGCTAACGCCCTCACCAGGCCCAGTGCCCACTGCTTCCAAATGGCCTTCCAAGAGACTGAGAATGTGCTAGAATTGGGGTTTTAGCCTGTAGAAGCCAGTCTGAGAAAAGGTCAAAGAGGGCTTACTTTGTATTTCTGATCTCTAGGAGGGGCAAGCTGCCATACTCACCTCTCAGCAGGGCTGATGACCACAGCTGCACCGACATGTCTGGGATCTTGCTGGCCAACTGCATGGCAGGCACCACCATGTTGTTACTCTCCTGTTGATCAAGGGCAGCCAGGGAGTTGGGGATGCACCAGGGACAGCTCAGGCCCAACCTGCAATACCTAGTCCAGGCTATCCCCTCCTCCTGCTGCCAGGAAAATTCCTACTCCTACTTCAGAGCCCATCTTACATGCCCTTCTGAGAAAGTACTCCTAGACTACCTTGGGGGAAAATAATCTACCTCTACTCCTTGGCTCTGTGTGGGCACGTCTGCCACAGCAACTCTGCCTTGTCATTCTAACCAGAGAAGTAGGCATTGATATCAGTCAGCTTTGGACCCAAATCAGGAATCAGTTAGAAAGGGACATTCTCCCAGAGCCAGGGAGGAGGCAACAGTCTGCCCAAGTGGGAGTGATGAGAGCTGGATGGACAAAGGAGGGAAGAGCCTGTTCCCATGGGAGGCCACCTCAGCCATGTGGCACTGTGGGATGCCAGGACACTGTGTTAACCCTCCAACCCTGACTCTGTGTGACTGTACAGCACTGCCTTCCCACCCCAATTCCCAGGCTGAGTTGAGGAGAAGCCACCAGGAGCCATAAACACCCATACCCAACACTATGGTGACAGGCAGCACTGCTCTGCCCTCATTCAGCCCATGGCCTACGAGTCCCACTGGCTGGAACGCTGGGTTTAGGGTGACACTGGGAGAATTCCCTACATAGAAGCCTAGGAAACACGTGTGATATAGTTGAGACTTACAAATCCTCAAAACAAACTTCCAAGGCTTGGTTTCAGCAGCCAGGGCTGTGCAGGCATGCCTTCTTAGAGACACAAAAGACCAATAACTTCACAGTCTTGGGACTGGCACCTCAAAGGTGAACTCCAGGTGGATGTCAAAATTTTTTAAGACTGAACAAAGCTCTTCCAAGATGTTAGGGCTTGGCCTTTGTCTGGAAGCCACCTGTGGGAGCATCTCCTGGGCAGGCTTTCCTGTGCCAGTTTAGGACTGCCCCACAGAATCTGGAGTTAAAGATTTGTGTGTCCTCAGTGAGGCTGCCTGCAAACTCACAATGCCCATGGATGCTCTTTAGCCTAGCAGGCCCAGAGTGGGGTTGGCTATGTCCAATAGTATCTCCCCCAGACCTGGAACTGCTTTGAGGTCAGGCCTGGGTCTGAGGGCTCTTGGAAGCCAATGTCACCCTACACAGGCTCAGGCATATAGGGAGCAGTGCAGGTTCCCAAGCTCTGTAAGATGATCCAGAGCTGTAATTAAAGAGCTGCCTTGCCCACCCTGCCCTGCTTAAGGTGGCTTCTGGAGACTTCTAGATAAATGAGAGCCATAAATGAGGTCTGGTTCTCAGTCTGGGTCTGCAGTTTAGGGGTATGTGACCTTAATCTCCCCATTTGGAAATGGGGTAATCACAGCCCCACAATGAGACACAACCACACAGCTCGTACTCTGGAGTCTCATGCTATCCCTAGATACATACCAAGGCCACAGTCCTGACTGTGCCCTGGGGCTGAAGGGCAAGATGACAGAATGTTAAAGAAGGAGCAGAACTTCACTCAAAAGGGAGAACCTGGAGCTCAACCTTTTTCTTTGAGGTTGGTGACATCCCTAGCCATGGCCACCAGGCCCTGAACAGCAGGGTCCATTTGCCTTGGCAAATGCTTGTCACACAGTTGTGGGGAGGTAAGCCTGCCGCACTTTTAAAAAGCTCATTCGCACAGAGCTCTGGGGTTTGGTCAGATGAAACTTCACAGTCAAGACACCTGACCTGCGTCATCTGTCCTGTGAAAACAGCTCAAGTAAGGTTGGTTACACTACAGAATAGAGGCTGCTGCAAAATTCTCGCTGCCATTAAAGAAAGCTCTAATATAATGGTGTAGAAAAAGACAAAATGTAAATCTATACAACATCCTAAAAAACAAAACACATGTGTGAGCAGGGGCAGGCAGTGAAAAGAGTCAGAAGACAGAAGACATGAAATGATTTTCAACTTTGCTTCTCAGAACTTCTATGATGAACATGCCATATTTTAAATTTTATTTTTTTTTATTTTATTCATTTTAGAGAGGAGACACAAAGTGAGAGAGAGAGAGAGAAAGGGGGGAGGAGCTGGAAGCATCAACTCCCATATGTGCCTTGACCAGACCAGTGCAGGGTTTTGAACTGGCGACCTCAGTGTTTCCAGGTCGACGCTTTATCCACTGCGTCACCACAGGTCAGGCGAACATGCCATATTTTATAACATGAAAAAACATTTTCTTTAAAAACATTAATGGTTCTGTTACGCATTGCAGTGCTTGATAAAAATACAGACCCCAGGGTTCCATTCCGATTTGTGTTCTATTTGTGTGGGTGTTTTATTCAGCTGGAAACTTGATTACAAAGCCACGAACAGTAAAAACATTAATGGTGCCTGACCAGGCGGTGGCGCAGTGGATGGAGCGTCGGACTGGGATGCGGAGGACCCGGGTTCAAGGCCCCGAGCTCGCCAGCTTGAGCGCAGGCCCATCTGGCTTGAGCAAAAAGCTCACCAGCTTGGACCCAAGGTCACTGGCTCCAGCAAGGGGTGGCTCGGTCTGCTGAAGGCCCGCGGTCAAGGCACATGTGAGAAAGCAATCAATGAACAACTACGGTGTTGCAACGGCAACGAAAAACTAATGATTGATGCTTCTCACCTCTCTCTGTTTCTGTCTGTCTGTCCCTATCTATCCCTCTCTCTGACTCTCTGTCCCTGTGACAAAAAAATAAAAAAATAAATAAAAAAAATAAAAATATTAATGGTGTCTGTTCTGTGGTGGTGCAGCAGATAAAGAATCAATCTGGAATGCTGAGGTTGCCAGTTCGAAATCCTGGGCTTGCTCAGTCAAGGTACATACAACAAGCAATCAATGAACGACTAAGTGAAGCAACTATGAATTGATACTTCTTGCTCCCCCCCCCTCCTCCATAAAATCAATAAAATCTTTGAAAAACAAAAACAAAAAGCATTAAAGTCCTGTGATGTCAATGGGTGACAATGCACCACGGATGGGAGACTCAGAGCTGGCCACTCCCACTGGGACCAACCACAGAGTCCTTTCTAGGTGAAGGTGGAAACAGTATGATACGAGGATACCATGTGTGCTGGGCAGAAACAAAACTCAAGGGACTCCGGTTGATAAAATACCTCTCTATCCTAGGTAATAACATACAGAAAGGGAACCTGCTTCAGCCCTGCTAGCTCCAGGCAGCCCCACCAAACACTAAGTCTGTCTGCCCCACAGATCCACCCTCCAGGGATCAAAAGTTCCCTGGTCCTGGCCCCCAGGCTGTATGAGCCAGGGCATCCCTGCTTTCCACCAAGCCTTATGAAGCCAAAGGGGGTGGAGGGGGGGGCGTCACCGAGACAAGATCATTCAGGGGCACAGGATGCAAAGAGTTGCTTGGTTCCACCTACCCCAAACACCATGCTGGCCCCCTGCCCTTTGGCCCAGCCCTGGGTACTCACCCTGTGGTTCCCCAACACGTAGAAAATGTGGCCCAGAAGCACCAGAGAGCAGGCTGTGAGCCGGTTCAAGTCCTCTGCATTGGACATTTTCAGAGTTTCCCGCAGAAATCGCCTACAAGGGAACAGAGTCCTGTTGGAACGCCTTCGTGGAAGAAGAGATAGCAATGGCCTCTCAGCCCTGAGCAGAGCCTGCCTGGTGGGGGTACAGAGGGCCTGAGCATATGCTGTCAGGAGAGAAACCCCCCTGAAGGGCCAGCCCAGGCTGCCCGCCCTCTTTAGCACTCACTTGGCCTCGTTGTAGCGTCCCTGGAAGAAGGAGAAGAGCCCACGCACATAGAAAGCCGCTGCTCGAAGGCAGTGAGAGCTATGAGGAAGAGTGAAGTGTCACAATTTGGTGGGGTTTTCATAAATGTAGCAGGCTTACAAAAGGGGAGTGGGTGGTGGTGGTGATAGGTGTTGGGGTAACAGGGCAGCCAGGGGCCCCACAGGTGACGGCACCACCAAAGAGAGCAGAGAATACATAAGACAGGTGGTAAAGTGGGACCTCACTGTGGGACCCACCTGACAGGGAAGCTGTGGTCTGGGTTGATCCTCTCCAACAAGCTGTATAGCTGCAAAGGAAACATCAGTTGGGATCATTCCGTATTTCTAAACATGAGTTCGGCCCTAAATAAGCTAGTAAATTAACCAGGTCTCTGCAACTTCCTGCTTGTCAGCATCAAGCCCTCAACCAAAACCCCATGGCTAGGCAACCTGCTGGGAGAAGGGCAGGATCTTCTAGAGCAGGTGAGGGAACTAAAGGACACTGCATGGGTTGCTCACTTCTCACACTCCCATGGGAATCACAGCCTCCAGTGGGAGTCTGGTGCAGGATCCTGTACTCTCAGCCTACCCTGCCCTGTGCCAGGTGAGGGGTTTGAGATGCAAGGGCAACTAACCAGTCCTGGTCTCTCTATGGTCCAAGTGGTCTGGCCTAGAGGAGCAAGATGAGCCTACATGGGCCTGGTGGCTGGAGGCACAGTAGGGTTTATCTGGAGGTGCAAGGACCTAGGAGACTCTGACAAGGAGCACCATGACTGACATTTTAGGTCTTCTCCAGCTGCCTTTTAGAGATTGGGTAGAAGACGAGGCGGCTCCTGGTGCCCCTAAGTCCACTCCAGGAGGTAGACCACAGGTGAGAGTGAGGGGCAAAGACATAGGGAAGCCGAGTTCCCCCAAGAATCACCAAGCATGACCCATGGAGCTCACACGTGGCCCTCAGATGACTCTGCCCTGCTGCTTCCTGACTGCCAAGAGGACAAAGCCTTTCTGCTCACTGTAGCACGAAGCAACCGAATCTGGGAGGTAAGCTAAACCTTTTGTAGACAAGAGATGATGGAAGCCTGAGGTAAAATGAAGGTTGTGGGGGGGAAAAGAAGTGGCTGAATCTGATACACTCCAAAATAAGAATGCCAGGACTGAGGCGGGTTGCAGGGGAATCTAGTGTGAGGGCACTTGTCCTTTGAGGACAAGTCCTGTGCTCCACAACCCCATAATCTGTGTCTGGAGAGTCAGGCAGATGACTGCCTGAGTGAACCATGAGGCCTCACTCTCATTCTATGACAGACAGCTCAGGATAGAAGAAACTGAATTTGCTCTGGGAGATTTGACAAAGCTTGGCTTGTTTTCAACAAGGAGAAGTGTTCATTTGGCCAGGGAACGTTTGTCTCAGACGTGCTCCTCCAGCCACACTGTACTCTGAGGATAGACACGCTGAGACTGCTGAGACAGCTGCTGCCCAGGACAACCGCCACCCCGGTCCCTGAATAAAAGTTGAAAGAAAGGATACCAAACATGAAGCATGTCACCTACTACCTCTTGGTGTCTATTTCCTTCCCGTATATACACACTCGCCAGGTTGGTCACAATGAAGGCCCACAGCTCCTGGTGATTGGTGAGCTGAAATGGGGACACAGTGTGTTAGGAGCCGCTCACGGCACGGGAGCCACCCAAATGCTCCCTGGTGACTACTATGGAACTTCCTACTCTCTTTATTTCAGAACACTCCCCACCCCCAAGCCCCTGCCACAAGCCTGTCTCCTAAACCCAAAAACAATAATTAGTTCTTCTCAGTATAAAACCATCACCTAATCTAAGAAATTTAGGAAACAGAAAAAAGGAAACCAGCTGCTCTGACCCTGTCTTCAGAATACAATGCATTTTGGTCTATTTTCTGTTTTTCTCAGGACCAAGACCTGGGCAGCCACTTCCTCCACACCACAATGACCCTGGGACCCTGGGAGTGCTGGTATGGCAGAGCTACATGCTGTTCCTGGAGGGCCAGGAAGGAGGCCAGAGATGCTACTGATGGCCAGTAGTAGACATACTCTTGTCCCCAGTTCTTGGAAACTGAGAATAGCCAAGAAAAAGACTGATCAGAGTGGACCAAATATCACCCAGACCCTGGTTCCCAGCAGGGTTGAGCAAGCACAGCTGTGCAAAAAGCTGAGGGTACCAGGAAAATGAAGACCCCACCCACAAGTCCAGAAGGACTTCTGATACAGCAAAAATGCTCTGGTTAGTTTGTTGTGGGACCACAGAGGGACCAGACCCTGTTTGGAGTCAGGGTTGGGTACGAGTTCTAGCTGCACTCTTCCCTGCCATTCCCTCTTGGCTAATAGGGGATTTCCTGGGTCACACAATCAGAACAGCAGCACCTACTTGTGGGAAGTGAGATGAGGAGGAAGGGGCCACGAGACCCTTACAGGCTGTGGTAACCGCAGGCAGTGTGGGGTGGGTGGGGGTGGGTCCTGGTAGCCTGAGCTGACTGGGGCACAGGGTAGACATGGAAGGCCATGGAAATCAACACTGTGTTTGCTCTTCATGCTCTGGTGTGCTGCCTGTACCCATAGCCATGCAGAACATCCTGGAGGAGCAGTAATGCCACCTGAGCCCAACCCTGGGAGTGAAGAGGTCTAGAGACTGGCACAGGGGCAGAGTGGAGCTCCTCATTTGACAGTCAGGGCACACAAGACACCCCCAGTGACCTCACCTGAGTCACAGAGCCGCCCCCACACCCCAACATTTCTGCTTGGGGTCTCCCCAGGACCACCAGGAGGAAGGTGTTGCTGGGTTCCTTTTTCTGGGAACACGTCAGGGCCAAGGTGAGGATGTGCTTGTCTGGTCCTGGAGCGAGGTGGGCAGAGCTGAGATCTGCTACTGGGCTGTTGACTCCTGGGCCTGTTGACTCCACGATGATGTGGCGCCAGTCACATCTGAAGCCAGGACATGCCCTAGCAGAGCTTCCTCACACCCTGGCAGCACCAGGTGGCCTTTGCCCCAGAGCATCCAGTTGACAGGGCTGGTGCAGGGTCAGGGCACACCCAGCTTCGTGTCCCAGCTCTGTCATGCATGGGGCAGCTTTGGGGAGCTCCTGAACCCCACAGAGTGACTGTGTCTTCAGCTATGAAATGAGCCACCACCAGCCTGGTGGGCTATTGGGAGGGCTGGGAATCAGGAATAAAAAGTGGCTGAATAGGCTGTGGCAACAATGGGTGCCAGATTCTCCCTTGTGGCTGCCCTTCGGTTAAGCAGGGGAAGACCCGTCCCAGGCTGCTCTGGAGCCCCCTCACCCACAGCTATCTCTTGTCAGGCTGTGCTGCCAGCACTGGCTTTGTCCCCATCTGAGAAGCACAGGACCTACTAGAGAAAGCCCTGGATAAACAGTGCATCACTCACAGCTGGCACCAGGCTGAATGCTGTTGAGTCAACCCCTGACAAGTTTTATATGGCTGTCATCCTCATTACAGCCCATGCCTGACTCCTTACTAAGAAACACTGCCTGGCCCTGGCTGGTTGGCCCAGTTGTAGAGTGTTGGCCCGGCGTATAGATGTCCCAGGTTCGATTTGTCGGTCAGGGCACACAGTAGAAGTGACCATCTGCTTCTCCACCCCTCCCCCTCCCTCTCCCTCTCCCTCTCTCACAGCCATGGCTCGACTGCTTCCGCGCAAATGCCCTGGGGTGCTGAGGATGACTCCATGGAACCTCCATCTCAGGTGTTAAAAATAGCTCAATTGCAAGTATGGCCCCAGATGGGCAGAGCATTGGTTGCAGATGGGGGTTGCCAGGTGGATCCTGGTTGGGACGCATGCAGGAGTCTGTCTATCTCCCCTCCTCTCACTTGGAAAGAAAAAGAAAAAGAAACGAAACACTACCCACCCCATGCAATGAGGAGGCCCGGCACCTTACCCGCAGGGCTGTGGTGAACTGAGCTTCTGCGTTGTCCATGCAGTTAACAGAGACACAGTACAGGCCCTGGAAGGAGGAGGCACTGAGTACTCAAGACCCTGCCACTTGCCTAGGGTTGCATGGCTATACCTGGATGAGCCTGACCAGTGACTCTGAGCCAGTTACACCTGAGCTTTTGCCCTGGTGAGAAGGCAGAAAGATGGCATGCTGAGTTATTCCCTTCTCTTGGGACTTAAGTCAACTTGGACTCAAGGTGCATGTCAGAATGAAGTCCACTGAGAATGTTCCCGATTCTGCCTGGGGTGACGGTCATGGGGTTACTTACTGGTTACTTACTGGAATGGGGCTGGGGGATATCCCCGCATACTCACCAGCAGCGTGTGCAGCTGTGCTGCATGGTTGGAGAAGAGCCGAGGCGACTGCTGGCATAGCTGGCAGACCTGGGAGATCTGCAGGAAGAGCATATCCAATGTCATAGGACCTGTAACTCGGGACCCTGTGCCTACCCTAACTTGGGTACAAAGTTCTGGCAGATGTGCCCATTGTGTCCCTGAAGACAGTAATCCTTATCTGTGATTGGTCTTATCCTCCCTTTCTAATGTGTCTCAGCTATCAGCACTTTTGCCCTGCTTAAAGTTCCATGTCCTTTCAGGAAGGTGGGCAGAAGGAGTTACATGGGGTAAGGAGGGGATTGCCATCAGGGGACCCCAAGTCACCACGCTTCATATTCCTTGGGCACGTGAGTTGTTATGGAAAGGCCCACTGATTTCTGAATCTGATCGTCTGATCAACTGTGTACCCATGCAGGATTGCCAACTGCCAAGTTACAGTGAAATGACACAGACGAATGTCTTGCTGACCTGTACTAAGCAAATTAACTTTCTCCCACATGGTGACTTCCGAGACCCGGTAAACTCCAAACCTGCTCCCTGACCCTCCCACTCCATGTGTGTGCATCCCCCTGTACCCTCACCTCCTGTAGTGCGGTGGCTTTGTGTCCTGTGACGAGCCTGCACATGATGATGTGCTCAAGCAGGATCACTTGGAAGGAGGATAGGATGGGGCTGCAGTCGAGCACTGGCAGTGAGAGGGGGATGAGCACTTGGGGTGCAGCTGGAGAAGCCGAGCCCTGGTCCAGCCTCCCACCACATGGACCTGTCAGCTACCAGGTCTGAGCCTACTTGCCGTGCTATGCACCAGGCCAGCACCCAGCCCGTCACTTCGCTCATGCCCACTGCACCCTTGAGTGAGGGGTTCATCTCCCTGTCTAGGTAGGAAGACAGGATCATAGCAGTTTCTGAGGATGAGTGTTCTAAGAGTAAGAAATCCCTGGAAGGAACTGTTTCCCATCCTGACCCACCACAACCCCATTGCATGCTCAAGGACTGTCCAGACATGGGTAGGTTCTAGAATTTGTTGATGTTACTAAGGAGATTGAGACTGTGTGACCACCTCAGGCATCAGTGGGGAGACCTAGTTCTTGGCTTCCCCAAGAGGCCAATCTCATGTTGGAACTAGACAGCACAGATCTTTCCCAACTTGGACAGAAGAAATGAATTGTAATCCCCAAGGTCTTTCTTTCCCTGGCCGATGGCTCCTCCCATAGTAGTGCTGATGAAGGGCACAGGGACTGGGTGAGGTAACCAGAGCTCTGGGTTTCTGCTAGCCAAAGGTCTCTCTGGTCCTATAGGATGGAATAGTCAAGCGTCATGGAAGAACTCACAACCTGCAGGGCATTGGCTGTCAGTCAGCAAGAGATAAATTCAGATCCCATCCTCACACTGAGCACAATCAATGTCAGAATGCTGATAATAGCTGCCAGCCCGTTTCAACTGAGTCTGTTGTCTCAGCAGGCTCAGATGGGATCTGGCTAACCATTATAGCTGTCTTGTGTAATACAGTGGACAGGAGAAAGATGGCACAAGACCCCTAGCCAGGGATCAAAGGTCAAACCCAGACCTGGCCTGCTCTGCCTTGTCCCCAGGTTGCCCTTATTTGCCAAAGACAGTCTTAGGGGCAGAGACTCAGAGGGACGCACTTGGCACTGTGGCCCTTCAGGATTCTTTATACCCAGCACGAGGTAGTAGCTGAGCCACGCACCAAGAAGCACAGTGGCCATGTGACCCACCCAGCCTGACTTACTCTTGAGCTTTTCCAGTTGCATGAGTGCCTTGTCTGTGTACTTCTGTGCCTTCTCCAGGTAGCCAGCCTGCATGGAGTGCATCACGGTCACCTGGTGACAAGACCAGATGGTGGTGGTCACTGGAGCCCTTTTCTTACCCCACCTGACCCTCAGCTTTAGTGCTGGTGACCTACCAGGTAAACAAGCACACACATGTGCTCCTTGGGCAGCCAGTGGAAGAGGTCAGCAGGGTTGCTGGGCAAGATCTCATCATCATGCAGCGTGGAGATGGTCTGAATGCACTGCTGCAGCTGCTTCAGACACGGCTTCACGCTCTTCACCTGAAGTGGGCAGGCAGCACTGCACACCTGAGCACCTGTTTGCTCTAAATGGGTGCCAGCTCACCAGCCCCCCTCCTTCCCAGGAGCTCCCACCACACTCATCACCTGCAAGAAGCCTGCCCCCAGATGGGCCAGCAGGCTCTCAGGGTCAGGGGCATAGTTAGGAGGATCATTTGTGGGACCAAGGCACGGCCACCGCCTAGTGCAGGGCCCAACTCCAAGGACCAGGAAAGGCCTATCTAAAGACCATGCATGAGCTACATTTCCTTCCTCCTACAGTGACCCTGAGAGGGGAGGATAGGGCTAGAACTGCTAGCAGTCATCCTAGGGGGCAGGAATTGGTCTCCCGGACCCAGGAGTCCTATATGTAACATGCCTCATACAAACTGGCCTCAGGAAATTTGGAAGCCCTGTCCCAAGACCCCAGAGAGTATGTCCAGAGGACCCCATTAGCCTGCTCTGTGTTCCTTTGCATTGAGTGTGGCACTTGGCCCAACAGGCAAATGTGGGCACAAGTGGAGGAACCAAGGCAGCCTCTTACCAATGAGAGACCTGCGCAGCACTCTCTGGGGCTCCACCCGTGGCCTCCTGCACCCAAGGCTGGGCCTATAGCTAGTCACTGGGACAGGGTGGGGTAGGTGGATGGGGCAGCACCCCTAAAGGTGAGATATTCACCCACAGGGAATATAACCTCTACTCAACTACATAGGGATTATGGAGTCAAGTTTCAGACACAGCTGATTCCATCAGTCCCTACTCGAACCAAACAAAGCTCTCATCAGCTAGGGGTGGTAGTCAGACACTGCTTGAATACCTGCTGTGTGTCAGGCACCTTGCCAGAATCTGCACAGTTAATTAGCATGAAAATGTGCGAGGCCATGACTACTTCCACCACGAGGACAGGTCATTCTCAGAGAACCCTCTGTCCTTGGGCACAGCACTCATGCCAGAGCACAAAAGGGTATGTGGGGGAGCTAAGCCCTGAATGAGAAGCACTTTGTGGTGAGGTATAGGAGGCAACAACAGAGTAAGTATCTCAGCCCGAGTCCCCACCACAGCCTACTGTGGGCGGCACTACGCACCTGTCCTGCATCTAGGTAGTGTGTCACCTGGAGCACCAGGAAGAAGACGCGTAAAGACTCCTTCTGGATGGGGTTTCCTTGCCAATTCTCGACAATCTGTCCACAGAGGGTCAGCAGTGGGTGGACTTCCTGCAACTTGCGCTCCATTAGCAGCAGCTGGGGAGGGAGAGGCACAGGCACTGAGAACCCCTCCCAGTGCACAGGGCCACTGTCTGCTTGCCCACCCACTGGGGGACTGCTGGAACCATGCAGGGAGGGAGAAAAGCTGGGCTGAAACCTGCGTCCAGGCTGCTCCTTCCTCAGCACAAATCGCACAACCTGGAATCTGAGTTTCACCTCTGAACCCAGCTGGAGCTCAGGGGCCTCACTCTTGTGGCGGCCTGCAGTGCTTAAGGGTCTGAGTGCCCAAAGGGCTGTAGCACAGTGAGCAGGAGCCCTGCCTCATTGTCCGCCACACCAGCACCATTCTGCTCAGCCTCAACTTACCATCCCTTTGCTGAGCAGGAACAGCGCCCTGGAAAACAGAGAGGGAAAGTCAGTCTGTGAGGCCCAGGTGCTTCCTGGTATAACTGCCACCAATAAGCAACCTCGGAGGACGGTCAAGCAGATAGCAGTGGCTCCCAGCAGCCCCCAATGAGGCTGGGTTTTTTGGTTTTCTTTTACAGGGAAAGAGAGTCAGAGAGAGGAATAGATAGGGACAGACAGGAACGGAGAGAGGTGAGAAGCATCAATCATTAGTTTTTGGTTGCCGTCGTAACACCCTAGTTGTTCATTGCTTTTCTCACATGTGCCTTGACCGGGGGCCTTCAGCAGACCGAGCCACCCCTTGCTGGAGCCAGCGACCTTGGGTCCAAGCTGACGAGCTTTTGCTCAAGCCAGATGGGCCGGAGCTCAAGCTGGCGAGCTCAGGGTCTCGAACCTGGGTCCTCTGCATCCCAGTCCGACGCTCTATCCACTGCGCCACCACCTGGTCAGGCAGAGGCTGGTTTTATTTATGAGACTGCTCTACTTTGTCCTATTTGATCTTTCTTTGTTTTCTGCCTAACATAAACACACGTGTGGCTCAAAAGTCAGAAGACAGACAGATGCTTAGAGGCACAGAGGGGCAGCATACAGGACAACATGCTTGCCCCAATCCCACTGTCGCTGACATAACATTAGTGGACAGCACAGGGTGTGAGAAAAGTGGGCCGACCAGGGCATCTGAATCCAAATTCATGCCTCACTGTGGACACTCGTGCCTCCCCTTCCTTCCTTGTGATTGGCCAAGCCCCTCTCATTTTCCTGAGTGTTAAGGGGTAAACTTGGGGAGCCCTGGGCATGTCAACAACCTTACCACCTGGTGTTTCTGTGCACTATCATCAGCAAGGCTAAATTTCTATCGTCTCTCTTAAACTTCTGGCACTTTCTAAGTGTGTGTGCACTGCTGTTATCACTGACAAAAATAATAAATGAGCATGTTAAAAAGTTGAGGAAACAGCCAAAACATTGGTGTGGGAAGCTAGGGAGGTGGTCGCTGCCTTCAGGAACAGCTGTGGCCATGCAGAGCTCACAGGCCTCTGTTAGTTCAATGTCTCAGTCTCTGTGCCACCAGCCTTGGCAAAGTCCATGAGCTATGGTTGACACTCCATCAAGTGGGCGCTGTTCTCCATCTGTTTTAGCAGTGAAGAGACTAAGGTGGGGAGGTCACAGTCATACAGCCTGCAATCCGTCTGTGCTCCAAGCCACCAAGCCCTTCCCTATTATTACCTCATAGGTCTACCTGCCTGCTGTTCAACCACTGAGACTTAGGGCTTGGAACTTTACATCAACATTCTTATATTGTCACATAGAAAGCACTCATTCGGAGGCCCTACATCAATGGTCAGAGGTTTTGGGCCAGGTCACCTGCAGGCCCTGTGCCTTGGTGGCACCCACATAAGCCACACATCCATGGTAGCACAAAAGCCTGTCTGGGGGCACTCATGCATGACATGCACTTTGTGGATGTCCCTGTGCCCTGCAAAGTGTGTCACCGTAGACAGTGTCAGCTGCAACAGAAGAGAGCTAGGAAGGCCCAGGAATGTGAGGTCAGATTGTGTGACAGCTGCCATCTCAGGGCAGGGTGGATGAGGGATGAGGACAGCCTATGAAAAGTTATGTGGTTCTACATGAACACTTACAAATCCGAGGTCAGAGAACAGAGTAGGGGACTGTTCTGTCCCAGTAACTCCATGGGATAAGCTCAGCTATGTGAGACAGAACTTCCCGGAACCCTAATACACACAACAGAGTAAGAGCACTGCTGCCTACAGTCTACCTAGAACATGGATTTTTCTCTTCAGGGGAAAAAAGAGACTAAAGGCCTCCACAGAGGGTGCTCAGTGAGGCTCCTATGACCCCAGGGCACAAGTCCCCAGATGATCTAAGCAGTCTCATGCATAACATGAACCTATGTCCCTTCTTACACAAACATCTGCTTACTCTACTACTGTGTCTGTTGTCATTATCTCCGGTGTCCAAAGAGTGCCACTGGAGTTACCCTAGCTGCTACTAAGTATACTGGGCACACACTCTGTAGGCACCACTCTCAAATCTACACCACAAGGGAGATCAGCCCAGCAAATTCCATGAGCGCTTTTAATTTCAAGATATTAGATATGTGTAAATGCAAATTGTGCTGATAATGCCAGCTGCCCTCACCCTCACAGTCAACTCTCCAACTTCATGAATTGATAGGGCGAACTGATGGGATAAAAGGCATCTCAGTGGTGCTTTAATTTGTAAATCTTTTACTTTGTCTGCAAGTGACCACTGTCACATGCTGAAATGCCAATTCTATTTGTTGCCCTGGAACAAATAAATGGCTGAGCTCTTTCTAAATAAGAGAGGAGGGATGTAGGGAGAGGGTGCCTACCGTGTGTACTCGGATCCCACCACCCGTGCGTACTCTGCTCCCACACCGAGGAGATCACAGGCCGACACCAGGTCCTTTTCAAGCGTGTGAAGTTGCTAAAAAGGAAAGAACAATCATCCTTGCTTACAAACCTTTTGCTTGGTACCTGACCTTAATGTTTCATTAGCGACTTCAAGGGAACCTTCCCCGTCAACAAAATTGCCCCAGTGTCAGTTTTGAGTTAAATTAACCAAATCATGTTATCAATGTTGATGCTTTGGGCACAACTCTACTCTGCCTACAGTGTATGTATGTCATCTTTATAGTGCATAGAGCCAGTAGTTAACACTCACAGGCACAGACCTCCAAGACTACACGAGTGTGCCTCTGAGCTTTGCAGATCACCTTCAGGAGCTGGTCACTAGGGAGGAGCCAGAAGCACTCCAAACAAGGAGGGAGTCCTTCAGGGGCAAGTGTCTGCAGGAGTTTCAAACCCAGAAGCCTTAGCAGGCCAAAAGGAAGGAACACTTATGGGGCCTCAGCTGACTTGGGCTTCCAGGTGCACGGAACGCCCTCCAACACTGTGACCTGAAGCAGGTGACTCACCGCTTAGCCCATTTCCTATCTGCCAATGGGCAAAGCACGCACAGGAGAATTAAAGGAGTCAGTGCTGTGTGGGACAGCAGCAGGCCAGGGAGAAGAGCTCAGGGAAGCTGGCTGGATGAGCTCTTTCCAAAAGGGACCCCAAGCCACATCCTTCTAGGATAAAGGGCTCCTGTGGAGGGCAAGGAGCAATTCCAGCCAAGGGCCCATACCCTGCACACACTGACAGGTGATGGCAGTGTGTCATGAAAGCTGGCAAGAGGCAGTACAGAGGGCAAGCTGGGTAGGGGACAGGAGAGGCTGGAGGCTGGCAGTGAGAGGGAGATATGGAGTAGTACACAGGGCAGAAGAGGCACCCCTCACCATGGAGCCTACCCACCTCTGAGCCTTTAAGGCCCAGTCCAAAGAGGCCTCTACCTGAGCATCTCAGAGCACTGGGACCAGGGCACTATTATGTCTGGGGAGCTGAAAGGAGGTTAGGGAGCACAACACATAGCCCAGGTGAGGTTGTGCCCCAGCATTCCTGCAAGGGCCTGACTTGGGCAGGCATTCACTGCCCAATAGGCAGCATCCTAGAAATCTCAGCACAGCTCTTAAAAAATATGGTGGGCTTCTGGCAAGAAATGCATCCCAAACTTAAATGAATACAGGCCAATGGGAGCACCAGGAGGGAAGAGAATGCAAAGATAAGGCTCCCTGAGTCAGCCCCTAAAGAGGTGGGCATTCCCACCAATCACCCCTGATGCTGAACAAGAGACTGTGCTCCCTGTACCACTGAGGACAGAGGCTGGAGGGGACTTGCAAGTAGGCTCAAGAATTGTACCTATGTCCCCATCCTTTTGGTGCAACAGCTTGAAGGGGGCCTGTGTGTCCTGGAGTCTGCCTTTATTTGTACTTAGGCCAGTGTGTCCCAAGGTCATAGCCCCAGTTAGCACTGATGTGTCTTGGCCAGGCCCACAGTACTCACAGCAAGCTGGAAGAGCAGGCGGCAGTGCCAGTACGGGGTCTGCTGTGAGATCTGAATTGCTTTCCGCAGCAGTGGCTTTGCTGCATCAACAGAATTCTGAAAGGAAACAGTCACTTTGGAGAGAAAAAAAAACAAGCTGGCAGGCAGGCTGTATTCCTTATGCAGCAGCTGGGCTGCCAGAAGACCACTCCCATTCCCTCTCACCAAAGAATCTGTATGTTGCATATTTACTTTATTAAAAGAAAAAAAGACATTTTATTGGATTTATTATTGGCTTGGAGGTTTTTGCACTTATCTTAAAATAACTCATTCAACTAAACGGAAAGAAGCTTTCGTTCAAAATCCTGACCAGTCAAATTGGATGACATCTGCCATCTTTCTTGTTCTACAAGAGAGATGAGCAAGGGGTGTGAAGCATGCACTCCCTGCTACCCAGGGAGCCCCACAGGCTGCTGCTCAAAGGGGGCAAAGGATTTCAGCTACACCTGAGATCAGGAACCAGATTAAAAAGACAGACTATATGGACTTGTTAAGGAACTAGTCATCTTTAACCTAGGAACAAGGCTGTTTTCCAAGTCTCTGGAAAATCTTAGAAAAATATTCTATTGGCCCTTGAGAGCAACTGATCACTTATAGCTATCCCATGCCAGGGGGCGGGGGTAGACAGGTAATGGGAAGCTAAAAGCCAGAAGGAAGTTAGTCTACTCCTAAGAGCACCAATTTGTCACTGTGCCTTCACTACAGGAACAGGGAATTTGCTTTTAAAAAATTTCACAGGTTTTTACCTTTTTTTATTGAGAAAAAGAGAGGGAGGGAGGGAAGAAGAAGTAGGGAGGGAGATAAATGAGAAGCATCAACTCGTACTTGTGGCACTTTAGTTGTTCACTGATTGCTTCTCACACGTGCCTTGATGGGGTAAGTGGGGGAGGACGACTCTAGCTGAGACAGCAACCCCTTGCTCAAGCCAGTGACCTTGGGCTTTAAGCCAGTAATCTTTGGGCTCAAGACAATGACCATGGGATCATGTCAGTGACCTCACACTCAAGCTAGTGACCCCATACTCAAGCTGGTGAGCCCATGCCCAGGCCAGCGACCTCATGGTTTTGAACCTCAGCATCTCAGGTCGACACCCTATCCACTGCACCACTAGTCAGGCAGATTCTTACCTCTTGACAGTATAATTCAGACAAAAGACTTGCTGCTTCAAATTTAACATCTTCAAACTGTGGGAGCTAGTGACATCCAGTTAAGGAAGTACAGATGCTGCAAAAAGGTCAGTTTAAAAAGAATAAAGTGTGGGGTTCTTACACTGTGGAAGTTTGCCAGTCAGGTGCATTCCCACCTGCTCTGAAACCCCAAATTCACAATGCCCCCCAGCAATCCCTGAGCTTGCTGCTAGTCAGGTGTGGAGATGGATGCTGGGGCTTGAAGAGGAGCATGGTGGCACCCATGGAGAGGCCACTGGTGTGAAGAGGCAGGCACAGCTAAGCCGGGATTCTCTAGGACAGTGATGGGCAATCTTTTGAGCTTGGTGTGTCAAAATTCGCCAAAATACCGAGCATAGCTCGAGTGGTGTGTCACTTCGAGAAAAAATAACGTAATTTTGCGATATTTATAGTTTAAATAACAAAAATGTTTTGGCCTACAGACCTCTGGCACAGAGTGTCTACACTACAGCAAATGTTTTAGCCTCGGTTACTGCACCTGGCCATGTAGGAGCTGAGGATGAAACTTCCTTCTCGGCACATGGCCCCATACTTCTCTGGTATGTGGCCGCGTGTCATCGAAAATGGCTACACGTGTCCTAGGTTCGCCATCACGACTCTAGGTGGTCTGTGGGGCAAGACCTAATCTCAGAGAGTATATCATAGCAGGAATTCAGTTTATAACACATTCTTTGGATTTAAACAGAGCATTTCTTAAAGTAATAGTACCAAGAAAAGGATACTTGTTGTGATATCAACCACTGAAAAAGAAAGAAAAAAGTATTAATGCTCAGCCAAATGCATGGCATATGCTTATCAGCTCCACTCTGGGATTTACACAGGTTGTCCTATCACAAAGACTGTACATGTTCAGGTAAGTGGGAAGGTGGCCTAAGGATCATTTTCACTCTAATCCAGCAATCAGAACATGCCTGGGGAAGAGGGAACAAGTATTTGCTCCCTTATTGACAGGGACTTCCTGTCTCACAAAACTCCTGAGTCTGAATCAGAGCCCCTCCCACTAGGGCCACAATGCTTCAGATGGGGGAGTGCAGAGGGGGCCCCATGTGCCACTTGTTGTAGTATCCTGACAACAAGTCATGACATGAGGAAATTACAACTGTAGAGTGGGTCTGGGGGTGTCAGTCCTTCCTATATAAGTGACATTTAAAAGATATTGGATGGCCCTGGCTGGTTGGCTCAGTGGTAGAGCGTCGGCCTGGCGTGTGGATGTCCTGGGTTCAATTCCCGGTCAGGGCACACAGGAGAAGCGTCCATCTGCTTCTCCACCCTTCTCCCCTCTCCTTTCGCTCTATCTCTCTCTTCCCCTCCCACAGCCAAGGTTCCACTGGAGCAAGGTGGCCCAGGCACTGAGAATGGCTCCAGGTACAACAGAGCAAAGCCCCAGATGAGCAGAGCATCGCCCCTGGTGGACTTGCCGGGTGGATCCCAGTCAGGCTCATGCGGGAGTCTGTCTCTCTACTTCCCTGCTTCTTACTTCAGAAAAATACAAATAAATAAAAAAATAAAAATTATTTTAAAAGATATTGGAAGGAGCATTTGAGACTTTTGTCTCCTGGCATATGTTTTCATTTGCCTCAAATAAACTTTTATAAAAATAAAAGGTGCTTGGAAATGAGCAAAGTTAGCCTCAGAGAGGAGGGAGGAGAGCTCTAGGAGGGACTTGTGTGGGCAGCGCCTAGCCAAAGGGTGTCAGGGACTATTTTGAGACCCGAACTCAGGGTCCCTCTGCTGGGATATATACAGGATGTGGTTCAGACAATGACATGCTTCCACTTGGGGACCACTGTGCCCTGGAGTTACAAATGCTGGCAGGAGGTGGTGAGATGCCAAGACAAGCCACCACACTGATCATAGTCTGTAAGATCATCCAGGACTCAAGCATTCACCTGACACCTGTCCACAAATGTTCTCAGTCTTGGTGGGTGCTGGAAGGCAGATTGGGAGAACAGAAGACCCTGACCTGCTACGCTTTGTGGGAGAACAACATCAAGTGGGGGAGTGGGGTGTCTGGGGCTGGGTGTGTGTATATATATGTTCCTAGGCAAGGGGGGAATGGGTGGTGCTCTTAGCAGAGAAGAGCCTGTAAAAAGGCAGAAAGACAGAAAGATGAGGCTGAAAGGCATATTAGCCACTTACTGGTAGTGACGACTATGGGTCTGAATGCCCTGTTGTCACCCGTGGAGTCTGACCCAATAAGAGGCAGAAATAAAAGTACCCAATGAGATCTGAGTTTTAAGACTATCCGAGCCCTGCCCTGGCCGGTTGGCTCAGTGGTAGAGTGTTGGCCTGGTGTGTGGATGTTCCAGGTTCGATTCCCAGCCTGGGCACACAGGAG
This sequence comes from Rhynchonycteris naso, assembly GCA_037038555.1. Classification (NCBI taxonomy): domain Eukaryota; kingdom Metazoa; phylum Chordata; class Mammalia; order Chiroptera; family Emballonuridae; genus Rhynchonycteris; species Rhynchonycteris naso. The sequence continues at coordinate 20,222,414 of CM073003.1, forward strand.
AAGCACTCATCTGCTTTTCCACCCTTCCCTCTCTCCTTCCTCTCTATCTCTCTCCACAGCCAAGGCTCCGTGGAGCAAAGTTGGCCCAGGCGCTGAGGACAGCTCCATGGCCTCCACCTCAGGCGCTAGAATGGCTCCTGCTGTATAACAGAGCCAATGGCCCAGAAGGGCAGAGCATCACCCCCTGGTGGGCATGCCGGGTGGATCACGGTCAGGCGCATGGGGAGTCTGACTGCCTCCCCCACCCCTGCTTCTCACTTCGGAAAAACAAAGACAAACAAACAAACAACAACAAAGAATTTCCTAGCCCTGGCTAGACAGTTCAGTTGGTTATAGCATCATTACAAAGCATAGAGCACATACAGGAACAGATCCATGTTCCTGTCCTCCCACCCTCTTCCTCTCTCATTAAAATAAAATAAAATAAAAAAGTATTCTAGATACAGCAAAAACAGGCAGAAGGAGGTGGAAGAGAAAGAAGAGCCAGAGACTGAAGGCCCAAGGGACTGCTGGCTGGGGAGGTGAGCAGGGGAGGGGTCAGTGAAGCCTGGGGGACAGCCGTGGGTCTGGAGATGTCTGTAGGGCAAGAGTGAGTGGAGTGGTGGAGGAATAAGTCACAAAAGAGACTTGGAAAGACTTGGAGCAGCATCCCAGACCAGCTGCCAGAAAGACACAGGTTAGCCAGGAGAGGGAACTCTGGGAGAGGGAGGGAGAAAGGGAGAGAGGGAGAGAGGGAGAGAGGGAGAGAGAGAAAGAGAGAGAGAGAAAGAGAGAAAGAGGGAGAAAACTCAACGCCACTGGGTTTCTGACTCTTTCACATACATGCACACAAGTACATGTGCAGGTGTGTACACAGTGCTTGCAGAACCCAAGCAAAAGATACTCTGCAGCCAGCCCATGTCCCCTCCCAAAGCTTGACTACAGCAGGGTCAACAGGGGCTCAGGGTCCCCAGAAGGCACAGCCAGTACCTGCATCCAGGAGTGCAGCACCAGAGGCGAGGATCCTCACCTGGAGGCTGACTACTGGAATAAGGGGGATAGGCCCAGCTCCAGCCATGTATGTATGTCCCAAAGGTGGTAAACACACAAGTTGGGGCCTGCTTTCTACAGAAGCCACCTCTCCCCATCGGGATGGGCAGTAGAGAGAGAGAGAGAAACTCTTGAAGACCACCAATTGGGAGGACAGATGGGATGCTGTAACTGAAGAGCTGGGCTAGGTACATGCGGAGATCTGTCCCAACCCCAATATTCTGTGATCCCACAACTCAACTTCTACCTAAAAGACCTACCTCAGGTCAGGCCTCCATGCTAAAGGGGAGCCCTCTAGCAAGAGTACAGAGTGGATGACCTGGCTAGGTAGTTCAGTCGGTTAGAGCATCATCCCAAAACACCAAGGCTGTACGTTTGATCCCAGTCAGGGCGCATATGGGAAGTGACCAATGAATGCACAACTAAGTGGAACAACGAGTGAATGCTTCTCTCCTTCTCACTTTTTCTCCTTCCTCTCTGTCTCTAAAATCAATCATTAGAAACAACAACAAAAAAAAAAAACAGTGCAGAGTGGATAAAGAGAACGCGACACATGCGAGGATGGGATTGGAGGTGTGGACCCAATGTGGAGTTGGATCCTAGGTAACTCTTAGCATGTTTCCAGGGCCACAACCTGCTTCCATTCTCTCATATGCGTACCATGGCCCCACTTTAAATACACACAAATGGGGGTTGTTAGATAAAGCCTTATAAGGTGCCTCCTCATGATGTTGCACCACGAGTACCTGGAAAGGACCGACACACAAGAGGTGCTTAGAAAATATTTGTCATGAACTACAATTTTGTCTAGTATCACCAGGAAACGAGAGCTTCCTTATGTGAAAATGGCCAGAGAACTGAGGCTTATGACTTCTTTTTTCTTTTCTTTTTTAAAATTTCTTTCTTCTTCAAGTGTTGTAGCTGCATAGAAACTCCATTTATTTATTATTTTATACATGTATTCATTTTAGAGAAGAGAGACAGAGAGAGAGAGAAAGAATGGGAGGAGCAGGAAGTATCAGCTCCCATAGGTGCCTTTACTGGGCAAGCCCAGGGTTTTGAATCAGTGACCTCAGCATTCCAGGTCGATGCTTTATCCACTGAGCCACCACAGGTCAGGCTCTTTTTCTTTTTTTTTTTCGTGAGAGGAGAGGAGTTAGTAGACAGACTCCTGCATGAGCCCCGAATGGGATCCACCTGGCAACCCATCTTGGGCCGATGCTCAAATCAACCACGGTATTCTCAGTGCCTGAGGCCGACACTTGGACCAAGGCTGTGGGAAAGGAAGAGGGAGAGAAAGGAGAGAGGTAGAAGAGAAGCAAATGGTTGCTTCTCATGTGTGCCCTGATCAAAGATCGAATGTGGGATGACTGCATACCACACTCATGCTCTATCCACAGAGTGAACCGGTGAGGGCCTGAGACTTATAACTTTCAAACACAAAAACCAACCATATTTCCCCATGTATCAGACACACAAGTCTTTGAAAATATGGGGGTCTAAAACCTCGGTGCATTTTATACAAAGGTTGTACATATTGTTTTACTTGCATTTCCCGCTTTATCATGCTTGTTGTCTTTGTGCTCATTGTTTTGCACTTGGTACCAGTATATTATGGTAGGTTGTTTTGCCACGTTCCTCCCAGGCATGACTCAGAAAAGAATTCCTACAGTGCTTAATTCAAGTTAAAAGTGATTCAGTTAGCGCCCCGGTCAGTCGCCTCAGCGGTAGTGTCAGTCCGGCGTGTGTAAGTCCCAGGTTCTATTCCCGGCCAGGGTACACAGGAGAAGTGACCACCTGCTTCTCCACCCTTCCCTTCTCCTTCCTTGCTATTTCTCTCTTCCCCTCCTCAGCCAAGGCTCCATGGGAGCAAAGTTGGCCCAGGCACTGAGGACGACTCCATAGTCACTGCCTCAGGTGCTAGAATGGCTCCAGTTGCAGTGGAGCAACGGCCCAGAAGGGCAGAGCATCGCCCCTTGGTGGGCATGCCGGGTGGATCCCAGTCAGGTGTATGCAAGAGTCTGTTTGCTGCCCCCTCACCCCTTCTCACTTCAGAAGAGTACGAAAAATACACACACAAAAAAGTGATCCAGTTTGCAAAAGCAAATGGAAATTGTTGCTGCTGAATGTAAGTTTGGTCCTCTTCCAACTGAGAAATCAATCTGAGGTTGGCTATGGGAAGAAACCCTACTGAAAACACCACAGCAGAAGGAGGTCTAAGAGTCAAGTCAGCAAAATGGCCTGATTTAGAGAAGGAATTGAAGATGGGCAATTGGAATTCCTGTGTCCATAAAGATGGTTCAGCAGGAAGCAAGAATTGCCGATAAAAAAGTTACTGATTTCAAAGGAGGACAGAATTGGTGTTGCAGGTTCATGAAACGGAATGGACTAGGCATGTGTACATGCACTAGACTTGCCCAAAGGATGCCTGAAAGCTATGAGCAGAAGGTCCATGAATTTCATCACTTTGTCATTCAATGTCGGAAGGCACATCAGTTTGAGTTGGGACAGATTGCAAATATGGACAAAGTCCCCTTCAATTTGATGTCCCAAGTAACAGAACTGTTGATAAGAAGGGAGTGAAAACTGTAACTGTGAAGACAAGTGGACACGAGAAGAGCCATTATACAGTTGTTCTAGCTAGTTGTGCCAACGGAACCAAGCTGCCTTCTATGCTGATTTCCAAACACAAAACAATGTCAAAAGAAGACATTCCTCGAGGAGTGATTGTCCACGTTCAGGACAAGAGTTGGATGGATCAGGATGGGATGAAGATCTGGTTTGAGGAAGTTTGGAAAAGGAGACCAGGTGAGCTCTTATGCAAACCTGCCCTATTGGTGCTTGATCAGTTCAGGGCACACACAACAAAAAACACAAAGAAGATTGCTGCAGAGCAGAAAACAAGACTTGCCGTCATACCTGGACACTAGACATCACAGCTCCAATCACCTGATGTCAGCATTAACAAACCCTTCAAAGCAGCCATGAGAGATGAACGGAACCAATGGATGAAGTCTTCTGGGGACAATTTGACACGAGCAGGAAAAGTAAAGAAACAAACTATAGGGGAAGTTTGTAAATGGATGAAAAGATCCTGAGATAATAACAAGATTGAGATCGTTGTCAAGTCATTTAAGGAGTATGGCATTTCAAATGCCACAGATGGAACTGAGGACGAGGCAAATATGAAGATAGTGATTTGTCATCAGATACAGATGAGAACAAGCTAATGGATAGGAATTTTGACAGTAATGAAGAGTTGTATGAATTTTATGATGAATAAAAGTTGAGCCTGATCAGGCGGTGGAGCAATGGATAGAGCATCAGACTGGGATGCAGAGCACCCAGGTTCAAAACCCCGATGTAGCCAGCTTGAGTGCGGGCTCATCTGGTTTGAGCAAGGGGTCACTTAGTCTGCTGTAGCACCCCAGTCAAGGTATATATGAGAAAGCAATCAATGAACAACTAAGGTGCCGCAACAAAGAATTGATGCTTCTCGTCTCTCTCACTTCCTGTTTGTCCCTATTTGTCCCTCTGTCTCTATCACAAAAAACAAACAAAAAACGTAAACAATAACTTTATGTAATGCATTTTTATTCAAATTTTGGACTCCAAAATTAAGGTGCTTCTTATACCTGGGGAAATAGAGTAACTCCTAAATAGCATCAGATAGCTCCCTTCAAACACCATTGCTTTGTGTCCAGTCATCAGCACCAGTGACATCTTGAACCATCCCCTACAATGTATCTTCTAGCTACAAAATCAGCCCAGTGTCAGAGTAAGCCAGTCACTTACTCAGATTGTCAGTCAGACACCAAATGACTCTGCTTTGATACTTTTAACACTTGCAACATAAAATCACAAATCAGAAATATACAGACCTCAGAAATATAGGACAATATATAGTACCAAGAAATATAGTATCAAGGTTGCTAACTTACCCAAAGTTGCTACCTCATCTGTACTTTTTACTTTGTAACATTAAAATATAGCCTGACCAGCCTGACCAGGTGGTGGCACAGTGGATGGAGCAATCGACTGAGATGCGGAAGACCCAGGTTCGAGACCCCAAGGTCGCCAGCTTGAGAGCAGTCTCATTTGTTTTGAGCAAAGAGCTCACCAGCTTGGACCCAAGGTCACTGGCTCGAGCAAGGGGTTACTCGGTCTGTTGAAGGCCTGTGGTCAAGGCACATATGAGAAAGCAATCAATGAACAACTAAGGTGTCGCAACGAAAAATTGATTATTGAGGCTTCTCATCTCTCTGTTCCTGTCTGTCTGTCCCTATCTATCCCTCTCTCTGACTCTCACTCTGTCTCTGTAAAACAATAACATAAAATAAAATATAGCCTAGCCTGACCAGGTGGTGGCGCAGTGGATAGAGCGTCAGACTGGGATGCGGAGGACCCGGGTTCGAGACCCCGAGGTTGCAAGCTTGAGCGCGGGGCCCATCTGGCTTGAGCAAAAAGTTTGCCAGCATGGACCCAAGGTCGCTGGCTCCAGCAAGGGGTGGCTTCGTCTGCTGAAGGCCCACAGTCAAGGCACATGTGAAAGAGCAATCAATGAACAACTAAGGTGTTGCAACGGCAACGAGAAACTAATGATTGATGCTTCTCACCTCTCTCCGTTCCTGTCTGTCTGTCCCTGTCTATCCCTCTCTCTGACTCTCTGTCACTGGAAGAAAAAAAAAAAAAAAGCCTAGCCAGGCAGTGGCGGTGCAATAGAGATAAGAGCGTCAGACTGGGACGCTGAGGACCCAGTTTCGAGGCTCTGAGTTGCCAGTTTGAGCATGGATTCATCTGGCTTGAGCAAGGGATCACTCAGTCTGCTGTAGCCCCCTGATCAAGACACATATGAGAAAGCAATCAATGAACAACTAAGGAGCCACAACGAAAAACTGATGCTTCTCATCTATCTCTCTCCTTTCCTGTCTGTCACTATCTGTCCCTCTCTCTGCCTCTTTCACAAAAAATAAAGTTCTATTTTAAAAAGAAAAAAAAAAATATATATATATATAGAACTTTATATATATATAGCTATGTTTCCTTCCTCTTAATGGGAAAGCAGCCAAAGTGAAAGGCCCTGAAATGGGGGGAGGACTGCATACACAGGGCAGGATGTGAACAACCCTACCAGAAGTCCCTGGGGTCACCTTGGGGCTCTCAGGAAAAAGCATGGGTCACAGCAGGGCCAGCATGCACCCTGAAGGAGTGTAAGGGCCCAGATCAACACGGCTCTCATGCTTGGAGGATTCAATCCAGGGCTAAGAATATTTCAGGCTTTGCACCTTGAAACCAAGGTAACTTTTTTTTAAAAGACCATTTCAAAAAATTTTTATTTATTTACTTATTTTAGAGGAAAGAAGAAAGAGAAATATCAATTTGTTCTTACACTTATTTACGCATTCATTATTCATTAGTTGTTTCTTTTTTTTTTTTTTTTTTTTAGTTGTTTCTTGTATGTGCCCTGACTGGGGATTAAACCCGCTACCTTAGAGTATTGGGACAACAATGCTCTAACCAACAGAGATATCCAGCCAGGGAAAAGATCATGTTTTAAATAAGCAAAATGTGTAGAAATAGTTATCAACTGCAACTCCTTTGGGATAGGAGCATAGCACTTAGAAGCCAGCCTTGCCTCTTTCTGCTGTATGACCGTATCTACGAGCATTCCCCTGTAAAAGGCAAGTAGGGAAGGGTCTCTACCTTGTGGGTTTGTTGAGGATCCAATGAGAAATTGTCCCAAGAAGCAGGAATGCATGGCCTGGCACATAGAAGGCACCAACAATATTATGGTAATTCCCAGGCAGGAACCAGAGAATCAGGGGTTGGAGGGGTGACAGAGGACGAGTTGGTGGAACTGTGAAGAGATGGTTCCTAAACAGATTTCAAATTCTGAAGTTAGAGGAAACTCAGAGAGTAAGACTGAAGAAAATGGAAATGAAAACAGGAGGAAGCACACATCACTCTTCCACGAAAACGCTTAACTCTGTAAATGCAGCTTCTGCACTAGGTCCTGCTCCTGGTTAATGGGGCATAGAATTTAGCAGGAAACAGTCATGCTCCCCAAGGACAACAGATCTGCTCCAACTGTGCCTGATAAGGAAAGCTTTACCACCAAGCCCTTTCAGGCCTTAAGAAGATAAAGGCATTTCATTACTTCCTGGGAAGGTAAACCAGAAACCGTCAGGCTAAACCTAGAAGCAAAACAACTGTCTAGACAGCAGAGTTTGGAGTTGCTCTCTAAGGCAGATGAACACCACCACTAAAAAGAAGCTGTTCCAAAAGCAAGGAGAAAATAAATGCAGCTTTGACATGGATACTGCAGTCAGAGACGACTGCACATAAGATGACTGCCTGGATGATGACAAATAACAAAGAATTATTCCAGAGAAGTAGCATTTATCTTTGTGGCTCTTAAATCAGGAAAGTCTAAAATAACGATGTGCTTTTTGGGCCAAAGGATAAAGAGAAATGTAATAAAAAGTAAGGAAGTTAAGGGGAATATGCAAATTACTGAAATGGAACTGTCTGCTTGAAAGGCAGTATGCAAATAAGGAGAATGAAAATTCAAACAGGAATAGATGTGTAGCAAGAGGAAAGATAATGAGAAAATGAAATGTAAAGAAAGGCATACAACCTGACAGAAACTGTAGAAACAGCCTCACAAATTCTCTAGCCAAGATATTTCTGAGTAAAGCAACATCCTTTATAATCATGAACTATTTACCGAAGGACTCTCAGCACAGCCAAGAATTCTAACAACACATCCACATTGCTGCCAAAACCATTTAATAAAAGAAGGAAAGCTCTCAGGTAAAAGGTCCTGTCACGCAGCATAATAGCCAGAGGATCTGCTGAAAAGATCCAGGGAATGAAGCCACCAGCAGGGGCTCTGAGGGTATGCAGAGAGGTAGGTGCCACTGACACCAATGGTTTCAACCTCAATAAAGCTGCTGAGGAAAGGGAGAAGCACCCTCCATGCCTCTCTAACAGGAACATTTAACAGATGATTCTATCAAAGTTGGCAGAATTAACAAAGCAGATGGGTAAGTATATTATACGTTCCTTCTAAAATGCTTACAAATGCAGTTGAGGAAGCAGTTAGAAACTGACATTAAGCATAAGAGAATAACATTAAAAATATATGATTACTAAGGATGTTAGGGTCTTTCAGAGAGAAAGCAAAAGATGATGAAAATAATAGGGAAGCTGAATGTAGTACTAAGTTTAAAGGCCAATTAAAAGTTTTTTTTTTAAACTTCTTTTTATTTTATTCATTTTAGAGAGAAGACACAGAGTGAGAGAAAGAGAGAGAAAGAGAAAGGGGGGAGGAGCTGGAAGCATCAACTCCTATATGTGCCTTGACCAGACCAGTGCAGGGTTTTGAACTGGCGACCTCAGTGTTCCCAGGTCGACGCTTTATCCACTGCGCCACCACAGGTCAGGTCCCAATTAAAAGTTTTATCTAGGCTCTGACCAGGTGGCTCATAGATAGATAAAATGTCAACCCTGTGCACCAGTCAAAGGTTCAGTCCATAGTCAGTGCACATATGAGAAACATCAATAAATGCACAACTAAATGGAACTAAGTGGAAAAACAAGTCAATGCGTCTCTCCCCCACCCTCTTCCTATCTCTCTCTTTCTCAAATCAATGGAAAAAAAATTTTTTTTAATTTATTTATTCATTTTAGAGAGGAGACACAGAGTGAGAGAGAGAGAGAGAAAGGGGGGAGGAGCTAGAAGCATCAACTCCCATATGTGCCTTGACCAGACCAGTGCAGGGTTTTGAACCGGTGACCTCAGTGTTCCCAGGTCGACGCTTTATCCACTGCGCCACCACAGGTCAGGCCGGAAAAAAATTTTAAAAAAGTTATAAAAACTTTTACCTAGGCCCTGGAATGGTAGCTAAGGTGGTTGGAGCATCATCCCAACATGCCAAGATATGGGTTCAATCCCTGGTACATATAAGAGGCAACCAAAAATGGCCATGAATAAGTAAAAAAATGAGTCTAATAAACTGATGTCTCCTTCTTTCTGTTTCTTTCCCTTCCTCTCTTTAAAAATCAATTAAATAGCCTGACCAGGAGGTGGCGCAGTGGATAGTCAGACTGGGATGCAGAAGACCCTGGTTCAAGACCCCAAGGTCGCCAGCTTGAGCGCGGGCCCATCTGGTTTGAGCAAAAGCTCACTAGCTTGGACCCAAGGTTGCTGGCTCCAGCAAGGGGGTGCTCAGTCAGCTGAAGGCCTGCGGTCAAGGCACATGTGAGAAAGCAATCTATGAACAACTATGGTGTCACAATGGCAATGAAAAACTAATGACTGATGCTTCTCACCTCTCTCCGTTCCTGTCTGTCTGTCCCTATCTATCCCTCTCTCTGTCCCTGTAAAAGAAAAAAAAAAAATCAATAATATATACTGCTCACAAAAATTAGGGGATATTTCAAAAATCAATATGAAGTTGTAATATATCCCTTAAAATTTTTGTGAGCAGTGTAAATTTTACCTGTAGCCTTTATAAGTTAGTTCAGGAAAAAACAGCAGGGGTAATGATCAAGAAAAGAACTGGCACAAAATGAGTTTTATCTATCTATCTATATAGATAGATAGATAGATAGATATAGATATATATATATATTTTTTTTTTTGGCCAGAGAAAGAGAAAGAGACAGGAAGGGAAAAAGATGAGAAACATCAACTCATAGTTGTAGCACCTTAGTTGTTCACTGATTGCTCCCTCACATGTGCCTTGACTGAGGGGATCCAGCCAAGCCAGTTACCCCTCATGCCACTGACCTCTGGGCTCAAGCTAGCAACCATGGGTCATGTCTATGATTCCACGCTCAAGCCGGTGACCTTGGGGTTTTGAACCTGGGTCCTTAGCATCCCAGGCTAATGTCTATCCACTGCACTACTACCTGGTCAGACCATTTACCTTCCTTAAAAAACTCTTTTGTGCCTGACCAGGCAGTGGCGCAGTGGATAGAACATTGGACTGGGATGCAGAAGACCCAGGCTCAAGACCCCGAGCTCACGAGCTTGAGTGCAGGCCCATCTGGCTTGAGCAAAAGCTCCTCAGCTTGGACCCAAGGTCGCTGGCTCCAGCAAGGGTCTGCTGGGTCTGCTGAAGGCCCGCGGTCAAGGCACATGTGAGAAAGCAATCAATGAACAACTAAGCTGTTGCAACGACAATGAAAAACTAATGATTGATGCTTCTCACCTCTCTCCGTTCCTGTCTGTCTGTCCCTATCTATCCCCCTCTCTGACTCTCTCTCTCTCTGTCCCTGTAAAAAAAAAAAAAAAACTCTTTTGTGGCCCTGACTGGTGGCTTAGTGGATAGAGCGTCCCCCCAGCATATGGATGTCCTAGGTTCAATTCCTGGTCAGGGCACAAAAGAGAAGTGACTATTGGTTTCTCCTACTTTCCCTCTCCTCCTTTTTTCCCTCTTCCCCTCCCACAGCCAGTGGCTCGATTGGTTTGAGCTTTGAGCGTGGCCCTGGGCACCAAGGATAGGTTTTGTTAGAATGTATCAGCCTCAGACACTAAAAATAGCTCAGTTAATTCCAGCATCAGCCCATGATGGGCTTGCAGGTGGATCTCAGTGGGGAGCTTGTGGTAGTCATCTCACCTAAAGAAAAGTAAAAATAAAAAAATAGAAAACTTTTCTGTTATTCTGGGTTGACTTTCTGAAAAGAAATTGGAAGTCCTGGCCAGATAGCTCAGTTAATTAGAGCATCATCTCAATATGCAAAGATTGTGGGTTCTATCCCTGGTCAAGACACATGTAGTAACAGATCAATGCTCCCGTCTCTCTCTCTTAAATCAATCAATAAATTTAAATATTAAAAATAAAGAAAAAGAAATTGGAATCTTTTTGGCCACTTGCTCTTTAGGACTAGAAACTAGCAAACCACTTCTAAAAGAAGAACAGAGTATGATTCTTTATTGTTGAAGCTGGGAAAGAAAAAAAAAAGTTGACAGATGCTTGATTTGGGGAAAAGGCACAACTGATAAAGATTAAAGAAAGCATGCTTGCATTGCAACAGAAACAACTGCAGAAAAGAAACAACAGAGAACTGCATTTTAATTCAAATCTAAACAAATTCCCAACTGGGGATGCAACTGACAGAAAGAAAGGGATTTCCAGGTAAAACATCAGTGTGAGCTATGTAGGGGAACTTGTGGCTCCCTGGAAAACCCCACAAGATTAAAGTTCTATAGTCAAGGGAAGTCACTTCACAAGGGTAAAGGTTTAAAATTATGGATCCAGAAGCCAAGTGGCCACAAGGAAGTAATATGAGGCATGGCTGCTTCCATTCCACAGCACTGAAGGGACTGAAACAACGATATACACAGTGACTATGAGCCACTACTAGAAACAATGGCTCCTGAGACAAGGAAAGGAAAGTGGCAGAATTTGCTGTTTATTGAAAGGGGAGAACTTCAGAACAGGGGCATACACGCACTGGGCCCAGACCATAAGAGTCACAGCCTCCAGCCACCCCATATCCAAGGAAGCCTAATGCTACACTTGATCTTAGCCTCATCCCTGACACATAGTAGTCATGGACCACTGACAGCTCTGGCAGTCCTTGGGAATCAAACTGACACCCCAAGCAGCTCTCCAAATTCACTTCTTCTACCCATATAAGGCACTCTTTTTTTTTTAAGATTTAATTTTTTTTATTTTAGAAAGAAGAGAGAGAAAGGCAGAGGGGGTGGGAGGAGCTTCTCATATGTGCTTTGACTGGGCAAGCCAAGGCATTTCAAACCAGTGACCCAGGTCAACAGTTTATCAATTGCACCATTACAGGTCTGGCATCATTTAAGCCTTTGCTCAAAAGGAGACTCCCTTGCTACTTCTGGCAAACAGAGCTCCCTGTCAACTCCATCCATTTTCTCTGGTCTATATTTTTCATGGTTCTTCTATCACTGCCTAACCTCTTATTACATATTTATTATTTGTCTCCTTCACTAAAACATGAGCTTACGTGGGTAGGGACTGTTTTAGTTATTGCAGATCCCCAGCACCTAGAAGAGGGTTTGTTCCCTAGCGTAGCTGTATAATATGTGCTGAATGACTGAAAGAATAAAACTTCAAGCCTGACCTGTGGTGACGCAGTGGGGTAAAGTGTCAACCTGGAATGCTGAGGATGCTGTTTTGTAACCCTCAGCTTGCCTGGTCAAGGCACATACTAGAAGGAACTACTAGGAGTTGATGCTTCCTGCTCCTCCCCTACCTCCTTTCTCTCTCTCCTCTATGTAAAATCAATAAGTAAAGCCTGACCTGTAGTGGTGCAGTGGATAAAACGTCGACTTGGAATGCTGAGGTCACTGGTTTGAAACCCTGGGCTTGCCTGGTCAAGGCACATATGGGAGTTGATGCTTCCTGCTCCTTCCCCCCTTCTCTCTCTCTCTCCTCTCTCTAAAAGTGAATAAAACCTAAAAATATATATATAAGTCAAATCTTTAAAAAGAGAAAAAGAATAAAACTTCACAAAAACAGTAACAACTTACTATCTCAGCATGGGATCTGGGGATCTTGAGCCTAGGTCTGAACCCAATTTTGTTAATAAGTTGTTGTGTGGCTTTGGTCAAATCACTTTACCTCTCTGGGCTCTTACTGCCTCACTCCTGAAACAAGGAAGTTTATCAAGCAAGAACTAAAGTCCTCCTCCAACTCTTTCTAGTATGCAAAACAAAGACCTGGTATCCTCCCAAAGGCAACTTGTAACCAGCCATAGGTGGGTTCAGATTTACCACTGATCAGTCAACTTTACTCCCAAGTTGAGTCTATTCAATAAATCTCTCCTTTGATCAGAATACAAGTAAATGACAAACGAAGGCATGGTCTGACAGTTCAGTGTTGCAGTGAAAAGAAAAACTCCACAGCCAGATTCTCAGAAGCACTAAGATCTCACAAGTCAAGATTGGGGGGGTGGGTCATGGAGGGGGGCTCCTGCCCTCTGAAGGGGACAAAATAATGGATAGATGGTGGGAGGGTGAGAAGTCACCAAGTGAATACAGAAAAGGCAAGAGCTGGGAGAACCCCTCCCTCAACCCCCCACTACTGAGCAACTAGCCCTGGAATCCAGCGCCCCTGCCCCCACTGTTCCGCCTCCTTACAGGATTGCAAAGAACTAACTCCAGGCCTCTGCCTCCCACCTATGACTCCCCGCATAACTTACAGGGACATAGTACTCTTCAGACACTTTATCAGACTTCCGGGTTCAGGGAGGGTAATGCTTTTCTAGGTTTCTGAGACCAAACTTCAGATTCCCAAGGGATGTCTGGACTGTCACCTCGACCCTCCACTATCCCGAGTCACTTCAAGAGGGAGCGTTCAGCCTGCTGCTTCTGGGACTAAGCCCTGAAAGGCTGGAAACTGCAGGACCCATGGGCGATCTGGGGACGTCTCTACTGGCGCCAAAAGGTCACCTTCTTCTGAAAACCTGAAGAATTTGGGGACCCTGTTTGCTCTTCAGAAGAGCGGAGTCCTGGACCCTGTCTGTCACCAGATACAATGAATAATGACATACGAAGCAAGGCTCTCAGGTCCCCCGAGAGGCTGGCGGCTTCGGGGTCCTGCCGCTCATGCGGAAGTCGCACCCCAGGTCCCTGAGGCCCGGCCCGGGCGGCCCTTGCCCGCCGTAGTAGCGGCCAGTCGGCTCAGGTCCCGCAAGGAGCCCGCGCTCCTCCCTCGCGGCCCGGCCCGCGCTCACCGCTTTCTCCAGGTGGCTTCGCGCCAGCTCGCTGTTCTTGGTGTGGTGATAGAGCACGGAGCCGAGCTGCAGGTGCGTGCGGGCCTCGATGCGCTGTGGAGGTTTGAAGGGGAACACTGCCTGCAGGCAGTGCACACACAGGCGGATCTTGGGCGGACTGGACGTGCGAAAGTGCTCGGCGAAGCCCAGAAGAGCCAGATACCATGATTCGGCGGCCTCGGCCTGCGCCGCCTGGGCCGCGGCCACCTGGGCCGCTGCCGCCGCCTGAGCCGCCATTTTGGCCTCCACAACAACAAGCCGTCGCCACAGGGAGGCGGAAGGAGATGCTCGGGCACTCCTCGCGTCTCTCGCGAGAGCTTCTGCACAAAGCATCCTGGAACATGTAGTTTGTATTTGAAGTGGCTGTGACTCCTGGAAAGTATGAAAAAAGACAACGCCTTCTGAATCGCTGGACTGAGACCAGAAATTGCCTACAGGCTGATATTTTGCGTTCCTGCGAGAAAGACCCCACGTGTTGCCGCAGTGGTAAGGCGTTGCTAGCCAACACGGACTACATATCCTATTAGGCCATGCGCACTATAACTTGCCTTCTCAGGTGGCGCCGGAGCATTGTGGGATTGGATGAGTCTCAAGATGGACAATCGGGATGTTTCAGGTAACAGCCCCCGCCTCCTTTCAAGCTCCCGCGTGGGTAATCCAGACTACGTGTCTCCGTTTCGCCCTCCGCCGGGCCTGTCCCAATTCATTGGTCTCTCGCCTCAACCTCTGGGCGGCCCAAGCGGCGGGCTCTGCACCTCCCCGTCTACCGAGATCCCAGACCCATTTGCCGCCCCCCACCCTGGGTTTGGTTTGCTGAAGGTGCCTGGCTTCCGTAAAGGTGGACACTGGATCCGCCCTGCGGCCGCTTTCCAAAGAAACCACTCTCAGGGCCCCTCCGAGATCCGCTCCCCGATACAACGGCAACCTTGGGCTGCCCTGCGCCTCTCTTTTTGTAGCAGTTGCCGTCTGGCCTATGTGCTACTTTCTGGGAAAGCTGCTTTTCCGAACTACGCTCAGACATCCCTGGGTCTTTCTGAGTCTTCACTTTACCCCAAGCCTTGCCCTTCCCTCTCTTCCATCCCGAGCCACCCTGTACTGGATGCATTCACCCATTGAACACATACTCAACTGTGTTATCAGGCACTATGTTGGGCGCTGGGGATGCAATGGTAACCAAACAGTGCCCTGCCTTCCTGAAGGTTACTTTCTATTTGGGTGTCAGACAGTGAACCAAGAGGAAATATTTACAGAGAGAAAGAGAGTTGTGATGTGAGAGAGTAAGGCTAGAGGCAGCTGATTTTTGGGTGTTCAAGAAAGACCTTTTTGAGCATAAAACATTTGAAATGAGGAGAAGGTCTGTGTGGCAGAACCTTCTACGCAGAGGGGGAGGATGGCAAGTGCAAAGGCCTTGGGGTGGGACTGGCTTGCCATTTGGAAGAATGTCACGGATGTGGAAGGGGCCCATCTCTGACAGAGCCTTGAACATTGACTTTCAGAATGTGTTTTATTCTGAATCCCATGGGGAAACTTGGAGGTGTCTTCTCCACTTCCACAGCTATAGCCCATGTCTAACGACACCATCTTTTGCTTGGAGCCAGAGAGCTTCCCTGTTGGTCTCCTTGCTGCTTGTGTCCTCTTTCCAACCAGTAGCCAGAATGATCATAATAATTAAAATAACCTGTTTGATATTGTCAGCTTAATACCCCTAGACATCTCCCAAAACCTTAAATTAAAAACCAGCCTTCCTTTCTTGCACCCTCATTTCTGGAACTATTCGCTCAGGTCACACTGGACCCTCGCTGGTCCTTGGATGCACCAGGCTTCATCCAGCCTTTGGTTTTTACATCTCCTCCTTACTCTGCCTAGATTGTTCTTTATGTGGCTTTTCAGGAGGCTGGCTGTTTATCTATATGGTTTTAGCTTTATTGTTCCTTCCAGTTGTTACTTTCTGGCTTCCCTAGTTATAGTGCTCCTCTGTTACTCTTCCTCACTCTTTTTTAGTTTCTAGCATACAGCTCATTTCACAATTTTGTAGCTACTTTTTTATTACAAGTCTATCCTCTGGCGTTCCACGTGGGCAGAGACCCTCTCTTTTTTTAGCACCTAGCACAGCATCTGATACATTGCTTTGTAAATAAATGAATGCATGTATGAATGTGGCTCTGAATATCAGTTGCTGTGTGCAGCAGCAACTGGGTTGCTCCTGGAGCAGCTTCTGGGCATGTTGATGAAACAAAGGTGATTTCTGATTGCTTCTTTTCCCTCGCAGGAAAGGCTAACCGGTGGTTTGGGGTTGCTCCTCCCAAGTCTGGAAAAATGAACATGAACATCCTTCACCAGGAAGAGCTCATTGCCCAGAAGAAACGAGAAATTGAAGCCAGAATGGAGCAGAAAGCCAAGCAGAATCAAGTGGCCAGCCCTCAACCCCCGCATCCTGGCGAGTAAGTGCCTTCTGAGGCTGAATTGGGATCTTAGAGGGTCATGAGCTGAGGGTTTTTGTTTGTTTATTCTTTTGTTTTGTTTTGGAGAGAGAGAGACAAAATTTATCAAGTGGTAGTTGGCATCACTTTAGTTGTTCATTGATTGCTTCTCATATGTGCCTTGACTGGGGGGCGCCAGCTAAGTGAATGACCCCTTACTCAAGCCAGCAACCTTGGGCTTCAAGCCAGTGACCTTTGGACTCCAGCCAGTGACTATGGGATCATGTCCATGACCCCAGAGTCAAGCGGGTGACCCCACGCTCAAGCTGGTGAGTCTGCATTCAAGCCAGACAAGCCCACGCTCAAGCCAGCAACCTCAGGGTTTTAAACCTGGGACCTCAGCATACCAGTTCAATGCTCTATCCACTGTACCATAGGGTACAGTGGATAGAGCATTTAACAAGCAGGGTCTTCACCAGAAGACCTGCTTGTTAAATGTCAAGGCTGAATCTTTTCTTTCATAGAAAATAACTTTTTTTTTTGTATTTTTCTGAAATTAGGAGCAGGGAGGCAGTCAGACTCCCACATGCGCTCAACCGGGATCCACCTGGCATGCCCACCAGAGGACGATGCTCTGCCCATCTGGGGCATTGCTCCGTAGCAGCAGGAGCCATTCTAGCACCAGAGACCGAGGCCATGGAACTGTCCTCAGCGCCCAGGCCAACTTTGCTCCATTGGAGCCTTGGCTGCAGGAGGGGAAGAGAGAGATAGAGAGGAAGGAGAGGGGAAAGGGTGGAGAAGCAGATGGGCGCTTCTCCTGTGTTCCCTGACCAGGAATCAAACCCGGGACTTTCACACACTGGGCCGACGCTCTATTGCTGAACCAACTGACCAGGGCCTAAAATAACTTTCAATGCCTTTAAAAAAAAAATCTTTAACAATATCTTATAAACATGGTAGAAATTCTAGATAATAGAAGAGAGGAAAACCCAAAATTAGTTATGACCCTGCAACCCAGACAAGTGCTGGTTGCATTTTGGGAGATCTTTCTAAAAATTTTTAGTTCAATTTTATTTTGACATAAGTACAACCATACTGTAAATATTAACATTGTGCCTTTTTGTTTTTCATTTAATGTTGTACTTAACTGCTTTACCTCTAAAAATTTAACTCTTCAGGGCTGCTCTATTTGCCCTGTGGATGTCCCATATTTAACCCATGCCTCTTGATTTTATTTATGGTTTATTAGAACAGAGTTCTCGTAAAACTTAATTCTGAAGGAAAAAACCAGACCTGTGGCCTCCCTGAGCTTTTACAAACTATTGGATGTGTCCATATGCTGGATTGTTACCTGGCTTTGAGAGGTAGCATGTATGAGGTTGGGGCAGGATGGTATGTTGTAATAGAAAATGGAAGGAGTAGGACTATTTTATGATCACAGCCTTATTTCCTTCTTCTTATAATGTAGGGGGCAAACCAAGAAATCCACCAAAGAGTTAATAGTGGTTATTGTGAGGTGGGAAGACTTGGGTTTTTCCCTTTGCTTCCTGTATTTCTCTTTAACCACATTCTCTTTTGCTCAGAATGAGCCTCTCTTTTATGATAGGAAAGAATAGATTTGAATTAAATATTCAAGCTTTGGGTTTGCTTTTGTGCTGATTTGTTAAAAAGAGATTAAAAAAATTTTAAGTAAAACATATTACTTGCAAAAAGTAAAGAAATAATAATTTTTAAAATAATAAAAATCTGCCACCAAGAGATTGCTTTGGGTTTTTTTCTCTGTGTGTGTAATCCCCACGGAAGTGCTGGCCAACTGAGACCCAGAGCTGAAGTCACACATGTGGTACAGACACATACACATGCCGTTCTGGAGAATTCTAAAGTCTGGCTGGGAAGACAAATGGGAGCCAGTAACAACCCAGATAATTAGTTTACGACAGGGCTAGGAGCTGTGGTGGTTCTGAGTTGCAGAGGCCATTTGGACTGGGAAGGTCAGTATTCAGGCAGAGTTGACATCAGTAGTAGCATTACTAGAATAAGATTATTTCTACCTTACTACTCTGAAGGTTGCTCTTCGCACTCAGCAGTCCCCACACATCTTTAGAGGGTGGTTTTGGGCTCTACCAGGTAAGAACTCAGGTGTGGAACCAGGACAGGCAGGACATGCGCTAGCTCCTCCACTCAACACTCACCCTCTCTATCTTCTGTCTTCGGTCTAGATTTGCAAATGCACAGAACTCTTCCATCTCCAACAAGTTTGCCAATGACGGCAGCTTTTTGCAGCAGTTTCTGAAGTTGCAGAAGGCGCAGACTAGCACAGGTGAGTGCAGTCTCCCCATTCCATCTCCTACACAGGTAGGACATTAGTTCATGCTGTCCACTCTCTCCCCCTGGGGATCTCTGGCTTCCCCAAAATGGCAGGCCCTGCCTTAGACTTGTTCCTCTTATCCGAGTTCATTAAGCACCCACATTCCACTCATCCTTATGCTAAACACCCAGGGGAGATCATGGATCCTGCTCTCAAGGTATTTACCCTGTAGGAGCAGAGACAATCCAGGTTTCAGTCCAGGGTTATGGGGGCTGGGACTAAGCAGGCCCAGGGCTGTGGGACCATGGCTGCAGTCAGAGCAGCAGCTTAGGTGTGAGGAATGGGAGTCCTCATTCACAGGTGGGAGCTGCCTGGCCCATAGGAGCCCAATGAAACATGCCAGATATGAAAATCACTGCCCTCAGGGAGTCCACCGATAACTATGGTTGTGCAATTTACCAGTCAGAGCTAATATTTCACTGTAAGAAACATACTGGAGAAACACCTGATGTTTAACCTTTTTCAGGTTTCCTAGGGAACAGCTAAAACATGGTGTAACTCAAGGCCAAATTCACCTACAGGGAGGGAGAACAGGCTGCCTGCCCTTCATCATAGGGTCATGGGTCATGAGCTATGTTTGAAAACCCCTGAGTAGGCTTGTTTCACCCTACCACTGACAACCAGAGGGAAAGGTTGTAAGCTGGGTATAGGATTCAGTTCTTATTTGGAAGAGCTGGTGGGTCCTTGGGCTGTCAGTGCAGGTGTTCACGCCTAGAGCTGCTGCTTGCAGAGCCCTCAGCTGGATAATCAAAAAGTCATGCCTTGCTGAACCTTGACGTCCTCATTTGTAAAATGGGGGTGGCGTCTTCTCTGAGTGCCTAGCACTTGCCAGGAATGATGCTGGAAACTGAGGACCCAGCCCCCAGGGACTGATGGTTCTCAGGTTAGGTGGAAAGACAGGGAAAGGTGCAGTGTACAGCTGGAGCATAGGTACCCTTCCTTCCCTCTCAAGATGCCCCCCCCAGCGTGGCCAGTGCCCCTCCTCGAGTACTCCCTCGTGCTGGGAAGAGGCCCCCCCTCATCAGCAGCCCGCTGAGCCAGGTGAAGAACTATGTGCACGCCAAGCAGCTGCCTCTAGCCAGCCGCCCAAGTGTCTTCCAGTCTCCCGATGAGGACGAAGAGGAGGACTATGAGCAGTGGCTGGAGATCAAAGGTAAGTTGTGAGGGCTACTGCCCTCCTTCCACCACTGCTCCAGGGTCGATCCATGGTCAGCAGGGAAAGCGTGGCTAGGAGCGTGGGGTACTTCAGTCAGGTGAGGCCCTGTGGGGTGGGGTGGGGGTGGGTGAAAAAGGGGGTGGGGAGGGGCTTCATAGTGGGCTTCATCCTGGGGGCCGTGGGACCCGTCAGCCACTCTGGGGGTTGTTCTCCAGCCAGAACAGGAGCATTATGGGTGAGCGTTCATTTGCATCCTCCTCCCAACACAAGAGGAAGACCTTTAGTGACTTCCCAGTTTGGGTACATGTCCTTTGAGCCCTCTGAGGCTCAGAATCCTGTTTCTTAATATAGTTACCTGTCACTGCCAGTTGGGCCAGAGGTATGAGCCTGCAGGTTAGAGTTCACTCTTCTGCCCAGAGAAGGATGGTTATTGTCCTTGGGTGAGCCAGTCCAGGCTCTGAGGTGTAGGAGCGCAGAGGGTGACAGTGGTGGCACTCCTAGTGCTTCCAGCTTTGTCTACGTTCAGAACAAGGCCACAGTGCCACCTGAGCCATATGGAGTCTTAGGCCATTTCTTCCAAGACTGGCTGGCACAGCCATGTCACCCTGAGAGTGCATATAGACTGAACTGACTGTACAGCCATGACAGCCTCTAAACCCCTTGTTGTGGATGAGGGTGCCAGCTTCAGGTCATACATCAACCTTGAGTTCTGGAGCATTATAACAGAACCAGGGAGGTTGGTTCTGAGGAGTCAGATAGGTACCCTGGCAGCTCCGACCATAATGCTGCCATGAACTGCCGCTTTTCAAGGGGCAGTGGGTGACTCAAGGCCCTTGAGACTTATTAAGGTCTGCTGTTAATGAGATCTCAGAAGAGCACCTGTGCTTATAAATGGCAACCAGGTCAGAGTTATTGTCAAGCACGCAGGAGGAGGGTGAGGTCACATGTTGCACTTCCCACCCCCAGCTTCCTGGTAGCCCAAGCAACAAGGGGAATAAGATTAGCCACAGGCTCAGTGTCTAGCCCCATTGCCAAGAAGGGCAAATGTTCCTAGGCAATGACAGCAAGAACTCTCTCCTAGGAGTTCTTTCTTTTATTTCTTAAGTGAGTTTTCTTTTTATTTATTTATTTTTGCGGGGGGAGTTCTCATAAAAGGGACATGACTATAGTGGCTGACAGATGGCCTCAGAAATAGGCAAGTGAAAAAGACAAGTTTTACGTGGCTCAAAGGGAAAGCTAATACAAATAAAAAAATGTGTTTTTATAGCTCTGTTCACTGAAAGAACCCTGAGGTAATGACTAAGCTTGTTGCAGTGAGCATCCCTAGCACCCAGATGGTGGCCTGAAAACACTTTCTTATTCACGGAAACCAGGACTTCTTGGAGAAATGGCTGGCTCTAGGTCTGGGCAGGAAGTATATGAGATGACCTGGAGCTCCCTGTTCAGCAGATAGCAAGGAGGCCATCAAGATACCTGGGGTTATGTCCAAAGGCCTCAGGAGCCGGCTTGAAGAGGCTCCACCAACCATAGAGGGGCAATTGAACCTCTATAATGACATTAATTGCAGTGGATTGAAACCCACCCAATGTGTTTAAATCAGAGTTTGTAATGATATTTTGAAAGAATTTGTCATCTTTGAAGGATGGAAGGGAACCAATTTATTATACCGGATACTGGTAAATAAAGAAAAGACTTAAAAATTCCAAAAAAAAATGGGAGGCTGGCTATGTTTTCCGACATCTCCCTTCCAGCCTGTGCATCAACTCGGCCTCTGAGAGGTTCACATTCTCTCCTGCCCAGTGTGTCTCGTGAAGACTGTTTAGACCAACTCCCCTCTCATCATGGTGCTTTGTACGTGGACCCAGGACGCCTGACAACCTCCTGCATTTCACCCTCTTTTTCCCCTACCCCTCTGTCCTTGTGGTCCATAGAGAGAGTGTGCCTGTTGACTGTGGGGTGTGTGAGTTGAACCCCAGTACTGACAGCCTCCTTAAAGTTTCACCCCCAGAGGGAGTCGAGACTCGGAAAGTGATAGAGAAATTGGCCCGCTTTGTGGCAGAAGGAGGCCCCGAGTTAGAAAAAGTAGCTATGGAGAACTACAAGGATAACCCGGCATTTTCGTAAGTATTCTGGGAGGGGAAGGCCACTGCTACTTAATGTTGCCACATAGTAGTACATGCAGATGTTCTTGTAAAGCCCTCATGTTGACTGAGGCTGACCGGGACTGGGTGCTTGCTTGCACGGGCCAGACGCTGTTTCAGGCACTTTCTAACTCACACCAAAGGTTGCAAGAGGCTCCAGTGTGGTGCAAAGACTTACTTTGGGGCCCTGTCAAGGTGTCTCTGCTTGTCAGCTTGCTTTTGCATAACATGTATTCAGAAGCTGCACAAGTTTACCTGTCCTGGTTGCTCATCTTCCTTTCTCTGTTTTGCAAAACTCCTCTTCAGGTTTTTGCATGATAAGAATAGCAGGGAATTCCTCTACTACAGAAAGAAGGTGGCTGAGATAAGAAAGGAAGCACAAAAGTTGCGGACAAACTCTCAGAAAGGTAGGTGGGTGGAGCGGGTTGGGAGGTTCTGAGCAAATTGTGCCCCATGTGGAATTGGGGTTTCTGGAGGGTGGTGTGACATGGGGTAGTACTGACACCCTAGGTTTGTGCCCTCCCTAGCAGCCAGGGTCAAGCTGGAGCTGGCGCCGCCCTCCCTGCACATGCTCTGAGGAGTGGGGAAGACGGGTCTGAGGGGGCAAGGTCAAGCGTGTGTTCAGTGCAGTCCTTTACACACAGAGAGGGCAGAGGGAAGGTATGCTAGCTTGTTGGCTTATGGTCATTTTAACTAGCATTAATGAGTGCCTACCAACCCTAGAGAAAATGTAGCACCTGACAATTGGGGCGGGGCCTGAGTGGGCTGGGGAACAGAATGATCAGCTGGTAAGATCCTGATGGGATGAGTGTAGGGATGGGGAGGAGGCTGGCTGTTCTCCAGCACTGATGAAAACCCCAGCCAGGTGCTGGTGGGTGGTAGGGGTTAATGTTAGGCCTGAGATGGGCCACAGAGGTTGGTCCATAATGTGTCCTGCAGGCCTTTGCCCTGACCTCCCCAGGAGAAGGGCCACTTTCATCTTCCCATGTGACCTGGCAGGGCAGCCCCCCACAGAAAGACCAAGGTGGGGGCTCCCATCTCCCCTCTGACCCTGACACAGAATTTCACTCACTTTCTCCTCCCATGTGCCAGCATGTGTCCAAGGTCTCCCAACATGTGGGTGGGAAGGGGCAGGGGGTGGGGACTCAAAATATGTTGTAGTATTATTCTGTTGTTTAGTCCCAGTGCAATAATCTGATTCCCATTTGCCTGTTTTTCTTTGCATTGTTCCTAAAATAAACCCCTCTTGTTGCCCATGGGGTTCTTAGCAGAAATTAGGCTGTTGGGTGTGGTGAGTTGAGCTCAGTACTGACAGCCTGCTTAAAGTTTCACCCCCAGAGGATGAAGAGGTTAAGAACCTTGCAGAAAAGTTGGCCAGGTTCATAGCAGATGGGGGTCCTGAGGTGGAAACCATCGCCCTCCAGAACAATCGCGAGAACCAGGCATTCAGGTAAGGGGGGACCCACCAGGGAAGAGACCACTTACCCCTGTCACAGGCCCCTCCACCTCCTGCTGAGGGCTTCGCATGGCCCTGAGACAGTCTTGGGTTCTGTGGCGAGAAACTGGCGGCTGGGACTCAACTCCAGAAGTTTCTGACCCCAAAGTCTAGCCTTGCCACTCCCCAAGTGCACATGAGTACCCTGAATCATCTCTGAGACAGGTGTGCAGGTTTTGGGGCCTTGTGTGTTTCCAGGTGCCTCATTGAGAAAGTCTCTAATACTTGCCCAGCTCCTTTGTAATAGAGACAATGGCCCCAGCCTGGGGACAAGCCAGACCCTCCAATAGAACCTCACAAAATGTTCTTAGGGTCTCATCTTTTCAGCAAGGGAAATAACAAGAAAGCAGGAATGTGGTACCTCAGGCTCTGAGGAATGAGAACCTCTAGCCCAGTGGTTCTTAACCTGGGTTCTGTCGAACCCTAGGGGTTCAATGAGTCGGTCTCAGGGGTTTGGAGAAGCCTCTGCCACGGAGGCCAGAATAAAGTAATACCATAATTTGTTGTGAGTTCCTGCACTTTGTTGGTTTTGTTCTTTGAGCAAGGTGATGTTCATGCATGGCTCATTTTGTGCACCAGTAAAAAAACATATACCTATGTCTTGAATTTGGAAAAAAAAATCGTATTTTATTTATCACTAAAGAAGGGTTCGGTGAATGCGCATATGAAACTGGTGGGTTCGGTACCTCAAAAAAGGTTAAGAACCACTGCTCTAGCCTATGTGCAGGTTCCACAGAGGGGATGGAATAAACAGCCTGGCACCCCTGCTGTCCCCAGCCACAAAGTCACACCCCAGCCTTTCAGGCTAAATCTTTTCATCCACTTATTCTTTCATTGGCACCTGCTTTTTGCTTGGGGAGGCTAGCTGGGAGGGACAGTTGCCACTGCAGGGCAGTACTGGCAGAGGCTTTGTGAGGCAGATGCCTTACCAAGTGTGGGGTGATGCACCTAAACATTTTTGGCCATGAGACCCTTAAGTCCCCACTTAGTCAGTGAGGAGATATGTTGGTGAATGTAACAAGTTCAGGAGTGCCCTGGCTGGATAGTTGAGTTGGTTAGAGCATCGTCCCGAAGTGCAAAGGTTGCTAGTTGATCTCCAGTCAAGGCACATATAAGAGCAGATCGATATTCCTGCTTCTGTTTCCCTCTTCATACATCCCTTTCTCTCTCTAAAATCAATACAATAAACATTTTAAAAAAAAACAGTGCAGGTGAAGCAGCAACCTGGACTGGTAGATTCAGAAGCTCTAGACACAATCAGGGACTCAGGCAGAAGGAAGCAGGAGTGGATGCTGGCCAAGCAGCCAGTTGCGACTCCAACACATGAGCCAGCAGGAGCTAGATGTAGCCCAGTGGAGGGAGTCAAGAGGGACCACCACTCAGGAGTGAAGCGGCTGAAATGGTGGGCACTGTGCCAGTGTGGCTGCGGGTAAAAGGTGAGCACTGGCATGCAGAGCAGAGAAGCTGTTGAACCAGGCAGGGCCAGGTCCCAGTAGTCTGAGGTGTTCATTGAGAGCCTTTGGAGGCATTGGCTGTGCTTCCGGGATCACTGGCTACAGTTATGGAGAGTGATCGGTCATTCCAGGTTGAAGGTTGTGGCAGAGGAGGGTTGGAAAGGGCTGCTGACGAGTTCAGGTGTCACTTGTAGGGGCTGTGGCTTATTTGGGTCAGGAGCTCCAGGGACCTAGGATCTCCATAGGATGTTGTGATACCAGCCACCACTCTGTCCCAAGCAAACCAGTGTCTAGTTACAAGTCTAAGCACTGCACGTTTTTAAAAATTTACCTAAGTAAGTTTGTTTAAACAGGTTTACTGTCATTTATAAGTGCAACTGACTAGGAACATCTCTCAGGCAAAGCGAGTGAGGTTATGGAATTCTGTGCAAGTCCTTGAGCCCAGGCGGCTATCCTGGGCAAGATGGTCCAGAGCTCAGCAAACTAGGCTCAGACCTTTCATCAGAGGTCAAGAAATACTATCAGTGCAGGTGCCCCCAGGCCCTCCATGTGGCTGTCACCCCTAATCGGGCTACCACTGGCATATGCCCAGCTTATTAGGAATAGCTCTGTGTTTGTGTGTGTGTGGGGAGGTAGGGTAGGGTGGAGGTGGGGGTATCTAGGGTGAGGATGGAGCCTGGGGCACCCAGCAGAGAACTGGCTGAAGGTTCAAGCTGCTGAAGGATCACAGTACTCCACACACCAGGGAGGAATGAATGGGAGATGATTGAGTACCAGACCTGGTCAGGGCATGCAAGTTCATACTAAGGGACTGTTTATTCTTCATGTGGGGTCAGGTATGGGGCAGTTCCTCTCTTCCCCAAATCAAACAGCCACCTGTGTACTTGTTGCTCTAGCCCTTTCTTGCCTCCTGATTCCCCACGTAGGCCAGGCACATCCCAGTGACTGTGTTTTGGAAAACAGTCTATACCAGTTATCCCACTTTGGAGATGCTGTCCCCAGAAATAATATTAAATACATCATCATCCACAGTCATGAAACATTAGGGCAGACATTCAATGTCCAGCCTTGTGGGCTAACCTCCTGTAACTGCATCTTGTCACCTGTGTGAGCCTGTTCTTCTCAATAGTCTAGTGTGCTGGCTTCTCACAAATGAGGAAACTGAGGCAAGGAGGGGGGTCAGTGGAACTGCCTTTGCCACCACATTTCATTGCATTCTAATGAGAAAGCCTTATGTTGTTGGGTTAAAAAACTTTTAAAAATCAGGATACACAGCCTGGCTTGTGGCACAGTGGATAAAGCATCAACCTGGAATGCTGAGGTTGCCAGTTCAAAACCCTGGGCTTGCCTGGCCAAGGCTCATACAACAAACAATCAATGAACATCTAAGTGAAGTAACTATGAGTTCATACTTCTCACTCCCCAACCCCTCTCCTCTTTAAAATCGGTAAATAAATATTTTTTAAAAATTAGGAAATAGAAATTAGAACCACAGCTCTGTTCAAATAAATCTGCACTGAAAATAAAGGGTAGAAGAAAAGATAATAAAGTATTAACTTTGGTTAAAGGGGAGGGAGGCGGATCATTCCTGTCAGGAATGATCTCCTAAAGTCTGTTTTGTGACTATTCATCCCTACTTCCTCCTTAACCCCTGACCACCTCTGACCTTTTACTGATTTGGCAGTTACGCCTTTTCCAGAATGTCATATAATTGCAATCATAGTATGTAGCCTTTTTAGATTGGCTTCTTTCACTTAGTAATATACATTTAAGTTTCCTCCATGTCTTTTCATGGCTTCATAGCCCATTTCTTTTTAGCACTGAATAATATTACATTATCTGGATGTGCCACAGTTTATCCATTCACTTAGGACATCTTGGTTGCTTCCAAGTTTGGGCGGTTATGAAGAAAGCTACTGTATACATTCATGGTCAAGGTTTTTGTGTGGGCATACATTTTTATCTATTTAGAGTAAATACCAAGGAGTGTGATTGCTAGATAGTATGGAATATTTAGTTTGGTAAGAAAGCACCTACCTGACTTCCTAAGTGGTTGTGCCATGTGCATTCCCCCAGCAGTGGATGAGAGTTCCTGTTGCTCCATATCCTCACCAGCATTGGTCAGTATTTTAGATTTTGGCCATTGCAATAGGTGTGGAGTAGTATCTTGTTTTAATTTACATTTCCCTGATTGCAGCTTTTCTTGTTTGTTTTCTCGTTTGTTTTTTTAATTGTGGAGCATCTTTTCATATGTTTATTTGCTATCTGTATATCTTTGGTGAGGTATGGCCCTGTCTGGTTGCTCAGTGGATGGAGCATCAGCCCAGCATATGGATGTCCCAGGTTCAATCCACGATCAGGGTACATAGGAGAAGACATCATCTGTTTCTCTCCCCTTCCCACTCCATCTCTTCCTCTCCCTCTCCCACAGCCAGGGACTTGATTGGGTCGGGCATCCGTCCAGGAACTGAGGATAGCTCCATTGGTCTGAGCACATTAGCCTCAGGCAATAAAAATAGCTGGTACTCTAGCATCAGCCCAAGACAGGGTTACTGGGTGATCCCAGTAGGGGTGCATGGAAGAGTCTGTCTATCTCCCCTCCTCTCACCTAAAAAAAAAAAAATCTTTGGTGAGGTATATGTTAACATCATTGTCCATTTTTAAATTGGGTTGTTTGTTTAAGAGTTGACATATTTTGGATAACAGTCCTTAACAGACATGTCTTTTGAATATTTTCGCCCATTCTGTGGCTTTTCTCATTCCCTTGACATTGTCTTTCACAGAGCAGAAGTTGTTTCATTTTTTCGGTTGTTTTCTTTTGTTTTTTGTTTTTTTGCAAGAGAGAGAAACAGACAGGAAGGGATCACAGAGCAGAAATTTTTAATTTTAATTAAGTCTAGCTTATCGGTTTCTTTTTCTTGAATTGTGCCTTTGATACTGTATCTAAAAAGTCATTGCTGCCTGACCAGGCGATGATACAGTGGATAGAGCATCGGACTGGGATGCAGAAGACCCAGGTTCGAAACCCCGAGGTCACCAGCTTGGACCTAAGGTCGCTGGCTTGAGCAAGGGGTTACTCGGTCTGCTATAGACCCACAGCCAAGGCACATATGAGAAAGCAATCAATGAACAACTAAAGTGTTGCAACAAATAACTGATAATTGATGCTCTCTCTGTTCCTGTCTGTCTATCCCTATCTATCCCTCTCTCTGACTCTCTCTCTGTCCCTGTAAAAAAAAAAGTCATTGCCATACCCAGGTCATCTAGGTGTTCTATGTTATCTTCTAGAAACTTTATATTTTTGCATTTTACATGTAGGTCTGTGGTCTACTTTTTGTTTTTCTTGAGAGAGAGTCAGAGAGAGGGACAGATAGGAACAGACAGACAGGCAGGGAGAGAGAGAAGAGAAGCATCAATTCTTTGTTGCAGTTCCTTAGTTGTTCATTGATTGCTTTCTCATATGTGCCTAGACTGGGGGGCTACAGCAGAGCAAGTGACCCCTTGCTCAAGCCAGCGACCTTGGGCTCAAGCCAGTGACCATCGGGTCACGTCTATGATCCCACACTCAATTCAGTGATCCCATGTTCAAGCTGGTGTTCCCGTGCTCAAGCTGGCGACCTTGAGGTTTCAAACCTGGGTCTGCCATGACCCAGTCTGATGCTCTATTCACTACACCAGTGCCTAGTCAGGTGGTCTGTGATCCACTTTTAATTAATTTTTGTGTAAAGAATGTGAGATGTGTGTGTGTATATATATATTTTTTTTGGCATAAGGGTGTCAAGTTCCAACACTTTATTGAAAAGACCGACTTTGCTCCATTGTGTTACCTTTGCTTCTTTACAAAAGGTCAGTTGACTATGATTATGTGGGCCTATTTCTGGGTCCTTTATTTTGTTCTAGTGATCAGTCTATCTCTTCCTTCATTAATACCACACTGCCTTGATACTGTAGCTTTACAGGAGACCTTAAAGTCAGACAGTGTCAGTCTTCTATTTGTTTTTCAGTATTAGGTTGGTTATTCTGGGTCTTTTTTTATCTATATATAAATTTTAGAATCACTTTGTCATTATCTACAAAACTTGCTGGGATTTTGATCAGAATTTGGTTAAATCTAGAAATCAAGTTGGGAAAAATTTACATCTTGACAATATGGAGTCTTCCTATCCATGAATATGGAACATCTCTCCATTTATTTAGTTCTTTGAATTCTTTCATCGGAGTTTTATAGGTTTATTTATATAGATCTTATACATATTTTGTTAGACTTATGCCTAAGTATTTCATGAGTGTGTGTGTGTGTGTATCAGGTGAGAGGTAGGGAGGCAGACAGACAGACTCCCGCATGCTCCCCAACCGGGATCCACCTGGCAACTTTCCTCTGGGGCTGATGTTCTGCCCATCTGGGACCTCTGTTCCTTTGCTCAGCAACCAAGATATTTTAACAACTAAGGCAAGGCCATGGAGCCATCCTAAGCGCCCAGGGCCAGCCTGCTCATTTGAGCCATGGCTGCAGGAGAGGATGAGAGAGAAGGGTGGAGAAGCAGCAGATGATTGCTTCTCCTGTGTGCCCTGACTGGTCATATTTTTAGATACTGATGTAAATGATACTGTTTTTAACTTCAAAGTTTACTTATTCATTGATGGTATACAGGAAGGCGACTGACTTCTGTATATTAACCTTGTACCCTACAACCTTGCTATACAATAGCTTACTAGTTTTTAGGATTTTTTTGTGTGTATGTCTATTCTTTTGTGTATTTTTCCCCTTTTTTCTTTTCTTTAGATGAGAGGAGGGGAGATAGTCAGGCAGCCTCCTGGATGTGCACTGACCAGGATCCACCTGGCAACCCCATCTTGGGCTGATGCTTGAGTACCGAACTATTTTTAGCTCCTGAGGCTGATGAGTTCGGACCATCTTAGCTATCTTCAGGGCCACACTCAAATCAATCGAGCCACTGGCTGTGTGAGGGGAAGAGGAAGAGAAGAGAGAGAGGGAGACAGGAGAAGCAGATAGTCACTTCTCCTATGTGCCCTGACTAGGAATTGAATCTGGGACATCTATATGCCAGACCAACTCTCTATTCATTGAGCCACTGGCCAGGGCTGCATGTATTATTTTCTATATAGACTATCATGTCATTTACACATATAGCAATACTGAGAAGGAAGAAAAAAATTTCTTTTTTTTTTAGTGAGAGAGAAAGAGAGAAAGAAAGGAACAGACAGGGACAGACAGGCTGGAAGGGAGAGAGATGAGAAGCATCAATTCTTCATTGCGGCATCTCAGTTGTTCATTGATTGCTTTCTCATACATGCCTTAACTGGGGGGCTCCAGCAGAGTGAGTGACCCCTCGCAGCAACCTTGGACTCAAGTCAGCGATCCTGGGCTTTAAGCCAATGACCTTTGGGCTCAAGCCAGTGATCATGGGGTCATGTCTATGATCCCACACTTAAGCTGGTGAACCCACACTCAAGCCGGATGAGCCCATGCTCAAGCCAGAGACCTTGGGGTTTCGAACCTGGGTTCTCAGCATCCCAGTCTGCCACTATATATACTGTGCCACCACCTGGTCAGGCTATCAATTTCTTTTTATCTTT
Source organism: Rhynchonycteris naso (assembly GCA_037038555.1). Lineage (NCBI taxonomy): Eukaryota > Metazoa > Chordata > Mammalia > Chiroptera > Emballonuridae > Rhynchonycteris > Rhynchonycteris naso. The sequence continues at coordinate 20,252,834 of CM073003.1, forward strand.
CGTATTTGCTAGGACTTCCAGTACAGTGTTGGAAAGCACTGGTGACCTGGGATATTCTTGCCTTGTTCCTATTCTTACTGGGAAAGTTTTTAAGCTTCTCAGTGTTATTTTTAAGTATGTTAGCTGTGGGTGATTTTATATATACTCTTTATCAAGTTGGGGAAGGTCCTGAGTTTTTTGTTTTTTGGGTTTTTAAAAAATTTTTTTTTATTATTGTTTTTACAGGGACAGAGAGAGAGAGTCAGAGAGAGGAATAGACAGACAGGAACAGAGAGAGATGAGAAGCATCAATCATTAGTTTTTCATTGCGGCTCCTTAGTTGTTCATTGACTGCTTTCTCATATGTGCCTTGACTGTGGGCCTTCAGCCAACTGAGCAACCCCTTGCTCGAGCCAGTGACCTTGAGTCCAAGCTGGTGAGCTTTTTGCTCAAGCCAGATGAGCCCGCACTCAAGCTGGCGACCTCGGGGTCTCGAACCTGGGTCCTCCGCATCCCAGTCCAACGCTCTATCCACTGTGCCACTGCCTGGTCAGGCAGGTCCTGAGTTTTTATCACAACTGAGGGTGTTAGATTTTATCAAATGCATTTTTCTGCAGCTATTGATATGATTGTGTGGTTGGGTTTTTTTTTAGCCTATTGATGTGATGATTATATTATTTGATTTTCAAATGTTGAACCAGTCTTACATACCTGGCATGCATTCCATCTGGCCATACTGTATAATTTTTTTATATACATTGGTAGGTTTGATCTGATAATATTATGTTGAGGATTTTGGCGTCTATGTTTATGAGAGATGTTAGTCTAGTTTTTTTGTAATTCTTTGTCTAGTTTTGGTGATAGGGTAATTGAATGAGTTAGGCAGTGTTTTCTCTGAAAGGGACTGTAGAGAATTGGTATCATTTCTTTCTTAAATGTTCAGTAGAATTCACCATTGAAGTTCTGGGCAGGGTACTTTCTGTTTTGGAAGGTTATTAATTACTGATTCAATTTCTTCAATTGAAATAGAGCTGTTCACATTGTCTTTTTCTTCTTGTGTTAGTTTGGCAAATTGTGTCTTTTAAGGAATTGGTTTATTTCAATTTCATGTGGGTAATCAGATTTGTTGGCATACAGTTGTTCGTAGTAATTTATTATCCTTTTAATGTCTATAGGACTTGTAGTGATGTCTCCTTTTATTTCCATTGTTAGTAATATGTGTCCTCCTTTTTTTTTTTTTTTTTGTAGCCTGGCTAGAGGCTTAATAATTTTATTATCTTTGTTTTCTTTAATTTTTACAAATGTCCCTTACTGAGTTTTCTGAAGAGTATACTTGCTTGTACCATGACCCAGGAGTACAAAGAAGATGCTGCCGTCTCCTTATCTCTCCATCTCACCCTAGGTACCAGTATTAGCAGGGCTGGAAGTCCTTCCACCCTCTTCTGGCTCTCTGTATAGACACATAAAAATAGTATGTGAGGTTTCTTTTTGTTATCTTTGATACAAAATAAATTTTATAGCATTCCTGAGCCTGCATGCTGGTTTTGTAGTAGCACAACACTGTGCCATGACAGTCCCTTCAGGTTTGTGATTGCAGGTTTAGCCCCTTTTTGTTGAGGGCTATGTAACCTGTGATCTACACATGTTTTGTTACATGAACTGGGCTGTGACTCTCTTCTCTGGTGAGGACCCTAGAGGTGGGACTGTGGGCTCAGGATATGAAAAAGATGCCAGGCAGGTGCAGAGGGACCTCCAGGCTCTGCCAGCTCTGAACCCAGTGCCCTCTAGCTTGCAGTAGGGGACTCTGACTTGAGGGACAGAGGGGACCAGTGGCTTCCAATAAGATGGGATTTTGCCCTTGGGTTGGAAGCCAGGTCCCTGTTTGTTCTGATGTTTATTGTCTTTTTTGGGGGTCTGTTTGCTGCTGACACCTCTAATGATGAATCAGAAAAACATAGATGTTCTGAGAAGTGAAGTTTGGGGCAAATCCTGCCCTCTCTGGCACCAGGTGTCTCTCGCACCTCAGGATTTCTTGGTTTGAAGATACTACTGCTCCTTTAGGACAGAAGGGAAGAGCTTGACAGAGCTTGGATCTAGTCTGAGGGAGCTTTTTTTTTTTTTCCTTAGAAGCAGGGATCAATGACAGTGTGACAGGTGCAATAAAGATGGAGAGGGCTTGGTATGACCCTTGACATCATGACAGGCCATGGCATGTCACATTGTTCCTCAGAGCTAGCAGCCACTGAGACCTGGCAGGGCAGGAGATCATGGTGGAAACTTTGACATGACCCTGGCTGACCTGTGGGTGCGTGCGCAAGGCCCACACTATTTCTTCCCCTGCTGACAGTGTGCTCCCCAATTTTCCTTTGCAGCTTTTTGTATGAACCTAGCAGCCAGGGGTACAAGTACTACCGCCAGAAGTTAGAGGAGTTCCGGAAAACAAGGGCAGGCCCCACAGGCACCCAAATGGTGCCTGACCTCTGCCTGCAGCGCAGACCCCATCCTGAGGCCCCATCAGGGTCTGTGCTCCCCATTGCTGCCTGCCCCACTTCTGCCCCCTCGCCTGCTGTTACACCAGCTCCAGCTGCCCATGGAAAGGCAGCCACTACAGCCACTGTGAAGAGGAAGCGAAAGAGCCGATGGGGGCCTGAGGAGGACAAGGTGGAGCTCCCACCTGCCGAGCTGGTGCAGAGGGATGTGGATACCACCCCGTCGCCTCTGTCAGGTAGGCTTTGTCACAAGGTCTGGCATTATGTTTTCAGATATCATATGTGTTTTAGTAGGTGTCAGGACTTCCTCCCCTTCTGTGGCTGAATAATAGCATTCCAGTGTGTGAATGTACCACACTTTGTTCATTTTTCATCTGTCGATGGACAGGTGGGTTGTTTATACCTTTCAGCAACAGCAACTAGTGCTGCTATGAACTTATGTGTACAAGTACTATTTGGAGCCCTGATTTCAGTTCTCCTGTCTGTATACCTAGGAGTTGAATTCCTGAGTCATGTGGTGATTCTACATTTAATCTTTTTTCTTCTGTGACATCAGCATTCCAGGTCGACGCTTTATCAATACTGTGCTACCACAGGTCAGGACAGGCTGGAATTGTTTTTTTCATTTCACTTTGGTTTATGGTGGATACATGCTAGTGTATAGAAATACAGCTGATTTTTGTATGTTATATATCTTTAAACTTTGCTGAATTTATCAGCTCTAACAGTGTTTTTTATAGATTCTTTAGGGTTTTCTTCATATAAGGTTATGTCATCTACAAATACTGACAGTTTTACTTCTTCCTTTGTAATTTCACTGTCTCATTTATTTTTCTTGCCTAATTGCCCTGGCTGGTACTTGCAGTGCTATGTCAAATGGAAATGCTAAAAGTGGGTATACTTGCCCTGTTCTTAATCTTAAGTAGAAAGCTTTCAGTCTCTCCTCGTTGAGTCTCTGTATTGTACCTTATTTGACTTGCAGTCTACTTTATGTGATACTAGCATAGCTTTCCCAGCTCTCTTTTGATTACTATTTACATGGAATTTTTTTCCATCCTTTCACTTTTAACCTCTTTGTGTCTTTGTAACTGAAGTAAGTTTCTTGTAGATGGCATATAGGTAGATCCTATTTCTCCCTTAAACTTTAAAGTACTTGCATTCATTCTTATCATAGAAAGCCCTCTCCACTGAGCCCCCACGTATTTCAGAGCCCCCACATACCTTCGAGGAGGGATTGAGGTGCAGTCCTTGGGTTATAAAGCACCTGCAGTTGGTTTTTGCTGGTGAAGCCCAGCTATGGGGAGCTGGAGTACTCAACTCTCTTTATTTTCCCAGAGGAACCTCATCCATTCTGCCTGGCTTCTCTCCTAGAAGCCACTGCCTGAGGGCTAGTTGTTACTACCACCCAGATGAGCCATCACAGCATCTTCACATGGATAAGTGCTAGAGTCCAGCTCAGCTCCAAAGCTGATGCCAAATTAAATGCCAGTTGTGGTGAGAACAGTTGGCTACCTCCCCAGAAGGAACTAGCAGAGCCACACAGCTGAGTCTTACACTAGACTTTGAACCTGTATATTTCTACTCTGGGTATCTGTCCACCACAGGGCTTACTTCCAAGAGCCATTGTGTGTGAATTTGCACATTCATCTCTGTTCTCCTCTCTCTGTGTCTAAAAGTCCCGCACCATTTCATCCATTAGCTGAGGCCCCTGACCTCTTGAGTTCTGGTGTTGGTGTCTGCAACATGGGGGTATAGGGCCTGCCTGGAGGGGGCACATGATGGTGCAAGGCATGACTCCCGTGGTTCTCATGTGGCACGGGAAACTCACGGTACTGGTGTGAGGGCCCTGCAGTGTGCTCCAGGTGCCTTAGGTGTCGTCAGCAAGTAGATTTTGCACTACATGAACAGGGCCAGCCCCACACCCACTTGTCCATCATTGACTGGCCTGTGTCTTGTCTCCAGTTCAGGACCTCAAGGGACTAGGCTATGAGAAGGGGAAGCCTGTGGGTCTAGTGGGTGTCACGGAACTGTCAGATGCCCAGAAGAAACAGCTGAAGGAGCAGCAGGAGGTAAGGCCAGAGGGTGGGGCAGGCTACACAGCTGCTGGTGATAGCTTGCCACCCTGACCTGTGGTACATTGGTTACATGGTCAGCAGAGGCTCCTGGGCAAGCAGGTTCCCCATCAACATTGTGCCAACCCCCAAGGGCCCTCCCTAGCCTGCAGCTGGGCCCAGAGCTCATGCTGCCCCATTGCTAGCCTGTCCTCCCTCAAGGCCAGTGCTCCATAGCTATTCCACATAGTGCCTATGGGTTGTTCCCATTCAGGAGTCTTAAATTTTCCATCTAGTTCCTTCTAGCATCCAGTCCAGGACAGGTCTGGCTAGCACTGGGAGCCCTGAATGACGTGATGGTCAGCTCAGCCTCTTTGTTGATTCCCTGGGAAACTAGAGGCATTGACCTTTCAGTTCTTGGGGATGCCTCACCCTGGCCACCTCCTTTAGGCCAGCAGCCTTGTCATATCACCTTTCCCAGGGATCAGTAACCCAAGTTGTCCTCATTTAGCCCATGGTGACGGTGCACAGCTCTAGGTGAGGCACAGAGGAACCTCTCTCACAGGGATTTGGGGAATCAGCACTTGCTCCAATCCCTGCTCACAGGCCTGACCTAGGGAGGGAGCCTGGCATGCACAGGGGAGTCAGGGTGCCGGCCATGCACATGTGCAGGCCCTGCTCACAGCATGTATTGCCCACAGATGCAGCAGATGTATGACATGATCATGCAGCACAAGCGTGCAATGCAGGACATGCAACTGCTGTGGGAGAAGGCACTGCAGCAGCACCAGCATGGCTATGACAGCGATGAAGAGGTGGATAGTGAGCTGGGAACCTGGGAACACCAACTGCGGCGCATGGAGATGGAAAAGACTCGGGGTGCGCCAGGGCACCAGGCTGGGGACAGGTGCGGGAGGGGGCTAGATGATACAGGAAGCCCACCTGTTTGCTTATAAGGCCTTGAGATAGCACTTGTCCTCTTTGTGCCTCAGTTTCCTCAGGAGTCAAAGGAGTGGTGTTGGGCTGCCCTGGGAGATCAGGGTGCAGGTCAGGGTCTCCACCAGCTGCCTCCCTCCCCCATTGTCGCTCTCCCCTTCTTTCTTTTACCTTTTCTATCTCTGGTCAGAGTGGGCTGAGCAGCTGACAAAGATGGGCCGGGGCAAGCACTTCATCGGAGATTTCCTGCCACCAGATGAGCTAGAGAAGTTTATGGAGACTTTCAAGGCCCTAAAGGTGAGCAAGGAGTCCCCAAGCATCAGCCCTGCTTTGGGACTGTACCTCAGGTGGCCTCCTCACACACAGGAGGAACCAGGCTCTATTTCACAGGCGGCATCTGTTTATGGCAGATGTCATCTGTTGGGGAATTCACAAATAGCTCAGCTGCCACTTTAAAAAACATTTCCTGATACTTCAGGAAATCCTGTTTCCAGTGGAGCCAATTAAGCGCAATATGCAGGCAAAGAATTTCTCAGGCACAAATCCCCACGGACTGGGCTTTTCAGAATGAGAGCTCAACGTTCCTCCCGTGCACATGGAGAGACAGCTGATGGGCACAAAACCTCATCACCTAGTTGACCACAGCTTTTTCACACTGTGTGACAAATCACCCTCGGAACATGGGCTTATCTTTGCAGGTGACTCATTCATTTCTCTTGCCTGTGGTAGGGAGGTCTGTGTTACCGTCACCCTGTCTTTTTGACTTGGTTTCCAGGGAGTGCTAGTGTGACCATGGGAACCCTGAGGAGGAAGAACTTAGTCTGAGGTGGGGCATGGTCTGAGCCAGTGGCCAATGAGGCCATGGGTGGTGTGCTTTGGGCCCAGGGGATGACAACTGCCTGCCCCTGTAGGAGGGCCGTGAGCCGGACTACTCGGAGTATAAGGAATTCAAGCTGACAGTGGAGAACATTGGCTACCAGATGTTGATGAAGATGGGCTGGAAGGAGGGTGACGGGCTCGGTTCAGAGGGCCAGGGCATCAAGAATCCAGTCAACAAGTGAGTGTGGCCCTTGATGCTAGGTGGGGGTAGGGAGTCCCAAACAGAGACAGAGGTCCAGAACCAGGGTCCAGTCCTGTCCCTGGGCCAGAGTCCAACCTAGCTGTGAACTTTGGTGGCTATCCCAGCTTAGTCTCTTTCCCTCCTCCTGCAGTGCTGTGTGTGTTCCATTCAAATGTTCTCCAGCCTAGTACAGTCTGCATGGCCCCCAGAGCCCTACTTTGAGCTGCTGCTGCTGCTGCTGCTGAGCCTAAGCAGGCAGGCAGGCAGGCTAGACCTTCCTGCCCCAGCTCAGGCCCAATATCTGTTCTCCTGTTGGCACCAGCCCACTTCCCTATTCACATCCCCCATTGTCCCCTGCAGGGGTACAACCACAGTGGATGGTGCTGGCTTTGGCATTGATCGGCCAGCAGAGCTTTCTAAGGAGGATGATGAATATGAGGCCTTCCGCAAGAGGATGATGCTGGCCTACCGCTTCCGGCCCAACCCCTTGGTGCGTGCATCCTCATCCCCCACATTGCTCTGGCTGGGCTCCTGGGTCCTCACTGTCCACGGTAGTGGGGTCGCAGTGCTGGTAACAGAAGTGTCCCTCCTCCAGTCCAGGTAGACCAGGTCTCACCCTCAACCCCCGCCACCACTTTATCTGCATTTGAGCCCCTTCTTCCTCCCTAAAGCCTGTCCCATCTTGAGGATGTAAGCTCAGCTGCACCTAGAAGGTTCTGGATGGGAGGAACTGCCATCTGTCTTTGTGTTAACCTGCTCCCCTTTTATCTTTTTGCCTCCTGCAGAACAATCCCAGACGGCCTTACTACTGAGTATTTTGGAGAAACACAAATATGTACTTTCCAGATGACCAACCAAACGTTCTTGGACTGTGGGATGTTCAGACTGCGTTTCTACCCAACCTTCTTGTCTTGAGTGTCGTGCTGTATATTAAAGTCCCAGTGCTTGCTCACTGTGGAGCCCTGTGCCGTCACCAGCAGCCCCTCCTGTTCCTCAGCAGATGAGGATGAGATGCTCTGTGAGCACTCCACAGCACCCACGGAATCGCAGAGCACCACCTGGACCTTTGCCTGCCTGCTGGGTCTTCATCCCCCATTAGCCTGGGTTGGAGTTGATGGGAAAGCTACACATGAGCTAGGGTGGCAGAGCCCTCCCAGCCTAGCACTGTTCTGTAGGAGGGAATTGATGGGGGGAGGACCTCCACGTAGGGTCCAGCCTTCCCCAAGCACACCTATGCTTCTTACCTTCCCAGCAGGTGGCTTCCCCTGCCAGTGATAGCTGCAGCCCTGGCCACCCCAGCTACCCTGGGTCCTATCGGTGTGGTGTATGCATGTCCCTGGAGCTCATGTCATGCTAAGACATCACGCATCTCCTGGAGGATGGGAGGAGGGGGGGGTGACCTGAGTCAAGGTGTGTGCTGAGAGCTACCCACGACTTCAGAGCCAGCACCTCACATTTGTACAGAAACATTAGGGAATATTGTCCAGCAGCAGCCATGCTTGAAGTATCAGAGCCTGGGAATTTGAGGGGCCCACAGCTCACCCATCTGTCTTCCTCAATCCCTATGGATTCATGGGCTCAACTGGAGCTAGTCAGGCTCCTGGGCCATCCTGCATTCACACAGCCAATTCAGCAAACACTGAGCACCAATGGTGAATCAGATAGGGATGTGGCAGTGAGCCCCTAGAAATCTGAGACTGATCGGTGCTTCCAGGAGGAAATAGGAGCTATGATGCGGGTTGCCTGGGCAGAGTCCTAGTGGGGGCTTCAGGGAATGGGAGGGTTTCAGCAGCAGAGTATATGCTGGGTAACACATGTCACCATTCCCTTCCCATGGAGGCTGTGCGCAGCAGGTAAAGAGATGGTCCATGCTAGGGTCCTGAGGAGTAGTTGTAGGCAACCGAAGGTTCCAGCAATTGGGACCCTTGGCCTTGGTCACAAGTACCCCCACCGTGGTGCAGGTCAAGGTCACACCTCCATTGAATTCTTTTTTTCTTTTTTTATAGGCATAGACAGGAACGGAGAGAGATGAGAAGCATCAATCATTTGTTGGGTTTTTTGGTTTTTTTTACAGGGACAGAGAGAGAGAGATAGGGACAGACAGACAGGAACGGAGAGAGGTGAGAAGCATCGATCATTAGTTTTTCATTGCTGTCGCAACACCTTAGTTGTTCACTGATTGCTTTCTCACATGTACCTTGACCGCGGGCCTTCAGCAGACCGAGCCACCCCTTGCTGGAGCCAGTGACCTTGGGTCCAAGCTGGCGAGCTTTTGCTCAAGCCAGATGGGCCCACACTCAAGCTGGTGAGCTCGGGGTCTTGAACCTGGGTCTTACGCATCCCAGTCCGACGCTCTATCCACTGCGCCACCGCCTGGTCAGGCTCCATTGATTTTTTTTTTTTTTTTTTTTTAATTCTTGATGACTAGGAGGCTGGTCAGATTCGGCCCATGGACTTGACTCCCATACATGCATGGGGATAGATGGAAGAGGAGGTCTCCAAATGCTGTATGTGTGCAGGTGCCTCTTGGACATGGGATGTGAGGCGAGTCACAAGCTGGACTAAATACCCCAGGCCCTGGAGGTGATGGAGAGCTTCCTGAAGGAGGAGACGGTGGCACTGCTTTCAGGGATGAGGAAATACAGTCCATCTTATAAACAGGAAAGAGGCCAGGAAGGTCAAGAAAACAGGCTGGAGCATCAGGTCAGCCCAGAGGGAATTGAAGTTCATCCTATGGGCAATGGTCACCTGGGGAAGGCCAAAAGAACATGTCACCCAGGTTCGGGCGGAGGGAGGACCCAGCTAGCACAAGACCAAAGGGCTGCATGAAAGGTTAGGTTCAACCTTCCCCCAGCTCCAGGTGTGCCACACCACCACCACCACTGGAGGAAGGAATCCAGTGAGCACTGCCAACCGTTTTTAGCAATCATAAGTACCCCATGAGTGAAAGTATGAAGCTGGTTGGAGGGAGTGACAAAGACTTCACCACCCTGCAGCCCCCTCCCAGTCTGTCACCCCCTATACATCTGCTCCTGGACCCAGCACATCCTCCAAGCTGTTCAGAACCCTCATGTGGCTCCCCACCTCCCAGCATCAGGCCTGAGCTCTTCTACTTGCCAGTAACACTGTTCTGGAACTCACCAAACTGGCTCCATCTCCACCTAGTCTCAGCCAGCTCCTTGGACTCCCTGCCTCTGACCCCACCTATGTAAGTAGTAGTCCCTCTACCCCTCAGCTACCCACAAGGTGTCCAGGTTATATTGTAGGATCTCAGAGCACAGAATCACAGAGCCCTTCAAGTGATCCCAACCCATAAGATGACCCCCAAGATGTCAAAGCTTCACACTTGGACATGTGTTGAAATGTCTGTGGCTCCCCAGTAAAAAATTTAAATCGAAAGGCATTGAAAGGAACTGCACCGAGGGCGTGAGGTTGGTTTCTTCTTCAGCGCACAGGGACCATGCCCTCTTGTCCTTGGGGGAGGGAGGTGTGGGGAATGGACGCCTTAGGATGAAGAAAGCAGAAATGCAAAGCAGGTCAGAAGAATGAATTCCCTCAATGAAGTTGCTGGTACGGGATCTTCAGGACACGAGTGTTGTGTTCTATCTAGCCTTTAATAGTTAACGGAAACTGAAGCTGGGTGGTGGAGATGACCACTGGGGATTGCTAGGAGTCCCACAAAGTTGTCAAGGGGGAGAGGCCAACCGATGGGGAGGGGCCTCGGAAGCTACACTGGAGCGCACGCCCGGCGGGCGACACTGCGACAGGACCAGGGCACAGCTGGGGGTGACCTTTGCGCGGGGCGGGACTGGGCTGGGTCCCTGGCAACCTCCTGCCCAGACGCACCGCTACGGAGGAGCTGAGAGTCCTGGAGGTCGCGTGGGGCCGAGCCGGGGTCCAGGCACCACTGCTATGGACATCCCGCCACTGGCGGGCAAGATCGCGGCTCTGTCACTTGGCGCCTTCCCTGTGTCCTTCGCACTCAACCAAGTCTCAGCGCTTTCGCAGTGCGTGTGGGGTGGGGTGGGGGGACGAAGGGTGGGGGACGGCGGTCTGCGCTGAGGGTACGAAGGGGGCCTGGCTCCCTACGGTTCGGCTCCCAAAGAACCTTGCGACCCCAGCTGTTTCACTCTGGGGCTTGGGGGCTGGGTCAGAACCCCCAACCGGAAGTCCTCTTCTAATTGGCCCCAAGGCTGTGTGCTGGGGGTGGGGACACCCCTAGAACGTTTGAGGGAGAAGAAGGGAGGTTCAGAAGCGGAGTCCCCCAACCCCAACCTCCCTTGACAGGGCAGGGTTTAGGAGGTTTCTTTGGTTTTCCCAGGGTGTGCCCAGCACAGGTTCCAAAGTCACCATGGGTCAAAGTATTGCCCCAGATAAGGCCCTGGTGACCCAGCTTTTGCCACACCTGCTTTGCCACCCCTACCAGGTAGTCCCTCCATCTCCTGTTTAAGGCCTGAGACTTTGTTTTGCTCAGTGCTGGCTCACCCTGTCTCTAACCTCAGTTTCCCTTGTACATGCTTCCAACTCCCCTGTCCCTGTCTCCTAACCTTAGATCTCAGTCTTATGGATCCAGCCACTGAGTACTGAGCATCAGCAAAACCCCTCACACTCCTACACCCAGCTCAACCCAAGACCTGGGGTAGAGGGAGTTTTGACTGTGGGGTTGGCTTCTTGGGTACAAATTTATGGCTCCACGTCCCTGGACCTCAAGTGTCCCAAGTTGCCTCTGGGAGCCTCAGTTTCTTCACTGTGTAATGAACACAATCCTAGATCTCATCCCATAGTTACAGTTAAGGATTATGAATTGTGTGAAAACTAGTGTGGTCCCATCTGACTACTATGATTGACATTGTTGGTCAGGTGGGGCTAAGAATGGGGATCCTAGTGTTTAGAGGGGTTCCAGAGAAGGTACAGACCTGGAGAGCATGGGGAAGGGAGGCTAATGTGTAACCTTAAATAGATCTCCTGCCCTCTCTGGGGCTTGCCAAGTGTTGGGGGCTGCCCAGAGACCTAGCTTCTATGTTTTATGCAAATGATGTCCTGCCTTATCAGGTTGATGGGGACAGATCAGGATAGCGGTGGGGTGGACTCCTCTGCCAGGAGGAATCAGGAGCTTCACACAGGGAGGTGTACAGAGCTGAGCACTAAAGACCATCTGGCAGGTGGGGCACTGGGTCTTGCCACAGAGGGGTTTAGTGTTGTTGAACAACTGATTAAGCAAACTGAGTCAAACATATCAGCAAGTGATGGGATCAATTATACAGTCAGAAGCGGTTGATGTCCCTCAATACCTGACCCAAGTTGGGCAAATATCTTTTCTGAGGAGTCAGAGAAGGCCTCCTGGAGGAGGAGCAATGTAGATGGGCCATGAAGGATGAATGGAAGTTGCCAAGTGGAAAAGAAACTTCTGGAAGGAGTTTCCAGAAGGAGCAAACAACCAGGGCAAGAACCTGGTGATGAGAAAAGGTAGTTTAAGGGAAAGGCATTTCTGAATGGACAGATACTTTAGCCTCATCACCTGGAGCTTCACAGAGTCTGCTCTTGCCCTCACCAGGGTGGGGTGGGGTCTCAGCACTGGGTCTGGCTTCCCTGACTTGGTTTTCCTCTTCACAGCCCCCTTGGTGTGACCCTGATGAGCATCCTGATCCTGGGTCTGCTCTTAGTGGCTATCTATAGCTTGTCCCGTGAGGAGATCTATGACCCACTCTATGCTGGTAAGTCGGTGGGAAGATCTTAGGGCAAAGAACTATGAGCAATGGCTTCTCACTGGGTACCCTTGAAGCGCCTCCTTCATCAGATTGGGGGACCCTCAAAGATACTGGAGAACTCCCATTTCTGGGGAACCTCAGAGGTCCTCCCATTCAGACTTGGAGCTCCTGAGTGGGAACTGTCTTCCTATCACTCTGAAGTCTCCTGTAGGCAGGGATAGTGCCTCTCCCAGCCTGGGTTCATATGACCTGTGGAGCAGTTAGGCACAGAGACATTGATTAGATCTGGGTCCCTGCTGCAGTCTGTGGTCCCACCCATACCCAGGCCTGCTGTGAACACTCTCCCCACAGTGTTTGCAGTCTTTGCCTTCACCTCGGTAGTGGACCTCCTTATTGCTCTCCAGGAAGATGGCTACATGGTGGGCTTCATGGAGTTTTATACCAAGGAGGTACGTAGGAGTCAGGGGTATGGTATGCTCCCTGCCTGGCTGCATGTTTGAGTCCTGCACCTGCCCCCGCAGGGTGAGCCATACCTACGCACTGCTCATGGAATATTCATCTGCTATTGGGATGGCATCGTTCACTGCCTCCTATACCTGGCCATGACTGGCGCCATCCGCAGAAGGTGCGAGGGATGGGCAGGGTGGTGCCTGGACTCTGAGAATCAAGTCAAGTTCTTAGACGGGGTCCCAGGCTGGGGTGGAGCTAGAACTGTGTTTAGGGAAAATCCAGAGGCCTCTCTAGGGCTCCAGCCAGATGTGGCCAGGAGAAAGTTCTGGGAATGTCACAGGTGACAATGGTGGCTGGCTCTTTTCTCTTGTATATATATCCTGTACCTAGGCAGCCACTTCTGTCCTTGGACAGAGGGTCAGACTGTTCACTCCCTCATTCAACTTCCTGTTGTCCCTTTCATCTTGGGAAAAACTGGGAAGGAGCCAGGGCTGGAGATCCCAGGGTGCACCCTGATCCCTGGCTGGTGCTCTGAGACTGGGGAGAGTAATCTACTGGCCATCCCTTCATCCTCCACCCAGGAAGAGGTACCGGAACCTTGGACTGTACTGGTTGGGGTCCTTTGTCATGAGCATTTTGGTGTTTCTCCCAGGAAACATCCTTGGTAAGGACTTGGCTTTGAGAAATCCTGCCTCCCCAGGCTGGGACACTGCCCTGCACATGGAAGCTCCCACGGGGTCCTCCATTTCTTCCCTAAGGTCTGCTGAGGGCCCTACAAGCTCATCCATGTACCAACTAAGCCAGTAGCCTGCCTGCCTCTCCCCATTTCCCCTTGGAGGGGTATTTCCAAGGGGAGCCAAGAACAGCTAGAGTGTAGGAGTGGTGTCCAGAGGTAAATTGAGGCAGGCCAATCTGAACAACATGGACATCATTTTGTGGGCACTGGGGAACCAGATGTGTTAAAGGTTGAGAAAGTAGAGAAATAAAAACAATAAAAGTTTAAAAAGAAGTAGAAAAGCTTGAGCAAGTATGGCATGTGTGAATCGTGACCCATCCAGGGAATCTGGCATGGCGCAGCTAAAGGGCCCAGCCAGGCCTGGAAGATCCTCACTGAGTGTCACTCATTTCTCCTACCATGACAGGAAAATACAGCTCAGAAATCAGGCCTGCCTTCTTCCTCACCATCCTATATGTCCTGGTCCCATGCTGGGCTGGCATGAGGGTCTTCAAACAGTCCCGGGCACCAACCTGTTGCACCTCCGACATGGTTAGTACCTTGCCCCAAGCAGGCCTGTGCCCACTTACCTAAGTGTTCCTCATTTGAGTTGTTTCTGGTCAAAAACATTATCTCCTTGGAAGGATATCCTTGATCATTGGGAAAGAAGGGATGAGCCTTTATGAAATGCCTATTGGATAGCAAACTTCTCACATTGTCTCTCTCGCATGTGGTAGGTACAGGAAGAGCAAAGAAAAGGCCTTCTGCAGCGCCCAGCTGACCTGGCCCTCATCATATACCTCATTCTTGCTGGGTTCTTCACCCTCTTCCGGGGCCTTGTGAGTCTGGCCAGCCTACTCCTCTCCTGCCTTCAGCGTCCCTCCCCAACCTTCCCTTCCCTCATATGTTCCTTCACTCAGTGCAAATGTCATTGCTCTCCCATCTGATCATTAGGGAAGTTCTTTATTGAGTTGACCTGAGTATATCATCACAAAGCCCCATTCTTTGTAGCCTTCTCCCAGCTCCAATATCTGTGGAGAGAACCAAGGCTGGGAGAGGCCAGAGTGAGGGATATGGGCCCTGCCTGGGAAGATGTGGAAGGCTTCCTGAGGGAGGGATGTTTAAAGTAGGTTGTTGGTTTGTCTCTTGACCCCAGGTGGTGCTTGACTGCCCCACAGATGCCTGCTTTGTCTATACCTATCAGTATGAACCATACCTGCGGGACCCTGTGGCCTACCCAAAAGTGCAGGTGAGAGGGCGAGTAGGATGAGAGGAATATGATCCTACAATGTGTAGGGGTCCACTGGGCCTCTTTGAAGCAGGTGCCAGAAACACAATCAAATTGGCAAAAGCACAAATGGAATTATTGTCCTACCAAAGAAGTATAGACATCGTCTCAGATATGGCTGAATCTATGAGCTCAAGGAGAGTTCTGTCTCTGGGCTCTGCTTTCTTTGCATGGGCTCCACTCCTAGATGGTCCCTTTGTAGGATGACAAGGAGAGCCTTGGGCAGCTCCACGCTTCCTTCCTTCCTACTTAGCCACCTCAGAGGCATGTGAGCCCATATTTCCTCAGAGCTTAAGCACAAATTTCAGGCAGTCTCTGATTGAACAAGTTTGAATCACATGCCCATCATGTCGCTGATCACTGTGGCCAGGAATAAGGTGGGTGGGCTCAGTGTGTATGTGGGGGGAGGGGGGAGAAGGAGGATGCCCAAAGGAAATGGAGGTTCAGGTTGCACAGGACAGGACTACAGAGAGCCTCCATCCTGGGTGGGGTTTGAGGCTGACCAGATCCTTCCTGGGGCCCCTACCTGAGGGGTCTCAGGAAACTCTTCTGGGCAACTGTTCATCCACTGGCTGTGTGCCCCCCAGATGCTGGTTTACATGTTCTATGCATTGCCCTTCTATGGCCTGGCTGCCTATGCCCTTATCTTCCCTGGATGTTCCTGGCTGCCTGACTGGGCATTGGTGTTTGCTGGAGCCATCGGCCAGGTAAGGTGGGGTGATGTGGGGTGGAGGCAAATGCATAAGGAAGAAACTTTTTGCTTACCTGTCAATCACTTTTGTGCTCTTCCTGGGAAGGGTGATGCTGGGCCCCTAAGAAGCTCCAGCCCCAGCATAGTACCCCAGGATTCCCTAGCCTGGAGGAGAAAGGGACAGACACAGACCCCCAACTCCAAGGGGTCAGAACCTGAGAGAGAGGACAGAGGCTGAGACGGATTCCAGAGGAGACAGATTTCTTAGAAGAGAGAGCACAGGAACCGGACTTAAGACATATAGGCATGAGTTCAACAGGCAGGGAAGCACATTCCAGGAATGGGAACAGCATAAGGAAAGACACAGGGAGTCAATGATTTAGTAAAGCCATAACAAGGGTAAAGGCAGAGGCAAGAGAAATTGGCAGCTAGATGGTGAGAGCTTTGAACTCTGACATTAGGGGCTTGTGTGTAGAAAAATGGATAGCCATGAGAGGTATCTGAACAGTAGGACCCAGTCAGAGCTTGGAGTCTGTTTTGGGGTTTCTGATGGGATATGGTAAAGTCTGGGCCCAGGTCAGAGCAGTGGGGACCAGGAAGACATCTATGGATTATAATCAATAGGATTTGTGTCAAGGGCAGCTGCCTGGAGTGGGGAAGAGCTGGACACAGGTCAGAAATATGGGTGTAAGGTCCAACAGACAGAGTGTACATGGTTCTGGTTAATCAGCTGAGGAGAGGCTCACAGACAGATGTACAATGACAGACAGAACCTGTGGGAACAGGGATATTTAGAGAAAGACAGACAGATTGGAAAGGGGAGACATGTAGGTCAGCAGAGACAGAGAGAGATGGGGACAGGGACGCTCTGGACTCCCCAGGGTGGGATGTTGGTAATGCTGGGACTGGTTTCTCCCAGCCCCTGACATATATCCTCCCTATGTGTCCACCAGGCACAATTCTCACACATGGGTGCCTCCATGCACCTGCGCACACCCTTCACCTACCGTGTGCCGGAGGACACCTGGGCCTGTTTCTTCATATGCAACCTGCTGTATGCGCTGGGCCCCCACCTACTGGCCTACCGTTGCCTGCTGTGGCCAGCCTTCTTCCTGCACCTTCCCCCTGGCTCCCTGGCCTCCCTGGCCTCCCACCAGAAGCAGCACTGAGGGGGCCTCTTGACTTCCCAGGACTCCATTAATACACCCAGCCAGCCCTGACCCAAGAAAGCTGGATTGGGTTTTATAGAGGCAGAAGGTGCATCCCTGGTGTCTTTGTTCCTGGCTATGGTGGTGTCAAGGCCTCCTGGTGGGATGAGAGACCCAAAGGCCAGGTGGTTGGTAAGAGAGGGCCACAGCCATGCTCTGCTGTCACTGTTCCACAACTCCTATGGATTCTTCTACTCCCTTGTAGAACTTACCCCATTATCTCCAGGGATCCTTTTACTAAAATCCCTTTTGATGCCTACAATGTTGCTGCCTCAGTGTTTCAGGGGACAGGGGTGGGAGACTGTCTTTTCAGACCCCACAAAGGCCCGCCATCACTACCAGTGTGACTGTTGGGAGCTGAAGGTGCCAGATATCAGGAGTCTGCCTCTAGTGGATGTGCACAGCTCTACTTTCCAGATGGGGAAAACAGAAAAGGGAAAGCTTGGAGACGATCAGAACCTGCCTGAAGCCACAATCAGAAGAAGAGTCCAAAATCCTATCTCTGCCAATAAATTATAATAATTAATAGTGTGGCACAGTTATTTAGCACCTACTGTTTACCATGCCAAGGGCTAACCTCATATGCTCTAATATGCTAGATCTCACCCCATATTCCAGATGGGGAAACTGAGCCTGCAGGAGATGATGGTCCTGGTCTGAGTTTACACTTGCTGGATGCAGCTAAACTAGAAATAGCCCTGGCAACTTCAACCATATAGCCCATAATCCTGACTCTACTGTCTGGTTGGCTCATACTTTGGGGAAACAACCTGAGGAGGCAGCCAAGGGGTTGGGGGAAAAGTTCACTGTTTCCTGGTTTGATTATTGAACCTGGTTGAAGAGGGCTGTGTTCCAGGGTGACAGGTCCAGAGTCAGATCGGGGGGCTTGATCAGACTCCCCTGCTCCTCCCCCTTACCAACACTTATAAGACACCTATTATATGTCTAGATTGGATCTTCACCAAAGAATCAGTATTCTATTTCCCAGAAGAGGAAACAGGCTCAGAGAAACCAAGCTCTGTTCCAAGGCCCCACAACGGGTGTTGCTGCATGAGTGGGTGACTGTTGTGACGGCCTCACCACACAGAGTGAGCACCTTTTTAGTGACAGAGCCCAGGACAATGGGATGGTCACCCAGTGACAAACAGGAAAACATACCTGCAAGTCAAGCCCCTTCCCCAGGTTATTCAGCTCCCTGCCCATGCCAGGCTTCTGAGATAGAAGATTCCCTCCTTCGTTTTAAAGATGGCTAAACTGAGGCCCAGACAGGTTCCTCCGCGGGCACAGTCAGGCAGCAGGGGCTGGGACCTGACTCTGCACTCACTATCCACTGAGATCCTTCCTCTTCGGGTTTCCTCTCCGCGGAGTGTGCACCTCCGCTTTCCCTTTAACACCCCCCCACACACACCCATATTCACCACCGCCACCGCCACCTTGTACGCCTCCCTCCTCCCCTTGCAGGCAGTCGCCAGGATTGCGCTGCCTGCCGACACCTGCCCAGTCCTTCCCGAGTGTACCAAGAGCGCAGTCCTGGAGCGCAGAGGCCGCTGGGCGGGGGCTGTACGGGCAGCATGGTGAGTGGGGCCCTGGCGCGGGTCCAGATAGGTTCTTCTCTAGGATTCTCTCTGTCTCTATGTTCCCCCTTTTTTCTATCTCCAGTCTCTCTCCCGCTTCATCTCTCCCATCCCTTCTGTCTCTCACCCTCCTCGAATTCTCTGCTTCCCCTTCTCTATCCCTCTCTGTCTCTATTTTTCTCTCCCTCTTTTTTCCTGGTTTTTTTTCTCTCCCTCTCTGGGTCTCTGTCTCTCCCTCTTGCTCTCTCCTCTCTTCTTTTTCAGTCTCTGTTGCTCCCTCTGCATTTCTGTTTCTCTCCGTCTTCCTCTTCTTTATCCTCGCTCTCCTGTCTCCATCTCTCCCTGCTTTTCTCTGTGTCTCTTTCCCTTTTCTTATTCTCTCTTTGTGTCTCTCCCTCTCTCAACAACTCCTCCGCATCCACCCGCAAACCCTGCTCCGACCCGGTTTGCTGCAGTCTCCTGGCGCACGCATAACCTTGCCACTGTTCCAGCTGTTCCTCCTCCCGCCTTTCTAGCCCTGGGCCAGAGAGACATGGGGGCGGGGCTCTGAGCCACCTAAGTAGAGGTTAGGGGATCCGGCAAGACTAAGGAAGGGTAAGTTCAGGGACGTGGGCTTTGAGCAAGGGCCACGGTGTGAGGTCTCAGGAGAAGGAATGAGAAGTGGGGGAGGTTTTGCCAGCCTTCCTGGGGGCGTCCTCTGGAACCCTAGCCCAGGAAGAGGTCTGGGCACGTGAGAAGTTCTCCCCGCAGAGAAAAAAGGCCACCGGGCTAGTCCTCCTAAAGGCAAAGGCCACGAAGTTGGACTGAGCGCACGGTTCCCCCAGGTGTGGGCCCTTGGCCCTGGCGCACTCTGGGCAGCAGCCTGGGGAGTCTTGCTGCTCGTGGCCCCTGCAGGGGCGCAGCGTGGCCGAAAGAAGGTCGTGCACGTACTTGGTGAGTCAGTGAGCCCTGAATAAGTGTGCCGGGGTGCATGGAGAGGGGGGATAGGGGAGGGCATTAGGCGTCCCTGATGGTCACAGGCCCACATCTCCTCGCCCTCCCAGTGCCCTCCCTGAGGACCTTTACCCATGTGATTTAACCCACCCAAGTTTAATGACCACATCCCCTTCCAGGGTCCCCCTCCCCAGGTACCCCACCTCGCCCCTAGTACCCCTTCTGACCCCTCCTTGGTTGCCCACAGAGGGTGAGTCGGGCTCCGTGGTGGTGCAGACAGCACCAGGGCAGGTGGTCAGCCACCGGGGTGGCACCATCGTCTTGCCCTGCCGTTACCACTACGAGGCAGCTGCCCACACTCACGATGGCGTCCGTCTCAAGTGGACTAAGGTGGTGGAGCCACTGGCCTTTACTGATGTCTTCGTGGCGCTGGGCCCCCAACACCGAGCATTTGGCAGCTACCGAGGGCGGGCCGAGCTGCAGGGCGATGGTCCTGGGGATGCCTCCTTGGTTCTCCGAAATGTCACACTGCAAGATTATGGGCGCTATGAGTGCGAGGTCACCAATGAACTAGAAGATGACGCTGGCATGGTCAAGCTGGACCTAGAAGGTGACCAGCCTGTGGGCAGGATGAGATGCATTTCTAAGGGAGGGTTGAAGGAGGGTATTGCAAGGAAAAGAAGTCAAATCTTTGGCCTGAAGGAATTTTGAGGCTTGATAGGGTAGGTAGGTTTAATTCAGGATGATTTTTGCTACCCAGGGATACTGCAATGTCTAGAAGGAGGTTGCTGATGGCATCTGGTAAAGTCCAAGGATACTGTGAAATAGACCACAAAGCACAGGACAGTCCCCCACAGCAAAGAATGATCCAGTCCAAAATGCTAATAACGAGGATGTTGGGAAACCCTGGAGTAGGATTAAGGAAAAGTGAACTCCAGGCACTCACATCCTGTCAGGAATCCCTCCCTCAGCTCCGCTTCCCTGGGTGGGCTTCCTCTTGCAAGTTTCCCCTAATAGAACAAAAAATTGGCCTGACCAGGCAGTGGCACAGTGGATAGAGCATCGGACTGGGATGCAGAGGACCCAGGTTTGAGGTTCCAAGGTCGCCAGCTTGAGCACAGGCTCATCTGGTTTAAGCAAGGCTCACCAGCTTGAGCCCAAGGTCACTGGCTTGAGCAAGGGGTCACTCAATCTGCTGTAGCCCCCCCAGTCAAGGCATATATGAGAAAGCAATCAATGAACAACTAAGGTGCCACAACGAAGAATTGATGTTTCTCATCTCTCTCCTTTCCTGTCTGTTCCTCTCTCTCTCTCTCTCTCTTTCATGAAAAAGCAAACAAACTTGTGCCAGATTTCCACCCTCTCACTTTACCGATTTTCTAGGAGTGCTAGCTAGAATCCCAGAATTGTCCCTCACTGGGCCAACCTTTTGAGTCATGTGTGCCAGTCACTGTGGCTGGGAGATGGGATGCTCTGATTTGCTGACTATGGAGCTGGGAGGTGAGGTTTCTTTTAGAAGAATTCCCTTCCACCTGGTTTGCCTTCTTCAGTCATTTAGAAGATGCTTGAAAAGATTTTAGGGCCTTCACTTGCCAAACTTACCAACAATAGCAATTAACCCAATAATGGCAGCAATTCTCCTTTATTGGGTATTTTCTTTGTGCCAGGTGCTTGGTCAAAGGGCTCTCTGGAATCACTCTCTCTCCTTTTTTTTATTCAGTGAGAGGAGGGGAGGCAGAGACAGACTCACATACACCCCAACCATGATCCACCTGGCAAGCCCACTAGGGAGCAATGCTCTGCCCATCTGGGACATTGCTCCATTGCTCAGCAACCATGCTCTTCTCTGTTTGGTTATGGACCATCCTCAACACCCAGGTCCAACTCGTTCCAATCGAGCCATGACAGCAGGAGGAGAAGAGAGAGAGAGAAAAGTGGGGGGGGGGGGGTAGAAAAGCAAATGGGCGCCTGTCCTGTGTGCCCTAACTGGGGATCAAACCTGGGATATCCACATGCCAGACGTATACTCTACCACGGAGCCAACCTGCCAGGGCTTGGAATCTCTCATTTAATTTCCCCAAAATCCCTGGGGGTGATTCAACTAGCTCAGAGAAGTTAGAGCCTTGCTCAAGGCACATGCTAGTGAGGAGCAGGGCCAGGATTTGAACCCCAGTCTCTCAGGTTCCAGGTCTTTTCCCTGGCTCCTGTTTGCCTCCTTCCTGCATCTGCTGAGAGTACTCAACTCACCCCCCCCCCCCCCACACACACACACCGCCTGGCCAGACACAGACACAGAGAACACTTGTGAGCTGAGTTGACTGTGAGTCTGATGAAGGATGAGTTATAGCAACTGACAGTGGAAGGAACACCAACAGTTACTTCCCTGGACTATATTGGCTGGGGAATCAAAGCGATTTTTTCCCAGAGTCAATCTTTCAGGAGCTCCCAGTGTGGGAAGCCAGACTGGACACGGACATTTTCAGCTTTGTGGTCTCAGGGCTTGACCAAAGGGAAGGTCCCACAGTTTGGAGAATGTCAGAAGTATATAGGACTGAATGGAGCAGGGTTGTGGGAGCTGGGTTTTGAAGGATAAATAGTTCAGCAGGTGGAAAGAACAAAAGTAAAAGTCTCCGGCGGTGGAAAGGGAGTAGAAATGATTACTATATTAAGGAGGAGGGTCAAGGGAGCCAAGCTTAAGGTAAAAGGAGCCATAAGGTGTGTGAGCTGGAAAAAAAGCATGATCATGTCTGAGATTAACCAGAGTGAGGGAAGATCTATTTGAAGCGATACAGAGCACTCCAGATATCAGCTGGGTGGGGGGGTGGCTGGGGGTCTGAGCTGACCCCCGTGTGTCCTCGCAGGCGTGGTCTTCCCTTACCACCCCCGTGGAGGCCGCTACAAGATGACTTTCACGGAGGCGCAGCGCGCATGCGCTGCGCAGGACGGCATCCTGGCGTCGGCTGAGCAGCTGCACGCGGCTTGGCGTGACGGTCTGGACTGGTGCAACGCGGGCTGGCTGCGCGATGGCTCTGTTCAGTACCCTGTGAACCAGCCCCGGGAGCCCTGCGGAGGCCTGGACGGGGTCGGGAGTACCCGGGATGGTGGAGGTGCCTCCGGGGGCGTGCGCAACTACGGCTACCGCCATAATGCGGAGGAACGCTACGACGCCTTCTGCTTCACATCCAACCTCGCGGGTGCGTAGGCCTCGCACCTGGGAGTACGCGCCCCCTCAACAGGCCTCTCCCGGGT
This sequence comes from Rhynchonycteris naso, assembly GCA_037038555.1. Lineage (NCBI taxonomy): Eukaryota > Metazoa > Chordata > Mammalia > Chiroptera > Emballonuridae > Rhynchonycteris > Rhynchonycteris naso. Next base: position 20,275,165 of record CM073003.1, read on the forward strand.
CCCCCTCCATCTCACTCTCTCTTTACTTTCCCACCCCACCCCCAGTTTCTTCTTCCCAGCCCCTACCCTCTGGGGGCCAGACCAAGAGTTTCCCTTGCCCAGGACCATCACGGCACACAAATCAACACTGGCCAGGCCGAGGCTGAGGTCCTTGGCTGTAGGGGAAGAGGGGCTCTTTAATCTTGAGGCTGGGGCCTGACCATGTGGTGGCGCAGTGGATAGAGCGTTGGACTGGGATGCGGAAGACCCAGGTTTGAGACCCCGAGGTCGCCAGCTTGAGCGCGGGGCCCCATCTGGCTTGAGCAAAAGCTTGCAAGCTTGGACCCAAGGTCCCTGGCTCCAGCAACTTGCTCGGTCTGCTGAAGGCCTGCGGTCAAGGCACATGTGAGAAAGCAATCAATGAACAACTAAGGTGTTGCAACGGCAATGAAAAATTAATGATTGATGCTTCTCACCTCTTTCTGTTCCTGTCTGTCTGTCCCTATCTATCCCTCTCTCTGACTCTCTCTCTCTCTCTCTCTCTCTCTGTCCCTGGGAAAAATAAAAAAAATAAAAACCTTTCAATCTTGAGGCTGGGGTCCTGGGTGCAGGCGGACAGGGGCACCCTGAATCCAGAGGTTAAGTCCTGGAAGCCGCCCTAACCTCTACCCCAATCTCCCGCAGGGCGCGTGTTTTTCCTGAAGACGCTAAGGCCCGTGCCCTTCTCTGCAGCAGCGCGCGCGTGCGCAGCGCGTGGCGCAGCCGTGGCAAAGGTGGGGCAGCTGTTCGCCGCGTGGAAGCTACAACTACTGGACCGTTGTACCGCAGGCTGGCTGGCTGACGGGAGCGCGCGCTACCCCATCGTAAACCCGCGCGCGCGCTGCGGCGGCCACCGGCCGGGCGTGCGCAGCCTGGGCTTCCCAGACGCTGCGCGCAGGCTCTTTGGCGTCTACTGTTACCGTGCGCCCGGAGCTCCCGACCCTGCACCGGGGGGCTGGGGCTGGGGCTGGGCCGGAGGCGGCGGCTGGGCCGGAGGCGCACGCGACCCCGCTGCCTGGACCCCACTGAGAGTCTAAGCGCGGGGCGCAGACGGCTGAGGGGCTTGACGACTGGCGGAGTGCCCTGCTATCCGCTGGAGACGGACCACGCCCCCTGCAGCACTCTGCAGGCTGACTAGGGTCCTATGGTCCTTGAACATTGACCACACCCCTAGAGATTGGCCAGTACCGGAAGACAAGTCCCCTGGAGCACCCTGGACACCGATCAAGCCCCCATTTCTTGGACAGTGGATTTCCCCTTCTCTCCCGACTTTCTCCAGGAGACTGGGCACACCCCCTGAGGACCCCTGGAGGCCAACAGACCCTGAGGTCTTCTGAATATGAATCCCCCGAGGTCACCTGGACACAGACAGACCCACCCCTGTAGTTACCTGGAGGCTGGACCCCCGGGATTACCTGGAGACTGGTCTCTTTATCTCCCTGGAGACTTAAGACTTAAAGGTCATTTGGCAACTGAACTATCCTCCCATCACCAATAGAGAAACTAGGAACTGCAGTTTGACAGCTGACAAAGCCCCCATAGTCACATGGAAACTGTGGGTTCCTGTCCTCTCCCCAGTAGTAATTGGAGATTGGGTAATTGGAGATTGGGTACTCCCATTCTTCCTCCTTTCCCTGGAGTCCCCTGAAATTTCCATGGTAACAGACCAAGTCCCCAGGTCACAGTGGAGAACAGCCCCATATCTCCAGATTTAGGGGAGACCACCCTTTGTCACTGCTAAGACACACTGACACACCCCAGCTGGCTCGCATGACTGGCAACCGTGCCCCACCCTCAGGTGTCTTTTTGGAAGGGCAAGTCCACTCCCACCTGACCACTTTTCTGGCTGTAGCCAAAGAGACAATCCCCAGGACCCAGGGACCCATAAGATCCATTTTACAAACTATGGAGGCAAGCCACCTCACTTCCCATTGTCACTAAGGTGACCAAGCCCAGCTTTTTCCTATTATGTAGAGTCACACAGCCCTTCCCTCATCAGTCACAGAGATAGTGCCTCCCTCCTCTAGCTGGGACCATACATACCACACCATTCCCTGCCTCACCAGAGACCCACCGCAGAGACCTACAACTCTACTTCCCTTTTCCCCACCCTGACCAACAGCCAACTCTCCAGAGAGCAAACCAACATTCAGTTCTCAGGTCTCACTATAGAAACAGGCTACCTTTCCGCAGGCCCAGCCCAGCTCCTAGCCACCCTCCAACTTCCTCAGCTATTGCCATGGAGACCAAACTGGTGTCTGAGGTAACAGCACACATGTCTCCCTAGGCTTTTCCTTTTCAGCAGGGCCCCACCTACCAGGCTGTCACCACAGACTGTTAATGTCATCCCATGACAACACCCCCCCCCCAACTCTCAGGAACTTCTCACCATGGGCAGGAACTGCACCCTATAGGGCTTGGTGGCAGCCCCTTCAATACGTAGGCTCAACCTCAGGCAGCATTCCCCAAACAGAGCTGGACTTCTGGAGATGCTGAGCACCTCTGTTTGCATGATAGCTATATCCCAGACAGCCACTGTGCATGACACACCCTTGTGACACCCACGTGTTTTCATCGCTTCTGTGGAGATGAGTAAACAGGCCTTGGCTCTTTGAGCTGTGCAAGCACTGGGCTCCCCTGTTACTCTGAGACCCCATCCCCATTTTCACTAAGATCTCTCCTTCCACCTCCACCATTTTCCTCCTTAGAAATCCAGGAGAGATGGAATGTTCTTAAACCTCAAACTCCACTCTGAGCTCAATGTTTTAACAAGAGATTCTTGCTAAGAAGTCGGGACCCTACCAAACTCCCCAGTGTTGAAAGCCACCCAGCCATGGAAAATCACAATTTCACAGTCTTAACTGGAGTAGTACTGGGGACCTTCCTGAACCCTCTTTACTGTCCCATCCATCTCAAGGAAACCCATCAGTGGGCTGAGAACCAGGTTGGCTTGAGCTCTAATCCTGGTTGTGACCAAGTGACAAAACCCCTGACCCTATTTCCTACTCTGTCCTAAGGCTGTTCTAAGGTCCCAGTGAGTGTAAAGTATACAGCAGGGGCTCAATAAAAATTTTTTTAATGAATGAGAAAAAGAGGCAGCCAGTGAATAATTACTTCAAAATGCAGTATGGTGGACAAAATATTTCCCAGCAGGGGGTTCATGGTGATGATTCAGTCAGAAGTCTTACCTCATTCCTTGGAACCACATCCTACACCTAAGTCTCCTCTCCCTTCCCCTGTCCTCCCCCAACTGTCCTTTGAGCTATCTGCTATGGGTCTGGCCGTTCTTGGCCATGTCCTGATTGGGTCACTGACAACCCAGTGGTTCCTCTCAATACCCAGGCATAAAGTGTATGAAACTGAATTAGAAATTCCTGCTCCAGGAAGGCAGAGAAGTTGCAAATTTTCCTGTGGTGTAGGTGGGGGTGGGGGTGAGGGAGTGTGGGCTGAGGAGTATTGGAAGTTTCTAGGATATAAACAAAGGAAAAAGAAAGAAGTGGAAAGTTCTGGTTTGGTTGTAGAAGTGGGATGGTCGATGGAACTGTTCATCCTTCAACACCAGATTTAACAAAGCTTTTAGATGCAAATCTCTGAATGTAAGGTTCAGCTCCTTGGTTAGACTGCCTTGGGCTCCAGCTTGGCCTTTGCTTCCTCAAATAGGGACTGGTAAGGCACATGTTTCGAGGGATGCGTGCATGGAATTTTTCATCCCGCTTTTTCCCTTCTGGCATCCTTTCTCCCTCCCACCATTCCAGCTCTTTGGTTTCCAGAAAGTATATAACTTTCCCTCTTATTCCATGAGAAGTGGAGGAGCTGACTCCATCCCCTTCCAGCTCAGCCAATGAGTGATGTGGCCCATCTCCCTGGGCAGCCCTGATTGGTCCAGGGATGGACATAGACCCATTCAGACCAATGAGATGCACCCTGGGATTTTGATGGATGACTGGGTGGAGGGAACCTTTCTTTTGCTGGTACACTGCACTGTACTTCACTGTTGGAGTGGATGCCTCCAGGGTCTACCAGGGAGAAGAGCTAAGGCTTGGCAACTAGGGTATGATACTTCCTGAAGCCAGGTATTCAGGAAAACCTCTCTCTGTCTCTCTCTTGTCCTCTTTTGTTTGTTTGTTTTTTATCAAATTGTCATGCACATGATTTACCAACAGCCAACAAGATTTATTTTTTTATTTTTTTTACAGGGACAGAGAGAGAGTCAGAGAGAACCATAGATAGGGACAGACAGGAACGGAGAGAGGTGAGAAGCATCAATCATTAGTTTTTTGTTGCCATTATGACACCTTCGTTGTTCATAGATTGCTTTCTCACATGTGCCTTGACCACGGGCCTTCAGCAGACCGAGCAACCCCTTGCTGGAGCCAGCGACCTTGGATCCAAGCTTGCAAGCTTTTTCTCAAGCCAGATGGGCCCACGCTCAAGCTGGTGAGCTTGGGGTCTCGAACCTGGGTCTTCCGCATCCCAGTCCAATGCTCTATCCACTGCGCTCTGGTCAGGCTCTCTCTTGTCCTCTTACCGCCCAGTTTACTGCCTAGAAACATATGAAATTTCTTACCTGTGCTCCTCTTCCAAAGATGTTTTATGTTCAGTCAAGCAAACATGCATATATATTTCTTTTCCTCACTTTTGCATAAATGATAGTGGACAATGTAGTGTGTCCGTAAAGTCATGGTGCACTTTTGACTTTTGACTTTATGGACACACTTTATATATACTGTCATATTGTAAAATTTATAACACGTAAAATTCACCATTTTAATTGTTTTAAAGTGTTCCATTCAATGGCATTTACAATGTTGTACGACCATCTAGTTCGAAGATTTTTAATCACCCCAAAAGAAAACCCCACCCCCATTAAACAATTGATTTCCATTCTTCTCCCTTCCCCTGCCAGCACTGCTGCCCTGGCAAATGGTAATCTGCTTTCTGTATTTATGGATTTCCTTAGTCTTGATATTTCATATAAATGAAATCATATATGTCTTTTTTTCTGTTTATTTATTTATTTATTTTTAGTGAGAGGGGGGTGTGGGATAGACAGTGACAGACAGACAACGAAGTAAGAGAGATGAGAAGCATCAGCTTGTAGTTGCAGCACATGAGTTCATTGATTGCTTTCTCATACATACCTTGACCCCGGGGGCAGGGGGGCTCCAACCAAGCCAGTGACCTTGGGCTCAAGCCAGCAACCATAGGGTCATGTCTATGACTCCATGCTCAAGTCTGCGACCCTGCACTCAAGCTGGTGAGTCCGAGCTCAAGCCAGATAAGCCTGCACTCAAGCTGGTGACTTCAGGGTTTCAAACCTGGGTCTTCAGCATCCCAAGTCGATGCTCTTTCCATTGAGCCACTACCTGGTCAGACACAATATGTTCTTTTGTGTCTGGCTTCTCTCACTCAGCATAATGCATGTGTGTATTTTTTTTAATTTCTTTTTATTTTATTCATTTTAGAGAGGAGACACAGAGTGAGAGAGAGAGAGAGAGAGAAAGGGGGGAGGAGCTGGAAGCATCAACTCCCATATGTGCCTTGTCCAGACCAGTGCAGGGTTTTGAACTGGCGACCTCAGTGTTCCCAGGTTGACGCTTTATCCACTGCGCCACCACAGGTCAGGCGCATGTGTGTATTTTTTAAAGATTTTATTTATTGATTTTTAGAGAAAAGAGAGAGTGGAAAAGGAGGAGTGGGAAGCATCAACTCATAGTTGCTTATTATATGTGCCTTGACCAGGCAAGTCCAGGGTTTCAAACCAGCGACTTCAGCATTCCAGGTCGCTTTACCCATTGAACCACCACAGGTGAGGCTCAGCATAATGTTTTTGAGGTTTATCCATGTTGTAGCTTGTGTTAGTGCTTCCTTCCATTTTATGGCTAATACTCCATGGTATGTGTGTGTGTGTGTGTGTGTGTGTGTGTGTGTGTGTATATATATATATATATATATATCACATTTTGTTTACTAATTTATCAGTTGATGGACATTTGAGTTTTCCACCTTTTAGCAATTGTGAATAATGCTACTGTGAATGTGTGCCATGTGTACTTTATGTAACTCTTAATAATGTTTTATGCTTGTTTGTTTTTAGCGATCAAGTGAGAGACAGGGAGGGAGGGAGATGAGAAGCATCAACTCATATTCGAAACACTTTTTATTCATTGATTGCTTCATATATGTGCCTTGACTGGGGAGCTCCAGCCTGAGTCATATATATGATACCACACTCAAGCTGGTGACCCCACACACAGGTTGGTGAGTCTGCGCTCAAGCCAGATGAGCCCATGCTTAAGCTGGCAACCCCAAGGTTTCAAATCTGGGACCTCAGCATCAAAGGTCAACGCTCTATCCACTGTACCACCACCAATCAGGCAATAATGTATTTTTGAGATAGTTTCCATAAGCATACAAAGATTCCACCCCCCATTCTGCCCTGGCCAGGTAGCTCAGTTAGTTAGATCATTGTCCTGATATACCAAGGTTGTGGGTTTATCCCCAGTCAGGGTACATACAGGAGCCAACTAATGAATCCATAAATAAGTGGAACAACAAATTGATGTCACTCTCTCTCCCTTCCTCTTCCTCTTGAAAGTGAAATTTAAAAATATAGATAAAAGAAGATCCTCCCAGCCTGGCCAGGCGGTGGCGCGGTGAATGGAGCGTCGGACTGGGATGCGGAGGACCCGGGTTCGAGACCCCGAGGTCCCCAGCTTGAGCGCGGGGGCCCATCTGACTTGAGCGGGGCATCGCCGGCTTGGACTGAGGGTCACTGGCTCCAGCGGGGGGTGGCTCGGTCTGCTGGGGGCCCGCGGTCAAGGCACATGTGAGGGGCAGTCGGTGGGCAGCTGTGGTGTCGCAACGGCAACAAGGGGCAGGTGATTGGTGCTTCTCACCTCTCTCTGTTCCTGTCTATCGCTCTCTCTGGCTCTCTCTCTGTCCCTGGGGGGGGGGGGGGAGAAGATCCTCCCATACATTCTTTTGGTGGTCAGCAGAGTTTTCATTGTTTGGATGAACCAAACAATGTAGTCAATTTCCTAATGGTGGACACTTAGATAATTTTCATATTGTTTGCTGTTAGAAATAGGCATCCACATCATGTCACACAAGTACAACTGGAGGATGCTATCAGTTGATTGGTCAAGGGGTCAAAACTTGCCATTTTGATAGTGATCTCCACCTCTTCTTAGAGGTAGGGCCAATTTATATCCCACAAGTAACTGATATATTCGCTATTTCCACACATTCTCACCAGCATCGTGTTATCACTTGTTACCTTAGCCAATGTGATAGGTGAAAATTGTGGTTGTCACTTACAATTCTCTTACGTTTGAAACTGAACATCCTCCAATTTGACCCTAGGTGCAGGTGGTTGAGTAAATAATAAACTATTCTCAGTTTAGCTATATTGTCATCATTTATCTATGCAAGGTTTCCTCTCTTATTAAATTTATTTATCCCGCCTGACCTGTGGTGGCACAGTGCATAAAGTGTTGACCTGGGAACACTGAGGTCGCCAGTTCAAAACCCTGCACTGGTCCGGTCAAGGCACATATGGGAGTTGATGCTTCCAGCTCCTCCCCCCTTTCTCTCTTTCTCTCTCTCTCTCTCACTCTGTGTCTCCTCTCTAAAATGAATAAATAAAAAGAAACTTAAAAAAAAATTATTTATCCCTCCTCCTTTTTTTAGCAAGTGAGAGACAGACAGGCAGACAGGAAAGAAGAGAGATTTGAAGCTTCAGTTTTTCGCTGCAACACCTTAGCTGCTCATCAACTGCTTTCTCATGTGCCTTGACCAGGGGAGCTCCAGCTGAGCCAGTGACCCCTTACCCAAGCCAGCATCCTTGGGCTCAAGCCAACGACCTTTAGCTTCAAGCCAGTGTCCTATGGGCTCAAGCCAGTGACCTTTGGGTTCAAGCCAGCGACCATAGGGTTATGTCCATGATCCCACACTCAAGCAAACAACCCTGGGGTCTTGAACCTGGCTTTCCAGCATCCCAGGATGACACTGTCTACTGTGCCACCACCTGGTCAGGCTATTTATTCTTTTTAAAATATACTCTTCTTCATCTTGGTGTTCATACAAAATGTGTATTACTTTGTTTAACATAAGTTGTTGTTTAAGAGCCATTTGTATTTCCTTTCCTGTGAAAGTTTTGTTCATATCCTTTGCACATTTGGCTATTGGATTATTAGTCTTTTTTCCTGTTGACTTGTAGAAACTTTATATATATTTCTGTTTATTGTTTCTAAGTTTGGCATTTGCCTTTTGACCTTGCTTATGGTATTTGTTGCCGCTATTGCTTTTAGAATAAAGCCCCATCTCCTCACTACAGCTCATATGGCCCTCAATAATTCATCCTCTGCCTCTCTGCTCTCATCTGCCTCCACTCTCTACCTCTATTACTCTGCTCCAGCCACTGTGGTCTTCTTGCTTTTCTTCAAATGAGCCATGTTTCCTTTTGCAAGAGGATTTTTGCCTTTGCTCTTCCCTTTGCCTAAAATTCTTTTTGTTTCTTCCCCTTCTGGTCTAGTTAATGCAACTTCTCCTTTAGATTCCATCCACCTCCTCTAGGAAGCCTTCCCTGGCCACCTCCAAGGGACCATGTCTGTCCTGTTCACCACTATTTCCCCAGCGCCCAGTACAGTTCACAGCTCATAATAGTTTTTCAATAAGTACCTGCTGAGTGAATGAAGGAAAGTGTAAGGAGGCAAAAGGCATGTTGAACTGTTAAAAAATTTTATTAAAATGTCCAAGAATTACATTAGTGTCCACAGTGTCAGATACCACAGACCCACGGAACACTGCAGCTCACAGCAAAACCAGTGGAACCTGAAGCTGTTCACACACACACACATGCCACACGCCTGGGACACACAACCATGCACACACACCCCAAAGAAAAAGACCAAAAGACAAACCACTTTAGAAAAGACCAGAGCCCCCTCCCACCGTGGAGCTGGTGTGGGGGATGAGCATTGTGCTGAGGGGGTCAAAGGCAGAGAGCATAAACTAAGATTCCTCCAAAAAGTTGTATCCCCAGCCCCTCCCCCAACAAAAGAAAATTATTTTGTGACACAGATGATTGAAGATGTGTTATTATTATAATATTTTTTAACTAAAGTGAATTAACAAATCAAGATGGTAAACCCATACCTTTCTCAGTGACAACCATATGTTGGTACAGTGGGCAATGTAAATAACAAGGAAGACTGAAGACCATGATTAAGGATGAGGGTATAGTTTGCACTTCACAATCTTTTTCTCAATCCACCTGTGTGTGCGAGAGGAATTACAATTATGTTTTAATCCCTTCCCCAAAGTAGAGAGCAGTGTTGGGAGTCAGATGGAGGCAGGACCAAATTTTTACTCCTGTCTTAGCTGTGACTTCAAGCCAGTGCCTTTCTCTTATTTGAGCCTCAGTTCTGTCATGTATAAAATGGGAACATAAAGGATCCTAAGCCAATGAGCTGTTGAGAAGATTCAAGAAGATAGTGTATAAGTTATTAGCACCGTACCTACTCCAAAGTTGTCAACTATAATTATTACTTCCTGGGAGGGATATAGGCTCAGTCAGCACACTCCTTTCTCTACTGAATCCTTTGGTAAACCATACATTTGCTTATCTTTCTTTTCCACAGAGGGATATTCTCCACTGTGGCTTTTAGCATTAACACACAGATTTTTATCCAGTCTGGAGGGGCTGAGAGTAGGTTGGAGAAAAAGCTGTGGATCTTTCCTCCTAAAGATCAGGAAGCTGGATCCTGGCCATCAGCTTGGAAAGTTATTTTATAGGTTGCAGATTTGGGGGAGGAATACCAAGTGAGTTCTTTCCTACTTAAAAAAACTATGAGAGAAAAATGTGTGTGTGTGTGTGTGTGTGCACGCGTGTTTTGGTTTTAACACTGTGCATTACTCTACAATATGACTGCAGGTAGATGTCACCACTTTAATTTTTTAAGCAGTTCTAGTCTTCCAGGCAATGGATGAGACATAGATAGGGTGGGGGTAAGGATGACACCCAGTGCAGTACGCTCCAATGTCTGCTGGAGGGGTGGGTATGGGCACTGAGCTAGAAAAACATGGTGCTTCCTTGGTCCAGGAAAGAGGTTCTTTGTCTCCCTGAGAGATGGAGGGGAAGAAACCTGGGCTTATCAAGCTCTAAATATCCTCTCATATGTGTGTGTGTGTGTGTGTGTGTGTGTGTGTGTGTGTGTGTGTGTGTGTGTGAGAGAGAGAGAGAGAGAGAGAGAGAGAGAGAAAGAGAGAGAGAGAGAGAGAGAGAGAGAGAGAGAGAGAGAGATTCACCACACATGCAGAACCACCAAATCTCAGCACTGGCACAAGACCTGGGAAGATATGAAACACACCTTCCCTTCTCTGACTCTCTGACTACATATTGCCCTGACTATTCTGACCCCTAACTCTGAGGACATGGAAGGAGGCTGTTCTAAAATCTTTCCTAAAAATTCAGTACATAGGATTTAATCACTGTTTATCCACTGAGACCAAAGACCTTGGCCTCAAGTCCAAGGTAATGAAAGAGCAGTAGTAAAGTTCAAGCAGTGTGCTTCCATGTAGTTGTCTACTCCCAAAGCCAGTGACCTTCACCAAAGGCTTCAAGCTACATTTAGGGCATCTGACAGTATATAAAGCCCAAATCTCTGGTGTGATAAGCAATTCCTTCGTGAAAATCCAAACATACACTCTTGCACCCTCATCAAAACCTTATTTCAACAAATGACAATTAGTCTTGCCAACAAAAAACTAAACCAGTGCAGCAAAGAATGATCTTTGCTGATTGTGCTTCCCTCCGCTGGGAGATTCTCCCAGAATCCAGTCTGACTAGAACTGGGTTTTCAGACACGTGGCTGCACCTGCCCAAGGGATCTATGTAAGAAAGAGGACAGAGGAGCTTTTTACAAAGGATTATGGGTGGGGGAGGGTGCTCAGAGGCTTCCAGACCCTCTTATTTCTCTCTGGACTCTGTCTTCCCAGGCAAAGACTCCAGAGGAGGTATGGGAAGAGGGTTGTGCTTCTTCTTGCCTGGTTCTTCAGCAGAAATTCCCTTCCTCCTTCTCCCAGTCCTCTGTTGGGTGTTTCTTGTGTTTTCTGAGCTCCTTGTGCAATTTGTGGTGGCGATGATGGTGGTGGTGTTGGTGGTGGTGATGGTGTCGCCGCATCCGATGGGACCGTCTGGCTGCAGGAAAGTGGAGGACAATAGGGAAGTGGCAAAAGGTGTTGAAAGGCAGGTGGTCCAATGCAGCAGACCTCCCCAGGGGGATGGGAAATGGAGGAAACACACTGATGTAATGAAAAGTTCACTGGTGAGCTGAGAAGTTCTCACTTATTGGCCAGGCTGTATTATCAGACATTTAGTCAGATCAATGGATAGAATCAGAAGTTGTTTTAAAAGGAGACTACAAATAGCTGGAAACTTGTGATGGGGTTTCTGGGGGCAGCCACTTACGTTTACAGACAATTTGGGGCCGGTCCCACTTGCCATTGCTCTGGCACCGGATGATAGACATGTGGTGCTGGACAAATCCTTCGTCACACTGGTAGCGAACAGTGGCATGGACGTTATACTTGGCCTTTTGGGCACGGATGAGTGAAGCATTCTCCACTGCTGGAGGCGGGCCACACAGCACTGGGGACAGAGAAACCTGTGGTTAGGAAAGTGGTCACAACAAGGGCTGAACTGGTTTCCTCTCATTGGGAATGACACACCTGTCCAGGTCCTGCCCTTTGCCCAGCTGTGACCTCACAGAGATAGAAGTGACTATGTCTGTCCCCTCCACCCAGACCAGGAGCCCCTTACAGGAGGAACCTCCTGGACACATCCCACCCCCCTAATTCTTATGTAAGGTGGGAATAAAGGAGATGGGAAGTAAGAATAATTTGAGCAATTGAAAAGAAGTAAGAACATGAGAATTTGCAAAGAAACAGAAGCAAGAACAAGAGTATAGAGAAAGGGGGTCACAAGAATGCACGTAAATATTTTCTTAATATGTAAAAAACTTACAAAATCAGTAAGACTAACAAACTGATAGAAAATTAGGCAAAGGAGATGAGCTGGCAGGTCAGAGGAAAATAAATACAAATAAGTAGCTTATTAACATTAACAGCTGGTCATTCTCATCCTTGAAAATGTGCAAACTACAATAACATTGAGATACTATTTTCTACCACTTTGATGAACAAAGAACAAAAAGTAGAAGAATACAGGTCTGGAGAGTGAGAATTGGGTCTGGCTGACTCTTACCATTTACACATTTTTTTTAAAAAGGGTCCTGAACTGATGGCTCAGTGGATAAAGCCTTGACCCGGCACGCCAGAGGTCACAGGTTTGACTCCAGTTCAGGGCAAATACAAGAAGCAATCAAGGAGTACACAACTCATGGAACAACTAAATGAACCAATGAGTTGATGCTTCTCTCTCTCTCTTCTTCCCTCCCTTTCTCCCCATCAATAGAATAAAACCCAAACAAAGAAAAGAAACCATGAAGCCATGAATATGAGCCACAGGAGGGAAAGGGGAGAGGGTGACAGCATACCTGTGCCCTTCTTACAGACATAGGGGAGGTTATAGTTGCAAGGAACGTCGTTCCAGCGCCCACTCTCATGTGCCACCATCACCACACAATCCTCCCCGCCCGCGAAGAAATTGTCCGGTTGGTTCTCTCTCCAGTTCTCATATTGCTGCAGAAATGTGGAGCAGGGGGTGCTCAGGGGACCAGCGTCCTATTCCAGACTCTGGCACTGTCCACTGTGGGGCTCCCTCGCCCAACCACTCAAAATCTTAGGGGCTCAGTGTTTTCATCTCTGTAATGTAAGCACTGTTCTGCCTGCCCTGAGGGTGGCTGTTTGTACAATTTTAATCACGCTTCCTCTGGTTGGGAGGCTGTAGTACATTCCTCTCTCATGCCCCTGCCTCCTGTCTTACTCCCTGATAGTCTGTCTCCAATACGGGTCACTCTCACTGTTAGATAAAAATGTAGTTGAACAAAAGGTGACCTCAGCCGAGAAGTCCAGGAGGGCTTCCCTGAGGAGGCAATGGAAACGCTAAAGACTCAAGGAAAAGAATGATGTGGCAGAGAACAAGCAAAGGAAGCAACCAGTGGAAAGGCCTGTAGGCAGGACTGAGCTTGTCCTATTTGAGGAATGGAATAGAAGCCAGTGGGTTGAAGATGTGCTTGATGAAGCTGGGGTGTGGTCAGAGGATGGACAGGGGTCAGTTCTTGTGGCAAAGTTTTTGTAGTCAGTATTTATGGTAATACATGTAAAAAAAATTGCCATTTTCATAATTTTAAGTGTCCAGTTGATTGGCATTAATTAGACCACAGCGTTGTACAACCGTCACCACTGTCTGCCAGAACTTTTTCATTACACCAGACAGAAACTTTGAGTCTGTTAGCAGTCACTCCCCATCTCTCCTTCCCTAGCAATGACTAAACAACTTCCTGTCTCTATGGATTTGACTGTTCTGGACATTTCATATGAATGGAAACATACAACTTGTGGCCTTTTATGTCTGACTTCATGTTTTCAAGTTTCATCCACATTGTAGTGTGCGACAGTGCTTCATTCTTTTTTCATTGCTTTTATCATTTGGTTGGACCACATGCTGTGTATATATATGCTCATCTGTTGATGGACATTTGGGTTGTTCCCTTTGGCAATTAGGACTAGTGCTGCTTGAACATGTGTACCAGTATCTGAGTCCCTGATTTCACTTCTTTTGAGCACATACCCAGGAATGGAATTATGTGCTAATTCTGTTTAACTTATTGAGGCACTGACAGACTGTTCTGCACAGCAGAAGAAGGTGGGTCTTTATCTTGAGAAGCATGGGGAGTCTGATAGGGCTTGAAGCAGGAAGAATTCTACTTTAATATGTGGTTTTTTAAAGGTCCTGTGTACAGGGTATCCCTTTGGGCTGTTGGAGATATTCTGGGACTAGATAGAGATGATGATTACATTATGTTGTGAATATATTAAATGTCACTGAATTATATACTTTAAAATAATTTTATATTATGTGAATTTCACTTCAATTTTAAAAGTCCCCAGGGCCTCCAGGTAGAGGGGCAGGAGTGTAGGAGTATAGGTAGCGTGCGTGTGTGTGTGCGTGTGTGTGTGTGTGTGTGTGTGTGAGAGAGAGAGAGAGAGAGAGTTGGGGGTGCTGCAGAGGTCCCAGTGAGGGATAACATAGACTGGGCAGGCAGAGGCATGTAGGGAAATGAGAGTGTATCAGAGCCCATGACTGGAAGACCAGGGGGTGTGAGCAAAAGAGTTTTCCCTAGTCCAAGGTTTCTGCCTCAGTTACTAGCTGAATGGGAGACCTCCACACGGCTGGGAAGTGGGTGGGTTGGGGTTTCACTTAAGCTCCTTTGCCACTCCAGAGCTCTCATGACTGATTTGCACAAGAGGGTAAAGTGGTGCCAGAGTACAGGGCCATAAGGCTTACCCATATCCCTCTGTTCTAGATGGGATACTAGTCAGGAGCCTGGTAGCAGTGACCCAAGTTCCTATCACTCACCAGCCCCGTGTTGTCCGTCCACTGGAAATCCTTCTCCACAATTCTGTCATTCAGGCCAATCCATGAGTTTTCACGCCCAAAGCCTGTGGGGTGGGAGGGTTTTCAGTGCTAGGCACCTGTCTCTCCCACATCTAGGATGCCAGCTGGAGGTGGGGGTGAGGTGGGAGGGGAGGACCCAGCTTCTTCCCCAGCCTGGAGGTGGGCTGGAGGGGAAAGGGAATGGAGGTGGAAGGATGGAAGTGGGGTAGGACCCAAAGGCAGGAGGGGAGGAGGAGGACCCCAAGCCCTCCTTTAGCCTAGGCACAGGCTGGAGGCAGTCTCCCATTCCTCAGCAGACAGGGGCTCTGGCTGCTCTTTGACCTGGTTGGGGGGGGCACAGAAAGAGCTGTTATTAGGTGCTGGCCTTGTCACAATTTTTGGCTTAAACAAATGGTCAGAGGAAAGAATAAACAAGGACACGTCAGAAATTTGTAGAAATGAGAGTAAGGGACAGGACAGCCCACAGGTGACTTTGGAGAGGGCATTGGTGAGACCCAAAGAACCAGTCAGTCACTGAACACAGAGGAAGCAGAGGAGTATGTTTGGAGCAAGGAAAAGGAAATGAGTGATTCAGGGAATGAACAAATAAAAGAATTAGGAAATGCAGGGAAGTGGCCATCCCTGGGCTGGGTCCCTCGAGGCGTCACAGACAAGGCCTCTGCTGAGACTGGTCAGATCCTTCTGAGCAAAGGCTCCTGGAGACAGTTCCCACCCATGCGTGTTTCCCCAATAAAGTATTTTTTAAGTAAAAAATGAATTAGGGGGTAGGTTGGGGAGAAATGTGAATACATGGATGGATGAACAGAAAGGATAATGAATAACCCAATAAATGCCGGATTTAATGAATGCAACGCTGTTCCTGGGTCTCAGGATAGTTTCTTCCTCATTTTATCTCACACATCACAGATGCTTCCCCATTGTCCTCTATCCCCTGGCCATTCCAGACCTTGGCCAGCTAAATTATAGTATAGACTTATTTTATTAGGTAAGTATTTGTTTTCCTATGTTCCCACAAGAACATTATTCCCTGAAGACAGGAAATGTACATCTTGCTCACTACTGTGTCACAGTTCCTGGAATGGTGCCTGGCACAGAGCAAGTGCCCAGTAAATATATGATGAATGAATGAATGAATGAATGAATGAGCGAAGAATTAAATAAATAAACACACAGAAATTATTAAGTGGCCAGGGCTTGTGCTAATACAGCTTCAGAAAGGTGGTGTCTTTAGGATCCTGGGGAACGTCCCTGGCAAAAGGACTACAGGGCCACCCCTGCCCACTCCAGAGTCCCTACTGTTAATGAAGCTGTGTTCCTCAGGTGAGTGGACGCTGGTAAGGTGGCCAGCTCGGTGGCGGCAGTCCCTCTCGGCATCCTCCCATGCCCGCCGATGGGCAAAGTACCGGTAGCAGTGGCCCTGGAACTTGTGCCAGCCGCGGTCACAGCCCTCCGTGTCTGGGAGGTAGGAAGGGAGTATGAGGGGGGCTGGCCTTGGCCTGAGAGGCCTGCCTTGCTGCCATGAACATAGCCAGCCCACCAGAGAGAAATACTATCCAAGCTCATTGTGGGCTATATCACCCATCTCCTTGGGCCCAACCCCCTTCCCCTGAGGCTCTGTGCCCACCTTTCACCTCTTTCTCCCACATTCACTTCTTTTTTTGTTGTTGCTGAAAGAGATTCAGCTGGAAGATCATTACACCTTTCTCCTCCCAGCCCACCTGGGATGTTTCCCCTGATCTATAGGACCACACCCTCAGTGTGGACCTGGGAACTTAAGGAATGGCCTCAGAAAGACCTAAAATTGCCTTCCTGGCTAAGGGCTCAAGTAGATATTTCTCCCAAAAAGATAGACAAATCACCAAGAAGCACATGAAATGATCACCATTGGTCATTAGGAAATGCAAATCAAAAGCACAATGAGATACCACCTCATACCCGCTAGGATGGCTAGAATCCTTGAAAAGAAAAATAACAAGTGCTGATGAGGATGTGGAGAAATTAGAACTCTTGTTCACTGCTTGATGGAATGTAAAATGGGCAGCCACAGTTGAAAACAGTCTGGTGGTTCCTCAAAAAATTAAACTTAGAATTACCAGATAACCCAGCCATTCCACTTCTACAAATAAACCAAAAAGAATGGGGGATAAAAAAGAAAACAGGTGTCCAAACAAAAACTTGTTCATGAATGTTTGTAGCAGTGCTATTTATATCAGCCTCAAGGGGAAAGCAACCCAAAAAATCCATTAAGGCATGACCTGATAAACAAAATGAGGTCCATCTGTACCAGGAATATTACTCAGCCATAAGATGAAGCACTGACACACTACTATGTGGACTAGCCTCAAAAACATAATGCTAAGTGAAAGAAGCCAGATACAAAAGAACACATAATGTGTGATTCCATTTATACAAAATGTCCAGAACAGGCAAATCCACAGAGACAGAAAACTGATCAGTGGTTGCCAGGGTTGGGTATATGGGGAATGAAGAGTGACTAGTAATGGGGTCCTTTGGGAGTGATGAAAATATCTTGGAACTTGCTAGGGGTGGTGGCTACAAAACACTGTAAATGTATTAAATTCCTTCAAGTTGTACACTCTAAAAAGGTTAATACTACGTTGTGTGAATTTTATCTCAGAAAAAGTTTGGATCCTGAACTCACAGCCACAGAACCAAAGAGGGAGACCTATAGCATATGTGGGAGCCCGTGGCCTGGCACCCAGAGCCACTCGTTTTTGGGGTCTCGGTAGAGACTCACCTTTTTCACAAAGGCTTCCCCCATAGCTGGGGAGGCAAAGGCAGATGAAGGTGTTAACCTCGTCAATGCAGGTACCTCCATTCTCACAGGGACTGGAGACACAGTCGTCGATGTCTGGAGGGGAGAGGGAAGGGCTGAGTCAGAGGTTGGCCTCCCCTTGGCTCCTAGTCCACACAGGAAACCAGGCAGAAGATGAGGTCATGATCCTGCCATCCAGCCTGGATCCAAGTGCAGCAGCAGCAGCAGCAGTCTGCTCAAAAGGCTTAATGTCTCAAGGGGATGGAGCCTCACAATGATTAACATAATTTAGCATTAATGAGAGCAGATGCCACTGGGCTGGCTGAAGGCCAAGGTGTGAAGAACATTCCACCTGATTCCAGAACAATGAAGGTTATACTCTTGCCAATGGAGCAGAGAATGTTGAAGCTGGGTCTTTTTGGAATGTGGAATCTAGGGAAACTGAGTTCCAGAGCATTTGCAAGGACTTGCAGAGAGTCACAAAGCTGTTTATAGAGACAAATGTCCGATTGAACTTCCTCTTTTACCACCCCTGTGTAGACATGTATAACACCAGGCAAGTCACTTCCACTCTCTGAGACTCAGTTTCTTTTTTGCAAAGAGGTAATAACAATGGCACCTTCTCAAGGGTGGTTGTAAATGGAGTCAATGAAGGACCTCAAGGATTATGTTTATTGTTATAATTCTATAATTTTTAGTGTGGTGAAATCAATGAGATTGATGCACAGAGCTCAAGAAATTGTATTATTGCTATGATTTCATAATCTGCCATATTTTTTGTGTTGGAATTTGTGGCTACTATCTACCTGTTCTGCTGGTGGTACCTACACCCCTGCCCACCCAGGGTTGTAGGTACCCTGGGGCCCTTGGCTGGAAGGAGTCTGAGCCTTATCATCCCTTTGTCTTCTCCCTTCTCTTGCCTGGTAGTAATGGGAGGAGGCAGCACACCAGAGCCTCAGCCCTCAAGATGAGAGCTCAGCTGGCTGGTCCTGGGCTGATTTGGATCCAAGGAATGGGGACGGAAAGGGAGCATCTGAAACCAGCATTTTGTGAACCCTGGCTCTCATGGGGATGGTTGCGGGATAAACAAACCCAAGGGCTCTGGAGTCAGACAAGTCTAGGTTCAGATCCCAAGTCCGGGGCACTCACCGATCTCGCAGTTCTCCCCAGCAAAGCCCTCTTCACAGCTACAGCCATATATGGTGCCATTGGCTCTACAGGTGCCCCCGTGCAGGCAGGGGTTGTTCTCACAGGGATCTGAGGGGGCTGCAGGATGAACAGGCAATGCGAGGAGCAGTCAGGCCACCAGGTCTGTCTTCCTAGAGTCCAGACCTCATGCACCCAATCCCTCTCGGTGGAGTCCTCTCTATAACTTCCCAATAAATAATCACCAGCTTTATCTCATGTGCTTTCTCATAAGCTTATTCCTTCCAGAAACTGCCCCAAAGCATCTGTGGACTGCCCTGCTTGTGACAAAGTCCTTTCTCCAACTGAATTGGAATGAGATTTCCAAAGCTTCTCTAGAAAGTCATCTTCTAGAACATGGATTTAAGTGCCCTCTCTGACTTGTCCTTCTCTTCTGGGCATACCCTGCTGGTCACTGTATTTATTACAATTTGGAGCACAGAAGTGGAGATAAGGTTCCAGATGGTGGGGTATGAACAGCACTAGGAAGAGTGGGAACCATCCTCCTTCATTTGGGCTCAACCTCTTTTGATGCAATTTCAGTAGTTACATTGCAGAGAGATGGTAGATTACAGTGGTTATAACCATGGTTTCTGGAATCAGAGAGGTTAGTTTAATCCCTGGCTCTGCCCCTCACTAGGGGTCCCTAGGCAAATTACTTCTCTGGATCTCAGTTGCCTCATCTACAAAATGAAAATAAAACTAGTTCACCTCTCTCTCCCAGTTCTGACCATAATGCCATATCTGGCTCTATGTATATTAGCTTGGGACCTCTTGTGGGGTCTCAGCATTACTCAATATGTACGGGGCACCCAGGGTGCATTTAGGAATGTAGGTCCCTGTCTCCCTCCCCAACCATTTGCCCCATCAGCTGGGTTTCCTTGGAAGCAGGAGGATCTCCCTGCCCCATGTTGGGGGTACAGATGCCTTAGTGGGTAGATTCCACTATGGAGCCTGGGAGAGGCAGATCAAGAAATGCCATCCTATGCCAGCCGACTCCTTTCACTTGTCAGGGCAGCGTCCAACACCCCCCCCCCCCCGCACAGATACTAAAACTGAGACCCAGAGATGGGAAGGGACTGGCTCAAAGTCACACAGAGGGACAATACAAGGGCTAAATTTGTCCTTCAGGGCTCCAGTAGCCCATTTAAGGTCCTTTTTCCAGCCTCTTATAACCTAGAATTTGTTTGTTTGGGGCCTATCTACAGCCTCATAAGAAACTGAGGTGGTAACAAGTTGTCACCAATTCCCAGGTCTTCTGGCCTCCTCCCTCACCCTCCACAGGCTGCTAAAGGGAACCTATGTAAATCTGACTCAGGTCATGTCCCTCCTCTGCCTAGATCCCTCCATGGCTCCTCGTTGTCTTTAAAGAGACAGGCAAAGTCCTCAGCATGGCCAACAAAGCCCTGTGTGATCTGCTTAACATCTCCCTGCCCTACCTCTTGCTCTCTCCCTTGCTCACTCTGCTCCAGCTACACAGATCTTGTTGTTCTTACATGCAAGGCAAGGTTCTGCCTCATGACCTTTGCACAGACTGTTTCCTCAGATCTCTGCATGGCTCCTCCCTCACCTCCTTCAGGCTTGCTTGAATTTCATCTGATTAGACTCGGAGGTCCCCAAACTACGGCCCATGGGCCAAATTGCGGCCCCCTGAGGCCATTTATCCGGCCCCCACTGCACTTCTGGAAGGGGCACCTCTTTCATTGGTGGTCAGTGTATGAAGTACTGTATGTGGCAGCCCTCCAACGGTCTGAGGGACAGTGAACTGGCCCCCTGTGTAAAATGTTTGGGGACCCCTGGATTAGAGAGACCTTTCTGATTCTCCTTACAGAACCAGAAAGTACCCACTGGCGTCCTCTACACTTTGCTTCACTTGTCTCTTTGCCCATATCACTTTCTAACCTCCAATATCATTTAGTTATTTATTAGGATCATTTTCATGTATTTGTGCCTCCTCCCAGAGCAGTGATATTCCACACGGCAGCCAAATTTAGCTATTTGTCTAAAAGCCATTTTCAAGAAATCAGTAGCCATGTGTGGCTGGTTGCTACTGTACTAAACAACATAGTTCCAGAACATTTCCATCATTGGGAAAGTTCTAGAGTGCTGCTCTTGAATGTCAGCTTCCAGAAGACAAGGCACTTGGTCTCAACATGGGGCCTGGAACACGGTAGGCACTCAATAATTGCTTGCTAACTGAATAAAGGTAGCTGCTGGCCTTCCTGCAGGGACAGAGGCCTGTCCCTGGGGTGTGTGGCATGTGTCCCCACAGTTGCCAGAAGAACCCATAGCTGTGTCCAGCCCTGGTGCCACCCCAGTAAGTGTGTGCACATGCATGGGGCTGCTGGGCATGGGAGTATGTGAGCCTTGCCAGGTGCTCTGAGCTGCCGACAGCTGCCCCTGGACTGGCGAACTGGCGGTGACTCAGTCACTCGCTGGTGCTGGGTTTATTTTTGGATTCATTAGCATTTCTGCAGAAAGCATCCGGTGGGTAGGCACCAGAGTCTACCCCCCTAGCACTGCCTGTTTCCCTCCAATCCAGCTGCCACTGGTTTCAGTGGAACCAAGACTCCAGTCAAGTCCAAGGCAGACCCAACCATAGCCCTGGGGGCTCCTCCAAATGCACTTTCTTTGGTACCCCTCTGCACGGTCTCCCTCCCACCTCTCTGATGCCCCTTCTCTTGCTCCTTTAGCATTGAACCTTCTATCTGTTGCCCATCCCTCAGAGCTAGGCTCCTCTCTGCTCCCTCCAGGGCAAACTCACCCCTCCCAAGACCTCAGGGTTTTTTTGTTGTTGTTGTTGTTGGTTTTTATGCCAATGAAATATGTGTTGTACAGCCTAGTAGTTGAAACAGATTTTGTTGTTAGTTGGTCTGGATTCAAACCTTATCCTTGACAGTCCCAGCTGCATGACTGCACAAGTCACTTGACCTCCTTGTGACTCGGTCTCCTCACCCTCAAGTGCGGATAGTACGGGAACTTGTTCCACAAGGACATTATAAGGATTAGCCAAGATGATTCCAGTAAAGTGCTCTAACAAGTCAAGTACATGGGCAGTCATCAATAAGCATCGCCCTTTATCAATTCATGTGCTCATGTCCGGGTTCTGCCTGCCTCCTCACTAAAAAAAAAAAAAAAAAAAAAAAATCTAGTTTGGGACGCAGCCCAGAGGTGACAGGATGGGTGATGAAACCCTGCACCTGCTATTTCCATCATGCACACTTTGCCTTCAGAAAAGGGAGCAAGTGTTTTGCAACTCAGAAAAAAAGTACTTTTTAATGAGCTGCTGATTTTTTTAACCTCACTTGACCCCCCCAAAAAACAATAACAACAACAAAGAAAAACAGCTCAATATGCAGGACCTAAAATAAGGGCCAGAATTTGCAGGTGAGCTGCAGGCAGACCTGGCTTCAGGAGAACCGGGTGCTGGCTTTTTCTGGATTCTGCTAGGCACAGAGTATCTGAGGCTTATGCAGACATGTATTCTCATTAAGTCTGGCCACTGGTGCAGTGGATAGAGCATGGGACTGGGATGCAGAGGACCCAGGTTCGAGACCCCAAGGTCACCAGCTTGAGCGCGGACTCTTCTGGTTTGAGCAAAAGCTCGCCAGCTTGGACACAAGATCGCTGGCTCGAGCAAGGGGTTACTCGGTCTGCTGAAGGCCCGCAGTCAAGGCACATATGAGAAAGCAATCAATGAACAACTAAGGTGTCGCAACGAAAAACTGATGATGCTTCTCATCTCTCTCCTCTCTGTCTGTCCCTATCTATCCCTCTCTGACTCTCTCTCTGTCCCTGTAAACAAAACAAAACAAAACAAACAAACAAACAAAAAAGTTTGGCCACTGTCTAGCTGGTAGTGATTCATCCCTGAGCTTTAATGTCCTGTCTTTAAAATGAGGGTGATGGCTTCCACTCCCACCCTTTCCCAGTGCCCAATTTTCCTGTGGCTTGAGGTCCCCACAAACCACATCACTGAATTCTGGCTATAATTCTTTCTCCAGGAAGTCCCTACCTCCTGCCATGACTCCTCCATCTGGCCCCACCTGGAGGGAATCTATGTCTAGCTTTGTCTTCCACAGGCTAAGACATCACTGAAGGTAGGCACCCAGTTCTGTCAGGCTCTGTGTGACTATGAACATGAGTTGTTAATTGAACCAAAATTAAACTCCAATCAATACCTCATCATTCCCCCATCACTTGTTTTGCCTCAAAACACATCCACTTGATCTCCTGCCTTTGCCTGGGCTGGTGCCTCTGCCAAGAAGCACCTTTCTGCAATTCAACTCACCTAATAAGTTTCCACCTCCAATGTCATCCCTTGCTAGAAACCTTCCTACAAGAACAACCTTTCTTCTTTATTCTGGGCTCCCTTGGCTCTTGGTCCCCAAGCCCTGACCACAGTGAGCTAGATGAGGCCACAAGCTTTGAACTCACTCTGCTCTGAACTCCCATTTGCAGGGGTCCCTGGCAGGGATGGCTCCTCTCCACTCGCTGCCTCCTCCACACTGGCACTCCCTGCAAGGACCTCCAGTTCAAACTTGTCCAGAACCCGAGGGGCGGGCGGCAGGGTGCTGGGGGAGTCCCATGACACTGTAGACTCCCCCAAGGACACTGACTCAGGCTTCTCCATGCTGGCTGCCGTAGGTGTCCAAAGAGCAAGAGTGGGATTCCCTGAGAGACTGTCCTCCTGTGGAGAGGCTGAGACTCCCAGTGTTCCCTGGGTCACCATCTGGCCCTCTGGCTCTGGGTGGGGTTGGGAACTGGAAGAGTCCATTGTTGACATGGCCAGGACCCTACCCTTGTCCCCCTGGTCCAGGGACATGAAGGATGTTATCATATTTGTATCCACAGCCACTTGAGGGCTCATGGTAGGGCTTTCAGCTCCTTCAACCATGTGGGATCCAGGTTCCCAAATCCTAACAGCATCCCTGAAGTCCACTGTAGCCGTGGAATCCGTGGGACCCACTGTACCTCCTTTATCTGTAGCAGCCCAAGGCTCCAAACTCAGGGAGACTCCGAGGCCCCCCAACGGTGCAGAGGGAGAGTGAGGATCCAGCTGTTTCCTATCCAGTGAGGGCCACATGTCCTGTGCCTTTTCAATAGTGGCCTGCAAGCTGGAAGTGGGGTTCCCGACTGTGCTGAAGACCCCAGACTTAGACCCTGAGATGCCTCTCCTTTGCATGGGCTCAGTAGCCATCTCTGTGGGGGTGAAATCTGTTGCCATATTTGCATCCATAGAAGCCTGTAGGCTGGATCTGGGGTGCTCAGCTTTGCTTGGTCCAGCGGGGCTGGTTCCTTCAATTTCTCCAAAGTCTGCCCTGAGGGAGTTAGGACTGCCTCTAGCTCGTGTGTCCGTGGCTACCTGTGAGGGGACCGTGGGACTTCCTGCTTCATGGTCACTAAATGTCAAGAACACGGCCTCTACACCTTGTCTTGTCAGGCCCAAGGAGGAGGGCAAGGAAGACAACTCTGGATGGATGGGGTCCTGTGGACCTGCCTGAATCTCTGAGGCTGAGGAGAGTAGTGCAGTGGCCATGGCTTCACTGTGACCCTCAGCCCCACTGGCCTGGGTAGGGAGGGGTGTAGAGTGTGGTAGGAGCCACACTTTGGGGGCACGAAGCATGGCCATGACAGGGAAGTCTAGGGAAGCGACTATGTGGGATGCCTCCCAAGGGGCAGTGCTGGGATCCTCTGAGGGGCTAGGAGCCAGGGCAGTGGCCTCTGAGGGGGACCACGGCAGTTTGGGAGTGGCCAGCCTCATACTGGGGCCCTTGGCTTCCTTCAGCTCGAGGACAAGGGCCCTGCTGGGGCCTGGGATGCTGGGTGGAATCACAGTTGGGGGCCATAGCCAGGGCTCTGGGGGGCTCCTGCCACCAGGGGAATCTGAAACGATATCAACAACAGTATAATTATCTCAGCAGCTCCTTCCGTTAACGTCTCCTTGGTTTAGGCCTAGGAAAGAGGGCTTGTGGGGCAGAGGATCCAGCAGAGATTCAGAGGTCCCCCCTCCCCATCCCTCTTAGACACACATTCAGGTCCCACCTCATCCTTGGACCCTACTCACCAGCTCCAGGCACATCCACCTCATTGGACAGAACGGCCCAAGGGTTTTGGCTCCTGCCATTCTCTAAGGAGTCTGTGGCTGTGGTGGTTAGGGGAGGCTCCACATGATTCCCAGCAGCCTCTGGGGTGGGAGGCTGAGAAATGACCTCAAGCCTCCCCTCCAGCCTTTGCTGGGATTCCTGCTGCTGGAAGTGGCGCCCATTCAACCCTTTAAAGCGCCCCCTCTTCTTGGGCATGGGGCCAGCCGGAGTTGCCTCCCTGTGTGTGCCAGCTGAAGTGCCTGCTTCCAGGATGCTGGAACTGAGGTCCATGGTGTTCAGCCATACCTCCTCAGCCTTCAAATAAGGCCTTGAGGCTAGGATGGGGACCCCAACGGTAGGACTGGGGCTCTCGTGAGACTCCTGCTTCTCTGCCAAGATCAGAGGTTCTTCCTCCCCACTGGACAGCAGAGGCTCCTGAAAGTCAGGGGTGACCACCTCCCCTTCCCCCAGGCTGGGCTCCAGTTCTCCGGCCAGGGGCCCTTCTGCCAACAGAATCTCCCCCTCATCCCCAGATGAGGGAGTCTCTGAATCTCTATGTTGTAAAGTAAGGTGATGAGCTGTGGGGGAAAGCAGAAGAGGTTGTATTAGCTTCAAGGGCTGAGAAATTCTGAAGTCTACCCATATTCCAGCATACTGCAGCATAGACTTTCTTTGTATCTTTCTCTCTGTCTGTCTGGATGGTTTCTGTAATCCCCCAGACCTAAAAGGGGTGGTGCAAGATTATCATCCCCACTGTTCAGGCTTGCTCCCACTGTCAAGGTCAGAGTCAACCGGTTACATTAAGGGGTGAAGAGACAGCTTGACTTCTGGGTGAACTCAGGCAGCGGTCAAATCTTGGAGAAGATCAGACCTGAGCCTTGGCTACTCCCTCAGAAGGAAGAAAGCGCCTAATGGGCGTGGCCTTCTCACAAAAAGATTTCCCCCCTTACATAGAACATTAAACTCCTGACTTGGGGTTTGCACCTCCTCTTTTTAAAACTTATTGACTTTGAGAGAGAGAGAAACATTTATTTGTTGTTCCACTTATTATGCATTCATTGGTTGATTCTTGTATGTACACTGACCAAGATCAAACCTGCAACCTTGGCATATTGGAAGATGCCCTAACCAACAGTTACTGGACCAGAGGCTTTGCAGTTTGGGAGGCTGTGCCTCCACCTCAAATGCAAGGATCATCCCAGATCCCGTCCCTGGGGATGTGTCCTAGTCCAGGGGGCATGGCTAGTCGAGGTATCACTTCCTCAGTGGGTGCTTCTGAGGTTAGCTCCAGGTAAGATACGCTCCACACTGGAACTTGTCTTTCAGGAACCTCAAGACTTATAGCCCACTCCCAAAACAAGACTTCCAGCCAAAGCTTCCTTGCCCCAGCGTGGGGTTCCAAAGAAAACCCTGTCTCAGCATCGTAGCCTTCACCCGAGGCGTGGCTTGTCGCGGAGCAATCTCCACGTGTCCTTCTCCTGCCCAGACTCGGCCTCCACCAGAAAAATCAAAAGCTGTTGGGGGCGTGGCTTCACCGAAGTGCAAGCTCTTAGGCCACCAGGGACGCACTCTCGGGGAAGTGACCACCGGAAAAGCACTCCTCTAAACTTGCCACGCACCACGGAAGCAGTAGGCATCGAAGCGCGCTCCAGGTGCAGGGAATCCAGTGCGGTTGGCGAAGCGGTAGACGGTGCGAACTCCCGGGGTGGGGCCGCCGCAGCGCCGGCGCGGCGTCTGAATCGGGTAGCGCACGCTGCCGTCGGCGAGCCATCCCGGGTCGCATTGGTCCAGGCCCTCGTGCCAGGCCAGGTGGAGCTGCCCCACCGAGGCCAACGTGGCACCCTGGCGGCGGCACTGGGCACGCGCACCGGCCAGGGTCAAGCGGCGGGCCGGGCCCACGTAGAAGACCTCGCCTGTGGGAAGGTGCGGGAAGGCGTGAGCGGAGGTCAGAGGGGTCTGGGGGATCTTACCCCGGAGCCCGGGAAGTGGGGCCCACTTCAAATAGCCATGACCTAACTAAAGAGGCCGCTATAACTTCTTTTTACAAATGAGGTACCTCGGGCTTAAGAGAGAAGAAGGGGCTCGGTGGGGACCAGGGGTAGGAAGGAAGAGAGCGGGGAAAGGAGAAGAGGCCCAGAGAACAGGATAGGGCCTCAGGGAAGGAGTACAGAGGAGAGGGTCTCAAGGAGGGGAGGAAAGCTCAGGAAACGGGTGAGCCCAAGTCTTGGCTGCAGGTTTAAAGGATGAGACTTAGGAGTGATGGGGGTTGGGTAAGTTAACAGGAGCTCAGAGAAAGGGAGGGTCCTGCCAGCCCCAGACTTACCCCCCAGCTCACGGGCAAAGCAATACACATCGTAGAGTTCCCTTGGGTCGCGCCTCCCATAGCTCCTCACCCCTGGAAGGCTGCTACGGTCGCCATAGCAACCAGGACGGGACTGGGTGATAGGATACCTGACAAGACAAGGATGTGTGCTCCTGGGGCCCCCAAGAACCATCTTTCCCCAGGGGCTAGCTCTCCATCTCCCCACCCTGTGTACACCCTCACCGAACAGTGCGGTCAGAGAGCCACCCAGCATCACAGTTGTCAAAGCCATCCTCAAAGGCAGCCTGCAGGTGCCGTGGGGCTGCAATGGTGGCTGAGCTGAGATGACAGGCTTCTTGAGCCTGGACGAAGGTCAAGGCATAGCGATCCTGGGCTGCCCGGTAGTGGAACACAACACCTGTGGAGAAACATCCAGGATAGGGGGACGATTTATTTTGAAATCTTCAAGAACAGACCTCCCTCTGCAGAATGTTCCCTTACCCCTCAGTCTGATAATAATAGAACTGCGGCTGTACACTGCCCTGTATCACCTTCATTCACTCAGCACCAGACATGATGCTAGGGTAATGGTGGGGAGTGAGACTGATATGGCCCCATTTTACAGAAGAGGAAACTGATAACAATGGCCATGAAGGGTTAGAATTTGTCAAATATTTACTATGTAAAAAGCATTATCTCAAAAAAAAAAAAAGAGCATTATCTCATTGAAATTAAGACTCAGAGAGGTTCAGGGACATGGCCAGGACCACATAGCCAGTTTGAGGCAGAGCTAGAATTTATATCCAGGAAGATCTGATTCCAAAAATAGCACTCTTCATGCCCAGGGTTAGGCCCTGCAGTTGATAGGAGGCATGAAGAAGAGTGAGAGAAATTCTGTCATTTAGGAATTAAGTACATGTATTGATAGGGGAAGCACTGGCAGCAATGAGGGATCAAATGTGGTTATTGCCTAGCCCAGGAATGGAATCATGGAAGTCTTCCTGGAGGAGGTAACATGTATCCTTCCTGGGAGGACATGAGCCCATTATTGAATGGGCTGTGACTCAAATTCTGATTTAGTGATGAAAGAAATAGCTGAGCAAGACAAAGGATAGTAATGTTTTGCTCCATCTTATCAAACCCTGGAAGGTGGCAGCTGTGTCTCAGTCATGACAGTGTTCCTAGCACCAGGCTGGCATGTGGTAGGTGGTCAATATTTGGCAGAATGAATTAAACAAACCCAGAAGTGGAAATCCCTTCATCACTTACCAACTAGTTTTCTTCAAGGTTTATTGTTTTTCAGAAGCGAGGCCTTGGAAAGGGGATGTCTGGTTAACACCATAAAATATGCAGTGAGACACTATTGGGTGGGGGAAGACTGTGCTTCAAGACAGGAGTACAGGGGCTTGCTCTTCACCAACAGATGTTAAGTGACATTGACTTCCTGGCAGGAGTCCACAGGATGATTTTCCACACAACAATCCATTCACTAAGTCATTTCTCAAATATCTATTGGGCATCTACTGAGCCACTCTCCATTCTAGAACTTTTCTTTAATAATAGTTAAAAAGGTTTTTTTGCCTTGTTTACCTTGATAAGTTTGAAAAACAGAAACTAGACTGGGTATTTAAATGGCAAAAATTTAATAGAGGAATTGGTTAACTACATATTTGAGGACTTTTATATATTTACTTATATACTGTATTTCAATCAACTGTTTAAAAAGAAGCTTTTTAAAAACATTTATTTTAAAAGGAAATGTGTATTCCTATTTTGTTTTTCATTTTTGTTAATTTACATGTATTACTATTTTAAACAGAAAGCCAGTATCCTTTCCCTCCTGTGAAAATAGGTAACCATGAAATAGATTGAAAAGAAGGTTATAAAATCCTACGAATCTTGTAGTCCACAAGAGACTGAGCCAGAGGCTGCTTACTCTTAAGTAAAAGAGAGAGGTATTAGAGAGGGGTTAGTACCATGGAAACTTGCTTTGTGATTTTATCAGAAATATTGAAAGGGAATCACTGTTCACGGAGTGAATTCTAAGGTGATATTCACTAGAGGAGCTTCAGGTTTAGCCCCTCCCCCTCCCAGCCTTGGTCCCTCCCCTTCCCTCAACTGACCCGTCACCTCCAGGGACACCAGATCCTGTTCATCCTCGATGCCCCTCACCACCTGGCAGCGGTAGAGCCCGGAGTCGCTGGCCCTCAGGGGTCCCAGTAACAGCGTGCCATTGGCCCGGTGCTGGGGGTAGGCGGGCAGAGACACACGTCCCTGCCAACCCTTGGAAACTCGAACCATGTTATTCTTGGCCACCAGGATGGGCAAGTCCTGCCACTGGCCTGATGCAGTGCGCACCTTGGTCCACTTGATCCGAGGGACCTCTCCGGCTACACCTGGCCGTGGCTGCAGGGTGAAGAGACAGGGCAAGGCCACCAGCTCTGCCAGTGCGGCTCGCACAGAACCAGATCCCACCTTCTGCATGTGGAGTCCCTTTTCAGCAGCAGTGATGGCAACAGCGGTGGTGTCCTGTGTGCCTAGGGAGGGAAGGTGGAAAGAGGGTTGATTTCACTCACTTTGTAAGTAGGGAGACTGAAGCCAGAGAGATTAGGTTGCCTATACAACATCATGATGCCGTGCATAGATCTGTGATCTGCACCCCATTCTGTGAGTAGAAGAGGAGGAATGGGGTCAAATCCCTTTGTAGTTGACTCCATGCAGAGTCTAGATCCAATAGGCCAGTGACTGTCACTGACTCACCGTATGACCATAGGAAAGTCACTGTCCTTCTCTGAGTTGCAGCTTCCCTAGAAGTTAAGGGAGAGGTAGCCATTGGGAGGGCAATGGTGACTATAGAGTACCTTCTATATAACAGGTACTTTATAGATAGCAAGCAGCCCATCTACTTTTCATAATCATCTGCAAAGGTAGCCATGTGTCATAATCCTCTTTGGGGGGGGGGATTGAGGAAACTGTAGCTTAGAGACATCATTGTACTTGCCTATGACCACAGAGCAAACTAGGAGGCATTTCTAAAGCCTGGGCTTTTGACCACCACTGGGGAGATGCCAGGGAGATGCACACAGACCTTTATTTCTATTTCCTTGCCCATGACATGAATTACTAACCAATACAGGTATTGATCGACTTACGACCTATGCAACTTATGACCATTCGACTTTACGACCACAATCGCTAGCCATGACTGCTCCGCGTCTGGAGCAGTTTTTGTATGCACCTGTATTTTGTAATTTTGTATGTTTTGCAAATATTAAACCAGTTGTACTGGTAATGCAGTGTTTTATTTAAACCTGAAGAATGTAAAAATAAGAAACAAAATGGTGTAGAGATGATACAAATGGCATAAAATGAACAAAGAAAATTATGATATATAACAATGAAAGAAAATTATGATAAAATATGACTTAAAGATTTTTATAACATCATTTCACAGGACTATACATATAGCCTACTCAAATTACGACCAAATCGTGTTACGACCGGTCTGTCGGAACCAATCGCGGTTGTAAGTCAAGCATTAGCTGTATGCACACTATTTTCATTCTTCCCTCCTTCCCTCTCCTCTTCCTCCTCCCTCTTCTCTTCCCGCACTCTCTTTTTCTCCTCCCCTCCCTCCCCCTCCTTTTTCTGTCTCTCTCCAGCTCATCAGAGCAAAACTATGAGAGATAGAAACCTCCAGCCTCTGCTGGCAATAACTAAAAATAACCCCTCAGGTGTCTTGTTCACTTCTGACTGTTCAAAGACCTTTTTCATCTATTCTCCTTTTATTCTCCACACCGAGCCAGGGAACCAGCAGGAGGAAGCTATTGAGTTAAAAAGCCGCCCCATCTTGTCCATCCTCCAGACCCCAACCTCTCCCATCACACAGACCAACTCACCCTGTTCCCCAGTCACCAAGAGCAGCATCTGGAGCACCAGGAGGCCTAAGACCCAGACGGATATGGCCCCCATCCTGGACCTGGATCAAGAAAGAGAGGGAGGGAGGGAGGGGTAAACACAACTTCCAGACAGTCGCCCCTCCACAAACCTGGAAACTGGGGCTCAGACAGGACAGTATATCACTCAAGGTCACACAGGCAGCAAGCAAGGGCAGAGCCAGAATCCAAACCCAGAACCAGATGACCTTAGAATCCCAGCAGTGATGTCTTATGGTCAGAAGTATGGGTTCTGGAGTGAATCAGAACCTGGGATTCTCTCTGTGTCTGTTCCTTGGTGTGTGACCCTGGGAAAATAGTTTGGCTTCTCTGTGTCTCAGTTTCTTCATAGGTCAGATGGGGATAATATAAGGTAGTTAAAAGGAGTAAATGAGTCAATACAGTCAATATATTGTATATAAAATGCTTAGAACTGCCTGGTACAGAGGAGTAAATTTTAGCTGTTATTACTAACCCTAACAAAGGCAAGATCAAAATCCCATTTTTTAAGTTGGCCTTCCCCATCAGACTAGGGGAGGGGCAAAGGGGCAGCAGCCAGTCCCAGTTTGCCCAGGGCCCCTAGTCCTGGCAGCAGGCTGGCCTCCAAGCCAGCCTTTAATCTGGGTTTAATGAATAACACAATTCTCAGCTTCAATTCCAGGATTTGGTTGTCGCCAAGATTCTATTCTTGGTTTCTGGGATTTTTGAGGTGATGCCAAGTTCCAGCTGGAGTATGGGGCCTTGCCCCTGCCCACCCTCCCCTCCCCCTGACTTCATAATGCCTGTCAAAGATGCCTCCTAGGTCCACAGAGACTCCAGCTGTGGGTATAGCCTTCTACAGGGGTTGTGGCTCATGGGCATAAATTGGACAATTATCGAGTGTGAACAGTAAGCAAAGCCCATTCCAAGCACTGGGACACTGTAGTGATGGACTCCCTGACCTCATGTTCTTTCAGAGACCAAAAACCCTGGGAAGGAGGCCCCTCTAGATGAACTCAGGACTCAGGCTCAGGAGGTGGGGGCAGGTGGGAAGTTGGAACATCACCTATAAACTCAACCCTTGTACCTTTCCTCAATAAATAGCCCAGAGAGGGAAGTGTGGTTGGAATCCAGAATGGGGGGCTGAGGGAAACAGCTGACCCCCTCCAGAGGGGCCATTCCCAGCCCCCAGAAACCCCTGCTGGGAGGCTGGTCCGGGACCTGTCCGTGGTGCTGAACTCGGGCAGCACTTCAGTGGCAGTGACCAATTGGTCTTCTGCGGTGGGGCCCAGAGAGGGCTAGCAGTTTGCTTAGGGCTCCACAGCAGGGCAAAGGCCAGGCACTGGAACCGTCTGGCTGTTATTAGAGGATGAAGCAGGATTCTGCGCTGTGCCTGCCCAAGTAGGGTCTTAGGATGGTACAAGTTCCAAGAATTCTCATACACACAGTATGGTTAAGAACTCAGACTATATCTAGCCCTGGCTGGATAGCTCCTAGAGCATTGTCATGACATACAAAGGATGCAGGCCCAATTGCCAGTCAGGAACAGACCAATGCTTCCCTCTCTTTCTCCCTTTCCTTCTAGAATCAGTAAGAAAAACTAAGCTCAGACTATATCCAGATGACAGGACTTCAAGTTCTGCCTATGTACATACATGTTACAAGACCCTAGATAAATTGCTTCATAACTGTGCCTCAGTTTCCCCACTTGTAAAATGGGGATTACCCAGTATGGACCTCATATAGTTGTTGTGAGGATAGAATGAACTCAGATATGTGAAGTCCTAGAAATGTTAAGTTAAAAAACAGCTTTTTGTGCACAAAATCCTCATGTACATACTCAAATATACAGAGCTGGTCTGACACAGTGACAGACACAGTTTCAGGTGCAACCATCTCCAATGTACACACACCCTCCCACACATAAGCAATTCCCTCTACTGGCACCCTCACACACCCACACCCCTTCTCTTAAAATATCTCCTCTCCAGAGCCTTCAGAGGTGAGCATTTACAGAGCTGTCTGGGGCTTGTCCCCTCGTCAATAATACATGAGCCTCATGCATATGCAAGTAGGGGTCTGGGGGGAATTGTTGGGGGAGGGGCATACAGACAGGGGACAGTGTCCCTCCTCACACCCAACTCCTGTCTCAGTGAGCACAGAGTGAGGGTTAGTTTGCCAGCAGGCATTTTTGTGTGTTTGTGCCTGGGTGTGTGCATCAGGGTGCTGTGCTCTGGTGAGAATATGATGAGGCTGTGTCCTGTAGTGTGTGGACTTGTGCACAGGTCTCCAGCAACTCTCTGTACTGGGTGGAGCAGAGGGGATCCCCTGTGGTCTTTGGATATGTGGGTCTGAGTGCCCTTTGGCAGGGAGGCAGGGTATATGTGAGTGGATAGGCGTGATTGTGGAACTCTTCAGAGGAGAAGGGAAGTTGGCTCATTTAATCATCCCAGGCTGCCCCTTTGGGACCCTGCCAGCGTCTCCCTTTTAGTGTCCAACTCTGCTCACAGAACACATATCAAACCCCCATACCCAGGGTCCACGCTGCCCAATCACATGAAAAGGACCCTTGCTGTACATGGGAGACACACATGCAAGCACACACCCCAGCCTCAGAGCCCAGGACACACACACACACACACACACACACACACACACATGCGCGCACACACACATGCACACGTGAAGACTCACAGTGACATTAACAAAGAGACAGTATGGGCACTTATAAGGCAGGCAGCATGTCTTCTGCACAAAGACTCAATACCCACATTCTCAGGCTCCCGACATAATCCCCTTGATGAGGCCACACCAGCAGATACAGCTCCTGACACACACAGGTCAATGCCAACCCCTGTCACAGACCAGACTGAATAAGTGTGGCTTTGGTGACTGATGGGCACACATCATTTTGCCACCTGGAGATGTGGCCCCTGGCACAAATTTCCTGACAAAGACACAATCTCTGTCAGATTAGACTCGCAGAGGACCCCAGATCTCCCACTATGGGTACTTACCCTCTCCCAGCACGGGGTAGACACATGCACAAAGCCCCCACCTCCAAAGGGTCATCTTCCAGTTGAGAATGCCCAGAAGCCAGGGAAGCTGCTGGGTTCTGGGGTCCCATGGTCTGCCCACCCCTTCCTGCCCTTCCCCCCAGGCCCCTGCTGGGGCTCACTGCCAACCCTTTGCTCAGCCTGGCATTAATGCTGCTGAGAGGAACAAAGCCCTGTGCAAAACGATGGGGATTGCTACTGCCCAGGCTGGGTCTGGGGTCCCAGCCCCCTATTTCCCAGCACCTGTGCCTCCAAACCAAACCAGGATTTCCACATGCAACCATATGGACAGACAGAACTGAAGGGGTGAAGCAAGAGTCTATGTCTCACTGTGAGGACATCATCAGATATGGAGGTGCTGGTGGGGGCCCACCTCTTTGGACTGGTGCCCCTCACAGTCCAAACTGGGGATCCATAACTGGTGCGTTAGGGGTATTTGACCCGGTATTCATTTGGGAGGCACAGTATGTTCTCTAGGAGAAAGGAAAGCACCCCAACTCCAGGTCTGAAGGAACAACAGGGACCATCTTGGGATGGAGCCCCCAGAACCTTCTTCCTGAGTCAGGATGTTGTGATAAGACATGGGCCAAGAGGATAAGAGGACCACAGGGTACCCCTTCCTCATGGCCCTTCACTTTCAGTGCATACCCCCTCCCATCAGGCTAAGGTTGATATAGGGGCACCCTCCCGCTGCAGTCCAGCTTGACATTCTCCATTCATCTGCAAATTGGGAATTCCCATTTAAAATCCTAGGGTATCTCACCTGAAACACCGGGGTGCTCTGCCCTAGAGTGCCCACACAACATCCCCGCGTTCCCCTCTTCTCTCTAAACTCGGGGTGCCCCTCCCTTGTTCTTGGTTCCCAGTGCCTCCTCCCCAGTTCTGAGACCCACCCCTAGCCAGACCCCCTGTCCACCATGGGGTTGGCTACGCATTCCCTAGACAACCTTACCCCCAAATCCGAGTGCCTCTGACATTCCCAAGCCCCCTCCCCGTTTGCGTTTCCTCCCTAACCCGGGGCTCCCCTCCCCCTTTTGCCCCTTCCCCATTTGGGGGGCTTCTCTCTCATCCCAGGCTCCCTCCCCAATCTCGAGGACCTTTCCCCCAACACAGCTCCTTCCCTGCGACGGACCCCCACCTGGCTCCTAGCTCGGATGCATCCCGGGGCCGTCGCCCGGCACAAAGGACGCTCAGCGTGGCTCGAGCGCGCCAGATCCAGCCCCTGCTCCCTGCACTTCGCTTCCCTAGCACCGCCTCAGAGCTTATAAAGGGGCCGCGGGGCTGTTCTGCGCATGCGCCCTTGCAAGCCCGAAGCCTTTGGCTGTGAGAGGGTGGGGCCCCCTCTGCCTAAAACACCCTCCTCATTTCTATATACCGCTTGCCCTACCCAGGGTGCGACTGCGCTTAACTTCCTTTCATTCACTTTTCCCCATAGCCCCGTTAAATGTCCCCAGACATTCCATGGTGGGCCTCCCCCATTTTACAGGTGGGGAAACTGAGCCCCAGGGAGACACAGTCGCTCCCAAAGACACGTGGAGGGAAAGAACAGTGGTATGATTCTAACCCTGGCCTGCCTGACTCTCTAGGGATCACACTTAAGTAGTTTTGACTAGTTATTGTTTTATCCCATTTATAGAGTGGAAGCTGAGACTCAGAGGATAGGAAGATCCCTGGGTTCTACAGTTGATAATAGACTCTCAAGGTGAGAGAGAACCCAGATGTGTCAGCCCCCAGAATTGTTGTCAACAGCTCCAGCGAGAATGTACCACTCATTCATTCCTTTGTCCAATCAGCATTTATGGAGCACCTGCTGTAGACCAGGTACTGTTGTCACAGGAATACTTTTGCTTTGAGCAGGGCACGTGTGTGTGTATCTTTGCAGGGAGATCCCAATCTTAGAAAGCCTAGATCCATACAATGGAATATTACTCAGCTATAAAAAGGAATGAAGCACTGACACATGCTACAATGAGATGGATGAACCTTGAAAATATCATGCTGAATGAGAGAAGTGAGATATAAGCCACGTGTTTTATTGAGCGTATTTTATTATTATTCTTTATTTTATTTTATTTTAGAGAAGAGACACAGAGTGAGAGAGAGAGAGAGAGAGAGAGAGAGAAAGGAGGAGGAGCTAGAAGCATCAACTTCCATATGTGCCTTGACCAGACCAGTGCAGGGTTTTGAACTGGCGACCTCAGTGTTCCCAGGTCGACGCTTTATCCACTGCGCCACCACAGGTCAGGCCTTATTGAGCGTATTTTTATGAAATGTCCAGAAGAAGCAAATCCATAGAGACAGATTTATGGTTATTGGGGACTGAGGAAGGAGGGATAAAGAACGGCTGCTAATGGGTACAGGGTCTCCTTTTGGGATAATGAAAATGTTTTAGAACTAGACAGAGGTGATGGTTGCACAATAATGTGACTTAATACCACTGAATTATACACTTTAAAATGGTAAATTTTATATTTTGTGTATTTTACCACAACAAAAAATGAAAATGAAGGGGGACAAAAAGCTTGATGAGCCTGACTAGGCAGTGGCACAGTGGATAGAGTGTCAGACTGGGATGTGGAAGACCTAGGTTTGAGACCCCGAGGTCGCCAGCTTGAGCACGGGCTCATCTGTTTTGAACAAGGCTCACCAACTTGAGCCCAAGGTTGCTGGCTTGAGCAAGGGGTCACTAGGTCTGCTGTAGCCCCCCAGTCAAGGCAAATATGAGAAATCAATCAATAAACAACTAAGGAGCCACAACAAAGAATTGATGTTTCTCATCTCTCTCCCTTCCTGTCTGTCTGTCCCTCTCTCTGACTCTCTCTGCCTC
Organism: Rhynchonycteris naso; assembly: GCA_037038555.1. Classification (NCBI taxonomy): domain Eukaryota; kingdom Metazoa; phylum Chordata; class Mammalia; order Chiroptera; family Emballonuridae; genus Rhynchonycteris; species Rhynchonycteris naso. Next base: position 20,311,913 of record CM073003.1, read on the forward strand.
TGCCACACACACACACAAAAAAGCTTCAAGTTGTCACGCCCTTCCCCTACTTTCTTCCCACAGTCCTAGTCTCTCAGGGTTGACAATGGTCTGCATTGGGTAGAGGGACCTGCATGTGTTTGTGTGTGTATGTGTGTGAGAGATGTGATTGTGTATGTCTGAGGGTGAGTCTCAGTCTGGTGGGGGACAAACAGGACACAATGTTTTCAGCAAAATTACCAAAGAGGAGGTGGAAATGAGTGAAGGATGAGGAAAGACCCCAGGGAAGCAAGGCCACCAGGCATCTGACCATATGAATTCTTTTACGTGTCTATGCTTGTGTATATGGACCCAGTCTGCCAGTACGGAGATAGGTGCTTTGTTTACTGTCTAACTCCTCATCACAGATGAGGGATGGACGTCAGGGATCATGCTGATGTATCGCAGGTGACAGGTAGGTGTGACAGTGCGGCAGGGGACTGGGGTCTGGCTGTGGTTGTGTGATGTGCATGGGAACTGGCAGCTTGGCCTCCACAAGTTCAACATTCAAAACCCTCTCCACCACTCCTAACAGAGCGACTCTGGGCCAGCCATTTTGTTTTTCTGTGCCTCAGCTTCCCTTTCTAAAACAGGAATATAGTAATTAAGGCAGGGTTGCTAGGGGAATGAAGTGGGAAGTAAATACACAAGATAGCAGCTGCTATCGTGCTGCTGCCCACTTTCCTGCTGGGGAAACTAAGGCTGGGAGGGATGGATTATAGTTGCACAATATGGATCAAGAGGGAGCCTGGGTCTATGGCTTCAGAGCCAAGCTGACCTCCACCCCCAATGTCCCCCCTTACATTCACCCCCCTTCTGCCTATCTTCTGGTCCCCCTGGCTGGTGCCAGGGCTGAGCTTAGAAGGGCTGGCCTGGGGCCCAGGGGTGGGCTGTTGCCAGGGACATGAATGAAGCAACCTTGCCTGGGAATCTGCTGGGCTCAAAGAGCTATTCTATTTATAGACCTGCATTGGGATTGGGGGAGCCACCCCCAGCCCTGAGTGCCTTCTCTGTCCCCCCTCATACTGCAGCCCCAGGCCAGGGGCTGCTGTGAGTGGGTGGGTGGAGGGAGCAGGAGAGGGGGCTGGTGGGCTAGAGCAGGCCGGACCCTCCAAAAGAGCTGGTTTTCAGAAGTGGACAGTGTCCCTCAAGTACCTCTCAACATAGACACACAGATATGGCACAGGCAATCAGGTTCACATCTATCATATACAATGGCATAAACAACTGTGACAGAGTCACATCTCAGACACACAGTGTCTGCCTAGGGGGCTCCTATATAATCATACCTGGCACAGCCACATGTAATTCACATAGGTCACACACAACCTTGCATTGTCATCCACAAGTCATGCCTGCTACACAATCAAATTCACAGTTGTGAGTCTGCCTCCACCTAGATTCCCTTCTCATTTAAAAACCCAGTGCTGTTCACACAACCCTATACCTCAGCCTCCCTGACTGCCACAAACAGCCCACATTTGCCCCGTGTTGTTCATACCTAGCCATGTTTATAGCCATGGGCACACCTACAGCCAGCTGGCACTCAATCATAATCACCTGGCACCATATCACCAACATGGTGATATATAGTCCTCCCAGAGCCACACTCAGGAATGCATGCTCACCACTCAACATACCTCATTGTAGCCCAGGGTGCTCCCACATGAACTCACCTCAGTTCCTTCATGCCTGATCACCCCTCCCACTCCCGTTGTTACCTCCACTTACCCAGACTTATAGGCTCACATCTTGCTAGGATCAACAAGTACAGCTGGCACTTAGGGGGAGTGTCTGTCTACTATGAGCCCCAGTGAATAGATTAGACTCAGACTTGTCTGTAAGGGGCCACTGGCCAACAGCCCCCATCATACTCTCCAGTACCCTCAAGGACTCTCCAGGCTGGGGCCTTGGGACAACTGTTACATCTATTCCCCAGGGAAAACCAAGTCTCAGAGCTATTTAAGGGCCTTCGCTGCCCTGCTGCAGGATGATAAACTCATGGGAAGTCTTCTACCATGAGTGGGGCTGCCTTCCCAAAGAGAGTTCCTGCTGACTCACACTTGCTGTGTGACTTCAACAAATTCCTGACCCTCTCTGATGCTCCATTTCCTACCCTGAAAAATACAGAACTCAGCTCAGTGAAGGGAATTTCAGAAGCAGACTGGGGTTTGAGTCCTGGTCCCCCTGGGTGACCTTAGCCAAATGACTGCTTTTCTATGCCTCAGTTTCCCACTATAAACCAGAGTTGCAACCCCTGGTTCTTCTAAATTGCCCTCTGCTCCATCCCTTAGACTGAAGGGGGAGGGAATACCCAGTCTCTTCTCACTCAAGCAAATGAATGGACCACTTTTGGCTGCCCTGCTGGGAGCTTACAGCTGGTAACTCCTTGGAGAAACAGGAGGCTCTTTCATGCCTAGGCGCCAGTGGGGTGAGGAGGTGGGAAGAGGGTATGAGTTGGCCTCATCCCAGTGAACAAGACGGCTCCATGCCAAGACCAGGAGTGGAGTAGAGGGCCCTGGGGTAAGTATCCTCTCCCTGGGGGGCACTGGCCCCGAGTGGCTGTACCCTCAGCAGTAAAATGTAGGTTACATGGGCTTGTATAGCAGATTTAATGAGTCAGTGGATGGAGACAAAACATAGCTTTAAGTTAAACATAGGATGAGGTCTCAAAAAGGTCAGCACTGTTGTCATGTGTCATCCAAAAGAGCCCACTAAATTATCTAGCAATTCTAGAAATAGAATTCCCTCCAATTCACAGAGGAGGAAACAGGCTCTCAGAGCCTATTTATCTATACAGTCAGTTAGTGAGTGGCCCAGTCAAGATTTGAACTTGATCTGGGCTCCCAGGGTCTATGCTTTTCTTAACTTACTCTCGGAGGAGGGAAGTGTTCTGCCATGTCCAACTCTGATCCTGAGACCGGTAGAGCCAGGTCTGGATGGCACCAGGTCATGACTGAATGCAGGAACTCCTGGCAGGCAGGGGCTGATAGGGCAGCCCTTCCGTTAGTGTCCCAGTTTCCCATTCAGCACCTCCTCTTGGAGCGGGCTTAGGCAATGTTAGTAGGATGCCAGGAGGACCATTCCTCTAGCCCTTGGTCCCAGACCATTCAGCTGAAGCCAGGGGCCATAGCCTCCTGGCAGTGGCTGATCTATCTCAGAACCATCCATTCATGCAGATCGGATGGTATTCTGCCCTTTCTCTCTCTCTCTCTTTTTTTTAACTTTATTTTTTTCCAAGGACAGAGAGAGTCAGAGGGATAGATAGGGACAGGCAGACAGGAACGGAGAGAGGTGAGAAGCATCAATCATTAGTTTCTCGTTGCCGTTGCGACACCATAATTGTTCATTGATTGCTTTCTCACATGTGCCTTGACCGCGGGCCTTCAGCAGACCCCGAGCAACCCCTTGCTGGAGGGAGCGACCTTGGGTCCAAGCTGGTGAGCTTTTGCTCAAGCCAGAGGGGCCCTCGCTCAAGCTGGCGAGCTCGGGGTCTTGAACCTGGGTATTCCGCATCCCAGTCTGATGCTCTATCCACTGCGCCACCGCCTGGTCAGGCGGTATTCTGCCCTTTCTCAAACACCTTCGCGACTGCTCCAGGCCTAGCAGGATATGGTTCCACATATTTTATTCAAATTCATGGTCTTTCATCCAAATAGGCCTTTGGCTATGCTGTTCTTTCTGCCTGAACCCATACCCCCAAGATTTTTCTCACCCTGGTGAGTTTTTACCCACTCATTAAGATACAGGCATAATATGCCCTCTCCCAGGAAGCCCTTCTACCCCTGCTACCCTAGCACTATCTCTCCCCCTGGCTCAGCCCTGGCCCGGTGGCATAGGGAGTGTGTGTGTATAGCTCTGTATTACCCAGACTCGAGGTCTCATCAAGTGTGCATCTGGAACTGAGGTCTCTCACAGTCTCCAGCATCTTCCAACACAGGGCTGGGCAGTAGGGAATGGAAGGAGTTGTTTAGTGAATCGGTGAACCAAATCTTTAGCCTGGTATCTAAGGCTTTGTGTAATCTGGTTTGGCAAACTCCTGTCCATCCCATCCATGCAAAAAGCCTATCCCAGGCAGCATTTATTGGGAAGACAGATTTGAAGGCCAGGCTTCCTGTGCCCCAGCTGAGGCTGATGAGAAATTCCTATTAAATAATAATAATTATATATATATATATATATATATATATATATATATATATATATATATATGTATATGTATATGTATATGTATATATATATATTGACTTGAGAGAGAGAGAGGCGAGGGAAAGAGAGACAAACAGAAACATCGATCTATTTCTGCGTGTGCTCTGCCCAGGGATTAAAGCTGCAACCTTTGTGTATTCGGACTATGCTCAAGCAAACCAGCTATTCGGCCAGGGCTGTAAGGTGCATGGGTTCCCAGGTTGCATTACCAGTTAGGAGATGGATTTGGCAGACTTCCCCAGCTAGGATGACATCATTATAAGAAGTATATCGGTCTCCAAAAACAGTGCCCTGTATCTGCATGCAACAAAGGACAGCGCCCCCCACACAGTCCACAGTTGCTTTTAGATGCTAGCCTCAACTCAATCACTGGATGCGGGCCCTTTAAGAGGCGGGCACTTGGGGGCAAGGCTCACGTCAAACCCCGCTCTGGAAACCAAGAAGGCGCGGCCTGAGTCACATTGCTTCTGCGCGTAGTCTACGCCGTTCCGGGTCCAGCTTTTGGTTTTCTGTTCCTAGAGAAACTGAGGCTCGAATCCGGAGCGACTCTCCTAAAACCCACAAGACACTTGGCTTCAGGTTATTGGCATTTTCCTGAAACCATCTATGAAGGCGATATTTAGGACTGGAATGGGTGGGACAGTGATGGTTCTTGACCCGTGTTGCAGGTGAGCACGTTCAAACTTAGACGTGGACAAAGTCTCGCTCTTGCGGCTGCGTTGGCTCCGGGATTTGAACGCGTGCTGAGACCAACTCTGAGCCCTGGGGTCTTGTGAAACTGAAATGCTTCACTCGTTGGTTTGTGCAGACACAGTGAGCAGGTGAGAACTGCGGGAGTTGGGGGCGGACAGTGGCAGTACCCTCCTCGGTTTGAGATTGAACTCATATGGACAGAGCTGGGGTTGTGGAACCGGTGGTGAGGCTCGGACTTGGTTGTGGCTGGGCTCTGGTGCTGGGTTCAGCCCCTCTCCTCACCCTGATTCTTATACCGCCAGGGTGAGTTCGGTGCTGAACCGAAACACCCGGCAGTTTGGAAAGAAGCACCTGTTTGACCAGGACGAGGAGACTTGCTGGAACTCGGATCAGGTGAGGAACCCCCTAGATCCTCCACAGCTCATGTGAATCAGATTCAGGGGTCCAGGGTGCCTTATCTCTAGGGCACCACAGCTGGGCTCACTCTAGATGGCCAGGAAAGAACATGTGCTGAATCTTACCCCCATCAATCAACTGTGAGAGAGGGCAGAGCACTCGTGTGAGCCTGATGTGATTGTAGGCCTGTTCCCCTATCTGCTTCCAGGGCCCCCTCCAGTGGGTGATATTAGAGTTTCCCCAGCGCATCCGAGTCTCTCAGCTGCAGATCCAGTTCCAGGGGGGGTTCTCCAGTCGTCGATGCCGCCTGGAAGGTACTGTAAGACCTTGGAAGGGGGGGAGAGGGCCTTGGAGGGGGCACCCTGGCTTCACAGTCTGCTCCTTTCCCTGCCACAGGTTCTCAGGGGAGTGAGGCACTTGATAAGATTGTGGACTTCTACCCTGAAGACAACAATTCAATTCAGATATCCTGCCTTGGCCTCTGAAAGTTGTAAGTCCTGTGTGTGACCTTGAGCAAGTGGCCTCTAGGCCTGCATTACTTCATCTGTGAAATGGGCTGATGGTAACTTGTTTTGTGTGTCCCAGAGGGGCTAACAGTGGTGTCTGAGCTGGGACTGTGGGGGGTTGGCAGACAGTTAAACAAGCCACCTGTTTCCCTTGACTCTGTGTTCACACCTTCCCTGTGCCAGCTGCTGAAGTGGACCAGCTAAAGGTAACATTTGAGGACGCCACTGACTTTTTTGGCCGTATGGTCATCTACCACCTGAGAGTGCTGGGGGAGAAGATGTGAGGCCACTGGGCAGCCACCTCCTCCAGGAAACATTCATAGAAGCACAACAAAATCCTTCAAGTTCTGCACACGTTTATTGATTTATTTCAGAAGGACCCCCTCCCACCATCTGTACAGGAGCTGCCTTTGAAGCCAGTTCTGGGTTACCCCAACTCTGGGCCAACCATTTTGTTCCCTGAGTATCTGAGTCCCTGGGGGGCCGGTGGCCTTCACTCAGGATCATCGGGCATCAGGTTACTCTGGAAAAGTTTGAGGATGTGGTTCTCAATCACCTGTTGCACTGGAAACAGGACAAGGAAAAGGTGGGCCATGATAGGATTAGGGTTGCAGAGGCACAGGCTGAGCTCCCCCTTTGGGGGAGGAGCGGGGGGTTCCTGCCCTGAGAACTGCACCTCCAGGAACAAACATGGACCTCCTCACAGTGGGACATGGAAGGAGGACCCATTTCATATATAGGGAAATCCATGCCCCTCCCAAGACACAGCTGGGAAGCCCGAGGCCTCTATCTCAGGTACCTCAATTTCCCCTAAGTTTATAAAAATGCATTTTTGGAGGCATTTCAAAGTTACAAAAATATTTCCTACAAAATTAAATTGGCAAACTGTGATCTTTATAAAAGGATGAGAAGAGCTATGAAGATTGATTTATCTCAAATGGAGAAAGACTCCTTGAAGCAAGGAGGGGATATTTCCCAAGCCCTCGATTCCCCCCCCCCCATCACCCTAGGGGGTTGGTTTTGTTAGGCTCAAACTGTTTCATGGGTGGGGAAGCAAAGGGAGAAGTGGGGAGTCAAACGGGTCTGCCTAAAGTCTCTGCACCCACCTCCTGCCTCAGAGAGGATGGCCTCCACAGTGCACTGTGGCCTAGCTCCTTCCCTTTGGATGTCCTTACCATGCTAGGCCTCTGCATATGCTTTTTCTCTAGCTTGGACCATCCTCCCTCCTCTTGAGTCCCCAGGAAGCCCTCCCTGACCTCCATCCATCCTGAGATGAGGCCAGGACCTCCTTTGGCCCTGTGAGCACCTGACTGTCCCCCATCTTGACTCCATTTACTGACACATTGGCCTCCACCCCTCAGTTCAGGTGAAGCCGCCTGAGAACCAGGCCTAGCACATGCCCAGGCCAGGTACACAGTGGCACTCAATGTTTTCTATCACGAACACTCTTGTCGCCAGCATCTGACATCTGAAAGGGATGCCCTGTGTACCCTCTGTGGTCACCACACCTACCGCACCCTGTCACTGCCCCAGGTGTCTCTGCCCATGCGTCTCAGGCTGACCTTTCCGGTATCCTAGAGCCACAGCAAGGTCCATTGGGGTGTAGCCAGAGTCAGCCTCGGTGGTGAGATCAGCTCCTCGGGCTACAAAGCAGAGCAGGTGCTGCAGGGTAAGACTGGGAGCCCAGAATGGGGCACAGTATTCTGGAGATCCAGTGATCCACAATGACGCAGCCCTAGGTCTGCTTGTTGCCGGTGTGGCCTTGGAAGAGACTGAGCTCTCCTGAGGATATGGCCAGCAGAACCCCACCTCCTGGGTCCCTAGGGACAGACTACTATGGTGTCCTACCACGTCCTGTCCCCTGATCTGCCTTCTGGGAAAAGCAGGTAAGATCTGTTCAAGAAGAGCTCTGGCCCTCAGGATTCCTGCAGTGCCAGCTAGGGCTCTGGGGCCTCCTGGGCCAGCCTCTACACTCACCCAGCAAGGCCTCCACACACTTCACATGGTTCCCACGTACAGCATACAGCAGTGGCGTCCCTCCATTCTGTCAGGCAGGGGCAACCAACACTATTTTTACTGAATTCTTACACCACCCAGCACCCTCCAATTTAATGTGATTCCTTCTCCTGCTTGTTACCTGGCTCTTCTAGCTCTTCTTTTGGGATCCAGCTTAGATGTCCCTCTTTCAACTAATCTTCCCTACCCTCCCTTGGCTGTGCAGGCCATCCTGGACCTGGCAGCTGCCTGTGCACCTGCCATTTACAGCATTACTCACTGCATCTCAGCTGACTGTTTATTGGCTCTGCACACACACCCCAAAAAATACTGGGAGCTCTGTGAGACTCAGGGATGAGTTTGTCTTGTGTTCTTAGCATCCAGAGCTGGCCTGGTACCCTGCAAGGAGCCCAGGGCTGGTGTGTGCTGCCTCACCCAGTCGTAGATGTTGATGTCCACATCACGCTCAAGCAACAGCCCCACAATGTCTGTGTAGCCACCTGTGCTGGCTAGTGACAGGGCACTCTCCCGCTCCTTGGCCAGGATGTGGGGGTCGGCACCCTGTGGGGAGCAGAGGTGGCAGGGATAGGAGGGGCGTAAAGAGAGAGGTGACGGGAGGAGTGAGAGAATCCACTGGAATCCTGGGGTCCTCATGGCAGTCACATCTTACAGACATGGCACCAGCAGACTCAGCTGAAAAATGGACCGCCCTTGAGTCCCTGGAAGCCCCCAGCTGGGCAGGGACGCACCCACTCAAGCAAGAAGCGGACGGTCTCAATCTCTCCAAAGGCCGAGGCCCAGATGAGGGGTGTGAAGCCACGCTCGTCTGGCTTGTTGATGAGGTTATCACCTGGCAGGAGGGGGTGGTACCACTGAGCTGTACCCCTGTCCATTCTCCCCAAAGCTGTGGGAGCAGGGAGTGGATAGGTGGCGGGGATCAGATGGGGGAATACATGTGGATGCACTCAATTGGCCTCACTTGTACACACATGTTGTAGACAGAGGCACACATGGACACTCACAGGTCATGACAGCACCCATGTGCATACACCAGCACATGAGGTCAAATAAGCAAAGGTATATATACCATGCATGCATGGGTGAAGACACACACCTTTCCTCAGATGCTCCTTCAGCTGGCTCAGCTCCCCCTGGGCCGCAAGCTGGTGGATGGATAGGGCTAGAGCCAGAAGAGGCAGTATCCTCACAATTCCCATCTCTGCTGTGCCTCAGGTTACCACCTGTCCCAAGTTGCTCCTCTCCACCCTACTACCTTGCTACCCCAACCCCCTCACCCTGGGACAGGTGCCACTCACAGTCCAGGGTAGCCGGGAGGGCTGAAACCTCATTCCCCCTCTGCCGGTTGGTAAGCGTTGTGGAGTGCTTCAGGGAGCTGCCTGATGGGAGAAAAAAGGGTTCTGGGGCTTTAAGCCAGACCCTGGTTTAGAACTACCAAAGACACTGTGTGACTCCCCCATCCACTCTCCACTGATGCTACGGCAGTTGACCCCTGAAAAGCTGGAAGTGCAGGACCCATTGGCCAATTGGGATGTCCCCATAGACATCAACAGGTCACTTCCTAAAAATCTGAAGAATTTGCAGACTCTGTTGTTCCTCAAAAAAGGCAACTCTTAGGAGTACCCTGAGTGGTGTCCTGGACCCTGTCTGTCATGAGAGACAAATAAGGTACAGGGCAAGGCCATAAGGTCTCCTAAGAGAATGGCAGCTTCAGGGTCTTTCTGCTTGTGTGAAAGTCATGCCCCAGGTGCTGAGGAAGTGGCCCAGGTGGGGTTTTGTTTTGGGGTGATGAAAATGTTCTAGAAGTATTGATAGAGGTTGGGGTTACCTGCCACTGTGAATGCATTTACTGCCACTAAATTGTGTGCAGTTCTGGTTAAAATGGTAACTTCTGTTATGCAAATTTTAAGACAATGAAAACAAGCAATTCCTTGTCCTAGGTATTGGGACATAAAGACAGAGGTCCCCTCTTGGGCCTGACATTCCACAGTCCTTGCATCCCAGAGGCTAGAACTCAGGGCAAGTACCTACCCTGAGGTGAAGAGGCACCACCATCAGGTTCAGGATTCCCAGGCTCCGGGGTGCAGGGGAAGAGACTGAGTATCACTGTGTCTGAGCCATCTGGGGCCTCATCCCTGGGGTCTTCAGGGTCCCCAAATTCTGGGGTGGGGGACTGCTGGGATAGGCTGAGGTTCTCTGGAGGCTGGGTGGGCTCCATGGGGGAAGCTGGTATAGGCACCAAAAGGGGAGAGATGACAATAATTATCAATAACTCTTATTAAGTAGGTACCAACTGCATAACCTGCCTTGCACAGTGAGGGTGTGTAAACTCAGGCTCATCAGGGAAATTAAATCAGAGTCCAGCGGCTTTTCAGGGCCGGCCACTCCTCCCCGCCACCAGGACACATGCAACAGGCATTGCTTAAAAGCCCTGGCTCTAAGGTCAACCACCTGGATTGGAATCCCTCCACTTACAGTGTGTAAGAACTTGGGCACATGCCTTAACTACTCTGAACCTGTTTCCTCATTAACGAAATGGGGAAATGAGGTCTAGAAGTCTTGTATATACATAGCTGAGCAGGGGGCCTTAAACACCAACAGAGCTTAATAAACGTTTGCTGTGGTTATTTTTTTGGAGGGTGGTCCTCGGTATGGCTGAGGACTCAACAAAAATGTAATTGGTCCCATCTTACCCGCCCCTTCCAAACCGATCCAGGAGGTCCACTCACCTCCAGCGAACCTTCTCTATCACCCCACACCGCAAGCCCGGTCCTCCAAAACTTGGAGGCCCAATTCACAAACTTTTCTCCTCCAATTAATGTTAAGGGGAACAAGCTGGAGTCTGGACCCTCGGCGCCCTGTCTTCTTCCGCCGGGACACAGAGCAACTTGATACGCGACCACTACCCCCACCCCAGTGCTCCCCCAATGCGCCTGCGCACCCCGGCCCCCAAAAGTGCGGAAGGCAGGTCAGTAGGAGATACTTCTGGCCCTTTAAGGATTGGGAGAAGGGTGTGGTTTCCGTTGGGCCCGAGCAGTAAAATTGCGCCTGCGCGTTCTAGTACCCGAGGCACGGAAGAGAACCTGGCAGGGTCTGGAGAAATAGGCGGAGCCTCAGAGGTCTGAAGATTTTACAGAGCCCGAAGCGAGTTCATCCGCTCCAGTTTCAGCTGGGTGGGCGGGGCTTTCTCCCTTTGAGGGCTGTCCGGGAGGAAGCAGGCGGGGCGTCCAAGATTTAAAGGGGCGACTCTCTTGTCTTGGTCCATAACAGTGTTCCCTTTGCTGTCTTGGGGCTCATGAGCATGTGCGGGATTTAATAGCAGCAGTGGAGTACAAAGAGGCCGTTTATACGGCCCGAAGTGAACAGTGTGTGGAGCGTTCCCCCAATTCATCCGCCCTTGGAAAAGGGGGTTCAGGAGGGGAGGGAGCCTTTGCCCCTCCCCACCACGGTGTCACTGCTGGAGATTCAGGGGTTCCTCGCCCCCTCCTCATTCACCTCCCGGTGTGCCCACTTCCTTAGTCTTTCATGCACTACTCCTCTCCAGTCTAGGTAGAGACAGAGGAATGGAGAGAGCAGGCCAATAGTTACTGGAATTGTGGGGGGGGCCAAGCCCAGTTTTGCAGGCGACGGTTTAGGCAGCTGTCACCACCTCCAGACTTCCGGTTCCGGTCCTCAGGTTTCACGGGCCGCAGTCACTATGGAGGAACCGGAGATGCAGCTCAAGGGGAAGAAAGGTAATGGGAGGCCCCGAGTTGGACAGAGGGCCCAGGAACTCGCGGAGGGGCAACCTGACAGAGGGAGGGAGGGAGGGAGGGAGCAAAGGCGGAGAGGGAGGGTGAGGGGCAGAGATTAAATTGCCATCGAATCCTGATTCGGACGCAGACTAGTTCTGAAAACTTTAGAAAGTCCTCGTGTCTTGGTTTTGTTACCTTTAAAATGGGGCGTATAGTCTCCCTCCCTCTCCCCTCACAGGCTTGTAAGAACTCAATGGCCTGATATTTGTAAAGTTTTGAAAGAAAACTTGGGGCATAGCAATCATTGTGCATATTGTTGCCTGTAGATTTATGCATTTGTGTGTGTTTACATTGACTTACAAAATATTTATAAATCACGTAGTTACAAATTACAAAATGCCAAACTTTTTAAATTATAAAGTCTTTAAAATTTTATTACACACGTTATTTCGAGTTAATTAGCAGGAACAAGTACTTTTTTTTTTTTTTACAGGGACAGAGAGTCAGAGAGAGGGATAGATAGGGACAGACAGACAGGAATGGAAAGAGATGAGAAGCATCAATCATCAGTTTTTTGTTGCGACACCTTAGTTGTTCATTGATTGCTTTCTCAAATGTGCCTTGACCACGGGGGCCTTCAGCAGACCGAGCAACCCTTTGCTGGAGCCAGCAACCTTCCGTCCAAGCTGGCGACCTCAGGGTCTTGAACCTGGGTCCTTACTTCCACATCCCAGTATGACGCTCTATCCACTGCGCAACCGCCTGGTCAGGCAGGAACAAGTACTTTTAATTCCACCTTCTTTACAACACACTGAGGTGTTATATTACATGCTCATTTTTTAAATGAGGAGGACCAAGAGAGTAAAAGGTATTATAATCTATACAGTTTGGAGGTGCCAGGCTGGCCATTGAGCCAGACTGATCACACTGGATAGGCTCATACACAACCTCCCTGACTCTCAGGCACCAGGGTTCTCTCTCTTGCCAACCACACTGCCCTGGGCAGTAATGTAGGGTCCACCTCTGTAGCAAATCTCATGTGTGGGTACTGTGATCATTGAATTTTTACAGATGAACAAACTGAGCTCAGAGAAGCCCCTGCCCTTACTAATCCAAGCTTTAATATTTTTCTGTAAACATGTAACCTAGTAAAGAACAAGAATTTAAGTAGAAGAGAAATTAACAAGGTGCTGAGGTTGAGAATGGGGGATATCTGATTAAGCTTGGTGATCAGGAAAGGCGTTGTCCAGGAGGTTACATTTCACCTGGAACATGAGGGATGAAGAAAAGCCAGGGGAGAAGGGTATGTTGGTGGCAGGAACAGTAGATGCAAGAGGCCTGAAATGGCAAAGTGTTCAGAGCTGTGTTGTAATACAGTAGCTACTAGTCACAGTATTCATGGGTATTTAAATTAATTAACATTAGGTAAAATTAAAATCTCAGTTTCTAAGTCACATTAGTTACATTTCAAGTGCCCAGTAGTAGCTTGTGGCTAGTGGCTACCATATTGGACAGTATAGGTTATAGAATCTTTTAGTCATCTTTGAAAGTTCTTTTGGACAGTGCAGAGAGTGTCCAAGTAACAGTCAGGAGGCCATTGTTCCTGGATGGAAGGCGAAGAGGACAGGGAGGTCAACAGCAGGCAGAACACACAGGACCTTAGGGGCCATGGTGAGGAAGGCAGATTTTATTCTCAGACTGATGGGAACCATAGGAAGGTTCCAAGCAAGGGAGGGACGTACTTAATGTGTTCATTAGGACTCCACTCCATCTGTTGCATGAAGATGGGACTGTTGGCAGCAGGGGAAGCAGGGAGACCAGGAGGGGCTGAGTCTGGCATCCAGGTGGGAAACAGCCATACTTGCATGAGTGGGCCCAATGCAGTGGTAAGAATGGGTGAGATTGGGCTTTGTTTTGTGCCAGAAGCAGAAGGATCTACTCGTAGACAGTGTGAATGACCAGCTGACTGGGAATGCAGACCCTGGGATGAGGATTTGTGTGTAATGAATTTACCAGGAGAGCCCGACAGGGGAGGGGGGAAGCAGAACAGGGTTGGGGAGGGGACTGAGCAAGGAGCAACCTCAGGTAAAACCCCTCAGAGAGAGGCCTCAGCCTGATTCAGCAAGGAGGTTTAGGGGGATTAGTCACGCCTCCCAATTGTCCCAACACATAGCAAGGGACACAGGTTTTCATACTCCTCAATGGTTCATCATGATTAAGGGCCACTGAGGGACATAAACCACCAGGCATTTTCAGATCCTGTAACTAGCAGATCCTTTGAGGAGGAGTCTCAGATTTATTCACTGGGGTAAAAACAATGTGAAGGGGATCCAAGGGGGCAGCAGCGGTGTCCCCTACAAGTGGGCTTGGGAGGGGAAAGGTCATGAGTTCACAGGACGCATTGATAAAATCATGAATGAGGTCTTCTGTGACCATCCTCTTCAACCTATCACCTGGGCCACAGGTGACCAACTTACTAGGAAGGACAACAGACACTCCTCACTGCTCTGGCTGAACTCATAGGTTGAACAGTCAGGTCTTATGCTTTGTCTCTTTGTGTCTGTGTACCGCCCCCCATCCCTTATTCTGCCACCTTACACCTCCTGACTGTCAATCCTGAACCCAGTCACAGATAAGTTCACTGAGAGCGTCTACGTCCTCGCCAACGAACCATCAGTGGCCCTGTACCGGCTGCAAGAGCACGTGCGCCGCTCTCTGCCAGAGCTGGCCCAGCATAAGGTGAGCTCCAGGCACCCCTGCCACCAGCCCCCACAGGGTCTGTACATCATGAGCTGGGGTCTGCTGGTAGAGCAGGAGCTGTTGAGGTAAGAGTCAAGGCTAGGACATCAGCAAGAAGGCATGTGGTCACTGAGCCAGTTTAGGGCCATGGTGGACAGGTGTGAGGTGGATTTAGAAGAAGGTTCAACAGGTCTACATTAGTTGTGACCTATATGTTGAGAAGAAGGCAGCTCTGTGAAGAGGGAAGAGCATGCCAGGCAGAGGGAACAGTCGATACAAAGCCTCCAAAACATAGTAGCCAGGTGTTCACAGAAAGCCTGGACTCATGAGGGAGGGAAGTTGTAAGAAGAAAGGTTGGGGCCTGAAGGAGGTCAGTCCCTGCAGCCATGGTGATCAGGTGCTCCATCTCAGAGACTGGAATGATAGAGGTGGTAGCTTCTCCCTCTAACCCGCTGCCCACCCCACCCCACCCCCCACAGGCCGACATGCAGCGGTGGGAGGAGCAGAGCCAAGGAGCCATCTACACAGTGGAGTATGCCTGCAGGTGAGCACCACAGCCTCCCCATTGCCAGGATCGCCCCAGGGTCACATCCTGGACATTCAGGGACATCTCAGCCAGCTGCCCAGTAGGCCCTGTCTTGCAGTGTCAACTCACCTGGCCACACAGCAGGTTCTAGCCTGGGCCGCACTTCTCCCTATTTGCTCTGTGTACCTCGGGCTGGTTTCTTCCCAGTACTGAGGCCCTCCACATCTGTCATGGATTGTGCAGTCAGGATTGGGAAACATAAAGGTTATCATCTTACCACTTCTAAGTGTATAGTTCAGTGGCATTAAGTACATTCACATTGTTATACACCATCACCACCATCTGTTTCCAGACTTTTCATCTTGCATAACTGGAACTCTGTCTCCATAATACACTAACTTCTCATCCCTACTTCCTTAGTCACTGGCACCTTTCATTCTACTTTCTGTTTCTATAATTTGATTACTCTCAGGACCTCACATAAGCGGAATCACAGTACT
This sequence comes from Rhynchonycteris naso, assembly GCA_037038555.1. Lineage (NCBI taxonomy): Eukaryota > Metazoa > Chordata > Mammalia > Chiroptera > Emballonuridae > Rhynchonycteris > Rhynchonycteris naso. Next base: position 20,327,247 of record CM073003.1, read on the forward strand.
TTTTAATGTCTGTCTTCTTTCACTCAGCATAACGTCCTCATGGTTGTGGTATGTATTCATGTTGTGGTATAAATTGGAATCTTCTTCCTTTTTAAGGCTGAGTAAAACTCCACATTTTGTTTTTCTATTTATTTATCAGTGGGCATTTGGGTTGCATCCATATTTTAGCTATTGTGAATAATAACTGCTGTGAATGTGGGTGTATGTACCATTTACTTTTTTGTTTAATTTTCTCTAAATTTTCAGATTGTTCTTTCCCCTAGGGGAAAGATGCCTGAGAGTGAAAAGCAGTAGTTGATGTTTCTTTGCATTGTGATGGGTTTGCTGGCCTTTTCTCCTGTGCTTCTGTTCCTTCCCCAACAGTATTTAGTGCCCTGACTTGTTCCATTTGCCTCAGGAGTTTGGCCACTTTATTTAGAGGTGCTGTTTGCCCCTGGCACTGCCTGTGGGTCATTTGGTGGAGGATGAACACTCCCTGCACTTCTCTTCTGTGGCACCATGGGGTTTGCTTGCCTGTTCTGTTGTGTGGGCACAGGTTCTTTGACAGGAGTTTCTGCTGCCAGGGCCACTGAGCTGAGTGTTCTGCCATCATCAGTCCTAGCCCCTCCACTGGGACAGGGGATGACCTGGACAAATGGCATCTTCCTGAGGATAGCAGGCACAAAAGCCCTCCTTAGCTTAAGGAAGAGTAGAGAAGAAAAAGAGTTTCTGTCACAGGCCTCAGCTCCCAGACAGCCGCGGCCTCATCGGCAAGGCCCAGGCTAAAGCAAGAGTGTGTCAAAATCTCTGCTTTCTCTTGGTTCCTCTAGCTACACCATCCAGCTGGTCCACTGGATTTAAATTTTAATGTATTAAAATGAAATAGCCTGACCAGGCGATGGCGCAGTGGATGGAGCGTCGGACTGGGATGTGAAAGACCCAGGTTTGAGACCCCGAGCTCGCCAGCTTGAGCGCGGGCCCATCTGGCTTGAGCGAAGGATCACCAGCTTGGACCCAAGGTTGCTGGCAAGGCACATGTGAGAAAGCAATCAATGAGCAACTATGGTGTTGCAACGGCAACGAAAAACTAATGATTGATGCTTCTTACCTCTCTCCGTTCTTGTCTGTCTGACCCTGTCTATCCCTCTCTCTGACTCTCTCTCTGTCCCTGTAAAAAAGAAAAAAAAAGGAAAAGAAATAAAATGGAAGGTTCAGCTCCTCATATCTTTAGCCACATTTCAAGTGCTGAGCAACCATCTCAGTGGATAAAGTGTGTCTTCTTTTTTTTTTTACAGGGACAGACAGACAGGAACGGAGAGAGGTGAGAAGCATCAATCATTAGTTTCTCCTTGCCGTTGAGACACCATAGTTGTTCATTGATTGCTTTCTCACATGTGCCTTGACCACGGGCCTTCAGCAGACCGAGCAACCCCTTGCTGGAACCAGCAACCTTGGGTCCAAGCTGGTGATCCTTCGCTCAAGCCAGATGGGCCTGCGCTCAAGCTGGCGAGCTTGGGGTCTCAAACCTGGGTCTTCCGCATCCCAGTCCGATGCTCCATCCACTGCGCCACGGCCTGGTCAGGCTAAAGTGTGTCTTATGTTCTAGAAAGTTCCACTGGACCATGTTAGACTGGGCAGGAGGCCAGTGAGCTCTGAGCTCTGAGTGCTTCTCTTTAGGGAGATTGAATTTCTCTAAGGCTAAAAACATGTTTCCTTTAATATTCATTAAAGAGCCCTTGGCTTTTGATTGTTCGAAATGCTTTATGCAGTGTTAACAGTTGGTGTAAAATTGAAAGATGTTCAATTGGGTTAAACTATTCAATAGTGAGCTTATATTAGTGAGGTTTTGTTTGTTTGTTTGTTCCTTTAAAAAATGTTTATTCTTGTTTTATTAATGAGTTTTTAAATAAATTTGGACAATCCAGTGATAGAAAAGCTGACTGTAGCCCTGGCCAGTTGGCTCAGTGATAGAGCATCTGCCCAGCATGTGGAAGTCCCAGGTTCAATTCCTGGTCAGGGCACATAGGAGAAGCATCCATCTGCTTCCCCACCCCACCCCCTACTTCCCTTTCTCTCTCTCTCTTTCTCTCTCTCTCCCCCTCTCCCCTTTACTCCCTCTCTTTTCCCCTCCCACAGCCATGGCTCAATTGGTTTGAGTGCATTCGCCCCAGGCACTGAGGATGGCTCCATGGAGCCATCACCTTAAGCACTAAAAATAGCTCGGTTGCAAGCATGGCTCCAGATGGGCAGAGCATCAGCCCCCATGGGGGTTGCCAGGTGGATCCCAGTCGGGGCACATGTGAGAGTCTGTCACTCTGTCTACTCTCCTCTCACTTGGAAAAGAAGAAAATAAGTAAATAAATAAAAGAAAACCTGACTATACTTGACATAAGATGAACAAGTTAAGAGAGTGAGTGACAGCAAACACTCCTCCCCTTGATCTTACAGCGGCTTCCAAGCAGATCCCTGACTGATAATAAGTGGAAATGACTTTTTTTTTTTCTCTTTAAGAGAAGGACTTTAAAACAACACTTTTATTTTTACTCCAGATATTGTTGTACAGGTGACTTTCTGGCATTAGCAAGACCCCATGCGTTTGGGTTAATGTTTTCCTGCAGTACCACCAGAAGGGACATTTTCAGTAGACATTTAGCATTGTGGTGTTAACACTAGAGCTAAGCGCAGCTTTGGGCAGTGTCCCTAGGTGATGAGTTATCCTGGTTCCATCTAAACTCCCCTCTAGAGCTGTTCAGTAGAGTTAATAAGCTTCCTCCAGAGGCTGGAGTAGGTTATCTAATAGGAAAGCAAGGTATTTTTTTTTATTGTATTTTTCTTAAGTGAGAAGCGGGGAGGCAGAGAGACAGACTGCCAACTGGGATCCACCCGGCAAGCCCACTAGGGGGCGATGCTCTGCCTGTCTGGGGCCTTGCTCTGTTGCAACCAGAGCCATTCTAGTGCCTGAGGCTAGACCATGGAGCCGTCCTCAGTGCCTGAGCCAACTTTGCTCCAATGGAGCCTTGGCTGTGGGAGGGGAAGAGAGAGATAGAAGTGAGAGGAGAAGGGTGGAGAAGCAGATGGTCACTTCTCCTTGTGTGCCGTGACCGGGAATCGAACCCGGGACATCCACACATCGGGCGGATGCTCTACCATTGAGCCAATCAGCCAGGGCTTGCAAGGTTGTTTTTTTTTTAATGTGGCCCACTGTGTAATGTATTAGAAATACTTGCTTTTTTTTTTTTTTTTTTTACAGGGACAAAAAGAGAAAGTCAGAGAGAGGGATAGATAGGGACAGACAGACAGGAGCGGAGAGAGGTGAGAAGCATCAATCATTAGTTTTTCGTTGCCATTGCAACACCTTAGTTGTTCATTGATTGCTTTCTCACATGTGCCTTGACCGCAGGCCTTCAGCAGACCGAGCAACCCCTTGCTGGAGCCAGCGACCTTGGGTCCAAGCTGACGAGCTTTTGCTCAAGCCAGATGGGCCCGCGCTCAAGCTGGCGAGCTCAGAGTCTCGAACCTGGGTCTTCCGCATCCCAGCCCAACGCTCTATCCACTGCGCCACTGCCTAGTCAGGCAGAAATCCTTGCATTTTTTTTTCTCTCTTTTTTTTTTTTTAATTTTTATTTTATTCATTTTAGAGAGGAGACACAGAGAGAGAGAGAAAGAGAGAGAGAGAGGAGGAGGAGCTGGAAGCATCAACTCCCATATGTGCCTTGACCAGACCAGTGCAGGGTTTTGAACTGGCGACCTCAGTGTTCCCAGGTCGACGCTTTATCCACTGCGCCACCACAGGTCAGGCCAGAAATCCTTGCATTTTTAAAAAAAAAATTTATTGATTGATTTCAGTGAGAGAGGGAGGGAGAGACAGAGAAAGACAGGAACATGGAGCTGTTCCTGTATGTGCCCTGACCAGGCATCGAACCGGCAACCCCTGTGCTTCAGGGTGTTGGTCTAACCAACTGAGCTATCCAGCCAGGGCTTGCAAGGTATTTTTGAGGCTACCTTTACATACTTATAGCTCCTTCAGAACATTAGATGGCCTAGCAGCAGGGATTGTCATTGCTCTGTTGCATAATATTCTCTAGGCTTGGCAGGAAAATCTAGACTCTGAGCTCATGATGAACCCTCCGGGAGGCCCAGGAAATACCCCAGGTACTTGCTGAGCTTCAGTTGGTGGATGAGCAGGGAGGTGGTACCTATCAGATCTATCCTCCCATTATAGTGCGGTGAAGAACCTTGTCGACAGCAGCGTCTACTTCCGCAGTGTGGAAGGTCTCCTCAAACAGGCCATCAGCATCCGGGACCACATGAACGCCACTACCCAGGGTCACAGGTAGCTCCGGACCACCTGCCCCTGCTACTCTCAGCCTCCTTGCTGTAAGGACCTTTGCCACTCAACCAGGAACTGCCACCTATCACTCCTTGGACAGCTCCCTTTCCTCATCTCACAGTATCTGGTGGCTTCCTCTTGTCCTTTAGTGTCTGTAGCAGGAGAGTTCAGTCACTCAGTACCCAGATCCTGAGCTCTGCTGTGTGCCCAGTCCTGGGCTGGGTGCTGAGGATGGAGAGATGACCAGGACAGACATGTTCGTCTCATGGGGAAGCACAGCAACCAGGTAATCACAGATTAGAGCATTTCAGACATGTGCAAAGGAGAAAAGGAGATGTGGAATCATTCTGATGAGTTGGAGGAAGTGCAAACGGAGGCTTGAAGGACTTGCTGATGGACATGATGTGGGATGATTTCCAGGCAGGGCAGAGGCCCTGGCTCTGGGGAGCTAGGTGTGTTGGAAGAACATCTAGAGGATAGGTATAGCTGGAGCAGGTGAGCCATGGGGAACGGGGGTCAGCAAGGGAGGCAGCAGGGAGAGTGCCTAGAGCTGGAGGAGGCTTCGAGCTACAGACCAGATCTAAAAATGGAAACCACTTACAGCTCCAGCATACTGGGAAGAAAGTGTTGGAAGGAGTTCATTTTGTTTTTGTTTTCATTATTGTTTAATAAATATGGGTTTGAACGTACACATACATGCTGTTAGCTGTAACTTTACTTGGAGATGTGTCTGGCTCCCACATTTTGAGGTTCTGTCCCCCACCAGGTATTTAGAAAGGAGAAAATGTCCGTGTTGCTATCTGAGAACTAAGACAAATGGATGTGCAGCACTCTTCCCTCTGAGGGTAACATGCAAGGGCTTATCTGGGTTTATTTGCATTAATCACCTGGCTTTGGCTGCTCTGCTGCAGGTTGGTGACAGCCTTCACTAGAGTTGACTTCATAGAGTACCTTGCACAGTGCCCTATACATAGTAGGGTCTCAAAAAGCCATAGATTTTACTTTGAACTCATGGTTTCCCAAGTGCTTGCAAATGCCCTGTTTATACCTGCTGTTTTGAAAATGCAAAGTGCTTTCCTGAAAGCCTCGAGGTGCTGCTGACACCTCTTTGCAAGCCCTGTGGGTTTGAAGTACCCAGACATGCATGAATTCCAGCTATGTGTGAGTCCCAGCCATCATCTCTAAAGTGAGTGGCTGATCCCATTTTTACAGAGGATGCCCTGAAGGTTCAGGCTAGGGGTCTTGAGAGGGTGCCTGGAACACACACTTCAGCCTAGCTGAGAAGGCCTGATGGCCTCTGACTTTGACCTCATGGATACTGCATGGGTTTATTCCATCCCCAAGGAGTTGCCCCTCCCCTTCTCAGCCTGATCCCAGAAGAGACTTGGAGGTGCTCTGGCCCCTCTCAGCAGGTCAGTGCTGAGTGGGGCCAGGAGCCTTCCTGTGCTCCGTGCTCTGAACTAACCCAGACTTTTTATGTCTGAGAAGGGACCTGCCATCTTAGCCACTCAGACTTGTAGGATGGTTTGGTTAGTGGGAAGATGCAAGGTCAGGGGGATCTTGTTCCCTCTGCTGCTTACGGTCATTGTCAGCCCATCTCTCTCATGCTTTCTCTGCCATCTTCCTGCCCCTTATTCAGGCCATAGGCCCTATCCTGATCGCAAGGACTCCTCCAAGACAGAGAAGAGATCCCACATTTCCCTGCCCGGTCACATGCCAGCTGCTTGCTTTACTTACACACCTTCTCTCAGACAGAGCCCAGCATGGCAGTTACCATCCAGCTCTGGACTCCTGGCTCCACTGCTGACCTGCTGTGTGACCCTAAGCAAGTCCCTCCCCCTCTCTGGTCTCTGTGGAAGTGACTTATCGGGTGGCAGAGAGTGTGCTGCTGCATACAGTGATGTGAAGTGTGGCAGTCCGCTGCTGTGTTACAAATTAGCCCAACACTTAGTGGCTTACAGGATCAATATGACTGCTCACGATTCTGTGATTTGGGCTGGGCTCAGGTAGTAGCCATTTGTGTGGCACTTTTGGAGTTCCATGGAGCCAATAATCAGGGGTGACCTCACCCATCTGATCCTTGACTTGTGCTGTTGGATACAGGGGGTCCAGTTCTCAACCTCCATGTAGCCTCTCCAGCCAGCCAGCCTGGGTGTCTGGTGGCTGAGCACCAAGAAGGCAGCCCCAGTGCACACGGGCTCATCCAGCCTGCTTGGTTCACATTTGTAGATGTCCCATTGGTCAAGGCCAGCCACTTGGCCAGGCCCAGAGCCAGATGGGAGAGAACTGCAGGAGGGCATCAATACTAGGAGGTTTGGTTGACTGTGTGAGGAGAGCATGGCACCAAGGAAGGCCTGGTGTATAGTTATTTTGTGCCTATGCACGATAGACCCTGGCCAATCACAGGTGCCCAAGGTATTTACCAAGCCTCTGGCTTGTGTAGCTCTCTGAGCCCCTGTCCATCCGCTGTAATGGTGCTCTGTACCATAGGGGCACTCTGAGGATTGTGGGTGTATGGGCAGGGACCCCAGTCCCTAGGGAAGCATCCCCCAGCGCCAAAAGGCAGCAGAGTTTGCACATATGCAGTCAGAGAGCTCCTACTGGGTACCTACTGAATGTCAGGTTTAGCTCTGGGGGTGGTGAGCAACCCTGCAGGCTATGGGGTCACTTAGAAGATATCTGGGAGGGACTGCTAAGGTGTCTTCCTGTCCTATTCCCTGTGCCCTGGTTCCCCCATCAAGGACACTGTCGTGCTGCATTCCCTACACCCTGTGTAGTCTGCTGTCCCTTCACTCTGTACCCCTGCTGAGAAAAATGATCTTTGCTCCTTCTGATCCCACCTGTCCCATAACTGCCACCCCACTTCCCTTCTCAGAACCTCCTTTCCCACCCTCTCCCCTGAGCTGCTCCCTGTGCGGTCATTGGTGACTTTCACAGCATCAAGTCTCAGCCTCCCCCAGCCTCCTTTTTCACCTGCCAATCCCAGCATCCTATATACAGCCTCATTTGACAGAAGAGGAAACTGAGGCTCAGATGGGCAAGGCAGGGTCACCACCCATGACTGAAAATGCAGAGTCACCAACACCTGCAGGCTTTATTTACCTCTTCCCTCAGCCCTGTCAGGCTCCTGTTTCAGGAGCTGCCTCACTGGGGTAACCTCTCAGCCCTCCTTGCTCTGACCCTAATCCCTCCTCCCCGAGCCTGACCGGAGCTGGACCCTTGAACACAACCTTATGAGACCTAGCAGGGATCAAAAACTGACCAAGTGTGGCCAGCGCAGTCCTCCTGCTCCTGCCCCTATCCTCTAGGCCAGCCATAAATGTGCGGAGAGGAGGCTTTGCTGCTCCCGGACTCTTACCCCACATCAGCCGTGTCCCTTTGGACAAATAATTGCCGCTGTCTTATTCCCCATTGATGACACCGTGTGAGGGCTTTGCAGAAGTCCTCATCCTCAGCCCCATAAGGCAGGTGTCACCTTCAAATACTGATGGGAAAGGAGAGGCTCCAGGAGGTGGTGTGATTTGTTCAAGAGGAGAGCTTACCCCTACCTACTTTGGTCCCAGCCTTGCCTCTGATATGCTCTGTGATATGCGGCCTAGAACTGGCCCTTTCGGGTACTACCTTTCTCCATCTGGGCAAGGAAGTCTGGACTGGGCCTTTTTTATAGGCTGAAGTGAACGTTTGTGTACCAACCTGCCTGGTCTGCATTCTACCTCAAACAGAAACACCCACCCCAGGCTTAGGTCATATGGAGAAGCCACCACGGGACTGTGAATCCACCTGTACCTGACACTAGATTTTGGATTACTGTATTTGCCAACATAGCTTTGTGTATGTTTTTGCTGACTGCAGAAGAGCCTACAATGATCCTTTTGAGTTCTCAGCCTGGGAGGTCATGACCCACATTGTGTACACCTCCAAGGCCAGCTGTGTGCCAACACAGTGTCCAGCAAAATGTATCAGGAAGATCAGACTTGAGTGGTTAGGGGTTCCAGGCCCATTGCTCCGGGATGATTCCCCCATACTTCCCTTGGCACTGTGGGTGCTTGGGAGAGAAGGGTGGCAAGGGTTAGGAAACCGAGGGGAGAGGCAGAGGGTTCTGGTGGGATGTCGAGGCTGTGGAGGAGCCTGATGCCCTGGGAGGGGGTTTAAGAACATAGGAGGTATCAAGGGAGGACCACCTCTTGCTGCCAGGAAACGGTCAGTCCTCTCTCCCTCGCTTACGGTGTAATGGGTGTGGGGGAAAGCTGTGCTAGTTTGAGGTCCTAATTGGTAATTGACCCCCACAGAATCACTCTTCTCGCCTGCTCTGAAAGCACCTCCAATTGTCTCTCCTACCTGTCCACCCTGCAATTATTTATCCAGCAAATATTAATTGCCCTCTGTGTGCTAGGCCCTGCTCACACAAGGGGATGCCTGGTGAGCAAGACAGGCCAGCCTGACTGGGCGGTTGCGCAGTGGATAGAGCTTCGGACTGGGATGCGGAGGACCCAGGTTCAAGACCCCCGAGGTTGCCAGCTTGAGCGCGGGCCTATCTGGCTTGAGCAAAAGCTTGCCAGCTTGGACCCAAGGTCGCTGGCTCGGTCTGCTGAAGGCCCGGGGTCAAGGCACATATGAGAAAGCAATCAATAAACAACTAAGGTGTCGCAACGGCAACAAAAAACTGATGATTGATGCTTCTGATTGATGCTTCTCATCTCTCTCCGTTCCTGTCTGTCTGTCCCTATCTATCCCTCTCTCTGACTCTCTCTCGGTCCCAGCCCTGGCCCCAGGCCTTATACCTGCGGTACGTAGAGGCAGCTAAGTGAGGTAATACAGGGCAGTTGTGGAGCGCCCCAGACTTTTCCAGGGCTCCCTACCCCCCAGCCCCCGGACGCCACCTCAGCCAGAGAATAAAAGTCCTTTCAAAGAGGTTTGTGCAGGACTCGGGCTTTCAGATCCCCCACAGAGTACAAGGGCCCGCAGAGAAGGAGTAGGGGCTTTAATTTGCATATCATTTGCATAATCTTGCAGTTCACACCCATGAACACCCTACCCCCGTTGGCCGCCAGGGGGCGCAAAAGGGAAAGGCTTAAACAGCCATTTTCTTCCGTCCTGGCTGATTGCGGTGGTTGCGGTGGGCACATTGTGACCCCATAACCTTTTTGTTTTTTTTTAAAGGAAATATTTATTTATTTATTTATTTATTTATTTACTTATTTACTTATTTTTTAAGTTTCTTTTTATTTTATTTATTTTAGAGAGGAGACACAGAGTGAGAGAGAGAGAGAGAGAGAGAGAGAGAGAAAGAAAGAAAGGGGGGAGGAGCTGGAAGCATCAACTCCCATATGTGCCTTGACCAGACCAGTGCAGGGTTTTGAACTGGCAACCTCAGTGTTCCCAGGTCGACGCTTTATCCACTGCGCCACCACAGGTCAGGCCAGAAAGTTTATTTATTTTTATAGGGACAGAGAGAGAGTCAGAGAGGGATAGACAGGGACAGACAGACAGGAACGAAGAGAGGTGAGAAGCATCAATCATTAGTTTTTCGTTCCGACACCATAGTTGTTCATTGGTTGCTTTCTCACATGTGCCTTGACCGCGGGCCTTCAGCAGACCGAGTAACCCGTTGCTGGAGCCAGCGACCTTGGGTCCAAGCTGGTGAGCTTTTGCTCAAGCCAGATAGGCCCACGCTCAAGCTGGCAAGCTCGGGGTCTTGAACCTGGGTCCTCCGCATCCCAGTCCAATGCTCTATCCACTGCGCCACTGCCTGGTCAGGCTCATAGCCCATTTTTACCCCTACGTCCTCGATTTCATTTTTCAGAGAGCAAATTAAGTCTCCTTAAGGCTGGACTACTCAGCAGGATCTCACATCTTCCCCCTTGCGCCCCTGGACACGTTCTAGCAATCTTAGGATGTGGCATTCGGCAAAGTAGAACTTGCACCCAGCAAAGCACCAGAGATAGGTAGGCAGCTGAGAGAGAAGCAGTGAGCTCCCTGAGCCTCAGAGAGGAGTCTAGCACCCATGATGAAAGAAGTGTGACTTCTCTGCCTACCCCCACTCCCGTCCCACCTAAGGCTCCTTCAGATCTATGGATAGAATAAAAGGAGACCCAGGAGGCCCTGGACAAGTATTTAAATTGTTTGGAGCATTGTCCCCACACACCAAGGTGGTGGGTTTGATCCCTGGTTAGGGCACATACAAGAACCAACCAATGAATGCATAAGTAAATAGAACAACAAATTGATGATTCCGCCTGACCTGTGGTGGCGCAGTGGATAAAGCGTAGACCTGGGAACACTGAGGTCGCCAGTTCAAAAACCCTGCACTGGTCTGTTCAAGGCACATATGGGAGTTGATGCTTCTAGCTCCTCCCCCCCCCCTCACTCTGTGTCTCCTCTCTAAGATGAATAAAATTTAAAAAAAGAAGTTTAATAACCTCAAAAAAAATGATGATTCCTTCTCCCTGGCTCTCTCACTTTTTCTTCCTCTTTTTTCTCTAAAATCAATAAATAATTTTTTAAAAAAGAGGGGGCCCAGGTGCCTTGGCTGGTTAGCTCAGTTGGTTAAGAGCACTGTCCTGAAATGACAAGGTTGTGGGTTCAATCCCTGGTCTGGGCACATAGGGGAAGCACGACTGAGTGGAACAACAAATGAATGCTTCCCTTCCCTCTCTCTCCCTTCCTCTCTTTGTCACTCTCTCTCTAAAAAAAAAAAAAAAAAAAAAAAATTAAGGCTCAGGAGGACAACAGTGCCCCAGGTTGGTCCACAGTGGTCAAGGCGAGAGACAGATTTAAGTTTGGCTTTTTGTCTTTATCCCCTGATCCAAGTCAGTTTTATTTTAGCCTTCCTTAAAGTCCTGCCCCTGGGAAGTTCCTTCCTAGTCCTGCCATATCCCCCAGTGAGGCTTTGGATGCCCAAACTTGGTCCCCATGTCCCTCCACCACTCATACCTTTTCCTGGGCTCTTCAGTTCTGCAAGAAACCCATGGAGACACTCCTTTGGTGCTGCCATACATTGGGCCTGACCTCAAGGAAACCTCAGGCTGAGAGAGACAGAGATAGACAGAGACAGACGCAGACATCTGAAAACCTCTGGGTTAGCGCTGGACTGGAAGCGGGGATGAGGTGAAAGAAACTCAAATTGGAGGGGGATAGAGAAGGCTTTTGGAGAAGGGGCATTGAAGATGGACCATAAAAGGCTCCCTCCCCAGAAGGAGGAGCTGCTCTTGTCCCAACTTTTCATATGAAAAAACAGGCTCACAGGGGTAAAATGACTGGCCTAAGATCACACAATGAGTAGGCATTGGAGCTAGGACAGGGACCCAGGGTTCTTTAACCTGAGGGTCTACCTGTCAGACCATACTATCCTTGCCATGGAGAGTCCTTCAAAGCTTTCCCCTGATGACACTGTGGGAGAAGATCTGGAATAATGGAACTTGGGGGGAGTGGCTTCTCTAAATCACCACCCTTGCATTCCTGTGTCCCCATCTTCAGGCCTCCTCATATATCTCACCTGTGGCTCTTTCCACCCACTTCTTTCCCCAACTGTCCCTTCCACCCTGCAACATCTTACTCCAGCAACTAAGGTGTCCCCTCACCTGAGAAGACTGGTCAAGAATCTTAACTGTCTCACTAGGGAACGAGGGTCCACAAAAAGTGACAGCCAGTAATGGGGAAAGTATAGGATAGGAACAGGGAAAGGGAAAAAAGGAGGGGCCGTTATAGGAAATAACATATTAATGATAGAAGATGGAATGAGGGGCAGAAACACAGGAGGGAACCCCAATGGTGGGAGTGGCCAAGAGGTGTGTGGGAATATAGGGGCAGCCCCAGGCAACTCAGCTCAGGCCTGCCCTTCCCACCATGCCCCGGCTGCTCCCAGAGCTGCTCCAGCTGCTGCCCTTATGTAACCAGAGACTGCCTATTGCATCAGAGATGGCAGGCTACTGCAGGTAAACAGAGTGGCCCTTGGGGAGCCTGGGGCTCCCCAGACACCTCCATGTTCCCCAAGCCTTGTGTTCCACCTTGGAGTCAAGGCAGAAGCCCCCAGACTGGCCTGAGTCCTGGTGTGTCCTTGGCACACCTAGGTTTCTGGCATTTAACACTGAAGGGCAGTGGTGGCAGAGGTGGGCGAGGCAAGACCCCTGATCCCCACTTTATGACAGTGTGAACCCTGGCTTTTATGTCTAAAGAGAAATATGTGCCCAGGTTAGAGGTCCAAACTGTCCATGTCACACATGGGGAAAATGAGGAATGGGAAAAAGCCCAAGCTTGTACCTTGACTTAGTGTCCTGCATATGTGATATCTCCACAGGCTCACTCCTGAGCCCAGAGGTACAGCCATCTCCTGTTGTCTTCTGCACAGGTGGACACCAGGCAGCCATGTAACCTTCCTGGACCCTGCCTTCATCTGCCCCAAATTGACCACATCCTCTCCACCTTCTGGCCTCTCAGATCCATCTATTTTTGCTCTGGCTTCATCTCCCTCATCTCTCCCAGAAAAAAATGCTGCGCTTTTCCTCTGCACCTTTTCAAGGGCTGTTCCCTCTTGTGAAACCCTTCTCCCTTCTCAGACTCCAAAGCCAAATACAAACATTCCCTCTTCTGGGAAGCCCTTCCTGAAATCTCCAGCCCAGTCCTGACCCCACGGGGCTGGAGGAGTGTGTGGTGACTGCTCTGTATCTTCCAAACTGGGAGCTTCTCCAAGATAAGCCAGTCCAATGTTATCTTCATCCCGTAATTCTTTTCACATTGATTCACTCACCACCTCTCCTCTGACACCCCTGTGGGTCTGGCCCTGAGCTGGGTGGTGCTGGAATCCCTGGGAAGACATGGATTTAGATAGAGGTTTAAGCTGTGGCCCAGTCCTGGAAGCCACCCCTATCAGCAGAACTTTGAAGTGGAGGAGGGCGCCTAGCAGCCAAGGGGTCTGTCACCCTCCTGTAGAAGGGCGAGGTCACACAGCTGACCCTCCAGAGCCCCTTTCTGTAGTCCCTCCATTTGGGTGAGAGCGAGAGTCAGTGTTGGCTTTGAGAAGGGCTTTAGTCTCTGGAGCCATCAGGGATCCTTCCAGTATTGGGGCTGGCTGTGGTTAGAGACACGGTCTAAATTAGGGTCAGAGTCACAGTAGAGTCAGGGAAAGGAAAGTCTGGTGAATCTGATCTTACCCTTCCCGGCTACCTCCCCCTCATTATACGCACCTCAGCGTCTTTTCCAGTCTGAGTCCCTTGCCCCTGAAATCTTGAGGAGGAACAACGCCCAAGGGCCCGCCCTCTATGCAAATTAGCCGTCCCGCCCAATCAGCTCCCGGGGGCAGAGCCGTCGACTCCAATGGCACCTGCAGCCGCCGAGGGCCGGGCGCTCTGTGCTGTTGCTACAGATACGTGCGCGCTCGTCCGAGGGTCCAGGCAGAGCAGGTGCGTGTGGCGGAAGATCCAGGCTAGTCCGGATGAGGCTCGTGCGGTGTCCTTTGAATGTCATCTGTGGGTTGGGCCGGGTTTGAAGGTCTGAGTGTGCTGTTGTGCATCGAAAGTAGTATGCCTAAAAGGCAAGTCCTAGGGTTGTGAGTCCGAGGAGTTGTATGGCCGAAGGGAGTGAGTCCGTCATGTGTGAGTCCGAGAAGTGTGTGTCTGAGGGGCAGGGTGTGTGGGAGGAGTTGTGAATCCTAGGGTTGTGTTTCTGAGAGGTTGTGTGTCCAGTGGGCGTTCGTCTGAGGGTTTTGATGTCAGTTGGGGAGGAGTTGTATGTCCAAAGTTGTCGTGCCACAAGCGCCTGTGAGCTGTGTCTGGTCTGGGAGCTGCAGTATCCTCCTCTACTGAAGCACAACCCTTTTCGTACCCTTGAGGCTCCTGTGCACAACCCTATTTCTTCCTGCTGTGGGTGTACCCTCATGTATCATGGCCCCAGACCCACATAGGGCATGACTACTAACTCTGTGTGCTTATGACTGCTATGACCCTCACTTGCCCCAGGGGGTCTATGCTTCATGCAACAAATGTGAGGCCTCTGCTGGACCCATGGGGTAACCATGTCGTGGGCATAGAGCCCCAGGATGGTGGGTCACAGTTGCTTTGAAGGGGGGCTACCACCTTCCCTGAGTCTCAGTGTCCCCAACTGGGACATGGGTACAGGAACAGTAAGTACTCTGCACATGACAAACTGATGGCTGTTACTTTCACAGTCACAGTAACCCTTTCCATCTTTCTCAGAGTTCAGAGATGCAGATACTGGTCAGCGACTGGGGTCTCAGGCCACCCCAGCCCCCAGTTGCAGACTTGAGAAGTCAGAAATAGCTTAAGTCTTCTGCCTAGCCTGACTGAGAAATCCTCACTGGGGAATGTTAGCACCTCTAGACCTTTGGGATCTGGATACAAGAACTCTCAGACTCTTGGGCTAAAGAAACTAGGTTCAAAAAAGTATTTAGACTTGGAAGACTGGTGTGTGGAGTTTGAAGTCAGCCTCCCATCTCCTGTCCCATGCCTGCCTCCCTCCACCTGTCTGAGCTGAGGAGTGAATCTTGGATTCTAGGGAATTCAATTTCTAGATGTCTAGTGCCCTGAGGTCTCACCTAGGAGAGCTGGAAGCTAATTATCTGGTGTGAAGTCCCCACTTTTCAGGAGGGAAGATTGAGGCCAGGTACAGACACCTAGGTACCTTAGAGAAAGGATGGAGCACAGACAGTCCCCCAGCCCCCTGAGAGAACAAAGGCTAGGAGTGAGGGCTCCAACTGTCTGTGTGGCCTCAGACAGGTGGCCCCTTTCTGAATTCCAAGGCCGCCTCTGTGACTTGAACAAGTTGAGCTCTGTCTTACTTCCTATCTCCAACTAATGATTTACTTCATTAAATCATTACCCAGCCATGTAGACATCTGGAAAATGCAAATTAAGAGGAGAAAGGAAATTAAAATAAGATGTTACCCCAACTCAAATGCAATGATTGTAGACATATTGGGAGTTTGGCCTTCCAGATTTGAGGCACATGCCCCTGGAGACAGATGTTATTTTTTGGAAAGGATTTATCATATGACTGGGATCCCATTTGGCATGAGAGAGCTCATCCCAGCCCCAGCCCCTGACTATCTGTGGAATACACACAAAGGCTGGGTCCCATTTCTGAGCCCCTAAAGGGTATCTTTGGGCATATATCCCAGGGGCTTGTGATGCTGCACTGTCACCCCCAGGCTCAGGAACAAGTGTCTTGGTTTGCAACAGTGCCTAGGCTTTCAAGACTGGGTCGCCACAGGATGACCCTGTGGTACAAGCCCGAGCTTGAATAGATATCTGGGGGGGTCTTGCCGTGTGGCTCTGGGAAAAAGCCCACTTCTTCCTCTGTAAAACTGGGTAGCTGTGTCCACTTTACTGGGCTGTCTGTGGGTCAGGAGGGTTGTGTGTAAATGAGATTGTACATGGGCCCAGACATGAGGAGCCATCCAAACTGTGACCAAGAGGAGGTGCCTATAAGCCATCCAGGCCCACTTCACCCCACCCTCCGCCAGGGGCCAAGGAGATCTCAGGTCCATTGGCTTCTCTGTCCTGTTCTTTAGGCTTAGTTCATGCAAAGTCAAGGTGGGGACCTTGGAAAGGACCAATCAAGGCTGGAGAGCATAAAGAGCCACTGCTGTGGGCACAGAACTGCCTCGTCCACTTCCCATATATTTAACCTTCAGTGTCTCCTGATGAACACTGTTCCGGCCTCCTGCTCAGACAAGACTTCTCCCCACTGCAGCCACTGGTTCTGCTGAAAATCCTGACTTGGACTACAGCCCTCCCCTGCTCACGCACCCTTCATGGCTCCCCCATTGCTCTATAGTCCACCCTCCCACCCTGATCCCCCAGACCACTTGTATCCGTGGTTTGACTATTTGTCTTGGTCTCCATCTGCTCTTCACTCACTCACCCTGTTCCAGCCATACCACCTTCCCCTGTGTCTGGAACCCACCCAGCATGCTTCCACCTCAGGGCCTTTGCACTTACCATTCCTTTCATCAGGCAGGCCCTACATGACTGGTGTCCTCTCACCCTTGAGGCCCCCCTTTTCAGAAAATTAGTCTGGCCCCTCTGTTCAAAGCAACTGGTTCTTCCACACCCCATATTTTCCCCCCTATTGAATTTCTTTCTTGAAGGTCTCTGTCCCTGACAGTTATACATCTGTTGTTATATCCCGCACAAGACTAGGCTGGACCTGTCCCCTCCCTGCCCCTGTATCCCAACACCTGGTGGGCTTCCAGACATTTCTGGGGCAATAGAGTAGGGACCAAGGGTACCCAAAAGACCCCAATCTTTGAGTCCCTGCTGACTGTGTCTTGGGTTTGCGGGACTAAGGGCTGAGTCCCTTATGCCCAGCACTGACAGATGTGCTAATTTCCCAAGCAGGGAGGCCTGGGCCTCTGGGGAGGAATTTCTGGGGCTGCACAGAGAGATCTTTCTCTGGAACAAAGAGAGGGAAACCAAACCTTGAGCTGTTCCTGCAGCTGCACTGCATCTTTGGGGACCTCACTGGAGGCCGTGGTTGGCCCCGAGCTCCAATCTGCAGCGTCAGGTTCTGAATGTAGAATCTCTCTGGCCCCAGGAGTCTGGATCCCAAGTCCCTTGGGAGATCGGATGGGGCAGTGGGCGTCCATTTGCATTGCTGTGATGGAGAAATTGGCCTCTGGCAGGTGAGCATGTGCCAGGCTGGGCCTGCACATCCTCAGGACATGGTTTCCTTCTGACGTGGCAGTGGGATGTTCAGAGGGTCAGTCCCTTGACCTGAGATAAACTCAAACACCATCCAGTTGGCTATTGTGCTATTGGGTCTTTAGAGCTGGGGTTTCAAACTGGAGCCCTGTGGGCCAGATGGGAGCCTCAAATGTGTTTTGTGGGTCGAGAGGTATTTACAAGAAAACGGAACAAGTTACCAATGTTTCTTACATTTGATAAGCTGTTGTTTACTCATTCATTTCGGAGGGTGACTGGGGGCCTACTGTGTGCCAGTTACTGAGGAGGCCATCCTTGCCCTCGCAGAGTGGACATTCTCATGAGGCAACATGGTTGTCAAAGAAAGAAGCAAGAAGCACAAAATATACCCAGTATATACTCAGCAGGGCTCAGTGCTGCAGGGAGAGAGGGTACTTCCCGGGCAACCAGTGCTTTCAGAAACAGACTTCTGCCTGGCCTTGACTGTGGCGACTCCTCAGAAGTGGGCGTTTCAGGGGGAGGGCACAGCTTGGGCTTTGGGAAAATGGAGGGCTGTCTGGTTGGTATGACAGGCGTCTGGAAAGGGATAGAGGTGGTCTGGAATATTGCTGGTACTTGAGGCCTCCCCAAAATGAGGAATGAAGGAGTAGGATACAGGGGGGCTCACAGGGGCCCATTGTACAAATAAAGAAACTGAGTTTCAGAACATTTCAAGCAAAGAGTGTGTGGTGAAGCCAAGATTTTAACTCTGGTCTGGCTAGGTGCATAGCTGCAGCCCTGGCCTCTCAGTGTATGGCCACAGGGGCCCTCCCAGGAGCAGGCCTGGGGAGGGGTCTATGAGGGTGGGTCAGAGGGGCCTCCTATGGGTTTCAGTTTCTCCATGGGTACCAGAGAGAGCTAGGGGAAAAGGGACTCCCAAAGGGCCTTCTCCAGCAGAAACATCCTGGGTTTCTGGAATTCAGAACTGCATATGGCTGATATACCCCAACCTTAAACCCCCAGCTCCCTTGGGAGGTGCTGACTATCCTGCCTCAGGAAGCCAGAAGGTGGTGGATACCACTGTAGGGATGGGGTCCTACCTGTGTCTGAGGGCCTGCATGTAATGGGGAACCAGCATGGAATCTGCATATGTTTAGGGAGTTCTGAGGAACTGCACACTGTTGGGGGTATTGCAGGTATTTGGAGATATGTGTGCATTTGGAAAATCAGCACATGTTGGGGGGTCTGTGTTTGGGGATCTGGGTGATTGATGAGCTCTGTGGGTTTAAGGGTCTCCGTGTATTGTGGACTGCATGTTCTGGGGTATTTTGTATGTAAGACCCACATGTGTTTGGGTGATGCATGTTCCCGGGGCTCTGTGTGTTTTAGGCACCTGTGGATTTTTTTAGGTACCTGGGGCTCCATATGTATTTAGGGGCATCTCCCTACCCATGACCAGTCAGTCTGTATGAGGAATAGACTTTCTCTCTAGCCCTTACCCAGCCTTCCTGGGCCTGCCTGGGGCCCTCACTCTGCGCTGAGTGCCTGACCTCCTAGCTGAGGAGTAGTGACCCCAAGATCAGGGCCCAATGACAGGGTAAGAAGGGAAACAGCATCTATAAAATGCCTACTTCCAATACCCTCCCCAATTTCAGGCACCCCTGACTCCGCATTTTCCAGAAGAGAAAACTGAGGTTCTAGGAAGGAGGCAGGCCCAGGGCCTGGCTGGAGGTGGAGTCTTTGGCAGCTGGAGTCAGAGCCACTAGAGCCTCAAGGAGGAGGGGGTGCCCTGGCCGAATTGCTCAGTTAGTTGGAGTATCATCCTGATTCTCAAAGGTTGCCGGTTTGATCTCCAGTCAGGCGCATACAGAAACGGGTGCTTCTGTCTGTCTGTCTGTCTCTGTCTCTCTCTCCCTTCTTCTCTCTTGAATATCAGTAAATAAAATAAAAAAGGATTTAATGTTAAAAATGGGGGGGGGGCATTCCTGGCTATCCAAGGGGCTCTTCCTGTCACCAGTAATGAGGTACTTGGGGAACAGGTGATGAAACCACTGCCTGGGTTGCGTGAGGCAGGCCACTGGCTTGATTTGCTGCAGTGGCCCAGGGCAGCGCCCCCTCCCCGCTTCGTGGAGTCCCTGAGGGCCCTCACCTCCCCCAACCACCCACCTGCCTCTCACTTCTCCTTTCCTACTCTCCTTTCCCAGCCTACTTCTCCACTGCTTTGCCCTCTGGTTCAGGGGTCTGGCAGCATACTATCACTCTCCCCCCATTACAGTCCCACTGGGAGCCAAGAAGAGGAACT
This sequence comes from Rhynchonycteris naso, assembly GCA_037038555.1. NCBI lineage: Eukaryota > Metazoa > Chordata > Mammalia > Chiroptera > Emballonuridae > Rhynchonycteris > Rhynchonycteris naso. The sequence goes on from CM073003.1 coordinate 20,346,493, forward strand.
TGATTCGTTCCTGATCTTTTCTCTCAAGCCCTCACTGCAAAGTCTTTGAAGCCAGGATTCTTTTTTTCTTTTTAAATTTTTAAATTACTTTTAGAGAGACTGAGAGAAGGAGCAGGGGAAGCATTCATTTGTTGTTCCACTTAGTTGTGTCTAGGGTATGCATTCATTGGTCACTTCCTGTATGTGCCCTGATCAGGGATTAGACCCACAATTTTGGCATTTTGGTGCAATGCTCCAACCAACTGAGCTAACCAGCCAGGATTAGAGGCCATGATTCTGTGACCCATTTTATGGAGGAAGAATTGGGGGCTTGATGTCTCCAAGTGTGTCCTGTGCTTCTCGCCCCGGTCTTGCAAGATGGCATGCTGATTCAGCATTGCCCATTTCCAAAGCCCGTCCTCTAGCCTCTGAGAGGTCACAAGACAAGGTCGAGAGACACTTTGCACACACACTCCTCCCCATATACTCCCCTGCTAATGGAAGAAGGGTTCTTACTCCCATTTTCAGGTGGGAAAATGGAGTCTTGTGGAGAGAGGTCAGGGTGAAGCGACAGTGGGAGAGTGGGGTTCCTTTCAGCCCCTCATCTCTGTCACCAGGGGCTAAGGGGACTCACCAGGCTGAGGAAGTGACAGTCGTGACCTGAATGACCCCAGGAATATCTGTCAATTGAGTTAGTGACCATAGGTCTCACTGTAGAGTTTATGATACCCCAGAAGCTCAGGAAAATCTTCCCGTACACCCCAGTGCTCCCACTGTACAGTGCTCAGGCCTGGGACGCTGCGCTCCTTCCCAAACTTGATGTGCGGCCAGTGTGTCCTGTCCCGTTGGTCGACAACTGATCCATGCACTTCTGCCCACCCACATCCCCGTCTCAGTTCAGAACCCTGTCTCTCACCTGGATACTTGTCACCTCACTCTGCTAAACCTAGCCTCGCCCTGTCACCTCACTCCTGCTTAGACAGACTCTGCTCCCCATGGCAGGCAGAAGCTTTTTATTTATTTAAAATATTTTCTTTATTGATTAGAGAAAGAGACAGAAAGGGAGAGAGAGAGGGAGGAGAGAGATGAGAAGCATCAACTCATAGTTGCTTCACTGTAGTTGTTCATTGATTGCTTCTCATATGTGCCTTGACCAGGGGGCTCAAGCCAAACCAATAACTCCTTGTCAAGCCAGTGACTTTAGGCTCAAACCAGTGACCTTAAGATCATGTGATGATCCCACACTCAAGCCGGCGACCTCATGCTCAAACTGGCAAGCCCACACTCAAGCCGAAGAGCCAGTGAGTGACCCTGGAGTTTCAAACTGGGGACTTCAGTGTTCTGGGACTGTGCTCTATCACCAGCAACACCACTGGTCAGGCCAGGCAGGAGCATTTATAAAAAGTTTTTAAAATTTGTTTATTGATTTTAGAGAGAGAGAAGAAAGGAGGGAGAGAAAAAAACATCAATCTGTTCCTGTATGTACCCTGACTGGGGGATTGAACCAGCAACCATTGTGCATTGAACAGTGCTCTAACCAACCAAGCTATTTTGTCAGGGCCAGGCAGGGTGTGTGTGTGTGTGTGTGTGAGAGAGAGAGAGAGAGAGAGAGAGACAGAGACAGAGACAGAGAGAGAGAGAGACCAAGAGAGGGACAAATAGGGACAGACAGACAGGAAGGGAGAGAGATGAGAAGCCTCAATTCTTCATTGCAGTTCCTCTAGGCTCCTTAGTTGTTCATTGATTGCTTTCTCATATATGCCTTGACGGGGGGCTGCAGCAGAGTGAGTGACCCCTTGCTCAAGACAATAACCTTGGGCTCAAGCCAGTGACCATAGGGTCATGTCTATGAGCCCATGCTCAAGCCAGTGACCTCGGGGTTTCAACCTGGGTCCTCCACATCTCAGTCTGATGCTCTATCCACTGCACCCCCGCCTGGTCAGGTGGCAGGGTCATTTTTTAGAAAATCTTTTGAGCCTGACCAGGCGGTAGCGCAGTGGATAGAGCGTCGGACTGGAATGCGGACGACCCAGGCTTGAAACCCTGAGCTCGCCAACTTGAGCGCGGGCCCATCTGGCTTGAGCAAAAGCTCGCCAGCTTGGACCCAGGGTTGCTGGCTCCAGCAAGGGTTGACTTGGTCTGCTGAAGGCCCGCGGTCAAGGCACATGTGAGAAAGCAATCAATGAACAACTATGGTGTCGCAATGGCAACGAAAAACTAATGATTGATGCTTCTCATCTCTCTCCGTTCCTGTCTGTCTGTCCCTGTCTGTCCCTCTCTCTGACTCTCTCTGTCCCTGTAAAAATAAAATAAAATAAAATAAAATCTTTTGATTGGCCCTGGCCAGTTGGCTCAGTGGATAGAGAGTCTGCCCAGCATGTGGACGTCCCAGGTTCAATCCCTGGTTGGAGCACACATGAGAAGTGACCATATGCTTCTCTTCCCCTCCCACTCTCCTTTCTCCCTCTCTTTTCTTCTCACTGCCAATGGCTCGATTGGTTCTAGCATTGGCCCCAGGTGCTGAGAATAGCTTGGTTGATTCAAGCATCCACCCTAGACGGTGTTGCTGGGTGGATCTTGGTCAGGTTGCGTGCGGGGAGTCTGTTTCTTTATCTTCCCTCCTCCCACTTAAAAAGAAAATATTTTGATTGAGATAAAACACAGAAATCATTTAACTAGAACTAACAAATTTACACAAACTGAACATATCTTTGTACCCACTCTAGTTCCTAGGATTTCTGCTGCCCCGTAACGGTATCTGTCCTTGTGACCACTGTGCTGGCATCTATCACCATGAGTTTTGCCTATTCTGGAACTTCATGTAAATAGACTCACATGGCATATCTCCTTAGTGGAGTTCAGCACGGTTGAATTGGCACAGATCTGGGAGATTCCCCCATGTGGTTGCATGGGGCTAGGGTGCATCCTTTTTCTGTGCTGTGTAGTAGTCCATTATAAAATCTACCAGAAAGTATTAACAATTCTCCCATTAAGGGCACTTGGGTCATTTCCAGTTTGTGGCTATGATGAATTAAGCTGCTTAGAACACTCTTGTTTGTGTTCTTTACTAAAACATAAACCCATTTCTCTTGGGTGAATACTGAGGGGATTGATCACTGTATCACAGGGTAAATATATGTTCATGTTTAATAAAAGCCAATTTTTTGCCTGACCAGATGGTGGTGCAGTGGATAGAGTGTCGGACTGGGATGCAGAAGACCCAGGTTCGAGACCCCGAGCTCGCCAGCTTTAGCGCAGGCCCATCTGGCTTGAGCAAAAGCTCACCAGCTTGGACCCAAGGTCGCTGGCTCCAGCAAGGGGTTACTCGGCCTGCTGAAGGCCCGCGGTCAAGGCACATGTGAGAAAGCAATCAATGAACAACTATGGTGTCGCAACGAAAAACTGATGATTGATGCTTCTCACCTCTCTTTGTTCCTGTCAGTCTGTCCCTATCTATCCCTCTCTCTGACTCTCTCTCTGTACCTGTAAAAAAAAAAAAAAAGCCAATTTTCTACACTGACTGTACCTTCTTCCCCTCCAGCAAATAATGTGTGAGAGTACAAGGGGATTTTTTAAATGTTTTATTTATTTATTTATTTTACAGGTACAGAGAGAGAGTCAGAGAAAGGGATAGATAGGGACAGACTGACAGGAACAAAGAGAGGTGAGAAGCGTCAATCATCAGTTTTTCGTTGCGACACCATAGTTGTTCATTGATTGCTTTCTCACATGGGCCTTGACCGCGAGCCTTCAGCAGACCGAGTAACCCCTTGGAGCCAGCGACCTTGGGTCCAAGCTGGCGAGCTTTTGCTCAAGCCAGATGGGCCTGCGCTAAAGCTGGCGAGCTCGGGGTCTCGAACCTGGGTCTTCCACATCCCAGTCTGATTCTCTATCCACTGCGCCAGCACCTGGTCAGGTTACAAAGGGATTTTTAAAAACTGTATCTAGCCTGACCAGGCGATGGCGCAGTGGATAGAGCATAGGATTGAAACGCAGAAGACCCAGGTTCGAGACCCCAAGGTTGCCAGCTTGAGCGCAGGCTCATCAGGTTTGAGCAAAGCTCATCAGGTTTGAGCAGGGCTCACCAGCTTGGACCCAAGGTCGCTGACTCGAGCAAGGGGTCACTCGGTCTGCTGCAGCCCCCCGGTCAGGAACCGCAATGAAGAATTGATGTTTTTCATCTCTCTCCATTCCTGTCTGTCTGTCCCTATCTGTCCCTCTCTCTGACTCTCTCTGTCTCTCCCACAAAAAAAACCAAAAAACAAACTGTATCTAACCCTCCCCTGCCTGCAAACTCCCCATGGCTTCCCATTGCCCTCAGAGTAAAGCACACAAATACTTATATGACCCAACCCCACCACCATTCTCCTTGCCTCTCCCCCTTGCCAGGCTGACCAGTCATATAGACTTGTTTTATTTCTTAAAAAAATGGCAAACTCATGATCACTCTGACCTTTGACCCTTGTGGTTTCCCAGCCAAGTCCACCCTTGCCCCAGATCTTCCCACCACTGACTCTTCCCTCACCTGACAGTTTCTTTCTCATGCTTCAGGTCTTATCTTAAGTGTTCTTTCTTGAAAGCACTGGCTAATGTTGCCTCTTTCATGGTCAATACTTTACTCTTTTTGGACTTCTGACAAACGAGTTTCATAAAAATGACCTGAGTAGTTTTCATTGTTTTCAAAGGTCTGAGTTAGTTGAAGTAACATTGCACTTTCCTGTCCTTTGAGATTTAATAAAACAGCCATAAAACCGTCTGAGCCTATGGTAGGTTGCAGTCACTTTTCTAGTCTTCAGTGGCCATCGGTCTACTTACACTTTCTAATTCAAATGAGGGTCCATTGATCACAGTGGTTGGAACATAGTTGATCTCAAAAAAATGTTAAGTATGAGGATGCGAAGAAAAGGGTGGGGAAGAAATGGTGTCTCAGCTTCAAATGCCCACCCCACTGTCCCGTCTCTCTGCTGAGGCCCAATTACATGCTTCCTCCTCTAACAAACCCTCTTGGATTTCTCCTGGCCCTTCTTCCTTGCTCCATTCCCTATCATGGGTCCATCTCACTGCCGCTCTGCTAGGCAGATGCCACAAGCTCTCTGCTCAATGACTCTGGCTGGACATTGTTGTGTGCGGCGTATATGCAGAAGAGGCCTCCCCAGACCTCAGCCTCCCCCCTCGTGCCTGGCACATTTAGCAGTCACCACCACCTCCCCCCAGCAGTTCCGATCACGCCAACATCTGGAGATCTGGCTGCTCATCTGTCTGCGGCTTGGGGTGGGGATTTGCATGTGAGTACAAATATATATGCACACCCTGGGCCTTCTACCCCCACATTCCTTGGCTGGCCCTTCACACCTGGCCTGAGACAGGTCTACTCAGTGGCTGGATTTGCATGTGAGTGTATTTCTGGGTAGGGGGTCAGCTGAGGCAGTCTGAGAGGAAGTTGTTGAGGGAAGCTGGGGGTAGTTCACATGTGTGTCATTTGAAGTACTCCATTCACCAAATCTACTAGCAACCTCTATATCTTATCCTGAGGGGCTTTCAGACTGGGGGACACAGTGCTGAATATACACATCCCAGTCCCATGGGGTTAGAACTGAAGGAAAGGATGGGGGTTGTTGCAGTCCAGAGTGAGGGCAGGGAGGGCTTCCTGGAGGATGGATTTTTTGAGCTGAGTTTTGAAGTGTGAATAGGAGTTGGCCAGGTAAAGAAGGGGCCAAAGGGCTTTCCAGACAGAGACATTTTGTTGAAGGTAGAGAAAGATGGGCAGGGGTTGATTGGGGCAGGGCCTTGAATGCCAGGCTGGGAACTAAAATTTTCTCCTAATGGCAGTAGGGAGCCATGTAGAGTATATGAACAGGAAGTATCATGATCATAGATTTTTTTTTTTAACTTTTGTAATTGATTTTAGAGAGAGAGGAAGGGAGAGAGAAAGAGAGGGAAACATTGATCTGTTGTTCCACCTATTGATGCATTTGCTGGTTAATTCCTGCATGTACTTAAACTGGGAATCCAACCCACAACCTTGGCACATAGGGACAAGGCTCCAACCAACTAAGCTACCCGGCCAGGACATGATCAAAGTTTTATGTTGGGCTGATCCTTCAAGGGTCAGAACTGGGGATGGCTTTAGTTTCTAGGTGTGGATTGGAGGTCCAGGGCCATTAAGATTCAAGAGTCAGCCTGACCAGGTGGTGGCGCAGTGGATAGAGTGCCGGACTGGGATGCGGAAGACCCCGGTTCGAGACCCCGAGCTCGCCAGCTTGAGCGCGGGCCCATCTGGCTTGAGCAAAAGCTCATCAGCTTGAACCCAAGGTTGCTGGCTCCAAAAAGAGGTGGCTCGGCCTGCTGAAGGCCCGCGGTCAAGGCACATGTGAGAAAGCAATCAATGGACAACTATGGTATCACAATGGCAATGAAAATCTCATGATTGATGCTTCTCACCTCTCTCCTTTCTTGTCTGTCTGTCCCTATCTATCCCTCTCTCTGACTCTCTCTGTCCCTGTAAAAAAAAAAAAGATTCAAGAGTCAAAACCCCCATGTGACCTCAGCTGAGCCTGTCAGATCTGGCCCCAGAGATGGCCGAGGATCTGGTACCTTCTGAAGGACCCAAAGCCCTGGAGTACAGTGATTTCACCCCTAGTCTCTGCCTACATGGATGCAGCCCTGGCCTCCCCTCCAGCACCCCCCCTTGTCATGGCAGCCATGGCCTCCCCTCCAGCACACCCCCGTGTCATGGCAGCCCTGGCCTCCCCTCCAGCACCCCCCCTTGTCATGGCAGCCCTGGCCTCCCCTCCAGCACCCTCCCCTTGTCATGGCAGCCATGGCCTCCCCTCCAGCACCCCCCTTGTCATGGCAGCCCTGGCCTCCCCTCCAGCACCCCCCTTGTCATGGCAGCCCTGGCCTCCCCTCCAGCACCTCCCCTTGTCATGGCAGCCCTGGCCTCCCCTCCAGCACCCTCCCCTTGTCATGGCAGCCCTGGCCTCCCCTCCAGCATCCTCCCCTTGTCATGGCAGCCCTGGCCTCCCCTCCAGCATCCTCCCCTTGTCATGGCAGCCCTGGCCTCCCCTCCAGCACCCTCCCCTTGTCATGGCAGCCCTGGAAAAGTTTTTCAATGATAAACTCCTTCCCTTCTTTTTTCTTTTTTAGTGTTTTATTTATTTATTTTTTACAGGGACAGAGAGAGAGTCAGAGAGAGGGATAGATAGGGACAGACAGACAGGAACGAAGAGAGATGAGAAGCATCAATCATTAGTTTTTTGTTGCCGTTGCGACACCTTAGTTGTTCATCGATTGCTTTCTCACATGTGCCTTGATCACGGGCCTTCAGCAGACCAAGTAACCCCATGCTGGAGCCAGCGACCTTGGGTCCAAGCTGGCGAGCTTTTGCTCAAGCCAGATGGGCCCGCACTCAAGCTGGCGAGCTCCAGGTCTTGAACCTGGGTCTTCCGCATCCCAGTCTGACGCTCTATTCACTGCGCCATCACCTGGTCAGGCCCTTCCCTTCTTTTTTAAAAAAAATGTATTTATTGATTTTAGAGAGAAAAGAAGAGAAAGAAAAAAAAGAAAGAGAAACATTGATTTGTTGTTCCACTTTTTTAATGAATTCATTGGTTAATTCTTGTATGTACCCTGACCAGAGATCAAACTTGCAATACTGTATATAAGGATGACTCACTAACCAAATGAGTTACCTGGCCAGGGCCAAACTCTCTCCTTTCTTGGTCAAATCCTCCCATCGCTCTCCATTGCTTTTAGACCCAAATTCAGCCTTCCCCACAGCTTAAAGGACCCAGAGTGGCCCTGCTTTTGTGGCCTCTCCCCTGAGCTCCTCACTCCAGCCTTGTTGCTGTGTCTCGTCCTTCCCCAGGCCCTTTGCACTTGCTGTTCTTTCTGTCTAGTACTCACTTCCTGTCTCAGTTGGGGCTCAGTTCAGAAAGACCCCCTTGATCTTTTGGTTCTTGGGGCTCCCCATTATGTGATCCCTGACCTAGCAGGGATGTCCTTATCTAAAATGGGGACAGACTAAGAAGGGACTGGAGTCAAATATTCCATCCAGGCTCAGATTCTCAGATTCAAGTTCCATGTTCCCATAGGACCAGAGGCGTGGGGAGCATTTCCGGAGTCATCTTGGCACCAGGACCTCCAGGCCAGTGCCCCCTTCCTGTCCCCAGAGACCCATCATGGTGAGGGCAACACATCCCAGCCGTGGGAACACGCTGATTCCAGACAGGGATTAAAATTAGCCCCAGAAGTTAAATTTAGCATATCAATCTAGAGCTAGGGGACTGAGGCAGGGTTTCTCATTTGGCCGGACTCTACATAGCTCAGAAACTCAACCCAGAGAATGTAGAGGGCGCTCTGGGGTTACACAGCAAGCCACATATAATGGCCAGTGCATCTTACATTTCTGGGCCCTGGGACTCTGGGATGAAAGGGGTCCCAACCAGGCTGAGATTTGGGAAGCAGATATGGATACTTGTGGAGACAGACCTGCATTTCCCTATACTTTCCCAGAGCTTGTTTCCAGGTCTGTGCCATGTACTCTGCACTTCATACCCACCCCATTTATAGAACAGCCATCTGAGGCCCAGGGAGAGGCCTCCATGGCCAAGGGCTACCCAGTGGATCAGAGACCAAATGGTACCTGAGCACAGGCCCACTTACCCTGGGCAGGCCTGTGACATGGCTTCAGTCACCTGTGACATGGGAGTGGCTGGGGGTAAAGTATAGTCACAAAGTTGGTGGAAGGGGTGTCAGAAATCTCAGGGGCTTTGGGGTGGCTGACTGTACAACTTGATGGGTGCCACACAACAGGCAACATGATTTCTTTGTTCCAAGGATCCCTGCATGGGAGGTACTGGGGAAGGCCTTGGCCCCTACATGCTGCATGTCTTAGAAACATGATGCTGCCCTCCCTGAATTGCCCATTCTCACTTTTGGAAAACCTGCTGGGGAGATCTGAAATCTCCCAAGAGTAGGGTCTGGATTATCTCCCAAGTTGCCCTGGGCCCAAATCATTATCTGAGAACTCTAAGCCCGAGGCCTTTCCAGGGTGTCTCCACCTCTTCCTGGCAGAAAGTGGGGCAGAGGTGGGTTTCTGTTATTTAAAAAAAATGTTTTTTTCCAAGGGGCCTCACAGTGCCCCCTCTTCAGGAAAGTAGCAACTTGGAAGAAAGTTTGGCATGCCTCAGGTTTTCAAGGGAGAAGGTCACTTCCTTTGCTTTCCTTTGGCTGCCTACATGTAAAAAAAAAATTTTTTTTTTAACAGAAATAGTCCATAATTACTCTGGCTGGGTAGCTTATTTGGTTAGAGCATTGTCCTGACACGCCAAGGTTACAGGTTTGATCCCTGATCGGGGCACATATAAGAATCAACCAATGAAAGCATAAATAAGTGAAACAATAAATCGATGTTCTCTCTCTTTCAAATCAATAAATAAGCCTGACCTGTGGTGGCGCAGTGGATAAAGCGTCAACCTGGGAACACTGAGGTCGCCAGTTCAAAACCCTGCACTGGTCTGGTCAAGGCACATATGGGAGTTGATGCTTCCAGTTCCTCCCCCCTTTCTTTCTCTCTCTCTCTCTCTCTTTCTCTCACTCTGTGTCTCCTCTCTAAAATGAATAAAATAAAAAAAAATTAATAAATAAAAATAAAAATAAAATAAATAGTCCATAATCACTGAGAGGAAAAGTTAAAAAATTCAGATAATCAAAAAGTAGAAAGAAAAAAGACACAAAGACCACACATTGTATGATTCCAATTATATGAAATGTCCAGAACAGGCAACTCCATAGAGACAGAAAGCAAATCAGTGGTTGCCAGTGACTGGGAGAGGGAGACAGGGAGTGGCTGCTCATAGGAATGGGATCTCTTATGGGGGGGATGAAAAATTTCTGGAACTATATAGAACTGATAGTTGTACAACATTGTGAATGAACTAAAAGCCACTGAATTATGCACTTTAAAATGGTAAATTTTGGCCCTGACTGGTGGCTCAATGAATAGAGTCGGCCAGGTTTGTGGACGTCCCAGGTTTGATTCCAGGTCAGGGTATACAGGAGAACTGACCATCTGTTTATCTGCCCTCTTCTCTCACTCTTACCCTCCCATAGCGAGTGGCTCAATTGGTTTGAGCATGGCCCCAGGCGGCTGAGAGTAGCTCACTAGGTTAGAGAGCGTAAGCCTCAGGCACTAAAAATATCTCAGTACTCAAGCATTGGCCCCAGACAGGGTTGCCAGGTGGATCCTGATCAGGGCACATGTGGGAGTCTGCCTCACTATTTTCCCTCCTCTCACCAAATAAATAAATAAATAAATAAATAAATAAATAAATAAATAAAATGGTGAATTTGTGTTATGTGAATTGCACCTCATTTTTATTTTTGAGAGAGGCAGGGAGAGAGAGACAGCGAGACAGGAGCATTGAGCTGTTTCTGTATGTGCCCTGATTAGAGAGCATCTCACTTTCTTTTTTTTTTTTTTAAGAGAGGGACAGACAGACAGGAAGGGGGAGAGATGAAAAGCATCAACTCATAGTTGTGGCACTTTAGTTGTTCATTGATTGCTTTCTCATACATGCCGTGACCAGGGGGCTCCAGTTGAGCCAGTGACCCTTTGCTCAAGCCAGCAACCTTGGGCTTCAAGCCAGCGAACTTTGGACTCAAGCCAGTGACCATGGGGTCATGTCTGTGATCCCATGCTCAAGCTGGTGACCCCGTGCTCAAGCTGAATGAGCACGTGTTTAAGCCAGAGAAATCGGGGTTTCAAACCTGGGTCTTCAGAGTCCCAGGTCGACACTCTATCCACTGTGCCACCACCTACCTGGTCAGGCTCATCTCACTTTCTTTTCTTTTCCAAGTGAGAAGAGGGGAGATAAAGAGACAGACTCCTGCATGTGCCCTGACCGGGATCCACCAGGTAATCCCTGTCTGGGGCAGATGCTCTGCCTATCTGGGGCCATGCTTGCAACCAAGCTATTTTTAGCACCTGAGGTGGAGGCTCCACGGAGCCATCCTCAGCGCTTGGGCCAATGTGCTTGAACCAGTCAAGCCATGCTGCGGGAGGCAAAGAGAGAGAGAGAGAGAGAGAGAGAGAGAAGGGGAAGGAGGAGGGATGGAGAAGCAGATGGTCACTGCTTCTGTGTGCCCTGAACAGGAATTGAACCTGGGAAATCCATGTGCCAGGCCGATGTTCTACCACTGAACCAACTGGTCAGGGCTGCATCTCACTTTTTAAAGAAAGAAAAACTCATCTGTAAATTTCCATCAGATGGTGTCCCCCATCACAAACATTTCCTTCTAGTCTTTTCCACACTTGATGAGGTTTTTAAATGTTTTTGTTGTTGTTTTATAACCACAGCCCTCAATCTTGTTCAGGGGGTTGTTGTGTGTTGAATAAGTTGAAAGGTGTCCGAAAGGTGGACCAAGCTCACTTTCAGAAGCTCCAGATGACTGAGCGCTGCATTGGATGTCCCTCCAACCCGGCCTGTTGAGAGCTTTTAGGCTGTTGCCAATATTCATAATAGCAGTATGTATGTGGCATCTATTGTGTGCTGGGCAGATGTAGGTTAGCTCACTTTGTCCCCAATAACAATGAATAGTATACAACACTGTCATCCCTACTGCACAGACCGGTGCCCAGGGAGGTCAGGCTCCCTGAGGTACCATAGTTACAAGGGGGTAATATTTTAGATGCTGGGGCAGGAGCATCTATTTGTACCTCCATATTTTACCCTGGCTTGGCCTTCTCCTCATGTGGAATTTGGTGCAGAGGTGTTCAATGAGCACCATGAGTTTTCATTGTCATTGTCCCCAACCCAACACCGAGGAGGCCCCACAGGGACTTTACATTCAACCGTCACTAGGTGGTGGGTTTTCTAGGCCGCCAAGACACATGAGAGGGCTCAAGGTGACTCGGGAGGTAAAACTCCCTCAGAGCTCAACCCAGACACTGTACACTCGAACCCATTACCTGAGCCCCCTAGAAATCCGTTCAGACTCTGCAGATACACAGAGAGCTAAAAATAAGAAATAAAATAACATAACACAACATAATATAACATAATCTAATAAAAAAATGAATGCATGCTTTGATGGAAACAGTCATCAGTTAGGTGAAAACAGAAGACTCAGTCGGCAGCCCTGACTGTGCTGGATGGAAAACCAGGCTTTTCTATGGCTAACCAGTGAGAATAGGGGCCGTGGGGGTGGGCCAGCCTGCCTTGATTTCCCCATTATCTCTGCTTAATGCCTGGCAGGGGGAAGAGGAAGACCTGAAGAAGGCTGGTTGCTGGGCCTCACTCTCCACCCACACACTCTGTCCTCTTCTCCTTCTCCCCCAGACCATCATTCAATCCAGCCTTGGACAATGGGGAGGAAGAAAATACAGATCTCACGCATTCTGGACCAAAGAAATCGGCAGGTGAGTTCACTGGGTGGAACAGTGGTTGTGGCAGGCATTCAAAATCCTGGCCATTTTGGGGGAATTGTAGGGAAATGAGTCTTGGTGCCATGTCTGGAGTTTGAGATGGAGCATGTGCTGATTTTCGTGATGATTTACTGAAGCTTTGGTCAGAGAGGAAATGGGGTTTGACACAAACACATCCAGAGGGGGAGGACCAGAGGGAGGCACAGAACTGGAGAAGCTCAGAGAGGGAGTATGCTTTCTGCCTAGGAGACCAAGGACAGCTTCCCAAAGAAGAGGTCATTTGGGCTGGGATATGAAGCATCAGTGGAAGTTTGCCAGGTTGAAAAGTAAGAAGTACAGCCGGAAAGAACACATGCAGAGGCGTAGAATCATGAGGCCTGTTTGGGAAACAGTTAGGCATCTCAACCTCCCCCATGCTACTCCAGATCTTTGTCTTCTCCTTCTCACCTGTGGGTCCTGGATCTAGGTGACATTTACCAAAAGGAAGTTTGGACTGATGAAGAAGGCCTATGAGCTGAGTGTGCTCTGTGACTGTGAGATCGCTCTCATCATCTTTAACAGCACCAACCGCCTCTTTCAGTATGCCAGCACAGACATGGACCGTGTGCTCCTGAAGTATACGGAGTACAGTGAACCCCACGAGAGCCGCACCAACACTGACATCCTCGAGGTACCCTGGGCCCTCTTCCTCAGCCCCATGAAGCCGGCACATTCTGCCGTCTCAGAGTCTAGGGACTCTTGGTTTGTACAAAAGATGAGTGTTGCAGTCTGGCTTTGCTGCCAGATAAGGCAGGTTTGGGGTAATGAAGTGCCCCTCTGGGGTAGTTATCCACATAGTAAAAATAAAAACATCAGTCACTACACATTGAGGGCTTCACTGTGTGCCCTCACACACATCCTCATCTCATTTAGTCCTATGAACCTTTGGTAAATACAGATCAGAAAATAAAAGATATCATGGAGCAAGCTGACCTTGCTGGGGTCCAAGACTGCACAGGTCACTGTCCCAGGTAGCTCAGGAAATCCTCTCAAGTTGCCCTCCAGTACTCGGTTTCCCAGCAGTTTTTAAGCACCTACTACATGCCAGGGTGTAAAGCATCATGTGGATGCAGAATGGGGATACTGGAATTGTATTCAGGGGAAGTGTTAGGACAGTGCCAGCAGGCCTGCATGAACCTCTGATTTCAGGGCAGGACAGTCCCTCTCTAGCACACAGTTATAATTTAGCAGATCATAATTCACTGGGGGCTTTGGTCACTGGGATTTGGCTGGAGCTACTGTGCCTGTACTCTGCCCCACCCACAGAGGTAGGTAGGTCTCTTCCCTTTACCCATACAACCAGACTCCCTGGTTAGGATGGGGAGAAGTTCACCCTGTTGTGTCCCCTCCTCATAGACACTGAAGCGGAAGGGTGTGGGCCTTGATGGACCAGATCTGGAGCCAGATGAGGGCCCCGAGGGACCAGGAGAGAAGCTGTGGAGGCTGGCAGGTGATGGGGGTGAGCCAGCCTTGCCCCGGCCCCGGCTCTTTGTAAGTGAATCCCTACCCTGTTGTAAATTTGGTCCTCCCCACCCCTTCTAGTGGTTAAGGCTAATGGAAAAAAGTCCAGGAAGCCTAGAGTTGGGTGGCAGATCTCTGCTTGGGTGGGCAGGAAAAGTTTCCTGGAGGAATGGGGTTTTTTTTTGTTTTTGTTTTTTTTATTTTATTCATTTTAGAGAAGAGACACAGAGTGAGAGTGAGAGAGAGAGAGAGAGATAAAGGGGGAAGGAGCTGGAAGCATCAAACTCCCATACGTGCCTTGACCGAACCAGTGCAGGGTTTTGAACTGGCGACCTCAGTGTTCCCAGGTCGACGCTTTATCCACTGCGTCACCACAGGTCAGGCAGGAATGGGGTTTTGAAGGATGAATAAGAGTTCAACAGGCAGGTAATTCATTCCTTCCTTCCCCCTTTTTGCCTTCCTTTTATTCATCAAACACTGGGGGAGCCCCCTCAGTGCCAGCCCCATGCTGAGTGAGAAGCCTCATGTTCTGGGCCTAGTTGTCCAGGAGCAACGCAAAGACAGATACAAGCACACTCACCCATGTAAGGTTAGGCCAGAGGGAGGAGAAGTGAGAACTTACAAAAGGTGGAAGCTGGCTCCTGAACTCATTGGGATATTCTGTCTTGATACTCTCACCTCCTGTTCCTCCAACTAATCCCATCCTCTGCCTTCAGCCAGCAGCCCCCACTATGCCTAGCCCTGATATGGTATATGGGGCACTGCCCCCACCAGGCTGTGACTCCAATGGACTTGGGGAGGCCCTGCCTGCCCAGAGCCGCCCATCTCCCTTCCGGCCAGCAGCCCCCAAAGCTGGGCCCCCAGGTAAGCATGGGACCCAGGCCCTGGGGAAGGTGGAGGTGAGTGCGGGTCCCAGGGGAGTTTGTGGGGGTGAGGATCTTGGCTCTGGCACTGCTTGGTTGTGTTCATCACCTCTGGACCTCAGCCTTCATTAGATGACATGTCTGCCTGCCCTTTCTCTGGGTGTCTCCTGCTCTGCAGGCCTGGCCCACACTCTGTTCTCCCCAAGCCAACTTGCCAGCAAGACACCACCACCTCTGTATCTGGCAGCAGATGGGCGGAGGCCAGACCTGCCTGGGGGCCTGTCAGGAGCCCGAGGGGGACTGAGCACCTCGGTGAGTAAGGGGAAGCAGTGTCAGGGCTGATGGAGACAGACAGGGTGGCCTGAGTGTGGGCCTCAGTTTCCCTTTCTTCCTTTCTCCACACAGAGAGGCCTCTACGGTAGCCTTCAGAGTCCATGCTCTGCTGCAGCTCCAGGACCCCCCCTGGGAAGCTTCCCCTTCCTCCCAGCAGGTCCCCCAGGTATGCACCACCCACCGGCCATGCTGTGGGAGATATCCATACACCTGCCTGCTGGCAGCCCACATTTCCGCACCCACCAGTTGAAAACTGACTGGTGGTCTAGGTCAGGCTTGGGCAAGGGGCTCCTGGACCTGAAGGGCTCAGCTTATTTCTCTTGCCCCTCACCCCCAGAATATGATTTGGGAGACCCCCCTCCACCACCCGGCTTGCTGCAGCCCCCTACTCTGGCCCCTTGGCAGACCTCGAGGGGTGACGGTCCTCTATCCGCCCCTGCCCAGCCCAGGTAAATGCCCTGACTGCCTCTCTACCCAATCAGGCAGCGCGGTGGGACTCTTCCAAGTCTTCGGAAGCCCCTACCCACTTCTGACACCCGGTGGCTACTCCTGTTTCTGCACTCAGTCCTTTCCGAATGCTGGCGGGGATGAGGTCGGGGGATGGGGGGGCGGGGATTGGAGGCTCCAAGAAGGATAGCCACCTCCTCGTTTCCCAAGGTCCTTTTGCCGAGCCTTTTCCCAAGCCATTTCACCTCCTGATTTCCTTCCCTTCCTTCCTCTCAGAGCTCACGGTCCTCATTCTCTCTCCCCTCTCTCTCTGCAGTGGGGGCCACAGTCTAGGCCAGGAGGGCCCCCCAGCCCGCGGTGCCTCCCCACCGACCCCCCAAGTCAACATCAAGTCTGAGCGCCTCTCGCCGGCACCCAGGGGCCCTGGCGACTTCTCCAAGACCTTCCCCTACCCCTTGCTCTTGGCTCGGCCACTGGCAGAGCCCCTACGGTCTGGGCCTCCAATGCGCCGGGTACCCAATACCGATGGTTGGTCCCGGTAGTGGACCCAGGGGTGTCAAAGTCCCCAACGCCAGGCCAGGCAAGGGCACGTGGGCTCCCAACCTCCCCCAACCCCCCTCCGGTGCCGACCCTACCCCATATCCTCAGAAGAGACCCAGGGGATAAGGACCCCTTTCATGGTGGGAGCCTGGAGGAGGAAGGCTGGATTCGGATCCACGATGGTGGGGGGGGAGGCTCCATTTCCCCTTCCTAAGTGTGTACCCACCAATAAAACACACGTGGCTTTCGTGCATGAAATGATCTGTCGCTGCTCAGAGCCACCCCCTACCTTCCCCCACCCAGCTCCTCCTCAGTCTTGCCTTGCTTGAGTTTGGGGTACTTACGCTAGAATTCCACACCAAGATGAAGTTGAGTGAGGGTGGGTTATGGGGAGAAAATTCTCTGTGATAGTTGGCGATGTGAACATAGACCCTGCAGGGGCGCAAACATGGGAAATGGTGGAATCTGGGCCTATGACCCTTCAGAGGAAATGTGGAGCATTCCCCTAGAGTGGTTCCAACCCTCCGACCGGCCTATTTGCCCTCAAATTTTGGGGGTGTCAGGTGGTAAGCTCAAGGGAAGTACCCAAGGTGATCACAATTGCTTGCAGCAAGAAGCAGTTGGGAACCTTGAATATTGGGGCACTATGCTGTTCCTCTTTTAAATAGGATTATCCTTTGATACCTTGGCTCAGCAATTTTGTTCCACCAGAGGGAGAAGTGAGCCAGGCAGTTATCTACCTACTCCAAGGTGCACACCCCTAATCCCCGCCCCACTTCATCTCTGGCCTGTCCCATTTGTGGGCAAACTTGGGGGTGGAGGAGCCCAGGGATCTCTATCTGCTCATCCCACCTCCAACCACCCTGCAGGTAGTCTCAGTGGGATTTTTATGATACTCAGATCTGACCCCTGACCTTCATAGCTCCTCAGCTGCCCCTACCCATTCTGCTCCTGTCCCCCCCTTTCCGCTGCCCCAACCCCCCTAGAAACACTTGCAATTCTGCAATTCCAACCCCAGGTCTTTCCTCAGGTCCTTCCTCCTGGACCACCTACCTCAACCACCACCTTTTTATAAAAAAGACTGCATCCCACCCTCCAAGGCCCAACTCCATGGCCCCTCCTCCAGGAAGACTTCTTTCTGTACTGCCCCAAATTGAGAAATAGCTTCAACTGCTAAATTAGGCAGAGGATTTGTGGGTTTTTTTGGTTTTTTACAGGGACAGAGAGAGAATCAGAGAGAGGGATAGATAGGGACAGACAGACAGGAACGGAGAGAGGTGAGAAACATCAATCATTAGTTTTTCATTGCCATTGCGACACCATAGTTGTTCATTGATTGCTTTCTCACATGTGCCTTGACCGCGGGCCTTCAGCAGACCCAGCAACCCCTTGCTGGAGCCAGGGACCTTGGGTCCAAGCTGGTGAGCTTTTTGCTCAAGCCAGATGGGCCCCGCGCTCAAGCTGGCGACCTCGGGGTCTCGAACCTGGGTCTTCTGCATCCCAGTCCAACGTTCTATCCACTGCGCCACCGCCTGGTCAGGCAGCAGGCAGAGAATTTGTTGAGTGCAGATTACCAATCTGGACAGGAATGTGGAGAACATGGAGTATTGGCATTAGTGCCTAAAAGATTTGTCTTCCCTCCCCCGACCCATTCTACAAAGATCCAAAGATGATTGGTTGTTGAAGACCCTTGTCCTCCCTTGTCACCCCAGCACCCCACAAAGGTGCTTTTTCAGTAAAATTGAATGCCTTCCATTTTACCATTAGCATGTACAATCACAGATGGTGGGTAAAAAGAGGAAGTATGTGCATAACAGGCTTCAAAGTCAGCTCCATTCCCTGGAATTCAATATATCCTCTCTTCCTGTAGTCCCCATTTCCCCAACAATAAAGTAGAGGCTTTGGGGCCCTAGTTTCCAGGGGAGGCACTTTGCATGATCAAAGCTCCCCCCACTGAAGGCTTCTGTGGCAGGGGGAAGCAGTAGGGTGAGGGGGGAGGCAGAGGCGAGAGCAGCGGGAGGCTGAGGGGTGGGGAGAAAGGTGTCTTTGGGCCTGACCAGGCGATGGTGCAGTGGATAGAACATCGAACTGGAATGCGGAGAACCCAGGTTCGAGACCCTGAGGTCGCCAGCTTGAGCATGGGCTCATCTGGTTTGAGCAAGGTTCACCAGCTTGAGCCCAAGGTCGCTGGCTAGAGCAAGGGGTCACTCTGTCTGCTGTAGCCCCTCAGTCAAGGCACATATGAGAAATCAATCAATGAACAACTAAGGAGCCTCAACAAAGAATTGATGTTTCTCATCTCTCTCCGTTCCTGTTTGTCTGTCTGTGTCTCTCTGACTCTCTGTCTCTGCCACAAAAAAAAAAAAAAAAAAAAAAAAAAAAGAAAGGTGTGTTTGGGGATCGGGCCACCAGGACCCCTGGATTGCTCTGAGGTGGGGGTAAAGGGAAGAAGGTGCCATAGGCAACTCACAGCCTCTGACCTGGATGGAGGTATTAGGGGACCCCTCCACACCTGTGCATAGAGGCCTGCAGAGAATGCAGGGATTGCGGAGTGAACTCAAGGCCTCTGTAGGGTGCCCAAGTCAGGCTGGAGAGTCCCTTCACCCAAATCAGACTCAGGTCCTAAATCCTCCCACCTGCTCCCTCGTGTCCTCGCCCATCCTCAGAGGAGGAGAGAACCACTATTTCTACTCCAGCCCATGATAGTGAACTCTAGTATCTGGGCCCTGCATACAATCTCTACCACCCCCAGCAGCGCCATCAGCATGGGCATGGTGGTCACCTTGTAGGTGCAAATTCTCCACCTGGGTTACCTTCCTGGGGAACTCCTCCTTCTGGTCACAAGGACCCTGGCCATCTATGTGGAGTGGATAAGCTTCCCACCTGGTGGTCCCCACAACATCACAGTCAGCTCCCCACACAACCAGACTTAGGGCCCCTGGGGGAAACTGAGTAATAGCCAGACAGGATCCCTTCCCAGCCAGTCTCTGTATCTCACCCTTGCAGTGGACAAGAAGCCAGGACAGTCTCTGAAGTCTGTGCCCACAAGCTAAGCGCTCAGTGTGGAGTTCATGAAAACGGAACCCCAGGGCTAGTGCATGTGGTTGTGTCCCCATATCTTGGACACTGCACTTTTACCACCTGCCATTAGGTGGTGCCCAATATTGTGCTTTGGATTCTGCGCTCACTCAACATTTTAAAATAAAGAAACAGTAATAAGTAAATAAAATCCATCTTGGTTTCCAGTTGCTCCACCCCATGTTTTTAGGCTTCCAGCCTGGAGGCTCAGAAACAGTCTGTCATGTGTTGCATGTGTGATTATACATGTATAGGGTGCTCTGTCCTAGCCTGTGAAGGGACAGTGGGCAAGCTACTGGGTTCTAGAAACATCTCTTGATCCAGACCCCAGGTATACCCCCATGGCTCTGTTGGGGAGGAAGCAAGGAGAGTTGTATGGAAGTATCCTACCATCAGCTTTGTTAAGGACACCATGGTGACATTGGCCAGGACCAATGTTACAGTCAGTGGGCCCAAATCCCCCAGGAGCTCAGTCACATAATGGAAGCGCCACAGGAATTTTTTTTTTTTTTTTTTGCCACAGGAATTTTGACCTGGGGCACAAATGGTGGAAAAAGGTGGATATCTGAGGGATGCATATTTGAGAGCACTATGGTGAAATGGTCAGTATGAAATGAGAGTGGACCTCAGTATAGTCAGAGAATGTGGGACATTAGTGAGGACAGATATAGGGAGCATCCAGTGAGGATCAGAGGACATGGAATACCCAATGGAGAGGATGGAGACCAGGGAGTATCCAGTGGGGAACAGTGATACTGAGTGTACTACAATGAGGAATAAAGCACAGAGACTTTCCAGTGTAGAAGAGAAGGCTTTGGTTTTGCTCTGCATGAGTTGGGAGCCATGAATGGTTGTGAGCAGAGGAGGGACGTGGTTTGGCTCAACTGTTAACAGGTTCCCTCAAGCTGCTCAGGAGAAAATAGACTGTGGGGGTGTGTGGAGGATGAGGCAGGGAAGCCAGGGAGGGGGGGATCACAGGCAAGAGATGATGGAGGCTGGACTGGGTAGGGGTTGTGAAGGGATTGAGGCCAAGTGGAACTGTGTTTACACTGGAAGGTGGAGCCGTCAGGAGAAGCTGACAGATTAGGTGTGGTGGGATGAGAGAGAATCAAGGCCAACTCCAGGGTTGGTAGATAAGCACCAGGAGGATGGGGAGGCAGTGGAGGGAAGATTTGGTGCTCTTGGGGGCCAGGATGTGTGTAGTTGCCTGTGATTTACCACATGGGGGCACTGTGACACCTGGACTCAGAAGCTCCATGCTCAAGGGAGAGGTCTGGTAGAAGTAGAGATCTGGGCCTTTCAGGACCATAGTATTTTCATCAATTAAATGAAGACAGTTAGTTGTCCCACCACCCTGTCCTGCTGGAGGGTGCATATAAGTCACTCCCAGTATAGCATGCAATGGGATGCTGCCCCCTGCCACCTTTTCTTTCCTTCCTTCCTTCCTTCCTTCCTTCCTTCCTTCCTTCTTTTTCTTCTTCTTTTTCTTCTTCTTCTTCTTCTTCTTCTTCTTCTTCTTCTTCTTCTTCTTCTTCTTCTTCTTCTTCTTCTTCTTCCTCTTCCTGTTCCTCTTCCTCCTCCTCCTCTTCTTTTCCTTCCTTCCTTCCTTCTTTTCTTCCTTCCTTCCTTCTTCCCTTCCTTCCTTCCTTCCTTCCTTCCTTCCCTTCTTCTTCTTCCTCTTCTTTTTTTTTTTTTACAGGGACAGAGAGAGAGAGTCAAAGAGAGGGATAGACAGGATGAAGAGCGATGAGAAGCAACAATCATCAGTTTTCCATTGTGACACCTTAGTTGTTCATTGATTGCCTTCTCATATATGCCTTGACCACAGGCCTTCAGCAGACCGAGCAACCCCCTGCTGGAGCCAGTGACCTTGGGTCCACGCTGGCGAGCTTTTGCTCAAGCCAGATGGGCCCGCGCTCAAGCTGGTGAGCTCAGGGTCTTGAACTTGGGACTTCCGCGTCCCAGTCCGATGCTCTATTCGTTGCGCCACTGCCTGGCCAGGCTTCTTCCTCTTCTTGTTCCTCTTCCTTCTCCTCCTCTTCTTTTCCTTCCTTCCTTCTTTCCTTCCTTCCTTCCTTCCTTCTTTCCTTTCTTCCTTCTTTTTCTTCTTCTTCTTCTTCTTTCTCTTCCTCCTCCTCCTCTTCTCTTTCTTTCTTTCTACCTTTTCTTTCTTATTTCCTCTTTTCTGACACCTTCCCCAAATCCCATCTTTCCTGTATCCCCCCTGTATTCTCTGGCCCTGAGGGGCATGTCATGACCCCCATGTAGGTCTTAGGAAATCCCAGCAATTATCACTGCCACTGTCATCCAACCTCTTTCAAAGGGACGTTGAATCCAGAGGACCAAAGTCACAAACAGAGAATCCCCTACAGATATCCACAAAGATAAAATCAATAAAAACAAAATCACCCATAGAGATGAGGCAATCAACTATACAGGTCCTAATAAATAACAGGTACCCACCCTCTGTAAAGACATTGTCACACCCACTTGTATGTCCACACTCATGCAGACTCACATCCATAGAAACAAATGCAAAACTTAGGTACCTATGCTAGAAACCTTTACTTCCAAGTCTAAAAAAAGGAAAAAGAGTAGACTGACCAGGCGGTGGCGCAGTGGATAGAGCGTTGGACTGGGATGCAGAAGACCTAGGTTTGAGACCCCGAGCTCGCCAGCTTGAGCGCGGGCCCATCTGGCTTGAGCAAAAGCTCGCCAGCTTGGACCCAAGGTCGCTGGCTCCAGCAAGGGGTTGCTGGGTCTGCTGAAGGCCCGCGGTCAAGGCACATGTGAGAAAGCAATCAATGAACAACTAAGGTGTTGCGATGGCAATGAAAAACTAATGATTGATGTTTCTCACCTCTCTCCGTTCCTGTCTGTCTGTCCCTACCTATCCCTCTCTCTGACTTTCTCTCTGTCCCTGTAAAAAAAAAAAAAAAAAAAAAAAAAAAATTCCTGTACCCTCTCTCCCTCTGTTTGGAGCAGGCCAGCAACTTTCCCCTTTTCTTCCTTCAAGGCACATAACTTCTCTATCTCTCTCTCTTCCTACCAAACTCCAAGGGCCCTTCTTTGTCTCTGTAACTTGTTTCCTGAACCCACACAACTCTGTTGGTTCACTTTTTCTACCTCTGTGACTGTCTAAATAAACTTTTGCTTCTATTTGAAAAGAAAAAAAAACCATTAGATTTCTGAGGCTGACATTTGGTCCTTGATCTAACCATTCCTGAAGTGGATGCTACTTTAAAGTTTTCTCTTACAGGAGCTAAAAATTTCCCTTTATTTGCCTGGCTGTATAGTTTGGTTGGGTAGATCATTGTCCTGAAGCACAGAGGTTGCCAGTTTGATCCTGAGTCAAGGCACTTACAGGAACAGATCAATGTTCTCTACCTTCCTCTCTTTCTAAAATAAGTCAATAATTTTTTACTTATTCATTTTAGCGAGGTGGGGAAAGACAGAGAGATAGAGAGTAGGGGGAAGGAGCAGGAAGCATCAACTCCCATATATGCCCTGACCAGGCAAGATAGGGATTTTGAACCCGTGACCTCAGCGTTCCAGGTTGATGCTTTATCCACTGCACCATCACAGTCAGGAAAATAATTTAAAAATAAGTAAAACTTTTTTTTTTTTTTTTTTTTTTTTGCTGGAGTCCATTTGAGTTGTATTGTGTGTGTGTGGGGGGGGGGGGCTCACAATGATAAAGATGAATAAGACTTTTGTCATGTGAAAAATATTGAGAAAGGAGACATTCCAAGATGGATGATGGCTTTTAAAGAGGCCTGGAGGTATGAGATAGAGTGGTTAGTGGTAAGGTGCACTATAGTGTACACAACAGTCCTGGCTACCTATTGAAGTCAGGCAGAGGGCTCTGATCCAGTAGGAGCATTTGGGCGTCTAGTCGGTGGGAGCTACTTAGAATTCTTTTTAAAATTATTGATTGATTTTAGAGAGGCAGGGAGAGAGAGAAAAAGAGAGAAGCATTCATTTGTTGTTTCACTTAGTTGTGCATTTGTTGGTTGCTTCAACACTCTCACCGACTGAACTAAGTGACTGGGACCTTATTTAATGTTTTTGTGGGGGGTTTTTTGTTTGTTTTGAGATAGAGGGAGACAGGAACATCAGGCTGCTCTGTATGTGCAAATCAAATACTCTGGGAAGGTGCTCCAACCAACCCACCAGGACTTAATTTTTACTGGTTTTCAGAGCAGAAAAAAGAGGAAAGAGGAAGGGAGAGAGAGGGGAGGAAGAAGGGAAACATTTGTTGTCCCACTCAATCGTGCATTTTTTGACTGCCTCCCTTGTGTGCCCTGACAGAGAATCCGAACTGCACGCAACCTATGGCTTCCAGACAACGCTCTTAACCGACTGAGCTAACCCGCCAGGGCCTAGTAAATGTTCTTCATCAGAGGAGTTTCAGGCTCAGAGTTGTTCCCTGGGAGACAATGAATGTACTGCCCCAGACCTGTGTAGCAGGTGCAGGTCAGGAGATTGAGCATAGACCAGGGCCGCGCACACAGGTGTTCCTGATACAGTCCTTATTCAACCGTGGTGTGAGCGTGTTGGGTGTGTTCGAACTACAACTTCCGGTATGCAACGCGAGCGACCCCAGGTCTCTTCTGCTGCTCCGCAGATAAGCCTGATGATTGGTCGCACAGGCTGCTTGTCAGGCCAGAGTCGGGTTCTGGTTGGTTGGGTTCCCATAAAGTGCCCTGAGGCTCCTGTGTTCACGCTTCGCGCTCCAGCAGGAACCATGGTAAGTTGGTCTTCTGAAGTGTAGTGGAGGTCCTAAGGAGCTCAGGGACCTGCCGTGGGGTCCAGGGAGACACCGAAGGGACTGGAGCCTTTTGTGGGGGTTGGGGGCTCTGCGGCTTCGAGTCGCGCAGAGTGCCATGTGGGTTCAGCATCTCGCTGCGGGACCTGTGTGTGTGTTGGGGGGAGGAGGGTCGAGGGTCGTGTTGGGAGGAATGGAAACCCCTTAGCGTTCTGGGAGCCCTATCCTCGAGCGGACTGGGGACCCGAGAACGTTCGGGGACCCACGAGGGAGGTCTGGGTCCAGCGGGAGTGTGGGGGCAGCGCCGGCGGGTCTCTGCGGGTACCGGTAGCTGCGAAAGGGCCAGGAAAAGCCCGGAGAGTAGGAGGTCAGGTCGAGGGGATCTTGGTGTCTTCAGGGCGGGCAGGGGTCCCAGATTGGAGACAGCACAGTTGGAACCTCAGGTCTCACGCGTCTCCAGGCCCAAAATTTGAGTTTGTTATTCAAATTTGACCCGGTCCTGTGGGCCAGGCTGGCGCCTGAACAGGTTGGCAACACTCTTTACCCCGGTCCTAGGGTTTGGGACTGAGCAGATAGACAGTCTGCATGTGCCCAGAAGGCGACCTGATCTTGCCCGGGGTGGGGGAGTTCCTTAGCAGTGACTTAGAGGTGGACCTGAAGTGAGAGCACTGGTGGAGGGGGTGCTAGTAAGGCAGCGTTGTTCCAGACTGGCTGTGGGATGCTGTGAGCTGTGAAGGGAAGGGCTCTCAGGACTAGGGTGGAGGAAAGATCCAGGGAAAGGCTCTGAGCAGGGGAGGGAGTGAGCAGGTGGGAGGCTCCAGAAGATCTTTGGAGATCTGCTGAGCATGGACCCTGAGACCAGGTGCTGCTGGGGACCGGGCGTGAGAAATATTCCTGCAGAGACCTCTGGGGCCTTAGGTGGAGGAAAGATACCTTCCTTCCCTCCTCCTATCTTACCTTCCCTCCCTCCCTCCTGTCTTTCCTTCCTGTACATAGGTGCTGGGACTGCAGTTTGAATCATGGGTCCCTCACTGGGAGGTGTGTGGTGGAGAGAGGGGTGATGGAGTTAGAGATGGAGAGCCCCAGGGCTTGGGAGAGCCTCTGAGACTGGAGAGGTTGGATGTAGGGAGGGCCCCCCGGGGAGAGCTAGGCAGTGAGGTGGGGTGGTCTTGAACTGAACCTGCCAGGCCTTGCAAGCTGTGGAGCAAAGTTGCATGTGACTATGAAACTGGGAAAGGACTGAGACCCCTCAAGGAGCCAAGTGCTGTGTCCTCAGGAGTAAGGATTAGGTGCTGGGCTCCCGGAGAGGGCCAGGAGAAACACAGGGGTCATGCTGGGCCAGTTCAGTGGTTAAAGTGCTGGGAGAGGGATGGGGTCATAGGAGAGGCCCACAGAGGGAGAAGAAAAGCAGGCAAGGGCATTACAGAGGCCCAAAAGTTTGGAGAGCATTGGTGGGAAAGGCTGGGAGTCCCCATAGGAGAGTAGAAGAGGTCTTATAAGGAAGGGCACATGGGAAAGCCTGGTTCTCTGCACTTGGGGTGCTCACAGACCTTAATATTGTGGTCATTAGTGCCGGCTGTCCAGTTTGTAGCTGGTGTGGGAAGGGTGAACAATGAGACTAGGAGATTAGTGAGGTTGGGAAATCAGAAGGACACCCACCCTCATTACTGAAAAAATACTTATGGTCTCAGTTTACAAGTCCCAGGCATAGAGGAGATATCCTATGAGTTGGTTATTTGATTGACTGATTGATTTTAGAGAGACAGAGAGGAAGGGAGAAGACAGAGACAAGGAAGTATTCATTTGTTGTTTCACGTAGTTGTGGATTCATTTGTTGCTTCTCTTCTATGCCCTGACTGGGATTGAACCTATAACCTTGGCATTTTGAGATGACACTAACCAATTGATTAGGATTGGCAGCTAACCGGTCAGCTAACATTTTTTTTATTGATTTGAGAGAGAGAGAGGAAGGGATGGGGAGAGATTTGTTGTTCCACTGAAAAAATACTGTGGTCTCAATTTACAAGTCACAGGCATAGAGAAAATATCCTGAGTTGCTTATTTTATTTATTGATTGATGGATTGATTTTAGAGAGACAGAGAGGAAGGGGGAGAGAGAGAGAAGCATTCATTTGTTGTGCCATTTATTTATGCATTTATTGGTTGATTCTTGTATGTGCCCTGACCAGGAATTGAACCAACAACCTTGACGTATTGGGACAATGTTCTTACCAACTAAGCTACCCTGCCAGGGCTGAGTTGGTTATTTTAATGATGGATTTCTCAGCAGTCATTCTGAATTACTACAGTGCTAGGCCTGTTATTTATCCCACTAGAGCTTTTCCTTTTAAAATTAGTTTATTTTTGCCTGATTAAAGGTTAATTTTAATAATAGTAATTTTTATTTTATTCTAGTTGTTAATTATAGTACCATAACACTGGTAGGCAGCTCTCCTGAGCACATTTTACATAATTACATAATTACTAATAGCAGATTAGTATTTACTACATTCAAACAACTTCAGCTTTAGACTGAATACCAAAAACATTTCTCCTAAAACGTTTTAAAATAAGTGTGGGAAAACGTGTTACAAAAAATTGTTTAAATGTTGTTATGTAGAACTTGGTGAGAAAATTCCTACTGAAATAAAGTCATCCCACTCATATGTCTAAGTCTTTATCCTGAAACAGGTAGTGTGGCCAGCTGAGGAGGTTGATAACAAAGGGAAGGATAGAGGGTGATGGAGCCTTCAGGGATGAATTAAGACAGCCACCAGGGTGAACGTTGAAGCTAGAAGCTGGCTTGAGACAGCGCCGATACTGGGACTGCTGTGGGACAGGAGCCACTTTCCCTGGGTGTATCCGGGTCACTGTAGGTCCAGAAGGCCATCAAAAGAGAACAAGAAACAAAATAGGAAGTACTTCATCTCCAGGCTGGGGAGATGAATAACTGAACTCCATGGGAGAGAATGGAAGTGAACCTGTCTGAACCTGTCTCTGTCCCAGCATATGCTCTCCATCCCCCTAGCCAACTGTGTGGGTTCGGGACTCAGCAGGGGGTTCCAGGGTTGGGTCTGAGCTCACTGCAGTCTTCTTTCCCAAGATGCATCTGGTGCCATGGAGGCCGCCTTCCCCATCTGGCTCTGAGTCTCTATAAATAGGGTTTCAAGGGAGTGATCTTGTTACCCTCTGGCCTGCACTGCCTGTCATGTCCCCTTCCCCAGGCAGTCCTTGGAGTGCAGCTGGTGGTGACGCTGCTTACTGCCACTCTTATGCACAGGCTGGCACCGCACTGCTCCTTTGCACGCTGGCTGCTCTGCAATGGCAGGTGAGCCACAGCCCCTCCCAGAAGTGAGAGGAGCACAGCCTTCTCTCATCCTTCCCAGCCCTGCCTCAGGCCCTGGCAAGTAGTTTTTTATAAAAACAACTTTATTGCGGCGTGGTTGGTATGCAATGAACTGCATGTTTTGAAAGTACACAGTTGGATCAGTGCTGACAGATGTATTCACAGACACACACACAATACCATCTTTACACTTGGAAGAGCTATTGCTTCCCCCACTTCACTCCCTTCTACTCTCCTCTCACTGTAGATGTTTCCTGAAAAGCTTTGAAGTCCCTTTTTGGGGCTGGGCCCCTTCCTGAGATTTGGTGAGAACTGTATCTTTCCTCAGGGCAGTGTGCACACCTGCTCCCCTAGGAGAATTAGCCAACAAGATTCAGAGGTGTCTGTGACACCCCACTGCACTGCCCAGCCCACCGCCCTTGGCTTTCCCTGGCCTTAGATGGTCCCTGCCCCTCCTTTCACCAGTTTGAACCATGGGCCCCCTCACTGGGAGGTGTGTGGGGAAGGATGAGAGAAGCCTTCTCTCTAACTCCAGTCCTGGGCTTTGAGGTTCACTGCCTTTACATCACGGCCTTCCCCCATTCCCGAGCTTTCCTGACTGCCTGCTTGTTTTTGTTCTCAGTCTCTTTCGGTATAAGCACCCTTCTGAGGAAGAGCTTCGGGCCCTGGCAGGGAAGCAGAGGCCCAGAGGCAGGAGGGAGCGGTGAGTCCCCAACTTTAGGAGAGGCTGCAGGGGCATAGGGCCTGCCCTCTTTACTCTCGGGCACTGCTCTGGACACAGGAAAGTCAGGCACACCCAGGCTGAATGATTTTTACTGTCATGCATGGGTTGCCTTCAGTTGGCATTCAGTGCTTGGAAGTTTGCTGTGGGCCAGCCCCGTGGGGGGGTGGTGCCCACACCCTGGTGTTTAGAGGCTACCCAAACTGGGAAAGAAGGCACCTTCCAGGCCAGTTCTTATACTCTGAGGGTGGCACTCTGAACCTCCCGGCTCAGGCAGGGAGAGTTGGGCTGGACTGGGGAGGGGAGAAAGGAAGTTGCTGCTCTGACTCCTGCTCCCCGCCAGGTGGGCCAATGGTTATGGTGAAGAGAAGACTTTTTGTGTTCCCTGTGATGCCCCTTTTCAGCTGGAGACCTGCCCCCTCACAGCTGTGGATGCCCTCGGTAACAGTCTGGGGGTCCCCAGTCCTCACTTTGCCCGTACCATAGCAGGGTGGGTGGTAAGGGGAGTCCTGGGTGGGCAGGGTGTGGGGGCAGCCCTGGCTGAGCATTGTGTCCCACAGTCCTGCACTTCTTCCTGGAATACCAGTGGTTCGTGGACTTTGCCGTGTACTCAGGTGGCGTGTACCTCTTCACAGAGGCCTATTACTATGTTCTGGGCCCGGCCAGGGAGACCAACATTGCTATATTTTGGTGTCTGCTTACCATCGCATTCTCTGTGTACCCTTCCAGCTCTGGGTGGGGCGGTGGGAGGCATGTGGGAATCTGACCGAAGCTAAGCTCCCTGTCTCCCCTAAATCGGTAATTGGTTATGGACTGCTGTGAGACAGACCTCTGCCAAACTTGGTGGGTTAAAACAGTTGCTATTTCATTTGCTCTCTGGGGCCAGGCTCAGCTGGGTGGCCTCACCTCTGCTCCCAGCAGTCCCCCATCTAGCAGGCTGGGCCAGGGTCCCACTGCAGCTATAGAAAGGCCACAAGAAGGAAGACGGGGCACTACCCAAGGTGGCCCACCCTCTTCCTGTACATCCTTCCAGTCAAAGCAAGTCACCAGGCCTGCCCAGATGCAGGGGCCGGGAAGGAGATGCCCCCTCTGCAATTTTTTTTTTAATTAAGCTACACAGATAGCAGAGGTGAATTTGTGACTTTGGGGACTCAAGGAGAAGCAAATGCCCTTGTCAAGTGGGCTTAGGAAGAAGAGAAGCCCATTTTGGTCCACGCTGTTCCCAAAAGCCTTGGGGTCTCTTTAGGGCAGATTGAAGATATGGCCCTTGTGTCTGCTAGCTTCTCAGAGGAACGTGCTGTGAATGTAGCCAGGAGCTATGTGGGTACAGGGGCAGGACCTGCAGAGACTGACTTTGTGGCCACTTCTAACTGGCCGCACTAAGTGTGATGAGCTAAGCTGGAGGCCTGACACAGGCTGAACAGCCTTCCCACCTTGTGTCCTGAGCTAGTTTACTGGCTCACTCTTCAGTCACTCCCCTGCACCTCATAACCCCAAACCCAAACGTGGTGTTTATATTCTGGACTTGGGGTATCACTGGCTGGGGGTGGTGGAGTAGGCAGGGCATTCCAGGTGGAGGCCTCCTTAACTCTGCCCCCAGCAAGGTGTTTCTGACAGTGACTCAGCTGTACTTCAGTGCCGAGGAGGGGGGCGAACGCTCTGTCTGCCTCACCTTTGCCTTCCTCTTCCTGCTCCTGGCCATGCTGATCCAGGTGGTGCCAGAGGAAACCCTCGAGCTAGGCCTGGAGCCAGGTACGTGTATCAGGGGTCTGTCTGGCAATTCTCCCGTTATTTGAAAAGAGCTACACATCACTAGAGCACTAAGTGGTCCTCATGCCTAGCATGGGGCCCTGCTGCCACTGGTTCCTACCTGAGAAGCAAAGGACATCTGGGAGGGGCGCAGAGTAGGCTCTGAGGTCCCAGGTGGCTACTTTACCCCACTCTTCTCGTCTTCCCCAGGCATGGCCAGTATGACCCAGAACTTGGAGCCACTTCTGAAGACACAGGGTTGGGACTGGATGTGAGTCCTGGGAAGAGAGAGGGGCAAGGGCAGGCTGTGACCTGCTGGTGGGGCTGACAGGCTGAGGGTTCCCTGACCCATCTCTTCTTCCTAGGCTTCCTCTAGTCAAGCTGGTCATCCGCATGGGGCTGGCGATCCTAGGCTCAGTGCTGGGCGCCTTCCTTACCTTCCCAGGCCTGCGGCTGGCCCAGACCCACCGAGATGCACTGACCATGTCAGGAGACCAGCCCATGCTGCAGTTAAGTGGTAGACCGATGGGTGTGATGTTAGGGAGCCTAGGGGAGAAAATGGGAGATGGTAGGTGCCTAGGCCTCACCCTACTGCATCCTTGCCTCCAGGTTTCTCCTGCACACCAGCTTCCTGTCCCCCTTGTTCATTTTGTGGCTCTGGACCAAGCCCATTGCACGGAACTTCCTGCACCAGACGCCCTCTGAGGGCACACCCTTCTCCCTGTGCGTATGGGGCTGAGGCCAGGAGGAGGGGCAGCTGGGTGGCCCCCCTGTGTACTCCAATCTCTGAGGCTCAGGGAGAAGCTGTGGGTCCTGTGGGGTGGGGGAAGACCCTGGAACAGAGGGGGCCTCACTAGCGCCCTCACCCTCTTCTGTGCAGGCTGTCGGACTCAGCCTTTGACTCACTGCGCCTCTGGGCGCTGGTGGCACTGTGCCTACTGCGGCTGGCAGTGACCCGGCCCCACCTGCAGGCCTACCTGTGCCTGGCCAAGGCCCGTGTGGAGCAGCTGAGGCGGGAGGCTGGCCATATTGAGGCCCGCGAGATCCAGCGGCGGGTATGAGTGCCTGTCAGGGAGGGAACCTGGAGCGCAGGGAAGATCTTCCAGGTATGGGGTCAGCCATGGCCCAGACGGTCACCTGCCACTGCCACCTGCCTTCCAGGTGGTGCGGGTCTACTGCTACCTGACGGTGGTGAGCCTGCAGTACCTGACACCACTCATCCTCACCCTCAATTGCACGCTTCTGCTCAAGACACTGGGTGAGAGGAAGTAGCCTTGTGGGGTGAGGGTGGGCAGTGGGTGCCTGAGGCAGCCCTGGCCTTGGCCTCCCTCCCTCAGTCCCTCCTTCCACCCCTCCTTCTCCTGTCCCTATACCTTCCCTCCTTCCCTTTATCCTTCCCTCCGCCCTTTACTTCTCCCTTCTTCTACTGTCTTCTCACAGGCGGCTACTCTTGGGGCGTGAGCCCGGCCCCAGCCCTCCCACTGTCCCCAGTGCTGGCAGAAGCCAGAGATGGCCTAATGGGCCCCATGGAGGACGAGGCCCAGCAGGTGGTAGCCCAGATCACTGGGGCCCTGGGTGGCCTGCTGACACCCTTCTTCCTCCGTGGCATCCTGGCCTTCCTCATCTGGTGGACTGCTGCCTGTCAGTTGCTTTCCAGCCTCTTTGGCCTTTACTTCCACCAGCACGTGTCAGGCTCCTAGGCACTCCTCAGGCCCCATGGCTGCTCCCTCTGTGTGCGCCTCAGTACCCCCAGGTGCAAGCAGGCCCGGGAGTCCCCACTGTGCTAAGCCCTTCACTGCAGTGCCTGTGCAGGCCCCTCTTGGACCCTGAGCTTTTGTCTCAAAACTGTCTCCCCAGGCCTGTGGCAGAGGGTCCCACAGCCATTGTTCCTGGATTGCACACTCAGGTTTGACTGTAGAGCAAGAGGGCCGATTCTTCTGAATAAGAGGGGTGGCTTTTTACAAAAAGGGAAACAGCAGGGGTATGGATGGAGAGAGAGGGGTGGTTGGGCCCATGGTGCTGGGCCCACAGTGGCTCCTACTCTCTGCCACAGGTACATAGGAACTGCTTTCCTACGAGGGTCACACAGGCAAAGGGGCATATTGTTGAGGTCATGGTGACTCAGAGGCTACAGTGGGAACCCGATGTGTGTGCATATGTGTATAACAACATATGTATGGCTAAAAAGCCAAAATTCAACTGAGTAAATTTTAGTGATCTTAATTGACTTTATTTAGTGACTCATGAATCAGGCATCACCTGTGCTTTGATATGTGGAGAAACATGAAAAGTATATTAAAAACAAGGGGTAAAGCCTGGGTTAAGGCAAACTAAATGGATCATCCAATTTTGATCCTCAAATCCCCAGTAAAAGTACATAGGCTGCAGTACGTTCCAGAAAGTGGAATTAAGGGAGGAGCCATGACTGACTGCCAAGTCCGTGGGTGCTAAACCCAAAGCCCAGGAAACAGCTGGATTTACCTGTGGAACCTTCCACACCACTGACTGCACCAGGTCCCAATTGGCCAGGCTGAGGATGGGGTGAGACACAGAGGTTACTGGCATGGAAGCTATTTGGAAATTTCTTAGGTGCTCGTACTCCTCCCACAACCCCACTGCACAGCCAGGAAGGAAGCCAGGCTTGGTGGGAACCACACATAATTAATGCAGATAGAGCCACTGTCCTTCACCTTTCCTGCAAAATTCCAGAACCTTCGGGCCATAAGACTGAAGACCTCTGGGGAAGCCAACTGGTCCAAGAAGGAAGACCTAATGACACTGGCACTGTAGAGTTCCCATCAGCCACCAGCTTAGCTGTGAGTCCATGTGTCCCCCACACTAATTTGGTTGTTCAGCCTGCTTGCCTCAGTCCTTATTCTAGGTTGTGAGCAGACAACCAGGAAAGTCCAGTGATCTGAGGAAACTTGCCCAGTGTGGAAAACAGAGCAAACAGAAAAAACATGACTTCAGGGAATTAACTCTACAGGGAGAAGAGAATTTAACAAAAAACAGTACAGAATGTTCTGAGAGAGAAGAGATTGTATCATGAAACAAGAATATTGCTACTGAAAAGGAACACCTGATGAGCCTTTTTTGTTCTCTTTTTGAGCTCTTGGAGAGTAAAAGCAGATGGAAGATAAAGTTGTAGAAATCTTACAAAAGGAACAAAAAGATAAAAGATGTGCAAAACAACTGGCAAAGGAAATGAGAAGATTGGCTCCAAAGAAGAATCTTCAGAACTGAGTTCTGGCAGCAGAGATTCAAGCTAACAGAGGGAGACACTCCATGGAACCATGCAAAGGGTACTTCCCAGGGCCAGGAGGTTCCGGGTGCTTGGTGCTGGCCCTTGGCTTCTTGGGATGCCCCATCCCAGACTGCCTCTGGGAAGTTCTAGAGGAAAGACCAGCTCCCAGCGAGGACAGAACAGGCCACATCTAGTGGCCCAATACTAATTGTTTCCTAGCTCTACAGGACCTGCACTGTCCCCTGGCACCTTAGGAGCCACCAGAGACTCCCCTTCAGCTGTCACTTGGCAGCCCCTGTGCCCACTGGGCATAGTTCTTCCTGCAGTGGTGCCTCAGGCTGTGTGGCCCATCGCTCAACTTTGTCTGTGCTTGCTCTCTGCTTTGGAGTTCAACACCGTGTGGTTTAGGGACATACAGGAAGGGGGAAATGCCATAAACAAAAGCAGGTACAGCAGGTGCAGTGCTCATAGGGCAGCCAAGGCAGGAAGAACAGTGACAGTTACAGCCTTCCCTGATGTGCATCAAACCACATAGACATTTATAGACTCTTTGTGATACATTTCACACACAAAAAGGTAAAAATGAGAAAAAACAAGGTGGAACCATGATGAGAAAAATAGGGAAGATGGGTGGTGGTAGGGATCGTGTTTTCAGTGGGAAGGTAAGTATTTTAGTTTCTGTTAACATGTCAGTGGCAACTACCACATAATGTTGCTGCTCCCAGGAGGAGAGGATTCCACTCCAAAGTGACACTAGTCATTGTTTAGGGGCATTTTTGATTGTCACAACTGGAGGGGGAGTTAGCTAATGGCATCTGGTGGGTGTAGGCCAGGGATGATGCACAACACCCCACATTGCCCAGTATAGCCCCAACATAGAACAGCTTGACCCCAGGATAGCAGTAGTGCTGAGGCTGAGAAACTACATCACAAGATATAGACTAATTTCCAAGCCAGCTAAAGAAAAGAAAAACCAACAAAACAAATCAAATCTGAAGTCAATCCAAGGAAGAACCAGTGCAAAGAAAAGACCTCACAATGTACCCTGTGCATCTGGAATTATCTCACTTTGTCAAGTCCTCAGACTTGCTCTTGCTGCCTCCCACCAGTCACTGCCTGCCTGGTCCCTCCCCACAGGCTCCTGTCGTCCCTTCCTTCTATCCTTACTTGGTCCCACATTTGTCAGCAAACCCCAGTATTATTTCTATGGCCCTTGGCATCTTAGCCATCATGTCCAGTGCTCTATAGCCCCTCAGTTACACAGCAGCTCCATCTTTTCTTGTTACCCTTCTCTTTCTCCTCATACCTAGAGGAGAAACCTGTCTCAACATCTTCAAAAACACCCTGATCCAAACATGGTCCCCACCTCCCCTGCTACCACCCTGCTTGGCCAACAGCTGCTTCTTCCCTTGCACACAGCTCCGCCCTGCAGCGAGAAAGGGGCTTTGTGAGGAACTGATTGCCAACCCCAGACCCCTCATTCCCTAGTTGAACCATGTTGATTAGGGAGCATGAGGGTTTTGAAGGGTGCCCAGCACCCGAGAGGAAAAACCCAGACTTCCTGCCACACAGTCTGCTAGAACAGCTGGGAAGAGCAATATGGGCCATGGCTTAGAGAAGGATCACTTTGCCAGTGGCTTCATCCGTTCTGGCTGCTATAACAAAACGTTATATAGCCCAGGTGGCTGACAGAGGGAACTAACTGGTTTCTCACTGTCTGGAGGCAGGAAGTCTAAGATCAGGGCACTGGCCTGGCCAGGAGAGGACACACTTCCAAGTTAGAGGTGCCACTTCTCATACAGAGGAGGATGGAGAGGGGAGCCAACTCTTTGGCATGACTTTTTTTTTTTTTTAATTTCTTTTTATTGTATTCATTTTAGAGAGGAGACACAGAGTGAGAAAGAGAAAGAAAGAAAGAAAGGGGGGAGGAGCTGGAAGCATCAACTCCCATATGTGCCTTGACCAGACCATCGCAGGGTTTTGAACTGGCGACCTCAGTGTTCCCAGGTCAATGCTTTATCCACTGCGCCACCAAAGGTCAGGCTGGCATGACTTCTTTAAGGATCCCAGTCCAACGCTCTATCCACTGTGCCACCGCCTGGTCAGGCTGGAGGTGACAATTTCCTAAGAGGACACAAGAGACTTGAGTCTGGGTCTGGTCTCCCAGGTTGAAGGTAGGTTCTCCAATTAAGCCCCAGGGTGCTCTCAGTTCTATCCCTTACTCGAAGTCCTTTGGAATTTCAGCCTACATACCCTGTATCCATCCCCTCGGTCAGACCCTAGCGTGGTTTCCTGCATGAGGTCTCCCTCCATCTTCCTTCATGCTCACATTAAGAGCCAGAGCAGAGCCTGACCAGGCGGTGGCACAGTGGATAGAGCCTTGCACTGGGATGAGGAAGACCCAGGTTCGAGACCCCAAGCTCGCCAGCTTGAGCGCGGGCCCATCTGGCTTGAGCAAAAGCTCACCAGCTTGGACCCAAGGTCGCTGGCTCCAGCAAGGGGTTGCTCAGTCTGCTGAAGGCCCGTGGTCAAGGCACATGTGAGAAAGCAATCAATGAACAACTAAAGTGTTGCAACGGCAACGAAAAACTAATGATTGATGCTTCTCACCTCTCCGTTCCTGTCTGTCTGTCCCTGTCTATCCCTCTCTCTGTCCCTGTAAAAAAAAAAAAAAAAAAAAAAAAGCCAGAGCAGAATAACCCATCATGTGTCCTGTCCCAAAGTATAGCTCTCCAGGGTAGACTCAGTCTGGGAACCTTGACTCAGTCCTCCCTGGAGGTGCATGAGGCCCATTGCACACGGGGGCTGGAGGGAGTTGAGTGAAGAAGCTGCAGCTGCTTCCTTCAGTGTGGGTCACACTTGTTGCTATCTTACTGGGGCACAAGCACAGGATTGTGGCTTCCGTCACTCAAGAGCAAGCACCTCACCTCTGCGAGGCCTGTTGACTTGGGCTGCAGTGTGCAGAATGACTAAGAGAAGGGAAATAAATGGCCAGCAATCACGTCAAGATGCCCAGCTTTACAAGGGGTCACAGGAAGATGTGACTAAAACAGCAAGGAGGTACCACATGACACCCCCAAATGGGGAGTCAGAGGCCGCCTACCAGGGTGTAACCTGAACCCTGCACAACTCCTGTGGGTACCTAAGTTCACACAACTGTGGTGGGGAGCAGTTTGGCAGTACCTGGACGAGGTAACGCCACAGCTGGCTGGTCCCTCAGGAACACAACCTAGGAGGCTCCCTTGTGGGTGCAGGAGCCAGGTGGCAGCCACTGCATTATTTCTGACTGCAAAAAGCTGGCC
This sequence comes from Rhynchonycteris naso, assembly GCA_037038555.1. Classification (NCBI taxonomy): domain Eukaryota; kingdom Metazoa; phylum Chordata; class Mammalia; order Chiroptera; family Emballonuridae; genus Rhynchonycteris; species Rhynchonycteris naso. Next base: position 20,382,790 of record CM073003.1, read on the forward strand.
CAGAAATGAGTAAGTAAAGGGGGTTAAACAGTAAGCAGATACCATGTCGCTCACAACCTACACACAAGGCTCCCAGTTCCTCTCTCTGGTTGGCATGCCCTGAATGCCATGGCCACTGTGAGACATACCTCCGGTGGCTTCACCCTCCTGCACTAGAAGATGGCAACACACCCAAGACCTCACCCAGCACGTGAAAAATGGTGCGAGAAACCTCAGACTGGGCTTGCTGAACAGGATGTGGCCCAGCCTGACTGGCATCCCCAAAGGCAGTGTGGATGCACAGGATCTCTGCAGACACACAATGAACTAGTCACGGGCATCCCTGCAGAAGGAACTGGGACACCCACCTACTTGATAAATCCTTTCCTGCACTTTGCATTTTCTAGAAAATCATAGTATAAATTAATTCAAACATTTAGCCTTACCAGGCAGTGGCACAGTGGATAGAGCGTTGGACTGGGATGCAGAGGACCCAAGTTTGAAATCCAAGGTCACCAGCTTGAGTGCAGGCTCATCCGACTTGAGCATGGGCTCACCAGCTTGAGCAAGGAGTCACTGGCTTGAGCATGGAATCACAGACATGACTCCATGGTCACTGGCTTGAACCCAAGGTCGCTGGCTTGAGCAAGGGGTCACTCAGTCTGCTGTAGCCCCCAGTCAAGGCACATATGAGAAAGCAATCAATGAATAACTAAGGTGCCACAACAAAGAATTGATGCTTCTCATCTCTCTCCCTTCCTGTCTGTCTGTCCCAATCTGTCCCTCTCTCTGACTCTGTAAAAAAACCCAACAAATAATTCAAACAATTACATTCTTAAAAAGTTTTACTTATGACTTTATTCAAAATGTCAAAATAACTTCAACCCTGTTTTTAGTTCACAGTAGGTGGGCATCAGAGCCTAAGAAAAGAGGCATGGGCAGGAGGAAAAGTCATTTTAATTTTTATTAAATATACTCTCTTGGCACAAATCTTTAAAATATATAAACATTATATATAAAGTGTCTTCATGGCATCAAAATAGCTCCAGACCAGGACAGGCAGCAGGTGGGAGAGGGGTATGTCTGCAGAGGGTGCTGGCCCAGCTGTGTGTGGGGGGCTGGGGAGGCAGTGGGGATAGCACTGCCAAGTTCCACTGGGCTGGGAGCAGCTCTGGGGAGGCGCACAGGCCATCAGGACCTAGAGGACACTCCTGCTTCTGCCCAGCCTGCAGCTCAGATGGTGCTGCCCAACCAGCCCCCGGTCTCACCTGCCTAGGGTGGACCCAAAATCCTTAATGTTCTCTCTCGCCCTTGGACCCCCATCCTGTCTCCCTGCAAGGGGTGCCCCTGTCCCTCCTGTGCGCTGGGCAAGGCTGGGAGAAGAGGATAGCCATCACAGGCTGCTTGGGCCCCAAGGACAAGAATCTGGAAATGATATCAGGGCTGGTCGCTGGACACATGAGATGAAGGTCACTCCACAAGTCCAAGGCAAGAACAGACCCAGAACAAAATGAAGTTAAATGGAAGTCATGACTGGAAATGCATGTGGGGCAAGCACACAGATCATGTCACACACATGGGGCTGGGCCAACCTCGTCCTGGAACCAAATCGGGAAGGTTAGTGTATACCCCGACGAAACTCAGGTCAGCCAAATTTTAAAATAAAAAGCCACAAAACTCCAAATGCCATTAGAAAGGGGTGTTTCTAGGTCCCTGTGACACCCAGGGGATCCGGGAAGTTCTCTCTGAGATCAGCTCCCTGGAAGTGCCCTGTGGTAGCTCAACTCTTCTGAGCTTCCCACCTTAGGCCATACACTTGCGCACTCCCATTTGGGAAGGATCAAAGCTGCCAGGCATCCCCATACATTCCATTCATGGAAATCAGACAACCCTATAAGCCTTAAATTGCTCTGTGTCCAGGTCCAGTGCCTCTTAGGTTGGGAGCCAAGGATGTGCCAGATGCTACGGGTTCTCCCAGAAGCCACTGGCCTGTGGGTAGAGTCAGGACCTGAGGCACCACTTTATGGGTGCATCTGTAGGGTAGGAAACAGGGGAAGACTAGTTCCAGGGTCCCACCCTTATGTGAGTCACTATCAGAATAACACTTGGAGAAGGCCATTCCCCAGCAGAAGGTTCTTGCAGAAGGCTCTGGGGACTGAGAAATCATGTCACTTGGGAAGTAAAGGCAGGACAAGGGTGGGTTGGGGAGGGTCAGGGCAGACCACAGGCTGCATTATAGCCACAGTTGAGCAGGAGGCTGGTCCCATTGTGGACAGGGAGGCCAGGCCTCTCCCACACCCTCTGGCTCCTCCACCCTGAGCATAGACAGGGGCCCAAAAGGGGCAGGCTTAATCTGGCTCTGAGCCCAGTGGGGACAGGGTCACTAGAATGGGAGCGTGTCCAAAGACACAGCATCAGGAGGTGGTGCTGGTCACTCCCCCATCAGGGCATTTAGGGGTCCACCTCCTGGAGGCAGAGCCAGCCCCAGGTAGGAGAGAAGAGAGGTGGCAGGCTCTCCCACTTCCCAACACTGCAATTCAAGGGCCACTGGCTTTTCTTGTGGACCCATGGACACAGAGCCAGGCCCCCTGGCCCACCTGCTTGTTTCACAAGGCACTCCCACGTGGCTCTGGGGCAGAACCAAGCACCCCCTCACTCCCCAGGCTCCAAACATTAAGGGTCAGCGATCCTCGGTCCTTGGTGTGCTGGAGCTTGGCTCCCTGTCCCAAGAGCAGCCAAGTGTGTGCCCCTAGCTCTGCAGGCGCCGCAGCAGGATCTGCATGAGGTCAAAGGTGGTAAAGCTGATGCCCACGGCAATGGGGCCCTTGAGCCAGTTCATGCTCAGGCCCTTGTAAAGGCCACGCACGGCGCCCTCCTCCCGTACAATGGCACGTAGCGTGCTGGCGATGGAGGCGCGCACGTGGCCCCTGACGCCCGCTGTCTGCATGCGCCTCCGCACCACGTCCAGCGGGTATGAGGCCGACTGCCCGATGAGGCCTGCACAGGCCCCGAAGATCATGCGCTCGAAGGGGTAGGGCTGCCGATGGCCGCTGTACTCTGCAGAAAGGGCCAGGAAGGGCTGTGAGGGCAGCGCCGCCCGCAGCCAGAAAGGGCAGCACCGTGTGCTCCTGCAGCCCCTGCATTTCAGGCCCTGACGGTGTGTGTGTGGGGGGGGGGGGGGGTGCCTTCCAGCCCGGGATACTTCATCACCTCACCTCCTGGTCATTTTTTAAAACTGAGAAAAGATTTTTTTAAAGACAGAATAGCACCACAAATCATATAACCAAGTCATTAGACCCAGAATGAGCTTCTATCGAATTATTAGTTTTTCCTCTAGTAAAAACGTCAAGGTGTCAACGACCCCTTCCTAGCAAGGTCCCCTGTGCAGAGGCCTGAGAGCAAACACAGACCATGAACATCCAGCATTGTCTCCTAGTTCCAAAGCGACTGAGGATGTGCACCCCATCAATACGGGTTCTCCAGACATGGGCTGTAAATTTATAACTAGGAATTAAACACAGGGAGACACTACTGTTCACTCATCACTTGGGAAAACATTAAATGACTTGACAGTACTACTTGGGGTAAGGTGGGGACAGGGCCCCAGGGCAAGTGCAGCACCGGAAAGAATAAAACCAAAACAGGGTCTCACCCCCTGCCCCCAGGAGGCACTCCTGGGTGGCCACTTATCACAGAAAACCTGCAACCTGCCTAAATGCCCCTTACCTTCCCCTGGGGGAGGCCCACCCAAGGGCTAACTAAAGGGAGAGCTACAGGCTGAGGCACAACTGCACTACTCAACTCTACTGTTTACAACCAGGAAACAAGACAAGGCACTGTTCCTGCCACATATAAGTGCACAAGTATTCCCAACCATGGAAAGGAAGCGGCAGGCACTTGGGAGGGTGGTGATAATCTCTACTTCTCAAATCTCTCAAAATTACCAAAACACCAGAGGGCATTCCTCCTCCATCTAGGATACTCATAGGCTTTGTGTAGGTGCCTGTGGTTGCACAAGGGAACACCAAGTTCTGAGCAACTCACTGGACTTTATAAGGTTGCTCTTAAAACTAGGCATTAAAGGTTGTGAGTCGGGATTACTAAGGGGTGTCCTGATGTCATGTGTCTTATCTTGATTCAGACCATGAGCCCCCAGCCTGCCTGACCCGGGGACTTAGTACCTAGCCTCAGGTATGTGTGACCGGTGGGTGCTGCCCGCACCCTCCTCACCTCTGTGCAGGCTCTTGAGCGTCTCATATGTGAAGAAGCTCAGCCCAGCATAAGGGATGACCCCCAGCACCGTGGGTGTGAAGCCATGGTAGAGGGTCTTCAGCCCCTCTTCCCGGGAGATGCGGATGAAGACGTGGAAGATGTTGCTATACCTGCCAGGACAGAGGGACTGGTGGGTGCCCTGCGGACTCTACACAGGGAGGGCCACAGCCCTAATTCTCTGCTTCTGCTTCACAGTGGGGGAGGGCAGGTCTAGATGCTGTCAATTTCCTTATTTGAGGAACATAATCGCCTCGCAAAAGCTTTGGCATCAGAGGGGGAAATGGGTGCCCAAGGCCATATTCTGACTTCACCACTGGGATTATCAGGGTGCTCAGCCCTTGCCTCTCATTCCTGTGTGTTTTTAATGCATCTGTGACCATTTGATGGAAGCTTCTAGTTTGATGGAAGCAGAATCAACCCCCAGGCATAAAGAACTTTTTGGAACAGCTGCAGAATGCCACGTCTGGCTGGCCCTGACCTATTGTACCAGGCAGGGTCTACATGGCTGGTGTTGACACTATAGCTTCCTCTGTGGGCTAGACACAGAGGCCCAGATGCAAACCCAAGGGGTGATAAAGGGATTCAACCTGGTGGCCCTACTGGACACAGGGTTGGTGTGAAGGTCACCATGGTAGGACTCACATTTCCTTTGGGGTCACAGCCATGCGAGCTCGGACCAGGTCCAGGGGGTAGGTGAGCGAAGCAGCTGTGGTTCCAGCAAGTGCCCCTGCGAGAAGGCGAGGCCAAGGGGGCAGGGCTCTGAAAATGGGGAGAAGGGGAAAAGGAGAAATGGTGAGATCCCAAGGCCTGAAGGAGGGAAGCCCAGCCCAAGGCCCACGGGGCTCAGTGTTGGGGAACCAAGGACAGGCAGGTTGGCTTCCTGGTAGTTGAGCTGCTGGGGTCTCTTGGTGGAAAATTCAATCAATGAGTGATAGGGGCCTTCCATTGTGGCCTTCCTGGAACCTGGGTTGAAGTTGACATGGTAAGCATGTGAAAGAAAGACAGGAGAGCAGGGGTGGGGAGTGGGGGGGGGGGACACGGACGGGACAGGAGACAGTTGAGAAGGTTGTGGGGGCAGGGGCCTCACTCTCCGCGGAAGCCGTAGTAGCGGCCCAGGACTCGCTTGTACTCCTCGTGTGCGCTGAACTGAATGGCGGCATAGGGCACCACGCGCACCATGGTGGCCGAGTTCCCGCGCCACAGGCTGAGGAAGCCCTCGTGGAGGTAGGTGAAGTACAGCAGCCGGAAAGCCTCCTGGAGGGGGGGCAAGGTCAACACATCTACCTGCCTCTTTCCCACTCCACCTGTCCCTTCTCCTCCCGCCTCCGTGAACACCTCTTTTTACTTCGTCCAGACCTGTACCTGCGGGACCCACCTTACCGGCCGCATTCTGTGCCCACCCCCAGCCCCAACCCTGGGTATTGAAAAGTGAGAAGGGAAGACCAGGTTTGCAAAGCAGGCTCAGAACCCCACACAAAGGGTGTTTTGTTGACATTTGTCTGGTAGACTAGCTTTTAAAAATATTCTTTGCATACAAGTGTTTTTAAGGTTTTTGGGTAGATACCCAGTAGAGGGCAATGTCATCCCATTAAATTTAACTTTTTTAAAAATTTATTTATCGATTTTAGAAAGAGAGGAAGGGAGAGAAAGAAACATCACTGATCTGTTCCTGTATGTGCCCTGACCAGGTATATTGGGGTGACGCACAAACCAATTTAATTTTTTTTCTTTCCCTCTTTTTTTTTTAGAGATTGAGAGAGAGACAGAGAGGAAGGGAGAGAGATGAGAAGCATCAATTCTTCATTGCAGCACCTTAGTTGTTCATTAATTGCTTATTCATACATGCCTTGACCCGGGGCTCTAGCCCAGCTAATGACCCCTTGCTCAAGCCACCGACCTTTGGGCTCAAGCTAGCGACCATGGGGTCATGTCTATGATCTCACACTCAAGCCAGTGACCCCGTGCTCAAGCTGGTGAACCCATGTTCAAGCTGGCAACCTTGGGGTTTCAAACCTGGGTCCTCAGTGTCCTAAGCTGACACTTTATCCATTGCACCACCACCTGGTCAGGCAATTTCTATTTTTATTTATTTATTTATTTTAAGTGAGAGGAGGGAAGATAGTGAGACAGACTCTCGCATGCACCCTGACCAGGATCTACCCAGCAACCCCCAACTGGGGCCAATGCTCAACTCAACTGAGCTATCCTCAGTGCTTGAGGCCACTCAGCACCTGGGGCCAACAATCGAACCTGCTGAGCCACTGACTGCAGGAGGAGAAGAGAGAAAGCAGCAAATGGTCACTTCTCTTGTGTGCCCTGACTAGGAATTGAACCTGGCACATCCATATGCCAGGTTGACTCTCTATACACAGCCACTGGCAAAGGCCCATACATTTAATTTCTAAATAAAAAAACCTTTTTCTTCTTTTCTTTATTAAGTAACATCTGCTCTGTGTTTTTAAAAAAAATCAAATATGAAAACATGGGTTTAAAATGTCAAGTCCCCTCACCACCACCCCACAGACAGGCACTCTCCTGTCAATTCCCAGGGTGGGCTTCATCCAGGCAGAGCTCAGGGTGCCAGGATAGGTGATCCCAGCCCTGGGGCCTGTCAGGGGAGGCCTTGGTTACCTGGGTTCCTGGGAACCATCCTGGGGGGAAACCAAAGAAGAAAGCATCACCACTAACTCTCCCCCGCCCCTGCCCAGGCCTCCATGGCCTACTGTGAGGCCAGCAGGCAGTTGGTGACAGTCCCTGAGCCAGGAGTTGGTGACCTGGTGGCCTACCTTGGCAGAAAATCTTTTTGAAGACACTGGAAAACAAAAACACAACACAGATCATTAGACGTGAAGGACAGGACACCCCCAGTCTACATGGCCCCCACTGCAGAAAAGTGGTCTGAGCTGGGGAATGACAGCAGCCAGAGAATGCTCCCCACAAAAAGGCTAAGAGAGTAGTGTCCTGAGTAGGGTCATTCTCCTCCTAAGAACCTCCTTACCTCCTATATCTTGCCCCTCTGCATGCCACCTTGTCCCGAGGCAGGGGGGATGAGTTGCCATCTGACCCCCAAGACAGCGAGGATCTCCCACGTGGCCTGTGGGAGGACGTGCCCCGGGGTCCCCACTCAACCAAACTCCTTTGGGGAAGGTATCAGAGCCATTATCTGTGTGGGGATCAGTCCAGGGGCTCAAAATCACACAGGACAAGGCCAGGGAGGTCTCTGTCTGGGGTCTGCCCTCTCCTCTCAATGGCCCAATATAGGCATCCCTAACCTGCATCTCTCACCCTCCCTAGCTGCCTGGCTCACTCCCCTGCTCCTTGGTGCACTGTCACCAAGGGCTGGAGCCACAGGGACCAGAAGGATCCAGAAACACAGGTCATGAGGGGTCTGGGTCTTGCAGCCTCCCCTCCTCATTTCCTGAGCTTCTGCTATGTTCCTGCACTCTCATCTGTATGCCTGTAGTTACACACAGCTCCGGGTAAAAATGCAGTTGACATGGGGGAATGAACACAGGGGGAGATCAGCTCATGCCTTCCCTTCCAACAGCCCTTGGGGAAGGGGTTGTTATTGTCCTCGTTCTATGTTTTTTGTTTTTTTTGTGTGTGTGTGTGTGTGTGTGTATGGGTTAGAGACAGAGAATCAGAGAGAGGGACAGATAGGGACAGACAGACAGGAAGGGAGAGATGAGAAACATCAATTCTTCATTGTGGCTTCTTAGTTTGTTCATTGATTGATTTCTCATATGTGCCTTGACTTGGGGGGGGGGGCTACAGCAGACCAAGAGACCCCTTGCTCGAATCAACAACCTTGGGCTCAAGCTGGTGAGCCTTGCTCAAACCAAATGAGCCCATGCTCAAGTTGGCAACCTCGGGGTCTCGAACCTGGGTCCTCCACATCCCAGTCTGATGCTCTATCCACTGCGCCACCACTTGGTCAGGCTGTCCTCATTCTATTACTAAGGAAACTGAGGCACAGAAAGGCTAGAGACCAGCTTAAGGAATTGGGGAGGGATTCTCTTTCCAAAGAGCAGAGGCTCCCAGGTTGTGATCACGCTTCTGCTTGGCACTAAGCAGGCACTGGCCACTGTCTTCAGGGTGGAAAGGCTTTATCTTCAGGGGACCCTGTGCCTGCTTAACCCTAAGGAGTGGGAGACGGTTTCTTGAACTGTGTCCCCCAAAGAGACATGTCCATGTCCTCATCCCCAGTCCCTGTGATTGACCTTATTCAGAAATGGAGCCCTGGCTGGTTGGCTCAGCTGTAGAGCATTAGCCCAGCATGTGGAAGTCCTGGATTTGATTCGTGGTCAGGACACTCAAGAGAAGTGACCATCTGCTTCTTGACCCTTTCTTCTCCCTCCCTCTCTCTCTTTCTCCCCTTCCTGCAGCCATGGCTTGAATGGTTCAAGCAAGTTGGCCGCAGGCACTACGGGTGGCTCCAAGGCCTCACCTCAGGCACTATAAAATAGCTCAGTTGCTGAGCAGTGGAGCAGCAGCCCCAGATGAGCAGAGCATTAGCCCCAGACGGGTGTTGCCGGGTGGATCCCAGTCAGGGTGCACATGGGAGTCTGTCCCTCTGCCTTCCTGCCTCTCACTTAAAAAAAAAAATAAAGGAACAGGGCCTTTGCAGATGTCATTAAATTAAACCAAGACTGTACTGGAGTAAGGTCAGCCCTAATCTAATGGTGGGTAACCTTATAAGAAGAGAAGAGGATACAGGCATAGAGGGGGTAAGGCAGAGACTGGGATGATGCAGCCACATGCCAAGGATGCCTGGAGCCCCCAAGGCTGGAAAAGGCAGGAAGGCTCTTCTCCTAGAGCCTCCAGATAGAACCAACCCTGGCTTCTAAAAATGTGAGAGAATAAAGTCCTGTTCCAAGCTGCCTATTTGTGGTTCTATGTGACGGCTGTCCCAGGACATTAACAGAGTTTCTAAGCGCAGTTAGGAGGTATTTAAAAAACTAATTTGCAGGGCAGTTTGAGGGGCTGGGAAGGAGGGTGACTGCCAGGCAGCATCTCTATCACAGATGGACAGAAGCACAGACAGTATTTACCTTGGAAGATGATTTTGGTTCGGTCCAAGGGAGCTACTGCTGTTTTGGCAAGAGCGCCAGCCAGGGCCCCAGACAAGAGGGAGCTGAGAACTTGCCTATGATCGCTCTGCAAAACACACACGAACACAGAGTCTGTTGTCAGAGAGGGCGGGGAGGGGTCTGCTCCCTGGGGATGGCACTGCAAAGATCTCCTTTCCTCATCCCTCCACCGCCCCCCTTCCAGGGCTGAGATACACAGTGGCTTGAGTGTCGATAGGCCCTGGGTGAGCAGTGGTTGGTCCAGAGACCACAGAGCCTTCACAGGACGTGGTAATAGGGACCATCCAGTGAGGTTCTATGTTTGTGGAGAAAGCCCACAATGAGACTGACTCCAAACGTAAGAGTCACCTGACCCATTCCACTCATATGCCTTGGTTCTGTCCACCCATGCGTGCCAGACTCTTGTGGTGCAGCGTTGCAGGGCAAAGTCACTAGGGCCCTCAGGTGGTGGTGGGACTGGCAGGGGGTGTTGGGCAAGAGAACTATGCTTGTGCCAGTGAGGCTACTTTCCACATCTTTCTGTCAAGACTTCAGGGAGTGGTGTCTGTGACTCTTCAGCCAGATGAGGGTGATGGTGATGGCGGCTGACCATACCCGTGCTCCCATGGCCAGCCTCGGGGCCAGTGCTTTCCCAGTCTTTTGGAGGCTCCCCAAGCCCTCCTTGCACTGCTCTCCTTTCTTCCCTCGAGTGTCCATCTGAGCCCTGAGCAAGCACATTGCAGTGGAGACTCCACTCCCCCAACTGACTCTCACAAGCAGAAAACACTTTAGAATGTTCTAGACTGGAGGTGCCCCCATCTTTCCTCGATCCACAATGAGCAAGTATGGCAAGAGTCAAGTCATTCAATGATCCCAGGAACCCATGAAGTGCCACACTGACGAGGTGCCCTGAGAGGCCTGGGACATATAAAGAAGGTGGGGGGGGGCAGCTCCCATGGGGCCACCAGTCTACAGAGAGAAAAAGACATGAACTAAATCTTCAGACAAAGGTGCAGTCACCAGTCCACATGGGAGCCCAAGGAGGCTGGTTTTTGCCCAAAGAGACATGGAGCAGCATGGAATGTAGGCCATTTTCATTACGACCAGAGAAGCAGTGGCCCCTGCAATAATCAGGATGGAGTAGTAGAGGCTGAGACCAGAGAGGGTGTGACCAGGGAGGTCATGTGGGCATCAGGGGGCATAAAACTGGCAGCCTTGATGAGTGTATGTGGTGGGATTCAGGACAACCCCTCACTACGTTTGCTTAGCTCAGCGGTGGCCCAGAGCCCTGATTTTGGGCTCTGTCCTAACCACAGTGACCACAGGATAGCCTCTCTGGTCTCCCATTCCTCATCTCTGACACACAGTGATGTCTCCTGGTCCAGGCCCCACTCCCAGGTCCTCCCTTGTCTGTCCTAGGTGCTACCAGGAGCTGTGTGCCCTGAGGCCTGGCCCCATGCCTGAATGGCTCCAGACCCTTTCCCTTAATGCCCAGCACCTCCCCCCCGCCTACTCCATCCCTCCCCAAAAGAACAAGTTCTAAGGCAGTGCTTTTCCTCCCGTGTTTCTGTGGCAGAGCTTCACCAGAGGGTTCCATCTGCTCCTTGCTTCTCAAGGGAACCCCGCCTTTTCTGGGTCCCACAGCAAGCTTCTACTTGTCTGGTCGTGTTGGCTTTGACAGATGTGGATGTCAGGTGCCAGAAAGCTCAGTTGTACTAGCACCAGCTACCTGCCTCAGTTTTCTTTCTGTGAACCATGAGCAATTGCTCACCCCTGCTCCTGCTGTGAGCAAAGGCAACACCACACAATAGCCCATGAGCCTGTGGGCGGTGGGGGAGAGGCTGGTGTGTCCTTCATGCCTCCTTTAGCAGGTTACTTGCGGTGCTATCCGTGGTTCTTACAACTTCAACTCTAGCTCTGTGCATCTGGGACACCTCCTTAAACCCTGCTCTCAAGGTGGCTCCCAGACACTGTGTGAGTTCACCTCCTGGCTCAGCAGAGAAGGCTGCTGCTGCCTCCAGCAATGCTTCCAATGTCTCTTACTGACCACAGCAGTTTATTCTTTGAAGAGCTCTGATAGATACCACCAAGTGGTCAAAGCGCCCCTGTCCACCGCATGCATGGAGGGACCCTGCAAATGAAGTACAAGGCAGAGAGTCCGACAGAGGATGTGGGCCATCGCAGATGAGCCACATGCCTGTGAGCATTGTGAGAAGACTCTCGGCTTCTTGACCAAAGAAACAGGATTTACAGGGTAGCTCCCACATTGGGCTGATCAAATGGACCAAGACTGATGTCAAATGTGTGCCCAGAGGAAGATGGGCACTGTGTGTCCGGGAATGGACAGGCCTTTTTCTGGGATCCATCCAGTCAGTAGAGGGACTGAGTCTCCCACTTGATCTGCTAGGAAGTTCAATAAACTGGGAGGGACAAACATAACTGCTGTAGGCTTGTTGTGCCACATGGTGCAGTGACAGTGGCCCCACACATGGCCCATAAACCAGTCCTCCTACCCGCTTGGTGCTTGCAGGGTCACCTGGAATTTTGGAAAGGTCGGGAGGGTTACCACCTCAGCTTTTGAGCTTGGAACTTTGAGACCTACCTGAGAAATGCCCTAGGAGCTAGGATGGGCCCATCAGGGCCTTTCTTCATGACTGACCCCGAGCTTGCTGGTTCTTTTATGTTCTCTAATCTGAGTGAGAAAAAGGGCTCCAGGACACCTTCTGACACCCCAGCCAATTTTGGGTAAGGCTTTGGTTTCTTGCCCAGTGGCTGGGGAGCTGGATTCACATCACAAATGGAGCAGCCAGCATCCCCCCCATGGTGTCACACCAGTGCAGCCCCACTCCAGTGTGTGGGGCAGTGACCTGTGACGGGTGTACACGCACAAGAGAAAGACCCATGAGAACACCCATGGGGAGGCCAGGTACTTGCCTTTGAAGAGACAGGCGAGGGCAAGATGGCCTCGGCATCCTCACACAACCGCACCGCGCCTTCCTTCACACCATTACCCATTCCAGGCTGCTGGGGACAGTGGAGACTTGGTCCTGAGGAGCAAGAGGGGACACAAACCTGGTGAGAAAGGGCCTCACCCATCTGCCTCATGCCCTAGCCACCTGAAGCCAGAACTGTCTGAGTGTGATTTTCCTAACCTGGTGCTGTCTCCCTGCAGTGGAAGGACACCGCACCAGCATCCAGATGCCACAGTCCCCTCTGTTGACGGCTTAATCATTTACAAAAGACTTTTTGATGGTCACAAACAGGCCTCTGAGTCATCTGCCTTTTAACTGGGCAGATGGGCTCAGAAAAGTTAAGCAACCGCAGTGAGGTCACAGAGCAGGAGGCAGGGGCATAGGAGACTGTGAGGCACAGATGTGGGAGGGCAAACCTGCCCAGAGCCAAATGCCCACTTGTCAGCTTGGACCTGAGCCTCTGCCCACAGAAACAATTTTAGAAAATTAATCTTTTTTTAAAATTATTAAGTGAGAGACAGGGAGGCAGAGACAGACTCCCACATGTGCCCCAACCCGGATCCACCTAGCAAGCCCACTAGGCGGTGGTGCTCTGCCCATCTTGGGCCTGTTGCTCTGTTGCTCCAAATGGAGCTATTTCAGCGCCTGAGGCAGAGACCATGGAGCCATCCTCAGCATCCAGGGCCAAATTGCTTGAACTATTTGAGCCATGGCTGTATGTGTGTGGGGAAGAGGGTGGGGGGAGAGAAAATGGCGGGGGGGGGGGGCGGGGAGAAATGGGGGGAGGGGGATGAGCGGAGAAGCAGACAGTCGCTTCTCCTGTGTGCTCTGACCAGGTATCAAACCCGGGGCCTACAAATGCCAGGCTGACCCTCTAAGCTGAGCTAACGAGCCAGGGCAGAAAATTAATCTTTTCTTACTGTGTGGCTTCTTCCGCTTTGCAGTCGAGCTTATAGCAAAGGACCTTAATACTTGAGGATTCCTTGCTGTAAACCCACATTTATTCTCCAGCTGGAAGCACATGCAAAGCTCAGCAAACCACAGTGAGGGGACCACAAGGAAGGGTGAAGGCCAGGCATCACAGAGATGCCACTCTGCACCAATGTCCTTTGAGGTCTCAGTTCCCACGCTTTAAAATTACCCAATAAACCAATACACTTCCCTATAATATGATGCAAATAAGGCAGATATGTCCTAAGCAAGCTGTGGAAACCCCTCCAGCACTCTGGGTCTTCCCAGGCATTCCATATCAATGTCAGTGTAGAAGGTTCTAGGAAGCGGAGAGTGGAATTCTGCTCCCGTTTGCCTTCTGCCCCCGTTTCCTATTCAAAACAGGCCTGGGCCTGACCTGTGATGGCGCAGTGGATAAAGCGTCGACCTGGGCACACCAAGGTCGCCAGTTCAAAACCCTGCACTGGTCTGGTCAAGGCACATATGGGAGTTGATGCTTCTAGCTCCTCCCCCCTTTCTCTCTCTCTCTCTCTCTCATTCTGTGTCTCCTCTCTAAAATGAATAAATAAAAATTAAAAAAACCAAAAAACAAAAAAAAAAACAGGCCTGGCTCTGGAAGGAACAGCTGCTTTCAGGATAGAGCAGGAAACAGGTATGAGCCTGGAGCATCGTGAGGTGCCAGAGAAAAACCAAAATCAAGGGAGTACGATTATGGGACCTGGGAATTAAGTCAAGTCAAAGACCTCCCCATGGCCAAAGCTGGAATAATCTGAGCAACAAAATCAATAAAGCAGTACTAGATTATAATACAAAAAAGAAAATGTCCTCAAGTCTACACTAGTATAAATGAATGATTGGATAAATAAGTAAATGGGCGAGAAGAAACAAATCTCCCATCAGAAGAATCCCAAATAATTTTGCAGATGTCTCGCCCTCCAGGAAGGGGAGAGGGACTTCCCACCCTTAGATGTGGGCTATAAATTGAAACTGCCTTCCAAAGGGTAGAGGAAAGGGGGAAGAGAGAAGTTTTACAGATAATCTGACAGACACCACCTCAGCCATGGGATCAAGGGCAACATCACAGTGAAAAGTCACATTGATGTCTATTTTGTTGATTTTAGAGACTGAGGATGGGAGAAAGAGACAGGAACATCAATCTGTTCCTGTATGCACCTGACCGGGAATCAAACTGGCAGTCTCTGTGCTTTGGGACAATGCTCTAACTGAGCTATCTGGACAGGGCTGGGATTGTTTCTTAAAAATACCTTTAGTTGGCCCTGGTTGGGTGGCTCAGTGAATAGCACGTCAGCCCAGTGTGCAGATGTCCCACATTCAATCCCTGATGAGGGCACAGGAGAAGCAACCATCTGCTTCTCTCCACCTCTTTCTTCCCCTTCTCTTTCTCTTCCCCTCTCACATCTAGCCGCTGGATTGGTTTGAGCGTAGCCCTGGGCACTGAGGATAGCTTGGTTGGTCTAAGTGTTGGCCTCAGGCACTGAGGATAGCTTGGTTGATTTTAGTATTGACCCCAGATGGGGATTGCCAGGTGGATCTTGGTTGGACACATGCTAGAGTCTGTCTATCTCCCTTCCTTTCACTAAAACAAATGAACAAAAACACCCCAAAAAAACCTTCAGTACAAGGAAAAATCTTCAATTATGAGAGGTAATGGATGTTAACTAGACTTACTGTGGTGACTGTATCTCAACATACACAAATATAAAATGATTATGTTGTACACCTAAAACTAATACAATGCTCTATGTTAATTATATCTCAATTTTAAAAATAAAAAAACAAAACAAAACAGCCCCATGCTTCAGGTAAGAAAGACAGTATATACAGGGTCAAAGGGCAGACCATGCATGATGGTGGAATTCTCACTGGTGACCTCTGTAGCAACCAGCCAGGAAGCAAACCACAGCCCCTATAGCAATCAGCCTAAAACGGTTGGGACTTGGTTGGTGACTGTGACCTCCCTAACTTTGGCTCTGCTTTCAATTCAGGACAAACCAGAGAATGCAAACTATACCCCCTAACCAATCACATAGGCTTTCCCATGCCAATAGCCTTCAGTGGGGGCCCTAAGCCTTCCCTTCTCCACCATAAAGCCTTCTCTTCCCAGCCTGCCTTGAGTCTCTGCCCAGTGGAGGAGTGGCAGCTGGCTCCCTAGCTCTAGCAATGTCTGAATAGCAGGCTCTGTTCTTAGTTGGGTGGTCTTCCGTTACTTCTACAGGTAACTAAGTGAGGAAATTCCACAGAAGTACATTGGGGGCACTGGGAAGGACACACATCGCTTCTGAGGGATTCCTGCCAAAAACACAGTCTAATCATGAGAAAACACTGGACAGACCACACTGAAGCACACTACAAATGACTGACAAGTTCTCAGCAAATGTGTGAAGGTCAAGGAAAGATCGAGGAACTGTTGCAGATCTGAGACTAAGGAGACAGAGGACTAAGTGCAAGTGCAAGCCTGGACAAGAATAGAAGCATTAGGGCAAAACTGGAGAAACCCGAAATCGGTGTGGAGGTATAAGTTCCAAGTGTTGCATCAGTGCAAATTTCCTGGTTCAAATAACTAATGTGCTGACATAGATGCTAACGCTGGTGGAAGCTAGGTGAACGGTTAAGAGACTCTCAGTTATTTGTCACTTGTCTATAAGTCTAAAATTATTTTTCAAAGGAAGCTGGAAAAAATGCCTTGAGAAATCCAGAAATTTCTAGGATGTGTTACCTTTAGAGAAACATTTCAGATGTCTGTGGTTATTGAGGGGCTGGCCCAGTGACCTGGCTCCACACTGTCCAGTCTATTCGTCTGAGCCAGGGGCTCAGTATCACAGGCCAGGGAACAGTACCAGTAGCCCTGGGAACCCCATGCAAGGGATTCATGCTGCCTGGTTTGTGGGGTGACAGTACTCTTCCTGGTAGGTACACTCTGACCCTGGTTTCTCCTTGGAGTGTGGTTGTTAGGGGTGAGCAGGTGCAGGGCCTCAGGCCACGGCCTTCACTGCAGCCTAGTTCTGGTTCTGCATTAGGGGTGAGAATGGGGTAATGAGAGATGCTCTACACAGTCGCAGCTAATGTTCCTTAAATCCCTTTGCCCTGTGTTCTCTAATCAAGCCAGCCTTAACCAATAATTAGGGTGCTTCACCAACAGGGAGGCTGAGGCAGTGTGAGTCCTTGCCTTAGAGCTCTTGCCTGAGACTACTATGTTAGTAACCGCTGCCGTTAACCAAAGGAGTATTGCTGGCTTATCTCCCTACTCTGGCAATCAGACTTGGAGAAGAAGCTTGACCAGACCAAGGGCCAAGGGAACCCCAGTCTTTGAGAGGTGACACTTTTTTAATTTTTTTATTTTATTTTATTCATTTTAGAGAGGAGACACAGAGAGAGAGAGAGAGAGAGAGAGAGAGAGAGAGAGAGAGAGAAAGGGGGGAGGAGCTGGAAGCATCAACTCCCATATGTGCCTTGACCAGACCAGTGCAGGGTCCACTGCGCCACCACAGGTCAGGCGGGAACCCCAGTCTTGACACACAAAGACACCAAGCTTCAGAGCCATTGCTATGTCACTCTCCACAGAACCTGGCTTC
Organism: Rhynchonycteris naso; assembly: GCA_037038555.1. NCBI lineage: Eukaryota > Metazoa > Chordata > Mammalia > Chiroptera > Emballonuridae > Rhynchonycteris > Rhynchonycteris naso. The sequence goes on from CM073003.1 coordinate 20,399,626, forward strand.
CAGGCAGCTTGAGCATCATTTCATCCTGAATGATGTTGTTTACCCTGAAGGAACTCCAGTGCACGGGAAGGCAGATGCGGGGGTCTAGCTGCATCAAGAGGCCCCCTGAAGGCACTGGCAAAGCCAAAATCCCAGCAGCTGCAGGAACCGATTTGGGTGAGCTTGAGGGTTAAATGTCAATGTGTGCCTGGGGCCTGAAACCTGATGGTGTAGACCAGGGGTCCCCAAACCATGGCCCCCCGAGGCCATATATCTGGCCCCGCCGTACTTCCTTCTGGAAGGGGCACCTCTTTCATTGGTGGTCAGTGAGAGGAGCACAGGATGCATCCGCACCCACAGTTCCCATTGAAATACTGGTCAGTTTGTTGATTTAAATTTACTTGTTCTTTATTTTAAATATTGTATTTGTTCCTGTTTTGTTTTTTTACTTTAAAATAAGATATGTGCAGTGTGCATAGGGATTTGTTCATAGTTTTTTTATAGCCCAGCCCTCCAACGGTCCGAGGTGAGGAACAGTGAACTGGCCCCCGTGTAAAAAGTTTGGGGACCCCTGGTGTAGACGAAGGAGGAGAGGGTGGTACGGGGTGCAGGGGTGTGGCAGTACAGGGTAGGATGCTTGCTCCTGTTATGCATCCTGGTCCTTACTACCCCCACATCTTCCCCTTCCCTTCACCCCTATGCTTACTGTGCTGTTCCTGTGACAGCCCAGCCTTCTGAGGAGCACTCAGGGCCTAGAGCCTGGGCAGTGGGCACTGAGGGGAATTCACTCCTTCACTCCTGGTAAGAGGATCTCAGACAGGAGGAATGGCACTGCTAGCAGGACCAGGTTGGGAGACCCATGAGTGGGGGCCAAAGGTCCTGGAATCCTCTTGTTCTGATACTGAGGGAAATGATCCTGGAAAGGAGAAGCTGTAAGGACAAGCTTGCTCCAGTATTTAAAGGGCTGTCTGTGATGGACTGAATAAAGGCCCCCAAAGACGTCTGGCCTAACCCCCTGGAACCTGTGAACATGCTACCTTACATGGCAAACATGACTGCAGATATGATCAAGGTAAGGATCCTTAGATGGGGAAACTATCCTGTATTATCAGGATGGCCCCAATGTCACCACAACATCCTCATGATAGGGAGGCAAAGGTCAGAAAAGGAGATGAGATGGATGAGGTAGACTTCAGAGAGACGTGATGCTGCAGTGCTGGCTTTGCAGGTGAAGGAAGGGCCACTGGCCAGAGTGTGGAGGCGCCTCTGGAAGCCGGAGAAGGCCAGACAGAGACTGTTTCCTGGGGTGTCAAGGATAAGCATGGACCTGCATATCCATTATAGATGCTGACCTCCAGAACTGAAAAATATAAACCTGTGTAGCTATCAGCCTCCACATATGTGGCAGTCCGTTACAGCAGCCACAGGACACTGACACAGGCTGCCACAAGAAAGAGGTGCAGCTTTTGGGAGGTGGAGTCCCTGTGGAAAGCTCAAGAGTCACAGGGAGGCTGATTCCAGGCCAATGTAATGCCAGAACAGCCAGTGCTGCCTGAAGCCCAACAGCTGCCTGGTCATTCAGTCTCCATGCCAGGCCCCACTGGCCCTGGAAGCACAACAGCGAATACCTTCATGCAATAAGCAAGACAATCTAGGGAGTGATAATCTATGAAGGAGGCAAATGGAGAGAAGATCATGTGAACCGGGCTTAGACTCAAGATTGGGTGCCTCAACCAGCCTTCCTGAGGGGCAGTGTTGGAGGTGAGGCCCTAATAAACAGGGAGTGGGTAGGGAGTTTGGCAGGTGCTGCATTCTAAGCAGTGAGACAGGAAGTGCAAAGGTCCTGGGGCTAGATCTAGCTGACCAGTGAGAGGGGAGGAATTGTATGTTCAGGGAGGCAAGGGTCACTCTGGGCTGCAGTGTGAGATGGATGCAAGAGGCAGGGAGGCCTAGAGAGGATACCAACACGGTCACTCAGATGAGAAGGTGGGGTCTCATGGAGGGACGGAGACCTGGAGGTTATAGAGCTGTTCTCCAGGATGAGAGGCACCGACATGGGGGCAGGAGGCCCCTGTTTGAGGGCCTCACCTTCAATAATAGCATTCTCATTCATGTACCTGTAAGGGACAAATGGTCTATGCCAACTCCTCTACGCCAAGCTTCCCAAGTGAGAAAAGACTACTGGTACCACCTCATCGCATCACACCACCAGGGAGCGTATGTGAGCAAAACAAATAAAACACTTAAGTTTAATTAAAAATACTCTAAAAACCACCTGTGTGGATCCTGTCTAGGTGTCACTTCCCTCACCCACTCACCCCTGCTCATCACCCCCTGATGGGCAGGTCATACTGGTTGTCCCTGTGGTTCCTCATGGGTTCAGTGGTGGAAGGTCACATCCTGACCTGTCTCCTGTGCAATTGGAGAGGCAGTCACAGGGTCAAGGCTGGCTCTGTCCTGCACCAGGTGAGTACACTACCAGCTCCTGGGGCCCTATTGGCACACCTAGAGTGAGGGAGCCAAACACAGGACCATGTTCTCCTGATTCATCCAGCTAAGGTCTGCCTAAACCTGTCCAGGGAGTCCAGAGTCCTCACACATAGGGAATGCAGATGCGGCTCCCACTGTGAGAGCAGTCTGCAAGCTTCTCAACTAGTTGAATGTGGAGTTACCACATGACTCAGCATTCTGATCCTGGGCACAAGCCAAAATTGAAGACAGGTCTTCTAACAAATCTCTGTACACCGGGTTCACAGCAGTGTTAGTTACAATAACCAAAAGGCAGAAATAGCCCAAATGTCCATCAATGGATAAACAAGAAAAAAACCATGACCCATGCATCAGTGGAATATTCCTAGGTCATAACAAGGAATGAAGCACCGATTCGCGCTGCAATGCAGATGAACCTTGAAAACATCATGCTAGTTGCAAGAAGCCAGACACAAAAGACCAGTTATATACATGGATTCTATAATGAAACATATAGATAAAGATAGATTTAATGACCCTGTCTAAGTGATATCCATACACATTAACACAATGTCGTCTGTCCACACAGTGGAATGTTATTTAGCCTTAAAAAGGAGTGAAGCACTGACACACGCTACAACATGGATGAACCTTGAGGACATTATGCTAAGTGGAATGTGCCAGTCACAAAAGGAAAAATACTCTATGATTCCAGTTATATGAGATCGCTAGAGTACAGGAGGTCCTCGGGTTATAACAGTCTCAACATAGGATGTTTTGGGTTTACAATGCTCACTCCCATAAAAACTTTAAAAAATTGAGACGTAAGTGTTAAGGCAGATTTTGGAAGAGAAGATGTCATCAGCTTTCCAGACTAGTCTGGAACAATTCTTTAAGAAGGTAGAGAGGCCTGCAACAGATCCTGTACCCTCTATATCAGCTGCTTCTCAAGATGAAACACCTGTAGTGCAGGTAGAATCATCTCCAGCATCTCCTGCATGTTCCTCAGGCAATCCCGATTCTCCTGATCCAGTATCTCCAGCACCTTCTGCAGGTTCTCCTGCCTCTCCAGCTTCCTCCTCCCAATAGGTCACTCTCTCCACCTTGCAATGCCCCTTCCAGTGTGGGAGCCAACCACAGATATAAAGGTAAGAAATTTCTTTTACACTAATTGTCATTTTTTCTGTTACTACAGTACAGTGTACAGTATATTTATGTCCTTTTCCTTTTTCTGTGGCTTAGTTATGTTTTTATGTGGTAGATTATGATTTTACAACTGTGTTAGGATAGGTAAGTGACTTAGGCTAGGGTGTCTTTCGACTTACACCAAAATTCAGGTTACCTCACTGTCATAGGAACAGAACTGTGCTGTACTCAGATTCATAGAAACAGAAAGCTGATGCTCCAAGGGTACTTCTTTGGTCTCTGTAGATTTGTTTCCTGAGCCCATTTCTTCTATCTCTGTGACTTTCTAAGTAAACTTTCTCTTACAGTTTGGAAAAGAAAAAAAGGAAGTGAAAGAGTGGGTGTCAGCCTGACGAGGCAGTGGCGCAGCGGATAGAGCGTCGGACTGGGATGCGGAAGACCCAGGTTCGAGACCCCGAGCTCACCAGCTTGAGTGCGGGCTCATCTGGCTTGAGCAAAAGCTCGCCAGCTTGGACCCAAGGTCGCTGGCTCCAGCAAGGGGTTGCTCGGTCTGCTGAAGGCCCGCAGTCAAGGCACATGTGAGAAAGCAATCAATGAACAACTATGGTGTCGCAATGGCAACGAAAAACTAATGATTGATGCTTCTCACCAATCTCCGTTCCTAGCTGTCTGTCCCTATCTATCCCTTTCTCTGACTCTCTCTCTGTCCCTGTAAAAAAAAAAAAAAAAAAAAAGAGTGGGTGTCAGAGGCTGGGGAGGGGAAAAGAAGTTAGTGTTTAATGGGAATCAAGTTTCAGCTTTGTAAGATGAAAAGTCTGGAGGACGGTTCAGCTTGAAGGTGTGCCACACTCACAGTTGATGTCCAGCCCCTTCCTGGAGACAGCACTCTGAGCAGCGACCCCTCCACCCTCTGTCACCTTGGAGAAGGGGGGGCTTACCCTCCCCTTGACTCCATGGTAACTGGGGTAACCTGACCAGGTCATGAGTTCACTCTCCTAGGTTCAGGGTGCTGGATCCAAAGAGACTTTTGAGAGGGCCCCTGGGTCAGGGAAGTTCTCTTTTCCCAGGAAGGGCAGTGACACAGAGCCAAGGCCAAGAGTGGGGAGGCAATGTCTGCAGACTGGGGATGTCCAGGGACCCAATGTGTAAGAACCTAGATTTTTTCGCCCTGGAGCCCAGGAAGCCCCCTTTCTAATTCAGCCAGTTTGGAATGGATTTCTACTCCCTGCGCCTCCTAGAGCTCTGACCTGTATATTTCTCTTACTCCCCTCCAGCCCTGGACTGCATTTCCAACAACAGACACAGCAGTCTGCAGCGCCAGTGGGCCCCGCCTTAGCACATTCTCCATAGGCACCTTAAACAAGTATCATAAACTGGGATTCAGCTGTGTCTTCCCCAATAGTAGGGTGAAAACCAGGGTACAGGTGCAGTGGCACCAGCTCCCCAACCCCCATCGCCACCTGCCACAGGTAGGCAGCATTTACAGACCAGCCCTGGTGAACAAGCATTCATCTTTTCACACAGTATTTCTGTTCTGGCAATTCAGTACTTCCATTCATCAAACAGAAAAACAAAGTGAAGTGGGGGAGTGTAGCAGGCCACTTCAGCGATATAACTGACTGGACAGCACTCTCTAGAAACTGTGAACCTTAGGTCCTAGGATTTTAGGGAGCCTAGCCTGTGAGCCCCATGCTGCAGCTAGGTGCTCCTTATGCACTGCTGTCCTAATACACACACACACACACACACATGCACATTCATACCCAACTCCCTTGGAAGTTTCCTGCCCAAGGCCACTGCTCATGCCAATGTGTGTGTGTGTGTGGGGGGGGGGTCACTGCACTATAGAGTGCTGCGCTCCATGGGACATGTTTGCACAAATGGGCTATTTTTCAGTCGATGGAATTTACAAGCAGCCACGTTACAGATACTATAATGTCTCTGTAAACATAAACCAATTAATATCCCATCTGACTGTAGATAAAGGCCTTTCCTTGTTTCCAGTTAATGGGAATTAACTTTCAGCTAAGAAAGCTAAAGCATCTTACGTAACTGCTCCTCCTTGTTAACCACAACCCAGCAGGCCACGGTGTGTTTCTCCCTGCTACATTCGCTTCTGGGTGTGCCTTTCACACACTCTGGTCACTGCAACCCTGTGCTACAGTTTCTACCTGCCAGACACGCAGGCATCCACATACAGAAAGATCCAAAACGTCCTACAGGTGGTCACTGCCCTTGGTCCTTGCAGACAGTGCTGCCATATCTGTCTGTTGCCAACTGCACTTGCAGTAACCTGAAACAACTAAGGCAGTGGTACTAAGACGGTGCCACTTGTGTAATGCCCAAGCCCCAAAAGCCTTGTGTTCTCACCACACATATCCCAGCATGGCACTCACAGTTACTTAATTATTTGCTGCATGAGTGAATTAATTCCCTGGAAATGCCAAATTCAGCTTTGGCTGTACTCCCTTCATGCCTAGCAAACTCCTCTGCATCCTTCAAAGCCCATCCTAGATGTCCTGGCCTCACCTCCCCAAAGTTAGCTGTTTTATCCTTTACTGAACACTTCATGGTTCTCTGCTGTGCTAGAAGAGGCCACTTTCCAATTGCTGCCCCTGCTAGGCTCAAGGTTCCAGGAAGGCCAGGATCTGGATCATGCTCACTGTTCATGCCTAGTAAGGAGGAAGAGGTACCTGCAGACAGGTGCTTATGCTGTCCATCATCCTGCCCTTCAGGAAGGGCACCTCCTCAGTCTCTGCTCACTCACCAAGCAAGAGCACTTACAGGCTTCTTGACATATGCTGGTACTGTGAGATGACAGGGTTCAGCATGTGACTTTAGACTAAATCTCCCCAGACCTCAGTTTCTCCATCTTTTCAGGCTGGTGCTGCTTAAGTGGGTCACAAGTATTGGTAATTATTATTCTGCCTAATAAGAAGTTAGAAGGGGCTGGGCAGGAACCTATCTACCACCACCCAATTTCCTAGCTCTCACCAGTCAGCCTGCACCCCACCATGGCAGGGCCTCTGAAAGGGCTGAGCACTGATCTCTGGAATCCAGCTCCCCCAATCTCTCTCCTCCAGGTTCATCTCCCCAACTCTTGAGAAAACCTGGGTAGCAGTGCCCTGCTGTTCCTCAAATGGTGGTCATGTAGGAAGTGGCCTGCTCCCACCAATCGCTCCACCATGATCCTCACTACCCAGCACAATAGTGGTGCAATCTCCAACTGACATTCAAGGCTGGCTACCATTTGACTCTGGCCAATGTGCTCCAGGAAAAGAGGCCGTGAAAAGTCCCCAAACCTGCCCATTCTTCAAGGCATCGCTCTTATGCACCCCCTTCCCAGATCAAGGTTAGACCAGCCACAGGCTAAAACCTGACCAGCAGTGGGTAGCATCTTCCCATAGCGCTGCAAGCCAGGACTGCCACTCTGCCCCCTCCCCCTCAAGGCCACAGGGATCCGCCAACAACACAGGTAGGGGAAGGGTGTGTATATTCCCAACTCTGAACTATTCTACCAGCTGTTTCCAGGAGCACCTGTCTTACAATCTCTGGGGACACTTGTGACTTAAGTCAGAGCCACCAGAGTGAGGCCTAGGAATCACCCCTTTAGAGAGGACAAGGGGAGACATGCTATACTGACAAACATGGAAGACTATTGGGTCTCACTCCGACGAGGCTGTGATGAATACGTATGTAGCTGAAATATACAGTCACTTTTCTGATTCATCCCATGGCAAAGGCATAGGGTCTGGAGAAGGAGCAACAACTCTGACATCTTCAGGTTGTATTTCATAATGGAAATCTTGAAACCCTTCTCAAGGCTGTTTTCCAGTTCAGGTCCCCAACTCAACAGCTGGAAAGGCACAGGCCATCAGAGGCTCTGAGCCCTGGGTCGGCTGACCACACCAGCCCACAGCAACCTGAATTATGAGCCCACTCCTCTGCTGGCTTTTCCTGCACCTCTCACCAGCACCACCGACCAGGTAGGTCCCTCTTAGGCTTCCAAACCCTTCAGCCTCCTTTTGGGTCCTACAAGTCCAGGCTCGCTTGTTCCCTCTGCTCACAATATTTGCTATCGAGGGAATTCCCTAATAGCTTCATATCTTAGAGAACCTTCCTGGATCCCTAAATTAGTACCTCAGCCTCTGGTCAGGACCAATAAAGTACAGTGCCCTAATCACTTGGTGAGGGTCTGATCCACCCATGTACCCTTCCCTTCTGAGCCCCAGTGTTTCTGCCTCCTCTGCACCTGTCCCCAGCCCTGGTATACAAATATTTAGATTGTAAAATTAGGTTTTGAGTTTGTTCCACTCCTGGAGGCTGTAAAATGGCAGCATTCTGGGACAGTTTACAAACATCTGTGTCTAACAGCAACTGAAATCATAGTGCTACAATTATTGTTTGGATTCAGACCAACCTACATCTGTCTGAGCTTCCCCATGTGTCATTCAGCAAAAGCCTCCTTGAGCCTTGGTCTCCCTTCTGTAAAACTGGGAGGACCCTGGACCAAGCTCTAAGCCCAGTAAGCACTTGCCAAGGAGTGGCAGAGAACAAAACTGAGACATATACATTCACTTCTGCAGGTCCATACTAGCTCTGGGCAGATGCCACCAGCTGAGGGCAGGGAGGCAGGTACCAAGGGAGCCCAAAGAAACTGCCCAGATGGGCCATATGTGAGGGGGCTGGGAAATGTACTACAACCCTGCTGGCCTCATCTTGCCAGAGACAGCAGAGGCAGTTGGACAAACACTTCCTTGAATAATGTCCTAATGGAATACCGCTTCACAGCTGTAAGGGTTAAATTTGGTCCTCCAAAGTTCATATTCACCCAGAACTTCAGACCTTATTTGGAAATAGGGTCTTTGAAGATATAATTAAAGATATTGAAATGAGATCATCCTGGATTTAGGGTGGGCCCTAAATCCAGTGACTGGTGTCCTTAGTAGAATACACAAATACACAAGGAAGAAGGTCTATGGAGATAAGAACAGAGATCAAGGTGATGGGGGAGACACAAACACTCAGTCTACAGACCGTGACAACACCTTGATTTTGGCCTTTTGGCCTCCGTAACTATGAAAGAATAAATTTTGTCACCTAGCTTGTGGTAATGTTACAGCTACACCAGGAAACTAATGTGGCAGGAGTCTGAGACCAAACCTTCCAGTGCTGGCTCATCCCCTTGGCTAGTGAACTAACTGTTCCTGGCCCTGAGGTCACTGCTCTCCTCTCTGAACCTCAATGGTGTTCCGCTGGCAGAGCTTCAGCAGAAAATCTGGCTTCTGGGGATCTTTGCTGAGACCCTGGAATCCCAGCACTCAGCTGCAGCAAAAGGTACTCAGTGAAGAAAACAAACGTTGACAAGCTTACTTTAAAAATAGCTCACTGACTAGGAAGGGGGTTGTGGGAAGTGAGAGGGGGTCACTTTAATTCTTGAGCTGAGTATTAGCTTCAACATTCCTTCTACCTTGGTTATTTTCATATGAACACTATATACTTTTTTTTTTAATTCATTTTAGAGGAGAGAGAGAGAGAGAGAGAGAGAGAGAGAGAGAGAGAGAGAGAGAGAGAAGGGGGGGAGGAGCAGGAAGCTTCAACTCCCATATGTGCCTTGACCAGGCAAGCCCAGGGTTCCGAACCGGCGACCCCAGCATTCCAGGTTGATGCTTTTATCCACTGCAGGTCAGGCTGAACACTATATACTTTTTGTTAAGCAGTAATAAAACCCAAATAAGTCCAAATAAAACCCACACAAGCTAACAGCCCTGATCATTGAAACAGTCCTCTAATGTTTAACTGCCAAAAGAGTAAAGAACATAAAATGGAAAGGCATGTGGGAAAAGGCCTGACCTCATTGCGATGACACCCTCTACCTGGTGCCAATAATGGAAAATTGCCAACAACTGAATTTTGAGACAGCTTCCCAAATAGATTTAACATCTGACTTCTCTAGATCTTACCTGACACCCACATTCTTTTGCTGGATCCAAGTGGAAAAAAAATACTTAGTAACAGCTAAACAGTTCTTCTAGCCAATTGTTCTTATCAAGGTACCTCATGCTTGTCAAGGTCCCTTGTGCCAACATCTCAGGATGCTGGGACTCCTGGCGATGACCCACCAAGCCCAAGGTTTCCTTCAGAGCTTTTCAGAGGAGGAGCTATTGGATTGAACTTCTATCTAACCATGGAAGAGAAACAGAAATCTAAAGTTTAATTACTCCAACATGGGCCAGAATCCTTAGGAGATGGGCAGAAAGCAGGGAAGCAACAGTCAAAAAGATCTCTTGGCTGTTTTTTACCTATCAGATTAGAGAAACCAGAATACTTAATAAAAAAACATTCCGGCTGTTCAGGAGGAAACAGGCATTCCAACTTCAGAGCTGAGAGACTGTTGACCACAGAACCTCTCTAGAGGAACATTAACCATATTAATGGACATGCTCTTTGGCCTAGACACTCCTAGGAACTTGCTGAATTGGATATAAATAAGCTTTAATGAAGTCAGGGAGGTTTCAAAGTGCTTGTGCTACATACGTTCACTATATATTTGTTCATGCACAAGTCTATCCGTTCAGTGCAGCCTGGTTTGTAAAAGTAAATACAAGTGACAACTTAATAAGAGACTGGATATAAAATCAACATACCCACCTAACCAGGCGGTGGCGCAGTGGATAGAGCATCGGACTGGGATGCGGAGGACCCAGGTCCGAGACCCCAAGGTTGCCAGCTTGAGTGCGGGCTCATCTGGCTTGAGCAAAGCTCACCAGCTTGGACCCAAGGTTGCTGGCTCCAGCAAGGGGTGGCTCGGTCTGCTGAAGGCCCGCGGTCAAGGCACATGTGAGAAAGCAATCAATGAACTAAAGTGCCACAACAAAAAATTGATGATTGATGCTTCTCATCTCTCTCCGTTCCTGTCTGTCTGTCCCTATCTATCCCTCTCTCTGTCTCTGTTAAAAAAAAAAATCAACATACCCATTTGATAAAATCTGATGCCAATTCACCAGTGCTTTAAAAGGGGCAGGGGACATACTTCTCCTCTCCCTCCCCCATCTCCCAGGCATCAAATATCTCTGAAAGGAAACAAAAGACATTAACCATGGTGCCTCTGTAAGGGTGTAGGTATTGGAAGACCTGCCTATTTTACTGTAAGCTCTTTACAACCGTTTTCTTTTTTAACCTGTACATCAATTATCTCATCAGTTTATACATATGTATTTATATATGTATATATATATACATATATATGTGTATATACATATATATAAAATTGGTGTACAGTGTATGTATATATGTGTGTATGCATATTTGTGTAAAACAACATCTGTATATGCGCCTATACATACCACATTTTAAATGACTTCCTTTGAATTTGGACAAAAAATTCCAATGGCCTCAATTTCCAAAGGAGAAGCTAAAAGTGCTATGATCCTCTAGAATATTCCAGCACCATTTTTGCAGAAAGAGATGGGGTGGAGGGGTGGCAGATTTGTAAGAGCACTATGCAAGCCTAACAGGAAAGGGGACATCATTGCCTTTTTAAACAACAAAGGCACTAGTCTCCTGTGCTACACACTTGCAAATCATACTCCCAGGATTGAAAAATTCCAGAAAAATCATTATCCCCAGCACCACACCAGGCTCCAGTTTTGCAGTTTAGCTTTAAGTGCCTGTGACATTAGCTCCCTCACTTTGAAGAGTGTTTCCTTACTCTGCATTCATTGGCTTCTGCAAGAAAGGGGGCCAGAGCCTGCAAGTCCCTTCCAAGTGACCCTGCCAGAGGCAACACCCCAGGTGTTGAAGGGCCTCTCCCTCACTGTCCTCCCCACCCCCACCAGAGGGCTGGGAGACTCAAGCTCCAGAAGCAACCATGGCTGCCCTTCCAGCTCAGTCTTTCTTGACCTAGTCAAAGTCATGATGCCTAGGAGAATGGCTATAGATAGGGCGGGTGGGGATCCCCTGTCCTGCCAACCCTTCAGAGATAAATACAATAGATGTGCAAAATGGAGGGGTCCACAGAGAATGATCAGTAATGCTCAGGGAGGAGTTCACTCTGCCTCCCCAATTAAAGTCACACTTTAGGTTTATTACACTTAAATTAAAATGTAGATAATTCTGGTTTAGTCTGGGATGGAGTTATGCTAAACCCAGAAATCACTTTATAGACAAGCATAAATAAAATAATGGTATCTGGGTAGGCTTTTCTTGGGGTGTGTGTGTGCAGTAATCCTGAGATACGAGGTTTGGAATGGTGGAGGACCCGGTGCGCCCGTGTGCGTGTGTGTGTGTGTGTGTGTGTGTGTGTGTGTGTGTGTGTGTGTGGGATTACAGAAGGGCGCCAAATACAGGTGCCTGTAGATAAAAGTACCAGCAGGTGCACTGGCTGAGGGTGTGTGAGCAACTAACTGAGGCTGCTAGGGGCACAGGGCATGTGGTGCTAGGGAGGAGTACCTGGGGGCCCTGACCTAACTTGATGAAAAGAAGGGCAGGAAGAGGAGCACTGACCTGGATGTGAGCAAAGTCAGTGAAAGGATACCAACAGGCCCAGATGTGAGTGTAGGGCCGTGAGTTTTGGTCACAGGCTCAAGTGTTGGTGTGGAAGTGCAGGCCCAGTGGGGATGGAGGTGGAGGAGAGGTGGGTGTAGGAGCAGACAACTCCGGATGTGAGGTATCATCAAGAGGAGGGGGGCAGTCTCAGGAAATATGAGGAGTATCCATGAGTAGGGACTCGGTGTAGGTGACAATAAGTAGGAGGTACAGACTCAAATGCGTGCATGCGTGCAGACCTATCTGTGCGGGGCACCTGGGGACGCAGCCTCAGGGGACGTCAGAGAGGTGGACAGTCTCAGGTGTATGGGGGGAAAGAACGGACTCTGTGTCAAGTGTGCGTAGGCTGAAGTGAGAGGCTCAGATCCGGCTATGGGAGCCCCCGGGGGACACTAGACGCAGGGTGAATGGGTTGGAGGTGGGGGCTTTGTCGTCTCCCTGCAACGCTGCTGTCACGCCCCGCCTCGTCCGCCCCCGCCGCATGACAGGGCTGTGCCTCCCCGTGGATAGGTTCGAGAGGAACTCGCCCCCCGCGCTCACTCACCGGCTGGGACGAGTCGCCGCCGCCGCCGCCGCCGCCGCCGCCGCCGCCGCCGCCACCGCCACCTCCAGCTATCAAGGCCCCGCCTCGATCACCCCCAAGCGCGCGCCACGGGAGGGGCCCATGACGCTCTCCTATTGGCTGTGCGGTAACCAATCAGTGCTGGACGAGGCGATGATTGGTGAGAATAGAAGGGATGGGCAGCCCCGAGAGCCAGTTGCTGAGGGGTAGAGGCGGGGCCATTGGGAGAGACTCTGGGTTTCTAGCTTGATCCCTCCCGGTGCGAGGTGCTGGGCGGTGAGGGCCTGGAGGCAGGCGAGTATTGGAACACTGGCAGAAGACAGGCAGCCCACATGACTAATCGCTGCAGAACTAGAATGGGACTCCCAGGTGGTGGAGCGACTGGGCCGAGTGGAACGGAGGGAGTAGCCTGGAGGGGGAAGAGGATTGGCTACAAAGCCAAAGATGGTCAGGCCCAGCGGCCAGTCGCAGGGGCCGTGGGCGGTGCGCCACGGACGGGGCTCGACTGTGCAAGGTGCAGTTTGGCCCTGAGCATGGCGGCTAGAGGTGCCCTCGGACGCACTGCGTGTGGTCCCGAGGGTGTTTAGAGTGAAGTTGGGCCATCACGGCCGAAAGACTCATGAGTAATCTTCCATCTCCTCACTCCCTACTACTACCCTGCAAACGACATGGAGAGGGCAAACTCGCTGAAGGTCACTCTGGCTCGCCCTCTGCAGCTCTGCGTTAGTGTGAAGACGTGGAAAGAGGTGGAATCCTATTCACGCGCTTTGTAATTTTTCTGGAAGTGTTTGACTTCTCGGAGTTCAGCGACATCCCAGTCTGTCCTCTTCCCTGATAAGCCTTTTGTGAATTGTAAACCTTTTGATAATCTTAACCATAATCCCATGAGTTCAAAGCGACCATTGGCCCCCCTTTTCAGAAACCAGAGCAGAGATGTGAAGCTCTTTGCCCAACATCACAAAGTACTTCAATGGCTGGATCTGGGTGTGAATCTAGAGCAGTCTGCTCTTTGGAAGGGGGTAAGGCAAGTGTCAAATAGCCACTGAGCTACTTAATGCACAACATTGAGCACTTTGAGTTTCCTCATGGGAAAATGATTCCTACATCTGAGAATTTATATCCCTGCCCTCACCTTGATCTTCTGGTGAAAGCCTTTGACCCACACTAGGTCATAGCAGGCTTGTGAGCATCAGCTTTTCTGTGAGGTGTGGTTCTTGGAATTCTTTGCAGAAAGACATCAGAAGTTTAGGGAACCATCTGTCATCTAGTGCTCTGCTGTCACTGGCACCTCATCCAAGCCTACCCATCTCTAACTCCCTTAATCTCCAGGGCAGAGAGGGTTACAAATGTTTTCAAATACTGGCTCTTATTATTCCAGGTGCAGGCTGGGGGTGGTGGAGATGCAGTTCAGAAGCAGGGAGTCCTGGAAGGGAGCAAGGCTGAGCTAAGCCTTAATAAGGGCTCACATTTCAGGGCTGTACTAGCCCACGTAAGTGCTTAATACATGACATGTCAAAGGGCCCTCTTGTAGGAAATGACTGGGACTCATACCATGGAAGTCATAGCTCAAGGACATCATCTGACCCTTGATATTCCTGCCTCCTCTCCTATACCTCCTAGCTGTGGTTTGCTTCCCTGAATCTTTAAGGCCCTGGTCTCCTTTCTCCCTTATGGCAAAAAGGAAGAACCCAGTCTGCTGAACACCTATTGAAATGTTAGGTCCTTGTCAGGCTGGTGCTTCCCAAACACTTGTCACCACGTGACTTCCAGATTTGGGGGGTGGGTCGGTGACAGTGCTCACTTTGCAGATTAGACAAGCTAGCTTCATGCGACAGGTGTTCCCTGCTGGAAGGGCTCAGGGCTGGGTTTGAATCCCTGCTTCTTTATTTACTTAGTGATTTTAGAGAGAGAGGAGGAGACGGGGAGAGAAAGAGAGAGAAAAACATCAATCTGTTTCTGTGTATGCCCTGACTGGGAATCAAACCAGCAACTTCTATGCATGGGGATGATGGATCTAACCAACCAAGCTATCTCGCCACAGCTGAACCCCTGCTTTTTTGGACTTGTTGGATATAGGACCTTCATCAAGTAACTCAAACTCCCTGCCTCAGCTTCTCCAACTACCTCCCAGGGTTGACAGCGGCATTATTGAACGGAAGTAAAACAATTGCATTGTCTGCAGCAAGTGCTTGCTGAGCACTCGTGGACAAACTGTTCTCGGGGGCCTGGTTTCCCTTTTTATAAATATCACTTTATGGAATGTGGACATAGACCAACTATGGGTGTAGTCTGCCACCAAAAAAGGGAGATATTAATGGCAAAGGAGTACCCACTCACAGCACCCACCTGCCAGGACCAGAGGAAAGCAGCAAGCTCCTGGAAAGTTCCAAGGTACCCACACAGACATTGCCAACTGAGGCAAAGGTCAGGCAGTGGCCTAGCACCCAGCTGCTTCTCCTGATGGTGCCAGAAACACTGGGCTCTGGCTTCTGTTTGCTTGTCAGCAAGCTGGTGCCAGCCAACCTCCCTGCAGCCTTCCAACAATGTCAGGCAGAGCCTTTTGGCATCATCAGCTGACACCCCCACAATGGGCACCTAAGCTATGCTTGGCCAGGATGCCCAGGATCCTAGCTAGCTCTTCTGAGTTGGCCTGGCTCGCCCTGGGCAGGACACTACCTCTTTGACCCCATTTTCTCTACCTTTTGGGGATCCCAGGAATCATCTCAAACAACAGCAATGGGCCAGGCCCAGGGACAGTGACAGGGCTTAATTAAAACAAGACAAAAAGAGCCATTTGCTCAGTCAGGTTAACAATGTTGGCAAAAGAGTTGCCAGCCCACCACATGTTGGCTAGTCTGTTTCTTATTTGGAAAATGGGGTTCACAGGCCCTGCCTCTCAGAGTCTAAGTCTTCGGTTTGCAACCCAGGAGCCTAGGCCCTTCCCTGGCTGGAGGGACATGTCCTGGACACAACAGTGACTACCACCAAGCCCAACTGGTCTCAAGATATTCTCACTCAGTTCCCCTAAGACTCTGCAGCCTGGTCACTCATCCAAGAACACCAAGCAACAGAGCGGCATGACCTGAATATGCTGGCATCTCCCTCGCAGTGGTGTCCCCCTCAGCCCATGTATTGAAGTCATCAACAAGGCTGACGAACGCTCCTTGGTGGAATGCAGCACTGAGCATATCCCCACCAAGCTTTGCAGGGAGCTGTGGCCCAGGGCAACAACACACACTTAAGCCTGTTTTCAGAAGAGGAGGCTGAGGCTAATCTGTGAAATGTGGGGTCTTTAGCAGGGTGTGGAATACCCAGCCTGAGGATGTCCAAATAGGCCCTGAGTGCACCCACTGAAGATGCCCATTTCCTCAGGCTAAGGTGGGAAGAACTGATAAATGGGAGCTACCCTAGGAAGGCTGGCTGGGGATCCAAGGGAGGGCCCTGGGCTGTAAAGGAGGTCTTCTCTCCAACCATCTTGTGGTATTTTTTTAAGTAAGTTTTTTTTTTTAAAGATTTGTAAACATCTTTTTTTTAAATTTCTTTTTATTTATTCATTTTAGAGAGGAGACAGAGTGAGGGAGAGAGAGAGAGAGAGAGAGAAAGGGGGGAGGAGCTGGAAGCATCAACTCCCATATGTGCCTTGACCAGACCAGTACACGGTTTTGAACTGGTGACCTCAGTGTTCCCAGGTCGACGCTTTATCCACTGTGCCTCCACAGGTCAGGCATCTTGTGGTATTTATTCAGGTATATGTTCAGAACTGTTTACAAGGAAGCTGGAGCAGAGCAGGGAGACAAGGGCCTACTCACACAAATAAGGGGACCTCAGCTGGCATCAGAGGTCAGAGACATAGCACAAGGGGGCATGGGACTGTGGCACTGCGAAAGGGAGAGGGCAGAGGGAAGTGTATTCTAAACAGAGGACACAGCATGTGCAAAGGCCCTGAGGTGGGGAGGCTGGTGTAGCTGGAATCATGCTTAAAGGAGAACATGAAGAAGATGAGAGTGGGAAATGGGCAGGGCCTGGAGTACAGTTTGGTTTTATTGTTATTTTTTAATTATTTTTATTTATTGATTTTAGAGAGAGGAAGGGGGAGAGAGAGAGATACCTGATTTGTTGTTCCACTTACTCATGCATTCATTGGTCGATTCTTTTATGTGTCCTGACCAGTATCAAACCTGCAACCTTGGCATATCCAGTCTTGTTTTATGAGGGCACTGGGGAGCCACGGGCAGGCTGAGAGCAGAGGTGGGGCAGGAATCACAGGACAGCACTTCACACTTCCTCAGAAACTTGCTGGCAGAATCCCCTCCATCCTCCATCATGCAACAGATGAAGAAAATGAGGCTCACAGAGCCTGAGGACTGCCCCAAGCTTACAGGACTGCTCCAAGGTCACACAGGTGGCCGACTCAGAAGTCAAAGTCAGGAGGCAGCCTAGAGCAGACAAACATCCTTCTCCTACACCCTGGCCAAGTCCCCAATGAGAGGGGTCAGGATAGGGTGACTGGGGTAGAGGGACATGTCAGCCCCAATCAGCTGGCAGGGCTCAACCAGCTAGAAGCAGGGAAGACTTGGACACCACAGGGAAGTGGGGCCAGGGTGATGCCTCCCACAGCTATTTGTATTGGCCAATCTCCATGGAAACCAGAAGCCTCCTGGGAAAAATGCTTGAACTGACATCAAGAGTAGAACTGAAGTCTGACCAGGCCATGGCGCAGTGAATAGAGAGTCGGACTGGGATGCGGAGGACCCAGGTTCGAGACCCTGAGGTTCCCAGCTTGAGCGCGGGCCCATCTGGCTTGAGCAAAAGCTCGCCAGCTTGGACCCAAGGTCACTGGCTCCAGCAAGGGGTTGCTTGGTCTGCTGAAGGCCCGCGGTTAAGGCACATGTGAAAAAGCAATCAATGAACAACTAAGATGTCGCAACGGCAACAAAAAACTGATGACTGATGCTTCTCATCTTTCTCCGTTCCTGTCTGTCTGTCCCTATTATCCCTCTGACTCTTACTCTGTTAAAAAAAAAAAAAAAAAAAAAAAAAAAAGTGGCTCAGGTGAGGGGAAATGAATGACCAACAGAGGGATGGGGATGCCAAGAGAGTTGAGGGGCTAAAAGGTGCAGGCTAGAGGAGCCTGACCTGGTACCTGAAGCCCACCAGGGGTCTTGAGGCTGCTCTGACCCTGACCGGACCATGTGAAATGCATGAGCTGCCAGGGGACTAAAAGATGCCCTAAGTGTAACTGCAAAGAAGGAGAGTTGGGGTCTGCCAGGCACAGCTACCTGGGGACCCCAAAAACACTTGGGAGTGGTGTAGGCATCAGAGGTAGCAACAGGGATATCCATCCTACAGATGGGGAAATTAAGCTTCAGAGAGAGAAGGCAGGCAGCCCAAGTCACCCGGTAAGCACCTCAATGTGGTCAGGAGGGGGATAGCATGAGGGTTCTCCTGAGATGACCAAGGTGAAGCTAAGACAACCAAGCACCTGCCATGTTCCAGCTCTACTCCAACACTGGAGGGGGACTCTCTAACCCTCCGCCCACTCCCGGTTTTACAGAGGATCAAATCGAAGCTCAGGGAGGTTATGTCACTTAGTGAAGAAGGCCACATAGCTGAGTGAGGGCTCAATGCTGAGCTCCCCAGCTCCCCAAGGTGATACATGCTCATAAGCAGTGACCTCGTCAACTGTGGCCCCAGCAGCCTTACTGTGTATATCTCAAGCTGTTCTCAAAACCTCTCCACTTTCTTCAGCGACCCCATGGCCTGTCCAAATGTCCACCCTCCCATTCTCCGAGACCACTGTGCAGCCCCATGCCCCAAAACGCCATGGAAGAGACCCTACTGTTCTTAAACTAGTGGTCTTTTTTTATTTTTTTCAACTAGTGGTCTTTTATTACCAGGCACCACTTAGCTGGCCTGGGGCCCCAAAGATGGACCAGCCTCAGTCCCTGCCCTCTGGTCAGGAGAGCAAGGTATTTTTGACCAAGTGAAAAAAACAGGAGCAGGGCAAGAATGGGCTTGAAGAGGCAGTAGCGGGATCCGTGACCTACTCTGAGACTGGCCAGTGTGGCTGCCAAATTTCAGATAGCCCTTTGCCCCAAGCAATGCTGAGAAGGCCCTTCTGGTAGAAAGGGCTGAAAAGGCTAGGCAGGATGGGTGATGCTAACGCTGTCAGCTAGTGATGGCAGCACAAGATCCAGTGTAGATGCCTTACCAGTGCTCCCTTCCCACCTCCCAGCTGAGTTGGGGGAGGAATCCGGGAGGCAGAATGGCAGGACATCTTTCTCCCCATTTCCTGAGTCACATGACTCACCCTGAATCATGATCTAGACTGAGGCTGGATCACGGTGCCAGGTTGCCCTTCTGGCCAGTCCACAGCTCTCGAAGCTCTACACGGCAGCCCAGGTCCCGCAGGGCGGCCTTGGCCACGTCCTCGCAGTCTTGGTGGGCAATACTGGCCTGCATAATGAGTGCTTCGGCCCCCAGGTCCAAGATGGGCTGTGAGAAGGCCTGGCTGCGGGCCACTAGGTTTCGGATCAGCATGCAGGCCTGTTTCTGGAAGGGAAAGCAGAGGTGAAGGCTGTTGGTTGGTGCATGGGTCCCAGGATGGGATCCACTCTGATCTTGGGGGCCATCCTCATAATACAATGGGTCAATGATGACCACAGTCAGTATTTGGCAAGGGCTATGCTGTGATTTATCAGGCCAGACATCCCTTCATTTCATCCACTTTTTTTTTTTTTTTAAAGAGAGACAGACAAACAAGAAGGGAGAAAGATGAGAACCATGAACTCATAGTTGTGGCACTTTAGTTATTCATTGATTGTTTCCTCATATGTGCCTTAACCCAGGGGCTCCAGCTGAGCCAGTGACCCTTTGGCTCAAGCCAGCGACTTTAGGCTTAAAGCCAGTGACCATGGGATCATGTCTACAATCCCACGCTCAAGCTGGCAATCTCATGCTCAAGCTCGTGAGCCTGTGCCTAAGCCATCAACCTTCGGGTTTTGAACCTGGGTCCTCACCATCCCAGGTTGACACTCTATGCACTGCACAACCACCTGGTCAGGCCACTTTATCCTCTTGAAGCCCAAGAAGCAAGGCCAATCCCACACTTCTCAAAGTGAGGAGACTGAAGCTCAGGGTGGCGAAGATCTCAGCAGGTAGGGATGATCCCTCAGATGTGAATCCTCTGTCTCAGAGAGTCTGGCAATGGCTCCAGAGGAAAAGGGCAGCAAGACAAAGAGAAGAGGGAGTATGCACAGGGCCCATCTGCCAATTACGTCAGTACTCCATTTGTACCCTGCGTATCTGATGTGTGTGGGTGCCTAGAAGCACCCCAATAAGGCCTCCATCACCAGTTAGAAAGCAGATGAAGAGCAGGTGAAGTGTGAGGGGTTCCTGGCCCGGGTGGTCAGGAACAGATAAGATAATGGACCAGCCAAGGGCATGGTGTCCTGAAAGAGGGAGCAGGAGAGCTAAGGCCACATAGGGACTACAGTCTGGTGTGTCTAAGGCTCATAATGAGGCCCCAGTACTTGGAGAATGTGGGAGTGGGAGAGTGAGGAGAAGTGTGGGTTTCAGGCCAGGGTATGCCCATGGCTCTGTCCACAGTTCAGCCTTGAAGACTCCCTATTGAGACAAAACTACTCCAATTCCCAGAAGAGCCCCATCTACTCCCCCAATCCCTTCCTCCTCCCCAGATCACTACAAAGGACCTGTTAGGAAAGATCAAATGCCAAGGAAGAACTGAAGAACATGGACAGTATACTCTGGAGGATGGCATGTAGCTGCAGGGCTCCAGGAGCTGGGAAAGAATAAGAAACCATGAAGCTTGGGCCATGATGGGGATGGGAACAGATACAGGGAGGGCTTCTGTCTGGTCCTCACCCTGCACACCAGCCCCCTGCCTCTCCTACTTCCCAGTGCCCACCTGCACGCCAGCATCCTGTGGGTGTGCCTTCATCGCTTCCAGTGCGGCCAAAGCCCCGCCAACCTCCACAATAACTCGACTGTTCTCTGGCTTGCGCAGGGCCAGGACACTCAGGGCTGCACAGCTCTGCTCACACACCTGGAGGGTGAGTTACAGGGAAAACTGAGACTAGGTCTACAGACCCCCACCATTACCAACTTCCCCCAAGACCTCACCTGGACTAACAGTGGTCTGTCCAGGTGTGTATCAGACCAGCAATTACAAGAAGAGTATCAGGGTGACAAAAGTATCAACTAAGCTCTTCTGCCTCCCTCCCTCCTTCCCTCTGCTCCCCCTGAATGTCACTCACCAGTCATCGCCCCTGCCCCCTCTGCCTGGTACCGCCCCTCGCCCACTGGCATCTCTCACTCCCACTTGAGAAAGTAGAAAGAGCATCACACAGAAATAGTTACTGAGCTGGGATTCCAGACCCACTGCTCCACCTTGTGTACCCCCGAGAGTACCTGGGGGCTGGCCAGGTGTCTCGTCATGGCAGCCACAATGGACTCTGTCCCACCTGCATGGACAATGGCATCCTTCACATCATCATTGCCCGCAATGGCCCGCAAGGCACTCAGCACCTGTTTCACAAGGTCCTATGTGGAGGGCA
Source organism: Rhynchonycteris naso (assembly GCA_037038555.1). Classification (NCBI taxonomy): domain Eukaryota; kingdom Metazoa; phylum Chordata; class Mammalia; order Chiroptera; family Emballonuridae; genus Rhynchonycteris; species Rhynchonycteris naso. The sequence goes on from CM073003.1 coordinate 20,420,905, forward strand.
CAAGGAGGTCACCCTGTGGTGCAGCCAGTCCCCTCCCACTGCACCAGGTATTTACCTCCTGGTTGCTGTATTGTGGGAGGGGGTCTCGAGGGAAGGTCTAGGGCTGTTCAGTAGTTTGAACAACATTTGGGGCTGCCCTGGGGCACACAGCTGGCATACAACAGCAAGATTGCTATTTACTATATAGGGAAGGCAGGGGAGGTGGACCCTGTGGTTCCCATGACCGTGACCCCACCTCCTGCCACACACGCACAGAGAGGGTATTGGCTCAGGTCAGCAATCAGACCACCGAGGTACCCCTGGCCTTGGCTGTAGGCCTAGGGCGGGGCACTGACAGACCTGACTAGCTGCTGTCACTGGCTGGGGTCAGGGACAGCAAGAGCATTGCTGCAAAGTGGCCAGAATCCCCAGCCCTAGGCTGAGAATGTGGAGAGAGGGTTGATAAGAGACTGCTACATGAAGGAATGATGGGTAGTGGTCTCTGCCCTATTATACAGATGGGGAAGCCCAGGCAGCAAGTGCTGGGCCTCACTCAAGCATCACACAGTTGAGGAGTCCTGGGTCAGCCCCAGTGATATCCACTCCAATTCTTCCTAATTCTGGTAGAAAATACAAAGGCGCCAAAGAACAGTATGAGAGGGAGGGTGGGTTTGTCTGCCCCAAATTTAGTTCCTACCTATGGGTCAATGAGAAATGAAAACAATGTTTTGTTTCTGGGATCAGCAGACAGGCCAGGTGTGTCCTGACTCAGGCTTGTGTGACTTTCAGGGCCCAAAGGGGCAGAGTTCTCTGGGAGGCCAGAGCCTTCCCCAGCCATGGAAAAAAATGTCAACTTGAAACCCAGGGAAGGGGATTTCATACCCTAAGACGGCTCTGGATGCCTACCTGGTGGTCACAGCAGTTGGCTAACAGGGTTACCAGGATGCTGAGGCCCCCAAGGTCTACGACCTCCTGGCAGAACTCGTTCCGAACAGCCAGACGGGACAAAGTGCTGCAGAGCTCACCCAGGACGCTGGGGTTGTCAAGGAATGCTGCAGAGAGGGAAGGAGAGGAACTGTCGGGGTTAAATGGGGACAGAGGACAGCCACAGCTCCAAACCAGCAATCCTGGTTCAAACCCTGGTCCACCCTCTGCCTGGCAGGGTGGCTGCCTATATAAGGACCCCAGTGACCACAAGAAACTATCTGGACCTACAGTGCCCCCTACTGACTGTTGGGGAAGATACTGGATACCCTGCTTTCCAGACCTCCTCTCCGTGCCCCAGATAAATTCTAGACCAACTGATGTTATCACCTAAAAAAAGAAAACTGTAATAGTACTATAATTAAATGTCTGTGGCTATTTTTATAATCTTGGGGTGGGAATGACCTTTCTAAGTGCTACAGGAAACCCAGAAACCATAGATATATGGATAGAGTTGACAGAGCAGAATTAAATACAGACATGAAGATCAACAGGGAGGACAGTCTGCAGTGAGTCCTCTTCTAGGGAAGGGGTGAAGTCATAATTTATGCAGAGTTAATGTGATAGTTCATGTGCTACACTGACTCCATGAGTGCTATTTTGGGTGTGCCATGGAAGTGTTCTATGGACATGGTGTGATAAATCTTTTTTTTAAAATTTTTTTACAGAGAGTCAGAGAGAGGGATAGATAGGGACAGACAGACATGAACGGAGAGAGGTGAGAAGCATCAATCATTAGTTTCTCGTTGCCATTGCGACACCATAGTTGTTTATTGATTGCTTTCTCACATGTGCCTTGACCGCGGGCCTTCAGCAGACCGAGCAACCCCTTGCTGTAGCCAGCGACCTTGGGTCCAAGCTGGCGAGCTTTTGCTCAAGCCAGATGGGCCTACGCTCAAGCTGGCGAGCTCGAGGTCTCGAACCTGGGTGTTCTGCATCCCAGTCTGACGCTCTATCCACTGCGCCACTGCCTGGGCAGGCCAATCTGAACTTTAATGATAGGGCCCTGGATAGTCTGAGTAGGCCTGATCTAATCAACCGAAAGCCCTGAGAAGGAAGAAGCACCCCTGTGAACTGTGGTATCAGTTCCTGATCCACAGATTTCAGACTCGAAAGCCCTATAATCACGTGAGCAAACTCCTTGCAATAACCCTACATATTCAAGTATCCCACCGGTTGTCTCTCTGGTAGAGTCCTAAATGAAATGAGCTCCTATAAATAAACAAGAAAGATGCAAATGACTCCTCAGAAAAGCAGCCTGACACCCAAGATGATCAGAACCTGTTACCACCCTCTCTCCAGGAGTGTGGAGGGGAGACCAAGGCAGGCTCACCTTTCTGGCAGACAGGGCCAGAGTCCTGCACACAGGCCTGGCCATGGCCAGAGCCACAGGCAGGCCAGGAAAGAATTCATTAGTTTACCACCTTCAGTGCATTGTACCCTTCAAACCTTTTTTTGGTGGGTGCATTGAACTGATGCTTTGGGGTTTGAATGCTGGTTGCGACCTCCCATGGCATGCCCATTATGGGTACCCTAGAGTCAGGAATACACATGTGCACAAGAATTTGTGGCCAAAAGAAAGTGGAAACCAAAGTATAAACTGCTACCCGGGATCAGCCACGGGGAATGCCAGCAACACGTCCCCCATCTTTGGAAAACACCCTTGTTTTTCCCTTTGGAGAGCTCTCCCTTCCCCATTCTCTACTGGTTGGACAGAGCCACGCCCCTCCTGAAATGGCTTTAGACATGTCCACAGAACTAGGTCCTGGCCAATGAGCGCTGGCTCTCCCGGAGCAACTAGGAGTAAGAATACTATTCCATGAGGGATGCCATGTGGGCAGTCTGAAGACAAGAGAGGCAAGTGGAGCCTGGAGCCCACCATGCCTGAAGCATTCCTAAACCCCAACTCAAACTGTTGCCACATCTGTTCCTACCTTTGGCAGTCTCAATGAGCACTTTCAAGCCTCCATTCTCCTGCACGATCATCCTAGCATGGTCATGGGCATGGCCAAAGGGCACACGAATGTCGTCGTCAAAAGTCATAATGCGGAGAGCCCAGCAGGCCTCCCTGACCACACTGGCGCAGTGGCTGTGCCGGGCAATGGCACCAGTCAACAGGGGTAGCACACCAGCCTTCACCAGACTTTGCCGATTCTGCTCATGTTTAAGGCAAGCATGGCGTATGCAGCGGATCCCAGAGCAAATCAGATCAGCTGTGTCGGCATTCCCGGCAAGAGAGGCCAGCAGCAGCTTCAGGCCCTGGGTGTCCAGGAGGTCAGGCTGGCCATCAATCAGGGCTGACAGGGCATTGAGGGCCTGGAGCAGAAGTCCTTGGTCACCCTCTGCAGCCAGTTTCCAGGTGGCAAGGAGGATGGGGTAGGCACCTTTCTGAGCTGCCAGAAAGCGGGATGCCTTCTGCTGTTTGCATTGCTCGCAAAAGCGGGCAAGTTGTGCTGACAGCTCCTGGGGACGACAGCAGGCCACGGACTCCTGCAGGTCTTCCAGGGCCTAGGAAACATGGAAGAAACCTCAATGTCAGCTTAGCTCAAAGATGGCCACAGTGACAGAGCTGCATCCCTGTAGGATCCCCTCCCCTGGGGTCTGGGTCTACACTGGAAGCTCTGTGGGGCCAGTTCCAGCTGTGTCAGTCTCCTCACTGTGCCTTTAGGAACCTTGCGCTTCAGAGGCCACACTCAAGTAGAGGCCCAGACCTCTCAGTGTCCCTGCCAAGGAGCCACACCACAAGTGAAGATGCAGTAGACATTCTGGCCCTGGTTGCCACTGCACGAAAGCAAGACAAACAGGAGAACTGTCCTGCTGAGCTCAGTCAACCCAGCAGAATCCTAGGAAACATAAAATGGCTGTTGCTCGAGGTTGCTTGTCATACAGCCATAACTAACCAACACATCCTCAAATAGCCAGTTCTCCAAAGGTGAAAGCTGCCTTCACTAGACCTGCCCACACCATGTCTCCTGATTGTCTTTCTCATTCACTCCACAATTTTATTTTGTATTTTTCTGAAGAATTGGGGAGGCAGAGAGACAGACTCCCGCATGCGCCCAACCAGGACCCATGTGGTATGCCCGCCAGGGCGCGATGCTTTGCCCATCTGAGGGATTGCTCCGTTGCAACCAGAGCCATTCTAGTGTCTGAGGAGGCGGCCATGGAGCCATCTTCAGCACCTGGGCTAACTCTGCTCCAATGGAGCCTTGGCTGTGGGAGGGAACAAGAGAGAGAGAAAGGAGAGGAGGAAGGGTGGAGAAGGAGATGGGTGCATCTCCTGTGTGCCCGGGGCCAGAAATCGAACCCGGGACTTCCACACGCTGGGCCGATGCTCTACTGCTGAGTCAACCAGCCTGGGCCCCCTCCACAAATATTTACTGAGCATCTGCCAAATAAAACCCCACTGTAGGCCCTGACCAGCTGGTTCAGTGGATAGGACGTCAGCCTAACATATGGACGTCCCAGATTTTATTCCCATGACCACAGAAGTGATCATCATCTGCTTCTCTCCCCCTTTCATAGCTAGTGGCTCAATTGGTTCGAGCATTGGCCCCAGGTTCTGAGAATGGCTCGTTGGTCTGAGTGTTGGCCTCAGGTGCTAGATATAGCTCCGTTAATTTGAGCATCAGCCCCTGACAAGGGATGCTTGGTGGGTCCTGGTTGGGGTGGATGTGGTAGTCTGTCTGTCTCCCCACCTCTCACTTAAAAAAAGAACACACTGTACACACAGCTGACTCACTCAAGTTCAAATCTAAGCCTCTGATAAAAAATAATAATGAAAGAAAACAATCTGAACAGGACAGACAAGTCTACTGCTATTAAAGTCCATGACCTCGCCTGACCTATGGTGGTGCAGTGGATAAAGCATCGACCTGGGAACACTAAGGTCGCCAGTTCAAAACCCTGCACTGGTCTGGTCAAGGCACATATGGGAGTTGATGCTTCCAGCTCCTCCCCTCTTTCTCTCTCTCTCTCTCTCTCTCTCTCTCATTCTATGTCTCCTCTCTAAAATGAATAAAATAAAAAAATAAATATTAAAAAAAAAAATTCAATAAAAAAGTCCATGACCTCAGCTCCTGCCTGAGGAGGATCCTTAAGACAAACCTGTGCCCCTGAAGCTTCTGAAATCATTTGTACCCCACCCAGTGAAGGCAGTTCTGTAGACATCATCAGCCCAAAGGGCTTTGATTTTGCTAAAGTTTTCTTAAAAGGCAAGGATGCCTGTCAGTCAACCCTCACTGAGCTAGATTTGTGGACTTAACTGAGTGCATGTTATAATGAAAAGGAATTTCAAAAAAATAGGTTAAGCCCTGGCTAGAAAGCTCGGTTGGTTGGAGTGTTGTCCTGAAGTACAGATGTTACACGTTTGATCCCCAGTCAGGGCACATACAGGAACAGCTCATTCCTGTCTGTGTGTCTGTTTCTCTTTCTCTCTCTCTCCCCTTTCCTCTTCAGTGGCTGGTCTTCAATATACTTTTCTTTCTTCCTGTCTTTTTTTAGGTGAGAGGACGGGAGATAGTGAGGCAGACTCTCCCACATGAGCCCCACCAGGATATACCTGACAACCCCACCTGGGGCCGATGCTTGAATAGCACCGAGCTATTTTTAGCACCTGAAGCCACATTCCAATGAGCCACTGGCTGCAGTAGGGGAGGAGGGAGAGAAAGGGGATACCAAAAGGGGGAGAAGCAGACAGTCACTTCTCCTGTGTTCCCTGACTGGGAATCGAACCCAGGATGTCCATATACCAGGTTGACGCTCTATTTACTGAGCAACTGGTCAGGGCCTCTTATCTAGGATGTTACTCAAGCTAGTTGCTGGTCTTGAATTTTCTGGAGCTCCTACTGTCACAGTGAGTCTTGGCTGTAGGAATCAACTGAGATATACTTTACCTAAAAGCTACATGTTAAAGTCAGTTGCTAGTCTTACATTTGCAGTCCCTGTATCACTGTATCTTCTGTTGGTCCTGATGTAATCCCACTGTTTCTAGAACACTCTCTTCTATTTAAAATTTATTTATTAATTTTAGAGAGAGAAAGGGAAAGAGAGAGACAGGAACATCAATCTGTTCCTGTATGTGCCCTGACTGGGGATTGAATCAGCAAACTCTGCACTTAGGGATGACGCTCTAATCAACCAAACCATCCATCCAGGGCTAGAACTCTCTTTTAAGCATTTTGAAAAATATTTTTATAGATGAATACTCAGCCTAACCACTATCTTGGAACTTCCAAGATTACCAACTTTAAGATCAAAGTATTAGCCTGACTGGGCAGTGGCGCAGTGGATAGAGCGTTGGACTGGGATGCGGAGGACCCAGGCTCAAGACCCCGAGCTCGCCAGCTTGAGCGCGGGCTCATCTGGCTTGAGCAAAAAGCTCGTCAGCTTGGACCCAAGGGCGCTGGCTCCAGCAAGGGGTGGCTAAGTCTGCTGAAGGCCCACGGTCAAGGCACATGTGAGAGAGCAATCGATGAGCAACTATGGTGTCGCAACGGCAACGAAAGCTGATGATTGATGCTTCTCATCTCTCTCCGTTCCTGTCTGTCTGTCCCTATCTATCCCTCTCTCTGACTCTCTCTCTGTCCCTGTAAAAACAAAAAACCAAAAAAAAACAAAACAAAACCTCACATAACCTTGAATAAAAAAATTAAATAAAAAAGATCAAAGTATTATATGCTGTGTGTTTTTTAGTTGTAACTGTTATGAAAGCGAAAATGCTTTCTGTGCCGTTACTTCTATTTTCCTGGGCACAAGTGAATTTGTGATTATGCTGGAAGTAGACTAAAGGTATATCCTTTTCTCCTTTTCTTACAACATGCTAAGTGTTTGTGCAGGTTTGTTTAAACTTTTTTTTTTTTTGAGAGGAGGGGAGATAAGAGAGACTGCTGCCTGCGTCCTGACTGGGATCTACCTGGCATCCCCCATCTGGGGCTGGTGCTTGAATCAACTGAGCTATCCTTAGCCCCTGAGGCCAATGATTGGACTAATCAAGCTATCTTCAGTGCCTGGGGCTGACAATCGAACTAGTCCATCCACTGGCTGAGAGGGGGGAAAAGAGAATGGAGGAGGAGAAGAAAGAAGAGGGAGAAGAGAAGGAGGAGGAAGAGGATGAGGAGGAAGAGGTGAAGGAAGATGGGGAAGAGGAGAAGGAAGAGAAGGGGGAGGGGGAGGAGGAGGAGGAGGAGGGGGAGGGGGAGGAGATGGGGAGGAAGAGAAGGGGGGAGGAGGAGGAGGAGGAGAAAGAGGAGGAGGAAGAGAAGGAGGGGGAGGAGGAGGAAGAGAAGGGGGGAGGAGAAGGAAGAAAAGGGGGAGGAGGGGGGGAGGGGGAGGAGGGGGAGGAGGAGGAGGAGGAAGAGAAGGGGGAGGAGGAGGAAGAGAAGGGGGAGGAGGAGGAGGAGAAGGGGGACGAGGGAGGAGGAGGAAAAGGGGGACGAGGGAGGAGGAGAAGGGGATGAGGAGGAGGAAAAAGAGGAGGATGAGGAGGAGGAAAAAGAGGAGGATGAGGAGGAGGAGGAATAGGAGGAGAGAAACAGATGGATGCTTCTCCCCTATGCCCTGACGGGGAATGAAACCCAGGATATCCATAAGCTGGGCCACTGAGCCAACCAGCCAGGGCCAAACTTTCTCTGAATAAATCAGTTCCTTAGGTTTTCTGTTGAGGTAGAGGGTCTGCAATTCCTTTTTCCTGTCAAAATTCTTTCCACCAAGACAGTGTTCTATTGGTCTAGCTTAGCAGGAATAGGAGATAGCAAGCAGCTTTACAGCTCCTGTGTCTGCTTTGCTTTAGTACATCAGCTTAGCACAATGTTTGATAGAACATTACTGACTAGAAAACATGGATGTCACATCTCTAGAAAGAAAAAACAGTTCAATTGCCAATGTGTACCTTAGATTTTTCTTTTTTTTTTTTGAAGCCAGGAGAGAGACAGAAACAAAGAGTTTCTCCTGTATGTGCCCTGACCAGGAAATCAAACCTGGGACATCCCTATGCTGTGCCAACGCTCTATCCACTAAGCAACCAGCCAGGACCAGGAACCCTCAGATTCTTGATCAGCAAAATGGGCTAATCACAGATTGAGATAACACATTTTAAGCATTTAACACTTAAGAATTACTCAGTGACTGCTGACAATCATTGTTACTGAGATCCTTTATATACAAAAGGCATCAACAAATCAGTAAGTTGGCCCTGGCTGGTTGGCCCAGCCTTTGAAGCCCCAGTTTGATTACCATTCAGTGCACACAGGAGAAATAATCATCTGCTTCTCCACCCCTTCCCCTCCTCCTTCCCTCTATCTCTTTTCCTCTCCTGTAGCCATGGCTCACATGGTTCGAGCAAGTTAGTTCTGTGTGCTGATGATGGCTCCATGGCCTCGCTTAAGGCACTGGTATAGCTTGGTTGCAGAGCAACAGAGCAAAGGCCTCAGATGAGCAGAGCATCAGCTGGTAGGGTGGATCCCGGTCAGGGCACATGCAGGAGTCTGTCTCTCCACCTCCCTGCCTCTCACTTAATTAAAAAAAAAAAACAAAGAAACACAAAAACCAAATCAATAAGAAAAAAAAATGATAAACTACCCAATAGAAAAACTGCCAAAGACAAGCTCATTTTAAAATACATTCATATCAAGAAGTAAAAAGAAGTAAACAGAAAAAAAGAAATTTACAAAAAGAAGTTCTTTCATACTTACTAGGAAAGATAGTCAAAAGACAACAGTAAGATGGTCCTCACAAAACCTCTGAAGGCAGGAAATAGTGAGGACTGAGGACAGGGAGAAGTAAGCACCTTGCCTTAGTCAGAACTGGGTTCATACCCAGGGCTGTCTCCTCCAACTTCTCCTTTTACTACTATACTGGCCTTGCTCTCAAGAGAGTCATTTCATTCTCTTTGGACCTTAATTTCCCCTTCTGTAAAATGGGTATAATAATCCCAACCTTGCAGGTGTCTTTGGGAGAATAACTGAGATAGCACAAGGAAGGAGCTTTGCACAGAACTGAGTCCACAACCTGTTCTCAATTAACACTAGAACCTTCCTGCTGTTTTACAACAGCCTACCACTATTTGATGGATGATCTTAAGAAAAGGCCTTAACCTCTGTGAGCTATACCTTCCTTGTTTGGGTCACTGGAAAGCAAGGGCAGGTTCTGAGCCTTTTCTCCAGTCAGTAACTCAGAGACAATACTGCCTACTCTACAGGTTAGTTTAAGTGCTAAGGGGACAGGCTGTAATGTGCCAGTAAATAGTCAGTACTCAGAGGTGACAGACTTACTTTGATTCTACTCTTTCTGAGCATACTCGGGAGTCAGAAAGCCAGAGAAAAGCTCCTTCGTGGTGCCCCCTACTCCAAGGCTTCTACCACCAGGGACAACCATGAGCACCATCCACCCCTGATAGACATGTACTCAGGGAACCCCAGCTGCAAACTCAGACCCACCTACGCATGCTGGACAGGCCCTGAGCTGCAGAGCCTGCATCTGCCATCTGAAAACCAGGGAAAAGTAGTGCCTGACAGACCATGAAAGTGATGTGTATGGAGCCACATATGTAAGGTCAGCCCGCCCACACGGGCTGCCCCCTCCTACCTGCAGGATGTCATGTGTGGGCTCCTGGAGTCCATCTGCAGAGACTTTGGGTGCCATCTTTATAATATTGCTCAGTTCGACCCCTGCAGGAGGGTAGAGGAGTCAGGAAACAAGTGTGGATCTGCCAGGGTTATATCTCATGTGCCTTCTGTTGGTACCACCCACTTAGGAGGACTTTTTTTTTTTTTTTACACAGAAACAGAGACAGAGTCAGACAGAGGGATAAATAGGGACAGACAGACAGGAACGGAGAGGTGAGAGGCATCAATCATTAGTTTTTCATTGCCATTATGACACCACAGTTGTTCACTGATTGCTTTCTCACATGTACCTTGACCGCGGGCCTTCAGCAGACCGAGCCACCCCTTGCTGGAGCCGTCGACGTTGAGTCCAAGCTGGCGAGCTTTTGCTCAAGCCAGATGGGCCCGCGCTCAAGCTGGTGACCTCGGGGTCTCGAACCTGGGTCTTCCACATCCCAGTCCGACACTCTATCCACTGCACCACCACTCAGGCAGGAGGACTTCTGAAATCTGCCCAGGTCTTTACTTCAGCCCCCCTTCACCCAGCCCAGATTTAGCAGCTTGGGGAGAAATCTTTGCTTCTTAGCCCCATCCAGCCAATGGGAGCAGAGAAGTAGTGAGGCTGCACACAATCACTGCATATTCTGCATGGTGAGCTAAAAGGGGCGGGGATCCCATAGCATTCTCCCTTGGGGCTCCTACTGCTTCTCACCCTGGCTGTATCCCTGCCGTCACTGGCACTTCCAAAGGAAGCTGCCACTGTGCAGGACACTTCTGGGTGTCCCTCCAGCCCCTGTCCAGTGTCTATTTTCCATTCCACCCTGTGCCAGGATATCATCCTCTGACCACTGAGGCTGAACCGCTGAGCTCCTCTGCCCTCTGACTGGCTTTGGCCAGTAGGGAGCTGGACTCTTGATTAGGAGTGGTAGGGCAGGTGTTCATTCCCAGCTCCAACTCTGCCTTTGTCAGATAACCCTTGTCCCTTGGTGTGGCCTGTCCTACGGTGGGAAAGGTCCCTAGTGTGGCCTGTAGGATTCCTAACCCTGCCCACAGCACTACAAACAACCCCTGCCCTTTTCCTTTTAGCCAGAGACTGACAGACAGGGAGGGAATGAGATGATGAGAAGCATCAACTCATAGCTGCAGTACTTTTAGTTGTTCATCGACTGCTTCTTATATGTGCCTTCACGGGGTGCGGGCACTCAATCCGAGCCAGTGATCCCTTGTTCAAGCCAGTGGCCATGGGATCATGTTGATGATCCCACACTCAAGCCAGAGACTCCATGCTCAAGCCAGATGAGCCGCACTCAAGCTGACAACCTTGGGGTTTTGAACCTGGGGACCTCAGCATCCCAAGTTGATGCTCTACCCACCAGTCAGGTCAAACAATCCCTTTTTAACTACATCCCTCCATGACTTGGTTTGATCATGACACCTGTTTCTACAAGTAGGTGACAGACACCCACTTACGCCTTCTTGAGCTCAAGCCAGGGTGCAGGTGGAGCAAAGAGGCAGGCAGCCCTGTTTCTTGGGATGTGGTCAGGAAAAGCCTCTTCACAAAACTGACAAATAAAATAAGACCCACCTCGAAGGATGCAGCCCTGCAGATGACTGGGTAAGGTCCAGGCAAGTAGAGAGTGGGTGCCAGCAAAATGGGAGCAGGTAACCAGCCTGCCCAGGTCAGAGCATGGAGAGGGCACAGGACCCCCAGAGCTGCCACATCAGGTGAGAAGTGGAGCCATGGCAGAGTAGCACTCTCATGTCAAGAGTGGTAGACTAGAGGGAACTGGAGGGCAAAGAGCGGGACCAGTACTGGGATCAAGCCATAACACCCTACCTTGTGATTCAAACTGCTCCACAGCCTCTTTCACTGCCTCCTCTGGCCCCATCTCAAACTCCTCAATGTTCTCATGGACTGCTGCGTCAAAGGTCTCCTGTGTGATGCGCTTGGAGGCCATCTTCATTCCTTTCTCATCAGGCAACAGGTTCCTAACAGATGCTCCTGAGATGAAAAGATGAGAAGGAGAAGACAGCGTCACTGAGGGCAAGGGGGCAGCTGGGAGCCTAGTCACCATTTAAGGAGCATCTATTGGGGCAGGAGCTATAGCAACAACCTGGAGAAATTCTTAAAACCTCGATCACAGGATAGGGTGATAGCCCAATATCGCTAGAGCTTCTAAAAGTGCAAAAGATAACGGGTAATTCTCTTCTGGAATGTTAATATAATGTATACCCTTACAATAGAAAATAAGGACAAAACAATAACTTAATAATGTTATGTTAAAGGATTATAATATTACATATAAGATAACAAAGTAGTGTTGTAATAAGAAATTGTATGACACATTCATACATGTGATTGTAACATTATTACAATAGTATAAGCCTGACCTCTGGTGGCGCAGTGGGTAAAGCGTCGACCTGGGAACACTGAGGTCGCCAGTTCAAAACCCTGCACTGGTCTGGTCAAGGCACATATGGGAGTTGATGCTTCTAGCTCCTCCCCCCTTTCTCTCTCTCTCTCTCTCTGTCTCCTCTCTAAAATAAAGAAAAAAAAAAAAAAAACCCACAAAAAATACAATAGTACAGATTATTACTATAGTACTATAAATTCCTTCATTATATAGTTACATCTATAATTACATAAAACAATATTACGTTACAGCAATATACTATCATACTAATAAAAATTTAAAATAAAAATTAATAAAATGAATAAATAAAAAAAGATTAAATAAAAAAACTAATAGACTAACCAGGCGGTGGCGCAGTGGATAGAGCATTGGACTGGGATGCGGAGGACCCAGATTCGAGACCCCAAGGTCGCCAGCTTGAGCGCAGGCCCATCTGGCTTGAGCAAAAGCTCGCCAGCTTGGACCCAAGGTCGCTGGCTCGATCAAGCAAGGGCTTACTTGGTCTGCTGAAGGCCCGCGGTCAAGGCACATGTGAGAAAGCAATCAATGAACAACTAAGGTGTCGCAATGAAAAACTGATGATTGATGCTTCTCACCTCTCTCCATTCCTGTCTGTCTGTCCCTATCTATCCCTCTCTCTGACCCTGTAAAAAATAAACAAAAAAACACTAATAGAAATAGTTATTTATAAATGGAGGTAGAGAAGCTAGAAACTGGATTGTTCTTCCTGAACCTACCTTGTTTCACAGGTTTAAATTTGGAACCCATATAAATACTTTATGTAGTTGGGGGGGGGAAATGAATCAATATAAACCAAAGTAAAAATAAAAGCAATCCTTAAAAAGCAAGAGTGCCTGTGCCCTGGCCGTATAGCTCGATCGGTTAGAGCACTGTCCTGAAGAGTAGAGGTTGCTGGTTTGATCCCTGATCAGGGCACACAGGAGAAGCGACTATCTGCTTCTCCACCTCTCCCCACAATCTCTTTCTCCTTCTTCTCCTCCCACAGCCGTGGTTCAAATGGTTTGAGCAAAGTTGGCCCTAGGCACTGAGGATGGCTCCACAGCTTTGCCTCATGAGATGGCTTGGTTGTCAAGCAATGGAGTAGTGGTCCAGGTGGGCAGAGCACTACCTGGTAGGAGGCTTGCTAGAAAGAGAGAAATATTTATTTGTTGTTCCTCTTATTTACATACTGATTGCTTGATTCTTGTATGTGCCCTGACCGGGAGTCAAACCTGCAACCTTGGCATATCAGGATGATGTGCTCTGACTATCTGAGCTACCTGGTCAGGTTAACATGGTCTTTTAAAACAATTTGTTTGTTTTCTAGTCCCAGGTCCAACCTAGAATCACAAAACACAGAAAACATGAGGACAAAAGCATGGGGGTACTAGGACAGCAGTACGGGATTGTGGCAAGAACCCAAGTGCAAATTTGGGCCCTAGAGGATACAGGCTACCCTAGTCCATGCTTCTCCTTGCAGAGGTGGCACAGGATATTCCCTCTGTTTGTGCAGACACTCCAGGGGGGAGAACAGGCTCTAGGGTCAGTGGAGGGAGCACTCAAATCCCACACCCTCCACTGACCTCCCTGTTTTTTAATTCCCTCATGGGTGACATGGGAATAAACACAGAATCTACCTCATAGTGCTATAGTGAAAATTCAACCAGTTAATTCCTAAAAAGCACTTAGAACAGGATCTGGTATAGAGTAAGAACTTAATAAATGTTACTTATTGAGTTCTTTCTTTTGCTGCTTAAGAGGTAATGTGACCAAATTTATTTGTGCAGGTGTGGAGCATAAGGGCATCAAACAGCCCACCTTGCTCAGTTGCAGATAGCCCCCCGATACTTTCTGCCCCCAAAAAGACTCTTGTTTAGAGGTTGCTAAGGATTTTCAAGGTCAAAGATAAAGGAAAACTATATGAATTTTCTGTTTTCAGACAGTTTCTCAGTGGGGAGTCCAGACTGATGATGGCAGAGTTTTCCATGGCCAGGTAGAGAAACTTCTGAGCTGGTGCTACTCCTGGCTCTGCCACTTGATACTGCTTGCTTCAGACCCAAGTGGGCCAACAGTGAGTGGTCACTGTCTTAAAAGGGAATGCATATTTTACAGATGAGGAATTGAAAGCTTAGAGAGGGAAGAACCCACCAGAGTCATACAGGCAGTAAGAGGCCTGGTCATCATGCTGTCCTGCTTCAATAACACCTTTTCTCCAAGCAAGTCCTGTGAGAAACTTCTAATATAGGAGAGATGTGTGAGAACTACATAAATTAACTAAAGTCATAAAAAATTAAGTCAGGAACCTGCTACATGCTACCTGATCCAGAGCTCAGCTAACCAGAGATGCAAGCAGACCACAAGGAACCTTAGGAACAAAAAAAAAGTCCTGCAAAGATTGGTTAATATTTGTTTGCCCATACCTTATCATTTACCCATACCATAAAAGAAAAACAGACCACAAAATATACCTTGTAAAGGTTAAAGTTAATTCCAACTTTTTCCCACTCTCTATTTCCTTATGCTACCAGTAATTTTCCATGGAAATATAAGAGAGACAGTTGGAGTCCCTCTTCCTTCTCTTGTGAGAAGAGTCTACCACTCTGTGAAGTAGCTTTTCTTGCTTATCCTCTCTGTTCAGTAAACTTGCTTCCACTCTAACCTTTTGTCTGGCTTGAGTCTTAATTCTTTCCTGTGTGAAGCCCAGAACCCTTCTGTTTCAAGTTTGCCTTAGGGACTTGCCCCTTTGGCATCTCCACCAGCCCTTCAAGGTCACCTCCCCCTGGGAGCCTTCCCTAGCTACTCAGATATAGCCTGCACCCCTCACCCTCACCCTGTGGTAGGCAGTTAGAGAGACATAAGCAGAGCAAGGACTAGGCCAGGCACAGAAGGTCACCAGCCTGGAATGTCCCAAGTGCCCAGCAACAGGGAAAACAAGGACCTCACGCCCAGGGCAACCTTTCCTCCACTAGCCTGTTGCTAGTCGTGTGGTTTAGACCCCCAGATTTCATACCACGGGTCACACAATTTGGATCCTGCCCTGACCTTTCCTACCATGGCATGTTGCTAGTCATGAGAGTTAGATCCCCACCACCACCTTAGCAAGAGAGTGAACAAGGAGGCTGGAGAATTGAGCTTAAGTTTTAACCCTTAGGGCAGTGGTTCTTAACCTGGGTTCTATCGAACCCTAGGGGTTCGATGAGTCGGTCTCAGGGATTCGGAGAAGCCTCTGCCGCAGAGGCCAAAATAAAGTAATACCGTAATTTGTTGTGAGTTCATGCACTTTGTTGGTTTTGTTCTTTGAGCAAGGTGATGTTCATGCACGGCTCATTTTGTGCACCAGTAAAAAAACATATACCTATGTCTTGAATTTGGAAAAAAAAAATAGTATTTTATTTATCACTAAAGAAGGGTGCGGTGAATGTGCATATGAAACTGGTGGGTTCCGTACCTCAAAAAAGGTTAAGAACCACTGCCTTAGGGATAATATGTAAACCTCATTTGTGTTTTAGCCCCAGGCTCAGAAAAGCAGCAAAGCCAGACAAGTGATGCCTTGTCTAACATCAGGACCAACTGCATTGACAGATGAGCCCCCTGCCACGCTGCCAGCCAATCAGTGAAGACACACCCCTTAAAAGGACACACCTGGAGAGCTGATGAATATTGAGATCCTCCCCTAGGACCTCCCCTAAAATTCTCACCCTTAAAGTTCTTAGGATGGAGGACCAATCTTACCTGTGGTGGCGCAGAGGATAACGCTTCAATTTGGAATGCCAAGATCTCTGGTTTGAAACCCTGGGCTTGCCCTGTCAAGACACAAGTCAGAAGGATCTATGAGCTGATGCTTCTCTCTTCTCCTCCATCATTTTTCTTTAAAAACAAACAAACAAACAAAAAACCCCACAAAAACGACGGTCTGACCTCTGGTGGAACAGTGGAGTGTTGACCTGGAACACTGAGGTTGCTGATTCGAAACCCCGGGGTTTGCCTGGTCAAGGCACATACAGGAGTTAATGCTTTCTGCTCCTCCCCTCTTATCTATCTCTCTCTCCCTTCTCTAAAATGAATAAAAATAAAAACTTAAAAAAAAAAATAATGGAGGCCTAACCAGGCAATGGTGCAGTGGATAGAGCACAGGGCTGGGACACGGAGCATCCAGGTTCAAAACCCTCAGGTCACTGGCTTGAGCCCAAGGTCGCTGGCTTGAGCAAGGGGTCACTTGGTCTGCTGTAGCCCCCCAGTCAAGGCACATATGAGAAAGCAATCAATGTACAACTAAGGTGCCACAATGAAGAACTGATGCTTCTCATCTCTCTCCCTTCCTGTCTGTCTGTCCCTCTCTCTGTCTCTATCACCAAGAAAAAAAAAAAAGATGAAGGACTCCCTACAGGGAGCATGCCTGAGCCTTTCCCTCCCCCCTTTACCACCCTCCTTCTCCCATTCTTCCCACAGGCATGTAGCTCGTAAAGTCTACAGGTCCTCATAAAGACTTGCAACCAGGGGAACCAAGGGAGCAATGGGCAGCAGCAGCCCATCCCAGGTTGACCGCTTGAACCTGTCTCCAAGTTCCCCTTTTCTCTGACTTCCCAGCCTTGCCTAGACTTTCCTATTGCTTCTTCTATTCTAGGTTCTTCCTTGTTTCATTGACCCCAACTTTAAAATCACCTGAACTTGTGTTGTGAAATATTTCCAGCATAAAGTCAAGAACCCACAAATATTGGCTGGCCCTGGGCAGACCCAAAGGGCCAGGTCTCCTGTCCAGTAACAACCCCACCTCAGAAACCTCTCTCTGCCCAGCCCTGAGCTACATAGATCAGTATCTGGCTCTGGGACCACCCTGAGGTCCTTTGGTATCTCCCACACCCAGCACCAGGCTGGGTGGGAGATAAAAGAATCAATCTAGAGTGAATGGGAAAGATGGTGTCTGAGTATGGTCATCTGGGAGCCACCTGGGGATGATCATGCCCAGGCCAGGAGAGGGAGAAGTGATCTGCCTCCACAATGGGTGCAAGGTGTTGGGGGAAAGGAAGGGAATTAGCAGGGCCCTTAACTGACAGCCAGAGTTCTATTCATCCAGGGACTGTGAATGGCTCATCTTTTCCTGCCCACCATACCACACCAAGGCACCTCCCCAACAGGTGGCCTTGTCTGCTTCCTCCCTGCCACACCCTGTGCATATATTCTCCAGAGACCACCTTACTCACCTGCTAATCCCTCACCCTGCAGTGTCCCGACCCTCTCAGAACAAAACCCCGTCTCCTTATCAGTTATTTTCCTGGATTTCCTTACCTGTTTCCCTGTCTGTTTTTCTCATCCTTCTCAGCTATCCGAAGAAAATCCTTCATAATCAGTCTGATTAAAGATATCCCCATCTCCTTTCCCATCTCTCTCCTAAGTATTATCTCTAACTAGTGAAACACGGTTATTTACTTGCTTGTATTGTCTAGCTTCCTGGAAGTGGGGGTCTTGTCCTTGGGCGGCTTCTATAAGTGTCTTTCATTCTCCAAAACCAAGTCCTCGAGGACTCCCCACAGTCACCAGCCCCGCGCGCGAGAGGTTCTAGGCTGCTGAGCTTCTCACCTGCTCTTCGCGGCCACGTGGGAAAAGGTGCGGATTGCGTCTGTCGACGGAGGCGTCGCCTCTGACCCCTTCCGGCCGCCGTACGCGGGCAGGCGCGCTCACGCCGCCTTCCCGCGGCTTCCTTTGCCGGGCAAAGCCCTCTGAATGACTAAGGGTGACTGCGAGCGCAGGTAGAGCCGAGAAGACAAACAGGTGCACAGCGACGTCGTTTCTGCCGACTTCCCGAGCTGCTCTGTGTTAATCGCCGCTCCTAGCAAGGAAACTTCGCCTCAGGAGCGACCGCTCTGGAGAAGAGGGAAGCGCGCCTGTGCGAGAGGGTGCGGTGGCGGCTGCCTGCGCTTGCGCACCAGGGCGTGGCGTCAACCTGCGCTTGCGCGGCGCGGCGCTGCGGAGACCGTTGGCTCATTTGCATGTCCCCGCCTCGCGCGGCGGCGGCCCAGGCGGTGGCTGAAGGGTCTGAGGCGGCGGCGGGGGCGGCTCCGCACGCGGTAGGCTCCGGATGAGGCCCGGTTCTCAGCGTCGTCGGTGGGTGGGTCCCGCGGTGGGGGGTGCATTCTGGCTCCGGTTCCCCGCGATTGCGCCCTGGCCTCGGTCCTCGGGCTGCGTAGCGACCGCGTCTGGAAGGGTCGCCTGTGGGGGGCGGTCTGCGGCCTCCTGGGTTTGACGCCCCTTTTTCTTCGTCCTCGAGGCCGGGAGCAGGTGGGCCGCACCCGAAGGGGTTCTTTGGTTTCCTTGCTCATGTCCTTACTCGTGAAGCATCACGGAGGCCCGGTGCTTTGCCATTTTTAACGGCTTCAGTCCCCGCAGCAGCCCCCACCATTAGCTTCCCATTTCATAGAGAGTAAAACGGAGGCACAGAAAGGTTAGGTCGCGTGATTTCGTCCCTGACCGCCTGGCCCGAAGACCCTTTCCTTCTCCAGGAAAGAAAAAGGGGCGCCCTAGGAAAAGGGCTGAAGTGTGAAAAAGGAGGTGATGGTTATAAAGAAGACTAAGGCAGTCAGGCGCAGGATTGGGTCATGAGTTGGAGGTTTCAAGTTGGAAGGAATATCTTGGCGGTTAAGGACGGGCCGTCACAGGATTCCTTTGTGTTGCTTCTTTCTGTCTTTTTCTATTTAGTCTTCAGGCTTTGTCCCCACAACTAGTGTTTGCCAGGTTCCAGTCTGGGATGGCTGACCTTGGATGAGTCACTTAACCTGAGGCTCCCATTTCCTCTTAGGTTTAGTGTCATTCATAACAGGATCCACTTCACTAGGTTGTTGCAAGTAACCGAGATCAGGGAGTCCTTTCCCTATAATTCTGTCACTAGTTCATTGTCACTAGTCAGGGATTCCTCCAAGTGGCTTCTCTCTGAGAGGAAGTCAGTTCTTAGAAACTTGTCTGGTAGTCCTGATTGGGAAGAGAACAATTACATTTTAACTAACCACCATGTGAGAGGGTTATGCTCGCATTCCCCTACACTGTTATGTTCAGTTGTGTGTGTTGCTTATTTTTCCTAATTTTTACTTATTTTTTATTTTTCTTAAGTGAGAAGCGGGGAGGCAGAGAAAGATTCCCGCATGCGCCGTGGCTGGGAGGTATCCTCCCAGCAAGCCCCGTACTGAGCCATTCTGCCCATTTGGGGCATTGCTCCATTGCTGGGCAACTGAGCCACTTTTAGTGCCTGAGATGGCGGCCATGGAGCCATCTTTGCCCTGGGCCAACTTGCTAGACCAATCTAGCCGTGGCAGTGGGAGGAGAAGAGAGAGAGGAGAAGGAGGGTTGTAGAAGCAGATGAGCACTTCTCCTGAGTGCCCTGACCAGGAATCGAACTTAAGAAGTCCATTTGCAGGGCTGACGCTCTACCATTGAGCCAACCAGCCAGGGCTGTGTGTTGCTTCTTGCAGTCTAACAGCAATTGCAGGAGATGAGGATTTCTTTCATAGAGATTTTAAAAGATTCTGAGGAAATGGGCTCAAAAAAGCAAAATAACTTGTCCAGTCCGATTATCATACTTGTCTTACTCCTCAGCCAACACAGATCTGTGAGCTGTGTGAGCACAGAGGCTCCTTAAAATAATCTGACCTTTCTCTAAAATTTTGTGCTGGATTATGGATTACTGCCTTATTGCGTTGAGGATTAAATGAAATACAGAGCTGGCTCTCAGAGCGTTAGTTGTCATTTTCCTTTCTTTAAAAAAAAATTAATTTATTTTGAGAGAGAGAGAGAGAAAGGGGGGAGGAGCAGGAAGCTTCAATTCCCATATGTGCCTTGATCAGGCAAGCCCAGGGTTTTGAACCGGCAACCTCAGCATTCCAGACCGATGCTTTATCCACTGTGCCACCACAGGCCAGGCCCCTTTTTTAAAATAACGAAGTTTATTTAGAAAGACACAGAGGCAGAAGAAATGAACTATAGAAGAAACGGGCTCGAGAAACAACTTACAGAGGCAAAAGAAGGGCCCTTGAGCCTGACCAGGTGGAGGCGCAGTGGATAGAGCGTCGGACTGGAATGCGAAAGACCCAGGTTCGAGACCCCAAGCTCGCCAGCTTGAGCACGGGCCCATACGGCTTGAGCAAAAGCTCACCAGCTTGGACCCAAGGTCACTGGCTCCAGCAAGGGGTTGCTTGGTCTGCTGAAGGCCCGCGGTCAAGGCATATGTAAGGAGGCAATCAATGAACAACTACGGTGTCGCAACGGAAAACTAATGATTGATGCTTCTCATCTCTCTTCGTTCCTGTCTGCCTGTCCTTATCTATCCCTCTCTCTGACTCTCTCTCTGTCCCTGTAAAAAAAAAAAAAAGAAGGGCCCTTGATGAAGTTGAGGAGAAAGAGAGAAGCAAAGAAAACACCCCTGAGAGAAGGGGGTGGGGAAAGGCCAGGCTTGCTCCAAAGAGAGAGCCACCTAGTTGTCTTTCTTAGTGTCTTTTTTTCATCTCTGGCTACAGGTCAGAGAAACATGGCAGCTAGGAGAATTGCCCAGGAGACTTTTGATGCCGTATTACAAGAAAAAGCTAAGCGATATCACATGGACCCCAGTGGTGAAGCTGTAGGCAAACCTCTGCAATTTAAAGCTCAAGGTAAATTAAAGTGCTTGATTGGGAGGGGGCATAATTGGGCTTTAGGATCTGAACAGGAAGATTTCAGTCTCTTGGGCAAACTATGTGACACCTCCATGCTACATTCCTTATTTGTTAAAGGAAGATGAAGTTTTTTCTGGGTCTGGTTGTTAAATCATTATGTAGAAGAAGGTATTGTCATTAATTGGAGAACTTCCCCAGAAACCATCTCCCACCTAAAGATGGGTTCTTTCTGTATTTTTCTGAAGTGAGAAGCAGGGAGGTAGAGACAGACTCCCGCATGTGCCCAACTGGGATCCACCTGGCAAGCCCACTAGGGGACAATGCTCGGCCCCTCTGGGGTGTTACTCCGTTGCAATCCGAGTCATTCTAGTGCTGGCGGAGGCGGTGGAGCCATCCTCATCACCCATGTCAACTTTGCTCCAGTAGGGCGTTGGCTGCAGAGGGGGAAGAGAGAGAGAGAGAGAAAGGAGAGGGGGAAGGGTGGAGAAACAGATGGGTCCATCTCCTGTGATCCCTGGACTTCTACATGCTAGGCCAACGCTCTACCGCTGAGGCAACCGGCCAAGGCTAAAGATGAGTTCTTGAATCAATTTCCTGGCTCCATTCTTACCACCACTGCTCAGGTTTGAGCTCTTACCAGTTCTGGTCTAGATTATTTCAGTAATCTCCTGCTGAATGGTCTCTCAGCTTCTAGCTTCATTTCCCTCAAATTGCCCTGACTACAGATCTATTTATGCCAAACTGCTTGGATTCTTGGGGCTCCCCACTTGGGGTTACATCCTCAGATAATTGCAGGAGCAGCAAGGTAGCAGGGATGTGTGCAAGACTGGAAGGTGGCATGAGGGGCTATAGGACTGCTGACAATAGGCCTTGCCTGAAAACATTTCCCTTTGGAAAATTTTGAAACACCATGCTAACAGATCAAAAATGGTGCCCACACAGATTATAGGACTGCTTGGAAGTTCCTCACTACCACACACAAGGCCGCCAACCCTTACTCCTTGCCTGCCTGGGGCTTTGTGTTTTAGTAATACTGTGCCACCTCTCTATGCTTTGAATCTCTCCTCATTCCAGTTCTGCCTGGTTGATTCCCTCAGCCACTAATACCCTACTCACAGGTACCTTCCCCAGGAAGCCCCAGCAGGCCTTTTGGTTGATTCAGTTGTCCTTCCTGATTCCAGGGAAGTACACTATGCACTCACTTCTCTGCTGTGCGCTGGCCTCCTTCAGACCTTGTCCCTGGACCTGTGCGGTTTGCTGCTACACCTGCCCCTGAGCCAGCCTTGCCCTGGGGGAGGGTTTCTCAGCATTGGTTGAGTGAGTCTTAAATGTTTGCAGTAGGGCCTGACCAGGCGGTGGCGCAGTGGATAGAGCATTGGACTGGGATGCAGAAGACCCAGGTTCGAGACCCTGAACTCGCCAGCTTGAGCGCGGGCCCATCTGGCTTGAGCAAAAGCTCGCTAGCTCGGACCCACAGTCGCTGGCTCCAGCAAGGGGTTGCTCGGTCTGCTGAAGGCCCGCGGTCAAGGCACAAGTGAGAAAACAATCAATGAACAACTAAGGTGTTGCGACAGCAACGAAAAACTAATGATTGATGCTTCTCACCTCTCTCCATTCCTGTCTGCCTGTCTGTCTGTCCGTCCCTATCTATCCCTCTCTCTGACTCTCTCTCTGTCCCTGTGGGGAAAAAAAATGTTTGCAGTAGGGATAATGTTACATGCTTTGGACCTGGAGAAACCAATTTACTGAGTTTTAAAAAGTTATATGATTAAAAGAATTAAGAAATAGTTAAGAGTAAAATGTAAAAGCCTTCTTAGCTGCTTCCTTAACCCACAGAAGTAACCATATTTGTTGTGGTCTGTGCATCCTTCAGTTTTAGCAATAGTAATCCGGAACTTGTGTGTGTGTGTGTACACACACAAATATATATCTGTATGTACATATGTATGCATGTATATGTATATATAGAGATTAAATCTAGGTATTTTTTACCATGGCTGGTGGCTCAAGTGGATAGAGTGTCAGCCCAGTGTATGGACGTTCCAGGTTTGATTCCGGGTGAGAGCATTTAAGAGAAGTGACCATCTGCTTCTCCCCCCTCCCTCTCCCTCTTCCCCCCTTCTTTCCCCCTTTTTTCCTCTTTCTTCCCCTTTCTTCTTCCCCTTCTTTCCTCCTTCCCCTACTGCAGCCAGTGGCTTGATTGGTTTGAGCGTGGCCCCAGGTACTAAGGATAGCTCCACTGGAGTGCCTCAGGTGCCAAAAATAGCTTGGTACTCAAGCATTGGCCTCAGATGGAGTTGCCAGGTGGATCCCAGTCTGAGCACGTGTGGGAGTCTGCCTCCCCATCTCCCATCTCACTAATTAATTAAGTAAATCTTGGTATCTTTATCTAGAGACCAATACCTATCTTGTTACTTCAAGAAAGTTTGGGCAGGGGTGAAACCAAGCAGTATGCTTGATGGTTCTGGAACCATCTTTTTGTCATAGAGCTGCATGGTTCATCAGTTGGACTTTTTCTCTCTGTCTGTTCTACTCTTCACTTTTCCAGTGGCTTGGTTTACAAGGCATCAAAAAATCTTGTGCAGAAACCAGCCACAACTCTACCTCTAATGCTACTTCCCTCACCAAAGCATCAGTAGCCATTACTACCTAAATTATCCCAGTGGACTCCTTGCTGGAACATCCACATTCACTCTTGTCCCTTTTGGTCTATTCCTTTTAGTAGTCAGTGAGGTCATTCCTCTGCTCTGAGTCCTATGGCTTTACCTCTTACTCAGAGTACTCCAGCATCCCTTTGAGAGCCTGACTTGATCTGGTACCTTCCTTCTGTCCACATCTCCCTAAATTTGTTGCACATTAGAATCATCTGGGGACCTTTTAAAAAGCCTGATACTCAGGTCATACCACATGCAAATGAATTAAATCAGGATGCCTGGGGGTCCCCAAGGGACTTCAATATACAGCAGTGTTTAGGAGTTGCCTTCTTATCACTTTGCCCTTCATTCTCTCTGGCATATTCTTCCCCTGCTGGTTCCACCTCAGGTTTGTGCCCACACTCCCTCTGCATGGAAGGCTCCCCCATAACTGCACAGTGTGGCCCCTCATTCCAGGCCTCCACTGTTGAGGATATTGTTAGAGCTGCCCTCCTCACTCAGCCTATCTGAAAATAGCTTTCCCTCTCAAGTTTTCATCCGCTTGATACTTTTTATAGGCACTTCCTTATACCTTACAAATTTTTGTTTATTGTTGGCTCCCTCAAATGACAAGTGCAGGAGAGCAGGGACAGTGCTGTTTCCTTTCCCTGCTATAACTTCAAGTAGAGTAGTGCCCACACACAATGGGTGCTCAGTAAGTACTGTTGAGCAGATAAACTTAGATTTATGTTAATATTTGGCTTCCTTTGGCCTCACCCATTGCTACCTCAGGGTATCTCTCTCTATTTTCGTTTAACTTTTCTAGGTAATAGATTCTGATTCAAAAGTTAGGCACACTGTGCAAAGTCTCCCTGACGCTTGTAGTTCACTTATGTTCCTACCTTCTTACAAAATTTCTTGGTATGTGAATAAGCAAATGCAAATAGAAGTTTCTATTTTTAACACAGGAGGATGAAAGCACACACTATTTAGTTCCCGTTGTGGCCTCTCTTGATGGCTTGTTTAGCTATTGCCTTCTCCCTTGTCTTCTTTAGTGTCTTTTTTCAGAGGATTGGTTAGCCCATTGGACTTTTCCAAGGAAGAGTATTGGCCAGCTTTGAGTCAGATACTCAGCTATGGCCCAGTTGACTGTGGTGGGTGCAGTGTTAGATGTGGCTCCTGCCACCTGTGGGCTGAGAGTTTCTGCGAATAGTCAAGGAGAACGGGTAACCTCCAGAAAACCCATGTGCTTTGTGATAGAGGTAGAAATGCACAAGTGTTCCTGTCACAGTAAAGAAATCCGAGTTAGTGACCAGGCGGTGGCGCAGTGGATAGAGCATCGGACTGGGATGTGGAAGACCCAGGTTCGAGACCCCGAGCTCATCAGCTTGGACCCAAAGTCACTGGCTCCAGCAAGGGGTTGCTCCATCTGCTGAAGGCACGTGTGAGAAAGCAATCAGTGAACAACTACGGTGTTGCGACGGCAACAAAAAACTGATGATTGATGCTTCTCACCTCTCTCCGTTCCTGTCTGTCTGTCCCTATCTATCCCTCTCTCTGACTCTCTCTCTATCCCTGTAAAAAAAAGAAAAGAAAAAAAGAAATCCGAGTTAGGCCTTGGCCAGGTAGCTCAGTTGGTTATACCATCGTTATAATATACCGAGGTTGTGCATTCAATCTCTGGTCAGGGCACATGCAAGAATTGACCAATGAAAGCATGAATGTGTGGAACAACAAATTGATGTTTCTCTTCCACTCTCTCAAATCAATCAAGTAAAAAGAAAAAAAATTTCAGTTTATTTCAGGACCAGACACCCTTACCTGAGTCTAAAAGAGGACTTGTAAACCAGATACCTACCAAGCCAGGGCAGGAGATCTACTGTATTTCCCATGTATAAGACACACCCTTTAGGGAAAAATTTGGGGTCTAAAAATTGGGTGCATCTTATACAGTGGTTATAGATTTTTTTACCTGCATTTCCTGCTTTTTTGTGCTTGTTTTTGCACTCATTGTTGAATACAACGATCTGTCATCAGACACAGATGAGGACAAGCTAATGAATGGGAGTTTTGACAGTGATGATGAGTTGCATGAATTTTATAACGAATAAAACTTGAGTTCAATAACTTTATGTGATACATTTTTTTTTCAAATTTTGGGCCCCAAAATTAGGGTGCGTCTTATATGTGGGAGCTAGTCTTATACATGAGGAAATACAGTAAGTGAGTAAGGGGCACAGCTATCCAGCCTTGGTGCACTATCATTAGGGCAGGTGCAGGCCCAATGCTTATAGGTCTCTTTTTTAAATATAAATTAGTAAATCCAGATGTTTAAGGAAAACCACAAACATTTTCGATGTTGACAACAAATAAAAATTTGTAATGTGTACTCTGGCAGATAAAACAAGCTAGCTGGTAGTTTGTGGACTGTCCATTTGCACCCTCTGGTCTAAAGTATCTTTGTGTTTCCTTTTGGTTTATTTCAGATCTTATAAGGACACTCCCAAGAGTCAGAGCAGATATGTATGATGATATTCACAGTGACAGCATATATACTGTGGGTGGATCTGTAGCTCACTCTCGAGATGCTGGGAGAGAAGGCCTGAGAGGTGATGTGTTTCCAGGACCTCCCTTCAGATCAGGCAACCCCTCAGTAAGTGAAGACAATTACTTTCGCAAAGAATGTGGCCGGGATCTGGAATTTTCCCACCCTGACTCCCGAGACCAGATCTTTGGCCACCGGAAATTGGGACACTTCCATTCTCCGGACTGGAAATTTACACTCCGTGGCTCTTGGGAACAAGACTTCGGCCACCCTATTTCTCAAGAATCGTCTTGGTCGCAGGAGTATAATTTTGGTCCTTCTGCACTACTGGGGGACTTTGCGTCCTCCAGGCTGATTGAAAAAGAGTGTTTAGAGAAAGAGAGTCGGGGCTACGACGTGGACCATCCTGGGGAAGCAGACTCTTTGCTCAGCAGGGGCAGCAGTCAAGTCCAGGGCAGAGGTCAAGGTCTAAACATTGTTGATCAGGAGGGCGTCCTCTTAGGAAAGGGGGACTCTCAGGGCCTGCTCACACCTAAAGCAGGGGCCGGAAAACTTGTCACGCTGAGAAATGTGAGCACAAAAAAAATACCTGCTATAAATCGTGTTACTCCCAAAACTCAGGGCACTAACCAAATCCAGAAAGCCACCCCAAGTTCGGATATGGCCCTCGGGACAAACCCAGGAATGGAAGATATTCAGTTTCCCACTCAGAAGATCCCTCTAGGGCTCAATCTAAAGGATATTCGGCTCCCAAGAAGAAAGATGAGCTTCGACCTCGTAGATAAGTCTGATGTTTTTTCAAGATTTGGGATAGAAATAATCAAATGGGCAGGATTCCATACCATAAAAGATGATGTTAAATTTTCCCAGCTTTTTCAGACTCTCTTTGAACTTGAAACTGAAACCTGTGCTAAAATGCTCGCCTCATTTAAATGCTCCTTAAAACCAGAGCACAGAGATTTTTGCTTTTTTACTATCAAATTTTTAAAGCACTCTGCTTTGAAAACACCTAGAGTTGATAATGAGTTTTTAAACATGCTTTTAGACAAAGGTGCTGTGAAGACCAAAAATTGCTTTTTTGAAATAATAAAGCCCTTTGACAAGTACATAATGAGGCTTCAAGACCGGCTTCTTAAGAGTGTCACGCCCCTGCTTATGGCCTGCAATGCCTATGAGCTGAGTGTCAAAATGAAGACCCTTAGCAACCCCCTGGACTTGGCTATTGCGCTGGAGACCACCAATTCTCTCTGCCGGAAATCTTTGGCCCTTTTGGGACAGACATTCTCTTTGGCCTCTTCTTTCCGGCAGGAAAAAATCTTAGAAGCTGTTGGCCTCCAAGATATAGCTCCCTCCCCTGCTGCATTTCCAAACTTTGAAGACTCCACTCTGTTTGGGAGAGAGTACATAGATCACCTAAAGGCCTGGCTGGTCAGCAGTGGGTGTCCACTCCAGGTCAAGAAAGCTGAACCTGAGCCAAGCCGAGATGAGAAAATAGTTCCTGCTACCAAACCTGAAATTCAGACCAAGGCTCTGAGTGGTCTGAGTGATGGTAAGGAAAGCAGCAAAAGTTTGTATTTGTTGTGATTTATTTCTTTTTCATGCATTTTTTGTTTTTTTTTAATATCTCTTACTCTCTGAGGTTTTATACATGAAATTGTTTAGCCAACTGAAAACAAATCAGAATTTTAACAGAAAACTCACATTAGCCAATATACATGTCTGCCATTCATTTCGTAACCATGTATGAGGAATCTTCCATTTACCACAGAAGTCCTTAGACTTTGCTTTGGGAATCTGATGAGAAGCTACAGTTTTTTTATTGTCTCTTTGTTTGTTGTTATTTTTGTTTTTCTGAAGTGAGAAGCGGGGAGGCAGAGAGACAGACTCCCATATGTGCCCGACTGGGATCCACCCAGCAAGCCCACCAGGGAGTGCTGCTCTGCCCATCTGTGGCATTGCTCTATTGCAACTGGAGCCATTCTAGTGTCTGAGGCAGAGGCCATAGAGCCATCCTCAGCGCTGGGGCCAACTTTGGCTCCAATGGAGCCTTGGCTGTGGAAAGGGAAGAGAGAGAAAGAGAAAGGAGAGGGTAAAGGGTGGGGAAGCAGATGGGCACTTCTGTGTGCCTTGGCCAGGAATTAAACCTGGGACTTCCACATGCGGGCCAACGCTCTACCACTGAGCCAACCGGCCAGGGCCAAAAAGCTACACCTTTTGCTGTGAAAAATGCACATGTATTTTTCAAATTTTGCCTGCACATTCTGAGGATTTGTACCAGCCTGCAGCCAAGATTAAGAGACCCTATTCCAACAGCACCCCCCCCCTCGGGTATTCCCAAAAGGAAAAGTAAATGCTGGGCACTGTCTCAGAGGAGACCCCAGGTTACTGAGAAAAAGAAATCACAAAAACTAACCCCTTCTATGCTGGAATTAAGGAGGATGTAGGAGAGATTCCAACCTAGCCCAGCTCGGAGTTGGGAAGGCTTAAGGGAGTCTGTATTTGAGCTGTATTGAGGAATGGATAGGGATCAGCCAGGTTGATCCAGGTAACAGAGGCACCCGCTCACTTTTCTAAACTGTCTAAAGGTCAACAGAAAGTTTAGGTACACTTGGTAACCTGCAGTTAGCATTTGGCTTACAAGGAAGGGAGTAGGCTGGTAAGGAGGTAATAGACATGACTGGCTGGTGTTACTTACCCATCTCACTTAGCTCCCAGGATGTGCTCTAAGCCCAAATCTTCCAGGGCTTATGTGTATACATAGTGGCTATGTCCCTCTCCTCCTGATGGCAGCGTTTTGGTTGGTTGGTTTTTGCTTCCATTGCCCCAACCCAGCAGGGAAGTCTCATTTGTTCCTCAATCTCTTCACTACTTACTTTACACCCTGTGGAATCTCAACTGCATAAGCACTAGTAGGTCCCACTGCAGATGGGCAGCCACACTTACTTCCAGAGAAGGGATCCTTCCAGAAGCCGGTTCAGGGCCAAAGTATGCCCCTTCCTCTGCAGTCCCCCAAAGTGGTGGAACAGGAACTCAGTGTAATAATGATACTGAAGGAAAAAATTGCTTGTAATCTAAAGTTCCACCACTGTCCCCTTGTGGTACTGTTAGGCAGGTGGGCCTGTTGGTGCAGTCCTGCTATATAAAAATACTACCACCTACTCTTTGACAGGACTGTCAAAGGCCCTTCATGTGTTTCCATAGCACTCACTGGGTCATAGTATTGACCTAACAAGTTATCTCACCTTTTCCTTGATGTTGGACTCTTGCAGTCTTTTACTACAGGCTTCTGAGTCTGAGCAGAGCTAGGCTCCCTTGTAATTGACATCTGCAAGGGCTATGTGGACAGCACCAGTACTGCCACATCACTGTTTTCATTACAGTATGTTAGAAACACTGGGATGACACCTTTGGTTGAATTTGTTGATTTTTTTTTCATTTTTATTTTTACATCATCCTATAAAAGGATATAGTCTCAGAAGGATTGCTGGGACCTACTTTCTGGCCTTTGCTGTGGTCATCTTCTCTAGAGATGGTTGCAGTGACTCACAAATTGTGTTTGTTTCTGAAAGCTGCTGATTTTAGATCTCTTTTCTGTAAAACTGTGAAATTAGCTATTTTGTAAAATGAGAGCCAACAACAAAAATAAAGCAAAGTAATTTTAAACGGGAAAAACTTGCAATACCATATGACAATTGAAAGATTGCTTATCCTCAGTAAAGAGGATGTTAAAAATGAGCTCACAGCTATGATAGGTAAGAACAGGACAGTGCAGTTACTCCACTGAACAAACTGAAAGACCTCTTCAGTTTAGGGTGGTTTTTATTGAATGAGTAAACAAATAGATCATTCTGTGCTATTAAAACTAACAAATATCAGAAAACTAAGCAATTTTATTATTTGAGGACATAGATATTTGATGTTGGTAGCATTGTAAATTATAGCATTGTAAATTCACACTTTACAAAATGTTTTCATACATTCAGGAAATATTTTTTGTGAACACCTACCTTGGGACTATTGACTTTTTTAATTGGGAAATTTTTCTTTGTAAATTTATATACACTATATGCACTTTGATTACAAAACACAGGTATGTTTATATTTTGTAGATAAAGTACAAAAAAGATGAAATCCTAATAAATGTGCCATACATGTAAATAACATCTGTTGATTTTCTGGTATATATATTTTTTTCTTGTTTCTGTATTTATGTAACTTTTTTTTCCTTCTTCCTATTGGGAATCAAAACCTAGATAAATGCTTTACACATTTTATAGCTAAATACATTTTATATCTTGATAAAATATTTTATATTTTCCCATTAAGAAAGTGAACATTCGAGTTAAGTGATACACAAGAAGTGGTATAGAGTTGCTGCATATCATTTCCTTGTGTAGAACATATACATATATTGCTCTGTGCTGTTGTAGTAAGCCTGTGACTTTTTGTCCTGGTGGTTATGCTGTTACAGCTTTTTGGAGGATATTTTAATATATTGGTTTATAGAAAAACACTCTAGTTTCTTCTTTTCAATGCTGATCTCTCATGAATAAGGATTTCAGTTGCTGGTGCTTGCATAGGCTCCATCCTAAGGCACTGAATCTGTCCTGGTCTTTCCAGGCCCCATGTGGTCCATTATGTGTCTCAGAAAAGCCCTTTTGTGTATTCCAGCTGTCCCCCAGCGAGCAGATCACAAGGTGGTGGACACCATAGACCAACTGGTCACACGTGTTGTTGAAGGCAGCCTGTCCCCTAAGGAGAGATCTCTTCTCAAGGAGGACCCTGCTTACTGGTAGGTCTTTAAATATTGGCCCTGCAAATCCCTCCTGTGGAACACACAGCAACACTTATGTTGCTCTGATAATGTCCAGACCAGAGGGAGAGGTAATTGTTTTGACCAGTGGTGTATCTCACTCTGATAATGTCCAGACCAGAGGGTGAGGTAATTGTTTTGACCAGTGGTGGTGACCAGTGGGAAGAACATAAGGGTGAGTCAGGTTCACCTGGATTCAAGCATCAGCCCTGCTACAGCCCTGCCCTGTGTCCTTTTCTCATCCACTCTTAATTTATTTTTATTCATTTTAGAGAGGAGACACAGAGAGAGAGAGAGAGAGAGAGAGAGAGAGAGAGAAAGGGGGGAGGAGCTAGAAGCATCAACTCCCATATGTGCCTTGACCAGACCAGTGCAGGGTTTTGAACTGGCGACCTCAGTGTTCCCAGGTCGATGCTTTATCCACTGCGCCACCACAGGTCAGGCTCTCATCCACTCTTTGAAGTCTGTGTTCCTCTGTGCTGGTTTAAGGGAAAGCTGAGATAGGCATGCAAAGAGTGTGTGTAAGATGAGGGATATGTTACAGCAACTGTATGTGATTTATAGCTACTATTTGATAAACTCTTTCTTTTCCCTTATTGCCTCTAAACATGAATAGAACTTTTTTTTTATGAATAGAACTTTTTAAAAGTTTTCATCATAAAAAAGTACTTCCTTATTAGAGTAAGTGACATGATTGAAAGGTCTCTCAGTGCCCACCATTAGAAGGGTGTCACCTTCCAAAAATGGATTTCGGGAGCAATGTCTGTTCTGTGCTGGTAGCAGAATGTTTCTATGGCTCCATGGTAATGGTTTGTGTAGCTAAGCCCCCAGGAGCTATGAGGTCCTTCATGGCTGCTGATGATAGAAATGGAGGAGAATTCTACCGGTGCTCAAAGCTCCTGGTTGCCCTGAAGTCACTCTGGGCAAAACAGGTGACCTGATGCCAGTTCTGGGTCGTCATTGGAGCCAGGTAAGAGCGTCGTACAGCAGAGAAGCCATCATGTAGAAATGGTTTGCAGAAGTGTATTTGCAGCAATGATTTGTTGGTGCCAGTGTTTTAGCAATGTCCTGCTGTGCTTGTTTTGTTACATAGGTTTTTGTCTGATGATAGTAGTCTGGAGTATAAATATTACAAGCTGAAACTGGCAGAAGCACAGCAGATAAGCCAGACCTCGCCAGGAATGGGTCAGAAGCCAATGGCTGCAGACTGTGCAGTCCGGGCCATGCTGTATGCCCGTGCAGTCCAGAGCCTCAAGAAGAGGCTCCTCCCAGGGCGGCGGAAGGGTTTGCACCGAGCTCAAGGGCTCCAGGGATGGAAGATGAAGAGAGCCAGCACTGGTACCCGGACCCTCCTTTCCTCGGGCACCAGGCTGAAACACCATACCCGGCAAGCTCCAGGATCCTTGCAGGGGAAGCCATCCCAGCCAGACGGAAATGATGCTGCCAAGGACTGCCTGTCAGACCCAACTGGTCCTCCTCCTCAAGACCTTAGCTCAGAAGCTGCAGGCGTATCTCCCAAGCCAGCAGAAGTGGATCTATCTGAAGCCCCTCAGAGTTCCTCTCCCTGCCTGTCTGCTGACGGTGGGTGCTCACTCCTCTCTCTCTTTACTGGGCCCCAGTCCTTAAACTCCAGTCTCTAAGTATCTGCAGAAGTGGGGTAGCCTCAGTGGCCTGGGCAGTGGGCAGTAGCAACAGGGACCTGGCAAGGGTGGGTGCATGAGATGGTGCTTTCTCTCCTTTTACTTCCTTGAGGGAACATCCTGAGGGTTCTGTTGTGCCCTTCTTCTTGTCCTGAGAGTGGAGTTAACCTGACTTGCTGCCTAATGACTTTGCTTCCCAGCAAGGTCCTACTGCTGACCACCAGGTCATTCATGCCATGTACCTGTGCCTGGGGCTTTGAGCTCCTTCATCCACTTCTCTTTGTTCTTGCCCCCTTTAAATTCCATAGGACTGCCCCTCTCCCCAGGTCTCTGCGTTCCCTCCTCAGAATTAGCTGACCTACAGATTCTTCTGAAGTTACTAACTTAGCCCTTTCTGTGTTTCCTCACTGTTAACTCTGTAACAGGCCTGCCCTCGATCAGTGCTTTCTGCTCAGTTCTAGATGGGAACATAGAGGAAGGAAAATTCTACCCAGCTGCTGCATTTTCTAGCTATTGCTACAGAATGAGCAGCTCCAAACCATGGTTTCACACAAGAGCTAAACCTGGCCGGTCTATACATTTGAAGGCAGCAACTCGTTGTCTAAGACTGGTTGAGGTGATATGGATGACTGGGCCATATACCTGTTGCCCTCCAGCGGCCAGCCAGGGTTGGTTCGTGTGAGGTTGATGTCAGGCCTCTGGGAGAGGCCGTGGAGGTTCTCAAGTCCGCTGAGCCTCAGACTCGGCACTTCTGCCACATCTGTTGGCTGGCAGGAATCTTGGGGCCAGTTCTAGTTGAGGGGAGGGGAGAGGAGAGGAGAGTCTGTCTCTGTTGGACAGAGCTTCAGGGTCACATGGCAAAGGGCAAATATGCAGGAGGGGACACGAGGGATGTCTTTACAATGAGGCTCCACAGCCCTATCATGTCCACATGGGAAGTGGCATGGCAGCTCAGAAACAATATGTGACAATTGCTTTGTTTTGTAGTTGACATAAGGACCATGGAGACTGCAGAGAAACTGGCCAAATTTGTTGCTCAGGTGGGACCAGAAATTGAACAATTCAGCATAGAAAATAGCACTGACAACCCTGACCTATGGTACGTACCCATTACACCCTTCTGGTTTGAGAGTGTTCACCCCAAGAGTGCCCTGAGAACCCGAAGGGTGGCCTGGCAGGCACACTGCTGCCCCAGGAGTCATGCCAAGATAAGTTATGACTTCACTTCTGCTGAACTCAGAGCCATGAGGGAGGAGTGTCTGTTCTAGGGTATCGGGGAGGGGGGGAAGGGTAAAGCATCCCAGAGGGACATTTAAGCAGGCTTCAGAGGCTAAGAAGGAGTTCTCCAGGGAAAGGGAGATAGCTCCCTTGGCAGAGGGATGATGTCTCTAGGACCTGAGCAGAGACAGAACAGTGGTAGGAGAAGGGAGGGTGCATCCTCACCCAAAGGCCTAAGGAAGAAGGGGCACTGCCCCTTGGTCACACTGACTGCTGTGGGCTGATGAGAATTTGCTGCTCATAAAGTGATGGTGGTCCCTGGTCTAAGTGTGGGCAATAAACACTTCCATATAGTGACAGCCAGGCACCACTGGACTCGGAATATCACCATTAACCTTCCTGTTTCTCAGACTTAACACCACCCAGTCCAGAAGCAGCTCTGCCTCTGGGATACATGTTCTCATCCTTCGGGGTTCCCATTACTGAACTGTAACTCTGTTGGACTCTGGAGAGTGTGTGGGGAACAGGTGTGTTTGTATGCTGTGTGCATTGTATCCTAAAGTCTGCTGGGGCTTTGGACCATTGCCCTGCTTCCAGTGTGCTTTAATGTGTCTTAGTCTAATAAAGGATGCAATTAAAAACTTCACATTTACTAGTGCATTTCTAGGACCCAGTGGTGACCATGCCTGCTTTTCTAGCTTGTTTGGGACCTTGACTAAGCACTGAACTGGGGGAATCTTCTGCTTCTTGGGAGAACCAGATCAGCTGCCTAGAGCACTGATGGCTCTGCAAATGATCTACCTGGTTCTGCCATTTACAGGCCTGGTGACTTCAGGCGCTGCCACCTGGAGGCTTCAGAGTGGGGCTGCCTGTGGCATGTGAGATCTTGCCCCAACAGGACCAGGCAAGGAGGCAGTTCAGTACAGAGAAGCCAGGAGTATTTCATGTGTCCTCCCCCCACCACACACAGAAATTTACAAGGAAACTCTTCATTATCCTGGGCACTTGATACCTACCACCAGGGCTTGGGGTTATTCCTCACCCTCTTCACAGCCTTTTTTTTTTTTTTTTTTTTTTAACTTACTGATTTTTAGAGAGAGGAGAGAGATAGAGAAAGGGGGGGGGGAGGGAAGCATCAACTTATAATAGTTGCTTCCTGTATGTGCCTTGACCAGGCAAGTCCAGGGCTTTGAGCCAGAGATCTTAGTATTCCAGGTCGACATTTTATCCATTGTGCCATCACAGGTCAGGCATCTGTGCAGCCTTTTTTGAACAGTGTTCCTCAGAACATGTTGTCCCCTCCTTATCCACAGTGAGACTCCTACATCCTACAGCAACATCAGCAAGGTGAGGCATTCTGTCCCCAAATGCTCATAAAATAGTTTGAAACTCTGGGCAGCACACTTATTTGGTAAAGACCAAGGTATCTTTGTGTTTCTTTTTCCCTGAAAGAATTACACCTCTAAGCCTTGGCCGATGGTTCAATGGATAGAGTATTGGCCTGGCATATGGATGTTGTGGGTTTGATTCCTGGTCAGGGCACACAAGAAAAGCGACCATCTGTTTTCTCTTCCTCTTCCCCTTCTACAGCCAGTGGCTCAATTGGTTCAAGTGTGGCCCCAGGTGCTGAGGATAGCTCAGTTGGTACGAGTGGATCAGTCTCAGCTGTTAAAAATAGTTTGATACTTGAACATTGGTTTCATATGGGGTTGTTGGGTGGATCCCAGTAGGGGCACATGGGGGAATCTGCCTCACTAACTCCTCTCCTCTTGCCTTAAAAAAAAAAAAAAAAAAAAAGGAATTGTACCTCTAAAGTATTCAGTAGTCACTCTACTTCATTCATTTTGTGTGTGTGGCTCTGTCTTCAATTTGACATACATCAGGCCATGGCCAGTTGGCCCAGTGGATAGAGTGTTGGCCTGGCATGTAAACATTCTGAGTTCAATCCCTGGGCAGGGCACACAAGAGAAGCGACCATTTATTTCTCTTCCCCTCCCTCTCCCCCATCTCTCTTCTCCTCTCACAGCCAGTGGCTCAGTTGTTTTGACTTTCAGCCACAGGTGCTGAGGATAGCTCGGTTGGTCCAAGCATCAGCCTCAAGCACTGAGTATAGCTAGGTTGATTCAAGTATCAGCCCCACACAGGGTTTTCAGGTGGATCCAGGTAAGGGCACATGTGAGAGTCTGTCTATCTCCCCTCCTCTCACTTAAAAAGAAAAATATTGACATACAGTCAAGTTCACTTGTTTCTATGGATATTCAATTTTAGGACCTTTTTTCTATTTTTTATTTAATTTTAAAAATAAGGATAGTATTTGCATGGTTGTAAAGTAAAAATTATAAAACATAAGTTGAGAGAAATGGGACCACTGTATGTTACCAGTTCACCTGTTGACAGTGTTTTAGGTATTTTCATTTGGGATTTTTACAGATAAAATTGCTGTGAGCATTCATGTATTAAGAATGTCTGTGGGCTCCCGCTTTTATTTCTCAGATAAATACTGAGGCAGGGAAAAGCTAACTCCCATGATGGGTCCGCATTTAACTTTTAAGAAAACTGCCAGACTTCCTTTCCATGTGATTACATAGTTTTGCCTTTTCAGCAACATGTGTGAGAGTCCTGGTTCCTCCCAGTCCTTTCTAGTGTCCATCTTTTCAATGTCTCAGTTCTGAGAGGCTGAGGGGTGTCCCACTGTGGTTGTCATTCCTCTGAGGACTGACAGTGCTGAGCATCTTCCAGGGTACTTATGCTCTCCGTATTTTAGTTAAGTGTCTGTTCAGATCTTTGGCCCATTTTTTTTATTGAGTTTATTTACTTAGTAATGAATTTTGAGAGTTCATTACATATTTCTGATAAATGTTTTTTTTTATCAGAAGTATGATTTGAACACATTTTCTCCCAGTCTGAGACTTGTCTTCTCATTCCAGCAATGTCTTTTGGAAGGTATACATTCTTTATCTTTTTTTTTAACAGGGACAGAGAGAGTCAGAGAGACGGATAGATGGAGACAGACAGACAGGAACTGAGAGAGATGAGAAGCATCAATCATTAGTTTTTCGTTGCCGTTGAGACACCATAGTTGTTCATTGATTGCTTTCTCACCTGTGCCTTGACCGGGGGGCCTTCAGCAGACCAAGCCACCCCTTGCTGGAGCGAGTGACTTTGAGTCCAAGCTGGTGAGCTTTTGCTCAAGCCAGATGGGCCCACGCTCAAGCTGGTGAGCTTGGGGCCTTGAACCAGGGTCTTCCACATCCCAGTCCGACGCTCTGTCCACTGCACCACCAGTCAGGCATGGAAGGTATACATTCTTTTTTTTTTTTTTTAAGATGCTTTATTTATTTATTTATTATTTTATTTTATTCATTTTAGAGAGGAGACAGAGAGAGAGAGAGAGAGAGGAGGAGGAGCTAGAAGCATCAACTCCCATATGTGCCTTGACCAGACCAGTGCAGGGTTTTGAACTGGCGACCTCAGTGTTCCCAGGTTGACATTTTATCCACTGCGCCACCACAGGTCAGGCCCAAGCTGGCGAGCTTTTGCTCAAGCCAAATGGGCCCGCGCTCAAGCCGGCGAGTTCGGGGTCTTGAACCTGGGTCCTCCACATCCCAGTCCAATGCTCTATCCACTGCGCCACCGCCTGGTCAGGCAGTATACATACTTAATCTTTGCCATTTCCTCTGTTGGGTTTTTGGGATTTTTTCTTTCTTGAAGAGTTCTTATCTGTGATGAAGTTGTACATATTTCCTTCTTATTTTGATGTTTATTTTTCACTTTGCATATGGGTTATTCTGTGGTATAGACATGTATTCAAATTTCTCAAATTTTTCTCTTTATTTGGATACTGAGTCATAATTAAAATTTCCCCACACTCAGGTTATGAAGATATTTATGTAATTAATCTTTTTCAGAACTTGTATGGTTTATGGCTTGGTGTTTAGATTTAGATCTCTGATGTGTGGGGGGTTATTTGGGATCAGCATGGATCCAATTTAAATATATTTTTTAAATTATTGATATTTTTAGAGTAGAGTTAGGGAAGGGAGAGAGAGAAACATTAACTTGTTTTTCCACTTATTTACGTATTCACTGGTTGATTCTTCTATGTGCCCTGACCAGGGATCAAACCCACAACCTTGGTGTATCAGGATGATGCTCTAACCAACTGAACTACCAGCCAGGACCTAAATATTTTTCTTAAAAGTTGTCCACTTGAAAAAAAAAAAAAAAGTTGTACACTTGTCCCAACACCATTAGTTGAAAAGATTGCTTTTTTGGAGTGGTTTGAGAGTATGCCTTCATCAGATGCTGTATTTCTGGCTTTTCTTTTGGTCTGTCCACCTATTCATGGATTAGTACAATGCTCTTTTCTTTTTTTTAAATTACAGTTGACATTCAGTATTAAGGTATATAGCAGGAGTTGGGAACCTTTTCGGCTGAGAGAGCCATGAACGCCACATATTTTAAAATGTAATTCTGTGAGAGCCATACAATATGTTTAACACTAAATACAAGTAAATGTGTGCGTTTTGTGTAAGACCAACACTTTTAAAGTACAATAAGTCTGAATTATTTTTAATAACGTTGTTATGCTGTTGCTAACCAATGATGAATAAAGTACTTCTTACCATTAATGTGACTTCTGGTGCTGCATGGTTTTGCTGATGGCTTTGTAGTCTGCTTGATACGTGGTGAGGTTAAGCTTCATGCAGGCGTTGAGACTTCCATCCGTTAAACGTGATCATAGGTTGGTCTTAACGTTCTTTAGATGTGAGAAAGACTGCTCACATGCATACGTAGGGCCAAACATCGTCAGTACAGCAATCTCACACGCTGCAGTGTGTGGTATGTGATGGGAAGCACGTTCCAAGTTTTGACAATCAGCTGGTCCGCGGGTTGAAGTTTTTTTATTTCTCCCCACTTGTGTTCGCTTGCCAACTCTGCTTGCTGTCGTGCAAGACTTTCCAAATCTTCATTCAGTGACTTGAACTTATTCACCCACATGTCTGAGGCCTTCAGGTCAGCAGCTTGTAGCTCAAAATCTCTGACTGAGACACCGGGGATGTAACTCAGGTCAGCGCTGTCCACTGCACACTCGTGTGGATGGGTAATGAACTTAAAAAGATAAGTGAGCTCACGAAATTCTCCAAAGCACGCTTTGAATGATTGCAGATTAGATGTGAAGCCTGCTAGCTGCTGGAGATTAAGATGTTGAGCAGGGTCACTTGCCGTGCATGCATCTTTAAACTCTCCCAGTTTTTCAAAGTGTAGTAGACGACCTGTTTTAATATTGGCGGTGAAGAATTCCAGCTTGTTTTCAAATGCAAACACTGCTTGTTGAAGGGAAAAGACTGTATTCCCAACGCCTTGCATTTTCACATTGAGCTGGTTCAGATGTTCAGACGTGTCCACGAGATAGTAGAACTTCAGGAGCCACTCAGTGTTAGCTAACTCAGGATGCTCGACATTTTTAATTTCAAGAAAAATCCAGATTTCGCTCAGACAAGCCGCAGAACAGCTGAGCACCTTCTCTCTTGACAACCAACGCACGTTGCTGTGTAGAAGCAGACTAGGATAATTATTCCCAACTTCATCCAGCAGTGTTTTAAACTGGCAATCATATGAACCTCGGCAACAATAAAGTTGACCACCCGAATGACCAGTGACGTCTCCTCACCAAGCTGCTCACCACACATCTGAGCACAAAGCGCCTCCTGATGTAGGTTGCAGTGAAAACTTAGGATGGGTCTCTTTTCACGTTCACAAAGAAATGCTACGAATCCTCTGTTTTTCCCCACCATGCACGGAGCACCATCAGTATACACCGAAATAAGTTTATCCATTGGTAGATTTTTTTTCTTTAGCGAACTCAGTGAAAGACTGGAATAAATCCTCCCCTCTTGTTGTCTCTCTCATAGGCAAAACAGCAAGACTTTCCTCACGTAGTGTGTCATCCACAGAATACCTTACAATCACGCTGAACTGGGATAAAGGGCTTACATCTGTTGACTCATCCAAAGCGAGAGAAAAGAATGGTGCTACGTTTATGTCCTTCACTTGTGTTGCCTCATTTTGACTTGCCATCATGATAGTACAATCGTGAACAGTTCTTGCCGACAGAGGCATGTCTTTTATTTGTTTGATTATCTTGTCTTTATCCAAAAAGTCGTCAGAAAGGTCATTGGCGCCTGACCAGGCGGTGGTGCAGTGGATAGAGCGTCGGACTGGGATGCGGAAGACCCAGGTTCGAGACCCCAAGGTCGCCAGCTTGAGCGTGGGCCCATCTGGATTGAGCAAAAGCTCGCCAGCTTGGACCCAAGGTTGCTGGCTCCAGCAAGGGGTGGCTCGGTCTGCTGAAGGCCCGCGGTCAAGGCACATGTGAGAAAGCAATCAATGAACAACTAAGGTGTTGCGATAGCAACAAAAAAACTAATGATTGATGCTTCTCACCTCTCTCCGTTCCTGTCTGTCTGTCCCTATCTATCCCTCTCTCTGACTCTCTCTCTGTCCCTGAAAAAGAAAAAAAAAAAAAAAGGTCATTGGCAACCTCAAGCATGGATGGTTTGGCATACTCCCCATCTGTGGATGGCTTTTCGTTTCTCACAATTTTCTAAAGCACCAGCAAAGCTAGCCGAATTCCAGTCACCTTGTTGGGTCCAAACAAGGAGTTGCTACTGACTAACTTGCACTCTGCACAGTAGCTCTTGACATGCTTTCTTCCTGCTGTTCCCTGCTGGATATTTTGATGCAAATATAGTATGGCATGTGTCGAAGTGCCGCTTTATATTTGACCGTTTCATTGATGCAATTTTATCATTGCATATTAGACACACTGCAGAACCTGCTCTCCACAAAGGGGAGTTCCTCTGTCCATTCCTGCTGAAAAGTATGATACTCTTTTTATTTTCTTTGAGCCACCTTCTTTGTCAAAAGCATTTCTGCAGTTAGCTAGCTGACTACTTGATTAAAAGGGAAGTTTACTTCCTGACCTCACAATGACCTGTGTACATTACACATTATCCAGTAAAAATTTGGTGTTGTCCCTGAGGACAGCTATGATTGGCTCCAGCCACCTACAACCATAAACATGAGCAGTAGGAAATGAATTGATTGTAATACATGAGACTTTTATATTTTTCGTATTATTTTTTTTATTAAAGATTTGTCTGCGAGCCAGATGCAGCCATCAAAAGAACCACATCTGGCTCGCGAGCCATAGGTTCCCGACCCCTAGTGTATAGAATAGTGGTTAGATGTTTATTTAATTTACAAAGTGATCCCCCAATAACTGGTTTCACCTGGCACCATACATAGTTATTACAATATTATTAACTATATTTCTTATGCTGTACTTTACATCTCTGTAACTAATTTGCAACTGCCAATTTGTACTTACTTTATTTTTATTTTTTATTTATTGATTTTATGGAGAAGACGATGGGGGGAGAGAGATGGGAACATCAATTTGTTCCTGAATGTACCTGAGTATCAAACCGGAAACCTTTGCACTTTGGGATGATGCTCTAACCAACCCAGCTATCCTGAGCCAGGGCCTAGTTTGTACTTCTTAATCTTGGTACCATGCTATTTTAACTGTAGAGGTGTCAAACACCTTGTAATATCTGGTACTGCTTGTTTATAGTTCTCCCAGGTGTTTTTGCATATTTATTTTTCTGTATGAACTTTAGAATTATCTTGTCCGTATCCAGAAACAAATGATGCTTTTTTTGGGATACTTTTCAACATTAATACATTGACTAGGGAAGAACTGACATCATGAGGTTGAGTCGTCCTGTCCAAGAACAAGGGCTCTCCTTTTTTTGGTCCAAGTGTTTTTTAGAGAGAGAGAGAAGCATCACTTGATCTACCTAGTTGTGCCATTGATTGCTTCTTATATGTGCCCTGACTGGGACTTAAACTGGTAACCTCAGGGGTCAAGCCAGCATTCACAGGATCCAGCTAGTAACCCTGGAATCGGGTGAGCAACCCCGGGTACAAGCTGGCAACCTCGGCACTTAGGGCAACACTCTATCCACTGTGCCACCAGCTAGGGCATTCCAAGCGTATTTTGTATTTTTGGGCATGTTTTGGTTTTTCACCAGCCAAACACTGCAGTTGTGACTATGGGTCTAGGTGTTCCTTGGACTCGGAAGTTCAGAGATGCTTTATGGCTATTGTGTTTACACAGGTTTTCTGCAGGACGTGAGGCAGGTGGTTTTATGGTTGATAAACTTCCTCCATCTTGTACCTCGAAATGTGAGAGGGACCCTAGAGTCATAGCAATCACTCAAAGGTCTGGAGGATCAGTGACATCACTAGAAAAGGATGAGCAAGACCAGGTTCCTGGTCCTTTCTGCATATCTTGTTCCTCCACCTCCCTCCCCTGAAAATCAATTAGGTCCACATTCTGGCTCCTCAGACTTTCTCATTGCAAAGTGCGCCATCAGCCATTTCTGGTAGAAAGAGGTCAGGGGTTATTCACTTCTTTGGCCCACCCCAGCTTCATTGGGTCTATTTAGCAAGTTTCAGTAAATAAAAATGTTCAGAGGAGCCTGACCAGGCAGTGTCACAGTGGATAGAGTGTTGGGCTACCCAGGTTTAAAACCCTGAGGTCACTGGCTTGAGCGGAGGCTCACCAGCTTGAGCTAGGGGGTCAAGACATGAGTTGAGTGTGAGATCGTAGAAATGACCTGATGGTTGCTGACTTGAGCCCAAGATTTCTGGCTTGAGCAAGGGGTTACTCGGTGTACTGTTATCCCCCGGTCAAGGCACCTATGAGAAAGCAATCACTGAACAATTAAGGAACCGCAACAAAGAATTGATGCTTCTCATCTCTCTCCCTTCCTGTCTATGTCCTTCTCTCTGACTCTTGCTCTATCTGTCAAAAAAAAAAAAGTGTTCAGAAGACTATCTGATTAACCACTGTATGTTACCTTTTCCCAGGTTTCTACATGACCAAAATAGCTCAGCTTTCAAATTCTATCGAAAGAAGGTATTTGAACTATGCCCGTCGATTTGTTTTACATCATCTCCACTGAACATTGACACCGGTGAGAGCACTCTAGAGCCCATGGAAAGGGAAAATGAGTTTGCAGATGAGCCTCCTCAGCAGGAGGTTGAGCTGGAAGGCCTAGAAGCGATGCCTGAGGAGGAAGAGGATGACGAAGACGATGAGGATGAGGATGAGGAGGAAGGCGAGGAAGCCTCTATTTCTGGCAGGTCTTCCGGGGCTGCAGGAGGGGCTTCCAGGTCCATGGTCTCTGAGGGCAGCTCTCCCACTGATGGCCTTCCAAGCGAGGTGGCTAAGGATGACCCAGCAGGCACACCTATCCTATCACAGTCCTCTTCAGGGGCCTGCTTTCCTCGGAAGAGGGTCAGCAGCAAGTCATTGAAGGTTGGCATGATTCCAGCTCCCAAGAGGCTGTGTCTCATCCAAGAGCCCAAAGGTGAGTGCCAGCATCAGTGCAGCACCCTGCAGTCTGTTTAGCACTAGTGGAGGAATTAGTAGTACTTGATTGTGGAAACAGGTGGAGATGTTGTTGCCTACCTATTTTGAAGAATTTGCTGACCCTCAGACAGCAGATAACCAGCTGGCCGCTATCACCTGCCCACCTCTGATTCCACCCATCTACCTGGACATTACCTCCCAAATCCTCCTGGACCATTCATGGGGGTCTTTGATCTTGTGTTTTTAAGCTAAAACAACTCTAGTGGTTCTGTATACCACTCCAAATGTTCGTGTGAAAGTCACATTTCCAGTTGGTCTAATGTTGGCATGCTAAAAACATGCTGCCAAGTTGTCTGTGGCTTCTAGTGTCCCACATACTGCTCAGGTCTCTTATTACTCAATTCCAGCAGGATAGCCCAGCTGTAAAGGGAATGAGCCCTGGTCATCTCAAGCCATTTCCTGCCAATGACCGTGGGTGGGGAGGTGCTCAGCCTTCTGAGCCGAGAAGGGGTAATGACA
The DNA here is from genome assembly GCA_037038555.1 of Rhynchonycteris naso. Lineage (NCBI taxonomy): Eukaryota > Metazoa > Chordata > Mammalia > Chiroptera > Emballonuridae > Rhynchonycteris > Rhynchonycteris naso. The sequence goes on from CM073003.1 coordinate 20,464,334, forward strand.
TTTGCTTAGTGACAATGAGGCAGGAGGACACAGGATAGGGCTGGTCTCATGCAGCTGTTAGCAGGAGCTGTGTGCTCTGTGGAGGCCATCTCTTGCTCTCTAGTTTGGAGGGTTAAGGTTCTTGAGGTATAATTTACCAACAATAAAATGCACCCCTTTCAAGTGGGCAATTTAAGGAGTTTGAGCAAATGTGTACAGGCATGAATCTACCAGTATAGTGGAGCTGGAGCCCATCCCCAGAAAGTTTCAGCAGTCCCCCCTACCCAATCCCAGCAACCACTGACTATTTTCTTATCTTGTCTTTTCTGGGCTTAGTAAGGGGAATCGTATCATGTGCAACCTTTTGATGGGCTGGTCATGGCCCAGGCTACTTACTCTTCATGCCCCCTACCCACCCAAGTGTTCACACAACCAAGCCTGGGCTGTGCTTTGAGTGTTAGGTTAATGCTGAAATACCTGTGTGTGAGGTGGTGGTAGTGAAGAGTGCCCTGTAATTTGTCACCTGTGTTCTACATTATTGAGACCATCACACTCTCATCCAGCAGTGTTGATACAGTTTCCCACTAACAGAACTGTCCCATGGTTTTTGAAAACTTTGGCATTGCAATGGATTGCTAACTGTTCTACTGAACTCTTACCACTGTCTTGCAGATGGTGATGGTATATCAGAGAGCTTAAGTATGTCTTTCATGGGGTAAAGTGGAGTCCTTTCTATTTCCAAAACTCTCATTCCTTGAGTGCTTGATGAGACAGAACCAGGCCTGTTGATCTTCCCTTTGACACCAAATAATAACAATAATGTGGTTGGGGCTTTGTTATTTTGGTTTTTGGTTTTGTTTTGTTTTTTATGACAGAGACAGAGAGAGGGTCAGAAAGGGACAGACAGGAAGGGAGAGAGATGAGAAGCATCAATTCTTTGTTGTGGCACCTTAGTTGTTCATTGATTACTTTCTCATATGTGCCTTGACTGAGGGGCTATAGCAGAGCGAGTGACCACTTGCTTAAGCCAATGACGTTGGGCTCAAGACAGTGACCTTGGGCTTCAAGCCAGTGACCTCGGGTCATATCTATGACCCCACGCTCAAGCCAGTGAACCCCGTGCTCTAGCTGGTGAGCCCATGCTCATACCGGCTGAGTCTGCGCTCAAGCCGGTGACCTTGAGGTTTTGAACCTGGTTCTTCTGCATCCCAGTTGGACACACTATCCACTGCACCACTACCTGGTCAGGCTGATTGGGGCTTTGTATAAGAAACATGATTGTTTTTGCAAGAAAGTTCTGTGTGAATTTTAATTCTTTATCACTGGGATTGTCACAGTGACTTTGGAGGGCATAAAAAGCATTGCAAATAGTTCAGGGTTCTTTGTTTTGTTTTGTATGAGAGGGGGAGGAGACAGAGGCAGACAGGAAGGGAGAGAGATGAGAAGCATCAACTCATAGTTGCAGCACCTTAGTTGTTCATTGATTGCTTTCTCATATGTGCCTTGACTGCAGGGCTTCAGCTGAGCTAGTGACTCCTTGCTCAAGCCAGTGACCTTTGGGCTCAAGCCAGTTACCATGGGATTATGTCTATGATCCCACTCTCAAGCCAGTGACCTTGGGGTTTTCAACCTGGGTCCTCAGTGTCCCAGGCCAATGCTCTATCCACCTCATCCCCACCCGGTCAGGCTGCTGCACATAGTTCATTTATGAGGCAAAGTATATTCCTGAAGTCATGGAACATGCATATGTTTGGTCCATCATCATAAATGTGGGCATCTTATATACATACATATACATATACATATATATATATATTTTTTTTTTTTTGAGAGGATGTATGACAGAGACAGACTCCTGCATACACCCATACAGGGATCAACGCAGCAAGCCCCCTATGGGGCGATGCTTTGCCTGTCTGGGGTGTTGCTCCATTGCTCAGCAACTGAGCTCTTCTTAGCACCTGAGATGGAAGCCGTGGAGCCATCCTGCCCGGGGCCAACTCCAATAGAGCCATTGCTGTCTGAGGAGAAGAGCGGGTAAGGGGAGGGTAGTAGATGAGTGCTTCTCCTGTGTGCCCTGACCAGGAATTGAACCCGGAACATTCACATCTGGGACAACACTCTACCACTCAGCCAACCAGCCAGGGCCAGCAGCATCTTATATTTAAGGAGAGTGTCTCAGCAAGGAACCCTCATTTGAGCCCATGTGTTCAGCTTCTGTGCTCCATGGTCACACGGTTCCTGAGAGAAGCCAGGCCACACAGCTGACCTTGTGTAGGTCATAGCTGCCTTCTGTCAGCAGAGCAGTATTAGCCAAAATTGCAGCATCCTCATTTTTCTCTCTCAGAAACATGGGGAAAGTGCACATAGGTGTGTATGTATTTTTCTTTTGTCTTCCAGTTCACGAACCAGTTCGCATTGCCTATGATAGGCCTCGGGGTCGTCCCATGTCCAAAAAGAAGGTGAGCATGACTCTTTGTGAGTCCTCGTTTGATGTAGTCAGTTGGATTTTGTCAAGATTGTCAAAGTACATTGGCTTGTGATTAAGCTGTGCTCATACTTCAGACTGGGTTTGAAAGTACAGAGCACAACAAATGCCCTTTCTCTCCAGCTTTTGAAGGCTGTTCAGCTTTGTCCAAAGCACAGGAGTGTGGTCCATTTAACAGATACTTGGGGCCTGATATGTTCAGTAGAATGGAGAGATGAACAAGTAATGTCTCGGTCCTCAAGAAGTTTAGATTTAGTGGACTGTAATGTGATTTAAAAAGCAGTTAAACTGAGCCTGACCTGTGGTGGCACAGTGGAAAAAGCATCGACCTGGAACGCTGAGGTCGCTCATTCAAAACCCTGGGCTTGCTGGGTCAAGGCACTTACGGGAAGCAACTACTACAAGCTGATGTTTCCCACTTCTCCCCCCGCCTCTAAAAAAAAAAGCAGTTAAGCTGAGAATATGTATTAATAAACTGGTTGGCACCTCTTGTGAATCAGGACCACCCTGAGGCAGCAGTGAGCAGGACCAAAATGTGTGTGACTAGGTCAGGGGGGCGGATGCTGTGGGTATAGAGAAGCAGTTTAACAGAAAATAAGGTGAGGTCAGGGTACCCTTTAAGCAGTAGGGCCTGGGAGAGGCCCCAGGGTAGTCATGAGTCAGCTAGGAGCTCTTTGGGCCACAGTGGAGTGATGAGGATGGGGAGGTGAGGAAGTAGAAGGTGGTGGGGACTCAGGTCATGTATGCCTATGGCCCTTCTCTGAGAAAGGTGGGGTTTAGGTGGAAGACGTGTAGCCACTGTGGTTGCTGTGTTGAGAGCAGACTGGGAGGTAGAGCCAGTCAGAGCCAGGGACAGGAAGGGTGAAGGTGGACCTGGTAGGACTCACAGATGAATTGGATGTGGAACAGCAAAACCAAGAGTCCAGGGCAACCCCACGGTTGTTGGCCTGGGCAGTTAGGAGAATGAAACTGCCACTGGCTGAACTGGGAAGCCCCTGTGTGGAGCAGGTCACCAGAAGAAGATGGAGGTGAATTCCAGATGGCCAGGTGAAGTCATCCGGGACACATGGAGACATCACAGGTCCCTAGAAATCAGGGAGGTGAGTGGGGAGCTGGGAGGTCTCTGCTGGTGGTGAGGAAAGCTCATGCAGTGGCCCCCAATGAGTCAGATGAATTCCAAGTGTACCACATCAGTCTCAGCAGTCAGATGAAGCATCATTCTGACCCCAGCTACAGGAGGAGGAGGGGCCTCCCTGTACTTGGAGTTCATGGTTCTGCTAGTGCACTTGGTTTTAAGCTGAGCCAGCACCCAGGTACCCATCTGGTGGCCTGGGTGAGGTTGTAGCCTGGTGAAGGGCAGCTGGGTTCAGGCTTAGCTGGTCACCTAATCTTGGAGTGTAACTCCTGAGCCTCCATCTTTACATCTATTGGATGGGGCAGTTACAACTGCCTTGCAAGTAGAGGATATCTTGAGGATTAAACAAAATGTGTTAACCCTGTGTGCATTGCACACCTTAGCCCAAGGAGAGTATACAGGGTGATTCTTCGACACAGATTTAATGCTTACAAGATCTGTCAGTTCTGTCCAGGCCAAGCTGACCCCTGTTCTTCCCATTGTTCCCACCAAGTGCTTTCCTGAAGGGGAGCAGGCCTGCCATTTGAAGACCCTTGGCCCACCTTTGCCCTGCCTTCCCCACCATTCACTCACCTTAGCTGTTCTTTTCTGGGTCTGTGAGGGCATGATAGTCACCACTTGTCATCTCAGTGGCAGGTTCTATCTCCCCTGTTCTCCAGGTCATTTCCTAATGGTGGCCACCCCTACCATCACTAGCAGCTCCTTCCTGCCCAACTTTCCCCTGGTTTTTCCATGGCCTTCAACCTGCACACGTCTCTCCTGCACTGTCCGTTCTTCCTGCCTCTGCCAACAGCAAGCTCTTCTCTCCTTTGCATTCGTCCTTAAACACCCTGTAGACGAACTCCGGCCTACCATCCTGCCGAGACCCTCACCTCCTGGCTTCTCCAGATTTGTTTAGTAACTCATGTTTATATGCACACACATGCTGCTTCAAACCTCAGGGAGTACTTATTCCTTCCTCTCGCTGGACTTTCAGTGCCTCTCTAGGTTGTTTGTCCCTTCTAGGGTGAGAGCTGGGGAGGTTACCATTGCTTGATCATGAGTGTTTGGGGAGTCAGAGGGTATCAGTGCTGGACCATGGTGAAGACCCTCAGCCTAGGCACATTGCTGCAACCCACATACTGCACTCTGTTTTCTCCTCAGAAACCCAAGGACTTTGACTTTGCCCAGCAAAAGCTGACCGACAAGAACCTGGGGTTCCAGATGCTGCAGAAGATGGGATGGAAGGAAGGCCATGGCCTGGGCTCCTCTGGGAAAGGCATCAGGGAACCCGTTGGCATGTACGCAGCAGGCACTTAGGGCTGGGGTGGTGGGTAAGATGTTGTGCTTGTGCCTGGAATAAGCTTTCTTTGGGATTCTGGTCTTAAATCCTTTCACCTGCAGCCTAACTCTTGGTTCCTCTCATGATAAACATGGTTTCAGGTTGGCAAATGTGTGTTTTAAGCAAAGAATTTTCAGATGAGATGAGAAGCAGACATTTCCTTACGCAGGTTTTCACCACACTCTTTGCTGTGTTTGTGTAAACTATTTCAATGGCTTCTTGGCCCCTGGCATTTTGGCCAAATTGTCATAAAACTTGGTGATTCTGGCCCTGGCCAGGTGGCCCAGTAGATAAAGCATCGTCCTGGCTCACCGAGGTCACAGGTTTGATACCTGGTCAGGACACATAACAAGAAGCAATCAGCCTGACCAGGTGGTGGCGCAGTGGATAGAGCGTCGGACTGGGATGCGGAAGACCCAGGTTCGAGACCCCAAGCTCGCCAGCTTGAGCACGGGCCCATCTGGCTTGAGCAAAAAGCTCACCAGCTTGGACCCAAGGTCGCTGGCTCCAGCAAGGGATTGCTCGGTCTGCTGAAGGCCCGTGGTCAAGGCACATGTGAGAAGGCAATCAATGAACAACTAAGGTGTTGCAACGGCAACGAAAAACTAATGATTGATGCTTCTCACCTCTCTCCGTCCCTGTCTCTCTGTTCCTATTTATCCCTCTCTCTGACTTTCTCTTTGTCCCTGTTAAAAAGAAAAAGAAGCAATCAATGATTACACAACTAAATGGAACAACAAAGTGGACAGCGAGTTGATATTTCTCTCTTTCTAAAATCAAAAACAAACCAATATTACTTCCTCAGAAGAGTGTTCCTTTAAAAATAAAAGCCTGACCAGGAAGTGGTGCAGTGGATAGAGTGTCAGACTGGGACGCAAAGGACTGAGGTTCGAAACCCCAACCAAGGTCGTCGGCTTGAGCAAGGGGTCAATCACTATGCTGTAGGCCCCCCCACCCCATCAAGGCACATAGGAGAAAGCAATCAATGAACAACTAAGGAACCGCCACAAAGAATGCTTCCCATCTCTTTCCTTTACTGTCTGTCCCTATCTGTCCCTCCGTCTGTCACAAAATAATAAAAGTAAATACAAATGATAATAAAAACACTGGTGATTTTGGGTAATAGTTACACCAAGAAGCTTTTTTCATTTTCTGGGAACCCATATACAACCCTGCCAGGGTAGAAGCTGGCCCAGAATTGGTTAAACCCATTAATACCAAGCAGGCATTTCATTTATAACTGAGTTTAGCACCTGTTGGGGGTGCTTTCTGCTATAATCAGGGCTCCTGAGCACCTGCACAGGTGAGTGCCCCATTCCCCTGCAGATTACATTTACACTTTACCTCTCCATTGCCATCACTGTGATGCATCCAACATAATTCTGTCCACTTGACTGCTTAAGCCATTTCCAGTCTCCTGGCAGCCAGGTCTGGATACAAGTGTGGCTAACTCTCTGTTTTGCTCCGTAGGGGAACAGCCTCAGAAGGGGAGGGGTTGGGTGCCGACGGGCAAGAGCACAAGGAAGACACGTTTGATGTTTTCCGTCAGCGGATGATGCAGATGTACAGACACAAACGGGCCAACAAATAGGTATGTGCACAAGCTGGCATTTTGGGCATCCTGCTAAGCTGATAGCTGGCATTTTGATATGCAGCAATGGTTCCTCCTGAAAAGTCAGTGTTTTCCCATTCCCCAAAACCAGACATCAAAATACCCCACACCGGAAGAAAAAAAAAATACCCCACACCGAAAAATATAATTATTTGAGGGAAACTAAAGGAGTCTTTAGATGCAGAGCTTTACCCCCCTTCCAGATTTGACTGAAGGAGTGAGTCCCATACTCACCAAGCACAGCTGCATGTGGCCTACTTACAGGGCCTTGGCAGAGGGCTCCCAGGCTGACAGGAGTGGCCTTGCCTCCCCCAGTATAAGGATGACCTAGAAGCTGGCCAAAAAGGACAGTCCCTCTGTTTCCCTCTCTGAGGGTCTTCAAATCATTTGCAAGTGCCCTATGAATATTCTCATCTTTCTCCTCTCTTTAGTTTCCTTCCCCACCTGTAATTTCCAACTCAGTTTTGAACAGAATCATTCTTTCCTTGACTAGATGAAAACCATTGGTGAGAAATATAAGCCTTGAAGCAGCAATTACTCTAAAAATGCCACCTCTGTCCTGGATCCACACGAGCCAGAGCCCAAGTTGGTTTGGTGTGTACATGAAAAACATCTCTGCAGTTTCTGATACAGAGATTCTGCTGGTTTTTCTTTTTATTAAAGAAAAAGGATTGCAGCATTTCTAATCTGCTTTTGATTTTCCTCTTCCAAGTGCTTTGGGCAGCAAATCCCTGAGTCTTTCTTGGTTCTCTCAGGAGGTGGTGCTGCCAGGGTGGCACCAGCGCCTTTAGTGCTCAGGAACCAGTTCCATCCAGGGCACAGTGCTCTCCAAAGTGTTCTGTTAGCAAACTTGATGCTGCAATGATTACAAATTGTGTTTTCTTGTTTCCAGAATTTAAATGGTGTAATTTGTACTCTAGCATCACAGCCTGTGGGTGGGAGCTCTGAAGCTCTGAACAAGTGGAGATACTTGATTCCATGGATGTTATTCATGGAGTCTCATCTCTTAAATGCATCCCAAGAGGCTTAACAAAATTTAGTGACAGTGTAACATAGCTGTATTCAGTGGGGAGTAGTCACTAAACTGATAAAACTTTCCCCAAACTTGTACAGTGGTACCTTGACACACGAGCACTTTTAATCACGAGCAGTTTGAGAGACAAGTAGTCGCTCGTGGGATTTTTTTTTTTTTTTTTTACAGGGACAGAGAGAGGGATAGATAGGGACAGACAGACAGGAATGGAAAGAGGTGAGAAGCATCAATCATTAGTTTTTCATTGCTGTTGCAGCACCTTAGTTGTTCATTGATTGCTTTCTCACATATGCCTTGACCGCAGGCCTTCAGCAGACCGAGCAACCCCTTCCTGGAGCCAGCAACCTTGGGTCCAAGCTGGCGAGCTTTTGCTCAAGTCAGATGGGCCCACGCTCAAGCTGGCGAGCTTGGGGTCTGGAACCTGGGTCTTCCGCATCCCAGTCCGACGCTCTATCCACTGCGCCACCGCCTGGTCAGGCGGGATTTTTTTTAGTTTAAGTTATGAGCAGATATTTGAATCACAAGCTTCCGCCACCCTGCAGTAGATGGCCTGCCTACCGTTCTGAAAGGGAGGAAGAAACAAACTTCCACGGAAGAGTTTTTGTTGAAATGGCCTCTAAGTGAAAGCGAGGAAAGTGTGGCGAAAAAGTCAAAAGTCAGTGAAGAAAATGATGATAATTAAGCAAAGTAAAAAAATAGCAAATTAAGTTTAACGATAAAGTTACATATCGTATGTAGTGTGTAAGTTAAATTTTGCAATTAAATGTAGCATTAAGTGTGTAGAGAGTAAGTTATGTTAAGCAATAGCGCATGAAATGAAAACTTCCTTTGCCAGTCTCTTCCCTCTCCACCAGCATCTTCCCGGACCTCGAAGGTAAATACACTTCATAAACCAGTTTATTTCTTTACATTCTCTCGTGTGTGTGTGTGTGTGTGTGTGTGTGTGTGTATTTGTTAAAAAGCACATTGTTTTATTTAAAAGCATGTAAAACAAAAAAATTGTGTGGTTTTTTGGGGTCGGAATGGATTAATTGCATTCCTATTCATTTAAATGGGGAAATTCGATTTGACACACGAGCAGTTTGGGTCACAAGCTTGGCAATGAAACGAATTAAACTCATGTGTCAAGGTACCACTGTACTTCTTTTTAGAATCCACAAAGAAAGCTATGTTTGGATTTTATTTATTGATTTGAGAGAGAGAGAGAGAATGGGGGAAAAGCGGGAAGCTTCAACTCATAGTAGTTGTTTCTTGTATGTTCCTTGACCAGGCAAGCCCAGTAGAAAGCTTCAGTTTGATTTTTCTCTTTGATCTACATAAGGAGTCTCCTACAAAACAGTCCGGATAAACTACAGGATTTCATATTTTGTGTGTGTGACAGTGGAGAGAGTTGTTTGGTTAAAGCCCTTTTTACAGAATAGAAAGGATCCTCTTGGGGAGGGCTTCACAGCTTTTTGCTATTTCAAGCTGTATGATTGCCACCCCTTCCAGCTTCTGATGCTTTGCAAATACATGTTAAAGTCTTAGGCTGTGGGAATCTCAGCCTTTCTTCCTAAAACAGTAGTGTTGAAGTTCTAAATATATGCTGAAGTCTGGGCAGCTTGGTCGTACTGACACTATAAGCTTGAGGAACACAGCAGTGAATTACCTTAGCTGCTGCTATTAACTGTTAAGAAATCCTTGCTTTCTCAGAGCACAGATCTCCCAGCTGTAGTCCTGCTCCTTTGATTGTCTTGTCTGTATGTCCTGCCATTCACATGGCATGTAGCCTGCCTGGTGCCATCTATCTTCATGACAGGTGTAGTCCCCAGATCTCTGCTTGCTTCTGATCACTTCTGTTGCTTTGGCATCTGGCAGATTTTATGGCCATGGCAGTGCTAGTGTCCTTCAGTGAGGTGCACCAGCTTGCAAAGGTACTGTGGTTTGGGAGGACCACTCCTGTGGAGGTTCATCTTCTGCTCCTCTTTCCTAATTCTTCCATCAGCCTTCCATGTTGGCTGTGGGTTGGGCCACATAATGGAACTCTTTAAGAACTGGGCCTTGGTCACCTATGACCTTTCACAAAGTACCTGTTGGCCTGGATAAGGCATGCATCCCCCAGCACATTTTCTCTCTTTGAGCATAGCTCTGTCATTGGGTTCACTCTGTCTCAGTTTGTTCATTCTTGGCTTTCTCTGCTTTTATTCAAAAGTAAAATGCTTTAGGAATTCACAGAGTGTGAGCCCTGCCCCCACAGCCTCCTGCCACTCCTCCTGGGGACATCCTGCTTTGAGCTGACACTGTTTATGAGCCTTTGGCAAATATTAAAGAAAACAGCTACTTGAGCCTACATAGTCTTCTGTCACTTAAGTGACACTTCTGTGGAGTCAACATTGAGGCATTGCGGGCGCTGGGGCGGAGCATGATAGTGTGTCCTGTGCCGCTGTCTGCTGGAGGTCAGTGCATGATGGCCTTCTGTGCCATCTTGCTCTCTCAGCAACGGGCACTCTGCAGGGAACTTGCAAGTGTGTGTGCGGGTGTGTGGCCTTGTCAAAGTCACAGTATATTTTCTGTCATTCTAGTTCCAGGGTCTCTTCCGTGAGGACGACAGGCATCCGGAAAGTGCTAACTCGCCACTTTGGGTGCTTACTGTCTCTGGCTTGTTTCCATCACTGGAAATCAGATAGAGAATTTTAGTGTTTTTGGCCCTTGGTAAACCTAGAAGACGTTTGTGATGTTACAAAACAGAAGTTTTTGTTTTGTTTTTAATCTAAGAAGTTGTGAATGTTAATCATTTAGCAGTTACAATAAATGTAGAAAAAAACAACCTTCCATGGTCTCTATTGATGTATTTATAAAACCAGGTCAGTTGGGGGCACATGATAGATGTGGTTCCTATGTGGAACCAGATCATAAACACTACCTTGGAGCATGTCCTTTACCTGCCGGGGCATGACCCCGGCCAGTCCCCGGGAAAGGCCAGAAGGTGCTGAGAGCAGGTAGTGGTCAGGACCCAGCGTGGGGTGAGGTGGGGGTAGGGCTGGGAACAGAAACCCACCTTTGAGAGGATATTGTGATGTGGGATTCCTGATTTAGCAGCCTATGACTGCCTGTCCCCATCAAGGTCTTACCTGCTTCCATGGTTGGGATTCCAGCTGCCAGAGATAGACCAAGGTATAGTTAGTCCTCCCTCTAACCAGGAAGCCAATTTATGGGTGTCTTCAAATCTCCCTGCTGCTCCTGTGTGCTGTCAGCCTGTGTCTGCTCCTTCTACCAGTGCCCCTGGCCCTTCAGCTTCGGTGAGGTGCCAGAGAGCACAGCAGGTGGGTAAGCCCAGCAAGTATGGCCCTGCAGGGACCTCTACCTGAGCATGGCATGATAGGCAGGAGCCAGGCTGCAGGTGTACCCAGGGTAGTAGGGAAGGATTTATGTATGTGGTGGGAGGGGGCTGTCTTTTGGCAGATTAGAGGGAGACAGATGAGACAAGGCTCATTAGGAAGTTGATGTGGGACCTCTGAGCCTCCTTTCTCCCACTATGTTCTGGAGAACACTCAGGTGAGTTGGGGACCCATTTGACCATAATGAAAACTACTGTCATCCCAGAACCGCCACAACTTTGCCTTCATCTTCACCAGAGCCTGAGAGGCAGGTGTGCCACCCCCTGAGAAAGTTACCCAAAACCTATATCCACCCACCCCTTCTGGAGAGACTGGAGGTGGAGGATGAGCAGCAATTGGAATTGTTTTCCAGTACCACTCTCCCAGTTCCCTTTTCACCAGCAGACTGGTGAAGATGACTTAGAGGAAGACATCCTGTATAGTGGTCTCCAGCCAGGGACATGGCCTAGGCTTTGACCTTAGGCTGGTCATTCTACATCAGGCCTCTTTCCCCTCTGCCATCTGGGAAAGATTTCTTTTGTGTGTGTGTGTGTGACAGAAGGATGATAGGGACAGACGGGAAGGGAAAGAGATGAGAAGCATCAATTCTTCATTGCAGCTCCTTAGTTCATTGATTGCTTTCTCATATGTGCCTTGACCAAGGGGCTACATGCAGCACAGAGAGTGAGCCCTTGCTCAAGCCAGCAACCTTGAGCCCAAGCCAGTGATCTGTGAGGTCATGTCTTATCCACGTTCAAGTCAGCGACCCCGTGCTCAAGCTGGTAGCCCATGGTTAAGCTGTCGACCTTGGAGCTTTGAACCTCTGCGTCCCAGTCCGACGCTCTATCCACTGTGCCACCACATGACCAGTCTGGAAAGAATTTCTTCTAGTTCAGAAGGTAAAATTTCCTCTGCTACCTTGTAATTTAGGGCTAACTGGGACCTAAATATGCCACGCCTCTCCCTTCTTCCCAGCCTCTCCTCCTAGGCCTCCTAGACAGCCCAGGGCCCTGCAAGAGGCAGAGTGTGCTGCCAGAGGCACTAGTCTTAACTTTGTTTTTGGAGAGGTTTTTTGTTTGTTTGTTTTTTCACATTTTTATTGGGGGCTTGTCAGTAGAGATATTTAGTTTCTTTATCCACTCCAAGCTTGGGCCCTAAAAGTTCTGGGGGTGGCTGGGCATGTTGGGCATGTTCCCATCATCCTGGACTGGCACTGGATAGTTTTAGGGTATATCTTGGTTGATTATGGCTGCATGCTTGGTGTAAGGGCTGAAGGGGAGCAGAATTATACTAAGACCCTGTTGGTGAAGGACACAACCAGCACCAACTTCTTGGCCAAGGCCGCTGCCTCCTTTCTTTTTTTTAATACAGATTTATTTTATTGTTTTCTTTTTATTTTTTTTATTTTAGTGAGAGAGGAAGGGAAGAGAGAGAAAGACAGGAACATTGAGCTGTTCCTCTATATGCCCTGACCGGGGATTGAACCTGCAAACCTCTGCTTTGGTATGACTCTCTAACCAACTGAGCTATCCAGCCAGGGCTGCCCAGGCATTCTTTTTTTTTTTTTGACCGGGACAGAGTCAGAGACAGATAGGGACAGGAAAGGAGATAGATGCGAAGCATCAATTCTTTGTTGCAGCTCCTTAGTTCAGTTATTACTTTCTCATATGTGCTTTGGCCAGGGATTGGAGGGCCTACAGCAGAGCAAGTGACCCTTGCTCAAGACAGCGACCATGGGGTCATGTCTATGATCCCACACTCAAGCCAGATAAGCCCGTACTCAAGCCAGTGACCTCGGGGTTTCGAACCTGGGTCCTCTGCGTCCCAGTCCAACATTCCATTCACTGTGCCACCGCCTGGTCAGGCTGACCAAGCATTCTTGAAGGTGGCAAATCTCCCAACTTTGCATCTTGGTCTCAGTGGCAGCGCCCTCCAGCAGTGAATAAATATTTGATGGAAAAACAGTGAATAAGTGCACTTTGTACAATGTCTTGGTTTCCAACCTTGAGTTTTAAAGCAGGTCTTTGTTTTGTATCCATGTGTGTACATCTATACACATGTGTAATAGATGTGTGCATAATATGTGCAGACATGCATACTCAAGCAACACGGGTACATTTGCTTTGTAAAAGATAAAAAAATAAAACCCCAATATATGCTGAATGAAGCACAAAGGTTTACCCTTTTCCCCACTTTCATATATCAATGAAATTAATTATAAAATTAAATAAGTTTTTATGTATGACCAGTAGTGGTATAGTGGATAGAGTGTCAACCTGGGTCACTGAGGACCCAGGTTCAAAACCCCGAGGTTGCTGGCGTGAGTGCAGGATCATCAACATGATCCCAAGGTCGCTGGCTTGAGCAAGTGGTCACTAGCTCAGGATTAGTCCCGTAGTCAAGGCACGTATGAAAAGCAATCAATGAACAACTAAAGTGACACAACTACGAGTTGATGTTTCTCATCTCTCTCCCTGTCTTTGTCTCAGCAAAATAAAAATAAAACAAGTTTTTAAATAATAAGACACTGCATATGCTGCCTGGAGACTCGCTTTTTCATACAACTTGCGGTCTCAGCAGTCTTTCTATGTGAGTAAATGTTCAAGTGCTATTCATGAATAATACTGGCCAGAATCCAAAGGTGCAGACTTGTCTAATATGCAACAATTAGTTTCCTCGACCTGCAGCACCCAGGCCTCATGTTCCCATGTGTAGATTATCATATGTGCACAGGCATGTTTCAGATATAACCTTAAAGATGCAAATTACACTTCACTGCACATGCTACTCTGTTGCATTTTTACTTAAAATTTTTCCACAAAATTTAAGTGTTTTGTGATGAACTGCCTTTATCTTAAATCTTCACTGACAGCCATCAGGTTCTTAAGGATTGATTCCTAGACCCTGCAGCACTTCTTTGTGAATAAAGCCTAGAAATGGCATTTCTAGGACCAAGGGGCCCTCCCTCCACAGTGTTCCTATGAAATTCGACTTGAGGGTGGAGGGTGACCTTGCGAAAATTCCTATTACCCCAACAGTACCTGCCTGGCCATGATATGGTGGGGGTCTTAGACCCTGAGAAGCACTCCGCCATGAACTGCAGCTCCAACCCCGCCAGACCATGCCCCTGAGCTCTGCTTGGACATGACACAGCTGCTACACATTCTGCTTCCTCCACATCTCCGCTCTCTGAGCCTGTCATTCCCACCCTAACCACTCCAAATCTTGATTGTCCTGGGTAACAGAGTTCCCAGAGGAAACTGTGGGCTTGGGAAGGGGTTCCTGCCCCTCCAGGCCTTGATTTCATCCTCTGTCTAATGACTGTTGATGCCAACTAATGGGTTAATCATGAGGGCTGGAGATGCCTTCCTTGTGGCTATGGGATGGTGGAACTCTAAGCCTTGGTTTTCTCCTGTGAAATGAGGCAGCAGGCTGGCAGGGTTAAAGACTGTAACCCAGGACTGCTCTTAGAGAGTTTAGAGGACTGGTCTTGTAATTGAACCTTCCATATCCCACCCTCCTGGGCCTCAATTTCCCCACCTGTGAAGCAGACCTTGTGTGTGAGGATCCCCAAGCCCCATTACAGTTCACCAGCTTGAAGATGGTACTGCACGCCCAAATTATCCCCCCTTTAACAGAGGAGAGGGCCAAGGCCAAACATCTGGCCAGGAGAGGCATATGTGGTGGAATTCCATGTGGTTGGGAAATGGGGGGACGATTAGTGCTGGGGCTGGAGCCAAACTCCAATACAGCTACCACTGTGCTAGCTATTCTGCCCCTTTGTACAGATGGGGAAACTGAAGCCCAGAAAAAGGAACTGGTCACAGGCTGCACAATGACTTCTTCAAAGTCCTCTTTTAATCACTGCTTACTCAAACCTTGGTTTTCTCATCTGGATATAAGCTGGCACTGATTTTGCAGTAGAAGCATCCCTTCCAGCTTGTCGTTAGGACTTAGAAGTGAACCCCAGGGTCAAGAGTCAAGGCCCACCTCCCAGGTCCTCTCCAGGAAGCTGACCCTGCTTTCACCAGACTGGTCTGGTTGCCCCTCTAGCTTCCCCAGACCTGTCCCTGACGATTGTGGATGGGGTGTGTGCATCAGCTGTCTCACCTGGGTTAGGAGCTCCTCCACGAGACCTGCATATTGTCTTAACCTCCAGCATTGAATAAATACTTGTTGAAAGAACAGTGAATAAGTGCACTTTGTACAATGTCTGAAGGCCTGTTCATACCGCTGGAAACTGCTTTGGGGTGGATAGGCAGAGCCAGGCTGAGGCCCAACTCACAGTCATGACAGTGACATGGAGCAGGTTACCTGCATTCATAGCATCAAGTGATTAAATGACAAAGAATGGCCCACCATCAACGGCTCCAATGTTCCTTTACCACCTGCCCGAATCCAATGTGAATCTGCATGGCCATAGCAGCGGCCACTGGCATTGGTCACCTTTTGGTGATTGTGGATAAAGCTGCTTTGTATATGCATGCACAAGCTTTGGTTTAACTTATTTTAAATTCTTTTGGGTCTATGCCATGACCAGGCTGTGGCGCAGTGGATACAGCGTCAGACTGGGATGTGTAAGACCCCGGTTCGAGGCCCCAAGGTCGCCAGCTTGAGCGCGGGGCTCATCTGGCTTGAGCAAAAGCTCACCAGCTTGGACCCAAGGTCACTGGCTCCAGCAGGGGGTTGCTCTGTCTGCTGAAGGCCCACGGTCAAGGCACATGTGAGAAAGCAATCAATGAACAACTAAGATGTTGCGACGGCAACGAAAAACTAATGATTGATGTTTCTCACCTCTCTCCGTTCCTGTCTGTCTGTCCCTATCTGTCCCTCTCTGGCTCTCTCTCTGTCCCTATAAGAAAAAAAAAAATTCTTTTGGGTCTAGGCCCTGGCCGGTTTGCTCAGTGGTAGAGCATCGGCTCAGCATGTGGATGTCCCTGGGTTCGATTCCTGATCAAGGACACACAGGATAAGTGCCCATCTGCTTCTCCACCCCTCCCCCTCTCTCTTTTTCTTTTCCCCCCCTCCTGCAGGTATGGCTTGATTGGAGTGAGTTGGCCCTGGGCATTAGGATGGCTCCATGGCCTCCACTTCACTAAAAAAATAACACCGTTTGCAACAGAGCAAGAGACCAAGATGGGCAAAGCATCGCCCCTTAATGGGTTTTCCCAGTGGATCTTGGTCGGGGTGTGTTGGTCAAATAAGTTTGCAAATATGATGTATATGTTTGCTTGCTTATAGTTTACATTGGGTTTGAGGGACAGGCTGTAAGCAGGCAGGATTGTTATAGCTTAAGGCTTAGTTTTAAGACTAAGCTTTTCCCCACACCCTTGACTCTTGCATGATAGGGGGTGGTGCACTCTCATGAGGAATCCCATTATGCCTCAGGTAAGTGAATTTGTATCAGAGACTTGTTTGTATATTAGGTTCAAAGTTTTGGTTTCTACACTATAAAATGGGGCAGAGGAACCCATGCTAGAGGAGAGCAGAGAAAGGCCAAGTGGAGGAGAGGAAAAGCAGCCAAGATGGCGGAGTGCTGAAGTAGAAGCCAGTTTGTGTAGATTTTGTGCAGAGAGAAGGAGATGGGGAACAGAGGTGAATAAGTCTGGTGAGGTACAAACCTTTGATTCCAGGAAACTCGGATAAGTCAGTGGCTTTGGGAGCATTGAATGGAATGGTAAGTGTTTTCCCACTCTGTGTATTTCTTGCCCACTGGGTGCAAACTAGGATTAAAGCAAATGGCCCACCAGTTCTTGGCTCCGTTGTTTCATTACCGACTGTCCGAATCAAATGCGAACCTGCATTGGCCAGGCCGCTATGATGGTGGCCGTGGCTACTGGCTTTACAGGGAGCATGGAAGAGTCCGTCTCTGCCTCCCCTCCTCTCACTAAATTAAAAAGAAAAATTCTGTTGGGTTGTTGTAAAGTACCCATAACTTAATTTCGCGGGTTTACGTAGAGACACCAAGTCCAGATGAATTTTTTTTTTTTTTTTACAGGGACAGAGAGAGAGCCAGATAGAGGGATAGACAGGGACAGACAGACAGGAACGAAGAGAGGTGAGAAGCACCAATCATTAGTTTTTCGTTGCCGTTGCAACAACACCTTAGTTGTTCATTGATTGCTTTCTCACATGTGCCTTGACCGCGGGCCTTCAGCAGACCGGGCAACCCCTTGCTGGAGCCAGCGACCTTGGG
Organism: Rhynchonycteris naso; assembly: GCA_037038555.1. Classification (NCBI taxonomy): domain Eukaryota; kingdom Metazoa; phylum Chordata; class Mammalia; order Chiroptera; family Emballonuridae; genus Rhynchonycteris; species Rhynchonycteris naso. The sequence continues at coordinate 20,481,454 of CM073003.1, forward strand.
TCCAAGCTGATGAGCTTTTGCTCAAGCCAGATGGGCCCGCGCTAAAGCTGGCGAGCTCAGGGTCTTGAACCTGGGTCTTCCGCATCCCAGTCCGAGGCTCTATCCACTGCGCCACCGCGTGGTCAGGCCAGATGAATTTTGAAGGATTTTATTAAAGGAGATTTATTAAATATGCCGGCCATATATGACTAACATGGGCATTTGCAGACACAAATCATGTGTGCCAAATACATCTCGGGCTGGTTATATGCCCTTGATCACACACGGGCTGGGGAGAGCATGACATCATGGCACAAGCTTACAACATTATTTTAGGGAAGTCATAGAAATATTAAAACTTTCAAGGTAACACAATCAAAGCCATTTACAAATATTTCAGCGTCTATCTCCCCTCCTTTGCCTAGAGGTATGTAACTCTCAGGATTCCGGGAATGGAGAAAGAGCCAAAATCAATGTAGGGTGGAATGTAAAGCCAGTAGTCACGGCCACTATCACAGCAGCCTGACCCGTGCGGGTTCACATTGGATTCGGACAGATGGCAATAAAACACTGGAGCCAAAAACTGGTGAACCATCAGCTTTAATTCTAACTTGCACCCGGCGGGCAAGCAAAAACACACACTGGGCTCCAAAACCCACACATTCAGTGCTCACAAAGCTACTGACTTATCTGAGTTTCCTAGAATCAAAGGTTTCTAGCTCACCAGACTTATTCACCTCTGTTTCCCATCTCCTCCTGCACAAACTCTTATCAAACTGGCTTCTTCCTCAACACTCTGCCATCTTGGCTTCTTCCCCTCCTCCACGTGGCCTTACTCTGCTCTCCTCTCTGATACTAATCTCAGGAACCCAGGAACAGAGAGAGAGAGAGATCAAGCTACTGCTCTCTCCCACTTTATAGCATAGACTCCAAAACTTTAATCCAATTATACAAACAAGGAAGTCTCTGATACAAAGTCACCCATCTGAGGCATAATGGGATTCCTCCCTACATCACCACCCTACATTATCCAATCAGTCAAGGGTGTGGAGAAGAGCTTACTCTTAAACTAAGCCTTAGGCTATAACGACCCGGCCTGCCCACAGCCTGTTCCAGAACACACGTTAATATCAACAAACTTCCATGTGGGCAGCGCCATCTTTAACAAAGTGAGCATAATATATTTTATCTGCCCAACAGGTGGTATGTAAATTCTATCTCTTATTGTAAAAGAAAAGAAGTTTCTCACACAACCTTTACTCTATAATTAAAACTAAATGACTCACTTTTTTTGCAAGCCAGAAACTTCTACATTCTTCTCCCTCCCCTACCCAAAGGAAGGACGGGACAGGAAAGCCTGGCCTTTCCTCCTAAAATATCAATATTAATTTTGCAGATGTTTGGTACCTTACTAATGTTGTAAAGTACTGTACCCCAAATGTTGTAAAGTACCGTACCTCACTTCCACGGGTTTACGTAGAGACACTAAGTCCAGATGAATTTTGAAGGGTTTTATTAAAAGGAGATTTATTAAATATGCCGGCCGCATATGACTGACACAGGGCATCGCAGACCCAAATTGTGCAGTCCCAAATGTATCTCAGAGGCTGATTATATACCCTTTGACCACATACAGTTTGGGGAGGAGCATGACACAATCATTAACAAGATTGTATCATTCCTTTAGGGGATTTAAAAAACATTAAAAATTTCAAGGTAATACAATCAAAGACATTCATACACCTTTTAGTATCTATCTCCCCTCCTTTACCTGGAGTTGCACGGTACTCAGGATTCCAAGAAGGGAGGGAGAGCTAAAATCAGTGTAGGGTGGTATGTAAATTGTCTCATTGAAAGGGAAAGAAAGCTCTTCAGATAACCTTAATCCTTCAGAGAACTAAAACCAAATGACCCAGTTGTCCTTGTAAGTCAGGAGACTTTCATATCCTTCTCCCTTGATTTTCCAAAGAAAGGACAGAACAGAAAGCCTGACTTTTCCTTTTAAAATGTCATTGCCAATACTAAGTTTTACAGTTCTCTGGCACCTTATCACATTTTCCACTGGTTTTATATCCTAAGTCAAATCCTTGACTTAATTTAACGAGGTGCATGAGGCAATTCTTCATTTTTATGAATTGTTGTAAAGTACTATACCCCAGATTCTGAAAAGTACCGTACCTCACTTCAGCGGGTTTACATAGAGACACCAAGTCCAGATGAATTTTGAAAGCTTTATTAAAGGAAGAGATTTATTAAATATGCCGGCCGCATATGGCTAACACGGGGCATTTGAAGACCCAAATTGTGTGCGCCAAGTATATTTCAAAGGCTGTTTATATACCCTTTGACTACATCCAGGTTGGGGGGCATGACACAGTCATTAACAAGATTTACATTAGCCTGACCAGGCGGTGGTGCAGTGGATAGAGCATCGAACTGGGATGCAGAGGGCCCCAGGATCGAGACCCCGAGGGCACCAGCTTGAGCGTGGACTCATTTGGTTTGAGCAAAAGCTCACCAGCTTGAGTCCAAGGTCGCTGCTTCGAGCAAGGGGTTACTCGGTCTGCTGAAGGCCCACAGTCTAGGCACATATGAGAAAGCAATCAATGAGCAACTAAGGCAGTGGTTCTTAACCTGGGTTCTATCGAACCCTAGGGGTTCGATGAGTCGGTCTCGGGTTCGGAGAAGCCTCTGCCGCAGAGGCCAGAATAAAGTAATACTGTAATTTGTTGTGAGTTCATGCACTTTGTTGTTTTGTTTTTTGAGCAAGGTGACATTCATGCCCGGCTCATTTTGTGCACCAGTAAAAAAACTACCTATTGTCCGGTAGTTGCCTCTGGGTTAGGTAGTGAAACCCTCCCTGGCCCTGAGCTTTCTGATAATTGTTAATCTTGCTCAAACGGCACACGCCCAAATTCTTGGAACTGTCTGTCCCCAAGGCCGTTCCAGGAACTGCACGCCTCACCAAACCGGTCGACTGTTACCATCCTCTTCCTCTGCAGATATAAAAAACCCCAAAAGCCTCCCCGGGCATGCCTTCACAGACTCATATCCGAGGGTCAGTGAACTCACCCGGAGTCCTCCCAATAAAGCCTGACTTTTGCTCATCTGGCTGTTTTGGCTCTTCGTTCGTTCATCGGCGGCACCCGGCAATCTTTCACCTATGTCTTAAATTTGGGGAAAAAATCATTTTATTTATCACTAAAGAAGGGTTCTGTGAATCCGCATATGAAACTGGTGGGTTCCGTACCTCAAAAAAGATTAAGAACCACTGAACTAAGGTGTCAAAACGAAAAACTGATGATTGATACTTCTCATTACTCTGTGTTCCTGTCTATCCCTCTCTCTGACTCTGTATAAAAAAAAAAAAAAAAAGATTTACATTAACAAGATTAACATTGGTCCAGGGGATTTACAAAAAAAGACTGAAACTTTCAAGGTAATACAATCAAAGACATTCATGAATCCTTTCAGTATCTATCTCTCCTCCTTTGTCTAGAGGTACATGTTAATCTCAGACCCCAGGAAGGGAGGTGTTGGGCAGATAAAATGTATTATGCTCACTTTGTTAAAGATGGCGCTGCCCACATGGAAGTTCGTTGATATTAATGTGTTCTGGAACAGGCTGTGGGCAGGCCGGGTCATTATAGCCTAGGGCTTAGTTTAAGAGTAAGCTCTTCCCTACACCCTTGACTGATTGGATGATGTAGGGTGGTGCACTCTCCTGAGGAATCCCATTATGCCTCAGATGGGTGGCTTTGTATCAGAGACTTTCTTGACTGTAGATTGGATTAAGGGTTTGGATTTACTATGCTATAAACTGGGGCAGTCCGGGAGCTTGCTCTCTCTCTTGGTTCCTGAGTTCCTGAGGTTAGTATTAGAGAGCAGAGCAGATTAAGGCCATGTGGAGGAGAAGTAGCCAAGATGGCAGAGTGCTGAGGAAGAAGCCAGTTTGTTAAGAATTTGTACAGGAGGAGATGGGGAACAGAGGTGAATAAGTCTGGTGAGCTAGAAACCTTTGATTCTAGGAAACTCGGATAAGTCAGTAGCTTTGTGAGCACTGAATGTGTGGGTTTTGGAGCCCAGTGTGTGTTTTTGCTTGCCCGCCGGATGCAAGCTAGAATTAAAGCTGATGGCTCACCAGTTTTTGGCTCCGGTGTTTCATTGCCATCTGTCCGAATCTAATGTGAACCTGCACGGGTCAGGCTGCTGTGATGGCGGCCTCGACTACTGGCTTTACAGGAGGGAAAGCTAAAATCAGTGTAGAGTTGTTGGGCAGATAAAATATAATATGCTCACTTTGTTAAAGATGGTGCTGCCCACATGGAAGCCCATCACCCAGGTGATATTATTTGCCCTTATGCTTGGGATGGGTTTGAGGGAAAGGCTGTAATGTAAGCAGGCCGAGTCGTTATGGCCTAAGGCTTGGTTTTAAAAGTAAGTTCTTCTCCACACCCTTGACTGATTGGATGATGTAGGGTGGTGCACTCTCCTGAGGAATCCCATTCTACAGAGACTTCCTTGTTTGTATAATTGGATTAAAGGTTTTGATTCTACTATATAAAGTGGGAGAGACCAGTAGCTTGATCTCTCACTTGGTTCCTGAAGTAGAAGAGAGGAGAGCAGATTAAGGCCACATGGAGGCCAGGAGAAACAGTCAAGATGGCTGAATGCTGAGGGAGAAGCCAGTTTGTTAAGATTTTGTGCTGGAGGAGATGGGGAACAGAGGTGAATAATTCTGGTGAGCTAGAAACCTTTGATTTTAGGAAACTCGGATAAGTCAGTAGCTTTGTGAGCACTGAATGAGTGGTTTTTGGAACCATGTGTCTGTTTTTGCTTGCCGGCCGGGTGCAAGCTAGAATTAAAGCTGATGGCTCACCAGTTCTTGGCTCCGCTGTTTCATTACCAACTGTTCGAATCCAATGCGAACCTGCACGGGTCAGGCAGCTGTGATCCTGACCTTGGCCACTCGCTTTACAAGAGTGTAGGGTGGTACTTAAATTTTGCCTCTTATTGAAACCGAAAGGGAGTTCCTCAGATAACCTTAATCCTTTCAGAGAATTTAAAACCAAAGGATCTTACTCGTCGTCCTTGTAAGTCAGGAGACGTCTATATTATTTTTCCTCCATTTTCCAAAGAAAGGACAGGAATGCCTGACCTTTTCCTCCTAGAATATCACTATTAATTTTACAGCTTTTTGGTACTTACAACAAAATTTTATTATTCAGAAATAATAGCCTTTTATAACAATTTACTTTCTTCCTTTCTCTTTCAAAAAGTATTGATATACCCTATACCATTGTTGGGCAGATAAAATGTATTATGCTCACTTTGTTAAAGATGGCGCTGCCCACATGGAAGTTCGTTGATATTAATGTGTGTTCTGGAACAGGCTGTGGGCAGGCTGGGTCGTTATAGCCTAAGGCGAACCTGCTTGGGTCAGGCGGCTGTGATAGTGGCCGCGACTACTGGCTTTACAACCATTTATTACAATTTCTTTTAGTCAGAACTCTTATAAAAATACTTAATTTTTAGTGACAACCAAGCTGACTTTCCTTTTACCCCTGCTTCCCTTTTTCCTCAAAGTCTGATTAAAAGGAGGTCCTCAGTGAGTTTCCTCAGGCATTAACCGTACGTAGACCAACCAGTTTCCGGTTTGTGGTTGGAGCAGGACAAGCTGTCCTTCTCAGGGTTAATTTACAATAGTTGGTGGGGTCAGTCTCTGCTGTCCACGAATGTGTCTGCTGGGTCTGCAGGTTTCAATCAGCTATGGTGGACTGTAAAGCCAGTAGCCAGGGCCTCCATCACAGCCGCCTGGCCCGTGCAGGTTCGCATTAGATTCGAACAGTCGGTAATGAAACAACGGAGCCCAGAACTGGTGAGCCATCAGCTTTAATTCTAGCTTGCACCCGGCGGGCAAGCAAAAACACACACTGGGCTCCAAAACCCACACATTCAGTGCTCACAAAGCTACTGACTTATCTGAGTTTCCTAGAATCAAAGGTTTCCAGCTCACTAGACTTATTCACCTCTGTTCCCTCTCTCCTTCTCCAGCACAAACTCTGCATAAACTAGCTTCTCCCTCAGCACTCTGCAATCGTGGCTGCTTCTCCTGGCCTCCACATGGCCTTAATTTGATCTTCTCGCTAATACCTCAGTGTAAAGCCAGTAGCCAAGGTCAGGATCACAGCCACCTGGCCAGTGCAGGTTCGCATTAGATTTGAACAGACAGTAATGAAACAATGGAGCCAAGAACTGGTGAGCCATCAGCTTTAATTCTAGCTTGCACCCGGCAGGCAAGCAAAAACACACACTGGGCTCCAAAACCCACTCATTCAGTGCTCACAAAGCTACTGACTTATCCAAGTTTCCTAGAATCAAAGGTTTCTAGCTCACCAGACTTATTCACCTCTGTTCCCCATCTCCTCCTCCACAAACTCTGCACAAACTCGCTTCTCTCTCAGTACTCTACCATCTTGACTGCTTCTCCTGGCCTTCACATAGCTTTAGTTGGCTCTCCTCTCTAATACTAATCCCAGGAACCGAGAGAGAGCAAGCTACTGGTCTGTCCCACTTTATATTGTAAAAATCCAAACCCTTAATCCAATTTATAAACAAGGAAGTCTCTAATACAAAGTCACCCATCTGAGGCATAATGGGATTCCTCAGGAGAGCGCACCACCCTACATCATCCAATCAGTCAAGGGTGTGGGGAAAAGCTTACTCTTAAAACTAAGCCTTAGGCTATAATGACCCAGCCTGCCCACAGCCTGTTCCAGAACACACATTAATATCAACGAACTTCCATGTGGGCAGCGCCATCTTCAAAGTGAGCATAGTATATCTGCCCAACACTCAGGAACCAAGCGAGAGCAAGCTCCCACCCTGCCCCACTTTATACTGTAGAAATTCAAACCCTTAATCCAATCTACAAACAAGAAAGTCTCTGATACAAAGTCACCCATCTGAGGCACAATGGGATTCCTCATGAGAGCGCACCAGCCTACATCATCGAATCAGTCAAGGGTGTGGAGAAAAGCTTCTCTTAAAACTAAGGCGTAGGCTATAACGACCCAGCCTGTCCCCCAAAACACATTAATATCAATGAACTTCCATGTGGGCAGCGCCATCTTTAACAAAGTGAGCATAATATATTTTATCTGCCCAACATGGACCCAATCAGGCATGCCTTCTACCTTGGCAGCAGTGGGAGTGGTCAGAATCATGGTGTGTGGACCTGTCCACATGGGAGTCAATCCTTGGGTGATGTATTTCTTTACCTGTACTAAGTCCTCAAGCTGAAAAGGATGTACCGGATCTTCTGGAAGTGCCTCTGGGACAGTCTTTTAAACAGCCTGCTGAGTAATTTGCAGATCCTGCAAGTACTTACGGAAGGAGTGGTTATGTTTCCTTTATGATTTGATTTATGCGTTCTATTTGCCCTGAACCTTTGGGGCCTGTGGGCACAATGTAACTTCAAATTAGTTTCTAATTACTATTGGATTTTCTTCCTACTAGCTGTGATATTTTGGACACAAATGCAGGCCTAACATTAGAATGGACAAGCTAAATCTAGAAAGAGTTCTACCCAGCTATTTTCTGTTATCGTGGCCCCACTTCTAGTAGGAAAAGCTTCTATTTGTCAATTATGTCATTAAGGTCTGTTTCTAAATGTTTACCTGGGAAAGTTCCTTCCTCTCTTATTTCACAATTTCTTTACTTTGCTTAGTACTTACTTGGACATAAACTAAACACTCAGATATTATGCCTTCTGCAATAGATTCTAAGTCTGGCCTTTTTAATTATTCCTTTCCTGCTGGCAAAATCTTTTTCTAATTGGTTGCTAATAAACGTTTAGTAACAAGGGTTTTAGTGAAGTTCCTAAAAACCCCACTGGTTTTAGTTAGTATCTTCATACTTATTTGAATTCCTATGTTCTGATTCTGAGGCAGACTGGAGAAATATAAAATAAACAACAAAATTAGAATAGCCAATGCTAACAGATACTATAATAAGTGTCCTAATATAATGAAGTGATTAAAGCCAATTAGATTATTAAACAAAGTCTTAACTAATACAACAGGATCTAAAATAAATTCTTACAGCCTTAAATGTCCTTAACATGTTAATGTAATTTCACCAAGTCCATGTTGACACTATTACTACTTGTTGGTCAAGTAAGTTTGTAAATATCATGTATATGTTTGCTCGCTCATAGTTTGCATTTGGTGTGGGAGACAGGCTGTAAAACGGCAAAGTTGTTATAGCCTAAGGCCGTGATGGCGAACTTAAGTCACATGTGTCAGCACTGACACGCTTAGCAATTTTCGATGACACGCAGCCCCATCTGTCCACATACCAAAGAAGTATGGGGCCTCATCCTAAGAAACACATTTCATCCTCGTCTCCTGCACGGCCAGGTACAGTAGCCAAGGCTAAAACATTTGCTGTAGCCTGACCAGGCGGTGGCGCAGTGGATAGAGCATCGGAGTGGGATGTGGAAGACCCAGGTTCGAGACCCCGAGCTCGCCAGCTTGAGCGAGGGCCCATCTGGCTTGAGCAAAAGCTCGTCAGCATGGACCCAAGGTCGCTGGCTCCAGGAAGGGGTCACTTGGTCTGCTGAAGACCCCTGGTCAAAGCACATGTGAGAAAGCAATCAATGAACAACTAAGGTGTCCCAACAGCAACGAAAAATTAATGATTGATGCTTCTCATCTCTCTCCTGTTCCTGTCTGTCCCTATCTATCCCTCTCTCTGACTCTCTCTCTGTCCCTGTTATAAAAAAAAGAAATCATAATTGCTGTAGTGTAGACACTCTGTCCTGGAGGTCTGTCGGCTAAAACAACAGAAGTCCGGCACAGAGCGTCTATTTCTGGGACTTCCGGTTAGGCAGTTTTTCTTGAAGTAACACAACATCCAAGTTATGCTCGGTTTTTTTATGAATTTTGACACACCACACTTAAAAGATTGCCCATCACTGGCCTAAGGCTTAGTTTTAAGACTAAGCCTTTCCCACCCTTTACTGTTGCATGATGTGGGGTGGTGCACTCTCATGAGGAATCCCATTTATGCCTCAGATAAGTGACTTTGTATCAGAGACTTCCTTGTTTGTATATTGGATTAAAGGTTTTGATTTCTACACTATAAAGTGGGGCAGACAGGGAGCTTGCTTTCTCTTGGTTCCTGAGGTTAGCATTAGAGAGAAGAGCAGAGAAAGGTCACGTGGAGGAGAAGAGGCAGCCAAGATGGTGGAGTGCTGAGGTGGAAGCCAGTTTGTGCAGAGAGAAGGAGATGGGGAACAGAGGTGAATAAGGCTGGTAAGGTAGAAACTTTTGATTCTAGGAAACTTGGATAAGTCAGTGGCTTTCTGAGCCCTGAATGGAAAGGGAAGTGTTTTCCCACTGTGTGTATTTCTTGCCTGCCAGGTGCAAGCTAGGATTAAAAGTTATGGGCCACCAGTTCTTGGCTCCGTTGTTTCATTATTGTCTGTCAGAATCAAATGCAAACCTGCATTGGCCAGGCAGCTGTGATAGTTGCCATGGCTACTGGCTTTATACTACTTCATATTATTTGTAAATATAACCCAACCCCACTCCAGTCTGAGAACTGTCCCAAGGAGCAGGAGTCACATATATTCAAGAAAAGTCCACAAGGCACTGGAGTTGTGGTCACACTTCCACACTTTGCAGTTAGAGTCCAGGTCCTAATGACTACTACTTCTATCTGGCAATGATTCAGGTAGACTGAAAAAGCAGTCTGGAGCACGTATGGAGACAGAGTTTTCGTTTTCTTTAAACTGGAGAGATGAACCCAGGGGGCCTTTCCCTGGAGCTCTGAAACCCTGGCGTGGTGAAGAGAACCTTGGGATACAGTATGGTGAGTGGCAGAGATAAATTTGTCTAAATTAGGAGCAGGTCCCAGCCTAAAATAGGCATGGGGCATTGAGACAAGAGAAATAAAGAAGACATTATACATTAAACAAAGTAGCCGAAAATAGGACTATCAATACCCACAACAAAGATCTTTGAGGGATAAATAAAACCTGAATATTCAGGCTAGGTATAGTAAGAGGCCCTCATGTTCATAAGAAATGAGATCAGCCTGACCAGGCGGTGGTACAGTGGATAGAGCATCGGACTGGGATGCGGAAGGACCCAGGTTCGAGACCCCGAGCTCGCCAGCTTGAGTGCGGGCCCATCTGGCTTGAGCAAAACCTCACCAGCGTGGACCCAAGGTCGCTGGCTCCAGCAAGGGGTTGCTCGGTCTGCTGAAGACCCGTGGTCAAGGCACATATGAGAAAGCAATCAATGAACAACTAAGGTGTCGCGACGGCAATGAAAAACTAATGATCGATGCTTCTCACCTCTTTCCATTCCTGTCTGTCTGTCCCTATCTATCCCTCTGTCTGACTCTCTCTCTGTCCCGTAAAATAAATAAATTAATTAATTTAAAAAGAAAAGAGATCAGTTTACCTGCTACTTGGAAGAAATACCCTAGGCTTGTCCACAGTGTCACAAGATGGAGCTGACGGCCCTGGGCATCTTTAGCCTTCAGTGGCAAGTCCCAGCATGCTGGGCAAGGTCAGATCCCAGGTGGCTGGAGCAGGGCTGGAAGAGACTGAATCCTTCCTTCTAGAACCAAGGGGGCAGCTTACCTTCCAGTGTTTCTTTTTCCCACAGCAAAGACATGTCCCTGGTGGGGGCCAAGAAGCCTGGCAGGCCTTACCTCAATGACCTTCTTTTCCACTCTTGAAGCTGGGCCAGGATGCAGTCCTACGAAGCCCTTTTGGGGTGTTGGATCCTTTTAAGGGCGTATTCCAATAGCTGGTATTTTTGCCTGATCTCTTTTTGGGTTCTATTTGCCTTTTCTGTTCCTCTCTTGGTCATTATAGACCTAAAATGATCTCGCTGAGGGGCTTGAGGTTCCTTACCTGCTTATATAAACTTTTTCCGTATATCTGGAACTGATTGGAGAAAGACAAAAACAGCATTATTAGCTGGTTCAAATAAAAGAGGGTAAAAGTTTGCAGGAAAAAACAGATTTGGCATCTCCTGTAGGATTCCAGAGTCTCTCCGCTGCTGAGTAACTCAATACATGTACATTAGTGTAAGGTATTTTCCCCGCCGAGGAAGAAAGAAGGGCATAGCCACCAAGTGTGGAACAGCAAAAGCTTTATTTAGTAGAGTGCATCCCAGACGAGGTTCTCTGGTCTATGAGATGGGGTCAGAGAAGTCATGCTGCCTCACCTATTTGGGGGTAATTTATAGCATTGGTAGGGTGGTCAGGTTGATATGACGTGGCGAAATTTCATTGGCTGACAGACAGTTGTTTTTTTTCAAAGGGCTCTTGGGAAGTTTCTTTTGGCATGCATGGGTGTGGGCAGTTCCAGTCAAAGTTGCCAGGCCTAGTTTCTCACGTGGCCTTCCCCCATTGCCAACTGACCTCACAATTAGCATTCAAACTGTTAGGCTAATCAATGGTAATATTTGTCCCTCTGGGTTTTGGTGATTTAACACTTAACAATACTTCTTCAAAAATGATAACCAAACATTACATAAAAAGACTAATTATTACATATTCTTAAATATCTAAACCAAGATTTCAACATCAAAGAGCTATGAAACAGCAAATAAAAAGGAGAATTAACAAAAGGCTTTTGAAATAACATATGCGTTTCTAACATGGAAAATACCTTTTACACAATAAGGGATTCTTGGTAAAAAAAGGAAGTCTTTGGATTTGGCAGACTTTACAATTTTATATACCTTACTATTAGTATAGTTTTAGTACAGTTTACAATAAGAGGATTATAAACTACTGCCCCAATGTACTATTGATTGATTGAGAAAAATAAAATGCACTCACTATTTTGTAACTGCCCAGCTGGCAAAGAGATACTGACCCTCTTTTTGACCTACAGTGCTTTACACCATCAAGTCAATATAAGGGTCAGGTTGCCTGGGATTCTTGGTGCCCAAGGGGGTACTATTATGGCTAAAGCAGTGGGTTTCCCCCATGAATCTCATGCCTCCTGTTGGGCAGATAAATTATATTATGCTCACTTTGTTAAAGATGGCACTGCTCACATGCAAATTTTAAGAGTAGGCTCTTCCCCACACCCTTGACTGATTGGATGATGTGGGGTGGTGCACTCCTGAGGAATCCCATTATGCCTAAGATGGGTGACTTTGTATCGGAGACTTAACTCGTTTGTAGATTGGATTAAGGGTTGGATTTCTACAATATAAAGTAGGGCAGACCAGGAGCTTACTAGCTCTTAGTTCTTGAGGTATTAGAGAGTAGAGCAGAGTAAGGCCACATGGAGGCTGGGAGAAGCAGCCAAGATAGTAGAATGCTGAGGAAGAAGCCAGTTTGTGCAGAGTTTGTGTAGAAAGAAGGAGATGGGAAACAGAGGTGAATAAGTCTGATGAGCTAGAAACCTTTGATTCTAGGAAACTTGGGTAAGTCAGTAGCTTTGTGAGCACTGAATGAGTGGGTTTTGGAGCCCAGTGTATGTTTTTGCTTGCCCGCCGGGTGCAAGCTAGAATTAAAGTTGATGGCTCACCAGTTCGTGGCCCCTGTGTTTCATTACTGACTGTACAAATCTAATGGGAACCTGCACTGGCCAGGCGGCTCTGATGGTGGCCTTGGCTACTGGCTTTACAACTCCCACATCAGACAACAACCATGTCACACGAAAGAATTGGGGAGGGGACCCAACACCCACCTCAGCTCCACGGGAGAGAGTTGTAACCCTTCTCCCAGTGCTAGTCTTGTACACTTTATACTTATTTTCCTTTCTATAATTTCTTACACACTAGTGGAGGGTCACACACCACCACCCCCAACCCATGGAGGGACCATGCGACCCCCATGTCCTAGGGAGGTGTAAAGCCTGTAGTCAGGGCCACTATCACAGCAGCCTGACCCATGCAGGTTCGCATTAGATTCGAACAGTCGGTAATAAAACAACGGAGCCAAGAACTGGTGAGCCATCAGCTTTAATTCTAGCTTGCACCCGGCGGGCAAGCAAAAACACACACTGGGCTCCAAAACCCACACATTCAGTGCTCACAAAGCTACTGACTTATCCGAGTTTCCTAGAATCAAAGGTTTCTAGCTCACCAGACTTATTCACCTCTGTTTCCCATCTCCTCCTGCACAAACTCTTAACAAACTGGCTTCTTCATCAGCACTCTGCCATCTTGGCTGCTTCTCTCCTCCACGTGGCCTTAATCTGCTCTCCTCTCTAATACTAACCTCAGGAACTCAGGAACCAAGAGAGAGATATCAGCTCCCGGACTGCCCCAGTTTATAGCCTAGAGAATCCAAACCTTTAATCCAATTATACATACAAGAAAGTCTCTGATACAAAGCCACCCATCTGAGGCATAATGGGATTCCTCCCTACATCACCACCCTACATCATCCAATCAGTCAAGGGTGTGGGGAAGAGCTTACTCTTAAACTAAGCCTTAGGCTATGACCTGGCCTGCCTACATTACTGCTTTCCCCCCACAGCCATCTCAAGCATAAGGGCAAATAATATCACCTGGATGACGGGCTTCCATGTGGGCAGCGCCATTCTTAACAAAGTGAGCATAATATATATTATCTGCCCAACAATCCACCCCTATGCTCACTTTACTACCCACAATTTACATCACTGGTATCCCTGTACAAGGAAATGAGTACATTACACAAATTACAGCAATAGCACAAATCATACAGTTTCAACAATTACAAAGGTACACACATTTCACCAGTCTCTGAGTACTTTCCCAAAAGCGCAAAATGTCCTCGGCCTTCTCTCTTGCCATTTGAAAGGCTTCCTGGGGCAGGAGGGCCTCTAGCAAAGCCACCCCCACCCCCATCAGGGTATTTCACATTGTCCAAAATCCGTAAGTCCATTCAGTAAAAGAGCCAGTGCTCACTCGGGTCGTAGTCCAGGAAATCAGTCCACACACATAGGGCTTTAGCCTCCCCCCTCATTCCTGCCATCATGGCAAGTTTCACACTGTCCTAAAGAGAAGCACGTGGCAATGGCAGTCAGCATTTCCATCTTTGCTCTGGGGAGCATGATGGCATCCACCCCTATGTCCCAAAATCGCAGACCTACCAGCAGCGTAGCTACTCCTTGCTGCTGGGCTCTCACCTTCTGGAGACTGCGGATTGCAACTCCAGCCAGATTGTCCTTATCCTCCAAAGAGGAACTGCAAACACCAGCTCCTGCTGCTGGGCTTGATCTCCGCGCCACCGCTGCCTTCTGCTCAGCAGGCCTTGCGGCTCCAACCCCGGCCTCAGCCCTGGTCCTGGCCTCAGCTTCGGCCCCGGCCTCAGGCCCGGCCTCATGCCACTGCTGGCTCTCCACAACATCCAGGGCAATCTCCAACTCACGAACCTGTGATTTCTTCTCCAGCATCTGCTCCATTTCCAGGCGAATCTCACAAACCTGGTCAGCCTCCTCCGGTGCTTCCTCCAACTCCAGGGTTGGCACCTCTTTCTCCCACGTTTCCTCCAGCTCCTTCTGCTGCTCGGCCTGCAGGTTCTGGGAAGCCTCTTTCATAGAGTTCTCAGTTTCCTCACACATGGCTGTAAAAGTCAGCCAGCCTACAGTTCCCCAAAAAACAGCTATCGGAAACCAAAACAGCAGCCAGTCCTCTACTCCACCACTCAAAAATGGTGGTGGCTCCATGCCGAACTGTATCGAATCCTGCCAAAGACTACGCCAAATGTAAAGCCAGTAGTCGGGGCCGGGATCACAGCCGCCTGACCCATGCAGGTTCGCATTTGATTCGAACAGTCGGTAATGAAACACAGGAGCCAAAAACTGGTGAGCCATCAGCTTTAATTCTAGCTTGCACCCGGCGGGCAAGCAAAAACACACACTGGGCTCCAAAACCCACACATTCAGTGCTCACAAAGCTACTGACTTATCCGAGTTTCCTAGAATCAAAGGTTTCTAGCTCACCAGACTTATTCACCTCTGTTTCCCATCTCCTCCTGCACAAACTCTTAACAAACTGGCTTCTTCATCAGCACTCTGCCATCTTGGCTGCTTCTCTCCTCCACGTGGCCTTAATCTGCTCTCCTCTCTAATACTAACCTCAGGAACTCAGGAACCAAGAGAGAGATATCAGCTCCCGGACTGCCCCAGTTTATAGCCTAGAGAATCCAAACCTTTAATCCAATTATACATACAAGAAAGTCTCTGATACAAAGCCACCCATCTGAGGCATAATGGGATTCCTCCCTACATCACCACCCTACATCATCCAATCAGTCAAGGGTGTGGGGAAGAGCTTACTCTTAAACTAAGCCTTAGGCTATGACCTGGCCTGCCTACATTACTGCTTTCCCCCCACAGCCATCTCAAGCATAAGGGCAAATAATATCACCTGGATGACGGGCTTCCATGTGGGCAGCGCCATTCTTAACAAAGTGAGCATAATATATATTATCTGCCCAACAGGAGGGGAAGGGGAGAGGCAGCTGGAGGGCCTGTCCCTGATAATCTCATCCCCATTAATCCTGTTACTCATGATCCCATTCCTCATTCTGGAGTTGCAATTCATTTCAAGGAACTGATAACCAGCAAGGTCCACACTTGTGGTTTGTTAATTTCTAAACATTTCTACCTCGCCCTGTTTTCTTTTCTTTTTCTAAGATTTTTCTAAAGCAAAGTTCTAATCTTTTAATACTTTTCCTACTCTGTATATTTTTTAATTTTTTTAAAATTCTTTTTGTTTATTCATTTTAGAGAGGAGACACAGAGTGAGAGAGAGAGAGAGAGAAAGGGGGGAGGAGCTGGAAGCATCAACTCCCATATGTGCCTTGACCAGACCAGTGCAGGGTTTTGAACTGGCGACCTCAGTGTTCCCAGGTCGACGCTTTATCCACTGCGCCACCACAGGTCAGGCCTCCTACTCTGTATTTTTCAAATGGGTAAAACTTCTTTTGGTCAGTAGGTGGATATCTAAATATCTGAAACTAGTTTCTATTTTATACTTCTTCTAGTCACCTCACCCTTAGTTGTCCCTGCTACTTTACTCTAGTACCCTTCCCCCTCTGTTCTGCACACAGCATGTCCCGGCCTTACCTTTTGCTCTTCTCTCACCCAAACAGTTTACTTGCCAGCCCTTCACCCCCAGAGGCTGGAGAAACACTTCCCGGAGTGCATTCCTCAGCCTATATTTAATGTTTGGGGCGCTAATTTACAAAATTGAAACTATCCAGGAAAATGCAGGAATTAGCACACCAATAAAAGCAAGAAAGATAAGACAGATAATAACTAGCATTCAGAATAAAGGATGTTTGACTATAAAGTTGTTAATCCTCACACAAGACAAGAGGTAGGAGCCAACAGAAGAGAATAATTTCTTCAGGGGAATAATCAGACAGAGAGCCCTGCTAAGGTGACCAGATGTCCCACTTTTGGCGGGACAGTCCCAATTTTTAACAATTTGTCCCATGTCCTGCAGCGTTTTAAAAAAGTCCCGATTTAGCCTGACCTGTGGTGGTGCAGGGGATAAAGCGTCGACCTGGGAACACTGAAGTCGCCAGTTCAAAACCCTGCACTTGTCTGGTCAAGGCACATATGGGAGTTGATGCTTCCAGCTCCTCCCCCCTTTCTTGCTTTCTCTCTCGCTCTCTCTCTCTCACGCTCTGTCTCCTCTCTAAAATGAATAAAATTTTAAAAAAAGAAATTTTTAAAAAAAGTCCCGATTTAAAAAAATATATTACAATACTATTTTATTTTTGCATTCTTTTTTTTTTCTCTTTACAGGGAGAGAGAGTCAGAGAGAGGGATAGATAGGGACAGACAGGAACGGAGAGAGATGAAAAGCATCAATCATTAGTTTTTCGTTGTCGTTGTGACACCATAGTTGTTCATTGATTGCTTTCTCACATGTGCCTTGACCGCGGGCCTTCAGCAGGCCGAGTAACCCCTTGCTGGAGCCAGTGACCTTGGGTCCAAGCTGACGAGCTTTTGCTCAAGCCAGATGGGCCTGTGCTCAAGCTGGCGACCTCGGGGTCTTGAATCTGGGTCTTCTGCATCCCAGTCCGACGCTCTATCCACTGCGCCCCTGCCTGGTCAGGCTTCTATTTTTGCATTCTATGAAAATTTTTTTTTGCTCCATATAGACCAAATTTTTAATCAACCCCCCCCCCCCCCGTCAATGGTGTCCCACTTTACCAATTTTATTTATTTATTTATTTTTAAGAATTTTTTTATTTTATTTTATTCATTTTAGAGAGGAGACACAGAGTGAGAGAGAAGGAGAGAGAGAGAGAAAGGGGGGAGGAGCTGGAAGCATCAACTCCCATATGTGCCTTGACCAGACCAGTGCAGGGTTTTGAACTGGCGACCTCAGTGTTCCCAGGTCGACGCTTTATCCACTGCGCCACCACAGGTCAGGCCCCACTTTACCAATTTTAAAATCTGGTCACCTTACAAAGCCAGAGGTGCGTGCAAAAACTTAATTTAGGCCTTAAAAACAGACGCATTTAAACATTAAACAAAGACTTTACATACACAAATCATAAATAAAGAAATTTAAATGAGTGTGCTTTACTTATGCCAATTAAAATCATACTAGAGATTTTCTAACAAACAAAGAGACAAAACAGATCACTTCACACAGATAAATAGACAAAGCAAGAGGTTTCACTTTCAGGGACTTCTCAGGTGTCCTCCTAGCTGCATTCCTGGAACTTAGGCTCAGGCATCAGAGAGTTCTACTTATATATTAATTACTCATCAGATGCTCTCCTAGCTGTGTTTCTGGAACTTAGGCTCAGGCACTAGAGATTTTCACTCATACACCAATCACTCATGGGGTTTACACAGAAACATTAAAAGCAAAGAATGAGATCCGACAAACACAAAGATGTCTCTTTAAGTCCGAGGCAAAATCGATCAACCTGGTTAACTCAGTCTCCACCGATGCAGTGTGATGCGAAACTGATTAATCCTGGCCAATTCAATTCCCACCATACCTTCCTAGAGCACGAACGAAGTCCCCACTAATGTCTTTCACTGAGAGCACAACTAGATGCCTTTGGAAGTTCGGGGCTAGCTCAGTCCCTACTCAAAACTCAGTCCCCACTAATGGTCTTCCTAGTGTATGAAATGTGCAAACACAAACAGATGTATCTGGGATCCTGAGGCAGAACTGATCAATCTGGTTGATTCAGTTCCCACAAATTGTCTTCCTAGAGTACGAATAAACGTGCAAACACAAATGGACGTCTTTTCCAGAGTGCAACGATATGTATCCCAGCAAAGCCTGTGGCGGGACCTGAAAACTCTCCACCGGCGTCTCGGTCTTGGAGAGCCCGCTGAGAGAGTGTGACTGTGTTAGGCAGATAAAATATATTATGCTCACTTTGTTAAAGATGGTGCTGCCCACATGGAAACCCGTCACCCAGGTGATAATATTAGTTGCCCTTCTTGTTTGGGATGGGCATGATTATATAAATGTGTGTTGAGGGAGGGTTTTCACGGTAAAAGGTTTTAAAAGGAAGAGAGATCACGTTGTTCCAGGAAAGAGTGATTATGTTCTAGTAAAAGCTCATGGAGGAGAGCAGAGAAAGGCCACGTAGAGGAGAGGAGAAGCAGCCAAGATGGTGGGAGTGCTGAAGGAGAAGCCAGTTTGTGCAGTTTGAGCAGAAAGTGTTGTAAAGCACTGTACAAAGATTCTGAAAGGAAAAGTGTCTCACTTTAGCTGGTTTAAGTAGAGACACCAAGTCCAGAAGAATATGAAGAGTTTTATTGAAGGAAGAGATTTGTTAAATATGCCAGCCGCAAATGGTTGACACGAGGCACTTGCAGACCCAAATCGGGCAGGGAGTATATTTCAGAGGGTGGTTGTAAAGCCAGTGTCCAAGCCACTATCACAGCAGCCTGACCAATGCAGGTTCACATTAGATTCGGACAGTCGGTAATGAAACAACGGAGCCAAGAACTGGTGAGCCATCAGCTTTAATTCTAGGTTGCAGCCATCAGGCAAGCAAAAACACACACTGGGCTCCAAAACCCACTCATTCAGTGCTCACAAAGCTACTGACTTATCTGAGTTTCCTAGAATCAAAGGTTTTTAGCTCACCAGACTTATTCACCTCTGTTTCCCATCTCCTTCCTTCTGCACAAACTCTGCACAAACTGGCTTCTTCCTCAGCACTCTGCCATCTTGGCTGCTTCTCCTGGCCTCCTCCACATGGCCTTTCTCTGCTATCCTTTCTAATACTAACCTCAGGAACCGAGAGCAAGAGCAAGCTACTGGTCTGTCCCACTTCATAATGTAGAAATCCAAACCCTTAATCCAATCTACAAACAAGAAAGTCTCTGATACAAAGTCACCCATCTGAGGCATAATGGGATTCCTCAGGAGAGCGCACCACCCCACATCATCCAATCAGTCATGGGTGTGAGGAAAAGCTTACTCTTAAAACTAAGCCTTAGGCTATAACGACACGGCCTGCTTACATTACAGCCTTTCCCTCACACCCATTCCAAGCATAAGGGCAATATCACCTGGGTGATGGGCTTTCATATGGGCAGCGCCATCCTTATCAAAGTGAGCATATTATATTTTATCTGCCCAACAGTGGTTATATACCATACAGGTTGGGAGGTATGACAGCATGATATAATCACTAACAAGATTTACATTAACAAGATTTATATTACATTAACAAGATTAACATTAGTCTAGGGCAGGGGTTCCCACACTTTTTCAGCTTGTGAGCTACTTATAAGATGACCAAGTCAAAATGATCTACCTACAATAAAATGCAAAACATAAATTTATTTCTTCTATATTATCATTATTTAAGTTACTATTATTACTATTTAATATTGTGTATTCTTCTTTCACCTTTCTCCTTCTCAGCTCTCTTTTTGGAGGAAAGTCAATGTCATAGTTTTTATGAACAGTCCGAAAAAGCCGCTCCACATTTCCCTTCTTTGGAATAGCAATGGCACACAGACAGATGAGGCAAACACACTTAGAATACGACATAGTGAAAAAAATCCCCTCCCATTCTGTATGAAAGTGGTAGGTTTTAGGCTTCTTACTCGGACCAGCTATGTATGGCACTCATTTTTATACCCTTTGTTGTATTTAGTTTAAATAAATTGAAGGCTAACTAGCAGCAATGTAACTGAACAAGTTAGCGCAGTTTAACGTGCATGCGTAGGGTGTCAAAAGTTCAGACGTCAGATTGGCTACCCTGTGTAGAGCCATAGGAATGTTGCCAGGAAGATAGCCTAAAGTAAAACAAAGTTCATAATGTCCTAACTAACAATGAACCTAACATAAGAGGAACTGTGAACTGTTTGTGCATTGAATTTTTGAAAGATAACCGTTTGAGCCCGAACCCGCCCTGCTGTGGTTGCCAAAGATAACTGCTATCTCCTCCCCGTTACTTCTTTGTGAAGCTTGTTCAGCCCTGCCCAACCGCTAACTGCCACGTCACCTTCTATAAACTGCTTGCTTGCTGCTACTATATAAACCATAAGTCTGTAAGCAGTAGGGGCGACTCTCAGTTGCAGCCCCTCTGGTGGATAAGGTGTTCTCGAACACCTAGAGAGTTCACCCCTGCGCAGGTTAAACTTGGCCAATAAAGTAACATCTTAAGTCTTGAAAGTCTCCGACATCTGTTCTTGGCCCGGCGAATGCAACACCCTGTATGCCAATCAAAAGACAAATGTCTTTTTTTTTTTTTAATTCTTTTTATTTATTAATTTTAGAGAGGAGACACAGAGTGAGAGAGAGAGAGAGAGAGAAAGAAAGAGAGAAAGGGGGGAGGAGCTGGAAGCATCAACTCCTATATGTGCCTTGACCAGACCAGTGGCGACCTCAGTGTTCCCAGGTCGACGCTTTATCCACTGCACCACCACAGGTCAGGCCAAGACAAATGTCTTTTTAATGTAATGCGATCTACCCACACTTACTTCGCGATCGACCAGTAGATCGCAATCAATGTATTGAGCACCCCTAGACTCTAGGAGATTTACAGAAAATGTTAAAACTTTCAAGGTAATAATCAAAGACATTCACAAATCCCTTCAGTATCCATCTCTCTTTCTTTGCCTAGAAGTATACTTTCATCTCAGGTTCCAGGAAGGGAGGGAGAGCTAAGATCAGTGTAGGGTGATATGTAAATTTTGCCTCTTATTGAAAGCAAAAGGAAGTTCCTGAGATAACCTTAATTCCTTTCAGAGAACTTAAAACCAAATGACCATAGTCATCCTTGTAAGTCAGGAGACTTCTACAGGTATTGATCGACTTATGACCTATGCAATTTATGACCATTCGACTTTACAACCACAATAGCTACCCACGACTGCTCCGCGTCTGGCAGCACAAGCGTTGCCCAGCTGGGCGTACAACAGTGCAGACCAGCTTCCAGCAGCACTACCATCTCTGCGTGCACCATTTCAACTGTTATCCCAGACTCGGTACAGCAATTTGTGTTTTGTGTCTTGGATATTTTTCATCAAACCCCTCCCAAGATGTCTATCCTGAGGAAATTGTCTTTGTCTTTGACTTAAAGATTTTTATATCATTTCACAGTACTGTACATATAGCCTACTCAACTTAAGACCAAATCGTGTTACGACTGATCTGTCGGAACCAATCGTGATCGTAAGTCGAGCACTAGCTGTATATTCTTTTCCTCCATTTTCCAAAGAAAGAACAGGAAAGCCTGACCTTTTCTTCCCAGAATATCAATATTAATTTGCAGCTTTTTGGTACCTTACAACATTTCCTACTGGCTTTATGTCCTAAGTCAAATCTTTGACTTAACTTACTGAAAAGCATGAGGCCATTGTGTAGGGATATTAACTTATGACATGTAACGGATATTTAACAGACAGCATTAATAACAATACAGTTCACTCAAGAAACAAATGTGTAAAGCCAGTAGCCAAGGCCACCATCACAGCAGCCTGGCCCATGCAGGTTCGCATTAGATTAGAACAGACAGTAATGAAACAACGGAGCCAAGAACTGGTGAGCCATCAGCTTTAATTCTAGCTTGCACCCGGCAGGCAAGCAAAAAAACACACTGGACTCCTAAACCCACTCATTCAGTGCTCACAAAGCTACTGACTTATCCGAGTTTCCTAGAATCAAAGGTTTCTAGCTCACCAGACTTATTCACCTCTGTTCCCCATCTCCTTCTCTCTGCACAAACTGGCTTCTCCCTCAGCACTCTGCCATCTTGGCTGCTTCTCCTGGCCTCCACATGGCCTTAATCTGCTCTCCTCTCTACTAACTCAGAAACCAAGAGCGAGCAAGCTCCTGGTCTGTCCCACTTTATAGTGTAGAAATCCAAACCCTTAATCCAATCTACAAACTAGGAAGTCTCTGGTACAATGTCACCCATCTGAGGCATAATGGGATTCCTTAGGAGAGCGTACCACCCCACATCATCCAATCAGTCAAGGGTGTGGGGAAAAGTTTACTCTTAAAACTAAGGCATAGGCTATAACGACCCGGCCTGCTTACATTACAGCCTTTCCCCCACACCCATCCCAAGCATAAGGGCAAATAATATCACCTGGGTGACGGGCTTCCATGTGGGCAGCGCCATCTTTAACAAAGTGAGCGTATTATATTTTATCTGCCCAACAACCCACCCCTATGCTCACTTCACTACCCACAATCTATACCACCGGCATCCCTGTACAAGGAAATTAGGTACATTACACAAATTACAGCAATAGCACAAATCATACAGTTTCAACAATTACAAAGGTACACTTCACCAGTCTCTAAGCACTTTGCCAAAAGTCCAAAATGTCCTCAGCCTTCTTTCTAGCCATGGGAAAAGCTTCCCGGGGCAGGAGGGCCTCTAGCAAAGCCACTCCACCCCCAACAGGGTATTTCACATTGTCCAAAATCCATAAGTCCATTCAATAAAGGAGCCAGGGCTCACTCTGGTCCTAGTTCAGGAAATCGGTCCACGCACGTGGGGTGTTAGCCTCCCCCCTCATTCCTGCCATCATTGCAGATCTCACACTGTCCTAAAGAGAAGCATGTGACAATGGCAGTCAGCATTTCCATCTCTGCTCTGGGGAGCATGATGACATCCACCCCGATGTCCCAAAATCGCAGACCTACCAGCAGCGTAGCTACTCCTTGCTGCTGGGCTCTCACCTTCTGGAGACTGAGGATTTCAACTCCAGCCAAATTCTCCTTATCCTCCAAAGAGGAACTGAAAACATCAGCTCCTGCTGCTGGGCTCGAGCCCCGGGCCACCGCTGCCTTCTGCTCCACAGGCCTTGCAGCTCCAGCCCCGGCCTCAACCCCAGCCCCAGCCTCAGGCCTGGCCTCTTGCCACTGGTGGCTCTCCACAACATCCAGAGCAATCTCCAACTCACAAACCTGTGATTCCTTCTCCAGCATCTGCTCCATTTCCAGGCGAATCTCACAAACCTGGTTGGCCTCCTCCTCCAGCGCTTCCTACAGCTCCAGAGTCGGCATCTCTTTCTCCCACATTTCCTCTAGCTCCTTCTGCTGCTCAGTTTGCAGGTCCTGGGCAGCCTCTTCCATAGAGCTCTCTGTTTCCTCACTCATGGCTATAAAAGTCAGCCAGCTTATTGCCTGACCTGTGGTGGCGCAGTGGATAAAGCGTCGACCTGGGAACACTAAGGTCGCCAGTTCAAAACCCTGCACTGGTCTGGTCAAGGCACATATGGGAGTTGATGCTTCCAGCTCCTCCCCCATCTCTCTCTCTCTCTCTCTCTCTCTCTCTCTCTCTCTGTCTCCTCTCTAAAATAAATAAAATACAAAAAGAAATTAAAAAAAAAAGTTTGTCAATCTTAAAAAAAAAAAAAACTTCTAAAAAAAAAAAAAAATGTTTCTAGCTCACCAGACTTATACACCTCTGTTTCCCATCTCCTTCCTTCTGCACAAACTCTGTACAAACTGGCTTCTTCCTCAGCACTCTGCCATCTTGGCTGCTTCTCCTGGCCTCCACGTGGCCTTAATCTGCTCTCCTCTCTAATACCTCAGGAACCAAGAGAGCAAGCTACTGGTCTGTCCACTTTATAGTGTAAAAATTCAAACCCTTAATCCAATCTACAAACAAGAAAGTCTCTGATACAAAGTCACCCATCTGAGGCATAATGGGGTTCCTCAGGAGAGCGTACCACCCCACA
Source organism: Rhynchonycteris naso (assembly GCA_037038555.1). Taxonomy (NCBI): domain Eukaryota; kingdom Metazoa; phylum Chordata; class Mammalia; order Chiroptera; family Emballonuridae; genus Rhynchonycteris; species Rhynchonycteris naso. The sequence goes on from CM073003.1 coordinate 20,505,608, forward strand.
TCATCCAATCAGTCAAGGGTGTGGGGAAAAGCTTACTCTTAAAATTAAGCCTTAGGCTATAACAACCGGCCTGCTTACATTACAGCCTTTCCCCCACACCCATCCCAAGCATAAGGGCAAATAATATCACCTGGGTGACGGGCTTTCATATGGGCAGTGCCATCTTTAACAAAGTGAGCATAATATATTTTATCTGCCCAACAGTGCCATTTACTCATTTGAATTACTATGTTCTGATTTTGAGGTAAACTGGAAAAATATATATAATAAACAATAAAATTCAAACATCTAATGTTAACAAATACTATAATAAGTGTCCTAATACAATAAAGTGACCAAAGCGCACTAGATTATCAAACAAAGTTCTAACCAATATAACAGGATTCAAAATAAAATTCTTGCAGTCTTGAATGTTCTTAACATGTTAACATAATTTCACTAAGTCTATGTTGACACTATCACTGCTTTATATTATTTGCAAATGTAATTCAATTTCTACTTCAGTCTGAGAATTGTCCCAAAGAGTAGGAGTTACACATATTCAGGAAAAGTCCACAAGGCACTGGAATTGTGGTCACATTTTACACTCTACAGCTAGAATCTAAGTCCTGATGACCACTGCTTTTTAACTGGAACTAGGAGCAGGACCCAGCCTAAAATAGACATGGGGCATTGAGAAAAGAGGAATAAAGGAGACACTGTACATTAAATAAAGTAACAAAATACAGACTGTCAATACCCATAGTAGAGATCTTTGAGGGATAAATAAAACTCAAACGTTCAGGCAAGGCATATAGTAAATGGTGTTCACAAGAAATGAGATCAGTTTACCTGCTAATTGGAAGAAATTCCCTAGGCTCATCCACGGTGACGTGAGATGGAGCCAACTGTGTTGAGCACCTTTTAGCCTTCAGTGGCAAGTCCCAACATGCGGGGCAAGGTCAGGTCACAGGTAGCTGGATTAGGGCTGGAAGAGACTGAACCCTCCTTCCTCAGAGCAAGGGGGCAGCTTACCTTCTCATGTCCCTTTTTCCCACAGCAAAGGCATGTCCTCTGGTGGGGGCCAAGAAGTCTGGCAGGCTGTAGCTCAATGACCTTTCTTTCCACACTTGAAGCTGGGCCCTGATGGAATCCTATGAAGTCCCTTCACGGCACTGGTGCATTTAAGGGCATATGCCAAGAGCTGGTATTTTCCTGATCTTTTTGGGGCTTTATTTGCCTTTTCTGTTACTATCTTGGTCATTATAAACCTTAAAAGCCATGCTCAGAAGATCTCGCTGAGTAGCTTGAGGACCCTTTTCTGTCTATATAAACTTTTAGAAAAAGACAAAAACAGCATTATTAGCTGGGTCAAATAAAAAGAGGGTAGAAGCTTGTAAGAGAAATAGGTTTGGTGTCTCCTTTAGGGTTCCAGAGTCTCTCTGCTGAATAACTCAGTACATTAGCATTCAAAAGAAATTTTTAACAATACTGTTTCAAAATGATAATAAACTAAACATTATATAAAAAGACATTATTGCCTAACCAGGCGGTGGTGCAGTGGATAGAGCATCGGACTGGGATGCGGAAGGACCCAGGTTCAAGACCCCAAGGTCACCAGCTTGAGCACGGGCTCATCTGGCTTGAGCAAAAGCTCACCAGCTTGGACCCAAGGTCGCTGGCTCCAGCAAGGGGTTGCGTGGTCTGCTGAAGGCCCGTGGTCAAGGCACGTGTGAGAAAGCAATCAATGAACAAGTAAGATGTTGCAACAGCAACAACAAACTGATGATTGATGCTTCTCATCTCTCTCCATTCCTGTCTGTCTGTTCCTATCTATTCCTCTCTCTGACTCTCTCTGTCTCTGTAAAAAAAAAAAAAAAAAGACATTATTAACAATTATTACATATTTTCCAATATTCAAACCAAGATTTTAACATCACAGGGCTATGAAATAGCAGATAAAAAGGAGAATTAACAAAAGGCCTTTGAAATGACATATACATTTTTTAACACAGAAAATATTTTCACACAACAAGGGAACCTTGGTACAAAAGGAAAGTATTTTGGATTTGGCAGGCTATATAATTCTGTATTCCTTATTAGTACTACAATTTTAGAACAGTTTACAATAAGATTGTAAACTACTACCCCAATGAATTATTGAACTACCCAGCTGGCAAAGAGATAATTAAATTTTTTTTTTAACCTATAGTGCTTTACACCATTAAGTCACTATAAGGGTCAGGGTTCCTGGAATTCTTGGTGCCCAAGGGGGTACTATTATGGCTAAAGCAGTGGGTCTTTCTCATGAATCCCATGCCTCCCACATCAGATGACAACTATGCCACATGAAGGAACTAGGGAAGGGTAGGGGAAACTTGGAGGGGACCTACACATGCTTTGGTCCCACGAGACAGAGTTGGAACCCTTCTCCCAGTGCTAGTCTTGTTTACTTTACACTTATTTTCCCTTCTATAATTTCCTATACACCAGTGGAGGGCAATACGCGATTAATTCAGCCCATGAAGGGTTCACACAACCCCTATGTCCTAGGAAGGGAAAGGGGAGAGGCAGCTGGAAGGCCTGTCTCTGATAATCCCATCCCCTATAATCCTGTTACTCATGATTACTTATTCTGGACTATCCTGAAAATCCTATTTCCTATAATTCTATTATTCATGATCCAATCACTTATTCTGGAATTGCAATTTATTACAAGGAACTGATAACCAGCAAGGTCCACACTCGTGGTTTGTTATTTGTGTGTGTGTGTGTGTGTGTGTGTGTGTGTGGCAGAGACAGAGTCAGAGAGAGGAACAGATAGGGACACACAGACAGGAAGGGAGAGAGATGAGAAACATCAATTCTTCGTTGCGGTTCTTTAATTGTCCATTGACTGATTTCTCATATGTGCCTTGACCGGGGGACTACAGCAGACCAAGTGACCCCTTGCTTGAGCAAGCGACTTTGGGCTCAAGATGGTGAGCTTTGTTCAAACCCAATGATCCCATGCTCAAGCTGGCAACCTTGGGGTCTCAAACCCTGGTCCTCTGCGTCCAGTCCAACACTCTATCCACTGTGCCACCACCTGGTAAGTCCGTGGTTTGTTAATTTTTAAATCCTTTTTACCGGGTCTTGTTCTTTTTCTAAGATTTTTCTAAAGCAAAGTTCCAATCTTTTTTCTTCGTTTTACAGGGACAGAGAGAGATTCAGCGAGAGGGACAGATAGGGACAGACAGACAGGAATGGAGAGAGATGAGAATCATGAATCATTAGTTTTTCATTGCTGTTGTGACACCATAGTTGTTCATTGATTGCTTTCTCACATGTGCCTTGACCGCGGGCCTTCAGCAGACCAAGCAACTGCTTGCTGGAGCCAGCGACCTTGGGTCCAAGCTGGCGAGCTTTTGCTCAAGCCAGATGGGCCCGTGCTCAAGCTGGTGACCTCGGAGGTCTCGAACCTAGGTCTTCCGCATCCCAGTCTGATGCTCTATCCACTGCGCCACCACCTGATCAAGCACAAAGTTCCAATTTTAATACTATTCCTACCCTGTATTTTCCAATGGGTAACACTTCTTTAAGTCAGTAGGTATATATCTGAGACTAGTTTCTATTCTATCTTTTCTCTAGTCACTTCACTCTTAGTTGTTCCTGTGAATTTACTCTAGCGCCCTTCCCCCACTGCTCCGCACACAGCATGTCCCGGCCCTGCTTTTCTCTCATCTAACCTGCTTACTTGTCAGCCCTTCACCCCAGAGGCTGGGGAAACACTTCAGAATGTCCATAGAGAAAACAGGAATTAGCACATTAATAAAAAGCAAGAAAGATAAGACAGACAATTAACTAGCACCCAGAATAAAGAGTGTTTGACTACAGGACACAAGACAAGAAGTAGAAACCAACAGAAGAGAATAATTTCTTCAGGGGAAAACTCAGACAGAGTGCTCTGAAGCTAGGGGTTTTGGATCCAAGAAAAGAGATTCTACATTTTTCGGGCTTGCTTTACAAATTTTCTTTTACTTTTGCCCAGAAATTTCTAATTTTGCATGCAAAAAATTCAATTCAAGCCTTAGAAACAGACAGTTACATATTAAACAAAGACTTCACATACACAAATTATAAATTAAGAAATCTAAATGAGTGTGCTTTACTTATTTAAATTAAAATCATACTAGACATTTTCTGACAAAGAGACAAAACAGATAACTTACACAGCTCAACAGACAAAGAAAGGGGTTCCACTTTCAGGGGCCTCTGAGGTGCTCTCCTAGCCATGTTCCCAGAACTTCGGCTTAGGCACCAGAGATCCCCACTCACACACTGATCACTCAGGGGCCTCTCAGGTGTTCTCCTAGCTGTGTTCCCGGAATTTAGGTTTAGGCACCAGAGATTCCACTCACACCACACAGCTCAGGTGTTTCAAACAGAAACATTAAAAACAAAGACTGAGCCTGACCAGGCAGTGGCGCAGTGGATAGAGCGTCAGACTGGGATGCAGACGACCCAGGTTCAAGACCCCGAGCTCGCCAGCTTGAGCGTGGGGGCCCATCTGGCTTGAGCAAAAAGCTCACCAGCTTGGACCCAAGGTCTCTGGCTCCAGCAGGGGGTTGCTCGGTCTGCTGAAGGCCCGCGGTCAAGGCACATGTGAGAAAGCAATCAATGAACAACTATGGTGTCGCAACTGCAACGAAAAACTAATGATTGATGCTTCTCACCTCTCTCCGTTCCTGTCTGTTTGTCCCTATCTATCCCTCTTCTGACTCTCTCTCTGTCCCTGGGGGGGAAAAAAATCTTAAAAAAAAAGAAAAACAAAGACTGAGATCTCAACAAATACAAAGGTGTCCCTTAAAGTCCTCAGACAGGACTGATCAGCTCAGTATCAACTCAGTGCCTACTCAGGTTTCTTCCCTAGAACTCTACCAAATGTGGAAACTAATTTCAAATCAGCAAAGCAAAAAGATTTGTTCCACCTACACCTCTGGAGTTACAAATCAGTAAAGCAAAGGGTTTGCTTTACCTACACCTCCAGAGTTTCAAATCAGCAAAACAAAAGATTTACCTCACTTACACCTCCAGAGTTACAAATCAGCAGAGCCACAAATCTAGATTGTCCATAATTCTGGATTGACCTTACCAACAAGCTACGAGAGTTTCAAATCAGTTTCAAATCAGCAAAACAGGAGATCTGCCTTACCTACACACTGAAGTTACAAATTAGTAAAGTCACAATTCTACTTTACCTACGCCTGGTCCCTGACCAGTACCAGTCCCAAACAGAAAAGTGAAAGACAGAAAGCAAGACAGACTAGTTTCAAATCAGCAAAGTAGAAGAGTGGTTCTACCTACACCTCTGTAGTTTCAAATCAGCAAAGCAAAGGGTTTGCTTTACCTACACCTCCAAAATTTCAAATCAGCAAACCAAAAGATTCGTAACACCTCCAGAGTTACAAATCAGCAAGGCCACAAATCTACCCTACCTACAACCTAGTCCCAAACAGAAAGCAAGAATTCAGAGGAAAGCCAGAATTCAGTAAAGCAAAAAGAGTTGCTTTACCTACCTCCTTGATTTTTCTGATGAATTTTTCAAATTGTCGAATTTAGGAACCAGGAGGCGATTACCAGAGAACTCTCCAGAACCCACAGGAAGACTGCGAGCCCTGGAACATCTCAGGGGGCACCTCTCCTCGAGATTCAAGTAGGGTCGGGCAGCTCCCCAGGGAGACTGTCCAATTTGAGGTGTCTCTACCTGGTGACGTGAAATACCGGATCCTGGACAAGCCACCAAATGTTGTAAAGTACTGTACCCCAGATTCTGAAAGGCACCGTACCTCACTTCAGCGGGTTTAAGTAGAGGCACCCAGTCCAGATGAATTTGAAGAGTTTTATTGAAGGAGGAGATTTGTTAAATATTCCGGACACATATGGCTGACACGGAGCAATTGCAGACCCAAATTGTGCACACAGAGTATATTTCAGAGGCTGGTTATATATCCTTTGACTACATACAGGTTGGGGAAGGGGCATGACAGCATGACATAATCACTAACAAAATTTACGTTACATTAACAAGATTAACATTGGTCTAGAAGATTTACAGAAAACATTAAAACTTCCAAGGTAATACAATCAAAGACATTCACATATTCTTTCAGTGTCTATCTCTCCTCCTTTGCCTAGAGCCATGGTTCTTAACATTTTTTTTAATACATTTTTTAAAATTTATTTATTTATTTTTACAGGGACAGAGAGAGAGTCACAGAGAGGGATAGACAGGGACAGACAGAAATGGAGAGAGGTGAGAAGTATCAATCATTAGTTGTTTGTTTTTTTTTTAAAGACATTTGTCTTTCTTTATTTTATTATTATTTTTTTTACAGGGACAGAGAGAGAGTCAGACAGAGGGATAGATATGGACAGAAAGACAGGAACGGAGAGAGGTGAGAAGCATCAATCATTAGTTTTTCATTGCCGTTGTGACACCATAGTTGTTCATTGATTGCTTTCTCACATGTGCCTTGATTTTGGGCCTTCAGCAGACCAAGCAACCCCTTGCTGGAGCCAGCGACCTTGGGTCCAAGCTGGCGAGCTTTTGCTCAAGCCAGATGGGCCCGCGCTCAAGCTGGCAACCGCGGGATCTCGAACCTGGGTCTTCCGCATCCCAGTCCAACGCTCTATTCACTGCGCCACCGACTGGTCAGGCTCTTAACATTTTTTGAGGTACCAAACCCACCAGTTTCATATGCACATTCACTGAACCCTTCTTTAGTGATAAATAAAATATGATTTTTTTTCCAAATTCAAGACATAGGTATATGTTTTTTTACTGGAACACAAAATGAGCCATGCATGAACATCACCTTGCTCAAAGAACAAAACCAACAAAGTGAATGAACTCACAACAAATTACGGTATTACTTTATTCTGGCCTCCGCAGCAGAGGCTTCTCCGAACCCCTGAGACCGACTCATCAAACCCCTAGGGTTCGATAGAACCCAGGTTAAGAACCACTGCTCTAGGCAAAGGAGGAAAGATGAACCCTGAAAGATTGTAAATATCTTTGATTGTGTTACATTGAAAGTCTTAATATATCTGTGTATCAAATGTTGTAAGCTTGTGCTATGATGTCATGCTCTCCCTAGTCTGTATGTGATCAAGGTGTTGGGCAGATAAAATATAATATGCTCACTTTGTTAAAGATGGAGCTGCCCACATGGAAGCCCGTCACCCAGGTGATATTATTTGCCCTTATGCTTGGGATGGGTGCGGGGGGGGGGGGGGGAGGCTGTAATGTAAGCAGGCCGGGTCATTATAGCTTAAGGCTTTGTTTTAAGAGTAAGATTTTCCCCACACCCTTGACTGATTGGATGATGTAGGGTGGTGCACTCTCTTGAGGAATCCCATTGTGCCTTGGATCGGTGGCTTTGTATTGGAGACTTCCTTGTTTGTATAACTGGATTAAAGGTTTTGATTCTACATTATAAAGTGGGAGAAACCAGTAGCTTGATCTCTTTCTCTCTGTTACTGAGGTTAGTATTAGAAAGGAGAGCAGATTAAGGCCACATGGAGGCCAGGAGAAGCAGCTAAGATGGCAGAGTGGTGAGGAAGAAGTCAGTTTGTATAGAGAGAAGGAGATGGGAACAGAGGTGAATAAGTCTGGTGAGCTAGAAACCTTTGATTCTAGGAAACTCGGATAAGTCAGTAGCTTTGTGAGCACTGAATGAGTGGGTTTTGGAGCCCAATGTGTCTTTTTGTTTGCCCGCCAGGTGCAAGCTAGAATTAAAGCTGATGGCTCACCAGTTCTTGGCTCCATTGTTTCATTACCGACTGTTCGAATCTAATGTGAACCTGCATTGGCCAGGTGGCTGTGATAGTGGCCACGACTATTGGCTTTACACAAGGATATATACTTGAGCCCGAATGTATTTGGGACACATGATTTAGGTCTGCAAACACTCATGTGAGCCATATGCAGCCGGCATACTTAATAAATCTCCTTCTTTAATAAAACCCTTCAAAATTCATCTGGACTAGGTGTCTCTATGTAAACCCACAGAAGTAAGGTATGGTACTTTACAACATCAGGAGCCTTGCTGTGCTGGTGAATTCAGGAGACAGAGCAAATAGAGGGAACGAAAAATTTAAGAGAGCTTTGTGTAAAGCCAGTGGCCAAGCCCACCATCACAGCCTCCTGGCCCATGCAGGTTTGCATTCGATTTGAACAGATGGTAATGAAACAACGGAGCCAAAAACCGGTGAGCCATCAGCTTTAATTCTAGCTTGTACCCTGTGGGCAAGCAAAAACATACACTGGGCTTCAAAACCCACACATTCAGTGCTCACAAGGCTACTGACTTATCTGAGTTTCCTAGAATCAAAGGTTTCTAGCTCACCAGACTTATTCACCTCTGTTCCCCATCTCCTTCCCTCTACACAAACTCTGCACAAACTGGCTTCTTCATCAGCATTCTACTATCTTGGCTGCTTCTCCTGGCCTCCATGTGACCTTACTCTGCTCTCCTCTCTTCTAATACTAACTTCAGGAACCAAGACAGAGCAAGCTCCTGGCCTGCCCCACTTTATATTGTAAAAATCCAAACCCTTAATCCAATTTACACAAACAAGAAAGTCTCTGATACAAAGCCACCCATCTGAGGCATAATGGGATTCCTCAGGAGAGTGCACCACCCCACATCATCCAATCAGTCAAGGGTGTGGAGAATAGCTTACTCTTAAAACTAAGCCTTAGGCTATAATGACCCGGCCTGCCCACAGCCTGTTCCAGAACACACATTAATATTAATGAACTTCCATTTGGGCAGCACCATCTTTAACAAAGTGAGCATAATATATTTTATCTGGCCAACACCTAGAATCAAAGGTTTCTAGCTCACCAGACTTATTCACCTCTGTAAAGCCAGTAGTCACGGCCACAATCACAGCCGCCTGACTCATGAAGGTTCGCAATAGATTCAGACAGTCGGTAATGAAACACCGGAGCCAAAAACTGGTGAGCCATCAGCTTTAATTCTAGCTTGCATCCGGCGGGCAAGCAAAAACACACACTGGGCTCCAAAACCCAAACATTCAGTGCTCACAAAGCTACTGACTTATCCGAGTTTCCTAGAATCAAAGGCTTGTAGCTCACCAGACTTATTCACCTCTGTTTCCCATCTCCTCCTGCACAAACTCTTCCTCAGTACTCTGCCATCTTGGCTGCTTCCACTCCTCCGTGTGGCCTTAATCTGCTCTCCTCTCTATACTAATCCCAGGAACCGAGAGCTCAAGCTCCTGGTCTGCCCCACTTTATAGCATAGATTCAAAACCTTTAATCCGGTTATACAAACAAGAAAGTCTCTGATACAAAACCACCCATCTGAGGCATAATGGGATTCTTCATGAGAGTGGACCACCCCACATCATCCAATCAGTCAAGGGTGTGGGGAAAAGCTTACTCTTAAAACTAAGCCTTAGGCTACAACGATCCGGCCTGCCCACAGCCTGTCCCAGAACACACATTAATATCAATGAACTTCCATGTGGGCAGTGCCATCTTTAACAAAGTGAGCATAATACATTCTATCTTCCCAACAACCTCTGTTCCCCATCTCCTTCTCCAGCACAAACTCTGCACAAACTGGCTTCTCCTTCAGCACTCTACCATCTTGGCTGCTTCTCCTGGCCTCCACATGGCCTTAATCTGCTCTCCTCTCTAATGCCTCAGGAACCAAGAGAGCAAGCTCCGAGTCTGCCCCACTTTATTTTATTTTATTTTATTTTTTTAAATTTATTTTATTTTTATTTTATTCATTTTAGAGAGGAGACACAGAGTGAGAGAGAGAGAGAGAAAGAGAGAAAGGGGGGAGGAGCTGGAAGCATCAACTCCCATATGTGCCTTGACCGGACCAGTGCAGGGTTTTGAACTGGCGACCTCAGTGTTCCCAGGTCAACACTTTATGCACTGTGCCACCACAGGTCAGGCCTGCCCCACTTTATAGTGTAGATTCAAAACCTTTAATCCAATCTACAAACAAGGAAGTCTCTGACACAAACTCACTTATCTGAGACATACTGGGAGGATTCCTCATGAGAATGCACCATCCTACATCATCCAATCAGTCAAGGGTATGAGGAAAAGCTTACTTTTAAAACTTGCACATGGGCAGCGCCATCTTTAACAAAGTGAGCATAATATATTTCATCTGCCCAACAGTCGATAATGAAACAACAGAGCCAAAAGCTGGTGGGCCATCATCTTTAATCCTCGCTTGCATCCGGTGGGCAAGTAAAACTGCACACTGGGCTCCAAAACCCACTCATTCAGTGCTCACAAAGCTACTGACTAATCCGAGTTTCCTAGAATCAAAGGTTTCTAGCTCACCAGACTTATTCATCTCTGTTCCCCATCTCCTTCTCCAGCACAAACTGGCTTCTTCTTCAGCACTCCACCATCTTGGCTGATTCTCCTCTCCTCCATATGGCCTTAATCTGCTCTCCTCTCTAATGCTAACCTCAGGAACCGAGAGAGAGCAAGCTCCCTGTCTACCCACTTTATAGTGTAGAAATCCAAACCTTTAATCCAATCTACAAACAAGGAAGTCTCTGATACAAAGTCACTTATCCAATCAGTCAAAGGTGTGGGGGAAAGCTTACTCTTAAAACTTGCACGTGGGCAGCGCCATATTTAACAAAGTAGCATAATATATTTTATCTGCCCAACAAAGCATAACACAACTAGCTATCTCTGGAAGTTTGGGGTTTCTACTCAGTCCCCTTTAATTATCTTTCCATAATACAACTAAATGCATCCCAGAGAATCCTAATTCAGACCAACAGGCCTCCTACCGACATCTCGGTCTTTGGAGAGTGCACAACGGGACTAGATTCAACTAGGTAATGCCGGGAAGTTGGCTTTACCTACATACTTCCAAAGTTACAACTCAGCAACGCAGACGATCTGTTCTACCTACACACCTCTGGAGTTACAACTCAGTAAAAGCAACGGCTTTGCTTTACCTACAAAATTCCAGAGCTACATCTCAGCAAAACAAATGATTTACCTCACCTACAGTTTTTGGAGTTTCAGGTCAGCAAAGCAGCTTTGAAGGCCCTACCTACATCACCGGCGTTCCACATCTCCGGAGTCCCAACTCAGCGAGGCTCCCCAAATTACCTACATTCTAGTCTAAGGTGACCAGACGTCGCGCTTTTGGCGGGACAGTCCCGATTTTTAACAATTTGTCCTGTGCCCCGCGGCACTTTTAAAAAGTCCCAATTTTTGGAAAGAATACACGAAAAGCTAGGGAATGGCAGGAGAACGGAAAGGGAATATATGGTTTTCAGCGGGGAGACCCCGCCTCGATCTGGAAGCACCGGCACTGCCGCAAGAGCTGGCTGCCCCGTGCAGGGCCCCAAAACAAAGAACTTAGGGTGGGATGTACCTGCTGGGGTGGTGGCTATCAAGTCCCCTAACTACCCATAGGCCCGCGTCCTGGACTCCGGCGAGCGGCTCCGGGCGAGCTGGCGGCGCTGCCCTGCCTGCTCCCACCCACTCGTGCAGCTTCAGCATCGGTTTCGGGACTGTGTAACCCGATCCCTCTGACACACTCAAAATTTCTCATATAGTAATATTTCCAAAAATGATCTTTTTAATGAGGTATCATTATTTAAAAAATAGATTGATAAGGAAAAGGTTAAATCTTGGGCATCAGCAAAAATTACAATAGAGAACAAGTGGTTAGAAATATTTCATCATATTGAAACAAACCATGTTCCATACAATAATGCACTAAAAATTGTGGAATACGTGCTGTCTTTACCAGGAACTAATGCTACAACTGAACGCTTTTTTTCTTCGGTAAATAAAGTGTGGACATCAGAAATATCACAATTAATTGTTGAGACTTTGAAAGCCATTTTATTTTATTTATTTACTTACTTACTTACTTACTTACTTATTTATTTATTTATTTATTTATTTATTTATTTATTTATTTATTTATTTATTTATTTCCAGGGACAGAGAGAGAGTCAGAGAGAGGAATAGATAGGGACAGACAGACAGTAACGAAGAGAGGTGAGAAGCATCAATCATAAGTTTTTCATTGCCGTTGCGACACCTTAGTTGTTCATTGATTGCTCTCTCACATGTGCCTTGATCGCAGGCCTTCAGCAGACCCAGCAACCCCTTGCTGGAGCCACCGACCTTGGGTCCAAGCTGACGAGCTTTTTGCTCAAGCCAGATGGGCCCGCACTCAAACTGGTGAGCTTAGGGTCTCGAACCTGGGTCCTCCACATCCCAGTCCAACGCTCTATCCACTGCGCCACTGCCTGGTCAGGCGAAAGTCATTTTATGTGTGAAATATAATTTAACAAATTCTTGTGAAAAATCTCATGACCTTTTAAACAATGACAGCAATCTACTAAAAAAAATTCACTCAAATGAGAAATATGCCAAAGAATAAAATAATACTATACATAAGTTTTAATGTATTATATTTGTAAATTGTAGTTATGTTGAAATTTAAAACAATATATTACAATACTATTTTTGCAATCTATAAAAAATTTTTGCTCCATATAGACCAAATTTTTAATCAAGAACCCACCCCCCACCCCCCACCCCTGCCGTCAATGGTGTCCCGCTTTACCAATTTTAAAATCTGGTCATCTTATTCTAGTCCCAAACAAATTTGACCAATACCAGTCTCAGACAGAAAGCAAGTATTCAGAGGAAAGCCAGAAAAACTTAGTAAAGCAGAAAGAGTTGCCTTACTTACCTCCTTGATTTCTCTGCCAAATAGTCCAAATTGTCAAATTTGGGAACTGAGGGTGTCTACCAGGGAACTGTCCTGACCCCACAGGAAGACTGGGAGCCCTGGAAGTCTCAGGTGGCGCGCCTATCCTTGATTTTCAAGCGTGCCCCAGGCAGCTCCCCAGTGAGTCTGTCAATTCGGGGTGCCTCTACCAGGTGATGTGAAACACCTTAGGCCCCACGTGGGCGCCAAATGTTATATAGTACCCAATCCACAATTCCGCGGGTTTTTGTAGAGGCATGTAGTCCAAATAAGTTTTTGAAAAGTTTTATTAAAGGATGAGATTTATTAAATATGCCGGCTGCATATGGCTGACACAGGGCAATAGACCCAAATTGTGTGCGAGACCCCAAAATAGTTCAGGGGCTGCTTATATTCCCTTGATCACACGCGGGCAGGGGAGAGCATGACATCATGGTCTAAACTGACAACATTTGCTTATGAGATACACAGAAATATTAAGACTTTCAAGGTAACACAATCAAAGATGTTTACAAATCTTTCAGGGTTCCTCTTCCCTCAATAGCCTAGAGGTATTTTAGTTTCAAGATTCCGGGAAGGCTGATCAGGCAGTGGCGCAGTAGATAGAGCATTGGACTGGGATGCAGATAACCCAGGTTTGAGACCCTGAGGTCACCAGCTTGAGCGCGGGCACATCTGGCTTGAGCAAAAGCTCGCCAGCTTGGACCCAAGGTCGCTGGCTCCAGCAAGGGGTTGGTTGCTCGGTCTGCTGAAGGCCCGCGGTCAAGGCACATGTGAGAAAGCAATCAATGAACAACTATGGTGTCGCACCGGCAACAAAAAACTAATGACTGATGCTTCTCATCTCTCTCCGTTCCTGTCTGTCTGTCCCTATCTATCCCTCTCTCTGACTCTCTCTCTGTCCCTGTAAAAAAAAAAAAAGATTCCAGGAAGGGGGAGAAACTACAATCAATGCAAGGTGGTATGTAAATTCTGCCTCCTATTGAAAGAGAAAATGTTTCTTGGTTAACCTTTATTTTAGATTTAAAACTAAATGACCCATTGTTCTTGCAAGCCAGAAACATTTACATTCTTCTCCCTCCCCTCCCCAAACGAGGGTCGCGACAGGAAAGCTTGACCTTTCCTCCCAGAATATGTTTAACATCAATTTTCAGCTTTTTGGTACCTTACAACAGCAGTACCCAGCTCAGTGCCTGATACACAGTCAGGACTCATAAATGTGGAATTTGGAAGAATACCTTTTTTTTTTTTGGCTTGACTATGGGAGGGTAAGAGGAAGAGAAGGGGGTGAGGGGAAGGGAGAGAAGCAGATGGTTACTTCTCCTGTGTGTACTGACCAGGAATTTAACTCAGGATGGCCATACACCAGACCCACACTCTATCCAAGGATTTATAACAATGGTGGTCAACCTGGTCCCTACTGCCCACTAGTGGGCATTTCAGTTTTCATGGTGGGCGGTAGCAGAGGAACCAAAGTATAAATTAAAAGATAGATTTAACTACAGTGAGTTGTTTTATAAAGATTTATTCTGCCAAACTTAGCAAAAATTCGACATAAAGTACTTGGTAAGTAATTAATATTATATGCTTTAACTTGCTGTAACTCTGCTTTATAAATTTTATAAAGTAAAGTTACTTTCCTACTTTATAAATCACCATTACTGTGGAATCGGTGGGCGGTTAGAAAAATTTTACTACTAACAGAGATACAAAAGTGGGTGGTAGGTATAAAAAGGTTGACTACCCCTGATTTATACTATTCAGCAGGCGGGATCAGCACTTTGGAGTGGCCTCTGCCTAGAACAGCAATGGGCAATCTTTTGAGCTTGGAGTGTCAAAATTCACCAAAAAACCGAGCATAACTTGGGTGGTGTGTCACTTCAAGAAAGAAACCATAATTTTGCAATATTTATAGTTTAAATAACAAAAATGTTTTTGGCCAACAGACCTCTGGCACAGAGTGTCTACACTACAGCAAATGTTTTGTCCTCAGCTGCTGCACCTGGACGTGCAGGAGCCGAGGATGAAATGTCCTTCTCGGTATGCGTCCCCATACTTCTCTGGTATGTGGCCGCATGTCATCGAAAATGGCGACGCATATAACACGCATCATAGGTTTGCCATCACGGGCCTAGAACCATAAAACCTGAGGACTCTACTGTGTGTTTTTGGCCTGCAGGTATCTTGAACAGTGTCTGAGGCCAAGAGCCTGGCCTGTGTCCAGACAAGGAAGACCAAGGTAATCGGCTGAGTTCTGCTGCTGGACACTCTCACTTTGTCCCAGAAATCCCATCTCGGACAAGCAAGCCCTGCCTGCCACCACTTCTGGGCCTCTGGGTGCCTGTATCAGTCAGGGCTCTCCAGAGAAACAGAATTAACAGGATATACGCACATTATATACAGTGTATGAAGATACTTATGCTTTTGTTGTTTCTTTTTGAAGATACTTGTTTTAAGGAATTGGCTCATGTGATTGTGGTAGTAAGTCTGAGAAACTCAGGGAAGGTTTCTGTGTTGCAGTCTGGAGGAGAATTCCTTTTTCCCTAGGAAACCTATTTTCACTCTGAAGGCTTTCAACTGATTATATGTATAAAACCCACCCACTGTATCAAGGATAACTTCCTTTCCTTAAAGTCAGCTGTTTGGAGATGTTAACCATATCTCAAAAAATACTTTTGGCCCTGGTCAGTTGTCATCCCAGCATGCCAAGTTTGCTGGTTTGGTCCTGGGGTTGTCAGCTTGATCCCAAGGTCACTGGTTCAAGCCCGGGTCAGGACACGTACAAGAAGCAATCAATGGGTGCACAAGTTCATACTTCTCTCTCTCAAATCAATGGTGTCACGAACCACCACGACTCATAACTGTGAAGGTCTCGAGTGGGAATGGTGCAAGATTAGGAAATAAGCACAGAGAGAAAAAGGATGGGATCGGCAGGACTCATTGCCAAGACTGATGGTCTGTAGGAGCAGCCTGCACCCCTAAAACACTTTATTTATAGTGCAAAGAGCAAAGCCATTTGCAAAACAAAGAGATCTCTGATACAAAGTCACATTTCTGAGCTATATCAAAAATTCTCCCAAGTGCAGAAAACTCCCCACCATGCATAACATCTTAACTTCACAAAACAGAGGGTAAAAAGAAAACTGCCTTCAGTCTCTTCGAGGGACATGGGGGATGGGACAAGTAGAAACAATCAGCATCACAGCTGACATGGAGGTGTGGGGAAGGGCTTGTCAATTGCCTTTACTTAATCAATCAGAGGCTATGAGAAAGAGCTTAGCCTTTGGATTAACCCTTAAACTGCAAGGATCTTTGTCAGTTTACAGTCTCCCACAGCCTTTAGCAACTTAATCAAGTAAGTGAGGTGGGCGGATGGGCAGCAAGAACCCTGTCAGCTTATGGCCAGTCCCCCATAACTCTGTCCCCCCAAAATCTAAACTACAAGGACCCTGTCAGCTTGCTTCTCACACAATGATGAAAAAAATTCTTATGCAGCAACATCTTAGAATAGTATTTGACCAAAAATTGGGGATCATTACCTGACCAAGTTGACACTAAATTTTAACCATCAGTGTGTTTTCCCTGTTCCCCACTCCTGCAAACCCACCCATGAAAATGCCAACTCCTCTAATAAATTTTCTGTGACATATCTACCACAAAGGAGAGAACATGGAGGTGTGTTGACTGGCTGCATCAAGGCAGAGAGAGCCAGAAGGGGAGCAAGCTAGGCAGGTATTCAGGGTACCTGCGGAAGGACAGTGGAGATGCCAACACTAGCCAAAACGTTTGACTTTCCTGCAAGGGAGCCATAGTAGATGTTGGAGTAGGAGAGGGATGTGGTTAGGTACAACAACCATTACAAGGCTTGTCATTAGCTGTTACGACGGGTCTGTCAGCACCCCCATGTGGAGGGCAGTGGGGGTGGAGGCAGAGCCCAGGCAAGGCAGGAAATATCAACGC
Source organism: Rhynchonycteris naso (assembly GCA_037038555.1). Classification (NCBI taxonomy): domain Eukaryota; kingdom Metazoa; phylum Chordata; class Mammalia; order Chiroptera; family Emballonuridae; genus Rhynchonycteris; species Rhynchonycteris naso. Next base: position 20,522,341 of record CM073003.1, read on the forward strand.
TTGGGCTAAGGGCTATTCCATGATCTTCACAGAGGTTACCCTCACTTGACAAAACAATATTTATTGTTTTCCATTATTTTCTTTTTTTTAATGTTTATTTTATAGCTTTTAGAGAGAGAAAGGGAGACAGAGGGAGAGACAGGAACATCGATCACATCTGAACATCAGTCTGTTCCTATATGTGACCTGACCAAGGATTAAACTCGCAACCTCTGCCCTTCAGGATGATACTCTAACCAATCAAGTTATCCAGCCAGGGTTCCATTATCTTCAAACATGTGATCTTAATCCTCAGCATTGCAGGTCTTTTATCCCCTTTCATTCAAGTTGTGTGTGTGTGTGTGTGTGTGAGAGAGAGAGAGAGAGAGAGACAGAGACAGAGAGACAGAGACAGAGAGAGGGACAGATAGGAACAGACAGACAGGAAAGGAGAGAGATAAGAAGGTCACTCGGTCTGCTGAAGGCCCCTGGTCAAGGCAATATGAGAAAGCAATCAATGAACAACTAAGATGCTGCACCAAAAAACTGATGATTGATGCTTCTCATCTCTCTGCGTTCCTGTCTGTCTGTCCCTATCTATCCCTCTCTCTGACTCTCTCTCTCTGTCCCTATAAAAAAAAAGAAAGTTCATTAGTGGCTGTATGGTTAGTACGCACGATCACCATCACAGCCACCTGGCCCATGCAGGTTCGCATTTGATTCGGACAGACAGTAATGAAACAATGGAGCCAAGAACTGGTGGGCCGTTAGCTTTAATCCTAGCTTGCACCCGGTGCGCAAAAAATACACACAGTGGGAAAACACATTTCTTTCCATTTAGGGCTCCCAAAGCCACTGACTTAACCAAGTTTTGCTAGGATCAAAGGTTTGTACCTCACCAGCCTTATTCACCTCTGTTCCCCATCTCCTTCTCTCTGCACAAACTCTACACAAACTGGCTTCTCCTTCAGCACTCAGCCATTTTGGATGCTTCTCCTCTCCTCCACATGGCCTTTCTCTGCTCTCCTCTCTAATGCTAATCTCAGGAACCGAGAGAGAGCAAGCTCCCAGTCTGCCCCATTTTATAGTGTAGAAATCAAAATCTTTAATCCAGTATACAAACAAGGAAGTCTCTGATACAAAGTCACTTATCTGAGGCATAATGGGACTCCCCATGAGAGTGCACCACCCCACATCATCCAATCAGTCAAGGGAGTGGGGAAAAGCTTAGTCTAAAACTAAGCCTTAGGCTATAAGGATCCTGCCTGTTTACAGCCTGTCCCCCACATCCAATGCAGACTATAAGTGAGCAAACATATACATCATATTTGCAAACTTATTTGACCGACATTCCACCCCTTTTGCTTGCTTACAACACAAAGCACAGGTATTCCTGTACAAGAAAATTAGGCACATTACACAAATTACAACAACATGACAAATCATACAATTTCAACAATTACAAAGATATACTTCACCAGTCTCTGAGCACTTTTCCAAAAGCGCAAAATGTCCTCTGACTTCTTTCTAGCCATGGGAAAAGCTTTCCGGGACAGGGAAAGGGCCTCCAGCAAAGCTGTCCCCCATCCCATCAGGGTATTTCACATTATCCAAAATCCTGAAGTCCAGCCTGACCAGGCGGTGGTGCAGTGGATAGAGCATTGGACTGGGATGTAGAAGGACCCAAGTTCAAGACCCAAGGTCCCCAGCTTGAGCATGGGCTCATCTGGTTTGAGCAAAAGCTCACCAGGTTGGACCCAAGGTCGCTGGCTCCAGCAAGGGGTTACTCAGTCTGCTGAAGGCCCACGGTCAAGACACATATGAGAAAGCAATCAATTAACAACTAAGATGTCGCAATGGCAACAAAAAACTGATGATTGATGCTTCTCATCTCTCTTTTTTTTTTTTTTTTTAAAAAATTTTTTTTAACATTTTTATTTATTCATTTTAGAGAGGAGAGAGAGAGAAAGAGAGAAAGGGGGGAGGAGCTGGAAGCATCAACTCCCACATGTGCCTTGACCAGACCAGTGCAGGGTTTTGAACCGGAAACCTCAGCATTCCAGGTTGACGCTTTATCCACTGTGCCACCACAGGTCAGGCTCTCATCTCTCTTTGTTCCTGTCTGTCTGTCCCTATCTATCCCTCTCTCTGACTCTCTCTCTGTCTCTGTAAAAAAAAAAATCCATAAGTCCATCCAACAAAGGAGCCAGTGCCCACTTCAGTCATAGTCCAGGAATCAGTCAAAGCACATGGGGCTTCAGCCACCCCCCTCATTCCTGCCGTCCTGGCAGGTCTTACACTGTCCCAAAGAGGAGCACATGCAATGGCAGTCAGCATTTCCATCTCTGTTCCAGAGAGCATGATGGCATTCACCCCTATGTCCCAAAATCCCAGACCTACCAGGGGTACTCCTTGCTGCTGGGTCTGCAGATTGCACCTTCTGGAGACTGCAGATCACAACTCCAGCATGATTCTCCTCATCCTCCAAAGAGGAACTGAAAACATCAGCTCCTGCAGCCAGCTTGAGACCTGGACTGCCTCTGCTTTCTGCTCTGCAGACCTTGCAGCCCAGCTCTGGCCTCAGCCTGGCCCCCCACCACTGCTGGCTCTCCACAATGTCCAGGGCAATCTCCAACTCACGAACCTGTGATTCCTTCTCCAGCGGCTGCTTCATTTCCAAGCGAATCTCATGAACCTAGTCAGCTTCCTTTGGTGCTTGCTCCAGCTCCTTCCACTGCTTGGTTTGCAGGTCCCAGGCAGCCTCTTTCACAGAGCTCTCAGTTTCCTCATGCATGGCTGTAAAAGTCAGTCAGCCTACGGACCCCAAAAGGAAAGCCATGGGGAACCATAGCAGCAGCCAATCTTCTACTCCACTGCTTAAAGGTGGTGGTGGCTCCATACCAAACTGTTCCAAATCCTACCAGAGACTACGCCAAATGCAAGGCCAGTAGGCATGGCCACCATCACAGCCGCCTGGCCCATGCAGGTTCACATTTGATTCGGACAGACAGTAATGAATCAACGAAGCCAAGAATTGGTGGGCATTAGGTTTAATCCTAGCTTGCACCTGGCAAGCAAGAAATACACACAGTGGGAAAACACTTCCCTTTCCATTCAGGGCTCCCAAAGCCACTGACTTATCCAAGTTTCCTAGAATCAAAGGTTTCTAGCTCACCGGACTTATTCACCTCTGTTCCCCATCTCCTTCTCTCTGCACAAACTCTGACAAACTGGCTTCCACCTCAGCACTCCACCATCTTGGGTGCTTCTCCTGGACTCCTCCACGTGGCCTTTCTCTGCTCTCCTCTCTAATGCTAATCTCAGGAACCGAGAGAGAGCAAGCTCCCAGTCTGCCCCATTTTATAGTGTAGAAATCAAAACCTTTAATCCAATATGCAAACAAAGAAATCTCATACAAAGTCACTTATCTGAGGCATAATGGGATTCCTCATGAGAGTGCACCACCCCACATCATGCAATCAGTCAAGGGAGTGGGGAAAAGCTTAGTCTTAAAACTAAACCTGGGCCTGACCTGTTGTGGCGCAGTGGATAAAGCGTCGACCTGGGAACACTGAGGTCGCCAGTTCAAAACCCTGCACTGGTCCGGTCAAGGCACATATGGGAGTTGATGCTTCCAGCTCCTCCCCCCTTTCTCTCTTTCTCTCTCTCTCTCACTCTGTGTCTCCTCTCTCTCACTCTGTGTCTCCTCTCTAAAATGAATAAAATAAAAAAAAAATAAAAAAAACAAAAAAAAAACCTAAACCTGCCTGACCTGTGGTGGCACAGTGGATAAAGCGTTGACCTGGGAACACTGAGGTTGCCAGTTCAATACCCTGCACTGGTATGGTCAAGGCACATATGGGAGTTGATGCTTCCTGCTCCTCCCCCTTTCTCTCTCTCTCTGTGTCTCCTCTCTAAATGAATAAAATAAAAATAAAAATAAAAAAACCCCTAAACCTTAGGCTATAAGGATCCTGCCTGTTTACAACCTGTCCCCACACATCCAATGCAAACTATAAACGAGCAAACATATACATCATATTTGCAAACTTATTTGACCGACAGTGGCTGACTCAAGGTAGAGGGAAAGGAGAATGAAAAGTGATTGCTAATTGGTACAAAGTTTCTTTTATGGTTTCATGAAAATGTTCTGGAATCAGATAGTGGTGATGGTTGTAGAACTTTGTGAATATACTAAAAACCCATTGAATTGCCCTGGCTGGTCCCTGGCCGGGCCCTCGCTGGTTGGCTCAATGGTAGAGCATCAGCCAGGCTTGTGGATGTTCCTGGTTCAATTCCTAGTCAGGGCACACAGGAGACACGCCCATCTGCTTCTCCACCCTCCCCCTCCTGCTTCTCTCTCTCTCTCTTCTCCTCTCCTCCTTCAACCATGGCTCCATTGGAGCAAGTTGGCCCTGGGCACTGAGGGTGGCTTCATGGTCTCTGCCTCAGGCACTAAAAAATAATGGCTCCAGTTGCAAAGAAGCAAGGGCTCCAGATAGAGCATCGCCCCAAGTGGGCTTTCCCGGTGGATCCTGGTCAGGGCACAAGCGGGAGTTGGTCTCTGCCTCCCCTCCTCTCATTAAATAAATAAAAAAAAAGAATTGCCCTGGATGCATAGCTTGGTTGGTTAGAGCACTGTCCCAATATGCAAGGGCTATGGGTTTGATTCCTGGTCAGGGCATGTATAGGAGTAGGGATTGATGTTTCTGCCACTCTCTCTCCTCCTCTCTCTAAAATTAATACAGTGGTACCTTGACACATGAGTTTAATTCATTTCATGGCTGATCTCATGACCCAATTTGCTCATGTGTCAAATCAAATTTCCCTATTTAAATGAACGGGAATGCAATTAATCCATTCCAGCCTCCAAAACCCACACAAATGTTTTGTTTTATATGCTTTTAAATAAGAAAATGTACTTTATATATAACAAATACACACACACACACATACACACACACACACACACACACACACACATAATAAAAGAGAATGTAGATCTTTTTGGGTTTCTCTTTAATGGAGTTCTGTGTGCTTCTTGAACGTGTGGAGTGTTTCCCAGCCTTAATTTAGGGAAGTTTTCTGCTATGATTTGATTGAACAAAGTTTCCATTTCCTGTCCTCTCTCCTCTTCTTAAGGTACCCCTATGATGCGAATGTTGTTTCTCTTCAGGTTGTCACAGAGCTCCCTTAGAGTTTCCTCACATTTTTTGAGTCTCTTTTCCTTTTTCTTTTCTGCTTCTGTGCCTTTGTTTATTGTGTCCTCTAACTCACTTATTCGATCTTCAGCGTGATTCATCCTGCTTTTAATTCCTTCCATTGTGGTCTTCAGTTCTGATACTGTATTTGTCATTTCTGTCTGATTCTTTTTTATTATTTCAATTTCGTTTTTTATACTTGTTATCTCTTTATTTAGGTGTTCATAATGACTATCCATTGTTGCTCTAATTTCTTTGCACATCCTAACTATCATTATTCTAAATTCTGCATCTGGTAATTTGGTTATATCTGGTTCATTCAGGTCCTTCTCTGGGGATTTCTCTTGATTCATTTGGTTTGCATTCCTCTGCCTGCCCATTTTGTCTGTGTATAAGCAAGTTGTGGCCACTGGAGTCCAGTAGGTGTTGCCTTTGTGTTCTTTAGGTGTGGTCTGTCTGCAGGCCCCCCACCCCCTCTGCCGCTGCCTAGGGTGGTTGGGTATGGGCATTGCCAGAGCCGGCCCACTGTGGCTTTTGCTGTTATTTCTGCCTCTCCTCCGCGGGAGGTGCTGTCACTCAAGCCACAAGCCTCAGGACCAAGGATAGAGGTGAGCACCTTTACTCAGCTGCGGACCAGCCTATTTCCGGACTTCCGCCCAGAACCAGCAGTCAGAGCCTTCTCTCTACAGTTTCCCGGGTTGGGCGGGGCTTTTGACGTGCTCTCAGCTGTAAGCCTTTGCCTGATCATTTTATATTTTCAATTTTGACCTATATCCTCTTCCTCCTCTAAGCAGGCATCTAGTTCCTGCTCGTGCATCATTCTTCATTTTAGTTCCACACCCCTGTATGGCGCCTAACTCCATACAAGAGACAGTGCCAGCTGGGCACCCTCAGCACGGCCCCGGCCTCCGATATCCCAGCAGCAGCGATGGCGGCCCCGGCGCCATGTTCTACTGCTCCTAGTCTAATAAAAGAGAATGTAAAGGAATAAACTAGTTTATGAAGTGTATTTACCTTCAATTTCAGGCAAAGATGCTGGCGGAGGGGGAGGGAACTGGAGAAGGAGGTTTTCATTTCATGCGTGCACCCTATTGCTCAACATAACTTACTCTCTACACACTTAACACTACATTTAATTGCAAAATTCAACTTACACACTACGTATCATATATAACTTTATTTCTAAATTTAATTACTATATTTTTACTTTGCTTAATCATAATTGTATGGCTTCCTTCTCCTCCTTCTTTGCCGTTTTCAAAACTTTTTGGCACGAAAACCCGCTCCTCCAGCAACATTAGCATAACAATGGCTCTTCCCAAGCAGGGAGGTAATTAGCAATTTCACAGACAGCTGCCCAGCATCATTTTTAACAATAAAAGTGAGCAAACCCAGAAAATACAAATTTTACAAACTCATTTGCCCAACAATTATTTTCTTCGCTGACTTGGCATTTTCACCACATTCTCCTCACTTTCACTTAGAGGCCATTTCAACAAAAACCTTTCCATGGAAGTTTGTTTCTTCTTCCCTTACAGAACGTTCGGCAAGCCATCTACTGGAGGGTGGCAGAAGCTCATAATTCAAATAATCGTTAGTGGCTTAACACAAAAAATTCCCTGAGCCCCTGCTTGTCTCTCAAATTGTTCACGATTTAAAGTGCTTGTGTGTCAAGGTACCACTGTAAATAAATTTTATTTATTTATTTTTATTTTTTAATTTTTTGGACAGAGACAGAGAGGGAGAGTCATAAAGAGGTACAGATGGGGACAGACAGAAAAGGAGAGAGATGAGAAGCATCAATTCTTCGTTGTAGCACCTCAGTTGTTCATTGATTGCTTTCTCATATATACCTTGACCAGAGGGCTGTTAGGTTAAAGCTGTGGGTGGCCAGTCCACTGAGAAAGGGGAAAGCCTCCTTTCAGCTTCTCTTGGCAACTGGCAGGTCGGTATAAACCCTCAACTAGGTCTGAGCTAGAGGGAACTTCAGGTTTGGATTGCCTTATCCTGTATGAGACAGGTTAGACCCCTTCCTCGGTCTATGGGTGGGCACCAGGGAGAGCCAAACTGAAAACACAAGGCTGGTTGGTATATTCCAAAAGGACTGTTTATTTAAAATGCTTGGGTGCAAGTGTGCCAAGATGGAACCAAATGCCATGTTGGCCCCAGGGTGGGTTGAAGGAAGGTATTTATACTTTACTCAGGGGTCTTGGAAAAAGTGGCTGACGTCATTGCCTCTATAGATACAAAGTAATATTTTTTTGTTTGTGAATTGGAAAGGCGCCACAGTTTCTCCAAATTGTTTATTTCCCGGGCTCAACTGTCTAAAGAAGACCTGTGCTAGTTCAAAAGGTCCCAGGTCAGCCAGGCAAGTCGAGGCTGCAAGCAAACCATTCCCCCTTCCTCCGGCTGGTTTGCACTGCCCTTGGGGGGTGGGGAGGAGCTGATCCCTTAGTAGACTACTTATCAAAAGACAGTGCCCAATGTGAGGCCTGTAGCAAGGCTTTTATAAACACTTATTGTGATTTAAATAAACTCCTCTAATTGTCAGGTGCCTTTCTCTGACTTGCAAAAATAAACTTTTTGTTATATTTAAAAGTGAAGTCCAGGAAGCCATTAAACGAGAGAATAGCAAGCCAATTAACTACAATCTGACAGTGAGGGGAGGAAAATATGCTGCATTAAGCCTGGCTAATTTGGGTGAGGGGAATTTTAGTTTTAAAGGGGGCTCTAGTTTTAAAAGCCGCTCTGAACCCAAACCTTACAGGGCTATAGCAGAGGAAGTGACCCTTTGCTGCTGAAGCCAGTGACCTTGGGCTCAAACCAGTGACCTTGGGCTTCAAGCCAGCGACTGTGGAGTCATGTCTATGACCCCATGCTCAAGCCAGCGATCCCTCGCTCAAGCTGGTGAGCTTGTGCTCAAGCCAGCAACCTCGGGGTTTTAAATCTGGGTCCTCCGCATCCCAGTCCAATGCTCTGTCCACTGTACCACCGCCTTGTCAGGCAATAAATAAATTTTATTTTATTATTATTATTTTTTAACAGAGACAGAGTCAGAGAGAGGGACAGATAGGGACAGACAGACAGGAATGGAGAGGAGAGAAGCATCAATCATTAGTTTTTCATTGCCATTGCGACACCTTATTTGTTCATTGATTGCTTTCTCACATGTGCCTTGACCGTTGGCCTTCAGTGGACCAAAGCAACCCCTTGCTGGAGCCAGCAACCTTGGGTCCAAGCTGGCGAGCCTTCGCTCAAGCCAAATGGGCCCGCGCTCAAGCTGGCGAGCTCGGGGTCTCGAACCGGGGTCCTCTGCATCCCAGTCCAACATTCTATCCACTGCGCCACCGCCTGGTCAGGCCCAATAAATAAATTTTAAAAAGACAAATAAACCACTGAATTTAACACTTTTAAAGGGTGGACTTTGTATTATGTAAATTATATCTGAATAAAACCATCAAAAAATGAATACAGAGAGATCTAGGGTACTGTTCACCTCACTCCACCAGTGGAAACATCCTGTATGAATACAGTACATCATCACAACTAGAAAATTAACATCAATACAATTGACAGCCTGACCAGGTAGTGGCACAGTGGATAGAGCATCAGACTGGGATGCGAAGGACCAAGATTCAAATCCCCAAGGTTGACAGTTTGAGTGTGGGCTCATTCAGCTTGAGTGCAGATTCACCAGCTTGAGCACAGTGTCGCTGGCTTAAGTGTGGGATTATAGACATGACCCCATGGTCACTGGCTTGAGCCCAAAGGTCACTGGCTTGACCCCAAGGTTGTTGGCTTGAGCAAAGGGTCACTTGTTCTGCTGTAACCCCCTGGTCAAGGCACATATGAGAAAGCAATCAACAAACAACTAAGATGCCACAATGAAGAATTAATTATTTTTATCTCTTTCCCTTCCTGTCTCTCTGTCCCTATCTGTCCCTCTCTCTGTCTCATTCACTGTCTCTGTCACACACACACACACACACACACACACACACACACACACACACAAATACAACGGACAGGCTTTATTCAGATTTCTTCAGTTTTACATGCACTCATTTGCATGCTTCATAGAATTTTAAAGAAATAAGAATAACAGCAGTAGCTGTTTGAGAGCCAGCTGTACAACAGGCTTACTGGGACCCAATCTCAGAACAGCTCTGGGAGGTGGGGACCATATCCCAGGGAGGTTCAGGGTAAGAAAGGCTTTACCCAAGATTGAATTTTTGTAGATGGTGTGAGGTAGGGACCATTTGTTTTGTTCCACAAGGAATCTGGTAGCTCCAGAACAATTTCTTGAAAAGCCTATCTGTGTCCAGGCTCATACAGGTAACCAGGTGTAGGGCAGAGATTACAATCCAAAAACACCTGACTCAACTGGGAACAGTCTCCACAGCCCCTGTGGCATAAGCAGAGCAAACTTTGCTCTGTCAGCACAATGCAGCAGCTTTTGAGAGAGTTTGCCAGAGGAAGCAGGACAGGGAGGTGCAGGCCAGCTCTAACTCGCTTTCATCCCACAGGATGGTGAAATGTTTCATTCAGCCTTCAGCCCACTGCAGCTGCACTTTTTTACTTTTTTTTTTTGCCTTCTTCTGGGGAGAAGGTAGACATCTGGCCATGTGTGTTTTCATGCACTTATTTGCCAAAGAAGTTCAAGGTCATGGGAAATGTGAACGTGAGGCCCCCGAGACCACCCTCAGACCTTCCCAGAATCACCCAAGACTCCACAAATCACGGAGAAGTTCCATCAAACATACAAACATCCAGGAGCCTCCTCTACTCCTCTTTCAGGCTCCAGAACATTCCCCTCCAAACCTTGGTCAACTTCTCATGATCACTTCCCTACTCAGGCCCACCATCTCTCCTCCGGAGCCTGCCCCAGCTAACCTTTGGTCTCCCTAACAACACCATCCCCTCAGTCCCTTGTCTTAACAGCAGCCACAGGAATCTTTGCAGAACTTATAAAGCAACCAATATACTCCCCAGCTCAAACTCTCCTATGATTCCCTAGGAATCTCCTATGATCCTAGAATAGAACCTACTCCTTGCAGTCTCTAAAGAGGCCCAGACTCTGTGCATCGTGGTCTTTTAATCCTCCCTCTCCTTCACACTTACCCTATTACAGCTTCAGCATCCTCCTTCGTGTTCCTCAAACATGCCCAGCTCCTTTCCACTCAGGACCTTTGCATATGCTGGGCCTGAAAACTGAGATGTTCTTCCTTCTGATATCATTGCATCTCTTTCCAGTCTTAGCTCAAATGTCACCTCCTCAGAGGGGGCCTCCCTGCACATCCAGGAGACAGTAGGGCAGTCTCCACTTCACTTGCCCACTCTCCACCCTTATTTGCATGCTCTCCAGGCCATCTCCTGCTTCCTGTGTTTGATTTCCTTCTCTGTACATATTACCATGTGAGCTCTCCTTGTTTATGTATTTTCCTTTTATGCTTATTGTAACCCCACACCCAGCACAGGGCCCAGAACATGGTTAGGTCTCAAAATATCATTGTAAAACAAATGAGTGAATGAATGAACAAGTTAGTGGACCAAAGCAATTAAGGGACCAGAATCCACAAGAACCCATTCTGAGGTCCAGCTACTGGTTACACCAGGGGTCGGGAACCATTTTGGCTGAAAGAGCCATGAACACCACATATTTTAAAATGTAATTTCGTGAGAGCCATACAATATGTTTAACACTAAATACAAGTAAATGTGTGCGTTTTATGTAAGACCAACACTTTTAAAGTACAGTAAGTCTCTGAATTATTTTTAATAACGTTGTTACGCTGTTACTAACCAATGATGAATAAAGTACTTCTTAACATTAATGCGACTTCTGGTGCTGCATGGTTTTGCTAATGGCTTTGTAGTCTGGTTGATATGTGGTGAGGTTAAGCTTCATGCAGGCATTGAGACTTCCATTCGTTAAACATGATTGTAGGTTGGTCTTAATGTTCTTTAGATGTGAGAAAGACTGCTCACATGCATACGTAGAGCTAAACATTGTCAGTACAGCAATACTCACACGCTGCAGTGTGTGGTATGTGACGGGAAGAATGTTCCAAATTTTGACAATCAGCCAGTCTGCAGGTTGAAGTTTTTTTATTTCTCCCCATTTGTGTTTGCTCGCCAACTCTGCTTGCTGTCATGCAAGTCTTTTCAAATCTTCATTCAGTGACTTGAACTTATTCACCCACATGTCTGAGGCCTTGAGGTCAGCAGCTTATAGCTCAAAATCTCTGATGGAGACACCGGGGATGTAACTCAGGTCAGCGCTGTCCACTGCACATTCGTGTGGATGGGTGATGAACTTAAAAAGACGAGTGCGCTCACAAAATTCTCCAAAGCACACTTTGAATGAATGCAGGAGATTAGATGTGAAGCCCACTAGCTGCTGGAGATCAAGATGTTGAGCAGGGTCACTTGCTGTGCAGGCATCTTTAAACTCTCCCAGTTTTTCAAAGTGTAGTAGACGACCTGTTTCAATGTCAGCAATGAAGAGTTCCAGCTTGTTTTCAAATGCAAACACTGTTTGTTGAAGGAATAAGACTGTATTTCCACCACCTTGCATTTTCACATTGAGCTGGTTCAGATGTTCAGTCATGTCCATGAGATAGTAGAACTTCAGGAGCCACTTAGTGTTAGCTAACTCAGGATGCTGAACGTTTTTCATTTCAGGAAAAGTCTGGATTTCCCTCAGACCAGCTGCAAAATGGCTGAGCACCTTCCCTCTTGACAACCAATGCACATTGCTGTGCAGGAGCAGACCAGGACAATTATTCCCAACTTCATCCAGTAGTGTTTTGAACTGGCAATCATTTAAAGCTTGGGCAACAATAAAATTGACCACCCGAATGACCAGCGACATCACATCACCAAGCTGCTCGCCACATATCTGTGCACAAAGTGCCTCCTGATGTAGGATGCAGTGAAAACTTAGGATGGGTCTCTTCATGTTCCTGAAGAAGCACTACAAATCCTCTGTTTTTCCCTACCATGCACAGAGCACCATTAGTACACACCGAAATAAGTTTATCCATGGGTAGATTTTTTTTTTTAATTTTTATTTTATTCATTTTACAGAGGAGACAGAGAGAGAGAGAGAGGAGGAGCTGGAAGCATCAACTCCCATATGTGCCTTGACCAGACCAGTACAGGGTTTTGAACTGGCGACCTCAGTGTTCCCAGGTCAACGCTTTATCCACTGCGCTACCACAGGTCAGGCGGTAGATTTTTTTTCTTTAGCAAACTCAATGAAAGACTGGAATAAATCCTCCCCTCTTGATGTCTCTCTCATAGGCAAAACTGCAAGACATTCCTCACTTACTGTGTCACCAACAGCATACCTTGCAATCACGCTGAACTGGGACAGATGGCTTACACCTGTTGACTCATCCAAAGTGAGAGAAAAGAATGGTGCTGCATTTATGTCCTTCACTTGTGTTGCCTCAATTTGACTTGCCATCATGATGGTACAATCGTGAACAGTTCTTGTCGACAGAGGCATGTCTTTTGTTTGATTATCTTGTCTTTATCCGAAAAGTCATCAAAAAGTCCATTAGCAACATCAAGCGTGAATGTTTTGGCATACTCCCCATCTGTGAATTGCTTTCCTTTTCCCACGATTGCTAAAGCACCAGCAAAGCTAGCCGAATTTCAGTCACCTTGTTGGGTCCAAACACAGAGTTGCTACTGACTAGCTTGCACTCTGTACAGTAGCTCTTGACATGCTCTCTTCCTGCTGTACCCTGCTGGATATTTTTATGCAAATGAGTATGGCACGTGTCGAAGTGCCACTTTATATTTGACTGTTTCATCGATGCAGTTTTATCATTGCATATTAGACACGCTGCAGAACGTGCTCTCTCCACAAAGGTGAATTCCTCTGTCCATTCCTGCTGAAAAGTATAATACTCCTCATCTTTTTTTTCTTTTAGCCATCTTCTTCGTCAAAAGGGTTTCTGCAATTAGCTAGCTGACTACTTGATTAAAAGGAGGGAAGTTTACTTCTTGACCTCACAAGGACCAGTGTACGTTATGCATTATCCAATAAAAATTTGGTGTTGTCCTGGAGGACAGCTGTGATTGGCTCCAGCAACCGCAACCATGAACATGAGCGGTAGGAAATCAATAGATTGTAATACATGAGACTATTTTATATATTTATTTTATTTTATTTTATTCATTTTAGAGAGGAGACACAGAGTGAGAGAGTGAGAGAGAGAGAGAGAAAGGGGGGAGGAGCTGGAAGCATCAACTCCCATATGTGCCTTGACCAGACCAGTGCAGGGTTTTGAACTGGCGACCTCAGTGTTCCCAGGTCGACGCTTTATCCACTGCGCCACCACAGGTCAGGCCGAGACTGTTTTATATTTTTAACATTATTATTTTTTTATCAAAGATTTGTCTGCGAGCCAGATGCAGCCATCAAAAGAGCCACATCTGGCTCATGAGCCATAGGTTCCCGACCCCTGTGTTACACAGTAACAGTATAACAGTAACACTGGGTGAACTGTTTATACCTTCCCCAATTCAGAGACGGCCACTGGGCATCTCTGAAAGGGGCCAGGACTGCACCCCTCTCCTCATAGTCACCTGGTTTGGTGCCTTGGGGCAACCCCAATGCGCTGAGCTTCAGTTTCCTTCTCTGGAAAGCAGGCATAATAATAATTGTGAACTCCTCTGCCAAATGAATGAAGATGAATGCAACTATGCCAGGGAATGATGCGAGCTTTTATGACAAATAAGAGGACAGATGGAAAGAGTTGGGAAGGAGCATGATGGGTTGATGTGGTAATGAGGGGAGGCTCCCTGGAGGAGGTGACACTGACCAAAGTTTTGAGAACTTTCTGGAAGCCAGAGACTGCCCTCTCCAGGTTAGGACCTCTAATATTTTTAATTGAAGTAAAATTCACATAACATAAATTAATTATTTTAAAGTGTATAATTCTGCCCTGGCCAGATAGCTCAGTTTGTTAGAGCATCATCCATAGGCACAGAGGTTACCAGTTCAGTTCCTGGTCAGGGCACATACAGGAACCACTCGATGTTCCTGTCTCTCTCTTTCATCTGTCACTTAAATCAATAAAGGAAAAAAAATTTTTTTAAGTATATAGTTTAGCCAGACTGTTAGTGGCGCAGTGGATAGAGTATCAACGTGGGATGCTGAGGTCCCAGCTCTGAAACTTGAGATCGCCAGCTTGAGCGTGAGCTCTCCAGCTTGAGAGCAGGGTTGCTGGCTTGAGCCCAGCGGTCACTGGCCTGATGCCCAAGATCTCTGGATTGAGCCCAAGGTCACTGGCTTGAACAAGGGGTCTCTGGCTTGGCTTGAGCCCCCCAGTCAAAGGATGTGTGAGAAGCTATCAATGAACAAATAAAGTACTGCAACTACGAATTGATGCTTCTTGTTTCTCTCCCTTCCTGTCTCTCTCTCTCTTGCCCCCTACCCCCATGTGTCCATGCACAAAATAAATAAATAAGTAAAATAAAGTATATAATTCAGTGGCACTTAGCACATTTACAGTGTTGCTCAACTACCACCTGAATCTAGTTCCATAACATTGTATTCCCTGAAAGGAAACCCTGTACCAATTAAGAAGTCACTCCTCAATTCCCCACTGTGACTCTGATTTTAACCCATCTTCCTGCAATGCCAATGTCTCTAATATTTATTTGCAAATGTCAGATGCTCAGAGAAATGGACACAGAGTGAGATATGGCACACATACTGTGGTCCCAGGTGTCCATCCAAAGCATTAAAAATGTCTAATTCTACTTTTAAGGCCATCCCCTGTAAATGTTCCCTGAGGAAGCACCCCAGATGCTCACCCATAGGGGGTCAGTTTAACAAATCATAGAAAAGCCCTGATAAAATCTTTCAGCACAAGAGGGCAGACTGGTATTGATCAGTGTGTAAAGTAAAACTCTGCCGAGAAGTCATGGGTACAGTATCAATCATTGCATTGTGGCTAAGAAGAGAGGAGGAAAATAATCTAGAATAAAATAGACCATCATGTTATAACAGTGATTTCTGGGCACTCCCTTTATTCTTAAAATTTCATTTACTCAACAGATTTTTTTACCGAGCACCTGGTTTGTGCCAGCCCACATATACCCAGGGCAGAGGTGGCATCTGAATTTAGTTTGTTTCCTGTGCCAGTGTGTTTTAACTTACCAGTGAACACCAGTCACATTGTAAGTTCATAATAAAAATGCATTCATGGAGCCTGACCAGGTCACCACCAGTGGATAGAGTGTTGAACTGGGACACAGAGTACCCAGGCTCAAAACCCCTAGGTTGCTGGCTTGAGCATGGGATCATAGACTTGACCCCATAGTCTCTGGCTTGAGCCCACAGGTCGCTGGCTTGAGCAAGGGGTCACTCGCTCTGCTGTAGCTCCCCAGTCAAGGCACATATGAGAAAGCAATCAATGAACAACTAAGGTGTTGCATCAAAGAATTAATGCTTCTCTCTCTTTCCCTTCCTGTCTGTCTGTCCCTATCTGTCCCTCACTCTGTCTCTCTCTCTCTCTCTGTCATACACACACAAAAAATGCATTCAGGGAATTAAATGCCATGACAAAAGACCTATTTACATTATTCTTGTCTGTGTTTTCTCTGAAACAGATTTTACTCTGAGTACATATCACTTTGGCAATTAGAAGAGAACTTACAGGCTCTGTTTGGTTGGCTCAGTGGTAGAGCGTCTACCTGGCATGTGGATGTCCTGGGTTTGATTCCCAGTCAGGGCACATAGGAGAAGCAACCATCTGCTTCTCTACTCCCCACTCCCCACTTCTCCTCCCACAGCCATTGCTTCGTTGGCCTCAGGTGCTGAGGATGGCTCCATGGACCTCTGCCTCAGATGCTAAAAATAGCTTGGTTGTGAGCATGGCCCCAGATGAACAGAGCTTTGGCCTCAGACAAGGGTTGCCGGGTAGATCCTGGTCTGGGCACATGTGGGAGTCTCTCTATATCCCCTCCTCTCACTTGAAAAGAAGGGAGAAAAAAAGAGAGAAACTACATAAAGGTGATTTTGTTAGCAAATGTATGCCTGTATGTTCCCGCCATCCCCCACCCCCTACGCTCCAGAGACCACAGCTCTTCCTGGCCTCTGACCAAAAATGAGGTTGGTACATCTGGGATCTACTCACCAGCCCACCAAACACTCAACACACTTGCCATTGTCTCAGGAGGTAAAAGGATCCCTCAGCTCTTGGCATGCGCCCCTCCCTCTCTCAGAGTCAGTTTCTGCAGCTGTAGAAGGTGACCCCAACAACTTCCACCAGGGCCAGCTTCTGATTTTAATGCTCTGGTGTCACTTTCTTAAAATCCTGAGTAACTTTTCAACATGGGACCTTAAATTTTCCTCTTGTGCTGGGTCCTACAAATCAGTGAGGCAGTGCTGCCTCTGCTGGATCAGTCAACGAGCGCTTATCCTATGCCTGCCATGGCTCCCTACCTAGGAAATGTGTGATCACTGCTCTCAGACTTCTCAACCAGAATAAGACAGGACAGGACTTGAACCCAGGCCCCTGACTGCCACTGCACACAGTGTCTCCCTTGTGCATGACGTTGGTACCTAATGTGAAACGCTTTCTCTTTCCCGCAGTGGTCCTTCTGCCCTCGCCTGAGGGACAGTAGGCTCCTCTGCAGGAAGCAGATGTTTCCGTCTAGTTGAAGGCCTGGAATTTCAGTGATAATAGGGCCTTGAGAGAGAGAGAGAGGAAGGAAGGCCAGACAAGGTAGAAAGGGGGTTAGTGAGACAGGCTTCCTCCACGAGGCTCTGGGAGGGGTTTGAGCTCAGAGCCTGTGGTCAACTCCAAAGATATAATAATAGTGCTGATAACAATGCCAATTGTTTATTAAGTACAACCCAGGATACACCCTGCATTGTAATACCCAAGGAAGAAAGTCTTAGAATCACTCTCCTCAGACCATTTGTCATGTATCACTCTGGTGAATCTTACTAAAACATAGTAAAAGCAGATCATGTCCCTTTCCCGCTTAAAAAGCTTCGATGGCTCCCCAGGTCTGTGAGTATAAAGTCTACATTTTTTGCTGGGGCTCCCTGACATCTAGCTCTCTAATATCCTCCCAAATCACCTCGTTCTGGCCATACCTGCCTTTTTGATGTTGCTCCAAGGGGTTGAGCACATTCTCACCTCAGGTCCTTTGCACATGCTGTTCCCCTGAATTACTACCTCCTTTGAGCATCCTTCACTGACCACCTATCCTTGCGTGTTGCTTTGTCTGGTTTTCTCTCCTTTGCAAAAAGCTTTCAGAAATCATCCTATTTGTCACCCATCTTGTCCACCAGATAGCTGTGCTCACACTCGGGGTAGGACCTCCCACAGTACTGAGACACAGTAGGTGCTCAATAAACAACGAGTTAAGAGATGGGGAAGCCAGTCTTACACAGGAGGAAACAGAGGTCCAGGGAGGCCCCCAGTGCATCCATGGAAATGAACTTTGTCGGGCTCCTCGAGTCCAAGTCCAGATAGTACCAAATCCCCCTCCTGTTTGTTTGTAAAAAAGGCTCCAAATGCTACAGAGAGCAGGTCAGCTCTCTGTACCTGGCCAGCTTCTGACTTAGAGAATCTGCTTAAGACTCCTGAGCTTCAGTTTTCTTCATTATAAAAATGAAGTTAGAGGTCAGGTCCATGGGGTTCTCCCTTAGGCTGCCACAGCAGGTATGCTCCACCACAGAGTCCCCTTTGTGTCCTCTTATACTGGGTGACAATGGAGCCCTGAGAGGCCTTAGCCATGCCTGGACTCTGAAAAACCCCAGTCTGAAGTGAAAGCAGAGCCAGACATGGACCCCTATGGGGTCATGGTTGGGGAAATGAAGGGAGTCTTGGACGGCTTCTTAGAGGAGGAGATGTTGAAACTGAGCTCAGAGGCTCAGATGTGGGTCCAACAATGTGGCTAATAGTGATGAGGAGCTGGATTCTCCCTCTGAAGTCTCTAGGAGAGTCATGGAGGGTGTCAGAGAAGAAAAGTGAGCATGCAGCCAGTTAAAGGGATCCTAGGGACAGAGAAAAGGCTGTTATGGGGGTGGTCCAGAGAGGCAAATATTGATTCTGGACTGTGCCTGTAGACCAGGAGTGGTGTCCCCTAGCAGCTCAAGAAAAAAGGCTGCCATATCTGTCAGCCAGTTTCTGCAAGAACATTCGGCACTAGGCGGCCCCTTGTGGGTCATCACCAAGCAGGAACATGTATCCCCCACCCCGCCCCTCCTTGCTGTCTTCCCTGAGGCCTCCTGTTTTCTGTTCCCACAGCTGTTCCTTCCAGAACACAGAAGGAAAATAGGAGGAGAGGGCAGGCGAAGGAGAGGCCATGTAGGCTACTCAGCTAGAATTCGGGAGTTTGTGGGAGGAGAGCATCCCTGGCTGAAGGGCCAGTGTGTGCTGGGGCTGTCTGAGCCTCAGGACTCTGTCCAATGGAGAAACTAAGGCTCAGAGAAAGGGAGAATCTGAGCTCATTCTGCATATGTACACACATCCGGTTATTTCCTAAGATCTCAAACTCAGCCTGCAGTCTACAGTGTAAATCTGATCACATCCCTCCCTCTTTGGTGTCAAACTTTCCCAGGCTCCCCAGTACCCTTAGAACAAAACTCACATACTTTATCATGGCCCATGAGGTCCTTACTGGCCACTCTAGCCCTCCAAACCTCCTACTCTCCTCCCACTCACTCTGCTCTGGCCACCTGGCCTTACCACTGTTTCTTCAATGCACCCAGCCCAACCCTACCTCAGGGTCTTTGCACATGTTGTGCCCTCTGCTCAGAGTACTCTTTGTGAGTTATCCCTGTTTAATTCCTCAGGAAAGATGTAAGAAAGGAGGTCATATGTCCAGAAACATACAACAATTCCTGCCCAGGCCCAACTTACCAGCCCCCAACCTCCATCCCTCTCCCACTAATGGTACCAGATTTTAAATAGACTTCCAGAATAGTCCGCTTCAGAGCTAATTCTCAGCCCCTCCAGGTATTGCCACCTCCAGCTATGTGCCAAAGACCCTCAGGTTTCAGGCCCAAAGTCTTTAATCAGGGAGCTCCTGGGCCAACCTGACCCCCATATCTCCCAGCATCCCTCCTGAAGTGACTGCAATTTCTCCGCTCCACTTTCTGCCCTTCATGCAGGCAGATGCTCGAGGCTTCAAGGACGGCACAGCCAAAAATAATCAGGCTCGACCTACCTCCCAAAAAGTGGAGCAGAACCTGCCCAGCCACCTGACACCGCAGAGGTAATTAGTGCACGTGGCAATTAGGGTAATTAGGTCTGTGGGATTCAGACCACAGTTCCAGGGTTAGAGTTAGGAGAGGGTACGAGTGCACCACCACTACAATGCCTGACCCTCCCTAGTTTTGGGAGCTTGAGTCCATAACCTGGTGCTTAACCCCCATCCATGAGACTCCTTGTTTCTGGGCCCGAGGGTGCCTGGCTTCGTTATTTCCCAGGTGTTGTTTGTTTAATGAATTAGCCTTGCCTTGGGTAGAAGTTGAGTTGAATCTAAATTTAAGGCAAGGTCACTTTCACTAATATTGAATCATCAAACTCTCCCCTGCCATGATCCACCCATGCTGGGAAATACAAAGCCCAAGGTAAACCTCAGCTTAGCTCTTGAGCTGCCTTTAAGCTTGGGGGAGTTAGAGTTAGACACAAACATCCCCAGCCCCTTGGAGTCTGGATTGGACCAGAAGGATGGAGGGTATTGAGGAGGGTCTAGAGCAGGGGTTGGGAACCTATGGCTCATGAGCCAGATGTGGTTCTTTTGATGGCTGCATCTGGCTCGCAGACAAATCTTTAATAAAAATAATAATAATGTTAAAAATATAGAACATTCTCATGTATTACAATCCATTGATTTCCTACTACTCATGTTCATGGTTGCAGGTGGCTGGAGCCAATCACAGCTGTCCTCCGGGACAACACCAAATTTTTATTGGATAATGCGTAATGTACATGGATTGTTGTATGGCTCTCAAGGAATTACATTTTTTTTTAATTTGTTTTATTTTATTTTATTCATTTTAGAGAAGAGACAGAGAGTAAGAGAGAGAGAGAGAAAGAGAGAAAGAGGGGAGGAGCTGAAAGCATCAACTCCCATATGTGCCTTGACTAGACCAGTGCAGGGTTTTGAACTGGCGACCTCAGTGTTCTCAGGTCGACGCTTTTTCCACTGCGCCACCACAGGTCAGGCTCAAGGAATTACATTTTAAAATATGTGGTGTTCATGGCTCTCTCAACCAAAAAGGTTCCCGACCCCTGGTCTAGAGAAAGAGAAAGGAGGGCTTCTCAGAGAAGAGAACATTGGAGATGCGGCTTTGAGGGATGTGTAGGAGTTTTCCCCAAGGCTAAAGTGTAATGGCTGGCCCAACTGGCATGGCTGCAGGGAAATGGGGTGAAGGAGGAGGAAGATGACTGGAGAAACACATAGTTCAGAGCTAAAGATTTAAAGGATATTAATTACACTAGGCTGGACCTGAGCTCACACTGGGTTGGGATCCTTCAACTCCTAAAAGGAAAGAATTGTAAGAACTTGGCTCAGGATCAAAACCACATGTCCAAACAGCCAAGAATAAATAAAATGTTTATAGCAGTGAGCTTTTATTAAGCTCCTGCAGTCATGCCCTCTTGACTCAAGGACTTGTCAGATTCTTACAGGAAACCTCAGAAGTGGGCAGCATTCTTATGCACATTTTATAGGTGCAGAAACTAAGGCACAGAGAGGAAAACTGTCCTCATTAAAGTCATACTGCTGGTAAGAGACAGCAGGGCTGGGAGTCACTTTCTGGCTCATGTGACTCTAGAAACCACCAAGGACCAAGGCTGGAACCTAGAGATCCCTTCCTTCTGGAAGCATTTATAGACTTCCTACTGCAGATCACACTTGCTCTAGGTGCTGGGGTACAAAAGGTAGACAGAACCAAATCATGCCATAACAGAGCGAAGTGGCCACAGTGACACATGTGGTTGGACATGTCACTTTGGGAAAGAATGACAGACTGCCTCTGATCTGGTGGGATAGGAATCCTCCAGGGAATAGAGAAGATTTAACCATAGTTCAAAGGTTGGGTCAGATTTAACTAGGCAGAGGTCATAAATGCCACTCTACAAAGTGCTTTTCTAGAGCCAAACAAGTCATTCTAGTTCCTGTTTGGTCTCTCCTATAATGGGTTGCTCATTCCCTCATGTCCCTCTTTTTTTTTTTTAATTTCTTTTTATTTTATTCATTTTAGAGAGGAGAGAGAGAGAGAGAGAGAAAGAGGGAGGAGCTGGAAGCATCAACTCCCATATGTGTTTTGACCAGACCAGTGCAGGGTTTTGAACTGACGACCTCAGTGTTCCTAGGTCATCGCTTTATCCACTGCGCCACCACAGGTCAGGCCCCTCATGTCCTTCTTTAACCTGAAGAAAAAGCTGTCACTTCTGGTCAGCCACCCTGGGATATTGGCCTCTGCCCCCCCTATAAGGATGGCCCCTAGGAGAAGAGGCCTCAGTCTATGGTGGGGATAGCAGCTTAGGGCCACCTCCCACCTGTCTATATCCAGGGGACAATGAAGACTACTGGTATCACCTGGATCTTCATTGCCTCCTCCCTCACCTCAGCCCTGTGAGCATCAGCCTATACTCCAGGCAAGAAGTCTAAACTGACAAAGCCACTCCCCCTGGTTGGACTTGAGGACAACAATATCAGGTCAGGGCTGCTCAAGGCCAACACCATCCCAGCCCCTCCTGGAGTCTGAGGGGAACCTAGGAAAGAATTCATTTCCCCACTCTCTCTCATGCTGTTGCCTTCTGCCCACACATAGAAGAAATTTGGCCTGGGCCCCGAGCGAGCCTGGACCTCCTCACAGAATGGCCATGTGGCCCTAGCTACACCATAGGAATGCCTAGCAGTCTGACATTCAGTATACCCTGAATGGCTTCCAGAAGTCTCAGCCCTGCTGGCACATTTCCAGTTACTACTTATTTATTTATTTATTTTTGGTAATAAGGAAAAGTCACTCTGCACAGAACAGACAATATTCTTTGTTCCACGTAGCGTTCAAGCATTTTGTGGCTTCGGGCCTGAGAGCAAAGCCAAATCTTTTGCTTGTGCAGATGCCTTGCAAAGTTAGAAGCAGCCTAGGAAATTGAATCTACGCTTCCATTTCCCCAGTGAGGCTGGGGGTCCAGAATGGGCCAGCATACCAGGAGTGACCAGGTCTGGCCACAGTAGAACTAATAAAGAGATAACACACATCAGGGATCTCACAGAAAGGGATGGCAGCATAAGGCAGGGTGGGGTGAGATCCATTCTAAACCCAGGCTGGTCAGACAAGCTTCTCCAAGGAAAGTGGCCGTGGAGTTGAGCCTAGAAGGACAAGATAGAATATGTGCCTGCAGGAAGGGCATTCTTGGTGGAGGGAACCGCTTGGGCAAAGTCCTGGAGGGAGTAAACCCAGATCTTTGCCTGGGAATAAGTTTCCAGAATTCACCTAAAGGTAATTTGAAGGTAGCAAACAACTCAGATGTGTGATTCTTGTTAGGGGAACAGAAATAATGAAGAGGAAAAGGAGATGTGACATAGGAAACGAAAAGCAAAACTTCTGAGTTTGTCAGAAAGCTCAACAGTGAGCCTCAGAGCTTCAGGGAACTGTGGGTCTTGAGTTTAAGGAGCCTGGGTGCCTCTCCCTATGGACCCAATGGCATTGCGTGACTTGGGACAGGCGGGGTGGGGGTGGGGGCTAGGGAGGGGATCACTGCTCAGTCCCAGAAGGACATGCTATTGGTAAGTGTTTGAAGGGCTCCCTCTGACCAGAGGTGCAATCCAGGTATGCATACCCCTAGAGGACTCATCCATTTGGTGGGAACTGGACACCGACATTCATTCTCTTCACCCTGGATTCTGGGACCCTATAACAATATCATCCAACCATCTTTGGCACTGTCATGTTACACACAGTTCTGTCTGTGCGTTTCCTCTGTCTCTGAGTCTCTCCCCACCTCCGCACCCTGTCTGTCTCTGGGTCTGAGTCCCACGCTCATCCCAGTCCCCTTCCCCACTCTTTCCCCACACCCCAACCCTCTCCCCACTCTTCCGGCCTCTCCTACCCCACCCACCCTCACTGCTCCTTCGCCACGGAGGGCCGGCAGGGGGCGCTGCGGGCGGCCTCGGGGAGGCGGGGAGGCGGGGAGGCGGGGAGGCGGGGCGGGCGGCGGCCGCGTCAGGACCCGCTGCGATGGGACCGGAGGCGGCGCGGGCGGCCACGGCGGCGCAGACAAAGGCGCGGGTGGCATTGAGGGCGCGGGGAGTCGGCGCTGAGGGCCGCACCCGACTCCGTCGGGACACCGGGGCGCCTAGCCGGCAGGGTGAGCCCGACCTATGAGCTTGCGCGCTAGTGCGGGGACCCCGGAGTTCTAGGGCCGGGGGAGAGCGCGGGGGTCCCCGAAGTTCCGGACTCCGAGACTGGGAGCGGCCGGGGAAGCTTCGAAGTACCAGGTCTTGCTGGGGCTCAGGGCTTCCGAAGTTTCGGAGCTCGGGTCGGGTTGGGTCGGGTCGGGTTCAGTGTGAGGGTTTCCCAAAGTTCCGCGCCCAGAGTCGCAGGAAGCTGCGAAGTTGTCTGCGAAGTTCCAGACCTGGGGGCTATGGGCGGTGCGAGGAGACCCCGAAGTTTAGGACCTGGGGATGCAAGGGTGTTAGGAATAGGACGGCGCGGAGGATCCCTGAAGTTATGGACCTGGGTTGGAGGAGGCAGATAACATGTCCCCGAAGTTCTGGACTCGGAGTCGGGGGTGTTGAGGGGATCTTGGAAGTTCCAAGGTTGGGGACCGCACATCCCAATGTTGAGGCACGCACTGGGCATCCCACTCCTGGCGCGTGTTGGGACTTGATCCTGCCTGAATATCAGGACCCCGCATTGGGGCGCCAGGGCATCGGGCGGGGTCGGGCCCCCTCCGGGAGCCTCGCAGCCGCGGCGTCCGAGGGGCATAACTAGTTGGTGAGTAACTTTCCTGAAACGCGCAAGTGCAGTCCCGGTCACAAAGGCCAGAGTTCCGGGGACCCCTAATCTCCAGATCACCAGCTGGGCCCAGGACCCCATCCCCCAACCTCTGCCAGAGTTGCCCACTAGGGGCTTTGGTTTCAGACCCTGCCCAGGAATGTGGGGTTGAGGGGGGCGTCCCCCTCTGACCACTGAGACCACTAAGCCCGGGAGTCCCTTCTTCCAACTTGCCTGCCCCAGGTCCCTCCTGAGTCTTCCTGCAGATCCCCTGGATGCAGGTTTGAGAGTGCAGGGGAAGGCGGGAATCCTCCCTAGGCAGCTGTTTTTGGTTCCTGTGGGGTTGTCCCCAGCAGAGAGACTGGGGAGCCCATCTCCTAATCCTGGGTTCTATCCAGCCCCCATGGTATTGGGAGTGAGTGTTGATGGGCCACCTGGTAGTGGGCACCAGGGTGGTCCTGTTTGACTACATCTTGTTTTTTTGACAAGGATAGCGGGGGTCCCTAATTGGATTTTGACACTACGCCTGTGCCTGTGCCTTAGAGTGGAAATAAAGGGATCCTTCTGGGGGCCCAGCTAGGACTGGTCTCCCAGTAGGCACCTGGTGATGCCATACTTATGGCTGAAGGTCCTGGTTTGAGGAGGGAAGGGAGAATGTGTGGGAAAGTACTGAGCAGGAGTTGGCCTTGGCTCTTTGAACCCACATGGAGATTGAAGGGGCGTCACTGGGCTGGGGATTCAACATCCCGAATGATGATATGTTGAGATGTCAGGGGCCACCTGGCTCCTCAGAAAGCCATCTCCCGCCCAGGGTGTTGTGGGTGTTCTCCAGGAGGAAAGAGTCAGGGTCTCCTTGCTCTGAGTGATCTACTGATTCCCTTACCTTTTTGGTTGAAATTCTATAAGTGGTGCATCTGGTGGTGGGTCCTGAGACCTGCTTGTCCTCCCTTGGCTGTCCTGGGGGTGGTGGGGTGGTGGTGGGGAACACTCACAACCCCCATCTACCCCAGAGGCTGAACCAGCAGCTCCTGCCACTGCTCTGGCTGCCCCTTGGAGCCCACCCAGCCCAGCCTGACCAATGTCCACAGCCAGGTGAGCCCCTGCCTCCACTGATTTGGCCCTGAGCCTTCTGGGGGCAGGGTATCCAGCTCCAACTGAGTGCTCTCTCCCCATGCAGGGAGCAGCCCATCTTCAGCACACGGGCACATGTGTTCCAAATTGACCCAGCCACCAAACGGAACTGGATCCCTGCAGGAAAGCATGCACTCACCGTCTCCTACTTCTATGATGCCACCCGCAATGTCTACCGAATCATCAGCATTGGGGGCGCAAAGGTCCTGGCAGGGCCTAGTTGGGGCAGCAGGCAACAGGCCTGGGTCTGGTTGTTGCCTTGCTTGCTGTGTGCTAGTCTCTTCCTTCTGAAATGGCTCAGACCACATACCTTGGAGGCACTTAAACAAAATGATACCCCAGTGGTCTCGTTCATTATTAGCAGTCCCATTGACTTTGAACTTTGCTCTCTCCTCCCCAGGCTATTATCAATAGCACTGTCACCCCCAACATGACCTTTACCAAAACCTCCCAGAAGTTTGGACAGTGGGCAGACAGTCGCGCTAACACTGTCTATGGCCTTGGCTTTGCTTCTGAACAGCATCTGACCCAGGTGGGTCTCGGGTATGTGGTAGGAGGGATAGGACTGGACCTGGGTATTTTCTTGGGTGCACTGGGGCCCTTGGTCAGGTGGACCTCCACCTTCCCAGCTGCAGAACTGAACAAGCCAGAAGCCCCTTCCCAGTTCCCTGGTTCATATCCCGGCCCTGCAGACCACCTGCTCCAATTTCAATACACTCTGTCCCTCTGGGTTCCTGGGCTAGGCTGGGTGCTTTCCCCACACATGCTAGCACTACATCATTGCTGCCCTGCACCCTCTGCTGTCCCTAGATGTCAGTATTGTTTTATCTGCTATTTTCCTGGATGGTTGGTTACGGTTCTTGGAGTCCTGCTCAAGGCATAACAATTTTCTTCTTCTATTAGTTTTCATTTTCCTTTCTTGTTTAGGTCCTGAATTTATATCTGTGGGTAGTATAAAGTAGGAGTATTTTTTCCTACATGAGTATGTAAGACTCCTCCATGAACTTCCCACCTCCCTCCCTCAAGCCCACTCTGCTCATTGGGGCATCATTTCTAAGTCTTCTTCCCACTCTAACAGTTCATGAGATGAGGGGATACACAGAATTGCTAAGTCCCTTTGAAAGTGACAGGGCCTGCCTAGGCGGTGGTGCAGTGGATAGAGTGTCGGACTGGTACACGGAGGACCCAGGTTCGAAACCCTGAAGTCACCAGCTTGAGCACGGGCTCATCCAGTTTGAGCAAAGCTCACCAGCTTAAGCCCAAGGTCACTGGCTTGAGCAAGGGGTCACTCTATCTTCTATAGCTCCCCCACCCCCCACCCCAGTCAAGGTACATATGAGAAAGCAATCATTGAACAACTAAGGTGTCACAACGAAGAATTGATGCTTTTCATCTCTTTCCTTCCTGTCTGTTTGTCCCTATAGGTCCCTCTCTGTCTCTATCACACACACATAAAAGAAAGTGACTGGGATGTGCTGGCTGACAGTAACCAGGTGGGGTCTCGGGGAGGGGGCCAAGGGTTTATTGACTATTTCTGTTCCCCTTCCTCAGTTTGCTGAGAAGTTCCAGGAAGTAAAGGAAGCAGCAAGGCTGGCAAAGGAGAAATCTCAGGATGGTGGGGAGCTCACCAGTCCAGCCCTGGGGCTTTCCGCCCACCAGGTCAGCACTCCCTGTCCCATGCCTGCCTGACAATATTGGAGGGTGGGAGAAGGGGGTCCCTGCATTGTGTTGTGTCAGTGCCCAGAACTAAATGCACACAAACTGTGGCAGGGACCACAGAGGAGTGTGGGTGCCATGGAGCATGTCAAGAGAAATCTGGCCTAACTTTGGGTCAGGAAGACCAGAAAACCAGCTCAGATGACCAAGTCAAAACCTGGAAGTTGAGATGGCTAGGGGGCCAGAGTAAAGAACTGTTTCTGGGCAGTTTCTCCCATTAATTTATGCAGTGTAATTTATTAACCACCTGCTATGTGCTGAGCCCAGGGCTGGACTGGGGTTACAGAGATGAAAAAGCAGGCTGGCCCCTGCTCTCAGGGCTCATGAAGTGGATTCATAAGAAATTCATCCTGGTGAAGAGGGCTTATTGTAGGTACTGTTCCTAGGTTTTCAGATTGACTTTCCCCTCCCAGCCCCCAGATTTCCAGTATCTCAATGGGTTTAGACTGGCCAGCATCAGGCTTGCGCCTGGGGAATTGGTGAGAGCCCAAGCAGGCAAGGTTGGGGACCATGGAGGTTGGATGAGGAGGGGAGGGGGCGCGCTCGGATCCCAGTGCTGGGAAGGACGCCTGCCCTCAGTCATGACCCGAATAACATCAGCCCTGACCCTAACCATGGCCTTCTAACTGATCCTTGACCAAAGCCCCACCTGCCCTCTCTTAGGTACCCCCGAACCCCCTCGTCAGCGCCAATGGCCCCCCCAGCGATGAGAAACTGTTCCGCAGCCAGAGCGCGGAAGCTCCTGGCCCTGCAGAGCGAGAGCGGCTCAAGAAGATGCTGTCAGAGGGGTGAGGGGATAGGGCGGGGCACAGGGTCACGGCAGGGCCAAAGGCTGCAAGAGGAGCTTCTCAGAAGTCCCTGGAGCGCGACCGGCGGCCGATCTGACTATGGACCCAAAAGCCTGGGTACAGGGAAGCGGTTAACCCCAGTCCTGCCCCTTCCGGAGCAGAACTCACCCTTCCACGCGCTCTGGCTTTGCTCACGCCTTTTACGGGGATGATCCCGCCCCATCCCTTTCACACTTCCCCTAGTTAGTTCTAAACTCATCGCCGCCTCCCTACCCAACCCGGTTCTGGCTACGTCCCCATGGCGCATTCCCATTGTCTCAGTAAATACCCGGCGCCTACTCTGACCCGACCCTTGCCCACCCCCGAGCACCTCTCCCCTAACCACGCCTCCAATAAGACTCTCCTTCCGGGGTTTTCCGGGCGCTGGCTCCGCCGCCAAGCTTCGTTCCGTTTAACCCCGCCCCTGCCCATTGTACCGCTCTCGGCACGCCAAGTTCACTGTGGCTCCTCCCATAGACCGCCCGGCCCAGTTCGGTCCCGCCCCTAACCTAGCGTCTGCCTGCCTGGCTTCACATGGTGTCGACCTGTGCGTCTCCGCAGTTCCGTGGGCGAGGTACAGTGGGAGGCCGAGTTCTTCGCTCTACAGGACAGCAATAACAAGTTGGCCAGCGCCTTGCGAGAGGCCAACGCAGCTGCTGCTCAGTGGAGGCAGCAGCTGGAGGCCCAGCGCGCAGAGGCCGAGCGGCTGCGGCAGCGGGTGAGGAGACTCCTCCCTCTCAGAGACCCCGCCACGCAGACAACTGTGTAGCCCCTGCGTGCACACGTCCTGTATGTCCTGGGTACGCGGACGGGCTGTGTGATCTCCACAGATCACATTCCTTTGTCTTAGTTTTGTATTCCATAAAATGCATATGATACAGCATAACCTCAGAGGGGTGTCAGACCAGAGGCGGATTAAGGTCGGTTTGAGGCCCCAGGCACAAAAGAAAATATTGGGCCCCTTAAAAAGACAGGCAAAATAAAAATACATGTTAACCATATTTTTAAATAGATAAAAAATATGTACTATTAATGTTAAAATTGCACAAGACCAAACTTGCTATCATTAGGAAAAAGTGTAAAGTTGGGGTTTTGCGGGGCCCTTCAGAAGCCGGCGTGGTGCGCCCACCATTAAATCCGCCTGTATCAGATCCTAACGTCTTCCCTACCAGGGGCAGGGTGGTACCTCCAAGCAGAGGGGGTGAATGCCTAGTCACAGGCAGAACTAAGCAGAAGGTAGATTCCCCAGGAAGTTGCTGACCTTTCTGCCCATGCAGGTGGCTGAGCTAGAGGCACAGGCAGCCACAGAAGCAACCCCAGTCTGTGAGGAGGGTACAGGCCAGTCACTGGAGCAGCTGGAGTCCCTAGTGCAAACCAAGGATCAGGTGAGCACTGAGCAGGTTAGAGTATATATGTGTGTGTATGTATGTCACCAGGCTTCACTTCCCTGACCTATGGGGGAAGCCAGGACCCCCACATCACCCTGGAAACTTCTCCACTAGGAGATCCAGACACTGAAGACCCAGGCTGGTGGGCCTCGAGAGGTCCCTGACACAGTGGAGTGGGAGGAGACGCTGCAGAAGGTGCAGGTGTGTATGGTTGCCAGGGGGTGGAGTGACTGCACATGGGCATCCAGCCTCTGGTGTGGGATAGACTTGATATCTTCCCTTCCTGGCCCATCCCGTTTCTCCACCTGTAAATGGGATCAGGAAGATATCTAAGGTTGTGAAGGATTGAAGACTAGATGCATGGAAGGTGTGAGGTGGTTTGTAAATGGTTGTTATTGGTACACTTTTAAGCCACTCATTTATTCGGCAAGCAGTTTTTAATTCCCTGTTGAGCTCTTCTTTTTTTTTACAGGGACAGAGAGTCAGAGAGAGAGATAGATAGGGACAGACAGACAGGAATGGAGAGAGGTGAGAAGCATCAATCATTAGTTTTTCGTTGCTGTTGTGACACCGTAGTTGTTCATTGATTGCTTTCTCACATGTGTCTTGACCGCGGGCCTTCAGCAGACGGAGCAACCCCTTGCTGGAGCCAGCAACCTTGGGTCCAAGCTGACGGGCTTCTGCTCAAGCCAGATGGGCCCGTGCCCAATCTGGCGAGCTCGGGGTCTCGAACCTGGGTCTTCCGCATCCCAGTCCAACGCTCTACCACCTGGTCAGGCGAGCTCCAGTTCTTGACCCCATGAAGTCCTCACTCATCCCCAGCTTGAGATAGGAGCCTGCATTTGAACTCAGGTCCAGCTGACCTGGCTTTCACTAAAAACTTTATCCAAGAAACATTCACGGAGCATGTCCTGGGAGCTTGCAGGTGGAGGTATTAAAAGATCTGGTGTCCCCAAAAGTATCCTGGGGAGAAAGTTGGGGAAATACGCCAGTTTCCTGGGCAGAGTGCACACAGCATGTACAAAAGCCTTGAGATAGGGAGGACATTAGCATGTTGACCACAAGGCCAGTGAGGCTGTGTTGGAGTAAGAAAGGAGAGGAGAGGGATGGTGTGGATTTCACCCCCAGCCTGATCTATCACAGGAGGGCTTTCAGAAGAGGGGCATGATGTTCTGTGATGTTCAAATTGGCCTTGGGACCAGAGAGTGTCTTCAGCACAGGTAGCAGGCAAGAGAGCAGGATGGAGAGGGCTTGGACTATAGTGGAGTTGTGGATGGCATCCAGATTCTGACACACCAGGCAGTGCTGGGTGACCCTGGACACCTGTGAGGGCCCCTAACCCTACCCATCCTCTCCCTGCAGGGCCTGGAAACCCGCAACGTGGAATTGGAGCACCAACTACGGGTTACAGAGCAGAGTCTGGAGGAGGCTCGGGCAGAGAAGGAACAGGCAAGGGCCGAGGTGGCCCGGGCTGCGCAGCTGCTGGATGTCAGGCTTTTTGAGCTGAGTGAGCTGCGGGAGGGGCTGGCCCGCTTGGCTGAAGGTGCGCCCTGAGCCCATGCCAGCTGCCAGTCCTCATAGGAGCTCAGGCCTATGGGAGCAAGTTGTATACAAATGCTTCCTCTTACCTGGGGCACAGGCTGGCCGCAGGCGGTCCAGCAGGCCATTCACCCTGGCAGGGACCAGGCCGATTCAGACCAGGAGGGGCCTGGCCACTCACCGTTCAGCGGTTATTTGGGGCTTCTCACTGTGTAGGACCTTTTTTAGGAAATTAAATTTAATGGGGTGACATCGATCAATGAGTACTGTACATAGGTTTTAGGGAAACATCTCCGTAACATTTGAACAGTTGATTGTGTTGTGCGCCCATCACCTGAAGTCAAACCACCTATTTTCCGTCAACGCATATTTTTCCCTTTATACCCCCTGCCTTGCGTAGGATTCCTAGAATCAAGGCATATACTGGTGCCCAGACTACATTTCTGAGTGTGGCTGTGTGGGTACCTAAACACTGTCACTAGACCCTCTCCTGTTTACTTTGGGTACACCTTAGCTGTCCTGTCAGTGTAGGGTGAGACTCAGCCCAGAGAGGTGCCCAGCCCACACAGCTCTGCCTGATTCTGCTGCCCCCATCCCCTAAGGCTCAACCAGTTTGGACTTAGGTGGCCCCTGGTTAAGCCCCAGTTCACTCTGGCTACAAACCCCAAATCTGATGAGGTGGGCAAGCAGAAAAGCTCCTCAGGCCACAGTCATGGTCACCAGAGGAGGGGATGATCTCACCAACCTCATGGCAACATTTGGAAAGTTGCAATTTCTGTGTGCATTTCCCAGATGATGAAAATGAGGGTCACCCAGCTGGAACAGCCACCACTGCAGTTCAAAGTTTAGGGCTTGACCCAACAAGACTGGAGAACTGGGGGTGGGATGGCTTGACATGCAGTTCTGGGAGACTTAAAAGGCATAGGAGGCCATAACCTCCTCTCCTGCCTGATCACTCAAGTCAGATGGGTAAGTCAATAGACCTATTTATTGAGTGACTCCTACAAATGACACCCCTTTACTCTTGGGTCCCATGGCAACTCCCCCACCCGTGGTAACCTTTGTCACTGTATGAGGATGAGCCCAACCACATGGCCAGTGTTCTTTCCTTTACAACCTGACTTTGGTCCAGACTCTAAGGGGCCAGCTAGGACCACAGGGTGGAGGAGCCATGTTCTACTACTGCACAATGTGTCACTGATTCCACTGAGGGGGGCTAGGCAGGCTGGGAGAGGGGGCTTTCAACAGGGTTAAGACCTTTCGACTCCAACCCTCAGATCAATGAAGGAATCTGTCGGCATGCAGGGGCCCAGTGAGGCTCAGGCTGGGCCCTGGGTGGGTGCTGGGGCCTTGTGGGCCTCAGGCTGAGCCCTGGATGAACGCCCCTCTGCTGCCAGGGCCACCAGCCGTCTGCTGCTGCAATGTATGCTCCACCTGCTTCCTGAAACGCCGGTTCTTCTGCTTGATCTTGGCCAGCTCAGCCTTACGTTTGGCCTCCAGGTCAGGGTCCTGGTTCAGGGAGGATGGGGAGGTGGCTGACCTGGTGGTCATCCTCTACCTCAGGAACCCTGCCTCCCACCTGCTGGCTCAGCCCTCACCTTCCCCTCCAGGATGAGCTGCTTCCGTTTATTAATTTCCTTCTTTTCATCAAAGTTGGCTGCCTCAAATTTCTGGGGTAGGTGGGAGAGGGAGAAGCTGT
Organism: Rhynchonycteris naso; assembly: GCA_037038555.1. Taxonomy (NCBI): domain Eukaryota; kingdom Metazoa; phylum Chordata; class Mammalia; order Chiroptera; family Emballonuridae; genus Rhynchonycteris; species Rhynchonycteris naso. Next base: position 20,554,818 of record CM073003.1, read on the forward strand.
CAGAGGGGGTTGGGGCTCCCCATCTTGAGGGGAGCACCGTGGGTTCCAAGGATTAGCTCCCCAACACTTACAATTTCACATTCTCTCCGGACCATATTGACCTGCGTGAGAATCTGCAGCACCTCAGCCTCCTCCAGCACAAACTCCTCCAGCTTCACTTCTGTGGGGACAGTGGGGGAGGGCGAACATGACGGAGAAGGGTTTCAGCCACACAGTGAGTTCCCAGTGCAACAAGGCATTCAAGGCATCTTAGATCACATCAGTTATAAGTCAGGTGGGCAAGATCTGGAATTTCAGACCTAAGAAGGTATAGAATGCTTTTTGTGTTTGTGTATGTGTGTGGTTATTAACACCATAAATTGGACTGGGGATATTTATTTTTTGGACAGTGTCCTTTAAAGTTGAGGAGTTTCTGAATTTTAGGACAGTGTGGTGATTGGAGATACCCTAGTGGTTCTTCGTCTTGGCTACACATTAAACAGACTCAGGCCCCATCCCTAAGATCTCTGACCCATCCACAGGGATTATCCACACAGCATGGTCTCAAAAACCAAAGTCCCTGCCCACTGGACATGGCTTTTGGCTGCTGATGGCCATAATGGGGAGCTTGTATTTCAATAACTGGGCAAAAAAAATTATTTGGCAGTTGTGTAGGAGAGTACAGTTTAAGTCTGTCCATGTGAGAAGGCAGGTGGGCATCCTGCCCCTGCCCCATTACTTACTGATCTGCTCCTCAATAGCATGTACCAGGTGGATGTCATACTGTGTCACCAGTGTAATGGCCTGTCCCTGCCGCCCTGTGAGGATACACCAGTTATCAGGATAAAGGATCAACAGAGGCAGATCAGCACTCCTTTCAATTGAGCGCAGAACTTGATGGGTATGGGGGGCAGGTGAAGGAAGTCCAGGGTATCAGGGCTCGACCCCCAGCCAGACCTGTGTAGTGTGTGGGTCTGTCTCAGGGGAGCTGTAGGACACCAGGGAGAGGCAGCTCTCCTGCCAGCTTGGCCCTACATAGAGGTGGGAGATGGTGGCTGATTTCCCTTTTCAGCATGGCTGCGAGACAGCCCAGACTGAGTTATGTCAGCAATAAGCCCTGACAGGCCTCAGCCCAGATTTGTACATGCCAGCTTCTCCATCCTGTTTCTGTGACAATGACTAGTACTGGACCAGCACTAACAGCCGATGAAGCCCATGACCCTTGGAGCCGCTCCAAACAGGCATCATGTTCTCATCACCCATGATTTAATGAGTGACCCAGAAAGCTGAAGTGACCTCCCCAAGGCCACAGGGCAGGAGAGAAGGAACAGGTCCAGTACAGCCCTGAGCCTCGTCACTACTCCAGGAATGAGAAAATCTCAAAAACTCAATGCCTCTCCCTGGCAGGGCTGGGGAGCATAGATGGATGCTTCCTTGGCCCCTGGCTAGGGTTACACTGAGCACACTGAGAAGCTAAGCTTGGGACACCAAATCCCATAGGGCAACATCACACCACGACTCATGCACCCACTCACTGCAAGGTCCCAACTGGCAGCCCTGACAGGAGGAGACTGGAGTGAGGGAACAGGAAGTGGTAAGGATTTGTGCAGTATGCGCCATATTCCCAGGAGACAGTGTAGGTCACATGGAGATGCCAAAGTACAGTCACTGCCTTTGCTTTTAAAAGGACAATTCCCCAATTTGCAAATGCTGTCTCTAACGTCCCTCACCCGTGGGCTATATCCCTTCTGTTGCACCAACTAATGATTACTTTCTCAAGGTATAGGGCAGGCCGGAGGAATAGGTCCCCAAAGTTCACCTTGTCCTGTCTGCTCACCTGCACGGGCTGTCCGGCCAACTCGGTGGATGTAGATCTTTGGGAGGCCAGGGGTGTTGTGGTTGATGACCACCTGTACTGTGGGAATGTCCAGGCCCCTAGAGGCAGAGGCCAATCAGCACCACTATCCACATGTTGAAACCGAGGCTAAGACTCATCCAATGTCACTTAGCAGTGAAGCTGGGGTTGCCCGACCCTTGCCTGAGGCCAGCCTCCCCTTCTGGCCCTTCTTTGGGGATGTCACTGGAACAGCGCACAGGAGGGAGTACCCTGGACCACTCACCGGGAGGCCACATCTGTTGCAATCAGGATCCGATAGATGCTTGACTTAAACTTGGCCAGGGCAGCAAAGCGTTCTTTCTGAGCCAGATAAAGGAGAAAAATTGAAGGATGGGGGCTAGCGGTCAGTGAACACCGTGGTAAATGTTCAAACACTAACTAGATGAAGCCTGAGAAAAGAGCAGAGACAAGGATGGCCCTGTCCTCACAGTCCAGTGAAGGAGATGACTGAAAAAGCCAGACCGGGGCACACAGGGATAGCAGGAAAAGTGTTCCAGGAAGAGGGAAGAGCCTAGCCAAGAGCCCTGTGGCTGGGAGGAGTCTCAGGCAAGGCTGGCGGGTGGGGGTCTGCTCACCTGTTTCATCATAGAATGCAGAGCCACGGTGGGGAAGTTGAACTTGCGTAGCATCATGCACAGGATCTGGCAGTTCCTGGTCAGAAAGACACGCTGGCAGCCCCTCTAAACCTGTGACCCCGGGAAAGTGCTCCTGCCCCCACCCCTGCCGAGGACCCCAAGCAGGTGGCCCTGCACAAATGGAAAAGGGCAAGCAAAGGCGCAGGGTGTCTTGCTCACTAACTTTCTCTCTGCAGACTCTTCCTCTAGCCTAAGCCAACGAGTCGTCCAGACTTAGCCCCACATCCAGACTTTTCTCTTTGGGAAGCCAATAAATTCTTGAGGAGCAGCAACAGGTAGGAGGTCCCGTCAATGTGGCACAGACTGCCCATTTACTGGCTCATACTAGAACAGTTTACAGTTTCTTGACAATACCACTATGTGCTTCAGAATATTCTAATGGACTCTGGGAAGACCAGCCCTGAGTGTGGATGCTGGGCCTCCATAACACCCTTAGAAGACAACAAGTAGGCTGGGCAGAGCTGGGGCCCCCTGGTTCTTTGGGTTAAGGGAAGACCTGAGGAACCCCAAATCCTGGTTACACCTTCAGGAGAGGTGACCATGGTGAGTTGCCTGATCTAAGTCTCCTGAAGCAAATCTTTCAAAACCTCCGGTCTGAGCAGAGACCCTGGAGTGCTGAGACTGACTGTGTTCCTCCCACCTGTGACCTTGGGTCACCTCTTGGGCCTCTACGAAGGTCTGTGGGAGGCGGCCCACTGAGCTCACTTGCATGTGTTGGTGAAGATGATGATGGACCAATCCTCATGTTCATCCTGGAAGTTCTGAATCAGATGGACCAAGTAGGCATCCTTAACCTTCTCAGGCACCAGTAGGTAGTGCTGGTCTAGCTGTTCTACCGTGCGCACCCTGGGAAGGGGTGGGCGTCAGTTTCCCTACTGTTGAATTCAGCCAATGCCCTGCCCCTCCGATGGGCAATAACCTCCATTGGGTGTAACCTCCCCACCACCTCCTGCATGCCCCCTGCCAACCCTGGAATATGTCTGTGGACTCACGGGGCCTGAGCCTCCCAGAAGAAGGGCTGGTTGGTGGCCAGGCCCTGCAGCTCCCTGAGTGTGTCGGTCAGGGTGGCACTGAAGAGCAGTGTCTGCCTGCGTGCAGGCACAGCCGCCAGGATAGCCTCCAGGTCCACAGTGAAATCAGTGCAGCCCTGCTCCAACAACCGGTCCGCCTCATCCATCACCTGCGGCACAGGAAGCAGCGTATAGTGGCAGGGGGTTTGGGAAGAGGATGTTATCCGAGGTTGGCCTGCCACTCTCATGTGCCTCGTTCCCAGCTTTGGCCATGGGCCCGGGAGCATTCTCTCTCAAGGTTTTAGAGGTCCTGTTCCCTCACCACTTACTTATACAGGCCCAACCACCCTTGCTGGTACAGGCCACCTCATGTTGGTCTCTGAGCTGTTCCTAACATTCTCTTGGATGGCTTATGGACCACATTTTCCAAATGGATGAATCAGTGCTGAGGCCAACTCACCAGGAAGCGGATCTTCTTGATGCTGAAGGTGTTGGAGCTGCGGAGGTGGTCAGCCAGGCGCCCTGGTGTGGCAATAACCACATGTGGTTTCCGGGAGAGCTCCAGGGCCTGGGCCACCATGTCTGTAGGTGATGGGCAAGAGGTGGGGCTCAATAGGTGGCTCAAGGCTGCAGGGATCCCACGCCCAGAGCCTTCCTGGTGCCCCCGTACCCATGCCGCCGACAATGATGCAGTCTTTCAGGCCCAGAGGCTTCCCCAGGACCCGGAACTGCTCTGCGATCTGGTAGGCCAGCTCCCTGTGGGTGTGAAGCCAGGCTGGGTCACATAGAGGTTCTGTGCCTACCTCCCATTTCTAGCTCCACTCCCAGGGCTTGCTGACTACTCTTATCTGTCCATGGCTCCCAGTCTACCTTGGACAAAAGCTCTGACAATTAGCACTAGAAACCTGTGTGGGCACTTTCCCCTCACCAGACTGAGCCCAGAATAGCACCTCCCCTAGCAGTTCCACTCAATCCGGCGTCTCCTCCTCCCATATTCTCAGCAACAGCCTTGACACCAGTCACCAAAGCCTAATACCTGAGCATTAGTCCCTCGCCCCACCTCCCCGAGGCTAGTCAGTATCCAACTTCTCTTTTCTCTGCCTCTTAGCCCCAGCTCCAACCAGGCCTCTCTTGGGCCCATGTCCCCACTCCCTGGCCTCCTGTCTTGCCTTCAGTTGTTCATATTCATATTCCCTCAAAATCAATTCTAACCTGGCATTTAAGGCCCTTGTCAGGCTGGCTCTAATATGTAGGCCCCCAGGACCCTGCTGTACCCGGCCTCACGTCTCTGCCTGAGCGCACTAGCAATTCCCTCTGCCTAAATTACCCTTCCCCAAACAAGTCTCTTTGAGAGATGCTTCTCATTCCTAAAGGAACCCTTGACTGAAGTGTTCCCTGATCTCACCCTTTCCCAGGTGACACTTCCCATAACACAGTGCTTAACTCTTCCGCCATTTCAAAACGTGTCGTGTCAACCACCCTCTCTATGTGACCAATAAAGGAAGATGTACCTATTCTTAAGCTACAAAACTACTGACAATTCCTGTCTGGCCAGTGCTTGCCCTGAGTCAAACTCTGTGCTCAACATTTTTCACATGCTATCTTACTTAATTCTGCAGCACCCTTAAGAGGAGGCATGATTTCTGTTTCCATTATGCACAAAGTGTGGCTCAGAGAGATAAAAGAACTTGCCCAGGAGAACACAGCTGGTTAACTTACCCAGAAGGCCTGGGGGGAGCTCACCTTGTGGGTGTCAGGACAAGGCAGAAGATACCATAAGGATCCTCAGATAGTTTCTGCAAGATGGGCAGGACAAACGCTGCCGTCTTGCCACTGCCTGTACTAGCACAGCCCAGGCAGTCCCGACCTGGGCAGAGTGCAAAGCAACATCAACAGTTTAGGTGCAGATAATGTATGCCTGATACTGGCCCATCCCTTTTCCATTCTGGGGATACTGACAAATTTTAGGAGGAAGAGATCATTATCATTCCCATTTAACAGAAGGGAAAACAGACTCAGAGATTTGCTCAGTAACAAAGCCGGTGAGTAGCAGACTGGATTGGAATCCACTTCCATGACCCAGATGTTACTATCTACTACCTCATGTGGACAACCCCCCGCCACCATCATCTCAGCATGGGGAACCTGGAATGCCGTCCTCCAATCTATAACTTATGCTCCCTATTAATTCTTTTTTTAATTTTTTTATTTTTTTACAGGGACAGAGAGAGGGATAGATAGGGACGGACAGACAGACAGGAACAGAGAGAGGTGAGAAGCATCAATCATTAGTTTTTCATTGCCATCGCAACACCTTAGTTATTCGTTGATTGCTTTCTCACATGTGCCTTGACCGCGGGCCTTCAGCAGACCGAGCAACCCCTCGCTGTAGCCAGCGACCTTGGGTCCAAGCTGATGAGCTTTTGCTCAAGCCAGATGGGCCCGCGCTCAATCTGGCGAGCTCGAGGTCTCGAACCTGGGTCTTCCGCATCCCAGTCCGATGCTCTATCCACTGCGCCACCGCCTGGTCGGGCTCCCTATTAATTCTTTCATGTGTGTTTATTTAATCCATCAACTTGTCACATCCTAGGCGTCCTGAGGGCAACGCTGCAATGGCAAAATTGGGTTGGGCTAGAAGAGTGGGGAGAAGAGCAGTCATGAAACCAAAGTCCTTGATCTACTAGTAATTTTAACAACCTGTCTCCGGATGTAAAATGAAGACAGTAGGCCCTGGCCGGTGGCTCAGTGGATAGAGCGTAGGCTCAGTGGATAGCGCATAGGTCCATGTATGGACATCCTGGGTTTGATAACCGGTCAGGTAACACAAGAGAAACAACCATCTGCTTCTGTCCGGTTTCCTCTTCGCCTCGCGCAACCTGTGGCTCAATTGGAGCGTCCACCAGGTTCTGAGGATAGCTGGGTTGGTCTGAACAGCCGCAGGTGCTAAAAACAGCTCCTACTCGAGCATCGGCCCGGCCCTAGATGGGGTGGATCCCGGCAGGGGCCCATGCGGGAGTCTGCCTCACTATCTCTCCTCCTTTGACTTTAAAAAAAAAAAAAAAAAAAAAAAGACAGTACTGCAAGTTCTCCTAAAATTTCCCAGTACTATCGGTTAGTCATCCACCAAACCTCCCTGATTCTGAGAATATGTAGGTTTCAGAGGTTACACCACTTGTGTGCTGACACACAGCGAGTCAATCCAGCAACCTAAACACCAATAACACTGCTTAGTCGGCCTCTGGAGCCCAGGCTCCCTGAAGTGCCCGAAAACCAGCATGTGTAAAGGGAAGAGAGGAAGGGACGGGCGGAGACGCCTCCTGGGACGAGGACGAACTACACTTACCTTCCAGAATGGCGGGGATGCAGCCGAGTTGCACAGGTGTAGGTTGCTTCAAACCCAGCTGCCGACATTGTTCCACGAGCCACGAAGAAAGCCCGAGATCCGAAAACCCAGCCATTCTCTCCGCCCACTACTAAACCCGTGTGAGCCGCGCTTCCGGCGCGTGCCAATGACGTAATAAAAAGTTTCCCGTTGTTTGGATCCGATTCCTGGGTGGTCCCACCTCCGTAAACTCCCTCTGCCATTCCCAGCCTTGATCACATCTTTACCATGTTTTCCCGAATCCCATTGTCTGGCAAGATTAAAAAAACTACAATTCTCGAAATGCCCTGCGAGACGCACTTCGTCACTTTCCCCTTTACTCCTGTTTAGGAATCTCCCATTGGCTCAACCTCAGGCCGGAACGAACAAACTATTTCCCGGCGTGCCCCGCGCCGGGTCCCGGCTTCCGGCCGACGTGTCGCTCAAAAAGAGAAGTGGGTGAGAGCAGAGCATTATGGCGCCTCCCGCTCCTGGCCCGGCATCCGGCGGCTCTGGGGAGGTGGATGAACTGTTCGACGTGAAGAACTCCTTCTACATCGGCAGCTACCAGCAGTGCATTAATGAGGCGCAGCGGGTGAAGGTGCGGCCGCTCCGGGACCGGGGACGTTGGGAACGGAGGCCGCTTCCTGGTGGCCGTGGGTTGCGTTGTTTCTAAAACTCTTCTTCAGGTGGCAGCCCCCCCATCCCACCCCACGCATCTCCTCAGAGGCAGTGAGGAGTTAATTCTTGTCCCATGACAAAATCCAAAGCAGTAGCAGTTTTTATTTCTCATAGCGTTCACTGCAATCTGGAAGGCATTTGAGTAAGAGAGAAGTTCATTCTACTATAGTAATAATGCAACAATTCTCACTTGTTGGACGTCCACTCTGGTCGCCATATCCTCTATACCCGTGAAGTAGGGACGGTTTATTCTCATTTAATAGATGAAAATACTGATGCTCAGAGAGAAATTACTTCCCCTACATTACCCTTTCTCACTAGCCCGTTTATTTCTCCCCAAACTTAGTCATTTATTCCTCAACGAGCATCTCTATGGGTCAGGCAGTGTGTTCGTGCTGGGCTGAAAACAGTAACAAAACTCTCAGCTCTCTTTTGGGAACCTCAACTTGGCAAGGGAGATAGACAGTAAACGAGTAAGTAAGCCAGCAGTGGTGGGAATGATCTTGGTTGGCTGTTTGAGAGCTTGGAAATAAATTTGCAGGCAGGGCCCAGCCAAATAGGAGCTTGTGACCAGAGAAGGGGAAGCAGGGGCTGTTAGCAGGACCTTTAAGGGAGGGACGTGGGCCTGCTGTCACTTTGAGTGAACCAATGGAGAATTTTTAAGACCAGAGAACATGGCAGGGTCTTTGCCTGCCTTCACCTTCTAGTGTTCCAAAGAGAGTAAACAAAGAAGCCAGTGAAGAGTGATTACAACTGTACACTATGTGTGAAGAGGAGATAAAAAATACTCAGCCTGACCAGGCGGTGGCGCAGCGGATAGGGTATCGGACTGGGACGCAGAAGACCCAGGTTTGAAACGTCGAGGTTACTGGCTTGAGCTCAAAGGTCGCTGGCTTGAGCAAAGGGTCACTTGTTCTGCTGTAGCTCCCACGCCCCCATATGAGAAAGCAACTAAGGTTCTGCCATGGAAAAATTGATGTTTCTCATCTCTCTCCCTTCCTACCTGTCTGTCCCTATCTGTCCCTCTCTCTGACTATCAAAAAAATACTCAGAGAAACTGGGGGAGGGGTGACTGTTTCACTGGGAGTAGTCCAGTCAGGCCTTGCCTTTCTTGACTGTCATTTGAATCTGAGACAACCTCAGCAGCAGAGGTGCTGAGGCAGGTGTGAGCTCAGGATAGTGAAGGCACAGAGGCCAGTGTAGCAGAAGTGGCTGGGAGTGGGGAGTGAGGTGGAGGGAGGTGAACGAGGAGGACGTATAATGAGGTGGGCAGGGTAAGGGCCCATAGCAGGAGTTTTGATTTTATTCTGAATATGTGGATATAACTTCAGAGCGTCAAATAAGGGAGTGGTAATCATCTTCACAGAGGCAGCCAGATTATTGAGATGAATTTGGACTCTGAAGTACTGAAGATTTACTTTCCATGCTTCTTGCCTTTGGCTGTGAACCCAGTGTCCCTGAGCATCTGTATAATGAGGGATAAAACCTCAAACAGGCTTGAGGAAGCTGTTAGGATCTGTTGAGATTAACACTTGTATGATTATATTAATTTTCGGTTGCTGCCTTGAGGACTTACAACAAACAGCGTAAGACAACACTTATTTATTTATTTTTACAGGGACAGAGAGTCAGAGAGAGGGATAGACAGGAACGGAGAAAGATGAGAGGCATCAGTCATCAGTTTTTCCTTATGAAACCTAAGTTGTTCATTGATTGCTTTCTCATATGTGCCTTGACTGCGGGCCTTCAGCAGACTGAGTAGCCCCTTGCTGGAGCCAGCGACCTTGGGTCCAAGCTGGCGAGCTTTTGCTCAAGCCAGATGGGCCCGCACTCAAGCTGGCGAGCTCGGGGTCTCAAACCTGGGTCCTCCGCATCCCAGTCCAACGCTCTATCCACTGCGCCACTGCCTGGTCAGGCACAAGACAACACTTATTAATCTTTTACAATCGCTATAGGTCAGAAGTCCAATATGGCTCTCGCTATTCAAGGTGTCAGCCAGACTTTGTCTTTTTTGGAGATTCTAGGGAAGACTCTGCTCCCAAACTCATTCAGATTGTAGGCTTTTCATCAGGGGCCACTCTTAGCTCTTAGAGACTTCTCTACAATCCTCAACCTTGCATGTGCTCCTCCCCCATCCCCATCTCAGAACCAGCCATGGGGTTTTCACATTTAAAATCACTTGAATTTCCCCTTCTGCCTAGTTCTGCCTACTCTGCTTTTAGAGCTTCTTTGTTTAGACTGGGCCCTCCTGAGTAACCAGCACACTCTCCCCATTTTAGGATCCATAACCTTAATCATTTCTGTAAAGTCCCTCGTGATGTTCATAGGTCCTGGGAACTGGCTTGGACATCTTAGAGGATCCTTTTTTGGCTCACCAGCAGATATGTAGTGCCTCCTTGTTGGAGTACTAAAGACTGAGATAGATCTGGGCTCAGATTCCAGCTCTTAGGTTGACTCTGCAGCCATAGCTGAGTCACTGTACTGAAAATGTCTCAGCTACCATTTTCCCTCCTGTCAAAGGGAAACAGAGATACCTATCTCAGTGGGATCACTGTGAGATTGAGCATCGTACTCTAGTTGACCTTTTGGATTCTGCCTTGTGTATTGCTTACATCATAGTAATATGTTTTTTGAATCTTCTCCCTTCATAATATGCAGACTTTACATTGCTGCTGAAAGAACCGGCATGATCTACTGTATGTAGAGAGTGACTAGAAATAAAGGAAATCATCCCAGTGGTCACTCTGGCTGGTGGCACACACAGCCCAGCTTCTGAGCCATGAACATGACAAGACGTTATCCTTGAGGCATCCAGTGAACAGGAGCACTGTCCCCACTGAGCCATCTGATGTTAATTGATTCTGGTCCATGGAGCACTTAAGCCCCTTAAGCAAGCAGCCTGTACTGCGTTGAATGCTGTCCGTAAAAGGATACTGTACATCCACCTGAAACGTGTTAATGTTACTTATTTGGGGAAGAAGGTCTTTGCAGTTGTAATTCAGTGAAGGTTCTGTAGATGAAGTCAGGGGATTTAGGAAGGCCCTAAATGAAATGACTGGTGTCCTAAGAGAAAGGCAGACAGAGAAGATGGAGGCAGAGGTTGGAGTGATATAGCCATAAACCGAGGAATGCTTAGAGCCATCAGAAGCTGGACAGGGCAAAGAAGGATTCTCCTCTAGCCTTTGAAGGGAGTGCGGCCCTGCTGAGACCTTGACCTTGGGCTTCTGCCCTCCAGGACTGTGAGAGAATATGTTTGTAGTATGATACAGTGAGCCGGGCAACCTCAGACAGGTATAACATTAGGTGGCCCCAGGTGGAACACTGTTGTGTTCTAGCACTCTGTTACCACTATATCCTTTTTTGTCACACATTTCTTAAATCACCACAAGATGGCAGGGAATACCCAGGTGTTGGGGATGAAACAGAAGAATTCAGAGGAGCAGACCATCTAGTGTGGTCAGGTGACTCTCATGGCCACAAGGACAGTTAGGGTAGGAGACACAGGACCCCGCCTCCCACCCCCCACCCTCACTCCATCACTGGCCTCCCCAGATAGTGTTCCTTGCTCTTGGGCTTGGCTGTATCTATGCTTTGCCTGGGGGCAGGTAGGACCACCTGGTGTTAGGCAGCACTGGTAAGCATAGGCCTCCTGGCTTTGCTGGTTTCTGAGCTTCAAGGTGGTTCTGACAACCTGTTAGTACTGGGAACCAAAGCACTCACCTGCTGGCAGGTATCAGTATCTCTCTAGTAACCCTAGTCTGTACATCCATCCTTGCTCTTATGCTTCCTAGAAGCTCTCTCTCTTGCTAATTGAAAGGGTCCTGAGAGTCCACTTGTGGCTTTTTTTTTTTTTTTAATTTTACTTTTTTATTTTGGTGGGGTGAGAAAGATAAGAGAGGAGGAGCAGGAAGTATCAACTCCCCTATGTGCCTTGACCCAGCAAGTCTGGGGTTTCAAACCAGCAACCTCAGTGTTCCAGGTTGACGCTCCATCCACTGTACCACCACAGGTCGGGCCCTCTTGTGGCTTCTTGGTGAGACCTTGACAGTCCTGCAGGGTCAGTGGTGGTGGTATCCATTTTACAGATAGGGCAGTTGAGGCTCAAAGTCACTTCTGGGAACCAAGGTTCCCCAAAGGGCCCCCCACTGTATCCTTGCTTCAAAGACATCAAGAGCCATCATGTTGGTTTTTTATTTTTTAAGATTTTATTTCTTAATTTGGGGCAGGGCAAGTGAGAGAGAGTGAGAAGCATCAACTCATAGTTCCATCCCATATGTGCCTTGACCAGGGAAGTGCAGGGTTTTGAACTGGCAACCTTAGCATCCAGGTCAATGCTCTATCTACTGCGCCAGTATGGGCCAGGCCATTGTGTCGGTTTTTTTTACTGAAGGTGGTGTGAGGCCGCCTCAGATGGATTGTCCTCACCAATATCCACCTTTAAGGATCATTTGAAATGTACTTATTTAGCAGATGTGTTCCATATTATGGCCAGATCCCCAGCCTAGTCACCAAGACCAGAGAAAGCCACTGGAACCCTACAGTGAAGTTGGCCTGAGTTAGGCTGGGACCAGGAAGCAGGCTTCTTGTTTCTGGTCTCCTTTGGCCTGAGAGAAGGACATGCTTACCACTCTCACTCTGCCCCTCAGGCTGGAGAGAAGAAGGCATGGTGACAAGGAATCTGATTTTCATCTTAGGGGAGGCCAGTCCTGGTGTATCCCCACCTGTAGAACTCCAGACCCTTTGTTTCTGTCCTGAAGCAGCGTCCAGGCCATCTCTCTGGGCTTGTTGGAAAGGCCACCCCAAGGTGGCAGGCCACCATGCCCTCTGGGCTGAGCTGCTGTATGCCTACCACTCCCAGGCACCACAGAGCCTCCAGGAGGTTGGCCAGTAACCTGGGATCCAAAAGCTATTCTCCCAAGAGAGGATCCTTCACCTGCCTGCAGCTTCTTAGGACCTTCCTCAGAGTCCCACAATGAGTGCTGTAGAAGATCACCTCACTTCTGCTTCTCGGCTCTGTGCTTTGTGGCTGGACCAAGGGTGTGCAGCCTGCAGACCTGTCTCCAAGTACAGGGAGGCCCCTGAGGTCTCACCTGACCCAGGCAGGACAGACTGAGTGAGCTCTCCCAGAAAGATCCTTTAAATGAGGCAAACCTTCCTCTTCTGTGGGTCACATTAAAAGAATGTTTTGAAAGCAAAGCAGGATGGCCTGACCAGGCAGTAGTGCAGTGGATAGAGCATCGGACTGAGAGGCGGAAGACCCATGTTCGAGACCCTGAAGTCACCAGCTTGAGTGCAGGCCCATCTGGCTTGAGCAAAAGCTCGCCAGCTTGGACCCAAGGTCACTGGCTCCAGCAAGGGGTGGCTTGGTCTGCTGAAGGCCCGCAGTCAAGGCACGTGTGAGAAAGCAATCAATGAACAACTATGGTGTCGCAATGGCAATGAAAAACTAATAATTGGTGCTTCTCATCTCTCTCCGTTCCCTCTCTCTGACTCTCTATCCCTGTAAAAAAGAAAGAAAAGCAGGATGGGAACAAACTTTGTGGAAGTATTTGTCACAGAAAGCAAAGGCCACTTCACAAATCTCCAACTGGGTCCTATCTGTTCTCCAGCATCACCTATCTGTGCCCTCGTTTTGTGACTGGAGTGGTTGTGGCACTTTTGGTGCCCAGTTCTTCACTTAGACGAATGGCTGACAGTCGAGCCTCCTTTCTGGGGTGATGTTGGAATGTAACAAGATTAGGTACCCACCATGACATGTGCCCTCGGTGAAAGCTGCTCTCCTGCCCAAGAGCACAGGAAGCTGAGAGCCAGGGCCTGGACTCCACCAGGGAAGCTTTCTGCTCCTGCCCTCTAAGGACCTGTTTGGCATGTGGCCCTATGTGTCCTGACCTGCCTCTGTTTCCGCAGCTGTCGAGTCCTGAGAGGGAGGTGGAAAGGGATGTCTTCCTGTACAGAGCATACCTCGCACAGGTGAGCATGGGCTGTGACCACCACCATCCCTAGGATGGGAGAGTAAAGACCATAGTGCTGAATGGGAGCAGGGCACCTGGCAAGATGAGGAGTCTGTGGGGGTGTTGGGTGACAACCAGGTCCAGATGTTGGGGCTTCACCAGGGTAATGGTGAGCCCTAAGAAGCCCTCTGTTCCAGGATCTCAGGACATACATACCTTCTGGCAGGGGAGAGTGGGTGGAGTTGATAGCATGGTTGTCTCATCACAGAGGAAATACGGCGTGGTCCTGGATGAGATCAAGCCTTCCTCAGCCCCTGAGCTCCAGGCTGTGCGCATGTTTGCGGAATACTTGGCCAGCGACAACCAGAGGTGAGGATGGGGGCAGGGAGGGTCCCTCCTTTCTTCCGCCTCACCTCCCTGTGCTTTGGTTTTCCCCACCTGCACAGTGGGAGGCAGTAATAGATCATGCTTCAAAGGGTTTGGGAGATCAGAGACAGGACATGTATGTAGATGCCCTCACAAACTCTGAGGGGCTTCCTAAACATATAGCTCTGGGCTTTGTGGAGGGGGCCTCCCCCAGACATACAAGGCAGGGATCCTTAGCATGTTGGGGAATGGCTGTACCACCTGCTTCTTATCTCCCCGGGAGGGGGTCCAGATGGAATTCAGGTGAGGTTACATCAAGATCTCATCCTAAGGCAGTGGTTCACAAACGTTTTGAAGTCAGGGTGCATTTAAAATCCTAGAAATAATTGTAGGCGCACTATATACAAATTTCTGAGAAATGTGTTATAATTAAGTCAAATATTAAAAAAATATAAAGTCCAAGCATGCTTTTGGTAATTAAACAAAAATAAAGACGACAAAATTAAATATATTCTGACATTAAAACACATTTTATGTTACATTTTTAAGTTATTCTTCTTAGAATTCGTAAAAAAGGAGTAAGAAATAAAAAAGCAACAAAAAATGTATCTTTTTACATATAGATAGATAGATAGATACATTCTTAGTAAGATTTAGTAAATTTGGCAGGTCCCAGCGCGAATGTATTGCAAACTCTTCTTTCTTTGTCAATACGTTAAAGAATTCCTCTCTTTTTACTCTTGTGTTGAGGGTAGAAAATTCTAATTCACATAAATAAGCTGTTGAAAATTGTAGTGAAATGTTCAAAGCTTTTTTAGATATTGCCACATATTCTTTTTATTTTAATTAGTTTATTTTTTTTTTACAAGGACAGAGAGAGAGTCAGAGAGAGGGATGGATAGGGACAGACAGACAGGAATGGAGAGAGGTGAGAAGCATCAATCATTAGTTTCTCGTTGCCATTGCAACACCTTAGTTGTTCATTGATTGCTTTCTCACATGTGCCTTGACCGCGGGCCTTCAGCAGACTGAGCAACCCCTTGTTGGAGCCAGTGACCTTGGGTCCAAGCTGACGAGCTTTTTGCTCAAGCCAGATGGGCCCTCGCTCAAGCTGGCGAGCTCGGGGTCTCGAACTTGGGTCCTGGTCAGACCATATTCTTCTTTTATAGAAATCCAAAAGGCTTCAAGAGATGATACCTTATGTTTAATCATCAATCCAAAACCCCCACCATACATATCATCTTAACTTTACACCAAACAAAGGATAGAAGAAACTTGCCTCCAGTCTTTCTGGAGAACATGAGGGGTAGTGTAAACAATCCAGCACCACAGCTTAACAGCCTTTTGCAACCTAATCAGGCAAGTGAGGTGGGGGGTTGGGCAGACTGTCAGCTTACAGCCAATTCCCCAGCTCCTACCCCGTTGCAGCCCCAGAAACCCACCACCCCCTGGCCTGTCACAGTGGGGCCTTTCCCAGTCTCTGTATTTTGGAACTCCCTAGATCCGTATGTGGTCCTCACCTTGGTGACACCACATTTCCCTCATGGGCCACTGCAGCTGTGGGTGAGGGTTTATTGGCTGGGATACCCACACCCACCCCCACTTTTGCTGCTTTGGAGGGCAGCACCCTGTCACCAACTCCTGTGATTGTACTTCTTTGCCCATGAAGCCCAAGGCTCAGGGTGTTTGCTTATGGGCAGTGGCAGCTAAACGTACTCCCCAGAAGACTTCCGTGCCTTGGCACCCACAAACCAAATGTGACCTCACTGAAAATTGGGGTCTTTGTAGTTGTAAATAGTTAAGGATCTCGAGGTCATCCTGGATATAGGATGAGCTTTAAGTCCAGTGAATAGTTTTCTTAGAAGAAAAGAGGAGAAAAAGGAGAGAGAAGAGAAGGTAGAAGCAGAGGTGGGAGTGAACTGAACGCACCAAGAACTGCCACAGCCAACAGCACCCAGATAGAAGCCTGAGACAGACTTTGTTAGAGCCTCCAGAAGGAGCCAGCCCTACCCACACCTTGATCTCAGACTTCTGGTTTCCAGACTTGCGAGAGAATTTCTGTTTGGGTTCCCCAGTTCATGGTGCTTGATGTTAGCAGCCCCAGGACACTAAGACAAGTGGCCTCCTGAGGCCATCATTTCTCCTGCTGTGTACTTCACTAGCCAGGTTGACAAGCCTCATTCTCAAGTGGAAGGGGAGCTAGCCCTGGCAGGCCCTTCAGGAGCAGTGGCTGCTGTGAGCATTACGGACCCCACAGGAAGCACAGGACACAGGGTGAGTGCTTCGGAAAGCAGCATGGTACACATAGTGCATCCATCCCCACAGCACAAACTGCTGCTCCTTGCAGACAGTTTGCAAGCAGATGGTGGAGAAGTACCAGAGTCCATGAAGATAACTACAGTATGTGACAGGGACAACCTATAACACTAACAGTGCAGTGACAACAGGCAGCATGTCTATACCCTGTGTGCCAGGAGCCAGGCAGGAAGCTTCAGGAGGTGGCTTCAGAGGCTCCTCATGCCAACCCCAAGTGACTTCTGTGCACAATCCCACCATGCAGAGCAGGAAATAGGCTCAGATATGAGGTTGTTTGTCCCTCAGGCACCTCCTTAGTCGGTACAGAGATAGTGATGGGCACATCCCTGCCCTCTACAGGCCTTCAAACACGGGCACTTAGCCAGTAGCCCCCAGCAGCTGTACAACACATGGATTTGTAGAGAAGGGCAGCTGTGATGCAGGCTGGATCCACGCCTCCCTTTTCTCATCAGTTGCATAGCAGCCTTTTGAAACATGGGATCTCAGCTCCATTTTCCGGTTTGGCAGACCATGGCTCCAGCTCCGTCAGGTTGTGAGGGTGTCTTGCTGATCTGTGGCCCAGCCCTGATTCCAGCTGGGCTGCTGTCCCCATCCCTCAGCCGAGCATGTTGCCCACCTGCCAGGAGTGGCTGGCAAGCTAGGCCAGGATGCAGGCTTCCTCAGGATGGCAATAACATCACTAGTATGAGTCACTTGTGCAGCCTCATGTCCCCACACAGGCACCCCTGGTGAGTCACCCTGTCCCTCCATGAGGTGCAGAGTGGACACAGCAGCCCAATAGCTGTGAAGGCCAAGGGACCCTAGGCCTAGGTCATTACTCATACTGCTTGGTGGGCATGGAGGGGCCATACACCATGTCTCCCCCACAAGGCTAGAGTGCCCAACTTTCATTGTCTGTGAGGATGAGAAATGCCTATGGGAAGGTGGTGAGACTGGGTTCAGTGGTTCCCGCCCCAGAGAGCTGTTCCTGTTCTACCCTTTCACTGCTGTGCGCACCTGGGGGCCTACCTCACCCTCTTTGGATATGTCTGCTCTCTCAGTGAGGGTGTCGGAGCTGCTTCCTGCCATTGACCCTGAGCGTCTTGTCTTAACAGGGACACAGTTGTTGCTGAGCTGGACCGTGAGATGAGCAGGAGTGTGGATGTGACCAACACCACCTTCCTGCTAATGGCTGCCTCTGTCTACTTTCATGACCAGAACCCAGATGCTGCCCTGCGTGCCCTACACCAGGGGGATAGCCTGGAGTGGTGAGTGGCCTTTCCAGTCTCTGGGCTGCTTGGGACCTCTTAGTCTGTTGTCATGGGAATGGTGAGGTGGAGGCTGCTTTGAGAGATCTGCAGGGTCCAGGCAACAGTGCTCTACGGGCATGGTGCCCAGGGCTGAAAACCCTTTCCCGAGGGCAGAACAGAAAGCACTTTCATCTGTGGTTTCTGCACACCCCCTTGTGTTCTGGTTCTGATCTTTTCACAAACTCTCAGGGTCGTGTCCCCCCCCCCCCCGGCCCTCCCCTGAGGCTGATCCTAATTTAGGGCACTTCATGTCTGGGGCTCTGGAGCCCACCCTGGGAGGCCGCTCTAGACCTACACCGCATCCAGGGTATTGTGCCTGGAGCTTGGGCCCCGGAGGCTGCAGCTGCTCTCTCCTGGGAGCTCTCTGGAAGCCGCCTTCCCCTGATCCTTGGTCACCAGACATTTGTCCCATATATCTGTCCCACTCTAGTCCAGAAAGGGGTTTGCACCAGCTCAGAAATGATGTGGTGCCGAGCTAACAAGGTAGTAGGCTCTGGGTATTTCTCAGGCTCTGACAAGAGCTCCTCTGGGTGCTGGGTCATGTTCTGGTGGAAAACTTGGGAATGAGCAGCCACATAAGTTGTAGACAGTCATAGCTCTCTAGGGCCGAAGGGACACTGAGTTCAGGAATTGAAGGAGTGATCACCTGCCCCCACATAGCACTGCATCTGTGACTGAACTCGGGAAGAGGATGGTGGTGGGGCATAGATATGGTGCCCAGCCTGGACAGAAGGCCAGTGAGCCTGGAGTCTGCACCCTTGAGAGCCCATGGGAGCTCCCAGCCCAAGCTGGGTCATTGGTAAGATGTGGGAGCCAGTGCCCAGGAGATGGCCCACAAGCAATGCTGAGGTCTGAATGGAGCTCTGCCGGACTCACACTCAGCCTCAGTGTTCCACCTCTACAAGGTAGGGCTGGTGGCCCAAGCACTCAGGAATGTTCTGGAAGGTGGCACTGAAATGGAATGAGCCCTAGTGGGGACGGTGCCCTGTGACCATCTGCCCTGTCCCACAGCATGGCCATGATGGTACAGATCCTGCTGAAGTTGGACCGCTTGGACCTTGCTCGGTAAGCCCTGTCTACGTGTCCCCACCTGGGGTTGCTGGGGTGGGGCCTGTGCATCAGGGTTGTCTAACAGTGACAAGGCCACCTCAGAAACCTATGTTCCCTGGAAACCAGGCCTCTGCCCTTAAGGGGCCACTCAGCATGAGGACTGTCCCAGAACCCTCCCTGAGACCCAAAACATGGTGGCATGATGGTCTTTCCAGTTAGTTCATTCCAGTCCATTGGGCGACACACCATCCTTACCACCTTTCCCTGCAGGAGTGAGTGGTGGTATTGTTCATGCCTCAGTTTCTTTCTATGATGTAGGTAATATGGCAGGATTGGGGTGGGTTTTATGAATGTCTTGGGGCCTACACATCCAAGGTAAAGGTGGACACCAGCTGGGCCAGGGCCCGTGAGCCAGCATGTGTGTGTACCCCATAAACAAGGAACAGAGATGGGGGTGGTGCCAGTCAAACCACTTGGCTCCCTCCTGCCTTTCCTCTCCACCCCTAGGAAGGAGCTAAAGAAAATGCAGGACCAAGATGAAGATGCCACCCTCACCCAGCTGGCCACTGCCTGGGTCAACCTAGCCATGGTGAGCCCCTGGCCACAAAGGGAGCTGGAGGCTCTGTGCAGGAGCATCAGAGCGCCAGGAGGTGGCCTTCTGAATCAAGCCCTGTTCTTGCATTGAGGGAGTACAGATGTGGGATTCCATGGATGCACTGAACTTCTGCTTATTTGGGGCTAGATGCCCATCCCTCAGGGGAAACCCCTAGCCCGGGCCACCCCTGGCATGTTTCCCACTTCATTCATCCTCAGTCCCACTCTGGGATCCTTGTAGCCGAGTGGCTTGGCCAAACTCAAAGTGAACAAACTGAGGGCTCAAACCAGTGTTGGGTTGCCTCTCCCCACACGCCTCACCGGGAACGTGTCCCTTCCTCCACACTCTAACCTGTACCTGGTGCTGCTCAGCTTGCTTTCTGGGCTCCTAATACCAGGTGGTTGCCAGTATCCTCCTGGCGCCTTTGGCTCTGCCCACTCCCCTTCTCACATACATGCCTGGGTACACCATTCCCCGTCTCCTGGCAACAGCCCCCTTTTCTGGTTTTTGGCACTTGGCTTCCATTCTCTGAGTTGTTCTTTTGTATGAGCCTTTTAAACTGTGCTCCCCTTCTGCATCTACTCTGCCCTTGGGGGTTGAGACCTCACTCAGGCTGCTGTCCAGTATGTGTCCAGTTTAGTGGGACAAACCACACCATGCTGACAGCTCTCTTGTAGCTTTTCCTGTTTTTACAAGCACACCTTGGTTTTAGGCTCCCTTGCCAGTGTGACTCTGCATCTTTAGCAGGAGGATAGAACTCAGAACCTGGTGGACAGAGAAGAGATTACCCTTACAAACCATGTGATGCAGTGGTCTCCCTTGGTGCCAACCTGGATACCCGTGGGCCATTTCTTATTTTCAGCTCCAAGTCCGTAAACTGAGGGTTGGGGGAGCCAGGTGTGAGGTAGTCATGTGCTGTTTTGGCGCCGTCAGCAGAGCCCAGGCTGTGTAGGGATCTCTGCACTGGGTCAGTGTCTGAGAAGTGCCTGCTGTGCGCTGGCCATGCTGGGATCATCTCTGTAAAGTGCTGGAATTGCTCTGCTCTGTGAGGGAGCAGGCTGGGACAGGGCTGAGCAGCCAGGTGACAAAGCAGTGATGTTAGAACTGTCCCCACAGGGTGGCGAGAAGCTGCAGGATGCCTACTACATCTTCCAGGAGATGGCTGACAAGTGCTCTCCCACCCTGCTACTGCTCAATGGGCAGGCAGCCTGCCATATGGCCCAGGGACGCTGGGAGGCTGCCGAGGGTGTGCTGCAGGAGGCACTGGACAAGGTAGGGCAGGCCCAGCCCATACCCCAAGGTCCCCAGAGTGAATGGCAGGTGATATGGGTCACATAGGGATTTTAATGCTACATCAGCTTAAAATGATTGCGAACAAAACCCTTATTCCAGCTTCTCTTGGAAGTGGGAGGATCTCATCAGCTGGGGCCTGAATAGGCCTGAGCTGAGTAGACAAACGTGCCCCAACCCTTCCTCTCTGTCACCTTGACTGCCTGGTCTGTGGTCTCAATGTGACACCTCACTTGGGTCTATATTTGGAAATGACCCACAATTCACTATGAGAGAGGGGAGAGCGGATTGCAGGCAGAAGGTAGTGCGTGGAACCTGTCAGGAAGAGGGACCAAGCACACTGTCCTTTGGGGTGGCCACAGATTTCCCCATTGACACCTGAGGTCTTTCACTGTATTTTTATAACCAGAAAAGATGTCAAGCATTTGGCATTTTTGGAAAACATCTTTTAACAATGAGAAACTGATAGTAGTAGGAAGCTTTCTCCCTTTTCATCTCTTGAGGGGCCAAGTTATCATCGGAAGGTTGCTTGCAGAGCAGGGGTGGGCCTAAAGGGTTTTAATCCAGTGGTCCTGTGGCCAGCGTCCTCAGGCTGCATTGTGGAGCTACGTCACCTGTCAGGGTGCCCAGTGCTGACAGGAGAGATGTCTCCCCAAAGAAGGGCAGCATGGGGTGGAGTGGGCCTCCAGTGGTCGTGCATCTTGGGTGATGCATCTCTGCCCCAACTATCCCAGCAGCCCCCCGCCCCCATCCCTGCTTTGCAGCCACTAGGGGCTCTGACTGAGGTTCCTGGCCGATGCAATGGCCAGCCTGTTCCCAGGGTTCCCTGTGCCTCAGAGCCCAGTATGGTGGGTGGGGTGATGTTACCCTCCTGGAAGTTCTGGTAATTTCCCAGCAGCTTCCTGCCAAGTGCCAAGACCTCTGGGAAACAGGCAGGGCAAGTGGGGTCTGCCTATGGTCTCAGACCTCATTTTCCAGTAGGAGGATCAGCTGGCCCACCCTTGGCTGGACTTTGGTTTTTTGTGGGGTTTTTTTTTTTTTGAGATTTGAGATTCTTGTGATAAATAGGCCCCATAGGCCCCTTCCAAATTGTAACAGGCAAGACGGCTCTGTCCCAGTCTGATCTGATGAGGCAACAAGCTCAGAGGGGAAGCAGCTGGCATGGGGAAGTAGGAGAGCAGGAGGGGGACTCTGAGGTTACCACCTTGCAGAATGGCCAGCGTGGAGAGCACTGATTGAGGTCTTGGAGCCTTGACCTGGTTCTACCTCAGGGTGTGACATTGTGCAGATCACATCACCACCTGAGGAGGTGGGGGAGCGACATCATCCTGCCCAAGGTGGGGGTGAACACGTCAAGTCTGGGGCCTAGAAATGCTAACCCTACTTGACCAGTGTCCCTGTGTTTCCAGGATAGCGGCCACCCGGAGACGCTGGTTAACCTCATCGTCCTGTCCCAGCACCTGGGCAAACCCCCCGAGGTAGGCCCCCTCCCCCAATCATGTATGAATGCCAGATGCCAGCCTGGGGTGGGTGGGGGTTTCTGGTGTGGCCTTAGCTCCAGAAGAAGCTCAGGACCTCAAGGCCTAAACTTGGGTTTCGCCTTGGGTTGGGGCAAAATGCCACTCCCCACGGGTAGGTACAGTTTCATCGGTGATGGGCCCTTGAAGTTGGAGCTGTAGGTCTCCCCCAGAACCCCCCGTTTGGCCAGGGCTCCAGGTCAGGTACTCATGTGGGTCCTAAGGACAAATGGACTGAGGTTTAGAGAGAGCACTTGGGCTGGGACCCCAGGCTATGCCACCTCAGGATGGAAAAGGGGCCCAGGGGAGTGATCCTACCTTGTCTGAGGGTGGGGAGGGAGGAGAATGCTAGAGTACTGCTCATTTAGGTGACTGGCCCAGGTGGCCAGGGGTCTAGCCAGGACTCCTTGACAGTTGGTTCCTGGCCCTTGTAGAAGGGCTCTCGGGCAGCATTGACTAGGGTGCTGCAGGACAGATAGGATAGCCCTCCAACTCACCCCAGAAACAGACTCAGACACTTCTAATCTGAGGGAGGTGGAATCAGACAAATACCTCAGGCCCATACAGTCAGAACTGAGCCTGGCTGGTGGGGCAAGGCTGCAGCAAAACCTCTGCTGGAGCCTCTGGGTGCCTCAAACCCATCCCTCTGACCCACCCCCACCCTCCCCCAGAGCCTAGGGCCCTGCTTAGCCTGGTCCCATGTACCCTGCAGTCCATCCCCCATCCATATGCCAAGCTCATGCTCTTTGTCAGGTGCTGTTTCAGCATGGGGTAATGGAGGGTGAATAGAGAGATTAGGACTCCTGGCAGGGAGTCTGCTGAGTGGTCCTTATCCCACCCACTCCTGCCCTGAAGTCAGAGCCACAGGAGGTTCCTGTGTTCAGTTACTCTGGCCTCATGTTCCCCACAGGTGACTAACCGCTACCTATCCCAGCTGAAGGACGCCCACAGGTCCCACCCCTTCATCAGGGAGTACCAGGCCAAGGTGAGCCACAGACACCCCGGGACCACAGGGAGGGCCTGGAACTTGGTCTGATTCACATATGCTTCTTTTTCTCTCTTTTTGCTTCCATTTCATGGTGAAGGAGAACGACTTTGACCGCCTGGTGCTGCAATATGCCCCTAGTGTCCGAGGCTAGTCCCGGAGGCCGCTCTCATCCTGGGAAGGTGAGGCCCTGCCCTTCTGCCCTCACCACCAGCACCAGCCTCATCCTTTCTCCCTCATTTTGGCTGGCCAGAGGCAGAGGCGGTCGGCTCAGCCCATTCTGTCAATAAATACCTCTACTCTGACCCATGTGTGCTCTAGCCACTTTGAGGGGGAGCATGTGGGAGCCAAGGCTGGTACAGGAGTGGCCTGGGAACAGGGTCCTGGAAACAAGGGTCTATAAACACCAGCTACAGGGACTCTTGCTTCTCAAACCAGGTCCATGCTGCTGAGCTGAAAATAACAGCTCAGTCCCCCAACCCCAGTTGGCATCCAGGGAATCTGAGGCACAGAGAGGACACAGTCATTTTGACGGGCATCAGGATTCAAATGGACCCTGGGTCCCTGGGTGGTCTTTAGGTGGTGATGGGGCCAGAAGCGCTGAAGCCTCAACTTGGCTAAGCGAGGAAGTGGCGTGCTGGGTCCTCATGGAATAAACAACAGCCCCCTCCACACCCCTGCTCCTTCTTGATGCTGCTGTGCAGTGAGTCATCCTCCAAGTCTGACTTCTGTGGTTATGGCTGTGGGTGCTGGAATGCCACTGTGGCCCCCTAGCTCCCTGCCTGGAGAGATGAAGGCATAGTGATTGCAAGATAAGAAGCAGGACAACAGAGAGGGAGGTGGGTAGGTAGGGTGAGGGGAGCCTCTGGGATGAGGTCACCATCAGACTATGTCCACCCAAACAATAAGGAGTTGCTCTCAGGCCAGGTTCTGGGGGCTAGCATCTTAGGTAGCAGGAACAGCCCATGCAAAGTTCCTTAGGCCACACTGGGCTACATGAGCTGAACAGGGCTTCTTGCTTTTTAAAGTATTTTATTTATTTATTTATTTATTTATTTATTTTAGAGGGGAGGGGGGAGCAGGAAGCATCAACTCCCATATGTGCCTTGACCAGACAAGTGCAGGGTTTTGAACTGGCGACCTCAGCATTCCAGGTCGACGCTTTATCCACTATGCCACCACAGGTCAGGCCAGGGCTTCTTGCTTTTTACCCCTGGGCCAGTGTCTGGAACCTTTCCAGAGTGGAGATATGGCACCCAGGGTCCCAGTGCCTGTCCTCATCTGCTTCAGGAGTGATTGCCGAAACCCAGTTCCTGGTTTCCAGGAGAGGACATGGAGCAAGGGACTCTCATCAGTGCAGCTGGCCCCCAGCCCCTCCCTGCCTATCAAGGAGCTCAGCAGGGGAGATGCAGAGACAGCCTTCCCTGGCAGGAGCATCAATGGGGAGAGAGGAGCCCTGTTCTCAGGTGGGGCAGGGAAGGGCCACCAGCCCTGGAAACAGCTCCTTACCAGGCCCCTGGTGTCAAAGAGCCCTGATCCCCACTGCCAGAACCAGGAGCTACTTTCCATTTCTGCCCTGCACCCACCTGTTGGTAGCCTATCTGGACCCTGCCAGACTGAAACTTGAGGCTGGCCTGGGCTTATGGGTAGGGGCCCTCTCCCATTACTGATAGGCACCATGGATACCAGATAGTGCTGGGAGGGAGGACAGAGGCTGGTGGTTGGCAAGGTCCAGAGCTGCTCCACACACTGGCTGGACCTTTGGAGGTATGTCCAACCAGCCTGGGATCTCTGAACCCCTCTGCCTGCCAGGTTGGTTGTGGCATTAGTTATCCAATGGGATGGATGGACCTCTGTCCATGTACATATTCAAAAATAGGAGGTACATCTAGACAGATGGTGCCAAGGAGAATACTGATGGTGGGGGTCAGAGAGGTACACCAAGCAAATGACATTTGTAGGTAAAGCCTGAAGTTAGAGGAGGAGGAACCCCGCCACTATCTAGGGGGACAATATTCTAGGCAGAGGGATAAGCCAGTGCAAAGGCCCTGAGGCAGAACTGCCTGCATGTTTGAGGAGTAGAGAGGAGCCCAGTGTGGCTGTAACAAAGAACAAGGTGGAAGAAAAGTGGTGAGTCACAGGAGTTGAGCTTTTATTCTGAATAATGGAAACCATGAAGACGGCAGAGAAGGCTCCCTCTGATCTCTGTGGTATAAGGAGGAAGCCAGGATGTCAGGCAGGAGGCACACAAAATGGCTTAGGACCATGTGAGGCAGAGAAGATACAGAGAAGTGGCCAGATTCAAGAGCATTCCAAGGTGGGGCCACAGAACATGCTATAGGACTGGATGCCGGGTGAGGGAAAGAAGAAATGAGGCTTCTTTGACTCCTGTTTTCACCTGTGTACCTGAATATCAGGTCAGGCTGATGACTGCATGGGACCTACCTATCCCAGCTCCTGCAAAGCCCACACTGATGCCTGCACTCTGCACCTCAAAAACTAGGGGATAACACCCTGGGTTGAGGGAAAGCAGGGGCACAGGTGAGTACTGGGGGCTTTCAGTGATGGCTGTCGGGGACTTCATTTACAGGGCCCATCATTGGATGGTGGATGATCCCCTGGGGTGGTCCCAATAAAGCCTAGTCTTGATCAAGCCTCTGAACCCCCACTCCCAATTGGGCTTCCACTCCCTTGGCCTCTAAGCACAGGCCTGTGTCATCCTGCTGCAGGGAAGTCCTGCCAGGTCCTGAGAGTCACGGAGAGAATATCAGGTGGTTTTCAGACATGTCCTGGGAGCCCCCTGATGCCTGCAACCCCTATCTCACATTTGAAACCCCTGTAGCCTGGGTAGGTACAGAGGAGCGAGCCTGGGTCCCCAGTCCAGGGGCCCTGGGTTAGAGGGCAGAATCTCCATCGGGTATTCTTCAGTGTCCTTTTAAGAATAACACGTCTTTTACACTAAATGTAGTGAAGCCACTGGATGCATCGAGTGTGTGCCTGGCCTCAGAGAATGGTGAGGTCTGAGGGTAAGATAGGCTGGATAGCTGGGGAGGAGGGAGGGCTCAGTGGAGGTCACTGTCTACTGGTGCCCACCGTGCCCCTCGTCGCAGACACAGCGTAAGAGTGCGCGAGCCCCAGGATCTCCGCGCCTGGGTTTCCTCCGCTGGAAAATGAGGGCGAGCGTGGACCCGCCTCCGGGACGCAGCGAGACATGGTCCCTACAGGGCTTCGGCGGTCACGCGGCACTTGAGTGCCTCCAGATTGTGGATACCATGCCTGGACCCAGCATCCCCCACTGAGGCGGAGCTTGCGTCTGCCCCGCCCCTCCATCCCCAGGGCTCTGGCCCAGCTGCAGCACGTGACGCGGGCGCGCGGCTCCGGCAGCCAGCGTGGGCAGGTACAGGCGGCGGGGACGACTGGCAAGCGAGCAGGCAGCATGACGGTGGCGGTGACCACGACGAGCCCACCGGGGCCTGAACCCATGCCGAGCTACGTGCAGCTTGTGCAGCGCGGCTGGGGCAGCGCAGTAGCAGCGGCGCGGGGCTGCGTGGACTGCGGCTGGGGGCTGGCGCGCCGCGGCCTGACCGAGCACGCGCACCTGACGCCTCCCGAGCTGCTGCTCCTGGTGCTCGGCGCACTCGCCTGGACCGCGCTGCGCTCAGTGGCCACCGCGCGTCTCTTTCGGGTTAGTGCGGCTCGGGACCGGACGCGGGAGCCTGGGGTGGGGAGACCCGGGGCCGCCACGCGCCCCTTTCTGTCAATGAGGGCGTGATGGATGCGGGGGTGTGGCCGGGCGAGGGGAAACTTCCCACATGGGGACCCCAACACGGGTGCGATGTTCCTGATATGGGGGAACCACACGACCCATTCAGGTCAGTGCGGGACAGGGTTTGCCCGTTGTGCAGCCAGGGAGTACTCGGCGCACGGGGCTATCTGCGTCTAGAGCCTCCGGACCATGTTGGGGATCCCCCTCCTAGCCCAGTCGAGCGGGGTCCGGGGTCTGCGCGGCTGGCAGGGCCCCCTTGTCCACTGCTACAGAGAGAGGCCGTAGCTGCCAGGTCGCTGCCTCATGCCGTTTTAGAGTCAGCCAGCGCCTGCCTCCAAGGAGGCAAAGGCCTGGGCTCACCCGCAACGTTGGTGGTCGCAGCCTTGAAGACATAGCAAAGCCTGGGTCTTGGGAGCTGGACTGTGCTGCTTCCAAGGGGCCCCGACGGAAATGCCCAGTTTCCAGCAAACCTGGTGAGGCCACCGCCCTGGCTGGAGAGTAACCGTGGTGGTGACATTGATACCAGGCCTCCCTCCTTTCCTTGTGGAGGGGTCTGCTGTGGGAGCTGCTGGGAAGGTGTTTGGGCCCCTAGCTCAGCTGAGACTCTCCCATGGACCATTTGGAGTCATTGAGCCCCAATCTGGCGGGAGGTGGCAGGGGTGCAGGGACAGAGTGTACAGCGCCAACAAAGGGGCCTTTCTCTGCTGGCCGGGAAGAGGCTGGCTCTTGTTAAGTCGGGATAGGGTGTTGTCTGGCTGCTATTGTCCCCACCCCCATCCCCACATCACCCACGTGGGGCAGAGACCTTGGCTGTCACCCTGCTGAGAGAGGGGAGGCAGATATGACAAGGTCCCCTCCACAGTTAATCCTGGTTCCAGTTGGACTTTATTGCCCCCTTCCCCAATTTCCCCCTGGGAAGTAGGAAGTTCAGGAGGGTGAGGGCCAGCTCTTAGGAGGAGGCTCCCTCCCAACTTTACTGAGAGAGCTGTTCCTGAGGGAGCTAGACGGGACAGTAAGGTCACGTTCCCCCTTTTGTAATCTCTGGAGGTCGGGCTCCTGCCCCAGACCCTCCCTCCCCAGCCTCTCGCCCCAATTTGAGGCTCTCCCTTCCAAAGAATAGGCGGAGGGGTTGTGCCACCCTCCGTAGTGCATCTTGGCAGCAGCTTGGTTGTCGGGTTCCTGGAGCTGGCTCTTGCTGTTTCCATGGCAACTGGAAGTGTTCCCGCCCCCTCGGTCTCCAGGATGGGGGTGGGGCTTGGCCTGGGAGCTCTGGAACCCAGCCCTTGGGGAGCTTGAGGCTCCCTCTCACCAGGGACTCAAGAGTTAAAATCCTCTGCGTCTCACCATTGCATGTCCTCACTTCCCTGCTGTCTTCCCTGATGTCCCCTCAAGTCACCTCATTTCACTGTGTGCCATCCTTTCCCAGCCCCATTATCTCTTTTAGACAAAAGATAACATCTTCATGTCCTTCCCCAAGTACACACTCTATCTTCCTCAGCCCCCTGTTCCTCTCTGTTTCCCCCAAATTCCTCTTTTGAGGCACCCTTTCCTTCAGGTTTCTCCCCTATGAGGATAACTTGGGGTTCCAACCCTCCAATTTCCCCCAGATGCCCCCATCGTCCCTCCATGTTCTCCACCTCTTTTGTTTGTTTTTACAGAGAGAGGAACAGATAGGGACAGAGAGAGATAAGAAGCATCAATTCTTCGATGCGGCACCTTAGTTCATTGATTGCTTTCTCACATGTGCCTTGACGGGGGTGGGGGGTTGAGGGGGTAGTGGTGCTGGCTACAGCAGACCGAGTGATCCTGCGCTCAAGCCGGCGAACTCAGGGTCTCAAACCTGGGTCCTCCGTGTCCCAGTCCTATGCTCTATCCACTGCGCCACCGCCTGGTCCGACCCCTCCAATGTTCTCATCACAGGTCCACCCCCACAGTCCCCTGCATGTATTTTCTTAATCCCCTTCTCATATCACACCTCCAGTTCCCTGTGTGCCCCAAGTGCTTTCTTTGACTTCCCTGTGCAGATCCCATTGACCTCCCTTGCTTTCTGTCCACATCCCTCTCCTGGCCCTCATAGCCTCCCCCCACATTCCCCTCTGCATAGCTGGGCCAGACAGCTGGGCACTAAGTTTAGCCCTTTGGCAGGTGCACATGAGCTCTGGTTACTCCGGGTTGCTATGGGTACCAGGCCACCCCTCCCCAACACTGCCCAGCTCAGGGAATCCCTGGGCCTTACCGCTACCCGCCTTCTCACCTACAGCCCCTGGCCAAGCGGTGCCGCCTCCAGCCTAGAGATGCCGCCAAGATGCCTGAGAGCGCCTGGAAGTTCCTCTTTTATCTGGGCGCCTGGAGCTACAGCGTCTACCTGCTCTTTGGCACTGACTATCCCTTCTTTCATGACCCACCCTCTGTCTTCTATGGTAGGGGCCCTGATGGGGTGAGGGGTTGTTCTGCTCTAAACACTGAGGAGGGTACATGGGGGAGCCAACACTGATCAGCCATCCCATGCTGAATGTCTGGGGACAGAAAAGGGGGCACCTGGGAGGTGGCCCCTTGTGTGAACCCTGGGGCATGCACAAGCTTGGTGTGAGAGAATGGCAGAAGTTTGAGCATCAGTCTAAATGTGATGATTTGTGGCTTATAGAAAGCTTCCTCTGGTTGCCGTGTGGAGACAGCGGAATCTTGGGTGAGGATGGTAGCAGGGCCCAGGGGGAAGGTGAGGGATGTGGTTGGGACCAACTTGGCAGAGATAAAGATGGTGAGAAGTGGCTGCATCGATGGACTGGGTTAGATCATGTATCACCAATGGGCAGGCCAGTATAGAAACTTGGCCTGGGATGAGGGGTCAGGGTCCTCTGTTCCTGTGCTGACCACCCAGGCGGTGTATCATGGATGTGCTTCTAGCACGTGACATAAACGGCCTGAGTGGAGTCCTGGTGGCACTGTTGGAGGGCCAGCCGTGGAACCCCTGCATAGCAGGGTCCTGGTAACTAGCACTGGGTTTACTGGCACCCATCTGTCTTCATGGGACTATGCTGGCCAGGTGGCCATTTTCCCATATGGTAAATTTCTAGAGGAGAGGTTTTAGCTCTCTTAAAATTTCAGGCATGGAGTTGCCTCTGGGTTATAAATCATGTTATGATACCATGGTTGCAAGTTAGCTGTTTCTTTGCATGCTCATTTATTGAGTACTAACTGTATACCAGGCTGTGAGCAGATCAGAGAGAGCTCCTGACAGTGAAATACAAAATCTGTTACCAGTGATAAATGCTGATGAGAAAACCTGAGGGGGTAGAGAGAAAGGAGTAGGGGTGTCTCTGAGGGGGTGGGGGCACTTTCTACAGCAATGGGTGTAGCCCCACCAAAGGTGACCCTTGAGTGAGGACCTGGAGGAGCCTGAAGCCGATAGGAAGCACGTTTCTGGTGGCTCAGGAGCAGAGAGAAGCCACGTGGCCAGGTCAGGGAGTGAGCAAGGTGAGTGGGCAGCGAGGATATTTATCAGGGGGATGTGAGCAGGGTAAAAAAACCTGAAAATTTGTGAGGAGAGGAGTGGGCCAAGGGTAGGAACTGGACACAAGGGGACTCCAACCAGAACAGGGCTGAGCAGAGGAGAGAATTGGTTATTTGTTTTGAAGGCAGAGCTGATAGGATTAGCCGCCAAACCAGAGGTGAGTGTGAGAGGAAGGTGGGGACCACACCAGGGCCCGGGGCCTCTCAGTGAGACAGGGGCAGGGGCCAGGAGGAGTGGGTTTGGGGGAGACCAGGAACTGGGATTAGGAAGCACAGGGGCCTGATATTGGAGATGGGGGGAGTGATATGGAGCATCCAGAGCAACAGGTGGGACGAGTATGGAGAGAAGGCTGGAGGTCCATGGACAGAGCCTCGCCATCCAACATGCAGAGGAGAGCAGGTGAAATCTGGATGGCGAATTACATGCTCCTCTCTTCCCCCTGCCTCGAATCTGGAGCCCAAGGATGGAGGGGGGATGCTCATTCACTGTAAGTCTCGCCAGTGCAATAGGTAGAAAATTCGGTTTCCCATTTCCACAGTGGGCTCTGTGCATCATATACTCTGCATGCCTTCCTTCTAAAGAGATACAGACACATCTGGCTGGAGTGTGTGTGTGTGTGGTGAGGGGGAGCCCCTGCCAACTGCAGCATTCTCACCTGGCTAAGGACAGCTCGGGGGAGGGTCCAGCTGGAAGTGCGATTTTGCTGTTT
Organism: Rhynchonycteris naso; assembly: GCA_037038555.1. Classification (NCBI taxonomy): domain Eukaryota; kingdom Metazoa; phylum Chordata; class Mammalia; order Chiroptera; family Emballonuridae; genus Rhynchonycteris; species Rhynchonycteris naso. The sequence goes on from CM073003.1 coordinate 20,585,726, forward strand.
ATATTTGAGAAGCCCCTGGACATGTTGAAGTGGGGGAAGATTAGATCTGATCCATGGGGAGATTTGCATTTCTTTAATTAGGTAAAATGTTCATAACATAAAATTAACCATTTTAGCCAGACACAAAAAGGCAAATACTGTGAGTCCACTTCCAGGAGGTCCGTAGAGGAGTCAGATTCCTAGAGACAGGGTCTGGAGTGGGGATTGGGGAGTGAGTGTTCAACAAGGACAGAGTTTCAGTTCTATAACATGGAAAGAGTTCTGGAGAGGGATGGTGATACAACATTGTGAATATACCTAATGTTGTGGAACTTAAAAATAGTTAAGAAGGTTAAAGTTTATGTGAACTTCGGTGTCTGGCTTCTCTCACTCAGCACTGTTTTCTAGGCCCATCCACACTGTAGCGTGTGTCGCTGCACATTTCTCTTTGTGGCTGAGTAATATTCCACTGTGCGGATTACCTTCCTCTGCTGGCAGGTTGTTTCGTTTGTTGCCTGCTGTGACTAGTGCTGCATGGACTCGTGCCTGTCTTAGTCCCTGTTCCAGTTCCCTTGAGTACACACCTAAGAGAGGAATTACTGGGTTGTGGGGTCTGTGTATTCACAGCTCTTGAACACACTGTGGGGAGAGTGGACCATCAGGAACACACTCAGAGGCCAGGACGACCTGGGGCAGTGCTGGGTGCCTGGACCAGGGTGGGAGCGGGGAGCCTGGAGAAATGAGCCAAGAAGTAGACTGTAGAGGGGCCCGTGTATGGGGGTCTGAGTGTGCATCTTGGTTGCAGGAGGGGCCAGAGCACAGATAAGGGAGTACCATGAGGCAGACGCAGAGGTGGAGTCTAGGAAACAGCAGGGCTCCAGGGGGTCATGAGGGTCTGGCTCCAGGTCACTGAGGCAGGGTGGGGCAGAGAAGGGGTGTTCCAGGTCAATGGTCAGAGCCCTTGGCCCTGGTAATGGAGAAGAGAGGTCGTGGGAGAGCAGGGATTAGTGTTGCCCAGAAGGGGTGAGACGTGAGTGAAGGTAGACAGAAATGCCAGGAGTGGAGAAGGCTACAGGAGAAGGGAAAGGGCCGCCTGGGGAAAGCTCATATTCTTCAGCATTGGTGGGGTCTGTGGCCTCTGCTTCAGCTGCTCTGCCAGCATGAGGGCAGCAGCCTCCATCCAACTGGGAAATTGCTAGGAGTGAGGGTTCTTGGAACAGACATACAAGCTGGTAGAGAGTGACTGGTAATTAAGAGAAAACAGGAAAGGCAACCAGGGCAGAGTTGAAAATCCTGAAAGGGATTGATTTCAGGGATAGGAGCATCTTTTTCTATAAAACTAAAATTGTTCTAGAAGATAATGCCTACATAAAAAGTAACAGGTAGAGAGTCAGGGATGGGAACCAGTGGCCAGTACACCTACAGAGACACGTGGTGTTCCCTGGCATGGGGAGGATTCATGCCTGGCTTGAGAGTGTGTGGGGTCACTTGGGTCCTGGAGGCTCTGCAGATCCCTGACGACACGGTCTGGCTCTCCCCAGACTGGACACCAGGCATGGTGGTTCCATGGGACATTGCAGCTGCCTACCTGCTGCAGGGAAGCTTCTACGGCCATTCCATCTACGCCACGCTGTACATGGACGCCTGGCGCAAAGATTCAGTGGTCATGCTCATCCACCACGTGGTCACCCTAGTCCTCATCGTCTCCTCCTACGCCTTCCGGTGAGTCCAGGAAGGCGTAGGACACTGCATGAGCAAAAGTGGGAGGCTGGCACAGGGTAGACACTAATATCTTGAGAGGGGCTTGGGGTGTCTGTGGGCAAGTTCCAGAGAGATTATAGAGGGATGGGGTATAAAAGGTACAGGGAACCCTCACCTCATCCATTCCCATCCATCCCCATCCTACCCCACCTGATGGCACCCTCAGCCAGGTCACATAGCAAGTGTTTCCTGAACACCTGCCACATGGCAGGTGCTGCTGGGAACACAGCCATGAACACAACAGACGAACATTGGTTCTTTAGAGCCCACACATGGCCACTGAGCCTGTCCAAACTACAACCTGCTGACAGCTTCAAAATCCACCTCAATTTCAAAGGCATCAAAGGCAAAGGAGTGAAAATATCTTGCCCATACCTTTGTTACATCTATTACATGTTGAAATGACAATATTTTGGATATACTGAGTTAGAGGACACTGTTTTGCCTGACCAGGAGGTGATGCAGTGGATAAAGTGTTGGACTAGGATGCTGAGGACCCAGATTCAAAACCCCAAGGTCACTAGCTTGAACGTGGGCTCATCAGCTTGAGTGTGGGGTCACTGGCTTGAGCATGGGATGACAGATGTGACACCATGGTCGCTGGCTTGAGCCCAAGGTTGCTGGTTTGAGCAAGGGGTCACTGGCTCAGCTGGAGTCCCCAGTCAAGGCACATATGGGAAAGCAATCAATGAATAACTCAAGTGCCGCAGCTATGAGTTGATGCTTTTCATCTCTTTCCCTTCCTGTCTGTCCTGTCTGTGTGTCTGTCTCGCTGTCTCATTAAAAAGAGATAGAGAGCCTGACCTGTGGTGGCACAGTGGATAAAGCGTCGACCTGAGAACACTGAGGTCGCCAGTTCAAAACCCTGCACTGGTCTGGTCAAGGCACATATGGGAGTTGATGCTTCTAGCTCCTCCCCCCTTTCTCTCTTTCTCTCTCTCTCTCTCTCTGTCTCACTCTGTGTCTCCTCTCTAAAATGAATAAATAAAAAGAAATTAAAAAAAAAAAAAAGAGAGAGAGCCTGACCAGGCAGTGGTGCAGTGGATAGAGCATCAAACTGGGATGCGGAAGACCCAGGTTTGAGACCCCGAGCTCGCCAGCTTGAGCGCAGGCCCATCTGGCTTGAGCAAAAGCTTGCCAGCTTGGACCTGAGGTCGCTGGCTCCAGCAAGGGGTGGCTCGGTCTGCTGAAGGCCCGCGGTCAAGGCACATGTGAGAAAGCAATCAATGAACAACTGAGGTGTCGCAACGGCAACGAAAAACTGATGATTGATACTTCTCACCTCTCTCCGTTCCTGTCTGTCTGTCCCTATCTATCCCTCTCTCTGACTCTCTGTCCCTCCCTGTAAAAAAAAAAGAGATAGAGACTATTGTTTTAGTTTCTATTTTTTTTTAAACGTGGCTGTTAGAAAATCTGAAAAAAACTATACACTCATGTTCTGTTGCTATTAGACTAAGCTGCTCTAGCTGCACCCTCTAGTACAGTACCTGCTGGCCACAAGTGGCTATTTCAACTTTAAGCTTAAATAAAATCACATTCTGGCCTGACCAGGCGGTGGCGCAGTGGATAGAGCGTCGGACTGGAATGCGGAGGAACCAGGTTCGAGACCCCGAGCTCACCAGCTTGAGTGCGGGCCCATCTGACTTGAGCAAAAGTTCTCCAGCTTGGACCCAAGGTCGCTGGCTCCAGCAAGGGGTTGCTTGGCCTGCTGAAGCAGCCCGCGGTAGAGGCACATGTGAGAAAGCAATCAATGAACAACTATGGTGTCACAATGGCAATGAAAGACTAATGATTGATGCTTCTCACCTCTCTCGGTTCCTTTCTGTCTGTCCCTCTGTCTGACTCTCTCTCTGTCCCTGTAAAAAAGAAAAAGAAAAAAAAATCACATTCTGTTTCTCAGCCACACCACCCACATTTCAGCTGTTCAGTGACCACATCTGGCTGGTAGCTCCCATATTAGACAATGCAGGTTTAGAACATTTCTGTTGTTCTAGGAAATTCTATTAAATAGCACTCTGCCTTAGACAGTAATATCATATGACACCCTCCCTCCCAAAAGGAAAAGAAAGAAAGAAAAGAGTTAACAACTTATTTGATGTTAACTGTGGAGAAAAGTCAAGTTGGAAGATAAGGACTGCAGGGGTGGTGAGGTTTCATGGCGTTACAGGTGAGCAGACTGAAGGAGGTGAAGGAAGGCTGTGAACACTGGGCAGGTGCATGCTAGGTGTTGGGAACAGCACATGCGAAGGGCTTACGCAGAAAGGCCAAGTGGGGACCGTGCCATGGTGAAAGAAACCCATGGACCCATCCAGTCTGAATTCAGGACCCATGGCTCAGGCAGCAGTAAGGGAACACTGGGGAGGGACAGGGCAATGACAGCTTTCGGGCTTCTAGATCCTAGTGGGAAGCAGTGCTTCCTAGACATTGGCATCCCACAGCACAGTTCAGGTTCATTCTGTAGACCTGGAATGTTGGCAAGTTTATGAGGGATCTAGACAGAATGGCCCTGGCCTATGAGAGTTGGGGTCATGGAGGTTTAGAGGCTACAGAGATGAGGAAGGATTAGAGAAGGAACTTTCAGGAAGGCTCCTGGGCCACCTGGGGACAGTGAGGGCCCAGATGGGGCTGCCACAGGGTGAGTACAGTCTGGGTGCTGACCTGGCCCTGTGGGGAGATGAGCAGGGCAAGTGGGCCAGGGAGGGTGGCTCTGAAAGGCAGGAAAGGTGTGGTCCAGGGGCCTGTATTGGAGCCCTCAGTGCAGGGTTTTGGACCGGGTATGACCTGTCCTCTTTCCTCCCCTGCCCAACTTCCCTCCCCAGGTACCACAATGTGGGCGTACTGGTGCTCTTCCTACATGACATCAGTGATGTGCAGCTGGAGTTCACCAAGCTCAATGTTTATTTCAAGTCCCGTGGAGGGTCCCACCATCCTCTGCAAGCCCTGACTGCGGACCTGGGTTGCCTCAGCTTCAGCCTCAGCTGGTGAGCAGGTCGGGCAGGGGTGGGAAAGGGCGGAGCTTGTGGAAAGAGCAGAGCCAGTCAGGGAAGTAGGCAGGGCTTGCGCCGGGTGAGGTGGGAGGGGCATAGCAGGGAAGGGGAGGAGAAGAATGGAGCTGGGAAGGAGCGGGATTGGGCAGGAAAGAACAGCGGGAATGGAGAGAAATGAGGAGGGGCAGATAAACTGGAACCACCTGACAAGGATGGATGCGGGTGAGCCCGGACAGATAGATGAGGTCAGATGAGACTGGAGAGGGGTTGGGTGGGGCTGCCCTCCCTCTCTTGCCCACAGCCTCCCCGAGCTGTTCCTCCCCACCACAGGTTCTGGTTCCGCCTCTACTGGTTCCCACTCAAGGTCCTGTATGCCACATGCCACTGCAGCCTGCGCTCTGTGCCTGACATTCCCTTCTACTTCTTCTTCAACGCACTCCTGCTGCTTCTCACTCTCATGAACCTTTACTGGTTCCTGGTGAGTCTGCCTCGCACAGATCCTTGCCCACCTGCTTTCTCGGCTGGCAGTCCCGTCTTGGTCACCTTTCCTGGGCAGTAGTCCAAGTGAAAGCTTTTCTCAAGCATACCAAGATAGGAGCATGTTAGGCAACAGGAACAACACATGCAAAGGGCCCGTGGCAGAAGTGCATGGCCATCAGGAGGGCAGCATGGTTGGGGAAGGTTCTTTTCTCATCTGTGCCTTCCCTTTCCACAGTACATCGTGGCTTTTGCTGCTAAGGTGCTGACGGGACAGGTGCGGGAGCTAAAAGACGTGCGAGAATACGATGCAGCAGAGGCCCCAAGCCCCAAGCCCAGCAAAGCTGAGTGAGTGTGGAGGGGCTGCCGCCCATTTCATTCCTTTAGCCACATGTCAGTCTGAGTGCACACTGTGCGCGGGCCATGGAGACACAGCAGCAGATGAGGCTGTAGCTGACACTGCGCGGAGCCTACGTCCAAAACAGACTGCAGTAAAGTCGCGGATGATGTAATGATGGAGTTAGATGCTATAAGGACAGATATTGAGGAGCTGATAGCCAGGTCAGGATGGGGCAGAGTGGTGAGGGGCAAGAATCAGGGTGCCATCAGTGTAACAGTGAAGGCCACGCCAAGTGGCTGGCATGGTTGGTGTGGCTGGAGCAGGCAAGTGAGGTCCCTGTGTATGGTAAAGAGCAGCCCTTGGCTAGGTAGTGGAGGTGGGGAAGAGGGGGGTGTCACAGGCCATCTAGAGAGCCCATGCTTTGTTCCTGGTCCCCTGACCATGCAAGCAGTAGATGGGGTTAGGAGCAAGGGGCTCAGACCCAGTCCATCCCAGGTGGGAAGCAAAGAAAGAGGCCTTGTCTAGCATCCTGGAGGCAGGCCCCTGAGATGTGAAGCCCTTGGCCCACAGGCGCCCCAGGAGTGAATGGAGGCAGATTTGGGTGACAAGCAGGTTTCAGAGTGTGCAGTGCTTCAGAGGCAATGTGAGGGGTGGTTGAGCAGTGTGAGGTCAGGGTGCTGATCAAGTGGATCTCTGATTTAGCCCCTGGAGGGTCATCAGTGACCAACGTAAGAATGGTGGTTGTGGGGGAAAAGTGGACCCACAGCTTAATGAGGTGAGTCAAGATGGGTAGTGAAGAGGATGAGAGGAACAGAGATTTTAAAATCTCCTTGAAAGACAGAAGGGAAGCAGAAAACTGGGGCATAGCCAGAGTGGAGGGTGGGATCAAGGGGCAGCTTCTCAAGACTGGCTCACATAAAGACAGGCACTTTGTACCCATCAGCATGGGCTTACAGGTGGGTGTGCCTGGGCCAAAAGCCAGCACCCAGGGTAGAGAGGGATCAGACGGGTGAACGGAGATCACAGACACAAGTGGGCTGGGCAGTAGTGAGGTCACCCTAGTGGTCAGATCTCAGCTCTGTTAAAGAACTGACCAGACTTGCTTTGGATGTAGGTAAAACAAAAGAATCAAAGATGATCCAAGACTTCTGGCTCGAGCTGCCATTTACCAAAATGGGAGTTCGGAAGGGCTCCGTGCCAGCGTTGGGACGGGTGGGGGGTATTTGATCATTGATGTCCTGGGATCACGAGTCAGGAATTCTGCTGAGAGGACAGAGAAGTCTCAGCAAGGAGTCTGACCCTCAGAAGTGTCCAGAAACAGTGATGGCTAAGAGAACTCCAGGGGCAGAGGAGGAGAGGTACCTGCTTGGCCAAATTTAAAAATCTGAAAGCTTTTCCGACTGTAGAACAGTAAACTTCTGGTGAGAGTCCTTGTAAATACAAAGCCCAAACCATACCCCCAGCCTCACCTGGTGCTGCTCCCTTCTCTGTCTCCCAGACAATGTCCAGCCAGAATTTGGGGTGAGGGCCTGGTACCTCACCAGCATTCCCAGTAGGATGGCAGAGTGTGAACTCCACACTCTGGAGTGTGCCAGGGGACACACTGTCATGATCAACTCCATGGGCACCGCCAACAGAGCTCAGTTCCCCAAGGATGGCTAGAGTTAGCGCAGTTGGATAGAAAGATGGGTTGGTCAGGATGCCTCAAAATTACCAGGTCGTGGAAAACAAGGAGATGCTGGACCTGTCCCAGTTCAGAGGACTGAATGTAATGTGTGATCCTGGACCAGAAAAAGGACGACTATGGAAAACTGGGGAAATCCAAATAAAGTCTGCAGTTTAGTTTGTAGCAGTGTCCCAGCATTGGTTGCTTAGTGGTGACAAATATACTGCGTAGATGTAAGATATTAACATTTGGGAAGCTGGGAAGAGCTACACTGGAGCTCTCTTTTGTATCTTTGCAATGTTTCTGCAAATCAAAAATTATTCTAAAATGAAAAGTTTATTTAAAAAAATAAAAGGCATGAGTGACCATCAAAAATGGCATTGGATGTTATATTACTTTCCTAGGACTGTTGTAACCAAGCACCACAGACTGGGTGCCTTAAAACAACAGAAATTTATTTTCTCACAGCTCTGGAGGCAGCAGGTCTGAAATTAAGGTGTCATCAGGGCACACTAGGGGAGGATTCTTCCTGCTTCTTACAGTTTCTGGGGCTCCAGATGTTCTTTGGCTTGTGGCTACATCACTCCAATATCTGTCTCTTTCTTTTTTTTTTTTTTTCCCAAGGACAGAGAGAGAGTCAGAGAGAGGGATAGATAGGGACAGACAGACAGGAACGGAGAGAGGTGAGAAGCATCAATCATTAGTTTCTCATTGCCCTTGTGACACCATAGTTGTTCATTGATTGCTTTCTCACATGTGCCTTGGCCGCGGGCCTTCAGCAGACCGAGCAACCCCTTGCTGGAGCCAGCGACCTTGGGTCCAAGCTGGCGAGCTTTTGCTCAAGCCAGATGGGCCCATGCTCAAGCTGGCGAGCTCGGGGTCTCGAACCTGGGTCTTCTGCCTCTCAGTCCAATGCTCTATCCACTGGGCCACCGCCTGGTCAGGCTGTACACAATTTTTAAAACAATCACTCAAGAGACAGTAACATAGTTATATTTTCAGAAAAAAAGGAGAGCTCTCTTAAGAAGCAGATCAGCAGAGAAACTGACACATCTGAGTAAACATTTAAAATCCCTAATTTGAGAGATATAAAATAATTAGAACTAAAATATTAAATATCAAAATAGGATTGGGGGGCTTTGTATTTTGCAAGAGGTTGGAGAATTGGATATTACCTTTAGGCTTTACTAGGTACTTATTTTACACTATCAGTGTTAACAAAAAAATAGGTACAAAGTAAATAAGAGGATAGAATCTCAAATATTAGACATTCAAATAAACATACGTGAATAATCATGACAGTTATGGGATTCGCTTTTTTTTTAGACAGACACAGACAGGATAGGAGAGAGATGAGAAGCGTCAACTTGTAGTTGTGTCACTTTAGTTTGTTCATTGATTGCTTCTCATATGTGCCTTGACTCGGGGGTTTCAGTTGAGCCAGTGACCCCTTGCTCAAGCCAGAGACCTTGGGCTTCAAGCCAGCAACTATGGGATCATGTTGATAATCCCACACTCAAGCCAGTGACTCCGTGTTCAAGCTGGCAAACCGGTGCTCAAACCTGATGAGCCTGCGCTTAAGCTCATGACCTTGGGGTTTTGAACCTGGGGCCTCAATGTCCCAGGTTGATGTTCTAACCACTGTACTACCACCTGTCAGATGAGATTGACCTTTTTCTTTTATTTTTTTAAATCTATCTCTATACAATTAAAAGTTAAAAGACTTCAATTTTTTTTTTTTTACAGAGACAGAGAGAGAGTCAGAGACAGACAGGAACGGAGAGAGATGAGAAACATCAATCATCAGTTTTTTTGTTGCCGTTGCAACATCTTAGTTGTTCATTGATTGCTTTCTCACATGTGCCTTGACCACGGACCTTCAGGAGACTGAGTGACCCCTTGCTGGAGCCAGCGACTTTGGGTCCAAGCTGGCGAGCTTTTGCTCAAACCAGATGAGCCCGCGCTCAAGCTGGCGACCTTGGGGTCTCGAACCTGGGTCCTTCCACATCCCAGTCCAATGCTCTATCCTCTGTGCCACCACCTGGTCAGGCAAAAGATTTCAATTTCAAGGCACTTAGAAGTTGCAAGTGAAAAAGACAGGAAGAGAAATTTAGGTGTAATTCTTTTTTTGTGTGTGTGTGTGTGTATTTTTCTGAAGTGAGAAACAGGGAGGCTGAGAGACAGACTCCCACATGTGCCCGACCAGGATCCACCCGGCAAGCCCACTAGGGGGCGCTGCTCTGCCCATGTAGGCTGTTGCACTGTTGCAACCGGAACCATTCTAGTACCTGAGGCAGTGGCCATGGAGCCATCCTCAGCACCCTGGCCAACTTTGCTCCAAGGGAGCCTTGGCTGCGGGAGGGGAAGAGAGAGACAGAGAGAAAGGAGAGGGGGGAAGGATGGAGAAGCAGATAGACACTTCTGTGTGCCCTGGTTGGAAATTGAATCCAGGACTTTCACACGCCCAGCCAATGCTCTACCACTGAGCTAACCAGCCAGGGCCTAGGTGTAATTCTTTTTTTAAAAGTATATTATTTTTACCTGATCTGTGGTGGCACAGTGGACAAAGCGTCGACCTGGAATGTTGAGGTTGCCGGTTCAAATCCCTGGGCTTGCCCAGTCAAAGCACATACAGGAAGCAACAACTACGAGTAATGTTTACTGCTTCTTCCCACTCTTTCTCACTCTCCCTCTCTTCCTCTCTTTCCCCTCTCTCCAAAAGTCAATCAGTAAAAAATAATATATAATATTAAATATAAATATTATATTTTATGGATTGATTTTAGGGAGACAGAGGAAGGGAGAGAGACAGACAGAGAGGGAAGAATCCATCCACCGCCCCATTTACTGTGCATTCATCGCTCGCTTCCCATATATATCCTGACCTGGGACTGAACCCACAACCTTGGTGTTCTGGGACAATTCTCTGACTGCGCTAACCAGCTAGGGTCAGGTGTAATTCTTAATCTGGAATGTTCCACATGACGCAGTCCTGAACCTTGGGATGATGGGAACATGAGAGGTACAGTTTTGGTTTTGTGCACCTCACCAAGCTACTCAGAAGCAAGGTAAACAGATGTTCTTTCTTTTCTTTTTTTATCCATTTATTTTTAGAGAGGGGTAGGTATGCACGAGAAACATTGATTTGTTGTTCGATTTATTTATGCATCATTGGTTCTTTAAAAAAATTTTTAAATTGATTTTAACAAGAGAGGAAGGGGGAGAGAGAGAAAGACAGAAACATTGATCTGTTCCTGTATGTGCCCTGACTGGGGGGCAAACCGGCAACGCCTTTGCTCCAGGATAATGCTGTAACCAGCCGAGCTATCCAGCCAGGGCAGGTTGATTCCTGTATGTGCCCTGACCAGGTATATTAGGTCAATGCTCTAATCAACTGAGCTACCCAGCTAGGACCCAGATGTTCTTTTCTTTTCTTTTCGTTTCTTTTCTTTTCTTTCCAGATGTTCTTTTTTTTTTTTTTTAAAAAATTTATTTATTCATTTTAGGGAGGAGAGAGAGTGAGAGTGAGAGAGAGAGAAAGAGAGAAAGGGGGGAGGAGCTAGAAGCATCAACTCCCATATGTGCCTTGACCAGACCAGTGCAGGGTTTTGAACCGGTGACCTCAGCGTTCCCAGGTCGACGCTTTATCCACTGCGCCACCACAGGTCAGGCCAGATGTTCTTTTTTTAAACAAAGGAATATTTCTCAGAACTGACCACAGCAAGCCACAGGGGTAACCTCAGTTGCTCCATAAAGACGAAAATTCAGTTAGACTTGAAAACAGTTAAGAAAATGACAAGTGAGAACCACTTTAAGTAATTCAGGAGAAACAAACCATATGACAAGTAGCACTAATCTCTTCCTCTCCCCGCCCTGTCTTCACTCCTGTTTCCTCCCTCTGTTCTCTTTCCTGGTGGACCATCTTCCTGGACCAATTCAGCCACCTGGGCCGCACCCAATGCCCTGGTCATGACCTGGCACCTGGTCTGAGATGCATCGTTCTGTCAGGCTCTGCCTGGACCACCCTCCACCAAGGGGCCTTGTCCATTCTGAATGATACCTTGCTGCTTTGTGCAGCCAGTTTTCCAACACCGCCCTGCTGTGTCTAAAGATTTGTGACCCGCATGTCTGGTCCATGCTGAAGCCCCAACATGGGCTGGAGGGACCTCGGGTATTCCTGCACAGTGCTCTTCCTCCTCTGCATGCCTCCTCTTCCTCGATTGTTCCTTCTCAACCGTCAACTGCTGTCACCATTATCACCTGGCCTCCATGTCCCCAAGAAAACAGAAGTGGCTGGCTGGATGAGACATCTACCCTTGCATTGGCTCGCTGCTTTAGTGGACGGTTCATCTCCCCCCACTGGCCCATGGTGTCTAGGCCACCACCCAGGGCCAGGGACATCCACCCTCTTGTCTTCTCAGGACAAACTGATCAAGGAGAGCTAACCTCTTTCTCCACCCTTCTGTGCCAGTCTGTCTGGCCCACTTTTCTCTCTCTCTTACAGCAGGACCCATCTATTCTCGAACCCACTTCACTCCAGGGTCCTCCACCCACTACTCCCTGAGACTACCCTATTGGGATCCACCAAGGCCTTCCTGGTGCTAGACCCTGGGTCACCTCCCCTTCTTCTTCTTCTTCCTCTTTCTTCTCCTCCTTCTTCTCCCTCTCCGTCTCCTCCTCCTTCTTCTTCCTTCTTCCTTCTTTTTCTTCTTTTTTCTTTTTTTTATTTTATGTATTGATTTTGCAGGGGTGGAGGACCAAGCAGTACCAAATCATAGTTGCTTCACTTAGTTGTTCGTTGGCTGCTTGTCATGCATGTGTGCCTTGACCAGGCAAGCCCAGGGTTTTGAACCGGAGGCCTCAGCATTCCAGGTTGATGCTTTATTCACTGCGCCACCACAGGTCAGGCTTTTTATCTTTCAGCTGTTAATTTTTATTTAGTGAGCGAGCAAGAGAGAGGAAAATGGAGAGACATGAGAAGCATCAACTCATAGTTGCGGCACTTTAGTTTTTCATCGATTGCTTCACAGCTGAGCCTTTTTAAAAGATTTTATTTAATGAATTTCAAAGAATTACTGAAAGAGGAGAGAGAAAGAGGAGGGCTGGAGGAGTGAGAAGCATCAATTCATATTTGATTCTCAAATGTGTCTTGACTAGGTAAGCCCAGGGTTTTGAATCAATCTCAGCATTCCAGGTCGATGTTTTATCCACTGCGCCACCGCCACCACATGTCAGGGCTTTTTTAAAAAAATAAATTCTTTTTTTTTTTAATTTCTTTTTATTTTATTCATTTTAGAGAGGTGACACAGAGTGAGAGAGAGAGAGAGAGAGAGAGAGAGAAAGGGGGGAGGAGCTGGAAGCATCAACTCCCATATGTGCCTTGACCAGACCAGTGCAGGGTTTTGAACTGGCGACCTCAGTGTTCCCAGGTCGACGCTTTATCTACTGCACCACCACAGGTCAGGCGCATTTTTTTTTTTTTAATAAAAGTTTTATTGAGCCTGACCAGGTGGTGGCGAAATGGATAGAGCATTGACCTGGGATGCTGAGGACCCAAGTTTGAAGCCCCGAGGTGTCCAACTTGAGCACAGGCTCATCAGGTTTGAGCTCAGGGTCTCTGGCCTGAGCAAGGGGTCATTGGCTCAACTGTAGCCCCCTGATCAAGGCACATGTGAGAAAGCAATAGGCCCTGGCCATTTTGTTCAGTGGTAGAGCATCGGCTCAACATATGGACATCCCGGGTTCGATTCCTGACCAGGGCACACAGGAGAAGCGAACATCTGCTTCTCCACCCTCCTCCTCTCTCTTCTGTCTCTCTCTCTCGGGGCTCAGTTGGCCCCAGGTGCTGAGGATGGCTCCCTGGCCTTGCCTCAGGTGCTAAAGTATAGCTCGGCTGCCGAGCAACAGAGCAACAGCCCCAGATGGGCAGAGCATCACCCGGTAGGGGACTTGCCGGGTGGATCCCAGTTGGGGTGCATACACGGTTGAATTGTGTATGATGAGTCCAGAGCCAGAAACCTCCCTCTGCTAAAGGATCAACAGCCAAAGCCAGAAGATAACAGACACATGGAGGTCCGTGTAGGGCTTAACTATAACCTCATAGATAAAGGGCTTCTGCTGGTTAAGCGAGAGAAAGAGCAGTGATGCATAGTAAAAGCAGGGAAGTTAGAATTAGTGTTCCCAGGCCTGACCTGTGGTGGCGCAGTGGATAAAGCGTCGACCTGGGAACACTGAGGTCGCCAGTTCAAATCCCTGCACTGGTCTGGTCAAGGCACATATGGGAGTTGATGCTTCCAGCTCCTCCCCCCTTTCTCTCTTTCTCTCTCTCTCTCTCTCACTCTGTGTCTCTACTCTAAAATGAATAAAATAAAATAAAAAGAATTAGTGTTCCCAGGACAGGAATGCCAATGGCTCCAGCCCAAGAAAAGGAGTTAAAGGGACTGAGACCATCTTCTTCAGGAAAGTCTACGTTCTTATGGGAAAGGGTGTCTGCTATTGTCCATAAGACTACATCCTAGGAGTGGCCGGGGCTGTGGGTTTTCTAAACTTTATGGTGTCTACATCATGAGAATATAATACTACCTCAAAAAACTTAATAAATTTGTGTGCAAACTAAACTGTAGAACCCACTTCTGCAGAGACCAGTTGGCCATGCACACAAGCCTAGAGTTCCTGTAAGCAGGAACAGGAGTGGCTAATGGCTATGACATTAGGTTTAGTGAGATGTCAGCTGTGCATTAGCTGGCCAGTTAAACAAGATGAACTGGCCTTTGGCACAGGTGCTAAGAAGCAGGACAGAAATCCCTGTCAGGTCAGGTCAGGTGGGCCTGGGAAGACCTCCAGAGCACAGGTCCCTCTGCTCTGAGAGACTTGCAGGGAACCTCAGAGACTTGCAGGGAAGGTGGAATTTATGGAGAGGAACAGTGTGTACAGAAGAGATCTCAAAAGTGTCACGTTTTTGGAAATTTGAAGACATCTTTATAGAATTTTGAAATATGCAAACCATGCCTATTGTTTGGAAGTTAGGGGATTTTCTCTGGGATCTTAAGCTGGATTCTTGGCATATTGATTAGAGTTTTAAAATACGATGTAACTTTTTTTTTAATATTTTTCCACGTTGCCATTTAGAAGCTTTACTTTTTTTTTTCCAAATTTTATTTTTATTTTATTCATTTTAGAGAGGAGACACAGAGTGAGAGAGAGAGAGAGAGAAAGAGAGAAAGGGGGGAGGAGCTGGAAGCATCAACTCCCATATGTGCCTTGACCAGACCAGTGCAGGGTTTTGAACTGGCGACCTCAGCATTCCCAGGTTGACACTTTATCCACTGCGCCACCACAGGTCAGGCCGATGTAACTTTTTTTTGACCCTGACTGGTTTGCTAAGCGGTAGAGCAGTGGCCCGGTGTGTGGAAGTCTCGGGTTTGATTCCCGGTCAGGGCACACAAGAGAAGTGAGCCTCTGCTTTTCTACCCCTCCCCCTCTTGCTTCTTTCTCTGTCTCTTCTCCTCCTGCTGTGATGGCTGAGTTAGAGCACATTAGCCCCAGGTGCCAAGGATGGCTCCATGGCCTCCGCCTCAGACTCTAAGAAGAGCTCAGTTGCTGAGCAGCAGAACAATGTCCCAGATGGGCAGAGCATCGCCCCCTAGTGGGCTTGCCCGGTGGATCCCTGTGGGGGCACATGTGGGAATCTGTGTCTGCCTCCCCTCCTCTCACTGAGTTATATATATGTAACTTTTTTGTGTGTGACAGAGACAGAGAGAGGGACAGACAGGAAGAGAGAGAAATGAAAAACATCAATTATTTGTTGCGGGTCCTTAGTTTCCTTAGTTGTTCACTGATTGCTTACTCATATATGTCTTGACCAGGGGGGCTGCAGCAGAGCGGGTGACCCCTTGCTCTAGCCAGTGACCTTGGGCTTCAAGCCAGTGACCTTTGGACTCAAGCCAGTAACCATGGGGTCATGTCTATTATTCCACACTCAAGCCAGTGACCCTGCGCTCAAGCTGGTGAGCCCATGCTCAAGTCAGATGAGCCTGCGCTCAAGCCAGCAACCTCAGAGTTTCGAACCTGGTTCCTCAGCGCCCCAGTTTGATGCTCTATCCACTGCGCCACCGCCTGGTCAGGTTGTAACTTTTTTCTTTTTCTTTTTTTTTTTTAAATTTATTTTTATTTTATTCATTTTAGAGAGGAGACACAGAGAGAGAGAGAGAGAGAGAGAGAGAGAGAGAGAAAGAGAGAAAGGGGGGAGGAGCTGGAAGCATCAACTCCCATATGTGCCTTGACCAGACCAGTGCAGGGTTTTGAACTGGCGACCTCAGTGTTCCCAGGTCGACACTTTATCCACTGCGCCACCACAGGTCAGGCTTTCTTTTTTTTTTTGAGAGGGAGAGAGAGGAAGGGAAAGAGATGAGAAGCATCAACTTGTAGTTTCATCACTTTAGTTGTGTTCATTGATTGCATTTTATTCATACATGCATTGTCCCTGGGGCTCAAGGTGAGCCAGTGCCAGCAACCTTTGGGCTCAAGCAAGCAAACATGGGATCATGTTGATGATCCGGTGCTCAAGCTGGCAAGCCTGCACTCAAGCCAGCAACCTTGGGTTTTCAAACCTGGGACCTCAGTGTCCCAGGTCGACACTTTTATCCACTGCGCCACTACTGGTCAGGCTCATGTAACTTTTAAACAATTTTTTTTTTATTGATAGAAAGGAGAGGAAGAGAGAGAGAGAAGCATCAACTCGTCCCAGTTAATTGTGCACTCATGGATTACTTCTAGTTGCCCTGACTGGAGATCGAACCCACAACCCTGTTGTGCAGGGTTGACACCTTATTTACAGAGCCACCTGTTCATGTAACTTGTTTTAAAATCGTGGAATGAAAGTAAGGGCTGTAGCAGTGGAGACAGTGGATGGAGAATGACAGGGCAGGTTTGCCTGTCCTGGTGGGGCAATCAGCCAGCCAGGGCCACTGGAGCAGGCAAGCCTGCCCTGGAAGTTGGCAGGGGCCTCTGGCCAGTTCTGTATTTTTGGGAAGGGGAGAAGATAAAGTGCAGGGTTGATCCAAGCTGAGATGGTGGGGTTATGTTGGGCAGATGTGGGCAAGTGGCATTTGTTCTCCAGTGGCTACCCCAGGCCTAGGGTGAGAAGGAAAGGGGGAGGAAGGTTGTTTAAATGTGGGGAGGAGCCGGACGAGCAGCTAGGCTGGATTAAGGTATGTGAACTCCAAGTTGGGTGGGACAGGGTTTACGTGAGGGTGTACGGTCCATCCACCTGGTTCTGGCCCCCAGGAAGCCGCTGAGGAACGGTTTGGTGAAGGACAAGCACTTCTGAACCCTTCGACTCCCGCCCCATCCCCTAGGACCCAGCCCTACTCAACCTTGCCCCCTGCGACGGCTATGCCACTATCCCCGACCCTGGCCCTGTCCAACTCCACCCTTCCTGGGCTCTGGCCACTACTGGGACCCCTACCCCGCACCCCCGAAACCCCGCCCCAGGATCAGTCTCTGCCAAGCTTCAGGACTGCGGTCACGCCCTCCGGGACCTCGACTCCGCCCAGTCCGGACCCTAGATCACTAGTCCGGCCGCTGCCTGTGGAGAAGATGCCACAACTGCTCCGCCGTCCCGACCACCGCGTTCTTCTCCTCCTCCTGGCCCTGCTGCTGCCCTCGCCGTCCCCGGCCCGCGCCCTCGCGACCCCTGGCCCCGCCGCTGCTCTGCTCCAGGCTCTCGGGCTGCGCGACACTCCCCAGGGCGCCCCCAAGCTCCGGCCCGTACCCCCAGTCATGTGGCGCCTGTTCCGCCGCCGGGACCGCCAGGAAGACAGGGTCCGTCCGCGACGGACGTCCCCGGGGGCCACCCTACGACCGTGCCACATGGAGGAACTGGGGGTCGCTGGAAACATCGTGCGCCACGTCCCAGACCGCGGTGAGTGGGGCCTGCCTTGGGGGTGTGGGTTTGAGATGTCGGGACCCCCTTGGGCGCACATGCCTCATGAGCTTCCAGCGGCCCCGAGGGTCCCTATCCACCCAGTCTAGCCCATGACCAACCTGGGCCCCTATACTGCATCCCTCCTCCCCATGGACACCTACCGGGACCGGGGTGAGTGGCCACAAGGCCAGGCCACTTGCTTGCAGCTGAAGCCCTGCCCCCACTCTCCCTCACTCCCGCTGCTTCACACCATCTGAAGTCTTCCTGCAGATGACACCCCGCCCCAGCATCGCTTTCTCAGGCGTTCGCTCCTCTCTGCCCCCTGCCTGTGTTCCCGATACAGGCAGGCCTCCCTGCATTGGGCAAGTCTTCCTGGCAAGCGATGTCCCACCCCTGCTTCACCCCTCCCCCTCCTTCACACCGTTTCACGCCTTATAACAGATGGTGTGCGTTCAGCCCCAGGCGCTCACCCTCCCCCCATATTCCCAGCCGAGACTATCTTACGCGCAGGTGGGCACTGCGCAGGGACGCATCGAGAGCCGAGCCCTCTCCCGGCTTCCCTAGGTGCGCGCGCCCAAACCCCGGAACCCTCAGCCGCAGGGCAGTGCCCGAAGTGGACCGTCGTCTTCGACCTCTCGGCTGTGGAACCCGCCGAGCGCCCAAGTCGGGCCCGCCTGGAGCTGCATTTTGCGGTGGAGGAAGCGGAGGCAGGGACGGCGGGCAGCTGGGAGCTGAGCGTGGCCCGGGTGGCCAAAGGCGCGGGCGTGGACCCGGTGCTGCTCCGCCAGGTGGTGGCCTCCCTGAGTACGCCAGTGCGCGCTGAGTTGCTGAACATCGCCTGGGCCTACAATGCCTCAGTGCCGCGCAGCCTCCAACTGGTACTGGCGCTGCGGCCTCAGGCCATTGGTGCTTGCGCGCGCCTGGCGGAGGCCTCGCTGTTGCTGGTGACCCTCGACCCGCGCCTGTGCTATCCCCTAACCCGGCCACGGCGCCACGCCGAGTCCACGTTGGGTGGCGACCCTGGGGGCTCGTGTCGCGCTCGGCGGCTCTACGTTAACTTCCGCGAGGTGGGCTGGCACCGGTGGGTCATCGCGCCACGCGGCTTCCTGGCGAATTACTGCCACGGCCAGTGCTCGCTTCCCGCCACGCTGCCCCGGCCCGGTGGGCCGCCCGCGCTCAACCACGCGGTGCTGCGCGCGCTTATGCACTCGGCCATCCCAGGCGCCGCTGGCCTGCCCTGCTGTGTACCGGCGCGCCTGTCACCTATCTCTGTGCTCTTCTTCGACAACAGCGACAACGTGGTCTTGCGGCACTACGAAGACATGGTGGTGGATGAGTGTGGCTGCCGCTGACAGAATAGTCATAAGCGGAGACACAATAAACACTGGGTGGTTTGAGCTGCTTGTCTTTGGGTCTTGTCACCCGAGGCTGGGGGAGGACTGCTGAATCCAGTGGAGGGCAGCCAGGGGTGGGTTCTATATCGTCACCTGTGAGAGTGCCATATCCAGGTGGTTCTACATCTAAGGGTACCCTGGCAGCCCCACAAAAGCACAAGCGCCAGAGCCCCTCCTTTCCAGTCTGCCCACCCAGCCTTTCTTGGTTTTGTCAAGGCCACAGGCTCCCAGACCAAGTGCTTTTCCATCCCCTGCAGATTATCCAGCCCCGTCCTTTGACACATGAAAGAGTTGTTTTTAACATTTTATTGATGACAAAAGAGCTTAAAACAAATTGACCAAAAATCAAAGTGACATTGCCTTGGTACAGATGCTCCTTGATTTGGAAAACTCGGAGTAACTGCTGCTAGAAGGTGAACAAAGCCAACAGCACAGAGCGAGGTAGAGCACTCCAAGGAAAGAACAGGGATGGGTGGCACACGGGATCTCAGCAGAAGCCTATCCCAGCCCAATGCCTCTAGGAGGCCTACCAAAAGGGACTAGAAGCCCCACAGCAATGGGATTCAAGGCCTTGCCAGAAGAAAAATGCCTGTGTTCCTGTCTCTGTGTACCAGATGGCATCTGAAAGCTTTGGGGTAGGGCCAGTGTCAGGCACATGGGGAAGAGATGCTAGGTGTCATGGTCACTAGGATCTGAGTAGTCAGGAAATGATCCCCAACTTGGTGGTTGCCAGGGAGACTAACACCTACCCCCCTCCTCCAATAGGGTGCCTTTCCCAAACACTAGAACTTTTGCAAGGCAGACCCAGGCTGATGTCCTTATCTGTACTAACTGAATGGACAACCTCCAAGCACCTTCAGCATAGAACCAACTTATATCTGAAATTTCTTTTCCCAAATTAAGCAGAAATTACCCCAACTCAATGAAGCTATGCCCACAGGTTAGACGAAATTCAAATTTGGGAATGGAGAATAAAGGGGGCAAGGTGCTTGTCTTGTCCGATGGCCACAGGGACTGTGAGCACCTCCCTGGGGCAGAAGCCACTGGGCAAGGAACACCACCTTCCTGCCCTACGACCTCACAGCTACTTCGCTGGGGTCCTTTGGGTGACCAAGTTCACTGCAGGTGAGAAGTGCCTTGCTTCTCCAAGTCCAGCGGAGCCCATGGGCCGAGGTGACGCTCCCTCACCGGCCTGATGTGCAGGGAGAAGCTGCTGGAAACTAAACTGAAAAATCTTCCTCTCCATGATTGCATCATAGGTGTTCATCCTAACCTCGTTGTGTGGCTTGTTTAAACTTCGTTTCTGGAAGCTTCTTGAATCTCCAAAGTCCACCACTAAGATTTGAGAGACAAACTCAGGAAAGTATATTTTTCAGTACTCCTTTGAAAGAATCTTTAAAAAACAAACAGAAAACCCCCAAACACCATATTTTCTTTAAATGAAAACCCTCTCAGAACACAGGCAGCGTGACTGCAAGGTCTCAGACGATGTTGACAGAACCTGTGCCTTGGCGGGGCTCTTTGGGCATGGCTGCAAGGAGCCTGCTCAGCACAGAAATGCAAGTTGTTCCTGATAAAACGTAGTCCCCTTTCAATAAAAGAGAAAAAGAAAGAAAGAACAGAGGAAAGGGCTACTCTGAGATGAGGGTCTTCCTCCCTCCGCCTGGTCAGACCCAGGTGTAGACGCGGCGAGCTGGGCCTCCTTGGCGAGCGGGCTGCTGAGCTCTTGGGCGGGCCGGCCCTAGCTCCACTCTCCCTCTGTCTCCTCGCCGCGGTGCCAGCAGTGGGCGCTATCTCGGGCTGCTCTCCCTCGGGTGCTCCTCTCCCTCTCCTGTTGCTCACAGTGGTACTTCAGTTTTAGCAGTGGAAAACAGGTATCCATTTATTTTTATTTTTTATTACCCAGAATAAGATGCTGATGGACTAAGCCACATACTTAGCTCTTCTGCCGCCACCTGCAGAGAGGGAGGGAGGCATGAGACTGTCAAGAGGGCAGAGTCTGGCCCCACCTGGAAGGCAAAGGGTGTTCTCCTGCTTCCACTTTGCACCTATGTTTTCACCTGTGAAATGGGACCTCAGGTGCCGGTCAGCTCTAAGACCAGTGATTTCCCACCCAGAGGAGAAGGCAGCCAAAAGCTAAGGCTAGAGCCTGCCCCTTCTCCTGGCAGCACCAGAACCCAACTTTTCCCAGCACACAGATAGATGGGAACCACAAGGCAGGGCTCTTGCAGGCACCTAGCGGTACCTCTTGCAGAAGTTCCCAGTGCACCTAGTGCTGGGACCCATCACCCTCACAAGTTGCCCGTAAGGGCAGGGATGTGTCCTCCCTGCCTGCCTAGGCGTTGATGGCACTCCACATCAGCCTTTCTCAGGAGTTCTAGGACTCTCAGAAGAGGATATGACACAGGGCGAAGTATAGGGACCTAAAGTGACAAGTCACAGCATGAGCTGGCCCTTTGTGGATCTGAGACTCCCAACACATTTTCTGAGTTTTCGTACAAGTTCAGGTCCCGGTGAAGCCCTCCTCTGGGGTTGGCTTGCCTTCTAGTACTGGGACAGCCCCGTCACTCCACCGTGCTGGTATGCCCGCTCCCCCTGGTATGTAGAGTCTTGCGACAGCGCCACATCAATCTGGGACTTAAACTCATCACCAAGGTAACTGTCCTGAAAGACAAAGTTGCGGAGATGAGCAACCAGTAAGAGAACTGGGTCATATCCTTGTAGCCTTGATAACCTGCTGAGTGTCCAGCCGCTCTCCAGCCCCAAAAAGAACCTGAAAAAGTGGTCCTTTTCAAGCTTCAGTAGCTGGAGACCCACACTGGTTACCTCACCACTGAGACAGGTGACTTAGGACTGTTGAAGGGACAGTGTCATGGATCGGACATTCTAGACCCACAGCCCCACTGCAGAGGTCAACTGTGCAGAGGAGGGCAGGTCATCCTTCTTCCAAGTCCTCGTGGGAGAGTGTGTGCTGTGTGTGGCCTAACCTCTCTGCAGCTGTGATGTGTTTTCCGGCCAGTGTGGCCAACTCACCTGGGACAGCTCAGGCTGGGAGAGGCCAGGCTGGCTCATCTGGGAGGGTTGGCTCATGGAGATGTAGCCCTGTGTCAGGGCACCCTGTGAGAAGGGTTGAGATGCCACGTCCTGGCTGGCCTGGCTGTTGGGCAGGTTTGTTTGGCTAGGCCCAGGAAGCCCAAAGCGGTTCTTCTGGCGTCCACCACGAGCTGTCTTGCCTTTTGGGGTGCCTCGTCCTGAAAGACAGTGTTCAGGTTCCTTTAAGGAGGCCTGAGCCTCACAGACAAGTGAGACTGCTCTGAGGCCTGCTGCTTGCTCACCTGTGGCCGGCCCGTTAGCCTGGCCAAAGTACCCTGGGGGCGGCATGGGTGGCATAACCAGGTTGAAGGGGATGGGAATGTTCATGGCGGCCATGTGGCTGGGGCCAGCACTGATCATGCCAAGCTGGTCATGGGTCTGGAAGTACATGTTCGAGGGCCGGCCTGCAAGACAGGGTGGGTAGCAAGTTCCCCACTGTGTATAGGTGAGCCTGCTGCCAGCCCCCAGCCAGCTATTCTGCCCATAGTGGGATGTTTGTCCCATTCTGTCAGTGCTCTGCTTGCGATTTTTGGGATGTCCCCACAGAAGAGCCACTTGCAGAAATTCTGTCATTCCCTTCTCAACCTGCTAGGGGATGGTGCCCGGGAAACCACCTTTTCTCCCAGGGTATTCTGAGAACCATCATCTCAGGGACCGGAGAAAGTGAGAACTACCACACAGTATTTCAAATAAAAATGGTTCTTTTTGTGCCAAATTACATGTTCATACCAAAATGCAAGCAAACATCTTAAGCTCCACAGATAACCCTATCAGCTGAAGGTAAAGGCCACCCTGGTGCCAAGACCAGATAGCATGGCTTGGATTGACCTTTGGGGACTCATGAAAGGAGCAGGGACCTTGGACACCCTCAGCTACACAGAGAGTCACTGGATGTGATGAGAGATTTGTTGTTAGGGAACAAAATCCCCAATCTGAGCCCAAAAGCCAGGGGAATGTGGGGTCAAAGAAAAGTGGCTGTCAAGACAACATGTGAGGAGCTGGGGTACACCTGACCTCTGGATGGACCTCCAGGACAAGAGGGGATGAAGCCCATAGTAAAACATGGGCAAGTGGAAATTGGCAGAGTGCCTGGACACAGTGGTCATCCTCCATGGGCACTGGGGTGTGGAAGGGTCCCTGTAGGCAGGGATCTGGAGGATACACAGGAATCATCTACAGACTAGCATAAGCAGAAGGTGTACCAGGTAGCTGGGTCAGACTCAACCTCAGGACATACAGAGACTCCACACCGGAGACAAAAACATGCACCCAACTCTTGATTTCTGACAGAGCAAGTGGAGGCTACAGGAAGGAGGCAAAACCTGAAATGAGGATGCAGGCCACCTGGAGGAACTGCAGGTATGACTTCCTATTAAAAAAGAGAGCACAGGGCAGGTAGGATGGGCACAGGGCACTGGGGCAAATAGAGCTGTTACTTAAAAACATCTTGTTTTTTCCCTAGCCAGGTGGCTCAATTGGTTAGAGCACTATCCTGATACATAAGGTTGCAGGTTTGATCTTGTCAGGAAACACACAAGAATCAATCAATGGCCTGACCAGTGGTGGTGCAGTGGATAGAGTGTTGACCTGGGACACTGAGGTCCCAAGTTCAAAACTCTAAGGCTATCAGCTTGAGCATGAGATCATCAACATGATCCCAAGGTCGCTAGCTCAAGCAAGGGGTCACTGGCTCAGCTGGAGCCCCCCTCCCAACCTTGTCAAAGCATGTAAGAGAAGCAATCAATGAAAAACTAAAGTGATACAATTACGAGCTGATGCTTCTCATCTCTCTTCCTCAAAAAACAAAACAACTCAACTAGTGAATGCATGAAAGGATAAAACACCAAATTGATATTTCTCTCTCCCCCCTCTTCCTCTATCTCTAAAACCAATTTAAAAAAATAAAAATTAAAAGCTTTTAAAAATAGAAAAATATCTAGTTTTTAGACACTGCCAAAGACCAACTCCTTGATCCCAGACAAGAAAGCTAAAAAAGAACTTGTTGCCAGGCAGGTTTCTGTGGACATAGGCAGTGCAAGCGTGGGAAGGGTCAACACCCCCAGTGCTGGCCTGGGCCCCCAGAGGACTTACCCTGGCTACTCCGATCATAGACAGATCCTGGGATGATGGCCTCCCGAGCGTCATACATGGCTGTGGTCATGAAGCGGGCGCCCTGCAGGGGATTTGGGTAGGTCAGGAATGCCACCCCTTTCAATGACCTGGCCTTTGATGCTCAACATGTGATCTCTGACTTCAATTCAAACAGCACTGTATCCCTCAGCCCCCAGAGCACCCCTGGATTCATAGGTTTCCTAACTGTCTGTGTCTGACTCCTAGATACCCCCAGGACTTAGCATCCAATACACCCTCAGCCTTCAGGACACTGGTGTGGCGAGCCAGCACACATTGCTCCTCTTCACACATGGGCATGCACACACTTGCCAAAGGCCATACTGGCCATTGCTTACTGCCAGATGACAAATGTGGTGGGCTTGGGGAAAAAGGGATCCTGGCCCAACCCCCATCAGCTGAGGCTCACAGGATTAATGGTGTTGACCAGCTTCCGGGGCTTGCTGAACTGCATGAGGCTCTCCCGCAGGTTGTTCAGGGGCCCCTCCACCAGCACCTTCTGCTCCTTGTAGTAATTCAGCAGGTGGTTCCACAGCGGCTGCTTGGACAGGGCTTTGGGGTTGCCCACAATGATGACCCCATATCTGCAAAGGTGCAGGCACAAAGGGCACGGTGTTTAGGGACACATGGCCAGTGAACACCATGCAGAGTATCTGAGGCCAAATTCAAAACCTGAGTTGAGGCCTGACCAGTGGTGGCGTAGTGGATAAAATGTTGACCTGGAACAAGGAGGTTGCTGGTTTGAAACCCTGGGCTTGCCTGGTCAAGGCACATATGGGAGTGGATGCCTCCTGCTCTTCCCCCTCCCTCTCTCCTCTGTAAAATGAATAAATAATAATAATAATTTTTAAAAAAAAGACAAAGATCTGAGTTGAAAGTCCTTGGGGGCCACCCCTAGCTTCCCTGACCAGAGGCCTGGCCTGCCCATGATGACCAGCACTGAACCCTACTAGGCAAGTTGTTGACACTGCACTCAATTTATTTGGTAGTGAAGTTCTAGGGGCTCAGATGACAAAACAGTGTTGTGGGTAGGTTAGCTCAGAGACTAGTTTCCTTGTTAAAGCCCCAAGTTGGCCTCCAGTGCTGCCTTGGGGACCTGAAAGTTGGGGCACATAACTAACACCATGCCTGAGCCTAGGCCTAGCTTCTGTGGACAGTTTCCCTCACCCAGCTCTGTCAGGGACATGCCTCCATGCTGGCCACCTAACAAGAGTGTGCCACAGAAAGAGGGTAGCCATGAAAACCAAGTGCCCTGCATGGGGAATGAACTGACGTGGGAACGTGAGCCCAAGCACCACCTTGTTCTCTAGGGCCCTTCTGCTGTTACTACTATCTCAGAACAGTGACATCTCAGAGCCAAAAAGGAGACAGTACCAAAACATTAGACTTGTAAATTCAACAACCTGACAGGGACAAGCCCCTGCCCCATCACTGGGTTTGAATCTCAGGTCAGAAGGACCCAAACTGACACTGTCCATAAGACTGAGGCCATAGAAAACAATCAGGACACAAAACAAAGACAACTCACAGGTGAACCCTTCTTTCTAAGTTGCTGCTATACCCCTTGGACCTCAAGCACTGGTGAAGTCCCCTCTTGTGCCCTGTGTCCCCAGCAAAGTTGCAGCAGGGGTGCAAGAACTATTAACAAGAGGAACTGTGAGAACCCTCCCAGAGCCAGTCCCTGAGGAAAAGTCCCTTTGAAGAACCCTAAGGCAGGACAGCGGCAACTGCCAACTGCAAGCCCAGACAGGACTCAGCCCTCGTACCTTGCTCGGGTCAAGGCCACATTAAGCCGCCTGGGGTCGTTTAAGAACCCAATGCCTTGGTGTTCGTTGGCCCGCACACAGGAGAGTATGATGAAGTCCTTCTCGCGCCCTTGGAACGCATCCACACTGGCGATCTCCACCTCCTGCAGGGACAGGCCAACCTCAATGACCCATAGGTGCATGAAGCATGTCCAAATGCACCACTGAGTCCTACCCAGCAGCCCCAAGCCCCTCCTGCTCTCCTGGCCTTCCCACTTCGGTTGTCTTTTTAACCTTAGTAATTTGTTTCCAATAGTAAGAGCATACTTGCTCATCAGAAACCCCAGACTGTTCCCAAGTTAACAAAACAAAGACCACATGTCATTGTCAGAGCCATGACTCTGCATTCTGGTTCATTTCCCTTAGTCCTACACTCTCACTACAGATACACCTGGACCAGGTGTGAAAAGCGTTCTCTCAAGTACAAAACAACCATTACAGCATAAGCCAAAGACCTACTGGTCAGCCCTGAAGCCTTTTCAAGCTTAGCTCTGCAAAGTATCCTGGGAAAAAAAAAAAACCTTTCTTATTATATATAAAGTTTATTGATTTTAGCTGGGAGGAAAGAAGTGGGGGAGACAGAGAGAGAGAAAGAAAAGGAGACAGACAGACAGAGACAGACAGGAACATCAATCCATTCCTGTCTCTGCCCAGATCGGGGATTGAACTGGCAACCTCTGTGCTTTGGGCTGATGCTCTTACGAACCGAGCTATCCAGACAGGACGAGAAAAAAGTTTTATACATGAATCTTAGCCCATATTTCTGAACCTTAAGACAGTCTTGACGTGCAACACTCAGGCAGAAAGGATGGTAACATTCAAATGCAAACCTCCCTGGCCAGGCAGTCAAGGTCAACCTGGTGGGGGAGACAGAGCGCACACCTGGTAGAGCTTGGTGTGCAGGGAACCACTGAACTGCATGTACTGCACCAGGTAGGAGCGCTGGCCCTCATAGGGTGTGATGATGCCAATCTGGTCCGGCTTAGCACCTGCCTTCAGCAGCTTCGTGGTGATCTTCTCCACATTTGCAGCCTCCGTCCTAAGGAAACCAGGCGTTCAGTTCCTGGGATGCACCTGTGAGCTCCTGAGACCCGAGGCTGCGGGAGGTGCAGGGGCAGCTATGCCCTCAGCAGGGCCACCCTGTCCTGGACCGAGGGAGTCACAGAGGACAGGAAAAGCTCACCACACATGGGCACAAAAAAGAACTGCTAAACATAAAGCCATACTGAAAAGTGAAATGAGAACATGCTGTGGGCTGAGGAACCTGAACAGAACTGAGTGAGAAGGAGGGCAGTTTCAGACCAGCACCACGTAACAATCAACAACTTAGCCAAGCTGTCACCAAAGCCAGATACCATACTGGGTAAACCTCTGCTCACCTGTTCAGGTAGGAGGTACCCGAACTGGCAATCTCCTCCTGGCCCTGGGTCACATAGAAGAACATCGGCTTATCAGGTTGGGGCCACTGGAAGTCAAACCCCTTCTTCACTCGATCCGCTGTCATTGGGGGAGGGAAGAGAGGCAATACTTCCCATCAGAAAAGAAAAATACAGCCAGAGAACACCTGAATGGATCCCCTACCCAAGCAAAAAGGACAGAGTGAAGCTGTGCACACAACACTTGGCACAGAGCTGCTCACTCCCTGTATAGCTCTCACTGGTCAGTACTTTCTACAGCTAGTTTAAGAAATCTCGGCCTACCCACATAAAGACTTTCTCCTGTTTCCTTCCAGAAGCTTGACTGCTGTCCTCACAGGACCCAGAAGCCCCTAACCAGCTTTTGTGAATGAAAACACTGAGCAACTCATCCTGTCACAGACAAGACTGGAGGAACTGCACCTAACCAGCAGATCAGTGCGAAGAAACTGGTATCTTTGGATTGCAATAGCCTAATGTTGATGTGCAAAAACACACAGAATGATGTTCTTCTTGTCAAGATGAAAATGAGGTCAAGTTCATCTCTACTGTTCAAGTGAGGACAGAGGCCAACTGGTGAGTGCAGTGGCCCATTAGCCCAGAGGCTGCTGGTAAATGTT
Source organism: Rhynchonycteris naso (assembly GCA_037038555.1). Lineage (NCBI taxonomy): Eukaryota > Metazoa > Chordata > Mammalia > Chiroptera > Emballonuridae > Rhynchonycteris > Rhynchonycteris naso. The sequence continues at coordinate 20,613,318 of CM073003.1, forward strand.
TAACGTCCACTAAGTTGGAGCTGGTCTGTAGCACCTGCTAATTTCTTCCACAGTTGTTGAAATACCTGGTGTCACTGTGTCTGAGCTCTACCACTGCCCTGAATAGAGGGGGAGAAGTGTCAGTCACCTCAAGGCGGATGGGGTTCCTGAGGACTGACTAGTCAGGTGCCGGTTACATAGGGGTGTTCAATTAGTAAAAACTCACTAAGAACAACACTTCAGATCTGGGTGATCACACTTCAATAAAGAATTTAGCCTGACCTGTGGTGGCACAGTAGATAAAGTGCTATCCTGGAATGCTGTAGTCACTGGTTCGAAACCCCGGGCTTGCCTAGTCAAGGCACATATAAGGACTAACTACTATGAGTTGATGTTTCCCGCTCCTCCCCCCTTTCTCCCTCTCCTCTCTCTTAAACTTAAAAATATATATATAATATTTTTTAGGTGAGAGGAAAGGAGATAGTGAGGCAGAGTCCTGCATGCGCCCCAAAAGGGATCCACCCAGCAACCCCACCTGGGGCCAATGCTTGAGTACTGTCTTGGGCCAATGCTCAAGTACCGAGCTATTTTTAGCGCCTGAGGCTATTGCGCTCCTGACTAAGCTATTCTGAGCCTGGAGCCACACTCAAACCAATCAGGGCCACTGGCGGCCAGAGAAGAAGAGGGAAGGCGGGGGTCAAGGAGGGTGGAAAAGCAGATGGTCACTTCTCCTTTGTACCATGACCGGGAATCAAACCCAGGTCGTTCATATGCTGGGCCCACACTCCACCCACTGAGCCACCCACCAGGACCAATAAAACCTTAAAAAATGAACCACCACCAGTCCCTGAACTAGGGCTAAGCAGCAGCTTTCCAATCAGAGCCAACCACATCAGAGAATCACAACAAGCTCTTCATGGCCCAGCCTTTCCTGGCCCCATCATTTGATGGACTAGTAGCATTCTAAGTATCATGGTGATGTTGTGGTAGCAACTCTCAGGACCTCCTTGCACAGCAAATGTGTGACCCTGAATGGGCATGCTGTCAGCCTCCTCATCTATGCAGTGGGGCTAGACAAGGCTGACATGGTGGCTGCTGACATTAATACCACAGTAAGTCAGTGGTTCTCAAAGTGTGCGCCCTATGGTATTCCGGAGATATATGTGACTGTTGGAGACAAAAAACCAATAGGGTTTTTGGAGTTCAGATTTTTGGGAGACAGAGGTGTAGGGAATTGGCTGTAAGTTGTCACTGTGCCCAACCCCTCACCTCACTTACCTAATTAGGTTGCAAAAGGCTGTTAAGCTGTGGTGCTGGATTGTTTATACTACCCCCCACCCCCACCCCCACCCCGTGTTCCCAGAAAGACTGGGCAAGTTTCTTCGATCCTTTGTTTGGTGTAAAGTTAAGATGATATGTATGGTGGGGGTTTTGGATTAATGATTAAACGTAAGGAATTGTCTCTTGAAGCCTTCTGGACTTCTATAAAAGAATATGTGGTAATATCTTTAAAAGCTTTGAACATTTTACTACAATTTTCAACATCCTATTTATTTATGTGAATTAGGACTTTCTACCCTCAACACAATTAAGAGTAAAAAGAGAGGAATTCTTCAATATATTGACGAGGAAATGAGTTTGCCTTTCAAATATATGCCCAAACATTGAAGAAATCACTAGGACACATCAGGCTCATGTTTCTCATAAACACAAGAATGAAAAAACATAACATATTAGTGCCAGGACCTGCCAAATTTACTAAATCTTACTAAGAATGTATCTATATTGGGGAGATATATTTAGTGGGACACTTGAATCTATGTAAACACAAATTAAAATAATAAAAAAGATATTTGCATGTACATTTATAAGAAAAAATTAAGAATGTATATATATAAAAAGATACTTTTTTTGTCTTTTTGTATTTTTTAACTTTTTTTATGAATTCTAAAAAGCTTAACTCAAAAAATGTAACATAGAAATATGTTTTAATGTCACAATAAATTTAATTTTGTTGTATTTATCTTGTTTAATTACCATAAAAGCACTCTTGGACTTTATATATTTTTTCTTTAATATTTGACTTAAATATATTTCTCAGAAATTTGTATACAGTGCGCCTACAATTACTTATAGGATTTTAAATGTGCCCCAACTTCAAAATGTTTGAGAACCACTGCACTAAGTCATCAGTTCTCCAATGCTGGTCTCACAGCCCCTTTATACTCCAAACAGTTGACCAGTCGTAATAGTTACTGTTTCTGTGGGTCACACCTGATATTTACTGTACTTTAAAACCTAAGTATCTATGGAATCTATTACTTCATTTAAAAGTAATGACCTGTGGTGGCGCAGTGGATGAAGCATTGACCTGGAATGCTGAGGCTGCCAGTTTGAAATGCTGGGCTTGCCTGGTTAAGGCATATACAACAAGCAACTATGAGTTGATGCTTCCTGTTCCTCCCCTTCTTTCTCTCACAAGTCAATAAATAATATCTTTTAAAATAATCTCTAAACAAAATAAAAATAGGCTCATTACAATAATGAAAATAATGATAAAAAAGAAAAATAATGATAAACCTATATTACATATTATTTTAAGTGAAAGAAAGGGACAGAGACAGACTCCTGCATGTACCCTGGACATGATCCACTCAGCAAACCTGTCTGGGGCCAATGCCCAAGTACTGAGCTATTTTTTGTGCTGGAGACAGACACACTTGGACCAAATGAGCTATCCTCAGGGCCCAGAAACATGCCTGAACCAATTGAGCCACTGGCTGTGGAAAGAGAAGAGGGAGAAAACGGGGAGAGAAGCAAATGGTCACTTCTTCAGTGTGCCTTGACCAGAAACGAACTCAGGACGTCCATACACCGGGCTGATGCTCTATCCACTGAGCCACTGGCCAGGGTCTACATATTAATTTTAGAATGTATCTTTTTTAATAAACAGTGAATTGTGCAATTCACTATGTGACCTGGCTTACTGGGATCTGCTCCTGCACATGGTCTCCCATGAGCCAGTGATATGTTTTATAGCCTTTCCACTGTGGGATTCAAATGATTCTCCACCAAAGCTGGATGGGAGGGCCCCTGCAGGTCTGTGATGAGAGCCTTCCTACTCTGCCCTGTAAGCTTGGGACAGCTTTTGACCCCAGTTACCTTGCAATTACCCTTGCTGGCCGCTGGGATAGAAAGTACCCACTGACTCCCCTCACAGACACTCTCATCAGAAAAACAACTCAGCATTGGAAACAGTCTACTAGCTCATGCTAAGGGACATGAATATTCTAAAATACAAATTTTTGTTGCGTCCTTAGATTTTATCACTAGTAACAAACACTGCTAGTTGTTTTCTACGAAGTCAGAAACTTGCTCTGTTTTCAGGAAAACACTTGCCAAACACCCCCTAATCCGAACAACCAGTGTATCTCATTCAAGCACCTTGCATACCCACCAGTGTCACAAGAATATGCACTTAAGGTGCTGCTTGCCATGAGCATGTGGCAGTGATGACACACAGCAGTCTGGTGGCATCTAGACTCATGCTGAGGCCCCTGCTGGCCCTCAGCACTGCTTTTGCATTACCAGTACAAAAGCCAGTACACAAAGGGCACATACCACCTTTGTGTCATTTGCCCCGTCCTGTGGATCCTAGGGCATGGGCCCTGAGAACCAGCCATCCCACACTCCAGAGTGGACATGCTATAGTGCTAACTATTGTGTCTCTCAGAGGTGCCACTCCACACAAGTGGTTACTAGGTAAAACCACTCAGGAAGAAGTGACTGCAAGTTTCGTATACCCCTCCCACCCCCTGCCAAGTATTACCTGCGGTGACACCGTTCTGCAGAGAGCCTTCGTAGAAGATGTTGGATGGGAAGGCACTGAGCGCAGGGTGCATCCGATACTGGACTTGCAGGCGGATTGGACGAATGCCCAGCACCACCAGGCGCTCGAACAGCGACTGAGACAGCCCAGCCTTGGCCGCCTTCTTGCACATCACCACGGGGCCCAGCTGGCAGTGGTCACCCACAAGGATCAGCTGTGGCAAAAGGCCACACCCAGTTGAGAGGCTCAAGCAAGAAGCAGATGGACATCCACTCTTAAAAGGCTAAGGGGCCCAGGGTCCACATAATCACCCAGTCACATGAATTCCAATGGTAAAATACTGACTGGGCATGAAAAAACTGCCCACCAGGGATGAAACACACTCAGACTTGCATTCAGGAACCAGAAAGAGGTGTTTTCAAAGACCCCCTTCAAAGGGTTCGCCATGCATTCCTGAGCTCTACCCGGGCATCACACAGCTTCACAGGGTGTTAACACACACACACACCAAACCTCCAGCAGTAAGAATTACACAGCACTGGAAAAAGAGAGAATGCACACCAGATTCCAAACAAAACTACTATGTAAGTGGCATGGCCCACCTGCTTGGCTCCGAGAACCACAGGGACCATGCACTCTGGCTCAGTGGCCTGGGTGCTCTCATCAATTAGAATGGAGCGGAACTGCATCTTGGCAAGCCTGGGGTCCCCTGCACCTACACACGTGCAGCAGATGACGTCTGCATTCTGGGAAAGAGAGAGTGTAAGCATCAGGGCACCTAAAATAAAACATGTTACCAGACCCTGAAAGGGAGGTGGACAGGCAGGCAGGATAAGACAGGATACCACTCTGGTCCCTGCCCTCCCACAACCACAAAAACAAGCTGTCTCTCCCTGACAGCATTCACTGTCCAGACTGCAGTGGCCAAAACTTCTGAGATACAAAGTGGTGGGGCCTTACAAGAGAAAGCCTCTGAGTGGGGAACAGGTGCTGGGCTGGGATCCACTTTTGGTTGGTTTGCCATGAAAGCACAGACCCACCCCTGGGGTGCAGACAAGTATCCCAAATTCTCAGTAGCAGGGAAGCCAGCAGGGAGTAGAACCGACTCAAAAATCAGATCTGTGTGATCTCAGAGAAGGCAAATAAAAGTAGAGTATCTAAGCTCCACCCAAACCAAGTAACAACCTGACTAAAGGTGCCATCGTATGCCCAAATGCCTCGAGGCCCAGGCCCTCACCATGAGCAGCTCCCTTTCAGCTGTGCGCTTCAGGGCTCGGTACCGCTTCTCATCAGCAGATGACAGCTCCCCAGTCTCGTCCTTCAGCTGCTGCAGTTTCTGGAGCTCTGGCATGCTGGAAGCATAGGAGCACATCAGTCAGTGGGCATGGAGGACTGTGCACCAGGAACGTTCAGAGGAAACCCCTTTACTTGTGGCTAGATACCCGGCACCCACCTGTCCATGTTCCTGATCTGGTTGTGCAAGGCAAGGAATGACACCGGAGAGTCAATAGCCTCACGGCTCTTAGCACAAAGCCGTACAACTTTCAGCCCAGTCTGGTGGATCTTCTCAGTCAGCTGATCCACAGCTATGTTACTTGGAGCACAGACAAGCACAGGCCTTCAACATAAAAAAAATGAATAAATGTCTCAGTGCTCATCTAGAAGAGATTCATAAAATGCTAAGTAACAAGACTCTTGTTTTGAATCACAGGCAGTGCAGACAGTTCAAATGTAAGCCTAAAGCCAGGGATAACACAGTGCAGAAGAAGCTTCCTGTCCTCACCTGGTTTTCACTCTATTGGTGCAAAACACTGCTAATAACAGTCCTGCAGCCTCACCCCTCCCTGTCTCACGGTGAAGACCTGCCAGCACAGCACAGAACTACCTAGGCAAACTGACCAGTGCTGCCTTTAAGAAAGCAGGCTAGCTTCTTAAAAGCAACCCAAGGCCTGATCTAATACAAACAATATAAAATGCAGCAAGCAGGTAACCCTCTCAAGATGTTTGCAGTCAGGCCTGCTGACCCCTACCCGTTGCCCTGCCGTGCAAGGTGGTAAACAATGGTGGCCGAGGTCACCGTCTTCCCCGTTCCTGGTGGTCCCTGGATCAGGCTCAGCGGTCTCTGCAGCACAGTCTTTACGGCATAAACCTTGAGATACAAGTGGCCATTAGGGTGCAGATGCCCTGGGCCCTCCCCCCAGCAGTAATTTGGGCCAGACCCCGGCCACTTCCAAGATAATAAGAACCTGAGAGTGGTTGAGGTCTGGCAGCCCCTGTGCTGTGAAGCGCTTGGGCAGCTGGCACTTGATGATCACATCCTCCACCTCATGGCCGAGCAGTTTGTGGTAGATATAGCCTGAAACAGAGGTCTCGTCCACGGCAAAGGTCTTTAGCGCACTCTGCATCCTAGGGGGAAGTGACAGGTTGGCCATGTGCTCATGTGGGTTGGTGGTCAGCCCCGTCCTCAAGAAGGGAGAATATCTAGAGCTGGAGGCCAAGGCAGACGCACCTGTCGAATGAGGTGGACTTCCACACGAAATCTACCTGGAAGTTATGCGTCACCTCCACAGGTGCGCCCACACTGCTCCGCAGCTCAATAGCAATCTCATCACCATAATCTGCGAAACTGAGTTAAGGTTCACCTCATTGTAACCTTTCCAAGGAGCCCTCATTTGGTTACTAAGAAGACAGATCCCCCCCCCTTTGCGCCAAAGTGACAACAGCCAGTGAGACCCACGTTCTCAGTGACACATTCTGTCCATAGTGTTTGAGTCTCCTGCAGCCAGCAAACCTCCAACTACCCTGTGAGCCTTGGGGTATAACCCAGGATGCTGGGATGGATTGACCACATCTAGAATGCAGGTTATGGCTGTGAGCTTCAGAGAGCCCTGAGGCACAGATCTCAAAGCAGCCTAGCTCAGGCAAATCAATGCTTCTAGTAGTTTTATACAAATGGAGTGCCCTCAGAGAAGGGGCTCAGTGGCTTGAAACAAACATGACTCCAGCTGTAGCCACAATCTCCATCCACGGCCCCAGGAACCAGTCTCCACAGTGACCCACACATAGGTGTGCTGTACTAGCTGTTCTTCACACAAAGGATACTATCAGGGACCTTGATGACGTGGCCAATCCCTTTCCACAAGGGTGCCAGGTCCCCTTTGTACCGCAGGCATATCTCATCCCCCTGCATGAGCCGCATGTCTTTCAGGAAAAAAATAGTAAGAAAGTCAATGCCTAGGCTGCCACCATGAAGAGTTTAAATTAAGGGGCACTTTACAAGGGCAAAACTAGGAATTTATGCTACTTATGATCACAAATATTTTAAAACTTAAAATCACCTCTTAACCAAATTATGACTAAATCCTCATTACCAGAGTCAGTCTTGGGTAAAGTGAAGTAGGCGATTCTCTTCTTGTTAAGGCCCAGGTCCCACCTGACTGTGATGTTATCTTGAGTCTGAGCACATGAAAAACAAGAGCCCTGTTAGCCTACAACAGATGCGGTCTGGACTCCTGTGTCTAGGTTTCCAAAGGTGTGTGCCCTTTAGCAACTTCATGAGCCACAATGCCAGGATGTGGTAGGTAGAAACCCAACAGCCTGAAACACCAACAAGGACACTGCTGGGAGAGAAGCCATTAGAACCCCCAGAGCCTGAACAAGACGCACAGGTTCCCCCATGTGACACCAGCTCTCAAAGGTCCTCAGACGAAGGAGAGAAAAAAGCTGACGACTGAGGACATGGCTCAGGAGCCCCAGGGCTCAGGCTCGGGCTCCCTAGACATCATCTTTGTGAGACCAGCATAAGGACTTCCCTCCACATGTCACAGCTCCTTGGGTCTGATGTGTGTGGCTATGAGCAAAGACTAAAAACCCAACTGTGAGGGGCCTTGGCCAGTTGGCTCAGTGATAGAGCATTGGCCTGGTGTGTGGATGTCCCGGATTCGATTCCTGGTCAGGGCACACAGGAGAAGCACCCATCTGCTTTTCCACCCCTCCTCCTTTCGTTTCACTCTCTCCATCTCTCTTTTCCCCTCCTACCGCCATGGCTCGATTGGAGTAAGTTGGCCCCAAGCGCTGAGGATGGCTCCATGGCCTCACCTCAAGCGCTAAGAAGACCTCGGTTGCTGAGCAACAGAGCAATGCCACAGATGGGCAGAACATTGCCTCCTAGTTAGCTTGCCAGGTGGATCCCAGTCGCAACACATGTAGAAGTGTTTCTCTCTGCCTCCCTTCCTTTCACTGAATAAAATAAAATAGCCCACTGTGAGGGACTTGTGTTGGATTTACAATAAGCTAATGCTCAAGCTGCCGTCTAGCTGAGTGGCAGGCTCCTGCTCCTGATGCACAGCACTGTCTCTCTAGGCCCTGGACTAAACCCACAACAGCACTGGCAACCTGCAGGAAAAATCTCCCTCCTGCACACACATCACCTGTGACTCTTTCAGCTTCTTGTCATAGTCAGCCTCCAGCTTAACCAGAGGCCCAAATATGTTCTGGTACTGGTAGGCATCCTCATACCGCAGGAGCACATGCTGTGGCTCCTCATCCACCCCCGGCTTCTCTAGGTCCTCCAAGGTGGCAGACGGATTCTCCTAGAAGACAAGAACGATACCAAATTCATCTCCAGTTTCCCGTGTATGAAATGAACTATATGCAAGTGCACCAGTCACCAGAGAGACACGGGCACACCCATCACTTCTTAGAATGAGCCAATGTTGGGCTGACACAGAGAAAGGCACCAACTGTCAATGGTGTAGACCCTGTGGGAGAGCCCTCATGTCAGAAGTTCATGTGGCACAGGGAGCTGGATACCTGCTGAGGCTATGCTCCCGTCTCAGCTGTGCTCCTAACACTCCCTAACAAGGTTACACCAATAGGGTAAGTCTTGGTGATGACACTCCAGATACACAGCTAACATGCCCATACAATCAAATGGCTGTGTCCTCCACAATCACCTGGCCCTGAAATGGGAAAACAGCACTTCTTCCAGGCTGCCAAAAAGACAAAAGACTACCAGTTCCTCTGGCTGTATGCACCTCCCCATTTCCTCCTGATTCTATACTGCACCAACAGGGCCACACACTTTTTCCTGGCAGGGACAAAACAATATCTGGGATGCTAAAAGATAAACAGAAATGGTGAAAAAATTGTGGCAACCTGAAAATGGAAGTGGAAAGGCATCTTGCTAGACAATGCCTGAAAAATATTTTTACTTGGAGTCAAGGTAAAGATAAATTCACATTTAAGATTTCTGGTTATAGGGGCACCTAATTAAAATGTCTAACCTTGTTATTAAAACTTTACAGTAAAGTTTAAACAGCCAGAACCATAGAAGGGCTTGCCTGGAGAAGTGGATATGTAGGCAGGGCAGGTGACCCATTAGGCAACCTACAGCCTCTCTCTACTTCAGGCACTAGGTTGTACATCTTGACTGTCAGGACCACCACTCTTTTCCCACTACAGGCTCACCCCCAGCCCGGTGTTGCCCCAACTCAGACACGTCAAAGATTCAGTGAGGTTTTATAATGCATGCCCAGTCCCTGGCCAAGTTGCTCAGTTGGTTGGAGCATCGTCCCAATACGACAAGGTTGTGGGTTTGATCCCCAATCAGGGCACATATGGGAAGCAACCAATAATGCACAACTAAGTGGAACAACAAATGAATGCTTCTCTCTCTCTCTCTCTCAAATCAATGAGAAATAAAATTAAAACGCACTCACCGTCCTACCTACTCAGGCCCAGGCTCCTCCAGACACGTTATACCCACAGCCACCCAGAGCCAGTTCCTGTCAGGACCCCTCAGGTAGAGGCTGCAGAGTCTCCCAGGAGTTCCTTCCAGAATCTCCTGTTTATAAAGAAAGCCCCCCCCATCCCCCACTCCTGGTCTACTGATAACTGATGCTGAGGTGGATTGCATTCTTAGCAGGCCTCACCTTCCACAGCTCCTCCAGCTTGTTGATCTGCTGGGCAGTAATCTGCCGGGCCCGCAGCTGCTCCTGCTCAGAAGGGATCTTGACCAGCCAAGACAGGAAGCAGCGATCCTGGATCAGTGGCTGCCACTGTGAGCTGTCCCAGTTGATGTCCTTGAGGCTGCTCTGACTGGCACAGGGCTGCCTACAGAAGTCCCAGGGCAGGAGAGCCCAGGTGAGAATGACCTCCATCCAAGACTTACTTTTCACCCCAAGGTGCCAGTCCCTACTTTTATTATGTGATCACATTACCTTTTAAACTGTTAATAATAAATTACATTTCCCCACACACTTGAGCTCTGAACTCTTAAAATTCAGAACAGACTTTAGTTTTACAGAATTGCTTTTATGATTTAACCAGAACACATCCCCAGATTTACTCAACATTCCCAGCCCCCAAACATCCTCCCACCTAGCCAGTTGGCAGAAACCATTTTAAAAGTCCCACTGAGTCAGAACCGGCCCCCGGGGAAATCGGGGCACCCTCACCTGCACAACAGCACCACCACTGAGTCAGCCTTGGCAGGGATGAAGCCAAGAAGAAAGACATTGCGGCAGCCACAGTTGTAACACTCTAGGACTGTCTCCCCAAGGGGCCCATCCTTGTGCAGAGTCACTTCTTTGCATTTTGCCCTCACAAGGTGATTTACAATGTGGCTTAAAACAGGAAATGATAAATAGTTAACACCCAAAGTTTGGCTTTTCACCACTTCCAATTCTCAAGCCCCTGTTAAAAGTTCCGGTACCATTCACGGTCCATTAGCAAGGGCGGTCACACCTCATCCATCTGGCATCCCAGGAGACCAGGCAGCCCCTGAACTGGCTCCCCACTAAGTGAAAAAATCAACCCTCCTTGAAACACTTTTAAGGGAAACTTTCCTAACACGTTTTACATATTTTCTGCCCTTTTTTTCCCCTTCAGTTCTTGCTTTCTTAAATCCAACTACTGGGCCTCACTGAATCTACAGCTGAAGCCCCAGCTGCTGCCCCTTTCCCAGCTCCTCTTGTTCCTTGTGGCTTCTTCCAATGTCACTTCTCTTGACCCCTGCACTGGCTGCCAGGAGCAACAGCTCCTCCTAACATGCTGCAGGCCAGGAAAGTTGATAGGCACCCATATTAGAAACCTGAGGATAGTAAAAACCCTAAAGGATAGGGGGCTCAGGACTAGGACTACTCTCAGAAATTACAAGGGAAGTGCCAGCAATGAAATCCTCTGAAACCCCACCAACTTGGCCTGGCCAGGACTACTGTCATTCTCATTTCTGGGCTACAGCTCACCTAAACCAGGGCCTATGCCAAGCCAGGCGTGCTGAGGGTCACAGGTGGCAGAAGCCCTGCCTCAGGCTCTCTGTAGCCTGGCTGTGGGTTTGTGGGACACTCCGTGTGGCAGCCCTCTCGTCACATCAGAAAACCCTCCTCTAAGGTTAGGCTCAGATACCAACATTTTATAACCCTGTCTGGCCCCACAAAGCCCATCATCAGACCATCTAACCAACCACTGCAGCTCCTGGCATCCCCATCCCAAAGTCCCCCACTCTTCTCTAGAGCCATTGCCACTTGGCATGTTACCAGAACCAGCAGTTTTCTCTTGCACTTACGTGCCTACCTCACCTCACTACACGGCAACAGGCTGCCCATCAGTTTTCACTCAAGCCTTGCAAAGAACATGTGATGCTGTTTGACTGAGCCTGTTTTCTCTTAGAGACGAATCTCGTTTGGTCACCTTAAAGATGCTTTTCCTTTAAAGTCTTTAAAACACCAGCCCCTTTCCTGCCTTGCTCAGAACTCTACAATTAGCATCCTAACTCCAAGATGACCCAAGATCTGATCTGTGTCCTTAGGCAGCATGATGGTAAGGCCCAGCCCATGGCTACTGAAGGCACAGGAAGGGTGGGTGGGGACTCCTGTAAACATAAACTTTCCTGTGGATTTTTGTCGCTTCTCCAAAACCTGAACTTCAAAAGATGCCACTTCCTTGCTGAAGACCTGGAGCCCTGTCCACTGAGACGCTACTCTGCTTGTGGCAGCAATGAGCTAGAGGTGGGGGCCGAAGAGTTCTAGCACTGGAGCTAGACAGGAGACTCCCTAGAATCCAAGCACTCACTGCACTGCTCTCACCCCAACACTGAACTCAAGTACGAGCCAAGTCACAATTGCTGCTGATCAGGAGGGAGCCCAGAGCCACCGCTCGTTAGATGAACTTGATTTAATTTGATGATTCAGGATCTGGCCTGTGTTAGCCTCTGAACTACTCGATGAGCTCAGGCCTGAGGGAGCCTTCTCAGGAAGCGTCTCCCATGGATGCCCATTACTGTCTTGAGAACATCCTCCCCAGGCACCCCGTAATGAAGATGAATGGGCCTGCCAGGATCTCATCTTGCAGAGAAATATAAATACAAACTGGGAACGAGAATTAAGCCAACTATGCTGGCATAATAAAAAGAACCAGAGAATAAATCAAGGGTAAATACATTAAGGCATTCACACACCACCATCTGTTTCAAGTTAAACCCGTCACAGAGAAGGAAAAAAACCAGGTTTGTTAGCGTGATTTTATACTGTACTTCACTTCAGCATTTCCATAATTTACACACAAATCTGAGCATAGCCTGATTAAACACACATGCGTGGCCTGATACCTACCTGCCAGAAGTATTTCCACGTCCATTACAGAACCACTTCTTGCTAGTATTACAGTAAACCACGCAAGCAGGATCATGTATTCCACAGTAACTAAAAAAGTCAAAACATGAACAGTTAAAGTTGGAAGGCTGCTCTGGTTTTAATTTGGCAGAATGTAAAATTCTTTCCTCTTACAACATTTTTAGGTTTTTCATTAAACACATACTCAAACCCAATGATCCCACTAACAAAATTCGATCAAAAATTGAGGATTCCTGGCCCTGTGAATGCACGAAGGAGTTGGGGTGCTATGGAGACCCTCAGAGATACCCAAGACAGCAGCAAAGCCCCTTCCAAGTGGGGTCAAGCTCTGCAAGGCACCAAGTGAGCCTAACACCTTCAGGGCAACCCAGTCATCCTCATGGCCTTAAATTTCAGGAACGGGACTTAAAAGCAAGAAAACCAGTGTCCGTGTGTAGCTCAGGCACATGGAAGGTGAGCTGTGACTACACTTCACTCACACTCCGGCAGAGGGCACCATGCTCCCAGAAACATTCAGCTGAGACACAGTAGCGGAGGGTCCCTGGTGCAAATACAGCTCAGCTCAAAAGAAGAACATCAGGAAAGTCCACCACTCCCTCCCACAATCCTATCATGTTTTTTTCTGAAAGCTGACACACCAAAAACAAGAACACTGGATCTCCACCGAGTTCTGTATGGCTGTGAAGCCAAGACTCAGCCTTAAACCAGAATGTGCTTGACCCCAATACCCCACACATGGGGACAACCAGGAGGGCCAGGTTTGTACAGACCACCTGCAGCTTCACCAGGACTAGCAACTGCATACATGACAGAAACACAAATACGTCACTCATACATAGGCAAAAATGTGTAAAAGAGAGTGAACAAAGAGCCAAAATAAAGTAAAAAAACTCTGTAAGGGGGTAGGTGAAGGTGGAGGGGACGAGGCACACTTTCTCCCTTGGTAGGCAGACCCCAGAAGGGCAGCAGGCCCGAGGGATGAGAAGGGCTGAGTAGAGGCCCAGGCCCAAAGCTGCCCCAACTGGCTGAGTGCCCTGAGCAAGATCATTTCACCTCTTTTGGTATCAATTTCCTCTTGTGTGTGTAACAAAAAGACAAGAATAAGTCCAAACCTAAGGGTTGGGTCCTGCTCCAGATAAGAATTCCAAATTTGGTGAACATTCGGTCTACCCGCTGACTATTCGCTCCAACTTTCTAGGAATCTTGAACACACAGATACTTTAAAGAATCTGACAATACCCTCTCCATCAGAGAAATCTTGGTGGCTGTATTTACCCTATAAACCTAAATGCTCACCCAATGGGAAGAGTTCTTTTTAATGAGTGAGTGGGGCAAATACCAGAAACAGGCTAGGGCCTGATGAAGGCAGAGAGGGAAACCGTTCCCTACCTGCTGGAAGAATCAGGAGTGACAGAGGGTGCTGAGCCCACCCTCCTGCCTAGTAACATGTGTACACAGGCCTGAACAACCTCCTTATTCCCAAGGACAATTTGATCAAGCATCACAGACCTTGGTCTTAAGAGTGATTGATCTCTGTGAAACCAGCAGATACATTTGGAATGTGAAGACTCTGGGACACCAATGTTATTGGAGCTCACCTGCAGGCATGTACTGGTAGGTCCTTTGTGTAATAGGTATCCTCTTCATCTTCTTCGAAGTTCAATTCAGCCAGCAATTGGCTGGTCTTGGCCACGCTGTCATCCACAGCCCCATTCTGCAGGATGCCTTCAGGTCCTCCAACCTACCGCAGAACAGCAGCATCACCATGTAAGCCTATATAGCCTCCAGGCCTCTGTCCTGTGGCTTCTCCCCAAGTGAGAAGTCATGGAGACCCTTGTATGAAGTGCTGGCCTGCTCTCCACTTTTGAGACAATTCAGCCTCTTCGGCTTTGACTTATCACACTCTCTCCTTCCATATCAAACTTACCCAGACCAAAGCATGGCACTCACTGGTGGCCTAGGTTATCTGCCCTGAGTACTATAAGCAGCCAGATCCAACCCCCAGGATGCAGAGGAAAACACTTTGTTCTCATCACTGAGGGCCACAGAAACTGATTTTTTACAAACCAGTTACGGTCCCCTCTGTCTGCACAATGTCAGGCCAGAAGGCCTGGAATCCCACACAGTTAAGTCTCCTCTCAAAACCTAAGCACCAGAAGTCAAGACTTTGAGCCCTGGAGACATAGGAGAGCAGTAATCTCCTCAGTCAACCGACTTCCTCCACTGCCAGTACCTTCCCTGCAAGGCAGCCCTTCTTGACTATGAATTAGAAATTGAGTATTAATTAGGATAACCTTCTGAATTCAGGCAATAATCTTACTAAATGTACTACCTTTTATGTTACAAGAGCAAAAACAAACAGGCAACTTTAAGTAACTAAGCCATGAATTTCACACAGGCACTTCTACTGAGCTCACATGTTCATTCAGGGGCACACAGACTCAGCTCCCCCAAGAAAATAGGAATCCTAACATCACCCACCAGGAACTACAGGTGGCAGTCAACAATCGCATCATCTCCTCCCAGGGGCCACACAGTTCACATAAGGCTGGGTCAGGCAACAAGAGCACTGTGTAATAATAAAGTGTGGGGAGGAGTACTGGGAACACCCCAGGGTAGACACCAGCCCTGTTGCATTGCAAAGCCCCTGCCAACCAGAACCAGGGGACCAAAAACCAGAGCCAGCCCAGCCTGGGCCAACAGTGCCCACAGGGGCTTTCCCTATCCACACTCTGGCCAATCACCTGTTTGAGCCTAAGAACACCAATTCTCATGAGAGGGGCATTCTGGATATTTCAAAGGTACATTTGGGGAGTCAGAAAGTCAGCATCCTATTGTAGAAACACCTATGTCTGCAATGGTCTCAGCCCAGATCAAAACCCCATTGCAGCCTGACCTGTGGTGGCGCAGTGGATAAAGCATCGACCTGGGAATGCTGAGGTTGCCAGTTCAAATTCCTGCACTGGTTTGGTCAAGGCACATATGGGAGTTTGATGCTTCCAGCTCCTCGCCCCCTTTCTCTCTCTCTCTCTCTCTCTGTGTCTCCTCTCTAAAACGAATAATAAAAAAAAAACCCATTGCAGCCTGACCAGGTGGTGGCGCAGTGGATAGACCGTCGGACTGGGATGCGGAAGAACCCAGGTTTGAGACCCCAAGCTCGCCAGCTTGAGAGCGGGCCCATCTGCCTTGAGCAAAAGTTCGCCAGCTTGGCCCCAAGGTCGCTGGCTCCAGCAAGGGGTTGCTTGGTCTGCTGAAGGCCCGCGGTCAAGGCACATGTGAGAAAGCAATCAATGAACAACTAAGGTGTCGCAACGGCAACGAAAAACTAATGATTGATGCTTCTCACCTCTCTTCATTCCTGTCTGTCTGTCCCTACCTATCCCTCTCTCTGACTCTCTCTGTCCCTGTAAAACAAACAAACAAACAAACAAACAAAAAACCCCATTGCAGAGTCAGCTACCACATTAATAAGCTTTTTTCAGGAGGGCAACAACCAGGTTAATTACAAAAAGACTGTATGCTTTTTTTGAAGAAAAAAAAATCAACTTTTAGATTTTAATGCAAAGAAAACTGCTAGAAAATCATTGAAAGCACCTGTGAATCCCTTATCTCCTTTTTTACTTTTTTTTAAGTGAGAGGAGGGGAGATAGAGAGACAGGCTCCCCACATGCTCCCTGACTGGGATCCACCTGGCAACCCCCATCTGGGGCTGATGCTCTAATGAGCCAAGCCATCCTCAGTGCCCGGGGCTGACACTCAAACCAATCGAGCCATTAGCTGCAAGAGGGGAAGAGGAAGAGAAGGGGGAAAGAAAGAGAAAGAGAAGCAGATGGTCACTTCTCTCATGTGCCCTGAGTGGGAATCAAACCCAGGACTTCCAACAGGCCAGGCTGATGTTCTATCCACTGAGCCAACCAGCAAGGGCCTCCTGTTTTAAAAAATTGTGGTAAAATACACATAATAGCCTGACCAGGCAGGGGTGCTGTGGATAGAGCATCAGACTGGGAAGTGGAGGACCAAGGTTTGAAACCCCAAGGTTGCTGCCTTGAGCACAGGCTCATCTGGTTTGAGCAAGGCTCACCAGCTTGAGCCCAACCAAGGTCACTGGCTTAAGCAAGGGGTCACTTGGTCTATTGTAGCCTCCGGGTGAAGGCACATATGAGAAAGCAATCAGAGAACTAAGAAGCCGCACAAAGAACTGATGCTTCTCATCTCTCTCCCTTCCTGTTTGTCCCTATCTGTCCCTCTCTGTCACACACACACACACACACACACACTACATATAATATAAAACGTATCGTCTTAACCCCTTCCCTCCCCCAAATTTTTTATATATTAATTTTGGAGAGAAAAAGAAACATTGATTTGTTGTCCAACTTATTTATGCATCGTTGGTTGATTCTTGTATGTGTCCTGACTGGGTATTAAACCTGCAACCTTGGCATATTAGGATGATGCTCTAACCAACTGAATGACCGAGCCAGAGCCCATCTTAGCCACTGTTAAGTATACAGTTTGGGGGCAGTTAAGTAACCAATTCCCACCATCCATCTCCAGAACCTTCCATCTTCCCAAACTCTGTCTCCATTAAACACTAACTCCCCACTGGCTGCCCCTTGGTACCCACCATTCTACTTTCTGTCTCCATGAACTTGACTCCTCTAGGAACCTCATTATCACACAGTATTTGTCCTTCGGTACTAGTCTGGCTTATTTCAATTAGCACAATGTCCTCAAGGTTCATCCATGTTGTAGCATAGGTCAGAATTTCCTTCCTTTCTTCTTTTTATTTTATTTTATTTTTATTCATTTTAGAGAGGAGACACATAGTGTGTGTGTGTGTGTGTGTGTGTGTGAGAGAGAGAGAGAGAGAGAGAGAGAGAAAGAGAGAAAGGGGGGAGGAGCTAGAAGCATCAACTCCCATATGTGCCTTGACCAGACCAGTGCAGGGTTTTGAACTGGTGACCTCAGTGTTCCCAGGTCCACGCTTTATCCACTGCACCACCACAGGTCAGGCTCTTCTTTTTATTTTTTAAGTGAGAGGAGTGGAGATAGTGAGACAGACCCCCACGTGCATCCAATCTGGATCCACCCAGCAACCCCATCTAGGCCTGATGCCTAATCAACCAAGCTATTTTCAGTGCCTGAGGCTAATGCACTGGGACCGACCAAGCCATCATCAGTGCTTGGAGCAATGCTCAAACCAATCAAGCCACTGGCTGCAGGAGGGGAAGAGGGAGAGAAAAGAAAAGAAAAAGGGAGGGAGAGGAGATGGTCACCTCTCCTGTGTGCCATGACTGGGAACTGAACCTGGGACATCCATACACCAGGCCAACGCCAGGGCCTCTTCTTCTTCTTCTTTTAAGATTTTATTTATTGATTTTAGAGAGGAGATAGGGAGAGAGAAGGGAGGGGAGCAGTAAGCATCAACTTGTAGGACTTGCTTCTCATATGTGCCTTGACTACAAGCCTAAGGTTTCGAAGCAGCAACCTCAGCATTCCAGATCCATGCTTTATCCACTGCACCACCACAGGTCAGGCAAGAATTTCCTTCCTTTTTAAGGCCAAATAATATTCTACTAATAGATTTACCACATTTTGTTCATGCAGCCATGTGTCAATGGACACTTGGGCTGCTTCCACCTTTTGGCTGCTGTGAACGAACACAGGCATACAACCATCTCTTAGAGACCGTGCTTTCATTTCTTTTGTATATACACCCAGAAGTGGAGTTCCTGGATCACATGGTCATTTCAGTTTAACTTTTTGAGGACTCACCAGACTGTTTTCTTCAGCAGCTGCACCATTTTTACATTCCCACCACATTGCACAAGGGTTCTAATTTCTCCACATCCTTAACAACACTTGCTCTAATTTTTGTTTAAAAAAAAAACAAAACACAAAAGAACAGCCATCCTAATAGATGTGAGGCGGTATGTCATTGTGGTTTTGATTTTCACGTCCCTGATGGCTACTGAGAGTGAATGTCCTTTCATGTGCTTGTTGGCCACTTGGATATCATCTTTGGAGACATGTCTATTTAAGTCCTTTGCCCATTTTTTAACTTAACTGTTGGTAATCACTTGTTGGTTATCACTTCAAAGAGTCATCTCTCTATCTGGCAATGCTTCTCCTGACACATGTAGTGACAACGCTGGTATGAGGCTACCAATAGGACTGGCACTGCTGGCTCACAATGTCCCTTGGTACGACTGTTTCTAGGCAAAATTATGTTGGTTTTCTAAAAGTGTGTAGCCAATTTATGGCACCTAGATTTCAATACACGGCAGTGAGGTGAGAATATATCTCATGCTGCAGGAGAGGGCTGAGAAGGTGGTCTAGAATGGGATCAGCCTAGAGGCCAGCCACCCTCTTAGGCTCAGAATAGTATTTACATTTATTCTTTTTTTAAAGGTGAGAAGAGGAGAGATAGTGAGGCAGACTCCTGCATGCACCCCGGGCCCAGATAAAGTATGAAGCTATTTTTAGCTACTTTTAGCACCTGAGGCCAATGCACTGGGACCAAACTATTGTTGGCACCCAGGCCACAGTGGAATCCATCAAGCCACTGGCTGCCGGAGAAAAGGGGACAAGGGAGGGGGGGGATAGGCAAATAGTTGCTTCTCCTGTGAGCCCTGACCAGGAATCAAACCTGGGACATCCATACACTGAGCCAACACTCTATCCATTGAGCCACCGGCCAGGTCCAGTATTTACATTCTTAAACAACTGGACTACATACCTAATCAAAGCCTCAAACTTACTCCTTGTCCCACAAAGTCTCACAACTAACTGACTCACAAAGGAATCAATGTTTACTGACTCCTAGGCTAGAAAAACTCCTAAAATTATCAGATTGTATAAACTTTTACATGTAAAGAAGTATTCTTGGTGGTATCTGAATCTTTACCCTCTTGAAATACCAAAATAAGTACATGAAGTAAAAGAGGAAAAAAGCAGATCACCCAAGTGGCCCTCTTCCTACCCACTTCTGCCTCACACTTCACCTCCTCTCACCAGGAAGATGAGGCACCTCAGGAGCATGTGAGGCTTATAAGGAAGCCTGACCAGACAAGACTGACCAGCTACATGGCAACCCTCTCTAAACCAATGTTTTTTAACTGCCAGTCCAAGTACACCAAAGATTTCGTGCCAGTCTGAGAAAGTTAACCACCCTGATGTTGTAGGGATTATAGACCCAATGATCTTAGTTGAATTCGCTTATATTCAGGGTGATTTCTGCCTTAGCAGTCCCCAAAATAATTCTATTTTTACTGGTCCCCAAATGTAAAAATGTCAAAAACCACTGGTCTAAACCACACTGACCCCTTCAGGCTTCATAAGAGACAGAAATCTAAGTCCTCTCTTAGAATTCTAGGGAGAAATGGATCCAAGGTCAGAGGGACTCTCCTCACCTCCATAAAGCTGGAGAGAAGTACAGATTCCCTAAGGCCCAGGGGCCGTGCCCCCCCCACACACCTGTGTGCCTGTTTGCACACATGCATGTGCACACACTCCTAGCTCCCTCTAAGCCTCACTCCTGCCCAGCTGTGATCTAGCCACAATACAAACTGTCCTTTATAGCTGTGTTAAGTTTCTCCCTTTACTTTCTGGAAAGTTTTAAGATAACATTAACATCAAAAGTACATTTCACCTGCCTGACCTGTGGTGGCGCAGTGGATAAAGCGTCGACCTGGGAACACTGAGGTCGCCAGTTCAAAACCCTGCACTGGTCTGGTCAAGGCACATATGGGAGTTGATGCTTCCAGCTCCTCCCCCCTTTCTCTCTTTCTCTCTCTCTCTCCCTCTCTCTGTCTCCTCTCTAAAATGAATAAAATAAAAAAAGTTAATTTAAAAAAAAGTACATTTCACCTTAGAAACTGTCATTAAATGAGCTAAAGCATTTAGAGAGTATATATAGAATATAATAGAGAGTAACTGGCATAGAGAAGGCCTTCAACCCATGTCCCATGTCAGGTGACATAATGGGAGGAATGCAGGTGTCCTCGTCCTTAGCTGGCCCAGGACTGTAGTCCTCCAAGGTCACCAACCCCTCACCTCCAGCCAGGAACCCTCGATTCAGCTGGGCTCAAGAGGGGCAGGGCCTCCCTGCACCCACGGGCTCCCAAAGCTTACCTCCAGGTACATCAGTGGTAAAGTTTCTTCTCCACTTGTATTCTGGACACTATCTGAAGTCCATCCAAGAGCTGACAAAGGCCTACAGGGTTTTCTGCCAGAATGAGTTCCATACAACCCACTACAGAACTCGGTGCACATCAGCAGTAGGAAGAGAGGCCACTCCATTCCCACAGAGGAAAAGCAAGTACATTAAAAAATTACCCCTCAATGTGCTGTAAAAAACTTTTAGACCATAGCCTTTACTCCAAATTTCTAAGCATCATACCACTCAATATGAAACAGATCTTTCTGTCCCTCAGTCTCTGAGTCAGCAGGTATCCTAGGGCCTTAGCACTCATTGGCCTTTGTACAGCTGACTCCTGTTCCTTCAGGTCTCAGTTCACAGGACACCTCCCAGGGAGGCCTCCCCAGACCCAATCTAAGGGAACCCAGTGAGGCCACACTATACCTGTCCTGCTCCCTGCTATGACCCCAGCAGCCAGAACTGATCCCACATAGGGCCTCCTTGTATTGGTTAAATAAATATATCTCATCCAAAACACAAAGGCTCATCATTTCTTCTTTTATTGCCAAGGATTAAATATAAAGGAGGGAGTGGAAACTCACCTTTTCCTCAGGGTGGCCTGAGGCAGTGAGGAGCTGCAGGGCCTGTGAGCAAGAAAAGGTAATAGACCAGGGGTCGGGAACCTTTTTGGCTGAGAAAGCAATGAATGCCACATATTTTAAAATGTAATTCCATGAGAGCCATACAACAACCTGTGTACGTTAGGCATTATCCAATAAAAATTTGGTGTTGTCCCGGAGGACAGCTGTGATTGGCTCTAGCCACCCGCAACCATGAACATGAGCGGTAGGAAATGGATTGTAATACATGAGAATGTTTTACATTTTCAAAGTTATTATTATTTTTATTAAAGATTTGTCTGTGTGCCAGATGCAGCTATCAAGAGCCACATCTGGCTCGCGAGCCATAGGTTCCTGACCCCTGTAATAGAAGGTGTGGCCTCTCCGACTTCTGAAGAAGTTTCAAAATGAAATACCCATGTTCTTAACACATGGATCCACCAGCCACTCACAATTCATCATGCCTGCTCTCTCCTCACACACTTTTATTTTCCTGACCCACTTCAAGTCATGGCCCCAGTACAAGGACTTTCTCCCCATAATCACCACACAGGCATACCTTGGTTTACTGTATTTACAGGTATTGCATTTTTTTTTAACAATATGAAGGCAAAACCTCCCAGCAGCAAGATTACTATTCACTGAAGGCTCCAATGATGGTTAGCATTATATAGCAATAAAATAATTTTAAATTAGGTATGAGCGGCCCTGGCTAGTTGGCTCAGTGGTAGAGGGTCGGCTCAGTGTGTGGATGTTCCGGGTTTGATTCCCAGTCAGTGCACACAGAAGTGAACATCTGCTTCTCTACTCTTCCCCCTCCTTTCCCGTGCTCTCTCTCTCTTCCCCTTCCTAGTCATGGCTTGATTGGTTCAAACACATCAGCCAGGGAACTGAGGATGGCTCAGTGGAGTCTCTGCCTCAGGTGCTAAAAACAGCTCGGTTGCAGCATGGCCCCAGATGGGCAGAGCATCAGTCCCAGAGGGGAGTGCCGGATGGATATTGGTAGGAGAGCATGAAGGAGTCTATCTGCCCTCCTCTCACATGGAAAAGAAGAAAAAAATCAGGTATGCGTATTGTTTTTTATGTAGATACACTACTACTGCACATACAGTATACTGAAAACATAACTTTTTTTTTTTTTTTTTGTGAGAAGCATCAATCATCAGTTTTTCGTTGTGACACCTTAGTTGCTCACTGACTGCTTTCTCACATGTGCCTTGACCACGGGCCTTCAGCAGACCGAGCAACCCCTTGCTGGAGCCAGCAACCTTGGATCCAAGCTGATGAGCTTTTGCTCAAGCCAGATGGGCCCGCGCTCAAGCTGGTGAGCTCGGGGTCTCGAACCTGGGTCCTCCGCATCCCAGTCCAACGCTCCATCCACTGCGCCACCGCCTGGTCAGGCTGAAAACAACTTTTATACATACTGGGAAACAAAAACACAGGTGTGACTGACTTCATTATAGTGGTCTGGAATGGTATCTGCAGTGTTTCCAAGGTATGCCTATACAGGTAGCATGCTCAGGAGCATACTGTTAAAAATACTGACACTATCTAATACAGGCACATTTCCCCAGTGTCCTAATAATGTCTTTTATGGTTGTTTAAATTCAAGATCCAATGAATGATCTTGGTGATGTCTCTTAAGGCCTCCTCTAATCTATTTGTTTTAACCACATGAAATTGAGAGTTGACCATTTTCAATTTATAAAGAAGGTATGGGCCTTGGACGGTTGGCTCAGCAGTAGAGCATCAGCCCAGTGTGTGGAAGTCCAGGGTTTGATTCCCTGGCAGGGCACACAGGAGAAGCGCCCATCTGCTTCTCCATCCTTCCCCCCTCTTTCCTCTCTAACTCTCTCTTCCTCTCCCACAGCCAAGGCTCCATTGGAGCAAAGTTGGCCCAGGAGGCTGAGGACAGCTCCATGGCCTCACCTCAGGCACTAGAATGGCTCCAGCCCCATCGAAGCATCACCCCCTGGTGGGCATGCCGGGTGCATCCCGGTCAGGTGAATGCGGGAGTCTGTCTGACTGCCTCCCTGCTTCTAACTTTGGGAAAATACAAAAAAATATAGAATAAGAATAAGAATAGAATAGAACAGAATAAATAGAATAGATAAAAGGCATGATCCCACCCAACAGAGAGCTAGGTTCTAAATAAAAGGTCCCACCTTCCTCCCCCTTACAATGGACCATTGTTCTGGTCACCATGCTGAATCTACCCCGGCAAGTCATTTTCATGCTCTGAGGATCCTGGACATGTCTCCAGTCACCTTGGGCTGCCCCTGCCTGTTCAGCTCTGAGGTTACCCACTCTCAAAGGAGCCTGAGGATGAGTGCTTGGGCTCCCAGACACCCTCAGGGAGAAGTCAAGGAGTGTCCAGAAGGTGGGACACATCACAGAAACATGACCCAACTGAACCACAGCTTAGTGACATGAAGAGGGGGGCTGCCCTAGACAGCAGTACAGGTAGACATGATAATCACATTAATGCTGGACCTTGAAGGGGACCAGACCAAGCAAAGGTGACACTTTCTGACCAGTGAAGAATGTGATTGTGGAGAAAGAAAGTTCCCCCCACACCCTGTATTAGATGATCCTGAAATACTGTTGGCGCTATTCATCTGACAACAGCAGTACAGTTAACGAAGGAGAGGTGCTCTTTCATGTCTCTAGAGATACAGACTAAATACTGTAGGTCATTGGTTGGGTATTACTAATTCTTTCTTTTCTTTTTAAATGAGAAGAGACTTTATTTATTTATTTATTTTTACAGGGAGAGAGAAATAGATAGGGACAAACAGGAATGGAGAGAGGTGAGAAGCATCGATCATTAGTTTTTCGTTGCCGTTGCAACACCATAGTTGTTCATTGATTGCTTTCTCATATGGGCCTTGACTGCGGGCCTTCAGCAGACCAAGCAACCCCTTGCTGGAGCCAGCGACCTTGGGTCCACGCTGACGCGAGCTTTTTGCTCAAGCCAGATGGGCCCGCGCTCAAGCTGGCGAGCTCAGGGTCTTGAACCTGGGTCTTCCGCATCCCAGTCCAACGCTCTATCCACTGCGCCACCGCCTGGTCAGGTGGGTATTACTAATTCTTTTTTACTTTTTTTTATTTTTTTAAATTCATTTTAGAGAGGAGGCACAGAGTGAGAGAGAGAAAGAGAGAAAGGGGGGAGGAGCTGGAAGCATCAACTCCCATATGTGCCTTGACCAGACCAGTGCAGGGTTTTGAACTGGCGACCTCAGTGTTCCCAGGTCGACACTTTATCCACTGCGCCACCACAGGTCAGTCTACTAATTCTTATGAAGCAACCTCAGAAGGGAAGTGAAGTTACACTTGATTGAACTCTCCTGAATTCTCCTTCAGTGAAGAAAAACAAGGAAGAGGATAATCTTCACAGCTGTCGAATCAAGGCAATGGATGGATAGGGTTTACTTACACATGAGAGAATCTATAATAAACATTTTTACACAATACAGGTGGCCACCTGGAATCTGCGAAAGCTCTATCAAATGTCTCCCACCCAAGGTGAGGAGAACCACCTCTCCAGGCTCAATGTTATCCCTGGCAGCTGAGCTCTACAAGGAGCTGAAGTAGACCGGCAGGTCCAATCTTCAGTGGTGACAAAGGGCTCACAGAGCTTAGCAGGCAGCCTACGTCTGCTGCAGGTCTAGAAGCCTCCTGACAACAGTCCACAGGATTCCTGAGAAGCCTGGCTTAGTCGTCCAGCTTGCAAGCTGCTACTGGACCAACACATAAAAAGGCACAGGACCCTTTGCCAACCATTGGTCCACTCAGCCTCCCATGTTTACCAAAGAAAGTAGCATTTTGCTTTTAAGGAAAACTCTTCTGGCAAGACGAGTTCAAGGACCCCTCATAAGATCTGAAGACTCGGCTGGGCTCACTGCCTCCTCTGCACCTTCCAAGGACACACTCTGTTGAGCCCCACTAAACACAACTGGGCATCATGGCTCTATTCTGCAGGATGGACTGTCCAATACCACCACAGTGACCACCACAGCTGCCCAGAATCTGCCCCTTCCAGTCTCCATGCTCGTCACTCTGGTAGGGCCATTCTCACCAGCCAGGCCTCTCGTCAACCTCAGGTGGGGCCTCCAAGGGTACACTGACCAGCACCACCCCCACTCAGAACTACAATCCAAGGGGAATACTGCCTCAGCCCTGAAATCCTGGGCCCTGATTCAAAAACAGACAGAAAGTCGTGTCTGCACTAGACATAACTCCTTGTGAGGACTCGGGGGAAATGGGGTGTCCAATGCTGGACGGACACCCAGGAGGAGGACTGACCACTGCAGAAGCCTGGTACTGAATCACTTGAGTGCATCCAACCACAGCACCACCCTGATTGAACTCTCCTTCTGGCCTAGGTCATACTTTGCTGAACCTCCAGCCATCTCCCTAAGGCAGTGGTTCTTAACCTTTTTTGAGGTACCAAACCCACCAGTTTCATATGCGCATTCACCGAACCCTTCTTTAGTGATAAATAAAATATGATTTTTTTCCCAAATTCAAGACATAGGTATATGTTTATTTACTGGTGCATAAAATGAGCTGTGCATGAACATCACCTTGCTCAAAGAACAAAACCAACAAAGTGCATGAACTCACAACAAATTACGGTATTACTTTATTCTGGCCTCCGCGGCAGAGGCTTCTCCGAACCCCTGAGACCGACTCATCAAACCCCTAGGGTTCGATAGAACCCAGGTTAAGAACCACTGCCCTAAGGGCTCTTCCTCTCAAGTGTAGTCACAGAACCTCTCAGCAGCTCTATGAGGCTGCAGATCCAGTCCAAACCCTTTGTGATGGCAAATCTGCCCTCACCCACACCCACTCTTCCTCCACGCCAAGCCCCAGGCAGTGCCCCATACCCACAACTCTGCCCAGCGGTCACACCCTCCTGAACCATTCTCAAAGGCTCTTCCTTTGCAGGACAGACCACTCCCTTTTCTGAGCCCTGACCATTCCTAAGGTCAAACACAATCTGGGAAAAACCTGTCATTTCTAACAAAGCAGCTGCGGTTGCTGCTATGAGGACAGGAGTTAGATAGAACGAGGCTGAAAGGCTAACCTGTTGGCCTGCACAGAGGAGACAAAAGTAAATATGAACAGACCTAAAAGGGCTTCCAGGCCTCACCCTGCCTCTGAACCCCAGTGCAGGGTTCAGCATATCCCCTCAACATAGGACGGGGAGTAGCTAAGCATGGATTTCCCTATGTTACTGCTGTTGACCAAAGACTACAAAGATTAACAAGAGCAAAAATGGAAGAAGAAAGGAAAGATTGCTTGAAGGAGAAATCAAAGGCAGCAAGTGACTATGGTGATGGTCAGAGAGCCCTGCAAATTTATTAGAAAAACACTGACACAAGAAGGTTCTACAGTGTAATCAAACCTCAATGAATCTACTGGAACAATGTCTTTTTCTGGTATATGGGAGCTGAACTGAGAGAAAACTTTAGTTTTTAGTTACTATTATATTGTACTGGCATTAACTTTTCCCCTAATCTTCCTGAATCTGGGTGAAGAAGTGGGTAAATTGAGTAAGAAGTCATTTCACTTATTCACTATTAACTGACATGAAACCTCCCTTTGTTCTAATTGCTGATGGAGTTCTTACCATCTGGAAACAAACCTGGGAAATCCAACAAGAGGAAAGTGATGGATGAACACTTGCAGGAGCTCCTGCAAGATTATCAGTGTCTTATCTCTGATTTTGTCAAGGTGTGCTTTTATCAGAACTGAACTGCTTATTCACAAAACCAGATGGAAAAAAATCCCACTCCAATTCTAAACTCATCACCTTTAGGGACCCCTGGACTGTATCAAATTCACTCCTTCTCGTCATAAGCTTTGAACTAGTAAGCAGAAGAGGATCTGCTCTCCTGATGGTTAAGGATACGATGAGACAGTCTGCCAGGAACTTTGAAGGTGGCAGGAGTATGGTTTCGAAGACTCTAGTACATAACAACTCTTTAGCCAAGTTATCTTCCCACTTAAAAAGGGAAATGAAGCCCAAGTTTATGTACTCAGGACTACAACTGAGGAAAAGCCTTTGTGAATCTGGTCACCTGTTTACAGCAACTGGGTTGTTTCCAGTCTGCGGCTCTTATGAGTCTGCTGTAACACTCTAAGCAACCCCACATTTGGGGCAACTGCCTTGTTTCTCTGTTGAGCCACAGAGCTGTGTGTAACCATCCCACCAGCAAGGCATGAGTTCCAAGTGGTATTCAGCATTCTTTCTTTTTTTTTTTAATTAGTGGGCAGTAATATTTCCACGTGGTTTTTACCTTACACTGAAATACAACTGGCCCTGGCCAGTTAGCTCAGTCAGTTACAAACATCTTGAAATAACAAAGGTCACGCGTTGGATCTCTGGTCCGTGCACACACGGGAAGCAAGCAGTGAATGTACAGCTGAGTTGTACAGGGTTTCCCAAATTACGACCTGCGGGCTGCATGCAGCCCCCTAAGGCCATTTATCCAGCCCCAGCCGCACGTCCGGAAGGGGCACCTCTTTCATTGGTGGTCAGTGAGAGGAGCACAGGATGCATCCGCACCCATAGTTCCCATTGAAATACTGGTCAGTTTGTTGATTTAAATTGACTTGTTCTTTATTTTAAATATTGTATTTGTTCCCATTTTGTTTTTTTACTTTAAAATAAGATATGTGCAGCCTGACCAGGCGGTGGCGCAGTGGATAGAGCATCGGACTGGGATGTGGAAGCCCCAGGTTCAAGACCCCGAGCTCGCCAGCTTGAGCGCAGGCCCATCTGGCTTGAGCAGAAGCTCGTCAGCTTGGACCCAAGGTCGCTGGCTCCAGCAAGGGGTGGCTCAGTCTGCTTAAGGCCCGCGGTCAAGGCACATGTGAGAAAGCAATCAATGAACAACTAAGGTGTCACAACAGCAATGAAAAACTAATGATTGATGCTTCTCACCTCTCTCTGTTCCTGTCTGTCTGTCCCTGTCTATCCCTCTCTCTGACTCTCTCTCTGTCCCTGTAAAGAAAAATAAATAAAAGGAAAGACGTGAGCTCAAATACAAATGTTTAACTCTGACAGAGAGTTTTAATGTTTTTATTTTATATACCTTAGTGTTCAGGTGCAGGGAAATAAATCCATTATTTCAACTAAAACAGTGGTTCTTAACCTGGGTTCTATAGAACCCTAGGGGTTCGATGAGCCAGCCTCAGGGGTTTGGAGAAGCCTCTGCCGCGGAGGCCAGAATAAAGTAATACCATAATTTATTGTGAGTTCATGCACTTTGTTGGTTTTGTTCTTTGAGCAAGGTGATGTTCATGCACGGCTCATTTTGTGCACCAAAAACATATACCTATGTCTTAAATTTGGGGAGAAAAATCTTATTTTATTTATCACTAAAGAAGGGTTCGCTGAATGCGCATATGAAACTGGTGGGTTCAGTACCTCAAAAAAGGTTAAGAACCACTGAACTAAAAGGACATGCTCTCAATCGAAAACACAAGGAACAAAACCAGAACCAGAGCTGCCCCAGGTCTACTATTTTGTACTGGCTACAGATAAAAGGATTTGTCATGACATCATTATCTTTCACAATCCTGAGCTGCCACAGATTGTGGCACACTGCTCCACCAAGAGATCTTTATCCTCAGCTTTCCAGACTCGCTGAGCACAAGTTACGCACAGCACTATCTGGTCCATTCATACGAGTCCCGATTTCATGTATGTTTAAAAGTAACAAAACTAAAACTGCTATGTCCCATTTTACAGCTGAGGAAACAGTTCTAGAGTCTGAGATTACAGATACAATCAAACACCTCCAGCAGCTCATTCTTCTCTCCAGGCAAACTCTCCCTTCTCTCATCCCTTCCTCCACTACATATAAACAAAACTGGAAAACATACATACTTGCACACCTGTTCTCCCTGATGCCTCACCCATCAGGCTTCTATTTTTAAGGAATCTGGGGTTAGAATGAGTCAAATGTTTTCTGCTTCTATTAGGGGTTAAAAGAAAGCCCAAGTGGGTGGTCTACCCAGTGGAGTGACTCAAACAACTAGACTCTAACCAGAATGCAAACCTCCATCCCCCAGGATAGGGTTTGAGCTCAGTCTGGCTATGGTGGGGTGGCTGCCCCAGCCCTAGCATGGGTCATTGTGCCATGGGTCACCTGTAACAAGATGAACCTTGTAGCTCTTCCAGGGCTGAGAATTCAGAGAAATAACCTCAGGGAGGTGCCAGATACTGGGAAACCTGGTGAATGCAATCTGAGATCCACAGGATGACAGCTACATTTCCTGGGACCCCAGCCCAGGATCCTAGCCAGCCTCCTCTCCCACCTCCGGGTCAGGACCCAGTTCCAGGAAGTGTACGCCTGATATCTCATAAGCCAAACTCAAATTTGAAATATCTGAGTAGCTTTCGCTAAACGTTCTCATCATTAAAAAACAAAAGTTTCCAATGTGGTGGACCCATTTATATAAAATCCACTATCACTGCCCACTGGAGAAACAAACTCAAACCCAACTTTTCCAAGGCAGGGCTATGGAGTTACGTAACACGTCGGTTTCAGCAACAGGCGATGCAAGAGGGAAAAACAAAATGCAACCTGCCTCTAGAATATCAATAGATAGCGAGTATGGGGATTCTCCACTGGAGGCAAAAATTCCGTTTCTGCTCCAGAAGCCTCCACTCTTCCCTACCCATCCCTGGGCCTAGGGAAACTTGATCACGAGGCTGGGTGTGAATGAGGGTGCCCAGAGGGCTGTGACCACAGGTGGGGGGTGGGACTTGGCTCCGGTTCGGCCGCAAGGGGGATCCGGACAGACCATCCTAGACCCAGGTGAAGAGGCACTCGGAGACATGTCACCCCTATCTGGCCGGGGACGGACCTAAGGCAGGTCACCTCGGACATGCTAAGACGACTTGAGGCAGGTCACCTAAGACCTGGTCTGAGCTAGATCCAGACCAGGACTTAGAGGTACTCAGAGCAGATCACTCAGACGCAAACAGAGAAAGACCTGGAGCAGGTCCGCCGTGCCCAGAAGGCTAAGGGGACCGGGACAGTTACTCTGAACCAGGCCAGAGTGAGGGTCGCGAGGCAGATTACACCGGACTCGGCCGGAGTGAGGGAACCAGAATAGGTTACTCCGGGGCTGGCCGGAATAGGGGAGACAGGGCCGGGAGCCGAGACATGTTAACCCGGGCCCTGCCGGAATGGGGGAGCTGGGGCAGGTTCCCGGACGCTGAGGCTCGATCTGGCTTCCGGCGCCGCCATGTGCCGCTCACCTGGGCGTCGAGCTGTCCGGCCGCAGCGCCCGCACCCGCGCCGACCGGGACCACCGGGCCACCACCTCCGGGGGCCCCGGGGCCTCCGGGAGGCGTCTGCGTCTGGCTGGGGAGGGTGAAGTCGGTGAACTCGAACTCGGATCCCTGTGTGTCAGCGCCGAGAAGCTCGGCCTCCTCGGTGTCCAGAAAGGTGAGCGTCTGCGAACTGGGTCCGTACGCCTCCACGCTCATGGTGCCGCTGTGTAGGGCCCGCAGGCCGGCTCCACGCCGCACTCGAGCCCGCCGCCGCGCTGAGGCCTAGGCCGCAGGTCTTGGGGAGCAGCCGCCGCCTCGCCCGCGCCCCTAGGCCAGACCAAAACGACCCCGCGGCTCGAGCCGGGCCGAGAGCCGCGCGCCGAGCCTCCGTGGCCGCCACTGCCTGTGAGCCCCTCAGCGTCTCCGCTCTACTCGGAGCCGCCAGCCGCTCGTAGGCTCCGACAAGAACCGCCGCCGCCGCTGCCGCCGCCGCCGTGCGCGTGCGCGAGCCCGACGTCAGCGCCGGCGCGCGCGTTCCTAGGCGACGCTTCCAACCGCGCCCGGACGCCCGGCAGAGCGAGCGGACGGGACGCGCGGCGCGCACGTCTGGGGGGCGGGGCTTCCAACTGCCACCGCGCCGGCCGAACGTAACTCGTGGTCCCGGCAGGCGGTCTGTATGTGGTGGTGTGCGTCTCTTGTGTTAGTTGAGCGCTAATTGAATGCCTTACGTTGGGGAAACACCCAACTTAATGTGACGGTGCATCCCCATCTCTCAGAGACGCGCCTGGGTCTCAGTTTCCCCCTTTGTAAACTCGGGATTACTACACATAATAGGTGTTCAGTATGTATTTGTTGAATAAACGAATGGGGAGAGCTCTCAGCACAGAGCCTGATGCTAGAGCTGCTATATACAAAGTGATCGGGACCACTTGCTCTGTGGTGAAATCCAGACCTAGCCACCTACCGGCTGTTTGACTTTATACAAGTGACTTCATCTCTCTGACCCTCCAGTTCCTGGGAAAGTGAAATAATAACCATTAAGATGGGATGAAGCCTGACCTGTGGTGGCGCAGTGGATAAAGCGTCAACCTGGGAACACTGAGGTTGCCAGTTCAAAACCCTGCACTGGTCTGGTCAAGGCACATATGGGAGTTGATGCTTCCAGCTCCTCCCCCCTTTCTCTCTCTCTCTCTCTCTCTCTCTCTCTCTCTCTCTCTCACACACACACACACACACACACTGTGTCTCCTCTCTAAAATAAATAAATAAAAAGAAATTAAAAAAAAAAAAGATGGGATGAAGACTTGTCTGACCAGGCGGTGGTGCAGTGGATAGAGCGCAGTGGATAGAGCGTCGGACTGGGACACAGCGGATCCAGATTTGAACCCCGAGGTCTTGGCTTGAGCGCCGGGTTTCTGGTTTGATCATGGGATCATAAGACCTGAACCCAAGGTCGCTGGCTTCAGCAAGGGGTCACTTGCTCTGCTGGAGCCCCTGGTAAAGGGGCACATACGAGAAAGCAATCACTGAACTATGGAGCTGCAATGAAGAATTGATGCTTTTCATCTCTCCCTTCCTGTTCTGTCCCTGTCTCTGTCACAAAAAAGAAAAGAAAAAGATGGAATGAAGAATACATGAACTATTAGTCACTTCCTTAATATTTATAAAGTTCCACGTGGATAAGGATTGACTTTGTTCATCACAGGGTCTTCCCCATGCAGAAAATAATAACCACACACAGTAAAAGGTTGTTCAAGTTCAGCCACTGGTTTGAGCCTGAATCTCTTTAAATTCCCAGGTTCAGCTTCCTTTTTTTTGTAGAGTGTCTTGGAGAACCCCCTCACTTTCCTTTCTGTCCCAAGATTCTGGGGCTCTACATACTTGAAGACAGCTCACAGGGTTGGTTTGTTCATGATCCCGCATGGTTCCTATTTTCCAGTATTCTTGTCAGGACATGATAAGAGTTTCTTTTTTCTTCACAGCTTTTCTGGACTCTTGTGCACTGAAATGTTGGGATAAGGAAAATAAATAATTAGGTCTGCCCTCTCCAGGAAGACACAGTTTAAAGGGGAAATCCCAACAAGCCAACAGATGATTTCAATAAAATCCAAAGCCCACCTATCTAATCAGCCCAGGTGCCTCAGGGAACAGACACAAAATGTGGTTTGGACCAGCTAACCTTCCAGACCCCAGTAACATGGTAGCCAGGGTTTCAGACTCATTACTTAGCCCTTTTTTCACTATCATTTCCAAACCTTCCTCTCTTCCTCAGATGGAACCATCTTCATAGACTGCGTTGATTGTAACTGCGATTATTGTGTGATAATTTGTCTAATGGACACCATTTATTTTGTAAAGGATGCTGTGGGTGCCCTGCCCAGAACATTTTTCCCGGCTGGTGCACCCCTACCCCAGCTACTGCCAAGTGTTGGCTGCTACCAGCTTACAGCCAACCTTTGTAAATTGCTTTCTACCAATTACCTCATCAGGGAGGTTCTGCCCCACCGCCAAAAAAACACACCCCTAAAGAAGTCCATACCAAGGACTGAAAGGTATAGGGCACAAGAGGCCAGAACGCTTGCATCAAAATGAGACCACTCTAGTGGTTGTCAAGCTCCAGGGCTCCTCCCTCACCCAGATCAGAATGAGATATGACTCTACCTGAGCCCACTTCTTTGCTTGCTCCTTCCCTAACTTGTCCAGTGTCCCTAGCTACCTCATACATTTCCCCCCCAAATCACATGACCCTGAATCTCATCTCAGGCTCTGCTTCTAGAGAACCTAATTCAAGCCAAGGTAGAAGCTAGCTCTCTGAGGACAAGGATTGTGTCAGCTCAGCCTTGTTTGCTGTTGTATGCCCATGGACTGGCACAACAGGGAGCACACAGTAGGTGCTCAACAAATATTTTAGGGGCCAACTCATGAGCCTTTGTCACTAATTGGGGAAAACAAGAAAGAGTCCTATTGCTTATGTTTACTGATTGAAGGGATGACTAAAAGGATCATCACATTTTGTCAAAATCTCCTGTTCCCAGTCACCTCTGGCACATTTCTCCCATGACCCCTCCCAGATATGGTTATTATGACAAAAACTGACATTATTACATGCTGGCAAGGACAGGAAAAAACCAGAACTCTTGCCCAAGCTGCTGGATATGCAATCCAGTGCAGACACTTAGAAAGGCAATTTGACAATTTCTTCAAAAGTTAAATGTGGACCTCACCAGAGGAGCCAGCCTTTCCCCTTTTTGGTGTTTCCCAGAGAAAAATGAAAGCAGACTTTGTATACAAATGCTCACAGCAGCTTTATCTGTGATCCTCCCAAACTGGAAACAACCAGAATGTCCATCATCAGGAGAATGGATGAACACACAACAAAATACTTCTCATCAATGAAAAGCTGTGAACTATCAACACTTGCAACAACAAGGATGTCCCTCCAAGGCATCATGCTGACTGAAAGAAGCCAGACCCAAAAGGTTACATACTATAAAATTCCATTTATAAACTATTCCAGAAAGTACAAACTAATGAATGTAAATGGACAAAATAACAGGTCAGAGGTTGTCTGGGGGTGGGGGGCCTGAGGCAGGATGACAAAGGCAGGAGGGAGCATTTGGGGTAATGTCTGTGTTCACTATCTTGATAAAGGTGATGGTTTCACAGGTGTAGTTGTATGTCAAACACATTGAATTGTACATGTTAAATACATATGTGCAATTTTGAGTATGTCAATCATAACTCAGTAACACAAATCCTTGTACACACATGTGCACAGCACTAGTCGCAGTGGCCAGAAGGTAGAAACAATCCAAGTCCATCAGCTTGGATCAACTGGATATGGTCCATCGACACAATGGAATATTATTTAGTCATGAAAAGAGTTGATCACTGACACATACTTTAATATGGATGAACTTTGAAAACATGCTGAGTGAGAGAAGCCAGACCCTAAAAACCACAGAGTGAATGATTCCATTCATATAAAATATCCAGAACAGGCAAATCCATAGCAACCAAAAACAGATCAGAGGTTGCCAGGGGCTGGCAGAGGAGGAGCCAATGGATACTGGGTTTCTGTTTGGGGCAATGAGAAACTTTGGAAGTAGATAATGGTGATGATTGTGCAACATTTGGTGAATGTACTAATGCCACTAAATTTTACAGTTAAAATGGCAAATTTTGTTATATGTTACCAAAATTAAAGTTTAAAAAATAAAATTCAAATAAAGAGAAAAATGTAACACATAGCTGTGTCCTAAACACATAGGATAGACTGTTGCTGGTTTGGCTTGACTAGAGCAGTAATTTTCAAATGCTGGTCTGTGCAAAACCCTGAACTAGATAGAGCAGGACTAGATTCATATCTGCACCCTGCCATTGGTTCACTGTGTGACCTGTCTCAAGTGTCTTGGCTTCTCTGTGCCATACCTATGAAATGGGATTCTAATGGTTCCAACTATAACCCATAGTGCATTATATGAAAAGGTTAGGGCAGCACCTGGCCACTAGCCATCAGATGTCAGCTCTTTGAGAATATTCAGTTTTCTTTGCTTTGTCTACATTTTAACCTTTCATTATTGAAATTTTTTTAAAAAAAACCTAAACTAAAAAAAAAACATTTCAGACCACACAAAGTCCCCTCAGGCCTCTCAGGTATATGTTTCTTTCAGTCCAGGTAGAGCTCAACCAGTTCTAGGCCTATAACACCTGGTGACTTAAACCAGCTTGAATTCACCCAACAGTCCTGAATTCATCACTGTGCCCCATGGGCTGGCCCAGCCTCTCCTCAAGTTCCAGGCCAGCCTCCAAGTCCAGGAAAATGTGGCTACCACAGGGAAATTCCAGGACTTTAGGAAAAGGACATTTAGGATATTGCAGCTGCTTCCCCTCATCCAGACACCAGCCTTTTTGAAACCCTCTCTGTCAGGATCTCAGCTCCTACAGATGTGGCCCTGTGACCCCGCCCTCACTAAGATGTAGCCAACCCTGCCAGACGGTGGACTAAACCCTGTCTGGGGCCCTCCCAGGAACAGTGAGTACTTGTGGGTTTCTGTGGGCCCCCCTTCTGCCCCATTCTTGCTTCAAAGGAGCCCCTTGTGGGACATGGATATGTGGCCAAGGCCCTGGCGCTGCTGGTGGGAAAAGAAAAACAGTCATGTCGTGTATATTTTATTACCTCCTCTGCTCTCTGAACAGTCTCTTTGAAGGTGATGAAGGGTTCACAGCAGACCTTGGGTGGGGGATAGTGGGCAGTCAACTTGATTCTAATTCAAGCACACGTTGCTTTTTGGGAGGATGTGCTGAGGTGTCTGGAGAAATCGGTTATGGCCTGGCTTCAAAGCTCCAGGAAAAAGACTCAAAGCTGCTATTGAGGATGGTGAGGCCATCCAGGGTCTCCCAGAGGAAGACAGCCCCTGGGGACCCCCTTCAGTCCTGTACCAGGCTGCATGCTAGTGGAATTTCACTGTGGCTATTTTAGAAGGTGTTGGGATGGGAAACTAACTAACACCTCCCATTGGGCCCTACCCCATACTTCTGTCCCCATTTTGCAGATAACTGTGTGGACTCTTATAGCAGGAAGATGGACAATAAGCAAAGTCATCAGAACTAGTAACTCGTGTAGTGTGTTAGAAGGTGATAAAGGATCAAATGGAAAATGGACTACATCACACCCACTAGGATGGCCGTAATCCAAAATGGAAAATAACAAGTGTTGTCAAGGATATGGAAAAATCGAAACCCTTGTGCATTGCCAGTGGGAATGTAAAATGGTGCAGCCGTTGTGGAGAAAAGTCTGGCAGTTTCTCAAAAAGTTAAATATAGAGTGACCATGTGACCCAGAAATTCCACTTCTAGTATGTATCCCAAAGAATTGAAAGCAGGCATTCAAAGAGATACTGTACATGCATATTCATAGCAGCATTATTCATGATCTACAAAAGAAGAAAACAATCCAAATGCCCATCAACAGATGAGTGGATAAACAGAACGTGGATAGGTTCTATTTTCAGTATTCTAAGAAACCTCTATATTGTTTTCCATAGTGTCTGCCCCAACAGTCCTACCAACAGTGCACAGGGTTCTAATAGCTCCACATTTTCATCAACATTTGTTGCTTTTTGTGGTTTTTTGATAGTAGCAATCCTAATGGGTGTGAGATGTACCTCCTTGTGGTTTTGATTTGCATTTTCCTGATGACTAGTCACATGGAGCAGCAAATAAAATTTTAGGATAAGCATATCTCAAGTATTATTTGAAATATACTTACCCTAAAAATTTATTTCTTGATTATTTGCATTCAAGTTCAGCTGGGAATCTTGTATTTTTGTTGATTTGTTTTTTTTGTGTTGTTTTTCTATTTTTAGAGAGAGTGAGAGAGTCAAAAAGAGGGACAGATAGGGACATACAGGAAGGGAGAGAGAAGAAGCATCAATTCTTCATTGTGGCACCTTAGTTTTTCATTGATTGCTTTCTCATATGTGCCTTGACTGGGAGTGAGGGGCTTCAGCCGAGCTAGTGACCCCTATCTCCAGCCAGCAACCTTGGGCTTCAAGCCAGCAATAATGGGGTCATATCTATGATCCCATGCTCAAGCCATTGATCCTGCACTCAAGCTGGTGAGCCTGCACTCAAGCTGGATGGGCCCATGCTCAAGCTGACGACCTTGGAGTTTCAAACCTGGGTCCCAGTCCAACGCTCTATCCACTGTGCCACCACCTGGTCAAGCTGTTTTTTCATTATGGTAAAATATACATAACAAAATTTACCATTTTAGGCCCTGGCTGGTTGGCTCACTGATAAAGCGTCGGTCCCAGGGTATGGATATCCCGGGTTTGATTCCCAGTCAGGGCACACAGAAGCGACCATATGCTTCTCTACCCCTTCTCCTCATCTCTCTCTCTCTCTCCTTCTCCCACAGCCATGGCTTGATTAGTTCGAGAACATCAGCCCTGGGCACTGAGGATGGCTTGGTTGTAAGCATGGCCTCAGATGAGCAGAGCATCAGTCCTAGACAGGGATTGCCTGGTGGATCCCAGTCAAGGCACATGCGGGAGTCTGTCTCTCTATCTGTCCCCCTCAGTTGGAAAAGTAGAAAAAGAATTTATCATAGTAACCATTTTTAAGTATACAAATTCATTGGCATCTTGTATATTTACAATGTTGTGCTACCACCACCTCTATCTAATTCCAGAATTTTTCTATCAGCCCCCCAAAGAAAATAAGCATCTGTATTTTATCTGGTGATCTTAGCACTGTGGCAAAACAGTAAATTCATCTTCTTGTCCATCTCATGCGAATGTAAACTGTTTCTGATCCTTCTTTCTAATCAAAATAGAAAAGGATGAGGGAGATAAACCAATGGCAATGTGCAACATCCCTGAGGTCTCAGTAACACATTCTGAGACCTGTTCACCCACTAGCTGGATGAGGTATCTACTCCATCAAGCCTACCACAATCCATAATCATTCTCCAGGGCCCATCTGGTGTCTGCATGGCTGATTAGAGAATTAAACAGAGAAGGAAAGGACCCCCTCCCTGCATCCTCTAGGCCTTTGATGGTGGAATATCTCTGGAGATGGGATATTGTTTCTGTTTTACTGCTTGGGCTGGGGGTGAGGACAATTTCAGAGGATTACTATGGACTTTCCCACTTTTATGTTTCCCAGGCCAATGACTCAATACTAGGAGGAAACCCTGACCAGGCAGTGGCGCAGTGGATAGAGCGTTGGACTGGGATGCAGAAGACCCAGATTCGAGACCACGAGCTCGCCACTTGAGTGCGGGCCCATCTGGCTTGAGCAAAAGCTCACCAGTTTGGACCCAAGGTCGCTGGCCCCAGCAAGGGGTTGCTCGGTCTGCTGAAGGCCTGCGGCCAAGGCACATGTGAGAAAGCAAACAATGAACAACTATGGTGTCGCAATAGCAATGAAAAACTAATGATTGACGCTTCTCACCTCTCTTCATTTCTGTCTGTCTGTCCCTATCTATCCCTCTCTCTGACTCTCTCTCTGTCCCTGTAATAAAAGAAAAAAATAGTAGGAGGAAGCTTCTCATATGTGCCTTGACCCGGAGGCTCAAGCTGAGCCAGTGACCCTTTACTCAAGCCAGCAACCTTTGGGCTCAAGCCAGAGACCATGGGATGAGGTCGATGATTCCATGCTCAAGCCAGTGACCCATGCTCAAGTGGGCGAGCCAGTGCTCAAGTTTGATGAGCCCATGCTCAAGCTGGTGACCTTGAGGCTTCAAACCAGGAACTTCCCAGGTCAACATTCTATTCACTGCACCACCACCCAGTCAGGCAACATGAAGAGTGCTTAGAACAGGGGTCGGGAACCTATGCCTTGCGAGCAAGATGTGGCTCTTGATGGCTGCATCTGGCTTGCAGACAAATCTTTACTAGAAAAAATAATGTTAAAAATATAAAACATTCTCATGTATTAAAATCCATTCATTTCCTACCGCTCATGTTCATGGTTGCGGGTGGCTGGAGCCAATCACGGCTATCCACAACACCAAATTTTTATTGGATAATGCGTAATGTACATGGGTTGTTGTGAGGTCAGGAAGTAAACTTTCCTCCTTTTAATCAAGTAGTCAGCTAGCTAATTGCAGACACCCTCTTGACGAAAAAGATGGCTAAAAAAAAAAGATGAGGAGTATCATACTTTTCTGCAGGAATGGACAGAGGAATTAGCCTTTGTGGAGAGAGCAGGTTCTGCAGCGTGTCTAATATGCAGTGATAAAACTGCATCGATGAAACAGTCAAATATAAAGCGGCACTTCTACACATGCTATACTACATTTGCATTGAAATATCTAGCGGGGGACAACAGGAAGAAAGTATGTCAAGAGCTACTGTACAGAGTGCAAGCTAGTCAGCAGCAACTCCGTGTTTGGACCCAATAAGGTGACTGGAATTCGGCTAGCTTTACTGGTGCTTTAGCAATAGTGAGAAATGGAAAGCCATTCACAGATGGGGAGTATGCCAAAACATTCATGCTTGATGTTGCTAATGGACTTTTTTTTTTTTTTTTTACAGGGACAGAGAGAGAGTCAGAGAGAGGGATAAATAAGGACAGACAGACAGGAACGGAGAGAGGTGAGAAGCATCAATCATTAGTTTTTCGTTGTGACATCTTAGTTGTTCATTGATTGCTTTCTCACATATGCCTTGACCGCGGGCCTTCAGCAGACCTAGCAACCCCTTGCTGGAGCCAGCAACTTTGGGTCCAAGCTGATGAGCTTTTGCTCAAGCTAGATGGGCCCGCGCTCAAGCTGTCGAGCTCAGGGTCTCGAACCTGGGTCTTCTGAATCCCAGTCCGACGCTCTATCCACTGCGCCACCACCTGGTCAGGCGCTAATGGACTTTTTGATGACTTTTCGGATAAAGACAAGATAATCAAACAAATAAAAGACATGCCTCTGTTGGCAAGAACTGTTCACGATCGTACCATCATGATGGCA
Organism: Rhynchonycteris naso; assembly: GCA_037038555.1. Lineage (NCBI taxonomy): Eukaryota > Metazoa > Chordata > Mammalia > Chiroptera > Emballonuridae > Rhynchonycteris > Rhynchonycteris naso. The sequence continues at coordinate 20,653,286 of CM073003.1, forward strand.
AGTCAAATTGAGGCAACACAAGTGAAGGAAATAAATGCAGCACTATTCTTTTCTCTTGCTTTGGATAGTCAACAGACATAAGCCATTTATCCCAGTTCAGCATGATTGCAAGTTATGCTGTCGGTGACACAGTACATGAGGAAAGTCTTTCAGTTTTGCCTATGAAAGAGACAAAAGGGGAGGATTTATTCCAGTCTTTCACTGAGTTTGCTAAAGAAAAACATTTACTGATTAATAAACTTATTTCAATGTGTACTGATAGTGCTCTGTGCATGGTGGGGAAAAACAGAGGATTCATAGCACTTCTTTGTGAACATGAAAAGAGACCCATCCTAAGTTTTCACTGCATCCTACATCAAGAGGTGCTTTGTGCTCAGATACGTGGCGAGCAGCTTGGTGAGGTGATGTCTCTGGTCATTCGGGTGGTCAACTTTATTGTTGCCCGGGCTTTAAATGATTGCCAGTTTCAAACACTGCTGGATGAAGTTGGGAATAATTATCCTGGTCGGCTTCTGCACAGCAATGTGCGTTGGTTGTCAAGAGGGAAGGTACTCAGCCATTTCACAGCTTGTCTGAGCCAAATCTGGACTTTTCTTGAAATGAAAAACATCGAGCATCCACAGTTAGCTAACACTGAGTGGCTCCTGAAGTTCTACTATCTCATGGACATGACTGAACATCTGAACCAGCTCAATGTGAAAATGCAAGGTGTTGGAAATACAGTCTTATTCCTTCAACAAGCAGTGTTTGCATTTGAGAACAAGCTGGAACTCTTCATCGCTGACATTGAAACAGGTCGTTTACTACATTTTGAAACACTGGGAGAGTTTAAAGATGTATGCATAGCAAGTGACCCTGCTCAACATCTTGATCTCCAGCAGTTAGCGGGCTTCACATCTAATCTCCTACAGTCATTCAAAGCGCACTTTGGAGAATTTCGTGAGTGTACTCGTCTTTTTAAGTTCATCACCACTGCACGAGTGTGCAGTGGACAGCACCAACCTGCGTTACATCCCCGGTGTCTCCGTCAGACATTTTGAGCTACAAGCTGCTGACCTGAATGCCTCAGACATGTGGGTGAATAAGTTCAAGTCACTGAATGAAGATTTGGAAAAACTTGCATCACAACAAGCAGAGTTGGCGAGCAAACACAAGTGGGGAGAAATGAAAAAACTTCAACCCATGGACCAGCTGATTGTCAAAACTTGGAACGTGCTTCCCGTCACATACCACACACTGCAGCGTGTGAGTATTGCTGTACTGACAATGTTTGACTCTACGTATGCATGTGAGCAGTCTTTCTCACATCTAAAGAATGTTAAGACCAACCTATTTATCCATGTTTAATGGATGGAAGTCTCAACACCTGCATGAAGCTTAACCTCACCACGTATCAACCAGACTACAAAGCCATCAGCAAAACCATGCAGCACCAGAAGTCGCATTAATGGTAAGAAGTACTTTATTCATCATTGGTTAGCAACAGCATAACAACGTTATTAAAAAGAATTCAGAGGCCTGACCAAGCGGTGGCACAGTGGATAGAACGTCAGACTGGGATGCGGAAGACCCAGTTTCGAGACCCTGAGCTCGCCAGCTTGAGCGTGGGCCCATCTGGCTTGAGCAAAGCTCATCAGCTTGGACCTAAGGTCGCTGGCTCCAGCAAGGGTGGCTCGGTCTGCTGAAGGCCCGCGGTCAAGACACATGTGAGAAAGCAATCAATGAACAACTAAGGTGTTGCAATGGCAATGAAAAACTAATGATTGATGCTTCTCACCTCTCCTCTCTCCACTCCTGTTTTTCCCTATCTATCCCTCTCTCTCTGTCCCTGTAAAAAAAAAAAAAGAAAGAAAGAATTCAGAGACTTACTGTACTTTAAAAGTGTTCCTCTTACATAAAATGTACACACTTACTTGTATTTAGTGTTAAACATATTGTATGGCTCTCACGGAATCACATTTTTTTTTATTTTTGTTTTATTCATTTTAGAGAGGAGACACAGAGTGAGAGAGAGAGAAAGAGAGAAAGGGGGGAGGATATGGAAGCATCAACTCCCATATGTGCCTTGACCAGACCAGTGCAGGGTTTTGAACTGGCGACCTCAGTATTCCCCGGTCGACACTTTATCCACTGCGCCACCACACATCAGGCTCACGGAATCACATTTTAAAATATGTGGTGTTCATGACTCTCTCAGCCAAAAAGGTTCCCGACCCCTGGCTTAGAAGAAAGTTGGGTGAAAGCATTTTTGCTTAGGAGTTGGGGAAGACCTCCTGAGTTGGTGTTATCTTTAAGCCAAGATCCAAGGAAAGTATTATGTAAATATGGGGGTGGACATTCCATACAGAAAGGATAGTTCATGCAAAGGCCCTGTGGCAGGGAAAGGGTTTGGCTGTTGGAGAAGTAGTGAGGAGGCCAATATGGCGGGAGCAGAGTGAGAAAGAGACAGGCTGGGAAATAGGCTGACATCAGATCATAGGGGGCTTTGGAGGCCATGAGAAGGAGATGGGTTTTATTTTTAAAGTAATAGAGAACACATAGGATGTGTGAACTGGAGAGTAAGCAATCTAATTTACAATCTTGAATCTCCTATGATTCTCATGAGGAATAGGCCAGGGCAGGGTCCAGGCTGGAGTAAGCAGGGTTAAGACTAGGGCAGGGAGCTGTTTGCACTTGTATATTTTGGAGGTGAAGGGACTAAGAGCCGCTAATGTACTCCCTGGTGGGCAGGGAGGAGTCTCAGATGCTGTCCAATTCTCAGACCCAGCCCTGAGTGTATGGTGGGCCCATTGCCTAAGACAGGAAGCCTTGGAGAGGTGACATCGGGGACCAAGAGCCCCACCTTGGCTGTGCACTACAGTGTCTGGTTGGACCCATATGTCTAGGTCAGAATTTTTGTGCTTCAGATGGTACCATGGGCCTTGATGACAAGGAGTGGCCTTTGATGACCAGGCCTGGACAGTTTCCACCTGGGAGAGGCAGGTAGGAGGCATGGGCTACACCCTTGACCTCCAACCTTTGTACAAGCAGGCAGGGACCACATTTTCCCCATACCAGGCCCTTTCACTTCAGCTGGCAACCAGGACCAAGTCTTAAAGTCCAGATGTGCAATTGGATGCAGCCCTGTGACCATGCGGTTTGGGAAGGCCCAGCATCCAGTGGGTCAGGCCTCTGGGGGCCTTGCTGGCCAGGCCTGGTGGAGGGGGTGGGGAGGACAGCTTCAGCTTTGAGTCTCTGACTGAAAAGGTTAAAAAAATAACCACCAGTACTGAGGCCTCACCCTTCCCAGCATCAACCCCAGCACTGGGCAGAAAAACAGGTCCTGGGATCCCTGCCAGCCCACAGACCTGAGACCTACCCTGTGATCTGTTCAGGAACAGGGGCAGGGGTCTGTAGTTGGATTCCAACATCTCTATGGCCTTGAGGGGTGACTCAGTTTCCCACCTGGAAAATGTGGCATTGATCTGAAATTATACAACCCAGCTTGGAGCACTAGAACAAGACCCCAGTGGTCCCAAATATTCCAGGCCAAGGGGTCAAGTCAACTGTTTAAAATCAGGTGGGTTAAATTACTTTTGAATCTTCTGATCCCAGTTGCTAAGAAGTAGTTCAAGTGTGAATTGAGAAGATGGAGACTGGAGCCAGGGACTAGGGGTGAGGAAAAGGGGGTTATTTAATGAGGATGGAGTCTCAGTTTTTTGAGATAAAGAGTTCTAGGGATGAGTGGTGGTGATGGTTGCACAGAGTGAATGTACTTAATGCCACAGAACCACACACTTGCCTGACCAGGCGGTAGCGCAGTGAATAGAGCGTCGGACTGGGATGCGGAAGACCCAGGTTCGAGACCCCGAGGTCGCCAGCTTGTGCGCGGGACCCATCTGGCTTGAGCAAAAGCTCATCAGCTTGGACCCAAGATCACTGGCTCCAGCAAGGGGTTGCTCGGTCTGCTGAAGGCCTGTGGTCAAAGCACATGTGAGAAAGCAATCAATGAACAACTATGGTGTCGCAATGGCAACGAAAAACTGATGATTGATGCTTCTCACTTCTCATCTCTCTCCGTTCCTGTCTGTTCCTATCCCTCTCTCTGACTCTCTCTCTGTCCCTGTAAAAAAAAAAAAAAAAAAAGGTGGACATTGGAATCAGCTCTGTCCCTCATTTACTATATGGCCCTGAGCAAATGTCTTGCCCTCTCTGGGCTTCTGTTTGCTCCCTGACTCCTTCCTTCCCATTTTCCCTCCCAGTTCTGAGTCATGGTTGTTGCTCTGATCTTGATGATTCACGCCATTCTGCATTTTCCTATTTCAACCCTTTGGGGCCTGAAGCAGGGCTGGGAGTTGCTTTGAAATTAGTGATGGAGTGGGGAGTTCCCCTCCCATTGGTTCCTCCTCTGCTACCTACCAGCCATTTGGAAATAACAGGCTGGTGGCATCAGCTGTTCCAGACCAAGCCTGTTTCCTTGAGATGTTCAAGGTTGCCTGATACACAGGGAAGGTCAAGAGGCCAGCAAAGTAGGAAAGGGCCTCAGCTGGCTCTGTAGCCACCCTCAGCAGCGGTCTTCCAGGGAGACCTGTGCTGGAGCTAGGGCTGCCATCGTGCCCAAGGGTAGAGGGCAGCAAGAGGGGCCTCAAATGTAGCACTTGGAGATGGAGGCAAAGGATGGAGGCCTGGCACATTACCAGGGTCACCATCATTAAAGCAGGTAAGACTCCAAATCCTCTGATTCAGAAAGCCCTTGAGACAGGAGTCTGTGGTAAGGGACCTAAGTTTCACCATGTTTAGCATCTGATGCTGTACAAGAGGGGCTGACCCTTTCTCCCTCTGGAGAGGCTTACTCAGGCCCCTAGCCTGACCAATCAAAACCCCCCATTCCCACAGTGATTGGTTCTGGGAGGGTCATGGTTCCCTGAGCTGGGCCAAAGAGAGTCAGCCCTGAGATCTCTGTTAGGCCTATTAGGGGAAAGGTGCTCTGTTTCCATTGGACCACGGGACTGGAGAAATGTAAGACTGGCCCATTTTTGCACCCCACGTGACAGGAAGGGAGATGCAAATCGGACCCATCATGAGATACCACTTTACACCCACTAGGATGGCCATAATAAAAAACCTAAAAAAACAAGTGTTGTGAAAGATATGAAGAAACTAGAAACCTGTGCACTGCTAGTTTGGGTGTCCAGCGGTGCAGTTGCTATAGAAAAGTGTGGCGTTCCTCAGAAAGTTAAAAATAGAGTTATATGATACAGCAAAATCACTTGCAGGTATAGAATCAAGAGAATGGAAAACAGCTGTTTCAACAAAAACTTGCACATGCATGTTAATAGCATTCATTATTCACAATAGCTAAAAGGCAGAAATAATTCAAGTGACCCTCAACTGGAATGAATAAACAAGATGTGGTCTATGCATACAATACAATGGGACACTATTCTAGCATAAAAAGAAATGAAGCACTGGTACACATTGCAACATGGATGAACCTTGAAGACATACTCAGTGAGAGAAGCTAGACACAAAAGGATGCATGTTGTATGACTAAGTTTATACGAAATGTCCAGAAGAGGCAAATCAATAGGAACAGAAGTAGATTAGTGATTGCGGCTGGGGGAAGGTAGGGAATGGGGAGTAACTACTAATGGGGATGGGGTTCCCTTTTGGAATATGAAAATATTCTAGGGATAAAAAGAAAATATTCTGGAACTACATAGAGGTCATGGTTGCATGATCTCATGAATATATTAAAAACTACTGAATTGTACACTTTAAAATTATTGAAATGATAAATGTTACATCATGTGTATGTTACCACTTTTTTTTATTTTAAAGGACGAAGACAGTTGAGGGAATGACAGGTCTTAAAGGGACCATTTGGGTTTCTCAAGCCAGCCATGCCTAAATGCAGCCCTGCCACTGGCGTAAGGCAGTGAGGGATGGGTTTCTCACCCTGTAACTTGGTTTCAGAGATCAGCCACATTTGTTTACTCCCACGTCCCCATCAGGATGAGAACAGTCCTCACTAAAGGTGCCAGGGCCTTGGAAGGATGAGAATGCCATTCCCAGGCCCTCTGCTTTTCCATCTGTAAGATGGGAGGAGGGCAAGATCCTTCCATGCTACCAATACCAGGTCCCAGTGTGTACTCACTGTGATCATGTTTTGTTCCCAGAGCAGCCCAGTGAGCAAGATGTTCTGAGTTCAACAGAGGGAAGACATCGCTGAGTCTCATGCCCTGGCATCCTTGCTGTGCCACATCTGGAAGCAGATGGCTTGGTCTTCAGGAGGAGGAGGCTGAGGCTCCAAGGGGCAGCCTGGCTGGGTGCTGATGAGCTCATGCTTACCATCCAACAGATCGAGGTTTGAGTGCTGGCTCCAGCCCTCTGTGATCCTGGGACAATGGTCTTCTTCTCTGGGCCTCAGTTTCTCCTTTCCAAAACAGACTGATTGTTTTAGACATCACAGGTGGGGTATTCTGGAAGAAATTTCTGTCCCAGGAGAGTTCACTGATACATGGATGTGTCTGATGGAATCTGAGCTGACCTGTGTGTGACTCCTGATGTGGGCAGAGGTGTGAGCTAAGCTGGTGTGAGGGCAGCTCAGTAGTCTACCACTGCCCAGAGGGGATGTGCCAGGGTACAGTTTCCCCTCATGCCATGTTGCTGTTGGCTTTTAAAGAAACATGGATGTAGAAGTATCTTGTTGATTCTTTTTCCACTTGTTGCTGAGCACTTGGTGTCCCGGCACGCCTGGTTGGAGCTTGGCGTTGTTTCCCGGCACCAGGACAGCCTCACTTGGCACAAGGATTCACTGAGTAGTGGTTGGCTGGCTGCAGGAGTCAGTGATGGCATAGTCCTTCTCTCCCACAGTTTCTCCAGAGATGTGGGAGAAAGTGCTTTATAGCTCCTGAGGCCCTTCGGATAGCCAACACATGAGGGTGTAGCTGAGAGAATAGTTCTGTTAGGGTCAGTTCTGAGACTCCATCCTGTGGCATCTCAAATGTGGGATGCCCCACTGCCTTATCTCAGCCCTCCTGGGTCCTGTGGTTACCATCCTATAGTTCTGTGCTTCTGCTTACTGGTGGCCACATCACTTTGGGCCCAAGGCTCTCTTAATGCCATCTTTTCATTTTTTCTTTTTTAGCTAGAGAGACAGAGAGAGGGAGAGACACAGAGAGAAAAAGATACAGACAGGAAGAGAGAGAGATGAGAGGCATCAATTCTTTGTTGCAGCACCTTAGTTGTTAATTGATTGCTTTCTCATATGTGCCTTGACCACGGGGCTCCAGCCAAGTCAGTGACCCCTTGCTCGAGCCAGCAACCTTTGGACTCAAGTCAGCAACCATGGGGTCATGTCTATGATCCCATGCTCAAGCCAGCGATCCCGTACTCAAGCTGGTGAGCCTGTGCTCAAACCAGATGAACCTGTGCTCAAGTCAGAGACCTTGAGGTTTCAAACCTGGGTCCTCTGCATCCTAGGTTGATGTTCTATCCACTGCACCACCTGGTCAGGCCCATCCTCCATCTTAATGGCTCTAGGATCCCACAGTTCTGTGGCTTTGGAACTCTGTGGTCCATGGCTCCATAAACCCATGATGTTAGTTTAGCACTGTCATTTCTTAGTTCTGTGGCTCCTTGTTTTGTGGTCTCATGGCTCTTGGATTCTGTAGAACTCCTTGGCTCTAGTAATTATTCATCCCAGTGGGAAACAGAGTCAGAAAGACTCAACAGTTGGGTGTTTACCATGTGCTTTACTTTCACAGTGACTTCTGAATGGGGTTGCCACATAGCCAGAGATGCTCTTGCAGAGAGTCCATCTACCCATCTATCCACCAACCCTCCTATTCACTCACCCATCTGATCATTAGCTCACCCATTTATATGTCTATCCTTCCACCCACCCAGCCATCCCATCTATCTATCTGTCCATTCACCCACCCATCCATCCATCCATCCATTTGTCCATCTACTCATGTACCCACACAACTATCCACTCATTCATCTATCTATCCACTCACACATCCATCTGTTCACCTACCATCTAACCATTTTCACCCACTTGTACATCCACCCATTATCCATCCACCTATCTACCCATTTATCCCCTGACCCATCCATCCTTCCATCCATCCATCCATCCATCCATCCATCCATCCATCCATCCATCCAATCATTGATCCATCTATCCACCCATCCATCCATCTACCCATCCACCATACAACCATCCATCACTCATTTATTCCATCACATGTGCATGATGCTGGAGACATTGGGGAACAAGATGGTGGGGCTTATGTGACATAATCACATACCCCAAATAACCCAGCAGTGCCACACAGTGCAGTCTAGCTGTGATGGAGGATGCTGAAAGCACTTTGGAGGTCAGAAGAAAGCCACTAACCCAGCTGGAATGAGAAATGAGCCATGTTAAAGAGGATCGTGCACCAGGGAGCAGTCACAGCCCAAGTAAAGGGGCTGGAAGGCAGAAAGAGATGAGGCTAGAGAGGACTGTAGAGTCCAAACATGGCTCCCAGCTCCCAGCTCTGTCCGTGCACAGGGCTCCCATCCCTACATCCTTTCCTGTGGTCCTACCTCCTTCCCCTCCAGTGCCCCTCTACTCCAGTTGCACCTGCCTCCTCATTGAACACATCAGGCACATCCCACCCTGGCTTTTGCTCCTGCTGTGCCCTCTGCATGGTGTGCTTCTAGTTAGCCAGAACCATTCATCTGTTCGGGTCCTGGCATCAACATCCCCCCAGCAGAGGGGCCTTCCGGACCCCTGGGCTTCTTCCTCCAGCCCAGCCAGCCCTTCTTCTGCGTGGTGAGTGCAGCATGCAGCTAGTATGCACTTGCCAGCCTTTGAGGCCACTCACTATACAGCCAAGAGGCTGAGATCTCCTCCACCCTGCTCACTATGTGGGAAGGGGTCAATGTCCATCCAGTGGATGAAGTTATTCAATTTTATTCCACTGATCAATAATCACTTATTTGGGCCTGACCAGTGGTGGCGCAGTGGATAGAGTGTCAACCCGGGACAGTGAGGACCCAAGTTTCAAACCCTGAGGTCACTGGCTTGAATGTGGAATCATAGACATGACCCCATGGTCACTGGCTTGAGCCCAGGGTTGCTGGCTTGAGCACGGGGTCACTGGTTCGGCAATCAATGAACAACTAAAGTGATACAACTACAAGTTGATGTGTCTCACCTCTCTCCCTTCCTGCCGATCTGTCTCTCACTCTGTCTTTCTCTGTGTCTATCTCTCTTGCTTAAAAAAAAAAAACAACAACTACTTATTTGGTACCTATTATGTGCCAGTCTTCCTAATTTGGGGTTGGGGCTCCTCCTCGCCTAGTAGCTCCCTCTTTGATGGGCCCATCTCCCAGCCCATGCCCCTGCCCACCAGGCAACTGATGGGTAAACACACTCCACCCTCAGTTTCATCCATCCATCACTGAGCTGAACAACGTCCTCCTGTTAATGAGCTGGGATTGGGGATGGAGAGGCTGGAGGAGGGGCATGAGAAGGTAGGCTCTGTACACCTATGCACCATCCACAGAAAGATCCCCAGAAACCTGGGTGGGGGACTCTCTTCTGCGCTCAGGCTATGTGCCTTCACAAGGAAGAGAGGGCATGTGAGACTTATCTCTGAGCATCCAGTGCTCAAAGAGACAGGACAGACCTGTCTTGCTGAGCTTCAGTTAGCCAGAACTGAGAGTGGTTATGTTACCAACTGAAGGCTCGTCATTTTCCACGGACTAATTCATTCAGCTCTCATGATGACCATAAGAAGTGGGGCTCCTATGGCCTCCATGTTCACCTTGGTTTTGACTGCTACTGTTACTGTGCAAAAACCTTTAGGCATTTCCATTTTTCACTTCATTAGACAGGGAGAGGAACCGAGGGAGAGAATAACAGTTCTGCAGTTAGGTCCTCAGATGGTCTCTCCCTGTAACACAGGCATAGAGTTGTTTTATGAAAATTCTCATTAAATATAAAAGGAAAGGAGGCAAGAGCAGGGTGGTCCTTTGTCCTGCCACAGTTATCCCTGGAAAACCATGAAAATAACAGCTGTGTAAAATTGTTCTTAGAAGTCAGTACCCATTGAAAGCTGCGTCATTAAATTCCAGTGAAGTTCTTTTTCTCCTGAAGAAACTTTGCTTGCTTACCTTGAGAAGTAAAAGTTTAGATTATAATAAACTTTTGAAGGAGGTCCTCCCCACCACCAAAAGAAAGAGAGAGAGAAAGAAGGCAAAATGAAGAAACTAAAAAAACAGAGAAGTTAAGCAACTTGCCTCAGGTCCCACAGCAGAGCTGGGATATGAAACTCAGGGCCTGAATGCCAGAGACCAAAACCTTCGTGGCTGTGCCCTGCTGCCTCCTACGATGACTAGTTCCTGTTCTCCTGAGGCTGAAAAAGGTAGGAGTGAGGAAGATAGAAAGGGAAAACCCACAAAAGTAGTTGGCAAGGTTTTGAGTGTTTGGTACTTACTAAATAAAATTGTAGCTACTATTATTTATTGTTCTCTTCTTTATCATCACCTTTCAGAAAGCCTGAGATGGGATGGGGACAGCTGGGGCAAATTAAGGGTGGGAGAGAAGGCAGGGCTTGCTGAAGGTTACAGAGTAAGTCAGGGTGGGTCTATCAGGTTTCAATGCCCAAATGGTACCATATCCCCCTGCTCCCTGCCACTCGGTCCTTCTGGAGAGATAAATTCTGTGGGGCTGTCAGAGATAAGCTGGATCAGGATTCTCCACTATGGCCTCCCTCTCAGCCCTGATGAATTTCCCAGACCATGGGCCTGTGGCTGGGCCCGCCCAGGGCAGGGCTGCTGCCTTCCAGACATATTTTCCCTCTAGATTCACCAGGGGAGGAAGCTGGGCGAGCTGGGGGCACCCACATGTCTCCTGGCTCAACAGGCTTCTGCCAGGAGAGGCCCTGGGGGCCCCATAACGCGGGCCCCAGCCCCTTGGCCCCAGCCTGGCCAAGCTCCCGGAACTGCTGGTGTGGTGGGAAGGGGAGCTAGCTGGGGCACTGGCCAAAGGCTCAGGCCAGGAGGCCTCAGGCAGTGAAGGCTTCACAGCTAATAAGGGGCCTGGGCCAGCATTTCTTGTCTGGATTCTGTGGCCAAAGGCAGGAAGGGGGTGTGAAGGCCTTAGGGGTCCTGCCATTCCCAGTTCTAATCCTGGCTGTGTGACCTTAAACTGTCTCATCTACTTTCCCAGGAAAACGTGCATAAAATCTCTTTAAGGTGTAAGTGACATACTGGTAATTCCCTTATTGTATAGGGAGACTGACACTGGAGCCAGATACTGCAGAGAGGTTTGCTCATTCAATCCACTCAACAAGGATCAGCCTCATTTTACAGGTGAGGAAACTGAGGCACAGACCAGTCAAGCAACTTGGCTAGATCATACAGCAAGGCTATGCCCAACTGAAGTTCAAACCTAGGCTGTGTGGTCCCCAAATATGTCCTAAAGTACAAGGCTGGCAAGGGTTACTATTACCTATAGCAATAATGTTGCATTATTTATAATGAACTATAACTGCTACATTAATGGTAACAGGTGCTGTGACAGATCCCCAAACTCTCCAGCCTCTCTCTATACCAGCTACTAGGCCCTAGAGGAGCCTCCAGGCTGGGAGCGACAGAACTAAACACAGTCTCCAGGGTCAGGCTATTCCAACCTTCTGTGCCAGGAATATTCTGCTGCAGGTCCCAGGGGACCGTCACATAAGCACCAGCCCCTGAACCTTGCCCAAAAAAAGAGCAAGGAGGGCTTCTTAAAGAAGGGACATCAGAGTCAGGACCAAAAGGACAGAGGAAAGTATTTGGAATGGCAAGTAACAGCAGGTACAAAGGTCTGGAAAGACAACCAGAATGAGAAGGAAGGGAACACTGCCTAGAAAGTGAATTTCTTGTCAGGAGGCAAGAGCAGGAAACCAGAATGCCTATCTCAGGTCCTCTGTTGTCTGCAAACTGGAACATCCTCAGGGACGCCTTGTTGTTCCCTTTGCCTGCAGTGCCCTTCCCCACTTCTCCCCATGGCCCAAACAAGGCCATGTGTGTCCAAACCCCAGCCCCGTGCCAAGCCTGTGGCAGAGGTCTGGCTTCCATGTGCCTTTGTCCCAGCTGCATGAGGCACATGCATACCTGCTGGCCCTGCTGGTGCCATGGTTTTCCCAAGAATTTTAGCACTAGCCAGGAGTGGCCCCCAGGTGTGCCAGATGCCAAAGAAAACAGGTGAGCTCATGGGCAGCAGACAAGGAGGGTGCTTCACTAGAAATGCCCAGGCTGGGGCCAGCTGTTCCCATCCAGCCTCCCCTCCAAGCCCACCCCTCCTCACTCACCCTCTATGACTCCCCATTGCCCTCAGAAGACAGCCCAAGCCCCAAACCACTGGTATTGCTTCTCCTGATCCCCAAAACCTTTCCACCCTGAGATCAGTCTGTCCATCAGGCTCATTTCTGCCTCAAGCTTGGCATATGATGTTCCTCTATCTGGAATGCTTTTCTATCATCTCTTTGCCTGGTCATGTCCTCTTCATCTTCCTGCTCCTAGTTCACTGTTCCCTTCTCCTCTGGGGAGCAAGCCCAGATTCCCCCTACCACAGGCTAGATCAGATACCTCTTTGGAGCTTCCCTACCATAGTCCTGGCCCCTTTGGATGATTATGTAGCTGCCTCTCACTAAACCTGGGCTCCCCATGAGGGAGAGGCCGGGTCTGGCTTTTTCACCCTGTGTCCCTAGCATCTAGCACAGGACATAACACATAATAGGTACTCAATGCAAACTTGTGGGACAAATGAATGTGCCAGAATTTCCCCACTTACAAGTTCCACATGCTTCCTTCTGCCAGAATATTCTTTACTTTTTCCCTTTGCTGACCCAAATCCTCCCTTTCCTTTAGGTTTCCTCCCATCTCCTCTAGGAAGCCCTCGTTGATTTCTCTGCAGCCTCTCAGGAGAACGGATCTGGCTATGACCCTACATGGCTTAATCCCTCCCCTTGAAGTGGCCTTAGGCTAGTCACTCCTACAGTTTAGGCCTCAGTTTCCCAACTTTAGAATAGAGGCCATAAGTGTCTGGTGCATAGGGGTAAAGGGTAGGGAGGGAGAGGGTTAACTTCTGAAAACTTAGCTGTTTTGTAGCTCAAGAGTGTGTCTGGGTTGAGAGGGATAATTTTCCTGATTAGCAGTAATTTTTATTTTTATTACAGGCTCTTTCCACAGCAGCTGGGACAGAGCTTGCAAGGTGTGGTGAAGTCTCTACAAACAGAAGTTGGAGCTTTTAATTCACCAACCTGCCTCCCACCCCCAAGGAAATAAACACATGAACAGTCCATTGCAAAGACTGGGAAACTGAGTGGGCTCCTACCCAGTCAATCAGGGTGTCCCCACCAGCACTCACTGGTCAGAGAACCTTAGAGAGGGGAGACTAGAATTGATGGGGGGTGTTACCTACAATTCTTTGGGGTGGGGGGCCAGGAACATGCCTTCATGAACATGGGTAGGGAGACTGAGGTTCCCTGCTCTCATATGGACCATCATTTTCCTGTAATAACCATCTTCATTAATAATGATACTACCACCATTGCGCCAGGAAGACAGGCACAGAGAGACCTCACTTGCTTTTTTTGAAGCAAGTGAGGAGGAAGTGGAGGGTCAGTCAGCCTGACCTAAGGCAGAAAGGGAGGTGGAGGTGGGTGCTAACCTTTAGCCACACTCCCCCCCCCGCCATTGATTTGAGAGAGAGAAGGGCAGGGGGAAGGAGAGACAGAGAGAGAAGCATCAACTCCTTGTTTCACTTAGTTGTTCCATTTAGTTCTGTACTCATTGATTGCTTCTCCTATATGCCCTCACCTGGGGTGGAACCCTAGACCTCTGGCACGCTAGGTAGATGCTTTAACTACTGAGACCCGGCCAGGACCCTTTTAGCCACTCTAGACTCTGTTTCCCCAAGTGTGAGTTGAGAGGGATGCCATGAAGATCACCACATTCCCAGATGTGCCCCAGGCTTGGCATACAGGAAGCACTCAATAAATAAGCGAATGAGAGGGCTGGAGGGTGGTCCCACCTGACTCACAGCCTCAACGACCTCTGCACTGGCCCCCTGTAACTCAGTTTCTCCACCAGGTCCCGGTTCATCCATGCTGGGTGGGGCCTTGAATGCAGAGGCCAGAGTTGGCTGTTTACCTTGCGGCTGGACTCTGGGCAGGGCGGTGGTGGGCTGTCCCTGAGGCCGGCCGTGCCGCAGGGATAAATAGGCCCCACGGGCCTCGTAGGCGGCAGAGAGCAACCCTCAGTCCAGCTCCTGATCACCGCCATGGTTCTCACAGCCGCCTGCGTTCTCCTGCTCTCCTTGTCCACCCTTGGCGCGTCGGGTCAGGGCCAGATACCGCTAGGTAAGCATCGCTCTTCACCACGCTGTGCCCCGGATCCCCAAACTGGCAGGAGAAGCCGCAGCTCCCTGGGGATCCGGGACGGAGAAAGCAGGCAGCTAGGTGGAAGTTCAAGGAATCGGGTGGGTGTCTGAGTCCTTGCCGCCGCCGCCGCCTCTGCTTGAGGAAGTCCCATGCCCCATACCCCCACCAGCGCCCCCTATTGGCACAGGTGCAAACCTGGGCCCACAGATGCTGCGTGAACTGCAGGAGACCAACTCGGCGCTTCGGGAAGTGCGGGAGCTGTTGCGGCAGCAGGTGCAGGCCCGGGTGGAGGATACAGGGGTGCGGGGAAGAGGAAAGACCTGGAAGAGGGGGTTGACCGGGAGGTAGGGGCTGAGTGGGGATGGGGACAGGAGAAGGGGGTCCTGGGTACGAGGATCAAGGAGGGGTATGGAAAAGGAAGTGGGAAAGAGGAGGTCCCAGGGATAGCGGGTTCTGCGGGAGAGGATAGGGGTCCGGCGGGCGTAAGAGAGTCCCAAGGAAGGAGAGGGGTTGGGAGTGTAGGGAGGCCTCCGGGAGCCGGTGAGGGGTGTGGAGAAGAGAAACCCAGGAAAGGAGAAGGACGGAGTCCTGCTGACCACACACCGTGCCCCCTGGCACCGCAGGTCAAGGAGATCACGTTCCTGAAAAACACGGTGATGGAGTGTGACGCGTGCGGTGAGCGGACCTACGGAGGCAGAGACCAGGCAGCGGGAGAGCAAGAAGGGTGGGGAGACAGAGACAGAAAACAAAAGCGAAGAAGAGACGGGGAGGAAAAGAGACGAGGAAGAGAATGAGGCTGACAGAGATGGAGAGATTGGATGAGAGGTGGGGAGAGACAAACAAGGAAGGGAGACAGAGACTATGAGAGGAGGACACACAAAAAAAGAAGCAGAAGCCGTGCAGGAATTACTGGGAGGTGGAGCGACAAGGAGGGAAAAGCTGAAAACGCAGGAGCACGGAGAGCGGAAGACTGGAGGACCCGCGTGCAGCGAGAGCAATCCCGGGTGGGGTCCTGGTGGGCTCAGCTCCCTGCAGGGGCAGGGTGCTGGTAAGCTCCGCGGCTGGGCGTGGCTCTGACTGCTCAGCTCCGCCCCGCAGGGATGCAGCCTGTGCACACCCACAGTGTGAGCGTGCGGCCCCTACCCCAGTGCGCGCCTGAATACTGCTTCCCAGGCGTGGCCTGCACCATGACCGCGAGCGGCGCACGCTGCGGACCCTGTCCTGCAGGCTTCACAGGCAACGGCTCGCAGTGCACCGACATCAACGAGGTGTGCCCGCCCCCAACCACCCCAATGATACCCCAACTCCTCACTGCCCGCACGACCTCCTCTTCAGCTGGAGGTGCTATCCCGAAGGACCCCCTCACCGTCGGGGGCGTAGGGCCAGACGACCTCCGCACCGCTGGGGGTCACCCACCCCAACCACGCCCCTCACCACCAGGGACACCCACCCTAACAACCCCTTCCATTGCCAGTGACTCCCACCCCAACGACTCCCCTACCGTCGGGAGTAGTCTGCCCCAACGACACACCTCGCCTCCGAGGCTCGGCAGCCCCAACGACCTTTCCACCACCGCGGGGAGCCGTCCTGGGTCGCCCCCCCCCACGACTGCCCCGGCACGCAGGCTTCTATGACTACTACCCGCCTCCCCTTGGGACGCGCGCCCTCACAATTCCTTCCCACGTCCATGACCGCCTAGTTTACCACGGGCCCCATTAAGGCAAAGTCGTTTTGGCCCTTAGGATGATGGCCTCCGCCCCTCGTGGCACACACCCCTTCCAAGTGCTGGCTGATAGCCCTTGGATTTTCTAACTTCAAGTCTAAGGAACCATAAGACGCTGCAATGAGGTAGGGGTGAGGGCGATCAGGGAGGAGAAGCTGACGGCTCCATGGCCCTTTTCCTTCCAGTGTAACGCCCATCCCTGCTTCCCCCGGGTCCGCTGCATCAACACCAGCCCCGGCTTCCGCTGCGAAGCCTGCCCACCAGGGTACAGCGGCCCCACCCACGAGGGCGTGGGACTGGCCTTCGCCAAGGCCAACAAGCAGGTGAGGGCCTTGAGGAATGGCGCCAGAAGTCGGGGAGAGGGGAAGCGCATTTTGTTCAGTAAACTGGTTCTCCAGCCTGTGGCCTTTTCCTTGTCTCGCTCCACGGAGAGGTGGTGGGGACTGGAGTCTGGCAGGAGTTACTGGGGTAGGGTGAGCATCAGGGATGGTCGGGGTTGGGAGTGGGCGGGTGGGGAGAGGTAGCATGCAGAAAAGACCCAGAACCAGGTCTGGGGGTGTCTGCGTGGGGGCGGTGACCTCTGCACTCCTTTTCACCCAGGTTTGCAGGGACATTAATGAGTGTGAGACTAGGCAGCATGACTGCGTCCCCAACTCCGTGTGCATCAACACCCGGGTAAGGCCCAGAAAGAGAGAAGGGTGGAGAGGGAGGGTGGGCGGTGAGGTGGGGTGTGAAGTGGCAGCAGCCGTCGCTGACTTCCCTGGGCCTGCATTCAGGGCTCCTTCCAGTGCGGCCAGTGCCAGCCGGGCTTCGCGGGAGACCAAGCTTCCGGCTGCCGGCCCAGCGCACAGTCCTTCTGCCCCGACGGCACGCTCAGCACATGCCACGAGAAGGCCAACTGCGTTCTGGAGCGCGATGGCTCTCGGTCTTGTGTGGTGAGTGCAAGTGCGCGGGGAGGAGTGTGGGGTGGGGAGGCGGAGATCCATGACGCAGGAGCATCCATTCACCCTGAACCCACAGTGTGCCATTGGCTGGGCTGGCAATGGGCTTTTTTGCGGCCAAGACACTGACCTGGACGGCTTCCCGGATGAGAAGCTGCGCTGCTCAGAGCGCCACTGCCGCAAGGTGTGTGGGGACAAGGGACATGGTCTGGTGGTGGCTGAGCGTTAGCGGACCCGCTACTACTTGGCCAACCCCCCTCACGCCTGTCCTGCCCACTCCTAGGACAACTGCGTGACTGTGCCCAACTCAGGGCAGGAGGACGTGGATCACGACGGCATCGGAGACGCTTGTGACCCTGATGCAGACGGGGACGGGATCCTCAACGAGGAGGTAGGGCCAAGACGCTGCCAAGGCGACCTGAGCTTTGATGAAGGGTGTGGCCTCAGAAGCTGGACTTCTGGATCTAGGAAGGACAAGGGGCTCCCTGTGGAGGAGGCGGGGCCACAAAGATGCACCCCTCTCCTTAAGCAGTTCTGTCCCCCAGGACAACTGCCCGCTGGTACGGAACCCAGACCAGCGCAATTCGGACCTCGACAAGTGGGGAGACGCCTGCGATAACTGCCGAACCCAGAAGAATGAAGATCAAAAGGACACAGACCAGGACAGCCGAGGTGACGCCTGCGATGACGACATCGACGGCGATCGTGAGTGCGGCGGAGGAACGCGATGCGGGAGGCATCGAGGGCTGGGGTTTGGGTTTGGACCGGGCTCGGAAGCTGAGGGTTTGAGTTTACCTGGGGCACCGGGGACTCTGGACTGGACCGTGCTTGGGGGAGCAGAAAAACGCCTGCTTTGTAGGATGCTGCAGGGAAGAAAAGCAGAACAGAGCCTGGGGTTTAGGGCCCTGGAGGTACCCTTTTTACACCTGGGATATAGAAGATCAGGGAGGTGCATTCACAGGGCAAGTGAGGGGGAGCAGCTGAGCTGCCCCCTAGTGAGGGCCAGTCCCCTCTCTGACCATGCATTCACGAAGTCTCTATGAGACCTGTCTGGGGCTTGAGTACTTGGTTTGATTTTGTAGTAACTAGAAGCTAGAGGAGAGTAGGACTCTGCCCCAGGTTTGCATTTAATTTATCCTGCTGGAGTCAACCTGGCCCTGCCTGATCTTGGGGTCCTGTCTTGTTTCCCTGCTTCCCGAAGGGATACGAAACACTGTGGACAACTGCCCCAGGGTGCCCAACTCAGACCAGAAGGACAGTGATGGCGATGGTGTAGGGGATGTCTGTGATAACTGTCTCCAGAAGAGCAACCCAGACCAGGTAGGGCAGGTCAGACCCCAGCTGGGTTAGACCCATGGTGTGAACCCCAGCAGTCTTAACAAGACTGCTTCAAAGAAGCTGGAGGGGTGTTCCTTGGAGTAAGGAGGACCTTTGCCCTGGACCTGGTGATGGGTTGGAGACTTCTGAGTTCCTTTGAGCTGATTGTGGATCCCTGACTGCCCCTCCAGAGGGATGTGGACCACGACTTTGTGGGAGACGCTTGTGACAGTGACCAAGACCAGTAAGAAGCTTTCTGGGGTGGGGGTGGGGACTTAGGGTGGACAGAGTCTAACCCACCAGCTGGGGATCTCATTGTCTCTCCACCCACCCATCCACTCTAGGGATGGGGATGGGCACCAGGACTCACGGGACAACTGCCCCACAGTGCCCAACAGCACCCAGCAGGACTCGGACCGCGATGGACAGGGTGATGACTGTGACGAGGATGATGACAACGACGGGGTCCCTGACATTAGGGACAACTGCCGCTTGGTGCCCAACCCAGGCCAGGAAGATTCAGATCGTAAGGCAGGGGGCAGAACCTGTGGTGGTGACAGGGCTTGTGGAGCCACTGGGGTACGTTTTCCAGTGGGCTGGTGGGGCCAGTGGAAGGTGTGGGCAGGGTGGTAGCTGTTGTGGGTGAGGTTAGGAGGGCACCTGGCGCTGACCTCACTGCCCAAGGGTCTCCCACCTCCTCTCAGGGGATGGCGTAGGTGACGTGTGCCAGGGCGACTTCGATGCCGACAAGGTGGTGGACAAGATAGATGTTTGTCCAGAGAATGCCGAGGTCACCCTCACCGATTTTCGGGCCTTCCAGACGGTGGTACTGGACCCAGAGGGCGATGCACAAATAGACCCCAACTGGGTAGTACTCAACCAGGTGGGGACAGGGACCAGGAGGAAAAGTGGGGGTAGCTCAGGACCCCCACTAAGGGTCCTAACCTAGGGGTTGAAAGCTGAGGATCCTTCTTCCTTTGACCCCATTAGGGGATGGAGATTGTGCAAACAATGAACAGTGACCCTGGTCTGGCTGTAGGTGAGACATGAGGAGGGAAAAGGCTCTGTGGGGAGCTGCTCAGGGGCAGGGGCAGGGCCAGAGCGAGTCTGGACTGAGGCAGGGTGGCTGAGGCAAGTTGAGGGCTCAGGGGGTGTGGCTGTGTCTGGATTTAGGGATGGGTGGGTCTACTGTAGGGGGAATCTGGACCCAGGGATAAGCTGTATTCTGGAGGGGGTGTTTTAGGGACACCCAGGACCCCACTGGTCTCCTACCTCTCCAGGTTATACAGCTTTCAATGGCGTGGACTTTGAAGGCACATTCCATGTGAACACTGCCACAGACGATGACTATGCTGGCTTCATCTTTGGCTACCAGGACAGTTCGAGTTTCTATGTGGTCATGTGGAAGCAGATGGAGCAGACCTATTGGCAGGCCAACCCCTTCCGCGCAGTGGCTGAACCTGGCATCCAGCTAAAGGTGTGTGGAGGTGGGGGAGGTGGGTGATCTGACTTCTTGTTCCATGCTCTTTAGGAGGCCCTATACCCTTCCATAGACCCCCAAAGCCTTCACAGTCTCCCAACATCTCTATGGATCTCCATCTTCCTACCCACTTCCAGCTGTCCTCTGGACTCCCACAGGCCCTCAAATCCTCACCCAGCACAGCCAATCAACTTCTGGGCCCTGAAACATTCTCACAGAGCCCTAAGCTTTCCCTCAGGTTCCAAATCCTCCTGCAGATTCACTAGACTGTGTTTCAGAAATTTCCCAAATCCTTTAAACTCCAGTTTATCCCACAGACACCAAAAAATTTATATAGGTCATTAAATCCTCCTGTAGAACCCTAAATCTACCCAGACTCCAAACCCATCGACAGGTTGTCAAACACTCTCATGAGCCCCCAGACCACTGCTGCCCCCACCATGACCCACCTGTTAATCTCTATGTGGTGCCCCAGAAAACTGCCTTTTGGGTTTCCCATCCAGGCCCCCAGGGTCTCCATCATTCCTCCATGACCTATAGCAACCTCCAGGCAGGGTTCTGAAGGCCTCCAGTGACCTGTGCATTCTCTGACCCTGTGTCCCTGTACCTGGGCATGTCAGGCTGTGAAGTCCTCCACAGGCCCAGGGGAGCAGCTGCGGAATGCGCTGTGGCACACGGGGGACACAGCGTCACAGGTGCGGCTGCTGTGGAAGGACCCCCGCAATGTGGGCTGGAAGGACAAGACATCCTACCGCTGGTTCCTGCAGCACCGGCCCCAAGTGGGCTACATCAGGTGGGGACCCTGCTCCTACCAAAGGATTGAGTCCCTGCTCCACCTTGGCTCCTGGAAGAAGAGAGATTTGGGGACCTCAGCCCCCTTTTGTAAAGCAGGAACAATACAGGCATTTAGAATTAACTGTGACTGGCCCTAGGGCAAGACACCCCTCTTAGGACCCAGCACAAAGCAGTGCCTCAGCTAGAAGGTAGGGTTTCACCCATTCCCCATTTCTAAATCCCTGCTCTGTGCTGGAAGTCCAGGCACTCTTAGTTAGCACCTACTGTGTGCAGGACCCCGGATATCCATTCTCTTGCACAGGGAAACTGAGGCACGGGTCAGGAACCCCCACCTGTTCTGAGTATGGGTGAGGCGGGGGGGATCCATAACTTCCACTTCAACAGTGGGGCTCATAGTCCAGGGCAGGATGCTGAAGCTCTGAGGGGCTTCACGGTCTCCTGCCTTACTGTCCCCTGCCCCCTGCAGAGTACGGTTCTACGAGGGCCCCGAGCTGGTGGCTGACAGCAATGTGGTCTTGGACACAACCATGAGGGGTGGCCGCCTGGGTGTGTTTTGCTTCTCCCAGGAGAACATAATCTGGGCCAACCTGCGCTACCGCTGCAATGGTGAGAGGAGGGAGTAAGGGGAGGGGATGAGGGAGGGCCTGCCGGTGAGTGTGGGGTCTGCCCTGCTGGCTTCACCCTTCCTCACCCACCTGCCCTCTCTCCATCCACAGACACCATCCCAGAGGACTATGAGACCCAGCGGCTGCTGCAGGCCTAGGGACAGGTGGGCACCTGCTGTTAGATGACGGCCACCCTCAGGGCAGGGGCAGCCAGCCTGGGGAGAGGGAGGAGGTCAGAGAGAACAAAATCAAAATAAAGTGTGTTTGGCAGGATGATGGCTGTGGTCTGTGCCTTGGGACCTGGCCTTAGAGTGATATCTGTGGCTAACCCCTCACAACTGACCAGGAGTGCCCACCCTTGACTCAGATCCCCTAGCCTTGCTGCTGCAGCCTGCCCGCCCCTGGAGTGTCTGTGCCAGGAGCCTGGAAGATGAGCTGCTTCCCTTCCAGCACACAGGTCTAAGTAGCTGGCTAGGAGGGGGAGGTGGTAAGGAGTGCACTTCTGCATGTCCATATTCGTGTGTACGTGTGTGTGTGTCCTGCCAGGTGTAGATGTGACACCCATGTTTCATCTTTGGGGTGGAGAAAGGGGGCAGGAAAAAAGGAGAGGAGACAGAGACGAAAACATTGGGGTTTTATTAGGTTTCATTACAAAGGATGCAAAGGTACAAAGACAAAAGCGTCCACTCTAGAGGACAGGCAGGGGCCGGCTGAATGCGCCCTGAGCCGCCCGCCCCAGCCAGCCACGGGCACCCACACGCACGGCCCATGGTATATCCACAGCAGAGTGTACATGCTGGGGGGGCAGAGCCAGCCTGGGGACAGAGAGATATAGGTATGACCGGGCTCAGACTGATGGGTTTGCATATATTTGAAGTGCTGCCCAGCCCATTGGGGGCAATTCCCGGGGAGGGGTTACACACAGGGTGTAACAATATACTTCAGTTGCCAAAGCCCTCCCTCCCAGGGTCTGGTGGGGAAGGCCATGGCAGTATCCCCTTGTCCCAGTGAGCAAGAGGTCAGAAGTGACAGGCTAGGATGGGCTGAGCATCAATTGCCCCCAAATTCCAGAATCCTGTGAGACGGGCTATTGGGGACAGGCCAGGAGGGTGAAAGACAGAGGGAGCCATCTGCAGCCAGCTTCACCCTGACATCCAACCCCTACCCCTCATTCTGATTGGGAGGGGCCCTGAGGGTCACAAAGGTCTTGTTTCTGCTCCCCATGCCCTCAGGAGTACCCAAGCACCTGGCTGGGTGAAGGTCATCTTACCTCCCTCTTCTGGAGAGTGGCCAGTTGCCTGTGGCATGAGAAGGGTAATAGGAGGCCTGAGCCCCACTCGGCCAGCACCCCTAAAGGAATGTCACAAGGGCCCCTAGTCACATATATACTGTGAGAAGCCCAAGAGGTAGGGGTGTGGGGTCCAAAGAGAACAGGGGCAGAAACAGATCCAGCTGCCCACTTACTCCAGGCAAGCCCCCTAGGCTAGGCAAGGCACTGAGTCTTCCCCCAGCTCTGCAGGCCATGTGGGGAAGGCTCAGGTGACCACAGGCCTCTCATCTGGAATGACACCTGTAGGAGCAATGTGCCAGGACCAGGGTGTCCAATATCCTTGACCTTGTGGCCCCCACACCCCAGTTCTACACTGGGCCCCACAGCTTCATTGGAACCTAGGGGCTGCTTTGTCAGCCTCCCTCAATGCCTCCAGACCTCACAAACCCAGCCCATGTGGAAGTGGGGGTACTTCCTGTGGAAATGCAGAAAGCTAAATCCGGTGGAAGGGCGTTTGGAAGGATGTTTGATTATAAACCAGTTCAGGGATCCTAGGGTCCTTTAGCAAAAGTCACTCATGGGCACTCATTAGGTCCAGGATGCCTGACAGATGGCAAGCCTGCTATCGGACATCTACCCCTGCAGGATGCATGAATGGACACGGGATCCCTTGCCCTACAAGCAGGGTCTCATTTGACAGAGCTGACCTCACCCACTCCACTGTGACACACGGGCCTCACAACGAACCATCCCACTCGGTGTCCTTCTAGGGGCTTGGCCAATAGAAATCAGGTCAAACACACTAACCACTCAGAATCTTCCTTCGCCCTGAAAACCAATGAACAGATAACAGCACAGAGAGGCAAAAAAGTCCAGCCCATGCAAAGGGAAGTGGGGGCATGTTGCTGGGGAAAAGTCCAGAAGGACACACCCCTGCCCTCGATGGCTGGTGGGAGCCCTGTGACCACAGTGGCAGGGCTGGACCCACTGCAATTAGGGCCCCTTCTGCTGTCGCTTGTTCCCATAAAGGAGCCTAGCCAGTTTTGGGATGCTGCTGGCAGTGGGTCCCCAAATTTTGCTGAGGGGTTGACCTGCCCCCTAAGCTTTCTACTGAGGGTCCCGGGGCCCCCTGCTCCAAGAAGCTGGCACTCACCCTTCCTGCCCAGAAGTATCAAGGGGAGGGGGCTGCAGGACGCTCCAAACAGCATTGCCTGTCTTCCCCCTGTAAGGGCATGGAGGGGGGAGGTCAGCGTGGGCACCTGTGACAAGGGATGTGATCCTAACGAGACCCTGCCTTCTCCTACAGTCAGCCCTGAGAACAACCCTCTTTTCTAGAGGACAGAGAAGTGCTGACTCTGGGCTCCACCCTCAGCCCACAAGCCACATGGGAGAACAAACTCACTGCCCTGGGACTTGGAGGACAAAGAGTAAACTGAGGCAGGTGGGAATAGGCTGGGCAGCTTGAGTTCCTGGGGTATAAAGATTTGCACAGCTGAGGGGACTCAGCTAAAGCCAGGAGTAGGGGGAGGCAGGAGGACAGCCTGGCTGGCCTCGGAGCCCATGTGGGCTCAGCATCTAGGTTTGAAGTCCAGCCTTGCCCCAAACTGGTGAGGAAAACATGGGTGGCAGGTCTATATACACGATACAGACCAAGGCCCGCCCCTCATGGCGCAGCTTGCTTGAAATCACAGTATTTTCATATCATAAGTCAAAGAACTGATTCCCTTAGGCTATCTTGCCTCAGAAAGCTTGGCAACTGAAGAATATTTATTTAGTAGAGAAGTGATATTTAAGAAAAAAACAAAATTCCCTGTTACAGACCCTGGGAGGCCTTCCAAGACCCAGGAATACATGGGGATACATGGCCCCTGGTTCCTGGTGGGGCCCTTTCTGGGATGACCTGCACCTACGCCTCTCACAGGTGAGGCTGTGTGTTAACACAGTGTCACCTGTGCTCCAGGCCACAAGCCTCTCCTGTCTGGACAGATGGGAAGCGCAGGTTAACAAGGCTCCCTCGCTGGATCCCCAATGTCTTGTTTGAAAATTGCATCCAGGAGGGTTGCTTGTAATTTTATTAAGGCCATTTTTAAAAAGTTCTACATACAAGTGTAATGGTAACCAAACTCTTCTATGTACATGTAGGTGCCTTTTTTTAAAGTCCTGATCTCTGTCCCCTGTCCCTGCCATGGTAAAAGGACAGGCCCTGCACCTGGACAGACTGACACTGTGCTCCCCCACCCCAGACAATGGTGGTAGAGCCAAGTGAACAAGGAGGAGGGTCTACTCCCATGTATGGCCACTCAGCTGCTTGGATATGTGCTAACAGCCTGGCCAAGGAGTGAGAGGGAAGGACAATTGCTAGAACAGCTCCCACAGACAGAGGTGAGGACTCCCAAGGCCCAGGCAAAAGGGTGGCTGCAACAGCACAAAGAAACATACTGAGCAGAAGTGTAAGCTCGGTAGAGGAGCAGGTAGAGGAGCAAGTAGAGATGCAACCTGGGGACTAAAATTGGGGTTCCTACTAAAGCAGCCAACAGAAGACAAAACCAGCCCACTGCTCCCTTGAAGGGCCTTGAGAACAGAGGAATGGTCACCTCTGCCTGCCAAGGCACTCTGAGAAACAAGCACCTAGGAACCCACCACTACAAGCACGCTGCTCTTTGCCTACAAACCCAGCCCTACCAGGAGGAGCTACAAAAGAAGTAGCCAGAGGGGTGAATGTCAGCCGGTCCTCAGGGAAGAGGTGAGAGACATGTCTGGGAGCAGAAGGGTGGTTATAGCTGCTGCCAGCCTCAGGGTCTGAGACACACCAGCCCTGAGGACTGAAAGGCATCTTCAGGAGGTTAGGCAGAGCCAGGTCTTCTCAAGACCCTTTAATAAGAGCAGTGGCTCCTTCCCAGAAGTCTGTTAATGCAGCCAGATCAGAGGCCCCTCCAACCACCCAAGATCCTGCTGAAGTCCCTGCCTGGCACAACCTGCCCTCACTGGGCCAGCAGCCACGCAACCCTTCTGTTTTGAAATAAGTTGAGGCAAAACTAATGAGGCCTGGGTTGCAGCTCAGATAGCAGACTGCTTCCAGTTAGCTTTTAAAAATGTGTAATGTAGGTCCTGACCACATAGCTTTGTTGGTTACAGTGTTGTTCCGAAGCACAGAGATTGCTTGGTTTAAACCCCAGTCAGGGCACATGAAGGAATAGATCGATGTTCCTTTTCTTCTCTCTCAAATCAATAAAATAAACATTAAAAAAAAAAAGATCCTTGTCTTAAAAAAATGTGTAATGTAGAGTTTCTGGAATAAAAAGATGCTCTCAGGCAAGTGATGGCTTGCAGGAGCCAGCTACTTGTCTACAGCCACAATGGAAATACAAACCAAAAGAACCAACAGAGACCAACAACAGTGCCCTGGCCACTTGCTTCCCATCATCTGTAAAGAATATTAACAGTGACCGCAGCACAGAGATGAAAACAAGCTCTAAATCCCTCCAAAAACGATACCTGACTCAACATGTGTTCCCTAGCAGGCCCTGTCATCCTGACGTGGGGTAGATGGCAAGACAGAAGGGGACTGGGAAGACCTAGCTGCTGTGTTTACACCTTTGCATCCACCCTTCTGGGAAGGGCTCCAGAGTTCTGTGTGCTCAGAAATATAAAAGACAGCAATCAAAATAGTGTTTATTTTGCACTGGCTCTGCCCTTCTCTCTGGCGCCCTCTCCCTTTGGCGGGTGGGGCTGGCTCTCTAACCATGGCCTAGCAGTGGTCAGCAAACTCATTAGTCAACAGAGCCAAATACCAACAGTACAACGATTGAAATTTCTTTTGAGAGCCCAATTTTTTAAACTTAAACTAAATAGGTAGGTACATTGTTATTAACTTGATTAGAGTATCCTTAAGCTAGCCTTTTAGCCACACACAAGGGGCCAAAGAGCCGCCTGTGGCTCTCGAGCTGCGGTTTGCTAACCACTGGCCTAGGGCGGTGTGGGGGGAAGGGGGATGGGGATGAAGGAAGGCAGTGAGAGCTGGACAACAGTCGGAAATGCATGTCCACTCACCACAGTGCGGACCAGACTCTGGCGCCCCCAGGCCTGTAGCCCTGCCCAACATGGTTTCTGCATCTTACAGCTGGGGTGGGAGGTGAAAGAGTGCACGCAGGAGGAGTCCAAGGGGGCAACTCATGGTCTCCCAAGGGAGATGAACAGCTGAGAGGAGGACGGGTCAGGGGTGCTTGGCGGCATTGCAAGCTCAGAATCACAAGCTCGGCCATATGCAGGGACAGTATGTGCAGTCCCTGGGCTCAGGGAGACTCCACTGGGACCACTGACCGGCGGGGTGATGGAGCCAGGACTAGGCGATGGAGTGCTGAGTGTGCACTCACAGACGGTCCATCCGAAAGGTGTCCTCAGTGGCTGGGTCAGCCAGGACCATGTCAGGGTCGTTGAGCATGTGCAGTCCATCCAGGGTCAGGGGGTCGATCTTGAGTTCGTCCAGGGGGAACTGGCTGTCAGAGTCGAAGCTGACATCTCCAACCCCGGCCAGTGTGCTAGTCAGTTCTTTAGAGAGGCTGGGAGGGGACTCTCCAGTCACTGGAAGTGGGGGTGGGAGGGCACACAAAAGTCAGCTTAGTCCTATTTCCCCACCCCATGCTCAGGGAAGAGGGCTTGGGCCACCCCAGGGGTACTTACTTGGGGTCTGCCTTCCAGGGGACATTTTTAGCTGTGATGACTGGGGAAAGGTGCTACTGATATCATGTTGGTGGAGACCAGTGCCGCTGCTCAACACTCCACAGAGCACGAATGACCCCACCCAGAGAAAGATCCAGCCCCAGACACCAGCAGGCAGTTTCCTCCTCATGTGTCAGAGATCAAGCTGGAGCGTATACATCAAGGTCCCTCCCTGTGGCTTAGAGGAAGTTTAGTTCCTTCATAGAGACCCTCCTCTACTTGTGGGGAGTCCCTAAGCCTGTTTCCTCATCTGGAAACAAGTATAAAAGTACCCATCTTCCTAAACTGTTGGGGTCATCATGGCAGCCTGATCCTCCTCAGGCATCTGAGACACCCTCAGGGTGGGAAGTACTAAGTCGGCACAGGGATCCAGGCCTTGGAGGGGCTCTCGACATAGACCCATCCACCTTGAAGATATAAGTGGGGACTGCCAGGGATGTTCCCTCAATCTCACAACAGCGCTGGCTTACAAGGGAACTTAAGTCATTTCTTCAATAAAATCCAAGACCTTTGGTAGGGAGGTAAGTGGGGGTGGAGAGGGCATCAGAGGTCTGGGCTCTGTGCTGCATGGAGCAGGACTTCCTCATATACACTGTGCTTGTCTCCAGGCCCCCGGGCTCTGTTTTTAGGCTGTTTGAGACACCGCAGCATATGCAAGCTGTTACATGTCTGTTGGCTGCATAGGAAGTATTCCACCCACCATGCAGGGTTCACCCCCTGCCTTGGTTGCCTTTGTTGCCCACACACTCAGCTAAAAGAGTTTAGGTGCCTAAATGGCAAACATGGGGCTGGGTGAGGGACTGGCTCTGTCTAGTTCCTACTCTGAACATAGGGTGCTGCATGCCTCATGTGGGGTTCCAGTGTAAGTTCCCCCTGGCTTATCTGCAGCCCAGCAGTGAATCAAGGTTAGAAGGGATGTCTGGCTTCCTCAGTTCCACACCAAAGGCAGGGACACCTCAGACGTGTCACAACTCACTCTGCAGGGCAGGGGGTTCTGTATCCTCTAGGGCTGAGACCTATGGCAGCTGCCAGTCTCTGCAGGGACAACAGGACTGAGACCCCTGCCCAGAATGCCACATACAAGGTCTCACCTGTGAGAATAATGTTGGGGATACTGCTGTGGCTGGGATAGCCAAGCTGTTGTGTGTCTTGCAGGCTCCCATGGCTGCCCGTCAGGCCCATCATAGCCGCCTGCGAGTAGTTGAGTGTAGAACCAGGGCTATACAGACTGCTGGAACTGATGGCAGTCTCCAACATGTTGAACTGCTCCAGCTGGGAGAGGACACAGGGAGTGAAGCTGGCTGCTGAACACCGGCTGCTGTGGGCTACCTGCTTGAGGCCATCAGGACCACCTCCTCTTGCCCAGTGCTATGCTCAGGTCCACCCTTGGGGGCCGCCCACACAAGTCCCTCTACCCTGGGGTATCACCCTCTCCTAACCTACATGGGCCTGCCCACACACACACCCTCAGGGCTTCCTGGATGAATGAATGGATGGATGGGTGAGTGACCAGCTCCAGGTAGGGGCAATCCTTCCTGTGCCCGCAAGCCTGATCCTGGCCTCCTCACAAAGCCAGGTTGACCTCCCACAAACTCACATGCATGCCCCATGCCGAGCGCCACTGTGACAGCCACTGCCTATCACCTCTGGTGTTCACTGACACACTAGCTAAACTCCAGGGCAGGCAAAGGCAGTCATGTGTTCCGCTGCCTGGAGACAGGAAGGGCCAGGAGTGGAACACATGCCCAAAGGCAGGCAGAGTCCAGGCGAGTATTTCCTGGGGGTGCTGTGGCCCAGGCACCCGCTCACCTGGTGGGACAGAGCATTGGCCTGCCTGGCCGCCATCTGCTGCTCATAGTACGAGTCCCCAAACACGCTGCCCAGGGTAGAAGAGTGCTGTAGGTAGAAGAAAGGCTTGCTGTCATCCTTATCCCCAAGACAAGGTGAGGGAAGGGGGTTGCTGTGGTGGGGGGTCTCCCATAGGCCATCTGAGACCTATTAGAGAATGTTCAAGACAAGGGAGGCCAATGACAGCTATTCCAAGGAATCCAGGAGGGCCCATTCTAAGCTGGCACCCCATCTCAAGATTATTACTTCTTTTCACTGCCTGCTCCTATGGGACCCTGCATCTAGACATCTTCCAAAGTGCTACTTCCTTCTTCTCTCCTTGAGCCCAGGTATGGGTGACCTCCTTTCTCTCAGACAGAAGACAAGGAAATGGAGGGGGGCATGGGAAGGAAAGAGTGTATACCTGGGGCCAAGGAATGACATTCTCTAAATGTTCAGATGGGACAAGCACTTGGTGACCTTTGTCAGGCCCCTGGGGAGATATGGGACAGTCAGGCAGGCTACACACATGTAGACAGGACAGGTACAAACACAAGACAGGCACTTAGAAAACCCCTTACCACCTGTCAGTGTCTGGCTGCCTGCCCTAGAGACCTCAGGGACCATTGGAAGGCATGCAGCCCCATTCATGCTTGTTTAAGGCTGGCCAGGGAAGGGACGGGGGCTGCTCCTGGGAGAGGAGCAGGAGGCCATGATCTCAGAGGCAGTGGAGACACTAGAAAGAGCTTGGAGTCCCTGCCCATTCTGGAAATACTCTCAGGGATGGTGGGATGGAGCCTGGAAGGATCTGAGAGGGAGGAGAGGGATGGCCAGTATGTGGCCAGGCTGTATCCAAAACACCAGGCCTGGAGAGATATGTCCCTAGCTGAGACCCCAAGCATCTCTTCTACAGGACAGGGTGGCTCATGGAAGCTGTTGCACCATGGCCATTCCCAAGTGTCCCAAGTGATGAGTGCATCTGGCATGCATCCTTTCAAATGTCTCCAGAGACCAAAGGCCCTTGAACCTTTCCTCTGAACTCCCTGTTCTAGAAAGGTCCCCACATGCTCTGACAACAACCAAAGCCTGAGTTTCAGGCCTCTATCCAAGATTGGGGTTGGCCACAAACCCACTGGTTGCTCCAAGTGGCCAGTGGACTGAGAGCAGAAAGGCACAGAGGACTACCCAGTGGGTAGAGAGGCTCCTGCAGACGAATGTTCTATTAAAACACCAGAAGCTAAAAATTACTAGCTTCAGGTTTAGAAAAAGGGGCTGAAGGTTTTGGCTGGTTTGCCCATGAAAGAGGTGGCAGGTTTGTTCTGGGGAATCTGTTCCTATCCCCAGAGAGGCCCAGCATGCACAGGTGAGCCTGGGCTATGGTTTCTCTTGTAAGGAGGCCATGAGGGTTTGCCAAAAAAGGTCTGCTCAAAATTGAAAAGGGAAGGCACAGAGGTCACATTCCCAGATGTATGGGGCCAAGTACATCTGCTCGAGGCCAGGTGCACCCCTGCTGCTCTGTGTGTCCAGGAGAGATACTGCCTGAGCTAGGGAGGCCCATGGAGCTGATGACTGTGTCCTGGAGGACCCAACATGCAGAAGGAAGTAAGGTACGCCTTCTGCCCAGCACTCTTTGCCTCTGAATAAGCCCCTTGCCCCTCTAAGCCGGTGTCTCTGGTTGGGGTCAAAGAGTCTGATGGCCCCTTCCTCATACCTGAGTGAGCAGCCTGCCTCCCTAGCCAACACATGATGGATAGACAAACTGACACACTGATAGGGGCTTGACAAGACAGGAACATGCTTTCTGCCTGGCACAAACCAGTTGGGTTCAGACTAATCTCTCCTGAGAGAAATTTGCTTGACCTTTAACTTTCTGTCCTGCTTTGAATTAGAAGGTTGTTACTCAAGGACTGGCCCCAGACAGGGCTGCTCATCTGGGACAAGCCCCATCAGATGCTTCCCCTACCAGGATCAGTTTCTCCAGCCTACTGTATCCCACAGCACCACATGATTAGACTACTTTCTGATAGCCACAGGACCTCAGAGCTGGCGTGAATGGAACCCAAGTGTGCAGACACCAGCTGAACTCGGGCCTGTCCCAAGCTTATTTCCACCCTCCCCACCTGCCTATGGAGCAGGAGTTTGTACCCTGATGGTCTCAGTAGGGTCCCTAGCAGCTGTGGTTGGTGGAGAAAGCCCCTGCAGAGAGCCCCTCCTGTAGCGGATGGAGCCTCCCTGAGTGGGATGCCCACGGTCCCAACACACAGGACCAGGCTCATGGTGCACATCTGAGAGCTAGGGAGATAAGACAAAGAAGCCTGATGTCTTTCCTGCCAGATCTTGTCTGGATGGGCAGCTCTGTTCCCTGTTCTGTGCAGGAAGGAGAATCGTATCTCCTCTCGGCTAAAAATGAGGCCTCAGGACCTGGAGCTCTGCAGGGGTTCCTAGGGTTTCTCAGGTTGATGACATTTTGCAGAGGTCCTGAAGAGGCTCCACTACTAGAGTGAGATACTTCCGGCCCAGGTGTCAGCTCTTTGGGCACCGCTTCTCCTCTGATGGAACGTGGCTATGGTCAAGCAGGGCTGAGGGGAACACTGAGGATCCTGGACAGGGTGTATGCATATTAGAGATCAAGGCCCAACTGTGCTGGGTATTAGCGTGGGTAACCTCCATCTAACAGGTTTGGTCAAGCCCTGCTTATTGCCTAGGGCCTGAGGTCAGCCTCTGTCTCATCTGTGGGAGGTGGACAAGGTCCCAACAGGCGGAAGTATTGTTCAGAGAAGCTTCCTGGGGAACACATCTTCCTATAGGGTACAGGGGAGGGGAGAAAGCTGAGGAGTCAGTGCTCCCACCTCAGCTGGCTGTCACCTCAGTTGTGCCTCAAAGCAAGGGGAGCACCCCCCACTTTCAAAAGCCTCAAGGTGCCAGGCCTCATGGCAGGTAGGCAGGTGGGGATATGTACATAGGCTGTTGGATGCATGTTTGAGTCACACTTGGGGCTGTCCCCAGCCACTGGACAAGGAGCCGGAGCATGGCTGACACTGAGATAATTAACAGGAGTGAGGAGCCCACTATCCCAGCTGGAGTCCTGCAGAGACCAGAGAAGCAGTGGGAACAAGAGACAGTGTCTTCTTCTTCTAGCCCCGTAGAATGGACGAGATGGGATGGAAAGAGGCATGAGGCACAGATGGTGGGCAGGGCATGCAGGTGCAAGGTGAGGTTGGAGCGTGGGGTGGTAGCATTCCTTACTTGCGGGGAGCTCCCAGGGGAGAAGCCTTGATTGGAGACGGGTGAGGTGGGAGACTGGTTGGCTGGGGAGCTGGCACCAGTGCGGTACTGCTGCAGAGCTGGGGCCTGCAATGACAGACAGGTCAAGACATGGAGGCCCCAGCCCAACGCCTGGTTGGACCCCATAGGCCCTCACCCCTCAGTGAGCTGAGGACCTGAGGCCAGAGCCTGGGGGCTATAGTTAGAGAACCTGGAACCCAGCTTCATGGAGTTGCCCTGGTGGGCTGAGGGGGAGGAAGGGTGGGATCCACTTCGATGCAACAGGCTTCAAAGCACCCATACCACATACATGTGCACACAGTCACACACATGCACACTCACACACACACAGGCAGGAATGGCCTAAGGCTGGACAGGCAGGTATTGCCCTTTGCTCTTGACTCTGGGTGGACCCCTGGCTCTCTCAGCCTTGAGTCTGCACTGGCACATCCTGCCCACCTCCAGGCAGTGGTTTGGACAGTAGAGCTCCCAGCACCAAGCAGTCACTATCATTAGTGCAGCTTTGGACTGGCCTGATGGGATCATGCTCTCCAGAGACCTCGGAGAGGTGGCCACATCCTTGTTCAAAGGTAGAGAACCCTGACTTTGTACCACAGATGAGACAGGCTGGACCGGATTTATATCCCGCCTGACTTCTATGAGCCTGCTGTTTACTGAGATCCAAATAGCTGGCCCAGGCCCCATAAGTGCTGAGTCTCCCCCATTTCTTCAGTGGCCTGCTCTGAGCAGTTTGTGATGAGGTTTGAGCCTGGGAAGAGCATGGGAGTTCAATTAAGAGGGTATGGTGGCACCAGTGTGGTTACTTGGTGAAGACCAGGAAAATTTCCAGTCCAGAGAGACATTCTACTTGCTTGGGAGAGCCTGCAGAAACTCTGGAGAAGGCTGCCTGTGCCCCAAGGGAGCTGGCAGTCCCTGGGAAGGTGCTGGGCGACACACTCTCTGATTTGGGATCCTGGTAAAGAGCTGTGTGTGCACCTGGCCTGAACATCCATGCCCCCAGTGTCAACCCAGCTCCAAAGCCAGGACCCACTGCAGGAAGGTGGTGGGGAACTGGGTGCCCAGGCCAACCCCAGCATCAGAGCTAATCCTACACCTGCTGTATTAATGACAAAGGAAAGGGTTGAGCACTTTCCTCTGTGTGTGTGTGGGTGCCTGCCAAGGGGTTGGAGCAGCTTGGAAATGTGGGTCTCTACCATTAGGTCCCTGTCTGCCCTGCCAGCTCAGGGATTGGGGAGTCGGGGAGGGGGAGAGAGGGAGAAGGGTGGCTGTTCTTTGCAAAGCACATGATGTTCTGAAGGCATTTATCCTGTGACTGGCAGATTAGGGTTCACTGCGTTCTAAACATGGGTCTCTGTTTCTCTAGATGTGGTCAAAGACAGCAATGGCAACCTTTTTTCTGCCAGGGTAACCAGTGTCAAATTCTGAACAATTAGAAAGTTTTGGTGTTGCAGAGGTAAAAACCTAGTACTTGTTACTCTGAGCCCAGCCCAGGAAGGATGCCCCATGATCTGAGCTGCAGTTCTCCCATCCCAGCCCAGGAAAGGTCCCAGGAGCTATAGCCTCCTGGTATCACTCTATATTGAGCTGCAGCCCCTGGCCCAGGCAGGGAGGTCCCAGGGTCTGAGCTGAAGCCCCTGGCGCAGGCACTGTGCTGTATCCCTTCCTCCCCTGCAAGTTCACCTATCTGGCTCCCAGATGCCCGTTCCCTAGGCCCTCAATGCTGTGCTCTCCCTGCCTCTAGGCAAGCTGCTTTATGGACAGGAGGGGTGGGGGTGGATGTATCAAGAGCCATGGGGGACAGCTTGACAACCAGACACTGGTAGTCTATTTTGGGTGAAGTTTGGGGCACTGACCCCTGCTTGTGCCTCAATTTTCCCATATGTACATGGAGTGACAACGTCTGCTTGAGAATTCCAGATAGAAATTCACTGGGCATCCAATCCCAGCAGTGTCTGCTTTAGTCCCAAACCCTGGCAAGTTAGACTCCAAGTGGAACCTCAAGGCAGCTGTAGACATAGCTGGACACCAACTGTCACTGGGCCCTGGGCACCCAATGGAGCCTCCCACAGCCCAGGCTCTTCCTTTATGACCCCACAGCCAGGCTCTGAGGACCCTGTCCCAGGCTTACCGAGGCAATGTCGATCCCCATCGGTGGCTGGCCTGGGTTGTCTGGGGGGGACTGTGAGAGAGAGGACAGTACCGTGACCGTGAGTGGGGGCAGCTGGGGCCCCTGCGTCAGGCTGGTGCTTAGCATCAGGGGGCTTCCCGGGGGGAGGCCGACGGGCACCTGTGGAGGCGGCGGGGGTGGCTGCTGCTGGGATACAGGTGGTGGGGGAGGCGGGGGCTGTGGCTGTGGTGGAGTCGACTGCTGCGAGCCCCCCTGGGTGAAGAAGGCATAGGGCAGCTGCTGCTCCAGAGACAGGGTGTCCATGGCCACGGCCTGTGGGAAGGGGAGAGTATCAGGCTCAGGCATTAGCAGTGGGTGCCAGGCCATAAGCACCTGGTCCCCAGGGGGCACCTATGGCCTGATAAACTGAGCAATAATGTGATAAATGAACAAAGGTATGTCTACACCCTGGACCCAGGCCTGGGAGCAGGCCTATAGGGGACCTGGTCCAGCACTACAAAGGGTCAGGCTGCAATTGGACAGGAGCTGGTTATCTAATCCAACCAGCCTTTCTTTCACCCTCATCACACACCCAGAGGTGGGCATAACCTTCTGTAGTCACTTAGGTTCAAGAAGTCCTGGCCTCTCTGAGCTGAAGTTTCCCCACTGCAGGTATCACACTCTGGTAGCCTCAAGGCTAGCCAGCCCCTGGGGGAGGGGAGGGGATCCCACCACCAACCTATAGCCTGGCCCACCTGGGGAGGTTAGAGAGGGTATGGGTGATGAAGGCACTGGTGTAGTCACCTAGTGATGATCAGCTCAAGCCTTTTCAGAGTTGGAAAGAGGAAAATAAGCAGAGGAAGTTTTCAATGGTCATGAGTCTGTGCAGAGATTCCCTGGGACAGGCGGGACTTCTGCCCTGTGATGGAGGCAGTACATGCCAGGAGCTTATAAAATGCTTAATCTCTAATAAGCAGTTAGGTAGTTAGTGATCAAAAAGTACTTCCCACAAAAGGAAAGCAAGCCTAAGAGACTGGGAGTGGAGAGAAGAGGCAGGGGTCATAGATGGAGTGATGACACAGCTGCCAGAAGCCACAATGGCTCTGTCTTAATCTTGATCTGAACAAGACCATTGCACAAGCAGACAAGGAGGGGAACCAGGCCCAGAATGGCATCGAAATGTGTGAAAGAAGGATTTAATTTTGGTGTAAATGGATGATGCCATTGAGGTTATGTTAAAAAAAAAACAAAAAGGAAAAATGTTATGTCAGAGATTTTTAAAAAATATACAAAATGTACAAATTCCTAGAAACACACAAACTACCAAAACTGACACAAGAAATAGAAAATCAGTAAACCTTTATCAAGTAAGGACATTGAATTAGTAATCAAAACCTCCCAGTGAAGATAAAAGCTTAAATCTGGATGGTTTCACTCATGAATTCTACCAAACATTTAAAGAATTAACACCAATGCTTCTCAAACTCTTCCAAAAACAGAGAACATTTCCTAACTCGTTCTTCCAGCCTCAAACAACTAAGTAAACAAAAGAAGAATCAAATTATTGAAATCAGATACAAAAGTGGAAAGGAACGTTACTACCAACTTTTCAGAAACAGAAGGATTATGAGAGAGTACTATGAACAATCGTACAACAGCTCACTGTGTGACCTAGATGAAATGGACCGATTCCTTGACACACACAACAAAAATAGTAGATGAAGCAAAAATTTCAGTAAACGGGGAAAAAATACTCTAAAATTTTATTTTGGAAAATTTCAACTAGGTCCTAAATAAGAGAATGCCATAATGAAGTATGTTCCACTTACATGGCAAGAGCTAAAACCAGACCTGCCTGTGATAGCCCAAGGGACTCCATGCCACTTGACTAATGCATCACCCATGTGTTTGAAAAGTTGACAAAAAGCCAAAAATGCTGGGCTGTTTCTATGACCCCTCTGGAAGGAGCAGGAGGCCTCTCTGAGAGGCAGAGCTGGGCTGCACCCCAATCCCACTGCGCCCTCGCACCTGAGTGATGGGTGACAATGAGGAGAGGGTGGGTGACACCTGCTGGGCCTGCTGCCGCCGTGCCTCCGAGCTCAGGGACAGTGGGCTAACACCAGCTGGACGGTGTTGTGGTGAGGAGCCTGGAGTACTCAACCCTGGAAGGAAGGGAAGGTGGACATGACTTCAGCTTCCAAAGGGTCACTCATACACCCATGGTCACTGCTCAATCGCTCAGACAGAAGCCAGTGGGCATGTCCTGTCTGCCATACCCAGGGTACCACCTCCTGATATCCTGACCTTGGGGCCTCCAGCTCTCTCATGTTTCTCTTCTCCTTCCAGAATCCTATGATGACCAACACTCTCCATACTGATCCCACCATTCCTTCAGAAGGGGGATGTCCTGTAGGCCCTGCCAGGCAGTACTTCCCTGCCTAAGAATTGCCACATGACTAGCCCCTAAATAGACATGTGACCAGATTGGTTCAATAAGAGGTTGCCTTGGGACTTTTTTGAGGGGAAGGAAGAGGGAAAAGAGGAGGAAGGGAAAAAGTAGGTGTGCTCCAGAGGAGGGGCAGAAAGGGCGGGAGGGAGGGGCATAAGTGAGAATTCTGCCTTGGGACTTTTGAGAAAACTCAATGAAGAGAAGCTGCAGCTGTGTGGGATGGGCATCCTGTGGCTGACAGTGGAAGGATTAGCTGAAGAATGGTGGGAGAGGCAGCACCTGAGCCCTGGATGCAGCCACACTGGCACTTCCTCTCTTTTGGGAGACAATCTTTTTTTCCTAAACTGGCTTGGGTTTTGGTTAGCCTCAAGCAAGTCAGTTCTCCCCAAAATCATATTTCCTCTTGACCCTCACACCCTCGTCACCCTCATTAGATGCACATGTCTTCCTGTTAATTGCTGCTTCAGCCAGATCTCTCAGCCTTGGATCTGTTTAACTGGCAGCTCCTCCATCCCTCCATTTCACTTCCACGTCCTCCTCCCTCCATCTTTGTATTCTCTATGCTGGAGTGTTACTTTGCTGGGATGTCTAACCTAGAAACTCTTTGCCTTCTTCCACAACCCTCATTCCTTTTAGTTTTTCCATTGATTGAGAGAAAGAAAGGAAGACAGAAGAAGGGAGAGACAAAGAGAGGGGAAAGGAGAAAGAGACGTGGAGGGAAGGGAGGGAGGGAAAGGGAGAGAGAGAGACAGAGGGAGAGAGGCATCAACACATTGTTCCACCTAGTTGTTCCATTTAGTCTTGTACTCAGTGACTGCTTCTCATACGCACCCTGACTGGGGATCAAACCCGCGACTTTGGTGTGCTGGGACAATGCTTTATTCACTAAGCCACCCATCGAGGACCCAAAAACATCATTACTGACGGAACTCCTGCCAGGAACTCCACATTGCCCCTTCCCTCACTTTGCCCCCCTCCCCAAACAATCTGACCTCTGGATACATCTGTTGTGAAGGAGTTGAGTGAGGTCAAGTTCAATATGACAGCAGTTGGGACCTGTCAGGTTACCTTGGGGCACTGTGCCAGGGAGGCAACAAGCCTCTTGATGCCAGGGGGACTCTGGGGCCTGGCCTGATCCCTAGATTCTGTTTCTTTGTCCTTGAGATGGGAGATGATACCAGCCGCCCTTGCCAGTTAACTGTGAAGCCCTAATGAGGTTATGAGCAAGCTCTGGCGAGTCTGGCCCACAGTCAAGGCCAACGAAGAGACCTAATTCACTCAGGGAAGACAGGCCCCTTCTGCCAAGGGCACCAGATCAACCTTGTTTCAGCAGGTAAGAAGACAGGCTCATTCATGGGCCAGTGGGAATGCACCGAGCGCACACTGAGGGAGATGTCAAGCAGCCTTCTCTTTGCCCAAGGCAGCTGCTTGCTCTGTCATCCACGTGCGATGAGTCTGGTCACGCCTATGCTTCCCTTTGGATGGCCTGGCAGCTCCTCTTGGCTTAGCACTGTGGTGGTGGTAGAAGAGGGGGGGGGGCTGGCGCCACTGACTGCTCCCAAGGCAGGCCATAGGGACTCAATTTCTGCATAGCCCTAGGGCCCCAGAATCAGGCTGCTATGGACACAGCGATGTCAAAGGATGCACAGTCAAGAGGCCTGGCAGGAGTCCAGGAGATACCTGCTCACAGCCTACTTGGACTGGGTACCCTGGGCCATTCCCTCATCTTCTCTAGGTATCCACTACTTCACAGGTCCAGCAGGCCGAGGAGCACGTGACATCTAGAGAGCAGATGTCAGGATTCAATAAGCAGCAGAGTCAGATGTGAGGAGTGAGAGGATCAGTGGGGCGGCAGGGGCAAGTGGGTCTGTGGCAAACTGGAGCACTCTGGCACACCTTGAGGCATAGGACCTTGACCCACTACTCCTAGGCCTTCAAATTCAAGAGAAGCCAAAAATCCAGAATTGTACATGCACTCTCCTGATGTTTAAGTGTCTATTCACAGCATCACGCACACAGCTGTGGGCTAGACAAAATACACCACTGGGCTGAATTTGGCACTTGGGCTGCCAGCCTCTAATGTCTGCCCTGCATACAAAGGTGTTTTTGAATCCTCTGCTGGATTTCAGAGTGAGCTCATGGCCTCCCATGGGGACCAGGAGGGAGGACGAATGCCTTGCTGTTGAATTCCTTTTGGCAACCTGGATCACCTTTGGGGAAAGGAGTAAGGCCAGCTGGAAGGGAAGTCTGGGCAGGCAAGGAGAACTGCCAGGGGAGGACGGGCCAGGTGGCAGGGGCCCGTCTCAAAGCACATAAGCCCTGAGTGTGGGAGTGCCTGGGCGCAGAGCAGTACCTGGAAGGATTCAGGCCTGTTGTCTTTCCAGGTCCCAGCAGTCAGGAAAAGGGCTTCAGCAAATGTGGAATGGGACAAGAGGGGCTACTGTTTCCCTAGTGGAAAAAAGCTCATGTTCTGACTGGTGGGTGAGCTGGGGTGGGGGCACAATCACCACGTGTGCCAGAGGCCGAGGCTTGGCTTGATTTAAAATGCACCAGGAAAGTGAAGCCCCTGCCAGATGAGCCAGTGGAGCGGCAGGTTTTGAAAACAACCCAACACATGTCAAACATCACTGGCAGATACTGGAGCCAGATGGCTGGGGTCACACCCCACTGGAATCTCCTCCCACCCGCCCCCGACTCAGGGTCTGCAGCTTTCACACATGCTTATTTCCCTGTGCTTGTTTAGACTCTGTTCAGGCTGTGAATGCACAGCTCCAGGCGTGTGCTGGTGGGCTGCCAAGGACCCTTGGGTAGAAGAGGTGGTCCTCAGTAGGGGATGATGCTCTGCATGCACATGATCTTAGTAAAAAAGGCCGAGAAGCAATTGAGGGGGTAATGCTCTGGAACCACAGCCACAGTGGGGAAAAATGGGGCCAGGAAAAGATAGTGTCAGTACCAGCTGGGGGAAGGAAAGACAGTAGCCTCAGAGCCAACCTTCCAATTTCTTCTTTTCCACAAGCCAATGCTTGCGCTGCTGCCTACTGGTCTCTAGAGGTCATGGGTCTTGGGCTTCTCTAAATCTGCTCATTTGTCTTTGGGCCTTCCCTGGGGCCCACCAAGCTGCCACCCTTAGCTCTGTAAGCATAGGGTCAGGAATGTGGAATAAAGAACTCACCCTCAACATCGTCAGGGCAGAGTCTCACTCCTCTCTTCACTGACTGGCCTCCATCCCCTCTTCTAAAAACCTAGGAACATGGCACTGTCCTCAACACACCTTACCTTCCCAGGTCCTGTGAGCACCAGGTCCAGGAATGACTCTCCTCCATACTCTGTATCAACCCAGCTCCCAGGCCAGCCAATATTCCCTGGAAAACTTCTGCAGTGTCTGGCGGGACCCTGCCATGGCTCAGGTGCTATCTCATCCTTTGACAACCTGTTCTCCCTGGGCATTCAGAGGGATTATGGAAAATCTGAGTTTGAGTGAGTGTGTGATTTTCTCAGAAAACGCTGTATGGCACTACCCACCACACCAAGGGTGATGAACAGATGAGTGCTGGCCATTCTGGGGCCCCTGGGCAGGAGGGAGGGAACATGATACAGTATTCTCACAGACCACCAAGTCCTGATACCTGTGGACTCAGAGGGGCCCCTTGGCCCCTCCTGCCTATCCCAGCACAGAGGATACTGGGGGCCACCCTGTCTCCTCTCTGAATGCAAACCCACATACTCCACAGTCAACTGGGTGCACGGGCCATAGTGGGGTCAAAGGAGAGTGAGGCCCCACCCAGATGACAGGCAAGAACACAGCAACTCAGGGTGAGTACAGAAAAGCAAGGCTGTGTGAGAGGCCGGTGCAGGATGTGGGTAGTAACCAGGCCTCACTGAGGGGAGGAGGTGTGAGCAGAGATGGGGCTGGTGAGGGGCCCCCTGCTGCCTAGAGGAAGAGGACCATGTGGGAGGCGAAGCACATGCAAAGGCTAGAGAAGAGAGGTAGAAGATAAGGGGTTATACAAGGTTCCAAGAAGAGGAGGGCCATGAGCTGACAATTGTTCTGGGTGGAGAAGAGGCTGGGACTGGGAAGAGGGGAGTGGCAGCAGGTGGGGACTGTGCAGGGTGAGGAGGATCTGAGTTGGGCTGTGTCCTGATAATGGAGCTAACAGGACATGCCAATGAGTCAGGTTGGGCAAGAGGTCAGAGGAATTGAGGAGGATACCTCCCGGTTTCTGACCTGTGCCTCAGGGGGATGGTGCCATTGGCCCCTAGGAGGAATGGGGTTGGGTGTTGCCAGGAGATATTGGAATTAGCAAGGACCCCAAGGGTTGTCCCTGAAGACATGGTCAGGGAGAAATGAGTATGGAGCCTGGGTCAGGCTGGAGCATCCCAGGAAGGTATCCCTAAAGCCTGACCCACTGCACTCTCTAAAGCCCCAAGCACCCCTCAGAACAGTGATGGGCAATCTTTTGAACTTGGTGTGTCAAAATTCACCAAAAAAACGAGCATAACTCGGGTGGTGTGTCACTTAGAGAAAAACGGCCTAACCGGAAGTCCCAGAACTAGATGCTCTGTGCCAGAGTTCTGTTGTTTTGGCCTACAGACCTCCAGCACAGTGTCTACACTACAGCAAATGTTTTATCCTCAGCTACTGCACCTGGCCCTGCAGGAGCCGAGGATGAAATGTCATTCTCGGCATGCGGCCCCATACTTCTCTGGTATGCAGCCGCGTGTCATCGAAAATGACTACACGTGTCATAGATTCACCATCATGGCCTCAGAACCACTGTCCCATCTCTGGGAACACCATAAGCCTTCCCATCACCAGGCCTCTACCCAAGCTGTGCCCTCTGCCTGGACACTATTCCCCTTGGGGCAGCCTGATAATATCAAGCCCCCATGCTGGGCTCTGCTCCCAACTTATGACCAGCATTTTGGAAATGACCCTGCTCAGTCACCACACCCACATCCACCCACCCACCCACATACACACACACCCTCTGCTCCCACCCTCTGCCCAGCATTTGGAAGTGACCCTGCTCAGTCACTATACACACACACATTCACCCCCACCCCATGCTAGACAGTGAGCTCTGGAGAGGAAGAAAGTGTCCTCACTCGCCTGGTCTTACCCTGGCCAGTGCCTCCAATGCCCAGGTGCGTCAGATTGGCAGTAAGGTTGCCGGTGCTGCTGGAACTGCTGAGCGTGGGGAAGGTGGGCTCCTCAGGGTCCAGTGGGGTTGGGAGCGGGGAGGGGAAGTGGATGTTGGTCAGGTCGGGCAGCGAACCCCCAGTGTTGTGGGTGGCGGGGATCAGGGCTGTAGTGTTTTCCTGGTCAGCCGATGGAAAGATGCTGGGAAAAGGCCAGACATAAGGATGTTGAGCTCTTAGACTGCAACTGTTGGTTCTCCCCTAGAAGCTGTGGCAGCAGTTCAAACAAACAAACAAAAAAACCAAACCAAAACAAAAAACTAGCAAGCACAAAATGG
Source organism: Rhynchonycteris naso (assembly GCA_037038555.1). NCBI lineage: Eukaryota > Metazoa > Chordata > Mammalia > Chiroptera > Emballonuridae > Rhynchonycteris > Rhynchonycteris naso. The sequence continues at coordinate 20,695,689 of CM073003.1, forward strand.
TCTTTCAATTAGATGCTGCCATGCTTGAGAAACAATAACCAGCCCGAACCTCCCACTGGGACATTAGGAAGCAGCCTACCCTACAAGGACGGGGATGGGGTGAAGATCCTCCATCTGCCTGGGGACAGGGTGTGTCTAAGGGTTTGGAGTATCCCCTAGGGTGAGTCTTGCTCCACACCCCCATCCCTCTAGTCTCAACTTGCAGCCTCAGGAGCAGCTTGGATTTGGGGAAGGAGGAGATCATCAGAGCAGCCCCTGGTGGCCATAGGCAAGCAGGGCAGGTCCTACTGTGACTTACTTGATTCCAGGGACCTCGCAGGACTTGGGCCTGGACCCTGTCTGAAAGAGAAGATAGCAGAGGCTGAGCAGCCTCCTTGCAGCATGGCTGATCTCCCTAAGAAGGCCGAGTGACACTCAAGGAAAAGCAAGCTTATGGGGTTCCAGAGAGTCCCACAGATGGAGTATCCCTGTGGGATGGTGATGGGGGGCACTACCCCGGACATGTCCAGGTACAAAACCAAGTTAAATGGAGAGGGTCTCTCTATGCCACCCCCCCCCCCCGGCTTAACTCTGTCTGCCTAATAAGGTGGCACAGTCCAGGGGTGATGTGATGTCTCGACAAAGCAGGTGTCCAATGAATCATGCTGCCTGCTTTTTATACCTCAGCCCCCAATGCTGAGCCACAGTTGTCTGCCACCAGCTCTGCAGCAGGCCTGCTGGAAAACTGGATGTCCAAGGCTAACCCTGCACACATGCCTGGATCAATGTGGGCAGGAGGGGTGGCCACCAGGGCTGGGGCTGCCTCTGCTCAGCATCTATCTGTCCACCCATAGAAAGGACAGCATATGTGACAGCTTGGATTAGTTGCCCTGAACACAAAGGGGCTGCCACTCTGCCCCTAGCTGACCCACCTTCCCATGGTGACCAGAGTTGTGATTCCCATGGGGATCCCAGTACTCCACTCCTTAAGGACTGGGACTCTGGCCCTCCTGCAGGCTGGCCTAGCTTGGGAGTCCCAGGGAAACCCCATCAACAGTAAGACCCTGATTCCTGTGAGCAAGGGACCTCTATCATCACTGGAGATCTGCAGGCTCCAGGCCAGGCCCCTAGACTCTTGTTCAAGGACAAAGCAGGGAACTCTCTTCCTATGGTGGCAGACATGATGGGACAAAGCCTGTGTGTTGACAGGGGCTCTGCTGTGTCACGCTAATTCCTGTCTGCCTCTGGGGCCCTCGGGTAGACACTCCAGCTGATGTGTTCTTTGAGGAGTATTAGGCAAGAACGTGAACCCATTGGGGAAGGCTGGGCCAGCCCACACACATACCCAGTGAGGGGGGAATGCCTGACTGGCAGTGACTGGGGATGCTGGAGGGGGGCATGTGACCATCAGGTTTTGAGCCTCTGCAGGGAACTGAGTGGAAGCGGTTTCTACTTGGCCATGGGCTCCTTAATTCTGGGAGTAAATATTCACTTTATTCCAGATTTTTGCAAAGCACCTTGACAATGATTTTCTAAAGAATCCTTCCAAAAACATTTCACATAAACAGTATTAAGAATTCACCCATTGAAAAGAAAAAAAGAAAAAGAATTCACCCATTGTCCCCAACCCACACCAAACAAATCCAATGAAATCTCTGACACCCTCATAGAACATGTGTCATTTCAAACAGTAGTTAAAAGGAGTTCTGCCAGGATTCCAGGCTCTGCTGTCCTCTTCTCACTCCCAGGATGCCAGGGTGCTTCCCCAACACTTGCCATTTTCTCTTTCTTTATGGTAGCGCCACACTCGGATGCGGGGAGGGAACCTGATGTCCTGTGTCATCTTTGTGCAGGGACCATGCTAATCCCTGTGTAACCCAATTTTAGTGTATGTGCTGTGGAAGCAAACACGGGTTTTATTTAATTCTTTACCTGCTCTTCACCAGTATAACAGGCCTCCATGTGTGTTAAATCAGCTGACATGAGTAGTCAAAGCTGAGCGAGGGTTTTACTTCAGAGAGAATGAAGCTCCACCCTACAGTGTTATTTCATCATCTTTGCCTGGCTGTGTTTAAAAAAAGATCAGGAAAGAAAACCACTCCTGAAAGCCCATGGGTTCTTACCTTCTTGGTATCCCATGCTTGCTTGGAAAGGTTCTTGTTTGTCTCCGGCGTGGTCTCCTCCATTCCTGGAACTGTTAGTAGTAAGACTGGAGTGGGGTGTAGAGAAAGGAGAGTCAGAAAACGCATCTTGCTGCAGCTGCCTGGTGGCACCAGCAGGGCACTGGTCCTTACACGACCATGACAGCAGTGTAAGCACTCCAACAGTGACTTCTGGGGATTGTACTAAAGTACAAAAAGGGTTTCGCTTTTTTTTTTTTTTTTTTAATTTATTTTATTTTTATTCATTTTAGAGAGGAGACACAGAGTGAGAGAGAGAGAGAAAGAGAGAAAGGGGGGAGGAGCTGGAAGCATCAACTCCCATATGTGCCTTGACCAGACCAGTGCAGGGTTTTGAACTGGCGACCTCAGTGTTCCCAGGTCGACGCTTTATCCACTGCGCCACCACAGGTCAGGCAAAAAAAAGGGTTTCGCTTTTAAAAAACCAACCTAAAAATAAAGTCAGAGAACCTGTGACTTAAACTCTAGAGCTAAGGACATGCATCGATTCAGCCTCCCAATGGGACTAACTTGGATTTCAGAGGCCTTGGGCTATATAGAACAGCTGAGAACTTCCTGCCTCCTTTGAGTGGCCATGGCCCTGTGGACACCTGCCTCTCCCTCTTGGGCCATCAGCACAGTGTCACCTCACTCAATGTCAGCTGGGCTGGGGGAATCCACCATGGTAGCTGTGGCCCCATGAGTTAGTCACAATGCCAGCCAACTGTAGAGAAAGGGAGGAGGGAAGGGGGGAAAGAGGGGAGGACGGGAAGAAGGGAGGAGGAGGAGAGAGGAGGAGGGAAAGAGAGAGGAAAGAAGGAAGGAGAGGGGGAGGAGGGAAGAAGAAGGGGATGGGAAGATGGGAGGAGGAGAAGAGAGGAGGAAAGGGGGAGGAGGGGAGGAGGGAAAGAGAGGAAAGAGAGAAGGAGAGGGGGAGGAGGGAAGAAGAAGGGGAGGGGAGGAGGGGAGGAGAAGGGGAGAAAGGGAGGAAGGGAGGAGGGGAGGAGGGGAGGAGGAGGAGAGGAGGGAAGAAGAAGGGGAGGGGAAGATGGGAGGAGGAGAAGAGAGGAGGAAAGGGGGAGGAGGGGAGGAGGGAAAGAGAGGAAAGAGAGAAGGAGAGGGGGAGGAGGGAAGAAGAAGGGGAGGGGAGGAGGGGAGGAGAAGGAGAGAAAGGGAGGAAGGGAGGAAGGGAGGAAGGGAGGAGGGGAGGAGGAGGAGAGGAAGAAAAGAAGGGGGAAGGAGAGAGGAGGGGAGGAAGAAAAGAAGGGAGAAGGAGGGAGGAGGGGAGGAAGGAAAGAAGGGAGATGGAAGGAGGAGGAGAGGAGGGGAGGGAAGGTCTGAGAGACTGGAGGGATATCATTTGAGGCCCTAGAACCAACTGTTCCTGAAGATTCCTTTCTTTGGATCCTTTGGTAACAGTAAGATTAAACATTTTCTTTTTTTTTTTTTTTTTTAAGATTTTATTTATTCATTTTAGCCAAAGAAGGGGTGGAGGTGGGGAGGAGCAGGAAGCATCAACTCGTTCATAGTTGCTGCCCGTATGTGCCTTGACCCTAGGCATGCCTGGGGATTTGAACTGGCGACCTTAGCATTCCAGGTCGACACTTTATCCACTGCGCCACCACAGGTCAGGCTAAACATTTTCTTGATGAGACCCAATTTCCTCATGCCTGTTAAGAGGTTCAGTTTTTCACTGGGAATAGAGCTGAAATAAACAGAGCCAGATGGGTCAACTCTTTCTTAAGCACTGAAAGGGCCAGCCTGAGGGATGGAAGGACAACCAGGCTAACCCCTGACCCTATCACTGTCTGGGCCCCTCTTAGGGAATGGGGACAGGTGACATTTCTCCCTTCCACCCACCCCAAGGCCAACTGGACTCTGAGCTGCCAGGGGTTCCAGGCTTGCAGCTCCCTTCCACAATCACGAAGAGTCCTGCCTCCCCCAAAAGCCCACATTCTTGGAGACCCACCAGGGAGATGGCCACCTCAGAACTTCCCCTCAGCTAGAGAACAGAAGAGAAGTGCCAGGTACTGTGCCCTCGTCACCCCTGAACATTTAGAATCCTGGTTTTTATTAGAGACAGTTCCTTCTGCAATCTCGCCTTCCCTGCCTTATGAGTTAGGGTCCCAGAAGATGGGAATGCAAAGACAGCCCACCCTGAAGAGGTAAAGTTCCGGTGGACAATCCATCAATAGAATCTCCTTGGTGTTTACAAGCTTGCAGTGAACTGGTAACAAAAACAGTGAGCATTTGGTCCTTAACTGTACATGATTAATTCTTAGTTTCAGTGTCTTGGGGCAGATCAGACCCCTATGGGGTTTCCTGGGGCTGGCCTCACAGCACCATGCTCCCCTCTCTAGATGACACTACCCCAGTTTTTAAGTTGGCAAGTTCCCTCCTGGAAGATCCCAAGGATGATGCCTGTGCCCATCTCTGAGGACTGGGGTCCGGGCACAGATCTGCTAGCTGCAGGGTATGCACGTGGTTCAGTCAGAGAGGCTCTGGGGAATAGCTGGGAAAGAACCAGCCTCTTTCCCACCCACCAAGGCCAGCATGAACCCAGGGGTTGTGGACCAGGAGGGTTCTGAGCAACAGAGCCAGGATATGGTTGGTCCAGTGTGAAGCCCTGGAACAAGCTACAACTGAAATTGAACACCCAGCTCTGGCCGACTGGTTCATGAGCTGTTAACTGCTCGTTCTGCTTAAGCTTGCTGCCCAGTGCATTTTAAAGAAAGTGCAAGGCCCCCAAATGGCAAGCCCATGCTGCACCCATAAACAGAAGGCAATGGGTGTTTGCAGGAGCTGTTTTCTCTGCCTAGAAAACTCTTACAAATTCTTCAAAATCCAACTCAAATAGCACCATCTCTAAAGTTTCCCTGAGTCTTTCCCCTAGTCCCACAGCATTCACTAAGTCTTCCTTTGCAGGTCTGTCCACCCATGAGCTTTGACCTCTGGAAGCATAGGAGCTACTATTGGACTTGCCTGACCTGAGCAAAGATGCCCAAGTGCTTGGCCCATACCTCTTTTCTGGTGTGCGTCCTGGGACAGGCCTGTAAAGGGCTCTGACTGGGTGGGCGTCATTGTGCTCTGGTGCAGGGCAGAGTCAGAATTGGTCCTGGGAGAAGAGAGACAACAGTGAGCCCAAGGATGACATAGGGGCAGTCCTGGCCCCATTTGGTCTAGGACACACCCAATGGAATAGGGTGGCAGCTGTAGGTCATTTTTGTGGGCTGTTGCACCTGAGTATTATTTTCAAAAGAACCACAGGAGGGATCACGACCATGGTTTTGTTCTGCAAAGCCTGTTTGTAACAGAGATGTCCCTCTATCCTAACCACCCCTGCCCCATCCTACCCTCCCCATCCCCCACCCCCATGAACTTCTCAGCTTTAGGGAAAGGACAGAGCCTTCCTGCTAAAACCCTCCAGAGAGGGCGCCCAATGGTCCCACATTGGCCAAATCTTGTGGGTATGGGCCCATCACTGGGTCCCCTTTGGTGACAAACACCAATGGGTAATCCCACCCTCTGGGATGCTCAATTACAAACCAGGTGTGATGGAAAAGAGGATGAGGCAGTGACATAAGGTTTAGAGAAAGCCCCAGAAAGAATGCAGCCCCTGGGAGGGAAGGGGTTGGGTATGAGAGAATAGCATGGGGGGCGGGGGTGGAATCTTGTTTCAATTAGCCCAAATGCTGTCAGGAGCCCTATCCTCTGCCCCAGGGACACAATCATCAATCTGCCCCCAGCTACAGATGCCTGGATAAAGGGATTCTAGAATAGCCCTCAGCTTCCCAGGATACTATGGTTGCCCAGGGGGAGCTAGGCAGACATGCAAAGGACAGTCCATGAGCATGGCAGGCAATTTAAGGATGAGAATAAGCGCTGCTTGCACCCAATGGGGAAGTCCCGACACTGAGAGTGATGCGGAGGAAACTTAAGGGAGAAGAACATATTACAAAGGATCAGGCCTGTCGCTGACCCCAGGACCAGCTGAGCAGGGAAGAACCAGTCCTAGTCACGCCCCCACAGCTATGTGTCTTTGAGCAAGTATTCTGACCTCTCTATGCTCAATTTCCTTATGTCTATATTCCACAATGCTATGGTTTTTTAAAATTGATTTTTAGAGAGAGAGGAATGGAGAGACAAAAAAACAGAGAGAGAACATCAATTTGTTGCTTCACTCATTCATTAATTGATTTCTTTTATATGCCCTGACTGAGGATCGAACCTGCAACCTCAGCATATCGCGATGACATTCTAATCAACTGATCTACCTGGCCACGGCCTGCTCTATGAGTTTTATACCAGTTAATGTATGTGACAATTGAACATGGCCCAATATATAATAAGTGCTTGTTGAGAATTTAATTGCATTATTTAATTAAATATTGTATTATATACATATATATTTTTAAGTTTGCTTACTTTTGTTTTTTATTCCCTGAAATCGCATATACAAATACACATTTTCTATGTGTGGTAAGGGATATATAACATAAAATTTACCATTTTAATCATTTTTTTTTCTTATTTTCCAAATGAGAGGAGGGAGATTGAGAGACAGACTCCCGCATGTGCCCCAACTGGGATCCACCTGGCAACCGCTGTCTGGGGCCAAAGCTCTGCTTACAACTGAAATATTTTTAGTGCCTGAAGCGGAGGCTCCACAGAGCCATCCTCAGCACTGAGGCAGAACCAATAGAGCCATGGCTACAAGAAAGGGAGGGAGGGAGGGAGGGAGAGGGAGAGAGAGAGAGAGAGAGAAGGGAGAGGGGTGGAGAAGCAGATGGTGACTTTCCCTGTGTGCCTTGACCGGGAATCAAACCTGGAACATGCACATGCCAAGCTGATGCTCTACCACTGAGCCAACCAGCCAGAGAACCATTTAAACCATTTTTAAGTGTATACTTTAGTGACATTATGTGTATTCACATTGGTACGTAACCATCACCTATATTATTGAACATATTTATATTAGTATTTTAGACCTTTCTACATGATAGGATTATGAGTGTTTTTATTTTCCTCCTCTAGGTACATTTATTTTCCTAATATTCTAGTAGTAAATGTATAATACTGTTATAACTGCATTTTCATGGCCATTTATCATGTGGGAAACCATAGCACTAAATGAAAAATAAAGCCAGCCATAACACTGAATAGCCAATATAATCCCAACTTTGCTTAAAAAAGTAAAATAGAGCTCATTTCTAAAAACTGGATGCTTCTTCGTTTTGTTTTAAAGTGAGTACATATTGATTTTCCAAGCACATCCAGGATGAAAGTTTGGTTTTGTTTCCAACCAGAGGACTGAGGCTGGCTCTGGGTCACTGACCTTCTCCAGCTGGTGTCCGAGGGTGGCGAGAGGTACACAGTACCATAAGGACAGCTGTCCGCTTGAGTGTGAGTTAAGGGGACAGCACTGTTGACTCAGGTCCCACCCTAGCCCCCAAAACCCGGTGGCCAGGCTAATAGAGCCTGCAAACAGCTGGGGCCGCAGGGTGGGGAGGGGGGCCCTTTCCTTCCTGGCTGTGAGTGGCCCCGGGGGCGGCCCCATCCACCTAGCACTCAGCACTCACCCCCTGCAAGTGCACGTGTGGGCTGCACCCCTTCCAAGAGGGGCCTCAGCCATGAAACCAGGGCCCACAGGGGCGGCGGAGAGTCTTGTTCAGATGACCCAGGTCATGACTCTTAATTCTGGGCTGATGGGCGGATCCCGGGGACCTAGGGCTCTGTCTGGAGCCCAGCTGGTTGGGCTCCCCCAGCTACGGAAATGAAAACCAGGAAAGAACAGGCTTCTCTGTTCTAGGAAGCAGGGGTTCCCAGAGCTATACTCAGACTCTGGCGGGTGGGGCTAGTTGGCTGAGCTCCAAGGGGTGGCTGAGTTTGGGGGGACTCCTGATGATCTCTGCTTGGCAGAGCTGCAGACAGAAGTTTCATGTCTTCAGATGGAGTCTCCCTTGGATCCATCTGGGTCTGGCTCGGACCCCCTCAGCCCCACTGCCTTGGTTGGTCTGTCCTCCATGTGGCCCTGGGAGGGGTCCACTAACATGGCCTTAATGTGTGGCCACCCTGCTTACAGCCTTCCTGGGCCCCACTGCAGCTGGGCATCCAAGTGCAATGTGCTTCAGTATCACCTTCCCCAACTCTCACCTCAGGCTGCATGCTCCAGTGCCCACCTATGCATTCTTGTTCTCTGTGTCCCTCAGTCCCCACCTAGCCAGAGGCCCATCAGCTTGCTTCACTGCCTCCTCCAGGAAGTACACTGCAACAGCACCAATCCATTCCCACAGCTGGTAGCTCCATTAGTTAGATGAGCTCAGGGTCTTGCAGTCACCAATAGGGCCCAGTCCCCCAACCCAAGTCCTCTGGGGAAAGGATATCTGCCGTCCATGTTTGTCCACTGACAGGGGCCGGCGGTGTGGGGAGCCAAGCCGGCCGCGCTCCCGGTACACTCTGTCCACAAGCCCATGGTGCCGGGTAGTCCGGCTGGTGTCCAGCCCAGAGGACTGGAAGGGTGTCTGGGGGAGGGGAAGGGGCCGGCAAGGGGAAGAGAGAAGGAGACGGAAAAAAAAACGAGAGAAACCCAAAACAGTTATCAGCTGTAGCCTGTCCCTAGGATCTTACCTCAGGGTCCCCCATTCCCAAGGTACTCCTGGCCAGCATGAGGCAACGGGGACAGGTTTCCCCTTGCGACCAGCTCCCAGCCTCCGAGCACTGTGGGGTGAGGGGTAAGCCAGGGTCCTGGGCGCCGCAGCAATGGGTGGGCGTGCAGTGCAGCCGGCATGCACGGGCCAGGCAGAGTGGCACAAGCTCGGATCCAGTACTGGCCACGGTGCCAGGGGTGCAGATGGCCTGAGCAGTACCCCACCCCCACCCTGCCCTCAGCCTCACCAGGTGCAGACAGGCCTCCGCCTTCTCTCTAGGGCCTGGCTGGCCTCCTCTTCCCACCTACGTCATCCCTGGAGGGGCTGCCAAGAGACAGCCTGGGGCTTCTAGCCGAGGATGTTGAGGGGCCCACATGGCCAAGTGCTGGCTCCCCAGAGGCTCCTTGTTGAGCCTGGGCTGTTCTTGACTGAAACTCAGCCCCAAGCGCCCTCCCCAACCATATCTTGGCAATACTATGAGCCAAATACAGGCACTCTCTGGGGCCCTGGCCTACTGCTTGGTAGGACAGGGCTTTCTTCCAGCACCTGGGGCAGGCATGAGGCCCTCAGCCAGGTCCTGTTCCCTCTTCCAGCTTCATGCCCTGGGGCCCCCAGGAGCATGCTCTCTGCAGTCTCTAGCACCATGGGGCTCCTTGCCATCTGACTGGGGGGTAAGACTGGCCACTTCAGCTAGCTCTGGACACGGCCTGTCCCCTTGCCTAGCCCGCTGGTCCTTGGGCCCTCCTGTCTTATCTAGGGTGGGGCTAAAAGTGACTTCCTTCTGCCATGGCTGGAATCTGCTCTTCCCCATGTATCCAAATACCTCACACCTGGAATTCAGGGCTGACTGCTCTCCCACTGTCCAGGACTTCTGTCTCTTTCTGACCCAGCAAAGATCCTGCCAGCTTGGGAAATGGCTATGACTAAGAGAGGGAGGGAACCTCGCCATCCAGCAGGGACACCAGAAGGCAGGGGCTGCTCACTTCCTCTGAGATGCCCAGAAAGTGAAGGGAAAACTGAGGTGGCTGAAGCAGAGCCAGAGGCAGAGAGAAGCTCAGCTTGGCCATAGCCCAGCTCACCAGACCATGTTTAGGATCTGCACACACACATGTGCATGTGTCATGGGAACAACCATGCAGCATTGGAGTGCATGCTCAAAATCTTGGGTGGGGTCTTTCCACGTGACCACACACACTTCCCCGGACACAGGGGTGCGGAGCAGATCAGTTTCTGTTTGTCAGACAGAATACCTCCCACCAGGCCAGGAGGGCAGCCACGCTGGAGATATATAGCCTCAGCCCAGGGGCTCATTTACCAGAGAGATAGGAGTCGCTGCCAGGGTATCCCCCAGAAATCCGCTGGGCTGGAAATGCAAAAAACCAAGACTCTAAGATGCTCTGGCCTCACCTGGTCCTCTGGGACCCCAACAGGCCCTTGTACCCATAGCCCTAAAGGCTCCGTGCTGGCCCAGGCAGGGCAAGCTCAGGATGCCCAGAGACAATCTCCTCCAGGGAGGAGGAGGGAGAACCCCAACTCAGAAGTGCCCTGACGAAAGGGTCAGCTTTTGGTCATCTCAACAGCCCCAGACATCTTTTCCAATGAGGAGGCTGTCCGAGGAGAGCCGTGCCTCAGGGGGTCAGAGCTGAGTTGGGAAGACCCCAAACCAGCCAGCCTAGGGGATGGCCTGCTACATTCCAGTGTCAGTATCATGGTAACAGTAGGAACTGATAAGTTACTTGGGTGGAGAATGAGTGCCCTGAGGGACCAGCCCAGGTTCCATCTGACCTATCAGCATATGGATAGATGTGGCTATTTCTGGGGGCCCGTCTCAGCAATGGGATGGAAGTGTGGCAGTCCATGGACCTGTCCCTGCAGAGCAGACAGCATAGTGGGAATAGCCCAGCTCTCAGCCCCAGCTCCCTGGCCCACCTTGCCTCCACTCCCACCTGCAGACCATGGTCATGTGCAGCCCTGTGAACACGCTGGCACTGTGCCCAGTGGTGAGCCTTATCTCTCTCTAGTTATAAGGATGTGCATGGCAGCCCTGTGGCCTGCGGGAGCCATGCTGTGTGGGTCTCTGCCAAGAAACATTTGCAGACAAGTGGGGTCAGGCCTTGGGGCCTCCTTCTGAGAACCGCTGGGCTTGCGGATTAGTGAGGCTGACAGAGCCAAGCCCCAGAGGCCCTAAGCAGTTCCCGCTGCTGCGCAGCAGCCGGCCAACAGGTGTAGTGGCTGCTGAAATGCTTGAGGCCAGACTAAGGCCTTGCTGCAGGGTCTACTGATAATGACAGGGTACTGGCCAGGGAGGATCTGGTTGAAGTATGACCAGGCCATCCCAGGGACAGGAAAGGAGTAGGCGGGTGTGGGGTGGGAGAGCTGTGGCAATTGCCTGTTGACCCCTGTTGTTCAAAGCAGCCATCACGCACACTCACTTGCCCAGAGTGAACGTGCCCCAGGCAGGAGGCCAGGGAAAGCTTCCCTAGAGAGGCAATGGGGGAAAGGGGTGGGAGGTGTTCACCTGAAAGGGCAGATCCACCGTGCCGCTCCCAATCTGGTTCACATTGGGCAGGGACCCACCGTAGTACTGGCCACGGCTCGGGCCCAGCTGCAGGTACTGTGACTTCTGGAGCTGGAGCTGCAAGAGAGAAACCAGCAGCTGCAGTGGGGGCTGCAGGGCCGTCCCTAGCACACCATTAAAGCACCACCCCACCCCTAAGGGCCTGGAAAGAACCCAAGTGGTGAGGTCAGTGGCACCAGTAACAGAAGGTGTAGGACCCCGTGATTCAAATTCTTGAAGAAGCCAGATGTCTTTTTACCCAAATAGCAGAATCATAAACCCAAGGTACCCCAGGAGGTCGTCCCCAGGACTCTCTGAATGTGGGGGAACTTTCTTTGCTGGCTGCTAGGCAGGTTTGTAAATGAGCAAAAGTATAGAGTAGGTCTGGAGCCTGCAGCCCAAGGAGAAGGCCTCTCACCCACCCATGGGAGCCATTTCTCATTGTGGCCAAGGCTTCGTTACTGGGCACAGGCCAGAGGCTGCAAACTGACGCCCGGACACAAGAGAAATCTTTCCAATAGCTGGAATCACAGGGGCTGACTCAGTGGCTTTCAAAGTGCAGGATGTGGATTCCTCCGGCAGCACACCCAGAGTAGCAGGTCTGCCAGACCCTACCTGAGTTCAAGGGTCCTGCCCAAGGCCTCAAGCTCCTGCCTGTCCCTCTGCTTAACTGAGGCTAGGCCCAGTAGTTGGCTTTCATCTGGGCTGGCCAGATTCCTGTACAGTCCTCACTGTCCATCACTCAACTGGGACTCCTCCCACCTCAGAACCAGGGACCCGGGGCTCCCTAACCAGCAACAGCTGCCAGGAACCTGGCCTGGCATCTGCCTGTTCTCTCTCAAGCAGCTGATTCCACTTTTCAGGAACAACAGCTGATACCTGACCTAGGCAGCCCCACCTGTAGCCCATCACACCGCTGTGGGAGGCGGGCATCATGAACAAGGGCTGGGCATGCAGGAAGGGGTGGTGTAGCTTTCCAGACTGTGGTGGTTGTAGGGTCGACTCTGTACACAAGACTCTCCAGTTGCTCACAAATAGTTTCTGGCAGCCTCCACCAGCTGGCCACCTATACCATCCACTCCCCAACCATGGCCCAGCTTCCAGGGGGGCTTTGGGCACTGGAGAGAAAGTGAAGTCCAGAAACTAGACACCCAGAAAAGCACCTCACCCAGGTAAACAGCTGTTTCCTGCAAGCTGTGTGGAGCTGAGAGAGAGGCTGACCTTGCTCTGTTCCTATGCAGGTGGTTCTTAGAGTCTGCAGGGCCCAGCCCAGAGTTTGTCTCTGACATCAACTCCCCACTGCGTCCCTCTGTAATACCAGTGGCTGAGGCCAGGCAGGTCCACATTGGATTCGGGCAGACAGTAGAGGAAGTGTGGAGCCAGAAAGCAATGGGCCATTACCGTTTATTATATTAAGAGTCCACAGCAGGGGAACACACAAGCAGGGGAAAACCACTTCTCATGGCAGCAGGCACACAAACAGCAAAATGGCCCCTCACAGTGGCAAGCAGGCAATCCACCCGCCTGAGGGTAAGGACCCATAGCCTTACCTAGACTAGACACATGTGGCACTGTCATGTGCTGACACACTAATCAGGCAAAGTACAAGCAAGCAAGCCTAACAGCTGTTTTGTCATAAAGCCACCCCTTTAGGGTTACTCGCCTCACAATCTACATGACAGGTATCTTCTGCGATGGTCCCTGTGTGAGGAGTGAGGTACATTATATCACAGAAACAGTAGAGAGTACAGCAACAGGTTTACAAAGCCACAACTATACCAAAAATGACAATAATTACAAAGATGCCCTTTACAATGTCTTCCTGAGCACTCTGCCCAGGGAGTTAACTGAAGGCCCACCTCTAGCCCCCTACCCCACAGTGGGTGGGAGGGCCTGTATAGTCCAGGGCCATGTCTATTGAAAAAAGTGTCCTTAGTGCGTTTCTGCAACTGGATAGAACAGCTTCCTGGTGCAGGAGGGCCTCCACAGGTGCCATGCCTTCCCATCGAGATCTCTTGGTAGTACTGTCCACAAGCAGCATGTCCAACCAACAAGGGAGTCAGTGACCCCTCTTGTCGAAGTCCCTGCTTCGAGTCCATTATACCACTCGATGCTCAGTCCGCGATAGCGCAGCTGTCTGTACAAATCACCCAAAGTGAAAGTCCATTACAGGCAACTAGCCATACAGCTCTTTGATTTTGTGCTGCCTCCACACCCCCCCCCCCCCAAATCTGCCACCGTCTGTGTAACCACATTAGTGATCTAAAAAGAGCTGACAGAATGCTGCGGAGAATAAGGTCCCTCATCGCTGTGGTGGGTTTCTGCCTGAATTTCACCCCTAACTCCATCAACTCTGTCTGGGTGTAGGGCTGGACCACAGAGTGCTCAACTACTTGGGGAGGGGGTTGTGCCTGCCCGAGGCACTCTTGGCTGCTGGGTTTTTACTTTCTGGGTGACCACTGGCTGGACTCTGAGTCTGCTGATGGCTGTTTCAGCTTGAAACTTCTCTTCTGAGGAGTTGGAAACACCTGCTCTTGCCAACTCAGAGCCACTCTGCTGCATGAATACAGCTCCCTCTTCAGTGCCTGCTTCAGCTCTTGAAGCTGCCGGCTCTCGAACTGAAGCTGGAACTCAAGCTCTTGAACCCACAGTTGTTTCTCTAACAACTCACTGTCAATGTTCAGCTACTAGGGCAAACTGCAGCTCGTGAACCCATAATTCCTTCTCCAGTGCTGGTTCCAGTTCCAGGCTCTGCTGGTGCTCAGCCTGAATTTCACACCGGAGCTCTTGAAAGGTCTCCTTCTCTAGCAACTGTTGCAGTTCAAGCTACACTTAGTCTGCAGCTCATCTTGGAGCTTTTGACCTTAGGTAGCCTCTTGTATAGAGTTTTCAGTTTCTCCTTGCAGGGCCTTAAGAAACACCCAGCCCACAGCCCCTAACAGGGTAGTCACAGGGAACAGCCACTACTCTCTATCACCCTTCGATGGTGTCCGTGGCTCCATACCCAATCTTATCTGAATCCTGCCAACTACACCAGATGTAATGCTGGTAGCTGAGGCCAGGAAGATCCACAATGGATTCAGGCAGACGGCAGAGGAACTGTGAAGCCAGAAAGCATTGGGCCATTACCATTTATTACAGTCTTGCAATAGCAGGCAAGTACACAAGCAGGGGAAAACTGCTTCTCACGGCAGCAGGTGCATGAACAGCAAAAATGGTCCCTCACAGCGGCAGGCAAGCAATCCACAATCCACCCTGAGGGCAAGCACCTGTAGCCTTACATAGACTACACACGTGGCACTGCCACATGCTCATGTACTAATCAGGCAAAGTAAAAGTGAGCAAGCCTAACATAGCTGTTTTCCCAATACCCTCCCCACAGTCACAAGGGACAAAACAGGCCAGGGCCCTGACCAGCACCTGGGCACAGGTGACCTCAGATCAGAGACCCACCCCATGTCCTCCTTTTGTGGCATGAGCCACATGACAGCAGCCTGCCAGCTTCTATCTCTCAAGAACCTCTGGCCCTCAGTTTCCCCTTCCAATTTCCTCACCTTAGTCCTGGATCCCTTTATTTCCAGGCAGGCCCCTCTCCCCGACCCCACCAACTCCCCTGCAAGAGCCTCCCTCAGTCCCACCTTGCTGAGAGGACCCCAAGGTACGGGGTCACCTGGCAGAGTGCACATCCCCAGCTTCTGTCAGTGCCCATGCCCTTGCTGGGAACATCCCCCACCTTGACAGCATCCTCAGGGCTAGGCAAAGTGGGGACCACAAGGGTGGGAACAGGGCCAGTGGCCCTGAGAAGGTGTGATGTGATGGATGCAGTCACTTCTCCAGAGCACTTCCAGTCCTCAGCTACCACCCCCTCACACCACCAAGATGATGCTATGACACACCCACCTGCCAGCCCGTCCCAGACTTCACTCTTTAGACAAGTCAACCTTGTTTAAGCCCATCAGTAATCTCCACGGCAAAAGGTGGGTGTTCTAATGAGATTAAGGGGAGCCAGTGTGCTAACGGCTGAGCTCTGTCCTTCAAAACCTGGTTGGGCCAGGGAGAAGTGTGCTCTGAGTGGGCCTCCATTACTCTTTCACAAAGGTTTCAGTTTGGCCGTTTGCTCTCCACCATGACCAGGCTCCACCAACTAAAATGGCTGCTGCCTTGAGGCCTTTGCACTGGTGCTGCCTTCTGCAGGAGGCTCCTCCCACTGGGCTAACCTGACACTGAGCATCTTACACCAAAGGGGTTACTTCCTCCACAGCTCATTGTCCAAAACTACCCAACTGAGGTCTGTGTCTCCTCCCATCAGATTGTTAGCCCCATAAGGTCCATAACACAATGGAAGAGCTCAGCATACAAGGGAAACAAGTGACAACAGGTGACATGCGAGCGCAGGAAAGAGTTGAACACACTCAGGATTCCAGGCAAGAACCATTATTCCTATGTCCACATGAGATCCGTATCACCAACCTCGAAGACTCTGAGGTCCAAGGAAGAAGAGATGGCTATCCTAGTGCAGAGGCAGCATGTGCCCTGTCTGGGGCCCAACCTGAGACCCACCCATGAGAGGGAAGCAAAGAGCGCACACTGTCCTCTTCCCAGCTCAAGCATAGGTTTCTGGGACCAAGCGCTAACTGGGGCCCAGGGGGACTGGCACTCCCTGGCCCAAGTCACTTTTGGGGGTGTCCTTGGGAGGGAAAGATTGGGCTTCAACCAGGTTGTCCAAGTGTTCCAGCAGCCATGAGGACACATTCAGGGAGCCTCTGAATCTGAGTCTTATAGAGTCACCAGCGGGTTTTCCAGGGCCATCATTCCCTAACAGCCATGTGCATTCAGTTTGTCTGGCTGGGTCCCTTCAGGTTCCTTCCCAGGCTTGGTTGTAAGAGACCCCCAGCTTCAGCTTGGGCAGCAGGTGCTGAGTTTGAGGAGGACCGACTGCCCCTCCTGGGCTCCATTCCCTACACAGCTCAGTTGAGGTGATATGTGCACAGCTGTGGACATCTCACTGAGGCCACAGAGGACAGCAATGAACAGCCTGGGCAATCATTCTAGGAGGAGGAGGGCCAAGGGCCAGGTCACCAGCCCTGACTTGGGACTCCCCAGCCTCCATGCTATGGCTGCAAGAGACTCCAGTGACCACTCATGCCATATGTCCATAGGTCATGCTGTCTTTCTCCATGATCACCTTTACCCACTCTGGAAAGGACTGGAAACCTGCACTCTGGGGGGATGGCTGTACCTGCAGGTGTTCAACCAGAAAGGCCCAAGACAGCGTTTCTCTCTCTTTGTAAACTTTATCAAAGCCAAATTCCCATAACATAAAACAAACTATTTTAACATGTACAAATTCAACGGCATCTAATACATTCACAATGTTGTACAACCATCACCTCTATTTAGTTCCAGAACATTTTTGTCACCCTAAAAGAAAACCCCAACCCCATTAGCAATCACTCTCCCTTTCCCCAACAACCACTAAGCTACCTTTTTTTAGTGCATGCACAAGAGAGATACAGAGAGAGAAAGACAGGCAGGCAGGGAGAGATAAAAAGCATCAACTCGTAGCTGCGTTACTTTTAGTTGTCCTTGATTGCTTCTCATACGTGTCTTGACCAGGGGGTTCCAGCCGAGCTAGTGACCTTTGAGCTCAAGCCAGCGACCATGGGATCATGTTTATAATCCCACAATCAAGCCAGGAACTCCACGCTCCAGCTGGTGACCTCAGGGTTTCAAACCTAGGTCCTCAGAGTCCCAGGTTGATTGATGCTCTATCCACCGTGCTACCACCAATCAGGCCACTAAGCTACTTTCTGTCTGTGGATTTGTCTGTTCTGGATATATCATATAAATGGAATTATAAATTATGTGGCCTTCTGTGTCTGGCTTCTCTCACTTGGCATGTCTTCCAGGTTCATCTCCATGTTGTAGTGTGTGTCAGTGCTTCACTCCTTTTTATGGCCAAATAATGTTCCACTTTGTCAATGGACCACATTGCTGTGGACATGGGTGTACAAGTATCTGTTTGGGTCCCTATTCAAATCTATACAGGTCACATGGTAACTCTGTAATTTATTTTTTTGAGGAACAGACATACTGTTTTCCACAGTGGCTGCAACATTTTTACATCCCCACCAGCAGTGCACAAGGGTCCCAATTTCTCCAAATCCTTACCTATACTAGTTGGGTTTTGTTGTTCTGACAGTAGCCATTCTGATGGGTATGATGTGATATCTCATTGTAGGTTTGATTTGTATTTTCCTGGTGACTAGAGATGTTCAGCACCTTTTCATGGCTTGTTTGCCATTTGTATACCATCTTTGGAGAAAAATGTCAAATCCTTTGCCCATTTTAAAACTGGGTTTGTCTTTTTCATGTTGAGTCATAAGAATTCTTTATATATCTAGATTAATCCCTTATCAGCTATATGGTTTGCAAATATTTTCTCCTGCTCCATGAGTTTTTACTATAATAGTCTCTTTCTTTTTTTTTTTTTTTTTACAGAGAGAGAGTCAGAGAGAGGGATAGATAGGGACAGACAGACAGGAACGAAGAGAGATGAGAAGCATCAATTATCAGTTTTTCGTTGTGACACCTTAGGTGTTCATTGCTTTCTTATATGTGCCTTGACTGCGGGCCTTCAGCAGACCGAGTAACCCCTTGCTTGACTCAGTGACCTTGAATCCAATCTGATGAGCTTTGCTCAAACCAGATGAGCCTGTGCTCAAGCTGGTGACCTCGGGGTCTCGAACCTGGGTCCTCTGCATCCCAGTCCGATGCTATGACAGTCTTTTGATGCAAGAAGTTTTTAATGGTGATAGAGTCCAATTAATTTATTTTTATTTTGTTGTTTGTGCCTTTAGTGTCTTATCTAAATATCCATTGCCTATTACAAGGTCAGGAAGAGTTACACCTATGCTTCCTCTAGGAGTTTTTTTTTCCTTTTTAATTTTTTACTTTTTTTTTTAACACTTCTTTTTATTTTATTCATTTTAGAGAGGAGACACAGAGCGAGAGAGAGAAAGGAAGGAGGAGCTGGAAGCATCAACTCTCATATGTGCCTTGACCAGACCAGTACAGGGTTTTTTTTTTATTTTTTTATTTTATTCATTTTAGAGTGGAGACACAGAGTGAGAGAGAGAAAGAGAGAAATGGGGGAGGAGCTAGAAGCATCAACTTCCATATGTGCCTTGACCAGACCAGTGCAGGGATTTGAACTGGCGACCTCAGTGTTCCCAGGTCTCTAGGAGTTTTATAGATATAGCTCTACATTTAGGTATTTGGCCTATTTTGAGTTAATTCTTATCAATGTTGTTGCTGCCCTGGTCCCACCTCACAGCCAGCCCCTATGCTGACTAAGGGTGTGGTGAGGAGAGCCCAGCCAACCCCTGGAAGCGTGCTGGGGACACTGGAGTTTAACATCACACATCTGTTTAGTGAGGGAGGGAATAATGAATGAATGGGGGAATGAATGAAAGCATCACAGGCTTGTGGCAGAGTGAGGATTCCAGTCTGAGTCACCCAACCCCCCGGCTGAGTGAGAAACTCCCCAGCTGCCTACTCATTCATTCCCAAAGTGTAAATACAGAACCAGATACACAAACACCAGGCATCTTGGAATGCCTTTAATCAGGCTCTGTGGTTGCTGCCAAGTTCCCGACCCTGGCTGAATCAGAGGGTCCACTGGGAGCATGTTTTGCTTCCCTGTTGGTGTGGTTGTTGAGTGCAGGCGTTCCAGCTGGGATGTGTGAAGGTTCTCTTGGGGTCTGAGCTCAGCACAGCTGGCTCATGGGGGCTTCTGTCCCAGAGAATGAGATCCCAGCCCCACCAGCCAGCCAGGAGCTCACCTTGAGTGGGGCCTTGCAGCAGCCTTCAAGAGGTGGACCTGGCTTCACCTCCATTTTATTAGCAGGAAACCTAAGATACTGAGGGACAACAGGCCCCAAGGCTGCCCACTGACAGGATGGGCCTGGGTCACAATCCAAGTTCTTTTCCTAGCAAACTCAACTTCCTGCAAGGCCCTTCCTCTGCCTCAAGGTCCGCACATACCCCCACCCGACACACACTACAGGTATTGATCGATTTATAACCTATGCAACTTACGACCATTCGACTTTACGACCACAATCGCTAGCCATGACTGCTCCGCGTCTGGAGCAGTTTTTGTATGCACCTGTATTTTGTAATTTTGTATGTTTTGCAAATATTAAACCAGTTGTACTGGTAATGCAGTGTTTTACTTAAACCTGACGAATGTAACAATAAGAAACAAAATGATGTAGAGATAATATAAATGGCATAAACTGAACAAAGAAAATTATGATATATAATAATGAAATAAAATTTTGATAAAATATGACTTAAAGATTTTTATAACATCATTTCACAGTACTGTACATATAGCCTACTCAACTTACGACCAAATCGTGTTACGACCAGTCTGTCGAAACCAATCGTGATCGTAAGTCGAGCACTAGCTGTATTACCCTTTTCTAGAACTTTCCATGGAGCTCCTTCTCATCATCTGGGTTTCAGCTCATACACCTCCTCAGGAAGCCCTTCCTGACCCCTACTTACAAAATAACCCTCTATCTTTGTTATAGCAGCCTGAGTAGCTCAAAAAACAGAACCTTATTTCTCAGGGTTCTAGAGGATGCGAGCCCGAGACCACGATGCTGATGGGGTTCTAGTGAGGGCCCTCCTTTTTTCTTTTTAAGATTTTTATTTATTTGTTTCAGAGAAGGGAAAGAGAGAGAAGGGGGAGAAGCAGGAAGCATCAACTCCCATATGTGCCTTGACCGGGCAAGCCCGGGGTTTCAAACCAGCGGCCTCAGCATTCCAGGTCAGCGCTTTATCCACTGCGCCACCACAGGTCAGGCTAGTGAGGGCTCCCTAACTGGGAAGTGACAGATGGCCACTTCCTCGCCATGTCCTCATGTGGTCTTTCCTTGGGTGTGTATGTCTTTTCTTCCTCTTCTCACTAGGACACTAGTCATACCGATTGGAACCCCCCCCCCCAATGACCTCATTTCACCTTAAAAGTCACCTCAAAAGTCCATCTCCAGCCTGACCTGTGGTGGCGCAGTGGATAAAGTGTCGACCTGGGAACACTGAGGTTGCCAGTTCAAACCCCTGCACTGGTCTGGTCAAGGCACATATGGGAGTTGATGCTTCTAGCTCCTCCCCCCTTTCTCTCTTTCTTTCTCTCTCTCACTCTGTGTCTCCTCTCTAAAATGAATAAATGAAAAGAAATTTAAAAAAACAAAATAAAAAAATCTTTAAAAAAAAAAAAAAGTCCATCTCCACATATACTCACACTGGGGATTAGGGTTTCTACATGTGAATGTGAGGCATCCACTCAAGGATATGTTGCCTCCTTTGTCTGTCTAGTAGGCCAGTGGGCCCTGATGGCTGTGGTCCTCCCTGGGTGCCTCTAGGACAGGGGTTGGGAACCTATGGCTCACGAGCCAGATGTGGCTCTTTTGATGGCTGCATCAGGCTCGCAGACAAATCTTTAATAGAAAAAATAATGTTAAAAATATAAAATATTCCTAATGTATTACAATCCATTCATTTCCTACCGCTCATGTTCATGGTTGAGGGTGGCTGGAGCAAATCACAGCTGTCCTCCAGGACAACACCAAATTTTTATTGTATAATGCGTAACGTACACAGGTCGTTGTGAGGTCAGGAAGTAAACTTCCCTGCTTTTAATCAAGTAGTCAGCTAACTAATTGCAGAAACCTTTTTTTTTTTTTAATTTTATTCATTTTAGAGAGATTGGGGAGAGAGAGAGATAGAGACAGGTGAGGGAAGGAGCAGGAAGCATCAACTCCCATATGTGCCTTGACCGGGCAAGCCCAGGGTTTGAACTGGCGACCTCAGCATTCCAAGTCAACACTATCCACTGCGCCACCACAGGTCAGGCGCAGAAACCTTTTGACGAAGATGGCTAAAAGAAAAAAAGAGGAGTATCGTACTTTTCAGCAGGAATGGACAGAGGAATTCCCCTTTGTGGAGAGAGCAGGTTCTGCAGTGTGTCTAATATGCAGTGATAAAATTGCATCAATGAAACGGTCAAATATAAAGCGGCACTTCGACACATGCGATACTACATCTGCATCAAAATATCAGCAGGGGACAGCAGGAAGAAAGCATGTCAAGAGCTACTGTGCAGAGTACAAGCTAGTCAGCAGCAACTCTGTGTTTGGACCCAACAAGGTAACTGGAATTCGGCTAGCTTTGCTGGTGCTTTAACAATTGTGAGAAACAGAAAGCCATTCACAGATGGGGAGTATGCCAAAACAATCATGCTTGATGTTGCCAATGAACTTTATGACGACTTTTTGGATAAAGACAAGATAATCAAACGAATAAAAGACATGCCTCTGTCGGCAAGAACTGTTCACGATTGTACCATCATGATGGCAAATTAAATTGAGGCAACACAAGTGAAGGACATAAATGCAGCACCATTCTTTTCTCTCGCTTTGGATGAGTCAACAGACATAAGCCATTTATCCCAGTTCAGCGTGATTGCAAGGTATGCTGTCGGTGACACCTTACGTGAGGAAAGTCTTGCTGTTTTGCCTATGAAAGAGACAACAAGAGGGGAGGATTTATTCAAGTCTTTCACTGAGTTTGCTAAAAAAAAAAAAAATTACCGACAGATGAACTTATTTCGGTGTGTACTGATGGTGTTCCGGGCATGGTGGGGAAAACAGGATTCGTAGCACTTCTTCGTGAACATGAAAAGAGACCCATCCTACGCTTTCACTGCATCCTACATCAGGAGGCGCTTTGTGCTCAGATCTGTGGAAAGCAGCTTGGTGAGGTGATGTCTCTGGTCATTCGGGTGGTCAACTTTATTGTTGCCCAAGCTTTAAATGATCGCCAGTTTAAAACACTACTGGATGAAGTTGGGAATAATTATGCTGGTCTGCTTCTGCACAGCAATGTGCGTTGGTTGTCAAGAGGGAAGGTGCTCAGCCATTTCACGGCTTGTCTGAGCAAAATCCGGACTTTTCTTGAAATGAAAAACTGTTGAGCATCCTGAGTTAGCTAACACTGAGTGGCTCCTGAAGTTCTACTATCTCATGGACATGACTGAACATCTGAACCAGCTCAATGTGAAAATGCAAGGCATTGGAAATACAGTCTTATTCCTTCAACAAGCAGTGTTTGCATTTGAAAACAAGCTGGAACTCTTCATCACTGACATTGAAACAGATCGTTTACTACACTTTGAAAAACTGGGAGAGTTTCAAGATGCATGCACAGCAAGTGACCCTGCTCAACATCTTGATCTCCAGCAGCTCCCAGACTTCACATCTAATCTCCTGCAGTCATTCAAAGCACACTTTGGAGAATTTCGTGAGCACACTCGTCTTTTTATGTTCATCACCCATCCACACGAGTGTGCAGTGGACAGCGCCGACCTGAGTTACATCCCCGGTGTCTCAGTCAGAGATTTTAAGCTACAAACTGCTGACCTGAAGGCCTCAGACATGTGGGTGAATAAGTTCAAGTCACTGAATGAAGATTTGGAAAGACTTGCACAACAGCAAGCAGAGTTGGCGAGCAAATACAAGTGAGGAGAAATGAAAAAACTTCAACCCGCGGATCAGCTGATTATCAAAACTTGGAACGCGCTTCCCGTCACATACCACACACTGCAGCGTGCGAGTATTGCTGTACTGACAATGTTTGGCTCTACGTATGCATGTGAGCAGTCTTTCTCACATCTAAAGAACATTAAGACCAACCTATGATCATGTTTAACAGATGGAAGTCTCAATGCCTGCATGAAGCTTAACCTTACCACGTATCAACCAGACTACAAAGCCATCAGCAAAACCATGCAGCACCAGAAGTCGCATTAATGGTAAGAAGTACTTTATTCATCATTGGTTAGCAACAGCATAACAACGTTATTAAAAAGAATTCAGAGGCTTATTGTACTTTAAAAGTGTTGCTCTTACATAAAATGCACACATTTTCTTGTATTTAGTGTTAAACATATTGTATGGCTCTCACGGAATTACATTTTAAAATATGTGGCGTTCATGGCTCTCTCAGCCAAAAAGGTTCCCGACCCCTGCTCTAGGACCATCCACAACTTCGGTCAGAGTCACCCAACAGCCAACCAGGACCAGGGACACCAGGACTCTCTAAGCAAGAGCCTCCAGGGTGCAGAGTGGCCTGTGGGGAGGAGCCTTCTTGTGCCTGGTCCAGGAGAGCCCAAGACTCAGTAAGGTAAGAGGGTGAGCTCTTCCAGGACTGCTAGGCAGCAGGGAGGAAAGGAAAATCATGGGCAGTATTTCCAAAATCAGTTTCCCAAATGTAAAGTGACATGCCAGCTCACTGGGTTCATAGGCCAGGAAATGGGTGGGTATACCTGGAGAGCATCACAGGTGGCAAGGCTGTGAGATGGAGCTAGAACAACGGGCGAAGCAGCTCAGCCCGTTAGGTTGACCAATGACCCCAATATTCATGCCAACTTGCACACTTAAAATGTGATCTTGTTTAAAAATGAATTTTTTGCAGATGTAATTAGTTAAGGCTCTTGAGACAGGTCATACTGGATTTAGGGAGGTCCCTAAACCCAGTGACTGGTGTCCTTATAGAAAGAGAATAGAAACAGACAGGGATAGAAGCCGAAATCAAGCCACAAGGCTAAGGAACCCCAAGGGCTCCTGGCAGCCCCCAGGAGCAAGGCTTAGGACAAACTCTACTTTAGGGCCCCCAGAAGGATCCAACCCTGCCCACACCCTGATCTCGGACTTCTAGTCTCTAGAACTATGAGGGACAAAATTTGTTGTTTTAAGTCCCTAAGCCTGGATAGTTGGGGAGAGCTAACAACAGAAATCCTTAAGCTGACACTCCAGGATAAAGAATGAGCTAGTAAGGATTCAGGCAGAAGTGGATGCCCAGGAAGAAGGAGGTAGTTCAAGGCCAGGCCAGCTCTGATGGGCAGTCACTGCAGAGTAGCAGGGAGGATAATGCTGATGCCCAGACCAGGACAGTATGGGGCCTGGTCTAGTGACCCTAGAGTGGATTTGCCAGGCTGGGGGTCTTGGCACACTGGGAGCTGCCAAGGGCCGGTCCCTAAGGCATATCTCCCTGGAAGCTTCTGGGGATAACCTCCATAACCCTATTCCAACCCTACCGCAAGGTTCTGGGTACACTGGGTGGAGCAACAGAGATGTGGGCCCTCACTGGGCATGTAGCTCAGCCTGGCTGCACACATCCCTCTGGCCTGCCTCTAGGCACCACATCTCCAAGCCTAGGGCGGGATTCTGTGAGCAGTGTGACTCTCCCCACCCCTTATGCACATAATGACTACAGAGACACAGCACGTCACCGTCAGGCCTGAAAACGGTTACACAGCAGAGGTTCCCATCTCTGCCCTGTATAAACCCTGGCTGGTGTGCGAGATGTGTGAGGGGCCCTGCATGAGAAGCAGGTGGTTATGCTTTGCAGGGTCCACATGCAGCTTGAAGGCAAATTCCAGAGACACCAGCAGGGTCATTGGGAAGAGCGGGCTACCTTCTGCCATAATCTGGTGGACAGTGCACTGCTAGGAAACTTTACATTTCAGGCTATCTGAAGCTATCTGCTACCCCTGGTTCCATGTTATTATGTCCTTAAGAGAGGGGGCTGGCTACCCTGCATTGCACAAGATGTCCAGCACTTGAATACCAACCTCACCCCATCTATCTACGTGCCTGGCTCCTGCAGCATGGCTGAGCATGCTCACTGCTAGCCAGTGTCCCCTGAATCAGGTGGCTGATCCCAGCACACATTGCGACCCCCTCTGAATAGCCAAGAGCATCCAGTTTCTCCTGCAACCTCCAGAAGCTCTCCAGGCCTCCTCTGGGGCTGCTGGCCCTGGCACAGCCAGAGGCTCTGGGGAGGCCACAGAACTGGGATGCTATCAGCCAGAGGAGCTTCCAAGAATGAGACAAACAAAATTGAGTAAAATTATTATTATTATTATTATTATTTTAGAGGGACAGCGAGAGTCAGGGAGAGGGCTAGATAGAGACAGACAGGAACGAAGAGAGATGAGAAGCATCAATCATGAGTTTTTCATTGTCGTTGCAACACATTAGCTGTTCATTGATTGCTTTCTCACATGTGCCTTGACAGCGGGCCTTCAGCAGACTGAGCAACCCTTTGCTGGAGCCAGTGACCTGGGTGCAAACTGGCGAGCTTTTGCTCAAGCCAGATGGGCCCGTGCTCAAGCTGGCGACCTCAGGGTCTTGAACTTGGGTCTTCTGTATCCCAGTTTGACGCTCTATCCACTGTGCCACCGCCTGGTCAGGCTGAGTAAACTTCTAAAAATGATCAGGCCTGAAGAAGGGACTTGGAGCTGCTCATTTATACTATGACTGCATTCTTATGAACTTGACTTCTGGAGCTGATAAGATCAGATCTCTGATATTTTTAAGTCCAAATCCCGTGGACACTGCAGCTCACAATTCATTCTGTGCAGCTAATTAAGCTGAAGAAGGCTGAGAATAAAGTCTGGAACAAGGTTAATAAAGTCCCTTGTCTAGTAAAATAAGAGAGCGAGAAAGAGAAAGAGAGAAAGACAGACTGTCCCTAGTCAGTTAGCTCAGTCTGTTGGAGCGTCGTCCTAAAACACCAAGGTTGCAGGTTCTATCCCTGGTCAGGGCACATATGGAAAGCAACCAGTGAACGCACAACTAAGTGGAACAACAAATGAATGCTCCTCTCTCTCTTTCTCCTCTCCCTTCCTCTGTCTCTCTAAAATCAATCAATTTTTAAAAAGAGAGAGACGGGGGTCAGGACAGCGTACACTCCCAACCCCTGGGCAGCCTCTTGGGTGGAAGGGCACTGAAGGAGAGGTGCTTCTTCAGGAGCTGAGGGTACCCTTATACTGGAGCCCCTCTCCTGTCTACCCCTCACTCTTTGGCACCGTGTTAAGTGTCCTGGGACTGCCAGAACAAATTACCACAAACCAGGGGCTTAAACAACAAAGATTTATTCTGTCACAGCTCTGGATGGTAGAAGTCTGAGACAGGGCTGGGCAAGGCTGGCTCCTTCTGGAGTATCTGCCAGAGTCTGTCCCAGGCCTCTCTCCTGGCTTCTGGTGACTGCTGGCAGTCCATGCCGTTCCTGGGCTTACAGACACATCACTCCCATCTCCGTATGTCTTCACTTGGCCTTCTCCCTATGTGTGTTTTATCTTCTTATAAGGATACCAGTCACTGGATTTAGGGACCACTCTCCTACAGGATGACCTCATGCTGACTTGATGAGATCTGCAAAAACCCTATTTCCAAAGTTCCCATTCATAGGTACTGGTTGGACATCAATTTGAGGGCACACTCTTCAATGCATCACAGTCGCTCAATCCTACGTCACCTCAAGTTCCACACTAAGAACCATCCAGCAGTGGCAATGCCCCAGACTTTTCCTGTGGCCCTGGGTCCCCACAGGCAGTGCTCTCCCCTCCCAGGCCTGTTTCCTCTACTATCACTGGGGGCTGAGGGGTAGAGCCATATTAGGACCTCAATCTGGCCAGCACACATCAGCCTTAGCAGAAATGACCAGAACCCTGACAGGCAGGTGGCCCAAAGTGTCCTCAAAGCCATCTGGCAGCATCCATTGGGAGCCTGAATGTGTTCCTGCCCTCTGACCTGATAATCCCACTTCTGAGAAGTTCTCCTAAGGGAGATGTCCAAAACAAAGATTTATGCGAAAAGATGTTTCTGCAAATCATCAGTCAGCAGAACACAGAGCTGGAACCACTGCCGGATCAGCCCAGGGCAGGGCCTCCACTCCAGGAAGAGTGAGGACACTGCCAGAAGGGTGGGAGGTGGATGGAGGAAAGCCCCTCTCCACCTGCTGCAGTGATTTTTGGACTGTCTTCAAGATTGGTCCGAGAGGGGAAAGGTATAAATCCCAGGATAGGGCCAGTTTGCCCCTTTTCTAGGGACGTCCCCAAGCTGGGGCTGGTACAGGAGTGTGCAGGAACAGGGTGGCTGGCAGGAGAGGAATTCTTTGAAACATAGGAAAGGCCTTGGCAAACCACATTACTGGGGTGAGCAAGCCTCCTGAGCTCAGGGCTGGGACTGGACACCCTGGTTTGTCTTCTCCAGGACAGAGACCAATGGGAACCCCAAAATTGGCCAATGTGATGATGATCCAGACAGCAAGGGATTCTGTGAAGATCGGGGCTCCCTGGAAGCCATGGAGAAGGACCCCAAGCTAGACAGAGCTAAGGAAGGAGGAAGGGCTTGGAATGCAGAGGCCCTACAGAGATCAGAGGTCAGAGAGGGGCACCCCCAGCTCTAGGTGGGCCCCCAGGAAAGGGGAGCAGGAGGGACAGGGTGGGTGTATCCATGTGTGTTATACATGAGGAGAGGAAACTCCAAAACTTGTCATTTTTCTGCATTGACTAAATACACCCTTCAGTGTACACACATGGCTTTGGCTTTGGGAGCATAGAAGCACATATCTCTACTTGCGTCTGAGAGTAAAGATACTTTGCAGTTTAATTTTATATCTCATCATAATTGGATATGGAAACCACCAGCCAGAATCCCTTTCATGGGAAACAGGGGGACTGCCTTCCAACAATGGGTCCCTTGATCTGGGCAGGCAACCATATGCCAACACTGTTGCCGTGAGATGTCCCAGCCTCCCTCGGCCCAGCCACCTTGAAAACAGCAGGCCAAGTTTCTGACAGGTGATTGATCTGCCTGGGGATGTGGAGTCCCAGATGTGGCAAGAAGGCTGACCTTTCTCACGCCAAGGGATCAGCACCCACTGGCCTCTGGGACACTGGGCACCACAGGGTGATATGCTAGCAGCTGCTCTGTGCTAATGCCAAACAAGCAATTTTTTACCACAGCATCCACAGGCTGACATCTGGCCTTGCTCAGGTTCTGTGTTGAAACCATCTCCCACCAGCAGCTTCTTCAATGATTCCCCCACCCCAGGATGGCAAGGGCTCTGGGAAGATGGGACAAAAGCAAGATGCCCTCTTTATCATGGGCCCAAAATAGCTTTTATGCTCCCATTTTTTTTTTAATAAAGTCTTTATTTCTGTGGTTTTTTTTGTTTTTTGTTTTGTTTTTCTTTTACAGAGACAAAGTCAGAGAGAGGGATAGATAGGGACAGACAGGAACAGAAAGAGATGAGAAGCATCAATCATCAGTTTTTTGTTGCGACACCTTAATTGTTCATTGATTGTTTTCTCATATGTGCTTTGACAGCGGGCCTTCAGCAGACTGAGCAACCCCTTCCTCGAGCCAGCGACATGGGTCCAAGCTGGTGAGCTTTGCTCAAACCAAATGAGCCTGAGTTCAAGCTGGCAACCTCGGGGTCTCGAACCTGGGTCCTCCGCATCCCAGTCTGACAATCTATCCACTGCGCCACCGCCTGGTCAGGCTATGCTCCCTTTTTTAGACAGAGTTATGTAAAAACCCTAAAAGCCATTTTGTAGTTGGGGAAGAAGGTTGCTGGGCCTGCCAAGCCCACTTCTCAAATGCCTCATGGCCTTGCCCTGAGCCCCAAAAGATCCTACCTGAGCCCTGGGCCCTGGGCAGTACCTGCTGCAGGCCTGGGGAAGGGGCAGATGGGCGCTCAGGCTGCCTTGCTGCCCTTAAACCACATTCTCAACCTGGTGAGGTGGTCCCACATAAACTATGTGTGGTCCAGTGGACACTTCCCTGGAGAGGTCTCTCTGTGGAGGAATTGTCCCAGCTTGGGGAAGAGAAAGCAAGGACAAGGCCCTGGTAAGGTGAATACTACAGGTCTGTGGAGACAAGACAAATGGTGGCATGGGTGGCTAGGGAGGTAGACACTGAGGAGAGACCACAAGGAGGTCAGGTCAGAGAGCTGGCTGGGGTGGGCTGGAGGAGGGACCGAGTGTTGCACCAGGAAGGCGAGGGGCAGGCAGGGGAGTAGTGCTGCAGACTCTCTGTAGATCCTCCCTGTCACTCAGCCCATTGTTGTTTCCTTAAACAAGTCCCAGTAGCTTGCCCTCCAGGGCCCTGGTCTCAGCCTGTGTCATCTCACACAGAAGCCCTTGTAACATCTTCCACAACCCCCTATCCAAAGCCTTCTCTGTACACTACTGCCAGAAGCTCCTTCCTCTCCTTTTCTTTTCTTTCTTTTTTTTTTTCTACAGGGACAGAGAGAGTCAGAGAGAGGGATAAATAAGGACAGACAGACAGGAACAGAGAGAGATGAGAAGCATCAATCAGTTTTTTGTTGCCGTTGCGACACCATAGTTGTTCATTGATTGCTTTCTCACATGTCCCTTGACCGTGGGCCTTCAGCAGACTGAGTGACCCATTGCTTGAGCCAGCAACCTTGGGTCCAAGCTGGCGAGCTTTTGCTCAAGCCAGATGGGCCTGTGCTCAAGCTGGCGAGCTCGGGGTCTCGAACCTGGGCCCTTCCACATCCCAGTCCAACGCTCTATCTACTGCGCCACGGCCTGGTCAGGCTCCTTTTCTTAAGTTCAATTTGTGTCACACTCCTATTTGAAACATTAGGAGGTTGACGGTTCCTGAACAAGTTAAGCACAGAGTTACCACAGGATGTATTAAGTCCACTTCTCAGTACAAAGCCCATGTAATCAAGACCTCTGTCCACACTTGCACACGCGTGTTTATAGGAGTCAAAAATGTAGAAATAACCCAAATGTCCATTGATGAAGGATAAACAAGGTGGTCTATCCACACAATGGAACATTACTCCACCATAAAAAGCAACGAAGCTTTGACACACACTACAATGTGCATGAACCTTGACAACATGATGCTCATGAAAGAAGCCAGACACAAAAGGCCACATGGTATATGATTTTCCTGATATGAAATGCCCAGAATAGGTAAATCCACAGAGACAGGAAGCAAATTAGTGGTTGCCAAAGGCTAGGAAGGGGAGATAGGGAGTGACTGATCATGGGGATAGGGTCTTCTTTGGGGTGGAAGGGAATGTTCTGGAACTAGATATAGTTGATAGTTCACAACATTATGTATATGTGAAATGCCACTGAAAAGTGTACTTTAAAATTATACATTTTATATTTTGTAAATCTTACCACAATAAAAAAAACCACTGAAGAAATAAAAAGCATCCCCAAGGTTTTAACTGAGGGACAAATATACGTCAGTGTGGAAAGAAATGGCGGTTGGGGCCCAGAGCATCCTTGCCGAGCCCCCAATGGGGGACAACAGTGTGAGTGAGGGATAGTGTCCCTGTCCTCAGAGTAGTCTTCTCTAACCAGAAGCCATCATGGCCCCACGGTTATATGCAGAACATGAACTGCTGATCAGAGACCATCGGCCACATGGCTTCTTGGCCATTGCACATACCCTCTAGAGGCAGCTTGGGATGGATGGACCTGCCTGACACCCATCCTAGGAGTAGTGTGGCCACCTGTCTGCTGAAACTCAGAGGGCTTGGGGTTCACAGGCCCAGGTCAGATCCTGAAACCTGGCAGGTAGAAATATGGCAGCCGCAGCAATGGCCTTTCTAAGGACTGACAGCATTTAAAAAAAAGTGAACTAGTAGCCAACTTTAAAATTTGCGGGTGGTTTATTTGTACTTTTTTAAAAGATTTTATTTATTGATTTTAGAGAGAGGAGAGAGACAGAGAGAAGGGGGGTTGGGAGCAGGAAGCATCAGCTCATAGTTGTGCCCTGACCAGGCAAGCCTGGGTTCTGAACTGGTATTCTCCTCAGCATTCCAGGTGAATGCTCCATCCACTGCGCCACCACAGGTCAGGCGGTTATTTGTATTTTTTAAATCAACTTAAATGTCAGAACTATTGGCTTCTGAAACACTAGAAGTGCCAACAACTTAGGGCCTGGATTCCTGGCTGGCAATTTTTTATCATCTAGAACAGGACCATGGCTCCCCTGCCTCCCAGGCTTGGGAGTAGCATGGGCCCCACACCTGTCAATCCTGATAGGGTCGGCACAGCCTGAGATCACCCAGCTGGTTGCAGACCTAGGGCCACCAAGCCCAGCTAGCTTATCCCTGCTGCCCCTTGCTCTGACTCAGCGGCTGTGTGGCCTGACCCAAGATGCAGAGGGAGGAAGCCCCAATCCTACCCCAGAAGCAGATCAACTGAGACAGGAAGGTGCAGGCTGCATATGGGCCAAGTGAGGCCCAGAATGCAGGTCTCATCCTGAGCCAAAACCCCAAAGAAACAGACGGCTGCACATCCAGCGTTTAACCTTTAGAGAACCCAGTGACAGCAGACGCCTCAACACCAAGAGGCCTGGGAAGCCTTGGAGAGGGAACAGTGGCAAAGTCAGAGGGGTCAGCAGCCAGGCCAGGTGGGCACAAGCTTTCTCAAGAGCTGGGGGCTCCAGAGGGTGGGAGCAAGGGCAGGATGCAGCCAATACTATACCCCCACCCAGTCCCCAAATGAGGGAATAGCTCAACACAGCCCAGGAGCCCAGTCAATCACACTGGATCCTATCTGCCCTTTAGTAGTCCCAGAAAATCCTGTGTGTCTGGCTTAGCCAGTCAGTCCCCTCTGGAAGGGTACATCCACGGGACACTGCCCAAGGTTAGCAGGACAGAAGGCCTGGGCAAGTACCTAGAGACACAGGGAGCCAGTTTACCAAGGGTGCTAGAAAGGAGGCAGTAGGGGAAGCCAATAGGCCTATGCTGGCTGGGATGAGCTCTGCCAGCTCATGTGCTTACCCACAGCATAAACATGTCCAGGCACCAGGTGCTCCAAGCACCAGGTCAGGCAGTGAATAAAGAAAAAAGGCAGAGAATTTCTGAGTGAGGCCCTGCAGAAAACAAGCAGGAAATGGGGTGGTGAGGGAGGCCAAGGAGGCAACACTGGAGCTGGGAAGAGTAGTCCAGGTAAGAGGTCCATCGAAAGCAAAGGCCCTGGGGTCAGAGTGAGTATACTGGGGGAGAATACCTGTATGGAAGAAGATAAGGGGTCCAGGCCAGGCTGCCCACCTGTAAGTGAGATGGGGAAAGAGGAAGGCTCAGAGCCTCTCAGGACCTCACTGTGAATGTGATGAGAAGCCACTAAAAGGATTTAAGCCAAAGTCACCTCAGCCATCTTCCCTTGCAGGGTCCCCTGTACTGGGAGGAGCTAGAAGGAGAGGCCAGTGGTGGGAAGGCAATGGTGGGGGAGTGAAGAGCCCATCCATGGCAAGTGGGGATGGGACCCCTGAACCCAGTGTACTCTAGGACAGGGCCTGATGAGAAATCTTGGAGATCTGAGTTACTATCCAAGCGCAAGTAAGACCACCCAAGGCACTGTGACCTAGAGACTTACCTGTCCCAGGGACTACGCTCTTAGATCACATGTATCCATAGGTATATTCACAACTTCCCATGGGGTCCCAGGAAGGTATCAACAAGTTCACCAGCTCACCCCAATTCCCATCTACAACTTCACATGGACATAGCCCCTGGCTGGCCCCCAGACCCATTTTGTCTGTCCCTGTCTCACCCCCATGTAGGCACTGGACATCTTTCCTCCCAATGTCTCCCTCCTTCCAATCCAGTCCCTTCCTGGATGATAATGAAAGGTACAGCAGCTGTCCTCAGCTTCCCATCCTCCTCACCCCACCACCCCAAACCTACCCCCTTCCCCTGCACCATGCGCTGGGATCCCATGCAGGCTTCTCACCACCACCTTCAGGAAGACGTCCAACATACCTGCAGAAACACAAGGCTAAGACAAAACCTCCCAGGATCCTGTCCCCTTGGGTACCACCTTCTCATGTGCATCACCCCCACACCAAATCTTTGCAGCTCCTCTGTCCTCCACCAGGTACACCTTATCCCATCCTCCTGGGTATACATCACTGAAGGCAGCACTGGGCTCAATGTGCCCCCCATGCCCCACCAGCACCTGCTGCTCCAGAAGCCCCTGTACTTCCGAGCACCATGAAGGTGCAGAACAGGCGCTAGTAAGATGTGTGTCAACTGGGGCACCTCTCTAGCCTGGTACCCATGGCAGTTCTTGCAAGGAGCCTGCTTCCTCCACACCCCCGGCTCCTTCCCCAGCCTCTGCCCTGAAGTTGAGCTCCCTCAAACACGGCTCTCTGTGCTTCTCATGATCCCTCTTCTAGGGAGGCCCTGAATGCCAAGTCAGCCATTAATCCCCAAGTGCCACTGGCTACCCTCAGAACTCTCTGTGATACACACAGGACCCTCCTCCAACCAGTAACCCCCACTAGGTTTTCATCCTCCTGAATCCTCCATCCCACAACCCTGCTCCTCCTGGCCCTAGCAGACCTTCCCTAAATTGTAGCCGGGGGTAGTAGCTATAATCCTCCCTTGGGTCTCCCCACTGTAGTTGGCCTGGCAGTCACCTCTTCATCACAGCTCCTGAGCACCCCAGGTCCCTTGCTTCCCACATCCAGTCTCCTTGCTCCCTTGACCAAAAATTTCTCAAGCTCTTCCTAAATTCAAAGCCAATCAAGGTCGCTCCTTCACTAACCCCACAACCAGCTCTTCAGGATCACATCTAAGCTCCCTAGCTAGGCTCTAAGGGACCCATAGGAATCTGGCTTTCATTCCCATTACCCCCTCTCTTGCCACCTGTCCGCCCCCCAGATTCACCTTACATCACATTCAAGCCCCAGACAATCCCCACCAGGCCTCTATGTCTTCATACCCACTGTTCCTCTCCTCCCAAAGACCCCTCCTCTCCCTATCTCCCTCTTGGTCCATCACAGCTCTTCTCCAGGCTCGGGCTTGGCCCCACCTTCCCGCAGCCTCCTCTCTCCTCTAAGTCCGTAGCTCTACAGGACAATCAATCAGCAGACACAACTCCCTCTACAGACCACCAACTGTGTACAGGTCCAGTCCTCATGCACTGGCACAGTTAAACCCAAAATGACCAGGCCAGTAATGTGCTTGCCCAGGGTCACATAGCTGGGAGGAAGAGAACAGTACTTCATAGTGTTATGATGGCAACATGACCCAAAGCTATCTATAGTCAATGCAATCCCTATCAAAATCCCAACAATGTTTTTTCGTAGAAATATAAAAATCCACCATAAAATTTATATGGGACCTCAAGGAACCCTGAATAGCCAAGACAATCTTTAAAAAGAACAAAGTTGGAGGACTCATGTTTCCTGATTTCTAAACTTACTACAAAGCTACAGGAATCAAGACACTGTGGTATTGGCATAAAGACAGACATACAGACCAATGGAATAGAATAGAGAGCCAGAAATAAACCCTTGTGTATATGATCAAATGATTTTTGACAAGGGTGCCAAAACCATTCAACAGGGAAAGAACGGTCTTTTCAACAAATGATGCTGGGAAAACTGGATCTCCACATGAAAAGACTAAAGTTGGACCAATACCTTATACAAAAATTAACTCAACATGGATAAAAGATCTAAAGCTAAAAGTATAACTAAAACTGTAAAAGCTAAAACTATAAAACTCGGAAGAAAACAGAGGAAAAGCTTCATAACATGAGATTTGGCAATGACTTGTTGGCACCAAAAGCTAGTCAACAAAGGAAAAAATATGTAAACTGGACTTTGTCAAAATTAAAAACATTTGTGTATCAAAGGACACAATCAACAAAGTGAAAAGGCCCTATTCCCATGTAACGTAAAAAATATCTGCAAACATTCTATCTGACAGGCATTAATATTCAGAATATATATGGAACTATTAAAATTCAATTACAGGCCCTGGCCGTTTGGATCAGTGGTAGAGTGTCGGCCTGGCATGTGGATGTCCTGGGTTCAATTTCCAATCAGGGTACACTACACGGGAGAAGCGGCCATCTGCTTCTCCACCCTTCCCCTCCCCCTTCTCTTTCTCTCTCTGTTCCCTTCCTGCATCCATGGCTCAAGTGATTTGAGTGCACTGGTCAGGGCTCTATGGAGCCTCTGCCTCAGGTACTAAAGGTAGTTCAGTTGAGAGCATGGCCCCAGATGGGCAGAGTATTGGCCCCAGGTGGGGGTTGTCAGGTGGATCCCGGTACAGGTCATGCGGAGTCTGTCTCCACTCTTCTCACTTAGAAAAGGAAAAAAACCTCAACTACAAAAATAAACAATTCAATACAAAAATGGGCAAAGGACATGAACAAACACTGCTCCAAAGAAGACTTACAAACAGCCAATGAACACATGAAAAGATGCTCAACATCAGTCATCACTAGGGAAATGCAAATCAAAACCATGAGATACCACTTCTAGGATGATAATTATTAAAAAAAAAAAAAAAAACCAAAACCATAAAATAACAATTGTTGACAAGGAGGTGAAGAAATTGGAACCCTTGAATACTATGGGTAAGAATGCAGCTATATGAAAAACAGTATGGAGGTTCCTTGAAAATTTAAACATAGAAGGAAGTACCAGCAATCCCACTCCTGGGTATATACCAAGAAAATAAAAAAGCAGAGATTCAAAAAGATATTTGTACAGATGGTCCCCAACTTATGATTTTTCAAGTTTATATGATGGTGTAAAAGCATTACAATAATAAATTACATAAGATGTTTAATACTTCATTATAAAATAGGCTTTATGTTAGATGATTTTGCCCAACTGGAGGCTAATGTAAGTGTTCTGAGCACATTTTAGGCCAGGCCTAAAATGTTCAGTAGGTTAGGTGTATTCAATGAATTTTTACTTCAGGTATTTTCAACTTACAATGGATTTATCAGAACTTAACCCCATCATTAAGTCAAGGAGCATCTTCATTTATTCATACACCCATGTTCACAGCAGCATTACTCACAATAACCAAAAGGTAGAAGCAAATCAAGTGTCCATTGAAAGTGAATAAACAGCCTGACTAGGCAGTGGCGCAGTGGGTAGAGCGTCGGGACTGGTATGTGGAAGGGCCCAGGTTCGAGACCCTGAGCTCGCCAGCTTGAGCGCAGGCTCATCTGCTTTGAGCAAAAGCTCACCAGCTTGAGTCCAAGGTCGCTGGCTCGAGCAAGGGGTTACTCGGTCTGCTGAAGGCCCGCAGTCAAGGCACATGTGAGAAAGCAATCAATGAACAACTAAGGTGTCAAAACGAAAAACTGATGATTGATGCTTTTCATTTCTCTCTGTTCCTGTCTCTGTCTGTCCCTATCTATCCCTCTCTCTGACTCTCTCTCTGTCTCTGTGAAAAAAAAGAAAAAAAGAAAGTGAATAAACAGCCTGACTAGGCAGTGGCACAGTGGATAGAGTGTTGGACTGGGATGTGGAGGACCCAGGTTCGAGACCCCGAGGTTGCCAGCTTGAGCACGGGCTCATCTGGTTTGAGCAAGGCTCACCAGCTTGAGCCCAAGGTTGCTGGCTCGAGCAAGGGGTCACTCAGTCTGCTGTAGCCCCCTGGTCAAGGCACATATGAGAAATCAATGTGCCCTCTCAATCAATGAACAACTAAGGAGCCGCAACAAAGAATTGATTCTTCTCATCTCTCCCTTCCTGTCTGTCTTTCCCTATCTGTTCCCCTCTCTGCTTCTGTCATAAAAAAAAAAAAAAAAAAAGAAATGGTTAAGATGGTAAATTTCGTTATGTATATTTTACCAAAACTCTATTTTATTTATTTATTTATTTTACAGAGACAGAGAGAGGGATGGAGAGGGAAAGAGATGAGAAGCATCAGTTCCTCATTGTGGCACCTTAGTTGTCCATCAATTGCTTTTTCATATGTGCCTTGACTAGGGGAGCTACAGCAGAGTGAGTGACCCCTTGTTTAAGCCAGAGACCTTGGGCTCAAGCCAGTGACCATGGGGTCATGTCTATGATCCCCCTCAAGCCTGCGACCCTGCACTCAAGCTGGTGAGCCCATGCTCAAGCCGGCAACCTCAGGGTTTCGAACCTGGGTCCTCCGTGTCCTAATCTGACACTCTATCCCAGTGGTTCTTAACCTGGGTTCTATCGAACCCTAGGGGTTCGATGAGCCCGTCTCAGGGGTTCGGAGAAGCCTCTGTCGCAGAGGCCAGAATAAAGTAATACTGTAATTTGTTGTGAGTTTATGCACTTTGTTGGTTTTGTTCTTTGAGCAAGGTGATGTTCATGCACGGCTCATTTTGTGCACCAGTAAAAAAATAATATATACCTGTCTTGAATTTGGAAAAAAAAATCATATTTTATTTATCACTAAAGAAGGGTTCGGTGAATGCGCATATGAAACTGGTGGGTTCGGTACCTCAAAAAAGGTTAAGAACCACTGCTTTATCCACTGCATCACTACCTGGCCAAGCATTAACCACAATTTTAAAAAGGAAAAATATTAAAAGAAAATGAGCACTTCACTTGTGTGGGATTCCTGCCCAAAACACATCACTTTAGCCCAATCACACACAAAATAATATCAAACAGCCCTGGCTGGTTAGCTCAATCAGTTAGAGTGTCATCCCAAAACAGAAAGGTTGCCGGTTCCATCCCAGTCAGGGAACATACGGGAAGCAACCGATGAATACACAACCATGTGTCTCCGGCAATACCATCCTGAATGCTTCTTTCTCTCGCTCTCCCTTCCTTCCTATGTCTCTCTAAAATAAAATTAAAAATTTTTAATTGAAAAAGAAAACATCAGCTAAACCACACCCTGAGTGACAGTCTACAAAATACTGTGCAGTTCTCTTCAAGAGGCTAAAGGTCAGGGACAACACAGAAATCTTAAGCAATGATCTCGGATGGGGGGGGATTATGACACAACAGCTAAACACAAAGTAGGAGCCTGGAGGGGATCCTAGGTCAGAGACAAGTCACCACGGGACATCTGAGGAAATACAAATGCAGTCTGGAGTCTAGGTAATAGAACTGTGATTATGCTGATGTCCTGGTTG
The DNA here is from genome assembly GCA_037038555.1 of Rhynchonycteris naso. Classification (NCBI taxonomy): domain Eukaryota; kingdom Metazoa; phylum Chordata; class Mammalia; order Chiroptera; family Emballonuridae; genus Rhynchonycteris; species Rhynchonycteris naso. The sequence continues at coordinate 20,733,822 of CM073003.1, forward strand.
GACAAGCATACCCTAGTCACGTGAGATGTTCAGTCAGGGGCTAAAGGAACGGTCTGTGCTGTCTTTACATCTTTTCACTAAATCTAAAATTATCTCAAAAGAAAAAGTGAAAATAAATTAATATACCCCCTTCCCCCCCAAAAGGACATTCACAGTAGTGTCATGCATCTGTCACATGTCAAGCCATGACATGTGGGTATATTGGGTAAGACACTGTTCTCAGGCTGCCCAATGGGCATCCTGATGCTGGCCAGGTATAGGACTAAGCACCTTGGGAGGGCACATCGTCTAATCTGAACAATGCTACAGAGGAAAACTAAGACACAGAAAGGAGTCAGGGGAAAGCTGACAAAGGTAGGGTCTGCACCACAGTGAGAAGCCACTTGTCCAGGTTCTGAGGAGGCCACAGGGTGAGCTCTTGGACACAAGTGGCACCCAGCAGGCCCCTGTTATAGACCCTCCCCCACATTTGCTGAGCCAGCGGCAGAAACTAACAGCTACTTGCCACTTAGGGCATAAATCACTCCTGAGACTATGCATTGATTCTATGACAATTTAATGAGCTGCTCCTGTCCTAATTATAGCTATCAAAGCCCACCTGCCTGGAAGGACAGAACAGAGATAGTACAATGCTCATAGGTGTGAAAGGACCCATGGAAGAGGGTCTCAGAGGTCTGTCATTTCAGTTACCTGAGAAACACTGAAATTGACCTCAACATGAGAGACAGACACTCTTTAGCCAGGAGGGCACGAACACAGTGGCCACTCTGAACTTCTCACAGGGTGGACAGCTTGCTTATCTTTGTGGGGTGCACTTGGCTTCCCTGTGTCCCAGCCCAAAGACTGGTAGCCCTGTAGAGCCAGCCCTGGGCACTCTGCCTCCCAGAGACTTCCAGATGGGAGTGACCAACTAACATGTACCCACCCATCTCCATGCCCAGGTGAGCTGTGTTAGATGCACAGAAGAAACGGGAAGTGTTTGGGGTTTTCTGTTTTCAATTTTCATCAAAGTTTTGAGACATAAATTATTCTTTTTATTAAAAAAAAAAAGGTATGACAGCATTTCCCTGCAACCCCAGCAGGTAGGGAGGACAGCCTGCACGCACTCTCAAGATCTCCTTCCCTCATCAGGCACTGGGCACTCAGGAGACCACTGGGCTCCAAGGAATGATGTGCTCAGACACTTGACAGCTGATGAGGAAGAAAGTCTGGGATGCAGACAACCCTCTAGACAGAAGACCATGCTCCGGATTTGGGGTAAAACCCCAGTGACCAGGGGGGCATCAGGATGGGACCTCCGAGAAGGATGAATTTCACTTATGGAATTAAGGCTTGAAGTCTCCTCTCTGCTCCAGAAAAGCCTTTCCTATTCATGTCCCTGTGGATTCCTGATTTCAGGTGAAAGAACTACAAAGTCAGCAAGTCCAGGTCTGTACCAAGTCTGAGTTCCACCCTCTCCCAGGGGACACATTCCCCAATACCCTCTCATGTCCCTGAAGCCTCCTCCTTTCTCTCTCCAGGCCTGTTCCTATACAGCAGCTGAAGAAACCTTTGCTAAACATGCATCTCATGTCAGGCCCTTCTAACCTTACTGGAGCATGCCCCCAACCCCAGAATCCAGCCCATGAGTAATTACCCACTGAGCTCAGCCAGCCTCTGCTCCTACCTCCATGGTTCATCCTTGTCCCCTAGGCTCAGCCCAAATGTCAACTCCCCCAAAGGGCCCCTACCTCATTTCACTCTCTCAGAGCTATGACCTCAGGGCCATGCCAGGGATCAGCTGGCCACTGGTATGGTTTCCCCTGAGGGTATGGCTCCATCTGACTTGATCTGCTCGGCTTCCCCAGGGCCCAACACAAAGTGGGTGATCAATAAAGTGGTTTATCCACCCAAACACCAGCCTCTTCAGGACACCTCATGGGGGACCTCATCAGAGAACCCAGTGTTTCTCACATTCTCCCTAGGGCACTCAGGGGGCCACTGCCTCTATCTAACCTAGCCTAGCCCAGCCCAGCCCATCCTGTAACACACTGAGCTTAGTCAATACAATCTCCAACTTGTTCAGCAAAACTTGAGCTCCACAAAGCCCACCATGCTACACACCTGATCCCATGCCCCTCATAACCTGGTTCATTCTCCCAGATGGAGAAGAGGACGCCAGGCCACACGCCCAGTGCTTAAGGGGGCAGCTTGACAGTGTGGTGGGAAATCTAGGAGATTCCAGAGTGAACAGGAGACAGGCCTGCCCTCAGGGAGGTCACCATCCAGTGTCTACTTAGCACCTGCTGAATGCCCACTATGCACCTGCTCACTGTCTGCTGAGCACACCCTGTGTGCTTGCTATATACCTGCTGGATGTTTGCCGACTACCTATGTGTGCCTGCTGTGTGTCTACCAAGTACCTGCTATGTACCTGCTGAATGCACATACACGTACACTTGCTGAGCATCTGCCAAGAGCCTGTTGAATGTCTACCATATGCCCACCCAGTGCCCACTGAGCACTGCCTGCCATGTATTAGCAGTGCACATGCCTCCAAAAATCTCAGCAGCAAGCACACAGTGAGCATCTGTGTTCCTGGGCCCCATTTTGGATGCACTACACAGGTTAACCCATCTAAGTGTCACTCTAGTATAATGAGGTAGAGACCACTGTGACTTCTGTTTCATTGAGACAAGCAAATCCTAGAGGGGATTTCTGGGTCTAAACTTACCCAGGAAGAAGCAAAGATAAGTCTGCCATGTGACCCTGCCGGGCAACAGGTGCTGTGGAATCTGCTGTGCCCATCTGAGAACTCTGAGGAGGAAGCCCTGGCCACACTTCATTTCCATTTGGCAATGGAATGTCCCAATAATAAATATTGACTCTCTCCATGTCATAGGACCCTGAGGCATTTAGTGCCTTCCTTGTTTGTGAACCTGGACCCCCCTCCAGCTGATGGCACTATAGCCATGTCCTGCCAGGGCAGGGTACCCACCTAGGGTCTGGCTGGACGTGGTGGCAGGATGGAGGGGAAAAGAGGGGAAGACACCTTGGCCAGAAACAAGGTACATAGCAGGTACTTGGTAGACACACAGCAGGCACACATAGGTAGTCGGCAAACATCCAGCAAGCACACAGGGTGTACTTGTAGGTTGCTCCGCCCTACAAGCTCCAAGATGAGGTAGGACTTTTCCACCCCTGCCCTTTTCTCTCTGGGTCCCCTATTGCAGCTAGAGAGCCCCCACTTTGCCTTCCTTCCTCTCACCTCTCAATAAATACTGTCATTATAATCCCCTAAATGCCCAAATCAGCCTTCCCTCTGTCTTCACTGTGGGCCACCCCAAGCTGCTGTGCCCACCCCTGCACCTGGCTGCTTGCATGCATGAAATAAACATGATGCATATCTGGCTTGTAAAACACCAAAGACAAACTCCAAGGTCCTCAATAATTGCTATGAACTGAAACTCAGCATATGCCATGGTGCTCCATGGCTGTGTTAAGAAATACAGAGGCCCCAGGTTCAGACATAGGTTCAAACCTCCACACACAATAAACGATGGAAACTTTCACACCTCAGTTTCTCATCTGAGCAAATGGGGAAGCAAAGGATCTTCCCCTAGGTCACTGCAACAACCCACTGGGTACATGCATGTGGGATCTAGCACCTCTAGTCCCTCAAGTTACCATCTCGCTGGAACCCTACAAGGTTCCCCATCACCCCACAGGCTGGGCCTGGCCCAGAGCCCTCCACCACCCATCCACTTCCCTCTTAGAGCTCTGCCCACACAGCCTGTGCTCCTTGAACTGTTTCTCCATGCACAGGGTTCTGGCAGCCTGGAAGACTCTGCCCCACTCTTACCAGTAGGCAAACTCCCAGAGTAGTATGGACAGAACACATACAGCCACTGGATTAGTACAGACTGGGTCCAACTCTAGCTGTCCCACCTCTAACGCTCTCTAGGCCTCGGTCTTCCCCTCTATAGACCAGGGAGGATGCCATCAGCTTCTGAGAATATTGTCACATGTCTCATGAAATCAAGGGCTTCCACCTACCTATCTGTACCTGCATAATCCCAGCACATAGAGGGGCACACAACAGGACTACTGGAGCTAGCTCATTTTCTGGGGTAGGCCCGTCCCAGACTCTGCACAGTGGTGAGCTGTATCCCTTGTCACCACCCTCACACCCAACTCATGACAACCAAAAATATCCCGAGATGTTTACAAGTGCCCCCAGAGACAGAATCAGCAGAAAACACCCATTTGTGATGCTCCCCCAAGACTGTACTCATACCAGTACTCTCTAGGCCAGACCCCACCCTGACCTCTGAATGGCATTTCCCAGAGGGTCCTGTTTGAAAATAAATCCCTGGCCCTGACCAGCTAGCTCTGTCAGTTAGAGCGTTGTCCCAAAACACAAAGGTTACAGGTTTGATCTCTGGTCAGGGCACATGTAGAAAGCAACCAATGAATGCACAACTAAATAGAATAACAAAATGAACGTCTCTCTCTTTTTCTCTCCCTTCCCCTCTCTGTCTCTCTAGAATCAATCAACAAAATTTTTAAAAAATTATTTTAAAAAATTAAAAACTCGGCCTGATCTGTGGTGGCGCAATGGATAAAGAGTCGACCGGGGAACGCTGAGGTCGTCAGTTCAAAGCCCTGCACTGGTCTGGTCAAGGCACATATGGGAGTTGATGCTTCCAGCTCCTCCCCCCCCCCCTCTCTCTCTGTGTCTCCTCTCTAAAATGAATAAGTAAAAAGAATTAAAAATATATATATATTAAAAAAAAAATTAAAAACTCTCAGCACCAAAGACTAAATCCCAGGCAATGGGGCTGTCACCTCCTCTCACTGGAGCAGCACTGAAGGGAGTCCCAAGCCCTGAGCTCAAATCAGAAAACCCCCTGCACAGAAAGCAGCAGAGAAAAGACAACACAGCCTTCCTCAATGCCCAGGATGGGCTGGCAGTTAACCCGACTAATGAACCCAACTAGGACCAGAAGGCTTACTGCAAGGACAAGAGTCACCTGGTACTGTACCCCCAGCCAGCCTTGGGGAAAGTGACAGCAAATACCCTCTCTGGTTATATGGGCCAACAATGACCACTGTGCCACCAACTGAGGGCCAGACAGCCTGTTCACTTCATGACTGAAGCTGACCCTCTTCCTCCTGGCATAGCCCTGGTGACTCCAGTGCCCAGGCCTCCCAGCAAAGCCTGCATGGCAGAGTCTTCAGACTCCCACTTGGAATTCAAGCCCCTACATACCAGACCTGAAGAAGCAGAATCTTAGGGAAACTCATTCAGCTACCAGATGGTTGAGAGGCCCCCAAAAGTAGAACCAACTCCCATGATCCTCCCAATCTTCCATGATGCTCTAGGTCAGCAGTTCTCAAACTGCAAGTGAGACCCATTTGCCGGGTATGTCAAACTCCTTCTGTAAAGGGCCAGATGGTAAATATTTTTGCCTCTTCAGGCTATGTGGTGTCTGTCACAATGCCTCAACTCTGCCATACATCAGGCATAAATAAATGGGCATGGCTGTGTTCTAATAAAACTTTACTTACAGCCCTGGCCAAGTTGCTCAGTGGATAAAGCATCAACCTGGCACACTGAGGTCATGGGTTCGATCCCTGCTCAGGACACATTCGAGAAGCAATCAGTGAGTGTACAACAAAGTGGAACATGAATTGATGCTTTCTCTCTCTCTCTCTCTCTCTTCTCCTCCCTGCCCCCTCTCTGTCTCTCAAATCAATGGGAAGAAAGAAAAAAATACAACTTTGCCTGACCTGTGGTAACACAGTGGATAAAGCGTTGACCTGAAATGCTGAGGTCGCCAGTTCAAACCCTGAGCTTGCCCAGACAAGGCACATATAAGAAGCAACTACTACAAACTGATGCTTCCTGCAACTCCCCCCACCCCTCCTCTCTCTTCTCTCTCTAAAATTAAAAACAAAAAGCAAAAAACCTTTATTTACAGAAAAGGCCTAAGTGGTCTAAGCAGGCTCAGCAAACAGCAGAAGGTTCTAGTTTGTGCTTTTATTTTTTTAACCCTTTTTATTTATTGATTTTAGTGAGGGAGAGAGGGAGAGAGGGAGGGAGGGAGGGAGGGATGGATGAACATCAATCCATTCCTGTATGTGCCCTGACCAGGGATCGAACTGGCATCTTCAACCAATGAAGTTCTCCAGCCAGGGCTAGTTTGTGCTTTTAATTCTTTGTTCTCAACCCACCATGTGTGCTCACCCTGGGGCTGAACACCAACTTTGTCTCTTCCCAGCTGGGGCCTCAGAGACCCATATGTATAAAGGGGGGGGGGTGAGTGAACTATAAGAGCAAAGGTTGAGTGAAAGCCACTGCCAGGCAGGGAGCAGGAACTCAGTGCAGAGGGCAGACTGTATCCCTCACTGTAGAACTGCAACCCCAAACCCTCAACCCACACCTCCACCACACCCTGCCATGCTCTTGGTCAGTTCCTGATGAGCCCCAGGGCTCTGGCTCCTGCTGTTGTCCCCTCTGGTTTGTTCACCATCACTGCTGGACCCAGTGTGGAGTGAGGTCCCTAGTTCTTAGCGGTGGCTGAATAAAGAGCCCCTCTAGGCCTCAATGGGCAACATACTACATACAACCTGTGAGCCCGCCAGAGAAGGACAGATGGGCATACCTGCAAACAGACCCCAGGCCCACCATCTAAAGATGATTTCTACAAGTTACCTGGATTCTGCACGCTCCGTCTCAGCCTGGGGGAGAGTATCTCAGCCTTGCTATCACCGATGATCACCAACCAGGTAAAACAACAGAAAATTATTTTCTCACAGCTCTGGAGGCCAGGTGTCCAAAATACAGGTATCGGTAGGGTCACACTCCCTCTGTGGGCTCTGGGGAAGGATCTTTTCTTGTCTCTTCTAGCTTCTGGGGCTCTAGGCATACTTAGCTCATGGCTGCATTACCCCAGTTTCTGCCATCATCGTCATATGACCTTTTCGTTATGTGTCTGTGTCCTTTCCTCCTTTTTTTTCTTCTTTTTTCTTTTTCTCTCCTCTTTTCATAAGGTCACCAGTCACTGAATTTAAGACCACCCTAAATCTTGGATGATCACATCTCAAGATCATTACCCTAATTTCACCATCAGATTTCTTTTCCAAATAAGGCTATAGTCACGGGTTGTGGGGGTCAGGACACGGGCAAATCTTTTTAGGGGTCAGGGTGTAAATCACACAACCAGGAAAGCACTGAGGCTGTTGGGGCTTTCTGGGGGAGAGGACAGCTTCCCATACTCTCAGCAGAGCAGCTCAGAGAGTCCTTCGTGTGTGCATGCGTGAAGGCTACAGATGGTACCAAACACTTGAAACAGCCAGCACAGAGGCAAACAGTGCCAAAGCCAGGACTGGGGCCAGGACCAGGGGCGGCCTCCACGCTCAGCTCAGCTGAGCCACCATTGCGCTTCCTCCAGCCTGTGCAGAGCTATCCCCTTCAAAGGGTAGGGTCAGAAGAACACCCCCCTTTCTTCAGTGCAGCCAGAACTGCAGCCAGGCCAAGCCACATGGACTGCTTTGTGTGCAGGCTTTTTCTGGCCCTAGGGCTGCTCCCAGGGACGCTCAGAGCCTCTTGAGTCCTGAATCCCTGGCAAGAGGGCAGCATGCCCCACATGTAATCCACCCACACATCCCAGCAGCTCTGATGCTGAAATATTGCCCAAATCCACTGATCCTACTCAAGGTACCCTTCTAATCCCCAACCTAGATGCTGCAATGCCTCTCACTGTCTGCAGCCTTCCCCTCTCATCCCCTTGCCAGTTCAGCTCACAGCCATCTTTGTAGGACAGAAAGTGCCCTCAAGTGTTTCAATGGAGAGTTACCATATGACCCAGCAACTCCACTCCTTGGTGTATACTTAAGAGAAAGGAAGACTGCATTCACACGGGCACTTGGACATCAATGTCCGTGGCAACACTATTCACAACAGCCAAAAGGTGGAAACAATACACATGTCCATCAACTGATACAGGATAAACAAAATGTGGTCCATCCATCCACACAATGGAATATTACTCAGACATAAAAAGGACTGAAGCCTCAAAAATATCATGCCAATAAAAGAAACCAGACACAAATGCCCACATAGTATAAGATTCCATTGATATGAAATGTTCAGAACAGGCAAAATCCATAGAGACAAAAAGCAAATTAATGGAAAAGCAAATTAACGATTGCCAGCAGCAGCTGGGATAGTGAGGAGTGACTGTAAATTGCGATGTGGTTTCGCCTGACCAGGCAGTGGCGCAGTAGATAGAGCCTTGGACTGGGACGTGGAGGACCCAGATTAGAAACCCCAAGGTCACCAGCTTGAGCGTGGGCTCACCCAGCTTGAGCACGGGCTCATCAGCTTGAGCAAGGGTTACTGGCTTGAGTATGGGATCATAGACATGACCCCATGATTGCTGGCTTGAGTCCAAAGGTCGCTGGCTTAAAGCCCAAGGTCACTGGCTTGAGCAAGGGGTCACTCACTCTGCTGTAGCCCCCAGGTCAAGGTACATATGAGAAAGCAATCACTGAACAACTAAAGAGCTACAATGAAGAATTAATGCTGGCCCTGGCCAGTTGGCTCAGCGGTAGAGCGTTGGCCTGGCGTGTGGAAGTCTTGGGTTCAATTTCTGGTCAGGGCACACAGGAGAAGCGCCCATCTGCTTCTCCACCCTTCCCCCTCTCCTTCCTCTCTGTCTCTCTCTTCCCCTCCCAAAGCCAAAGTTCCATTGGAGCAAAGTTGGCCTGGGAGCTGAGGACGGCTCCATGGCCTTCGCCTCAGGCGCTAGAATGGCTCCGTCCCCAGATGGGCAGAGCAGCACCCCTGGGAGGCATGCCAGGTGGATATTGGTCAGGCACATGCAGGAAGGAGTCTGTCTGACTGCCTCCCTACTTCTAACTTCAGGAAAATCAAAGAAAGAAAGAAGGAATTGATGCTTCTCATTTCTCTCTCTTCCTATCTGTCCCTCTCTCTCACTCTCTCTGTCTCTGTCAAAAATAAAATGGGGATATGGTTTCCTTTTAGGGTGATACAAATGTTCTGGAATTAGACAGAGGTAATGGTTGCACAACATAGCAAATGTGCTAAAAACCATTGAATGGTATATTTTAAATTGGGAGATTGAATGTATGTATTGGGAATTACATCTCAATACAGCTGTTACAAAAATATGCACTGGCTCAGGCTTCTTACCATCACAAACATTGCTCCCTCAGGTGGAATCCAGGGTTCCCAAATCCCAGGTGCTCCCTGGGCAGGCTGACGGCTTTTTGTGTACTTGGGACCAGTATAGATAAGTTTGTTCCAAGCCCATTTGATCATTGCTTGTTGAAATACATTTCTGCAGTGCCTAGTAAGGGTGAGTGAACCCCCTCAATGCAGGCTCCCCTCTTGTTCTATGTGGCTGCAGCCCTCCTTTACTGCCTCCCTCTGCAGTACATACACCAGGGTTTCAGTTGCACATGCTAACACCTCTCTCGCCCTCTCTCCATAAGCCAGCCTCTTGGTTCTCTGACCTGTCCTCAGCTTTGCCAAGCCCTCCCACATCAGAACGCTATGTCTGCTTGTCTCATACCTGGGGTGCTCCTGCCCAGCATGTGGGGCTCTGTCTTGCTGTCCAGGTTAGTTCCCCACCCACCAGTCAGGCCACATCACCCTGATTCTTCTCTCTGAAAACCTGTGCTCTCAAAGAGATTCTTTCCTGTTCCCCCTAAAAACATGCCTGTTCCTCAAAAGCATGGCCCTCGCATGCTCTATGCTACATTGTGCATTCGACATAATTCCTGGGGCATGCTGGACAATCAAAATGTCATGTGGAATAAACATACTACTCCAACTTTGTAGAGCAGGATTCAAATAGTTAGAAAGTCACCCAGCAGGGTACCACAGCTCCTTTTTGCATATTATGCTACCAAAGGGAGAGGATGGAAAAGAACACTCATACATCCACCTCTCTGCCCTGCAACATAGAATCAGTCTCCCTGAAATGACACCCTATCCCCTCATCCAACCTGGCCCTTGCGTCCCTGCTCCCTGGGAAGGTGAAAGCATTCATTTACACATCACACTGAACGCCTACTGACTGGCCTTTCATGAGTAAAGTCCATCACCACTGAGGACCATGAGCAGACACACAGAAACATAAGTGGCCCAGTTCACCCCAGGAGTAGGCAAGCTGTCCTAAAGAATTCACAGGAGCCTGACCAGGTGGTGGCACAGTGGATAGAGCGTCGGACTGGGATGCAGAAGACCCAGATTCGAGACCCCGAGGTCGCTAGCTTGAGCGCAGGCTCATCTGGCTTGAGCAAAAGCTTACCAGCTTGGACCCAAGGTCCCTGGCTCCAGTGGGGGATTGCTCGGTCTGCTGAAGGCCCGAGGTCAAGGCACATGTGAGAAAGCAATCAATGAACAACTATGGTGTCGCAGCGGCAACGAAAACGTAATGATTGATGCTTCTCTCCTCTCTCCATTCCCGTCTGTCTGTCCCTATCTATCCCTCTCTCTGACTCTCTGTCCCTGAAAAAAAAAAAAAAGAATTCACGGGAGAGGAGAAGCTACCAACAGGCCGTGCCCATCTGGTAGTATGTGCGGATGAAACTGTGATGTGTATTACAGAGTGAGAACAAGAGGGGAGTTTGCATTTAGTGGATTCACTCACCCACACCAGGCACTGCAGACATGCGTTTGCCACAGGCAATGGCAAACAGGCTGGGAACAAACTTGTCCATCCTGGTCCCAGGTGCAAGAAAAGCCATCAGCCGGCCCATGTGGCACAACCATGAAAGTAGGGGCAGAGCTTTGAACTCTATCTGCCCAGGTGCAAAGGTTGCACCCCTGCCCACTCAGCAGTCCCTCCAAACTGAAGGTTTCTAGGCCTTGGCACTACTGACACCTGGGGCCAGATCACTCACTCTCTGTGATGTGCGCCATCTGTGCATCATAGGCTGGCAAGCAGCATCCCTCTTCTCTACCACCAGATGCTAATAGAACCCCCTCCCCCTGTCAAGACAATCAAAAATGTCTCCAGTCAGTGCATATGCTCCTTGAGGGGGCAGAATTGCCCCAGTAGAGAACAGGCTCTGTCTCTAAAATCCAGTGTAAGCTCACCTCTGCCCGGAGACTGTGCCCATCCCACCTCCCAAATCCTGAAGTAAAGAAAGGCAACAGAGGGAGGAAGAAGATAAAAAATGGTTATCAGGGCTGAGAGAAATGTTGACTCTGTATCTTAAAAATATTTTCTGCCTGACCTGTGGTGGCGCAGTGGATAAAGCGTCGACCTGGGAACACTGAGGTCGCCAGTTCAAAACCCTGCACTGGTCTGGTCAAGGCACATACGGGAGTTGATGCTTCCAGCTCCTATCCCCCTTTCTCTCTTTCTCTCTCACTCTGTGTCTCCTCTCTAAAATGAATAAAATAAAAATAAAAAAATTAAAAATAAATAAATAAATAAATAAAAAATATTTTCTAAATTCATCAATGGATGAATGGATAAACACAATGTGGTCCATCCATACAATGGAATATTATTTAGCCATAAAAAAGAACGAAGTTTTCTGATTCATGTTATAATATGAATGAACTTTAAAATATCATGCTGAGTGAAAGAAAGTAGTCACAAAATGCCACACAGTTTATGATCCCATTTATATGAAATGTCCAGAATAGGTCAATTTATAGGGACAAAACACAGATTGGTGGTTGCCAGGAGCTGGGGGGAGGAGGAATGGGGACTGATTGCTCATCAGTACAAGGTTTCTTTTGGAGAAATGAAAATGCTTCAGGCCTGACCTGTGGTGGCACAGTGAATAAAGTGTTGTTGCCCTGGAACGCTGAGGTTGCTGGTTCAAATCCCTGGCTTGCCTGGTCAAGGCACATATGGGAGTTGATGCTTCCTGCTCCTCTGCCCCTTATCTCCCCCCCCTCTAAAAATAAATAAATAAAATCAGAAAGAAGTAAAAAAAAAAAAGAAAATGCTTCAGAATTGTACAGTGGTGATGGTTGCACAACCCTGTAAATATACTAAAAACCACTTTAAACAAGTAAGTTAATATCTCAAAGCTGTTAAAAAGGCTTTTCAACAACACTGTAATCCATTTCCAACTCCAAGGCAGAAACATAACCTCCAATTGTGAAGACAGTCATGAACTTCACACAACCCACTTCTTCCTGTTATACTACATCCATCTGACATCTACAGTGTGCTAGTACACACTACGTGCTGGAGACAAGATGATATGGTACTCCTGCCCTCAGAAGCCCTGTCCTATGGGGTCACTCCAGTTGCTCACTTTCATTTGTTTTCTCATTTCACCAATCATCTCTTCCTCCATATCCTAAGTGAAAACATGAGCTGTTGGAGCAGGGACAGGCAGCACCTGTCTGACAGTGAGCACCCAACAAGTATGTGTCAAATAAATGCAAGGAAATAAAGACATACATAAGGTCACGATCTTGAAGGAAAATAAGCAACTAATTAGAAAATAACATGATCCAAAAATTCCACCTGAAGAATCAGACTGAGGCTGAAGTCACAAAGGTAGGTGGCCTGGGATGATCAAATCAGTGGCCAAATCCCAAAACCAGCAGTGTGGGTGTCAAAGCCATTCTGAAGCCCCAAGGTGCAGGAACACAGCAGACGTTACTGACACCTGTGCAAACTGTGCTTGCTTCCTGGTCAACGAGGAACGGCTCGCTAGACACACTTCAGAAAGGACATAAGTCCGAGGAGCTCAGTACTTTGCTATGGTCACATGGCCAGAGACCTGAGGCCCAGGAGAAAAGCCAGGCCACCAGTCCCTGCCCCAACCAAGCTCATGCTCTTGGGCCCACAGTGGCTTCCCAGGTAAGGTTAGGTAACCAGGCTTGCCTCTTTATACCAAACCCACCCAGTCACCTAAGAAAACCTGTCCCTTCACCCTGTTCCTAAGGGACCAGAGGCCATCTGTGGGTAGCTGTTCCTTGTCCTAGTGGAAGAAACATCATCTGGTCCCCACCACATAGGCTGCAGGGGAAGGGGAAGCTGTCTCCACTCCAAACTCCAGGACTGAGCACATCTTCCTTCCTGACCCTCCCTCAGGTCCCCACAAGGGAGGGCAACTGACCTTACCCTCAGGTGTCCAAAAGGTCTATTCCACTTCAGGCCTGCAAGAGGGGGGCATGTGTCCTTCTGTCAACACTCAGGGAATGAGACTCAGGCACCAACAATGTAAAGACAGTTGTCCTTTCAAATAGCAATGATGTGGGGTCACTTGTCCCCCAGGTAGCAATGACGTGTGAGCACCTATCCCCCGTCCCCAAGTACCAGTGATGCTTTCAAGTAACGCCTAATTCATACACCTCAGTATCATACTGTCTCCCACAAGTAACAGTAACACGGGGACGCCTGTTCCTCTCAGGTAGCAATCATGTAAAAACACCTGTCACTGTTAGGTTACAGTGATGTAGTGGCACCTGTTCCCTCCAGATAGTAATGATATATAGGCCCCGGCCCCTTCAAGTAACAATGATGTGAGGACAATGATGTTGGGACACCTGTGCCCCATTAGGTAACAATGATGTTCGCACCTGTTCCGTCCAGGTAGTAACGACATGGAAGCCCCTTCCCCTCCAGGTAGCGATGATGTGGGGGTACCTATCCCCCCTTCAGGTACAGATGATGTGTAACACCAATACCACCCATGACATCGGTGAAGTAGGGACACCTGTCCCCTGCGGCCGAGCCAAGCCCCGCCCCGCCCCGCCCCGCCCGCGGCGCGCCCCTGCCCCGTGCACGCGCTGGACATGCTCCTTCTCTTCCTCCCTCTCGGCCCTGAGGGGTCGGCGCGGCAGCCCCCTCACCCGCGCGGCCCGCGTCAGGCTCAGGTCCTTCATGACCTCCTCGAAGGCCGCCGTCTCCTCTGCCTGCTTCTGGTTGTGCAGCGCGATCTTCTCGCTGAATTTCCGCGGATTGTTCGAAGTCGCCATCTTCTCGCTGCCGTCGCGGTCGCCGCCACCGCCTCCCCTCCTCCTCCACCTCCTCCTCCGCTGCCTCCACCTCCTCACCTCCCCATTCGGCAGTACCACCGCGCAGGCGCTGGCCAGGCCCGCGGGCAGCGGGCGTTGCGCAGGCGCAGCGGCGGTCAGGAGAGCAACGCAGGCGCAGGGGAGAGGCACACGGCGTGGGGGTGACAGCGCATGCGCTTGCTGTACCAGTGGTTTCGGGTCCACGAGGAAAGCGAATGAAAATTAGCTGCGGATGGGAATTCTTTGCGAGTGGACGACAGCTGACTGTTGAGCAGGGTCCCCAATGAAGTCGAACGATGCATCCTCCAACAAGAAGATAGCCAGACCCAAACTCTTGCAATTTACAAGGATGCGGCCAACCCAAGGACAGGGAGCATCCTGAGGCTGTGCCTGGGCTGGGCTAGTTCAGCTTTTTTTTATTTATTATTTTGGACAGAGACAGAGTCAGAGAGAGGGACAGACAGGAAAGGAGATAGATGAGAAGTCGTTGTGGCATCTTAGTTGTTCAATGATTGCTTTCTCATATGTGCCTTGGGGGGGGGGGACTACAACAGAGCGAGTGACCCCTTGCTCAAGCCAGCGACCTTGGGTTCAAGCCAGTGACCGTGGGGTCATGTCTATGATCCCACGCTCAAGCCAGTGACCCCTCGCTCAAGCTGGTGAGCCTGTGCTCAAACCAGATGAGCCTGCGCTCAAGCCCTGCATTTGGAACATGGGCCTTCCCCGCCCAATCCACGCTCTATCTGCTAAGCCACCAAGCCACAGCCTGGTCAGGCTAGTTCAGCTTTGATACCAGTGTCCTACCCCCGTCTGAGTAGCAATGATGTTGGGACACCTGTCCTTCATTAGGTAACAATGATGTTTGCACCTGTTTCCTCCAGGAGTAATGCAAATTAGCAGTTATAAAAATAGCCTGACCTGTGGTGGCCTATAGGATAGAGCATTAACCTGTAGCTCTTAGGTCTCTGGTTCAAAACTCTGGGCTTGCCTGACCCGTGGTGGCGCAGTGGATAAAGCGTCGACCTGGGAACACTGAGGTCGCCAGTTCAAAACCCTGCACTGGTCCGGTCAAGGCACATATGGGAGTTGATGCTTCCAGCTCCTCCCCCCTTTCTCTCTTTCTCTCTCTCTCTCACTCTGTCTCCTCTCTAAAAAAATGAATAAAATAAAAGTAAAATAAATTTAAGAATTCACCTTTGCCTGACCTGTGGTGGCGCAGTGGATAAAGCATCGACCTGGGAACACTGAGGTCCCCAGTTCAAAACCCTGCACTGGTTTGGTCAAGACACATATAGGAGTTGATGCTTCCAGCTCCTCCCCCCTTTCTCTCTCTGTGTGTGTGTGTGTGTGTGTTTCCTCTCTAAAATGAATAAATAAAAAGAAATTCAAAACTCTGGGCTTGCCTGGTCAAGGCACATACGAGAAGCAATCAGTGAACAACTGAAGTGAAGCAACTATAATCTTGCTCTGTCTCTCCCTCACTCCCTCTCTAAAATCAATAAACAAAAATCTTTAAAAAAAAAATAGCAGGGGGATGTAAAAGTACAGCTTAGGGAATAGAGTCAATGATATTGTAATAATTGGTGTAAACACTTCATAAGGCATATAAATGTATAATTACTATGTTTTACACCTTAAATTAACAATATTGTATGTCAACTGTAATTGGAAATAACTTGATTTTAAGGATTTTATTCATTTTAGAGAGAGAAGAGAGAAAAGGGCGGGAGGAGTGGGAAGCATCAATTTGTAGTCGTTTTTGTATGTGCCTTGGCCAGGCAAGTCCAGGGTTTCAAAACAGCAGCCTAAGCACTCCATGTCAATGCTCCATCCACTGTGCCACCAGTCAGGTCAAGTGAAAAATAATTTAAAATAAAAGTATAAAAATTCAGTGATGGGCTGGCAGGAGAGTGATGTTAGGGAGGAAAGTTTCCACCACCACCGCTATCAGGGAAGTTGAGGGACATTTGAGCTGAAGCCTGGCCCTTGTGAACAGCCCAGCCCAAAACCTGGCATCATCCTTAATACTTTTTTTTCCCTATCACTTCACATTGTATCACTTCCTATTCTCTGGATCCTAAGCTCAAAGAACCAGAACTAGAGTTTCAGCCCTCTTTGATAATTTCTCCAGTCCAGTCTTGCTCAAGGATCCTGGTTTTGCCATGGGGTGCTAAAGGAAGGATCCAGAAATCTCACCCAGACCAAGCAATGAATGGGATGGTAGAGTATCCCAGATAATGGAAGGATGACCCAGGGAAGCAAAAGGGGTTCTACCTAACACCCAGCTGTCCCTTTCTAGGCAGAGGGACCCCAACCACCAATAGCAAAGTTTTATATTCAGGACACCCTAGGTACTCTGGAGCATGGGCAGGGAGAAGCCAGTAGGGGCAGCCAGGGGGATGTATGGCCGCTGTAATTGCACAAACTATACATTGTTTACTAGGGCCAGGGATGGCTGAGGGGAATTGGCAGTGAAGATCAAAGGGGGACAACTTTTCCGAATATGCTCTTAGTCCTACTTTCTAACCATTTAATGAACTGTCCATGTTAAATATATACATACATTGATTTTAATTTGGAGTGTCCTGGGCACTGTCACTGCTCCACTTTATCCTTCTTGTTCATATGGGGTTTTTGAGGTTGTTGGCTTTTGTTTTTTATTTTTCTTTTTTTAGAGAGAAAAACATCAATTTGTTGTTCCACTTACTTATGCATTCATTGGTTGATTCTTGTATGTGCCCTGACCAGAGATCAAACCTGCAACCTTTGCATGTCAGTAGACTGCTCTAACCAACCGAGCTATCAGGCCAGGGTTCATGTGGTTTTGAGAATTTTCATGGATATTAGTATTTTTGCCCAACAAACATCTGCCTCCCTTTTTGGTATCAACAACCAATTGCCCTGCAGGGAACACTCATTCCAACTTTCAGTCTATGAGATGTGGATGAAGCTGGTCTCACTAATTCTCTTTCCTCACAAACATCTCAAGTTGGAAGGCATGGACAGGCAGCAGAGCCCATTGCTGTGACCATCACAATTGGTTCAGGGGAGATGTGTGACCCAGTTTGCCCCATGAAATGCAATTCTGAGATTTTTGCCTGAACCATGGGAAAGCACCCTCTTTGCTTGGGTGGCTAATTTGAAGGACAATACAAGCCTTCAGTGCTAGAGATCACTACTTGAAGAGAGATTTAATGGACTGAGAAAGTGAACCTACACAGAGGAAAACAGGCAAAGGGAGAGAGAGAGACTGAGCTCCAGGATCCAACCATACCTGAAGATAGAACCCTTGCTTTTTCAGTTGTGTCAGACAATAATTTATTTTTCTTGCTGAAGTTGATTTAAAGTCCATTAGCTCAGTCAGTAAAGAGTGTCGTCCTGAAACGACAAGGTTATGAGTTCTAACCCCAGTCGGGCACACACAGGAAGCAACCAATGAATACGCAACTAAGTGGAACAACAGATGCTTTCTTCCCCCCCTTTTTTTTCTCTCTCTCTAAAATACATACATACATACATACATACATACATACATACATACATACATAAAACAAGCCCCAGCCAGATAGCTCAGTTGGTTGGAGCACTGTCCCAAAACACAGAGGTTGTCAGTTCAATCCCCAGTCAGGGCACATACAGGAACAGATTGATGTTCCTGTCTCTCTCCTTGCCTCTCTCTAAAGAAAATTAGAAATTAATTATTTTAAAGTCCATATTTTGTCCTTGATATTAAAATCAGGTGCAGGGCTGGGCATTCTACATAAGTGCTTCTCATTCCTGCCACCATCCTGTGAGATTAGGGAGGAAATAGGAACAAAGATGGCAGTTGCTCATAGCAAGTTAAGCACCAAAGTCAGAACTAGAATTCAGGCCAGGCCTGAAAGCTCAGCTTCCTTCTCTGCACTGGGTTTTATAAGGTTTAAATTATATTAACACAAGTCAAGTGCCTGGCTCATAGTGCTCAAACAATGCTGGTTACCATGATTACTTCCATATGCCTGCATTAGGCTGGTATCTGGGCACAGAAAGAGGAGAAAAGATCTGGGGAGTGGCAGAGGTTATCAGGGCACAAAACGGGGCTATGCCTGTATGGCAGAGGTGAGGTACCACTACCAGTGAGTGCTACCCCTATTCACTCCCATTCATGCCTCACTCCCAATAGTAACAAGATCCATCCTAAACCCTGGTGATAAGTTAGAGGAAGCCATAAGCCTATTCATTGCACAATGGCTGGACCTTCCCAAGCCTTTCTCCTGCTCCACTGACCCTTAGTACTGAGTAAGACAAGGCTGAGGCATCTGGTAACCCAGTAAGAAAGGATGTTTTCTCTAAGCTGCTGCCACCCAGTGTGGCCTAGGTGGGGCTTCCAGGAGCAGCCCATGGCCTAAACTGGGGTGGATCTCACAGTCCCCATTGCACTCTTTCTCCTAGTAGCCCACAAGGTTCTCACCCCCTCTGTGGCCCTTCACTGCAGCCACTCTGTCCTCCTTACTCTTCTACCTCCAGATGTTTGCACATACTGCTGCCTTTTCCCAGACTGCTCTTCCCCCAGATCCTTTCATGGCTGGCACCTTCTTATCTTTCAGGCTTCTTCTCTGAGAAACCCTCCCCAAGGGCCCTATCTGAAGTGTGTCCCTATGTGTGTCCCATGACCAGGGAACATCCCACTCTGAAGGCAGCTGTTTCCAGAGTGCTTTCTATTCCCCTGTAGACTGAGCTGAGATCAAAAACAAGAAAATATATTCACCCTTCCTAAATACTACAGGGTAAGAGTTCTCTGTGTGATGCAGAAAAGACACAGACACATCCAGTTCCCTACTCTTAAATTTTCTCTATTCCTTGAATCTCTGAGCACTTTAGGTCTCATATTATATACTTCTACGTTCATTCTGTTCTCCTGGGTCCCCAGAGCTAACACAAGACTAGGCACAGAGGGGTAATTAGGAAGTGTTTGTTAAAGTAATCATTTTCTGCCTGGGAAACTTCTACTCATCCCTCCTTCAGAAAGCCCATCCTAAGGAGAGCTGTTTTTCTTACTCTAGATTCACCCAGTTCTGGGTCCTTCAGCCAGTCCTGACCCAAAGGTGCTGAGAATGTCTCAATCATTGAATAGCTTCACTTTAGTTATAGGGCACATCCAAGTGTAACCTAAGAGGTGACTATTTCCTGCTGCCTCCAGGATTTAATCTTCTCTCATCTGTTCCATAGATCTGCCTGATTTCACTTGTTCCTTGTCAGTTTCCCCAGCATCATCTCCCACCACTCCCCACCTCCCCCATTTTTTTTTTTTTGAGAGAGAGAGAGGCAGGAAGAGAGATAGGAACATCAGGCTACTCCTGGATGTGCCCAGATCGGGGAATCAAACTGGTCAACTCTGCACAACGCTCCAGAGCTATCCAGCCAGGGCTTAACTTGTATTGATTTTTAGAGAGACAGAGAGAGGAAGGGAGAGAGAGGGGAGGGGGAAGGGAAGCATTTGTTACCATCAGCCATGCCATTTTTTTTTTTTTTACAGGGACAGAGAGAGAGTCAGAGAGAGGGATAGATAGGGACAGACAGGAACGGAGAGAAATAAGAAGCATCAATCATCAGTTTTTCATTGTCGTTATGTGCCTTGACCGCGGGCCTTCAGCAGACCGAGTAACCCCTTGCTGGAGCCAGCGACCTTGGACTCAAGCTGGCGAGCTTTTGCTCAACCCAGAGGAGCCTGCGCTTAAGCTGGCAACCTTGGGGTCTCGAACCTGGGACCTCCGCATCCTAGTCCGACACTCTATCCACTGCGCCAAAGCCTGGTCAGGCAGCCATGCCTCTTTTAGTTGTTTTCTGTGTGTGCCTTGACTGGGGACTGAACCTGCAACCTTGTTGTTTCAGGACAACGCCTTTTTTTTTTTTTTTTTTTTAAGTGAGAGGAAGGGAGATAGACTGGGATCCACCTGGCAAGTCCATCTAGGACCGAAGCTCTAATCAACCAAGCTATTTTTAGTGCCTGAGGCTGATGTGCTTGCTGTAACCGACCTAGCAATCCTCAGTGCCCAGGGCCAACTCTGGAACCAATCAAGTCACTGGCTGTAGGAGAGGAAGAGGGAGAGAAGGGGGAAAGGGAGAGGGAAAGAAGCAGATGGTCACTTCTTTTGTGTGCCCTGACTGGGAATTGAACCCAGGATGTTCATACACCGGGCCAATGCTCTATCCACTAAGCCACTGCCCAGGGCCCAGGATGATGCTCTTAACCAACTGAGCTAACTGGCCAGGGCCACCCTTCCCTATTTAATGTCCTCCACCCCAGCCTTGCTGCATCCTGCCTCAGGTCCTTTGCTCAGGTTGTCTCATGTCTAAAATGCTCTTTCCCCCACATCCAGGCTATAACATTCCTCAGCATAAAGGCTCTAAATATAAGCTAAGTGAAAACCTAAACTGCTGGGCTTTTCTGCATTGTCCAGCCCTTGCTGATTCTCCATCTATGCGTCAATGGGAAAGTGACTTCTCTCTGAACCTCGCAGTCCTCCCATGTTAAATGTGAACAGTGACAATCCTCGTAGCAGGTTCGTGGGAAGAGTAAATAGATAATGCAAGTAGAGCACTTAGCTTAGCGCCTGCTTCCTTGCCAGCACTCGATAATTGTTAGGGGAAGCAAACCCTATCTCAAGATGTAAGTTTTCATGCCTTGCTTTTCTGCATTGCCTTATATGGAATCTTAGTCGTTCTGGGGCACCCACATTGCATGGAAGTAAATTTGGGCCACTGGAGTGGGGAGGCAAGAGGAAAGCCATCTAGGGCCTCCTTTGACTTCCAAACCAGGCCTCATAAGACAGTGTTAAAAGGCAAAGCCAGATCCAGGTTTAATTATGATATAAAAGGGGAGCCCAGCCTGACCTGTGGTGGCGCAGTGGATAAAGCGTCGACCTGGGAACACTGAGGTCTCCAGTTCAAAACCCTGCACTGGTTCGGTCAAGGCACATATGGGAGTTGATGCTTCCAGCTCCTCCCCCCTTTCTCTCTCTCTCACTCTGTGTCTCCTCTTTAAAATGAATAAAATAAAAAGAAATTTAAAAAAAATTTAAAAGGGGAGCCCAAGGCAATAGGAGCCAAGAATGCCAGACACAGTACTGACTCCTTACAACTGAACAGGAAGAGATTAGATGAGGACACAGGTCCCTGGGTCCCCCACCCCAAGTTGAGTATGGGGTGGAGGGTGAGACAGGGTAGGACTGCCAAGGAGGGACCCAGGGGGATGGTTATAGGGACCAGGCAGAGCAAGCAGTCCAGTTCCTCCCCTGCAACCACCATGCAGGGGAGACATCCAATGACAACACAATGTCAATACTTGGCTGAGCTTCAGCTGAATTCCCCCATGCAGACCCCCTTCGTGCTGTCCAAAAGCTCAGGACACTTACAGTCCCAACCTACATGACAAAAGAGGATACTCAACCTTCAGGAGTATGGCTTTTCTTTTGGTGGCCTAGCATCTGAATCCTTTTCTGTAATACTGGTGGCCAAGGCCAGACAGGTCCACATTGAATTTGGGCAGACGACAGATGGTAGAAAAATTGTGGAGCCAGAAAGGGTTGGGCCATTCCATTTAATAAAGTCTCACAATGGCAGACAAGCATACAGGCAGAGGAAATCACCTTTCAGGCAAACAAACAGCAAAATGGCCCCTCACAGTGGCAGGCAGGCAATCCGTGCATCCGCAATCCCTCTGAGTGCAAGCACCCATAGCCTTATATAGGCCATACACGCATGGCACTGCCATGTGCTCATGCAATCATCAGGCCAAGGGCTTGCAGCCAGTAAACCAGCGAGCAAACCTATCACAGCTGCCCCACATTCCACCCCTTTAGGATTGCTCACTTCACAATCTATATGACAGGAAACAGAGACTGACAGCAACAGCAAAAGTTACTCAATAATTACAAAGGTCCCCTTCACAATGTCTCCCTGAGCACTTTGCCCAGGGTGTCACCTGGAGACCCACCTCTCACTCCCTACCCCATGGTAAGTAGAAGGACCTGTACAGTCCAGGGCTGTGTCCATGGAAACCGTAAAGTGTCCTTGGTGCATCTCTGCAACTGGATGAGAACCAGTACAGGAGGGCCTCCACAAGTGCTGCGACCCCACCCCCACCCCATCAGGGTCTCTCATTGTACTGTCCCCAAGTGATGTGTCCATCCATCAAGGGAGCCATTGTCCCCCTCTGGTCAGAATCCAAGAGTCAGTCCACGATAAATAGCCCAGCTATCTGGGCAAATCACCAAGGTAAAAAGGTCCATTACAGGCAACTAGCCATAGAGCTCTTTGTTAATGGACCTCAGCACCTTTCCATAGTGTGCTGTCCATTGCCACAAGCCCCATCCAAACCCCTCAACAAGCTCACAGGGCCTGGTGGGTTCAAACACATTCAAGGCCTGTGTTACCTTAACAGTTCTCTTAACTGTTGCTGCTGTAAAAAAAAAAGCACCTATTATCTTCTAATGCAAACACCTGCTGCACATTAGAAGGGGACCAGTGCATTGCCAATTTCACATTGGGCCTCTGGCCCCCGCCCATCCCTGTCAGATGGGTTCCTCCCCCTTCCCCCTATTCAACCTGGGACAATGGGTCTTGGGGGTTCTGTAACCTGAACACCAACCATTTTCCTGGCAGATGCTAGGGCCACCCGCTTCCCCTGCCTTTTCAGTGGCTGGAACCTCTGTTCTGACTCAAGCTATTGCCAAAGCTCCAGCAAGACTTTATTAGGCTTGCCATCTAATTTCTTTCTATCTGCCCCAGCTGCAATTAAATCTACCCACATCTGTTAGGGTAACTTTCACAGGCCCGTTTCTCTTGTTGGGGGTGGGGAGCAGCACAGGCAGCAGCCTTCACAGCCTTATGGTCCATCTCTGTTCCAGAGAGCATGATGCCACCCACCCCGATGTCCCACAGCTGCACCAAGCAGGCTGCCAGGGGGCTCAGTGGGCTTCTGCCTGAATTTCACCCCCAGCTCAATCAGCTCTGCCCGGGTTTAGGGCCGGACCACAGAGTGCTCCACTACCTAAGCAGGAGGCTGTGGCTGCCCCTGAGGAACTCTTGGCTGTTGGGTCTTTACCTTCTTGGCGATCACTGGCCGGGTTCCAAGTTTGTGGACAGCAGTTGCAGCCTGAGCCTCCCCCTCAGAAGAGTTAGAAACACCTGCTCCCACTGACTCAGAGCCACTCCACTGGCAGGAATGCAACTGTCTTCTGTGCCTGTTTTGGCTTCTATGGCTGCCGGCTCTCGACCTGAAGCTGACTCTCGAGCTTCTGAACTCACAGTTGTTTCTCCAACAGCCATCATTGCTAACGTTCAGCTTCCGGGGAAAACTGCAACTTGCGAACCCGTAACTCTTTGTTCAGAGACTGCTGCAGTTCCAGGTACCATTGGCGCTCAGCCTGCACCTCACACTGCAGCTCTCAGACCCAGTCGATCTTCCTCTCCAGCACTCATTCTAGTTCACAGCGTCTTTGGCGCTCAGTGTGCAGCTCATCCTGGAACTTTCGAGCTTGCTAAGCTTCTTGCACAGAAATCTCGGTTTTTTTCTCACAGGGTTGTATAAAAACACCCAGCCCACGGTTCCCAACAGGAGAGCCACTGGGAACAACCACTCCTCTATGCCACCCCTCAAGGGTGTTGGCGGCTCCATACCAATCTGGTCCAAACCCTGCCCACTATGCCAGATGTAATGCTGGTGGCCAAGACCAGGTAGGTCCACATTGGATTCAGGCAGGTGGTAGAAAAACTGTGGAGCTGGAAGGGGTTGGGTCATCCGTTTAATAGTCTCACAATGGTGGACAAGCACACAGGCAGAAGAAACTGCCTTTCAAGCAAACACACAGCAAAACGGTCCCTCACAGTGGCAGGCAGGCAATCCATGTATCTGCAATCCCCATGGGTGCAAGCACCCATAGCCTTATATAGGCCACACATGCATGGCACTGCCATGTGCTCACGCACTAATCAGGTAAAGGGCTTGTAGCCAATAAACCAGCGAGCAAGCCTAACACAGCTACCCCACACCATTTAAGCCTGGGGAGTCCCCAACATGGAAGTCAGCCCCCACATTGACAATTGAAGCCCCAGAACCAACAGTGTGATGGATCAAACTGTGGGCCTCAGTTCCCCATCCATTCCTGTGTCCAGCCCTTATAAGAAGGCTCCTTTATAAGAAAGGTATTTTCCAGTCCTAATTTGGGGCTTGGCCATTTCATTTGCTTTGGCCAATGGCATATGGGCAGAAGCATCGGCATATAAAATCTGATCTGGACCTTAGGAGGCTTCTCATGACTCCACTTGTTCTCTGCCATCATTGTGGAAGGAGAACATTATGTTGGTTGGCTGCTGGTCTGAGGATGAAGATAAGTAGGGCTGAGCACCTCCTCACCTCCCCCCCACACTGCTACTCCATAGCCTTATACCTTGAAGCAGAGCTAACCAGCTGAGGGCAAAATAGAACAGGAACTCCCAGCTAAGTCACAGATACATGAAAGACACCCATTTATTTTTGCATGACATTGAGACAGGTGTTTGTTACACAGTGTCAGCAGCTGACTAGCACACTGACATACTTTCACCAGTCAGCTAGGTTGGCACAGGACATGGGCTAGGCCAGTAGGATGTTTCCACTCAGGAACAAGTGATGCAAAGAAACAGCATCAGGGCAGGGGCATCCAGTTTCCAAGGGCAGCTAAAGTTGAGTGCCAATGGCAGATGGCATTGCCAGTTGAGACATCTGGATTCTGTGGTGGTGGCAGAAGTAACTTCACCATTCAATCCCCTGACCTAATTTCAGTTGATCACCCAGCTGCCTTCCCACCTTAATTCTTACTGTTTTCTAAGCCTGGGTTTCCAGGCTTCCTGCCATTTCCATGAGCAGCCCAAGAGCCCTCCATCTTTTGCTATTGAAATCAGTCAGGTCAGCTTCTGTTTGCTAATAAAAACCTTGACTTACATAAGATTTAGAAACCCCAGCATCTGTTTCCTTTATATTACAATTTTTAAGTGTTTGGGTTGCATACATCAGAATAGCTGACCACTAATATCTTAAGATACTAAATATATTAAGCAGCACAGACTTTGTGATTTCTCATAAAAAGGAGTGTGGAGGTCAGAGGTTCCAGGTTGGGACTGGTGGCCTCATGATTTAAGGGATCTAGGGGGCGGCATCTCCGTGCCTCTCTTAACTTGCTCCTTATGGCCACAAGATGGCTGCAGAAGCTGCTGGCATCGTGTCCTCATAGGAAGTATTAAGGAATGGAAGGGGGCAGGCAATAAGGTCACTCCCATGACCAGAAACCTCTACCTTAGACCATCCTTTAAAGCCTGCTGGCTAAAACTGGGAAATTTGCCCAGACTAAAAACAATCCCTGCAAAAGGCATTACCAAGAAAGGCTGAGCCAAATCCTAAGTTAACCCTACTCGAGGCTGGGCACAATATTGGTGCCAAATCAGGGCTCTGTGGGTGAAAGGGGAGAAATGGCTGCCGGGATGGCAACAGCAAGGTCAGCCACAAGAATTAAGCTGGGGTCTTGTCGTGGGGGGCGCACAGTCTCATGGGCCACCTGCTCTTGGGGTCTGTGGATGGAGACTACAGACGCTAGAGTGAATGAGGCTCTGCTCCCACTTCCCCACCCAGAACGTCTCATTTGTACAGCAAACATTCCTGGCTATGCGTCCTGGGACACATGGTCAGGTGCCCCTAATAAAACCCGTGCACAGAGACTCCACCATGAGAAGCAAAATCTCCAGGGCCCGTGAGAACAGAGGAGCTGTAGATGCATTCCAGGACACAAAGCCAGGGGCAGATTTCCAACTGGCCAGGTCTGGGGCAGATTCCCACCTCACACAGCTCCCTTGAGGCCCCTTTGGCCCTTGCTTGCTGCGAGGCCCCAGAAGTCACACTTGGCCTCCCTCTCACGGGCCTGCATCCCACTGTCCCGGGAGACAGCATTTTCCCATAGCCCCAGCCCAGGTGCAGAGGGAGGCTCCGGCAGCCGAGTCGAGGGCGGCAGTGGGGAAGCAGGCCATCTGGAAGGAGACAGGCTTTCCCCAGGCTCGATCCCCACACACTGTGGATGCTGCCCTGGGTAAAAGGTGGAGGGAAGTGATAAGGCGATGAAGTGTAGACCCCATCAAGGTGCCACACAGAACTGGTTAGGCTAACCCAGGGACGTATGCACAAGCTATTTGTTCAACTGTGTATGACCAAGCATGTGTGTTCATGTATGCCTGAGTGTGAGCATGTGTGTGTGCAAGCCTTTGTGTGTATGTGTACACATGTTCTGCCTTTTACCGAAGGACACAAATGTTCACAAAGTAAAGTTTCAAGCCAGTTTCTGCTAAATTAAAAACAGCTTTTTCGTGTTTAAAGTTTACAATACGAAAAATAATTTTCCTTTCTTCCGGGAAGGTGGGTGGAGGAGGGGTAGGGGGCCCCCAAGAACATTCCATGAACCAGCCCAGACGGTTACACACAATCAACCGGTTAGATACGACAGCGCCCCCTCCACCCTGTACCGGCACCCCTGCCAGCTCATTGGGGACAAGATGTTCTGAGGTGTGAGATGATCTGGGGGGAACTTGCAGCTGGCAAAGGCTTCTCACTGCCCCCCTGAAGGGGCCGTGCCTCCAACGGAAAAGGGTTCTCTTGGGGGAGCTCAGGTTAGGGCAGTGAGAAGAGGTTAAAATGTTCTGGTAAGTCCCCATGGTCCACTGCTTTCCTTTCAAGCCTGTGGCAGCGTGGGCTCCTTCCTGGTTCCCAACCAAGTTCCTTTTTCAGCACTGCCTTTCCTCTCAGCCTCACCCTAGGGGCCCCATGGCTGCTGGATGGGAGTACCAGGCGTGTGGTATGTTTTGAGGGTAACCTGGAAGTCTCCCTTCTCAGAAGACTGTATGTGAACAGCAGGAATTCTCTACTGATGTGTAGCACGGTTCACAGCAAGGCTGCAACAGAAGAGGGGGCTGGAGGCAACTCATGGAACCTCTATAAAAATAAGATTTCATGCTTTCTTTATATCTTCCCTTCCTCTTCTGCATGGCAGCCTTTAAGGAGAGGGGCTCCACGGCCACCCAATCTTGCACCTCAGAACTGAACAGAGACCAAACCTGCTAGGGCTGGGGGCAGGCAGCCAGAACACCAGGCACACAGAACAGCCTAGAGTCGCTAGAGGCTGCTGGGTTTGCCCTCTGTCTTTCCAGCGCCCAGTGGAAGTCCTACTCCCACTTCCTGCTCCTCTGTAAGGATGGGAAAGGGCAAGGTGAAAGACGGGCCCCCAAAAGCACAGAGGACAAGAGGAATCTGTGACCTTTCAGGCTCCACAAGCTTGATGTTAGGGCTGCTCCATCTTTTCAGCATAACATTTTTATTAAATACAAGGAAAATATTAGGAGATGATGTCTACTAAGGTGTGAGGTTAATTCTTTACACAGCAAGTGGGTCACAGAAACATGACATCAATCATGTGTTAGCAGCAGAAGAGACACTTTAAGTTGCTCCAAGGGTATAAATCCCAACTTTAAGACAGTGGTGCTGGCCTCTTAAGAAAAACAAAACAAAACAGGGCCCTGGCTGGGTGTTTCAGTGGATAAAGCCTCATCCCAGCATGCCGAGGTGGTGGGTTCAATACCTGGTCAGGGCATGTATGAGAAGCAATCAATGAGTGCATAACTAAAAATGGAACAACTAAGTGGAATAAGTTGAAGCTTTTCTCTCCCTCTCCCTTCCTCCCCCCCAATCAATGAAAAAATTAGCAAAACAGAACAACAACAAAAAAAGAGTTTAGAGACCAAAATAAATGTGGCTGGAGATGCTATGAAGTCCTTTAAAAGAAAGGCTCCTGCCCGCTTAACTTCCTGCACAGGTAGCCTTGGGCCAGGTGGCACTTTGACCTGAACACAGGACAAGCAGGAAATGCAGGGCTAGAGAGAATGAAATTAAAATCCTTGAACAGACCTGTGCAATGCAGGCACACTGTGATTCTAAAGTAGCATCCTCCTTCAGGGACATATCGGCCCAGTTCTCCTTATGGCCCCCACATAACCCAGGGCACAGTGCCCAGTGGAAGGTCTGACACCCATAAGGACTGTCTTTGGGAGCTGGCTGTGGTCTTTCCTTCTGAAAGCAGATGAGCAAACACCCTGAGGTGTTTGAACCAAGGACAAGAATGAGGACAAATGCCGAGCCCTTTTCCGGGGCTCCCTTCCCACTCAGCAGCTTGGGCTTACAGGAGAGACAAAACTGTCCTCTGGTCATCACTCCAAAGCTGGGTGCTTCTAAGTCCCTCCTGCTCCAGGGGGTCCAAATGACAGAGATGTGGGGTACAGTTATTTTAAAACATGCATACAAGAAACGGGGTGGGGAGAGTGACATAACAAGAATTTGGAATGACACTAATAAGCCCACACCTGAAGGTTTGAGGCTGCTGGCTGAGAAATGAGAGAGAAGCAGGACACAATACCCGAAAGCCCCCACTCCTCGCCCATGAGTGAGGACCCTGTGCAGACAAGGACATTGCTTCAGGCTTATTTTCTGCTACAACATGTTGGCCTCCTCACTGGCAGGTTCCTGGGAGGTGCAGAGCCAAGGTCTGCTTCAGGAATAAAGGACCCTAGGAAGGAGGCTTATTAGCACAGAGGGCCCTGACTACGTAGCTCACTTGATTGGAATGTCTTACCAATGTGCCAGAGTTGCAGGTCCCATCTCCAGTCAGGGTACATAGAAGAGTCAACCACTGAATGTGTGGGTAGGAGTAACTGTGGTTTGATGTTTCTCACTCTCCCTAAAATCAATAATCGATAAATAAATAAATTTAATTTAAAAAAGAACCACAGCGGCCCTATATGGCCAGTCCCATGGGGGAGCGGGCCCAAGGATCCCCACACAACATGTGTTCACCAAGCCCCTGACAGGAACAGCATGAATGCAGCCAGGTCACTGAGGGGTGGGAGGGCTCCCTGGAGCTACCTCTTGTTCCCAGCCCTGGGCAGCAGAACCGGGGCACAGGCAATGCCCGCAAAGGACTCAGGGAAGTGCAAGTCACGCTCCCACTCATCTGTCTCAGTATTGTACACCTGCACGATGCCTGTCACATTGTTGAGGCGCCAGTTATAGCCCCCAACGACATAGATCTTCCTGTCCAGCAGGCAGCAGCCGGCCTCTGACTGGCCAGCCCTCATAGGGCTCACACTGGTCCACTGGTCTGTCTCAGGCACATAGTACTCCACAGCCAGCACGTCAAAGCAGCGGTCCATATGGTCCATGCGACCACCCAGGGCATAGATGCGGCCACCAGCACCCACCATGGCATGCAGCACACGGGGCTCACTCATGGGTGCCTTGAACTCCCATTGGTCAGCTGTGGGGTCATAGCAGTGCAGTGCCTTCTTGTCCTCCACCGAGATGCCGTAGCCTCCTGAGATATAGAGGCGGCCCCCAGCGGAGGCACCTGCATGGCCCCAGGTGCGGCGCTTCAGTGAGCAGGCGTAGCCCCATTCATTACGCCGTGGGCAGTATCTTTCAACTGAGGCCAGGCTGCCCGCCCGGTTGCGGCCGCCTGTGGCATAGACCATGCCACACAGCACATTCAGCTGGAACTGGATGCGGCTCTCCTGCATGGCCTGCAGGCGCAGCCATCGGTTCAGGTGCGGATCATAGCGGTAGCAGGCATCTACTGCACCCTCACCGCTGCGGTATTGCAGGTGCTGTCCCCCAGCCACATACACAAAGTTGTCCAGCACGGCAACACATGTGTGGCTGCAGCCCACTTCCATCTCTGTGAGCTCGCGGAAGTGGCGGGCTCCTGGTTCAGGGAGCTGGTATACTTTACTGCTAACAGCGCGGTCACTGTCAGTGTAGGGTGTGCCACCGAAGGCCACCAGCGAGGGCACATCAGAGCGCACCACTGTGCGTGGGGACTGCATCTCGTGCTGCCGGAAGGGCAGCACCTGGTAATTGAAGGCCTCTAGCAGGTACTGACGGCAAAGCACATCCTCCACCATGAGGTCCAGTGTCTGCACACTGTCCACCAATTCTGACGATTGCATGAGTGGGAAACGGATATGGCAGAGCACATGGCTGGCACGTGGCCGCCGGGCAGGGTCGTGCTGCAGCCAGCGAACAGCAGCACGAAACAGGTCAATCTCAGCACAGCTCTGTAGCCGGTTGCTCTGCAGGAAGAAAACAAGGCGCTCCAGTGGCAGCTGCAGGAAGTCCTCCTCCGCAGCAATCTGCAGAAAGTGCCGGAAAGTAAAGGCATCTACTGATTCTTTGAGTGAGGCAAGGCTGAAGATGGTGGCCATATGGCCAATGTGCAGACAGGTCTCCACACTCATGGCAGCCTTGAGGAACTCCTCGCACAGCTCCACCACCGGCAGCATCTGCAGAAACACAGCTGCACCCAGCACATCCTGCACGCAATCCAGGTCCAGTGTCACCTCGGCGCTGTAGGCAAAGTCAATGATGTGCCGCAGACCGCGCGCAGACAAGCCTTTCAGCTCAATGATGTCCTGGCTTGCCTCCCTCATGCCACCTGTAAACATGGCCCTGAGGGTTGGAAACACAGCATGTGGGTTCAGGGCACCAAGGGGCACTGTGGCCACTAGGATGACCTGGCCTCAAGGCACTCCAAACAGGTCCACCAGGGCAAAGCAGGCCAGGTATGCATTGAAGACATGCAAAAAAAAAAAAAGAAAGATTTTTTAAATCCACCCCAAGCCATGCATCTTCCTACCAACAGCAACTCTACTCTGCCCTTCTCATAGGACACTGCCCAAACTCACACAAATGTGTGGTACTGGGGCAGGCTGGTTTGGAGGATGGAGGGCAGCCCCCACAACTGCCTGCTCATGGCAGGGCAGGTGTGGCTATGCAGGAGACCAATGCTTAGCTTTGACTCTCGGTAGAAGTCTCCAACCCTACCTCGGTGCCCAGCCATGAAGACCAGTCCCTCAGTAAGCTCAGGAAATACAGCAGGGACCCCAGGAGAATACAAACTATGGTCCTTCCCAGCACACTCACCTGGACAGGTGGCTCCACCTTCCCCTACCTGAGTCTCAGCTGCTATCACACAGTAACAGGAAGAGAGTAAGGGTCCCGGGTGGAGTGCCTATTGGGAGACTGCTGGGTCACTAATGTGTCCAGAGAAAGGCCCAGGTCATCAGGGAAGCCCCTGAGATTGGCCCACAGGAGTCCTAGCTCACTGAGATTCTCCAGTGAGTGACCCCAGGTCTGTCAGCTGTACTATCCTGCTCTTGGACACAGGACCTCGGTCATAGCCCCCCACAGCCTTTGGTGGGGTCCCTACCAGGTAGAGGGGTGAGAATCTCAGTGTCTGCTAAGAGTTCTGTAAGATGGTGCATAGGAGGCACCTCTCATGGGGTTAGCTGGCCTCTCATCAATACATGACTGCCATCAGGGTACATTGTGATGCAAACCGAGGGGAGGGAATTTCCCTTGGCCATTTGCCTAATAGATGCTTGTCATCCAGTCACACCCCTAGTATGGGTCAGTTCTTGCCCCAAAGCAGGGACAGCTGAGCTTGGGGCTGTCTTGAGGCCATCAACTAACAAATGCCCAGCACTCCATGAGGCAGTGCCATAGCTCTTCCAGGAGCAGTGCTTTGCCAGCCTCAGGGCCCTGCCCCTTCTTGTCCCTGTGAGTCCCATCCGCCTGTCGAAGGCAGAAGCAGTCATGGCGACGGGAGAGAACTTTGCCTTTTAAGGCCTCTCCAGCTGCAGTGCCAGCGCAAAGGAGCCTTTAAAGGGCATTTTTGGCTGGGGCGGCTCGCCCGTCCCCAAATCCAGAATAAAAATAGAAGCAGCGCCCCAGATGGTTTGGCTTCTCCAGCTCCCCACAAGGGCCTCAATGAGCCCACAGGACAGGCAGCTGGGGGACACACTGGGCAGGGCACCCAGCCTTGGGTAGCCTGCAGCCTGTGGTGCATACCTGGTCAGGGGCTCTGCGAGACAGTGGCAGGGATATTTCAGCCACCACTTGCAAAACAGAGCCAGAGAAACATACCCAGGATGGCACTTTTAGAAAAGGAACTTCACAGCAGACTGACCCACACATCCAGCAAGGCCTCGTCTGTCACATAGAGACTGGAACAGAGCCTGGCACCACTGGGGATCCCTGTCTGGGAGCCCCTCCTATCCCTCAGACTGAGTATAGGCATCACATGGGTAGGGTCATGTGCCAGTCTTCTCCCTGCTGAGTCCCGAAGCCAGCACAGCACCTGGCATACACAGGTGTCAAATAAAGACAGAGTGGAAACCTGGCCCAGACCTGCCATCCCTCAAGGCAGAAGCTACTAACTGGGTGCACCTTTGTCCCCCAGGTATGTTCTTCTTGTCTGTGCAACATCCCCAAAAGGTTTGAGTAAGTTGTAAACCTGGGAAAAACAGTAGGTTTACCGGACGTTGGGCCAAAACAAGACACCTTCCCTCAGAGCCACCCATCCCTGGCTGGTGCTAAACTTGCCCTCTAAGAAGGGCCTGCATTCTCCAGCCCATCCCCCGGGTCCATGCTCACCTGAAGTAGTCGCTGCAGGCAGCCAGGACCACCTTGTGTGCATGGAAAGTCTCTTTGTTGACTGTGAGCACAATGTCCAGGAGCTGGCCCTGTGATCGAAGTGTGGCCAGGCCCTGCAGGAGGCTGGCGCTATGGCCAGGCGCTGAGAAGGTGCACTTGAGGGTTCCATTCCTATCAGCCATGCTGTAGGAGAGCAGGGTGAGTTGTGAGGCTCAGAGGCCTCGGGGCTGGCTGATCTCAGCCTGGGGAACCTGGGCAGTTCTACCAGGCTCTGAAGCTGCCCCAGCCATGGGCAAAATCACCAGAGAAGAAACAAGACTTGGGTCCTGACTGTGTTGCTACCTCCCTACCGACTAACCTTGGCAGTGGATACCATTTGCTGCCTGTAATATGGACAGGATTTCACATAGGACCTAAGACCACATTTCCCTTTTTTTAAAAAATTGAGGTGAAATTTACATAACATAAAGTTCACCATTTAACATGTACAATTCAGTGGCACTTAGTACATTTGCAATGTTGTGCAACCACCACCTCTATATAGTTCCAGAACATCTCCAACATCCCAGAAAGAAATCCCATCCCCATTCTCCCTTTCCCTATCCTCCTCCCCCAGCCCCTGGCAACCACTAATCCAATTTCTGTCTCCATGTATTTGCCTGTTCTGGACATTTCATGTAAATGGAATCAGACAAGTGGCCTTTTGTGGCTTTTGTGTCTGGCTTCTCTCACTCAGCATGTTTTCAAGTTTCATCTACATCATAGCTGGGGTCAGTGCTTCACTCATGTTTATGGCTGAGTAATATTCCATGTGTGAATGCACAATATTTTTATCCCTTCAACTATCTATGGACATTTGGGTTCCTTCCAACTCTCCCCTTTTAAAAACTCTATTCCATTGCTTCTTTTTTTTAAAATTTTATTTATTCATTTTAAGAGAGAGAGAGAGAGAAGGGAGAGGAGCAGGAAGCATCAACTCCCATATGTGCCTTGACCAGGTAAGCCCGGGGTTTTGAACTGGCAACCTCAGCATTCCAGGTCGATGCTTTAGCCACTGCACCACTGCAGGTCAGGCCCATTGCTTCTTATTCTACATGTATCTCCTGAGTGCTGCACTGTCCACAACACCAATATTCCCTATACCCCAGCAAGCCACCACCATGAGTAAACCTATCTCTCCTCTACAGAGGGTAGGTGGGATTAAGGTACTGGCACAGAACCCCAGTGTGAGCTTGGGGGAGGAACTTCCCAGATGCACTGGGCCCTGGGCATAGGAATACCTCAGACCGGCCTACAATTGGGGGTGTGGGGAGTGCCACCTCCAGGAGGGTCCAGCCTTGAAGGCCCAGCTACTCCGATACCTGCCTAGAATGCCTCTTGTGCCCCGCACCCTGAGGGAAGGCACACAATCACCCCGTTTTTCAGAATTTGGCTCTGGGCTACATTCTGTGGCTATCCAGTCAAGGTGAAAGGTCCATTGGTCCCACCTTCCAGGGACAAGAACAGGCTGATCAGCTTGTCTGTGGCCCCGAGCTATAAGAGGATACAGCAAAATCTGAACTTGTCCCAGGAAGCAGCAGGTTGCAGGAGATCTTTCTGTTACCACCTGGTCAATGTGGGGGAAACAGAGTAAACTGTGGGGAAGCCACAAAACCAAGAATACCCACTGTAAGAAGATAGGTTTACTTATGAAGACAGCTTGCTGGGGGAATAAGGACAAGGGAAACTGAGATTCCTGCACCTCCACATGAGGATTCAGGAAGCAAAAATCGTTTAAGAACTTTTTAAAAAGAAGAGTGGTGGAAACACCCCAAATGAGCATTAGCAGATAAGCAGATAAACAAAATGTGGTATGTGCACACAATAGAATATTACTTAGCCTTAATGAGGAATGAAGCTGATTCATGTGAGGACATTGATGAATGTGAGAAACATGATGCCGAGTGAAAGAAGTCAGTCACAGAAGGCCACGTGTTGTATGATCACATTTATATAAAATGTTCAGAATGGGCAAATCCATAATGTTCAGAGGGAAACCAGATTAGGGGTTATTGAGAGATGGGGAGGAGATATGGGGAGTGACTGCTAATTGGGACAGGGTTCCCTTTTAGGGTGATGAACTAGATTGAGGTGATGGTTGCACAACATTATAAATTTGCTAAATGCCACTGAATAGTTCACTTTAAAATAATGGTCTTTATATTATGTGGATTCCACCTCAAAAAAGAAAAAGAGAATGAAAGGACATCTGGGCCTTTTCAGGTCCTACATAAAACCCTGTATGACCCCACAACACCTCAGAGTATATATGGAGGCCCTTCATCGCCTCCCATGTCCCATTTGCTGCTTCACCTCAGAAAACTTTAATAGAACACATCAGTGAATGAATGATTTGGAGGCCCCAATACATCACTTCATCCTTCAGACACAACAAGAGCAGACAATGACGTCACCTCCAGAGCCAGGCCCCAGTGGGTCAAGAACCCCCAGGACTTCCCCAGCCCACACCCACCCCACAATCCCAGCACTCTGCTCCCTCCCCAACCTCAAGCTCTCTGGAACTTGCTTTCCCATTCCTGGGACCAGCACCTACCCACAAGTGAGGGCCAAGAGTGTGGATACCAGTCTTCCCAAGAAAGTAAGAGGAGAAAGAAGGCGCCTCAGCCCTACTTTCCAGCAGCTCCCAAAGCACTACAGCAGGGTAAAAGGGCTGACACCAAGCACAGAGCATGTAACTGGTGCTGGATCCATACAGTTGCTGCTAACCTGAAGTCCCAAATCTCGCACAGGCCACACACTTCAGTGTCCTTCCAGAGAGAGCCTTGGGATTGTGAGGTACTCAGAGTCCCCACGGTGTGGGGGCATGGCTGGGGGACATAGGACATTACAAAAGGGAGACAGCTTGCACTTGATGGAAAGGTTTCCCACCCACGGGAAGCAGGAATGTACAAGATTTGGAGCCCAGCCTCCTTGTTGTCCGGACTTTCAATGCTGTGTGGCTTGGCATGTGTGGGAGGCTGGGTGTGCAGCCCTCCTGAAGGCCATGGAGGAAAGGAAGGAAAGTGGCTCAGGAGGATCCTCAGTCTCTAGCCTGGCCCAGTTGTCTCTCCCCACCAGGTAGAAGGGACACCCAACTCACACATCCCCTCCCCTCTCCAGTGCAGAGCATCCAGAGCCGCTGCATCCACCCCACCCTTCCTGATTGCTAAGTCTCTGCTCTTGTCAGTTTCTCAAGACCCCATGATGAACCCAATCCAAGTCCTGTAGATAATGCACAGAATGTCATTGGTTCACGGATTTTCAGGAGTCAAAGAGCCTCAAAGTTTACCACCCCCCAGCCCCCAACCACTGCCAGGACACCTCTAGGAATGGGGTGGTCTTACTGTGTCTTCTTACTGACACCCTCTGATGTGCCTCTGAGCTACTTCAGCCAAGGCAATGTCATGTAAAAGCCTCTAAGAATTCCTAGGGCACTCAGGTCCATCCCATCCCCCAACTGGCCTTGTCAGTCTCTAGACCCCTTCCCATGAGTGGAAGGATACAACATGAACAAGGAGCAACCGTGCTCTCATAATATACTAGAACTGGAGACCAAAAAGGCCAAACCACCCGGAATCAGCTTCACACAGCAGCTGTGGGAGCCCCAGAGAGAGGGGGCAGGAGCAGGGCAGAAAGATGCAGAGGCTAGAAAGTGGAGGTACCTGGTTTCTCTTCCTAGCCCTGCCACCCCTGCATTTAGACAGTGATATCCATGAGGTCTCTCCCTAGGAAGAAAGGGCTTGGCTGCATCCTGGCTGCTGGGTCTTGGCCTCTGCTTCCACTGAGGTCCTTGCTGGCAGTCTTCCTCCCTCCACCTCCACAGCCTTTCTTGCCTCTCCAGCTCCTTCAGCCTGGACCAGTGAGCCACCCTATCTGTGCAGCAGTGACCTGGGGGCTCAGTGCAGCTGGTGTGACCCCCTTGGAGCTTCCCTCCCAGAAATAGAACTGGACTTAGCAGATCAAACACCAGTATGCCACTTTCATCACCAGGATCCCTTAGAGACCAAACCCAGAGTCTGGCCCTGAATGGAGTGTCTGGGGGTCAGGCCAGCATCCAAAGGTTAGAAGATGCAAATCAGTGAGACCTGGTCCTACAGGAAACCTGCCCAAGCTGCACCACAGACCTCATCTTGCCAGGATCTGGCATCTTGTGTGAGAAGTAGAGGGAGTATTTCAACTCCTGCCTTGCCATCAGCCAGCTATGTGACTCAAGCACGTTCCTTGGTCTCTGGGTCTTTATTTTCTTTACTTATTTTCTCTTTTTTTGGAAGTAAGTGGAGGGGAGATAGAGAAACAGACTCCCACATGTGTCCCAACCTGTATCCACCCCACAACCCCCACTTGGGGGGAAGCTCTACCCATGGGGCCATGCTCACAACCAAGCTATTTTTAGTGCCTGAGGCAGAGGCTTCAAGGAGTCATCTTCAGCACCCAGGGCCAATGTGCTTGAGCCATGGCTGCAGGAGAAAAAGAGAGAGAGAGAGAGAAAGGGAGAAGGAGAAGAGAAGCAGATGGTTGCTTCTCCTATGTGCCCTGACTGGGAATCAAACCAGGGACATACACATGCTGGGCCGATACTCTACCACTGAGCCAACCGGCCATGGCCTGGGTCTTTATTTTCTCGGCTACCAAATGGGGCAGGCGGGAGCAGATGCTCATGGCTGTTCCCAGTGGGAGTAGGAAGTGAGACAACCTCCAGGAAGGCAATTCAGCAGACCCAGCAAAATTCTAAGAGCTCACAATCTCGACCCAGCAAGTCTACTTCTGAGATTTATCTGAGATGTACTCATATGTGCAAAAGAGATGAGTGAGGATATTTCCCAAACACCATTTCTGGGGGCTGAAGATAGAAAATGAGCTAAATGCCCTTCAAGAAGGTACAAAGAATTACAGTATCTTGCAACAGGGGCTGCCCTTCAGTT
This sequence comes from Rhynchonycteris naso, assembly GCA_037038555.1. Classification (NCBI taxonomy): domain Eukaryota; kingdom Metazoa; phylum Chordata; class Mammalia; order Chiroptera; family Emballonuridae; genus Rhynchonycteris; species Rhynchonycteris naso. Next base: position 20,771,329 of record CM073003.1, read on the forward strand.
GGGTATGAAGGCAGTTAGAATGTTCGTGTGCAGGAGTTAGGATGCCCAGGCTGGAACTCTAACCAAGCCTACTGGGCTGCTGCCTACAGGGTGTGGGCCAAGCTACAAGTGAGTGGGAAACAGCCCCTTTCTGCATACACATACTCCTAATACAAGGCAGGGCTCCAAGCACCCCAGAGGCTGTTCCTCTCATCTCACAGATGGGACAACTGTCCCTGAAGACTCTGTACTACCCCTCACACACCTCACAGCCTCTGGAGAACTCAGGCAGGGAGGGAGGAAGCTGGCAGGGGCCAGAGTTAGACAGAGGAGGAGAGAATGCTGGGGCCTGGGACCAATGACTAAAGCAGGACCCATTACTTGGGCCAGTCAAACAGGGCAGCCACCACAGCACTCCAGGGAGGTGGCAGCAGCAGCCCTGGACCAGTCAGAGTCTCCAGACTGCCACCCGAGCCTTGCTCACCACTGAGTCATCAGAACCAGTGCATCAGCAGCTGGTCAGAGTGTCACTAAAGGCCACTCACTGCTGTCCCGGCTGACTCTTTGCATGGATCTGGATTCCAAAGGGCTGCACGGGCTACCGCAGACCTGGCCTAGATTTGGAACTGTCTTGAACCCCTGTACCCCAATGCTGCACAACTCCTAGCACTGTTATTGTGAACCTCTGGCTGGACCCAGATCTGTACTAGACATGGGAACACACTCTCCACCTTCCTTGGGGTTTCCCCTGCACAGAGGCTGATGGCCCATCAGACTGGGCAGAGTAAATGCCTCCTGATGGACCACCAGTGACAGGATCCCCGCAATCTCCCAGATGACTCCAGCCACTAAGCCCATTGCCCACGCTGTCACCAGCTCCTTCCTTGCTGGCGCTCCCTACATGGGTTCCTTCCCATAATCCTGCATGGGGTCACCCCCCCAAAATATATTACAGGCTGGAGGCATTGCCTCAGGTTCTGCTTTGGGGAGACCCAGCCCAAGGCAGGACAGCCTAATAGGGAGAGGCCATAGGAAGTGCCACATGGGTAACAGGGCCTCATGGTGGAGGTGAGGGAGTCACCTCTTTCTGCCCTTACCCACTGCTTGCCCTGGTCTCCATGGTAAGTTTCCCATGCCTACAGAAGATCTCCAAAGCCCTAAAAGTTATTTTTTATTAAAATGTAAAAAAAAAAAAAAAAGGAAGAAAAGGGGAAAGGCAAAAACAAGAATTTCATGAAAACATTTCTTTAGGGTTTTCTAAAATTCTTTCCCACCCCCACATGGAGCCCAAAGCTTTGGCCAGAACAGTCTGCGGTATTGCCCCTTTAACATACTGTTCTGACATGCAAATTCCCTCACTTCCCCTTAAAACAGAGAGCACTTCCACTTTCAAAGCCAATTCTGGTTTTATTGTCCATGTGGCTCTAAGGAGCACAGCAGCGCAGCACAGCTGGTTGGCTCATACCCCAGCTGACGCTGTACCAGGGAGTTCAGCCACTCCACCCAAAGTCCCAGGAGCATCAGTGGGGAAGAAGCTGCACTTCAAGGGGTAGAGACCACGAGAGAGAGAGAGACAGAGATCCAGAGAGAGAGGGACAGAGATCCAGAGAGAGAGAGACAGAGACCCACAGAAAAAAGGGGACAGACCCAGAGAAGGGGAATTAGGCTCTAGAGCTCTGATGAAGCCTGCTTGTCCACCTCTCCACCCTATTTCACACACCTCCTTCTCCCACCTCCTGTCCAACCACACTGGAAACTTCAGTGCGTTCCCTTTCCCACCCTCTCTGACCCTTCACAAGGTAGGCCCACTAACTAAGCACCTACTGCACGTGGTTCTTCACAGACAACCTCATGCCAGCTCAGGAAGACCATAAAAGTGTCCCCTTCGCCTGACCTGTGGTGGCACGGTGGAGAGAGCGTCAGCCTGGAACGCTGAGGTTGCTGGTTCAAAGCCCTGCACATGTCTGGTCAAGGCACATACGGGAGTTGATGCTTCCTGCTCCTCCCTTCTTTCTCTCTCTCTCCCTCATACCCTCTCTCTCTCCTCTCTAAAATGAATAAATAAAAAAAAAATTTTTTTTTAAGTGTCCCCTTCAAGATGAGAGAAAGACCCAGCACAGCCCCCACACCTGCTCACTACACTGCAGCGTGCTAGTTTTGCCAAGACCACAGTTGACTCCTAGGTGCAAAGCTCTGCGGGTAAGAGGTGCACCAAAGCCATGGTCTCACATTGCCCACAAAGGCAGACAGCCCAGCTACTGCTGCCATGGTTACAGTATTTCACAGCTCCAGGTACTATGCTCACAGCCCAAAGATAGAGTCTTCATGATTTGGCACCTTGCACTGGCTTACAGCTCCCTCAGCCACGTCAGTGCCTCTCTCCTGGGACTGCTATGCACGGGTGGCTCTGCTCCCTCATCTCAGGATGCAGATGAGCCCATTCTGGGGCCATCACTATGAATAAGGTGTAGCTCCGTCAGAGATGCCTGCAGTCTCTGGCAGGGCTTGATCCCAGGATTTGCGGGAGAGCAGAGGAGATGAAGGTTCCCATAGCATTGTCCCAGAAGGCCAGGACACCAATCCACTAACAGAGACCCAGAGAAACAGAGAGAGAGAGAGAGAAGAAAACCTGACTAGGGCCCCAAATTCCATGTCCTTCAAGCCTGGAATCTCTCCACAGCATCAGCAGTTGTTTATTTCTCCTTCCTGGTCATCATGCTGGTTATACTCTGACATCTTCAGTGATAATTTAAAACAGCCTGCCCAGGCCTGACCTGTGGTGGCGCAGTGGATAAAGCGTCGACCTGGGAACACTGAGGTCGCCAGTTCAAAACCCTGCACTGGTCCGGTCAAGGCACATATGGGAGTTGATGCTTCCAGCTCCTCCCCCCTTTCTCTCTCTCTCTCTCTCTCTCTCTCTCTCACTCTGTGTATCCTCTCTAAAATGAATAAAATAAAAATAAAATAAAAAAAAACAGCCTGCCCAGACTGACCTGTAGTGGCTCAGTGAATAAAGTGTTGGCCTGGAAAACTGAGGTTGCTGGTTCAAAACCCCAGGCTTGCCTGGTCAAGGCATCCGGAAGTTGATGCTTCCTGCTCCTCCCCTTGCCCATTTCTCTCATTCTCCCCCCCTCCTTTCTCCTCCCTAAAATGAGTAAAAAAAATCTTAAAAATAAAATAAAATTTTAAAAAAAGAAAGAGCCTGACCTGTGGTGGCGCAGTGGATAAAGCGTCAACCTGGGAACACTGAGGTCGCCAGTTCAAAACCCTGCATTGGTCTGGTCAAGGCACATATGGGAGTTGATGCTTCCAGCTCCTCCCCCCTTTCTCTCTTTCTCTCTCTCTCTCACTCTGTGTCTCCTCTCTCTCACTCTGTGTCTCCTCTCTAAAATGAATAAAATAAAAATAAAATAAATTTAAAAAAAGAAAGAAAAGCTCACCAGCTTAAGTGCAGGGTCACTGGTTTGAAGCCCAAGGTCACTGGCTTAAGCCCAAGGTTGCTGGCTTGAGCAAGGGGGTCACTTGGTCTGCTGGAGCTCCCCAGTCAAGGCACATATGAGAAAGCAATCAATGAACAACTAAAGTGACGCAACTATGAGCTGATGCTTCTTCTCATCTCTCTCCCTTCCTGTCTGTCTGTCCCTCATTCTCTCTCTCTCTCCTCCCTTCACTAAAAATAAATAAATAAATAAAAGTCTGTCCAGCCCCATGCACATCTGTGCACCCTATGGGTAGATCTGTGTGTGTCCAAGGTGGTCAGGTGTGCGAGGCCACCAGGTGGGGGCCAAGCCTCGTCCACTCCCTACAACTTGCCCTGCCTCCTCCAAGAGCTAAAGGCTATGGACACATCCAGACACACTATAAGCCTGCCCTGGGAACACATCACCTACAGCAGTGGTTCTTAACCTTTTTTGAGGTACCAAACCCACCAGTTTCATATGCACATTCACCGAACCCTTCTTTAGTGATAAATAAAATATAATTTTTCCCCCAAATTGAAGACATAGGTATATTTTTTTAACTGGTGCACAAAATGAGCCATGTATGAACATCACCTTGCTCAAAGAACAAAACCAACAAAGTGCATGAACTCACAACAAATTATGGTATTACTTTATTCTGACCTCCACGGCAAAGGCTTCTCCAAACCCCTGAAACCAACTCATCGAACCCCTAGGGTTCAATAGAACTCAGGTTAAGAACCACTGACCTACAGAAACCACCTCTGAGCCCAGCAAAGGAGCCCCAGGCCACACACTCCTGACTCTCCGAGTCTTTCTCATGGTATCAACACCTGGAGTCATTACCCACATGTATGGCTTACACTTCCGCCTGTCTGTGCCTGCCTGGCAGTGACAGATGACAGAAGAGATAGGGTATGGGGGAGTGCTCAACAAGTATTGTGCAACCTGCTGGTCCCTGTGTCTGGTACCTCATGAGAGTCCCACATAACAGCCAGGGAGGCTGAGGCTGTGGAGGGCAGTGATGCAGGCAGGCAGGTTCTGGAACTCACATTTACCTCAAAAGATCCTTCATGAATCCTCTTAAGGACCCTCACGGAGAGAAAAGGTGCTCCCATCCTGCCCTGCCCTATGTGTCATCAGCCCCACAATGACACCTGCCTTGAGACTGCCTAAGATCCCTTATGTAGAGCCTGGCATGGGGTGGCCCACTCAGTGCTGGCTCTACTCAAGACAGACCCTGCTAGCCTGACCAGGTGGTGGCACAGTGGATAGAGTGTCGGACTGGGACACAGAGGGCCCAGGTTCAAAACTCCAAGGTTGCCAGGTTGAGTGCGGGTTCACCAGCTTGAGCTCAGGGTTGCTGACTTGAGCGTGGGATCATAGACATGACCCCATGGTTGCTGGCTTGAGCCCAAAGGTCGCTGGCTTGAGCCCAAGGTCACTGGCTTGAGCAAGGGTCACTGGATCAGCTAAAGCCCCCTGGTCTAGGCACATATGAAAAAGTAATCAATGAACAACTAAAATACTGCAGTGAAGAACTAATGCTTTTCATCTCTCCCTTCCTGTCTGTCTGCCCCTGTTTGTCCCTCTGTCTGTCTATGTCTCCCAAGACAGGCCCTGCCAGCTCAACTGCCCTGCCCTTCTGCAACTATGACAGGGACAAATAGCATAAACCCCCCATTCTCCCCAATACTGGGTCACAGTAGAGTACTCTACAGACACAATCACCTTCCTGCCAGCAAAAGGGCATGATGTCAGATCTTGTCATCCCCCTGCCAAAGCCCCCTGTCACTCTACAGCCTCACAACTCATGGGCCACTGTAAGCCCAGTGCCTCTCCAACCAGCCAAGACCTCCTGTCTGGGCTCCCTGCCCTAACCCAAGGCTCTGACCGATGTCCCTGGAAACCCAGGACAAGTAGAGATCTAGCCACTACTGATGTACAAAACCATGTAGGCAGCATTCACTATTCCCCAACCCACCCACTTCTGGCAACTTCGTAGGCTAGGAATAAGGTAAAGGACCCTCAAATCCAACATCCCTTGCCAGCGACAAGCTCTCCACCTCTACAGTACCTCCATCCCATCCTGTCCTAGTGAGTGAAAACCCACTCCATACAGGGCTATGTGGTAGGTGGTACAGACCTGGCTCCCAGCTTACCTCTCAGTGGGCAGTCTGGCAAAGGGGATACCACTATTATCACTATCTTACAGACAAGGCATTGAGGCACAGAGAGGTTCAAGGCCACACAGCACACAGGAGGCCTGGCTTCTGGTGTTGGCTTCTCTGTAGCCCAGGGGGGTAGACCCCATGATCACTGAGACTGCGGGCCAGCGGCAGCAAGCTGTGGAAGTGGACATGGAGCTGGACAGCAGGAAAGGCAGTATGTGGTTCCTTGGCACCAGTCATGGTAAGGGTGTGGATTAGTCCACACATCCTCCAGCTGCTATTTGGGAGATTGCCCCACTCTGCTGGGTCATGCTGGGAGAGCCCTGGCCAGGCCTCTCTGACCCCCAAGCTGGTTCTATTTGTTTTCCCAACTCATTGCTCTGTCTGGCACACCACTTATCTGTTCCCAGCTTGTTTTCCCAAAGCTGAAATAGGCGCCTCATCAGGACAGGGTAGGGCAGATTCTATCTCCTGCTGTGTTCCTACACCTGGCACTGTGCCCTTAATGGGCTCAGAGTTCAGTCACACTTGTTGATTGGATAATGCATAGGAGGGAGGGAGGGAGGGATGGATGGATGGAGGGATGGATGGATGGATGGATGGATGGGTTGATGGATAGATGGGTAGATGGATGGATGGGCAGGTGGATGGATAGATGGATGCGCAGGCAGATGGATGGATGGGGATGAATGGGGATGGATGAGAATGGATGGGAATGGATGAGAATTAATGGGGATGGATGAGAATTAATGGGGATGGATGAGAATGGATGGGGATGAATAGGAATGAATAGATTGAGATGGATGGATGGATGGGTGTGGATGGATGGATAGATGGGTGTGGATTGGTGGATAGGTGGAGAATGAATGGGTGAGGTAACAGATGGCTGCTAGGGGGCAGCACAGGTTAGAGCTTGACTCACATCTCTACTCACTGCTGTACATACCTGCTTAGTTCACCCCCTCCATGTGCTCCAAGTCCTGGGACCGGTATATTATCCTTTGACGAGGCTCAACCAGCAAGCCCTCAGCATGATTCTCTTTGGGACATCACACATCTGCTCATATTGTGCCTCACTGAAGAGCCAATTCCTCCTGCCCTTTCATCCTCCTCCCTATGCCACACTCCCAAGTTCCCAGCTCTTCCATGTTCCTCCAAGCCTTCACCTCCACTTAAACCAGGTTGCCCCATGGTCGCCCTTGAACTCACTGCCCAGTCAGATCTCCCCACAGCCTCCCTTACTCCTCAAAGCCCAGCCAGGGCCGCCATGCCATGAGCAGCAGGGGCAGGGTAGTAAGCAGGTCTCAGGCTAAGGCTTCACCTGTTCCATGCCCACCTACTCACTAAAGGCTAATCCTAATAACAGCCCATTCCCCCACAATATCCCTACGACACTAGGTTTGGAAATGGAGCAACCTGAGTGAGCAAAACCCCTTCACTCTGCAAAGCAGGCAAGTATGTGCATGACTACACAGCTCCAGAGCACCGTTCAGAAACCCAGTGACATTCCAGTACTGCCAAATTCCAGTGTCTCAGGGCCCAGCCCAACTGCTGCCCTGGAAGACAGGTGTCGAGGCCCTGAAAGGGAAGGTTTTGCCAAATGGTATGAATATGCTCATGCCCAGTGGTGCCAAGCCAAACACAGGCAGACATAGCCATGGGGACAGCTCAGCAAAGCTCTTCCAACAGCAGCACAAATTTAGACATTAGAAGGGACCTGTCATAAATATCTTTTTTTTAAGAGGTACTAACATCCCTCCCCCTCTTTTAATAAGGACCCCTTGTTTTCCACAGAGAATATCCTATTCTTGACTCTCAGCCCAGTGGTGGGGATCAGGAGACCCCATCCTTGGTTGAAAAGGGAGACTCATGACTCAGCTTGCCAACCAGAGCCTCCTAGGCTCCCAAGCACACTGATTGGTCCTAGGAGGGGGGTGTGACCCACACAATCCAATTAGAGTCTTCCCTGGGACTCTTTTTGGACCCACCAGAACAGAGATCTAAAGTGGGTTTACCTAACCTAGTCAAGAGGGAAGGCAGAGCTGAGAAATGGGAGTCACAGATTCCAGGAGAAATGTCTGAGCCCTAAATCTCAATGGACCTAAAACTGAAACCCTCCCTAAACTTTTCTTTTTTAAATAGAAACAATGAGCTTTTATATATATATATATATATATATATATATATACACAAGAATATATATATATATATATATATATATATATTTTTTTTTTTTTTTTTTACAGGGACAGAGAGAGAGAGAGAGGGATAGATAGGGACAGACAGACAGGAACGAAGAAAGGTGAGAAGTATCCATCATTAGTTTTTCATTGCCGTCACGACACCATAGTTGTTCATTGATTACTTTCCCACATGTGCCTCGACTGCGGGTCTTCAGCAGACCGAGCAACCCCTTGCTGGAACCAGCGACCTTGGGTCCAAGCTGACAAGCTTATGCTAAAGCCAGATGGGCCCGCGCTCAAGCTGGCGAGCTCGGGTTCTCAAACCTGGGTCTTCTGCATCCCAGTCCGACGCTCTATCCACTGCGCCACTGCCTGGTCAGGCTGAATTTTTATATTTTTTAAAAAGATTTTATTTATTCATTTTAGAGAGGGAAGAGAGAGAGAAGTGGGAGGAGAGGAGCAGGAAGCATCAACTCCCATATGTGCCTTGACCAGATAAGCCTGCGGTTTCGAACCAGTGACTTCAGCATTCCAGGCTGAAACTTTATCCATTGCACCACCACAGGTCAGGCTGAATTTTTATTTTTTGATTTAAGGCAGTGAGTTGAGTTTCTGATGCTCATAACCACTGAAGGGGACGTTCAATGTCAGAAGCCTCAGATATTGGGCTTATCACATTCCAGATAAGCATCTAGAACAGTGGTTCTTAACCTTTTTTGAGGTACCGAACCCACCAGTTTCATATGTGCCTTCACCGAACCCTTCTTTAGTGATAAATAAAATATGATTTTTTCCCCCAAATTCAAAACATAGGTATATGTTTTCTTACTGGTGCACAAAATGAGCCATGCATGAACATCACCTTGCTCAAAGAACAAAACCAACAAAGTGCATGAACTCACAATAAATTATGGTATTACTTTATTCTGGCCTCCGTGGCAGAGGCTTCTCCGAACCCCTGAGACCGACTCATCGAACCCTTAGGGTTCGATAGAACCCAGGTTAAGAACCACTGATCTAGAAGAACCATTGTGGAGTTAACAATTCTCCAGTTGCCACCCCTCTCTGCACTGCACACAGACTTCCTACCCTGAGATTGAGGTGGGAGAGAGGTGGAAGGCAAGGAAGCCACACTGCGGGATCTCTGAGTGAATAGGTGCTGGCCAAACTCAGCCTGAGCTCCGCCTGCCTGCAGAGACAACAGGCTCCCTGGTAAAGGTCAGCAAGCTACCCACACCCCCATTCCCCCACTGTGAAAGTTCAGCAACTCTAAATGCTAAAATGCTGGAAGGATGCCTAAGGCTGGAGCTGCACACAGCCTGTGCCACCAGCCTTGACAAGGAAAACACTATCCATCACTTCTGCAAGTGACTCACGTGCAGCACAAACCTTTGTGTACTCCAAGCAGCCCTACCTTAGAAGCAGGTGGGTCCCAATTATTCCCTCTTATGACAGAGAGAAAAGAGAGAGGGAGAGAAAGCAAGAGATGCCCTCCTTGGACCCTGCAGCACCACCCCAGAACTCACTAAGGCAAGCACGTGGTTACAACTTTAGTCTTAGAGGTTTCCCACATGGGAGCTGCCTCAGGGTCTTCAGTGGGGCTACGTTACATGCCTGTCACCTTATGGGCACCTTGCCACCCCCTGAACCTTGCTTGAGAGAATGCTCTGCTCTCACTCAGCTCCAGTTACAGAAGATTCTTTGTGATCACATCTCTGTTCCTGCTTCCTTTGGCAGACTGTGTCAATGTTTTTTTTGTTTTTTTGTCAAAGAGAGACAGAGGCAGGCAGGCAGAAAGGGAGAGAGAGACAGACACAGATGGAAAGGGAGAGAGATGAGAAGCATCAACTCATAGTTGTGGCACCTTAGTTGTTCAATGATTGCTTCTCATTACTGCCTTGATTGGAGGGGTGGGGAGGCTCCAGATGACCCAGTGACCCCTTGCTCAAGCTAGTGACCTTGGGCTTCAAGACTGCAACCTCTGGGCTCAATCCAGAAACCATGCGATTATGTCTATGATCCCAGGCTCAAGCCGGTGACCTCGGGGTTTCAAACTTTGGTCCTCAGTGTCCCAGGTCAATACTCTATCCACTGTGCCACCATCAGTCAGGCTGCTTCAACTCCTAATACACAGTTGAGAGGAGAGCTCTCCAGATATCTCACTCAGCCAGCTCCAGGTTCAGTCTGTCTTTCACCCCTGTGGAATTTCAGTTGTGATGTAAGGAGACATCTGGGGCCTCAAATGTCCTTGAGGTCTTTAAAAGCCCCAAAGTCCACCCCTCAAGAGTTCCTCTAGACTAAGAATGTTCAATTCCAGAAGCTGCTTTACTCAGGAAAGCTCTGAGATTCCCTGAAGGCACTGGTTAATTCCTCTGGAATCAGTATTTTCATGTATGGCAAGGGGGTTCACAGGAAGAGATTAGCTTTGGGCTGCTTGGTGGGGTGGGGTCTGAAATTACCCTGGATGCACCTCCAAAACTGTTCTTCAGAGGAAGAATGCTAGGGAGTATTTTTCCTGTGTAGCCAGAGCAGCCCTCTCTGCAGAGACCAGGGACAGGCTGGGGAGGGGAGGAAGAAAGAACTGGAGACCCAGGGTTAATAAGTATTAAGAGCTCATATGCACAGCTGCTAGTAGCTACCACAAGTGTAGGAGAGTCTGCAGTAGGGACCTGGAGGGTGGCCCCCACTTCCCACTGCAAGCAGCTGGAGAAGGAGAGACACCAGCTGTTCCCGTATTCAACACACAATGTCAAGACCCTACACAAAGTACCCCTGCCACAAGGTACTGGTCCATTAGCATCTCCCAAATAGGGCTAATTCCTAGCAACCCCAGAACCAAACACAGTGGCGGGCACACAGAAGGCATGTGACAACCACCAGGGTAAAAGCAAGGTGTCATGAGTTCCGTCCACATGTTGATGAATTGTTTCTATCAGGACCCTTCACCCTCCCCCTACTTCTCCTATTTTTGTCTTCCTTCTCCAGTGCCATCAATCTCAAGTCAGAAATATGCCCTAAAACCAAAGGGAGGGAATGCAGAGAAAGCCTCACTTTTATTTATTTAAAAATGTATTTATTGGCCTGATCTGTGGTGGCGCAGTGGATAAAGCGTTGACCTGGGAACACTGAGGTCGCCAGTTCAAGACCCTGTGCTGGTCTGGTCAAGGCACATATGGGAGTTGATGCTTCCAGCTCCTCCCCCCTTTCTCTCTTTCTCTCTCTCTCTCTCTAACTGTGTCTCCTCTCTAAAATGAATAAATAAAAAAAAATTAAAAAAAAAAAAAAGATTTTCTTAAAAAAAAAAAAAAAAGTATTTATTGCCTGACCAGGCGGTGGTGCAATGGATAGAGCATTGGACTGGAATGCGGAAGACCCAGGTTTAAGACCCCGAGGTCACCAGCTTGAACCCAAGGTTGCTGGCTCAAGCAAGGGGTTACTCGGTCTGCTGAAGGCCCGCGCTCAAGGCACATGTGAGAAAGCAATCAATGAACAACTAAGGTGTTGCAACGGCAACGAAAAACTAATGATTGATGCTTCTCACCTCTCTCTGTTTCTGTCTGTCTGTCCCTATCTATCCCTCTCTCTGACTCTCTCTCTGTCCCTGTAAAAAAAAAAAGTCTTAAAAAATTTACTGATTGAGCCTGACCAGGCGGTGGCGCAGTGGATAGAGCATTGGACTGGGATGCGGAGGACCCAAGTTTGAGACCCCAAGCTCACTAGCTTGAGCGCGGGCCCATCTGGCTTGAGCAAAAGCTCACCAGCTTGGACCCAAGGTCGCTGGCTCCAGCAAGGGGTGGCTCGGTCTGCTGAAGGCCCGCGGTCAAGGCACATGTGAGAAAGCAATCAATGAACAACTAAGGTGTCTTAACGGCAATGGAAAACTAATGATTGATTGATGCTTCTCATCTCTCTTCGTTCCTGTCTGTCTGTCCCTATCTATCCCTCTCTCTGACTCTCTCTCTGTTCCTGTAAAAAAAAAAAAATTATTGATTGATTTTAGAGAAGAAGGGAGAGAGAGGAAAATAGAGACATCATTCTGTTTCTGTATGTGCCCTGACCAGGGATTGAACCAGCAACCTTTGTGTATTAGGACTATGTTCTAACCAACCAAGCAATCTGGCTAGGGCAGGGGTCCCCAAACTGCGGCCCCCTGAGGCCATTTATCCGGCCCCCGCCACACTTCCAGAAGGGGCACCTCTTTCATTGGTGGTCAGTGAGAGGACCACAAGATGCATCTGCACCCATAGTTCCCATTGAAATACTAGTCAGTTTGTTGATTTAAATTTACTTGTTCTTTATTTTAAATATTGTATTTATTCCCGTTTTGTGTTTTTACTTTAAAATAAGATATGTGCAGTGTGTACAGGGATTTGTTCATAGTTTTTTTATAAGTCTGGCCCTCCAACGGTATGAGGGACAGTGAACTGGCCCCTTGTGTAAAAAGTTTGGGGACCCCTGGGCTAGGATGAGAACGTCCCACTTTTAAAGTGTCTGCAGAGAGGGGTGATGCAGGCATAAAGCCTCCACCCTGGCCTCACTGAGCTCTCCCCTGCAGATAGGCAAACAAAAATAACTGCTGATAAGGAAAGTGAATGATATACCAGTAGGCTCCCTGGAGATGGCATGATGATAACAGAAGCTAATAAAACCTTCCTACCTCAGTTATTATAGACAATGACAAGAAGGTGTCCCAGGGGTTAGCAGCTACCAGGTGGAAGTGATCCAGCTGTGAGAACCACGCTGCTCAAATTGGAGCAAAGTGTACAGTTTTAAGAAAAATTTCACAGCCCTGGCTAGTTAGCTCAGTAGGTTAAGAGTGTCATCCCAGCCTGACCTGTGGTGGTGCAGTGGACAAAGTGTTGACCCGAAACACTCAGGTTGCTGGTTCGAAACCCTGGGCTTGCCTGATCAAGGCACAAATGGGAGTTGATGCTTCCTGCTCCTGTCCCCTTCTCTCTCCCTCTCTCTCGTCCTCTGTATCTCTCCTCTGTCTATAAAAATGAATAAATGTTTTAAAAATCTAAAAAATAAAGAAAGGTTGTGGGTTCAATCCCCAGTCAGGGAACACCCTGGATGTAACCAATGAGTGCATGACTGAACAGAACAACAAATGAATGCTTCCCTTTCTGTCCCTTCCTCTCTCTGTCTCTAAAAAGAAATTAAGCCTTGGTCAGATAGCTCAGTTTGTGGAACACAGTCCTGGAACACAGAGGATGCTGGTTCGATTCCCCAAGCAGCTCAGTGTTCCAATCTCTCCCTCCCTGTTTCTCTCAAAAACAAAACAAAACACACACACAATCTCACACTATGAGCTCGGAGGTCTCTGCCGAGAACCTGCCAGAAACCTGCTGGCAGAGGTGAGAAACAGGGCACCTCACTCCCTAAGGAGGGATGAGCTGCATGGCCTGGGCCCCCAGCACCACCACTCCCTCCAGCTCACCCCAGGCTCAACTGTCTCCTTCCCAATGCTCCTCCAAGACCCACCCATCTTGTACCCACACTCTCCGGGCTCTCATTGTGGCATCTGCTCTCTCATGTTGCAAAAGCAACTCAGACTTGACATGTCCATTATTCTACTGCCTCACCATCCCTCTCTCATGGCCATCAATCATGCCACCGTCCTCCCAACTGCTCCAGCCATTTGCCGCAGACTGAATGTTTGTATCTCTCCAAATGTTGAAACCTAACCCCTAACATGAGTTAGGCAGTGCAGCAGTTGGGAGATGATTAGGTCATGAGGGTGGAACCCTTGTGAATGGAATTAGTGACCTCAGAAAAGGAACTCCAGAAAGCTCTCTAAACTCTTCCACCATGGGAGGAGACAGTGACAACGTGCCATTTATGAATTAAGAAGTGGCCTCGCCTGACCTGTGGTGGTGCAGTGGATAAAGCGTCGACCTGGGAACACTGAGGTCGCCAGTTCAAATCCCTGCACTGGTCTGGTCAAGGCACATATGGGAGTTGATGCTTCCAGCTCCTCCCCCCCCCCTCTCTCTCACTTTGTGTCTCCTCTCTAAAATGAATAAAATAAAAATAAAATAAATTTTAAAAAAAGAAGTGGCCTCACCAGATACCTTGACCTTGAACTTCTAGCCTCCAAACTCCAAAACATAAATTTCTGTTGTTTATAAGCCACCTACCTAGTCTACAGTATTCTGTTTCAGCAACCCAAACTGACAAAGACACCAACATTCTCTTTTCTCCACCTGACACCACAGATAAGCTACCTTGCCTGTTGGGTCTGTGGTCCCATTTTCCAGATGAGGAATCTAATCCACAGAGGCATGCAGTTGTGCCCAAGGTACATAATGAGTATGTAGGATTGCACTGCTCATGGAAGGAAGGACCACAGACACCTGGGTGTGATGAGGCTCCTGAAACAACCAGATCTCCCAGAATTCCCAAAAGGAGGAGTACAGTACCATGTCTGAAGGGTGAGATCCCTCTCTGTCCCTCCCAGCTGAAAAGAGGATGAGGCTAAAGCAACAAGAATCTTCTCAGAAGGCAAGTCATCCCCCTGTCTTTGCACAGGCATTGGGGGATTGAACCGAGGCTTAGTGGACATAATCTAGGGCGCTGTCAGAGAGGGCTTGTTAGGAAAACTTGAACAAGCAAAAGCCACCAAGCTAGGAGCAGACACTGGCTGAACTGTGTCAAATCCATTCATACTGTGTCCCAGTTACAGCTTCCTATGGAAACACCTGTAGGCAACACATCCCTCACCCAGATACCCCTGCCTCACCACCCAGGAGCAGCATGAGTCAGCAAATCTGAGGCCCATCCAGACACCTTTAGGGAAGATGGGCCATCGAGTGAGGATGCCTAAGGCCCAACGTCTGAAGAGCTTCCATAACCCGGCCAACTAGGTACCTCATAGAGATGGAATCTTAACTGGGGAGGTTCAACTCCCTGGAGAGCACCCCCCCACCAGTAGGTTGCAAACCTCCTCTCTCTCCAGGGTCCAGGACATCATGGAGAGCCCGAGGTAGAGCTGGGACAGGATCCGCTGGAGGACAAATGTCCTCTATGTAAAGGAGTCTGCAGCCAGGCCCCATCTCCCCTCCTTGAGTCCTGGCTGATGTCGTCATGCTTCATCTATCTCAGAGGTTCAGCTAAGTCATTAACGACCATCTCTACTAGGCAACGAGTTTTTTGTTGATCCCTTGAGATATAAAGGAAAAAGAATAAGCTTTTCTCTTTCATTGCTCCCCCTTGGTTGCAGAAGAGAGAAGTTGTAATAAACAAGTTATATAATACTGGGGGTGGGAGAGCACAATCCCTCAAAGACAATTTCTCAAGTTGTAGGACTGTTGGAAGGGCCAAAGGGAAGACAGGAACTACTCCTACCCTGGACCAAATGGCAAAATGCATCATGGGAAAAAAAAAGGCAGATGCAGATAGATACCTCCTGGCAGGCTAGAAAACCAGCCTTCCAGATAAGGCCAGTTAATCCCAGCCTACAGAAGTCCCCCAAATCTCCCAAAGAATGCCAGAGACCAACATGTCCATAGATGACACTTTCCACCTGCCAGACTGCAAGCCCTAGAAAGTTTTTCCATATTCCTTCTATCTATCCTTCCCTCCTGGCTATATTTCTTGACTACTTTCGTTTTCTGTGTGGCCTGTGCTCTAGACCAACAAGACATGTTCTCCACCCACCCTCAAGGCATTTCTACTAATAAACATAGCAAATAATGTTGGGTGATGATAGCGTGATCAAGGATACATGACAGATATATGATCCAGCAATTCTGCTCCTGGTATAGAACCAAAAGAACTGAACACAGGGCCTGACCAGGCGGTGGCACAGTGGATAAAGCGTTGGACTGGGATGCGGAAGACCCAGGTTCGAGACCCCAAGCTCGCCAGCTTGAGCGCCGGCCCATCTGGCTTGAGCAAAAGCTCGCCAGCTTGGACCCAAGGTCACTGGCTCCAGCAAGGGGTTGCTCGGTCTGCTGAAGGCCCGTGGTCAAGGCACATGTGAGAAAGCAATCAATGAACAACTATGGTGTCACAATGGCAACGAGAAACTAATGATTGATGCTTCTTACCTCTCTCCATTCCTGTCTGTCTGTCCCTATCTATCCCTCTTTCTGACTCTCTCTGTCCCTATAAAAAAATAAAAGAACTGAACACAGGAATTCACACAGAAACTTGTGCATGCATGTTCATAGCAGCACTATCCAAAATAGCCAAAAGATAGAACCAACCTCAATGTCATTGGCTGGTGAATGGATAAACAAAATGTGGTATGTCCACACAATGGAGTATTATGCAGGCGTTAAAAGGAATGAAATACTGATTTGTGCTATAATGTAGATGACCTTCAACAACATTACATGAAGCCTGACCTGTGGTGGTACAGTGGATAAAGCCTCGATTGAAACACTGAAGTTGCAGGTTCAAAACCCTGGTCTTGCTCAGTCAAGGCACATACCAGAAGAATACTTCCAGCAGTCTTACTATGAGCTGATGCTTCCCACTTCCCCCCTACACTTTCTCTCTCTCTAAAAATAAAAAAACATTACATGGAGTGAAAGAAGCTCATCATAAAAGATCCCTTATTGTATGATTCTATTTATAAAATAGATAACATTATACAGACAGAAAATAGAGGAGCAGTTGTTAGAGGCTAGGATAGAAGGGAATGGATAGTGACTGCTAATGGGGACAGGATTTCCTTTTGGGGTTATGGAAATATTTTGTAACTAGATAGAGGTGCTAGACATACAACAATATTGTGAATATGCTACATACCATTGAATTATACACTTTAAATGAGTGAGTTTTATGGGGTTTTTTCCCATGATCTTTAATTTTATTTTATTGGATTTTTTTTCTTTTGTTTACAGAGACAGAGAGAGGGATAGATAGGGACAGACAGACAGGAACAGAGAGAGATGAGAAGCATCAATCATCAGTTTTTTTGTTGCCATTACGACATCTCAGTTGTTCATTGATTGCTTTCTCATATGTGTCTTGACCGCAGGCCTTCAGCAGACTGAGCAACCCCTTGCAGGAGCCAGCAATCTTGGGTCCAAGCTGGTGAGCTTTTGCTCAAACCAGATGAGCCCGAACTCAAGCTGGCTACCTCGGGGTCTCGAACCTGGGTCCTTCCGCATCCCAGTCCGATGCTTTATCCACCGTGCCACCGCCTGGTCAGGCTATTGGGGTTTTTTAGCAAGAGAAAAAGAGAGACAGAGACAGACAGACAGGAAGGAGAGAGATGAGAAGTATTAACTCATAGTTGTACTTTTAGTTGCTCATTGATTGCTTCTCATATGTGCCTTGACTGGGGGCGCTTCGGCCAAACCAGTGACCCCTTGCTCAAGCCAGAAACCTTGGGCTTCAAGCCTGTGATCTCACATTCAATTAAGCCAGCCACCTCGGGGTTTGAAACCTGGGTCCTCAGTGACCCAGGTCTATGCTCCACCCTCTACACCACCACTCACTAATCAGACAAGTGAGTTTTATGTTTCATAAACTTTACCCCCCAAAAGAACAACAGCAACCACACACAAACAACAAGGTGAACACAAAAAAAGCTGAAGACAGGTAATCAGGCAGGTGGCTCTGAAAGACCATGACATTGGAGTGTGGAAGGATGAAGAGAAATGAAGTATGGGCAGGTCATGCACCAGGCCTGGCGGGCCCATTTGGAATAAATAAAGGAAAGAATGAATGAACAGTGCTACAAAGGCCTCTACATTTCAAAAGACCCTTGGGAGCCCTGGTTAGGTAGTTCAGTTGGTTAGAGCATTTTCCCAATATGCCAAGGTTGTGGGTTTGATCCCCAGTTAGAGCACATACAAGAATCAACCAATGAATGCATAAGTAAGTGAAACAACAAACTGATATTTCTCTTTCTCCTTACCTCTCTCTTTAAAACAAACAAAAAAAATCAATAATTTTTTTTTTTAAATATCAAAAGACCCTTGGGAAACTATGTGTTCCACAATCTCCTTCAAAATCTCATCCTCTTGCCTTCCTCCCTACACTAGTATCACAGAAAATAGACACACACACACACACCATCAGTTGCACAGATGACAGTGATTTTTCACTGGGATGGACAGAAGTAAATGGCCATCTCAGAAATGGCAAAGATGTCTAGTAAAAAAGTGCCTCCAAAAAAAAGAGAAAGTGCCTCTATTTAGAAAAGATTCTTTTGATATGATATTAAAAGCATGATGCATTAAAAAAGAACATTGGTAAAAAACTGTATCTCATCAAAATAATAAATACTTGCCTTAACAGGCAGTGGCTCAGTGGATAAAGCACCAGCCTGGGACTCCGAGGGCCCAGGTTTGAAACCCTGAGGTCGCCAGCTTGAGCACAGGCTCACCAGCGAGGGGTCACTGGCTTGATCATGGGATCATAGACATGACCCCATGGTTGCTGGCTTAAAGCCCAAGGTCACTGGCTTGAGGCCAACGTCGCTGGCTTGGAGCAAGGGATCAATCACTGGCTCAGCTACAGCCCCCAACGGTCAAGGCACACATGAGAAAGCATTAAACAACTAAGGTGCTGGAATAAAGAATTGATGTTTCTCATCTCTCTACCTTCCTGCCTGTCTGTCCATATCTGTCCCTCTCTCACTAAAAAAATAAATAAATGCTTGCCCAGAGATATCTATCACTAAAAACATTAAAAGACAGCCTGGCCCGGTGGTTCAGTTGATTAGAATATCATCCCACACGCCAAGGTTGCAGGTTCGATCCTTGTCTGGGCACGTACAGGAAGCGACCAGTTAATGCACAACTAAGTGGAACAACAAATGAATGCTTCAGCTCTCTCTCTGTCACTCTAAAACAATCAATTAAAAAAAAAAAAAATCAGGTCCTGGCCAGATGGCTCAGTGGTAAAGCATTCTATCCCAAGTCAGCGCACATAGGAAAAGTAATCACTGAGTACACAACTAAATGGAGCAGCTAAGTGGAACAGCAAGCTGATGCTTCTCTCCCTTCCCCACCCCCCTTTCTCTCTCTCTCTCTCTCAAATCAATGGAAAAAAAATTTAAAAATCAACCAATGAGACTGACCTGTGGTGTCGCAGTGAATAGATTCTCAACCTGGAATGCTAAGGTTGCCAGTTCAAAACCCTGGGCTTGCCCAGTCAAGGCTCATATGACAAGCACCCAATGAACAACTAAAGTGAAGCTACTAGGAGCTGATACTTCTCACTCCCCCGACCCTCTCCTCTCTCCGTAAAATCAATGAATAAAATCTTTTTAAAAAAATCAACCAATGATTGCATAAATAAGTAGAACAACATATCAATGTTTCTCTCTCACTTCCTCTAAAAATCAAAATATTTTTCTTTTTCTTTGATATTTTTCCGAAGTGAAAATGGAGGGGAGGGGCAGACAGACCCCTGCATGCGCCCGACCAGAATCCACCAGGCATGCCCACCGGGGAGTGATGCTCAGCCCCCCTTGGTGTTGCTACATTGCAATTGGAGCCATTCTAGGGCCTGAGGTGGAGGCCATGGAGGCCTCGGTGCCCAGGTTAACTTTGCTCCAATGGAGCCTTGGCTGCAGGAAGGGAAGAAAGAGACAGAGAGAAAGTAGAGGGGGAAGGGTAGAGAAGCCAGTGGGCACTTCTCATGTGTGCCCTGGCCGGGAATCGAACCCAGGACTTCTACATGCTGGGCTGATGCTCTACCACTGAGCAAACCGGCCAGGGCCAAAAATCAATTTTTTTAATAAAAAATAAAAAACACAAAAAGATAAGTTGCAGACTGGGAGAAAATATCTGCAAATCATATATCTGATAAAGAATTTGTATCCAGAATACATAAATAACTCTCTTAAAAGTCAATAAAAAGAAGACAACTCAACTAAAAAATGGGCAAAAAATTTGAAAAGACACTTTACCAAAAATATAAATAGCCAATGAGACCATGAAAAAATGTCCAACATCATTAGTTATTAGGGAGATGCAAATTAAAACCAAAATAAGATACAAGTATACACTTAGAATTGCTCAAATTAGTCTGATCAGGCAGTTGTGCAGTGGATAGAGCATCGGACTGGGACGAGGAGGACACAGATTCAAAACCCCGAGGTCGCAGCTTGAGTGCGGGCTCACCAGCTTGAGCCTGGGGTCACTTGGTTGAGCCTGGGATGATAGGCATGACCCCATGGTCACTGGTTTGAGCCCAAAGGTTGCTGGCTTGAACAAAGGGTCACTGGCTCTGCTATAGACCCACACATCAAGGCACGTATGAGAAAGTAATCAACGAACTTAGATGCTGCAACGAAGAACTGATGCTTCTCATCTCTCTCTCTTCCTGTCTGTCTGTCCATATCTGTCACTCTCTCTGACTCTCTGTGTCTCTGTCAAAATTAAAAAAAAAAAAAAGAATTGCTAAAATTAAAGACTGACCACATCAAGTGTTGGTGTGGTTAAAGAGCAGCTGAAATTCTCATTTATGGCTGGCAGGTACACAAAATGGTACAGCCCATCTGGAAAATAGCTGGGCAATTTTTTCAAAAGTTAAACCTATACTTACTATATAGGATCTAGTCATTTCACTCTGAGGTATTTACTCAAAAGCATAGAAGTATATGTCCATACAAAGATATATAATTCAATCTTCACAGTGACTTTATTTGTAATTATCAAAATGAAAACAACCCAAGTGATTGTTTTCAACCAATAAATGGATAGTGTTCATCCATACAATGGAACACTACGTAGCAGTGAAAAAGAACAAACCTGTGATATTTGTGACAACACAGATAAACTTCAAAAATATTTTGTTAAGGAAAAGAATCCAGTCACAAGAAGCCACCTATTATATTATCTAATTCTTATAAAAGTTCTAAAGAGGCAAAATTACAGCGAACAAAAGCAAATCAGGATGTGCCTGGGGCTAAGAGTGGGAGCAGGGTTCACTGCAACAAGCTTGATGGAACTCTGGCATGGTGAAAGCATTCTCAAAAACTGAGTTGTGTTAGCCTGACCTGTGGTGGCACAGTGGTTAAAGCGTCGACCTGGGAGCACTGAGGTTGCCAGTTCAAAACCCTGCACTGGTCTGGTCAAGGCACATATGGGAGTTGATGCTTCTAGCTCCTCCTCCCTTTCTCTCTTTCTCTCTCTCTCTCTCACTCTGTGAGTCTCCTCTCTAAAATGAATAAAGTAAAATAAAATAAAATAAAAAAAACTGAGTTGTGTTAATGGATGTATACTCATACTGTATAAATTTATCTTTTATTGAATTTATTGGGATGACACTGGTTAATTAAATTATATAGTTTTCAGGTAGACAATTCTATAATACATCATCTGTATATTATTATTATATGTTCAACACCCCAAATTAAGCCCTCTTCCATCACCATTTATCCCCCATTATAAGCTTATTAAAACTCAATGAAGCCTTGGCAGGTTGGCTTAGTGGTACAGCATCAACTGGTGTGTGGAAGTCCTGGTTTCAATTCCCAGTAAGGGCACACAGGAGAAGTGACCACCTGCTCCTCTTCCCCTCCCCCTTCTCTCTCTCTCTCTCTCCTTCCCACGCCATAGCTTGATTGATTTGAGCATGTTGGCCCTGGGTGCTGAGGATGGCTCTGTGGAGCCTCTGCCTCATGTGCTAAAAATAGCTTGGTTGTGAACTTAGGCCCCAGATGGGCAGAGCATAAGCCCCAGACGAGGTTGCTGAGTGGATCCAGGTCAGGACTCATGCAGGGGCCTGTCTCTCTATCTCCCCTTATCTCTTTTCATTTATTTATTTTTGTGTGTGTGACAGAGACAGAGAGAGTCAGAGAGAGGGCCAGATAGGGACGGACAGCCAGACAGGAAGGAAGAGAGATGAGAAGCATCAATTCTTCATTGCAGCACCTTAGTTGTTCATTCATTGCTTTCTCATATGTGCCTTGACTGGGGGGCTACAGCAGACTGAGTAACCCCTTGCTCGAGCCAGCGACCTTGGGCTCAAACTGGTGAGCTTTGCTCAAACCAGATGAGCCCACGCTCAAGCTGGCGACCTCGGGGTCTCGAACCTGGGTCCTCGGCATCCCAGTCCTATGCTCTATCCACTGCACCACCTCCTGGTCAGGCTCCCTTTCTCTCAAAAACAAAAAACTTAATGAACTGCTCAACGAAAATAAGGGAACAGTACAGTATGTAATTAATTATACCTCACCCTTGTCCCAGGTTATCCCACCCCAAGGCCCAAAGCAGGGATCTAGGGTTCACTGTCCCCTTGTCTGTGCTTTATATGCTACCTCATACCTGATCACCAAGCCCTGCCCAGGTTGCTACCCCTTGAATGTCTTCCTAAATCCTCTGAATCTCTCTAGTTCTCCACTGGAGGACTCCAAAACCCAACTCACGCACCTGAGCCAACAGGCCTTCCTAGCCAGCACTAGCCCAGGTCCCCACAATGAGAAATGACACCACAGCATATGAGTACTGATCAACTTCATCATTCACCATGTTAAATGAAATTATTTGCTCTCGTAAACTTACCAGAGACAAAGAGTCTGAATTTCTTACTTGGTCAGCCAAGGGTGGTGGGCTGTCCTGGGGGACAGGGATGGGAAGGTCTGGGCTACAGTGGCCCTGTGCAATGTAAAAATGAAGGAAGGTGGTGCTCCCTAATGCCAATGTCCTTGCCCTCTGAGAACACAGAATAATGCATGTAAACATCAAGTTTTACACCAATTCTGAAGTGCAAGTAACCAGTCTCAGGACTTGGCCAAAGGGGACCTCCCTCTGACCAAAGGCAGTGAAGTCTGCCCCCTTGGTCTGAGGGCAAAACCTTGCTTCAAGTCCTTTAGTCTTGGGGAGGAGAAGATTTAAACCCCATGGGGATGAGAAAGACGACGGACCCTCCTTGTATTTTCTTTAGACCTTTGGGGCTCTCTAACCATCCTCAGGCTCCCCAAGACCCACTCCAGCCCCTCAAGACTTCAGGGACTCCAGGTCCCTCCCTGCCCATCAGGACACACAGCACTTCCAGGTTAGATTCTCCCAGGCCTCTTAGTCCTCTCTCAGGTCCCCAGGTTCGCTTGGGTCCCCTACCCCCAGCCTTCCACAGTCCTTACCCAACCCAAGTCCCTTCAGCATGCCTCCAGGACCACCTTAAGAACCCTCCGGGTACTTTAGCACCCTCCAGGAAGCCTTGGGACTCAGTCCCTACAAGCTCCCTTCAGTCTCCTTCTCAGAACAGCCTCAACAAGCTCAAGACTGCCATGGCCCCTGATTAGGCCCTCTCTGCCTCCCAGACCCCTTGGCATTTCCAGTTCCCAATAAGGAGCCTTATGACCTCCAAGCTCCCAACGCCCCCTCAGGCCTTTAGAGCCACATGTAGACGCCTCGAAGTCCTGGGGCCCCCAGCTCTCCTTCAGTTGCTCCCTTAGCAGCCTCTAAAGCCTGCAGTTCCCGAGAGACCTTCGGGTCGGCCCAGTTCGCTTCCCAGCCCTTCAGACCCCCAGGATTCCCTACAAGTCACCCAGGCCCTGGGGCAAGTGCGGTCCACTGCAGGCCGGGTCTCACCTTCTCGGGCGCTCCAGGCCCGGGCCCGCGCCCGCGCCGAAGCCAACGCCGCCGCCGCCGCCACCGCCGCCGCCGCCGCCTCCAGACTCCGCCATCTTCTGCCGCTGCCGCCGTAGCCACCGCCGCGCGTTCAAGTGACTGGAGCCGCGCGCATGAACTGGGGACCAAGATTTGGGCTTGGGGGCGGGGCCTGATCCGCCTGGGTAAGACCTGGGCGTTGAGAAAGGCCGGTGTGAGAGGGGCGTGGCCTCTCTGGAGGAGCGGGGTCTGGTTATGGGCGGGGCGGCGAGGGCTAGAGCCAGCTCTCCTGAGGGGGCGGGGCCTGTAGCCAGGGGCGTGGTTCGATCTAGGAGCCCTCAGTGTCTGAAGAAGGGCGGGAGATAGGTGGGATTGGGATCAGTGACGAGGCACGGTCTACAGAGGGGCAGGGCCTGGTCTGGGATGGGGTGGGGCAGAAAAGAAGGTTGCAAGGTGAGGGGATAAAGGCGTGGTCATTGGCGAGGCAAGAGGCCAAGGCGAGTAGTAGGCGAAGGCGATGTAGGGGTGGGGGCTAGGACTAGGGTATGCGGCAGGTCTGCTAATGAAAGGGTAAGGGATGGATCCTTAATGGAAGGTGGGGCTTGGGGAAATGGTCCCTGTCTGTGAGAGCCACCCGTACCCTCCCAGAATCACTCCCTCCTCAAGAGCTCCCTCAGATGGGAACTCTCACCCTGTGCCCAGGCTTCGAACTACTAACCCAGCAGGGCCTCCGTAAAGCTCCCAGAGCTTTCCAGGGCACCCCACCACCTCCCCTCGGAAAGCCTAGAACGTCCTCCCTGGCAGGGTTCAACTCCCAGGATCCTCTTTCCAGCCTTGAGCCCATTTATTCTTTCACGCTGATTCAAACACCTTCCTTTGTGCAGCCTTGAGCAAGACCCAGGGGTCCACCTGGGGTTCAGAGCCCTCCCTGAAATCAGAGCTCCTAGAAGGGGGTGGACATGGGCTGGAAACTCCAGAGGAGGAAGCAAGGGGCCTCCTGAGTGGGCTCCTGCAGGTAGAACCAGACCCAATTGATCTATGTACAGCAGAGGGTTGAGTATATAATAGATGCTCAATTGTTTGTATAAAATGCTCAGGAGTTGACACTGCAAGTTGACCGATACCAGGTGCTGAAGGGCCTTACTGACTTCTCCAGCATACAATAAGTGCTGAATAAATGTCGAATGCTTGTGTGCATGTGCAACATGCATTCTCAGCAAGCTCTGCACACACACTCTCCTGCCTGTGGTCGGCCACCACTCAAGCCTTTGTTCCAGATGAACCACATGCAGGCATCAAACCCTGCTCAGCTGAGACCTACAGCTCACACACCCGCCAAACATACGGCTGCAGTCAATGGCATCCATATGTACACACACTTTATAAACACCCAGATTCAACCCACATGTGAGACACACAGACACACAACCCAAGATCACTGGCCCCCTGGCTGTGTACACACACATAGCATGCTGCAGATGCACAGTGCTGTGGACACACACTCCCAATATCGTGCATCACAAGACAGCCAGTGCAAAGGACCTGAGCCAGGAGCATAAGTGGAGTGTTGCCTGGGAGAGAAAAGTGAGGGAGAGGGAAGGAGACGATGGGGTGGGTATCAATGGGGGGTGCTCTAGGTCATGGAGGGACTCATGGACCACTGTGGGGTATTTTCCCTATGTAAAATAAGCAGGGGGCCTGTGAACAGAGGTGGTGTAACCAACATGACAGCCGGGGGAAATATCCTGTATAAGCAAAAATACTTAGGAGTATTCCAGGACAAATGATGGAGCTCATCCTGGGACGGTGGAAGGGAGGGTGGAAGGTGGTTCTAGCCAGGAGGTACTTTGCAGGTGATGATAACAGGAGATACAACACGTGGAATGTGCGGGTGAGACAGAGGAAGGACAGGGTTCTTGGCCTATCCCGATACCTGGGCGGGCACAGGCAGGTGGGGGAGACCTGGACAGGCAATAAAGGTTACTGCATATCCTTGTTCAATAGTGATGACCTGTGGTCTGGACCCCACAAGCATGGACACAGCAGGCAGTGTCCTGAGGCCTAGACACCATCTGGCTCACAGCTGGCATGGTTCTCCCAGAGGCAGGGTCCTTGCCACCTGATCCCCTGCTCTGAATTAGCTGTGGGAATCATGGCCCCAGGTCAGATCTCATAAACCTCCTTGTACCCTCCCCCAGATGTTACAGAGAAGGAAACAGGCTTGGGGGTTTAGGGGATGCATTGTTTTCTACAGCCTCATGCTGGGGCTTTGTCCACTTGTCTGCCCTTTACCACTGAGTGGCCTTGGAGTAATCTGCAGACACTCCCGGTGCCTACTTTCCTGTTCTTTATTTCTTTTCTTTTATTATTAAGTGAAAGGCGGGGAGGCAGAGAGACAGACTCCCATATGCACCCTGACTGGGATCTACCCGGCAAGCCCCCCACCAGGTGATGCTCTGCCCATGTGGGGCTGCTGCTTCATTACTCTACAACCGAGCCATTTTAGCAGCTGAGGAGAGGCCATGGAGCCATCCTCAGGGCCAACTTGTCCAAACCACTCAATCCATGACTGCAGGAGGAGAAGAGACAGAGAGAGAAACAGGGAGAGAGATGAGAGAGAAGGGGGAGGAGTGGAGAAGCAGATGGTCACCTTTCCTGTGTGCCCTGACTGGGAATCAAACCTGGGACTTCCGCATGCCATGCCAATGGCTCTACCACTGAGCCAATCAACCAGGACCTACTTTTGCTTCTCTATAAACTGGACAGGTCAACATCTGATAAATACTATTATCACCCTGAGTTTTGCATCCATTTCTTATGAGTCATGAGACCTTGGACAGGTTGCTTCAACTCTTTATGCCTCAGTTTTCCCACCTTTAAAATGACCCTGAAAGACAGCAGAGGCCAGGATGAAATAAACAACATGCTGTGCTCAGGACTGCTCAGTAGCCTTAAGTCCATGCCAGTTGATGACACTTCCCCTCTCCACTACCTACTCTTCACCCTCCCCCAAGCACTACTTAATTTTTCTCTGTATTTGAGGTTTTGTTTTTGTTTCTTTAGATTTTGTTTATTAGGCCTGACCTATGATGTCGCAGTGGATAAAGTAAAGACCTGGAATGCTGAGGTTGCTGATTCAAACCCCAGGCTTGCCTGGTCAAGGCACATATGGGAGTTGATGCTTCTTGCTCCGCCCCCTTTCTTTCTCTCTCTCTCCTCTCTCTCTAAAAATGAATTTTAAAAAATTTCCTCTCTCCCATACTTAATCTTCATCCCCCACAGCACTACTTGATTTTTCTCTGTATTTGAGTTTGTTTGTTTTTTAAAGACTTTATTTGAAAGAAGAGAGAGAGAGAGAAAGGAGGGAGGAGTAAAAGCATCGACTTGTAGTAGTTGCTTCCTGTATGTACCTTGACCAGGCAAGCCCTGGGTTTCACTGGTGACCTCAGCATTTCAGGTCAATGCTTTGTACACTGTGTCACCATAGGTTAGGCAAGTTTTCCTTTTTTAAGTTGAGATATAATTCTTATACCATAAAATTTATTATTTTAAAGTGTACAATTCAATGGCATTTAGTGCATTCACAATGTCATGCAACCATCACTTCTATCTAATTCCAAAACATTTCTATCATCCCAAAAGAAGACCCACTCTCTGTTAGCACTCACTCTCCATTTCTGCTGCCCAAGTCCCTGGGAACCAGTAATCTGTTTTATGTCCCTATGTGTTTACCTATTCTGAACATCTCATATAAATGGAAAATAACACGTGTATCCTCCTGTGTCTGGCTTATTTTACTCAGCATAATAATTATGAGGTTCTTCCATGTTATAGTGTGTATTGTAGCATGTGTCCAACAGTGCTTCACTCCTTTTTATAACTAATATTTCATTGTATGAGTGGACCACTTTTTTTCTTTTTTTACAGGAACAGAGAGAGGGATAGACAGACAGGAACGAAGAGAGGTGAGAAGCATCAGTCCTTAGTTTCTCGTTGCTGTTGCGACACCATAGTTGTTCATTGATTGCTTTCTCACATGTGCCTTGACCACGGGCCTTCAGCAGACTGAGCAACTCCTCGCTTGAGCCAGCGACCTTTGGGTCCAAGCTGGCGAGCTTTTTTGCTCAAGCCTGATGGGCCCGCGCTCAAGCTGGCGAGCTCGGGGTCTCGAACCTGGGTCTTCCGCATCCCAGTCTGACGCTCTATCCACTGCGCCACCGCCTGGTCAGGAAGGTGGACCACATTTTGTTTATTAATTCACCTGTTGATGGACATGGGTTATTTCTTCTTTTGGCTATTGTGAATAGTGTCCTGTGAACATGTATGCACGTGTATTTGTTAAACACCCAATTTCAATTCTCTGGGAGTATATGCCAGTTTTCAGATGAGAAAACTGAGGCTGGAAGGGTGTGAGTCATCATTCAAGACAAGGGGTCACCAAACGTTTTACACAGGGGGCCAGTTCACTGTCCCTCAGACCGTTGGAGGGGCAGACTATAAAAAAAACTATGAACAAATCCCTATGCACACTGCATATATCTTATTTTAAAGTATTAAACCAAAACGGGCCTGACCAGGCAGTGGCGCAGTGGATAGAGTGTCAGACTGGGATGCAGAAGACTCAGGATCGAGACCCCGAGCTCGCCAGTTTGAGCGCGGGCCCATCTGGCTTGAGTAAAAGCTCGCCAGCTTGGACCCAAGCTTGCTGGCTCCAGCAAGGGGTTGCTCGGTCTGCTGAAGGCCCGCGCTCAAGGCACATGTGAGAAAGCAATCAATGAACAACTAAGGTGTTGCGACAGCAACGAAAAACTAATGATTGATGCTTCTCACCTCTCTCTGTTCCTGTCTGTCCTTATCTATCCCTCTCTCTGACTCTCTCTCTGTCCCTGTAAAAAAAAAAAAGAAAAGAAAAAAACAGGAACAAATACAATATTTAAAATAAAGAACAAGTAAATTTAAATCAACAAACTGAGCCTGACCCGGTGGTGGCGCAGTGGATAGAGCGTTGGACTGGGATACGGAAGACCCAGGTTCGAGACCCCGAGCTCGCCAGCTTGAGCGTGGGCCCATCTGGCTTGAGCAAAAGCTTGCCAGCTTGGACCCAAGGTCGCTGGCTCCAGCAAGGGGTTGCTCGGTCTGTTGAAGGTCCACGGTCAAGGCACATGTGAGAAAGCAATCAATGAACAACAAAGGTGTTGCGACGGCAACGAAAAACTAATGATTGATGCTTCTCACCTCTCTCCATTCCTGTCTGTCTGTCCCTATCTATCCCCTCTCTCTGACTCTCTCTCTGTCCCTGTAAAATAATAATAATAATAATAATAATAAATCAACAAACTGACCAGTATTTTAATGGGAACTATGGGTGCGGATGCATCCTGTGCTCCTCTCACTGACCACCAATGAAAGAGGTGCCCCTTCCGAAAGTGCGGCAGGGGTTGGATAAATGGCCTCAGGGGGCCGTATGTGGCCCAAGGGCCATAGTTTGGGGACCCCTGTTCAAGACTATGGATATGGTTTGAGGTTAGCCTGTGCCAAAAACATGTGACCTTGGGCCTGAGGGGCTACCAGGACCCCTGGCTTGAAGAAGGAGGCCTTAGAGGCTCTGAAGGCCCTATTGCAGTACTTGGTACATATCAGCCATTACATTTTTTTTTTTTTACAGAGGAAGAAAGTGTCAGAGAGAGGGAAAGATGGGAGCAGACAGACAGGAAGGGACAAAGATGAGAAGCATCAGTCCTTCGTTGCAGCTCCTTAGTTGTTCAGTGATTGCTTTCTCATATGTGCCTTGACCAGGGGGCTACAGCAGAGCAAGTGACCCTTTGCTCAAGCCAACAACCTTGGGGTCAAGCCAGCGACCTTGGGCTTCAAGCCAGTGACCTTTGGGCTCAAGCCAGAGACCATGGGGTCATGTCTATGATCCCATGCTCAAGCCAGCAACCCCTCACTCAAACTGGTGAGCCCATGCTCAAGCCAGATGAGCCCGTGCTCAAGCTGGCGACCTCGGGGTTTCGAACCTGGGTCCTTCACGTCCTAGTCTGACACTCTATCTACTGTGCCACTGCCTGGTCAGGCAGCCGTTACATTATTATTATTATTATTATTATTATTATTTGTATGTGTGTGTGTGTGTGTGTGTGTGTGTGTGTGTGTGTGTGTGTGTGTGGCAGAGACAGAGAGAGTCAGAGAGAGGGACAGACAGACAGAAAGGGAGAGAGATGAGAAACATCAATTCTTTGTTGCGGTTCCTTAGTTGTTCATTGATTGATTACTCATATGTATCTTGACAAGGGGGCTACAGCAGATGGAGTGACCCCTTGCTCGAGCCAGCGACCTTGGGTACAGGCTGGTGAGCCTTGCTCAAACCAGATGAGCCCGCGCTCAAGCTGGCAACCTCGGGGTCTCGAAGCTGGGTCCTCCACATCCCAGTCCGACGCTCTATCCATTGAGCCACCACCTGGGCAGGCACTTTATTAATAGTAACAATGGGGGCTGCTAGGATTCCTCCCCTTGATGAGCCCACTCCCACTGGTAATAAATCACAGCCTTGTATGAGGTCCTCCTGGGCTTAGCTCACTTCTAGGTAGAGTCCTGGCCGTGCCTGGCCATGGCCTGTCATTTATGCCTTGCACCCCAACTGAGGTGGGGGGCCCCCAAAACTGTCTCTGATGCAGCCTCCCAAAGCCCACTCTGTGTGATGACAGGAACCCCTTACCCTCTGCATTTGACCTTCACCACCCAAGAAGGGGTGCAGAACTTGTGATTCTTTTCTCCGGGACAATTAGCATCTCATAGTGCAAATGCTGTGGACATTTGAGTATTTGGCTCAGATCCTTTTTGGAGGAAGGGAGACTAATTTTTCCTGAGTGAAGGATTAAGTTAATTCCCACTTCACAGACATATAAACTGAGATCCAGAGAACCTAAGAGTTATTGCTTAATCAAGATTCACAGTGATTTTGTTCATGCACCATATATTTACCTAATGTGCCGGGTGCTTCCTAAGGCTCTGAGCAAGGAAGAAAACAAAGTCCCTGCCCCTTGGGGAGCTGACATTCCAGGCAAGGTAAGATGGTAAGCACGAAAAGGATATATATGACAATTCCTCCAAAAGTTTCTATGGAGCTACCCTGTTACCCAGCCATTCCATTCTGAGGTATGTGCCCAAGAAGGGACTGCAAAGACCTATTTCCAAATAAGGTCACATTCTGAGGTTCCAAGTGGACAAAATATAATGAGGGTAGGGACACCACTCAACCCACTACAGGTCTTTATTCAACAGAAAGGAAGACATGGTTTCACTAAAGACATAAACACAAATGGTCATAAAAGCCCCAAACTGGAAACATCTTAAGGGTCCACCAACAGGTTGATGTATAAACAAACAGTGACATATTCACACAGTGGAATACTAGTCAGCAAAGAAAAAGAACAAACCCCTGCCACATGCATCCCACAGGTGAATCTCACTGATATTGAGTGAAACAGGCATGAAGAGAACACACTGTATGATTCCTTTATGTGAAATTTCATAGACAGGCCACAGTAATCTACACTGATAGGTTGAGACAAGGGCCACCTGGTGTGGATAATCAGGGAGAAAAGGCATTGACCACCGTGACGCATGGGGTCTTGGAATGATGGAAATGTTCTATTTCTTGATTATGGGGCAACAGAGGGGTTTACATCTGTCAAAACTCATTGAGCACTTAAAATGTTTGCATTACTGAATGTATATTTTTTTTCATTAAAACTGATTCTATTGTACTGACCTGTGGTGGGTCAGTGGATAAAGCGTCGACCTGGGAACACTGAGGTCACCAGTTCAAAACCCTGCACTGGTCTAGTCAAGGCACATATGGGAGTTGATGCTTCTAGCTCTTCCCCCCTTTCTCTCTCTCTCTCTCTCTCTCTCTCTCTCTCTCTTTGTGTGTCTCCTCTCTAAAAATGAATAAAATAAAAAGAAATTTATATTTAAAAAAATCTGCCTGACCAGGCGGTGGCACAGTGGATAGAGCGTCGGACTGGGATGCAGAAGACCCAGGTTTGAGACCCCGCGCTCACCAGCTTGAGTGCGGGCCCATCTGGCTTGAGCAAAAGCTCGTCAGCTTGGACCCAAGCTTGCTGGCTCCAGCAAGGGGTTGCTCAGTCTGCTGAAGGCCCGCGGTCGCAACGAAAAACTGATGATTGATGCTTCTCATCTCTCTCTGTTCCTGTCTGTCTGTCCCTATCTATCCCTCTCTCTGACTCTCTCTCTATCTCTGTAAAAAAATAAAAATTTAAATGTATAAAGTCTTAAAAAAAATTTTTTTAAGTTTAAAAAAACTGACTCTATTGTTAAATTTTATTTATTTATTGATTGATTGATTTTAGAGACAGAGAAAAGAAGGGGAAGAGAGAGAGAGAAGCATTCCAGTTAGTTGTCCATTCGTTGGTTGCTTCCTGAATGTGCCCTGACCAGGAATTAAACCTATAACCTTAGTGTTTTGGGACAACACTCTTATTGACTGAGCTAACTGACCAGGGCTTTATTTATTAATTTTAGAGAGAGAGAGGAAACGGGGAGAGAGAAAGAGAAACCTTAACCTGCTGCTCCACCCACTTACACATTGATTGGTTGACTTTTATTTTTAAGCTTTATTTATTTATTTATTTATTTACAGGGACAGAGAGTCAGAGAAATATCCCTTTCTCTGACTCTCTGTCCCTGTAAGTAAATAAATAAATAAAGATAGGGACAGACAGATAGGAACAGAAACAGATGAGAAGCATCAATCATTAGTTTTTCGTTGCCGTTGCAACACCTTAGTTGTTCATTGATTGCTTTCTCACATGTGCCTTGACCGCGGGCCTTCAGCAGACCGAGCAACCCCTTGCTGGAGCCAGCGACCTTGGGTACAAGCTGGCGAGCTTTTGCTCAAGCCAGATGGGCCCTCGCTCAAGCTGGCAAGCTCGGGGTCTCGAATCTGGGTCTTCTGCATCCCAGTCCGACGCTCTGTCCACTGCGCCACCGCCTGGTCAGGTGATTGGTTGACTCTTGTATGCACCCCAAAAGGGAATGGAACCCATAACCTTCGGCTTATTGGTAGGATGTTCCAACCAACTGAGCTACCTGGCCAGTGATTATTGTTTCATTTTTAATTCTTCCATTGATGTGAAAAAGAGAGAGAGAGAAGAATCAACTTGCTATTCTGCTTAATGTTCCATTTAGTTGTGTACTCATTGGTTGCTTCTCGTATGTGCCCTGAACAGGGATCCAATCACAACCCCAGAGTGCCAGAACAATACTCTATCCACTGATTCACCCAGTCAGGGCCTGATTTATTAAATAAAAAAATAAAACAAGTCAGATGGAGCCAAGAGGATAGAGGTATGGAACCACTTCTGGGGAATGACCAATTGGAAGGGGAGACGTGGAAGCACCCAGTGGCTGCTGGTGCTCTGTATGTGGGTTACAGGAATGTAAACATTCATGGTTCTGTACAGTAAAAATGAGTGCATGTTGCCTAACCAGGTGTTGGCGCAGTGGACAGAGCGTTGGACTGGGACACAGAGGACCCAGGTTCAAAACCCTGAGGTCGCCAGCTTGAGGGCAGGCTCCTCTGGTTTCAGCAAGGCTCACTGGCTTGAGCCCAAAGTTGCTGGCTTCAGCAGGGGGGTCACTCAGTTTGCTGAAACCCCCTGTCAAGGCACAGATGAGAAAGCAATCAATGAACAACTAAGGTGCTGCAATGAAGAATTGATGCTTCTAATCTCTCTCCCTTCCTGTCTGTTTCTATCTGTCCCTCTCTTTGTCTCTGTCACACACACACACACACACACACACACACACACACACACACAAGTGAAGTGCATGGTGCTGTTTGTAAATTATACCTCTTAAAATTAAAAAGGCCCAGAGGCTTAGAGTAAGTAACTTACCCATGGCCCCATCAAGAGAATGTCAGAGCTGCCCTATCCTGGAGCTCACCACTCCCTCCTGATCTCATGTTGCTTCTCTTCATTCATTCAACACATACTTACCTTCTATGTGCCAGATGCAGGGCTATAAGCATGCCAGGTAATATCCCTGCCCTCATGTTCCAGAATAGTCTGGAATGTATATTCAAATGGGAAAGACAAACCTTAGACACACAAACCAATCAATGACTAAGACCTTTCCTGATGGTGATAATTGACATGAAAGCAATGGGCTGAGAGGGACCAAAAGGGGAAGGACTGCTTTAGCCATAGATTAGGGATAGCTTCTTTGAGAAGGTGATGTCCAGCTTTAATAAAATCAGGGGACAGGATATTTTATTATGTTCCAAAACATTCCAGAACATTGTGGAAGGGCCCAGAATGTTCCAGAACATTTCAGGTGGCAGTAATGTGTAGGATCCAAATCTAGTTCCAGAAAGAGCCTGAGGGACAGAGACAAGAAACTACATTGGCTGGGGTGACATGAGCAAGGCTTGGAGCAAGGAGAGAGAGTGTTAACAAAGATGTATTGAAAGCAGCATCCTGCAGTGTGGGACACAGCTGTGACTGAGATTGCTAGTGCATCACACATCTGGCAGAGGGAACATTTATTAAACCAATCATCATACAAGCAAGAAAGCAATAACATAATTGTCAACATGATAGAGGCCTGAATTGGGGGCATAGTGACTTACAGGGCCTGGGCTGAGCCAGGAGGGCAGGGAGGGACATTCAGGCCAAACGAAGAGTTAGCCAGGAAGAAAGCACAGCCTTACAGGCAGAGGGAATAGCCTATGTGAGAACCCTGAGGAGGGAGAGTGCCAGGAGCCACCTAGAGTGGCAGGACCTAGAAGTGGATAGTGGCAGAGTCACGTGACACAGAACCCCTGGAGGACTTAGCTTTCTCATAAGGCTCATGACTGGCCCTGAGCAGGGACCTGCACAGCCATCAGTGGGGGCCTGACCTGCACTTTCCCCATACACACAAAAGGGAAAGGAATGACTCCCTATTCTTTCCTTCAGGTGTTGAGGGAGCATCACAGGGACACTTCATTGCCTCCTTTTCTTCCTCAGCAGATTACCTTCCAGGGCCCCAGAACTCAGACTTGTCACCAGGAAAACAGGAGAGTCAGCTGTCACGGCAACCCTATGCTATTAGGACACATGGACACTCCTGCCTATTGTCATAATGCCAATCACCACTCACCATCCAAGTCTGCATCAGATGCAGGAGGAAGGTGGAAGGAGGACCAAGAGGGGTCAGTTTCCCAGATGCCTCAAAGAGCTAGGAGAGCAGAGAAGAAAATTGAGGCTTTAGATAGCTATGGTGAGTTAGGGGTCCTCCACAAGGTCATCTCTGCTGGCCCCCAACCCTGAAAGAAATCCCAGATAGAGGCAAATGGCCCTCTCTCTCCTGTGACTCCAGAGGAGCCTAAGGCCTTTATGTGGCACTTGAGCTTGTCCCCCAGCAAAGCCTTCAGAAGGGCAGGGGATGTGAGCAGGGATTTATTTTCTTGGAACACACACACACATCAACACACATTCATACACCTGAGACACCCTCACTTTTCTCCATATTCTATTCATCCCTCAAAGCCCAATGCAGCTGCCACCTCTTCAAGGCTGCCATCACTTCTCACCTTTTTGGAAGGGACTCTGCTTTCCTCTCCACACATCCATAGCACTCATGGTTTCTTCCCTCACCATCTAGTGTTAATCATTTCATACCTATGAGGCATTCACTCTTGGCCCAGCCCTGGGCGAGTCACCAGGGCTTTAAGAATTAATGCACTAAAAAAAAAAAGAATTAATGCACTAGCCTGACCAGGCAGTGATTAAAGCATTTGACTGGGAAGCAGAGGACCCAGGTTTGAAACCCTGAGGTCACTACCTTGAGCGTGGGCTCATCCGGCTTGAGCCCGGGCTTACCAGCTTGAGAGCAGGGTGAATGGCTTGAATGTGGGATCATAGACATGACCCCATAGTCATTGACTTGAGCCCAAAGGTCAATGGCTTGAGCCCAAGATCACTGGCTTGAGCACAGGGTCACTCGTTCTGCTGTAGCTCCCCAGTCAAGGCACATATGAGAAAGCAATCAATGAACTAGGAACAGCAACAAAGAATTGATACTTCTCATCTTTCTCCCTTTCTGTCTGTCTTTTCTTTATCTATCCCTCTCTATGTCTGTCACATACACACACACAAAAAAAAAGAAATAAAAAATAAAAAGAGGAAAATCCTTTAATGTACACAACTCAAACTGAAGAAAATGAAAAATACAGTTCTTCAGCCAAATAGCCATATTGCAAGGGCTCCATAACACCATATAGATGGGGGTAGTGCAGACAGAATGTTTTGTCATCGCAAAACTGGGCAAGGCTGGCCTGCCTCTACTTATCATCTTTGTCCAGGTCTCGTTTTCTGGCAATGTTCCCATGGGTGGCCATGAAACCACAAGCCAGGTCCAGAATGACATCTGAGGGCCTAAATTGCCAACATGAAGAATTATGATGCTCATGGTATCAGGCAGGGTATTGGCAGCAACAGGAGCCACAGAAAATGGACGATTCAGGAGCGCTGCAATGAAGGAACCCTTTGCAAAGGTTTGGGCAAGGATGAGTAACTGACATAGGTGGTGCAGTGTGCAGGACAAGCAACAGTGGGGAGCTGTAAACACACCCAGGCTGAAGGCTCATTTGGTGGAGCTGTGGCGTTGGGTTGGGAGATGCAGGGAGGGACATGTGAAACATCAACTTCTCACTCCTTCTTCCTATCTCCTGCTGGTCTTGTCCACCCCCTTCCCACTGCCATGGCTGACTCTAGTGGATGGCAGAGATCCCAAGTGGATCAACCTCCAGGGGCCCACGAGTAACAGGGAGTTCCCAGGACTTCCTCCATCTCAGAAAGGGCCTGGCAAGCAGAGGTCATGGCCATGTTCAGTCCACCCTTCCAAGGGCCAATGGAAAGAAAACAGAAGTAGACTTAATCCAAGGCATCTTTTATGTACATGGTTTATTCCTCCCAACCCCCATGTTGCAATTGTAGGCTCAGCTGTCCACCTTCCCAGAATGAAGCTGCCCACAGCTTCCTCCCAAAAGGTCCTCATCCCATGACGCTGGATATCCAGAGGTGAGGTGGGAAAAGGGGAGAGCCTTAGAACAAGGTTTCTGAGGTTACTGAGGCCTCAGAAACATATTTTCCTCCAGGGGAGAGAGGAGGAAGGAGGAAAGGGGCACAGAACTTGGATTCAAATACTCATGCAACCACACAATAGAAGACAAATAGTAGCACGCTCCAGGGAAAGAAGACCCATGGAGGAATAAAGGCCAGATCCTGCCACTCCAGTGCTGACATGGTGACCCCAGGACCCAGAGGGGTAAAGAATGGGACTAGGGAGAGAGAAGGATTTGGAGGTGCAGGAGCCCAAGGATGGTCCAACCCTGGCCTGGACCCCTGGGTACAGGGTAGTGAGAAGGGAGGAGCCCCTACCCTTGGCAGTGTTCAGACCAAGGGAGGCCTACAGTTTGGTCAGGTCCAACTTCAGCTTGTAGGGTGGGGAGCTGTCCCCAAAGGTGTGCAATGGAGGAGGGTACAGGTGCCAGTCTGGCTCTACCATGAAGCCCTTGTGTTGTTCCAGAGTCAAGGGCTACAAAGAAGGAGGAGGGAGGGCAGGCTACTGAGCCCCTACCCTGTAGGCTCCTCCCTACCTCTGATCTCAATCACTCTGACTGAGGATGGGGGGACAGGCGTTCCTTCCCTCACATCGCAGGGGAATGAAGAACTTTGCTTAACATCACACAGAAAGTCAGGGGGCCCTGCCTCCATGGAGAGGGCGTAGCCTCTATCCAGAACTAGAGAGCTTTTTCCCACACCTCCTCCAGGCCTTCCCACTAGCCCCACCCACCTGGAACTTGAGGTGCTGGCCAGGAGCAGTCACCAGGGTAGAGCAGCTGAGCCACAACATCACCAGCACAGAGAGGAAGAGACAGCAGGCCAGAATCCAGCGAGGAAGCCCCGAGCGCCTGCCCAACCCAGCAGGTACACTTAGTGACTCTAGCTGGGTCTAGGAATCTTCCCTTCCTGTCCCAACCCCACCCCAACCCCAGGGTTCTGCCACCCACCGGGACATGCAACTGAGGAAGTCATTGTCCTGCAGCTCCTCAGATTCCACCTTGGCCTTACTGCTGGTCTTGACTCGAATCTTAGACTTCCTCACTTTGTCCAAAGGTCCTAAAGGGTCTGAGAAACAGGTTGCTCTTCAGGGCCTACCAAGCTTTTCCCTAGAGACCACAGTAGCCAGAGAGGAGAAAGGAGACCAGGACCTGGGGTAATGGGTCATGGAGCCTTGGATTAGATCAGAATCCTGGAAGATGGACCACAGAACCCTGGGAGACAGATCACAGAACTCCAGGGATTGAGACAGAAATCCCAGTCTTAGAGGGTTCATTTGCCAGAAGGATTCCTTATGGCAGTGGAGCTACCCATGTAAGAAACATTAACCTAGGCTTAGACCTTACCTACATGCACCTCCAAGGCCTCAGGATGAGGTCCCCGCCAGGTCACCTCCACTCGCTGTAGATGAGACCCTTCGTGCCCTAGGCTCTCTACCACAGGCTGGGTCTGGACCAAGATAAAGACAGCACAGAGAAGTCCTTTAGGAAGGCATCACCTTGGGTCTGGGAAGCACCTCTCTGTTCCCCACATGGCTATACTGTCTCATGCCCAGCTGGCATCTAGTCCCACCGAGTGCCGGAAGGACAATCTCCTCTGCGGCTGTGATGTCAGAGATGTTGTTTCCTGCTATTGTGGGCCCCTCAATTTGTCTTGATCCCAGTCTCCAACTCCTGAAGTAAGAATATGATCCAGACCAAGCAAACAGAATCACAGGGATTGGCTGAGAGGTGGTCACATGGCAGCTAGGGCAAATTAGAGTAAATTCCCGCTTAATTAACTCTCTAGAGAAGCTGTCATTTTGAGCCTTAGGCATCCAACCTGCTATCTGGAGTAAAGTGCTTGCCTAGAGATAAAGCCACCACAAAGGAAAGCAGAATCAAATGGTAAAGTGAAACACTTAACCCCTGGATGCAGCTGTACCTGAAGTTGGCATGATCACCTATAGACTTTGCATCTTATGAGCCAAGAATTAATGTATCCCACCTTGTTACCTTAACCACCCACCTACCACTGTGGTGTGGCACCTACCAGCACCTCACCTGGAACACCACCACCTTCCCATTGTCAGTCTGCAGGTAGTATGTCCAGGTGGAGGAGACGAAGCCTTGGGCTGAGTTGACAATGTCATAGCAGAGAGTGTAAAACAGGTTGAGAAGTGAAAAAGCCCCACTCCGAGCTTCCAGGACCTTTTTCTGCTGAGGGGGAAACCCAAGGCATGAAATGTGACTAAGGTAGGGCACTGACCAATGGGAAGGGAGCTGGGCGGTTCTACAGTGATTGGAATTCACTGAGTGGCTTGGGGCATTAGGACTTCACAGGAGAAACACAGACCTTTGCTGCATTTGGCTGGCTAAGTGCACTCAGGGAAATGGATTGCCCTCTCTGAGCCCTAGAATGGGAATGCTTCGATTCCCTTGTGGGGTTGCTATGAGACTTCTTTCTTTCTTTCTCTCTCTCTCTCTTTCTTTTTTAAGTGTGAGGAGGGGAGATAGTGAGGCAGACTGCCACATGAGCCGTGACCAGGATCCACCTGGCAACCCCATATGGGACCTGACATGCTTGAGTACCCAGTACCGAGCTATTTTTAGTGCCTGAGGCTGGTGCACTCCAACAGAGCTATCCTCAGCGCCCTGAGCCACTGACTGTGGGAGAGAAAGAAGGATATGAAGGGGAGAGGGAGGAGGGGAGAAGCAGATAATCACTTCTCCTGTGTGCCCTGATCAGGAATGGAACCCAGGACGTTCATATGCAAGGCCGACGCTCTAACCACTGCCTAGAAGATTTCAATTAGATAATGGCACAGCACAAGTGCTTAATATATAATACCTGGTATTATTAAAAATTTTGCCATTGCCTGACCAGGCGGTGGCGCAATGGATAGAGCGTCAGACTGGGTTGAGGAAGACCCAGGTTCGAGACCCCGAGGTCGCCAGCTTGAGCACAGGTTAATCTGGTTTGAGCAAAAGCTCACCAGCTTGGACCCAAGGTTGCTGGCTCAAGCAAGGGGTTGCTCGGTCTGCTGAAGGCCCGTGGTCAAGACACATGTGAGAAAGCAATCAGTGAACAACTAAGATTTCACAACGAGAAAAACTGATAATTGATGCTTCTCATCTCTCCGTTCCTGTCTGTCCTATCTGTCTGTCCCTCTCTCTGACTCTCTGACTCTGTAAAAAAAAAAAAAATTGCCATCATTATTATTATTCTTTTGATGGCATCAGGAGAGACTTCAGAGTAGGAAGGAATGATAGTGCTCTGTGCTTTTATGAACAGTTAAATACTGGAAGGCTAGAGGAAGAAGGGGAAGGGGAAAAAGGGCTTTCTGTGGAATCTTAGCTCATGGGTCTCTGGTCTCTGACTATGATGAATTATTTCCTGTGCCTCAGTTTCTTGTGATGCCACATTGTGTAGACTCATTCATGACTATACATGAACAGTTATTAACAGGTGAGCAGTTATTATTTCTTCCCAGGATGATGAAGGAGGGAGGGCAGTATGTATGTGCTTGGAAGATTGCTTCTCCCTGAACCTCAGTTCTGAGTTCCCCAGAAGACAGTGGTTTCGTGTTTACCACAAGAAAACTGCTTAGATTAGCACCTGGCATGCAGAAGGTGCTCAATAAAGTGCACTCTGGTGGCACTGAAGATAAATTAGTTGAGGGGTGGTTATAAGCCCTGGTGGCATTGGCTTTAGATGCCACCTTTGCACAACTCTAATTGTGTGACCTTGGGTTCCTTGGGCATGATTCTGTCCCTGGTGCTCCTGGGTGGCACAGGGAATTTGGGACTGGCTGAGGTCAGGCCTGGACCAAGAAAAATACTTCCAGCAAGGTGGTGGGCTGGGGGAAGAGGGGGCATATCACAGAGATGAAAACTGAGGTTTGAGATGTGACATTCTTAATCAGGGATACCCAGAATGAATCGGAGAGCCTGGGAGATTCTGGACATGAGTATAGATTTGGGGAGGGTATAAAGAAAGGGGTATGAGCCCAGAGCAGCAGGAGGGAGGACACTCACCTTCTGCTTGGATTCTGGTTCGGGCTCCACTTCAGGGTTCTGGCTCCAGCAACCCGACCTGCAGGCCTGCTGTTCCATCTCCTTCACATAGGCCTCCACACAGGCTGCAGGGGTACAAGACAGTGACTGGGGCAGCTTTCCCAGGCCTCCTGTCCCCACCCTGGACCACCCAGCCAGCCCTCACCTGCTTCACACTCAGCTTGGGTGGCATTGGGTTTGGAGCTCCTGGCCACAAACTGGCAGATAGAGAAGAGGCGGCAGCCTCGTTCACAAGCACTGATGAAGATGGCCCTGTTATGTTCATTATGGAACTTGGAGGGGTCCTCCTGCTCCAGCTCCTCCTGGGAGGGGTACACAGGGCTCAGGCCAGATGGAGGGACAGGAGGAAGTGGGTGCTGGAAGCAATCGGGAGTAGGTAGAAGATATTGTAGAAGAATCGAGGGATATTAAGATGAAGCTAAGAATATTAGTGGGGGCTCTTAGCTCTGAGGAGGACAGAGTTGAAGGTAAGCTTGAGAAGGAATATAGACATTGGAGGACGCTGGTTTCCGAAAACTGGGGAATATGGAAGGAAATGGGCCCCCTAAAGGCTCCAGGTAGAAGGGAGGAGATTGAGGGGGATTCTCAGGCCTGAGAAAGAAGTGGGGGGGACTCAGAGGAAGTTGTTTTTCATTTTAGTTTTTATTTATTGATTTTTAGAGAGGGAGAAGAGAGATAGGCATCGATCTGTTGCTCCATTTAGCATTCATCGGTTGATCCTTGTATGTGCCCTCACCAGGATCCACCCGCAGCTTTGGCATATGGAGACCACCTCCAACCGGCTACAGGCACAGGAGATTTAACACCCCGCACACCTGGGAAGATTGGGATCCAGCTTGACCGGGCGGCGAGGGTACAAGGGATGGCTGGTAGCTCTGAGTGGGTGGAGGGAGGAGCATATGAAAGTCGCTTGGGTGGGCAAGGAGGTTGGGCAAGGCGGAGGGGACTGCCTGGCTAGAGGGAGGTGGGGGTTGGGCGCCCAAGGGTCTTTGCGCTCTTTTCGCAGCTGAGTGTAACCAGAGCCGGCTAGGTGGCATTAGGATTCTCCGTACTCTCTCTACCGGACTCCTGCTCAGAGAGATTCCCGCCCCGCCCCCGCCCCGTAACCCCTCATTCATTGGAGGGACCCACATCTCAATACCTTCCCCTATCGCAGGGACTCCTTGCCGCTTCCCCAAGGCAGAATCACTCCCAACCCATCAGGGGACTCGGGTGCCTGCACTTGCACCCATTCAAGAGACCCCAGCCCTTCCCCCCGCCAGAGGGACCCAACCCTATGGGAAAGACACCCCACATTTCCAACCCCTTCCCCTTCCTAGGAACCTGCCTCCGGCTCCCAACCAAGGGACCTGCATCCCTAACCCCTCCTACATCGGGAGATCGCGGGTCTTCCGGTCAGCGCCTCTTCTGTCACCTGCGAGGGCTGC
The DNA here is from genome assembly GCA_037038555.1 of Rhynchonycteris naso. Taxonomy (NCBI): domain Eukaryota; kingdom Metazoa; phylum Chordata; class Mammalia; order Chiroptera; family Emballonuridae; genus Rhynchonycteris; species Rhynchonycteris naso. Next base: position 20,813,256 of record CM073003.1, read on the forward strand.
GGACTAGGGTAGCGATCGCGGCACCGCAGCTGGCAGTTCTGCGTGTCCCCGAGTTGCGGAGCAAAGGGGTCGCGGGACCGCGGCGCGGGTCTGGCGGGCGGAGGCTGCAGCAACAGCAGCAGGAACGGCAGTAGCGCCATCGGAGCCATGGACTGGCAAGGCACTAGGGGCGCGGGACCCCGGTTCCCGCAGGCGTGGAGGATGCGGCGGCAGCAGCTGCGGCGGGGACCGGATCGATGACGTCACCCGAGCGAGGCAGCCTGGGAAGGGGGGGTGGAGGATGCGGAGAACGGGCGGGGCTGTGGCGCTGCTGCACCTCAGGGGTGCGGGCAGGTGGATCGCGCCCTCGTAGTCTGATCTATCTCGGGAGTGTCCTGACACCTCCCTCGTATCCACTGGAGAGGGGATCTCAGCCTGAACTAGGTGCCAAAAGGGAACAAATAGGGTAATAAAATAGAAGGGTCTATTCGCCAGGGTATCAGAGAGGGCCTCCCGGAAGAGGCTACGTTTCAGCTGACCAAACCAAGCAATCAAGGCAGAAGGAACTGCAAGGAACCTGAAGCAGGGAGGAGCTTGTTATGAGAGGAGGTAGGTGTAGCTGGAGTCCACCCAGAGTGGAGATAGTGGGTCTTGAGGGTCGCAGGGCTGAGTCAAACAAGGCCTTGGGAAGGTCCCTGGTATTATTTCCTTTGACACCGAGTGGTGGGGCGGTACCTTGTGCGCAGTTTCCCTGCTTTGAGAAGTCCACCCAAACCCTCCAGGGCTCCCCAGCCTCACCATGCTCTGGCTTCACTCAGATTCATTGATCTGGGGGAACTAGCCCCTGCTTCCCCACCTGGGGGCATCTCAGTCCCGGGCTGAATGGGGTGCAGCACAGAGGTGCAGATAGGAAAATTTAGGTGCTGCTAAAAATTTCTAATTCTCGCCTGACCACTGGTGGCGCAGTGGATAAAGCGTCGACCTGGGAACACTGAGGTCGCCAGTTCAAGACCCAGGACTTGTCTGGTCAAGGCGCATATGGGAGTTGATACTTCCTGCTCCTCCCCCCTTTCTCTCTCACTCTCTCTCTCCTCTCTAAAATGAATAAATAGTAAATAAATATTCTCTTGGGAAAATGGGGGCAAATGGACACTTCTGGATTCCATAAAACTTGGTGACAGATTGTAGTCCCGTGAAGCTAGCAGATCACCTTAGTTCCTCTCTGTCAGGGGTGGGAGTGGGGGCGCCCCTCTTAAACTGGATCCCCTGCCAGATGACCCTTTCTGGCTAGCGTGTCCCGCACAGGTGCCTGCGAAGGTGGAGCGGCAGTCCACACATCTTTTACACTCCGTCCCCGCAGACGAGCCTGCAGCCACGCGGGGTCGACGGGTCAGAGGGTGACGCAGGTTCCGGCCCAGGAGAAAGGAACCGGGTTGGGGGGCGGGTGGAATGGCGCACGCTTTCTCCCCCGCCAGCCGCAGCGCTTTCATCTCCGCGGCCTTCGCCAGCCCCCACGTGGCTTAATCAGGCGCGGCTGTGCCTGGTGAACCCCGAACATCTGGATCCCGGCGCTCCCCTCCTCCTCCTCTCTCCTCTAGGCCGCCGCGACCCTGCGGTGAGGGCCTTAAGCCGCGATTTGCGCAGTGTGTGGGAACCCCGCGTCTAACCCACCATGCACCAGTCCCCCGCCTCGGGAAACATCCCCATTTCACTAGTGGGAAACCTGGGCCCCAGGACCCCTCGGCAGAGTTAGGATTCAAGCCCACACATGTCCGTTCGAAAGCACCAAACGCTTAAGCCTTCCACAATTACCGTCCTGCATTCATCTCAACAAAACACTTCCCAGACTTTTTCTTCTAACAACCCTATAAGGAAGTACTAGTAGCATTTTCCAATTTACAAATGAGGAAACTGAGACTCAGGGTGGCCAAGTGTCGATGTAGGTGACAAGCAAGAGAAGCAAAAAGACGGGCAAGACTTGAGGGGAGCACGTCGGGCACTAAGAAGCGTCGCTTAGAGTGCAACAGGAAGTAAGGACACCCCGAATCCTTCTGAGAAGGGGAAACTGAGGCAGTTGGACCACTGGCCTAGGTGTCTGAAGAGGAGTAAAAAGGTTTAATTGTCACCCCCCCCTTTCTGCTCCTTGAGGCCGCTGGGGCGGGAGCGGAAGGAGGACTTGACCTAGGCCTCCCAGGTGAGCCCCCTCGCCCCTCCTGCCGTTCCTGAGGGAGCAGGTCCAGGTGAGGGGCGGGAGGGCCGGCGGGCGGCCAGGGTCGGATTTCAGGAAATCCGCCGACATTCCTTAGGGGCTTAAGAGGGAAAGTTGACTCGGCGCCGTCCCTCGTCCCCCCCCCATACTTCCTACCCCCCGGGGCGGCCCAGTGGGGGCGGCAGGCGGGGGTGGGGGGGGAGGAGGGGCGTTGCGGCCAGCCTGGGTGTGAATCAGCGGCGGCCCGACGTCCGGGAAGCAGCGAAGGAGGTCAGAGCCGGCATCGGACAAGCGCCCTTTGTCCCTTGCCGCCCTCACCACGACCCCGCTGACCCCCACCCCCAAGTCGGGTACAGGCTGGGGAGAAGGCAGGACCTCTTGGCGCCAGCAATTGCTGACAGTGGGGAGAGAGGGGAAAGGGCACAAAGTCCCCTCTCAACTGCCAGCACCTCCTGAACCCCAGACATCAGAAGTTTTACCAGGGTGCAAGAGGGGTAGGGAACCCAGGCCTACACAGCTGAGAGCAGTGGCCCTGACATGGACCTAGGCAACCCTGAGACTCTCACTTCTAGTGCCTGTAAGCCAAGCATTCTAACTCTCCGGCTGGGCTTCCTGGGTGGAAATGATAAAGCCACACGGTCTTGTGCATACAGGTTCTGAACCTGATTTTGCTATGCCACACACACACACACACCCTTCCAGGTCCAGAATCTCACTTTCACCACTTCCTGGGAACACTGGCCTGAAACACAAGGCAGCTAATCTCATGCTGAGCCCTAAACATGGGGTGTGGTGTCATGGGAGAGGCAGCCAGCCTCCTCATTCCCACAGGTTCTGGGTCCCTATGGGACCCTAATGATGCTGTACCTGATGGTGCCTCAGTGCCCTAACATGCGAGGAGCTAGGGATGAAGGGTCTCCCCCAGCTTAGCCCTTAGGTGCAGAGGCTGAGAGCTTTAGGAGAAGCCCCTCCCATAACCCATGTGGGTCCCTTTCTCCAACGCCCCCTCAGTACATTCCCAGCCACTTTCAAGGACTTGGGTCAATATTTGCAAGAAGTTCCATCAATGCTGGTTCCTCTTCCTGTACAAAGAGATGGTGCAACTGGGAAGAAGGGGTTAAGCCTCAGGGGCACCAAAGGTAAGCAAGGGTGCACCCAGAGATCAAATCTTTCCTTAAGGCCAAAGGTATGGGGTTAAGGTAACCTGGAGGGCAGAGAGCACACTCCAATACAGGGCTGGACAGGATTGAGAAATCCAAAGGATCCATACATTCCCTTCTATAGGTAAGGGCCAGAGAGGGGTGGTTACTGGTTTGGGTCACACAGAATTTTAGGGGCATTGGCCTGCCTGGGACTCCAGGCAGCATGATTTGCTGGGACTGAGTTTTTTTGCTGCTTGGAAGGACTGAGACTTCTCTATCTTTTCATTTTGCAAATGTTCACTGAGCTCTTCTCCTGTCCTGGACTCAACATGGGGTCCTAATGACTCTCAGGGTACTCACAGTTTACTAAAGGAAATAAGTCACCAGAGAAAGCTGATGTTTGAAAAGCTATACTACAAAGACCATTTAAAAAAAAGGAAAGGGATAGAGAGTGCTTGGGAAGGGTGGGAGGTCCTTCTGAGGTGACACTTGACCTGTGACCTGATGGAAAATAAAGCACTAACAGGAGGAAGATCTGGGGGAATTGCACCCCTGCAGAGGGAACAGCAAACATACAAAGACCGTGCCTTCTGTGGTTGGGGAAATGGGGCTGCAGTGGCTGGAACGCAGTGAGGGAGAGGAAGGGATAGAGCAGCACAGAGAAGAGGAGGGGTGAGAAAGAGGAGGAGGGGAGGAGGATGGCAGGGCAGAGGAGACCTGCTTCACTTTTTTTAAAGCTCCCTCCTGTGCAAATGGGGACAGGAAGGTTACAGGGAAGCACAGGCGGAGACTAGGTAACACCCCAGAGGGAGGCGGTGGGGCCTGGACCCAAATGGGGTATGGAGAAGGGGGTCAGAATCTCAGGATGGGGGTGTATTTTGGAATCAGAGCCAACAGGATTTGCTGATGGATGGGACATGGGGGATGCACAAAGGAGAGAGTTGTCACGCACGCCTCCAGGTCTCTGGCCTGAGCACCTGGGTGGATGGGGGAGCCTTTTCCCAAGACCCAGGGATGACTGGGGGAGGATCAGAGATTGGGGGGAAATATCAAGAATTTGCTCCAGCCTGACCAGGCGGTGGCGCAGTGAATAGAGCGTCAGACTGGGACGCGGAGGACCCAGGTTCGAAACCCTGAGGTTGCCAGCTTGAGTGCAGGCTCAAATGGTTTGAGCAAGGCTCACCAGCTTTGAGCCCAAGGTCGCTGGCTTGAGCAAGGGGTCACTTGGTCTGCTGTAGCCACCCCCCCTAGTCAAGGCACATATGAGAAAGCAATCAATGAACAATGAAGGTGCTGCAACAAAGAATTGATGCTTCTCATCTACTCTCTCTTCCTGTCTGTCTGTCTCTGTTCTGTCAAAAAAAGGAAAAGAATTTGCTCCAGAAGCCTGAAGTCCTCCAAAAGTGCTCCAAAGTCCTCCAAGGAGGGAGTCAAATATTGAAGAGCAAAGGAATGGTGGTGGTGGTGCTGGGAGTGGTGGCACATATGCTGGACACAATTCCATCCAAGAACTACCACCTCCACTTCACCCTCTGGACCATGCATCTGGCAGGTGGGATTATGACTCCATTTTTTAGAGGTGACAAACTGAGGCCTGGGGGTTCACCTTTGCTCCAAAAGCGCATGCCCCCAGTGCTCAGTGCTATGCTCAGCATTTAGATTGTGGGACCCTCTGCTGCACTGCATCTTCCAACAGAAAACCATAGACTGGCTAGGAGTCATCCACTGTGTGGAGAGGGAAACTGAGGCAAAGGCCTGGCTAGTCCCAGTAAAAGACCTTACTCCCCGCCTAAACCATCCAAAGTCCAGATGGGAAGACGTTGTGCACAGTCCCAGGACCCTATCTTCCAATTATCTTTTCTGGCAATGTGGGGTGTATGTTGGAGACCCAAGTAGCAGGGGTGGAGGGTACCCTTGAGCAAACATGGTGGAGGCTCCTGAGCCCCTTCAGACACCTTTATACTCTTGGCTGGTTAGGGACATGGATGAAGGGTCCAGGCCTCCAAGGGAACCCAGTGAAGGAAGAGTTAGAGACCTTCCCCTCTCAGGACACGCAGCTAGGGGCGGGGCTTCGACGCAAACAGCGGGTGGGGCGGGAACTCTCATTTCAGGCTCCCTCCACCGCAGCCTTGGAGAAACTCTTTTATCCTGGGCGCACTGGTCGGCTAGGGACGGAGAGAAGGGGGGTAAGGCGTCCGGGCTGGAAGAGGGTCCTGAAACCCAAGCAATTGCCAAAAATAACACGGAGAAGGATTCCTGCGCAAAAAAAGTAAGACATTAGCATCGCTCCCGGCTGCCGGCGTTACCTGGAATCGGCAGGCGGCGGCCGCCGAAGCGATTACTCACTGCGTGGCGCACCCCACCCGCGGGCCGCTGAGCGGATTTTTCCGTGGGGGGTGTCAATGAGTCTGAGGGCCGCTTTCTTCCTGGGCATCGCTCCTGCCCGTGGGCGGGACCCGCACAGAGCCCGGTCCCCGCTTGTACGGGGACCTATCTCTCTCGTCTACCCACGCGAACTCTCTTCTGAAGCCCCTCCAGGCGCCCCGAGGAAGCTCAGCCCCATCCCGCGCGAGGGAGGCAGCTGAGCGAGAGTGAAAGCCGGGTACTCCGTGCTTTTTCTCAGTCTTCCCTCCAGTAAAAGTAGGGCCTGAGGTTGCCCGCGGAGGACGGAGGAGAGGCGGGATGCAGTGAGAAGGATCCACTGGGCCGAAACTGGAGAAACCCGCGCGCTCCGTTGGCGTGGGGTGAGTAGGGGACTACTTTAGGGCCTTTGGGAGTAAGGGGGCTCGGGAGCCACTAAGTAGGGTGGTGGGACCAGAGCTGGGGTGGGAGCTAAGACAAGATTGCGGGTGTAGGAGCGGGCCAAGGCTAGTGCCACAGGATACACTGAAGGAGCACAGGGCCGAATGTAGGGTGCAGGGAAGTGGGCGAGAATATGAAAACGGAATTGGGGGCGCCAGGTCCCACATTGGGGGTGGGGAGCCTGGAGCTGGCTGGGTTCTAATGGGAGGTCCCAGACCTGTACGGGTGGGGTAGGGTGGGGGGTTCTGGGCCGCAGAACATGGTGCGCGCGGTGCGCGGCGGGGCGGAGGCCGGACGGGTGGGGCGCGCGGTGCCCGCGGGCAGGCGGGCAGCGGAGAAGCCGGTGCGGGGCCCGCCGCTCCCCACCCCCCCAACCCCCGGGGCCGGGCCGGGCCGGGCCGGGGGCGGGGCCGGGCGGGGCCAGAGGCGCATTAGCGCCTTGTCAATTCGGCTGCTCAGACTTGCTCCGGCCTCCGCGCCCGCGCCCAGCGACGTGCGGGCTACCCAGCCGGCGCCCTCCCGCATCCCACGCCGCCGCTGCCGCGCCAGCCGAGCGCCCCCGGCAGCGCCGGCCCCATGCCCGCCGGCCGCCTGGGCCCCGCCGCCCAATCCGCGCGGCGGCCGCCACAGCTGCTGCTCCTACTGCTGCTCTGCGTCCTCGGGGCGCCGCGAGACGGATCAGGAGCCCGTGAGTACCCGGCGCCCTGCTCCCTCCTTCCCGCCCGGGCTGAGAGCGTGCGCCCTGGGGGCAGCCGCGGGGGGGTGGGGAGGGAGCGCAGGCGCCACCTGGACGGCCCGGGAACAAAGGAAGGCGCCCCCGGCACGGCCCTCGGGGCGCCCTCACCTGCGGGGCGCATAGCGCAGCGGTCCATTGGCCCAAGAGTTCGGCTTCCGCGCCCAAGGCCTTACCTGGGCCGCCGGGCCGAAGACGCCCGGCCTGGCCCCGGAGTTTGGGGGGCCGCGGCCTGGGACCCTCTCCATACTGGGACTCGGCAGGCGCACGCAACAGCGTCCGCACACTCCGAGCTGCGGAGACCGCGGGACACGGCTCCTGGGCGGGGGCGCACGCGGAAGGCGCGCTGGGTGCCGTCCCCAAGCACCCCACCCGGGTGGAGGGATGAGCCCTGAGAGGAAGGCGGGGCGGGAGGGGGGTGGCTCTGGCCGCCTGGCGCGCGGCCCGGGGTCCCCGGGGACGCGCCTCTCCGCGGGCCGGCGCCGCCGCCCTCCCCTGGCGGGACACTGCGCGCGGGGGTTCGCGGAGTCCCAGCCACTGGGGCCGCTCGGAACCATTCCCGGCCGGGCTGCGCCGAGCTGCGAGCCTCCATCAAGAGAAATCTTTGTAAACCAGTGGGTGAGAGGGAGAGGAATCAAGAGCCAGTGAGTCTGGGCACCACGGGCCCAGCCTTAGTTGCAGGAGGGGGGGGGGGCGCCGGGAAACCTACAGCCGGGCAGGCCAAGACCCCCGCCCTGTCAGAAGCTCCTGGCCTCCGGCACTGTCTGTCCCCCACCCCATGCACACCCCCTCTAGGACACCGTCTCTACATCCAGACCGCTCTGGGACACACCCAGAGACACACAAAGACACACTGGCTTGTGGCCCATCACCCTCGCCCTCAGTGGCTCACACTGCATCCCAGATGCACATTGGCACACCATCGAGGCACACACACATTCCATCCTGGCACACACACTTTCGTGGTCACACACTCATTCCTCGGGTTATAACGGGAGCACAGACGCAGGCACAGCCTGCCCTAGACACTCATAGTCATTCCACACACCACGTCCAGATGCACAGGTCACCCTAGGTGGACACACATTGCTGCCCAAGCTGCAAAGAGCTGTCTGCAGGCTCCTTGCTGTGTCCTCCGAGAGGCAGGGTCTGGGCACCGAGTAGGAGCACTTGCTGAAAACCCCAGCAGCGGAGGGCGCCTAGGCAGGTGAGGGGTGCCACAGGCCCTCCCTGGATCTCTGATGACTTTGCCAGGCAGTGGGTAGTGCCTGAATGCCAATATTCCTAGCAGGCTTTGTTTCCCAGCCTGCAGAGCAGCAGGGAAGGTGGTGATGGTGGTGGTTGTATGGGTGTTTTTTTCCTTTAAGGGAGAAGAAATTAAATAAAAGATTCTCACACCTCAGCAATATGTTTCTACTTACGGTGTGTCTTAGCACCTGACCAGCGGGCGGGTATGTCGTAAAATGTCTGCAGGTACCAGTGGGATGAAAGATGGGGACCCCTGTGGGGACCCTGGGATGGAAGCCACCTCCTGCATTGCTTGCAGAGAATCTCACACTTTTTCCTTTTAAAACACATGGTGTTCCTTTTTAATAAAGGCAGTGGCTCCAGATTGGGAAGTGGGGAAGGAAAAAACTTTTAAAGGCCCCAGCTCTGTGGGAATGGCGGGGAGGCAGGGATGTAGGGCGGAGGGCTGTCCAAAAGCCTAGCCCAGGGATCTGCTTTAGGGAGCCTTTTAGGAGGCCCCCCAAAATCAGGCCAATTTCCCCACCAACTTCAGTGGGCTGTTCCCAACTGCTTTGCCATGGAATGCGTGCATCCTGGTCCTGAGTGCCTTGGCCCATTATTTGGGGAGTGTGGAGGTGGGCTGGACCCCAGAGCTAGGAAGGGCTGTAATCTGAATAGTTCCTAGGCACTCTGGACCTCGCAATCTCATCTCATTAATCTCCCCAGTAGATAGGGTATATTTTCCTCCCATTTTATGGAGGAGAAACAGAACAGGAGAGGGGAAGGCAATTGCTCCAGTTGGGATTGGCACCCATATCCCAGGAAGAGAAGGCCTCCCTCTGACCTTAACTGCTGGAACTTGGGGTGAGGGAGCTGGCCTGTCCAGGCCCGCCTGGCCTTGCCCTTTCATCCCATCCCCCACCCAGCTTTCGGAGGGCAGCTGCAGCTGCTGGCAGATGGGCAGTGCTAGTCCAGGCCAGGCCGGGTGGCAGAGGGGCGGCGGCCCCCCCCAGCCTGAACCCCCCAGAAAGACCCTTCCTGACTAGGCTGTGAGGATGGGTGGGAGGGCAGAGGGATGTGACCTATACCCCTAGGGTTGGGAGTGGGCCTGGGGTTGGAGCAGGCGGGGCCTGCCCTGCCTCCCACCCTGCTGGGGGTGGGGGCAGGCAGGAAGTGGTGGGTGGGCCGGGGCAGAGATGCTGGCACGCTGGAGTTCATGCCGAAGGAATTCCGAATTAGCGAGCGGCTGGCTGCCTGGGACCTCCAGAGCGGCCCCCTGGCCGCCAAAGGCGCACCGGCCCCCCTCCCCTAGTTCCCCCGGGCCCCGCCCCCAACTCATTCGGCCTCCCCCGCCTCCTTGGCTCTGGCCGTCTCAGCCAGCTCCTTCGCACGGATGCCGAGACCTCCGGAGAGCCCTGGGCCAAGCCTCAAACGCAACTGTGATCCTAGGCTCCAGCAAGACATGGCTCTCAAGCCAAGTTTGCCCTGAAAATTTGTCAGGGCTGGACCCTAGAACCGTGTCCACCCTACCTCTCCCATCTGGGGCAGTGAGGGCCAGCATAAGGCAGCCGCTGGCTTTGGGGGCAGGGACATCCCAGGGGATCAGGATCATCCTGTCCTTGGCTGCCATTTCTGGGAAGCTGGGCTGCCTTCCTCTCTGCGCCCCTGTGGTCCCTTCTTACAGTTGCCTAGGGATCCCCTGTTCAGAAACCTGGAACACGCCTTGTCAGTTAGGCCCCTGCTGACCTCCCAGACCTCATTTCCTACTATTCCTGCCCCAGGACTTTTGCATTTACTGCTTCCACTGCCTGGACATTCTCTCCTACATATTTTCATGACTACTTCTTTCACTTTATTCAGCTCAAATGCCACCTCCCCAGACAGGCCTCCTGGGCCATTGAGTTGCCACTACTGACTTGTGATTTACTTTCTCCCAATTTATTTTCTTAGATATTTGTTACTTTTCTGTTGTTCTCTTAGATTCAAGGTCCACAGGGTAGGAATCTTGGGTATCTTGTCACCATGGTGCCTCCAGCTCCTGGTACACTGTAGGTGATCAGTGAATGATACATGAATGAATGAGTACCCACAACTATTCTTGGTCAAGGGAAAGGCTCCTGCCCAGAGACTCAGAGGTAAAGTGCTTGGACCAAACATCCAGTGAGCTGGAGGCATTTGAACCCAAGTCAGCCTGGCTTAAAGGTCCCATAGGGTTGTACTTACAATAATATTTTCAATCCTCTCAATCAATTGTGTTTTTGATATTATGATTCCTACTTCCCAGATAGGGAAACTGAGACACAGGAAGAATTGTAAGTACCCTCCCCTTCTCTGATCCTTGGTTTCCCTGTGGGTAAAGCAGTCTCCTCTTAGGTTCTGATCTCCAGAAGAGGGAGCTCTAGGCTGTGCCCAATGGCCAGAAGAAGAGGAGGCTTCAATCACTGTGTCTCTGAGAAAGGCCCAGTTCTCAGCACCCAACTCACAGAACCCAGTTTAGGAAGTCACTTCCCACAATTTGATCATTATAAGCAACTTTCTTGTTCCCATTATGCAGATTAGGAAAAATGAGTCAAGAGTCTGACCAGGCGGTGAGCAGTGGATAGAGCTTCGGACTGGGATGTGGCAGACCCACGTTTGAGACCCTGAGGTCGCCAGCTTGAGCGCGGGCCCATCTGGCTTGAGCAAAAGCTCGCCAGCTTGGACCCAAGGTCGCTGGCTCCAGCAAGGGGTTGCTCGGTCCGCTGAAGGCCCGCGGTCAAGGCACATGTGAGAAAGCAATCAATGAACAACTAAGGTGTCGCAACAGCAACAAAAAACTAATGTTTGATGTTTCTCATCTCTCTCTGTTTCTGTCTGTCTGTCCCTCTCTATCCCTCTCTCTGACTCTCTCTCTGTCCCTGTTAAAAAAAAAAAAAGGAAAAAAAAATGAGTCAAGAGACTGAGTCAAGTCCCTTTGGATGGTTGTTGGGAGCCTAGAGTTTGCCCCAGAAATCTTCCATTCCAGCACAGAGCAGGAATTTGGAGACAAATAAAAATCTGGGTTTGAATAGTGTTCTTTTCCCTTCAGTCAAACCTTAGGCAGGGAACTTGATGTCTCAAAGTCTTTTTTATTTTTTAATTTATTGATTTTTAGAGAAAAGAAAGGAGAGAGAGAGAGAGAAAAACATCAATTTGTTGTGTATGTATTCATTGGTTGTTTCTTGTATATGCCCTGACTGGGGTCAAACCCGCAACCTTGGTGTATCAGGATGACATTCTAACCAACTGAGTTACCTGGCCCGGGATGAGCCTTTTTTTAAATTTTAAATCCACAAAAGAGCAAGATTTTCATAGGGAATCCCCACACAAAGTCACCTACTGTGTGTGAGGCCCTGGGGATATAAGAACAAGAACTCACAATGCAATGTGTCCGTAAAATCATGGTGCACTTTTGACCAGTCACAGGTCAAAAGTGTGCCATGACTTTACGGATACACTGTACTTTATTCCTAATTGCCAAAAATAAAGTGAAATGAAAAAAAAAAGTGTGTAGGGTTTTCAGAACTATATCAAAGCAAAAGTGACTTGAGCCTAGCTCAGTTGGTTAGAGCATTGTCATGATACATCAATGTGGGTTCCATCCCTGGTCAGGGCACATACAGGAGTTAACCAATGAATGCATAGATAGGTGGAACAACAAATCAGTATTTCTCCCTCAAATCAATAATTAAAAAAAAAAGTGACTTGAATGTAAGTGGCATTTCTGTCTGAACTTTGAGTAGGTCAGTGATGAACTAATTGAACCTCAGTTTCTTTATCTTTAAAATGGGGATAATAGTAAAGAGCTCCTTTGTAAGATTGTCATGAGTCCTGGAGGTAGTAGCATGGTCGGGACTCAGGGCAGCTCTATCACAGGCCTGATAGGCCCTCTTTTTTGACCCCAGAAACAGCTGTGATCAGTCCCCAGGACCCCACACTCCTCATCGGCTCCTCCCTGCAGGCTACGTGCTCAGTGCATGGGGACCCACCAGGCCCCACTGCAGAGGGCCTCTACTGGACTCTTAATGGGCGCCGCCTGCCCTCTGAGCTTTCACGAGTGCTCAACACCTCCACTCTGGCCCTTGCCCTGGCCAACCTCAATGGATCCAGGCAACAGTCAGGGGACAACCTCGTGTGCCACGCCCGAGATGGCAGCATCCTGGCTGGCTCCTGCCTCTATGTTGGCTGTAAGTGGTCTCCAGGTTGCTCAAGGGTAGCTTTTGGGAACAGTATCTCCCTCTGGAGAGGGACATGAATCACAGGCCCTCTGGTCCAGAGCTGGGTGGTGGGCATGCACACTTGCATGGGTTGAGAGGTATGGGCATCTTGGTGGGAATGAGAACTTGGAGACCCCGACCCCCACCACCATGGTCCCCAGGAGAGCTCATGCAGGGGTCATGCCAACACCCACCCTGTTCACCCTCCTTCCACTCCAAGGAGTGGTTCCTCTGCCTGTCCAGAGCTGGTGCAGACTCTCAGCCCCTGTACCCCCTCCCCAGTGCCCCCAGAGAAACCCTTCAACATCAGTTGCTGGTCCAAGAACATGAAGGACCTGACATGCCGCTGGACACCAGGGGCCCATGGGGAGACCTTCCTTCACACGAACTACTCCCTGAAGTACAAGCTGAGGTTGGTAGTGGCCCTTGGTGACATGTGTCCCAGTCTGGCTGAGAGACCTTTGCCAAGCCTGCCCTCTCCCAGCTCAGTGTCTTTTCTGAACTCTGGGGCTGCTTTAGTAAGGTCTGAGGCCCTGAAGGGACCCTCATGTGTCCTCACCCCCCACCTCCACCCCCACAGGTGGTATGGGCAGGACAACACCTGTGAGGAGTACCACACGGTGGGACCCCACTCCTGCCACATCCCCAAGGACCTGGCCCTCTTTACCCCCTACGAGATCTGGGTGGAAGCCACCAACAGGCTGGGCTCAGCCCGTTCAGATGTGCTCACACTGGACATCCTGGATGTGGGTGAGGCACCCCCCCGGGGGAGGGATCCTGACCCCCCCCCTCAAGCCCAGCGGTGGCTGCATCTCTGGTCCAACCCTGCTGGTTGGGGAGGGGAGTATCCATCAGTCTGCAACCCCTTGATTCAGCCAGGATAGTTCCACTCTGTGGAGAACACCTGGCCTGGCCCCCTCCTCCTCCTCCTCAGCCCAGGTGTGCTGGAGGGCCCCTATCCCCCAGCAGGGAGGGGGCACACAGGTCTGAGGCACCCCAGGAAGCCACAGCCTGGAGCTGGGGGGGGGCAGGCAGGAGGCAGGAAATGGATGATCTGCAGCAGAATTGGACTTAATCTAATTAGGGTGTTTCTCAGCCCTGAGCAGGCCTGTGCCTTAACCCTTTCCAGCTCCTCACTAAGGCCTCAGGGGGAGAGCCAGTTCTCCCTGCTTCCCACAGGGCTCCCGGAAGGATCCAAGATCCATCCTGGCTTGGAGCCACCCCCACTCAGGCCTGTTTGCCGCTTTGCTTCCTTAAGTCTTGAAGCTATATGGTCAGCATGTTTTCAGCTCAGTTGTCCCTTTACACCCAGTAAGGCTGTCATAGTAAGAATCTTTGTAAGGTGGGAAGGAGCTGGAGATGGGTGGTGATGGCCCCTGGCCTCCTGGGAATAATAAAAATAAATCATGGGCCAAGCAGTGTCTGTTTTTACAGGATTCTCTGAAGATAGGATTACATTTCTCTTGTCATAGATAATAATGGTGATAACAGCTAACATTAATTGAGTGCTTCTAGGCGCTGAGTGTTTCCCGAATATTGTCTAATGTAATCCACCCGTCCTCGAGGGAAGCCTAAGAGGAAAGAGAATGGAAGCAGGTGCCACCTACGCCACGTGCTCTGGGATTTGAACCTAGACAGGAGCTATCCAGGTCCTAAGAGCCCGTGGCTAAGCCCCGCTTCGCCCCCGCAGTGACCACGGATCCCCCGCCCGATGTGCACGTGAGCCGCGTCGGGGGCCTGGAGGACCAGCTGAGCGTGCGCTGGGTTTCCCCACCCGCCCTCAAGGACTTCCTCTTCCAAGCCAAGTACCAGATCCGCTACCGCGTGGAGGACAGTGTGGATTGGAAGGTGTCCGCCCCCGCCCCTGACCCCATTCCCGCGGCGTCCAGCCCTAGCCTCTGACCCTGCCTTTGCCGCTCAGGTGGTGGACGACGTGAGCAACCAGACCTCATGCCGCCTGGCGGGCCTGAAGCCAGGCACGGTCTACTTCGTGCAAGTGCGGTGCAACCCCTTTGGTATCTATGGCTCCAAGAAGGCAGGGATCTGGAGCGAGTGGAGCCACCCCACAGCTGCCTCCACCCCTCGCAGTGGTGAGCACCCCAACAGGCTGGATGTTTATGGGACCAGCCATAAACCAGCCCGGGCATCTGTTTTCTTGTTTGTTTTGGGGAGAGCAGAGGTCTCAAACTAGTGGCCCCTGGGTAGCATTTGGCCCCTGGATCTATTTTCTTTGATTTGTCATTTGAAAAGAAATTTTAAAAAACCTACTTGTAGACATTTAGAATAATGAAATTTTAATATAAATATCCTAGATTCCCTAGAAAAATTGTGTAGAAAATGTAACAGGACACAGCCAGCATTGCTCCACAGCCCTTATCAACAAAGGCTGCCCCTTCATGCCAGATCCTCTGTCTCCAGTTGCTCCATCCCTAACAAGCCCATTTCACCCATCTGTACCCCCTCCCCACCCCTTAAAGGCAAGTGAGTTTGAGACTCCTGCTTCCAAGGCTGATGGGCTGCCAACTCACTCTCTGATGAGCCTCAGTTTCCCCTTCTGACCCTGGTAGGGGAGTGGGGATGATCAGGGGCCTGGGTCTGGCTCCCCTTGCCATCTGGGGTTCCTCTGAGCCATGGACCTCCATTCTCTCCTTTGTGAAATGATATGAAACATGTTACTTGAAATATCTGAAGCCTGACCTGTGGTGGTACAGTGGATAAAGCATCCACCTGAACTCTGAGGTCGCTGGTTTGAAACCCTGGACTTGCCTGGTCAAGGCACATATGGGAGTTGATGCTTCCTGCTCCTTCCCCCCTTCTCTCTCTCTATTCTCTCGAAAATGAATAAAGTCTTCAGAAATATCTGGCTTCAGCTTACCCATCTGGAAAGTGGGATGATAATGTTCCTGTCTCAGGCTATCGTGGAGGTGAGATGCAATAACCCATGGAAGTACCCTCATAATGAACTCCATGTCAGGCTCTCTGCCCCTGCTACCCCCATGGTTTTATCACAAGTGTGGCCCCCTTTTCTCAAGTGAGGACACTTTGGCCCCAGGAGGTGTAGCCAGCCCCCAAAGTCACACAGAGATCTGAACTCAATTTGCTAGAAGTCCAGGCCCACACTCTCTCCTGGGATGATGGGTAAACCAAGGCCCAGAGAGGGTCTCAGATCCAGGGAGGGACAGAGCCTAGCTCTAGCCAGTTCCCCAGCCCCCATTGTGGGGCCCTCCAGGTTCTGGGGTAGGCGGGAGCTAGCATGACTGGGAGGGGCTGAGCCTTGGCCCCTGCTCGTGCCCAGCACCTGTGATTCTTGCACAGGAGCCAGCAGGCCCTACGTCTGCAGAGGAGGCTAGGGAGGCTGGGGGAGGCCAGCAGGGGCCTAGGCTGTGCCAGGGCCTGTCAGCGGGTCCCTTGTGTTATTTATGACGTGAGGCCGATGTCCTTATCCGCCGGCCTGTTCGGGCTGGCTGAGTCCAGCATCTGGACTGACAAGCAGGCCTCCCACCTGGCCCTCCCACCAGCTCCCTATTTTATTGGCTAACGCTCCCAAGGGCTGTCTCCTTTCCATTCTCTGTCACTCTCCCTCTCTTCCCCAGGGTCTCTGTCCCCCCACCTTCTCTATCCCTCCCTGGCTGACCCCATGGCTTCTGCCCTCCCTTCACCTCCTTTCTCTTGCCCCCATCTCTTGTTTCTACCTCTGTATCTCTCCCTTTCTATGCCCCCTGCTCTGTCTCAGAATGTGATCCCTTCAGACTTGGCCTCTCACCTTCTCCCCCAGCCTCTTCCACTCACACCTGGCTCAAGCCACAGAAATCGGGTTCCTGGAGATGAAGAGGAGGAGTCCCTCCCTTCCCTTCCCTCCCAGCTCCTCAGGGGCACAGCTGGGCTGGACCATGGGGAGGACCTGGTCTCTGGGAAATTGGGGGAGGTATCCGAGGGGAACGCGGTAAGCTTCTCGAGGACTCTTCCTCCGTTGCCTGCGCGCGCCCTCTGTCGGGCGCGCCCTGACGCTGCCGCTCCGTCCCCACCAGAGCGTCCGGGCCCGGGCGGCGGGGCGTGCGAGCCGCGGGGCGGAGAGCCGAGCTCGGGGCCGGTGCGGCGCGAGCTCAAGCAGTTCCTGGGCTGGCTCAAGAAACACGCGTACTGCTCAAACCTCAGCTTCCGCCTCTACGACCAGTGGCGAGCCTGGATGCAGAAGTCGCACAAGACCCGCAACCAGGTAGGAAGGAGGGACCCGTGGGCAAGGGATGAGGGGTAGGGTGGGGAGGTAGGTGCGCAGCCCCTAGACACCACCTCTTTCCTTCCAAGCACAGGACGAGGGGATCCTGCCCTCGGGCAGACGCAGCGCGGCGAGAGGTAAGGGGGCCCAAGTGGATGTGTGATATGGGGAGACGAGGGCCCTCCTGGTGGCCAGAAGGTGGTGGGCTCCCACTCTCAGCCTTCAGTTTTATTTATCAGCATTACTAAGCACCAGTTGTTTGCCTGGTCCTGTGACTTTTAGCCTAGTAGGATGACCCAACTCTTTGAAAATGTCCAAAGTGGAACGTCATCTTCAGGAATGAACGAACATACTAATCCAAGTTACCCCGTGTTTGAGGGCCTACTGCATGATGGCCCTTTCCCAAGGGCTTTACCTGCAAATATCTCCTAAAACAGATATTATTTGCAGAAGGGGAACTAAGGCCCAAGGAGAGGCAGTACCCTGCCCAAGGTCATCTAGCTGAAAGTGGCAGTCCTAGTGCCTGAATGGGAGGGGGGCTTCTCAGTTGCTCTGCAGTGCTGTCCCCTCCCAGGCTCCCTGCTTATCCTGGCTTCCCCTCTGCCTGCAGGTCCTGCCAGATAAGCTCTAGGGGCTGGGGATGCCCTCCCTACTTCGTGGAGTCCCAGGGCTGCACCCAGACTGCAGCCACCTCTGTACCCTCACCCCATGGTACCCAAGCACCCATGGCAGGAGCTGGTGTGGGCACTCTGAGCTCCAAAAATCACATCTGTGGCCTCCATGCAAGGCCATCATTGAGTGTATCCAGTGAGTTGGGGTGTGAGGATTGGCTAAACTGCCCAGAACCCAGGGCTGAAGGTGAAGGGAAGTCATTACTCCCTCACCCAGGACTCCTCCAAAGAATCTTTTAAAATAAATGAGCTATTTAGGTGCCCTGATTGTGAAGGTGATTTGGGGGCTGCAGAGGCCTGGGGTGGGGACTGTAGGGGAGGCATGAGGACTTCTGATGACCCTTTGCTACCGAAATCCTCGTCTCCCAGAATTTCACTCTTTCTCCTCAGGATTGGAATTATCTGGTTCTAACTTCCTTGGAGAGTGTGATTCAAAACACAAGAGTTGCCTGACTGGTGGTGATGGTGCAGTGGATAGAATATTTACCTGGAGCGCTGAGGTCCCAGGTTCAAAACCCCAAGGTCAGGGCTTGATTGTAGCATCATCAACATGATCCCATGGTCACTGGCTTGAGCATGGGGTCACTAGTTTGGCTGGAATCCCGTCCCTCCCTCACACACACACCAGTCAAAGCATATGTGAGAAGCAATCAATGAACAACTAAAGTGCTGCAACTACAAGTTGATGCTTCTCACCTTTCCCTTCCTGTCTGTCCCTGTCTCCCTCTCTGTCTCTCTTGCTCACTCAGTAAAAAAAGAAAAAAAACCCAGAGTTCATCAGCTTGGAGGGAGGGAGTCCTCAACCCTTCAATTATGCCCCTGTGAGGGCCCCTCACCAGGTATACACACCCCAGCACCACAGGATGCCGAGACAGTAGAGCAGCTACAGATTAAGGGTTCTTTATTGTGGGAGGTGTGGCGATTTCCAGGAGGGCCAACAGCCCCGTGGGGCTTGACCCCAGCCAGCTAGCAATCAGAGTTGTGCACCACCTGACCCATTTCCCATCTCCCTCAGCGGCTCCCTGGGGAGTTGCCGGCACTCAGCAGCAGAATCTGCATCAAACCTGAGGTCCTGGAGAACCTCGCTGATGGCTTCCATGGTTTTAATTACCCTATAAGAGCAGATGGGAACTATAAATAAAATCCAGATGGGGCAAATTAGCCTCCACTGTGCAGCTCTGAGCGGGCAGTGGCAAGCCCTGGGCCGTGGCAAGCTCTGGGCCGTCCTGCCTGCCACCAAGCTTCCAGACAGCATTAGCAGCCAGGGGGACCATTTGGGTGCTTGGGAGCATAGGTGGTCCTGTAGGTAACAGTGGGCAAAGAGAAGGCCATCTTGGGTGGGTGTATATGATCAGGAGAATGTATATATAATGTTACTGTAGCAGACGTTGAGGGGGTGTGTTAGGGTGTGCTTTCGGGAGTGAGGGCAGGAATGTGCAGGAAAAAATGTGCTTGATGGGGTCTGGGGGCCTGTGTCCAAGCTCCAAGTCCAGCCATGTGAACAGAATTGGTGTGTCTGAGATATATAGCTGTCCTAGAAATGAACAGTGAGATATCTGGGAGCCACCAGGTGTGGATGGACTACAGGTTATGTGCAGGTCCAGAGGGTCCCCCCCAGGACACACCTGGCTAGGAGTGTATGCCTGGCCAATGTGCAAATCTAGCATGGCCAGTCCACTGGGAAGAGGCACTCACTCACTTTATTTTCAGCTGGTGCAGCTGTAAGGTGTCCTCCTGCCCTGTCAGCTCTGGTGCCCCATCAGTTGCAGCAGGACCACCTGGTGTAAGGGGGTGTGTGTGTCCAAGGGCAGTAGGGGGAATATCACAGCAGGCAGAGGCCACCCCCTGCCCTCTCACACAATCAATGAGGAAGTAACACCCAGAAAGGCAGCAAAGGTGGGAGGACCATGGCAGGGAGGGGCTAGGGCAGTCGGGAAGAGCTTGGGACTCACTTTATTATTATTATTTTTTATTCTACAGGGACAAGAGAGAGTCAGAGAGAGGGATAGATAGGGACAAACGGAAAGAGATGAGAAGCATCAATCATCTGTTTTTCGTTGCTGTTGCGACACCTTAGTTGTTCACTGATTGCTTTCTCACATGTGCCTTGACCGCTGGCCTTCAGCAGACCGAGTAACCCCTTGCTTGAGTCAGCGTCCTTGGGTCCAATCTGGTGAGCTTTGCTCAAACCAGATGAGCCCGCGCTCAAGCTGGCAACCTCAGGGTCTGGAACCTGGGTCCTCCGCATCCCAGTCTGATGCTCTGTCCACTGCGCCACCGCCTAGTCAGGCGGGACTCACTTTAGAGGTACTCCAGAAGAGAGGGAAGAGTAGGCAAGTCCTAGAGTCAATGCAGAGCTTCGGGTAGGCCACAAGATGGCCTGGCATGAGGCCTAAAACCTAGACTGGGACTGGGATGCCAGAGTGTTGGTGGCCTGGGAATCCCAGTGTAGAGTGTGATATGGGCGTGGCTTTGCGTAGATTTAGCCTGGAAACAGTGTATCTCAGCCAGGATTGGCTGGAGACGCAGAGTAGCACAGAATCTAGACTAGGGTTACTCAGAGGGGATGAACTTGAAAATCCATTCTGCTTCCCTGTAAGCGGGAAGTTGAGGACTGGACCTGAGGCATTAAGAAAAGCCAGAGGAAGGAAGGAAGGAGCATTGTGGGGGAGAGTGGGTCATCTAGGACAGGTTATACTGGGGACAGGACCTGGGATGGATAGACATGTTCTGGGACTAACATTCCCTCTTAAGTCTCGGGAGACAGGTGGAAACTACGAGGCCAGAGCATCTCAAATGAAGCCTTAGTGGAAAATTGAGGTGGGGTAGGAAGCAGCAGGATCTGAGGTTCCGGGGGCGTGGATTTAGTGGACCAGAATCTTCTGGCCTTTCGCCCAAGTAGTACAGAGTGGGCCCAGCAGACTGCCGCGGAAGAGAATAGGCTTGGAATAGGGGGCTGTGGCCTCACCGCGGCCAGACGTGTCTGCTCCAGCTGCTGTGAACTGCGCACGTGGCTCGCAAGCAGTGGCTGCGCTCTGGGGCGAGCCAGCTCGGCTTCCACTGCCAGCACCTCCCGCGACGCGGTGGCGAAGGCCTGGGTCACCTCGTACACTGTGGTCCGGTAGCGCGGGAAGTCGTATGGCGGCCGCTGCGCAGATACTGGCGGTGGCCTCTGCAGGAGGGGTGGGAGGAGGGGGTTCTTGAGGCCACGCCCCAAGACTCTCAGGCCCTGCATCATCCACGTCTACTGGAACACCCCCCTCCCCCCCCGCCGCCAATGAAGTGTCTCTGGACCCGAGTATGGGGGAGATTCTTGAAGGGGAACCCGAAACAGCCCCACTGCTGCGCTTGGCGAACGGAGAGATGCCCCGCAGAGTGGGATGTAGGGAAATAGAGACGCACTCTAGGTCCCTACGCAAACCCCACCAATGCAGTTGCGTGGGGGCCTAGCTCCGCCCTCCTCAAGCACGCCCACCTCCGGAGCGGACTGGACTGAACTCAGAGACCCCCTACTCGCCCCCTCGCCGACATGTACTCCTCCAGCCAGCGGAAGGCCTGCGCGTGCTCAGCCTGCACTCGGTGGATGCGCTGCACCAGCTCCCGAATCCGGGCGTCTTTCTATGGAGCAGGGTGGGGGGTCATGACTGGGCATGTAGTCGGCGCCCCTAAGCCTGTAACACCCACCCCGCGCCTATTCCTGCTTGGGCCCGCACTCACCCAGTGCCACGTCGGTTCCTCAAGTGCCAGGGCTCTGACTTTCAGCCGCAGCTTCGGGAACGGTGGGGACTACGAACTCTGTCCCTGCCTCGGGGGCAATTATGACTGCCCAGCCCCGGCCACACCCGGGAGGTTGTCCCTCTGCACTACACGCCCCCTGCAGGTCTGGAGGTCTTCAGACCCCAGCCTGTGGCAAGCCAAACTGGAAACTTGGGAGACCAGCGAGCGAAGACTGGGGACTTATTCAACCTGACACCCACCCCTACTCGAAACTTCTGCTTGTTCTCGTTCAGTGCCTGACTTCTTTCGTTAACTCTTAAATGTACATCTGTGGGTATAGCAAAGCTGCCGCTCAGTTTATTTACATCCCCACACAACAAAATCCGATGTTCTATAGTGCCACAAGATTGACGAGTTTTCAACAGAATTTGACATTAGCTTAAGTTACTGGAACCCAGACAACTTTAGTAGATTCGAGCTGTATAAGGACCGCAGAAATGATCTGAAGGAAGGAGTTTGGTAGCAGGGGTGAGGCCAATAGGTTCTGATTAAGGGCAGAGGTGGCTTCCCCAAGCTTTCTGCTAAAGATTCATCACTTAGAGCTGAGAAACTTCCTTCAGTAGTGGAAATAGGGAAGATCGTTAAGATGGTAGTAGCCTAGCCTAGGGAGGGGGTGTAGTTTGAGAAGGATAAAACTGAACTGAGATTTGAGCCTTTAGCAGGCACTGCAGGTCTCAACTGTTCTTTGGCATTTTCCAGGCTTCAATTGTTACCTACACCAAGCCCCAATTGTCCCAAAGTCATGGCCTTCTCAGGGCATCCAGTGCACAGTCCTCACCTGATTTGCAGAATTATCAAGTCTTAGATGGGGCCCAATGCTTCTAAGACTCAAAATTGAAAACAGGTATTTTATTGGGGGGGGGGGGAGAGGTGTTTCTAACTCTCCCCCTCATCCACCCATACCTGGACATATCCAGGGCCCAGCCAAATCACTATCCACCAGTCCCCTGGCCTGCGGTCTTCATTCTCTTATTATAGATGACAAAACCAAGATGGGTAGGCTTGCTAGACTATGTGGCAGAGCCAGGAGCACAGCCCATTTTATAGATGAGGAGCCCAAAAGGACAGGACTGCCAAGGGCTCTAGAGTCAAGTAACAGGGAGTCCCTAAGGGAGATGCCCACACTTTGGCGACATATCCCACTGGACAGACCAGCCTCATGGACACGAGTTACTGCTCCAGTCAACGAAAGGGAAACTTTATTGAGGACCTAGGGTCACAGGGTTCAGGCAGAAGCCTGCCCAGCAGGTCCATGGAGGTGGTGGAGGGCCTTATTTAACCTTCTTCTTGGGGCGCAGATTGTTGGTGTGGCCACACTTCTTCTTCCGGCAGTTGACAGCACGGGGGTGCAAGCGGGCATAACACCTGAAAGGACAGAAGGGATTGGTCAGGGTATTTGGGCCCTCCCCACCATGGCCAGCCCTCCACCCCCAAGCATGCGTACTTGCGGCAGATCATTTTGTCACAGTTGTACTTCTGGGCAAGCTGGCGGAGGGAGGGCTCAATAATTCCCCCCCGAAGACGAAGCACCAAGTGAAGGGTGGACTCTACAGGAAATGAGGATCAGGGAGAGAGTGACTCAGCCTGGGCCCAGCACTCGGGCAGAGCCTTCCAGTGCCCTTTAGACCAGTGTGTCTCAGGTTTGATAAGGACACATCAGAATACTTGTGTGATGGCCACACCAGCCCTCTGGGAGTCTGAGGCTAATAAATGCCAACAGAGGTATCTAGCTGACTTCCCAACAGATAAGGTGATTCCTAAGTAGTGCGAGGGTGTCCTTTTAGTTTTGCTAGGCAGGACAGTTAAAGCTTGTCACTACATAAAAGCAACACTGATTTCCTTTATAATAGTTACGTTTTTAAACAAAATGTTTTAAAAAAGAAAAAAGGTGACAAGAACATGAGAAACCCTTGCATTTGGAAACACAAGTAGTGATCATGAGATACGTGCCAGGGATAAAAATAGTACCTTGGCCCTGGCCAGTTTGCTCAATGGAAAGAGCGTAGGCCTGGCATGCATATGACCTGGGTTCAATCCCTGGTCAGAGCACACAAGGGAAGTGACCATCTGCTTCTCTCCCCCTTCCTCTCTTTGCAGCCAGTGGCTCAATTAGTTCGAGCTTCAGCCCCGGCATCAAGGATAGCTCAATTGGTCCGAGTGATGGCCTTAGGCACTGAAGACAGCTCAGCGGACTTGAGCATTGACTCTAGATGGGGGTCACCAGGTGGATCCTGGTTGGGATACATGCAGGAGTCTATCTCTGTATGTCCTCTCCTCTTAGAAAAAAAACAAAACAGTACCTTGTAAAACAAGTCTCCCCCAACTCCTCTGATCCTCACCTTAAGAACCAACCCCCCTCCTGCCTGACCATGTCGTGGTGCATAGGACAGAGTGTTGACCTGGGACTCTGAGGACCCAGACTTGAAACCCCAAGGTTGCTGGCTTGAGCATGGGATCACAGACATAATAATCCCATGGTCACTGGCTCAGCTGGACCCCACCAGTTACAGAACATGAGAAAGCAATCAACAAACTAAAGTGCCTCAACTATAAGTTGATGCTTCTCATCTCTCTCCCTCTTTACAAAAAAGAACCAAACCCTTCCTGGTGCCTTTGAGGCTGTCAGTGTCCTACCTGGGTACTAGGCTTCAGGGGCCCTGTCCAGCCAATACATATCCAATACCTTTCTGAATATTGTAGTCTGAGAGAGTGCGGCCATCCTCCAGCTGTTTGCCCGCAAAAATCAGACGTTGCTGGTCAGGTGGGATGCCTGGGGTTGAAAAGAAACAGGAGTTGTTGTTTTTTTTACAGGGACAGAGAGAGAGTCAGAGAGAGGGATAGACACACAGACAGGAACGGAGAGAGGTGAGAAGCATCAATCATCAGTTTTCCGTTGTGACACCTTAGTTGTCCATTGATTGCTTTCTCATATGTGCCTTGACGGCGGGCCTTCAGCAGACTGAGTAACCCCTTGCTCGAGCCAGCAACCTTGGGTCCAAGCTGGTGAGCCCCTCCCCCCCTTTTTTTTTGCTCAAACCAGATGAGCCCATGCTCAAGCTGGCGACCTCAGGGTCTCGAACCTGGGTCCTCTGCATCCCAGTCCGACGCTCTATCCACTGTGCCACCGCCTGGTCAGGCAAAAAGGAGTTTTGAGGCTCTGGCAAGTGTTACTAGCAACTTATCCCTCTCCCTACGGGCTTTTTCCATTGTTAACCCCAATTTGTCAAAAAGAAAGAAAACCCAGGTAGGGGTGACAGAACTTTCCTGAGATTATGCAGGGGAAGCACAGGCAAGGCCTCAGCACCCAGTCCTAGCCCAACTTACCCTCTTTATCTTGAATTTTAGCTTTGACATTCTCAATGGTGTCACTGGGCTCAACCTCAAGTGTGATGGTCTTGCCAGTCAGGGTCTTCACAAAGATCTGCATCTCTGCGGCTGCTGGGGAGGCTGGGACAAAGTAACGAGTGCTGCAGGCCAGAGCACCTTGAACTCAAAGGCTGACCAGCCTGTCCCAGCATGATCCCAACTGCAGGCCCACCCCAGTGCCTGTTTCCTTCCATCCCTCCACACCTGGAGATGTAATGATAAGTACACTGCCAGGGCAACATTTCCCCCAAGTGTGACTGGAGGTATCCTCAGACCTTCATCCCCTCTCCACCACCAGCCCCGGACACAGCTCCACAAAATATCCTTCTTGCAATTTCTGTGGGAATCCCCTCTTAGAAGCCACCTGTTCCCCAGTCCCTCCCATCTCCCATTCCAAGCTCATATGTGTTCTTGCTTCCTTCTCAGTTATATCCCAAGCTTCTTAGACCACACACCTCTTGTCTTTGCTCCAACCCATAATCTGCCAACCACGTGCCACATACCTTTACACAGGAACTTTCCTTCATTTTCAACAAAACAAAAAGCACCCTGGCTAGGTAGCTCATTTGATTAGAGTGTTTGTTGTCAATTACCCAAGACTGCAGGCTTGATACCCCATCACAATACATTCAAGAAATCAACCAGTGGCCTGACCAGACGGTGGCGCAGTGGATAGAGCGTCGGACTGGGATGCGGAAGACCCAGGTTCGAGACCCCGAGCTCGCCAGCTTGGACCCAAGGTCGCTGGCTCCAGCAAGGGGTTGCCCGGTCTGCTGAAGGCCCGCGGTCAAGGCACATGTGAGAGAGCAATCAATGAACAACTAAGGTGCCACAACGGCAATGAAAAACTAATGATTGATGCTTCTCACCTTTCTCCATTCCCTATCTATCCCTCTCTCTGACCCTGGAAAAAAAAAAATCAACCAGTGAATGCAAGAATAAGAGAAACAACAAATCAATGTTTCTCTCTCCCTTTCTGGCTCTAAAAGTCAATAGAAAATAGCCCTGGGTAGCCTTTCCTGTGGTGGAGCAGTGGATAAAGCATTGACCTGGGATGCTGGGGTTGCCTATTGAAAACCCTGGGCTGCCTGTTCAAGATACATACAACTATTCAAGAAGCAACTATTATGATTTGATGCTTCCTGCTCCTCCTATCCCTCTTCATCTCTCTCTCAAATCAAGAAAGAAAGAAAAAAAAAAGGCAATTCCTGGCCAGATAGGTGGGATTGGTTGGAGCATGGTCCCAATATGCAGGAGTTGTAAATTTGATCTCCCATCAGGGCATACACAGGAACAAACCAGTGTTTTTGTTTCTCCCTTCTTCTCTTTCTAAAATCAGTAAATAATTTTTTAAAAAGTCAATAGAATTTTTTGAGGAGTGAAAAAAAAAAAGGTCAATAGAATTTTTTATTAAAGCCTACACCTCTCCTTATAGATAAAGGAGGTAGGCAGAGACCCAGCTTGTGGGTGAGGTAAGGGAAAGAAGAGTTTTTAACACTTAATATTTTTCTAAATTGGCATTTCTTTGGGGAAGGGGGACCATCAATCTATTGTTTCTTTTATGTATTCATTGGTTCATTATTTTATTTTATTTTTTACAGGGAGAGAGTCAGAGAGAGATAAACAGGGACAGACAGACAAGGACAGAGAAGAGATGAGAAGCATCAATCATCAGTTTTTTGTTGCGACACCTTAGTTGTTCATTGATTATTTTTCATATGTGCCTTGACCGCGGGCCTTCAGCAGACTGAGTAACCCCTTGCTGGAGCCAGCGACCTTGGGTTTAAGCTGGTGAGATTTTTGCTCAAGCCAAATGAGCCCGCGCTCAAGCTGGTGACCTCGGGGTCTTGATCCTGGGTACTTCACATCCCAGTCCCATGCTCATCCACTGCGCCACCGCCTGGTCAGGCTCATTGGTTGATTTTTTTAATCAAGATTTTATTCATGGGGGGCGGCGGGAAGCCTCTCTCTGTGCCTTGACCCGGCAAGTCCCGGGTTTCGAATCAACGACTCCAGGTGGACAATATCCATTATGTCACTGCACGTCAGGCCCTTAGGTGATTCTTGTATGTGCCCTAACCCGGGATGGAACCCACAAACTTGGCCTACCGGGACGACGCTCTAATCAACTGAATTACTCGGCCATGGCGGGTTTAACACTTTTAAAAGGATTAGCAGAGAGATTATATGCTTAACATCTCACCCCATGAACCCGGATCTGCCTAGAAGGAATCATCTCCGCCCCGGGGCTAGTCTAGGTCGACAGCGTGGGCAAGCCACTCTCCCAAAGGCCGGTTCACCTCCGGGGGCCCAGTCGAGGAATAGAACCGCAGCCCAACACGCCATGCTTAGCCGACCCGTGAAGCCTGGCCAACATGAACGCATTCGGTTCGCCTTTTCCGATGCCTGGGCCCACATACCACTCGCTGCCTCCCGCCCGACCCCAGCCCAGCAGGAACCCTCACGGAAACCATTACCAACCTGATACGCCGCCTCGTTGAAGTGAAAGAGGACTGCAGAACCGGAAACCGCGAATCGCCGCCGAGAGCGCCTGCGCACCGAACACGCTGCACGCATGCGTCACAATTCGCGTCCCGCGTCGTGCCCCGCCTCGCCGCCATGTTGCGTGCTGGCGAACGAAGCCGGGGCGTCTGTGGGCGAGGGTCCCCCCCCTGCTTCCGGTGTGGGCTGCTGCCCGCGAGCCGCGTGAGGAGATTGCCGCAGTTTACCAGGTGTTTGCGCACACAGTCGCAGAGTTGGCTGAGGGCTGCATGTTGCCGGCATTTGAGTACTTATTGGGTTTTGTGCTAAATCGGAGGCATTGAGCAGAGGGTTTCCGGGTCCAGGAAGTGGTAGTGTTGCAGGGAAGGTAGGAGGCGGCGCGGGATCCCTGGCAGCCACCTAGGCACCTAACACCCAGCGTCGGTTATTCTAACACTTTCTGGCGGCGTTGCGCTGATAGGTTCCCGGGCAGCGCGCAGAAGAGCAGGGAAAGTAGGTGGGGTTGATGCATTCACTCAAAGAAATGGGCTGGGACCCAGGAGACTCCAGGATGGCAGAAAAGTGGCGAGCGCCTCAAAGAGGTGAGGGCTGAGAAGTTACTAAGAGTTTCTCTTTATTTCTTTTAACTGTTCCCAGCGCCCCTACGGACCAGGCATAAGCAGACACTCTCAGATTTGGGCCTTTGCCTTTAGTAACATAATTTCTAAGTACTTCAAAGATGAAGGGACTCAGTGAGTTTCTAATGGGGCAGGGCACCCAACTCAGTTCCCTAAGGCGCCTATTCCGCGCCACAGAGCTGGAGGAAGAGGAGTTCAAGGAGCCCTTTTTAACTGGTGTGCTCCAAGAATTTTTAAAACATAATACCTATTTGGTTAGAGGTGCTGACCCTGTTTCCCTTAGACTGTCAAATTTAAAAATGACAGCCAATACAATAGCCATCCGGTATGAATCAATCAAAATTATACCTATTTTGCCGTGGCTGGATACCTCCTTTGGTTAGGTCACCATCCCAATATGCAAAGGTTGTGGGTTTGGTCGCTGGTTAGGGCACATATAGGATCAGATTGATGTTTCTGTTTCTCTCTCTCTCCCACCCTTCCTCTTTTCTAAAATTGGTGTTAAAAAATTATACCCATTTTTTTCTCAAGTCGGCAAAAAACATATCTTTTTGTGTGCTGCATAATTTTAGTAATTAGTTATGTGTGCCATGAGATGAAAAATGTTGAAAGTCGTTGAGGTAAGGGAGCCGTGTTGTAAGCAAAATAGTTATAGGAACTTAGGTTATTATGGCTGCCACCACCTGAGACTCCTACCAAGGGCAGCCACACCTTTCTAGTTCAATGGTGCCTAGCTGTCTGCACCCATATACAGCACTGTCCCCCTTCTGAGCTGAATGGACCCAAGGATGTGTGGATGAATAAAAAATAAAAGACGGGACTATGAACTAAATCTGACAAGCTCAGACAAGCCCTGCACAATGGCCTTGAAAACTCACAAAGTCAGTGCTTGCTTTTACTCAGGCCAATATACTTTTGTATCTATGATAATGTACTTGATAACATGCCTTTGGAATGAGGGTCTTTTCTTTTCCATCAGGCAAGACATCCCACAGAGCAGGAGTCAGCACATCCACTCATTATTATTATGTGAACCATTAGCTATTGTCTTGTTCCTGCATGTAAAAGTTTCAGCATATACTTACACTTTTTACCCAATTCCAGATTTCCCTGCTTTGTTTTCTCCTGCCTCCCTAGTCAATCAACAGTCAATTTCATGTAATATCCTTATATCTTCCCCTTTGATTCTGATGTATAGAAAACTGCCATTTTCTTAACTTTCTCAATTTATCGAAACTTTCCTTCTTAGCAATTGTTGACAGTTTGGCTCAAATAAACTCATTAAAAAATTCTTATAGGTGCCTGACCAGGCGGTGGCGCAGTGGATAGAGCGTTGGACTGGGATGCAGAAGACCCAGGTTTGAGACCCCGAGCTGCCAGCTTGAGCGCGGGGGCCCATCTGGCTTGAGGAAAAGCTCACCAGCTTGGACCGAAGGTCGCTGGCCCCAGCAAGGGGTGGCTTGGTCTGCTGAAGGCCCGCGGTCAAGGCACATGTGAGAAAGCAGTCAATGAACAACTATGGTGTTGCAATGGCAATAAAAAACTAATGATTCATGCTTCTCACCTCTCTCCATTCCCATCTGTCTGTCCCTGTAAAAAAAAAAAAAAATCTCCCTGACCAGGCACAGTGGATAGAGCGTCGGACTGGGATGCGGAAGACCCAGGTTCGAGACCCCAAGGTCACCAGCTTGAGCGCAGGCTCATCTGGCTTGAGCAGAAAGCTCACCAGCTCGCACCCAAGGTTGCTGGCTCCAGCAAGGGGTCGCTGGGTCTGCTGAGGGCCCACGGTCAAGGCACATGTGAGAAAGCAATCAATGAAACAACTAAGGTGTCGCAAAGGCAATGAAAAACTAATGATTGATGCTTCTCACCTCCGTTCCTGTCTGTCTGTCCCTATCTATCCCTCTCTTTGTCCCAGTAAAAATAAATAAATAAATAAATAAATAAAAGCTTTTAAAAAAAATTCTTACAGGTGTGGAAACTGTTTTATAATTAATGGATGGAAGGAAGCCACTGTTAGGTAGACCTTTCTGTTTTTAGTAATGGAGTCTTTTTATTGATAACTTCCCAATAGCATCTGTAAACATTGGTTACAAAAATATTCCATAAATTCTGTTTTTCAAGGTGACTTGGCTTGCTTCATGAGGCCCTGTGAGAGACTTGCAAGGCCCTCAGGATCCACATCCCTAGTCAGAGGCCTTATCATACTTGGGGCCCAGTGGATGGTCTTGAGCTTTTTACAACTGTTTCAGAAACCTCCTTAAGATACTGACTGAAGAAAGTATGTAATACTTTCACTGGAGTAAAGGACAGGGAGACCATAATTAGTAGGTGCGGGAGTGGGGTGGGGTGAACTCAGACATGATAGTACTTGTCCACCTCAAGGAGGTCCTAACTGGGGTACTGAGACTGGGGACATCTGGCTTTTGTCTTTGGGAACTTTTAAGTGTTGTTCAGAACAGACCTCAGGCCTGGCTCTGGAAAAGCTTCCTGTGCCTACTGCTAGCCCAATGACTAGCTGGCTGCTCATCCCTCAGCCTGGCAGAGGCTATAGGAGAGAGATGTGCTCAGTAAGGAAGGGGTGGGAATGACAGACCCCCCCTGGAATTCCATACCACTGGGATGAAGGCTTGTCCCCCAGGGTGTCCTGGATGACAAAATAGGGTAGCAAAGCTGACTGTCTTGAGGCAGGGTTACCCATACCCACTGCCACCTCAGACACCTGGAGAGACCTATGACCCCCTCAGAGCACTTAGAAGCAGGGTTACTCGCCCAGCATCTCCTTGTCGTCCATCTGGCTATGGCCATTGATGGCAGGAGAGTCGGGCTGGATGTGGGATGGGTCCTCGAAGCCAGGACTGAAGGAGGGTGAGATGGTGTCTGGGCTGGTGTCACAGGAACCTGTGCTCTGTTCTGAGGTGGCGATGGTGGTAGTCGTGCTGGGCAGAATGGGGTCTTCATCATCATCCTCCAGGAAGGATGCCTCTGGAAAATCTGAGGGAAGGAGGCTCAGGGGTTGGATTAGTCACTGTGAACATCTGGAGGAAGGAGGCTTCAAGGGTTGGCTTAAGTCACCGTGATGTGATCCCGACAAAACCCCCCGCTGCCCCTTTACAGGGCATGACTTGACCCATTTTACAGAAGAGGTAGCTAAGGCCCAGGTAAGTGAGAGACCCTCTCTTCAAGGTGAAGTGAGATAAGGGCTGGCATGGATACTGGGAGTGAGCCTGCCTCTGCCCTCAACTGTGTCACCTGAGCCAGACCCCTCAATGGCCCTATCTCAGTTCCCTGCTTGATGAATTGGGGCTGATGACAACAGCATTGCCTCTATACCTGTGGTTGTCAGCAGCCATGGGTGGGGAGCTATTGGCCCATTCAGCACATGGGGTAAACTGAGGCTCAGTGTTTCCTCTGACAAGTTGGTACCCAATTTTGCTGTATGAAATGGGGTTGTGGATAACAGCCTGCTTATAGGGGCACATGGCATTCACTGGGGCAAGGGTTGCCATCATTCTTGTCCACGTTCCCCCATGTGATTTCCTCCCAGGGAGGGAACCTAGTCCCAACACTGGCTCCGCAGGTTGACAAGAAGGCCAGGCTAGCTCCCCTACCTATCCTTGCCTCAGGTCTCTCTGGACCCACTGCCTACCAGTCCCTGAGGTGACATCCCAAAATCCAGCCCTAGGCTTAGGATGCTTGCCTCTAAGAGTTGCAGAGACCAGACATGGGGCATAGGAGCCCTGGGTGACACTTACGGCTGAAAGCCTCTGGGTGCTGCCTGGCCAGCTTCCCTTTCAGCGTCCTGTGGGGGAAGGGAAGGCAAACAGGCTAAATCCCTCAAGCAGACAGGCTGGGCCCTTTGCAAGCTAGCACCCTTGCTGTCAGCTTTAAGTGGTGGGTAGTGAGACTCTCCTCCTCACTACTTGTCACACTGGACTGGGCTTGACTGAAGGGAGGCCCCGGCACTCGGACCTGCAGAACTCCCACCCTTGGTGTGGGCACCACTGTAAGGGGATCTGTGTGAAGGCCGGGCTGAGGTCCAATGAGCAAGTTGGGGGAGGCGGAAAGTGCCGGCTTCTCATAGCCTAAAACCCAGCAATCTGATTTGCCTCTTGAAAGAAGACCTGGGTAGAGGGGTAGGAGGATAGGAGACTGGCCTTTCATTGTCGGCTCTTTGCCTGCCTTTTCTGCATCACGTATCTGGCGTTATGTTGCACTTTTCAGAAGATAAATAAGATGTAAATTCAGAAACTTAGAGATTTTTATCCCAGAGTTCAAATCTTCTTGGATGCTAAGTGCATGAAGAAGCCTTGTAAAACAAGAGAGCTGGACCTCCCTGTTACTGTTATGTGCAGCAGGTTGCCCCTATTGAAAAGGGGAGGACCCAAGGCTCGGAGAGGGAGACAGAGGCCAGCTGGGCCAAACACCCACCTAATCCTGCGGAAGATGCTGTCCAGGTCCCGCTTCATCTCCACCAGGGTCCTCGTGTGGTGCACAAAGCGCTCACTCATCTGCTGCAGGCGGACACTTGATAGGTTGTTGAAATTCACCAACATCTCGTTGGTCTTCTCAAAGCGGTCCAGCCTTGTGTTAGAGAGAGGGCACCAATGCCTCTGCTCAGCCTCCATGGCTCTGCCAACTGAGCATGCTAAGCCCTTTCCTGCTCCATGACTTTTGCATGTGCCGTTCCCTTGTCCCATGATGCTTTACTTGATGACTGAGCCACCTAGCAAACTAGTATTCAACCTTCAAAACCCTACTCAGGTGTTGTGCCCTTCTCGTGTAGCCTTCACCCTCTCTCTCAAGTAGACCCTTTGACTCCCCTGTACCCCCTAGCCCCAGGTTGTTTATCTGGCCCAGCCCTGACACCATGGGGCCAGGAAGGTTAGTGTCTGGTTTTGTCTCCCCTCACACTAGGAATTCCCCAAGGCTAGGTCTGGCTGGTCTAGCTGCTCCGTCTGTGGAATAGCCACTTTCTTACTGCTTCACTAATAAACTCTATGCTGTTGTCTCCCTCTCAGGAACATGCCCACGTCTTTTCCTCCCCCGCCAGGTGTACTACCTTTACCCTTCTCTCTCCTAAGCTCCAAAGGCCCTTCTATCTCTGTAACTTGTTTCCTGAACCTATGCAGTCCAATGACTCACTTCTACTACCTCTGTAACTTTCTAAAACTCTGATAATCTGAAAAAATAAAGTCTATGCTGAAGAATTCCCCAGGGCCAGCTCTGAATCTGACATAAAGAACTAGGAGAAAGATGGGTATTGCTGATACCTAGATATACCCACCAACCCTGTCACAGGGCTGACAGAAGGTAAGTGTATCAGGCTCATAGTTTGTCATAAATGGAAGGAAGAACCTTCAGCTTAAAGACACAAAAATTAAGTACCAGGAGGCTGTGCTTCCACCCCAAGATTGTATTAGCTCTTCTTCCCCACAGGTCAGGCCAGAATTAGAATGGGACTGCATTGGCCATGGTGCCAACCCCCAGGGTGGGCAAAAGGGCATTCATGGTACCTTTGAGACCCCAGGTGCTATGCAGACACCCTAGGCTTTGAGACACCAGGCTCCCGACAGGAAGTCAACCCACCCACTCTCTTATATCCCCCAGAAGCTTCCCAACTTCCCATACCCCAAGCCCCAGGACAGGAGCTGCTGTGGCCCCTGCCAAGCCCTCTTTCCTATGCCAAGGCCTTACCTCCAGGTCATGAAAAAATTTACTTTGAAGCCAGCCAGTAGATTTACTCATTTCCTTCATTTTACTACCAGTGTGGAGCCAGGGTAGGGGCAGGCAGGGCAAGAATGCTGCTGGCTGGCAGGGAGTGAATTCCTTCCCACGCCTGGACCCAGGGCCCTCGGCAACCACTCACATGTTCTTTTGGGCCAGGATGATGGCATTGATGTCATCCACATTAACCATGCTCAGGATGCGGCTGCAGAAGACCCTCGAGGCCGAGTCCGGGGGGTCCATCTCTTCCTCCTCCTCCGCTGCCTGAAACAGGAAGGAAGAAATTCTTCAGTCTATACCAGGCACTGGGGAAGATGTTTCTGGGAACCCCGGAGACTGCTTGAAAGTGAATCAATCATGCCACTGGAGCCTCAGTGTTGTCATCTTCGGAATTCTGGTTTTTTCAAGACCTCCAGGAGATCGTATTTATAACTTCCATACAAGCACATCAGAATCCCATTTCCCCTCTCCAGCACCGACTCTACAATGTGCCAAAGGTCACTGATGACTTCCACCTGCACAGATCTGCCCCCCACCCCCACTGTTTTGCCCATTCCCACTTCATGGTCTCTGCACCTGCTGTCTCACTGGTGGAACATGCATGGCTGCCCCCTTAGAACATCATGACTTCCAGGGTCTTCTATCCCAAGAATTCCTTGATGACTACCCCTACTCTGGTCACTCTCATCACTTTAATTGCTTCACTTGCTCATCACTGCCTAAAATTTTGTCTTAGTTATCAATTGACCTATTTGCCTGTCATCCCATAGCAGTATCAGCTCCAAGAGAGTCAAGACATGTCTCTTTTGCTCACTGCTCTGTCTCCAGAGCCCCGCACAGAACTTGGCTCACAACATGGGATCGCCAGAACTTCACTTGGCAGAGGCAAACAAGACCTTTTGAACTCTTCTCTGATGCTAGACTTCTAACAGCAAATTAAAGCCAACAATTTCAGACACTTGCAGCCAGGCTGTGGGCCCTGGCAACCCAGACGGCTATGCAGTTCTCTGCCTCCCTGGCACACAGATAAGCATCCCAGTGGGTGAGGGCTTCCCAGATTAGGGAAGGACAGGCCACAGCTTCAGTAGTGATCCTCCTGGTGGGAAGCTTCAGGAAAAACCAGAATCGTGACATTCCTTGGTTCCCGGGCCCACACATTTAATGGCCAACAGAAAGGCCCACTTGCCATGAGTAAAAGTTCACACACAGGATCAAAAAGGGCTTTCAGCCTGACCTGTGGTGGCACAGTGGATAATGCGTCGACCTGGGAACACTGAGGTCGCCAGTTCAAAACCCTGCACTGGTCTGGTCAAGGCACATATGGGAGTTGATGCTTCCAGCTCCTCCCCCCTTTCTCTCTCTCTCTCTCTCTCTCACTCTGTGTCTCCTCTCTAAAATGAATAAAATAAAAATAAAATTTTTTTTTAAAAAAGGGCTTTCAGAGCCCACTTACTATAACCTTTACTGAGCACCAATTTCAAGCTAAACAAGGTACCAACTTTATAAATGGGAACTGTTATACCCTTATTATTATGTGGGAAAACTGAAGCTTAAAGAGTGAGGCACTAGCCTGACCTGTGGTGGCGCAGTGGATAAAGCATCAGCCTGGGAACACAGAGGTCGCCAGTTCAAAACCCTGCACTGGTCTGGTCAAGGTACATATGGGAGTTGATGCTTCCAGCTCCTCCCCCCTTTCTCTCTTTCTCTCTCTCTCTCACTCTGTGTCTCCTCTCTAAAATGAATAAAATTAAAAATAAAAAAAAAAAAAAAAAAAAGAGTGAGGCACTGGTCCATTATCACAGCCAGAGAACCTGAGTCACAACTCAAATGCCCACGGTCTGCAGGATCTACAAAGCTGTGAACCTATACAGGTATTCAGTATGTACCCGTAACAGCACAGTAGCTTTTTTTTTTTTTTAATTTCTTTTTATTTTACTCATTTTAGAGAGGAGACACAGAGTGAGAGAGAGAGAGAAAGAGAGAAAGAGGGAAGGAGCTGGAAGCATCAACTCCCATATGTGCCTTGACCAGACCAGTGCAGGGTTTTGAACTGGCGACCTCAGTGTTCCCAGGGACAGCACAGTAGCTTTTTACAGTACTTGCTTCCTGCCAGACTTCTGATTTTTTCCAGGGGAAAAAAAAAAGGAAATAGAGATTACATTTACATCATTTACAAATGTTAGCAATTAATACTTTTCCCCCCAAACACCATGGAAGCCAAAAGTATTTGTGTCTTGGCTCTGGCTAGCAGTTTGTAGCTCCTATCTATCTTCTGGAAATAAGCTGCCATACGTGGTGAAATCCTGTCCCCCTGCCAATAATCACAGTTTACTATGTTCCTGGTATGGGTACCCAGTCTACACATTTCAAAAAAAATCTGACCATGCCTGACCAGGCGGTGGCGCAGTGGATAGAGCATCGGAGTGGGATGCGGATCACCCAGGTTCGAGACCCCGAGCTCGCCAGTTTGAGCGCGGGCCCATCTGCCTTGAGCAAAAGCTCGCCAGCTTGGACCCAAGGTCGCTGGCTCCAGCAAGGGGTTACTCGGTCTGCTGAAAGCCCCCGGTCAAGGCACATGTGAGAAAGCAATCAATGACCAACTAAGGTGTCGCGACGGCAACGAAAAACTAATGATTGATGCTTCTCATCTCTCTCTGTTCCTGTCTGTCCCTATCTATTCTTCTGACTCTCTGTCCCTGTAATAAATAAATAAAGCTTAAAAAAAAAAAAGCTGACCATGTATAAAGAGAATATTTAGGCTCAAAGGGCAGAGCCATGTAGTGGGAAGCCCACAGCTAAAGTCGGTTAGATGCAGAATTTGGCTCTGCAGAAAACGGTTCTGCTCCAACGTAGGGCTCTTTCCTGTCTCCGGTTCCCAGATGTGAAGGATTCAAGGCATACCCCTCTAGCCCCAGCTGCTTCTCTCAGGAAGGCTTCCCTAACAGCTAGTCTGCACACTTTAGGGTGGAAATGACCCAATAAAACACTCTGGACCCTGCTGCAAATATATTTATGAGGGAAACACGCAGAGAGAGAGGGGCTTTATAACCTTGGGAGTCACTTCATCCATTTCCCTGAATCAGTTTCCTCATCCAGAGAATGGTAATAAAGAATCAGAATCTCACAGTACTCTCTCTGTGGGTACTAAAACTAACAGTGATAAGCAGAATTTGGAGTAGGCCGTTTCTCCAAAGGGAGTGTAAAGAAGTCCTAGCGTAAAAAGTGGAAATCAGCATTTTGACAAGAGTCATCCTGGTGCTTCCAAGAATATAAACAAATTTAATCCCCAATCATCCCTGAAAGGCAGACACTATCATTAATCTCCAAAGGTAATTTAGGATCACAGGGGTGGGTTCCGTCGCCCAAGGTCAAACGGCAAGAAGTGGAGGCGCCACGATTCCGCCCAGATCATTTAACAAAATTTAATTTGGAAGCCCAAGTTTAGCAAAACTCCGGAGTGGGGACGAGGCTCGGTATGTCCTCACGCCCCGCTACTGCAAAGCAAGGAAATTGAGGCCTAGGTAGGACAACACCCGGTTTCGGATGACACTGCACAGTGAACGCAGGCGGCCCAAACTCCCTCATCCCGGACCTGGATCCACTAAACAGACGGGGAAACTGAGGCCTGTGGACAGAAGGAGTGCTCAGATATAGCCAGAGGCGAGCCCCACCCTGCGACACCCGGGGGCTGCGCCCGACCTGTCTGGCCTCCCCAGAAGTCCCGGCGACCCCAAGCCCCACCCTGAACTCGGCCCCGGCGTCAGTGGCAGCGAGCGGCACCTGCACATCTGGCGGCCTTGATCGCGCTTCCGGGATGGCGCCCGTGCCGCTGCGATGTCACCACGCACCATGCGTGCGAGGTCGCTAAATGGCAACAACCTCTGCACCGACTTGCGTGCGCAGAGACGCGGCAGGAAAAGGTGGGGCTTACATTTAGTTCCTGTTCGCGTATGCGTCATAACGCATAGCCAATCAAGTAGTCCTTATCGTACCTGCGTAGTTTCCAAAGACTGAGCTCTGAGGCAGAGCCCAAAGGGTTGGGCGAGGCTGAGGGACGTCCCATTTTATAAATAGTAAGGCAGATCAGAGAGCGGCAGGCAAACCCCCAAAGTTACGCAGTGCTCAGGTGGCCTATGTTCGATCGAGACCCAGGTGCCGTGCTTTCCAATCTGGGAGTCAGAATCGCCTTGGTTTAAAAATCTCTGCTCTGCTTTTGCTGACCTTTTTTTCTGGTTCAGGATTCCATTTAGTCACATCTGCTTAAGACTCCTCCACTTGCTGACAGTTACTCAATCTTTCCTAACCTTTTTTTACCTTAGTAGTTTTGAAGAAAGACTACTGGTTTTGGAGAATACCTACAAATACGGGTTTATCCACTGTTTCCTCAGGATTAGACTGAAGTTGAGTTTGGGCAGGAATTTGAGAAGCGATGTTGTGTCCTTTCAGTGCATCACATTAGGAAGCAGGCGATGTTGGCTGTTTCCTAACTATCAAGTTACTATTTTAGCCTTTGCAATAAATAAGTGTCTTATGGGGAGATACTTAAGAGGCTATAGCAATACCCTATTTCTTTTTTAACACTTTAAAAAACATTTTCCATCCAATAGGTTTAGTATCCATCCACAGCTCTTGCCGGCAATAATTATTACTATGATGTTTGTGTCATGGTGATTATTTTATTAATTGGAATTCTGTTGTAAACTAGAGTTGTCCATTCTCCAATTATTTATTTATTCATTTATGTATTTTAGAGCGGGACAGAGACAAAACAAAAAGGGAGATAGATGAGAAGCATCAACCCTAGTTGTGGCACTTTTTTTTTATTAGTTCATTGATTGCTTCTCATATGTGCTTTGACCTGGGGCTCCAGCAGAGCCAATGAACCCCTGCTCAAGCCAGCGACCTTGGGCTTCAAGCCAGCAACCATGGGATCGTCACTGATCCCAAGCTCAAGCCAGCAACTCCACACTCAAGTTAGTGAGCCTTTACTCGAGCCAGTTAAAAGTTGCGCTCAAGCCCACGACTTTGGGGTTTTGAACCTGGGACCTTGATGCTGTATCCGTTGCACCACCACTGGTCAAGTTTTAGACACATTTATATCACTATGAACTAATGAGTATTTTTTATTTTCTGTGTTATAATTAATTTCTATA
Source organism: Rhynchonycteris naso (assembly GCA_037038555.1). Lineage (NCBI taxonomy): Eukaryota > Metazoa > Chordata > Mammalia > Chiroptera > Emballonuridae > Rhynchonycteris > Rhynchonycteris naso. Next base: position 20,851,612 of record CM073003.1, read on the forward strand.
TTACTTATATACTGCACTTTTGTGTGTGTGTGGTAGAGACAGAGAGTAAGAGAGAGGGACAGATAGGGACAGACAGGAAGGGAGAGAGATGAGAAACATCAATTCTTCATTGCAGTTCCTTAGTTGTTCATTGATTTCTCATATGTGCCTTGAGGGGGGGTGTTGGGCAGATAAAATATATTATGCTCACTTTGTTAAAGATGGCGCTGCCCACATGGAAGCCCGTCAGCCAGGTGATATTATTTGCCCTTATGCTTGGGATGGGTGTAATTATATTGGGTGTGGGGGACAGGCTATAAGCAGGCCGGGCCCTTATAGCCTAAGGCTTAGTTTGGTTTTTTTTTTAATATTTTATTTTATTTTATTCATTTTAGAGAGGAGACACAGAGTGAGAGAGAGAGAGAAAGAGAGAAAGAGAGAAAGGGGGGAGGAGCTGGAAGCATCAACTCCCATATGTGCCTTGACCAGACCAGTACAGGGTTTTGAACTGGCGACCTCAGTGTTCCCAGGTCGACGATTTATCCACTGCACTACCACAGGTCAGGCTTAAGGCTTAGTTTTTAAGAGTAAGCTTTTCCCCACACCCTTGACTGATTGGATGATGTGGGGTGGTGCACTCTCATGAGGAATCCTCCCATTATGCCTCAGATAAGTGGCTTTGTATCAGAGACGTCCTTGTTTGTAGATTGGATTAAAGGTTTGGATTTCTACACTATAATGTGGGGCAGACCGGGAACTTGCTCTCTCTGGGTTCCTGAGGTTAGCATTAGAGAGGAGAGCAGATTAAGGCCACGTGGAGGAGAGGTGAAGCAGCCAAGATGGCGGAGTGCTGAGGAAGAAGCCAGTTTGTGCAGAGAGAAGGAGATGGGAAACAGAGGTGAATAAGTCTGGTGAGCTAGAAACCTTTGATTCTAGGAAACTTGGATAAGTCAGTAGCTTTGTGAGAACTGAGTGAGTGGGTTTTGGAGCCCAGTGTGTGTTTTTACTTGCCCACCGGGTGCAAGCTAGAATTAAAGCTGATGGCTCACCAGTTCTTGGCTCCGTTGTTTCATTACTGACTGTCTGAATCTAATGTGAACCTGTACTGGCCAGGTGGCTGTGATAATGGCCTTGACTACTGGCTTTACAGGGAGGGCTACAGCAAACCGAGTGACCCCTTGCTCGACCAGCAACCTTGGGCTCAAGCTGGTGAGCCTTGCTCAAACCAGATGAGCTTGCACTCAAGCTGGCGACCTCGGGGTCTCGAACCTGGGTCCTCCACATCCCAGTCCAACACTCTACTGCGCCACCTCCTGGTCAGGCTATGCTGCACTTTTTGTAAAAATTTTATTTATTAGCCTGATCTGTGGTGGCGCAGTAGATAAAGCGTTGACCTGGGAACACTGAGGTTGCCAGTTCAAAACCCTGCACTAGTCTGGTCAAGGCACATATGGGAGTTGATGCTTCCAGCTCCTGCCCCCTTTCTCTCTTTCTCTCTCTCTCTCTCTCTCTCTCTGTGTCTCCTCTCTAAAATGAATAAATTTAAAAAAAATTTTAAAAATTATTTATTTATTTATTTATTTTTAAGGTTTTATTTATTTATTTTTTACAGTGACAGAGAGAGAGAGTCAGAGAGAGGGATAGATAGGGACAGACAAGAACAGAGAGAGGTGAGAAGCATTAATCATTAGTTTTTCATTGCCGTTGCGACACCATAGTTGCTCATTGATTGCTTTCTCACATGTGCCTTGACCGCGGGCCTTCAGCAAACCGAGCTACCCCTTGCTGGAGCCAGCAACCTTGGGTCCAAGCTGGCGAGCTTTTGCTCAAGCCAGATGGGCCCGCGCTCAAGCTGGCGAGCTCAGGGTCTCGAACCTGGGTCTTCCGCATCCCAGTCAGACGCTGTATCCACTGCGCCACCACCTGGTCAGGTTGTTTATTTATTTTTAGAGAGAGAGAGAGAGAAGGGGAAGGAGCAGGAAGCATCAACTCCTATATGTGCCTTGACCAGGTAAGCCTGAGGTTTTGAACCGGCGACCTCAGCGTTTCAGGTCAATGCTTTATCCACTGCACCACCGCAGGTCAGGCTATGCTGCACTTTCTTTTCTTTTTTTTTTCTTTTTTTTTTTTTTACAGGGACAGAGAGAGAGAGCAAGTCAGAGAGAGGGATAGATAGGGACAGACAGACAGGAATGGAGAGAGGTGAGAAGCATCAATCATTAGTTTTTCATTGCCGTCGAGACACCTTAGTTGTTCATTGATTGCTTTCTCACATGTGCCTTGACCGTGGGCCTTCAGCAGACTGAGCCACCCCTTGCTGGAGCCAGCGACCTTGGGTCCAAGCTGATGAGCTTTTGCTCAAGCCAGATGGGCCCGCGCTCAAGCTGGCGAGCTCGGGGTCTCGAACCTGGGTGATCCGCATCCCACTCTGACACTCTATCCACTGCACCACCGCCTGGTCAGGCTATACTGCACTTTTAAAGATTACTTATATGTTTATTTTAGAGTAGGGGAGAGGAAAAAAAAGGGGTGAGAAGCAGGAAGCATCAACTCATATTGTTGCTTCTTGTATGTGCCTTGACCAGGCAAACCTAGGGTTTTGAACTGGTGAACTCAGCATTCCAAGTCAGCACTTTATCCACTGCACCACCACTGGTTGGGTTTTGCTGCACTTTTTAGCTAGCTCCTATGTCCTTTTAATATGTCTCTTTCTCTGAGTACTTCCTTACTTTTTCCTTGCTTGCTTTGGAATATCCTTGAAATCAGCCATTTCTCCAAGGAGCCTGGTTCCTCTTCTTGAAGGATGGTATTTAGAAACCAAGCTCTGAGTGCTGGGTTTGCTTACTACTTAGAGACCCTCTCAACTGTCAGAGTTAGATTTGTATGTCTACTAACCCATGCTGAGGGAGAAAGGACTCAAAGGGCTGACTAAGTTAGTTTGAAAAAATAACAAATTCCAGCTATGAAGCCCTTTATCAGCTCCCTGAAATAACTGCAAGAAAAATAGGATATGTGAACAGTCAAGGACAAATGGTTCGAACCTCCTCTCATACCACCTCCCCTCCAGGAGACACAAAAGTCACATAGGTCTACAAACAAAGAAGTGAAAGAAATCGGACACTTGTCACATGAAAGCTAAAGCTGTAATGATATATAAGACTCATAAAAGCTAACTTTGGGGAGCTCTGTTTTGTTGCCTTTTTTGGGTCATGCTGCTCTGCTGGCTAAAATAACCCCCCCTTCCTCCTGCACTTATCTGAGCATCTTTGTCCTCCTTTATTTCCTGCAACATGCAAACATACATCTATATTTACTTCTATATCTGTCCCCTTATGTGTATACTGAAAATCATGAACAAAATAGTGCAATTAGTAATTGCTCAATAAATGTTAGCAATTCATTATCATTAGTTGAGGTCTTACAATGTGTGTATGTTACAGGTATAATTTTTCTGGGTCTCAGTTTGTTAACTGTGAGCCTCGATGATTACAGCAACTGCCTCTTTAAGGTCGTTGAAAGCCTGGGAGATACACATGCCCTTGGGCACATGGAAATAGAGCCCTGAAATTGGAGTAATATCAGTTATAATTTCCAATTCTGTCATGTCCTAGTTGGATGGCCTCAGGCAAGTGGGTTAACCTTATGAAATCATGCATGTAAGTTCCTTACAGCAAGGCTTACCCACTCCAAGCTGTCAGTAAACTGTATTAGTACACCCATACTCTGCTGCCTTAATTCACTGAAAAGTTAATGAGAACTAGGATTTAAAAAAAAATATTTTCCAGCCTGACCAGGCGGTGACGCAGTGGATAGAGCGTTGGACTGGGATGCAGAAGGACCCAGGTTCGAGACCCTGAGTTCACCAGCTTGAGTGCAGGCTCATCTGGTTTGAGCCAAGCTCACCAGCTTGGACCTAAGGTCACTGGCTTGAGCAAGGGGGTTACTCAGTCTGCTAAAGACCCACAGTCAAGGCACATATGAGAAAGCAATCAATGAACAACTAAGGTGTCGCAACGAAAAACTGATGATTGATGCTTCTCATCTCTCTCTGTTCCTGTCTGACTCTCTCTCTGTCTCTGTAAAAAAAAAAAAAAAATGTTTTCCATTGATTTGAGAGAGAGAAAGAAAGAAGCATCACCTCATTGTTCCACTTAATTTTATTTAGTTCTGCACTCATTGATTGCTTCTCCTATGTGCCCTGACCGGGGATTGAACCTGCTTCCTCGGTGCACTGGGACAACTCTCTCTACCCATTGAGCTACTGGCCAGGGCCATCACTGTTATCTTGAACAAGGTAATTAACTTCTCTGTGCCTTAATTTTTAAATCTATAGAATGAGGATAATAAGAGTCCTACCGAAATACGTACATCCATCTAATTCTTTTTCTTTTTTTAAGATTTTATTTATTGACTCTACAGAGAGAGAAGGGTTGGGGAGTGAGAAGTATCAACTCACAGTTGCTTCACTTTAGTTGTTCATTGATTGCTTGTCACATGTGCCTTGACCGGGCAAGCTTAGGGTTTTAAACCAGCAACCTCAGGCCTGACCTGTGGTGGCGCAGTGGATAAAGCGTGGACCTGGGAACACTGAGGTCACCAGTTCAAAACCCTACACTGGTCTGGTCAAGGCACATATGGGAGTTGATGCTTCCAGCTCCTCCCCTCTTTCTCTCTCTCTCTCTTCCTCTCACTCTGTGCCTCCTCTCTAAAATGAATAAATAAAAAGAAAAAAATTAAAAAAAAAATTTAAACCAGCAACCTCAGCATTCCAGGTTGACGCTTTATCCATACATGCATCCAATTCTAAAGAAGACAAAAGAAAAAAAAAGGAGCATGAAGGTTTAATAGAGAAGAAATGCATGAAAAGGCAGATTAACCTTTTGAGTAGTATGTTCATGTACGTCCTCGTGTCTCCTGCCCATCCAGAGTACGATCGTACATTTGTAAGGCAACATTAAAAAAAGGCAAATGTAGCCTGACCTGTGGTGGCGCAGTGGATAAAGCGACGACCTGGGAACACTGGGGTCACCAGTTCAAAACCCTGCACTGGTCTGGTCAAGGCACATATGGGAGTTGATGCATCTAGCTCCTCCCCCTTTCTCTCTTTCTCTCTCTCTCTCTCACTCTCTGTCTCCTCTCTAAAATGAATAAAATAAAAAGAAATATTTAAAAAAAGGCAAATGTATGTTCTTGTTTCCATAAATTGGTTATCAAACAAACATGATTTTAAGTTAATAAAACTGTAAGTGGAACTAATTGCATTTTTTGAAAAAAAGAACAACAAAACCTCACTCCTAGGGGTCAGCGAGCACGAAAAAAAACACACTACTCAAAGAGTTAAGACCAAATATATCCATAATAACATTAAATGTAAAGAGGCCAAATGCCCAAGTGATAAGATAAAGATGGGCAGACTGGATCAAAAAACAAAACTTTGTTCTATACCGTATACAAGAGATACATATACACCGTAGTATACAGAAAAGTGGAAGATAAGGGGTAGAAAAGGATGGAGCCTCTAAAACATGAACCAAGGGAACAGGTGTGCAATCTGAATATCAGACAAAGTCCACTCTAAAGCAAGAAGCATGGAGATAACGAGGGCATATAATAACAATCACAGGTTCTGTTCACCACAAAGATATGATTGCTACTCTGCAGCCAATGATGTGGATTCCAAATATTTGTCTCATGAGGCTAATATGAAAATTAAATACGTATAGAGTATTTGCCTACATCTGTGTCAGCCATTAATATTGTTATAATTGTTGGTGTTATTAGTTTTGTTTTGTTTTTTTTTTTACAGGGACAGAGAGAGAATCAGAGAGAGGGATAGATAGGGACAGACAGACAGGAATGGAGAGAGGTGAGAAGCATCAATCGTTAGTTTTTCGTTGCAGTTGCAGCACCTTAGTTGTTCATTGATTGCTTTCTCACATGTGCCTTGACCGGGGGCCTTCAGCAGACCGAGCCACCCCTCGCTGGAGCCAACGACCTTGGGTTCAAGCTGGAGAGCTTTTGCTCAAGCCAGATGGGTCTGTGCTCAAGCTGGCGAGCTCGAGGTCTCGAAACTGGGCCTTCTGCATCCCAGTCCGACGCTCCATCCACAGCGCCACCGCCTGATCAGGCATTAGTTTATTTTTTTAATTTAAAAAATTTTTTTAGCCCACCTGGTCAGGCATTAGTTTATTTTTTTAATTAAAAAGGTTTTTTTGGCCTGACCTGTGGTGGCGCAGTGGATAAAGCGTTGACCTGGAATGCTGAGGTTGCCGGTTCAAAACCCTGCACTTGTCTGGTCAAGGCACATATGGAAGTTGATGCTTCTTGCTCCTCCTCTCTCTCTCTCTATCTCTCTCTCTCTCCTCTCTAAAAATGAATAAATTAAAAAAAATTTTTTTTTAGCCTGACCAGGCGATGGCGCGGTGGATGGAGCATCGGACTGGGATGCGGAAGGCCCAGGTTTGAGACCCCAAGCTCGTCAGCTTGAGCGCGGGCCCATCTGGCTTGAGCAAAAGCTCGCCAGCTTGGACCCAAGGTCACTGGCTCCAGCAAGGGGTGGCTCAGTCTGCTGAATGCCGGCGGTCAAGGCACATGTGAGAAAGAAATCAATGAACAGTTAAGGTGCTGCAACGGCAACGAAAAACTAACGATTGATGCTTCTCACCTCTCTCTGTTCCTGTCTGTCTGTCCCTATCTATCCCTCACTCTGTCCCTGTAAAAAAAAAAAAAAAAAAATTAAAACACTGAGGTTCAGAGATGGACAAGGCTGGGACCAGCCCAGTGTTTATTTGAAAGTCTTTCCTCGCAATTTCTCACACATCCTCGCTACCCTCCATCTCTTCTGGCTGGCCAGCCTGCTTCCTTCCTTCCACATTGATTTTCTCCCAAGTCCCCTGACCCGCCACCTTTTGAGTAGGCCTCAGGGTTAAAACAATGAGAAACTACAGGCCCTTCCCAGACTCTGGGGGTCTTCCAGCCTAGTGGGTTAGGTAGAGGTAAGGCCAAATTATGGCACCAACAAAAGGCAGTTATGAAGTGGAGGTTCAGCATGCTAGGAGAACAGCCAGTCAGTGCACCTGGCCTTCCCTTGGGGAGGTCTAGGTTTCCTTATAGGAGGTGACCTTCAAGTTCTGATCTAACAAGTTAGTTACTGCTCAAAGCCAGTACCTCCTCCAGTGTTAGCTACTTCCAAAGCCAATGTCTTACTAGCTGATTTAATTATTTGTTCATTTATTGAACTCCAATAGATGCTAGGCATCATTCAAGGAGTTGGGGGTGAGCAGGACAAAAGAAGCAAAATTCCTTCCAGGAAGTAGCAGATATAGGTGAGAGGATCAAACAAGATTAAGGGGGTAACTGCTGGGAAGGAAAGAAAATAGAGCGAGGGAGAAGTACCGGTAAGTCCTCCACCCCTTCAAAACAAAATCCACAAAACAACCATCTAATCGAGGCAGCCACCTTCTCCCCAGGCAGTGGGCACCTTATCACCACCTGGCAGAGGGTGCAGGGAGGAGGATCTATCCCAACTGCCCTGCTCACTCAGTAGCTCACCTAGCCATTACTGAGCAACTCTGGTGAGAACTGGTAACCTTCTAGTGATTAGACAGACTATGCAAGGGAGCCGGGGTTTGTATAAGCTTGGGCATGTCTCTCACCCTCAGGGCGTCGGGTCCACATCCATAACTGGGACTTCAAGGTGTGTTTTCCAGAACACCTTAAGGAAATACTATTTAGTGTTGTTCTCCCAACAGCCCCCAAAGTGAGAATGCATGGTTTGGGGTGTTCATCCCCATTTAACAGAGGAACATGATGAAGATCAGACTGGACCGGTAAACCGAGCAGGGTACGTGCCACTGATGCGGAAAACGGACTGTTTCAGAGCTCAGCGCCTCCGCTCTCGCCCAGGTCGCGTTGTGGCCTCTGCCCCTTTAAGAACGCCCCACTAATACAAGCAGGAAGGGGGCGGTATCTACTCCCGAGATGGATGTGCACTTGAGCCAATGGACGCTGTAGTCTCGGTAGCGGTGGCCAGTGGGATTTGGGGGCGGGGCCGGGAGCCCGACCCTAGGTCTCGAGGCGCGGCGGCCGGAGCTGGGGGCGGGGAGGGGGCGCAGGACCCCAGGCTGGGGTCCCGGAGCCGGAGGCACGTGTTCCGGGGCGCCGGCAGGGCCGAGGCTGCTGGGAACGCTGCCCGGGCTTCAGCCGGCCCGGGGACCGGCGCGGCGGGGGCTGCAGCCGATGGGCGGGGCGAAGGGCCGCGGGGGAGGCGAGCCGGGGTGTGCGGGGGGGGGGGGGGGGTCGGTCGGAGTGCCGGAGGGGGCGCGAACTGGCGAGGGAAGCGGGGCTGGGGGTTCTGGGCGGTCCAAGGGGTGTTAGGGAGGCTCTGCTACCGGAGATGTGTAGGGCCTGGGCCGGTTGTCGGGTTCTGGGGGTCGGGGACTTAGCCTGGTGGCGTCAAACGGGGGTGGGGCGTTGGGAGCCAGGATGAGGGGGTAACGGAGGGCCAGGCCCGGGCAGGGGGCGTTTGGAGGACCGAGGGTGTTATGAAATCTCGAGGGGGGCGTCTGGAAACATAGGGGTGTTTACAAGGGGACAGTATGGCTGTGGGGGCACCTGGCCGGGACTGTGGGCGGTGGTGTGGTGGTTGGGGGAGGGGGAGGACGATTTGTGCGGGCTTGGGGATTGTGGGGGTAGGGGCTGGGAGGGTCTCAGAAAAGGGGGCCGAGTTCTTAACCAAGCAGGTGAGAGTTGGGGAGGGATAGGGGATGCTCTGGGTTGGAATGATGGCTGTATCACCTCCGAGCTTGAAGCGGGGGGGGGGGGGGGGGGGGGTTTGGGAGGGGGAGGGGAGCAGTCACTGATGGTCCAAGGAAGAGGTTGTAGAATGCGGTTGGGATCTCTACTACGCCTATAAAGAAGGCCACTTTGGGAGGGAGTCTAGAGGCCTGAGAAAAGGAGAAAGGGCTCCCAGGAAGAGTTTGGGCCAGGCTCTCTGTTTAGGTTCACAGCACAGAAGGAAAAGCCTTGGGATTTATGGGTTGTGGGAAGTTAAGCTCACCTTAGAAGATGGGGAGCTGGTAAAGATTCAGTTCTCCTTTTTGGACTCTAAAAATAGTCTTTCTAAGAGCTCAGGGATTGTCCACCTAAAAAACAGCATCTCCTCTGGGATTTAATGAGATAAAGCCCCAGGTTCAAATCCTGCCTTTGCAGTTGGCTTGCTCTGTGACTTTGGGCAAATGGCTTTGCCCCTTTGGGCCTCAATTTCCTTTTCTACAAAATGGGGAAGGGGTGTTGTTTCTTACTTCCTGGGATATTTATGAATGCTAAAAATTATTTGGTTCTAATAATAGCTAACTGAGTCTTATGCCTAGGGGTTGATGCTTGGGTCCTTAAATCCTATGGGCAAGTTAGGGTTGTTGCTCTACTCACTGTAAAGATGAGGAAATTGAGGTCTGAAACCTGTAAGTAACATAGGAAGTGATCCACAGTATGGAGAAGGGATGCATAGGAGGATTTGAGGGGCTGGGTGGAATTCTTACCACCATCCATTCCCCCACCAGGGCCAGTTCCCGTCCCCCAAGCAGCATGGCATCCTGTGCTGAGCCCTCTGCCGTGGTCCCTGAGCCCACCACTCCAACATCTGCTGGGGTCCCACCACTTGAGGACTTCGAAGTGCTGGATGGGGTGGATGATGCAGAGGGTGAGGAGGAAGAGGAGGAAGACCTGAGTGAAGTGCGGCCACTAGAGGACATGGGACAGCCCCCACTGGAGGAGACTGAACAGCCTGGGGCCCTGGCCCGAGAGTTCCTGGCTGCCATGGAGCCTGAGCCCGAGCCTGCCCCAGCCCCGGACGAGTGGCTGGACATCCTGGGTAAGGTGCAAGGGTGGCTCAGGTTGATGTATAGGGCTCAGACAACTACAGTTCAGGAGTGACCTTGGTTCATGCCTTCTACCCTGAGTCTCATTTCCCAATCTCTGCCATGAAGTAGGTTGGGAGTAAAACATGTAACCACAGTGATCACCAGACATAGGCAACTCCTTGAGATGTTTCATGTCTGTCGACCCCCATCAGTCACACACACATATGCACACTAGCCTAGAGAGACTGAGTCACCTTGTTCAGGGCCAAATAGTCAGCATGCTAGGCTCCAGCAGTTCCCAATCTCTGCTGCTTTTTTTCTTGTTATTTGACAAGAGGCTGTCCCCTGGAAAATATGTCCTTCGATCACATAGATCTGGGGAACATTCCAATTTATTGTTCATCCCTCTGTGGTTCACAGGATTCATAAGTGTTCCAATTGCTCAGAGAAATCCTGCAAGAAAGGATTTCAAGAATCCACATGTGTCCCCACTATGGATTTGATCACAGCAACTCTGAGAGCTAGAGAAATGTATTACCACTAGCACTGATATTGAATATGCTAAATAATGCTAGTGCCTCACAAATATCATTTATGCTTATAACAAAGCAATAGTATATAGTAATACTAATACTGATAAAGCAGCATTGTTAACTAATGTCACCTCCGTTGCTGATAAAAATGTTAAATCGCATTTCCCCATGTATAAAATGCTCCCATGTATAAGATGCACCTTAATTTGGGGGCCCGAAATTTGAAAAAAAGCGAACAAGTGTGAAAAATCGGGAAATGCAAGTAAACAAATCTACAACAATGAGCGCAAAACAAGTGCGAAAAAGCGGAAAATGCAAGTAAAAAAAATCAACCAGTACATAAGACACACCCAGTTTTTAGAATCTAAATTTTTTGAAAAAAAGTGAGTCTTATATATGGGGAACTTCAGTAACTTCTAAAAATAATAGCAGGTGATAGTAACTGCCTACTGGTTCTGTGCCACGTTTGTATACCATCTTTATCTCACAACAACCCTGTGATATGATTCTTAGTATACATATATTTTACAGACAGGGAAACTGAGGCTCAGATAGTGAGGGTGCTTGTCCAAGGTTATACAGCCTCCTTGGCTATGTTGGAGTCTGGGAAGCTTTTCTCTACTGTTACTGGGAGCTGCTCTGCTCTTCCTCTGAGGGGAGGCTGGCTCTGTTAATTTATATTCAGAGTCAGCTGAGTTCTGAGGTCAGCATTCAGGCTTCTAGGCAAGGAAACTGAGTCCTTGAGAGGGCATATGATTTGCCTAAAGTTCCCCTGATGAGAAGCAGTACTTGATTGTGACTCCACCTTTAGTGCCCTGAAACCTCAAGATACAGGGTCCCCCAGGATCCACTAGATCAGTGGTTATTAGGCTGGATGTGGGGGCATGTATAAGTTGGGGAACAGCACACAAATTTGAAACATTGTAGAATATTCCAGAATATGAAGAGAGACCTCCCTACCCCTAATCTTTAGACTAGGGTCCACTCAGACTTGCAGTGTATTCCAGACCAGTGGTATATTACAGACCACTGGGACACTGAAGGCCAGAGGTAGGGGATCTCCTGCCAGTAAGTGGCAGAGCAGCCTTGAAAGCTCAGCTTATGCGCTGGTGCTGCACCATTCCCAGGATGGGTGGAGCTGGTGGACTTTGGGGGATAAGGGCTTGGCGAGCAAGTGCCCATCTGAGCCACCCAGTTATAGGCTACTTGTTTCTGGTCCCCCACAGGTAATGGGTTGTTGAGGAAGAAGACATTGATCCCAGGCCCACCTGGCTCAAACCACCCAGTTAAGGGCCAGGTAGTCACGGTACAACTGCAGATGTCACTGGAGAATGGCACACGGGTGCAGGAGGAACCAGAGCTTGTGTTCACCCTGGGTGACTGTGACGTCATCCAGGTGAGAGTTGGTTGGGGTCTGGGTGGGATAGGGTGGGGCAGAGGTGGAATGGAGGGAGTGATGGAGGTGGAGGTGGTGATGGGTGGGTAGGCGGGTAGGCTGGGTGTGAGCGGCAGGCGGCACCTGGACCCACCTGACCCTCATAACCCCTGCACGCCCAGGCCCTGGATCTCAGTGTCCCACTCATGGACGTGGGAGAGACGGCTATGGTCACTGCTGATTCCAAGTACTGCTATGGCCCCCAGGGCAGGTGAGAACCTGCCACTGCAAGGGTCCCTGTTGGGGTAGGGAGGAGGTAGGTATGTGAATCACCAAGTCACATAGCTCATGGTGGCAAGAGTCCCTTTCTTCCTGCTTCAAGCTTGTCCAGTCAGTGTGTCTGGGATACCACCATGGTGGCTGCCAGGTCTGAGTGCTCCCCCTGCCCCACCCCCCCAGCAGGAGCCCATACATCCCTCCACATGCAGCCTTGTGCCTGGAGGTGACCTTGAAGACAGCCGTGGATGGGCCTGACCTGGAGATGCTCACAGGGCAGGAACGTGTGGCCCTGGCCAACCGGAAGCGAGAGTGTGGCAATGCTCACTACCAGCGAGCTGACTTTGTGCTGGCCGCTAACTCCTATGACCTTGCCATCAAGGCCATCACCTCCAGCGCCAAAGGTGAATGTCTGGTAAAATCCTCCCACCTCCCCTGCAATTGTATTTTCTACAAAACCTCAAGCCACAGGAAGCGTGAGACTTGGAATGTTGTAGAATATCCCAGAATATGGATAGATGGCTCAGCTGTCCCTAATCTTTAGGCCAGGACCCACTCTAGTTCTGTGGTAGGTTCCAGACCAATGGGATGTCACCGGACACAGGTAAATGTGGGGTCACAGCTAACTGCAGGTGGTGTCACTCCACATGTCCGTGGTTAAGCTTCTGCTCTCTTAGGTTCTGTTTTGTAGACTCCTTGGCAATGCTCTGAGGGTGGGGTGGGGCAGTCTTGACCTGTTTTAGAAATGGGGAGCCTGAAGCCAGGGAGTCCTGCGGTCCCCTGAGGAGCAACTTCTCATGACTGGGACTCCTCCTTAGTCTCCTACCATCTGCGAGGGGTGGGTCTTGGCCCAGGTCACATAGTAGGTAGGTGAATGTGAGGGGCTGGTGGTGTGGTAACAGCTGCCATGGTTGAGCACTGTCCCTCCCTGCCCCCACAGTGGACATGACATTTGAGGAGGAGGAGCAGCTCTTGCAACTGAAGGTGAAGTGTCTGAACAACCTGGCAGCCTCACAGCTGAAGCTAGACCACTACCGGGCTGCACTGCGTTCCTGTAGCCTCGTGCTTGAGCACCAGCCTGACAACATCAAGGCGCTCTTCCGCAAGGGCAAGGTGGGACGTGGGTGGGTTGGCCACAGGTTCAGGTGGCAGGCCGGCTCCCCCAGCACAGGCCAGTGGGATTAGTCCTGAACCCAGAATTTGAAAAGGGCATAGGTGTCAGCCAGCTAAGCTTCCTGGGGTACATGTAGAGAAACTGAAGCCCAGACAGGTGCAGAAGTGTGATTTGACTCATAGCAATTCATTGACTGAGGCCAGATGTGAACCCAAAGCCTGAGGCTTTCATAACTGCCCTGTGACTCTGGTGACAGCTCATTGCATACAATCCTCCATGGCTCCCATCTCCTTCAGAACAAAAGCTGAGTTCTCATTGCAGCCATTAGGACTTTGAGCCATCTGATCTTCCTTTTCCAACTGTCACCTTCCACCTTCTCTTCCTTCTTTCTCTCTATCCTGTTTAGCCTTGTACCCCTAATGCCTTTGCATATGCAATTCCCTCTGCCTGAGACATTCATACCCCAGGTCCCCCATCTGTTCTTCCCTTGTCTTCTTCAGTTCTTTGCTTTGATGCCACCTCTTTGGGAAACCCTCTCTGCTGTCCCCCACCTTCATACCCTTCCCTGTCTTCATTCTTCCCATGTTGCTCTCACACATGGAGTTGTCAAGTCTATTGTCCATCTCCCCTGCTAGGAGGTGGGGATTTTATCTGTCTCATTCACTGCTAAATCTCTAACCCTGCAAAGAGGACCAGGTAGACAGTTGGTGCTCTGTAAATGCTGGTGGAACATAGGGAAGAATTTGGCCTACATGGACTTGACCATAATTGCTTTTGTTCCCATCTGTTCATTCTCACAGCAGCCTTGGATGGGAGAAGAATGGGGATTTTTCAGCACCTTTTAGCAGTAAACTGAGAAAACTGAGGTGCAAGCAAGCACTGGGTCACCTATGTGTTTATGAGAGACCTAAGCAGGGCTCTCTCCAGCCACTTGCTAGATAGAGAGCAGGGGTCCCCAAACTATGGCCCACGGGCCGCATACGCCCCCCTGAGACCATTTATCCGCCCCGCTGCACTTCCGGAAGGGGCACCTCTTTCATTGATGATCAGTGAGAGGAGCACAGGATGCATCTACACCCATAGTTCCCATTGAAATACTGGTCAGTTTGTTGACTTAAATTTACTTGTTCTTTATTTTAAATATTGTATTTGTTCCCATTTTGTTTTTTTACTTTAAAATGAGATATGTGCAGTGTGCATAGGGATTTGTTCATAGTTTTTTTTATAGTCAGGCCCTCCAATGGTCTGAGGGACAGTGAACTGGCCCCCTGTGTAAAAAGTTTGGGGACCCCTGGTATAGAGTTTTACATAGAAATGTGGAGAGGAAGATGTAATTTCTATTTTTTATGGATTTATAATTATTTGGGGGGTTATGGGACTGTCTGCTCATATAATTTACATGTTTAGATTTGCTGTTTGGAGGTAACAAATCCACTCAGACAGATTTGAGCAAAAGGACGAATTGATGGTTTGTGATGCTGCCAGTCCTGGGTGGCTTTTTTCAGGCAGGACTGGATCCAGGCATTAGCAATGTTGTGGAACCGTTGTGTCTGCTGCTGTAGGTTTCCCTCAGGCATGCTCCTCTCTTGGGATTGACCAAGATGCTTCCTCCTGACCCCCACAAAACCTCCGGGATTACAGCCTTGCCACTTAACAACCAGTTTCCCAGTGGCACTAGTATATTTTAGGCTGGCTTTTATCACATGCTGGTCCTTAATCATTCACTTTGGCTGGAGCTTTAGAAATGTCCGATCAAGGTGGTTAGGGAAGAGTAGGTGAACTGACGACTGGGTCTCTTGCACAGACCAAGGCAGACACTCAGGGAAGGAGAAGATGGGGGCAGGGGCGCAACACTGAATCTAGTGGGGCACTCATGGAGTCTGAGGGCTCAGGAGAGTAGTGTGGGGTGACTGGACCCTGGTGATAGATTTGGGACTTGTCAGGGTGGCCAGGAGTCTGGCGGGGCTGGGTTTTATAAAAGAGAGCATGGCCCAGTGTGGGTCCCAGAGTGATGCCACCTATTTCCTCCTACAGGTGCTGGCCCAGCAAGGGGAATACAGTGAGGCCATCCCCATCTTGAGGGCGGCCCTGAAGCTGGAACCTTCCAATAAGGTGAGCAGAATGGGGTGCCCTGGGGACTTACCCTGCTGGCTTGTCTGGGAAGTCCCTCCTGTCATCTACCCCTTGTCATTGCTGTGGCGCTCCCTTTTGTGTTTCTGCCTGGGCAGTGGCAGGGGGTAGATGGCTGAAGGGCCCAACCAGCTTGCTGGGACCCTCATGACACCTACATAGGCAATCTGAGCTCATCTTGAATCAGGGGTCCCAGAAGCTAAAGGTGCTGCCAGCTTGGCAAGTGCCAATGTCCCCAGCTTTCCTCCCAGAACCTCGTGTTCTGCCCCATGCGTGGGCCCCTAGAGGCATGGAGATGGCAGTCCCCACTTTGCTGATGCCCAGAGAGGGGCCGACAGAACCCTCATGTTCCAGTGGGCCCAGTATCAGAGTGACCCAGGGCACCAGAAAGCCAGAGCACCAGTGATGGTGGTCACATTGGCTGCTGCCACCACATGCTCTTAGCCCAACTGCCACACACCTCTCCCAGACGATTCATGCGGAGCTCTCGAAGCTAGTGAAAAAGCATGCGGCCCAGCGGAGCACGGAGACTGCCCTGTACCGGAAAATGCTGGGGAACCCCAGCCGGCTGCCTGCCAAGTGTCCTGGAAAGGGGGCCTGGGTGAGCTGCGGTTGGTGGGCAGGGAGGCTCCTGGAGGAGGGGCAGGGCAGACCACATAAAGGGAACGTCTTCATTTTGCAAATACTGACGTCCTTGTCAACTGGGCTGTGCTGGACCATGTTGGGGACACAGCCCCTAGCCCTGTGTGATCAGGGCAAAAGTAGAAGTCAGCACACGATCTGTAGGGTTTGAGGTGGGGAGTGATGGCTCTTCCAGAGGGCCAGGGAAGGTTTGGGGAGAGTTTTGATGCATGTGTAGGAGTTTGCCAGGAGGCAGGAAAGGCATAGTCGGCAGTGGCTTGCTGGAAGGCCTTGGGCCATGTTGGTACCTGAGGCCCAAGATACTGCTCTTGACTGCCCTCCAGCCTCCTTCTCCTTCCCCTTTGTCTACAGTCCATTCCATGGAAGTGGCTGTTTGGTGCAACTGCTGTTGCCCTGGGGGGTGTGGCACTCTCTGTAGTCATCGCTGCCAGGAACTGACCGCCCAGGTGGCTGCCACCCCCTGTGAGCACCGTGGACCCCATCCTGCGCTCCCTAACTCTCCCAGGTTCCTTGTCCACTACCCTCTCTGGCCTAGACCCCTTCTCTGGGGCAGGGACAGCGAGGTTTGAAGGTTCTATAGCCTAGTAAGCAAGAGGGACTGAGGCCCAATAGGAGGAAAATGAGGCAAGGCCTGGGCCCCATGGCTAGCACAGAAGTAGAGAGCCCTCAATCCTTCATACCCAATTCTCATCCTTACTCACTCCCCTGGATTAGGTCTCAACAGAGGCCTGCCTCAGTTTTTCCTTCCCAAGGCCTGGGGGCAGCCCTTCCCCCACCCAGTCCCTGTCCAAGTGCCAACCCTTTCTGCTCAGCCTGCTGTCCTTTGTCCAGGCTCTTTCCCCCACCCGAAGTGAAATAAAGCCTCCCACCCTTCATTCTGTTGGCTCTGGAGCCTTCTTTCACTGCCGCTTGGTGCTGGGCCAGAGCGGGGCGAGGGTGGGGTGTCTCCTCTTGGGCGACAGCAGACCTGTGTTACAGAAGAGGAAACAGGCCTGGGGAAATGGGATGATGTGCTAGAGGACCTAGCTGTGAGCTATAGGAGTGCACACCCCTATGCCTGTTACCCCATATTGTCTTGTTTCTGTTAACTAAAAACAGGGACCCTGATGGGACCTAACTGGGGGCTTCTCTGAGAACAATTGCAGGGTCTATAGTATTGTGTGCTGACAGCCCTGTGTCTGGGCAGCAGCAGCATAGCTAATACAAAGACTAGAGATTCTTCAGTGAGCTCACCAGGTAGAGGCTGTGTTGAGGGGCTACCCCAAGGTGATGACTAGCTTTCAATTTCTCACAATACTCTGGTTTCTCTTCAGTTTGTATAAATCTTTTGCCTTTTAAATTTCTTGGGTGGCCTACTTCTTAAGAGACTTTTTGGGAGCATACCAATGCCTAGTGACTCTGTTGTCATTGGAGTCCTGTTGGGAGGCTCTGGGGTAGTGAGTATAAAGTAAAGAAATGTTTGTTACCAAGCAGCACAGCCCATGATTGCAGTATTGCTAATTCTCTTAACTTCTCTTAAGTTTTAGTTTCCTCATGTGGCAGATGGTTCCAAACCACTGTATCCATCCCCAAAGGCAGTTGTGGGTATTGTGCACTGAACACAGAGCTTCAGCAGTTCATGGTCAGGGTGGTAAATGGATGGTAGTGCTGGCCTGGCTGTGGTGAGCAGAACTAACAAGATCACTTGGGCAGGGACACAGAGAAGGTACCTAAACTTCACTTTCCTCTCTTACCTCAAAATCTTCATCCTCTGATCACCATCTGTAATTAGATTAAATGAAGAAAGAAAACTAATACAGAGCTGTCCATAGGTCAGGAGGCCCAGAAGCCCAGAAGGAGCTTTCCTGGACAAGATAACAACAGTCCTCAGCCTCAGTTTCTCCACTTGTACAATGAGAGCTTGATAAAATGGTGCAGTTTCTGTGGAAGAGTCTGGCAGTTCTTTGAAACGGAAAACAGAATTACCAAATGACCTAGTAATTTCACTCCTAGGTCTAGATCCAAGAGAAGGGAAAACATCTATCCACACAAAAACTTGTACATGAATGTTCAAAGCTGCTCTATTCATAATAGTGAAAAAGTGGAAACAGCCCTGGCCAGGAAGCTCAGTTGATTAGAGCATTGGCCTGATACACCAAAGTTGTGGTTACAGTCCTAGATAGGGCACATACAGGAATCAACCAATGAATGCATGAATAAGTGGAACAACAAATTAATTGATGCTTTTTTCTCCCTTCCTCTTCTCTCTCCCTGTCTCTAAAATTAATCAATAAAAAGTAGTTTGTATAGGGTGGATAAATGGTGATGGATGAAGCCTTGACTTTGGAGGCTGAACACAATGCAGTGTACAGAGATGTGTTGTAGAACTGGATACCTGAAACCTGTATAATTATGTTAACCAGTGCCACTCCCAATAAATTAAATAAATAAATAATTCTAAAAAGTAGAAACAACCCAGTGTCCCATCAATAGATGATGGATAAATAAAAAGGGCAATCCAAAGCATCGACCTGGAACTCTGAGGTTGCCGGTTCAAAACCCTGGGCTTGCCTGGTCAAGGCACATAAGGGAGTTGATGCTTCCTGCTCCTCCCCACCCCTTCTCTCTCTCTCTCTCTCTCTCTCTCTCTCTTCTCTAAAATGAATAAATAAATAAAAATAAAGTGCAAAAAAAATTATATTTTAAAAATGGGTAATCCGCCTGACCTGTGGTGGCGCAGTGGATAAAGCGTCGACCTGGGAACACTGAGGTCGCCAGTTCAAAACCCTGCACTGGTTTGGTCAAGGCATATATGGGAGTTGATGCTTCCAGCTCCTTCCCCTTTTCTCTCTTTCTCTCACTCTGTGTCTCCTCTCTAAAAATGAATAAAATAAAATAAAATAAAAAAATGGGTAATCCATACAATGGAATACAACTTGGCCATAAAAAAGAAACAGGCTACAACATGTATGAAGCTCAAAACCATGCTGAGTGAGAGAAATCAGACATATAAGATTATAATATGTATGATTCCATGGATAGGAACTATGCAGAAATAACAAACCTAAAGACACAGAAAACAGGTTAGTGGTTGCCAGGGGCTGGGGAAGGGGCAGTGGGGAGTGACTTAGGTGGGTATGAAGTTTCCTTTTGGGGTGGTTTAAAATGTTCTGAAACTAAATAGTGGTAGTGACTACACAGAATTGAATATACAACTAAATGCCAATGAATTTTATACTTGAAGTGGATTAATTTTGTAGTATGTAAACGTTTGTTTTTTACTTTTTATATATAAACTTTTCATTTTTATTTTAAATTTTTTTTAAATTTCTTTTTATTTTATTCATTTTAGAGAGGAGACAGAGAGGGAGAGAGAGAGAAAGAGAAAGAGAGAAAGGGGGGAGGAGCTGGAAGCATCAACTCCCATATGTGCCTTGACCAGACCAGTGCAGGGTTTTGAACTGGCGACCTCAGTGTTCCCAGGTCGACGCTTTATCCACTGCGCCACCACAGGTCAGGCCAAACTTTTCATTTTTAACAAGGGAGCTGGGCCTGACCTGTGGTGGCGCAATGAATAAAGCAGCTACCTGGAACACTGAGGTCACTGGTTCAAAACCCTGGACTTGCCTGGTCAAGGCACATATGGGAGTTGATGCTTCCTACTTCTCCCCCCTTCTCTCTCTCTCTCTCTCCCTCCCTCTATCCCCCCTCAAAAATGAATAAATGAATAACTATTTTTAAATTTTATTTTTTTTTTATAGGGACAAAGAGAGGGATAGATAGGGACAGACAGACAGGAACGGAGAGAGGTGAGAAGCATCTTAGGTGCGACACCTTAGTTGTTCATTGATTGCTTTCTCAGATGTGCCTTGACCGCGGGCCTTCAGCAGATGACCTTGCTCGAGCCAGCGACCTTGGGTCCAAGCTGGTGAGCTCTTTGCTCAAGCCAGATGGGCTTGTGCTCAAGCTGGCAACTTCGGGGTCTTGAACCTGGGTCTTCCACATCCCAGTCCGACGCTCTATCCACTGCACCACCGCCTGGTCAGGCTAAAAAAAATTTTTTTAAATTGTTTTTAGATTTATTTATTTTTTTTTAAAGTTTTTTTTAAAATTATTTATTTATTCATTTTAGAGAGGAGACACAGAGTGAGAGAGAGAGAGAAAGAGAGAAAGGGGGGAGGAGCTGGAAGCATCAACTCCCATATGTGCCTTGACCAGACCAGTGCAGGTTTTTGAACTGGCGACCTCAGTGTTCCCAGGTCGACGCTTTATCCACTGCGCCACCACAGGTCAGGCCAGATTTATTTTTATTTATTCATTTTTAGAGAGAGAGAAAGAGAGACAAGGTGAGGAGCAGGAAGCATCAACTCCCACAAGTGCCTTGACCAGGCAAGCCTGGGGTTTCAAACCAGCGACCTCAGCATTCCAGGTCAATGCTTTATCTACTGTGCCACCACAGGTCAGGCTAAAAAGAAAATTTTAAAAAAATGAATAAAAATAAACAAAATAAAATCTCTGTAATGCTGGTGGTCGAGGCCAGGCAGGTTCACATTGGGTTTGGGCAGATGGTAGAGAAACTGCAGTCGGAAAGTGTCGGGCCATACCTGTTTATTAGAGGCGAGCAAAGACAGGCAAACAAATAAACAACAAAAAGGAAAGAGCTAATAAAGGAAAATCTGCTATTCACAGTAAGGGCAAGGGAGTGAGGAAAACCCCACCTCACGGTGATGGAGAGCAATCTGGGAGAATCGAGCCCAGGCATAGCACCACAGACAGCCTTATATAGCCTATGCACACGTGCCTCTTACACGTGCTCATGTACTAATCAAGTAAAGTGCTTGCAGCTGGTAAACCCGCAAGCAAGCCTACATAATAGTTGCCCAACATTCCACCCCTTTAGGGTTGCTCACAGGTTTCTTCTGCGATGGTCCTCATGTGAGGAGTGAGGTACAGTACAAAAACCAAAACAGTACAGTCTACAGCAACAGAATTACAAACACAGCTATGCGTGAAATAGAGTGGTCAGTGGCACCAAGACAGGCAAATCTTTCCCTTCTGGCAGAACACAGGTCAGAATTCTGTCTGTAGACAGCATAGTAGCAGATACCAGAGGCTGCCCGGGGCAGGCAGACCAAACCTTATTTGTTTGCACACCAGGATCTGCTGGTTTGATGTGCATAAAAATGGGAGAAGTCATTATTGGCCATAAAGAAATTACAGAAGTGCCTGACCTGTGGTGGTGCAGTGGATAAAGCCGTCGACCTGGGAACACTGAGGTCGCCAGTTCAAAACCCTGCACTGGTTTGGTCAAGGCACATATGGGAGTTGATGCTTCCAGCTCCTCCCCCCTTTCTCTCTCTCTCTCTCACTCTGTGTCTCCTCTCTAAAATGAATAAAAAAAAAAAAAAAATTAAAAAATAAAAGAAATTACAGAAGTGCCCTTCATAATGCTGTCTCCCTAAGCACTCAAGGGATAATACACGTCCACTTTAGGCGGCCAGGTTCTGGTTGCTCAGGGAGTTAACTAGAGGTCCACCTTTAGCCTCCTACCCCACGGTGCCAACAAGGCCACCCATTGTAGGTGGGGGGCCTGTACAGTCTAGGGCCATGTCCACTTAAGCTGTTAGCTTTTAAGGAGGGCTGTTGGGGTAGGCAAAAGTACATTGCCCTGCTGTCCAAACCCCAGTGTATCTGTAACTTGATGGGAGCAGCTGCCCTGTGCAGGAGGGCCTCCACTGGGGCTGCTCCCCGTTGCCCCAATCAAGATCTCTCACTTAAAATCTGGAGTACTGTCCACAAGTGGCATGTCCACCAGTAAGAGAGCCAGTGCCCCTGTCCTGTCACAGTGCCTGCTTTAAGAGTTCACTATACTGCTCAATAATAGCAGCAGCCTGTGGGTGGTAGGGGACATGGTACTGCCAATCCATTCCTAGGTCTTGAGCCCGTTGCCTCACCATAGAACCCGTGAAATGGGTACCATTGTTACTTTCAAGGACTGGCGGCCACCCATATTCAGTACTCAGGTAGTACAGAGCCTATATGACTGCCCTTTGGTCTGGGTTATGGGCAGGGTGTGCAGGAGGCAGATCAATGGCAGTATCTACACGTGACTGCATACTGGTACCCATCCGACTTTGGTAAGGGTCCTATGATGTCTGTTTGCCACCGTGTCAGTGGAACATGACCTCTCTGGATCTGTCCAGGTAATGCCAGTTGTCTCCGCAGGTACTCCTTGGAACACACTGCACATTGCTCATAGGCTACAAGTACCTCTGCAAAGGACACAGGCAAGTTCCATGCCTTAATGGTAGCCTACATAGTTTTTTTGTTTCACATGGAGCAGATGCCGGTGGAGCCACTGTGCCACGTCACCTTAAGGCACAGTCTCCAACCACCGCACCCCTGCCAAAGTGCCTGCCCCATCATTCTCAGGATAGGCTAGAGGGGCATGCCCTGTGACATCATATATTATCACCTGTTTCTGGTGTCCTATTTCCCATAAGTCCTGCCACATGGCCTGAACCCATAGTGGGTGGTGCATTACCATCCACTGGTTAATGTGCCAAGTGGCAATCCAAAGGGTCAGTCCATGATAGCCCAGCTGTCAGTGCAAATTACCAGAGGTGAAGGTTCATTACGGGGAAATTGCCATACCACTCTTTTTTTTTATTTATTTTTTTATTTTTTTAGAGAGAGGAGACACAGAGTGAGAGAGAGAGAGAGAGAAAGGGGGGAGGAGCTGGAAGCTCAACTCACATATGTGCCTTGACTAGACCAGTGCAGGGTTTTGAACTGGCGACCTCAGTGTTCCCAGGTCGACGCTTTATCCACTGCGCCACCACAGGTCAGGCCTGCCATACCACTCTTAATTCTGCCCATTGGCTGCTTTGGCCTATAACTGTGTCTATCCAAATAGTCTCAGTGGCCAGATGGAAGGCTATGGCCGCATACTTGGCCAGTTGGTCCCTGCTAGAACCATCAGTATACCCGGCACCCTTGGGGATGGCATTCACCCCTCCTGGTAGGGACTGACTTCAGGTTCTGCCTCCTGAGTCCCAGCTGCACCTGACTCTAAGGTCACAAAGGTGACTGGACCTATGCACTTCTGCTCTCAATGGGCTCATGCTAACAGCACAGCACTGTTGCAGGTATGCACCCCACTTGGCCAGGGTGGAGGTTTGGGCTGTACCACTATGAGGTTTGGTTGCTCAATCTCTCACCCATCCTGTAATAGGGTATGTGGTCTTGACCCTAACCGGAGTTGTGGTTGTAATACTCTCAGTGGCTAGGAGGGCAGTACACACAGCTGCCAACTGTTTCTCCATTAATGAGTAACAGACTTCAGTGCCTTTCCACAATTGGGACCAAAACCCAATAGGTTGCCGTAGGCGCTCTGTCTGTTGCCACAAGCCTGATCCAAACCGCTCAGGGGTTACATGGACATCAAATTCACAAGGCCTGGCAGGATCAAACACATTTAAGGCCTGTGCCAACTTGACAGCTCTCTTAGCTGCTGTAAATGCACCTTGTGCCTGCTCAGTCCAATCCCAGCGAACTGCCTTCCGGATAAGGTGATACAAGAGACGCAGTAACTGAGCTAAATGGGGTATGAATGCTCACCAGTATCCCAATAGACCTAGGAATTCCTGTAACTGCTTACCGTAGTGGGCACAGGATATGTTTGGATCTTATCTATAACTGCATTAGGGATAACCTTTGTCTTATTGACCAGACAACTCCCAAGAACTTAACAGAAATCCCAGGTCCTTATAATTTGCCCTCGTTGAATGCCCAGCCATACACTTTCATATAGGATAGCAGGGTAGGGACTGCTTGCTCCAATTCTGGAGGAGAGTCACTAGTTAGCATAATGTCATCAATATAATGATACATACGAACTGCCTCTAGTTGTTTTTATTTAGCCAAGTCAGCAGCCACCTGCCCATGACATAAGGTGGGACTATGCAAATAGCCCTGGGGTAATACTGTAAAAGTCCATTGCCACCCTTCCCAAGTGAAGGCAAATTGGTCTTGACTTTCTGCAGCTATATCAATAGAGAAAAAGGCGGAATCTGCCACAAAGTGGTATGTCCCCAACTCATCGCTTAACCAATCCATCAGGTTAGCTATTGAGGATACAGCAGCATGCAAAGGGGGAACAACTTTAAGTTCCCTGTAATCCACTGTCATTCACCAGGTTCCATCTGGTTTGCACACAGGCCACACTGGGGAATTGTAAGGGCTGTGTGATCCTCACATTTTTCTAGTTTGAGGACTGTCTCATTGATTTCTTCATAGCCACCTGGCAGGTGACACTGCTTTGTGCTAGTCAAATGCCAGGGAATGTGCTGCATGTCCCTGCAACACTGCTTTTGTGACCTGGACTCACAGGCAGAACTCCCCGGCTGTAGTTTCCAACCCCAGTTCTTGCAAAATATCTACAACCAAAATATATTCAGGAATAGGGGATACCTTATATGGTTTAGGAGGCAGTCTTCCTTTCCCCAGTGGAATAGTTATTGACTTCACTTGAATAGTTTGGCCTCCATTCCTATCTGCTTCTAACCCTGCCCACACACCAGATGTAATGCTGGTGGCTGAGGCCAGGCAGGTTTACATTGGGTTCAGGCAGATGGTAGAGAAACTACAGAGTCGGAAAGTGTCAGGCCATACCCATTTATTGGAGGCTCGCAAAGACAGGTGAACAAATAAACAACAAAAGTGAAAGAGCTAATAAAGAAAAATCTGCTATTCGCAGTAAGAGCAAGGGAGCAAGGAAAACCACACCTCACGGTGGTGGGAGAGCAATCTGGGAGAATCAAGCCCAGGGGAAGCACGCATAGCCTTTTATAGACTATGCGCACGTGCCTGTGCCATGTGCTCACGCACTAAGATAAACCCGAGCGCAAGCCTTACACAGCTGCACCACAATCTCTAAAAATATTTTTTTAAATAGGGGAGCTGGATAACCACCATCTCCCAGGGCACTGTGGGTAGATAGGATTTTATTCTGTTAAAAGTCTATGGCCCTGGCCGGTTGGTTCAGTGGTAGAGCGTGGGCCCAGAGTGTGGAAGTCCCGGGTTCGATTCCCGGCCAGGGCACACAGGAGAAGCGCCCATCTACTTCTCCACCCTTCTCCCTCTCCTTTCTCTCTTATCTCTCTCTTCCCCTCCTGCAGCCAAGGTTCCATTGGAACAAAAGTTGGTCCGGGGTGCTGAGGATGGCTCTGTGGCCTCTGCCTCAGGCGCTAGAATGGCTCCAATTGTGTGGAGCAACGCCTCAGATGGGCAGAGCGTCGCCCCCTAGTGGGAATGCCGGGTGGATCCTGGTTGGGTGCATCCAGCAGTCTGTCTGCCTCCCTGCTTCTCGCTTCAGGAAAATACAAAAAAAAAAAAAATTCTACTCTGGTTCTGGCGTGTAGCTCTGTTGGTTAGAGCCTCCTCCTGAGAGGCCAGGATTGCGGGATAGATCTTGGGTCAGGGCAGTACAAAAATCAACCGTGAGGGGCACCTGAATTCATGTTAACATAATAAATTTAAAAACAACAAAAAATAAAAATTAAAAAAACGAATCAATCATGATTGCATCAATAAATATAACAAATCCGTGTCTTTCTTTTTTCCTCTCGCTCTAAAATCAATAAATTAAAGAAAATGTTTTATGAGCAAAACCCACCAGCTCTTAGCCCTCTAAAATCTCCAGCCCAGCCCAGGGGGAAAAGTTTACTGAATTTATACAGCCACGCCTACTCACCCGGCCATCCTGCTGGCTCCACCCTGCACGTGTTTTGTGCCGGCTGGCCCCCTCTTCTCCTTCAATGAGGCTCTCAACAGAATCCAAAGATTAAAGCCTTGGAGAAACCTCATAAATAATACATCACATCATTGGCTGGTGGGGCGGGACTTCGACGCGCCTGGCTGAGTCAAATTTATGAATAATAAATATAGGAGTTGGGCACGGAAAGATGCGCGTGTGGGGGCGGAGTCTGGGGGCGGAGTCTGGGGGCGGAAGTGGCCCTCTGAGGTAGGCCACCCAGGCTTATAAATATGCAAAATACAGGAGCGATGACTATGGGCTTTGTCCCGCCCATGAGGGGCGTGACCGGCCACGTTCATGAATAATGCAGCACGTCGCCGGGTCGTCAGTGTGACGTCGACGGTAGGCTTCGCAGGAGCCGGAGAGGGCGTGGGAACACGTAATGAATAATGCAGCACGTCAGCGGGCGGCGGGGCGGGGTTTGGCTGGCGCTCCCGCCCTGGAGCGGGGAAGGGGGGACGGGTAGTGATGGTCGCAAGATGGCGGCGTTGAAGGAGGATCGGAGCTACGGGCTGTCGTGTGGACGGGTGAGCGACGGCAGCAAGGTGTCCGTGTTTCACGTGAAGCTCACCGACAGTGCCGTGAGGGCCTTCGAGAACTACCGCGCTAGCCAGGTGAGTGGCGCGGACCCGGTGCGGCCGTCGGAGACATCGTCGAGGCACAGGCCGGCCTCGCGTGCCTCTCGCCCGGCGTCCGGGCCTGAGGGCACGGTGTCCGGCGTTCGGGTCCTGCTTGTGGATCCCTTGACCGTCAGGGCGCGAAGAATCACGTTTCTTCTCGGCCCGGGAGGCGACACTGGCGGGCAGCCTGGGCGACGGTGGGCGCCTGGACCGGCTGGCGTTTGTGTGGCACCTGGAGGCATCCGGGGCCTTTCCCTGTGCACTCAGAACTGATTTGTTCACCTGGCCGGGGGAGGCGGGTGGGGAACTTTTCATCAGGGTGCCTGGCATATGGGGCAGTGGGGCATCGCTTTCGGGGGTACAGTTCCATGTGTGTGGAGGCCGTCTCATGCGTTTTACACCGAGGGCCCTGTAATTGATCTCACTCTTGGTGTTTGGGCAAAAATTGACAACTTGTCTGTGGCTCCCCCAGGTGATCCTATTTCACCGGATACTTTCAGAGAGTGAGTGGGAGTGTTTTGTGGGGAAGAAGCTGTATATGTAGGAGTGGGGTTACTGACCTGGTGATTTTTTCAGGCTGGGGAGCCAGTGGTGGACACCTGGGAGGGAGCTCTAGCTAAGGCACCTGGTTGCTGACTCTAAACTTTTCAGGGGCCTGTTTGAGCCTATCTTGGGAAGTTAAGGACGTTTCATTTCTGCCACCTGGGCTGGGGCAGGGGGTGGGGAAAAGGCTGTAGTGCACCTTATTTCAGACTTGATTTTGGGGCACATCTGGGGCTGTGGTCAGACTTGCTTCCCATTTCTGTTTATGTCATGGCGCCCTCAGTCTGTGTTGGGACAGAAGTTGCAGGTGCCCAGTGATTAGGTTCTGAGGGGAAGTGGTTTGGGAGCTCTTTTCCTCCTTGCCTGGAAAGTGGGGGTTTCATAGTCAGAGGTGGCCCAGGAGGCCCCATTCTGTGTGTGTGTGTGTGTGTGTGTGTGTGTGTACATGGGGGTGAGGGGGCCTCCAGCGGGTCAGGAGAGAGACTAACTAGGAAGGAATGTGGCTTTCTTCCTGACATGGACTTGTTCAGCATCATTAGCTAAGCTGGGAATTTCTTCCCATTTCATTCCCATTACTTCCTGGGTGTGTACCCTTCCCACCTTTTTGGACAGTTTCCTTCCTGACATGACGTTTCAATTTTTTAATAGAAGGGGGACTTATCATTTTTGTAAGAGCCAATTCTCTTCTTGTTAGAGGGGTTCACCAAGGTGAGGTTGAGGCACTCCTATAGGGAAGAAGAAGGGGGTAGGGGCATAGTGGCCAGCTTGAACCGCCCTTCCCTGTGAAATTCCGTTTCTGAGTCTGACTTGTCTTGGAGGAAGGCAGACTTTTCCTAGAGGCAGCTGGGGGAGAGCTCATGAGTCATGTAAATAAGGTGAACTTGGTACTTGGTCACTTTGGGTTAGGAGCCCCACCCTCTCTGCCAATGCTACCCTGGCTTGATCCATTGGTCTGGAAAGCCCAGCTTTGCATCCACCTCATGCTGTCACACTGCTATTTTTAATTTAGGGTGTTGTTTATATCCCCTAACTAAACTTGATCTTCCTCATGTGAGGGTAAAGGTAACTGCACACTCTGTCTGATCCCATATGGAGCCCAGCTTTGTAGGTTAGAGTCATTCAGTAGGAGGGATTTCCTCAAAGAACTTCTTCAAGCCATCCTGGCGAGCTTGACTGGGTGGGCTAAAATTTGGGGGACCTAAACTCATGTTTTTCTCAGAAGCCGGCTGATAGTTTAAGTGATTTGGCAGCTTTTGTATTTAATCATACCCACTGGGCAGTGTGGGAGGCTGGGCTAAAATGAGGGCAGCTCAGGTACTCTTGGTGTTTTTGGTTGCTGGGCATGGGGAAGGTGACTAGAAGAACTCATTTGTATGACTAGAACAGTGTATTGGTTATCAACAAAACCTCAGATGTACAGCTTTGTTAACAGCATCTAGTTTTCTGTTCTCTCATGTTGTGCTTATATTGTTTGCCAGTGCAACTTGAGAGGTTTTTTATTTTTACTTTTTAATTTAATTTAATTATTATTATTATTATTTTTTACAGGGACAGAGTGAGAGACAGAGGGATAGATAGGGACAGACAGACAGGAACGGAGAGAGGTGAGAAGCAACAATCATTAGTTTTTCGTAGCTGTTGCAACACCTTAGTTGTTTATTGATTGCTTTCTCACATGTGCCTTGACCTTCAGCAGACCTAGCAACCCCTTGCTGGAGCCTTTGACCTTGGGTCCAAGCTGACGAGCTTTTGCTCAAGCCAGATGGGCCAGCGCTCAAGCTGGCGTGCTCGGGGTCTTGAACCTGGGTCATCAGCATCCCAGTCCAACGCTCTATTCACTGTGCCACCGCCCGGTCAGGCTATTTTTACTTTTTTTTTTTTAAATTATTTTTATTTATTCATTTTAGAGGAAAGGGAGAGAGAGAGAGAGAGAGAGAAGGGGGGAGGAGCAGGAAGCTTCAACTCCCGTATGTGCCTTGACCAGGTAACCCCAGGGTTTTGAACCGGCGACCTCAGCATTCCAGGTCGACACTTTATCCACTGAGCCACCACAGGACAGGCTATTTTTACTTTTTTAATTGTGAAGAGTCTTGTACAAATTGAGAAGCGGCAGGGGATTGGAGAGAAACTTCCTGTAATCCTAGCTCTTGGAGCAGCTCCTGTAGAAGTCCCCAAGATTCAGAGGGATCTGAAGTCGGAGCTGCCTTTGTGCAGATCTAGTGGCCTGCTTGGAATTTGGTGGAAGGCTAGGATGTGGTAATACGTGCAGCTGTTAGCCATCCAGACTCAGGCTTCACACAGTTTCTCCTTGAATATAAAAATGCAAGGAACTACTCCTGTGGTTCTCCTTTTTGGTGTGATGGATTATTTCCAGGAGAGAAGAGAGAGAAAGTGTGGACACAACCCATTCTTTCAAGATAGCCTCATGTGCAGGCTAAGAGAAGCGTCTCCTAACCACTCAGAGGAAGTGGCCCTCCCTAGGGCAACCAGTCTCCACCACCTGGGCTTTTTTGTTTGTTGATTTTTGAGAGAGGAAGAGAAAAGAGTGGGGGGGAAGTGGGAAGCATCAAATTGTAGTAGTTGCTTCTCATGTGTGCCTTAACCAGGCAAGCCTTGATTTTGCACTGGCAACCTCAGTCTTCCAGGTCGGCACTTGATCTACTGCAGTACCACAGGTCAGGTCCGCCTGGGCTTTTTTTTTTTTTTTTTTAATTATTATAAGAGTTTATTTGAGCCAAAGTGAGGACATATGCCTGGGAGCAAGATCTCAAATGCTCCCCACCTGGGCATTTTATTGTAGAATTTGGTGGGCTGTGTTGCTGGGGTATGTTTTCCTCTCTTGGGTGGAAAGGAGCATGTTGTTCAGGAAAAATTGAAGGCCCAGGGAGGAGCCTAAGAAGTCTGGGGATTGATGCCTATTTAGGTTTTTATTTGTTTTTTGCTTGCAAGGGGTGGGGGAGAGGGAGGGAGAGAGAGAGGGAGGAAGGAAGGAAGGAACAAAGAGAGAGAAGGAGGGAGGGAGAGAGATAAAAAGCATCAACTCTTAGTTGTGGCATTTTAGTTTTTCATTGATTGCTTCCCATATGTGTCTTGATTGGAGTGGGGGTGTCCTCTGTGGACCGTGGGATCATGTTGATGATCTAACAAGCCGGTGAGCCAGCACTCAAGCTGGCGACCTTGGGTTTGTTTTCTTTCTTTCTTTCTTTTCTTGAGAGGAAGGTGAGGGGAGAGAGAGAGACAGGAACATCATTTTTTTTTTTTTTTTTTGTGGCAGAGACAGAGTCAGAGAGAGGGACAGATAGGGATAGACAGACAGGAAAGGAGAGAGGTGAGTAGCATCAGTTCCTCATCGTGGCACCTTAGTTGTTCATTGATTGATTTCTCATATATGCCTTGACTGGGGGGCTACAGCAGACCGAGTGACCCCTTGCTTGATCCAGTGACCTTGGGCTCAAGCTGGTGAGCCTTGCTCAAACCAGATGAGCCCGCGCTCAAGCTGGCGACCTCGGGGGTCTCGAATCTGGGTCCTCCGCGTCCCAGTCCAACGCTCTATTCACTGCACCACCAACTGGTCAGGCTCAATCTGTTTTTTTTTAGTTTTTTTGTTTGTTTGTTTTATTACAGGGACAGAGAGAGAGAGAGATAGGGACAGACAGGAACGGAGAGAGATGATAAGCATCAATTATTAGTTTTTCATTGCCGTTGCGACACTGTAGTTGTTCATTGATTGTTTTCTCACATGTGCCTTGACTGCGGGCCTTCAGCACACCGAGCAACCCCTTGCTGGAGCTAGCGACCTTGGGTCCAAGCTGGCGAGCTTTCGCTCAAGCCAGATGGGCCGCGCTCAAGCTGGTGAGCTCAGGGTCTGGAACCTGGGTTTTCTGCATCCCAGTCTGACACTATCCACTGCACCACCGCCTGGTCAGGCTCAATCTGTTCTTGTATGTGTCCTTCAAATCGTCAACTTCTGCACTTTGGGATGATGCTCTAACCAACCGAACTATTTGACCAGCGTTACCTCAGGGTTTCAAACCTAGGTTGACACTCTATGGACTGCAACACCACCAGTCAGGTGGTGCCTATTTAGGTTTGAATCTTATGGCTACCTGTGTGAGGTCTTGGGCTCGTGCTTGACTCTCTTTTTTTTTTTACAGGGACAGAAAGAGAGTCAGAGAGAAGAGAGAGGGATAGACAGGACAGGCAGACAGGAACGGAGAGAGGTAAGAAGTATCAGTCATTAGTTTTTCGTTGTCATTGCGACACCTTAGTTTTGTTTTTTTTTTTGACACCTTAGTTTTGATTGCTTTCTCACATATGCCTTGACCGCGGGCCTTCAGCAGACCGAGCCACCCCTTGCTGGAACCAGCGACCTTGGATCCAAGCTGGCAAGCTTTTGCTCAAGCCAGATGGGCTCGCGCTCAAGCTGGCGACCTCGGGGTCTTGAACCCGGGTCTTTTGCCTCCCAGTTCGACGCTCTATCCACTGCACCACCGCCTGGTCAGGCTCGTGCTTGACTCTTGTCAGTTCAGATCCTTCTCCTAACAGTTCTGAGGATCTCAGTGCCTGGTCCTCTCTGAGCCCCACAGCCTCCTCTTGAGGACATGCATGCACCAAAGCATGGGTGTGACCCCTCAAATGCGCTTAGTGTTTCTACACAGAGCCATCCCTGCCTGGAGGTTAGAATGGCCCTGGACACAGAACCTATGCTTTTGCATCTACCTAAATCTGACTGAGCGTCTTATCTGTACATGGCCACTGCTGAGAAGTTGGACATTTATAAGTGACCAAGGCAGGCCCCCGGTGTCACAAGCTGACAAGAATGACAGATAATGAACAGGGCAGCACAGAAATCAACACAGACTTGTCAGTGGTCACTGTCAGGAAGGAAATAAAATGGGGCAATGTCATGGTGTGGGGCAGGTGACATGAAAGGATGCTGATTAAGAGAGGTGCTTCTAGGAGATGCCAGAGCCATGTTTGGCTAGGTGAAGAACCCAGGCAAGCTGAGTGCACAGGCCTTGAGACCTGAGGGACTGGGGAGGCTGTTGGAGTAGGGGAGTGGCCTAATAAGCTGTGGAGGGAAGCTTTATGGTTGTGTCGTCAGGAATGGTGTGTGTGTGAGGGATGTAGAGGAGGCCTGCACTGAATACTCCACTACTGTTCTAGAGTTGTGCTGGGTGCTGCACGCCTGCTGAGTGCATGTTAGCCGGGCACCAGTGGCAGGAGGAGCCTTAATTTAGCTTCTCTTTCCCTCCCATAGCAAGGCCCTGAGAGGGGGGCTCATCTCCCCTTTCTGGGGGTGCCCCACTTGGCCCTAAGCAGGGCAACTTCTTGCCAGCCTTGTTTGCTTTACAGATGGCCATCTTTAGGACTCGGTGGCGCTGCCCCTCCTGACTGTGGGCCAGGTCCCTGTAAACCCTTCCTTCTTGACAACACTGGTAGGATGGCTAGCTTACTGTTCCCTTTGTGCTTTCGAGGCATTTGAGACTCTGAAGAGCAGTGTTACCTGCTTGAGGTCACTTAGACTGTCCTCATTGTCCCAAGCTTGCTTTCACAGTGGAGAAGAGCTTGAACCACTGAAATACAGCTATGAACTGGAGTCACACTGTGATCCTAGTTAAAACGTCATTGTTGCCTGATCAGGCAGTGGCACAGTGGATAGAGCGTCAGACTGGGATGTGGAGGACCCAGGTTCAAGACCCCGAGGTCGCCAGCTTGAGCGCGGGCTCATCTGGTTTGAGCAAAGCTCACCAGCTTGAGCCCAAGGTCGCTGGCTTGAGCAGGGGGTCACTCAGTCTACTGTAGCCTCCCCCCCCATCAGGGCACATGTGAGAAAGCAATCGACGAACAACTAAGATGCCACAATGAAGAATTGATGCTTCTCGTCTCTCTCCCTTCCTGTCTGTCCCTCTTTCTGACTCTCTCTGTCTCTGTCACAAAATAAATAAAATTAAATTAAAGCGCCAGTGTTTCAGGCTGCTGTGAGTGTTTATGACCTTAGTGGCCCTGCAGATGCCAGATGTTGCTGTCTGTGTCTGTACTTTGCTCCCTCACCCAAGAAAGCCTAATGATGACCGTAACCACCAACTGTGAATTTAGGACTGCATGCCAGCTCTGGTCCCCTGTCAGCCGTGTGGCAGTGATGAGGAAACAGTGGAGACACTGGGGAGGTCAAGTCACTGGAAGGAATCTTTCAACTGTGCCTGGCTGATAACCAGGCAGACTCTAATACCCCACCTTGTATGCTAGGCCCTGGGTGTGGGGAAGAGCAGGCTAGCCCACAGGGGTCAGAAGCAGGTGTCAGAAGCATGGCCTTTTGCCCTGGGGCGTAGGGATTCAGTTTGCTTATGTGTTTCAAGATGGGCCCTTGATGATTTTGGGTGGAGTGATTCCCTCCCAGAATGCACGTCTCATAGATGCTGGAGAGGGCGAGCACCCTGGCTGTGTGGTAAGTGGTGATGGTTTCTGCAGGAGGTTGCAAGGCTGTGTGAGGGGCTAAGCCTACCTGCCATCAGGACCCTTGACTAGCCCTCTAGCTGCATGCTAATCTCCAAGGTGATGATCTGTAAACAGCAAGCTGCTCTCTGAAACCCACCTTCTGTTGACTCATCTGTGAGGCCAAAGTTCATCACCCTTGGGGCAGTTTTGACATCACACCAGGATTGTGACATCCCTGGTGAATTCTTAAAAAACAGGGCTGGTGCTCGTTTTGGCAGCACATACACTAAAATTGGAACAGTGCAGAGCCACTGCACAAGGATGATGTGCGAATTCGTGAAGCATTCCACATTTTTTTCTCACTAAAATAAAAAAATAAAAATAAGAAAACAACAATAACAACCAGGGCTAGAGCCTGGCCTGTGGTGGTGCGGTGGATGGAACATTGACCTGGAACACTGAGGTCACTGATTCAAGACCCTGGACTTGACCGGTCAAGGCACATACGACAAGCAAGCAATGAACAACTAAAGTGAAGCAACTACGAGTTGATACTTCTCAGTCCCCACCCTCCTCTCCTCTCTGTAAATTCAATAAATAAAATCTTAAAAAAACCCACAAAAAACAACCAGGGATAGAGTAGACCCTGTTTGGGGAATCTGCTTCTCTGTGGCAGGAGCCCTGGCCCTTGGCCCACCTGGCAATCCATGCTGTGCCTTAAGGATTTGACCTCTTCTTGCTTCACTTTTAGGGCCTCGCTCCCCATTCTCTGCCTCTGACTTTCTCTTTGGTCTGAGTTGCATGAACAGAGTTGTCTGAGATCTAATCTCCAGCAATATGGGGACACTCTGCATTCACCCCAGAGCACAAAGGGACACTTAAGAACAATCCCCTCAAATGAGTCCTGACCCATACTGCAGTGAGTGATCCAGACAGCCATGTCTTGCCATTGTTTTGTCACTTTATTTTAATAAAAAAGCTGGTGTTCACATCTAGAGAGGAACCCTTCCTGTCTCCACACCAAGTGACTGCAGGGAATCTGATGCTAATTATATTCTCGGGCCTAGTCCCTCCCAGGCCACAGCTGCGGCACCTGGTTGGGGGTGTGGTCATGACTTGCCACAGCCCCTCTGGAAAGGAGGGCAGTTTCACATGTGTCTAAAATTTGTGGGTTCACTAAACCTCCGTTTCAACGCAACACGTGTGGAAGTTATTTCTTGTTACTATGAAAACAATATAGCTCAGTGTAGAAAACTGGCAAAATACCTAAAATACCCTATTCCCACGGCTGCTGTTGGCTCGTTGGCCCCTTGCTCTGTCTTGTGTCCAGGCACCATGTTATTATAGTAATGTCCTTGTATAATCTTAAGCCTCACTTCCCTGACACTGTAAGTTTTTTGTTGTTGTTTTTTTATCACAGTGGTAAGCTTTATTTTTTAGTGACTGAGTCTCTGTGCATTGTGGACCCTAACAGGTTATTCCTCCAGTGCTGCACTGATCCCAGGCTTCCTGGATGCAGAGCCATGTCTACTGTCCTGAGTGCTGAGCAAAGGTGCTGATATGTGATGAGGGGCACCCCCTCTCTCTGTGCATCCTGAGTGGAGCAGGGAGGTTGCAGGTGTTGCAGTTGAGGCCTGGGAGAGATGGGGTCAGGCCTGTGGGAGTGAATAATCAGGGAGGGTAAACCTGGAAGCAGAGAGACCTGTGTAGGGATGGTGTTGAGGGCCAGACAAGGGGACAGATGTGGGCTGCCTCCTGTGTCTGGTTGGGGTGGGGGACATTTTTAATCTTTCCTGATACTGGCTGTGGTACTCATGCGTTCACTAGGCTTTATGATCATGCTTGAGCCGGGTGTTTGAGAGTTAGGTCATACAGGGTTCTGGAGTGACCTTTGGCTGGAGGGAAAGCAACTATGTCAAAGAGCACTACGATGTGTCTGTGGCAGGTGGGCACCATTAGCACCGACATCGCTGCTCCAGAGCCACATTTTTCTGGGTTGCTGCCTTGTCCTAAGGCAGAGGTCGCCAAACTTACACAGGGGGCCAGTTCACTGTCCCTCAGACCGTTGGAGAGCTGGCACATACAGTACTCCATACACTGACCACCAATGAAAGAGGTGCCCCTTCCGGAAGTACGGTGGGGGGGGGTCAGATAAATGGCCTCAGGTGGCTGCAGTTTGGCCTGCGGGCCGTAGTTTGGGGACCTCTGTCCTAGGGCATGAATGTCATCAGGTTTTTGCCAGTGTCCTGACAGTGCAGTTTGACAGTGCAGTTTGAAGGTCGTTTTGAACGAACTTGGCGGCTCTACGAACCTGCAGCCTTTCTTTTTTATTTTATTTTAATTTTTTTTTTGATCTTTATTATTTTTTTTACAGGGACAGAGAGAGAGTCAGACAGAGGGATAGACAGGGACAGACAAACAGGAACGAAGAGAGGTGAGAAGCATCAATCATTAGTTTCCATTGCCGTTGCGACACCTTAGTTGTTCATTGATTGCTTTCTCACATGTGCCTTGACTGCGGGCCTTCAGCAGACCAAGCAACCCCTTGCTGGAGCCAGATGGGCCCACGCTCAAGCTGGCAAGCTCGGGGTCTCGAACCTGGGTCTTCCGCATCCCAATCCGACGCTCTATCCACTGCGCCACCGCCTGGTCAGGCACCCCGCAGCCTTTCTTACTCTGGGTTTTGGGTTGTATTCTTTGGGGCAGTTGGATGCCAGGTTTTCCTTATTGTGCTAGTGTTGACCAATGACTGATGGGTGCTTTGGATGCAGAGAGAGCGAAAGCCAGGCCTGGCCAGAGGTGTTACACCCTGTGACAGTGCCTGGGGGTCACTGTCACCCTGAGCCAGCCTCTCAGGTGGGCTCCACAATGGGCAGGCCTGGTGGAATTCAGCCTACCTTGGACAGCTCTGCCTTTGAGGAATTAATGAGATGCAGGTGATGGAGGGCTGTGGTTAATCCTCCACAAACCATCATTGGTATTTCCTTAGTTTTTCAGAAGGAGAGTCTGAGGCTTGGCACAGGTTGCCTTGCCTGAGGATGTGCCCTTCCAGCTGCCCCTGTTCCTATCCCAGGCCTGGGGTGGAAGGCCAACAGCTTTTCACTTTTCTTCTTGCTGCCATGACTGGCTTAGATATTCAGGTGGATGTCCTAGCAAGGAGGCACCTCCCTCAAGGATGCTACTTATTGGGATCTGGTGGCCAGGTTGTAATCACATCCACTGACTGCCTGGGACTGGGCTACTGGCTCTCCCTCCAGGGCTCAGTTATCACAGGTTGAAACAGTGCCTGCAATTGCAATGGTCTCCCAGGTCAGATGAATGAGACATGTGGACACTGACTACTCTTGCTCCTGTGTGTGTCCTACAGATGAAAAAGTGCAGTTCTTCAGAATGTAAAGTATCTGCTTCTGTGTCTACTATTGAGGATTTCTTTTTTTTTCTTTCCTTTTTTTTTTTTTTTGAGGATTTCTTTTTTAAATAAAGAAATGGTGCCTGACCTATGGTGATGCAGTAGATAAAGCATTGACCTGAAATGCTGAAGTCTCCAGTTCAAAATCCTGGGCTTGCCTGACCAGGCGGTGGCGCAGTGGATAGAGTGTCGGACTCAAATGCGGAAGACCCAGGTTTGAGTCCCCGAGCTCGCCAGCTTGAGCGCAGGCCCATCTACCTTGAGCAAAAAGCTCACCAGCTTGGACCCAAGGTCGCTAGCTTCATCAAGGGGTTGCTCAATCTGCTGAAGGCCCAGGGTCAAGGCACATGTGAGAAAGCAATCAATGAACAACTAAGGTGTTGAGACGGCAACGAAAAACTAATGATTGATGCTTCTCACCTCTCTCCGTTCCTGTCTGTCTGTTCCTACCTATCCCTCTCTCTGACTCTCTGTCCCTGTAAAAACAAAAACAAAAAAAATCCTGGGTTTGCCTGATCAAGGCACATATGGGAGTTAATGCTTCCTGTTCCTCTCCCTTTCTTTCTCTCTCTCCCTCTTTCTCTCCATTCTCTTTAAAATGAATAAAAATAAAAACTTCAAAAAATAGTAAAATAAGTAAATGACTTTCTCTGCCGGGAAGCCCATCACACTGTATTGGAGAGAGCTGGACACTCCAGTGAGTCCCCTTCTATGTCCCTCCAGCAGTCTTGGGGGCAGTGATGATGGAGTGGGCAGGAGACGGGTTGGAAGTGCTGGCCAAGTTTCTGGAGACAATACTGTTGGGTCTGGGGTGACTGCTGAGTCTGGAGCTGGTGGCCGCTGCTGAAGGAATGTGAAGAGTCAGTCCTAGAGCGTGAGGTGAAATGACTCTGACTTCAGGTTAAGCTCCAGCCTGTGGATGTGAGGGAGTCACAGGGCAGTCCCAAGGGGCCAGATACTTTCCACTTGAGAATGCTCTTCCCTCGGGATTTGAGGTAGGGGTTCTGTCTCCTCTATCTTCCAGCCTGGGTGAGTAGGGCCCTGGCAAAGGTGTTTAAGGACTGAGTATCAGGGACTGACCCCACATTTCCCCACATGTCTCTGCCTCCTTCGGGTAAGGAGTGGTAGGATGAGGGAATGGGGGACCTGAGGAGTCCTGGCCTACCTCTCCCCTCACCTGTACACATGCCCATGGCCCTCATGTCCTATATCAGACTGACTTGTCACTTACTGGTTAGCCTTATTCTGCAGCCCCCTTGTTCCTTTGGAGGAAGCCAACCGGGGGCATGGTCGTGACAACCACAAGCAGTGACACCAGAAGGGAGAAACTCAGCAGGTGATGGGCAGGAGGTGCCTTCAGGAAGTGAGATGTGCAGAACTGGCCAGAATGAGGCCAGGACTGGGGATGTCTGGCTGAGATCTGAGAGAGTGGCACTGGAGGGAGGCCCAGTGGCAGGGCAGCCAGAGAGCATGAGGGTAAGGAGTGCTGGGACAGGAAGTTGAGGTTAATTCTATCATGCAAGGAAGCCTGACTTAAGTGGCAGTGACTGCTCTGCTCTGTGCACTGTGGGTGACTCTAGACCCTTCCTAGACTCACTGTGGGGGGCTGGACCCCACCCTAATTTCATTCCACTAGGAGCTCCATTCTATGACAGACAAAGGTCAGGGAGTGCTTGGGAGTGCTGAGACCAATCTGCATGAGTCTTTACCTGGGATTTCTTAGAGAATTAAATTTGTTTTTTAAATTGTGGTAAAAGACCCTGGCCGACTGGCTCAGCAGTAGATCATCTGCCTGGCATGTGGAAGTCGTGGGTTCGATTCCTGGTCAGTGCACACAGGAGAAGCACCCATCCACTTCTCCACCCTTTCCCCTCTCCTTTCTCTCTATCTCTTCCCCTCCTGCAGCCAAGGCTCCATTGGAGCAAAGTTGGCCCAGGTGCTGAGGATGGCTCCATGGCCTTGTCCCAGGCGCTATAATGGCTCTGGTTACAATGGAGCAATGGCCCAGATAGACAGAGCACCGCCCCCTGGTGGATCCTGGCACATGCAGGAGTCTATTTCTCTGCCTCCCCACTTCTCACCTTAGAAAAATACAACAACAAAAAAAGTCAAAATTATCTGACAAAAAAATAAATTGTGGTAAAATACATGAACAAAATTTATCATTTTAACTTTTTAAGTGCACAATTTAGTGGCATTAAGTACATTCACATTGTTTTTTTTTGTTTTTTTAGCAAGGTGGGAGGATAGACAGCGACAGACAAGAAGGGAGAGAGACGAAAAGCATCAACTCAGTTGCAGCATCTTAGTTGTTCATTGATTGCTTTCTCATATGTGCCTTGACTGGGGGGCTCAAGCCGAGCCAGTGACCCTTTGCTAAAGCCAGCGACCTGTGGGCTTAAGCCAGCAACCTGTGGGCTTAAGCCAGCGACCATGGGATCATTCATGTCTGTGATCACACGCTTAAGTTGGCCACCTGTGCTTAAGCTGGTGACCTCAGGGTTTTAAACCTGGGTCCTCAGTGTCCCAGGCCAGTGTTCAATCACTGCCCCACCGCCTGTTCAGGCACATTCACAGTATTGTGCAGTCATCACATCATCCATCTTCAGAACTTGCTCATCTTCCTAATCTGAAACTGTTTCCATTAAACACTAACTCCTATCCCCCTTCCCTAACCCTGTCACCCACCATTTTGCTTCTGTCTCCATAAATCTGACTATTCTAGGGGCCTCATAAGTGGAATCATACAGTATTTCTCCTATATATTTTTAATCCAAAGGAAATATCAAATTCAATTTAAATTAAAAAATCAGAAATTGTCTGAAAAAACCCCAGCAAATCAAAGCCTAAAAAAAGAGGGCTGCATCTTGGTCATCACATTATTGGAAAGATTAGAATAAATTAGAAGTGCCACTTAATTTAAGAATTTGTGAGTTATGCCTGACCAGGCGGTGGTGCAGTGGATAGAGCGTTGGACTGGGATGCGGAGGATACAGATTCGAGACCCTGAGGTCACCAGCTTGAGCACAGGCTCATCTGGTTTGAGCAAAGCTCACCAGCTTGAGCCCAAGGTCGCTGGGTTGAGTAAGGGGGTTACTTGGTCTGCTTTAGCCCCACGGTCAAGGCATATATGAGAAAGCAATCAATGAACAACTAAGGTGTTGCAACGAAAAACATGATTATTGCTTCTCATCTCCCTCCATTCCTGTCTGCCTGTCTCTGTCCCTCTCTCTGATTCTCTGTCTCTGTAAAAAAAAAAAAAAAAAATTTATGAGTTATGTGTAAATCAGCTCATTTAAAGATTGGAAGAATCCTTGGTCATATCTTAATATCAAAGTTTATACAGATTTCTCTTTTGAATATATTCTGCATTTAAAGATGCAATCATACAAAGTCTACTCACTTGCATACTGGATAAATTTTTTATTTCAGCCAACTCTCAATGGAGAGGCAACTAGCACAACTCCATCTCCTCGGGCAAAGAGCATCAGAATATTCCATTTTGTTGATTTATATATCTCTTCATATGTTTCCTCATCAATTTCTATAGTAGTCACAGTTTTTCACATCTCCCAATATCATATTTTATCTTTTTTTTTTTTTTTTTACAGGAACAGAGAGAGAGTCAGAGAGAGGGATAGACAGGAACGGAGAGAGATGAGAAGCATCAATCATCAGTTTTTCATTGCGACACCTTAGTTGTTCATTGATTGCTTTCTCACATGTGCTTGACCGTGGGCCTTCAGCAGAGTGAACAACCCCTTGCTGGAGCCAGCAACCTTGGGTCCAAGCTGGTGAGCTTTTGCTCAAGCCAGATGGGCCTGTGCTCAAGCTGGTGAGCTCGGGATCTTGAACCTGGGTCTTCCGCATCCCAGTCCGATGCTCTATCCACTGTGCCACCGCCTGGTCAGGCTCCCAATATAATATTTAAATGTTGATCATAAGCATGTAATCTACCTCAAAGCTCTCTGTTATTTCTCCTTTACACATAACTTTGCTCAGCCAGTCTGAGCCTGGTGAGATCCAGGGGCTCTTCTACGGTGTTGGTAGTTTGTTGCTGTTCCACGTTGTCTGCCATGTTTCAAACTGTATTTGTCCTTTCTTGACTGGCATATTTCACTCAAAATGTCTTCAAGATTCATCCATGTTGTAGCAGATGTCAGAATTTCCTTCCTTTTTGTGGCTGAATAATCCACATCCATGTGGATGGACCACATTTTGTTTATCCATTCATTTGTCAGTGAACCACTTGGGTTGCTTTTACCTTTTGTCTCCTGTAAATAATCCTGCTCTGAACATAGATGTATAAGCATCTCTTTCAAGACACTTAATTTGCCTGACTAATTGGTGGTTCAGTAAATAGAGTGTTGGACAGGGAAGCAGAGGAATCAGGTTTGAAACTCCGAGGTTGCTGGCTTGAGCGTGGCCTCACCAGCTTGAGTGCAGGGTTGCTGGTCTGAGCGTGGAATCAGAGACATGACCCCATGGTTGCTGGCTTGAGGGTGGAATCATAGACATGACCCCATGGTCGCTGGCTTCAGCCCAAAGATCACTGGCTTGCGCCCAAGGTCGCTGGCTTGAGCAACGGGTTACTTGCTCTGCTGTAGCGCCCTCCCTCGCTTCAAGGCACATATGAGAAAGCAATCAATGAACAACTAAGGTGCTGCAACGAAGAATTGATGCTTCTCATCTCTCTCCCTTCCTACCTGTCTGTACCTGTCCGACCTATCTGTCTCTCTATCTCTGTCACAAAAAAAAAAAAAAAATTTTTTTTGGGTGTATAAACTCAAGGGGTATTGCTGGGTCACATGATCATTCTATGTTGAACTTTTTGAGGCTCTACCAGACTGTTTGCCACAGTGGCTTTACCATTTTACATTCTTCCGAGCAATGTACAGGGTTCCAGCTACTCCACATCCTTGTCAACGCTAGTTATTTTCTGTTTTTTTTGTCTTTTTCTTCCTTTCTCTTCCCCCCCTTTCTTTAAAATTTTTTTTTTAATTTTTATTTTTATTCATTTTAGAGAGACACAGTGAGAGAGAGAGAGAGAGAGAGAAAGGGGGAGGAGCTAGAAGCATCAACTCCATATGTGCCTTGACCAGACCAGTGCAGGGTTTTGAACTGGCGACCTCAGTGTTCCCAGGTCGACGCTTTATCCACTGCGCCACCACAGGTCAGGCTCCCCTTTTTTTTTAAAATAGAAGCAGGGAGAGAGGGACATGAACATTGAGCTGCTCTGTATGTGTGTGCCCTGACCAGAAAATTGAACTGGCAACCTCCACCCTCTGGGATGATGCTCTAACCAACCAAGCTATCTGGCCAGGGCTTTTTAAAATTTGATTGATTTTTAGAGAGACAGAAGAAAGAGAGGGAGAGTTATGTGTAAATCAATCTGTTCCCATGTGTGCCCTGGCCAGGGATCAAACCAGCAACCTCTATGGTTCAGGATAATGCTCTAATCAACTGAGCTATTTGACCAGGACATCTGTTTCTTTGAAAGTAACAATCCTGATTGATGTGAGGTGGTTTTGGAGCCTTTAAAATACACTTAAGTTGAATGTAACTCTTTAGGAGAGTTAAGGTCTGCAGGACCTCCCAAATTTGCTGGACCATCAGTAGGCTCAGGATTCCCCTGGTTATAGGTGACAAAGAACCTGACCCCAGCAGAATGGGGGCGTGGTGGCTCCCACACTTGAGATGGACTTGGAGTGGCTTCAGATCCTGCCTGAGGGAAGATTTTGAACAGATCACCTGGATGCAGATGAAAGGAAGGTCAGGGACAGCTGGCTTGGCCCCACTCTGGATGAATGGAGATCGCGGTAAGGTACAGAAACCCAGCCCTAGTCAGGATTCTGGTTCTAAGATGGAAGGGTTAGTGAGTACCTAGGTGGCCTAGAGCTCCTGGGGGTTGAAGGAACAGTGGGGGGCTGAAGGATAGGGAAGCAGAAGTGACATTGGCTCTGCCCCAATAGCTCTTTCTCCTCAGCCATCACCATCTTCTTACCCTCCCAGTGGGGTAGGACTTCTATGTACCCTGCCTCACCAAAAAACAACACAAAACAAAACAAACAAATATAAAAAACCAGAAGCCCAGAGGGTGATGGGGAGGACTGGACTCCGCCTTTCAGGCACCTAATGCTGATGAGCTCTTTGGGTCCCCTATGGAATCACAAGGTGATTGGTGTGGAAAATGGGCTTTCTTTCAGGTGGGAAGTGGCCTGGAGACCCCATGGGTCAAGAGCTGCCCTTTGGGGAACACTGGACAGGCGGGATCTGTGCCATTGTCCTGGTGTTTTTTCTGGCCCTGTGGGTAGGTACAGCCCACTTGACTATTCCAGCAGGGGAAGGTTACCCCTTTTCTGTCCTGCCCCTGCTCTTCCTGCGCAAATCTCACACCTGACTTCAGGCTGCAATTCAAGGTAGGCTGATCTAAGGGTGAAGGCAAGTCTGTCCAGACCCACAGAGCTCTGGGTAGTCTCCTTCTTCCACTGCCTTGAGGAGGGTAAGTGTGTTGAGAAGTTCCTTTTTCCTTTTTTTAAACAGTAACTTTCTGGAGAAATTTCCTGTTGTGGACTTGTGGGTCTACTCACATTTGGAGAAGTGGTTAATGGGTCCTAGCGCAGCATTACAAGAAAAATGTCCTCTACATTAGTCAGGACAGCGTGGCTTGTAGGAACCAAGAGTGGGTGACCTCAGTGTGACCTCCTGAATGGGGACCTCTTTTGTGTGGTC
The DNA here is from genome assembly GCA_037038555.1 of Rhynchonycteris naso. Classification (NCBI taxonomy): domain Eukaryota; kingdom Metazoa; phylum Chordata; class Mammalia; order Chiroptera; family Emballonuridae; genus Rhynchonycteris; species Rhynchonycteris naso. The sequence goes on from CM073003.1 coordinate 20,895,059, forward strand.
TCTGATGTGTTGCTGTGATGGTCCTGTCATACTACATACTAGACCTTTGACTCAGGAAATGAGGGCAGCAGTGTGGCTAACAGGTGGGAAGCAAGGTAGACGTCATAGGCGTCCTCTGAGGCCTGGTCAGAAGCCCCACAGTCCCATTTCTATGTCCTACCCTCCTCCCCTCCCTGAGAGATAGCCCAGGCCTGCGGCCCCTTCCCGGCTTCTCTTTAATCCCCACTCTAACTGTCACTCTTGGTCTCTGGCCAGAGCCACTGGGGACAGAAGTGGTGCTTCTGAGTCTTCTGGCCTCCCTGAGTTGCCAGTGTGCATAGCTGTGCAGACAGATGCATGTCTCCATTTCAGCAGGACATTAAAAGGCTCAAGGAAAGAATGCCAAGGGAGAAATGTTTCATTAGCACTAACACTAAGGAAGGTCACCAAAGCAGGAGCTGGAGTGTTCTTTTTTCAATGTCATCCTTAGAATCTAAAATGAGTCAGTAAACCATGGCTGGAGGGGCAAATCTGGACCACTGACTGTGTTTGTAAATAGAGTTTTATTGGGATACAGTGGTGTCATCTGTGGATGCTTTTGTACTACAAAGGCAGGGAATCTTTGCAACTGACACTGGCTCTCAAAACCTTAGATACTGCCTCTCTGGCATTTAACAGAAATAGCTTGCAGTCCACTGGTCTAGAGTGTTGGGATGAGTGTGTGACTTGAGGACTTGGTGTGTTAGTGAAATGTGCTGTCCCAGGAACTTCTGGTTCTTGTGCAGTGGTGTGTGGCCCTAGCAGTCCTGGAAGACAGCTTGCTCTTGCATTGCAGGGTAAGACTGAGACACTAGAGGGTATTTTTTGGTCCAGCCCCTTCATTTCACTGATGGAATGCCTTGAAGTTGATGGCTGACCCAGGTCATATGTTCAGTGTAGATTAAATTGAGCCTCAAACCTGAAGGTGTCCACTCCAGGACTTGCTGCCTTCCTCCACATTTCGTGCAGATGTGAATTCTTCCCACCCTATTCAAGCCCCTCCATTTCCCAAAAGCTTTTCTCAGCATAGTGTCAAGCCTGGCACAGCTTCCAGTAGGCCTGCCTTTCTATTTGTGACTTGCTGGTGATCCCTGGAAACACAGGGCCAGCATGTGAGTCTCTGCAGGCACTGGGCGGGCAAGTATTTGTCTCTGATTCCAGTCAAGCTCTGCCTGAAGTCCCCTGGGCTCTGACCTCAGCTGTGTGGGCATACAGTAGGGTCTAGTCAGGTGCAGCCAACAGTTTTTGCCCCCGGGCCAGATTAAAAAGAAAACTTTTTCACGGGCCAGATGAAACATTAAAATTTAAAAATATTAAATACAAAAACTTCGTTTAAGTACACAAAATTTTATTCTGTAATATTTTTGAATAAATGTGAGTGAAAAAAATTTTAATGTACAATATTTCAATAAAAATATACTTTAATAAAAATATAATTACGTACCATATAAATATCCAAACTGTATCACAATCGAAACAATATTTAATTAATAGAATGAGCCTGAAGGGGTTATATTACAAATAAAACAGTTTTCAGTTATCAACCAACTGCAGCTTTTGTCTATGCTACAATGCCACTTGATTCAGCACACTTGACCACAGAAATAATGAATTGTTTGACCTTGGGTGTGCACTGGCAAACTCTGCCTAAAAGAATGTGGGTTTCACATCGCTGCTAAACATCAAACAGTTCGTATCGAGTACAGACGAGTACAAAAGTTGTAAATCTTTATAATGGAATTTTTTAAAAAGAAGTATCACGAATTCATTTGACCAATTATTGGAAGTTAACCCTAGATTAGTCACACGTGGAATTCTTTTCCTCCTATCACTATCTTCTTAAATACAGTATCTCAATTTCCAATAATCAAAGATGCTTCCACTTCTGAGTAGCTGAGATTTTAAAGTAGCAGAGAATATTAAAAATTTAATCACGGGCCACATAAACTCATTTACGCGGGCCAAATGTTGGCCATGCCTGGTCTAGGTGATCTTCCAAGGGGGTATTGTCTCGTAAGGGGTTAATCATTTTCATGGTGTCTTCAAACATGCACTTTATGGCACAAGGAACAATCAGATGATGGTGGCATCACATGGGTCTCTTGTATGGAGATAGTCTGTAGCAGGTGTATTCTCCTGACCAGAAGTGAGCTCTCCATGGGCTAGGGTGCTTCATTAAAACTTCTGGAGCTTTCGCCTGACCTGTGGTGGCGCAGTGGATAAAGCGTCGACCTGGGAACACTGAGGTCGCCAGTTCAAAACCCTGTACTGGTCTGGTCAAGGCACATATGGGAGTTGATGCTTCCAGCTCCTCCCCCCTTTCTCTCTTTCTCTTTCTCTCTCTCTCTCTCTCTCTCTCTCACTCACTCTGTGTCTCCTCTCTAAAATGAATAAATAAAAAAATAAAAAATAAAAACAACAATAACAAAAAAAACTTCTGGAGCTTTCTGAGCTTGGGATGGGTGCAGTTTGTAGATAGATTCTGAGCTAGATACCAGTGACCTGAAAGACCTAGGGAAGGCCTCTCAGTCAGGCCTCCCTGAGAAATGGTATGGTTTTGTTCCTTTTTAAAAAAGATTTATTTATTCATTTTAAAGAGGAGAGAGAGAGAGAAAGAAAAGGGAGAGGAGCAGGAAACAACTCCCATATATGCCTTGACCAGGCAAGCCCAGGGTTTTGAACCAGTGTTCCAGGTTGATGCTTTTTCCACTGTGCCACCACAGGTCAGGCAATTCCTTTTTTTTTTCTTCTACAGGTACAGAGAGAGAGTCAGAGAGAGGGATAGATAGGGACAGACAGACAGGAACGGAGAGAGGTGAGAAGCATCAATCATTAGTTTTTTTCATTGCCGTTGTGACACCATAGTTGTTTATTGATTGCTTTCTCACATGTGCTTTGACTGTGGGCCTTCAGCAGACCGAGCCACCACTTGCTGGAGCCAGCGACCTTGGGTCCAAGCTGGCGAGCTTTTGCTCAAGCCACATGTGCCTGCGCTCAAGCTGGTGACCTCGGGGTCTCGAATCTGGGTTCTCTGCATCCTACTCCGACGCTCTATCCACTGTGCCACCACCTGGTCAGGGATGTTCTTTTTTTTTTAATCTTTTTTTTTTTTTTTTTAAGCACGTGAGAGCAAGAGAGGGACAGACAGATAGGAAGGGAGAGAGATGAGAAGCATCAATTCTTTGTTGCGGCACTTTAGCTGCTCATGGATTGCTTTCTCATATGTGTCTTGACCGGGGTGGGGCTGGAGGGGCTCCAGCCGAGCCAGTGACCCCTTGCCCAAGCCAGGAACATTGGACTTCAAGCTCAGTGACCATGGTCTCATGTCTGGGGTTCCATGCTCAAGCTGGTGAGTCCATGCTCAAGTCAACAACCTTGGGGTTTCAAATGTGGGTCCTCTACATCCCAGGCCAACACTCTATCTACCCACTGTGCTATCACCTGGCTGTGCTATCACCTGGTCAGGTTTTTTTTAATTTTATTTTTTTTACAGAGAGAGTCAGAGAGAGAGGGATAGATAGGTACAGACAGGAAAGGAGAGAGATGAGAAGCATCAATCATCAGTTTTTTGTTGCAGCATCTTAGTTGTTCATTGATTGCTTTTTCATATTGCCTTGACCAGGGGCCTTCAGCAGACCGAGTAACCCCTTTCTGGAGCCAGCCCCTTTCTTGGTCAAGCTGGTGAGCTTTTGCTCAAACCAGATAAGCCCATGCTCAAGCTGGCGACCTCAGGGTCTTGAACCTGGGTCCTCCGCATCCCAGACCGATGCTCTATCCACTGCGCCACCGCTTGGTCAGGTCTGGTTAGGCTTTTAAAAATCTTTTGACATTGTTTCTCCCTTTTCAGAATTGGTGGGACTGTTGAACCACTATAGACTGGGCAGGGAGCAGGGGCTGGGGGACTGGAGAAATGTCTGAGGCAGGAGCAGAACTCAACTAGAGGAGTGTGTTCTTTCCTCCTCTGGTTGCACTATTTTTGGTGTTGAATACTTGTAGGTGTTTGCTTGTTCCAGAGAAATGTGCTCTGCTCCCAGGGGATCTAACAAGTGGGATGAGGATAGTCAGCACGGGGTACCTTTGTCCAGCTTATCTCCAACCTGCTCTGGGGTTGGGACAAGTCTGTGCTGGCTCCCTTACCTATGCACAGTGTCCCACTGGTCAAAGGACTTGAGTAGGGACACTGACTCAGTGATCTGTGCCAGTTCCTCCTAACACCAAGTGGAGCTGTGTTAAGGAGTATTTTGAGCTTTGGCTCAAAGGTCGCTCAGTTGGTTGGGTGAAGATATCTGGCATGTTGTCTTCATGCACTAGAGTTACCGGTTTAATTCCCAGTCAGGGACACATAGCAGGAATCAACCAATACCTGATCTGTGGTTGTGCGGTGGATAGAGCATTGACCTGGAATGCTGAGGTTGCCGGTTTGAAACCCTGGGGCTTGCCTGGTCAAGGCAAATATAGGAGTTGATGCTTCTGGCTCCTCCTCCCTTCTCTCTCTCTCTATGTCTCTCTTTCTTTCTCTCTCCTCTAAAATGAATAAATAAAATCTTTAAAAAAAATTCTTAAAAAAATAAAGATCGCCTGACCAGGCGGTGGCGCAGTGGATGGAGTGCCGGACTGGGATGCGGAAGACCCGGGTTTGAGACCACGAGGTCGCCAATTTGGGCACGGGCCCATCTGGCTTGAGCAAAAGCTCACCATCTTGGATCCAAGGTCGCTGGCTCCAGCAGGTGGTGGCTCGGTCTGCTGAAGGCCCGCGGTCAAGGCACGTGTGAGAAAGCAATCAATGAACAGCTATGATGTCTCAACGACAACGAAAAACTGATGATTGATGCTTCTCATTTCTCTCTGTTCCTTTCTGTTTGTCCCTATCTATACCTCTCTCTGACTCTCTCTCTGTCCCTGTAATAAATAAATAAATATATAAATAAAAAAAAGATCAACCAATTAATGCATAAATAGTTGGAACAACAAGTCAGTGTTTCTTTTTCTCTTTCTCCCCCCCTTAAAAAAAATCAATCAATCAATAAAAAATTTTAAGAAGTATTTTGAAGAATTTCTGGCCTAGAGTGTAGGATTCTAGACCCTTGCTGCCCTTAGCCCTGACATTTAGTATCTCTTTAGGAAAGATTCCTCCCTCTGATCAGAGGAGGTTGATGGCCCCTTTGGGTGAGCCTGAGTGAGAGTGGGGCCAGTGAATGGGTCTGCCCATGTCTGGGTATGCAGGATGAGGCGCACAGGCTAGCAGTGGAGTCGTGCTGATAGGCATGAGGCTTTGGGTCCATTCTCCCCCGGGTTGGGGGATGACTCACCCGGGTCTGTGCCCCAGAACTGTGATCTGATATTTTTCATCGAGATATCTTCACATGGTTCCTCTTGTCTGTCCTCTTCCTGGTCTGTTTTTTTTTTTTTTTAACAGAGACAGAGAGAAGGATAGTTAGGGACAGACAGACAGGAACAGAGAGAGATGAGAAGCATCAATCGTTGTGTCACTTTAGTTCATTGATTGCTTTCTCATATGTGCCTTGACTGGGGGGCTACAGCAGACCGAGAAACCCCTTGCTCAAGCCAGCGACCTTGGGTCTAAGCTGGTGAGCTTTTTTGCTCAAACCAGATGAGCCGGCGCTCAAGCTGGCAACCTCGGGGTCTCTAACCTGGGTCCTCCGCATCCCAATCCGATGCTCTATCCACTGTGCCACCTCCTGGTCAGGCCTCTTTCTGGTCTTGGTCACTCACCTGTCATTAACTCACTAAGACCCAGATGCTTTCAGGTGACAGGAATTGATAAGTATGTGATCTTCTGGGTACAGCTTAGCCTCGGTAAATGGCTGGTCTGGGTGAATGTGGCACCCATCTCCATGCCCTCGGTGCTCCTGTTATAGGAGTAAGCACATCACATGCTGTAGATATTGGCATCCCTCTGTTGTATATATAACTCAGGGGGCTAGTGAGGTTGGGAATACTATGGGCAGGCCATTAGAGGGCATGGGGTCCAGGTCTTGAGGTGACTGAGCTGGGGCTGGTTTTTAGCCAGCCTGAAGACCCGAGGAGTCAGTCTACTGTCCTGTGTTCATGTGGCACCCAGTGGGCCTAGACATGGGTTCCCGGTGTCCAAGGTGCTGTCCCTCTGGCAACGGAGGGTCAGGGTGTTTGGGGTGGGGAGTAGGCCTTATTGATTCTAGATCCTCACTGGTTTTGACTGCATGTAGACTGAGTGGCTCTAATATAGGGGTAGTGAAGGTAAGGGGACTGGCTGAATAGTGATGTCACCCTCGGGGCCTCAGTTTCCCCCTCTGCCATGTGTGGGGTCATCACTGTGTTGTGGGGTCCGTGCCTTTCTTCTATGTGTTGCCTCACCTGTCCAGGAAAATAGTCAAGGTCTCAGGCAGCTCTGAAAGGCAGGAGTTTACTCCTCTGTTGGACCTGTGAGCGGGGGGTCTCCTAGGTATAGGTATCACAGACCCCAGGCCAGCTGGCTCTTTGAGAGCTTAAGGGCGCTGTGTCTGTGTGTGCCCTCAGTGCCTATCAACTGGTAGAGGGACATGGTGGTGCAGGGTTCCCCAGAGCAGGCAGGTTTCTACCTAAGTAGCATTTCTCATGATAGCCATTGAGAGGTGCTAGAGGTGAGGAGTGGGATAGCCACTGGGGTGGGATAGAGGTGGGGAGTGGGATAGCCACTGGGGCGGGATAGAGGTGGGGAGTGGGATAGCCACTGGGGCGGGATAGAGGTGAGGAATGGGATAGCCACTGGGGCGGGATAGAGGTGGGGAGTTGGGATGCAGCTCATGCATGCAGATTCCAAAGGACCTTAGCCATAGTACATCCTGGAGTGATGCAGCCGGGACAGACAGCTCCATTTATTTAAAGTTGGGCCTTGAAAACAAAAAAAAAAAAGAAAAAGAAAAGAGAAAAAGTAGGACCTTGTTTTTCACAGTTACTTATTTATACATTGATTAACCATTGGGTGGTGCTGGGCTGACCTTAGGCCCGACAGGTGGGGGGATCAGTAGGCCCAGAATCCAAGCTCTGCAGGCTGGCCTGCTCTGGAGGGGTGAATGTCACTGCTCTGGGAACCTGGTTCCCAGCCTTGAGGATTCTGGAATCTGTGGCTGCTTCTCCTTCCGTCCCGTCACAGATGAACATGACAGGAAAACACATAAACAGCAGTTTTATACAGGAGTCCAGGAGGAATGGTGAAGTCTGCAGAAAATTTAGGGGAAATTCAGAAGAGTGAACCTCATGTCATTGTTTGCACTCAGGATGTGCCTTCAGAGTATCACAAGATTGCATTTAAAAAACAGAACAGAGTCAGCCCACATAGGCAGATCCATCCAGAGAGCCTCCCACTCTACTCAGCCTCCACTGCCCGCCTGTCTGCACAGTGGTCAGGCTTCCCATCATCCAGGGCCTGAAATGCAGTGTTGTGTGCCTACTGCTTGCTGGTGCCTCCACTGAGCGAGGCCACCATTAACACAGGCCTGTCCTCCTCCCTCCCCAGCTGCCTATGCCCTCACCTGGGGTGCCCTCTGTCCCCTCCTGACTTCTGTCACACCCCTGATGCATAGAAGGTATTTCATCAGCATAAATAGCTGTTTGTGGTCATGGAAGCTTCTTTATACCCACAGCCACAGAGCCTGCTCTGTGTTCTTGTGGCCATTACCCTTTGTGTGGCTGTGTTTGTTCGCTGGGTCCTTGGCTGTTGGAGCCTAATTCATATCTGGCTAGTGGGATGGGCATGTGGGTCCTTTTTTTAAAAATGTTTTTATTATTATTTTTTTTAGATTTTATTTATTCATTTTAGAGAAAGGAGACAGAGAGAAGTGGGGGAGGAGTAGAAAGCATCAACTCCCATATGTGCCTTGACCAGGCAAGCCCGGGGTTTCGAACTAGCGACCTCAGTGTTCCGGGCTCACGCTTTTACTCACTGCGCCACCACAGGTCAGGACATGTGGGTCCTTAATGGGGGAAATTGAGCCTTGGTGATGGGCCACTCTCAGGGTCTTCCTGTTCCACAGAACTCTGAGGTATTTGGTGGCCTAATGTGGAACTTCTTCCACCTGTTTCAAACAAACCCCAGCCAGAGGGCAGTGCTGCTGAGCATGTTTGTTGGCTGTGATATATGATTTCTTATTTCTGATCTTGCATCTCCCAGGCTTAAACCACCCTTGCAGGGTGCCTGGGGCCTCACAGTTGCTCAGGCTTGGTGTCGTCTCCTCAACTGCCAAGGGCCTTCCTTTGTCTCCTTTCTATTGTTAGTGTTCTTGCTGCCTCCCCCACCTCCTGCTCACTAAGGGGCATGCTCCCCAAGGACAGAGAGTTCAGGGGAGGACCTGGCATGTGCCAGGCCTTAGTTGTGAGCCATGAATTTGACTGGCTTTCCTATTCTGGATCGGTCCTTTCTTTGTTTTACTTTGACACAGTGCAGCCAGCCTTTGGGTACCAGCCAGGTATGTCAGACAGACTAGCAGGAAGTGCCTGGGACCACACTCTCTGTGTACATCCTGCTGAGAGGCCCATGGGACCCATCCATGACTCCTGTCCAACTTTGCCAGCTCCCCTGAGCAGCTGGCCCCTGGCCCAGAATGCTTGCCTAGCCTGACCACACAGAGCTAAGGAGGGGTCCGGCTCTGATCAGCTAACCATGGGTCCTGCCTTGTTCCCCTCTTTCCCTCAACAGCGGCCAACGGTTCATGCCAGTTCTGCCGCATTCTGGGACCTTCCCCTTCCTCTTGTACCCTGGATTGTCTCAGTCTTCCTACTTTTGTGGTAGTGTTGGTCAAAAACAGTGTCTCACTCTCATTTGTGTTTTCCCGGTGGCTTCTTGTGTGTTTTAGTCACTTGCTCTTTGTGTGTGAGTGTGTCAGAGACAATGACAGATAGGGACAGACAGACAGGAAGGGAGAGAGATGAGAGGCATCAGTTCTTCATTGGGGCACCTTAGAGGTTCATTGATTGTTTTCTCATATGTGCCTTGACTGGGGGGCTTCAGCAGAGTGAATGACCCCTTGCTCAAGCCAGTGACCTTTGGTTCAAACCAGCGACCATGGGGTCATGTCTGTGATCCCACGCTCGAGCCTGGCTCCTCTGCATCCCAGTCTGACGCAATATTGCACCGCCGCCTGGTCAGGCGCCACTTGCTCTTTTATCTATGTGATATTGTCACCATTCCTTGTTGGGTTGTCTGTCTTTCAATGCGGCTTACTCTAGCATGGGTTGACTTTGGGTTCTCTCACGGCCTCCTGAGTGCTGTCTGCTGGCTGAGCGTGTGGGGAAGTTTCTTCTTCCAGGCCTGACCCACTGCACTCCACCAAACAAGATCATCTCTCGCACTAGGAAGTTTTGGCCTGAGCTGGCTGCTGGAAATTTCCCTGCTGTCTCCTACTTATAGGCTCTGCTCTGGGGAATTGACTATGCAAAGTTGGCACCTAGCTGACCATTTGTCACTTTCTTGAGCGAGACTGTGGACCCAGTTGGCCAGTGGCTCTGAAGCTCTCTGGCTATGTTGTCAGGCTGGTTTCCAAGGTTTGCTTCAGTTACATTGTGACACATTAGTGAAAATGCACAAGCTGCTCAGTGAATTGGAAAGTACTGAATTCTTTGTGGCTCCCAACAGTTCCCAGAGTCAGTTCACATACATCTTGTGTTTGAGCTCATGGCTGTGATTATTATTTTTTTTTAAGTGAGAGGAGGGGAGATAGACTCCCGCATGTACTCTGACTGGGATCCACCAGGCAACCCCCATCTGGGGCCGATGCTCAAATCTACCGAGCCATCTTTAGCACCCAGGCTGATGCTTGAACTAGTTGAGCCACTGGCTGTGAGAGAGAAAGAGAAATAGAAGAGGAAGAGAAAGGGCAGTAGAAGCGGATGGTCACTTCTCACATGTGCCCTGACTGGGGATTGAACCTGGGACGCTCGCAAACTGGGCCGACTCTATTCACTGAACCAGTTGGCCAGGGCTGGCTGTGATTCTTTGAGCAGGACAGTCAGTTAGGCCTCAGCTCTGAGACTTGGGTGGCGCTGCCTATCTCCAGGGCTGAGTGAGGGAGCGCCAAGAGATCTGGGCACCTGCATTGTGCTAACTTCTGCGGGACTAGCATGTGCTGTTGCCCCTGACACACAGCTGCTTCCTTGAAGGAAGCCCTTGGTTCCCCATCTGTCCCTCTCTTTAGAAGGGACAGTTTCTGTTTCTACCCTTTTCAGAGTCAATTACTGGGGAGGAGGTTGCTGACAGGTCCTGCTTAGAGAGAGAAAACAGGATTCGTTGTGCAGAGTTTCAGATGTCCCTACCAGAAGGTTGATGGGGCAGCTGTAAAGGAAGCCATGGCAGATATCTGCACGGTGAGCATGCTGTGCTGTCTGAGGGATTCAGGCCAACAAAAAACATGTACCAGGTTCTCCCAGCAGTGTCAACCATACACATGACAGATGTGGGGACATGAACATAGCCAGTGGTCAGGTTTCATTTAATGAGTATACTTATCTTTTTAAAAAATATTTTTTAAATTCTTTTATTTATTTATTCATTTTAGAGAAGAGAGACAGAGAGAGAGAGAAGTGGGGGAGGAGCAGGAAGCATCAACTCCCATGTGTCTTAACCAGGCAAACCCAGGGTTTTGAACCAGGGACCTTAGTGTTTCAGTTTGATGCTTTATCCACTGCGCCACTGCAGGTCAGGCTAATGAGTATACTTATTGCTACTACATATTATTGGCTTGCTTTCACTTTGCTGGGTATTCTTTGAGGCCAGTGATAGGGTTTGGGAAGGATTCTGGAGTTCTGATGGTTTTCTTGGTTTGGAGGGCAGGGACATTCCCTTTGTTAGGGCCTGTGACATTAGCTATTCGTGATGGAACTTTCCGTATACCCAGAGTCCCTGGCCATTCTTTCTCCCTGCCCCCATTCCTTGTGGCCCGTTTGTTACCCTAATGAGAGAGAAGATACAGTGAGGTCCCAGGATCATGGTTACCCCAATAATGCCCCTCGAGGTTGAGTGTGTAATCTTGCTTGATCTTCAGGGTCATTCCCATTTCACAGATGTGAAAACCAACCAGCCCAGGCATGGCATCCATCACTAGTGCAGGCCATATTGTTGGTTAAGGGTGGTCTCCTTGACCCTGGTGGTCTTGCCTTCTTGCACATGTCAGGGGTTTTTGTTGTTTCTTTGAAGACTGGGGCAATACTATATTTTCCAGTGTTCTGAAACATAAGTGCTGGAGCTGGAGGTCACATGAATGGCAGAGCCAGTTTTGCTGTTTGTAGCTTGTTTCAGAGGCGAGTTAGGTCACCAGGCCTGAGTGATCAAAGCCAGAGAGGTTAAGTATCTGACTCGTGTCACACAGGTTATAAATGGCAGATCCTGAAGTGGAAGTGAATCTTGTGGTCTCAACTTCAGAAGTTTGCTCTTGATTCCCAGCAGCTGCTGGTGGCCCCAGTGCATCCTTTTGCTCTTTTAACTCCTGGTTCCCATCCCCACTGGGACCAGCTGTTCAATGTGGAAGTCAGGCAGGTGTGCCACTCCCATCTCCTGTAAGGAAATGAGGGGAACCAGGTGCTGCCTCAGCTTTCAAGCAATGCCTGGCCCTTCCCAGGTCTGGTTTGGGCTGGTATAAAAGGAGGAGTTTTGGACCTGGGAGTCTTATTGCCTGCATGGGGCAGCCATGGGCCATGAGAAGGGCCATACAGGGCCCCAGAGTTAATCTGACCTCTTACCGTGAGTGATTCTGGCTTCCTTGTCCAGAAGTCCAGAAAAAGTTTGGATTGTACTGGGCATTCATTCTCACTGCCGATCCTTGGAGTTGTCCAGCGCCAGCCAGACAGTCTATTTTCTATTCTTTTTTTTTTTTTTTTTTACAGGGACAGAGAGAGGGATAGATAGGGACAGACAGACAGGAACGGAGAGAGATGAGAAGCATCAATCATTAGTTTTTCGTTGCCGTCGCAACACCTTAGTTGTTCATTGATTACTTTCTCACACGTGCCTTGACCATGGGCCTTCAGCAGACCGAGCCACCCCTTGCTGGAGCCAGCGACCTTGGGTCCAAGCTGATGAGCTTTTGCTCAAGCCAGATGGGCCCGCGGTCAAGCTGGCGAGCTCGGGGTCTCGAACCTGGGTCTTCCGCATCCCAGTCCAACGCTCTATCCACTGCGCCACCGCCTGGTCAGGCTATTTTCCATTCTTGAATTTAACTCTGGTCCTCTGACTGAGCAGCCAGCCTGGAGTCCTGCCAGGTTCCATTTTAGTGATGACTCAGATCAGGAGCGCTCCTGATACCAAATTTTCAGCCTGATGTAAAATTGTTTTAATGACCTGGGTTGATGAGTAGGAGACTTGATCGTGCCTCCCGGATGTTTCGTGTTTTTGAAGTGACATGTGCTTTACTGGGAAGACTTGGCATCAATGCTATAGCGAGAGGCCTTGGTGGGGGCTTTCTCCCGTTACCAGGGCCGCCTACATGGACTATATACCTTTCAAGTGATTTTTTAAAAAGTTGTTTCTGCCTGACCAGGCAGTGGCACAGTGGATAGAGCATCGGACTGGGATGCTGAAGACCCAGGTTCGAGACCCTGAGGTCGCCAACTTGAGCGCGGGCCCATCTGGCTTGAGCAAAAGCTCGCCAGCTTGGACCCAAGGTCGCTGGCTCCAGCAAGGGGTTGCTCGGTCTGCTGAGGGCCCGCGGTCAAGGCACATGTGAGAAAGCAATCAATGAACAACTAAGGTGTCATAACAGCAATGAAAAACTAATGATTGATGCTTCTCACCTCTCTCCGTTCCTGTCTGTCTGTCCCTATCTATCCCTCTCTTTCTCTGTCCCCGTAAAAAAAAAAAAAAAAAAAAAAGTTGTTTCTCACATCTGACCTGGTTTTATTCTCAAGCTCTGAAAGACTGTGTGGCCTCATTTTCTTGGGTCACCCCTCAGGACATGTTGGCTCTCTGGGACAACACCAGTGGAGGGCACCTGTGTGCTGGAACCAGAGCAAAAACCTGTGAAGATTGGTAAATGACCCAGCAGGCCTTTCCCAGGCTGCAGGGTGAAGGGGAGCATTTCTCAGGGACTGGATAGCCAGTGGGCCTCTCTCTCTTCGTCTGTGGGCCATGGATTCATCCAGCTGTGGCCGTCTTGCTTGCCTTGTCCATTGGGTCAACATGGGTAGGTTAGGGGTGGAAAAATATGTTACAGTCTTATCATTTCATCCTTCTGAATGGGACACTGTGCTCTCATTTAATGGTCTCCCATTTTCTGCCCAAGCTGAAGCCCCACATGCTGCTTTTGGAAAACCAGGCCCTTTCTGCTCTGGCCAGCAACCCTGGCCTTGGATGGGGCAGAAATGTCATCATGTTGCATGGAGCCCAGAGTGAGCTCCACAGACCCCAGTGCAGAGAGTTTTTTTTTTTTTTAAATGCCAGGCAGAGCTTCCCGGAATAGCCTGGTGGCCACTCTAGTGACAGCTTTCCCTGCTTTACTGCCCTGGTCTCTGAGCTGCCTCTTTCCTTTCTGATTTCTCAGATAAACCCCTGGGCTTGTAGAAATGGTTTATCCTAATTAGCAAAAACACCCCTTTTCTTCTTGGTTGCTCTCTAGTTCTGGTCTCCACATGGAGAGTGGAGGCAGCCTCTGGTCATCCCTCTTGGCTTTAGAGACTGCATCCGGTCAGGAGCAGCATGGCCAATTCTGTGTGGTCACTCTGTGCTTACTCTGAGGTGCTCAGAGCCATGCTTTTCATTCTGGAGGTGGGAAGGGCTCTTAGAAGGGTCATGAGAGGCAGGGACATGTACTTTTCCTAGCCTCGATGTTCTTTCAGCCTAACTGATGGAGGTGCTCTCTGTCAGGGTCTGGGGAGATGGGGCAGGAGAGACTATTGTTCCAGGGAGCATAGCTTGTTCCTGGAATATGCAGGAGCTGGGGGAGGCCACTGGACGCTGGGGAAGGGTGTCCAGAGTGGTAAGAGAAGGCTCAAGAGGCCGGGTAGGTGCCAGGTGGGAGCTCCAGACAGACCTGGGGAGGGAGCATTCATGTTCAGATGTTCTCTAAGTCGTGTGATTTCTTGTGTGCACCTATGTTCATGATATAATGCATTTTAAATAACTGGAACCAAATGCTCCTGAACTTGGCCGCGAGTTCCCTGCTGCGTGGAGACCCCTACCCTACTCCCTGTGGTCACCAGAAAGCATTGGGGTCATCAGTCCAGTAGCACTGACATTGGGGGTTGGGGGGCTGGACATTCCATACTTGACTTAGCACTTTATGTGGCTTATCTGATGAGTCCTCCTCCCGACTTTCTAGGCTAGGAGTAAATATTGGTTCAGAAACTGAATTTATTGGTGCTATTTTTTTTTTAACTTTAGTGAGTTTATAATGCCTAAAGTACCTAGAATTACCAATGAAATGCACTACACAGAAAGTGAATGAAGCATTAAAAAGAATTGTGTGATTTCATAACAAATTTACCAAATGTCTTAAATGATGAGATCTAGTAGCAAATGTAATTGCTATAATTTTGATATAGTGGTGAGCAAAAATGGCCTTTGAAGACATCAGCACAACTAGCCTTTTTTGTGTGCTAAAACATATCAGAGTTGATGCCACTCACACTGTTGTAGATTTTTTCTTTTGAAAATTCTAGCCATTTTTTTTTTTAATTTATTTTTTACAGAGACAGAGAGTCAGAGAGAGAGATAGACAGGGACAGACAGGAATGGAGAGATGAGAAGCATCATCAGTTTTTCGTTGCGACACCTTAGTTGTTCATTGATTGCTTTCTCATATGTGCCTTGATTGCGGGCCTTCAGCAGACCGAGTAACCCCTTGCTCTAGCCATGAAACTTGGGTACAAGCTGGTGAGCTTTTTGGTCAAGCCAGATGAGCCCGCGCTCAAGCTGGCGACCTCGGGGTCTTGAACCTGGGTCCTCCGCATCCCAGTCCAACGCTCTATTCACTGCGCCACCACCTGGTCAGGCTGTTGCGTGCATTTTTTAAAATTTTTAAATTTTTAAATTTTTTTATTTTATTCATTTTTTTAGAGAGGAGACACAGAGTGAGAGAGAGAGAGAGAGAAAGAGAGAAAGGGGGGAGGAGCTGGAAGCATCAACTCCCATATGTGCCTTGACCAGACCAGTGCAGGGTTTTGAACTGGCGACCTCAGTGTTCCCAGGTCGACGCTTTATCCACTGCGCCACCACAGGTCAGGCTGTTGCGTGCATTTTTAACTAAAGAAAATGCTAAGTTACCGCTTTTGGAAATGGATGTGTTTTTCTTCCCACCCAAATTCAAGGACAGCTTGCCTGAGGTGTGTCCTATGGATTTCCTTCAATGCAGGACCCTTAGCAGCTGTCCTGGGTGAGGGCCTCTGTAAGCTGCTCTGAGTAAAGAGGAAATTTTTGGGTCTCAGTCTAGGAACAAGGTTCCTCCAAGAGGCAGGTGACCCTATGGCTGTCACTGGAGCAGGTCAAGTGGAACTCAGAACCTTTTATGGTGTCAGGACTTCATAGAGGGTTCAGAGAAAAGCAGGGATGGGTCAGAAGCCAATGTCAAGGGCCTCAGTGCCGTAATTAAGAACTGTAATGCATTTGAGACCATTGCAAAGGCAGTTTCTTAGTCTTTCTGAATTAGGCTTTGCCAGAGAAACTACCAGCTTGAGGAGGACATACTTATTTTAAGAAATTGACTCATGTGATCATGGGTTCTGACAAGTCAGAAATCTGTAGGACAGACCAACAGTCTGGAGACTGGGAAAGGCTGATGTATCTGTAGGACAGAGGTGGACTGGAGACAGAATTCCTTCTTGCAGGATGCAGGAGAGTGACCTTTTTCTCCTAAGGCCTTTTACTGAATGGATGAAGCTCACCCACATTATGGAGGGTAATTTGCTTTACTCAGAGTCTGCTGGTTTAAATGTTAAGAAACAACTTCATAGCAATATCTAGACTGGTATTTGACCAAACAACTGGGTTCCATGGCCTAGCCGAGCTGACACTTAAAATTTACCATCTCAGCCCTGGCCGGGTAGCTCTGTTGTTAGAGCATTGTCCTGATTCACCAGAGTTGCAGGTTTGATCCCTGGTCAGGGCACATAACAAGAATCAACTGATGAGTGCATGGATGAATAGAACAATAAATCGTTTCTCTCTCTCTCTTCCTTTTTCTTTCTAAAATCAGTTTTAAAAAATTTGGCCCTGGCCGGTTGGCTAAGTGAGTAGAGTGTCAGCCCGGCATATGCATGTCCCAGGTTCAATTCCCGGTCAGGGCATAAAAGAGAAGTGACCA
This sequence comes from Rhynchonycteris naso, assembly GCA_037038555.1. Taxonomy (NCBI): domain Eukaryota; kingdom Metazoa; phylum Chordata; class Mammalia; order Chiroptera; family Emballonuridae; genus Rhynchonycteris; species Rhynchonycteris naso. The sequence goes on from CM073003.1 coordinate 20,911,339, forward strand.
TCTGCTTTTCTCCCCCTCCCTCTTCCTTTTCCTCTCCCTCTTCCCCTTCCTCAGCCAATGGCTCAACTGGTTCAAGTGTTGACCCTGAGCGCTGAGGATAGCTCAGTTGGTCCCAGTGCGTCAGTCAGCCTTAGGCACTAAAAATAGCTCAGTTGATTTGAGCATTGGCCCCAGATGGGTTGCTGGGTAGATTCAGGTTGGGGTGCGTGCGGGATTCTGTCTCACTATCTCCTCTCTTCTCACTTAAAAACAAAAGAAAAAGGTACCATCATCATGTTGCTGATGGTAGGCATGTAAAAAAATGAAGGAAAAGAAGGGAGAGCTCCTGCTTACAGTGGAATGCCGAAACCATCAGAGACAGGGAGTGCATTTTATGGCCACCGCTGTGAAGCTGTGGACAGTGGAGCTGAGCCTTGGCTACACGTGCAGAAAAGGCATTTGCTCTTAGCTGCCTGAGGAAAAGGCAGACTGAACAGAGTGGCCTTGCCCAGGTGGTCAGAGTTAACAGCCCCATCTGGTCAGACAAAATCTAGATGCATCTGCCTGTGGTGTTTCTGGGACCACAGTCACCTCAAGGCATGTGGCTGGGCATACAGTTGGGTTTATTGTGGGTCATGCTTAGGCAAACCCAATGCAGCATGCTGTAGTGAAGAAAGGGAGGGTCCTGTGTCATCCTAAAAGGTTAATGCCCTAAAATGTCAAAGAACAGCCAAGAGACTTCCAGGTTAAAGGTGACTGATGAGATGAGGCAACTCTCCCGTGTACTGTTCTCCATGCAAGAGGGAGAGCAGTTCAAGAACACTGAGCCAGGTGGCAACATGGAAGGTGGACAGTTTTGCAGTGTCCTGTCGATAATGACCATCATGAAGCTGGAGGCTGCCATGTGGTTACAAAAGAGAATACCTTCACTCCTTTGCTCAGCAGAGCTCCAACTGCCTCCTGTTTCTGGTGGTAGGGGGCTGGACAGGTAAAGCACATCAGCTTTTAGGCAAATACCTGAAGCTTATCTTGTCAATTTGAGCCAGACCAGTCACCTTTGTTTTTAGGCAGGTGACAGAATGTTTTATAAAAGGCAGCTGATGGTTTTAGACTTCAGGCTCATGCATACTTTCAGGGCAAGTTTCCTTCCAGCTGACTGGTTAAGAACGTGAATCTGCTGTGACCTGCACAGACGGGTGCACCTTGCACAACTACAGCCAAGGACACTGACTGGCAGTCGGGGAGGGTAACCCCACTGATGCAGAAGGAAAGGCAGTCAGGGGAAAGATACATCCCGAAGTGGCAGAGGGCCTGCACCTCCTTACCTGGGGTGGGTTCTAGGTTCGAATGCGTGCTTTGCTGTTTACTGAGCCAGTGATTTTGAGCCAATCTCTTGGTTTCCTGGGCCTTGGTTTCATCATCCACCTGAAGCTGGTCCTGGAAGCATGTAGCCTTATTCATAGGAGGTCCCCACAATCAGGCTCTAGAGGGCCAGTAAATGCTAAGCACCTGGCAGTACACACCCTGAGTGAGGCCAGCAGCCCTGCTGTGGGAGCCTAGTTGGGTGACATTTCTCCTTAGGCTGTTTTCTAAGAGGGACGGTCATCTTTCTGGGGAGCAGTTGACTAGTGGATCTTGGATCTTACGCACGACCTATGGTAGGGCCAATCCTTTAACGGCAGCTGACAAGCATGGAGAGGTGGTTGGAGACAAATCTTACTTGCTGCTCACCTGCAGGGGTCTCAGGCACAGTTTTCAGATATCTGGGCTTGAGGAAGCCCACCATAAGGATGCTCTCCTGCCAGTCCATCAGTGCCCAGAGGAGGTGGTACTCAGCATGACAGTTGTGGTAGGCAGGGAGCATTTCTGCAGCTGGGATCATGGCTGGACGGGCAGTCAGGCTCAGCCCCTTAGGCCATAGCAGCTCCTGAGTGTTCAGTCTGATAGTCCATGTTGTTCTGAGAAGGTCTGTTTTATGTATCCAGGTGATAGAGGATCCTCTTGTTCTCGGAGTCTGATACCTGGGCCTTTTGGAGGCCAAGTAAAGATTCGAAGGGACCGATCCATTCCTGGCTCTGTCAGTGATGAAACCTGAGCACCTGGCAGGTCCCAGTTGGAGGCTGTGGATGCAGGAGAGTGACCTACTGATGGGTACTGGCTGAAGGCTGCGGGTGTGGGGATTGGGGGGGCATCATGCCCTGAAGGGAAGAGAAGGCCCCAGCCATGGCTTTTATGTCTGTGATTTGTGCCTATATCTCCTGGGATGGGTTTGAGGTGCTTTGCTGGGGCAGATGTTGAGATGGGAAATACTGAAGCTGAGCTAGATGCTGAAATGTGGAACATTCAGACAGCTAGCATCCTGCCCTGAAAGATCCTGCGAACTAGGTCAGGCCCTCAGCTTCCTGTGTCTTCCACTATTTAGGGGGTTGTAATGTCATCCTCAAGCCATGAAAGGAGGACAGGTTTGGGCACAGAGAATTTGACAACCCAGGTCAGCTCCTGTTGTTTCTGAGTTTTATTGAACAATTAAAAAGAAAAATAAACCCATTCAACATTCAATTCCTGGTGAGGCCATGTCAGACTAGCTTTGGTAAAGTGCCAGTTGTGTTTTCTTGCCCCTTTGTTTGTATTTCCTGTTTGTCTTATCAGGGGTTTCCCAAAAGAGAGTGGGAAGAGGCCAGGACTCTACTCCCAAGGTTGGCTTCTTCCTGGAGGGAGGGTCATTAGGTTCTGAAGCAGAACAAGAGGCTGGGTTTGCGGACTCCCAGACATGGCACAGGTTTTCTCTGTCCCACAGTGAAGGGCACCATGGACAAGGTGAGATCTGGGGTTCGGCCATTCAATGGCCATTACTGCAGAGACAGGATTACTAGTCCAGTGTGTGACCTGGCCCCTCTGTATGCTGGGTTCAGCATGCAGGTTGTGTGCAATGGCGGTATACAACAGGTACCCATGTAGGGCAGCTTGTTAATATTTTTATTTCAGGAAAGGCAGATGGGAAAGATGAAATAATAATGAGGCAAAGAGGTTGCACTAAAGAGAGGTGGCAGCAGTTGGTGGCTCGTGACAACCATGCTGCCGGCAGCTATGGGACACTGGTGTGTCAGAGGAAGATGTTTTCTGTCAGTGGAATGGGGCTCAGTGGAACAGAAGCACTTTATATTTATTTATTTGTTTGTTTTTAAGTGAGAGGAGGGGAGATAGAGAGACAGACTCTTGCTTGCTTCCTGACCAGGATCTACCTGGCAATCTGTCTGAGGCCAATGCTCAAATCATCTGAGCTATCCTCAGTGCCTGAGGCTGATGCTCCAACCAGTCGAGTTACTGGCAGCAGAGGGGAAGAGGGAAAGAAGGGGGAGAGGCAGGGGCAGTGAAGCAGGTGGTCACTTATGTGTGCCCTGACCAGGGATCGAACCTGGAATGTCTACACACTGACACTCTATCCACTGAGCCAACCGACCTGCCAGGGCCAAAAGTACTTGAATGTGCAGAAGTGTTTAGTAAATGTCTTATCTCATTACTACGGGATAATGTGTGTTTCACAGAGTTTGGATAAACTGTGAAATTGGGGTAAGATTTAAGTGAGGTGGGGACTAAGCATGAGCCACGTGGGGACCACAGGGCTGGTCTTCCTATGAGGTTAAGATGAGCTCTGCTGGTCGGTGGGGACCCCAGCTCTGCCCTGTGACCTCTAGTAGCCCTGTCTCCTCTCATTTTCCTCCCTACAACAGGAGCACTGATGGCTGCATAGTGAAGATAGGGGTGGGTTTTGTGAAAGAGGTTGCCTGTCTGCCACAATACCGCAAGTCATTGTGTTCAGTTTTGTGGCGATTTCTGTGGAGGGCCTGTGTCCAGCAAGTCCATGCAGCCCCCTTTGGTCACAGCTCAAAAGCTGGCTACCCACTTGGGAGGGAGGGACACACCAGACCCTGCCCTGTAGGTTCCTTTGTCCTCCCTGCACACCAGTGTTCCCTGTGCTCTGACCTGCTTTGTGCCTGTCTGTAGACACACCACTTTGGGCCCCTGGGACAGTCATCATGTGGGCTAATTTGAGGGACACAGGGGACCTAGCAGAGCGAAGTGGTCTTTGTTCCCTGTGACTCAGGTCCCCAACTTATTGGCCAAATCCATGTGTGGGTCTTGAAGCAGCACTAGCATGACAGCTCAAGGTGAGGGGCAGGTGTCAAGGGGATAAGCACCCCGCTACCCCACCCCACAGGGGTCATCACGCTGAAACCACGTAATATCTGCAAACCCCACACATCTTGGTGGTCGGCATCCAGGAAGTGCAGACGTGGGAATATGAGAGACCCTTCAGTGGAGCAGTGGTGGTAGAGGAGGTGGACCCTGGGGTCAGAACTCCTTGGAATCTCTTTTTGAGTTTTTTTTTAATTTTTAATTAATTATTCCCCCCCCCACACACACACACAGACAGAGAGAAGGATAGATAGGGACAGACAAACAGGAACGGAGAGAGATGAGAAGCATCAATCATCAGTTTCTTTTGCCTTTGCGACATCTTAGTTGTTCATTGATTGCTTTCTCACATGTGCCTTGACCACGCAACCCCCTTGCTGGGGCCAGCGACCTTGGGTCCAAGCTGGCAAGCCTTCGCTCAAACCAGATGAGCCCGTGCTCAAGCTGGCGACCTCAGGGTCTCGAACCTGGTTCCTTCCGCATCCCAATCTGACGCTTTACCCACTGCACCACCGCCTGGTCAGGCGGAACCTCTTTTTGGGAGAAGAGAGGAAAGTTGGTAAGAATTTGGAAGATGTTCATGAAATAGAACAATTTTTCTAAAAGGGGGAGATAGCTATGGCACCAAAGAGCAAGCCCCATAAAAAAAAATTTGATAAAACCTGACCAGTTGGTGGAGCAGTAGATGGATTGTCAACCTGAGATGCGGAGGACCCAGGTTCAAAGGCCGGAGGTCGCTGGCTTGAGCAAGGAGTCATTGGCTCGGCTGGAGCCGCCCGCCCAGTCAAGGCACATAAGAGAAGCAATCAATGAACAACTAAGGTGCTGCAACTACAAGTTGATGCTTCTGATCTCTTTCCTTTCCTTTCCTGCTTGTCTGTCTCGCTCAAAACAAACAAACAAACAAAACTAAAAAAAGATGAAAAGCCCTACCTGGATAGCTCAGTTGGTTAGAGCATCATCTGGAAGTGCAGAGGTTGCCAGTTCGATTTCTAGTCAGGGCATATACAGAAGCAGATGGATATTAATGTTGCAAGCTGTCCCTCTCTCTAAAATCAATCAATAAAAAATTTTTTTTAATTTACAAATGCGCCTGACCAGGTGGTGGCGCAGTGGATAGAGCGACTGACTGGGATGCAGAAGATCCAGGTTCGAGACCCTGAGCTCGCCAGCTTGGACCCAAGTTCGCTGGCTCCAGCAAGGGGTTGCTCTGTCAGCTGAAGGCCCGCGGTCAAGGCACATGTGAGAAAGCAATCAATGAACAACTAAGGTGTTGCAAGGGCAACAAAAAACTAATGATTGATGCTTCTCATCTCTCTCCATTCCTGTCTGTCTGTCCCTATCTATCCCTCTCTCTGACTCTCTCTCTGTCCCTGTAAAAAAAAAAAAAATTACAAATGCCACTTCATCAAAATTAGGAACTTCTGGTTTTTAAAAAAATGTTTATATGTTTATTGATTTGAGAGAGAAGAAGGAAGAGAGGAACATCTATCTGATCCTGTATGTGCCCTGGCTGGGTATCAAACCAGCAACATCTGTTCTTTGAGACGATGTTCTAACCAACTGAGTATCCGACCAGGGCAAGAACTTCTGTTTTTTTTGAAGAATGCTGTTAAGATAATGAAAGACAAGCCATGAACTGGGGGAGAGAATCTTTGCAGAACTTGGCAGATAAAGCTCTAGAATATATGAAGAACTCTCCAGAATGAATGAAGAACTCTCAAAATAAGAAAACAGCCCAATTTAAAAAAATGCATTAGAGATTTGAACAGTTGCACCAAAAAAGATATAAGAATGGCAGATTAGTCTGTGAAAAGATTGTCCATCTCATTAGTCATTAGGGAAATGCAAATTAAAACTCTAATGAGAGATTATTTCATACCTAACAGAATGACTAAAATAAAAAACCTGACGACACTAAATGCTGACATAGATGGGGAACAGCTGGAACTGTCTTTCATTGCTGGTGGGAATGCAAGTTATGCAGCCACTCTGGAAGATAGTTCAGCACTTTATGATAAAGTTACACATATATTTACCATAGGACCTAGCAATCACACTCTTAGCTATTCATCAAGTGAAATAAAAACTCATGTCAACACAAAAACCTGTACATGAATGTTTATGGCAGATTTACTCATTAGTCACCCAAATTGGAAAAACTCAGTGTCCATAGCTGGCAAATGGATGAAGAGACTGGTATAATCCAGTGGCTAATACTCAGCAGTAAAAGGAATGGACTGTAGTAATAGCAGTATGGGCGCATCTCAAAGGCATTATGCTAAGTGTGTGTGGTCAGCTGGATAAGAGACCCCAGTAGGTGTCCAGGTTTTAACCTCTGATGCATATGATTGTGACCTCATATGGAAAGAGGACTTTGTAGAAGTGATTAAAGATCTTGAGATTGGAAGGGTTATCCTGTATTATCTCAGGTCTGGGAATGGGGAGCTAAGTGTAATCACAAGTCACCTTATAAGAGAGAGGCAGAGGAGTTGACACAGACAAGAAGAAAAGATTGGCCCTGGCTGGTTACCTCAGTGGATAGAGCATCACTCCAGTGTGTGCAAGTTCCAGGTTCAGTCCCTGGTGAGAGCACACAGGAGAAGTGATCATCTGGTTTTCTTCCCCTCATTCTCCCTCTTCTCTTTCTCCTTCTCTGTTACAGCTAGTGGCTTGATTGGTTTGAGCATCAGCGTCAGGTGCTGAGGATGGCTCGGTATATTTGAGCATTAGCCCCAGACAGGGATTGTCGGGTGGATCCTGGTCCAGATGCATGCAGGAGTCTGTCTCTCTATCCCCGTTCCTCTCACTTTATTTGTTTGTTTGTTTGTACAGAGACAGAGTCAGAGAGAGGGATAGATAGGGACAGACAGGAACAGAGAGAGATGAGAAGCATCAATCACCAGATTTTCGTTTGCGACACCTTAGTTGTTCATTGATTGCTTTCTCATATGTGCCTTGACCGCGGGCCTTCAGCAGACTGAGTAACCCCTTGCTCGAGGCAGTGACCCTGGACTGAAGCTGGTGAGCTTTTGCTCAAACCACATGAGCCCGTGCTCAAGCTGGCGATCTCGGGGTCTCGAACCTGCGTCCTTCCACATCCCAGTCTGACGTTCTATTCACTGCACCACCGCCTGGTCAGGCCCCCCTCCTCTCACTTTAAAAAAAAAAAAAAGAAGAAAAGATTATGTGTCCTGGCCAGATAGTTTGGTTGATTACAGCTACATTGCAGAGGTTGCAGATTCAATCCCTGGTCAGGTCACGTATAGGAACATCAATATTTGTGTGTGTGTGTGCGTGTGTCTCTTTCTCTCTTAAAAAAAAACCCAAAAAATTAAAGCCTGACTGGTAGTAGTGCAGTGGATGGAGCATTGACCCAGAATGCTGAGGTCACTGGTATGAAACCTGAGGTCACCTGGCTCGACTGCAAGATTACTGGTTCAATCCCTGGTCAAGGCAAATATGAGAAGCAATCAATGACAGCTAAGTGGAGCAATGAGTTGATTCTTCTCTCTCTCTCTCTCCCTCCTCTTTCTCCCTCCTCTTTCTCCCTCCTCTTTCTTCTCTGTCTCTCTCTAAAAATAATAATTTAAAAAGAAACTATAAAAATGAGAAGATATGTGACCACAGAGGCAGAGGTGGGGTGATGCCACCTCAGCCAAGGACACGTGGAGTCCTAAAACCTGGTAGAGACAGGAAGAATCTTCCCCTGAAGTGTCCAGAGGGAGTACAGCTATGCCAGATTTTGGCCCAGGGACACTGATTTTTTTTTTTTTTTTTTTTTTACAGGGACAGAGAGTCAGAGAGAGGGATAGATAGGGACAGGCAGACAAGAACGGAGAGAGGTGGTGAGAAGCATCAATCATTAGTCTTTCTTGCCATCGCAACACCCTAGTTCATTGATTGCTTTCTCACATGTGCCTTGACCGCGGGCCTTCAGCAGATGAGCAACCCCTTGCTGGAGCCAGCGACCTTGGGTCCAAGCTGATGAACTTTTGCTCAAGCCAGATGGGCCTGCGCTCAAGCTAGCAAGCTCGGGGTCTTGAACCTGGGTCTTCCGCATCCCAGTCCGACGTTCCATCCACTGCGCCATCGCCTGGTCAGGTCAGGGACACTGATTTTAAACTTCTGGCATCCAGGACTGTAAGAGACTAAATTTGTTGTTTTAAACCACAAGTTTGTGGTAATTTGTTAAAACAGCCACAGGAAACTAATGTAGTGTAATTCTGTTTACTTGCCCTTTGGAAAAGTGCAGCTGGAAAAGTGGGACAGAGAACAGTGGAGATGGGGGTGCAGTTGGAGTGAGGGTGGGCACACTGGATTCTAGCAGAAAGGATGGTAGTCCAGTACAGCGTGCTGACTGCATCTATTTGCCTATCCAAGAAGAAAACATAATGTGTGGGAGGGCGTCAGGGCCACAGTGTCAGGTGATTTGCACCTGTTTTTCTAATCCTCAAGGTTTCTTGAAAACTTTTCCCTGAGCTTCCTGTGCACCTCCATGACTTCAGATAGAAACATGTGCTGTGCTTGCCAGTGTTGTGGGTCCTGATTGATACCTGGTTTATAGCCGCTTGTTGTCTCTTTTCTTGCTTTTATGTCTGTCCCATAATGATGATTATGTTGCTGTTCTCCTGGCCAAGGGGAGAGGCAGCATTGAGCCCTTGTTCAGGCCCACCCAGGTTTCCCAGCTTCAGTCCTGAGCTAGCCATGTCCAGTAGACTGACCTGAGTATGTGTCTCAGTCCTTCCTTTGTGTCTGTGGTTCATGGAAATGGCCGCTCATGGTTGCAGACACTGTCTGAATTCTCCATGTCTTCAACATTCTGCTCAGAACCTGCCAGGAAGTCTTAGGGAGGGTTCCTGAAAGGCATTTCCTAATCCTCTATATTTTACTGGAAAGGAGGGGACAGTTGCCAGGAGCTGCAGCCAGGCCTTTTCTTGGGACTTGACTTTCCCCTTTCCTAGCTACACTCCATTCAGGAAAGTTGGGTCCCAGCTCTGCAGAATCATACAGACTCTCTTTTAGGAGAATTAGATGCTTTCTCTTCTGTCACTTTCTGCAGGCACCTCTGGGTTGCAGGGGGTGGGGTGCTCAGTCCAGGGAGTGCACTAACCTGGGTGCCACTCTGTCTTGTGGGAATTTCAGGACTTGGATGCTGCTGCTCATGCATGGTCTGCTCTGCATCTAGTTTGGGGCAGCCCTTTTTGATCTGCTCTGTGTACCACGGGGTCTTTTACTCATGCATGTTTTATTCTAAACATTTTTCATGGGGATGTTCACACATAGATGGAACAGAGAATAATGATAGTCTTCGAGCCGCCACCCAGCCTTACTCTGTGAGCATCTCACCACATCTCAACTCTTCCTGAGGAGCATTTCTAAAAACGATCCTAAATATCTTTTCATTTCAGCCATATCTTTTTCAGTGACAATATTGAATGTCAGCAGGTATGGACTTGTTTTTTTAGACATAGCTTTGGTGTAGCTCCATGAGAACACGAAGGCCCAGTCCCTGGAATCCTGCTGGCTGTCTTCACAGTGACTGGGCCAAGTTGCATGCCAACTTGATGCTTGTCCTGAGCAGCTCCCAGTGTCATCTCTGTTTGAGACTAGTGGAAGATGGTACAATGCCATAAAGGGGCCTGACAGGGCCATTGGGGGGGAGGCTGGGGTTCCTGAGGGCCCCTCCGTGTGGTAATCTGTAGCACTCCATCCTTCTTCCCCTGTGCCATCCACCTACTGAAGAAACCAACAGATTTGTCCTGTGGAATTTTTTGTTCTGGTCTGGCAGTCATTCTCCCCTTGCTTTCCGCGTGGCATTGATAGCTCAGGGTTCCTCAGTCTCAACCTGCTGGCTTCTGGGATGGGCTTATTCTTTACTGTGAGGGCCATCCTGTGCACTGTGGGTGTTGGGGCAGTCTTCCTGCCTCCACCTATCAGATACAAGGAATTCCCCTCCCCCAACCAAGTCAAGACACCAAAAATGTCCCTTAGGGCAGAATCACCCAGCACCATGAGTGTAACTGTGCCTTACCCTCTGGCTTCCTGTGAATGTGTAGCTGGACCTGCAGGTGGATTTCCTAAACTATTTTCTGTTGCTTCACCCTCCAAGGCTCTTCTCTGTGTGCAGAGATAAGGGGATTCTAGCCATCTCAGGATTCTCCTTGGTCTTTTTTTTTTTTTAATTAATTAATTTATTTATTTATTACAGGGACAGAGAGAGAGTCAGAGAGAGGGATAGAGACAGGAACAGAGAGAGATGAGAAGCATCAATCATTCGTTTTTCGTTGTGACACCTTAGTTGTACATTGATTGCTTTTTCACATGTGCCTTGACCATGGGCCTTCAGCAGACCGAGCAACCCCTTGCTGGAGCCAGCGACCTTGGGTCCACATTGGTGAGCTTTTTATCAAGCTGATGAGCTCAGGGTCTCGAACCTGGGTCTTCCGCATCCCAGTCCGATGCTCTATCCACTGCGCCACCGCCTGGTCAGGCTCTCTTTGGTTTTTTAAATTGAATTAATTGAGGTGACTGTGGTTAATAAAATCATGTAGGTTTCAGGCATACAGTTCTACAGTACATCATCTGTATATTGTGTTGTGTGTTTACCATCTCAACTCAGGTCATCTCCTGTCACCATTTATTCCATTTACTGCTCCTTGTCCTTGACACATCTTATCGAAGAAGGTTCGCAGGCCAACATTTGTGCCTCCTCCCATAGGGCTGCCCAGTACCCTGCTAGTCCCCTCCCTGCACATTCCCCATTTTCTTCCTTCCACATTGCCATCTTTCCTACATGGCTTCTTCATCCAGGTGATTCCCCCCTTCCCAGATAGGGAGCTGCCAGGGGAGCCTAATGATTGTCCCTCCCCTGTTGCATTGAGGCCTCCTCACTGCTTGCTCCACCAGGCCTTCCTGGTGCATTGCCAGCAGTGATACTTGTCCTGAGCAGCTCCCAGTGTCATCTCTGTTTGAGACTAGTGGGAGATGGTACAATGCCATAGAGAGGCCTGACAGGGCCTTTGGGGGGGCTGGGCTTTCTGAGGGCCCCTCCTGTGCATGCTGCTCAGGAGAGACTGCACTGGAGGGCTTGGGCCCTGGGGGGTGTATGACTTCTGAGCCTGCAGTGGGAATGGCATAACCCCCAGAGGGTCTGAAGAGAATTGAGGCATTACTGTGATGTTACCTGCAGTGCTGTTCCTGGTGTGCATTCAGGGAAGTTGTATTACCCATGACTTGCTAATTTTGGTGTGAGGGCCAACCCAGAAGCTGCTGAGGCAACAGGGAAATGGGTAATAGACCCTACTGGTCCCGGGATGCTACCCTTCCATCCTGCTGTATGGATGAGGTAACAGGGTAACAGGACCCCCACCAAACCTTATGAGCTGTATGCGCCTGCAGGGAACAGCCATCCAGGGCATGATGGCCATATTCCCTTGGGAAGCTCCTGAGCGGTCAGGATGTCCTAGCTGTCTGGGGGTGATGCTGGTCCTGGCGCAAAGGAACCTCTGATTCAGGCTCTGGCTGCTCACTCAGAAGACATGTTGGTGCCAAACCCACCTTCTGGGGGGCCTATGAGCTCTGGGTAACCCCTTTGCCCCCAACATCACCACTGCCTTGCATTTGTACCATACCTTCCCACATTTAGTGCTGTGTCCAAAGCCTGTATTTTGTTATGATTATCTATGCCTCAGACTGGCAATGATCTTTTACAGAAATGTAACTTACTCTTTCATCTTCTTACACATCTTCACTGTGCCCAGTGCTCTTGATCATCTGTGAGACCCATTTGTCCATTTGGTCTCACTCTCCCTTCTGAAGAACTTGCAGAAACTTCCTTGCAGTGCAGATCTGGTGCAAACAGACTCTCTTGGCCTGTGTCTGTCTGGACAATTCTTTATTTCACTTTCTCTTTTCACTGGATATAGAATTGGTGGTGTTCTACCCTCAGCCCTCTAAAGGTATAGTTGTTATCGAGGCCCTGGCGGGGTAGCTCAGTTGGTAGCTCAGTGTGCAAAGGTTGTGGGTTTGATCTCTGGTCAGCACATGTAGAACAGATCGATGTTTCTGTCTCTCTTTCCCTTTCTTTCTCTTTCTGTCTCCCTTTCTCTTTCTCTAAAATCAGTGAAAATAAATAAGATGGTACCTGTTATTGTTAATGACTGTAGACAGCCTGTGGGAGCCACCCGTATGCTTGTGTGATAGTAGCAGTAACATACTCTGTTGTTGACAAGGGCTTGATCTTTCCTGAGGGAAGAGATATCTGATAAGCCCAGTGTGGCCAGGAGCCTACCTTTTCAATGACAGCCAGGCTGCAGAGGGACACATAGTTGAGGCCAGCCCTCCCAGAATCACAGCAAAAGCCTGGACTTATAGGTCTCTTGACTGACTTCTCCAATACGAAATGTCTCATTCTCAATGCCTTTGGGAATGAGTGACCTTGAAAGAAAAGTCTTCCAGATAACTTGCTACCAAACCAGTTATATGCTTCACTGGATGGTCCACAGGGAGTGTGTGGTTGGAGAAGGACAGACTAGGACATATGATTTCTGGGGGTGCCCTGGTGGAGTTCCATCTGGAGAGGTGCACCTTTCCTAGTTTCTCTCCCTCCTTACCCTAAATCCTGCCTTATGTCATTGCCATCAGCATTGCCCCTGTCCCCCAATCCTCTGGAGTGCAGAGGTCTTGCTGTGTGCACATGGCACACATGGTGCTCGAATTAGCCCTGGCTGACCCCTATGTGGAGATCTGGTCTGAGAGATCTGAGGATAAAAGAGTCAAGCGCCGCCTGACCAGGCGGTGGCACAGTGGATAGAGCGTCGGACTGGGATGCGGAGTATCCGGGTTCAAGACCCCGAGGTCGCCAGCTTGAGTGCAGGCTCATCTGGCTTGAGCAAAAAGCTCACCAGCTTGGACCCAAGGTCGCTGGCTCCAGCAAGGGGTTGCTTGGTCTACTGAAGACCCGCGGTCAAGGCACATGTGTGAAAGCAATCAATGAACAACTAAGGTGTTGCGACACCAATGAAAAACTAATGATTGATGCTTCTCACCTCTCTCCTTTCCTGTCTGTTTGTCCCTATGTATCCCTCTCTCTGACTCTCTCTCTGTCCCTAAAAAAAAAAAAAAAAAGAGTCAAGCACCATGTGCTCTCTCTCTCTACCACTATGGTGTCTTAAATCTCTGCTCTGGCTTTGAACCTGCTGTTCCATCTGCCAGCAACACCCTTCCTTCCTGGTTTTGATGATCTGATGTCAGCAGAGAGCTCGTAATAATAACAGGCAGGGCCGCTTTGCTCAGCATTGCCTGTGCTCTGGTATTCTGATGTCTTCTGCTTCCTTCCCATCCACCCACGTTATATGACTCTGGTGGTAAACATGGCTGACAGACAGGAATCTCTCCCTGCCTGTTTAGGAAGTTTCTCTGTGTTCTGTGATGTCGCTGAAAGTCCCCAAGTCTTCCGTAAAGGTCTCTGTGACTCATCTGCTGATCTAGCACACACTGATTTGCTTTCTGTTTAGTTTTGCCTTTTCTGGTAACATATAAATGGACTCACAATGTGTTGTGTCATATGTTGGTGCATCTCATATAGCCAGTGGTGTCAAGATTTGTTCATGTTCTATCCATCAGGAGTTTGTTCCTTTTTATTTTTGGGTAGTATTTTTTTGTTTCTCTGCCCACCAACTGATGGACATTTGGGTTGTTGCCACTTTTCAGATACTAAGAGTAATTCTTCATGCACATTTATGTATAAGTTCTCATGTGAATGTATCTTTTATTTCTCTTGACTAATTTCCAGGAGTGGAATTTCTGTGTCATATGGTAACTCTGTATTTAATCATTTTAATTTATTTTTTTCTTATTTTCCAAGTGAGAGGAGGGGAGATAGAGAGACAGACTTCCCCATGCACCTTAACTGGGATTGATTGGGCAACCGCATCTAGGCCTGATGCTCTGCCCATCTGGGGGCATGATTGCAACTGAGCTATTTTTAGCACCTGAGATGGAGGCTCCATAGAGCCATCTTAAGCTCCCAGGGCCAATGTGCTTGAACCAGTTGAGCCATGGCTGTGGGAGGGGAAGAGAGAAAGGGGAGAGGAAGGGTGGAGAAGCAGATAGTCATTGCGTTCCCTGACCGATGATCAAACCTGGGACATCCACACACCAGGCTGACACTTCATCCACTGAGCCAGTCAGCCAGGGCTGTGTGTTTAATTTTTTAAGAAATTGCCAGACGGTTTTCTACAGCAGCCACACAGTGTATGTTCTCACCAGCCATAGATGAGGGTTCTGGGGTGTTGTTCATCTTTCTTGTTCTAGCCCTTTTGATAGGTGCACAGTCTGGGCTTCATCAATGGGTAACAGTGCTGAGTGGCTTCTCACTTTCTCGGTGGCCCTCTTTTAATGTTTTCTTTTCATCTCCCTAAACGAATTCCACACAAAGAACACTTAAATGTTGTGTTTCTAAGGGCCATGCCAGAACAAGAACCCCAGCGGTTCTGCACTTCTCATCCTCTGACCAGCAGCCCAGGCAGGGGTCTGGTGGTGGTCATGGATTGGGTTAGCTGGTTCCAAGTCTGCTTTGGAGAGCGCCTGGCCCCTGTCTCAATAGCACCATGGCCTCTGTGCCTTTAGGGGCTGGTTCCCAGTCCCAGAGCAGGACAAGGGACTGGAGGATGTCCCTTTGTGCCAGCGTGGCAGTGTGGGGGAATATGCTTGGAAGTGTGGTTTCTGGAGTGTTAGAATCCCATGGAGGTAAGTGCTACTATACAGAGTGACCCCGCAGGTCTACTCCAGACAGCAGAGTCTTTTGAGATTCTTGACAAAAATGGGGGTTCCTGGTAAACAACGGAGTGCTTGTGTGGCCTTTGTGTCCAAACTAGCAGAAAAGTGTTTCTCATATGCCCACAGCCATTAGTCTAGCAGCTGACAGACCCCCAGGCTCTGAGAGATCAGCCACCTATTAAATCCTGGCTTGTTAGTTGCTTCTTTCCATGAGGATGGAGCCACTCCACTACTCAGAGCTGCTCTACCTCCCCAGGGCCTGCTGTGGGCCTGACATTCTGGGTGAGGAGCTGACAGGCTAGTCACTCAGGGAGGTATGGTGGTGGGGATGTTGGGGGGCGTCTTCCTCACCCTAGGACCAGGGTGGAGGGTCAATGGTAGAGGTGGGAAGACCCAGCCCCCTGCTGCCATGCAGAGGATGTTGGATGGGAAGGGGATAGGCTGGCACACGGGTGGATTTGGGCCCTGTGGGTTTTGAGGAATAAGGGAGGGGGTCATGGTGACAAGCCAGGACCACACTGTGGGTGGCATCTACTACACAGAAGGTGGGTTCTCTGGACCCAAGATTAGGAGAGGAAGCACAACCCTCTATCTGGATCCTCATTCTTTCTTAAATTCCACCAAAGGCTAATTTCTGAACAGCTGATGCTTAAAGTATTTATTTGGAATTTTATATTAAATGTTTTTTTTAATGACATTTGGAAATTCTGACTTCCCAAGCACATCCTTAGTGGTGAGGGGCCACAGTAACTTCATTAGCCTGCCTCCTGGCCAGTGATGTTTAACTACCCTGATTTCCATTTGGAGGTGATGTCTCTGAGTCAGGGTAGCCTGGGCTGATGATAGTTTTGGCAGACCAGTAAGGGGCTGCCCACTGGCTGTGTCTCCAGTCCTGCCACTCATGTACCCTCAGCTCCAGTTCCCATGCCATTCAGGGAATTCCTATTGATCCTTCAAAACCCTACTTGAGTTACATTTCCTGTAGTTTTCAAATGTGTGTGTTTTCTCTCACCTTTCCTGAATGCACAGTCCTTACCCTGCTCCTTAAATAACTGGAAGTGATGCTTCGGATTTCTAGGTATCTTTATTGACATTTTCCTCTTTTTTGCAGGATTCTGTTTCACTGAGACCATCAATTCAATTTCAAGGAAGCCAAGGGGTAAGTTGTTTTTGTGTTACTCATATTTGAAGTTGTGGGATTGGTACAGTCTGGGGCCTATCATGACTTGTTGGGCCCAGCAGTAATTGGGTGCAGTGTTTGGTCCCATTCACCTCTATTATTTGAGGCCAGTCCCCATGCCAGGCTGAGCTCCGCCTCTGGATGTACCCAGGCTGGTCCTGGGGCCCATAGGGTCCACAACAGACCATCCACAGACAGAGAAGAAAACTGTCTAGTGGCCCCCCAGAAACCCTCCTTTCCTTCCTGTAGCAGATTTGTTCCTGACTACCAGGCCTCCAACCCCCGTTCTGACCCTGTCTCAGAGCTCATTCAAACCTGTGGCCCCAGAGCCCAAGCAATATCCTCTCTCCATCTCTTGGGTGGGGCACTTGTCTCCCTGTATGGACCCAGGACCATGAGTGTTTGTTTTTCTGATATTGGGTTGGGAAGTTACAGAAACTCAGCACCCCCATTTGATTCTGAAATGTACTTTATTATAAATTGCTATGTTAACAGAAAAATCAGGGAATGAAAGAAAGGGCAAATTGTTCACAATCCTTGCCCTTCAATCTTAGGACCACCCCCCAGTACCTCCTACCCACCAAACACCACTAGTTTTTTTCTAGTCTTTATTGCAAGTCTTTTTTTTTTTTTTAAACATTTTATTTATTTATTTTACAGAGACAGAGTGGGATAGATAGGGACAGACAGACAGGAACGGAGAGAGATGAGAAGCATCAATCATCAGTTTTTTATTTCCATTGCGATATCTTAGTTGTTCATTGATTGCTCTCTCATATGTTCCTTGACCGCGGGCGGGTCTTCAGCAGACTGAGCCACCCCTTGCTGGAGCCAGCGACCTTGGGTCCAAGCTGGTGAGCTTTTTGCTCAAGCCAGAGGGGCCCGCGCTCAAGCTGGCGACCTTGGGGTCTCGAACCTGGGTCCTTCCGCATCCCAGTCCGACGCTTTATCCACTGAGCCACCACATGGTCAGGCACAAGTCTTTTGTTTTTATCTGAGGAGTTGCCACATGGATCTGTTTCCACCTGATGGCCAGCTGTCTTCTTATAAAACTGGGGAAAATTTGCCTGACCAGGCGGTGGTGCAGTGGATAGAGCATTGGACTGGGATGCAGATGAATCAGGTTCGAGACCCGAGGTCGCCAGCTTGAGCCTGGGCTCATCTGCCTTGAAGAAAAGCTCGTCAGCTTGGACCCAAGGTTGCTGACTCCAGCAAGGGGTTGCTCGGTCTGCTGAAGGCCCGCGGTCAAGGCACATGTGAGAAAGCAATCAATGAACAACTAAGGTGTTGCTACGAAAAACTGATGATTGATGCTTCTCACTTCTCTCCATTCCTGTCTGTCTGTCCCTATCTATCCCTCTCTCTGACACTCTCTCTGTCTCTGTAAAAAAAAAAACAAAAAAACCCAAAATACTGAGGAGAACTTTGTGTTTCACCCAGCCAGGGTGTTCCATAGAGGGAGCCTTTAGGAGATGCACGTGTCAGTGTGTGCGCATTCAGAGATACCAAAATATTCTTTTTTTTTTTTTTTTTTTTTTTACAGGGACAGAGAGAGAGTCAGAGAGAGGGATAGATAGGGACAGACAGACAGGAAGGGAGAGAGGTGAGAAGCATTAATCATTAGTTTTTCGTTGCCTTTACGACACCATAGTTGTTCATTGATTGCTTTCTCACATGTGCCTTGACCGCGGGCCTTCAGCAGACCGAGCAACCCCTTGCTCGAGCCAGCGACCTTGGGTCCAAGCTGGCGAGCTTTTGCTCAAGCCAGATGGGCCCTCGTTCAAGCTGGCGAGCTCGGGGTCTCGAACCTGGGTCCTCCGCATCCCAGTCTGACACTCTATCCACTGTGCCACTGCCTGGTCAGGCGAGATACCAAGATATTCTTGTGGGGTAGGTAGGAGCCAGTACCATGATCCACAGCAGGACTTCTTCCTCTTCAGGGAGACTCAATTTCCCTCTTTAAGACCTTCAGCTGATTGGGAGAGGCCTACCCAGACCATTGAGGGTTCTCTCCTTTACTTAAAGAAGAATCACGGATGTCACTGTCTGTAAAACACCTCCATACATACAAGATCAGCACTTGTGGTGTCACTAGGGCTATGGCCTAGCCAGGGGGACATACAAACTGACCATCACATCAATACCAGTTAAGGTTGGCAAGATACCTTTCCAAAAGGGCCAGATATCCCCTACCCCCCTGTACCTCCTTGGGGGCATCTGTGCTTCCATTGGCCCCATTGGAGTCTTGTGGTCACCTTTTGCAACCTCCTTTTATCTTCCTTGGGACATTTCTCCAGGGTTATTTTGTGGACTGGCCTGGGCTTGCTGCCAGACCAGCCCCATGGTGCCCTCTGGTGGCTTAGTCATCCTGTGCCCTCAGCAGCGGTCGGAAGATGAAGTCAGTGCACAGAAAAGGGCCATTGTGGTCAGTGTTCACTTTTCAGCAAAACCCCACACGGCCACTCACAGATCCTCTGTGAGGTTCTCCTGGGCTGTGTCCTGTGTCCCCCAGATTCCTGTGGAAAGCCTGAGAGCCACATTTATTCAGATATGGGATTTCATCACTTTAGTTTTAGATTTATGCTTTCCCAACTTTTTCTTTCTCCTGGGCTTTCTTTTGCTTAATGGAGTTTCTAGAAGATTTTGATGTGGAGGTGCTGTGCTGCAGCTCCAGGCAGGCCAGGCCAAAATTCTCCACTAGGAGGCTCTTCCATGTGTGAGCCTGTGTGAGGGCTATTGGCTTGTGTGGCAAAGGGTGAGCTGTTTTTAGCCAGCTTGCCACAGGGGCAGGCGCTGGATCTGCCCTCGTGATATCTGTACCTCCTCCTCCTCCTGGGCATTGATGGGATGTGTCCCCCTACTCCCTGAAAGATATGAAGGGCCAGGTCTGGTGCCAGGCTGCATGTGCACAGTCACTCAAACTGGCAGGGAGGAGGCAGGATTTCTTGGCTCTACTCTCCCTCTTTTCCTGGTAGTTCTGTTGCATGTATACTTCTGGGCCTGCATGTTCCTGAGAAGTGAGGAGGGGGTTTTGCTTTGTGTATAACACCTGCAAGGTTAGAAATAGAGCAGGAGGCAGGGTATGAATTGGGGGAGCAGGAGACCAGCAGAGCGGCACAGAACAGGTTTATTAGGGACCTGGGCTGATTTGATGTTTGGGGACCCACTCCCCAGAGGCCCGAAGATTGAGACTCGTTCTGTAGGTTCCTTAGCTCAGGGACCTTTTTCAACCCTGGCTAGAGAGTGGTCATGGAGAACAGAGGTTGCTGGTTCAGTCCCTGGTCGGGACCCATACAGGAACAGATTGATGTTCTTGTCTCTCCCTCTCTTATTAAAATCAATCAATCAATATATATATATTTTTAATTGAGAAGTGGGGAGGCAGGGAGACAGACTCCTGCATGTGCCCCAAACTGGATTTACCTGGCAAGACCCCCGCTGGGCGATGCTCTGCCCACTTGGGGCCATTGCTTCATTGCTCAGAAACCAAACTATTTTAGCAAATGAGTTGATGCCATGTTGTCATTCTCAGTGCCAGGGGGCCAACTTGCTCCAACTGAGCCATGGGTGTGGGAGGAGAAGAAAGAAAAACGAGAGAGAAAAGGGGAGGAGCAGGGGTGGAGAAGCAGATGATTGCTTCTTCTGTGTGCCCTGACCAGGAATCGAATCTGGGACTTCCACATGCCAGGCCGACTCTCTACCACTGAGCCAACTGACCAGGGTCAAAAGTTTTTTTATAAATGTTATAAAAAAGGGAACCTTGGTCAGTTCTCCCACTGTCCCTCAGCCTTCTCACCTACCACATTATGGGGACCTTGTCCACTTAGAGCAGGAGTCCCCAAACGTTTTATACAGGGGGCCAGTTCACTGTCCCTCAGACCATTGGAGGGCCGGACTATAAAAAAAAACTATGAACAAATCCCTATGCACACTGCACATATTTATTTATTTATTTACAGGGACAGAGAGAGTGAGAGAGAGGGATAGATAGGGACAGACAGGAACAGAAAGAGATGAGAAGCATCAATCATTAGTTTTTCATTGCCGTTGCGACACCTTAGTTGTTCATTGATTGCTTTCTCACATGTGCCTTGACCGTGGGCCTTCAGCAGACCAAGCAACCCCCTGCTGGAGCCAGCGACCTTGGTTCTAAGCTGGTGAGCTTTTGCTCAAGCCAGATGGGCCCGCACTCAAGCTGGCGAGCTCGGGGTCTCGAACCTGGGTTTTCTGTATCGCAGTCCGACGCTCTATCCACTGCTCCACCGCCAGGCTGCACATACCTTATTTTAAAGTAAAAAATCAAAACGGGAACAAATACAATACTTAAAATAAAGAACAAGTAAATTTAAATCAACAAACTGACCAGTATTTCAATGGAACTATGGGTGCGGATGCATCCTGTGCTCCTCTCACTGACCACCAATGAAAGAGGTGCCCCTTCCGGAAGTGCAGTGGGGACCGGATAAATGGCCTCAGGGGGCCACAGTTTGGGGACCCCTGACTTAGAGGGTCGTGTGCAAATTCACGTGGCTTTAGGAGAACCAATGTACTGCCCTGGCTTCTGCTGCCCTTCCTCCTGAGATGGGAAAGTGTTGCAGCTGGCATAGGGTCATGGCATCAGCACACCTGGGTGGGTGTTGAGCCAGTCCCGGACACTTCACAGTTTAAGCTTGGGAGCGCCCCTGGATCCAGACTGTAGAGGTGGGCAGCTGGGTCCCAGATTGGCTGGTTCTTTGGGACACATCCGCAGGGCCTTGGGCTTGCTGCCAGATTGGTGCCATGGCGCCCTCTGGTGCCCACGGTTACCCTGTGCACTCGACATCATCCACAACATTGGAGAGCTAGGCCCTGCCCCACCTGTTCATTTGCCAGGAACATGTTTGCATCTGTGTTCGCTGCAGTCTCAGAAGCACTGAGCTAGCTGACTGGCCTTCTGTCAGAGGATCACTTCTGAGTTGTTAACCCCTGACAGCTAGTGAAGTACCCCCACCTGACCAGTCCCACTCCAAAACTCTTCAGTTGAAAAAAGGAGAGGTAGGGTTTTGTCCAGGGATGCTTAGTGCCTTGGCATTTGTCTGGGCTGCAATTTCTAATTTCTAGAACAAGGTCTGACAGGGCTGGTCATAGGCCTGTGACCAGTGTCTGTGCATTTAGGGGTCATATCTGTTTAAGATTGAACTACAGGGTGCTGATTGCTGTGTCATTGATGACAGGGAGAATTTGGAAACATGTGAAAAATGTTTCTAGAATGGGGACTTTGGAGTGGGGAGACATTGTGCACCAAAGTTGAACAACAGCCAAGACCCTGGGCACCTGTGGGGGCAGGTGAGGGTGGAGCATTGCTCTTCTGAACCCCATGGAGAAAGAAGAGAAGGTGCTTAGAGTGGGCCCTTAATATGGGGACGGGGAAGTGAGGCCTCCTGGCAGGTCAGCAAAAGAGGCTTCTTTGCTCCAGGAAGGTGTATCCAGCTGCAGTAATAACTCTCCCCAGAATATTTCCCTGGGAATGAAAATGTTGAAGAAAACTGTCAGTCTCTGAAAACTCTCTGGCCAGAGAGGACCTGGTCAGTGATGTTTGGCTCCTGTGCCCACCTGTTTTCTCTTTTTGTTTGAATGGAACATCTAGTACTCTCCCCAAACATGTCCCTCCTACCCCCACCTGGGACTTGATTTGTCTTCAGAGCTCCCACCTACGCTGCATACGATGACCTGGGGGAGGGTAGCAGCTGACTTGGAATGGTTTCAAAGGTAGGAGGATGTAAAAGGCTTCTGGCTAGAATCCCATTGACCACTGCAGTGGATTCAGCACCTGCTGCGGGCCTTAGAGGTAGTCAGGGCATCTAAGATGGGATGAGCATGTTTACTGCTTTAATTTGTCTTGTCACACAGATGCTTGTGAGCCCCCTCATAACCTAGTGTCAGTGGTGCCATCAGATGTGCCCAACATGCTATACTCAGGCCAGCTGAGGGCTACATGGTCGTTCTGGGGCAGCTGAGACTCCGTCCAGAGGGCACACTCGTGGCTGCTGCATTTCAGGCCATGTCCTGGAATACATGCTAAACTCCTCTGGTGCAGAGATAGCTGTGCGTTCTTGGGTCTTTTGTGCCCAGCTGGCTGGTTTCCCTGCTGGTTCCCAGAGACTGGTAATTATTAAACAACATCCTTTACCCACAACGACCCATTAACCAGAGGATTCCATAGCAGTGGTGCCACAGAGCTGGGGAGGGATTCCTAGTACACCTCCCTCCCACCCCTCCAGCTGTCCTGAGGATACTAGTCACAAGAAGCTTTTGTGTATGTTCCCCTGTCACTAGCAGGTATAGGCTTTTGGTTTCAAACCCTGTGTTACCCATTGTCCTGTACAGACCAGTCTCTGGGCTCTGTGCTGGGCCCTCCTCTACTGCAGAATGAATTTTGGAAGTGGGCATATGTCTCTGGGTGGAAAAGACCCACACAGGGTAAAAGGGTCACAGTGAATTGTCCCCCACCTTCTCCCCAGGGGGAAGCATGGTAGGTGCTCCCTGCACAGGCTTGGGTAGGGCGGCTGTAGCATGGTGATTGAGCCTCTGTGCACACGGCCTGGTCCTACTGTCAGCTGTGTACTGGACTGCAGGGGGTGTCTTGAAGCTGTGATGAAGGATCTTCCTACACCCTTGTCCTTGAGCAGACACCTCCCTTGCCTGTGGCAGTCTAGGTGCGGAGTACTGATTTGCGTCTGGATCTGGGAGCATCCTTCCTACCTGCCTGCCTGGGTGGGGTCGAGTCTGCCTCAGGGCTGCAGGAAATTGGTGGATGGGGTAGGAAGGATGGGAAACACCCAGGGCCACAGCTCCTTGGGACTCAAACTAGATTCCCCTCCCTTCCTCTCAGGGATGACAGCTTAATGGGTACTGACACCCTCTGCAGCCCCACTGACCCATGAGCTGAAATAGAAAGATAATGCCTGAGGAGGCTGGGTTCCTCCAGACTAGGACTGGGTGAGGGAGAAGATAAGGAAGGATGAGGAGGAGCCACCAATGTCGGTCTCAGGTTTCCCGGAAACTCCTTTTCATTTTACTGACAGGTGCATAGGCTTCCTGTCACATTCCCAGGCAGCTACGAGCAAGGTGTGCGCTGGGCTGTGGTTGTGTCTCCCTGATGACCCTCAGAAGCTTTTGCTCATGGCCACAAAGTGGTAGACATTTAGGTGGAATATGTATCTCCATGGAGGAGGTAGAGAGTAGGTCACTAAGTGGGAGCAAAGGTTGGAGCATCTTGGCTGTCCAGCATGCCCTGCAGTCTGCTTACACCTATCTTGTCTCATTTCACTTTGAGGGTATCCTGGGCCATTTGTTTGGTGGTTGGAGAAAGTGAGTCATGGCCCAGATCTGGGTGGAGTTCCTACCTCCGGGTACAGGTTGAGCTCTTGTACTCTTGAGACTATGATGCCATTACTCTTCCCTCCTACATGGAAACAGAGGACCCTGACTATTGCTGGGGGCAGGTGACGGGGGCCAGTCTTGGATCCTGTCACTGCCAGGAAAGCAGAGGTGTGTTTTGAAGGAAAGTGCTAGGAGCATCTTCTTGCTGTGAGGGTTGTGTTACATGGACAGGCGGGGTCCAGCAGCTGGCCTGTGCCATGGTGCCCTCATGCCCTCCATGCTTTGGATTGTCAGTGACACCCTCCCCATGTCTCTGTGCAGCACATCTCTATCCCTCAACCTGACTGCCCCTCAGAGGCTCGGACCTTCTCCTTCTACCTCTCCAACATTGGCCGCGACAGTCCCCAGGGAAGCTTCGACTGCATCCAGCAGTATGTCTCCAGGTGAGGCCCAGAGAGGGAGCCTGCCTCCCCAGACTCCACCCTGGGCCCCTCCCATGCCTTCTCTCAGATGAGCCCCTCTGGCTCCTTGCAGTGTGTCCAGGATATAGATCCTGGTGTTGTGCCTATAGCCAGTGGCCTGGGTCAGTACGTGCCCTGGAAACCATATGGCTCCATCAGTGCTAAGCCCCGTTTCCTGGTGGGGAGGGGGAATATCAGGTCCTGAGACCATAATTCCCTGTTTCTCAGGTGTTCATTTAGGTTCCTGGCCCTTTGTCTTACAGCCATGGGGATGTACACCTGGACTGCTTGGGTAGCATTCAGGACAAAATCACTGTGTGTGCCACTGATGACTCCTACCAGAAGGCACGGCAGAGCATGGCACAGGCTGAAGAGGAAACGCGAAGTCGAGGCGCCATCGTCATCAAGCCCGGAGGCCGCTACTTAGGTGAGAATGGGGGCTCTACTTGTTTGGGGGATCATACCTGCCAGGCAGCTTGTGGGGGAGCAAGAGGCATTTAGGGCCCATCCAGGCCAGAAATAGAAGTGATGGGTGACAGGTGTGGCTTGGCCCTTGAGCAGGACCAGCCAGGTCTATGTCAGGTCAGAAAGAAGGTCCTGCCAAGTCAGCTGGGGGCTGTGCCATGTACTGCCTCCAAACCCCCACGTGGACTCAGGGCCCAAGAACTGGAGGAATTTGAATCAGCAGCCTCACTCCCAGGTTGCAGCCTCAGGGACACAAATGTGCTTCATGAAGGCAGGGTTGCTGTATCTCCTCTGGCCACAACCTCCTGTTCTCACCTGCCCAGCTGACTCCTCTGAGGCCGAGATGACTGGCCTGATGCAAACCACCAGATGCATCCCTCTGTGGCCTGCTACTGTGTTGGGGCCGGCAAGGGACCACCGGATTGAGATGTAGAAGGAAAGGCGCTGAGCTCTGCTGGCCCAGGAGGCTCTAGCAGCTCAGCATCTGCTCAGAAATCATTTTGGTGAAATGGAGACACTGACAACATTAAATATGGGGAGAAAAGTACAGTTTATTAAGAAAGCTTATCATCTTGGCTGCAGCCTTCTCACATCCTGGACCCAGAGAGAGTAGAAAAGTTGCCAGAATTTATTGCTGGGGAAGGAGGGACATTAGTCTAGAGAGGCATAAACCCAGCTTACAGCAAATTAGGACCTCGATGGCTTTGTGTGATTTTTCTTTTTAAAGAAATGACACGCAGGTTTCAAATCCCACCAAAGAAAGCCTGGTTTTCTTGGCTTAGCAATGGGGTTTCATTGGCTCTGAATGAAATCTCAGAAGTTGATGCAAGAGTTGGTTCTGCTGGTCAGTACAGAGCCTGCCCTGGTGGACATGACTGCCCACCACTGGGGCCAGAATCCAAAAGTGCTTCTTCACCCGCTTGCTTTTAACACAATTGCAAACATACACGTTTTAGCAATTTCTGGGTCCTTCAGTCAAAAACTTGGTCAAGATTTGTCTTACTGGATTGCTTTGTATACAGTGAGGGTTTTTGCATCAGGTTTTGTTCTGACGGAAGCACTCATCTGGCCTCTTAGGATGCTGACGGCATGTTCAGCTGTGTCTGGTCTCTCCCCACCCCATGTCAGCTAGGTCCGCTAGGGATGGAGTCAGACCCTTAGGATTTGAAAAGCACTTTTTCCTGTGTTAATCTGACAAATCAGATTTGAGGGATAAGAGCAAAAAGAAGTCATCGTGGAGAGTTTTTTGGCCCAAGGAATCAGGGTACACACTGGCCTCACTCAGCCATCCACATTCCCTTGGTGTCAGAGGTGCCATCCAGGATGAAGTTAATGACTTTTTTCCTCCAGAGTGGAGGGTAGCTATGCTGGACCCCATTGTCTGAACCAGGAGGATGGGGAGCAGCCTGCTGCCTCTGGGGCTCCAGGTACAGCCACATCTGCTGAAGGAGCGAGCACCTGGGGCCACAGCTGGGGAGCTGCTAACACTTTGGATTCTCCAGAGCAGCTGCCCAAGTGGCCCTGACACTTTTATTCCCTTCTTTTTCCTAAAAGAGAATGGCGGATCGTAAGGAACCAGCACAGGTCTATGAAGTGGAATCTCAGGGAGCACCTGCTTTGTTTGGCCTTCCATTTAACATAAA
This sequence comes from Rhynchonycteris naso, assembly GCA_037038555.1. Classification (NCBI taxonomy): domain Eukaryota; kingdom Metazoa; phylum Chordata; class Mammalia; order Chiroptera; family Emballonuridae; genus Rhynchonycteris; species Rhynchonycteris naso. The sequence continues at coordinate 20,937,408 of CM073003.1, forward strand.
AACGGTTCATAGACCAGCCCCTTCTTCTTATCGTGGTTGGCGTTTTTGGTCCCCAGGATTTAGGTTGCCCATGATAAAATCAGTTATGGCCCTAAACATGCTTGTATTTCTTGCAGCTTCCACTTCTGAGCCTGCAGGTGTCCAGTGTGCTGTGTGTGATCAGCAGGTGGAACTCTCGGCCATCCTCGATCCCCACCAATCAGGCTGAGCTGGATATGCAGGGATGTGGTGCTGTTGGCCATCAGCTTCCCACACTCAGGAACTTGGTCTCAGCCCCAAGCAGTGGGACACCATACTCCCTCACCACCTCCAATCCTTAATTTATTATAACTGGTTCTCCTTGCAGGAAGGAAGGTTCAGTTTAGGAAACCAGCCCCAGGGGCAATGGATGCCGTGCCCTCTCGGAAGCGGGCAACCCCCATCAACCTGGCAAGTGCCATCAAGAAGTGTGGTGTTAGCGGGGGCAGTGGAGTGTCCCAGAGGCCTTTCCGTGACCGGGTGCTGCATCTTCTGGCACTGAGGCCCTACCGGAAGGCCGAATTGCTGCTGCGGCTACAAAAGGATGGCCTGGTGCAAGCAGACAAAGATACACTGGACAGCCTCCTCCAGCAGGTGCATGCTTACCCTGGGCTGGCGCGGGAGTGGGGGTGGGATCCAGCCAGCCTATGGGCAGCCTCTGCAGATGGGCTGGACACACAATGGTCTGGGAGTGTGGCATTTACTATCTGAGGTTCTTAGGGGTCAGCTTATAGCAGGTCCAGCTCTGCACTCCTTGACATCTGCTAACATATAGGCAGTGGGCACTGTACAGGAGATCCAAGACTTCATGTGCACGAGTTGTTTTTTTTTTTTAACTTTTTTTTTATTATTATTAATTTTAATGGGGTGACACCAATAAATCAGGGTACATATGTACAATGAAAACATCTCCAGGTTATCCTATCATTCAATTGTGTTGCATACCCATCACCCAAAGTCAAATTGTCCTCTGTCACCTTCTATCTGGTTTTCCCTGTGTCCCTCCCATCCTCCCTATCCCACCCTTCCCTCCCTCCCCCCACCCCGTAACCACCACTCTCTTGTCCATGTCTCATAGTCTCACTTTTATGTCCCACCTATGTATGAAATCATGCTGTTCTCAGTTTTTCTTTTTTTCTGATTTACTTATTTCACTCCGTATAATGTTATCAAGGTCCATCCATTTTGTTGTAAATGATATGATGTCATCATTTCTTATGGCTGAGTAGTATTCCATAGTATATATGTACCATAGCTTTTTAATCCACTCGTCTTCTGACGGACACTTGGGCTGTTTCCAGATCTTCGCTATTGTGAACAATGCTGCCACGAACATGGGGGCGCATTTCTTCTTTTCGAACAGTGCTATGGTGTTCTTAGGGTATATTCCTATAAGTGGGATAGCTGGGTCAAAAGGCAGTTCGATTTTTAATTTTTTTGAGGAATCTCCAAACTGTTTTCCATAGTGGCTGCACCAGTCTGCATTCCCACCAGCAATGCAGAAGGGTTCCCTTTTCTCCACATCCTCGCCAGCACTTATTCTGTGTTGTTTTGCTGATGAGTGCCATTCTGACTGGTGTGAGGTGATATCTCATTGTGGTTTTAATTTGCATTTCTCTAATGATTAGGAATGTTGAGCATTTTTTCATATGCCTATTGGCCATCTGTATGTCCTCTTTGGAGAAATTTCTATTCATTTCTTCTGCTCATTTTTTGATTAGATTGTTTGTCTTCCTGTTGTTCAGTTTTATAAGTTCTTTATAAATTTTAGTTATTAACCCCTTATCAGATGTGCTGTCGAATATGTTCTCCCATTGTGTGGTTTATCTTTTTATTCTGTTCTTATTGTCTTTAGCTGTGCAAAAACTTTTTAGTTTGATATAGTCCCATTTGTTTATCTTGCCTTTTATTTCATTAGCCCATGGAGATAAATCGGCAAATATATTGCTGCTACAGATGTCGGAGAGCTTGCTGCCTATGTTTTCTTCTAAGATGCTTATGGTTTCACGGCTTATGTTTAAGTCTTTTATCCATTTTGAGTTTGTTTTTGTGAATGGTGTAAGTTGATGGTCTAGTTTCATTTTTTTGCAGGTAGATGTCCAATTTTCCCAACACCATTTGTTAAAGAGGCTTTCTTTACTCCATTGTATGTTCTTTCCTCCTTTGTCAAATATCAGTTGTCCATAAAGCTGTGGGTTTATTTCTGGGTCCTCTGTTCTATTCCATTGATCTATGTGCCTGTTCTTATGCCAGTACCAGTCTGTCTTGAGTATAATGGCCTTGTAGTAAACCTTGATATCTGGAAGAGTGATACCTCCTGCTTTATTTTTTCTTTTTAAGATTGCTGAGGCTATTCATGTTCTTTTTTGGTTCCATATAAATTTTTGGAATATGTGTTCTATATCTTTGAGGTATGTCATTGGTATTTTAATTGGTATTGCATTGAATTTATAAATTGCTTTGGGTAATATAGACATTTTAATGATGTTTATTCTTCCTAGCCATGAGCACAGTATATGCTTCCACTTGTTTGTATATCTTCCTTGATTTCTTTTATCAATGTTTTATAATTTTCCGAGTACAAGTCCTTAACCTCCTTGGTTAAATTTACTCCTAGGTACTTTATGTTTTTGGCTGCAATAGTGAAGGGGATTGTTTCCTTAATTTCTTTTGCTGACAGTTCATTGTTGGTATATAGAAATGTCTCTGATTTCTGAGTATTAATTTTATATCCTGCCACCTTGCTGAATTCATTTATAAGGTCCAGTAGTTTTTTGACTGAAACTTTAGGGTTTTCAATATACAATATCATATCATCTGCAAATAGTGACAGTTTTACTTCTTCTTTTCCAATTTGGATGCCTTTTATTTCTTCTTCTTGTCTGATTGCTGTAGCTAGGACTTCCAGAACTATGTTGAATAAGAGTGGTGAAAGGGGGCACCCCTGCCTGGTTCCTGATCTTAAGGGGATTGCTTTTAATTTTTGTCCATTTAGTATGATGTTTGCTGTGGGTTTGTCATAGATGGCCTTTATCATGTTAAGGAATGTTCCCTGTATTCCCACTTTACTGAGAGTTTTGATCATGAATGGGTGCTGGATTTTATCAAATGCCTTTTCTGCATCTATTGAAATTATCATGTGATTTTTGTCCTTCCTTTTGTTTATGTGATGAATCACATTGATTGATTTGCGAATATTGAACCAGCCTTGCCTTTCCAGAATAAATCCCACTTGATCATGGTGTATGATTCTTTTCATATATTGCTGGATCCGGTTGGCTAATATTTTGTTGAGAATTTTAGCGTCTAAATTCATCAGGGATATAGGCCTATAATTTTCTTTCTTGTGTTGTCTTTGCCCAGTTTTGGGAACAGAATTATGCTCGCCTCATAAAAGGAATTTGGAAGTCTTTCTTCCTCTTGAATTTTTTGAAATAGCTTGAGGAGGATAGGAGTTAGTTCTTCTTTGAATTTTTGATAGAATTCACTTGTGAAGCCATCAGGCCCAGGACTTTTCTTTTTTGGGAGTTTTTTGATAACTGTTTCGATCTCATTTGTTGTAATTGGTCTGTTTAGGTGTTCTGCTTCTTCCAGATTGATATTTGGAAGGTTATATGATTCAAGAAATTTGTCCATTTCACCGAGATTGTCTAATTTTTTGGCTTATAGTTCTTCATAGTATTTTCTTACAATGCTTTGTATTTCTGTTGTGTCAGTTGTTATTTCTCCACTCTCACTTCTAATTTTATTTATTTGAGTCCTCTCTCTTTTTTTCTTGGTGAGTCTAGTTAAAGGTTCATCAATCTTGTTTACCTTTTCAAAGAACCAACTTCTGGTTTCATTGATCCTCTGTATTGTTTCCTTAGCCTCTGTCATTTATTTCTGCTCTGATCTTTATTATTTCCTTCCTTCTACTTGTCCTGGGTTTTATTTGCTGTTGTTTTTCTATTTCTTTTAGATGCAGGGTCAGGGTGCTTATTTGAGCTTTTTCTAGCTTCTTATGATATGCCTGTAGTGCAATGAATTTCCCTCTCAGAACTGCTTTTGCTGTGTCCCATAAATTTTGAGTTGATGTATGCTCATTATCATTTGTTTCTAGAAACTTTTTTATTTCTTCTTTGATCTCATTGTTAATCCATTCATTATTTAATAACATGCTATTTAGTTTCCAAGTGTTTGAGTATTTTTCAGTTTTTCTTTTGTGGTTAATTTCTAGTTTCATGGCATTGTGATCAGAGAAAATGCTTGATATGATTTCAATCTTCTTAAATTTATTGAGACCATTTTTGTGTCCTAACATGTGGTCTATCCTAGAAAAAGTACCATGAGCGCTTGAGAAGAATGTATATTCTACTGCTTTAGCTTGAAAAGTTCTGAAGATATCTATTAAATCAAGTTGATCTAGTGTATCCTTTAAGTCTGCTGTTTCTTTATTAATTTTCTTTCTTGAGGATCTATCCAGTGTTGTTAGAGGGGTATTGAAATCCCCTACTATGATAGTATTACTGTTAATCTTGCCCTTTATATCCATCAAAGTCTGCTTTATGTATGTCAGGGCTCCTATATTTGGTGCATAGATATTTATAATAGTTATATCTTCCTGTTGAATTGTTCCCTTTATCATTATGTAGTGTCCTTCTTTATCTCTTACTACAGTCTTTGTTTTAAAGTCCATTTTGTCAGATATAAGTACTGCTACCCCGTCTTTTTTTTCATTTCCATTTGCATGAAATATTTTTTCCATCCTTTTACCTTTAATCTATGTGCATCTTTTGTTTTAAGGTGTGTCTCTTGTAGACAGCATATGTATAGGTCCTGTTTCTTTATCCATGCAGCTACCCTATGTCTTTTGATTGGATCATTTAATCCATTTACATTTAAGGTTATTATTGATATGTAGTTGTTTATTGCCATTTTATTCTTTAAAGCTGTATTCTTCTTTTGCTGTATTCTTTCCTTCCTTTAAACTGTTCACAAGAGGCCCCTTAGTATCTCTTGCAGAATTGGTTTGGTTTTAATGAATTCCTTGAGGCTTTCTTTGTCTGGGAAGCTCTTTATTTCTCCTTTAGTTTTAAACGTTAGCCTTGCTGGATAGAGTAGTCTTGGTTGTAGGTTCTTGTTCTGCATTACTTTGATTATATCTTGCCATTCCCTTCTGGCCTCAAGTGTTTCTGTTGAGAAGTCGGATGTCATCCTTATGGGGGCTCCTTTGTAGGTGATAGCCTTTTTTTCCCTAGCAGCTTTTAAAATTTTTTCTTTATCCATTAGCTTTGGTATTTTAACTATGATGTGTCTTGGTGTAGATCTTTTTGGGTTTCTCTTTAATGGAGTTCTGTGTGCTTCTTGAACGTGTGGTGTGTTTCCCAGCCTTAATTTAGGGAAGTTTTCAGCTATGATTTGATTGAACAAAGTTTCCCTTTCCTGTCCTCTCTCCTCTTCTTCAGGCACCCTTATGATGCGAATGTTGTTTTTCTTCATGTTGTCACAGAGCTCCCTTAGAGTTTCCTCACATTTTTTGAGTCTCTTTTCCTTTTTCTTTTCTGCTTCTGTGCCTTTGTTTATTGTGTCCTCTAACTCGCTTATTCGATCTTCAGCGTGATTCATCCTGCTTTTAATTCCTTCCATTGTGGTCTTCAGTTCTGATACTGTATTTGTCATTTCTGTCTGATTCTTTTTTGTTATTTCAATTTTGTTTTTTATACTTGTTATCTCTTTATTTAGGTGTTCATAATGACTATCCATTGTTGCTCTAATTTCTTTGAATATCCTAACTATTATTATTCTAAATTCTGCTTCTGGTAGTTTGGTTATATCTGGGTCATTCAGGTCCTTCTCTGGGGATTTCTCTTGATTCATTTGGTTTGCATTCCTCTGCCTGCCCATTTTGTCTGTGTATAAGCAAGTTGTGGCCACTGGAGTCCAGTAGGTGTTGCCTTTGTGTTCTCTAGGTGTGGTCTGTCTGCAGACTCGCCACCCCCTCTGCTGCTGCCTAGGGCTGTTGGGTATGGGCGTTGCCTGCGCCTGCCTGCCGTGGCTTTTGCTGTGATTTCCGCCTCTCCTCCGCGGGAGGGGCTGTTACTCAAGCCACAAGCCTCAGCACCAAGGGTAGAGGTGAGCACCTTTGCTCAGCTGCGGACCTAACCTGTTTCCAGACTTCTGCCCAGAAACCGCAGTCAGAGCCTGCTCGCCACAGTTTCGCGGGTTGGGCGGGGCTTTTGACGTGCTCTCAGCTGTGAGCCTTTGCCCGTCGGGAGCTTTAGCCCCGCCCTCCAGGCCAGAGCCCTTGTGCGCAGGGTCGCAGGTTTATTGGGCTGGGCATGTTTGCTGGCTTCCGCTCAGCTGCTAGCTTCCGCTCGTGCCGGACTCTACCCTGCCCCCACGTTCGGAGCCCGCTTGTGCACGTAAGATGGCAAACCGCGGTTTCTCTGGCCAGGCGGGGCTGGTAGCTTGAGCTCAGCCGGGAGCCCCCGCCCGTCCCTGGTCCTAGCCTCGTCCCCGTGGTCAGGGCCGGCTTGCACAGGGTCGCAGAGCAGATCTCTGCCCGTTCCTGGCCTCCCGCTTTGTCCCCGCAGGTGGGATTACAGGCGGGCCCGCAGCTTCTGGACCGCTTTTGCGCGTCCCCTCCGCCTCTGCTGGGCTAGACCGAGCTCACACCAGCTTGGCCTCCACCCACGCCGACAGAACCGCGTTTCAGCGTCCTGCCGCCACCATACCCTTCAGCAACCCTCAGAGAGATGGAAGTGCCCTAAGTCTCCACACTCTAGGCCTGGGAGCTTCCTCACTTGTTTCACAGCTCAAAACTGTCCAAACGCCTCTTCTAGGCTCTGGGACTGCAGGCTGGGGCTTGGTTCCTGGGACCCAGGTCCTTCCCTCTCCGCCAAACTCTCCTCCCGCCACGCGGGTCTCTCCGGGCTGCCGTTTGCTCCGGGGAGCTGGGCAGCCCTCTTCGCGTTTTCGCTATTCCTACCAGTCTCAGTGTGGCTTCTTTTGTGTTCATTGGTTGAAGAGTCCACTTAGTTTAGTTCAAAGTTGGTTTATCCAGATGATGGTTCTTAAAATTGAGTTATAATCCATTTTGGTTCTTGGATTTGGAAGTTGGTACGTCCGCCTACTCCATCGCCATCTTGCTCCCGGTAGACTAATTCTGAGGAGCGAACGTGCTGCCGAGGTCACCACCATTGGCCGCCATCCCGTCCCCTGCCTGGTCTCCGTGGCCACAGCCGACGAACAACTGACCATGTGCACGAGTTTTTAAGAATTGATTGAAACCAGGGAATGCACACTCATTAGTTATTGAGAGCTCAGTCTCATCAGGTGGGCCTGCCTCCCACTCACCAGCTGTGACTCTGGACAGGAGGCTTCACTTCTGGACCCTGTAGTTTGTATCTGTGGCTGGGGCATGAACGCAGCACTTCTATGGGGCTTAGGGCTTACCTGGTGGGAACATGGAACTTGCAGGTAAAGTCTGCTATTAAGAACCAACTGGGGGCCTGACCAGGCAGTGGCACGGTGGATAGAGCCTCGTACTGGGATGTGAAAGGACCCAGGTTCGAGACTCCGAGGTCGCCAGCTTGAGCGCAGGCTCATCTGGTTAGAACAAAAGCTCACCAGCTTGGACCCAAGGTTGCTGGCTTAAGCAGGGGGTTACTCAGTCTGCTGAAGGCCTGCGGTCAAGGCACATATGGGAAAGCAATCAATGAACAACTAAGGTGTCACAACGAAAAACTGATGATTGATGCTTCTCATCTCTCTTAGTTCCTGTCTATCCCTATCTATCCCTCTGTCTCTGTTTAAAGAAAGAAAAGAAAGAAACAGCTGGGACCTGACCAGGCAGTGGTACAGTGGATAGAGCGTCAGACTGGGATGCAGAGGACCTAGGTTCGAAACTCCTAGGTTACCTGCTTGAGCGTGGGCTCATCTGGTTTCAGGAAGGCTCACCAGCTTGAGCCTGAGGTTGCTGGTTTGAGCAAGGGGTCACTTGGTCTCCTTTAGCCTCCTATTCAAGGCACATATGAGAAATCAATTAATGAACAACTAAGGTGCCACAATGAAGAATTGATGCTTCTCATCTCTCCCCTTTCTGTCTGTCCCTATCTGTCCCCGTCTCTCTCTGTCTCTGTCTCAAAAAAAGGAAGGGAGGAACAACTGGGGGCCTGACCCGGAGGTGGTGCAGTGGATAGAGCGTTGACCTAAGAAAGAAGGAAGGAAGGAAACGAGGGAGGGAGGGAGGGAGGCGGGAGGAAGGGAGGGAGGGAGGGAGGGAGGCGGGAGGAAGGGAGGGAGGAGCTTGAGCACAGGCACTTCTGGCTTGAATGTGGGATTATAGACATGACCACATGCTCGCTAGCGTGAGCAAGGGGTCACTGGCTCAGCTACAGCCCCCTGGTCGAGACACATGAAAAAGCAATCAGTGAACAATTGAAAAAATGCTGCAACTACGAGTTGATGCATCTCATCTCTCTCCCTTCCTATCTGTCTTGTCTTTATCTTGCTCTCACTGTGAAAAAAAAAGGAAAAAAAGAAAAGAAACAGCTTGCGGCTTTGAGCTAGTGCAGTGAGCCCAGTCATTTTCCCCCACCCCTGGCTTTCAGGGCTCCAGGAGGTAACTGTAGGACCCCTGGGAAGAGGTTGATCCTTCTAGGTTTCCCTCTACCATCTTGCATGTCCTTCCTGCTTTCCATCTCCGACACTCTGGGCAGTCACCCAGCACCTCCTGTGTCAGAATGTTCACACCGAGATGGTAGTGTATCTGAGGATGAATATTCATGTCTGCCAACTTCTTCAGGGTACTCTCTAGGTGTTCATTTACCCTTTCCTAAGTGCCAGCCAAGGCTCTTATAAACCATGCAGCACATTTGGTAGGAGGATGTCAGCACCCGTGTTCCAGCTAGGGTCCTTCATTACCCTTAGCACCCTCACCCCTCACACACAGTTCCTGGAGAAAAGGGGCCTTTGCAGTCTCTTCTGCCTAAAAGATGGAGCTTCATTCCGTGCATGCTTGCTGATCTGGGCTGGAGCCCAGGCCCACTTAGTCCCTGGGGGCCCATGGATAGTTCCCTCCCCACTCTTTGCCTAGGAAGACATCTTCTATGTCTCAGGGGCCTTGGTACTTGCTGACATCTCACATCATCAGGACATTGGGGGCTCCCACGTCTACTCATTGGGTCCATCTGTGTGGATTTGGTGTCCTGAGGTACCATCCCCCACTCATAGGTTGTGTTGGCAAGTATCAAATAGCGATTTTTCTTCCTGACAGTTCAGGAGTTGGCTCGTGGGCTTGCCAAACCATCCAGAAAGCTTTAGAAACGGGAACAACCTTCCCAGGGGGCTCAGTTCCTTGGAAAGTCAAATGTGTCGGCCTTGTCCTTGGGGAATTAAAGGGAAGCACACGGAAGGCCCTTCCCCTGGGCTGGGCGCCCCGATCCTTTTTCTGTAGCACAGGGAGACCAAGGCAGGGCTGAAGGGAGTTTGATGGAGTTGTCAGATGTATCAGAGACAGATCTCGGGGTGCTGATACAGACCTGCCTGGAACACCTACTCTGTTTCTGTTTCTCCTCCCCCTCTTCCCTTTCCTTCTTCTCCTCCTCCTCTTCTTCCTCTTCCTCCTTTTCCTCCCCCTCCTCCTTCTCTTCTTCCTCCTCCTCCCCCTGATCTTCCTCTTCCTTTTCCTCCCCTTCCTTCTCCTCCTTCTTCTCCTTCATCTTCTCCTCCTTCTCCTCTTCCTTTCTTCTTCTTTCTCCTCCTCCTTCCATCCTCCTCTTTCTCCTCCCCCTGCTCCTCCTTTTCTTCTTCCTCCTCCTTTTCTTCTTCCTCCTCCTCCTTTCTTCTTCTTCTTCCTCCTCCTCCTCCTCTTCCTGCTCTTCCTGCTCTTCCTCTTCCTCCTTCCTCTCTCTTTTTTTTTTTAGAGAAATAGGAAGGGAGAGAGATGAAAAGCATCAAGTCTTAGCTGTGGCACTTTAGTTTTCACTGATTGCTTCTCATACGTGCCTTGACCAGAGGCTCCAACTGAGCCAGTTACCCTGTGCTCAGGTTATTGAGCCTGTGCTCAAGCTGGCAACCTCTGGGTTTCAAACCTGGGACCTGAGCATCTCAGGTCCCAAGCTCTATTCACTGCGCCACCATGAGTCAGGCTCACCTGCTCTGTATCTAACCCCTAGATGCTCTTATTTTTCCAGACCCTTCTGGAACTAGAGAGGCACCGTGCTGGGCTCTGGTTTCTCCACTTACCTTGGGTTGGCAGACTCCTGGAGGCACCCTAGCCAGCAACTGCAAACAGATTATCTTCCTTGTGCCCACTCTGATTTCTCTTGAATGGCCCATCTGCCTTGTGCTTCTTTGTTCACTACCCAACTAGTTCTGTCCAGTGATTATGGGGAGCAGCAGGGTCATATCAGCTAGCAGTGGTTGGCAAACTCATTAGTCAACAGAGCCAAATATCAACAGTACAAAAATTGAAATTTCCTTTGAGAGCCAGATTTTTTATAAACTTAAACTATATAGGTAGGTATGCCTGACCTGTGGTGGCGCAGTGGATAAAATGTCGACCTGGGAACACGGAGGTCACCAGTTCAAACCCCTGCACTGGTCGGGTCAAGGCACATATGGGAGTTGATGCTTCCAGCTCCTCCCCCCTTTCTCTCTCTCTCCTCTCTAAAATGAATAAAATAAAAAGAAATTAAAAAAAAAAAAAAAACTATATAGGTAGGTACATTCCTTATCGAGGTAGCGCCCGAACGTGCTATTTTGTGGAAGAGCCACACTCAAGGGGCCAAAGAGCTGCATGTGACTCGCGAGCTGCAGTTTGCTGACCAGGGAGCTAGGGGAAGGTAAAAGTCTCCAGGAATCCTGTGGGCTGCACCGCACACAGGCTAGTTAGCTTCCCTACGTGACCAGGTATCAGATGAACAGCAGTGACAAAACTGCTTTTTAAAGGACCCATCTCTTTCCTGACCAGGTGGTGACTTAGTGGATAGAGCATTGACCCGGGACACTGAGGACCCAGGTTCAAAACTCCGAGGTCACTGGCTTGAGCACAGGCTCATCAGCTTGAGTGCAGGGTTGCCGGCTTGAGCATGGGGTCCTAGACATAACCCCATGGTCGCTGGCTTGAGCCCAAAGGTCACTGGCTCAGCTGGAGTCCCCCAGTCATTGAACAGCTAAAGTGCCGCAACTACAAATTGATGCTTCTCATCCCTTCCTGTCTTTCAAAAAAAAAAAAAAGCCATCTCTCTTTCTTCTTTGGAAACATTTAAAGCAGAGATTTAAGGCCCTGGACAGATAGTTCAGATGGTTAGAGCATTGTCCCAATGTGCAGAGGTTGCAGGTTTGATCCCCAGTCAGGGCACATATAGGAACAAATTGATGTTTCTTTCTCTCTCAATACATTTACATTTATATTTAAATCAGAGCTTTATGCATCTGTCTCCAGTGCTGTCTGGGTCTCAGAGAAACCCATACTCATCCTCATGGGTGGAAGTGCTGTGAGGTGGGATGCTTTTCTGGAGAGTGTGTGAGCAAACTGGATCTACGTTCAGAGCCTTTGACTCACTAATCCTACTTCTGGGAAGCTGGCTGAAGAAACCATTGCCTGCATGGAAGAGCCTGCACACAGTGATGTCTGTGTGCTAGAGAAACTGCAAGCACATCAGTGTCCAATGGGGAAATGTTTGAGTAAATCAGTGTTTCCATTCAGTGGGATAGTACTCAATTGTGAAAAATGCTCCTTGTGGAAATTGCTGTGATGTGGAGTACTCTTAGAACCCAGCAATAAGGAGAAATAGCAACACACAGCTACATGTGTGTGTGCATGAGACCAGGGTGCCCAGTGAGACGGTCACAGAAGTGTCTGTTTTAGGGCAGCAGCCTTAACAACTTCACCCTCAAGGCAGGTTGTTTTAAATCCATCTTTAAACCCACTTTAAAGCATCGGACTGGGATGCGGAGGACCCAGGTTTGAGACCCCGAGGTCGCCAGCTTGAGTGCGGGCCCATCTGGTTTGAGCAAAAGCTCGTCAGCTTGGACCCAGGGTCCCTGGCTCCAGCAAGGGGTGGCGAAGGCCCGCGGTCAAGGCACGTGTGAGAAAGCAATCAATGAACAACTAAGGTGTCATAACGGCAACGAAAAACTAATCACTGATGCTTCTCACCTCTCTCCATTCCTGTCTGTCTGTTCCTGTCAGTCCCTCTCTCTGTCCCTGTAAAAACAAACAAACAAACAAAACCACAACCACTTTGGAGACCGACTCAGCTGGTTAACAGGCCGAGCTGGCTGGTGCGTGGAAGGTGGGCTCAGTCTGGCCCTTGGAGGGCCCCTTACCCGGTACCCCCAGTTTCGGCCTGCTCTGCTACAGGAGCTACAAATCTTAGAGGGGTGTCTTTGTCCATTAGGGCTTCTGCAACAGTCCATGGACTAGGCAGCTCAGACAACAGACATTTACTTCTCTGAGTTCTGGCGACTGAGCACTCAAGATCAAGGTGCTGTTAGATTGGGTGGCTGGGGAAGGCCCCCTTCCTGGCTTATAGACATTTTTATACTGAGTCCTCACATGGCACAAGGGGCGAGGGAGCTCTCTGGAGCCTCTGTTATGAGACTGCTAATTCATCACGAGAACTTTACTCTTATGACCTAATCAGCCTCTCAGAGGCTCTACTTTCAAGTACTATCACATACCATAACATGAATTTGGAGGACATACACACACAGTCGACAGCACATGGGAGGCTGGTGACAGGGTCCATAGATGGCAGTCCCCCTTTTGGAGCCAGTATGGCCCCAGCAGCTGTATGGTCTGTTAACCTGGACCTGCTGCAGAGGAGCTGGGGGGTGGGTTGCTGTCCTTTTTCCTTCTTGTTCTGTCTTCATGGCCCCTACCCTGCAGGCCTCCCACAAGATGGCACTGGCTCTGTGTTGCAGGTGGCCAATATGAATGCCAAGGATGGCACTTGCACACTGAAGGACTGTGTATACAAGGATGTGCAGAAGGACTGGCCTGGCTACTCAGAAGGAGACCAGCAGCTGCTGAAGCGCATGCTTGTCAGGTAAGGCCACCTCTCCTGGGCCTGGGGCATATCACATCCCCAGGGTGCTGGGGTGGCCTCGCCTAGTCCCAGAGGCCACAGGGCCAAGAGCTGGGTGGAAGGGTCCATGGGAACTCTGGCTATCTTTCCCACAGCCTGGGCAACCCACCTTTGCCTCCTGCTGCATGGAGTAGAGGGCATGCATCACTCTCAAACACCAAAGACCTGATAGAGGCCTTAGTCCACCCAGAATGTTCCCACTGCTCCCCCAACCCCTCCCCCCTTCCCATAAATTTTCTGCCTGGAACCCACGAGTCCTCCAGGGCTTCTGCTTAAGAGGCTGGACCTCTTTCTTAGAATGTGAAACAGAAACAAAGTATATCAAAGCACCCCACAGATGTACTGAGCAGGTTAATTAAATGTATCCCCTCTAGTGCTAATTGGGCCTAGAGGTCAGGAGTGACCTAGGGAGCTCTGGGAAGAGTGGGTAAGTGGCCTGGTCAGCCAGCAACTGATTCCTTCTCCATGATGCCTAGCCTAGGAGTCGACAAATCTGATTATTCCTTAAGTGATTTCTCAGCTACTTAGAGCTCTTTATGAAGGACATTTTGTTGTTTTTCTTCTAAGTTCATCTCTTTAAAGCAATAATTGTATCTGGAATGCAGAGCTGAGTTGGGGCCACTCTAGGTGAACCCCAAGTTCTTCCTCAGCCCTTCAGAGCACTCATCCGCAAGTCACCAGACCTGAGGCCCCAGGCCCCTGCTCTGGCTGTCTGAGGTCTTTGGGCACTGGGAGCTGAGTGAGATGGTCCTATAGAAGAGTGCACTCTCCCATGTCCCTTCTTTGGTGGTCTTCTGTTGCCTCAGCTAAACATGTCAGGTAGGCACTGTCCCATCCTGTGGATGACTTAACATAAGTCACAGTTTTTGGTAAAAGGTTTAGTGTTGAAATGGCTGATTACCTCCACCCAGATGCTTTGAAATGGGAAGGGGCACTTAAGCGGCACAGTGACGCTACTCCTGTCCCTCTTTCCTTCAGAGCCTCATCAAGTGCCCGAGTTCCCAGACCCCAGGGCCTTGTCCTCACTGAGCTCCCAGGAAGGGGCATAACTGAGAGCAAGTAGCCCATGTACATGTTTGCATATGAGTGTGTGGACATATGGTTGGTAGGAAACAGCACTCAGAGTTTCCCCACCTGGCCCTGTGCACATTCATATAGACAGCCTCGCAGGTGATCTGGGGTAAGGGGGGACGGGGACACCGTGGCCTCATAATCTGAAAACTTGCCCTGTTCTTCTTGTTCATGTGCAGTTGTGAAAAGGTCTCACTGTCCTTCCCCGTGCATACTCTAATTCTCCCACTGGGCCACTGTGCTCCTAGACTCTTCTCATTGTCTTCCCTCTCTTTTTTTCTTTTAGATTTCTTTGGCTTCTCTCATTCTTTCATTTTGGCCATCATTTCTAGTTCCCAAGTTCTTTCCTATTGTCTTTTGTAGCATTGTGTTCTTATCCACAAGAGTGATACCATTTTTAGTTTAAGGATATTTTTTAAAATAATAGCTTTATTGAGTGAGATACAATTCACTTAACACAAGTCACCCATTTAAAGTGTACAGTGTATTAATATTTGGTCCATTCATAGTGTCGTGCAGCTGTCACCTCTGTTTAATTCCGAAACAATTCCATCACCCCAAAGGAGACAGTCCTCATTGACAGTCCCTCCCTCAGCCCCTGACTACCACCAGTCTTTTTCTGTCTCTGTGAATGTGCTGGTTCTGGATATTTTATGTACATGGGATCGTATACCATGTGGCTTTTTGTGTCTGGCTTCTTTTACTCCTTGTAATGTTTTTAAGGTTCATCCAGGTAGTAGACTCCTAGATGTCAGTATGTCAGTGTTTCATTCCTTTTTAAGGCCAAATAATCTATTATGTGACTGGACCACATTTTGTTTATTCATTTATCTGTCAGTTGACACTTGGGTTATTTCCACTTCTTGGTGTGATTGTGCGCTGCCATGAACATTTGTGTCCAAGAATTTGTGTGGACGTGGATTTTCAGTTCTCACAAACGCATAGCAAGGGATAGAATTGCTGAGCCATATGGTAATTCTCTGATTAACTTTTTGAAAAACCGCTAAACTCTTCCTCAGTAATTGCACCATTTTACATTCCTACCAGCAGTGCACAAAAGTTCCACTTTCACCCTGACCATATAGCTCAGTTGGTTAGTGCATCATCCCAAAGTGCAGTGGTTGCCAGTTCAATCCTTGGTCAAAGCATATACAGGAACAGATCAATGTTGTCCCTCTTTCCTGTCCTCTCGCAAGAAATAAAACATTAAAAAAGCATTTGGGACATAACGCATGCTTAAAAAAATGTTTTTTTTTAAGTTCCAATTTCTCTACCAACTTATTTTCATATATTTTTTATATCCATCCTAGTGAGTGTGAAGTAGTATCTAATTGTGCTATAGTTTTAATTTGCGTTTCCCTGATGAAGAATGATGTTGTGGCCCTGACTGGTTAGCTCAGTCAGTGAAAGCGTTATCTTTAAACAACAAGGTTGCAAGTTCAATCCCTAGTTAGGACACACACAGGAAGCAACCAATGAATGCACTACTGAGTGAAACAACAAATGAATACTTCCCTTCCTCTCTCTGTCTCTCTAAAAATCAATCAATAAATAAAATTAAGCCCTGGTCAGATAGCTTGGTTGGTTGGAGCAATGATCTGAAGCACAGAATTTGCTGGTTTGATCTCTGGTCAGGATATACAGTGTGTCCGTAAAGTCATGGTGCACTTTTGACTGGTCACAGGAAAAGACGATAGAAATGTGAAATCTGCACCAAATAAAAGGAAACCCCTCCCAGTTTCTGTAGGATGATGTGGCAGCATGTGCACATACACAGATGATGACGTAACACCATGTATACAGCGGAGCAGCCCACGGCTATGCCAGTCGAGATGTGGACAGAGGAAAGTTCAGTGTGTTCTGTGGCTTGCTAAATTCAAATCTGTGACCAAAGTGCAATGTGAATATTGGCGCGTTTATAACGAAGCGCCACCACATAGGAATAACATTACTCGGATAAGCAGTTGAAGGAAACTGGCAGTCTGGTGGAGAAACCCCGTTCTGGTAGGTCATCAGTCAGTGATGAGTCTGTAGAGGCTATACGGGATAGCTACCTAAGGAGCCCTAAAAAATCTGTGCATGCGTGTGCTCAACAATTACACCTAAGCAAGACTACAGTTCATAAAGTGTTAAAGAAACATCTCTGTTTTACGGGGTACAAATTGTGGCTGTTGCACACTATCAAACGGGCGGATAGACCCACACGATGCGCGTTTGCTACAGATATGCTTCATGAGATCGACAATGATGCAAGATTTTTGCAGAAGATTGTGTTTAGCGATGAGGCGACCTTCCATATCTGTGGACATGTTCATCGCCATAACATCCGAATATGGGCTGCTGAACATCCTCATGCCTACGTTGAGTACGAATGTAACACCCCTAAAGTGAACGTGTGGTGTGGCCTGATGCATGATAAGGTGATAGGCCCATTTGTTTTCGCGGAGCAGTCTGTCATGGCAAACACCTATCTTGACATGTTAGAATTGTATGCAGTGACACAATTTTCAGAAGGTGTCATCTTTCAACAGGACGACGCTCCTCCACACTATGCCACCATTGTTCGTGAGTTTCTGGATAGAACATTCCTCCAGCGGTGGGTAGGCAGGAGTTCTGTCGATCCATGGCCACCACGATCCCCGAATCTGACGCCCTTAGACTTTTACTTTTGGGGTTATGTAAAGCAACATGTGTACATTGAACGTATCAACGACATTAATCACTTAAAACAGAGAATCACAGATGTTATTCACTGTTACACCAGACGTCTTTACCCATGTGTGGCAAGAACTTCACTATCGTTTGGATGTGTGTAGGGCAACAAATGGAGCCCAAATTGAACTGCACTGAATAGGTATGAAAGTGGGAGAGTTTTCCTTTTATTTGGTGCAGATTTCACATTTCTATCATCTTTTGTTGCTTTCCTGTGACCGGTCAAAAGTGCACCATGACTTTACGGATGCACCGTATATAGGAACAACTCGATGTTTCTGTCTTTCTGGCTCTCTCTCCCTGCTTGTCTCTAAAAAAAGAAAGAAAGAGAGAGAGAGAGAGAGAGAGAAAGAAAGAAAGAAGGTAAGGAAGGAAGGGAAGGAAGGGAAAGAAGGAAAGAAGGGAAGGAAGGAAAGGAGAGAGAGAGAAACAAAGAAAGAAAAGGAAGGAAAGAAAGGGAAAGGGAAGAAGACGGAGGGCGGGAGGGAGAGAGGTGGAGGGAAGGAAAGAAAGAAGGAACTAATGAACCAACGAAGGGAGCAACACGAAGGAAATAATGATGTTGAGCACCTTTTCATGTGCTTATCGGCCATTTGTCTATCTGGAAAAATGTCTATTCGAGTCCTTTGTCTTTCTGAAGATGTTAAGAATAGTGTTTTTGTTGTTGAGTTAAAGTTTTCATTTCTTTACAGTCTCTCCTTTTCAAATACATTTTCCTGTCTATTTTGGATCCTGACATTTGTTGCTTAGAAGCCTTATCCTCCATAGGACTTTCTTAGTGATTCTGACTCCTCTGAAGGGCCCTTCTGTTTGCTCTTCTCCCAAGGACACACGCCTGTCCCTCCTGTTGTCTGTGTGTGGCCCGAATAGCCTCCCAGCACCTGGAGAAGGCCTGGGCTCTTTTCTCTCCTGGACATGCTGTGGGTTCTGCAGTAGACCAGGTCCCAGACCAGGGCTGTGTGGGAACAATCTGGTAGGACTGACCCTGAGGCTCTGACCCTCAGACCTCACGATTCCGTGACCTGGGACTCAGTTTTCTGGACTCTCTAGGATAGTCACCACTTGTACTTCTGCTTTAGTGTTATATGTTCTCTTTTTCATTTTCTCTGCATGCCTTTTTAGTGGGGGCCTTGAAAGAGTGTGGACAGAAATGCCAGTTCTTGGTTTTCAGTCTCTAACCAGAGCTCTGGTAGCTTCCCTGTGTCTGCTGCCCCTTGGCCACAGATGCCATGTTGCCTAGTGAGCACCGGCATGTTTGGGATTCTTTCTGTGGCTCTTCTTGTGTTTTGGGCCACATGCAGGGGACAGCAGCAGTGGTCTAAAGTGTAGCCATTGGTCAGGGAGTCAGGCTTGCTTGTCACTAGTTGGAGCAGCACAGATGTGGTCCCTGAGCCCTTGGACCTCAGCCTCCTTGCTGGGTGAGTGCCCTCAGCACTACACATAGCATCAGAGTCACTAGCAAGGCTTCTCTTTGCATATCAAGCATATGGGTGTCTGTCTTTTCTTGGCTGCATTGTTCTGCTTAAGTCCAAGTGGGCAAGTAGCCTCCCCTGTCTTCTACAAGGAGGTGCTGTGCCCTAGGTTCAGGAAGGCAGGTGTTGAATCCTGGAGGCCTTCCTGCCACAGACCAGGGCATCTCAGTTCTCTTCTACATCCTCTAAAGTTTCTGCAATGAGCATTATTATTAGTATGAACAGTTGGGGGTCAGCACCCAGTGTCCCAGCTTCCGCTGGGAAACAGTACAGACCTGAGTGGTCAGTTTTACATGATTTTTTGGTCTACATGGTAACAGGAGTCTAGATGAGTGGTTGATCAATTGACCCTTCTCTGGGCACAGGACACCCAGTTGGCAGTCCTCTGGACAGTGAATCCACAGCTGAGGTGCAGTAGTGGGTAAACCTAGGGCGGGATATGCTCTGGCGGCTCTGCTCACCAAGCCTTGACTTACCCATCATGTTTGCCCTCCTCTGGGTCAGGGCAGCAACCCTTCCTTAAATCACTGAGCAAAGGTGGGGACATTGTGGTATCAATGTAGAGACAGGTAGGCCTAGGTGCATCCTGTGGGGCACTACCACAAGCCCCCACCCACCCTGCTTCTCCTTCACAGGAAGTTGTGCCAGCCGCAGAGTGCAGGTGGCCTCCCTGGAGACTCTGCTGCTGCCAGCCCTCCAGGAGAGCATGGGAGCTCGGTCTCACCCCCGCAGGTAGGAGCAGTGGGTGTGGATATGACAGTGTGGAGGTGCTAATACTCATGGAGCGGAGAGCGGCTCTTACCCAGAGCCAGTAGGCTTGACTCAGCCTTGTGTTTGGGGAACCAGTTGGGCCCTTGGCTCAGGGCTGGGACATTTTCTTCAACGAGTAAGCAGCTGCTTGGCTTCCCCCAAACTAGAGGCCTGGGCCCAGAACCTGAGTGCACTTCCCTTGGACATCTTCCAATAGCGTGGCTAAGGGAAGAGGAGCACTACACTGCCCTGAGCCTGGTGTTTTGTCTGTACCTGGCTCTGCTGCCTCTCAGGGCTCTCATGAGGGTTCCATAAAATCCAGTGTGCTGACTGCAGGACAGAATGGCGCCCTGTAGGGCCTGGAGCAGTGGTTGCTGCCATTTTAGTCAGTGCTCAGGGCAGTTGTGGGAGGTGTCTCCCCTGGCTCTGGCTGGGGGTGGTCTTTGGCCATGCCCCTTTCATCATTGCTTGAGCTTTTTGGTAAAAGCTATCCCCATCCACCTTTGTGTTCTGACTTCTGAGTCCTACATCTGGGCCCCTTTCCTCTTTCCTCCCTTATCCCCTCTCCTCATCTGCCTCTTCTTTTTCCCTCTTCCCCTCTTCTCTCCTTCCTCCTCTGGCCTGGAGCACCCAGCTCACATCCATGACCCTGAGACCTCCTGTGGAAAGGCCAGGTCTATGCATGCCCCAGCTGTGTGGTCTTATTTTACCTACATCTTACTGCTACCCCCTGGTCCTAGTTCTACTGTCTCTCTTTAGCCGTTTTCTTGGGTCAGGGCCACCTACCTGGTCCTGCCCTCCTGTGGTCTGGCCTTGCTTCACAGTCCTCCATCTAGTCATCCGAGAAATTGGGATGAGACCTGGATCATGTCACCAGGTTGCTGTGAGATGGAAGTAGGGGTTTGGGGTGATGGGTCTTCACTTGTGGGGCAGCATGTATCCCTTAGATTTGTCATTACTGTTCTGGTCATGGGGAAGATGCTGAGCATAGGTGCATTTCAGACCATTCCTTGGAGGTGGTTGGGCCAGTCCACTGATAACCTGGCCACCCTTCCTTCCGCTGCATATATCCTTAGGGTGGGTGCCAAGGGCCTGGTTGGTGTCTGGGCACCCCTGTGTGGCTGGACTAGGCCTTACAGCAGGGTACTGTGTTTCCTAGGACCTGGGCTACCTGATGACTTAGCTCAGTTGGCCTGTTGCTGCTCAGCTACTCCCCAGGGAACAACAGCCATTCCAGACACAGACTCTCCACTAAAATGGTCTCCCTTCCTTCCCAGAAACGGCCTCAACCTGCTGATTTTATCGACCCCCTGGCCAACAAGAAACCAAGGATATCACACTTCACCCTGAGATCTCAGCCCACTGCCAATGGGAAGCTAAGCATGCCCCACAGCCAGGAGGCTCTGCTGCCAACCCTGGGCCCACTGGCTGGCACAGATGCCCACCTACCCCTACGGCTGGATCTTCCAAGGGCACATGATCCTCTGGCCGATGTCAGCAATGACCTGGGCCATAGTGGCTGGGACTGTGATCGTGGGGAAATGGCCACTCCAGCACCTGCTGCATGCCCCAGCCTGCCCCTGCTGAAGGACTTTGTCCAGCCCAGCAGGCCCCATGGCAGCTCGTCTCGTGGCAAGTCCAAGAAGAAGTCCAAGAAGCACAAGGACAAGGAGAGGGCAGCTGGGGACAGGCACCGGGCTGGGCCACCAGACCTTGTGCGTGGCTCCCTTGGAGCCCCACCAGTAGCCCCGGGTAGGTGCCGAAAGGCAGGCCTGGGCAGGGGCTCTGCAGGAGGGTACTGTCAGGAGCCTGAGCACTAGCTCCACATGATATCAGGAGTGCTGCACTGTCTCACGTGCTCCTACATTGGCTCGCTCTGCACATTCCGCACCTCTGAAACCTGTGTTCTTACACCAGACATCTGAATGACCCAGCGTCTCGAACCCGGAGCCTCCTGCCGTTCTTCATGAGCCAGGCCAGCACTGGGGGCTAGAGACACGGGTCCAACCAAGCTGAGGCTCACAGGAGGGGCATTGTACGGGGAGAGAAACAAGTTCCAAGCACAAACACTGAGAAGGGCCAGGGTGGTTTGGGACCTGCTCGGTTCAGGGAAAGCCATGGGGAGGGCCCAGTGGGAGAAGGGCAGCACTTGGACTACCATGGCTCTCCTGGGGTCTGAAGAACCTGTGGAGAAAGGGTTTGGGAGGTTGTTCATAGAACAGTAGGTGATAAGATCCAGGACCAGGTCACGGAATGAAGTCACACAGCCAGTGGGGAAGTTGGAAGTCAAGAAATCTGGAGTCTCAGCAGCAGGATGAGGAGTATTGGGTCATGTACTAAGCAGGAAAACCTCTGTGGGGCCCAGGGACACTGGGGAGGCATGTGGACTGGCCAGGCTGTCGGCAGTTCCTGGGTCACCCTGAGTTTACAGCCCCAGGTACCTGAGCTGAGCACCACATGTGGCTGTGAACTTGATCAGTATGTAGCATCACAATCACAGCCCTGACCACCCCACACAACCCCACCCCACCCCCACAACCCCCCACCCCCACCCCCACCCCACCCCCACACATGTATAGACAGACAGTCCCAGGCTTGTCACCTGCTGCAGCTCTGGGACTGTTTCCCCAGGCAGAATCTGAGCGGGGGCATTTTGGGGATGGCAAAGCCGGTTTTCCTTAAGGCTTTTTTTTTTTTTCTTTTTTTTTACAAGGATAGAGAGAGTCAGAGAGAGGGATAGATAGGGATAGACAGACAGGAAAGGAGAGAGATGAGAAGCATCAATGATCAGGTTTTCGTTGCAACACCTTAGTTGTTCATTGATTGCTTTCTCATATGTACCTTGACTGCAGGCCTTCAGCGGACCGAGTAACCCCTTGCTCGAGCCATCGACCTTGGGTCCAAGCTGGTGAGCTTTTGCTCAAGTCACATGGGCCCGCGCTCAAGCTGGCGAGCTCGGGGTCTCGAACCTGGGCCTTCCGTATCCTAGTCCGACACTCTATCCACTGCGCCACCACCTACTCAGGCTCCTTAAGGCTTTTTAAGAAGTTAACTGCCTTCCAGAGAGGCTGTTACAGCCCCTCTCTGACTGGAGGGTAGTTCCAGCAGACAAAACGTCAGTCCTCTGGGTTCCTCTTGGCCCTGCTTGCCACTAGGCTTCCCAGGGTCTGTGCAGGCAGACTGGGAGAAAATGGTCTGGTTCCCTGAGTGTACCTCTGTTCCTCTTGCCCAGGGAGACAGGTTCTGAGTGGCCTAGCCCAGTAGCACATTCTCCCAAACGGTAGAAGCAAGACCCTTATGTCCCTGGCAAGACCCTAGAAAGGAAGAAGACTGGGGCCAGAAAGATGCAGCCCAGCCTGGCGCCATGCAAACATGGGGCTCAGATCCTGCCTGCTGTGAGCCAGCCAGGTAACTTATCCGAAGGCTGAGGTAAGAAAGTAAGGTGTAGAGTCAGGCGAGCCAGCAAGTAGATGCCCCCAGGAAGCGAAAGTGCCTGGTATTGATGATCATCTTATCCTGAAACTTGCTTATGACCCAAATGATAATAATGGATAGACACAGAGCCCCCAGTGTCCACCTAGAATCCTCTTCATCCAGTGCCGCTCTGTGGCTCTTATGCTCTGCATGTACAGGCAAACATACAAGCAGGAAGCACCCACCTTCCTAAATAGTGGTGTTCTATGGCATCAGGTGCCTTCCCACACTTTGGAGAAGGTTCTAAGTCAGCACCTGAGAAAGCTTCCTGCATTGATTTAACCCATTCTTCTGCAAGGCATTGTCCCCTAGTGTGGCACTGTTGTCCCAGACCTGCCTAATGATTACCTCTTACCCCCACAGATGCAGCTGCCTCTACCTGTTGGGCATATGGCTTTGTTCAGCTAGCCCTAGTTTCATGATTTCCACTAATGCCTTCCAGAGCCACTCTCTGGCCACCCTCATCATCACCCTGTGCACCAGACCACTCATGAGTTCTCTGCCCACCTCCCAACTCTTACTCAGACCATGGAACACTCCTGTGGCCTCAGAATACTTTCCTGGGAAGGCTGGCCTGTTGGGTTGGGGGCTCAGGCTCAGCTCAGGGCCACTGATCCCCAGTGGGCAGGATGGGAACACTTTCTCTAGGGCCTGCCCCCATGCCCCCAGCTAGTCGACTGATAGGAGTCATGAAGAGGGACAGATGGGGTTCAAGGCAGAAGAGCAGTTGTGGGGAGTATTGCTAGTGAGGTGGAGGTCCTGCAGCAGGAATCATCTCGGCTGGTACAAGGGAGGCCAAGTATTCCAGCAGGAGTAAGGGCCTCAGGTTTGCCGCAGGCAGGATACATAGGTATCCTGAGCGTCAAGACAGCACATTGTAAGAGGCTGCCTTACGCTGGGCATGGGGCATGGGAGCATGGATCTCACATACGTCCATTAGGCTTCAGCCCAGGGAACACATTAAAAGCAACACACTAGCCTGACCAGGCGGTGGCACAGTGGATAGAACATTGGACTGGGATGCGGAAGACCCAGATTCGAGACCCTGAGGTCGCCAGCTTGAGCGTGGGCCCATCTGGCTTGAGCAAAAGCTCGCCAGCTTGGACCCAAGGTCGCTGGCTCGAGCAAGGCCCGCGGTAAAGGCACATGTGAGAAAGCAATCAATGAACAACTATGGTGTTGCAACGGCAACGAAAAACTAATGATTGATGCTTCTCACCTCTCTCCGTTCCTGTCTGTCCCTATCTATCCCTCTCTCTGATTCTCTCTCTGTCCCTGTAAATAAAATAAATAAAAATAAAAGCAACACACTTAGTTGCGGGTGGGGGTATGCCCAGATGCCTCCTACCACCTGAATGTGAAACCAGACTTAGATGGCTGGGGAAATGGTTCTCCTTTCACTGGGGTTCTGCTACAAAATGATGAAGCCTCTTCTATGTTGGGAAAAGTCATCTCGAAGTTGGGGGCTGGGGGTAGGTACATTAGATTGTAGTTTATTTTACTATAATCTGGGCAGGCCTTGGTCCCTTGTCTTCAAGCCCCACCACAAGGTGTGTCCCCTTCGTGACTCTGGTCCAGCCCTGTTCTGAGGCTGCTTTAGGTCCCAAAGCCCCTTGTCTGATGTAAAGAGTGGAAGCACCAGGTGGAGCTCAGACCATTGACTCCATTAGCAGAGAGGTACAGGCAGGTTTGATGAGGTTTCCCCTGGGACCATCTGTCCTTCATGGCTGGAGAGCAAACATCTCAGGAATTTGGTTGCTATACACTTACACATCTGTGGTTCAGAAACATACATGCACACATAATGAAAAGGCTGAGGTTCCCGTGGGTTCAGCAGGGTCCGACAGTCTCTCATAGCCCCTCTGCCATCTTCCTGTGTCCTTCAGACAATGAAGAGAACCTTTTGCAGATCTTGTTTGCTCTCTGTAGGTTCAAACGGGACCTGCAACAGCTCAAGTGTTCCCACATCAACCTCGGAGACACCTGACTACTTGCTGTGAGTACCTCCTTTTGGCCTCTCTTCTCCCAGGGACTTCAGCCTTGCCATCCTCTCCCCACCCATACTGCAGCTCAACGGCAGAAAGAATGAGTTCGAGTCCCTCTGGGCTGATTCCAGCCACTCCGCCTGTTCTAGGCCAGGCTCATGCTTGAGTCGGGCCCTTCCTGGTTGAGGCTGGCTGTGTGGCCATGGGCACTCCAGCCTCTCTGCAGCAGTCCCTGAGCTGCACTGTTCTGTCTTCCCTTTCCAGAAAATACGCCACAATCTCCTCCTCAGAGCAGCGCCAAAGCTACAAGAACGACTTCAATGCTGAGTACAGTGAGTACCGAGACCTGCACGCCCGCATAGAACAGATCACACGGCGCTTCACACAGCTGGATGCCCAGCTCCGGCAGCTCTCCCAGGGCTCTGAGGAGTATGAGGTAAGACCCCCTGCCTGCACCCCACCCTGAGGGGGATGGGCCTGTTTCTCATGGTCCAGGTAAGACCAAGACCTTTAAACTTACCTCCTGCCCTTCCTGTTGAGGGTCTGCATCAATATTTTGTACCCTCATGGACTGGCAGGTGGCCACCCCTTGCTGGTCACTTGGTCCCTGGGCTCTGCCACAGGACCCCGAACGCTCTCTTTCTGCTTGTTCTCCTCTGCAGTGGGGACTGTGGAGCCAACTCTGCAGATGGAACATGAGCTCAGGGATAGGGGTGATGTTTGGAGCAGCCAAGAAAGTCAGGCCAGGGAATAGTGGGTTGGGGCACCTGTGTCCCGCCTATGAGAGTACCTGAGGTCCTCTATGTAGCCCGCTACCCATATCATAGGGGATACAACAACCAGAAGGGGAAGGGCTAGGCCACATTGTACCCTGTGGCCCATTTGTGCTCTATCAGAGTCACAATGGGAGGTGGGATGGATGGAGCATCCCTGTGTGGTCTTCCCACCTGTACTAGGAGTCCCTTGTCCTCTGGCCTAGAGCCCATGGGCTCCCTAAGCCTCCATGTGGGAGCACCCTGCAGTGGGACAGTCTTAGTCACCAGCTCTGGAACACCAGCCTCTTGAGCCACCTTTCAGAGTTCGTTACCTGACTGCATGGCCAGTCCTAATTGGTTAAGGGTCAGGGTCTTTCTCTACTGGCAGAGGCCGCTTCAGTTTCCAAAGGAGTCTGCTCTTGATTGAAGTAGTGATAGGGGTTCTGAGAGTCTGGGACAGATGAGCCCCCAAGGCATCCCCATACTCCCTCTTCCCTGCTCCCATGTAGATATGCCTCAGCATCCCAATGCATTTTCAGGTGGTTATGGGCTTCTGTACTTAGCCTTGAACAGTGGACAGATCAGCTGGGTTGCAAGGGAAGAAGACCATCTGCCTGCCCTTTGCCCCCTTCCCCTGTCCTGGCTTGTCCCTGAGGCTAGGCCCCTGCACCTTGACCCCTGGTCCAGCTTTCTTCTCCCAGCTTGCCCTTCCTCTGTACTTACTTAGGTCATCTCCCCTTAGGGCCACCTGGAGGCTATTCACTCCAGGCCAGTGGTGACATATATAGGTCATGGGTTATCAGGGAGGCCCCCCCACCCACTTGGAACTTCCTGCAAGTGGGAACATTGTTTTCTTTCTCTTTTTTTCCTCTAGACTACTCGTGGACAGATTTTGCAGGAATATCGCAAAATCAAAAAGGTAAGACTCCACCCCATTGTTGGGGCGGTAGGAAGCAGCCCCTATTCATGCATTCCAGTGACCTCCAGCTTTCCCACTGCTTGGTGGTGCAATCTCTAAAGTCAGGAAAGGAGACAAAGTGCCCAGCTTCAACTGCTGTTCTGGCTGGGACACCCAGCCTCATTGGCTTGGGGCCCTGTCTGGGGATCCCTAAAGATATGTGAGGTAGCTGCTCGCTGATGCCTGGTCGAGGTGATAATCAGCTTTTATGTCTGAAGGCTAGCTCTGGGTTCACCATGTGTGTTCCCTGCATGCCAGCTGGTTTCCTATCAGCCAAGCCCTTGCCCAGTCTGGAGGCTTCATGCTGATCTTTCCTCTGACCCTCACCCTGGCCATGGCCCCACTTCCCAGGGTAGGATCTCAGGCTTGGGAGGGACAATAAATAGCACAGAGCTCTGGTCCAAGATGGAGCAGGGGTCCATATCGTTGCCCAAAGGACATTGGCCTGTGAGCAGAAGCAGTAGGAGCCTGAGGTGGTCAGTAGGCTAGCATTGCCACACAGGGCAGTGCCCATGACAGCCATGCTACAGGATGCCAGGGGATATAGTATGTGCCTCACCTGCTGCTCTGTTACAGACCAACACCAACTACAGCCAGGAGAAGCATCGTTGTGAGTACCTGCACAGCAAGCTGGCCCACATTAAGAAGCTCATTGCTGAATATGACCAGCGGCAGCTGCAGACTTGGCCCTAGAGCCAGGCCACGGGGCAGGAGCCCTCCTCCCTGGACTGACCCTTCTGGATGGCAGAGGAGCAAGGGGCAGGGATAGGGGGAGCTAAAAAAGGGGAAAATTTTACTTAACAAAATAAACACGAAAACACATTCATCTGAGCCAGCAATGCTGGCTTTCAGGGGAGCCCCTGCGGACTTGGCACCCACAGGTCACAGATTCAGGTGGGGTGTCTCGATCCCTGGCTTCCATACCTCCTGAGCAGCCCCCACCCAGGACAAGCTCCCCAGGAAGCCCACCTCTTCGCTGACTACAGCCCAAGGGGCTTCACCTCCCTCTTACCAGAAGACTTGGCCGGCCTGCCTGCCTGCCTGCCTGCCTTTTATAGTTTTATACAAAGACAGCCACTTTTAGCTACTGCTCATGAGACTTGAGTCTATTTTTGTATGAAAGAGAAGCATCTTTTTTCTAAACCTGTGCCTCCCCTCCTTGGATGCCCAGGGTCTAGACGCTGCCCTGTGTCCTTTCTGCAGTATTATGGATGCCATTGGAAAGTTTGGGTAAAGGACCAGCCTTGGTCACCTTTCCCATGCTGGACTCTGGCTGAGTTCCCAGCTGGGCCCTCCAGGCCCAAGCAAGGGTGCGTTCTCTCTAAGGGGTTGTAAAGGTTGGGTCGACCCCCAGGTCTATTTTGAGAACTCCAGCTGGCTCCCAGAGCAGCTGCTGGAGCCCCTGGCCTATCCACTATTTTAGGCGCTCAGCTGTCAGGGGCACTGGGGTTCTCTGTGCTACAAGCTCATTATGCAGCAACAGTGCTAGACTTTATTCCATGTTCTCAATTTCCCCTTTGCTGCTGCTTTCCATGTCATATTATTGAGATCTCACTCCATTCCTTAGTCCCTTCATGGGTCCTGGGGTTGTCTTAGCAGAGCCACCACAGGGTATACACTCAGGGAGGGACTGGGGGTCGGGGGGCCACCAAGAGCAAGCTCAGAAAAGGCTTCTGTTCCATCCACTCTGGGGGCATAGGCTGTATGGACACCCCAATTGCTGCTTAGTCACTGTGCCTCATATAGTGTCCTCCAGAGCATTGGGGAGCTGTGTGTATGTGTGTGTGGTGGGGTCTGAGGTTTGTACTCAGATTCCAGGGACACCTTCAGTGAGGTGGCAGGTGGCTGTGACCCAAACCCACAGAGGGAGCAGCAATGCTCACAGGCAAAGTTGTGGGGTTTCTCCTGATGGTTTCCCAAAGAGCAGGCCCTTGGTTAATGCCTGTACTGTGCCCATCCCCCATTCTATTCCACAGGCTGGGTGCCTGCTCACCAAGGAAGGTCATCCTTCATGTTTTACTAGCTGTTATGTTTTCATCTGGGACAGAGTGGGTGAAGGGCTGAGCAGACCCTGTACTCTGAGTTGTTCAGACAGCTATATACATGGACAGGCAGACTGGTGACAAAGGATCATTTAAGGAAGCCCAGCCCTCTGCCCTGGGAACCTGGTCAAGGGACTTTCAGTTGAATTTCCTTTTTATTGTTTGTTTTTTATTCTTTCCTTTTAAGGAATTATGAAGCTAAGAAAAGTTTTATGCTTTTGGGGGTTGATGGACAAAAGTTCTAGCTGATTAAATATGGTCTTAACTTATTGATACTGTTTTATTTTCCTTTTAATACTGTACTGTGGAGAAAAACTATATTGAGCCATGGAGTTGGTGTTTACAAGAACTTTTCACTTTTGCCAAAATGTTACAATTTAAAAGCATCCACATCTTCAGTTTCCTAATATTTTCTGAAAAGATCTAGTGTCCTTTTTGTACACTAAACAGGTGAATGCTGATTTTTTTCAACCTATAATAAATTTCACTGAACTGAATCTAGCAGCCCTGGCTGTGGTTTGTCTGTCACAGCCAGGTGGCCCTGGTCTCCTGTGGGGCTGGGCTGGGGTCAGGCCGTGGGGAACAAGCAGAGAAGACATTCTGGGCAGTCTGCCTGAGCTGCTGCCCAGGATAGAAGACAGCAGGTGGAGGCTGACCTGACATGTGGTGGGTCCTGCAGGTGCCAGGGCAGGAGGCTAAGACTCTGATCACAGGTAAGAAAAGGCAGAAAAACTAGGGAGTCAGGGGCCATGGGGAGCCATGGCAGGTGTATGAGCAGGGCAGTTGTCCTGCCCCCTGACTTCAATATGGATGAGTCAAACGGGGTCCCTAGGCCTCCAGCAGAGCCATGTGGGGTAGGGTAGCACCCTTATTTGGGGAAACAAGCTATGATTGATGAAAACAGTGGTGTGTAACTTTATTGTTTGTTCCTCCTAGGCTGGCACGCTGGGGTATACCCTGTGCCCCCCAGGGGGGACAGGAATGCTGAGGCCCTTTGGAACCCCATAGGCACAGGACAACAGTAGGATGGTCATCATTGTACCATATTCCAGGTGAGGAGCCAAAGGCTTAGGTCCTGGGCTCCAAGGACACAGTTGGGTGGGGTGGGTGTTATTTTGGGAGGGAAAAACAAAGAATAAGACCAGGATTAATGTCCAGGGGTCAGGGCTGTGGGCCTTAGTCACCCTGGTGGCCCCCTGGCCAGTGACCTTGGCCTTAGTTCTGAGAAGGCCCAAGAATCCAAGGCATGTGGGAGGCAAGGTCAGGCAGGCCTGACAGGGCAGAGTGTACCCTGCTCCCCACTGTCCTGGCCATCATATTCTTCCAGGGGATAACATCAATGTTCCTGTCCCCATACCCCAGGCCCAGGCTAACATCTGCTTCCTTCTTCTGCCCTATCACACCTCAGCCTCACCTGCCCATTCATCCGCCCTCAGCCAGCCTTGCCCACAGCCCCCCACACTGCCCGTCAGCACCCTGGCCATCACCTCTGCCCACCCATCTGCCCGCTGCCAGCCTTGCCTGCAGCTCCCCATACACACACTGCCCAGCAGCACCCTGGCCATCACCTCTTTAGTGCACTGCAGCTGCAGGCAGTTGGTTCCCTGACCATCCTTCCTAAGCCATTGGCACCTTGAGTCCAGCCCCCCTGGGGGCTCAAAAGGGCCTTCTGCCCCTTGAGACCTATAGTGTAACAGAGGGTCTTGGGGCTGCCACCCTCTTTCTCCACTTGCTGCATAATATTCCTGATTGTCCTTCCACCAGCACCCAGATCCCTCAGCTCCTCCTGGACACTGGCACTCAGCAGTAACCAACCAAGATAGCTCTTCCCTTGCCCTTGGGAGCCTGTGGTTTGGTGGAGACAGTGCAGTCTGGATGGTGGTCCTCAGTTACTAACCACTTACCTGCAGGCAGCAGTCACCCCATATTACGCATCTCTCCTAGCAGTCATCTTACAGTGAGGAATAGTCTCTCCCAGCTGCTTCCAGCTGTCCCCATCACTCCCTCTCCAGAGCCTGCCTGGGCCCATTCTGCCCCATCAGCTTCCTGCGGGCACTTCCCACACATTGCCCTGGGAATGCTGGGGTTTCCCATGGCTGCATCTTGGGGCTTTTCTTCTCTCTCTGCACACGTTCCCGTGACATCATATCTGTCTTGGAGGTGCCAGCTCCCTCTATGATTTTCCAACTCTTCAACACCCAACTGGATATCCAACAGTTCCGTTTCCAGGGATGGCATCACATCCCCCAGGTTAAGCTGCTCAGTCCCACAAGACTGCCCCCCACTTGAGACACTAGCCACAAGTTCCTGGCCTCCCATACTTCTGAACAGCTGGCTATAAATTAAGGTTTTGGATTGACCCTCTCCTATGTTTGATAATTTGCTAGTGCCCAGGAAAATAATTCAACAGCCAAAGGGAGGAGATACAAAGTGTATGTGTGTGGGCAACTGACACAGGGCTTCCATGCTCACTCTTGGTGTGCCACCTTCCCAGCACCTCAGGTTTTCGTCCCTACCCCGTTATTTAGGGGGTTTTATGGAGGTTACATTATGTAGGTATGATTGAGTAAATCACTGGCCACTGGTGATAAAACTCAGTCTCCACCCAGGAACCAAGACAAAATCCACACTTAAACACCATATTCTCTGTCCCCATCCCTAAGCATCTGCTCTAGTTCCCCACACCACCTCCCTGCCCCCAGGCTGTCTTTTCATCTACTTCTGAACCCAGGTTTTTGTCCGGGCAGTTCTTCCTATCTCTTGATATGTCCAGATTTCAAGACACCTTCCAGGTGTCTCCTGGCATCCTGGCCTGATCAGCCCTCCCTCTGAGTTCCCTCCAGCTGGGGATGCCAGCACCAACTCCCAACACTCGGAACCCTTTGAGAGCAAAGTTTCGGGCGTCTTAGAATCCTGTCCCCTCAAGGCCAGGCCCTGACCATGTTTCCTGTCAATGTTCCCAACTATCCACCTTTTGGGCCAACTCTAGTGGTGGAAACTTTTCAGTCAGAGGAGGCCGCTTGTTTTGGAAAGTTCCTGGGGGATCCACCCACGCCCGCCAGCCAGGTTCCCACGCTCCCTTATCACTGGGTGCTAGGGTATGCGATTCAATGCAAGCCTATCTCCTCAGCTGGCTGCCTGGGTCTTGCCCATTCCCTTTTCTTCTGTGCCTACCTAACAGCTCCCCCTGAACCTGGCCTTGCCAAGCTCTACTGCTATAATAGCTGGGGAAACCGCAGGACCCCCCATATGAGCCTTGTCAGAAGTCAGAGTGCTTCGTGGGTGCTACTGCTCAGGAAGAAAGGGAGGGCAACGTGGGCTGGAAGAATGTCTTGCTTTGAGGTCAAGTCTTAGCTGAGTCCTCTGCCTGTTTCCCCTGCAGTAGCTCGGTCCAGGGCCACCACCCTCATAGGCCCAGCCACTCTGCCTTTTGACTGGGACCTGGTGCTCACTTGCAGCCTTAATGCTCTCTTGTGAAAATGGGGCTAAGAGGCTGCACGCCCAACAGGCTGTGGTCCGAAGTGAATCCACGCATCTTGTACTCTGGCCAGGGTGTTCGGCCAGCAACCGGCAGGGAGGATGCCTGGTACCCTCGTAGGCTCTGCGCTGTAGGGCCTCGAACCCTAGTTCAAGACCAGAGAGCCCCTCCCCCCGGACCCCTCGCCCCAGCACGGGTGGAGCGAGGGGCGGAGTGAGGGCGGGGCTGCGGCTCTTTTCTCTAGAGTTCGCGCGCCACAAGCTCTAGCTGTGCACTGCTGTCTGAACCGACTCTTCGTTGGTTAGTGGGGCCCCGGGTGGGATGCGGGTCCAGCGAATCGAAGTCGGTTTGGCCCGTTCTCGTGTTCCTGCTGACTTCCTGCCAACCCTGTGCCCCCCCCCAGCTCGCCGTGATGGAGGCCACAGCCCAGTTTGTGGTCGAAAGCCCCGACGTGGTCTATGGCCCTGAGGCCATCGAGGCACAATACGAGTACCGGACGACAAGCGTCAGCCGCGAGGACGGCGTCCTCAAGGTGGGCAAGGGACCAGGAGGCCGGGGACTAGGGGACCTAAGGACCAGGAGGAGGTGGGATTATCCAACGTCTATGGCCTCTGGCTCACTGCGCCAACCGCCCCCAGGTGCACCCCTTGTCTACGCGCTTCACCTTCCGAACCGCCCGGCAGGTGCCCCGCCTCGGGGTCATGCTCGTTGGCTGGGGCGGCAACAATGGCTCCACGCTCACCGCTGCTGTGCTGGCAAACCGGCTGCGCCTGTCCTGGCCCACCCGAATGGGTCGCAAGGTGGGGGTGGGTGGGTGGGGTGCTTCGGAAATAGGGTTCCACGGCTGCCCGCTGTCTGTGTAGGAAGGGATGGGCTCGGAGAGGATGGGTCTACCGGGAGGGGTTTCCATTGGGACGGGGATTCTAAGGGTCTTAAGGAGGCGGGGCCTAAGGTAGTGGCGGGCTCTGGGTAGGGACCTCTGGAGAGGGAGCGGCTTCCGCCCAGGCTGGGAGCGGAGCTAAAACTCCCACAGTAGGGCGGGGCCCCAGGCCCTCCCACATCACGCCTACCCCTTCCGTCACTCTGTCCCCCTGCCGCCCCCAGGAGGCCAACTACTATGGCTCGCTGACGCAGGCGGGCACCGTTAGCCTGGGCCTGGACGCTGAGGGCCAGGAAGTGTTCGTGCCCTTCCGCGCGCTGCTGCCCATGGTGTCACCGAACGACCTCGTGTTCGACGGTGGGCGGGGCCCTGGGCTGGGGTGGGGTGGGAAACGGAGCCTGGAGGGGGCCCAGCTTCCGGGCCTGGATGAGCCTGAGGGTCGCCCCCAGGCTGGGACATATCGTCGCTG
Source organism: Rhynchonycteris naso (assembly GCA_037038555.1). Lineage (NCBI taxonomy): Eukaryota > Metazoa > Chordata > Mammalia > Chiroptera > Emballonuridae > Rhynchonycteris > Rhynchonycteris naso. The sequence goes on from CM073003.1 coordinate 20,970,548, forward strand.
AACCTGGCCGAGGCAATGCGGCGGGCGCAGGTGCTGGATTGGGGGCTGCAGGAACAGCTGTGGCCGCATATGGAAGCCCTCCACCCAAGGCCCTCGGTCTACATCCCAGAGTTCATCGCAGCTAACCAGAGCGCGCGCGCGGACAACCTCATCCCTGGCACGCGTGCACAGCAGGTGCGGCACTTTTTCCCACTACCATCCACCACCACCACCACCTGTTTCCCATTCAACCTCGTGTTGTTCCCATTTTATCCCCATGCTCCCATCCAGAGGGTCCAGGCCCTCTTTGCACTTGAGCTGAGTAGCCCAGGCCTCCACGAGTCAGGGGGCCTGTACTACCTCCCCCCATCCCCTAGTTGGAACAGATCCGCAGGGACATCCGCGACTTCCGGTCCCGCGCGGGACTGGACAAAGTCATTGTGCTGTGGACGGCGAACACAGAGCGCTTCTGCGAACTCATTCCAGGCCTAAATGACACTGCTGAAAACCTGCTGCATACAATTCAGGTGGGTGCACCCCAAGGTGGAGCATGGTCAGGGCCATCCCAAAGGAACCCTCCACTGACTGACCGCCTGCGCCCGCAGCTAGATCTGGAGGTGTCACCCTCCACACTCTTTGCCGTGGCCAGCATCTTGGAGGGCTGTGCCTTCCTCAACGGGTCCCCGCAGAACACGCTGGTGCCCGGTGCACTTGAGCTGGCACAGCAGCACCGTGTCTTTGTGGGTGGAGATGACTTCAAGTCAGGCCAAACCAAGGTGAAGTCTGTGCTCGTTGACTTCCTTATCAGCTCTGGCCTCAAGGTGCGTGGCTCGAGGAGTGGGATCTAGACTCTATACTTTTGCACTGCAGAGCCTGCAGTATCCACGGGTCCCCTTGTTCTCACAGACCATGTCCATCGTGAGCTACAACCACCTGGGCAACAATGACGGGCAAAACCTCTCAGCGCCACTACAGTTCCGTTCCAAGGAGGTGTCCAAGAGCAGTGTGGTAGATGACATGGTGCAGAGCAATCCAGTGCTTTATGCACCCAGCGAGGAGCCCGACCACTGCGTGTGTGGGGCACAGGACGTGGGGTTGGGGGTAACAGTGGGGTACCCGGCAGAGGACAGACCCGTGTAACCCTGTGCTGCCCTTCAGGTAGTTATCAAGTACGTGCCATACGTGGGCGACAGCAAACGTGCAATGGATGAGTATACTTCAGAGCTGATGCTGGGCGGCACCAATACCCTGGTGCTGCACAACACCTGCGAGGTGCGAAGTGCATGGGGGCAGGAGTGGGACCCCCCACTTGCCTGCCCCACCCTCTGCCTGACCCACCTGCCCCTCAGGACTCACTCCTGGCTGCACCTATCATGCTGGACTTGGTGCTGTTGACCGAGCTGTGCCAGCGTGTGAGCTTCTGCACTGACTCAGACCCAGAGCCACAGGGCTTCCACCCGGTGCTATCGCTGCTCGGCTTCCTCTTCAAGGCGCCCCTGGCTCCACCTGGCAGCCCTGTGGTCAATGCACTCTTCCGACAGCGCAGTTGCATTGAGAACATCCTCAGGTATGCATCATCTGGGGACCCTACTCTTGGTCCTGTGCTCACTGATGGGGCTGCACAAAGGGCCATAGGGTTTAGATGCCCTGCTGAATCCTCCACCTGTGTCCCCCAGGGCCTGCGTGGGACTTCCACCACAGAACCACATGTTTCTGGAGCACAAGATGGAGCGCCCTAGTGTCAAGCGAGTGGGGCATGTGAATGCCTCCTGCCATGTCTTTTGCAAGAAAGAGGCAGCACCAGCAGCCCCCAACGGCTATACTGGTGACGCCAATGGGCACTCACAGGCTGAGGCACCCCTGATGTCCACCACCTGAGTCAGTGGCCATATAGCTCTTCACAACTCCCACCCCCACTGCCCCTTTGGAACCCACCCTTCCAGTTATACCTCCCCCCAATAAAAGCAATAAAGGCATTGCCGCTATCAGCCACACCTGTGGGTTTTGGGGGCCTTTGACTTAACCCTAACCACCCCCCAATTTTCACCTGGTAAGACCTACTCTTCAAAATTTGTCCCAATCACCAGGGACCTTCCAGAATCCCCAGGGCTTCTGCCTAAATTGAGCCCTGAAGGTGGAGCTGAGACCCAGATCAAGTGTGTGGTTACAAGCCAAAGTGAAATCTTGAAACGAGAAAACAAAACAAGTTCCATTTATTGATGGGGCACACCCTTTGCTGCCCAGGAGAAAGGAGGTGTCTTAAAATCTTGAAACGGGATAACAAAACAAATTCCATTTACTGATGGGGCACACCCCTTGCTGCCCAGGAGAAAGGAGGGGTCTTAGAGTCCCCAGGACAAAATAGAAACTGGGGTGATGGTAGAGAGCCAAAGCCCAGACAGAAAAGAGCATTTCAGGACCTTGTGTTTTTGTTTTTTTTTTAATATGAGTCCTTGGTGCAGGGCTTCCAAGCCTTAACCAGGAGTCCAGTTTCCCGAGGTGTGAACTCAGACCCTCCCCCACCTGAATCCCTGGCCCTTGGCCCTAGGCAGGGGCGCTGGGCAGAGAACGAGGTCGGCAGTGGGTAAGGGGCTGGTGCCCAGTCACACGCTCATGGTCATCCCAGGCGAGTACTGCGGAGAGACGAGGGGGTGGCCCGCGGGGGCGGGCTCAGCTCCGGCCTAGGCTGGGACCCGCTCCCCGGAAAGAAAGGACCAAGGGGCGGAGTGGGGTGAGGAGAGGAGGGAATGTGCAGGTGTCCAAGTTAGGGAGGTGAGGCTGCCAGGGCTAGGGTCACAGGGTGAGACAGGGTAGGAGCATGAGACCAGGACAGGAGAAGGATGCTATGGCCGCCCCCCACCTGGCCCGCCGCGGTCACGGTCTTGCTCTGGCCCCCCGGCCGCCCCGCCGGGGCCTCCCCGCCAGGCCCCTCCGGCCCGATGCTGCCGTGGGGGGGGAGTCGACGCAGTCGCTTACGCTTTCACTCGGGAACAGGTGCAGGAAAGTCCCGGTGGCCACCATCTCGCCATCATTCCGCGAGGTGCCTGGGGTGCTGCTCAGACCCGCCACTGCGCCAGGGGAACTCTGGGGGCGGCCTCAGTCAGCGCGTGACTTCTGTCCAACCCACAAGCCAGGCCCCTATGCAGCCTGCCCTACACCCGAAGCCCACCTGAGCATAGCTCCTCACCTTCGGCAACCCGTCTATGTCGCCCGAGCCTGTGGATGACAGACACACGGGAACATGAGACTCAGCTGCGCCTGTGCCAGTGGTGGTGGTGGGGCACCGTCCCTCTGTGAACTTACCGGCTTGGGTGTCCCCACCCATTCCCGCAACCCAGCCCACTACGTGTCCCGGGAGGAAGGCCCAAAGGGGTATCCATGCCTGCTGCCAGGCATCCCCACGATTTAGTTACCGAACCATCCCCTAGTGTAGCCCCTACAGGGAACATAGGTGGAGGAGTGGCACGGAAAACATTTGGCTAGTAAAGCAGCCTGTCGGGTGGGTGGATCCGGAGCCGCCCACTTACCCAAGGACCCGTTGATGTGGTGAGGTTCCAGCGTGCTCATGGCTGCCATAGGACTCTCCGGGCCGGGGCCCAGTGGAAACTGTGGGCAGAAAGGCAGCGTGAGACTCACGCCACCGCATCCAGCAGCCTTTATCCCACAGATCCCCACTTACGTTAGCCCTGCCAGCGCCTGGCCCGATGGAGTTCATGATGGTGTACATGTTCTCGCTGGAGTTGGTGGAGTCTAGGGAAGAAGACTCTCATGAAGGACTGAATATGAGGGGATCACCCCTTCCCACACCCTACCCAGTCCCTAGTACCTCCAGGGCTAGGCATGATGGGTGTTCCAGGGGGCCCACCACCTCCTGGGGGTCCCTGCATAAAGGTAGATAAATCATTACAAAAGCCCCCCACCTGCGGCCTGCACCCTCCCATCGGGTTGCCCAGAAGTAGTCAGTGGCCCCACTCACCGTGTAGCTGCCAGGGGAGGAGGCAGAATAAGGAATCTGGGAAGAGGGGCAGCTGTGAGCAGTCCACTACCTAACCCCCACCCCCACCCCACCCCCTGTAACCCAACCCATGCCCCCATTCCCCAACTCACCGAGTTGCCACTGGGGCTGGCCCATGGGCCACGTACTCCGGGGCCCCTTTTAAGAGATGGTAGGTGGAACCTGGGGCTGGACCAGGCAGCATCCCCAGGCAGCATGCCCCCCAACCCTGCCCCATAGGCCCCCAGAAAAGAAGATGTTGGCTAAGGAGTAACCACTTGGAAATCCCAACCCATCACTCACTGGCCTTTGAGCCTGTTTCCCCACCCAGCAGTGGAGTAAACAATATTCTGGGTTGTTGTGCTGCTGATCCAGCCCAAGGGAAGCTGGGTATTGGCCCCACAGGCACATTCTGGGTGTCCCTTAGGGCCTTACATGTTCATGGTAGGCAGGCCTGGGCCAGCAAGGGAGTTGTGTGGGGGCCGCATGCCACCTCCGTAGTTCTGTGAGGGGGAAAGAGCCCTGAGTGCAAGCCAAGAGGGAAGAGTCACTGAAGCCCCCTGGGTCCACCCCTTACCTGGGGCCCAATGCTGGCCACGCCCCGTGGAGGAGTCACCCTCTGCATCGGGCCTATGCTAGGATGCCCTGGGATGGGGGCAGAAGGAAGGTGGTTCAGGTCAGGGCCACTCCCCAGTGCGGACACGCGCCTGTGGGGGGGGGGGTATGGTGAGGCAGCCGTGATGGAGCATTTAAAGCTGCGGTCCAGATGGGTGGTGGAAAACCCACCAGCTGCAGCTTCTCTACTCACCCTGAGGACGAGGGGAGGGGTCCATGGCTCCAGGGAGGAGGGGCTGGGAACTGGGGAGACCCACGGGATGCTGCAGAGGGATCATGGCACCAATGAATGTGGGTGCTCCCACCTTGACCCAGCTCCTGCCCCTCCTCCCATGTCTTCCCTTTCTCACCTGACTCGGCATCCGCAGGGTCGGCCGGGGGCCCCCTGGGAACCGCGGTGACATGAAGGGCTGGAAGAGGTGGGCCAGGGGTCAGTAACCCCCTCCACCCACTCACCCTTCCAAAGGTATGGGGTTCCTGCTGCACCGGGGCTCAGAGCCTGGTTTACCCCTTCCTCCAGGCCCAGCCAGCAAACCGCAGCAGCTGGCTCTGGGTATATATGAGCACAGAGGAGTAGGGTGTGCATGGGCAAAGGGGCAGGGTGGCACAGGTCCTTACCTGAACATGAGGCCCCATCATGGAGGCGTTGGGGTTGTGGGGGGGCAGCTGGGAGCCAGGGGGTCCCTAGGACAGAACCACATGGGTTTGGAAGAGCTAGGTCACCCAAAGCTCCAGTTTCCTGAGGTCTTGCTGAGTCTGGCCAAGGGAGGGGAACGGGAGGGATTCCATGGAAGGAGGATGGGCCACTCACCTGTCTGCAGGACAGGGTGGGGTGCCCCCTACTGGAGGGGTAATAGCTGGGACCCGTGGCTCAGAGTCATGCTCTGCAGACCCAGGTACCCTGGCATGCGCATATACAGGTCAACTGTGCAGAGACCCCACCCTCTCCTGCACTGGGGCCCAGACCCTACAGCCTCTCCTTTGCCAGCGCCACCAAGGCCCCACATGTGCATCCCCACTGCACCCACAACCCTCCCACCCAACTCTAGCCTGCCCTACTCAAGGCCTCTCCTGATGTGGGACCCCCACCCCGCTCAACACCCACTTCTATTACTCTTTGAGACACGTGCACCCGCAGTTAGGAGGACAAGGGCCCCAGCTCTGGCTGTACCTGGAAAAAGCCAGGTGCCATGGGGCTAGGTGCCATTGCATCGTTGGGGGCTATGCTTCCAATCAAAGGGCTGGGGGCAGCTGTAGCACTCTGCAGGGTAGGGAGACACAAGGGTTTGGTCAGGTCACTTCTGCCTGAGTTGTCCCTCCTCAGCAAGCGGCCAGTCCCACAAACCAGGGAACCCAAGCCATCTGACCCTCAGTCCACACATGGCAGGATGCCTGGAGTGGCCTCTAGGTGACAGAGCAGCTATTCCCACCTAAGTTTAACAAGCCTGACAAGTCCACAGATATAGATTTGCCAGACTGCCTCACAGGAGATCTGCCCCCTTTCTGCACCAGGGAACCTGTAGGTGGTTAGGGCCTAGCTGGACTCAGCCCACAGCCCAGGAAGGACAGGGATCTATAGATCCCAACCCCCAGAGTCCAGAACCTGAGGCTTGTGAGGGGTCTGATAATGTAAACAACCCAGGACAGTCATCCAGCACAGGCTGATTTTTTTTCCCCATTGAGAGAGAAGAGAGAAGAGAGGAAGGGGGGAGAGCAGAGAGAGAGCAAGAAGCATCAACTCATTTCACTTAGTTCCATTTAGTTGTGCACTCATTGACTGCTTCTCATACGTGCCCTGACCAGGGGTCAAACCCACAACCTCCAGCGTGATGGGTTGACACTTTATCCACTGAGCAACCCAGCCAGGGCATGGGCTGATTCTTTCTGTCTGAATCCAACCTCCGCTGGGTAGTGGCATGTCCCCCACCCCAGGCCCTTCCCAACATACCGTGTCCTGGCTGGCAAGGCAGCCTAGCTAGATCCCCAGCTCTACCCAACACCCCAGATAAACAAAAGATCAACAGCTTCAAGATGAACCTCCCTCCCCAGGGCTCCTCCTCAGAAGGTACTGTGTGGACCACGCCCCCAGCCTCCACAGGAGGGAGGGGCTGAAGAGCTGGGCTCCCTGGGTGCAGACTCCAGGCCCTCAGCCTCTCTTCAGATGGAGGAGGGGAGAAGGCCAGGTGCTAGAGGGGCCTTACTGTGTGTACCAAAAGCAGAGATGCAGGGGGTGGACTGACAAGTCACTTCCTCTGGTTGGTTCCAAGGTCCCAGGTTTGTCAGTCCATGGGACCTACAGAGGAGGTAAGGATGAGGGACAGAGGGCTAGTCTATAAGGCAGAGCTGGACACATCAAAGGATAAGGAAGAGCACTAAGTAGACAGTACTTTTCTGGGGGCCTCTCCACTCCTGTTTGTCTCCATCACCCATCTTCCCCCCTCCCCCTCCGGGCCCCAAGAGGAACACAAAACTGTCTTCATCACCTGTGTGATGAAGGCTGTGTCTCAGGCTGGCACATACCAGGGGCACTCCAGAATTTATGAAACTGCAGCCACTGGGCTCAGAGGGGTTAAGCACTAGCCCAGTCACACACTTCCTGCCTTATAGGAGTGGGACAAGGGGCCTCTGAAGACACACCCCACCCAATGAAACTGCAGCCTGGCACCCTTCCTGCTCCTTCTCAAAGGTCTGCCTCCAAAGGACTCCTGCCCAGGCCCCAAGCTGGGGGTACTGTGGGAGCCTCCCCAGGCCAACAGTGACAGAGCACTCCCAGGGCCCAGCATAGGTCATCTGAAAGCACAAGCAGCCCTGGGAGTTGGTGGGGACAAAGCTCTCAGACCCCCTATTCCCACATAAACACACAGCCTGATGGTCAGTAGCAGGTAATCTGGCCGGCACCTGCCCCAGTGGCTAGAAGGAGAAACCTCTGAGCTCTGGGTCTGTCTATCCACCACTGCCTCCCTCACACTGAGGGGAGCAACCTGCATTCATAGCCCCAGCAGACACCAGAGTGATTCCTGGTTGGAGACGGGAGGCTAGTGGTGGGGAGGCTGAGAGCAGGGCTCCAGACACAGCAGGCCCACAGAGGCTCAGGCTGAAACTCCTGCCCGCCCCCCTGCAACGTCAATCATCCACCCAAATGCACCCAACCCATGTTGCTGGCATTTCTTGGAGATGCCAATGTGTCTGAGGGCAAGGGACAGAGCTCCCCTGGGAGGATGGGCAAAGTGCCTCCAACTAGGATGGGGGCTGCAGGGAACCTTTACCCCAAGCCCCTGTACCTGCACCAGCTCCCCAGGCATCCTGCTGCCATGGTAACCTGCACACACCAGGAAGTGTGCGGATGTGGAGCCTAGGTCCCTTGCCCTCCCAGAAGACACCAGAGCAGCCAGACCCAGATGGAGACCAGGGCACTGCAGAGGTTATGAAGGGAACGACCCCAGAGACACCAGAGAGGCACAAGGAGGAACACAGCTCCCGATACCTCTGGGTCCCTGGTCTAGCAGAACCGGGACAAAGGGACAACAAACGCACAGAAGGATTGGATGGGGGCAAATGACAGGGACCTCAGCTTCCACGCACACACATAGAGTGAGTATGGGGCTACTACAGGGACATGGTGACCTGCTGCCCCCGGCAACTGCACCCTGGCCTTGCAAAGGGAGAGGTGGGGAAGCTCTGCCCTGGGAGGCTTGAGGGGAGAGGAGGAAACTGGGTGCACAGTAGGAGGGGTGGAGAATGGGGGATCCCCTGAAGAAACACCTGAAGCCACCTGAGTTGCTACCTGTTCCTGGGGTCTACAGCCTAGGGCCCCCATGCCCTCCCTAGCCTGCCTTCTGTCTGAGGGGCCAGGGTGAAAAGGATAAAGGCAGGGGGCTGCCATCTGCACTCCATGACAAGACACCACCCATCCCGTCACGCCACCCCCCATACCGCTCCTCTCCAAACAGGCCTCTGATGCCACCCCCCCCCCATCAACCAAGAGGGAAACTGAGGCCAAAGCAGTGAGTCAGCAGCAAGGTCAGGAAGTATCCTAGGTGCTGTCAGCTAAATCCCAGAACCCTGGTTGGGCTCCTCCCTCAGGAGGCTCAGAAAGGCTGGGGTAGCAGGTGGTGGTGGAAACAGAAACTACAGTCTGTCTAGCCAGGACCAGGGGCTCAAGTGAAGGGGAAGAGGAGGGGCTGGCCTCGGGGAGGTATGGGGACTGCAGTGCAGTGGATGAGCCTCCCTGTGACCGACCCTGGGCCCAGCCCACCTAAGCCAAGCACAGGCCATGCAGCCACCACCCCTCACCCCAGGCCCTGCCACCTTGCCCATGCCAGGTTCCTGGAGCAGGACTCACATAGTCCTGGAAGGCCTTGGCCTCACTTGAGTGCTCGCATGCCTCTCTGCGGTCAGGTGCTGCACAGTACAAGTCCCAGAACACGCTGTGGGAGAAGGGGGGAGAATGATAGTTTCCCCACATACTACCCCAGCCGGACCCCACACTACCCCCCCGACCAGCCCTGCACGCACCACCACCAGGAATGCAGGAAGCCTGGGGGCTCCCCCAGCGTTATGTTCTTCTCCCAGCGGATCTGTACAGGAGAAGGAAAGCAGATAAGGAGCCGCTGCCCAGTCTGCTGGACCCCTGACCTACCTCAGAGATGGAACATAGGGCAGGGGACCAGCGGACCAGAGTAAGGTAGCCACAGGGGACAAGTGAGAGAGCACAAGGGCAGAGGAGGTAGCAGCAGACCCTCAGACAGATGCCTGTTTACCAGTCATGGACCCTGACCCACCCCCATCCCTCTGTTCCTAAGGCCTTCAGAGGGCCCATCTGGCACCACCACTGGAGCCCCAATGAAAACCGGGAGCAAAGAACCCTAGAGTGTAGGTGAAAGACCAGGTCAGCTTACCTCAGACAGAAAAGTCTGGGCTGATTTCTGGGCACCAATATGCAGCAGGTACTCATACACATACAGTGCCAACCTGCAGGAAGGAGGAGCAACTCAGGCTCTTAGAAGGCCTGGGTTTGGGTCAGTCTCAAACCCATCCCCAACGGTCTTGGGAAGGGCTCTCAGGCCAGGAACCTGCCTTCAGTTGGATGGGTAGAGATAAAGGGCAAGGGGCCCACAGTGAGCCCTCATTGTACCCACCCCCAGCCTCATTCACTGTCTGCGCAAGTCCCCCAAACCTCTTATCTCACAGGAGATGACGTTCTCACTAGTTGTTCAGCCTGGCCAACTCCTACACACCCATCAACACCCATCCTTGAGGTCCCTCCTCTAGGTAATACTGCCAATAGTTCCCAAACCCCCATTTCCAAGCCAAATTCATGTCAATTCAACACCCTTCATGTACCAAGTCCTAGCCTCATCCTGCTGATTCCAAGACACAAGAGCTGCCTTGGCCCTGGGGAGGTCTCCTGCCTGGAGAAAGAGCTCCTTGGTGTTACTCCTGACTGCGCTGCATGGGGTCCCCCAGTGGGCACCCTGAGCCATGTGCCCAATGCCAGGACTTTACTCACACCCAGCCTTGCCTGCTGAAGACAGAAAGCTCTCTCTTCTCCTCCCTGAGGCCTTCCTCCTCCAAGTGTGCCGGGGCCCCATCCTCTTCCTGGGGATCAGTTCCTGACAGCTCTCTGTACCAGGCCCAGGGAGAGTCTGGGGTAGTGTGGGTAGGTGAGGGGAGATGGGACCAGCAGTTCCACTCAGGTGGCTGCTAAATACCTACAGTGCTTGGTATGCCCCGTACACAAACTCAGCAGCTGGCCCAAGAGCATGGGCCACTTGCCAACAAGCCGCCCGGGCTGCGGGCCATGCAGGGAAGCCTGCCCATCCACCCAGCCTTCCAGGCCTCTTCATCCTCTGCCTCCACCTCTGCCTCCCACTGCCATGTGTCTTCTACACCCGCTGGCAGAGGGACAAGAGCCAGCCCCCTAGCTATTCCCCAGCCATCCATTCCACTGACACCAGCCCCTCTAGGTGCCCCAGGATCTTCCCACTGCCCAGCCAGGACCCAGGTAGGCTGGAGGAATTTTGGATCCAAGACTAGCAGGCCTGAGGCTCCTCCTCCAACTTAGCTGGCCACTCTCCCCTGGCTGACAGCTCTATCCGAAAATAAAACTGCTTTGACTCATCCTGCTCTCCTGCCATTCCCAGACAGGTCTTAATCCTCACACCCCACCCCTGCCACCATCAGACACTCCTTCCAGCTCCTGCCCTCTGTTCTGGCCCCCACTCCCTGCCCCACAGATCTGCCCTTACCCTGGATCCTCTTCCTTTCTTCATCCATCTGTCTGTTCTTTCATTCATTCATTCAACAAATATTTACCCAGCACCTCCTTGTTCAGTGAACGTGACAGACTCTGTTCCCCTGGAGGCTTTAACTGCTTGTGAGGAGGAACAGTAGAGCAACAATACAAGAAGGTAAGTTGGCCTGAACTGGGTAGCTCAGTTGGTTAGAGCATCATTCTGATATGCCAAAATTATGAAGTTTGATCCCGTCAGGGAACATAAAAGAACCAACCAATAGGCCCGACCTATGGTGGTGCAGTGTGTAAAGCATTAACCTGGAATGCTGAGGTTGCTGGTTCGAAACCTTGGGCTTGCCTGGTCAAGGCAGATATGGGAGTTGATGCTTCCTGCTCCTCCCCCCACCCCCTTTCTCTCTCTCTCTCTCTCTCTCCAAAAATGAATAAAATCTAAAAGAAAAAAAAGAACCAATAAATGTATAAATATATGGAACAACATATTGATGTTTCTCTCTCTTCTCCCCACCCTTCCTCTCTTTCTCTAAAATCAATGAATTTAAAAAGGGGGAGTGACCCTGGACAGATAGCTCAGCTGGTTAGAGCATTGTCCAGTAACACAAAGATTGCAGGTTCAATCCCCAGTCAGGGCACATACAAGAACAGATCAATGTTTCTATCTGTCTCTCTCTCAAGTCAATAAATTTTAAAAAGTAATGAAGAAGATAGGTTATATGGTGAGTTGGAAGACAGTGTATACTATAGAAGGACAAGGGAGAGATGCTGGGGTTCCAGGTGGTAGCAGTCCCAGGGTGAAGTGTGTCCATAGCTCACTATACCATGTGACCTATGACAACAACCCAAGGGACAGGGATGGGGCACACACAGGTAGGACTTACAGTGGTCACACAGCTCCAAGCGCTGCAACGCCCAGCAGTCTCCACTGCCCCTCTCCAACACAGTTGCCTTCCTGGTCCTCTGACCTCCAGGCTCACCTATCCAACTCACTTCTGTGATACTTCCACTTCTAGAGGTTTCCTGAGCTTTCACAAGTGGCCTACATCCTCAGGCCCACATCCATTGGTGAAGGAATGGACATGAGAAGCCCAGGCCTATTCATCACTTCACTCTCTGGGCCAAGAGAGAAGCTGAGGGGTCCAGCTGACCCCCTGCCCACTTTGGGGGTCAGTGCAAGGGACAGGAAAGACTGGAGGAGTGAGACACCCAAAGACAGGTAGCAAGAGGAGTTGGGAGTTTAGGGTCAGGGGTGGGCATGGTCTACACTCTGGCCATAACCTCCCTGTCAAGGGCAGAAGGCTTTCCAGGGGGAGTCCCTAAGCCTCCTGAAGAAGTGGCCCTTGGTCCCACCACATCCACCAAGGGCTCCATGCTGCTAGCCCACCAGGTCCTTCTCCATTTCCCTTGGCCCTGGACTGTCCAGTGGAAGCATTTGATCCAGGACACAGGTCTAGGAGCCTGACCCTCTTTGCTCTCCTCCTCCTCGGCCCAGATTTCTCCTCTCCTCTCTCTAGGCCAGTGATGGGCAATCTTTTGAGCTTGGTGTGTCACAATTCGCCAAAAAACCGAGCATAACTCGGGTGGTGTGTCACTTTGAGAAAAACGGCCTAACCGGAAGTCCCAGAACTAGACGCTCTGTGCTGGAGTTCTGTTGTTTTGGCCTACAGACCTCAGGCACAGAGTGTCTGCGCTACAGCAAATGTTTTATCCTTGGATACTGCACCTGGCTGTGCAGGCACCGAGAATGAAACATCCTTCTCGGCATGCGGCCCCATACTTCTCTGGTATGTGGCTGCGTGTCATCGAAAATGGCTACGCATGTCAGTGCTGACACGCGTGTCATAGGTTCGCCATCACGGCTCTAGGCAGCCTCCCTACTGCTCTGATGACAGCTTCACACAATTGCCCACAGGTGCTCTATCCTGACCTTCTCAAACTCAGGGTCCACCACCTACCTGGATCTAAGGCTCAACCTCAACTTGTCCCCACTGCAGCTTTCTCCACAACCCTCTGCACCTGCCACCCCCACTGCTGGGTGGTCCAGCCTTGACTCACAGAGGTGTGGTGTATGTTGTCCCCCACCCCACTGAGATCAAGATCACCACTCTTAGTGAATTTAGGATAAAACCTTAAGGAAAAGCTCTTTCCTGCCATCTTCACCACACAACTGGTCCAGGCCACTGTCTCTCTTACCTGAATTCAAAAAAATTGATTGATTTTAAAAAGAGGGGAAGAATGAAAAGAGACATGTCCATCTGTTTCTGTATGTGCCCTGACCGGGGATTGAACCCATAACCCTTGCACATCGGGATGATGCTCTAAACAACCAAGCTATCTGGCAAGGGCTCTCTTACCCGTTTTGTTTGTTCGTTTGTTTAGCGCATACATGAAAGAGAAAGACAGAAACAGAGAGACAGGAAGGAAGAGAGATGAGAAGCATCAACTCAGAGTTGCGGCACCTAAGTTGTTTATTGATTGCTTTCTCATATGTGCCATGACCAGGGTGCTCCAGCCAACCCAGTGACCCCCTTGCTCAAGCCAGCAATCTTGGGCTTAAGCCAGTGAACATAAGATCATGTCAATGATCCCACACTCGAGTCAGTGACCCTGTGCTCAAGCCGGTGACCAAAGGGTTGCAAACCTATGACCTCAGCATCCCAGATTGATGTTCTGTCCACTGTGCCACTACCAGTCAAGCTCTCTGACCTGAATTTTGACAGGATCCCTCCAATGGCTGCTCTGTCCCAGTCTCTAGAGTCTACCCCCCATGCACAAACAGAACTCCTTAGTAGATACTCCCATGCCACATACACACACACACTGGCCACTCTCTGTGCCAGGGCCTTTGCACAGGCTGTTCCCTTGCCTGGGGCACTGCCACCTAGAGACCTGCATGGCTCCAATATAATGTCAGAGGCTTCCCTGTTACAGCTAACCCCACCCAATTTCTCCCCATCATCTTACTTATCCCCACTTGACACATGACTTGCTTACTGCTTGCAGCCCCTCTAGAATGTAACCAAGACAGCAGGGACTTGGTCTCTTTCCCTCCCTGCTGAGCTCACAAGAGCGTCATGGGCCCTCAGCGACCCAGATCCTCTCCTGAGATGTCAGGAGGTCTAACCAAAGTGGTTGGTGAATACTATTAAAGATCAGCGCTACTGTTTTGATGGTAATGATTTGGGGTTTTACCCTAAGAGCAAAGAGAAGCCAGAGAAGTTTCCCAATTTTGCTGACTTCTATTATGTGTTGGTACAGGTACTTGGATTTTTACCAGGATCAAGTCTCAGGGAGGAATTTGGGACTGTTTTTTCCTGTGTTGGGTAAAAAAGTTTTGAAGCCAAGACCTTTGGCCAGGTTGTTCCAGCTTCTGACCATCCAGGTTCTGAACTCAGTTACAGGGAAGCCAAATCCCAGTGAAATAAATGAAACTACAGAATGAAGAGCCCACCCATTTGAGGGGCTCCTGCTGCAAGAAGGCAGATGCGTGGCGTGGAGCATGCAGTGGCTGCAGAGGAATGCTGACACGGGGGATGCAGGGTGTCTGACCATGGGAGTGCTCACAGGGAGCAGCACATGGAGGCTGTGCTGTGCAGGGAGGTGGTAACAGAATGGTCTGTTAGAGCCGTGTGAACTAAAATGCAACACAACCACCATAATTACCAAGAATTACCATAATTATCAGGAATTATCTTTAGGCGTCCTCCTTGCTCAGTACCCTCCTCTCACTTCAAGCCTCTGGACGTACATGCTGCTAGGGGCAGGGAGAGGCCATCTACTCACAGCTATGTATCGTTCATTCCCGTCACCCCACCCCAACTAAATCAGCCAGTCCCCACTGATACCCCCCTGAGGGACTCCAGCCCCATATTTCCTCCTTCCTCTCTTCCACCCTCAAGACCAGGCCTTCAGCCTGACCTGTGATGGCGTAGTGGATAAAGCGTTGACCTGGGAACACTGAGGTCGCCAGTTCAAATCCCTGCACTGGTCTGGTCAAGGCACATATGGGAGTTGAGCTTCCAGCTCCTCCCCCCTTTCTCTCTCTCTCTCTCGCTCTGTGTCTCTCTAAAATGAATAAAATAAAAAAATTAAAAAAAGACCAGGCCTTCAGCTATATCTTGCAAGGGTGGTGGCCACTCTCCTCATCAGCCTCTGCTGCTTAAGCTTTCTCCCACCGAGCAGCATGTGACCACCCCCCACTCACAAATTCCATTGCCGCCTTCCCCTCCTGCCATTTTCTCCCCAAATGCCTCCTCTTCTCAGTCGCTTCTCTGCAGGCTTCCCTGTGTCCACTGGCTGTGCTTATCCTCCAGGACTCAGCTCGGGGGTTCTTTCCTTAACAACCTATTACCTGTGCCCTCACCAACAAGAATAGTGATGGCCACACCCGGAAGCAGGGACAGATACACAGGTGACTCTCTCACCTGCTAGGCTATACATATATTCTCTGTGGCTATGTGACATCTCAAAACCATTCCCAGGAGGCCCTGACTGGTTAGCTCAGCGGTAGAGCATCAGTCCGGTGTGTGAAAGTCCCAGGTCTGATTCCCAGCCAGGGCACACAGGAGAAGCACCCATCTGCTTCTTCACACACACACACACACACCTTCTCTTCCCGTAGCCATGGCTCAAAAAGTTTGAGTAAGTTGGCCCTGGGTGCTGAGGATGGCTCCATAGCCTCACCTCAGGCACTAAAATAGCTCGGTTGCCAAGTAATGGAGCAGTGGCCCCAGATGGGCAGAGCACTGCCTGTAGGGGGCTTGCCAGATGGATCCCAGTCAGGGCACACGTGGGAGTCTGTCTGTCTGCCACCCTGCCTCTCACTTAATAATAAAACAATAAGATTAAATAATAACCATTCCCAGGAGAAAAACATGAGAGTAACACCAACTGTGGTTGTCATTTCTGGACCTATTCTAAACCCACTTGGCAGCGCATAAAGCACTCAAGGAAATTCACACACACAGCAGACATTTAGACCTCTCCCCCCAATTCACAAAGTTAGAGCCTCTGGGGCAGAAGTGGAATGATGCAAAAGGGACAAAAAGGCCTCCAACTGTCCCTGTCACCTTCATCCTAATATAAAAAGACCCAAAACCAAGTCTTGCACTAACTAGTGCAAATGCAAACACCAGTTAGTTCTGGGTGGCAGTCACAGGCTTCCCCATAGGCTTGGAGTATTTACTATATAATTATAGCAAAGGTGCCTTGATGCAGGAAGCCCACTAGGATCCCAGCTTCCCTCTCTCCCTCCAGGCTACCCCATCCCTGTACTTCCTAGACTTCACTGTGCACTCCTGAGGGCAAGGACCCACAGTGAGGATACCCAGCGGCGCTCTGTTTCTGAGGCAGTCTGGCCCAAACCTCATACTAAGACAGGGAGTCAGAGGGGCTTAGGAGAAGGAAGGAGAAGAAAACAGTCCAGAAGAGCAGAGGACCTGAGCAGTGCAACTTCTTCACCCCATTCCACATTTCACCCAGGAAGAAACCAAAGCCCAGAGACAGGAAGTGGCTAAGTTGGTGGCTGCCCGCGTGGGGTGCTCTGCCTGCAGCCCCTCACTCACCCAGTCCTCGTGCAAATCCTGCAAGACTGGCAGGCCACATTTCAGATGGGAAAACAGAGGAACCAGCCTACCTCTCTAGTGCTCTCCCTTTCCAGAACCTATGAGCTTGGCAAGTTACTTCCTCTCCAGGCCCTGGCATCCCCTTTGGTGAAATGTGGGATGCAACCATTTGGTGTTTTCCAAACTTTGTTTAGCAGCAGAATCCCATCTCCAAACCAACACTCATCCAAGACCCTCAACAAGAACACAGAATCATTCTGGCCCAAAAGGGGGCTGGAGAACAGGCGACACTGCATCTCTAGCCTCACAGGAGGTGTTTCTGCAGATTCCCCCATGCTTTGAAATCCTCTGCTGGGCAGTCTAGGGAGTGAGGGGATGATAGGGAAAGGGGTCAGGATTCGAATACCCCTTCTCCAGCCCTGGCCAAGAGCAAAAGCCAGATTCAAAGAATCAAATCTCTCCTGAGATTTTTGATGGGTTCGAAACCCAACTCCACTACCCTCGGCTCAAACCTCTGATTCTCTCCCTTCTATGATCTCCATGGCCACACTTAAGCTGTCATCATCAGTTCTTACCCAGATCATCTTGCCCACCTCCAGATCCCTTCGCCTCTACTCCCAACCCCCTATAAGAACTATTCCACACAGGAGCTGGAATGCACTTTCATACACAGAAGCCTCCCAGGCCTACACACAGCCCTTATGGACTGCCCCTGCCCTACCCAGGGCACTAGCCCCAGCTCCTTTGCCAGGCCTCACCCCAGGGCCTTTGCACTTGCTGCGTCCTCGTCTGCCCACTCTTCCTCCAGGTCTCTGCACACCTGACAGCACCCTCATACTCTACTATCACCCACCCCCATTTTGCTTTCTTCATAGAGTATCTTAAAATCATTTTTCACTTGGCCTCCCTTTTAGTTGCCTAAGTAATTTGACACCTGCCTCACTGCTAAAATGTGGGATTCTTCAGGGTTGGGACCTGCCTTCTCAACCACCACAATCCACCCCAGACTCAGAAACCAGTATAAGAAAATGACCAGGTATATGCAAGGGTGGGGTGGCAAAGCCAGACATGCCCAGCTTCCAACCTGGGCAGGAGCCAGATGCCAGTTTCAAAAAGTCTTTGTGCTTAAGGGTGCTTGAAAATGGAGTCCAACCTGACCAGGTGGTGGCACAGTGGATAGAATGTTGGACTGGGATGCTGAGGACCCAAATTTAAAACCGCGAGGTCACCGGCCTCATCCAGCTAGAGTGTGGGCTTACCACCTTGAGCGCGGGATCAATGACTTGAGCGTGGGATCATACACAGGACCCCACAGTGGCTGGCTTGAAGCCCAAGGTCTCTGGCTTGAGTCCAAGGTTGTTGGCTTGAGCAAGGGGTCACTTGCTCTGCTGGAGCCCCTCGGTCAAAGCACATATGAGAAAGCAATCAATGAACTAAGATGCCACAATGAAGAACTGATGCTTCTCATCTCTGTCTTCCAACCTATTTGTTCCTGTCTGCCCCCCCCCCTCTTGCTAAAAATAAGAAAGAAAATGGAGTCCAACCTTGTAACTGTGCACATGGGCAAGGGAGATCTAAAAGGGCAGTTATCTGCCTACCATTTTCTAGACATAAGAATCTCGTCTCCAAAATGATCCCGAAGCTGGAGGGTTGGGGGTCCCATTGTTAACTCAAATGGAAAAGGCAGGACAAGAAAGGAGTAGAGCAAGCCCACATCCAGAACTCCTCTTTTCTGCCCAGACATACAAGTCTACACTCCTGGCCTGGCCCTCAAGGAGCATCACCCCTAAAGGAATGTCACCACAGGACCTCTCCTGAATGACCAAGCCTCCTCCCTGTTCTGGCAGTCTATTGCCCACCAAGGCCATACTAGTTGGCTGGACTTCTTAGGATCCTGTGAATTAGCCACTATCAGCATGGAAAGTCTTCCCTCCTGCAGGTACCTTTCCCTGGCACTTTAATAAAACTGCAAGTCACTGGGTACCCGTGCTGTGAAAACTCAAAGCTTCCGGCACCTTTCAAGTATTCCCCATCCTAAGAGATGGCACTGATACTACGTTTGCATTTCTCAGGAAAGGAAAATAAGCCTAGAAGAGAGGCGCTCCTTCGCCCAAACCCACAGAACAAGTAAGTGGCAGAGCCAGCCAGCTTCAGGCTGCCGCTTCGCCCCAGACCGAGCTCCCAGTTCTGAGGGCCCCAGACTCCAATCGCAGGGTCTGGGAGTTAGGTCCTGTGCGCCTACCAACCCAAGAGCACCTGTTACCCACTGCCCAGCGCCACAACCAAAATAGGAGGAGGCGCTTCTGGGTTCCACCACCCAGGGGCCCTGCTGCAGGACTGAATCTTGTGGCCTCCCCAGGAGCCCCACTCAGCTGTCCAGCAAACAGGTGAACTCTCGAGCTCTTCACGAGGGGCGAGGGTCCAGAAAGGCCACTCTCACCGGCCCTGGAAACTCCCCTGGAGAATGCGGGAAGCGGTGGGGAATCGCAATTCTGCGCGCACGCGCATCCGCAACCACATTCACCAAGGTTCGACTGTCGGGGTGGTCTCGCGACCCTCAAGTCCCGCTCGGGTCTCGCACTCCCTTCCAAATCTCGCGCCCTCGAGTCTCGTGCGGCCCCGCAAATCTAACTCATCAAGCCACCAGGGTCTCTCACGCCCCTCGAGTGTCGCGCTCCCCCTCAAATCTTACGCCCCTTCAACTCTCACGATCTCTCGGGTCTCATGCTCCCCTTCAAATCTCATGACTTCTTGCACTCCTCATGCCCCCTGAATCTCGCGCGCCCCCTTAAATTTCGCGAACTCTTAAGCCCCTGACACCCCTTGGGTCTCTCCCGTCCCCCTAAATCTACCGCCCCCCCCCCGACCTCGCGTTCCTTCCGCAAGTCTCGCGGCCCGGCCCCTCCAACGCGCTTAGGCCCCGCATGCCTGGCACCCCGCGTCCACGTGCCCCTCGCAGTGCGCACCAGCGTTGGGGCCCACGGCAGCCGCGCGGCCGTGGAGCTCCGCCCCCGGCCCTCCGACTCACTTCTCGCGGGCCTGACTGTCGGAGGGCACGGCCGAGCCCTTGCCCCCTTTGGCGTACATAATGCTCCGAGCCACCGCCGCCGGGGCCCACACCTGTCAGGCGGCGCGGCTAGCAGCGCTAGTCGTCGCCATAGCTACCCCGCGTCCCGGGTCTCACCGCCCCGAGCCCTGCACGGGCACCGCGGGCATCATCCGCGTGGGGGAGCTCCACGCGGCGGCGGCAGCTTCAGGTTCAGCCGCGGGTTTATTTTCTTCTTTACCCACTGCGCGGGCGGGCTATTCCGGAAAGCGCGCGCCCTCTCCTCCCGCCGCGCGCGCCCCCGCCCGCCACCACCCCGCCGCCTGCGGGCGCCGCTCTTAAAGGGGCAATGGCGGACGCGCGGGTGGGTCCCACCGCTGGAACCGTGGGCAGGCGCGCACGCGCAGGGCGCGCGCACGCGCGGGTGTGTAGGGCTGGTCACATACAGGGCATAAATGGGAACGGCCACAGATGATCAGGGCTATACATACACACACATTCCTCAGATAGGACCACCCGGAACACAGCCACACACTCAGTTGCAGATAAAATCTCAGACCCAGGACACACGGACGTCTGCTAAGGCCCTGGAATAACTACAGATAGTCCATAAAGCTACGGGCAATCACACTAGGTGTATCATCCCACCAGTCAGAGTTCCCCACACCCACCTCACCTAAGAACACGCTGTTAAAAACACAGATGTATATACACAATCCCAATAATGGTTGTCACAGAACAGCAAGACACAGCCAACCACTCACATAGGCACAGAGCCGCGCAGAAACTTGCATAAGCACAGCCATGCCACAGCTTCCAGAGGATGGAAAAATAAGACCTATGGTAGCTATTCGCGGCCAACCTGGAGCACTCCATCGCAGCTTCCCGAGGGCTCCTCACATGGACTTGGGGTCTCACCAAGCCTGTGGACACCCACAGCCACACACACCACACAATACATAGACAAGAAGCTCCTGGTGTACTCAGGCCAAACCCTGGGAGCCACTATGCACGGTTTTACAGTCACACTCTCTGTCAACAGTAGGTGTTGGGTGACTGTTGACTGCCTGGGTCACTTTGTTGGGTTATGCCTGTGTTGGCAACTGTAAATGGGGCTCCACCCACCTTTAATTGCCCCTCTGCAGGAATCAGTTGTGCAGGACAGTGGGTGCCCCATTCCGCCTTGTGGAGCCCTTTTGCTCCCAGGGTGCCTGCAGAGGAGGTGGGGGCAGACACTGAGACAAGGACACTACAGGGCAGGGATGCCTGTGCCGGGTGGAAACCTGTGTGCCAGGATACCTGTGAGCCGTGTTAGACATGTGTGGGCTGGGGGTAACGGGAGGTAGTCCAGTTGTGGAACTCCAGGTCTCTTTCTATTAGTTTGCCATGGATATTCTTTTTTCCCCTATACAACACCCGTGAGTGTGTGTTCCTGTTCCTATGGAGTGCACCTGTGCTGAGTTGTGCCTGGGGGGTTGGCAGGCACCCAGTGAATGGTCCATGGCTCTGTGGCAGTGTTGTGTGTTCGCGGCGGTTGTGCGAGGCCGAGTGACACAGGGTCAGGTTTTGTGCACTTGTGGATGTGTGTGTGTGTGTGTGTGTGCGCGTGCCCGCGCGCTTGTGTCCCCCGCGCGTGAGTGGATTGGGACCTGTGCTGTGTGGTTGTGCACTCAGGTTTACTTGTGTGTTTGTCTTGATGAGGACGCCCCTCCCGCTGTGGGTGGACCCCCCCATTATGCCTCCCTCTTTGCGGCCGCCTCCCAGTACAGGATACTCCACCACCACTCAGGCCTGCAGACAGGCGGGAAGTGGGGATACGCTGGGGTTCTAGACAGACGGAAAGGAAAGGAAGGGACAGGCCCGCCCCACCCCCACCTCCATCCGGAGTGGCCCGGGCTAAGAGCTGTGGGGTGGACTCCAGCCCTACCCACTTCCTGTCCAGCTGGCCGTCCCCTCCCCCAGCTTCCTTTCCCGCGGGCCGTCGGGGCCCTGCTGGCGCGGAGGAGGGGCTCGCGCTACGGGCTAATGGGGGCGCGGCCGACATTATTCCGTGGTGCCTGGAGTTGGGGACTGTCGAGTGCCTGGGGGACTACCAGAGGTCGTGGGCACAAAGAGGGCATCGCTCACCTGAGTCACACAGCTTATCGTGACAGTTGGGACTCCCGGACCCCGCAGACGCTCCTCCCGCCACCCCCATGCGCCACCTTTCCCCTTTTTATCTCCCTGTGCTCCGTGGTTCTCCAGGATTCTGTGTGCCCTGAGCAGGTCCCTTGTCCTTTCTTAACCTCGGTTCCGTGAGTCGATAGAGTCTTCCTCCCCACATTTATTGAGCGCCTGCTGTGTGCCAAGCTCTGGGGACTCAGCTGAACAAATTGTTACTGTTTGGGGAGCAGAGAGTCTGATGGGAAAGAATGGTCAAGAAGCTGGAGAGTCGGAAGAGTAATTTCGCGGGGTCTCACGTGCTGGGAAGAGGGCGGGGTCTCCAGTGGAGGGGACAGGGTGACTGCAGGGTCGACTGGGATCCAGGAGGAGAGCAGAGGAGGGAGAGAGGCGGAGGCGCCCGGGGTCTAGGGAGCTGCGAAGGGGGAGGGAGGCAGGCAGGAGCAATGGGCGCGGTTCTCATGGCAAGAGAGATGGAGCTCCAAACAGCCTCTGCGCCTCGGGAAAAGTCCTAGAACAGCTTGCGTTGAGCCCCACGCGGCGTCTGGGAGCTGAGCCAGGCGCCCATCCAACCATGCCATTCTCATTGCAGGAACAGAACCTACAGAAGGAGTCACACACGCGAACACACACACACACACCCCTATACAAGGGTGGGGGAGGGAGGAAAGAACATTTTTTAATCAGGGGAGGGGTGGATTCAAAAGATTTAGAAATAGAATGTTCAGACTGCAGTCACGGCAAGTGGAAAGGCCCTGAGGTAGGCACAGGTTTCAGATATTGGAAGCAGAGAGAGAAGAGCAGTTTAGCTGGAGCAGGGGTAAGAGAACGGAAATGATGGCTGGGAGAGCAAAGGAGCTGGACCATTGGGATTTGTTCTGAAAGCAATAGGGAGCTACAGGAAGTTGTAGAGTTCCTAGGGGCGGGATCTGCATCCGGATTTTAAGAAGCTCCGAAGGGCTGCTGGGTAGATCGGGAAGGCTTGGAGGAAGCAGGGCGGTTGCCCGGGATTGAGGCCCAGTTAGACAGGGGCCTGGGAGGGGTGTTGGAAGCCTACGACCCCCTCGCCGGCTCCTGGCCACGCTCCTGTGGCTGCGCCCGGTGACTGCAGTCCTAAACTGAGTCTCTGTCTAGGAACCACCGACGACCCCCAAACTCCACTCCGCTGGTCCAGGGCAGTCCTGGGAGTGTCTAAAGCTGTCTTCTGCTTATGGGGCATGGAGGCACTCTGGAGTAGAGGACATCCCTTTTCTCATTTGCTTCCAACCCTTGCATTCTCAAACTTTGAAGGGCTCAATTCCCAGCCTTTACACTGGCTGCTCCTGCTGCCTGAATTGCTCTTTCTCTGGCTGCAGGCCTGACCCATTCTGGCTCCTCCTTTGGTCTTCGGTCCTAGCAGTTCCTCCTAATTCCCCTCTCCCCAATTCTCCTCACCTTCCCTTGCCAGATCGTCCATATTACCGGTTCTACACCAGCCTGAACCAGACTTGTCACTGTTACGATACAATAATGCATCAAGTAGTCTGTTGGCAGCTCTGCCTCCCGTGGATCGGCTCTCCCTGCGGACCCAAATGTAAGACTCAAATATGGGACGGTGAATATATTGCAAGAGTTGTTGGGAAGGCTGATTTGAGTTTTCCTGATGGTTTTTCCTCTCCACAGGAGATGCAAGCAGCCCCCTTTATTTGGGAGGGGGGGGCTTTAGAAGGGGCTTGAATTCAAGCTGGTGGGCCCTGCAGCCCTACCCAACCCTGCATTAGAGGGAGTCACAGATGGGAGCAGATTCTGTGCCAGGAGATGTTTCCTCTCAAGAGCTGTAATTATGAGTAATTTTCTAACTGCAATACAGAAATTAAAAAACCCAGACAGCACTGAGAGGGTAGAAGCCACAGCAGCTAGTGAGCATGGGTTGGGGGTAGAGATGCTGGAGCTCTGGGTAGGGGTTCCAGCCTGGACCTAGTGGGAGCAGGCCCCCAGCCCAGGAGTGCTGGAGGAGGTGGGAAGGGACACAGGCAAAAGGTTATTCAGACATCATGGACTCCTTGGGAAACCAGCAAACCACTTAGAACCTCAGGTTTCTGAAATGGGGATTATACCCCAAGACTGGTCACCTTAAGGCAGAAGTCCCTGATGGAGGATCTGAACATAGGTTGAACCCTGGCTGTGCCCTGTGATGCTGTGTGGCCTTGAGCAGGAGCTGATGGAACCTCAACCCAGCTCCCTTTCCCCTGCACAAAACAGACCAAGCCAGCGCACTGCCTTACTCCCATCACCTTCTGTGGCTCCCACTGCTCACAAGTCAAGTCCCTACCCCTCTGCCCTTGGACCAGAATCAAACCAATCATTAAGAACCTATGTATCGCCTGACCAGGCAGTGGCACAGTGGATAGAGCGTCAGACTGGGATGCGGAGGACTCAGGTTCGAGACCCCAAGGTCACCAGCTTGAGCACAGGCTCATCTAGCTTGAGCAAAAAGCTCACCAGCTTGGAGCCAAGGTCACTGGCTCCAGCAAGGGGTTGCTCGGTCTGCTGAAGGCCGTGGTCAAGGCACATATGAGAAAGCAGTCAATGAACAACTAAGGTGTCGCAACGAAAAACTGATGATTGATGCTCCATTCCTGTCTGTCTGTCCCTATCTATTCCTCTCTCTGACTCTCTCTCTGTCACTGTAAAAAAAAAAAAAGAAAGAACCTATGTACCCAGTGCATTTTCCTTTTTCATGTTACAGATGGGGAAACTGAGGCTCAGAGAGGCACTAAGTGTAGAGTGGTCAGCAATGGGGAATGGTCACGTGAGGAACTCAGATGTGTGAAATTTGTCTAGAACCGTCCACAACTAAGCCCACCAAAAAGAAACTTCCCAGAGGTCCTTGGGAAGAGGGCAACCATCCATCAGCCAGTAAGATTTCATACGTCATAATTGTTCGCCTACCCTAGAGGACCCCTTTAAATAACTCTCATGCAGTTTAATTTGCACAACTCCCCTAGCCTCTGTCCCCGGGGCAAGGGGACATCATCGGGCAGGATGTGTAGTACTTAATAAAGACTTTGCTATTCCACACTTTGTGGCTCTGGCCCCCCTTCCTTCTTTCCGGCAGGGAAAAATACCTTACACTAAGGGAATCATGTGGGCAATCCAGAGGCAGCAACCCATCCACTGAAGTGCCCCCAGCTCCCTGCCTGGGTCTGGGACACTCACTTTGGGAAATTGGAGGCATTTTTGTGGGAAACTCAAGCCTGTGGGGAGGGACAGGGAAGGAAGAAATGGAAGTGAGAGAGTCTATAGCAGCCACTGACAAAGTTCTACAGGTAAAACAGAAGCTCAAAGCAGGGAAACAACTTGCCCTAGGACACACAGCAGAGTGGAGATAGCAGGTCTCACTTTGGGGGTGGACTGGCAGTGCCCCTTCTCACTTTCTCCAGAGCCCATGCCTTTCTTGTGGCAGAGGAAGACGTCTCCATGGCACCCTAAGGTTGTACTCTCCCTCTGGATGGTACAGGGGGAAGAATCTTTTCTGCCCCTTTTCAGGTCCCTCAGTTTAACAACAGGGAGTAGATGCTTGCTAAGCACCAGAAACTAGGCACTTTTTGTCCATGATCCTGTTGCATGTACCCAGCTCATTCCCACCCCAGATCCTTTGCACAGGCTGTTTTCCCTGCCCAGCACACCCTTTCCCCAACTCTTCCCCCAACCCTTCCCCATGACTGGCTTCCTCCTCCTTCAGTCCTCAGCTCCAGCGATGTTTCTTCAGAGAGACCCTCCAAAGTACTGGGTCATACTGCCCTGCTGAAATTTTCTAAAATCTTTTTTTGCATGTTGATTGTTTATGTCCCCAGTAATCCATGAGTTCCATGAGCAGGGAATTTGAATATTTTGTTCAATTCTGTGTCCCTAGCCCTGAGAATGAAGCGTGACACACAGTAGGTAGGCACTCTATAAATACATACTTGTTGCTGAACTGAAAGTTATAAATGTCCCCTATTTGCTGGGGTTTGAGACCTCCAGTGTCTTTAGAGATCTTAGTCTAAGGACCACACAGACTGTCAATGACCCTCCTGTGGCAGAATGGGTTGTGAGGGTCAGAAGAGAGAGGAACCAATTTACTACCTCTGCCAAGGCCACCTGCCCCTATAATCCGGAGCATGACCAGAGGAGGGAAGCAGAGACAGGTCCAACTCCTGAGGTTCCCACAGGCCCTGCCTAACCTGGCACCCCTTGAAAGGAGCTTTTGAGATCCCAAGTTTCTCTCTTGCCTCTGTCTCCAAGTGGGCTTCCAAATAGATATTTACATATTTAGAAATTGAATGACTTCATAGCAAAAAAAGAAAAATACCAAAAAAATCACCTACTTCTCCCCCGCCTAAAAAAACCTTGTTCGCATTTTGAACTCTCGCCTGCAAAGCTTTTTGGTTTTCTTTTTCTTCAAGAGGCCTTCTGTGACTAACTCTCAAAACTGTCAACTGCCCTGTCTAGTTGTCAGAGTACCTACCCAATTCAGTATTTTTTTCTCTCAAAAGTGCTATTATTTCCTAACCTCCTTTGAATTTTCTAATTTACAGTTCATCATCTCCCCCACTGGAATGTCAGCTACCCAAGGGCAGGATTTTACTGCATCCGGTAAGTGTTCAATAAATATTTGTGGAACAAACAAAATCTAATGATAAATAAAATAAAGTGTAGCAAATAAAGCTAAATACCTTCATTAGCCCCCATCCCCAGGCAGTCACTACCATGAAGTCTACATCTGTGCATCCACAAGCACCCTAGAGCCATCTTGGGTGGTACAATAGTTCTGCATACCCTTCCAGGTGGACACAGACAAATGCAGCTTGTTTCTGAGCACTGTAGTCTGTTGGTCAATCATACAGATTCAGGGCTGCCCCTCAGTAGCCGCAGAGCCTTGGGCAAGCTACTCAAACACAGTGCTTCAGTTTTCCCTTCTGTAAAATGGGCATCAGTGACAGTTCTGATTTCAAGGGGCTATTGTAAGGATTACACTGCTTAATACTAATTAAGTAGCCAATGCCTGGATGCTGCTAGTTATAATTAAATATAATAAAAAGCACTTATTTCTAAATATTTGATTATATACTTATATAATAATATGTTAATATTTATATGCTTTATATATAATAAACAAAATTTTAAAAAATCTAACTGTTGTATAACATAACTTTTTTTAAAGACTTTATTTATTCCATTTTTTTTAAAGAGGAGAGAGAGAGAGAGATGGAAAGAGGGAGAGAGGGAGAGAGAGAGAAAGGAGAGGAGCTCCCATATGTGCCTTGATCAGGCAAGCCCAGGGTTCAAACCGGCGACCTCAGTGTTCCAGGTTGACGCTTTATCCCACTGCACACCACAGGTCAGGCACATTACATTTTTTAAAATCATGAGATAAATGATTATGTTATATTTTTTTGTTCCAATTCGCTCTACCCTTTGGCAACCATCAACTTGTTCTCTATATCTATGGTTCTAATTCTGTTTTGTTTATTCACTTATTTTGTTTATTTTTTGGATTCCACATATAAATGAGATCATACGGTATTTATATATAGCACTTGACCTGTAAGGTTGGTGGATAATGGGGGAAGGTCACGTGACAAACCCAGAACCCAGACCCGGGAACTTTGGCTGGAACCGCCCACACTACTGCCACCAAAAGAAACTTCCCAGTTTCTTGAGTCCCTTGAAAAAGAGCGACTATCTGTCAGTCAGTGAGATTTCACCACATCATATTAGCTCGACCACCCTAGATGGAACCTTTTAAATATCTCCCACACGGATCACCCCATGTGACTTCCCTGGCCTCTGTCCCCAGGGGCAGGGAACATCGTCTGGGCAGTGCGGTACTCAATAAAACCTTTACTATTCCACATTTTGTGGCTACAGCCCCTTCCTTCTTCCTTGGCTGGGAAAAATACCTTATATTTGATGCTAAACCCGGGAGGAGTCAGAAGTCCTCAAGGACCGCTTCTCTCCCTTTCCCCTCCGAGAAAGAACCAGGACTTCCAACTTTCCACCCACTTCAGAACATGGTGCGGTAAGTCCCCTGCCTCCAGCCTCCCCTCAGTTCTTTCCACCTAGACTCCCTGTACGAAACCGCAACTGCCTCAGGGACCTCTTTTCCGTTCCGTTCCAAGTGCATGTGTGCCCGCGGAGATGTCCTGAGCACATCCACTTTACCTATCCGTCCGGTGGCCAAGCTTGAGTTTTGGGATGCCAATTCTCAACTCTGACCACTCATGGGACTGAGGGCAACCGTGGGGACACAGGAATTTAAAACCTAATCCAAAAACACTCCAGGAGTTGCCTTAACTGAAATCTCTCCCTCCCTAAAGAGGAAGAAACGACTTCTTCTCCGCTGTGGCCAGGCCACTGAACCCACTGGATAATCGGACCAGGTAACCTCCTGAAGGGACTTTCGGTTTTAACACCCTCACCAATTTAATGCCAAAAGAACTCAGAATTGGTTGGAGATATCTTGCATCAGGGATCGGGAACCTATGGCTCACGAGCCAGATATGGCTCTTTTGATGGCTGCATCTGGCTCGTAGACAAATATTTAATAAAAATGATAATAATGTTAAAAATATAAAACATTCTCATGTATAACAATCCATTCATTTCCTACAGCTCATGTTTATGGTTGTGGGTGGCTGGAGCCAATCACAGCTGTCCTCCGGGACAACACCAAATTTTTATTGTATAATGTGTAATGTACACGGGTCTTTGTGAGGTCAGGAGGTAAACTTCCCTGCTTTTAATCAAGTAGTCAGCTAGCTAATTGCAGAAACCCCTTTGATGAAGAAGATGGCTAAAAGAAAAAATGATGAGGAGTATCATACTTTTCAGCAGGAATGGACAGGAATTCCCCTTTGTGGAGAGAGCAGGCTCTGCAGTGTGTCTAATATGTAATGATAAAATTGCATCAATGAAATGGTCAAATATAAAGCAACACTTTGACACACGCCATACTACATTTGCATCGAATATCCAGCGGGGGACAACAGGAAGAAAGCATGTCAAGAGCTACTGTGCAGAGTACAAGCTAGTCAGCAGCAACTTCGTGTTTGGACCCAACAAGGTGACTGGAATTCGGCTAGCTTTGCTGGTGCTTTAGCAATTGTGAGAAACAGAAAGCCATTCACAGATGGGGAGTATGCTTGATGTTGCCAGTGACTTTCCGGATAAAGACAAGATAATCAAACAAATAAAAGACATGCTTCTGTCAGGAAGAATTGTTCACGATCGTACCATCATGATGGCAAATCAAATTGAGGCAACAAAAGTGAAGGACATAAATGCAGCACCATTCTTTTTTCTCACTTTGGATGAGTCAACAGACGTAAGCCATTTATCTCAGTTCAGCGTCATTGCAAGTTATGCTGTCGGTGACACACTACGTGAGGAAAGTCTTACTGTTTTCCCTAGAAAGAGACAACAAAGGAGGATTTATTCAAGTCTTTCACTGAATTCGCTAAAGAAAAAAATCTGATGGATAAACTTACTTCGATGTGTACTGATGGTGCTCCGTACATGGTGGGGAAAAACAGAGGATTCATAGTGCTTCTTCGTGAACATGAAAAGAGACCCATCCTAAGTTTTCATTGCATCCTACAACAAGAGGCACTTTGTGCTCAGATGTGTGGCTAGCAGCTCAGTGAGGTGATGTTGCTGGTCATTCGGGTGGTCAACTTTATTGTTGCCCGAGCTTTAAATGATCGCCAGTTTAAAACACTGCTGGATGAAGTTGGGAATAATTATCCTGGTCAGCTTCTGCACAGCAATGTGCGTTGGTTGTCAAGAGGGAAGGTGCTCAGCCATTTCGCGGCTTGTCTGAACAAAATCCGGACTTTTCTTGAAATGAAAAATGTCAAGCATCCGGAGTTAGCTAACACTGAGTGGCTCCTGAAGTTCTACTATCTCATGGACATGACTGAACATCTGAACCAGCTCAATGTGAAAATGCAAGGTGTTGGAAATACAGTCGTATCTCTTCAACAAGCAGTGTTTGCATTTGAAAACAAGCTGGAACTCTTCATCACTGACATTGAAACAGATCGTTTACTACACTTTGAAAAACTGGGAGAGTTTCAAGATGCATGCACAGCAAGTGACCCTGCTCAACATCTTGATCTCCAGCAGCTCCCAGACTTCACATCTAATCTCCTGCAGTCATTCAAAGCACACTTTGGAGAATTTCATGAGCGCACTCGTCTTTTTAAGTTCGTCACCAATCCACACGAGTGTGCAGTGGAGAGCGCTGACCTGAGTTATATCCCCGGTGTCTCCGTCAGAGATTTTGAGCTACAAGCTATTGACCTGAAGGCCTCAGACATGTGGGTGAATAAGTTCAAGTCACTGAATGAAGATTTGGAAAGACTTACACAACAGCAAGCAGAGTTGGCGAGTAAACACAAGTGGGGAGAAATTAAAAAACCTCAACCCGCAGATGGGCTGATTGTCAAAACTTGGAACGCTCTTCCCATCACATACCACACGCTGCAGCATGTGAGTATTGCTGTACTGACGTTTGGCCCTACGTATGCATGTGAGCAGTCTTTCTCACATCTAAAGAACGTTAAGACCAACCTATGATTATGTTTAACAGATGGAAGTCTCAACGTCTGCATGAAGCTTAACCTCACCACGTATCAACCAGACTACAAGGCCATTAGCAAAACCATGCAGCACCAGAAGTCGTGTTAATGGTAAGAAGTACTTTATTCATCATTGGTTAGCAACAGCATAACAATGTTATTAAAAAGAATTTAGAGATTTATTGTACTTTAAAAGTATTGGTCTTACATAAAATGCACACATTTACTTGTATTTAGTGTTAAACATATTG
This sequence comes from Rhynchonycteris naso, assembly GCA_037038555.1. Taxonomy (NCBI): domain Eukaryota; kingdom Metazoa; phylum Chordata; class Mammalia; order Chiroptera; family Emballonuridae; genus Rhynchonycteris; species Rhynchonycteris naso. The sequence continues at coordinate 21,001,010 of CM073003.1, forward strand.
CATGGCTCTCGCGGAATTACATTTTTTTTTTATTAAATTTTATTTTTATTTTATTCATTTTTTTTTAGAGAGGAGATACAGAGTGAGAGACAGAGAGAAAGAGAGAAAGGGGGGAGGAGCTGGAAGCATCAACTCCCATATGTGCCTTGACCAGACCAGTGCAGGGTTTTGAACTGGCGACCTCAGTGTTCCCAGGTCGACGCTTTATCCACTGCGCCACCACAGGTCAGGCTCACGGAATTACATTTTAAGATATGTGACGTTCATGGCTCTCTCGGCCCAAAAGGTTTCTGACCCCTGCCTTATATCCACGGCTTCTAGTTATTCGCACTCCCGTCCTATTCTCTGTGCTGCCTGTTCTACGTGCAGGCCCGTTTTTGGCCAGAGAAACCTGACCTGAACCCTCTGCTCTTAATCTTTCCTTCTCCGCCGACTCCCAACTCTCTCCCCCTCCTGCCTGACCCCTGGGGGCGCCCCTCTCTCGGGACCCCTCTTTGGTCCCTCTGTGGACCTCTTTCACTTGGGTCTCTTTCCTCCAGGAAGCCCCCTCCCCTCCCTTCACTAATACTGTTTCTCATTCACCTGCAAATACCAGTCTCTCTTTCTCCTCCCCTGCTGGCCAGGAACCCCTCCCTTCTCCACTGTGTTCTTAAGCCCCTCCTCTGTCAGGCCATTCTCAGTCTGTCATTGGCCCTTACACCAGTTTGCAGGACCCCAAGGCCCAACCCTGGTCTGCTTGCAGGAAGTTCTAACCCTGTCCTGCCTCTGGCTCCAGCGTTTCCGGTTGGATCTGGGTGCCAAGCTCCCTAGGAGCCCTCCTCGTCTTATTCTCAAGCCCCTATTCGGGACCTGTGAACATGGCATTTAAAGTTTGTTTGGTTTTTTTTAGCATTTTTTTTTACAGGGTCAGAGAGAGAGTCAGAGAGAGGGATAGATAGGGACAGACAGACAGGAAGGGAGAGAGATGAGAAGCATCAATCATTAGTTTTTTGTTGTTGTTGCAACACCATAGTTGTTCATTGATTGCTTTCTCACACATGCCTTGACCGCGGGCCTTCAGCAGACTGAGCCACCCCTTGTTGGAGCCAGCGACCTTGGGTCCAAGCTGGTGAGCTTTTTGCTCAAGCCAGATGGGCCCGCGTTCAAACTGGCGACCTCGGGGTCTCGAACCGGGGTCTTCCGCATCCCAGTCCGATGCTCTATTCACTGCGCCACCGCCTGGTCAGGCCATTTAAAGTTTTTTAATGGTCGTGACTAGTAGGAACAGGCCAAGGCTGTTCACCAGGCCCGCATGCAACAGAAGGTAACGCTCCAAACCCAGGTTCTTGTGGCAGCCCTGAGGCTGGCAGAGCAACAGGGGCAAGGCACAGGAGGTGCCCAACCCAAGTCTAGACCGCAAAGAAAATCCCTACCAGGAGTTTGCTTTAAGTGTGGCAAGCAGGACCACTGTGATCGACAGTGCCCCTACCCATGGCTGCCCACTGAGCCTTGCCCTGACTGCAAGCAGCCCAGTCACTGGTGGAGCTATTGCTCCCTTTGGGCAGCAGGCTCATCCACAACATCTCTACGTGGAGGACAAGCCAGCCAGGTGAGCCCATCGCTCGAACTCCTAGGACTGACGCCCTGGACTTGGAGACCCCCATCATCCTCACCCACACTGAACCCAGGGTAATGCTGCAGAAACTGGTAAGTCCATCTCATTTCTTGTGGACACGGGAGCTACCTTCTCTGTTTCGCCATCAAACTCTAGACCTCTAATTCCCTCACAGGTCTCAGTTATAGGAATGGATGGGACCCCTTCTTTTCCTCTTCGCACGTCACCTCTGACATGCAGTTTGGACAGAATCCCCTTTTTGCACTCGTTCTTAGTTATGCCATCGTGCCCTGTACCCCTTCTGGGTCGTGACATTCTACACAGTTTTGGAACCACTATCCATTCCTCAGTATCAAGGGCTCCCCCATAATCAGTTCTACCCTCATTTTTAACCATGTCTCTCACCTCAAACTTGCCCCCATGCAGGACCGATGGCAGTCAGAACCACTGGGCCCTACTCGTCTGCGGCTCACCAAAATGCCAGACCCTACAGACCCTCCTGCTGCTCCTGTCCCTCCCACCAGGAACCTGCCGCCAGAGTGAGCTGAAGCAGGGAGCAATGCTGTTCAGTAAGACTGGCCTGATGAAGGAAGCTTCAATCTCCTCAACCGTCTGTGAGAAAACAAAGCAAGAATCTCTCCTCCTACAACTTGCTTAACTCCTGATGGCAGCCACCCTTTCTTACCTGGGCTGCCCCTATCCTAAATCTTCTTCTAATTATCAGCGTATAACTCATATTTGCTTGAATTTTTTAAATTCTTACAGAACCGCATCTGCGAAGTTTCTCAGCTCACAGCCAAACAGATGGTCTTCCTGACACCCTTCAAAGCCACCACCTCCCTATCTCCCTCTCCCCACGACACCCCTAATCAGCAGAAAGTAGCCAGACAAATAAGTGGCACCCCTAATTAACACAAAAGATTGGAATGTAAGGTCAGTGGATAATGGGGGAAGGTCATGTGAGGAACCCAGACCAGGGAACTTTGGCTAGGGCCACCCACAACCAAGCGCACCAAAAGGAACTTCCCAGGAGTCCCTTGGAAAAGAGCAACTGTCTGTCAGTCAGTGAGATTTCACCACATCATATTAGCTCGATCACCCTAGATGAGACCCTTTAAATATCTCCCACGTGGATCACCCCATGCGACTTCCCTGGCCTCTGTCCCCGGGGACAGGGAACATCGTCTGGGCAGCGCGATACTAAATAAAGCCTTTACTATTCCACACTTTGTGACTATGGCCCCTTCCTTCTTCCTCGGCGGGGAAAAATACCTTACACGACCTATCTTAATTTGGGATCCCCAAGAAGCAGCCCCTCTGACTGAGGTCAAGAGCATAGTTATTTGGGAACTCACTCCAGGAAGCCTTGGTCCCAGTGAGGAGAGAAGGCACCCTGCAGGGGACATTGGTGAGCTGGCTTCCAGAGGCTGGGTTTCCAGGGAGCCTCCAAGAAGACAATAGCACATGTACCTCAGAGATGTCCTACTGAAGAGAAGGAGCTGGGGCGTTTATAATCAACTCTCCTAGGAGAACTCTGTGGGCCAGCAGCATGGCCTTCTGTGGTCAAAGCAGCGAAATGCCATCTGGCAGGTGGGAACATTTGCTGGCCACAGTCACCTTAACGGCACATTTTGTTTGCCCACCCCCTCCTGAAGATATTCAGTGGCTTCTCAAATTTTACTGTAACTAACAAGTCCATGTGACCTTAAATAAGATCTTTTTTTTTAAATTTTTTTATTTATTCATTTTAGAGAGGAGAGAGAGAGAGAAAGGAAGGAGGAGCAGGAAGCATCAACTCCCATATGTGCCTTGTGCAGACAAGTGCAGGGTTTTGAACCGGTGACCTCAGCATTCCAGGTCGACGCTTTATCCACTGCGCCACCACATGTCAGACAAATAAGGTCTTTTTGTGTCATTAAGAGAATCAAGGTTTAGTGTTCCCTTAGACAGCAAATGCACTAATATTGGAATGATACAGAGGAGATTAGCATGGTCCTTACGCAAGGATGACACGCAAATTCATGAAGTGTTCCACTTATTTTTTTTATATTTTATTTATTCATTTTAGAGAGAAGAGAGAGAGAGAAGGGGTGGGGAGCAGGAAGCATCAATTCCCATATGCGCCTTGACCAGGCAAGCCTGGGGTTTCGAACCAGCGACCTCAGTGTTCCAAGTCGATGCTTTACCCACTGCACCACCACAGGTCAGGTCCCCCCTTTTTTTTTTAATCAAGGTTTACCTTCTGAATTTGATTTTTTTGTATGTTGGTGGACCATTATTTACTCTTCCATGGACACTCCATGGACACAGCTGGTGTTTTGGTTCCTCATGTCCCCAACACCAGGCTCCTGCTTACATTCATGTCTACCTCCCAGCTCTTCACAGACACTGTACATGGTGGTTGTTACTGTCCTTGTTTTAAGAGGAGGAAGCCAGCTGAGGCATAGGGAGGTTAAGGTATTGGCAGAAGGTCACACAGTAATGAACATGGTCAAGCAAATCTCAACCATGTTTGCTGAATGAATACGTAGATGTCTGAAGTTGCCTACATTCCAGGTTTGCTCCTAGTTGGCTTCACTGCCCCAGGCCAGCCCTTGGTCATCACACCTGTCTTCTGTCCTGACCTGCTGGCTCCAGAGCCCTCAAATGCTTGAAAATCCCCAAGGAGCCCTACATGGCCTCTCCTGCTGTTGTGTCAGGCTGGCCCCACCCTTCCATACAGAGATTGGACTCTATGTGAGAGACAAAGATTCAAAGACTGTCTGGAGAGAATGGAGATGGCAGGAAGCCAGGAAGGGGGCTAGATCAGAAAGTCTAGGAGCTCCTGGGGACAGGAGCCCAGCTGAGGCTTACCTAGTGCAGGGTGGGTACCAGACAGTCAGCGGGTATTGTATTAATGTCGCTGAATTGAGGGAACTCCCTGCATATCTTTCTGTCTTTGAGTGTCTCTGAGGGTCTCTGAAACTCTTTGTGACGATGTGCTGGCCCTGCCTGGGACTCAGGCCCAGGACCTCCTCGGCATGTGTCAGGCAAGCAGAAAAGGTAGTATGAAGATGTGCCCTCCAGAAGCTTCCAACTCCCCTCAGCCAGGGTGAGGGTCAACAGGGCCCAGAGCTTCCCCACTTCCACAGGATTGGGCATGGCCAGATAGGGCTTCAGTAGGAGACCCAGACCCCAGGCCCATCAAACCCAACATGCTCCAATGGACTCCCAAATGCCAGGAATTTCCAGACCCCCAAGCTCCAGGACCTAAGCCTCCTGAACTCCAGGACCCCGAGATATATCAACCCCAAGTCCCAAGGTCCCTCATACCCAGTATCCCAGGCCCCAGGCCTTCTTGTCCTCCAACCCCATTCCCTCCTCCCACCCTTAACTTATCCCCTCCCCCACATCTTTCCCCACAACCTGAGTGCCCAGTGCTTCCTCATTTCCTTTTCTTTTTTATTAAGTTTTTATTTATTTATTTATTTTTTACAGAGACAGAGAGAGAGTCAGAGAGAGGGATAGATAGGGACAGACAGACAGGAACGGAGAGATGAAAAGCATCAATCATCAGTTTCTCGTTGTGGCATTTTAGTTGTTCATTGATTGCTTTCTCATTTGTGCCTTTGACCGTGGGGCTACAGCAGACCGAGTAACCCCTTGCTCAAGCCAGCGACCTTGGCTCCAAGCTGGTGAGCTTTTTGCTCAAACCAGATGAGCCCGCGCCCAAGCTGGCGACCTCGGGGTCTCGAACCTGGGTCCTCCGCATCCCAGTCCAACGCTCTATCCACTGCACCACCTCCTGGTCAGGCTTTTTTAAGATTTTATCTACTGATTTTAGAGAAAGAGAGAGAAGAGGTGGTGGAGAACGAGCAGGAAGCATCAACTCATATTTGCTTCTTGTATTTATTTGCCTTGAATGGGCAAGCCCGAGGTCTCAAACCAGTGACCTCAGTGTTCCAGGTAAACATCTTACCCACTGCACCACCACCAGTCAGGCAATTTCCTCTTATTTTAAGAGGCCTCAGTGCTGGACACTACCAACTCCTCCCAGACTGTGAAGTGTGAGAGCTAGCCCACCTATACCCAAGTCAGCTCTCTCAACCTAAAAGCTTGAGAGTCTTGTGTATGCTTGCTGGCTAATTTTAATGTTTTAATTGAATGTGTTGACTACGATTTGCATTCATATGAAATGATAGGATCCTAAAATAGAAAGTATTAAATGGAAAAAAAATTTAAATGGGCCCTGGCTGGTTGGCTCAGTGGATTGAGCTTTAGTCTGGCATATGGACATCCCAGGTTTGATTCCCAGTCAGGGCACACAAGAGAGAGAGAGAGAGAGAGAGAGAGAGAGAGAGAGAGAGAGAGAGAGAGAGACAGGAAGGAGAGAGATGAGACACATCAACTCATAGTTGTGTCACTTTAGTTGTTCATTGATTGCTTCTCATACATGCCTTGACGGGGCAGAGAGGCTCAAGCTGAGCCAGTGACCCCTTGCTCAAGCCAGTGATCTTGGACTTTAAGCCAGCGATCTTTGGTCTCAAGGCAGCGACCATGGGGTCATGTTGATGATCCCACGCTCAAGCTGATGAGCCTGCACTCAAGCCAAATGAGCCTGGTGACCTTGGGGTTTCGAACCTGGTACCTCAGCATCCCAGGACAACACTCTACTACATCACCACCAATCAGGCATCATTGATTATTATTAGGCTAGATTCCTAGAAGTTATATCTTGTCTTTTGCATTTGGCAATATGTCTTGAAGCTCATTCCTTATAGAACTGCTTTGGGCGTTTTAGCTACATAGTAGTTCATAACTTATTTAGCCAACCCCCACAAATGGCTAATTACATTGTTCCCAGTTTTTGATTGTACTAAAAGGTATTAAAAAGCTGCAGCAAACATCCTTATGTGTTTCACTTGGCATAATTTTCTGCAGCAGTGAGGATAGGGTCTATTCCAGTAGCAAGAGGTCAGAAACAGGCCTGTGGTGGCGCAGTGGGTAAAGCATCAACCTAGAACACTGAGGCCACAGTTTTGAAACCCTGGGTTTGCCTGGTCAAGGCACATATGGGAGTAGATGCTTCCTTCTCCTCCTCCTTAGAGAGCTTTCTTCTCTAAATTTAATAAAGTCTTATAAAAAGAGAAAGAAAAAGAAAGGAATGCAATGTGTGTGCCTGTCCGGTAAAAAACAAAAAGAGGTAACCTGACCTGTGGTGGCGCAGTGGATAAAGCGTCGACCTGGGAACACTGAGGTCGCCAGTTCAAAACCCTATACTGGTCTGGTCAAGGCACATATGGCAGTTGAGCTTCCAGCTCCTCCCCCCTTTCTCTCTTTCTCTCTCTCTCTCTCACTCTGTGTCTCCTCTCTAAAATGAATAAAATAAAAAGAAAAAAAACTTTAAAAAAAAGAATAATTGGAAAAACAAAACAAAACAAAACAAAAAAACAAAAAGAGGTAATAATATGTATTTTTGTGTGTGTGTTTCACCCAAAGTTTCTTTAGGCATATGAAATTTAGAAAATTATTATTTGCTTTTTTCAGTTAACATTTTCTCTTGGAGACATCTGTTTTCATCCAGAACAGCTTCCACCCCAGGGCCTTTGCACAGGCTGTTCCATACATTGGATGCCCTTCCCCACCTCCTTACTCAATAAGTTCCTTTATCCTTCTCAATAAGTTCTCCTTTGATTATCCCATCAGAAAGTTGCCACCCTTCCTGATTGATTCTCACCCTTATTTTTTCCTGCGTTACTTTCTACCACCCATTACATATTTTTCTGATGGATCCTGCTTGTCTCCTCTCACTCTGAGAGCTACAAGAATCCCGCAGAAACAGCCATTTTATCTGTTTTGTTCATGGCTGTATGCACAGCTCCTAGACCAGTGCCTGGCACACAGTAGAGCTTACTAAAGGTTTGTGGAGGAAATAATGAGTCTTATTGGCTCATAAAGATCTATAATTTTTTTTTTTTACAGGGACAGAGAGAGAGTCAGAGAGAGGGATAGACAGGAATGGAGAGAGGTGAGAAGCATCAATCATTAGTTTTTCGTTGCCATCGCAACACCTTAGTTGTTCATTGATTGCTTTCTCACATGTGCCTTGACCACGGGCCTTCAGCAGACTGAGCTACCCATTGCTGGAGCCAGCGACCTTGGGTCCAAGCTGGTGAGCTTTTTGCTCAAGCCAGATGGGCCCGCGCTCAAGCTGGCGACCTCAGGGTCTTGAACCTGGGTCTTCCGCATCCCAGTCCAACACTCTATCCACTGCACCACCGCCTGGTCAGGCAAGATCTATAATTTTGTTTCATGGCTCTGTGGCATCCCACCACAGGACAGATAACTGTTTTTGATTTAACCAATCCATGCATGAGAGCAGAGCAGATGTGCCTCTTCTTCGGGTTCATCTACATTGTAGCATGTCAGTGCTTCACTCCTTTTAAAATATATTTTTTATTGATTGACTTTACAGAGAGGAGGGGGTGGGGATGGAGTGAGTCAAATCATGGTTGCTTCACTTTAGTTGTTCATTGATTGCTTGACGTATGTGCCTTGACCAGGTAAGCCCAGGGTTTTGAACCGGTGAGCTCAGCATCCCACGATGACGCTTTATCCACTGAGCCACCACAGGTCAGACCATGCATCACTCCTTTTTATAGCTGAGTAATATTCCATATGTGGATGGACAAATTGTGTTCTTCCTTCATCAATTCACACTCCCCGTCATTTTGCGAACATGTACCGTAGATATTTGGGGGAGTCCCAGGATGGGATTGTTGGGTCAGAGACACCTGTTCATGAGTCTTGTGGCCTGTGCCAGGGTGCCTTCCATGGGGGCAGCACTATGGATGTTCCCCCAGCAATGTGTGGGGTTGCCTATTTTCTCACAGCCTAGCTAGCACAGGCACTATCACACTTTTCAATTCTTGTCAATCTGATAGGTGAAAACAAACAGTATCTCAGAGTTGTTGTGATTTGCACTTTCTTCTTAGGAGTATCTTTGGGTGCGTTGAAGAACAGCTTGCAACCTTTTCTGCAAAGTCTTGGTTCAAAACCTTTGAATTCCTCTGAGTTGGAGGTGGAAAGGGGTGGAGTGTGTGGAGAGGTGATAGTAGAGGGAGTAGACTGAAGCTTCCCAGAGTCTAGCACAGGCATGGCCAACATACGTCCAGCTGCGTAATGAGTTCATGCGGCCCGCAATTAAATTTTTAATATTCTCCGCACGACGCACTGTGAAAATGAAATAAGTGGTATTTTTAAATCGTTATACATAAACTACAATATCTTCAGTAATCTTCAGCTCAACATATTTGTGAACAAACTTTTCTTTAACGAATCGAAATAGAAGTACAACAAGATCAAGATTGATTACATTTGGAGGCTGTGTTAAGAATAGCTACTACTGCGCCTGACCTGTGGTGGCGCAGTGGATAAAGTGTCGACCTGGGAACACTGAGGTCGCCAGTTCAAAACCCTGCACTGGTTCGGTCAAGGCACATATGGGAGTTGATGCTTCCAGTTCCTCCCCCCTTTCTCTCTCTCTCTCCTTCTCTCTCTCACTCTGTGTCTCCTCTCTAAAATGAATAAAATAAAAAAATAAAAAAATAATAAAAAAAAGAATAGCTACTACCAGTATAGAGCCAGATACTTAAAAAATAATAGGCGATGCAAAGCTCCTCAACACGTCACATTAGTTTTTTTGTTAATTTGTTGTACTAAATTACTTACATTTATTCATAAACAAATTACATAATAAAATTTTGTTTACTTAAACCAGGGGTCCCCAGACATTTTACACAGGGGGCCAGTTCACTGTCCCTCAGACCGTTGGAGGGCCACCACATACAGTACTCCATACACTGACCACCAATGAAAGAGGTGCCCCTTCCAGAAGTGCTGCAGGGGCCGGATAAATGCCCTCAGGTGGCTGCAATTTGGCCCGCGGGCCGTAGTTTGGGGACCTCTGGCTTAAACAAATCATTTTTGTATTTAACATTTTTTAATTTTAATATTTCATCCAGCCAGTGAAAAAAGTTTTCTTTCTAATCTGGCCCCGGGCAAAAATTGTTGGCCACATCTGGTCTAGAAGGCTCTTAGTACTTATCCTATTTTACAGATGTGGACACCTAGGTGCAGAGCAGTTAAGGTCACACAGTGAGTAAGAGGCTGCAATGGAATGGAACAGGGTCTGCCTGATGGCAGGACCCCAGAGAAGCTGAGACCTCTCCCAGCCCACCCCTGCCCACTCCCTCCTCAGTCTCACTTTTGTCACTATCCCTCAGGTCTGACTGAGGCCCCCCTCTCCCTTTGGGACTCTGGCCTACTCCTCAGGTTCACCTCCAGACCCCAGGCTCATTCCAGATGTATGTCTTGACACAGTGCCCTTCCCCTGCTCACACATCTGCTTTGGCTTCCCACAGTCCTGGAAATAAAGTTTCACTCCTCATCCTGCTTCCCCCCACAACACCACCAGATCCTCTTCTTAACATCTCCACTCCAGCCATTCTATTCCTTAACACCAGTCCCAGCACCCAGGCTTTGATTGAGCCCAGGGCCCAAGGCCTTTGCTCCTGCTATGCCTTCTTCCTGAAATATGTAAATGCATTTGTTTCTGCCTGCCACTGCCACTCATCCTCCAAGTTCCAGACTCAAGGTCCTCTCCCCCAGGAAGCCCCCTAGCCCGCCCATCTACCCCCACCCCTCAGCATGGAGGCATCTTTGACCTTTCTGACTCTATGGAACTAGGGTTGTCTGTGTCCCTCTATGACCTCTCTCAAGACTGGGTGTTCCTTGAGAACCTGGACAGGGCTGAGGCCTCTTGTGGCCATAGATGATGTTTGCTGAATGAATATATAAATGCAAGGGTTGGGAGTCAACTGAGCTGATACCAGGAAGTGAGTTGATGAGGTAGTAGTCAGTTGGGGTGTTAATGGGGTTAACTAGGCTCCAGCAAGAGGGAAGTGGGCCACCCCTCCCCCTCCCGTGAGAATCCTGGGCCTGAAGGCCTTGCAGCGGGGCGGGTCTTCTCTCTGTCTTCTTCATTCTTGTCCTCTGCACTCCACCCAGACACCTCCAGTTCCTCTTCCCTTGCATTGCTGGCTCAGAGGAGCACCAGGAACTACAGGGGATCTGAGAGGGTGCCGACCAGTGTGGCCCTGGGTCCAGGTGAGCCACCACAAAGTTCTTCCACTTGGGAGCTTTCCAGCACCACCCCGGTAAAGGGGTGGCAGCGTGACCGCAAAGGTAGGGTGGAGGCCAGAACCTGGGTCTAGGCAGGAGCTGCAAATGAGAGTTGAGCAGCCCCCACCCCACCCAACCCAGCCCAGAACTCCAAACTCCCATAGTTTGGGGCTGCATTTGTGGGGCAACCGCTCATTTACAAGCCCTAGGAACTCATCTGGGAGAAGGGGAAAGGGATGCCTGGGCTGAGTCTCCTCCTCTCCGTCCAAGCCTGGTAGGCACCGGGTTTATGTACCCATTCCCTGGAGGAGAGACAGAGGTTGGAGGCCAGAGCCAAACAGTGAGAGAGCAAGTGAGGGGCTGCCTGTTACTAGAAGTGGTCTGAGCTGTTCTGAGGTATTAAAAAAAACAAACCTAATAATAAACCCAGGTTTATTTGGTGAGGGTGAGGGTGACCACAGGCGGATGTCAGGGCTTAGATTCCTGTGTCTCTGCCTAGGTTGCCTGAATGGGGGTTGCCTTGGCATGGGCGCTGTGGTTGCTGCTGCTACTACGGGATCCATGCAGCCTGGGATTGTCCTGCAATGTGTCCTCAAAGGATGTGGCCTGGACTACGAATTTCACAGTCACTTGCCTGAACTTTAGCGGTCAAGGCCTAAACCCACTCTGGAACAGGTCTTTGCAGGCCAGCAGCGTGCTCCTCCTTGACCTGTCTGGGAACGGCCTGCAAGAGCTCCCATCAAACTTTTTTGCCAGCCTGAAAGAGCTGAAGACCCTGATTGTGACAGACAACCCCCTGGACCATGTGGACACAATGCTGGCAAAACGTTGCGACCTTGACCTGAAAGCTGACTGTCGCTGCATCCTGGCCTCCTGGTACAAAGTCCGGCGGGACAACTGCTCTGACCAGCTGCCTCTGCAGTGCCTGGAAGCAGACATTGGCACCTGGTACAACCTTACCAACTTCCTGGATGTCAGCTGCTCCCCTGGCCTGGCTTCCACAACCATTGGAGCACTGGTGGCCAGTGGAAGCCTGCTTCTTGGACTCTCCATAGCTGGCCCATTGCTGGCCTGGAGACTCCGGGCACGCCGGGCACCCAGTAGCCCGACCCTAGGCAAAACATGGGCTGCTCCAGACGGTCCCAGGCCCAGCTCAGGCCGACAGCCAAAGTACAGTAGCCAAAAGCTCAACCCTAAGCAACCAGTAGCCAACCTGCCCAGACCCCCCACGCCTGACTATGAGAACGTGTTCATTGGCCAGCCACCTGGCGAGGACCAGTGGGCCAAACATGGGTGAGTGATCCACACATATTTGCCTGTAAGACTTGGGAGCCAGACAGCCAAATCCCACCTCTGCCTCTTGCAGATTTTATGATCTTGAGCAAGTAGTTTTTCCCTCTCTGGGCCTCAGTTTCCTCACTTGTAAAATGGGGGAAATAGCACCATGAAGCAACCTACTTCATGGTGTTGGGGTAAAAATTAAGTGAGTTCCTATAGATGGAACAAGCTCCTACTATATGACCTATAAACCCAGTTTCTAGCCACTAACAACAGGAAAAGAAGAGGCAAGTACCCTAGTCAGAATGGGGACTCTGTGGTAGCAGTTAGCAGCCTGAGTGCTGATCTCACGCAATCCTGGGCTGTCTCTGAACCACAGTTTCTGTCTCTGTGTAATGGGAACAGCTCTCCTCCATCTCCCTTTGACACATGGGAGACGCTAAGAAAGCCATCTGTGTCCATTTTCTCCTACAAAGCTACAATGCCTCTAGACCAGGCTGGAGTTAAATAGATAGGTTCAACTTTTCCACGTTGGATGAGGAGTGGAGGGAATCTCAGAGGGAGGCACTAGCAGAAACAAATATCAGGAGGTGGTAGAGAACAGAAAATCTGTTGTCAATGGGTTTGCAGACAGTAAGACATCAGAGCAGAGGCTGATGGGGCTAAGAGGATCCAAATAAGAAGGATACAGGGTCCTGGCTGCATTTGGATAGCAAGATCCACATGTGGGGAGGCTGGTGGAAGCCTATTTATTGAAGGGAGATGAGAGAATATGCAAAGCAGATGAAAATATGGCTTAAAAGAAGAAGTGGTCTATGGTAGGGATTTAAAGGAACTAGACTTGCTAAAGCAGCTTGTGCTCTGATGTTCACCTCTGCCTCACTGTCACAAAGGGCTCAGGGCCAGACTCTTACAAACACACTTAGGATTGGATATCATTCCCACTCTACATTTTACAGTTGCAGAAAGGTAGGCTGTGGGAGGAAGGGGAAGGACTTGCCCAAGGTCACAAAGTGAGTCAGAAGCAGAGGTAGGAAACAAACACTAAATCCCAGTTCTGTCCATCCCTGTACAACCATATATGTTTGGAGCAATTCAGACTAAAGCATGGATGACTGATAGACACTACTTACCCAAAGTGGCCTTTGTTATAAGAGGACGCAGGGTGGAATTAGGATGTTCTGAAGGCAGTAGACTTCTTTTCTGGGGTCTTGCCTACAAGAGGTAGACATTCCTAAGAAGCATCTCCCTCCCCAACTAATTTTATGGATGCAGAAACTAAGCATCAGAGACTTAATTTTTTTAAATTAATTAATTAATTATTATTTTAAGTGGGAGGAGGGGAGATGGAGGCAGACTCCCATATATGCCCCAAATGGGATCTGACCAGGATCTACCTGGCAGCCTCCATCTGGGGCCGATGATCAAATCAACCAACCTATCCACAGCACCTGAGGCCGATGTTTGAACCAATCAATCCACTGGCTGCTAGAGAAGAGAGAGAGAAGGGAGAGAGGGAGGGAAAGAGAAGCAGATGGTTGCTTCTGCTTCTCATGTGTGCCCTGACTGGGAATTGAACCCGGGATGTCCTTACATGGGGCTAACGCTCTATCCCCTGAGCCAATTGGCGAGGGATTGACACTTAATTTTTATATTATGGCCACAAAATTGCTGTTTCAGGGACTGTGGAAACATTTCCCATTTATAGGGGCAGTGTCTCCAGCCACTTATATTCATGTGGCTGGTGTGACCAGAGCTTGCAATTTCTTCAAGAAGAAATTGAAGCCTGACCAGGTGGTGGCGCAGTGGATAGAGTGTCGGGCTGGAATGTGGAAGACCCAGGTTCGAGACCCTGAGCTCGCCAGCTTGAGCGCAGGGCCCATCTGGCTTGAGCAAAAGCTCATCAGCTTGTACCCAAGGTTGCTGACTCCAGCAAGGGGTTGCTCGGTCTGCTGAAGGCCTGCGGTCAAGGCACATGTGAGAAAGCAATCAATGAACAACTAAGGTGTTGCAACGGCAACAAAAAACTAATGATTGATGCTTCTCATCTCTCTCCGTTCCTGTATGTCCCTATCTATCCCTCTCTCTCTGTCCCTGTAAAAAAAAAAAAAGAAATTGAAGACTAGATTTTAATTTTAATGTAAAAAATGAGCATCCATCTCAACTTAAGGAAGAAAAAAAAATGCTACAATAGCTCAAGGTCCTCAGACCACAGCATTACAATGCTGAATCCACAGAATCTTCCCAGATTCACTGACTTCCATACGTCAGAGAAAGTTGCAGGCTGGGAGAACAGTGCCCCATGCTTCAGTTTCCTGATATGTAATTATTAGGAGTGGATTTGGTCACCCTGAACTTTCTTATCCTCTCAAAGCTGATGTGCCTATCTCCAGTCTTCCTTCCCATGGATCTGTCTCCACAGGGCTTACCCTTCAGAGGACGACTTCTATATGAACTATGAGGGCTTCCACCAGGCCTCCCAGCCCGTCTATGGCAACCTGCAGTTCCTGGGCTAGGCCCCATCAGTCAAAGAGTACGTGATCCCTGGGCACTGAGCCTGCAACGGCGTGAACTCCAGCCTTCCTCCTTCCGGGTGATCCAAGCCATTCCAGATCTCCCTTGGTCTCAGTCTTCCAGTCTGAAGAATGGGGACAGAGAAGAACTGTCCTTGTAGCCCCCTCCCCTTCTCTGCTCTTCAGTCCCCTCAGCTGCTAGAAAGGGAGGAGGAGACACCAACACAGACACAGGAGGTTCAAGTTCTAAACTCCATTGTCACTTTCCTCTCAGTATGCAGATGGTGCTCAATAAACACCACGGAGCTGATGAAGCTGCTGGCTGATAGGGAGGAGGTTCCTGTCAGTGGGGACTTCCTGAGCTCTCAAGATTACTGAATTTCTCCCAAGTCCCTCCCCTTTGTCCCTCTCAGGCTCCCTTCCCAAGCGCCTGGCATCCAGACTCAGCCTCCAGTGCAGCCCACACCAACTGCAAGGGATTTTTGTAACTCATGAATCGGGACTGTGCCCCTCAACTGCTCACTCATCCTCCATGGCTTCCTATTGTCCTGGATACTCAGTGGGGTACTTGAGGACTGCATGATCCAGCCCTCCCCACCTTACTGTCCTTTCCCATCCATCTGCCCAGAATCTGGGCTTCATCCCCATGAAGCCCACCTCCCTCCTCAAGCTTTCATTTCCCTTTGCCCAGAATGCCTTCTCCGTTTTCTTAAACATCCTAATACAGATGCAGAACTATGGTAAGGCCTCAGGAGGCATGGGTCCAAGTCCTAACTCCATTAACTCCGTGGGTCTCAATCCCCCAGACTCAGCCTCCAGTGCAGCCCACACCAACCCCAAGGGATTTTTGTAACTCAATGCAATGTTAGAATTGGTCTATCTGTTTTGGCTCTAATATACCATATATCTTAACTTGTTAGAAAACAGGAGTACTAAGAGATGAGAAGATATGGAGACCAAGACCCAGAGAAACAGGGAGCTAGACAAGCATGGAGACAAAGAGAGGCATGTCTCAGGCTGCCCTTGAGGCCATTATAAGCACCATCCAATTTCCTGTCATCCTTAAGAAGGCCCTGCTGCTCATTCCCTGAACCCTTCCAATCACCCCTATATCAGGTCCCCTGTGGAAACTGAAGCCAGGGAGGGGTGGGCTCTTCCCAAGGTCCCCAGCTCCATTTGGGCATCACAGGAGTCAGGTCAGACAGTTCCATTTTTATTACCAGAGTTTAAATAAATGCACACCCTGCTGGACCAGCCCTCCCCAGCCTCTGGTCCCCAGGCCAGTAATCCCAATAAATTAATAATAAATACCAACTTATAAATACAGCGGTTTGGGCGGGAGGGGCGCCGGCAGCAGTGGTCATAATAGGGTATTTCAGGACCTACTAGCCCACTCCATTCAACAGGCAAAGGCTGAGGTCACTTTCATTGCGCTCATGCTGTCAGTGAATGCTTAGGTCCGCTCATAAGCAGTGGCAGTCGTTGGCCACTAGGTCGTCGTAGGGCGTGAGGGACACGCGGCCCTCGCTGTCCCGGTGCAAGAGTACCACTGGCTCGTAGCTGGCGGGCACGCAACACGGCGCAGGAACGGCCTCGGGATTCAAGCGGTGCAGACGCGCCAGCATCTGCGTATACCTATTAGCCGACCAGAATTGGTTTGGGCACGCGCCGGTGCACATGCGCACATCCAGCTCGCGTGGCGCCATCACCCAGTCCGCCCAGCCCAAGTCCTCCAGCGACACGCGCATGCTCTGCAGGCGGCAGCAACGCCCCTCCCCGAGCGGGCAGCCGTCCTGGGCGCGCGCATGCGCGCTGCGGCGTCCCCTGTCGGCGCGTAGCCGCCAGTGCAGCTCCAACCGGAGCCTAGCAGAAGGCGATCCAGTCAGCAACCGATCAGATAAGGGCTGCGTCAGATGCAGGCGGAGCGCCCGCGCTCGGGAGACACCTAGGCCGATCTGACGTTGCAGCAGTTGCGTCACATCCCACGAGCTGGACTCTGTCGGAGACAGACTGAGCAGGGCTCGATGCAGGCGGGAAGCTGCGGGAAGCCCCTTAGTCAGGTTGGCCCGGGGGATGTCCAGGTGCAGGTGACCTCCTGGTCCAAGTATCACTGGAAGAGAGATGAAGCTCCAGTTACCCACGGGCCTACTATGTGCTGGGCGTGAGGGTGCCCTTTTCCTCCCAAAGGCCAGGTTGGATTCCACCTTAAGGCTATTGCATAAACTGCTTCCTCCACCAGCCACACTTTCTCTGAATCCCTCCAGCCTATCTAAATAGGCACCACCTTGTTTTATTTGGTTGTATATCATTTCATCGCCCCTACTAGAACCTCGGCAGGGATTTCTGTCTGCCTAGTCACCACCAGCCCTGGCACACAGTAGGTGCTTACTTCATACTTGAAGGAATGAATAAATATCCACTATTTAGAGACCTTGAGATTCAAATGCTGATTCAGCCTCCTCCTGGCAGTCAGAAAAATTTTCATTGACGGTCTACTAAGTGCCCGGGGCTAGGAATTCAACAACCACCCACTGTGTTTTCAACTCTTAGGGCCTCGGTTTCCTACCTGAGAAATGAAGGGTACCGGGTTTCCTGGGATTCGCAGACCCCCAGACTGGTACAGGTGCTGGGGATACTACCGAGACTGAGGTACCACGGGCTCAGAAAGGATTACCCAGAGTCTCACAGCATCAAAGGGATTAAGACCGATAAGAGCGCGCTGCCTCTTGCTTGCCACCCTCTCCACCACCCCTCCCAGTTCCTAGCGCAGCCCAGATCTTGTTCCGCCCTCTCGCCTCGTGGAGCCTCTGTGGAGGGCGCGAAAATAATCCTCTCCTTCTTTCAAGACACCTATCACGTGCGACTTTAGCAATGCCTTGTAACGCAATTCCCTCAAGTTCAGAACCAGACTCAGTGGGTTCTGCCAGTCGCTGTGCACTGCTAAATCTTACCTAGGCCTCCTCCCAGCCCCCTCCCCGCCCGGCCCCTGCATTCTTCCTCTTTGATCCCCCCCTCCCTCAAACCCCATCCAAGTACAGGGACCGTGCCCCCTCCCCACCTCGTCTCAGGGCTCTCCAGGCTCTGCGCGCCCTCAGGAGAGCCACTCGCTTCTCTGAGTTCAGTTTTCCTATCTGCTATCCAAGGAGATGTAACTCTCTTCTCTCACGTTAGTTAAGTCTCGACTTCTCCCGAAGCAAACAGGGATGCTAGCTCCTCCATCAACCCCAAGGGAGGACGTTCTTCTCTCGCTCAAACGTTGGGAAACTGAGTCTTAGCGCCACGCTCTATGACTCAAAACTACTGGTTAGAATCTAACCGTTAGATGATAGAAAGTGCTTGGATCGCGGGTGAGGGTGAGATTTCACTTACGCTTTGGGGTAAGTATCTGGACTTGAGACGCAGGGATGAGGTCTGGGTTCGAATCTTCCCGGGCCTGGTTCGCTCGAAGCCTGGTCAGCAAATCTTCATAACGTTTCTGTAACTCCTGGAATCTGGAGACATTCGGACTGGAGCGCGCATCTGAGGATCCTGGGAAAGCTGAGAGATGCTCCTGGGCCAGAGATAGGGCGCTTCCCGACGGCAGCCATGAGAACATAAGCAGCAGCAGCAGCATCGCGGGGCAGCACGGTGCCGTTGGGCGCTGCTGGTGCATGGATATACTCCTTGTGCACTGAGCTGGGACTGACCGGACGCTTCTGGCCGAGCCTTTATATTCCCCGGACTTTGTCCGCCCCTGCCTGCCTGGTCCAGCCCGCCCGGGGTGCACAGTAAACACTCAAGGGTCCACAGCTGGGTTGCTTTTGAGAAAGAGATGCTTGGTGGGTGGTGCTCCTGGCGAAGCTGGAGAACCTCCCACCTAGGGTGCCTCTGAGCCTCAGTATCCTCTTCTGTGAAGTAGGGACATCATTCAAGCTTGGTAGGCTTATGGGAAGAATGATATTCTCAAAAAGACATTATGTGCTAAACTCCATAGCAAGAGCTTAAGAAGTGGGTTTCTTCCCCCATGGTGTTTCTTCTCTCCCCTCTCTGGTTAGGGCTAAAAGCTGAAGATGTTGAAAAACAAAGCAGAGGAGGAATGGCCAGATAGAGCCAAAAAGTGTTACCTGGAACAAGTTATTCCTCTTCATCACACCTCTATTTCTTCATTTGAAAATGAGGACTAAGCCTGACCTGTGGTGGTTCAGTGGATAAAGTGTTCACCTAGAATGCTGAGGTCACTGATTCAAAGCCCCGGGCTTGCCTAGTCAAGGCACGTATGAGAAGCAACTACAAGGGATGCCCCCCACTCCTCCCCACTGCCTTTCCTCTCTTTCTTTCTAAAATCAATCAATAAAAAGGTTTTTTTTTTTGAGAGGGAGAGTGAGACGGACAGGAAGGGAGAGAGACGAGAAGCATCGACTTGTAGTTGTCGCACTTTAGTTATTCATTGATTGCTTCTCATATGTGTCTTGACCAGGGGCTCCAGCCAAGCCAATGACCCCTTGCTCAAGCCAGTGACCTTTGGGTTCAAGTCAGTGACCATGGGGTCATGTCTGTGATGCCATGCTCAAGCCAGAGACCCCACACTCAAGTCAAATGAGCCCCTAAAGCTGGTGACCTTCAGGTTTCAAACCTAGGTCCTCAGTGTCCCAAGTCGATGCTCTATCCACTTCACCACCACCTGGTTAGGTAATAAATAAAATATTTTTAAGGTATACTTTTATTTATTTATTTATTTATTTTTACAAGGACAGAGAGAGTCAGAGAGAGGGATAGACAGGGACAGACAGACAGGAACAGAGAGAGGTGAGAAGCATCAATCATTAATTTCTCATTGCCGTTGCGACACCATAGTTGTTCATTGATTGCAGTCTCAAATGTGCCTTGACCGTGGGCCTTCAGCAGACCGAGCCACCCCTTGCTGGAGCCAGCGACCTTGGGTCCAAGCTGGCAAGCTTCTGCTCAAGCCAGATGGGCCCGTACTCAAGCTGGCGACCTTGGGGTCTCGAACCTGGGCCCTCCAGCTTCCCAGTCTGACGCTCTATCCACTGCGCCACCGCCTGGTCAGGTATATAAAATATTTTTAAAAAGAAAATAAGGCCTGACCAGGCGGTGGCTCAGTGAATAAAGCATCAAACTGGGATGTGGAAGACCCAGATTTGAAACCCCAAGGTCACCGGCTTGAGCGCGGGCTCACCAGCTTGAGGGTGGGGTTGCTGGCTTGAGTGTAGGATCATAGACATGACATCCACAGTCGCTGGCTTGAACTCAAAGGTCACTAGCTTGAAGCCCAAAGTCGCTGGCTTGAGCAAGGGGTCACTGACTCTGCTATAGCCCCAAACCCCGTCAAAGCACATATGAGAAAGCAATCAATGAACAACTAAGATGCTGCTGTGAAGAATTGATGCTTCTCAACTCTCTCACTTCCTGTTTGTCTGTCCCTATCTGTTCTTCTCTCTATCTCTCTTTCAGTCTCTGTCACAAAAAGAAAGAAGAAAGAAGGAAAGAAAGAAAATAAGAACTGAAACTTACACTGGAGAGACTGTTACATGATATATGAAGGACATGGCCAAGCATATAGTAGGTACTTCATATACTGAATGTTTTTTGCAGTTACCCATCCTCATTTGGGAAGTACATACTCATTCTTCAAAACCTTATTCAGCCTGACCAGGAGATGGCGCAGTGGATAGAGCGTTGGACTGGGATGTGGAGGACTCAGGTTCGAGACCCTGAGTTCGCCAGCTTGAGCGCGGGCCCATCTGGCTTGAGCAAAAGCTCACCAGCTTGGACCCAAGGTCGCTG
Organism: Rhynchonycteris naso; assembly: GCA_037038555.1. Lineage (NCBI taxonomy): Eukaryota > Metazoa > Chordata > Mammalia > Chiroptera > Emballonuridae > Rhynchonycteris > Rhynchonycteris naso. Next base: position 21,021,341 of record CM073003.1, read on the forward strand.
GCTCAAGCAAGAGGTAACTCGGTCTGCTGAAGGCCCGTGGTCAAGGCACATATGAAAAAGCAATCAATGAACAGCTAAGGTGTCACAAGCAAAAACTGATGATTGATGCTTCTCATCTCTCTCGGTTCCTGTCTGGCTGTCCCTATCTATCCCTCTCTCTGTCCCTGTAAAAAAAAAAAAACAAAATAAAAATTTATTCAAACAGCCCCTCCTCCACCTTCTCTGAAATTACCTTTCCAAGCTGTTCCCAACCCCCATTCCTACCTCCAGCCTAAACCTGACTTCCAGCACTGGCAGTGTCTGTGTTGGCTCTGTCTGCTCCAGACTAGAGGGTTACTGGCAGGTTGGGATAAGGATACAGCCACTTTGAACATTGGTTCCTTGGCTAGACTCAGAGAGGAGGTGTCTAGGAATTGGAGTGCTGTGGTGTGGAGCAGGGACAGCTGGTGTCAGGCCCAGCCACCAGACGGTGAAGGCAGAAGGTGTCTCAATAATGTCCTTTTCTCTGGGGCATTTAGACATTCTATTTCACCGGATTCCTGGCCCTGGGCATTGTGCCCTATGCCATGGAGAGGATGGGCAGCTGTGTGAGGTAGATGGTAGGGGTGTGCAAAGTATGACAGGAGTGTGCAAGCAAGAAGTACAGGGACCAATGAAGGCCACACAGCAAGGCTGGAGTCCAGCCTTCTCTCCCAGCACACACCCCCTGGCTGTGCTAGGTCAGCTAAAACTAGGTCCTATCTTGGTCTCAGCCTCAGCACTGCACAGTGAGTGGGATTATGCTAGGCCAGTGGTCAGCAAACTCATTAGTCAACAGAGCCAAATATCAACAGTACAACAATTGACATTTCTTTTGAGACCCAAATTTTTTAAACTTAAACTATATAGGTAGGTACATTCCTTATCGAGGTAGCGCCTGCACGTGGTATTTTGTGGAAGAGCCACGCTCAAGGGGCCAAAGAGCCGCATGTGGCTTGTGAGCCGCAGTTTTTCAACCAGGGTAGGCGATGGGAAAGTCCTGAGGTCCCTGTGACCTCCCAAGTAATCAGCAGATGCTCAGTAAACGCACATGCTCATTCTATCATCCTGATTGCAGCTGGTCAGGAGGTTGGGTCTCTTGCCCTACCAACTTGGCACAAAGTAAGTACTCAATAAAGGGTGCCAGGATGACTAGGCAAGAATCTGGGGCTCTGTCCACAGCCACACACCAACAGAAGCCAGGCCCCACAGTTACACCAGACTGCCAAGTAATCCTCACATGTCTGGGCAAAGTCAGCAAAGGCCATGGAGGCCAAGCCTGACCTGGGGGTGGACGGGGCAAAGGGGGTTCTGTCCGAGGCAGCAGCCTGCAAATCAATAATAATGAGACTGCAATAGTCACTGGACTCCAGGCTGCAGGCATCATTTACACACATTTCCATGAATGGATAAGTGAACCAAGCTCCAGAGGCTCAAGCAGGTGCATAGGTTGTAGGGGATGACTGCAATGAGGATCTTGCATGTGTCTACAGCCTTTCACTGGTCTGCTTCCCTGGCCTTTCTAGGTCGGGCATAGGACTCTGAAGTTCCCTCTGTCTGTTTATAGTTTTTCCCAAATGTAAAAGCCTCCAAGAGTTTGTATGATCCATGTCCCAACAACCTGGACAGCTGTCAGTTTCAGAGAAGCCAACCTGGGTTCATTTTTCCACCCCTCCTCTTCCTGGCTATGACACGTGGGACAAGAGGCTTCAAGTGGCGAAGTCTCACTTTGCACATATGTTAAAGGTGGTAATAGAACTTGTGTCAGGGCTGTGGGGAAGATATACAGGGAGTGAGGATTTTCTAAATGCTGGAGATCAATATGATCATGATTCAAATTCTAGTGCCACCCACTTGCTATGTGACTGAGAGGGTCTGTGCTTGGTTCTGTCTGTCCCAGACTGAGGGTTACTGGAAGGCTGGGGCAATGATGAAGTTACTCTGGGCCCCAGTCCCCTGGCTGGCCCCAGAGAGGAGGTAAAAAGGAATTGGGGTGCTATAGTTTAAGACAGAAAGGGTTAATGTCAAAATTAGCCGCCAGATGGGGAAGGGTAATGGGATACCCCAGGAGCCTTTTCCCCTGGGTCACCCAGACCTTTCTCCACTGCTCAGGACTCCTGGCTGTGGGCACTGGACCCTGTGCCACAGAGAAGATAGGCAGATGGTGTGTGTGTGTGTGAAGTATGAAAAGAGTGTGCAGGCAAGAGGTACAAGGATAAATGAGGGTCACATAGCAATACTTCCACCAAAATAATGGGGTTCATTCCATCCCCCAACACAAACCCACTGGCTGTGTGAGACCAGCCAAGCCGTCAGCTCCCCTGAGACTCAGCCTCAGCTCTGTGTAGTAGGATTATTGCCAAGTAACATGAAGGTCCTGAGGCAACCCCAATCTTCCCATCCTGACAGCAGCTGGAGGTTAAACACAGCCTCTTTTTCCACTCAGACTCATTCCCTCTCTAATGATAAGGAAATGAAGGGGCAGGTAAAGTGGAACGTGCACATGTTTACCCAGGTCATGTGGGTTGTGTCTGAGTTCTGTCAGAACACCTGGGTTCCCGTGAATCCAGAGGTGGGAGGTTCTCTGAAGCCATCTCTGCTAACCTCCCCAGCTCTCCTAGGGATTGCCCAAGGTAGAATGCTCCACAGAAAATTAACAGGGAAGTCAACATTTGAAAGTGGACAGTTCAGTGGCATTTAGCACATCCATACCATCATCTTTTCAGAGCATTTCCATCACCCCAGAAGGAAACTGTCTCCAAGAACAGTCACTCCCCATCCCCCTGCTCCAGGCACTGGCAACCACTGATCTTATCTGCTTTCTGTCTACAGATTTGCCTGTTTTGAACATTTTGTATGAAAATATTCTACACCCAGCCCTGGCTGGGTTGCACAGTGGATAAAGCATTGACTCTGTGAACCAGAGGTCACAGGTTTAACCCTCATTCAGGGGGTTAAACCCTCACACAAGAAGCAATCTGTGAGTACACAACTAAATGGAACAACTAAGTGAAACAATGAGTTGATACTTCTCTCGCTCTTTCCCTCCTGCCCCTTCCTCTTTCTCTTTCTCAAATCAGTGGGATTCTTTTTTAATTAAAAAAAGTTTAGCCTGACCTGTGGTGGTGCAGTGGATAAAGCATTGACTTGGAATGCTGAGGTCACTGGTTCAAGACCCTGGGCTTCCCCAGTCAAGGCACATATAACAAGCAATCAAGGAACAACTAAAGTGAAGCAACTATGACTTGCTACTTCCTGTTCTCTCCCCTTCGCGCTCTGTAAAATCAATAAATAAAATTTAAAATAAAATTTTTTTAAAGTTTATTTTATTGACTTTAGAGAGAGAGGGAGACAAGAACATTGATCTGCTCCTACATGTGCTCTGACCAGGGAACAAACCAACAACCTCTGTGCTTCGGGACAATGCTCTAACCAACCCAGCTATCTGGCCAGGGCTGGGATTTTTTTTTTGTTTTTTTTTTTAATATTCTGTACCCTTGGCCTGACCTGTGGTGGCGTAATGGATAAAACGTTTAACTGGAACACTGAGGTCGCTAGTTCAAAACCCCAAGCTTGCCTGGTCAAGGCACATATAGGAGTTGATGCTTTCTGCTACTTCTTCCCCCTTTTTTCTCTCTCTCTCTCTTTCCCTCCCATCTCTAAAATAAAAAAATAAAATTTAAAAATATATTCTGCACCCAATTTCCAATGTCAGGAGGGGAGATTCCCTGCACCAGAAATTCTCCCATAACACCTGGGTGTCCTATAATTCAATCCAAGTCTAATACTATTTACCTGGAGATAACATCAGATCACATAGGTTCAGGGCCCTTAGTCCTGCAAAACTGTCACCCTTCAGATGCCAATTGCAAGTCCAAGTTATCACTTGTCCTTCTGACATACCAGCTATAAATTGGAAGTTACTATGACTCCCTTGTTGGGTTAGATTAATTTGCTAGAGCATGTCAGGGAACTTCAGAATTCATTTACTCACTAGGTTACTGATTTATTACAAAGGATATTAAAATATAAGAATCAACAGCAAAAAAAGAAAGCCTGACCAGGCGGTGGCACAGTGAATAGAGCGTCGAACTGGGATGCGGAAGACCCAGGTTCGAGACCCCGAGCTCGCCAGCTTGAACACGGGCCCATCTGGCTTGAGCAAAAGCTTGTCAGCTTGGATCCAAGGTCGCTGGCTCCAGCAAGGGGTTGCTTGGTCTGCTGAAGGCCCACGGTCAAAGCACATGTGAGAAAGCAATCAATGAACAACTAAGGTGTTACGATGGTAACAAAAAACTAATGATTGATGCTTCTCACCTCTCTCCGCTCCTGTCTGTCTGTCCCTATCTATCCCTCTCTCTGACTCTCTCTCTGTCCCTGTAAAAAAAAAAAAGAATCAACAACAAAGGCCGTGGCTGGTGGCTCAGTGGATAGAGCATTGGCTTGGAGTATGGACATCTCAGGTTCAATTCCTGGTCAAAGTGCACAGGAGAAATGACCATCTGTTTATCCCCTGCCCCTTTTCTCCCCCTCTTCCCCAACCACAACCAGTGACTTGATTGGTTTGAGTGTAGCCCTGGGTGCCAATGATAGCTCTGTTGGTCAGAGCATGTCAGCCTCAGGTGCTAAAAATAGCTTGGTACTCCAGCATTGGCCCTAGACAGGGTTGCTTGCTGGATCCCAGTCGAGGCACATGCGGGAGTCTGCCTCATTATTTCCCTACCTCTCACCTAAAAAGAAAATCAGCAGGCAGATAAAAAGATGCACAGGGCAAAGTATGGAGAAGAGCCACAGAGCTTCCATGTAATCTCCAAGTGCACAGCCCTTTCAGCACCTTCACATGTTCACCAACCTGGAAGTTCCTGGAACTTCACCCTTCTAGGTTTTTATGGAGGTTTCATGACATAGGCATGGTTGATGAAATCACTGACCACTGGTGATTGATTCAACCTCCGGTGCCTCTTCTCTCTCCTCACCAGAGGTCATGGATGAGACTGAAACTCCTAACCTTTTTTTATTTTCATTTTTTTCATTTTATTTCTGAGAGAGAGAGAGAGGCATGAATTTGTAGTTGTATCACTTTATTTGTTCATTGATTGCTTCTCATCATGCCTTAATGGGGGGAGGGGTCAATTCTTGCTAAGGCCAGTGACCTTTGGGCTCAAGTTAGCCACTTTGGCATCATGTTGATCCTGTGCTCAAGCTGGTGAGCCTCTGCTGAGCTTGTGCTCAGCTGGCAACCTCAAGGTTTCAAAACTGGGTCCTCAGCATCCCAGGTCATCACTCTATTCACTGCGCCACCACAGGTCAGGCTGAACTTCTAACCTTCTAATCACATGGCTGTCTCCACAGGCCACCAGCCTCCATCCTTAGGTGTGGTTTCTAAAAGTCACCTCATTAACATAACAAAAGATACCTTTCTCACTCTCTTTACAGGAAATTCAAAGGATTTTAGGAGCTTGGTGCCAGAAATGGGGTGGAAAACCAAATATATATTTCATATTGTAAATTACAATATTGTCAGTGAAAATGGGTTCTTGCTGTGTCACAGAAAGAAATTTCAAAGGGCACATGCATGTGAGAAGTTTAAGGGTAGTGGCAAAATTTACTGGGATGAGTGGAAATAATGCTCCTTTAAGGATGTAAAGGGCAGGCAGGCTCTAGTAGCGACTGCCGCCAGATTCCTTACAATCCTTCATATATTTTCTTGGTTTTTGGAAATAGGTAAGCTGTCTTTCAAATTGTCCAACCTTCTTCCTAATTCTTTGAGGGATCTTTTGTTGTGCCCTCCCCCAACCAATCCATTTCTTGGACCTTCTAGGTTTCATGCCCACATCCATTCTGATCCTTTTCCAGATTTTCCCAGGCTAGATTCTGCCCATTTTCGTCACCACTTTGGCTCCCGTTAAGCATGGCCAAAGCTCTGTTGCATCATCTCCTTTCTACTGAACCTGTGCTTACTTCCCCCTGTGCCTTCTTGCCTTCTTCTGTGCTTGTGCCTAGCAAAGGGACTTTCTGTGCTGTTTTACCCTCCCCTTTAGTAATCCCTGCTAATAACTAGCAACAATTCTTCCTGCCTGTTTCAGGGATTAGGTCTCCTCAGAGGATGATGAAGATACAGCAGTTCCCTAGGGAGCCTGTGAATGCTGTGGCTTCCTAGTGAATGAGTTTAATGTCCGATTCAGCTCCCTTTGCTCTCTTTATTAATTAATACTAACTAGCTACCTACATTAAGAATATCACATATATAAATGGGATCACATACTATGTAGTCATTTGTGTCTGGCTTCTCTCACTCAGCCTGTTTTCAAGGTTCATCCACATTGTAGCATGTGTTGGTGTTTCATTCCTTTTTATGGCTGAGTAATATTCAATTTTATAAATACACCTTATTTTGTTCGTCCATTCATCCATTGATGGTCATTTGGGTTATTTCCCCCACAGCCATCCCAAGCATAAGGGCAAATAATATCACCTGGGTGACGGGCTTCAACGTGGGCAGCGCCATCTTTAACAAAGTGAGCATATTATATTTTATCTACCCAACACTGATGACTTCATTGCCAGTCCTGTGGCCAACCTGGGAGAAGTGGTAGGGAAGGCTGCTGGTATCCAGTCAGCAATGAGCTCAGCAGGTCAGGACGCTGCATTTTCACTGGAGAATGACCCAGAGTGAAGGTAAACAGAGCATGCAGGCCAGGGGGCCAGGCCATTCCCTCCACCTGATTTGGCCCCAAACTTCCCAGAATTTTCCCTCACTGATTGACTGTAGTTGCCCTCAGTCATAGCTTAAGGCTTTGTTTTAAGAGTAAGCTTTTCCCCAGCCCTTGACTGATTGAATGATGTGGGGTGGTGTGCTCTCCTGAGGAATCCCATTGTGCCTCGGATGGGTGGCTTTGTATTGGAGACTTCCTTGTTTGTGTAATTGGATTGGAGGTTTTGATTTTACACTATAAAGTGGGACAGACCAGTAGCTTGCTCCCTCTTGGTTCCTGAGGTATTAGAGAGGAGAGCAGATTAAGGCCATGTGGAGGCCAGGAGAAGCAGCCAAGATGGCAGAGTGCTGAGGGAGAAGCCAGTTTGTGCAGAGTTTGTGCTGGAGGAGATGGGGAACAGAGGTGAATAAATCTGGTGAGCTAGAAACCTTTGATTCTAGGAAACTCGGATAAGTCAGTAGCTTTGTGAGCACTGAATGAGTGGGTTTTGGAGCCCAGTGTGTGTTTTTGCTTGCCCGCCGGGTGCAAGCTAGAATTAAAGCTGATGGCTCACCAGTTCTTGGCTCCGGTATTTCATTACCGACTGTCTGAATCTAATGTGAACCTGCACTGGCCAGGCGGCTGTGATTGTGGCCGCGACTACTGGCTTTACAATCAGCTAAAGATATTTTGAAAGGTGCCTGACCAGGCAGTGGTGCAGTGGCGCAGTGGCGCAGTGGATAGAGCGTTGGACTGGGATGCGGAAGACCCAGGTTCGAGACCCCGAGCTCGCCAGCTTGAGCGCGGGCCCATCTGGCTTGGGCAAAAGCTCGCCAGCTTGGACCAAAGGTCGCTGGCTCCAGCAAGGGGTTGCTCAGTCTGCTGAAGGCCCACGGTCAAGGCACATGTGAGAAAGCAATCAGGCCTAAAATATTTTATTGCTAAAAAATACTATCATCTGAGCTTTCAGCAAGTTGTAAATCTTTATGCTGGAGGAGGGCCTTGCCTTCATTCTATAAAAATGCATATTGCCTGGCCTTTGGTGGCACAGTGGATGAAGTATCACCCAGGAGTGCTGGGGTTGTTGGTTCAAGGCCCTGAGCTTACCTAGTCAAGGCACATACTACAAGTTGATGCTTCCTGCTTCTCCCCACCTCCCCCCCCTCTCTCTCTCTCCTCTCTCTAAATCAGTAAATTAAATAATTTTTAAAAACGCAGTATCTGTGCCTGACTAGGAGGTGGTGCAATGGATAGAGCATCAGACTGGGACACAGAGAACCCAGACTCAGAACCCCAAGGTCACCGGCTTGAGTGTGGGTTCATCAGCTTGACCGTGGTGTCGCTAGCTTGAACATGAAATCATAGACATGACTCCGTGGTCACTGGCTTGAGCCCAAAGGTTGTTGGCTTGATGCCCAAGGTCACTGGCTTGAGCCCAAGGTCACTGGCTTGAGCAAGGGGTCACTCACTCTTCTGTAGCCTCCCCCAACACACACTCTGTCAAGACACATATGAGAAACCAATCAATGAACAACTAGGGTGCCGTAACGAAGAACTGATGCTTCTCATCTCTTTCTCTTCTTGTCTGTCTCTTCCTATCTGTCCCTTTCTCTCTGTGTCACACACAAAAAATGCAGTATCTGTGAAATATAACAAAGTGAGATATGCCAATATTTTAGTTTTCTTTGGCTGCTGTAACAAATTTCCAAAAACTGGGTGGCTTAAAGTAACAGAAATTTATTCTCTCAGTACTGGGGCCAGAAGTTTGAAATCAAGGGTCTGCAGGGCCATGCTCCCCCTGAAACTTCTAGAGGAGAATTCTCCCCACCTCTATTGACTCTGGAGGCTCCAGGCATTCTTGGTTTATGGCTGCATCACTCCAATCTCCACCTTTGTCTTCACATGGCTTCTCCTCTTCTTTGTCAATCTCTCCTCTTCTCTTTCTAAGACACCTATAATTAGATTTAGGACTCACTGTAAATCCAGAATGATCTCATTCAAGATTATTAACTTAATTCTATCAGCAAAGACTTTTTCAAAATAATGTCACATTCTCATGGACTGAGAGTTAGGACTTTAGATCTTCATAGGAAGGTACAGTCCAGACAAGGGTCTTGAAACTCTCAGGGACATCATTAACAGTGTATGGTGGTGGTGGTGGGGGCACACTTACTCCTGCAGCAGATTGTGGTGAAGAAATAAATACCAGGGAAATTTTTTGAGCCCCTACTATGTATCAGGTGCTTAAGACACAAACCTCATAAAACCTGATGAGATAGACACATTATCTCCATTTCATAGATTCCATTCCCATTAGCAATCATTCCTTTTATCCCTCCCTCAGTCCCTGGAAACATTCATCTACTTTCGGTCTTTATGAATTTACCTATTGTGGACATTTCATTATATAAATGAAAGCATACAATACTTTTTATTATAGTTTGGCTATTGTAAATAGTGCTGCTATAACCATGTGTGTACAAATTTTTGCTTGAAACCCTGTTTCAGTTAGCCTGAAAATATATATTCCAAAGAGTGGAATTGCTGGGTCATGTAGTAATTTTATTTTATTTTATTTTATTTCTTTTTTTTTTACAGGAACAGAGAGAGAGTCAGAGAGAGGGATAGGGACAGACAGAAACAGAGAGAAGTGAGAAGCATCAATCATTAGTTTTTCGTTGCCGTTGCAACACCTTAGTTGTTCATTGATTGCTTTCTCACATGTGCCCTGACCATGGGCCTTCAGCAGACCAAGCACCCCCTTGCTGGAGCCAGCGACCTTGGGTCCAAGCTGACAAGCTTTTTGCTCAAGCCAGATGGGACTGCACTCAAGCTGGCGAGCTTGGAGTCTCGAACCTGGGTCCTCCACATCCCAGTCCGATGCTCCATCCACTGCGCCACCGCCTGGTCAGGCTCATGTAGTAATTTTATGTTTAATATGTTGAGAAACCACCAAATATTCTCCTGTCAGTTTTATTTTTCATTATAAAATATTTCAGGCATGACAAAAAAGTATCAATAATAAAATAATGAATACCTATCTTGAACCCCTGAAAGAAACATTCCTAAGAGAGATATTAAAAGAAACCAAACAGAAGTTGTGGATCTGAAAAGTACAATAACTGAAATAAAAATTTCACTAGAAGGTTTTAATAGATTTAATCAAGCAGAAGAAAGAATCAGCAAACCTGAAGATAGGACAATTGAAATGATCAGATCTGAAGACCAGAAAGAAAAACAAATGAAGAAAAGTTAACAGTCCAAAAGGGATATGAGGAACCATCCAGAGGACCAACATACACATTATAGGAGTCCCAGAAGAGTAGAGAGAGGGAGGGGGCCAAAAGAATATTTGAAAAATAATGGCCAAAAACTTTCCAAATTTGATGAAAGGTATAAATCTACACATCTAAGAAGATTAATGAACTCCATATAGAATATACTCAAAGTGACCCATACTGAGATACAATGCAATTCAACATTAAAAGCCAAAGAGAAAGAGCAAAACTTGAGAGCAGCACAAGAAAGCTACTAGTCACCTGGTCAGTTGGCTCAGTGGTAGAGCATCAGCCTGGCATGTGGATGTCCCAGGTTTGACTCCCAGTCAGGGCACACAGGAGAAGTGACCATCTGCTTCTCCACCCCTTTCCCTTCTTTCTCCTCCCACAGTCATGGCTCCATTGGAGTGACTTAGCCCATGGCGCTGAGGATGGTTTCATGGCCTCCACCTCAAGTGCTAAGAATAGCTCAGTTGCTGAGCAACAGCACAATGCCCCAGATGGGCAGAGCATCACCCTGTAGTAGGCTTACTGGGGGGACCTTGCTCAGGGCGCTAGCGAGAGTCATTCTCTGCCTACCCTCCTCTCACTTAATTTTAAAAAAAAAGCTACTAGTCATGTACAAGAAATCCTCAATAAGATTAACAGTAAATTTCTCTCCAGAAACTCTGGAAGCCAGAAGGCAGTGGGATGACATATTTAAAGTACTGAAAGAAAAAAATTGTTGAAAAAGAATTCTATATCTAACAATAATGGTTTTGTTTTGCTTTTTGACAGAGACAGAGAGAAAGTTAGAGAGAGGGACAGACAGACAGGAGGGAAGAACGATCAGAAGCATCAATTCTTTGTTACAGCACCTTAGTTGTTCATTGACTGCTTTCTCATATATGTTTTGACCGGGGAGCTACAGCAGAGTGAGTGACCCCTTCCTTGCTCAAGCCAGTGACCTTGGACTTCAAGCCAGTGACCTTTGAGCTTGAACCAGCGACCATAGGGTCATGTCCATGATCCCATGCGCAAGCCATCAACCCTATATTCAAGCTGATGAGCCCGCGCTCAAGCCAGCGACCTTAGGGTGTCCAACCTGGGTCCTCTGAATCCCAGTCCAATGCGCTATCCACTGTGCCAGCGCCTGGTCAGGTTCAATAAATTCTAAAAGATTGAAATTATACAAAGAATCCTCTCTAACTATAGTAGAATAAAGCGAGAAATCAACAACAAAAAGAAAACTAGAACGTTAAAAAATATGTAGATATTAAACAACACACTCAAACTTGGTTAAAAGAAATCACAAAGGGTCTCTGGCAGGGTTGCCACATGGATAGAGCATCAACCTGGCGCACCAGAGGTCACAGGTTTGACCTCACCCTACCCCCATCAGGGCATGTGGCAAAAGCAGTACAAAATTAAATGTAACAACTAAGTGAAATGAGTTGATTCTTTTCTCTCTCTGTGTCCCCCTCTCAAATCAATGGAAAACATTTTTTTTTTTAATCACAAAGGAAATTATAAAATACTTAGAGATAAATGAAAACAAAAATAACACACTTAAAGTTATGGACACAGCAAAGGCAGTGCTTATAAGAAAACTGATAACTGCCTGACCAGGAGGTGGCGCAGTGGATAGAGCGTCAGACTGGGATGAGGAAGACCCAGGTTCGAGACCCCGAGCTTGCCAGCTTGAGTGCGGGCCCATCTGGTTTGAGCAAAAGCTCGCCAGCTTGGACCCAAGGTCGCTGGCTCCAGCAAGGGGTTGCTCGGTCTGCTGAAGGCCCGCGGTCAAGACACATGTGAAAAAGCAATCAATGAACGACTATGGTATCGCAATGGCAATGAGAAACTAATGATTGATGCTTCTCACCTCTCTCTGTTCCTGTCTGTCTGTCCCTATCTATCCCTCTGTCTGACTCTCTCTCTGTCCCTGTAAAAAACTAAAAAAAAAAAAAAAAAAATTAAAATTAAAAAAAAAAAAAAGAAAACTGATAACTATAACTGGTTACACTGAAAAAGATTTCAGCTCAATAACCTAATTTTGCCTGACCTGTGGTGGCCTATTAGATAAAGTGTCGACCTGGAATGCTGAGGTTGCCAGTTCAAAACCCTGGGCAACTACTATCAGTTGATGGTTCCTGCTCCTCACCCTCTTTCTCTATCCTCTCTCTAAAATCACAAATAAAAAATATTTTTAAAATTACCGAATTTTACATTTTGATGAAGGAGGAAAAGAAGAGTAAACTAAAATCTGCGCCCCCATGTTCGTGGCAGCATTGTTCACAATAGCGAAGATCTGGAACCAGCCCAAGTGTCCGTCAGAAGACGAGTGGATTAAAAAGCTATGGTACATATATACTATGGAATACTACTCAGCCATAAGAAACGATGACATCGGATCATTTATAACAAAATGGATGGACCTTGATAACATTATACGGAGTGAAATAAGTAAATCAGAAAAAAAGAAAAACTGAGAACAGCATGATTTCATACATAGGTGGGACATAAAAGTGAGAATATGAGACATGGACAAGAGAGTGGTGGTTATGGGATGGGGGGAGGGAGGGAAGAGTGGGATAGGGAGGAGGGGAGGGACACAGGGAAAACCAGATAGAAGGTGACAGAGGACAATTTGACTTTTGGTGACGGGTATGCAACACAATCGAATGATAAGATAACCTGGAAATGTTTTCATTGTACATATGTACCCTGATTTATTGGTGTCACCCCATTAGAATTAATAATAATAAAATATATATATATATATATAAAAGAGTAAACTAAAATCAAAGCTAGTAGAAGGAAGGAAATAATAGATAGAGAAAAGATCAATAAAATACAGACTAGATGCCTGACCTGTGGTGGCGCAGTGGATAAAGCGTCGACCTGCGAACACTGAGGTTGCCAGTTCAAAACCCTGCACTGGTCTGGTCAAGGCACATATGGGAGTTGATGCTTCTAGCTCCTCCCCCCTTTCTTTCTCTCTCTCTCTCTCTCACTCTGTGTCTCCTCTCTAAAATAAATAAATAAAAAGAAATAAAATACAGACTAGAGAAAATAGAATCATTGTAATCAAATTCCAGGACCTGGCCCCTCAGATTGTGAAGTTTAGGATCTTTGCAGATATAATTCTTTATGATAAGATGTGGTCACACTGAAGTAGGGTGGGCCATAAATCTAATGACTGGTGTCCTTAAAAGAAGGCCATGTAAAAAGACAGAGGCAGAAACTGGAGTGATGCAGCCATGAACCAAGGGATACCAAGTATTGCCAGAAGCCACCAGAAGCCACCAGGACAGAGGCCTGGAACTGATTCTACCTTGCAGCCTCCAGCCCTGATGATACTTTGATTTGTGACTTCCAGCCTGCAGGACTGTGTTTTTCTTTTGTTGTTGTTGTTTGTTTTGTTTTGTTTTTCAGCTAAACACAGTATATTTATTTAAGAGAAAAGGAAGTGAGAGCAGGTGACCTCGGTGAATAAGATACCCTGACGGGAGTCTGGGTAGAAAGTTTTTATTAAACATAGGTAGGCGGCCTGACCAGGTGGTAGGTAGTACAGTGGATAGAGCATCAACCTGGGATGCTGAGGAGCCAGGTTTGAAACCCCGAGATCACCAGCTTGAGTGCGGGGTCGCCAGCTTGAGCATGGGGTCATAGACATGACCCCATGGCCGCTGGCTTGAGTCCAAGGTCTCTGGCTTGAGCAAGGGGTCAGTAGTTTGGCTGCAGCCCCCTGGTCAAGGCACATATGAGAAAGCAATCAATGAACAACTAAGGTGCCACAATTATGAGTTATGAGTTGATATTTCTCATCTCTCTCCCTTCCTGTCTGTCTGTTCCTCCATCTCTCTCTCTCTCTCTCTCTCTCTCTCTTTCTCTCATGCTAAAAAAAAAGTACATAGGGTGGTCCTCATCTTCTGATGCTGGTGGGGTGACTGTCAAAGCACCTGGTCTTTCTCTCCAGATAACAATTTCCTTTTTGGGCCTTCCAGAACTGTCATGGCAATTGGGAGGTGGGGCAGAGTGATCCTTTAGTTGATTCCAAGCACAGATCTTTTCAGGCATGCCTGTGAGCCCAGCTGGAATTATTTCACTGTGTTATAGCTGTTCAATTTGTTGAAATTTCATGGGGAAAGATCAGGGGTATCTCTCTTGCTGCCATTACTTTGATGTCATCAGGACTGTGCTTTAAGACCCAATTTGTGGCTTGACCAGGCAGTGGCTCAGTGGATAGAATGTCGGACTGGGATGCAGAGGACCCAGGTTCGAGACCCCAAAGTCAATGGCTTGAGTGCGGGCTTACCCAGCTTGAGTGCAGGCTCACCAGCTTGAGCGTGGGGTCGTTGGCTTGAGTGTGGGACCATAGACATGACCCCACGGTTGCTGGCTAGAGCCCAAGGTTGCTGGCTTGAGCAAGGGGTCACTGGCTCTGCTGTAGCCCCCTGGTCAAGGCACATATTAGAAAGCAATCAATGAACAATTAAGGAGACTATGGAGCTGCAACAAAAATTAATGCTTCTCATCTCTCTCCCTTCCTGTCTGTCTGTCCCTATCTGTTCCTCTCTCTATCTCACACATACACACACACAGACACATACCCAAAAAAACCCCCAATTTGTGGTCATTGTTATGGAAGCTCAGGAAACAATTTGTCCACTTTTCTGTCTGGTTACTTTTCCTTCCTTCTAGTGTGCCTGGGAGCCCTCATATGTTCTGAAAGCTATTCCTTGATCTGTTAAATACATCACAAAAATCTGTCAAAATTGTGACTGAGCATGACCGGATAGCTGGTTGGTTCATTGTCCCTATACTCAAAGGTTGCCAGTTCCATTCCCACTCAGGGCACATACAAAAACAGATTGATATTTCTGTTTTCTGTCTCTCTCTCTCTCCCTTCCTCCCTCTCTAAAATCAATAAAATAAAATTTAAAAAATAACCTTTGATCTCTGAAACATTTCAAAGGACATTTTTAAAAAACTTGTGACTGAGTTTAAGTGTACCAAGAAACAAACAAACAAACAAATAAATAAAAACCCCATCTAATTATTCATTTTCTTCATGTCAAGGACATATTTTCATTTGCCTGGCCTTTAAAGGTGGTGTATGGTTCTCCTCTGAGATACTCTCCACAGGCATGACCTCCCTGTGTTCTGGGCTTGGGACTTTGCCAGCCACTCCTCTCCCCCCTTCAGTGCTCTGTGGGAGAGGAGTGGGGACAGCTGACTGTGACTCAGCAGGGCTCAGACTGCTGGGGGTGGTGGTGGGGCAATGGATAGCTTAGGCCGAGCAGGAAGTAGGTCAGCTGAGGCAGCAGGCTTTGGGATCCCATGTGCTCCTTGCCCGGAAAGCATCTGCTGGGATGTCCCCAACCCTCCCCATCACATCCCCACCCCTACCCACCTCCTGCACACCCTGTTCCAGTGCCTGGTTAGCACATATAACCCTATAATAGTTCCACAGACCACAATGTGCATTTATGAAGCGCCTGTTGTGTGCCAGACCCTGGCTGACCATAAATACACAGCCCTGACAGCTGAGTGCAGTGGTCAGCTTCATGTCACAGAGGGAAAGAAAGGCCCAGAGTGGGGCCGCTCTGTGCATGAGTCACACCTCACAAAGTCCTAGTCACCCAAAGTTCCAAAGCCTCTTTGTTTGGCTAGAGTTATCTCTGCCCCTTGGTGTTATTTTGAGACAGGATAGTAACAGCTAGAAAAATTCCTTGGCAAGTAGAATGGGGAAACTGAGACAGAGAGCTGAATAAACTGGCCAAGCAATTTACAGCCATATGCAAAAGGTCACCACCTCCTTAGAGTTAACATCTAGGCCTCAAATATATTTGACTCCAGACCCAGGTGGGCGATGCCCCCTGGAAGAGCTGCAGTGGCTGATGGCTCTCTGCTCTGGGGTCAGCTCCTGCCCTGGGGCTGGCTGATCTGGAAAAGCTAATGAACATTTCGTCGAAATCCTCCCCTAAACTCATAGCCTTTAAAAACCATCAAAACAAAGGACCCAGTGGGCTCTTCCTCTAGGGAGCATATCTGTGCCACCCCCACCCTCTAGCACCACAGGTGTGCATCTCCTAAACTCTAAGGATTCTCATGAGCCTGGCAACCAGGGAGTAGTTGGCAGTGGCAGCTCATCCCAGACTCACCCCCTAAACCTGTCTCCAAGGCCCCCTTTTCTTCCCTCATTTCTTTCACATAAGATTTCTAGAGAGGCAAGGCAGCCCAGCGTAGGCTCTCTCCTGTTGCTTCTATTATATGTCCTTCCTTGTTTCACTGTCCCCAGCTTTAATAATCTTACTCTCAAGATCACCTGGACTCTTGTAAAATTTTTTCTTCATGAAGAACCCACACATTATTGGCTAGCCCTAGGCAGACCTGAAAGGTTAGATCCCCCCCCACACACACACACCTGGTTCAGTAACAATCGGTTCCTCTCTCCCCTACTCTATCTACAGTTTTGCTTTTCAGTCCCTCATTTCTCTGTTTCCCCAGCCCCACCCACACCATCAGCTCCATGCTGGGAAGGGAGGGAGCCTGAGCCCACTCCACCCTTCTGGGGTTTGGGACATGTCCTGGCAAGTCTGAGGCACTCTTTGTAGAAATATTACTTAATGCCTGGTGGCAAGCTGCCAGAGCAGGAAGGAGGGGGTAGGCAAGTTAAAGAGGGAATGGGAGAAGTATTCCTTTGGGGTTTCCGGTGCAGTATTTTGCCCCCTTACCCCTACATAGCCTGTCCCACTCAACACATTCCAAGATGACTATAGCATCTTCCCCCAAACCTTGGGATTTGAAGGATGCACAGGAGTTCTCCAGGCATAAATGGGGGGAGGGGCTTCCAGGCAAAGGAGACAGCCTGGTGTCAGCAAAGATATAGGAACAGGAGTTTAAATACCCAGCAGAAATATATGGCTTTCTCCTGTGGGCCAAAGGGAGCCACTGGGACTGTGAGAGGTAGGGAGGGGCCTGGGCAGTTCCCCAGAATGGGGTAGACTGGAAGAATAAGACTGGTGTCCCCTGACCAGGCGGTGGCGCAGTGGATAGAGCATTGGACTGAGATGCAGAAAACTGGTGTCCCCTCATCTTAGAGTAAGACTGAGAATGTCCAGCCTAGAGCTGTGGGAAACTGTTGAATGAGGACAAACACAGCCTTTCCGAGCCTCACCCTCCAATGAACTCTCTGTGTGTGACTTGGACACCTCAGCTGACTGTGCATCCCCCATGACAGCTGAGAACTCTGCACTGTGCCCTAGCTTGGAGCCTCCATCACAGTCTACCCCTGGCACGTTCCTAACCTGGAGCCCAACGCAGTGTAGGTACTTCCTAAGTGCTGGGTGCAGGCATTAGGAGCTGGGGTTCCAGAGGCGAGGGAACAAGTGGGGTGGGGGCTCTGCGGAAGTGTAGAAAAGAAAGCCTTGTAAAATAAATAATTTTTGGCAACCTGACTTTCTCTAAAACAAAGAGACTTTTAGCTGAACTGACTTTTTCTGAGAGTAAGCACTCCCTATTAGCCTTGAGGCTGGTTTCCCAGACTGTGGCCTTCTACTAGTTTTGCAAAGTAGCAGGTGTTCTCAGAATGTTTCTCCTATAGATAAACATTGTAAGAAAGCTTGTTTCACTGCTTTGTTTTACTGTTATACTTTCTTTCCTCCCCATTATGTAATTCCCCCTATAAAATCTAACTCCAAACTGTAGTCGGTGCTGCATCGATTTGAACGACTTACGTTTCCATGTGGTCCGCATAGCCGGCAAATTAAAGACTCCTAATTTCTAAATTTAGCTAATTGATTGATTGTGTGGCAAGATGTCCGTTGCCTCATTATCTCGCTGTTCCATCAAAATAGTGGTTGGAGGGGAGCCTCTAGGCCCTCTAGGGCATGTCTTCCCCTCCGAGGAGTTTCCAGCACCTCCCTGCGCCCCTTGCTGGCCCAGGGTTGGAACATCAGCACTCATTCCTCTCCTCTTTCTTCTTGTAGTTTATTGCATACCTATTTCTTGCCCAATGCTATACTGGGTGCAGAGGACACAGGAGACCCCAGACAGACCTGATTGCTGTCCCCAGCTCCCACAGAACCAGCCAGTTACTACTCAGAATATATACTGCTCACAAAAATTAGGGGATATTTTATAGCCTCATAGTAATTTTGAAATATCCCCTAATTTTTGTGAGCAGTATATTACTTGTTGGCAGGGGGCACCTAGGCAGCTCTGGAAGCCAGAGGAAGTACCTGGACAGACAGGAGGGCTTTCTGGAGGAGGAAGTAATTATAATTGTATTTATTAAGCAACTAATATGTGCCAGGCACCCAGTTAAGGACTATAGAAGCAGAATCTCATTGAATTCTTCAAAATCTCCATGACTATGGGGAAACTGAGGATCACGAAGCAAAGTGAGCCCTCCCCTGACTTCTCATGACCCTTAGAATAACATATAAACCTCTCCCCAGGTTTTGAGGTCCTGTGCTATTGGCCCTGTTACCTCTCCATACCTATACTAGGATCACCCACTCCCTGCCACACTCAGCCTTGTTGTCTCTTGCCCTGTACACAAGGGTGCTGTTGGGGTTTTCCTAAGCAGAGCAGCCATGGGGAATCAGGGGAGGTTTGCAGAAAGCGGGGAAAGGATCCCCCATCTTAAAAGGACACACAGAATACTGCAGCCCAATGGCCACAGGAGCAACTACAGCCCACCCCCATGGCCAAGGACAGATTAGCGTTAGGAGAGAAGTCCCTGGCCATGGACACCCTCTCTCAGAGTGAAAAAGCCCTGGGTCTCTAGGGTTCTGAGCAGGTGCCTCCTTCCCTGAGACCCACATTCCCTGAGGCAAGACATTGTCTACTGCTGAGCCCCCTTTGGTTTCAAAGGGATATTCTTTGAAAGCCACTGACTCTGGCCCTTGCTAGGGCTAGCTCAGCTGGTTAGACGTTAGAGCATCGTTTCAACACCAAGGTTGTGGGTTCGATCCTAGGTCAGGGCACATACAGGAGTCAACCAATGAGTGTATAAATAAATGGAACAACAAATTGATCCCCCCCCCCACTAGTTTCTCTCTCTCTAAAATCAATAAATTAAAATTAAAAAAAAAAAGCCACTGCCTGACCTGCGGTGGCGCAGTGGATAAAGTGTCAACCTGGAACGCTGAGGTTGCCGATTCGAAACCCTGTACTTGTCTGGTCAAGGCACATATGGGAGTTGATGCTTCCTGCTCCTCCCCCCTTTCTTTCTCTCTCTCTTCTCTCTAAAATGAATAATAATAATAAAAAAGGCCACTAACTGCAGAGTATTCTCATTTTCAATTTTCACTAAGGGCAGACATGCGGGAATGACTGAATTCTGTTTCCAGTCTTCAAGCTGCCCAGCAGAAAAGCCAACCTGAGTTAATATTCTAGTCCCTCCTCTCCCTGGCCATGACATGTGCGACAAAGGGCTTCAACTAGCAAAGCTTCAGTTTCTCCATCTGTAAAAGGTAGTGATGGTAACCCCTCATAGAGTTGTCTGAGTAGAAATCCTGCACATGCTGGAACTTGACACAATCGTGATTCAAATCCCAGGGACACCCCTGCCCTTGCTGCGCAACCACGATCAAGCTATTAGCCTCTCTGTGCATCAGAACAAAGGCAGTGGGTTGTGAGGAGGGAGAACATCAGTACAGAAATCCTCTCATTATTCATTCAGCACACTCGTAGCAACTACCACAAATTGAGCCCCAGGTCACATACCATGGATAGAAATTCTGGTGATTCGGGCACCCTCTGTCCACTAATGTCCCCAGGCTGAAGGTGGCTCCAGTGGATTCCAACTTCTCACAAAGACACACAAGAAATCACATATCTCAACAGATTTATTTGCTTTTGGGGTATCAAGTTTGGGGTCCCCCAGGGCCCAGCCCCCAGCAAAGTCTGGTAGACACTTCCCTGCCCCGGGGTCCCAGGCTTTGGGGTTTTGAACAAGGCACTCAGGAACTCTGGGGGTTATGGAGAAGCCACCCTGAGGGTGTGGGGGCCCTCTGCTGGGGACAGAAGACATGGCCACCTTGGGCAGGAAAAGTTTTTCCTAGAGAAATTTAGGACAAGATAGAAACCTGAGATTCAGGAGGAGCACTAGAAACATGCCAGGTACCCCCTGGGCAGGTGGAAAGCCAACTCTGCTTCCTATGGTCCGAGTGGGGCCTCCTCTGGTTCTGGGGATTCCACAGGCCTTGGGAACAGAGCCCGTTTCAAACCAGCTCTCTCTGGGATTCCCTAGAGATAAAGTGTATGGGTCAGGAAAACTCACCTCAGGCCTCATCCCTACAAGTGGGTAGTCTGGAGCCAGGGCCAACTCCTGGAGAATGGGGGCCTGTCTCTCCTCTCTGTGCCCCATTCGTGTGAGGTAGGCACTTCTGTGGGTCTCTGGGCAGCTGAAGGAAAGGCTTGGGTGAAGAGGAAGAGGAGGAGGAGGAGGAGGGGGAGAAGATATTTCTTGGGGAGTGGGAGGGGGAGTGTAATTCAGGGCTGGATGGAAGCTCCTTTGAGGTCTGGGAGCCCCAGATACTCAGCTTGGGACAACTGCCCCCAAAAGACTAGGCCTCTTGGCAGGCATGCTCACCATCCAGCTAGGAATTAACTTTCAAGATGTAACATTGGCATATGCCCCTCACCTCAAATAGTCATTCTGGCATGGGTCTAAGAGGGACCTGGGACTTTAACATGCTTCTTCACCCAGCAGCAGCCCAGGCGCTTACAAGGCACTTGTGCCTGGAGAAGGAACATTTCATTTGGAATATGAAAAAAAGCCCTTTTTGGCGCTTCCCAGTTCATGGATGCCATGGGTTTCATGGTCACGAGGGTTGGAGGGGCAACCTAGCAATAAGATGTTCTGCCTCTGGTCCCTATGACTACCATCAGTGCCCCATGCTGGCTGTAGGCTCAACCTTCAGGTGGAGGCTGGAGACATGGTGAATGGGGCTTTGTCCCACTATCCCCAAAGGGGAATTCTGGCTCAGACACTAAGGGGTGGAGAGGTCAAAGGTCAATAGTCGGGACAGTGCAGCAAAAAATGAGGCTGGTATGGTGGGCCTATTTCCCATAGCAGTTCCCCTCCCCCACCTGGTCACCCCAACGGGCACAGGCATGCTGGTGCACACACCCCCCAGCTGGCCTACCTTCTCAACAGAAACTTCTAAGATAACTGCCTATGGTGCCCTGACCAAATAGCTCCATAGGCAGGGGTTGCTGGTTCGATGCCCACTCAAGGCACATACAAGAACAGATCAATGTTTCTGTCTCTTCTCTCTCTCTCCCTTCTCCTTCTAAAATCAATCAATAAACCTTTTTTTTAGAAAAGATGACAATAAGGTATCTTGAATCTACTTTTCCAGCTGTCCCCTCAGCAGACCCTTTCTGTTCTATAAGTTTCTGTCAGCAACCAGCAGTGCAGCTGAAAATTATTTTCTTGCTGAAACTATTGCAATCTGATCCTTCTCCCAAGGACCTGGCACTGATTAGGAAGCTGTGATTTTGGCCCTTACCTGGCCCTGTCTATCCCAGCAGCCAGGGGACCTTGGCTGTTCATTGACTGGACAAAGTGAGCCAAGTGGCACCCAGCCCAGGACACCAACTTGAATTCTTCCTTCTTCCTTTCTTTCTTATTTTTTATTCATTTTAGAGAGGAGAGAGGGAGAGAGGGAGAGAGGGAGAGAGAGAGAGAGAGAGAGAGAGAGAGAGAGAGAGAGAAGGGGGGGGAGCAGGAAGCATCAACTCCCATATGTGCCTTGACCAGACAAATGCAGGGTTTTGAACCGGCAACCTCAGCATTCCAGGTTGACGCTTTATCCACGGCCCTTCTTCCTTTCTCTTTCTCTTTCCCTTCCTTTCCTTTGCCTGCCTCCCTCCCTCCCTCCCTTCCTTCCTTCCTTTGCCTCCCTCCTTCCCTTCCTTCCTTCCTTCCTTCCTTCCTTCCTTCCTTCCTTCCTTCCTTCCTCCTTTCCTACCCTTCCCTTCCCTTCCTTCCTTCCTCCCTCTTTCTTTCTTTCTCCTCCCTCCCTCCCTTCCTTCCTTCCACTCTGTCTTGTTTCTTTATCAAGCCACATACTCATGCACATACCACAGACTATCATTTTTGTGGGGAAAGGGGGGCCAAAGGAGCTGAGAAGAGTAAAGGTGTAAGGTGCAAAGACGCCAGTACCTTAAGCCGAACGCCCAAATCCCTGTCCCTATTCCCCACCTCAGCACCCCACAGGGCTCGCCAGGGAGAGGGCCCCCAGCCGTTATAGCATGTCCCTTAGTCCATCTTCCCACTACTAACAATGCCACACCCACCTCTTCTGGCAGCACTCTTCTCCACGCCTGACAAGCTGGACCCATTTCACAGGCCCATCCTTTAGTTCTACTCTGCACACCCAATCTGGGACTCTGAATATGGCAAGGGAGAGGAATGGGACCTGGTCCCCCCTTTTCACACAAAAACATTTTAGTCTGTGACCCAACAAATGCAGACAGAAATATGGAGTGAATGGACGAGTTTACCCCGAAAGAAAATACTTAAAAAAAATTTTTTTTAAGTGAGAGAGAGAGGGACAGACAGACAGGAAGGGAGAGAGATGAGAAACATCATCTCATAGTTGCAGCACCTTAGTTGCTTGTTGATTGCTTTCTCATATGTGCCTTGACTGGGGGGCTCCAGCCGAGCCAGTGACCCCTTGGCTCAAGCCAGCAACCTTTGGGCTCAAGCCAGCAACTGTAGGGTCATGTCTATGATCCCATGCTCAAGCCGTCAACCTTGTACTCAAGCTGGTGAGCCTGCATTCAAGCCGGTGACCTTGGGGTTTTAAACCTGGGTCCTCAGCATCCTAGGCCGATGTTCTATCCATTGCACCACCGACTGACTGGTCAGGCAAGATTTAAAAATTTACAACAGGAAAATAAAATGCTGGCAGGGAGTGAGTGAAATATTCAATGGCTGTCTGATTAAATAAAAATGACCTAAATGTTCTGTATCATGGACAAAGACAGAATTCCAGCTCCACATGAGGAAATTGAAAACAAATGCAGGAACACAAAAATGACATGCACACACTCTACAATGATCAGATAATAAGTTACATCTCTAAGTTGCTAGACGTTAAACAGAGAGGTGAAATGAGAATAAAAGAAAGATGAAAATGTGGCATTTGGGGAGGATGTGTCTGGGCTGCTGTGGCTGTCTGGCTAAGCTTGGATCTGGCTCACCTCCAGTTCTCACCCCCTCCCCACCTTGCCTAGATTCATTTCCTCCTCAGAGCCTCAATGATCAGACCTTTGGGGAACAGAACTAGATGGAGCTTGACGCTGTTATAAATAGAACCTCTACGGGACGCCCCTGTCCTTGAGCTCCATCACATTCAAAAGAGCCACAACTTCTGCTCACAGAAACCAGCTGAGGGAGCAGATGCAATGACATCCCCAGACTTCTCAGGAGATCACAAACTCAGACTGGGGACATGGAGGGGGCGTTTCTGGCAAAGGGAGGATTGGCACAGAGAGGGAAGCAGAGGACCAATCATTTCAACCTGCTGGCCACAGTCCACACCCACTGCCAAGCATCCACCTGAAGTCTTCCACCTGTGCCCACTTTCGTCTTCTAGAGAAAGCCCAGGACTCAGAAAATGCCTTTAACTCAGAAACCCATTAACCTGGTTCCCAATCGACATAGGTGCTCAGCAGAGGCAGGGACCGCTCCAGGTATCTGAGCAGGAGGGAAAGAGGGTGAATATTTAAGAAAACAGAATAAAAATCTCAACTGTTTAAAAACAAAAATTGCATGCTGGAAAAACGATGTGATCCAGTACAGGATCCAATTCCAGCATGCTTCCCACTTCGGGAAATGATAAAACCGCATATTCTCAAAAAACAAAAAAAGAAGAAGAAAAATACTTCAAAACGTGTCTTTTTCTCCATTGACTTCATGGTTGCTGCTGCTGTCCTTTCCCTCTGACAGTGTCAAGGTCCAGATGAATTTAGTTGCCTCCTGGGAAATGTCACTCTTGTCCCTGGCTGGTAAGTTCAAAGTCACCGGGGAGGAAGATAAAGTTTACACCTGAATCTGGGTGTCTCCAAAAACCACCTACACAAAAGCCTGCTGGCTGCCCGCTGCCCTCCTGCTCCAATGCGCCAGCACACGTGGAGCTCAGCAAACTCCGGCCTCGGGCCTTGCTTTGCCCCTCCCCCTCAAGAAAAACAAGAAGCTGGTCCCTACCAAAGCTGGGGAAATCCAGGCCAGATGCGGGGTGGATTTGGAGCTGCTACAAATTTTTACACGTTAAAAAACAGTCATGTGCATGTCAAAATGACAATCTGCTTTCCCACTGGTGGCCCTACTCCAGAGCTCACAGCTCCGGTGTCGAAAGGGTCAGCCAACCCTTTCCACCTCCTGAGGCAGCAGACCCCTCTCCCCTGTGGTCCGGCAAGGGCCCTGCCACCCCACTTCGAGCAAGGGGACCTCAATGCCAGTCCCCAAACAAACATGTCGGTCCAGTTCTCGAGGTAGAAGGCAGAAGGAGCTGCACCCCAGGAAAATGAAAAGACACTTCTGTTGTTGACTAAAGCCTGCATTTTAACCAAAGGGAATATAAATTACTCTGTGCCCAAACTAGCACTATTGTTTTTAAAAAGAGAATGAGAATTAAAAGAGAAAGAAAGAAAGAAAGTCATGCTATATCCCAAGGCAGTCCTTTCTGAGGCTGTCCAAGTTGTTGGGGCAAGGATCAGGGCAAAGACTCTTTGAGAGCTTTTAAGTTTGGGCAAAACCAGTCACAGGATGGAGGAAACTCCAAAATCCTTTCAGCAGAAACGTTAAAAAGCAGATACACAGGCAGTTCCAATCGTGGGATTGCAGTGCGGAGATTCAGGATTCTTTGCAGAAATTTGCTCCCAAAGGCCTCCCAGACATCATGGTTACTTTCTCAGAAACCGAGAAAAAATCTTCAGCCACCTCCTGAAAATCAATCAGAGCTTTTGCAGAGAAAAAGGAAGAGGAGGTATATGAATTGAAATATTTTATCCAAATCAGATCCCCAGCTGAAAGGTTTGTCTTTTCCTGTGGTCCCTGATGGGGCGATGTCTTGGAAGGCCTGAGTGGCTCTCAGTGTTTGTGGAAACAGTTGATTTTGTCTTCTGACTGCTCCAGGACACCCAACATCTCCTCAATGATGGCCCGCAGTGCTCTGCCCAGCTGGTCTGCGTTGTATGGCTTGCCCAATGGAGGCACGTGGACAAAGGCTGAGCGGCCATGACTCTGGTACAGAGAGGTGTAGTAGGTGAAGTCACAGAGGTATCTAAGCCACAGGGCATGGGGGCAGGAGGGAGATCAAAACATGGTCAGCCTCAATCCAAAATCCCCACAAGACACCCAACCTCACCAGAAATCCTCAAGAGGAAAAGAATACTGCTCTCACTCCCCACGCTGGCAAAAATAAAAAACCTAACTCCCAGGGCTGTATATATGTGGAAGAGTAGGCAGTGTGAGATGCTGCTAACAGGGATGTAAACTACCCCAGAGGAAGGCAATTTGGTAGGCTAGCAAAATTATAAATGCAGTCTTTACAAACTGATAGTTCCAGTTTTTAGAATCTACCTTCAAGGGTTCTGACCCAGTAGCTCAGTTGGTTAGAGCATTGTCCCCACACACCAAGGTTGCAGGTTCAATCCCAGATCAGGGGCACATACAAGAATCAACCAATGAATGCATAAATGAGTGGAAAAACAGCCCTGGCCTATTGGCTCAGCAGTAGACCATCGACTGGGCATGTGGAAGTCCTGGGTTCAATTTCCAGTCAGGGCACACTGGAGAGGTGACCATCTGCTTCTCTCCCTACTCTCTCTTCTCTATCTCTTCCCCTACTGCAGCCATGACTTGACTGATTCAAGCACATAGGTCTGGGGTGCTGAGAATGGCTCTGTTGAGCCTCTGACTCAGGTGCTAAAAATAGATTGGTAATGAGTGGCCCCAGATGGGCAGAGTATTGACCCCAGATGGGGGTCATCAGGTGGATCCTGGTTGGGACACATGTGGAAGTCTGTCTCTGTATCTCCCCTACTCTCACTTAAAAAAAAATAAGTGGATCAACAAATTGATGTTTCTCTCTGTCTCTGTCCCTTCTTCTCTCTCTAATGATCAATAAATAAATTAAAAAAAAAAACCCTTTATAGAATTAAGCTTCAGGAGCCATCTATACACGCACACAAGAAAGATTAACAAGGCGTTTACTGCAGTGTTCTATATGACAGCAGGGGAACAGGAAGCAACCTGCTAGGGTCTGGATGTTTGTGTTCCCCCCAAACACACAAAATTCATGTATGAGAAAGCCCTAACTCCTAGTGTAGTGGTATTAAGAGGTGGGGTTAGCGCCCTATAAAAAAGACCCCATGCTCCTCTCACCATGTAAGGACATAGCAAGAATCCAGCCATCTGGAAGAGGTCCTTCCTCAGAACACAACCATGCTGGCCCCTTGATCTAGAACTTCTCAGCCTCCAGAACTGTGAGCAATACATTTCTGTTGTTTATAACCCCCCGAGTCGCTGGTATTTATTTAGCAGCTCAAACAGACTAAGACACAACTTAAAGGTCCAGTGACAGAAGATGGCTTAATAAACTCTGGTTGACCCACATGGTGAAATACTATGTAGTGATTTACAAGGCATGTGGTATATCCAGAGGAAGACAGGGAACTCACTAAGACCAGTCATGTGTCCACAAGGAAAATGCATGACACGTAACCCCATCCACATAAAAGCAAAGCTAAACAGGACAGAATCCTAAAGCAGCATGCCAAGTGTTCTATATATGTATGAAAACATGTAGGTGATAGGAGGTTTCATAATTTAAGTCTCTGATTTAACAGAGGAATCAGTAGGGGGAAGGAGAGAGGGCAAGAGAATTTATCACAATGGAAACATAGAAGAACATATTCCAGAATTATCTGTGTAACTTATAAACTAATTTTAAAAAGAGAATAATAAATTCAGTCACTCTTACATTCAGTCAACTAAATTTGTCACCTGCTGCCTTTGGGCTAGAGACATATAAGAAGTGTTGAGAAATCAAGGCGCCCAGCGATAAGAGGGAGTAGAACAGAGGACACAACTTGGTCTGGGAAGTTGAGGAGACATGTTGGAGCTGAGACCTGAAAGAAGCTTTATCAGAAGGAGGAAAGTTTGCACAGAGGCCATAGCAAGTGCAAAGGCCCTGAGGCTAGAGTGAGATTGGTGTGTTTGAGGGACAGGAGGAGGCTGGTTTGTGGGTCTGGAATACAGTGGGTAAGGAGAAACTGGAGGCAGATGAGGGTGGAAGAGTGGGTAAGGGCCAGACCACATAGCATCTGGGGATGGTGGGAAGAGACTGGGATCTTACTCTAGGTATAGTGGAAGCTTTAGGAGAGATTATGCATAGAAGGGACAAAATCTGACTTAAATTTATAAAAGACCTTGTAATAGTTTCCCTCCCAACTTTATGCTCACCCAGAACCTCAGAATGAGACCTTATTTAGATATGGGGGTTTTACAGATGTAATTAGGTAAGATGAGGTCACATTGGACTAGGGTGGGTCCTAAACCCAATGACTGGTGTCCTTATAAGAAGGCCATATGAAGACAGAGGCAGAGATTAGGGGGATCCATCTACAAGCCAAGGAACGCAAAGCGTTGCTGGCAACCACCACAGGTCAGGAGAGAGGCAGGGAGCAGATTCTCCCTCAGAGCCTTAAGAAAGAGCAAACCTTGCCAACACTTTGTTCTTGGACTTCTAGCCTCCAGAACTGGGAGAGGATAAATTTCTGTTGTCCTAAGCTACCTGGTTTATGGTTTTGTTATAGCAGCCACAGGAAGCTAATACAGAAATAGACCACTTAGAGGAGGACTGTCAGGGTTGGGGAAGAGGTAGCAGGAACACCAGAGAGTTGGCAGGAGCAGTGTCCAGGTGGGGGATGGCAGGGGCCTGGGCAGGGAAAGTGGACAGATCCATATGTAAGGAGTTCTGGAAGCAGAATTAGTGGGACCTGTAAAGTGTATATAGTTTACTCTGTGGCTTATTCATAGTGAAAGCTCAGCCCACAGAGGCCAAAGTCAACACACTTGGCTTATTCAATACCAGCCTGGGCCTGTAGAAGACGGAAACCCGTTCACACCCATTCCAAGGTGCTCTACCTGCCGGCATCTTGCGAGATGGTCACTGACACATCCAGGCCCAGTGTGGTGACCCTCTTGCATACAGCATCCATGTCGATGATAGAGTCAATGCTTTCAGGCCCATCCTCCACGCAGCACTGGGAACCAGGGCAAAAGCGGCAGTTGTCCAGCCCTTTGTAGCCCTTGTTGTGGCCGCACTTTTCCAGTGTGACTGTGGTCGCCATGCCTGACACGCCCACATGTACCACTAGCTGCAGACAGACAGGCAGAGTTAACGGGCTCTATTTATGGGACTAGAGGACTCCTCAGGTCAAGGAGAAGGTGGCTTCCTCACTAAGCTCTACCCGGGGTTACACTGTTTCTGACCTCTTTCAATTTTTTTAAAGATTTTATTTATTCATTTTAGAGAGGAGAGAGAGAGAAAGAAAGAAAGAAGGGGGAAGGAGCAGGAAGCATCAACTCCCATATGTGCCTTGACCAGGCAAGCCCAGGGTTTCAAACAGGTGACCTCAGTGTTACAGGTTGACGCTTTATCCACTGCGCCACCACAGGTCAGGCCTGTTTCTGACCTCTTACTGCTCGAATAGACCCTATTTTCACTGCTGCAGAAAGTTATATCAAGTGAATCATGCAAGGATGTTAGCTGCAGCTTTTTCATACCTTTTAGTACAATCAAAAACTGGGAACCGCCTGACCAAGCGGTGGCGCAGTGGATAGAGCATCAGACCGAGATGTGGAGGACCCAAGTTTGAGACCCCGAGGTCACCAGCTTGAGCAAAAGCTCGCCAGCTTGGACCCAAGGTCGCTGGCTTGAGCAAGGGGTTACTCAGTCTGCTGAAGGCCCACTTACGGTCAAGGCACATATGAGAAAGCAATCAATGAACAACTAAGGTGTCGCAACGAAAAACTGATAATTGATGCTTCTCATCTCTCTCCGTTCCTGTCTGTCTGTCCCTATCTATCCATCTCTCTGACTCTCTCTCTCTGTCCCTGTAAAAAAAACCCAGACAAACCTGGGAACAATGTAATTAGCCATTTGTGGGGGTTGGCTAAATAAGTTATGAACTGCTATGTAGCTAAAACGCCCAAAGCAGTTCTATAAGAAATTATCTTCAAGCCTGAACAGGCGGTGGCACAGTGGATAGAGCATCGGACTGGGATGCAGAAGACCCAGGTTCGAGACCCCAAGGTCGCCAGCTTGAGCGCAGGCCCATCTGGCTTGAGCAAAAGCTCGCCAGCTTGGACCCAAGGTCGCTGGCTCCAGCACGGGGTTGCTAGGTCTGCTGAAGGCCCGCGGTCAAGGCACATGTGAGAAAGCAATCAATGAACAACTAAGGTGTTGCAACAGCAACGAAAAACTAATGATTGGTGCTTCTCACCTCTCTCCGTTCCTTTCTGTCTATCCCTTTCTCTGTCCCTGTAGAAAAAAAAAAAAAAAAAAAAAAAAAGATCTTCAAGACATATTGCCAAATACAAAAAACAAGATATAACCTCTAGGAATCTAGCCTAATAATAATCAAAGATGCCTGACTGGTGGTGATGTAGTAGATAGAATATTGTCCTGGGACGCTGAGGTCCCAGGTTTGAAAACCCAAGGTCACCAGGCTCATCTGGCTTGAGTGCAGGCTCACCAGCTTGAGCGTGGGATTATCAACATGACCCCATGGTCACTGCCTTGAGCCCAAAGGTCGCTGGCTTAAAGTCCAAGATCACTGGCTTGAGCAAGGGGTCACTGGCTCGGCTTGAGCCTTCCTGCCCCGGCAAGGCATGTATGAGAAGCAATCAATGAACAACTAAAATGACACAACTATAAGTTGATGTGTCTCATTTCTCTCCCTTCCTGTCTCTCTCTCTCTCTTTCTCTCTCTCTCTCACACACACACACACACACACACACACACACACACACACACACACACACACAAATCAGGGATGTAATAATCTTTCAACGGTCACTTCAGTGTTATTTATAAAAATTAGAAAGAACGTGGAAAGAAGTGGCATGCCCATAATAAGAGAATGGTTATATTAATTACTAAAAATTACCCAACAATTAAAATAGTGCTTAGGGAGAAAATTTTTTTTAATATTTTATTTATTAATTTTTAGAGAGAAAGGAAAGAGAGAGAAGTGGGGAGGAACAGGAAGCATCAACTCCCATATGCGCCCTGACCAGGCAAGCCCAGGGTTTTGAACCGGTGACCTCAGCATTCCCAGGCTGACACTTTATTCACTGTGCCACCACAGGTCCAGCCTGTTTAGGGGGAATTTTTAATTACCTAAGTGATGAAATACCTATGATAAAATATTTATAAAAAGCATGATAACAAATGAAATACAGTTTAACTTCAACTATCAATTACTGGTGTTTGTGCTTATACACAGAAGGAGCACAGTAAGAAAATATGTGAACATTTCAAATATAGTCAGTAATGGGCCACATATGGCTTTTGAGCACTTGACACGTGGCTGGTACAAATTGAGATGTACAGTCAAGTGTAAAACATGTCTGATTTTGTAGATTGGGCACAAGAAAATGTAAAATGTCTCATTAGTGATTTTTTAAAAAGTAGATTACTGCATTTCCCCATGTATAAGAAGCACCTATTTTCAAAAACTTTGGGGTCTAAAAACTGAGTGCATCTTATACAGTGGTTGTAGATTTTTTACTTGCATTTCCTGATTTTTTGCGCGGATGAGGAGTTGTATGAATTTTATGATGAGTAAAACTTGAGTTCAATAACTTTAAGTAATACATGTTTTTTTCAAATTTCAGGCCCCAATTAAGGTGCATCTTATACATGGGATTGCCTTATACATGGGGAAATACGGTATATGTGATCAAAAGAGGAACAAAGCCACACAAATCATCCCAGTGGGCCACCCACCTGCAAGTCCTGATAAGGAAGCACCTGCCTTTGCCCCACTCACCTGTGGACTATGCTTTTCCCACAGGGCAGGAATGAGCCTCTGGACCGTCTGGTACTCGACTGGAATCTCATACACGTGTAGGTCCACGCTGTCACCAAGCCCCAGCTTCTCCAGCTCCTGAAAGCGAGAGAAGAGGGAGTGTCATTAGGTGAGGGTTGCAGAGACAACCCTCAGAAAACAGCAGGTTTCCTGACTCTGGGCACAGTGGGCACAGTGGGTAGGCAGGTGTGCTGGTCCACCCTAAAGCTGTTCCCTTGTCCCCTTCCCCACCCACTCTTCTCAAACTCCATCTGCATGTCCGTGAGTGACAGAGGTATGATGGCTACAGCCTCTGGAGCTAGGCTCTCAGGTTTGAACTCTACCTGTGTGACCTTGGGCACATTACTCAACCTCTCTGAACCTCAGTCTCTTCATCTGTAAAATGGAGATAAAAACATACTTACCTCACAAGGTGGTTATAAGAATAAAATGAACTAAGAGTTCTAAGCAATACTCAAATAATGTTGTCTACTATTAGTACTGTTTTTGTTGTTATTACACTTTCCACT
Source organism: Rhynchonycteris naso (assembly GCA_037038555.1). Classification (NCBI taxonomy): domain Eukaryota; kingdom Metazoa; phylum Chordata; class Mammalia; order Chiroptera; family Emballonuridae; genus Rhynchonycteris; species Rhynchonycteris naso. Next base: position 21,052,950 of record CM073003.1, read on the forward strand.
CTATTACACCTGATAAGAATTATCTGTAGACTTGCTGAATGGTACATAGAAGAATCTCAGTATACATTACAGAGGGTCCCCAACTCCTTAGGGAGCCCCCATCTTGGTCATGAGGTGGTTTAAAAACATTATGAGTTACATACAAAAATGGGCTATGGATTACTGCATGCACACTTTTCTTGGGAAACACCAATGCTTTCCACTGACGGTCCGCCTGTTAACTCCTTGCGGGCAGAGCCTACCTACCACCTGGCTGGCCGAAAGCACAGTACACAGAAGGCTCAGAAGCAGATTTGCTGGAGGAACAGTGAACCTGACAGCCTGACACCCACAGGCAGGCAGAGATATTTGGGGATGAAGATTTCAGCTCAGCAGGAAAATCTGGGCATTCTTCACAGTAAAATTAATACTCCAATTAATGATGATCAGTGAGGCTTTCCACATCATTCTCAAGTCTCATGCAGTAATTTGAAAATGCTATCACTGGTGGATGTTATCCAGCTCTGAGGGTGGGTCCCAAAGAGTGAAGCATTTGTGTGACTGGCCTCGCTGGATCTGCCATAGGTGAGTTCTTGCATCTCCTGCAGTGGCTTCAGGACTTCCTCATCCAGTCGCCTTGACCTTGCTATCCATGCTCTTCCAACTCTGCACCAATCACTGCAGTTTATTCTGGAGAGTATCTGACACTTGAACAAGCAAGTCCCTTCTCACTGACAGATAATTCCAAATTGCTCCCCAAAGAGGGTGCATCAGGTCACCCAGAAACAAGGACACCTGGAAGATGGGTGGGACATAATGGGTATGTATAGGTAGGCGGAGATTCCCAAATGCCAACACTAGGAAATGTAACTCCTTCCTTCTCGCCAAGTCTGGTGACATATGGAACCAGGAAGGACCCCAGAGAAATACCACAGCTGGACAAACGAAGACAGAGTACACGCCTGCACCCCAAACGCTGGAGCACAGGGAGCTGCAAAAAGCTGCTAGGACAGATGGCTGGAGGGGGTTATGTTGTTTGGGTTTTTTTTAATTTATTTTTTTTATTTATTCATTTTAGAGAGGAGAGAGAGAGGGAAAGAGAGAGGGAAAGAGAGAGGGAGAGAGAGAAGGGGGAGGAGCAGGAAGCATCAACTCCCATATGTGCCTTGACCAGGCAAACCCAGGGCTTCGAACCAGTGACCTCAGCGTTTCCAGGTCAATGCTTTTATCCACTGCGCCACCACAGGTCAGGCTGGAGGGGGTTATGTCTTTGTGTGAAATTAATTTAAAACATTAAAATTTTTTTTAAATTGATTTTAGCAAGAGAGGAAGGAAGAGGTAGAGAGAGACAGGAACATTGATCTGCTCCTGTATGTGCCCTGACCAGGGATTAAACTGGCAACCTCTGCACTTTGGGACAATGCTCCAGAGAATGGAGTCAACTGGCCAAGGCCACATATACATCTTGTTCCTTACCTTTTCCATGCCGCATAATATTCCATCTCGGGCCCTGGCTGGTTGACTCTGGTAGAGTGTCCACCCAGCTTGTGAATGTTCCAGATTCAATTCCCAGTCAGGGCACACAGGAGAAGCACCCATCTACTTCTCCACCTCTCCCTCTCTCGCTTCTTTCTCTCTCTCTTCCCCTCCTGCACCCAAGGTTTGATTGGAGCAAGTTGGCTACAGGTGCTGAGGATGGCTCCATGGCCTCCACCTCAGGCACTAAGAAGAGCTTGGTTGCTGAGCAACAAAACAATACCACAAGTGGGCAGAGCATCGCCCCCTAATGGGCTTGCTGGGTGGATGCCAGTCAGGGCACAGGCAGGAGTCTGTCTCTCTGCCTCGCCTCCTCTCACTGAATAAATAATAATAATAATAATAATAATAATAATATTCCATCTTGGAAACTAGTTGACATGACTTAAATGTTCCCCTATATGGGAATACTTATGTGGATTCCAATTTTCCTCAATTAAAAGCTATGCTGCAGCAAACACCCTTGTGCATATATTTTTTTCTCTCTCTACAGGGACAGAGAGCGAGTCAGAGAGAGGGATAGACAGGGACAGACTGACAAGAATGGAGAGAGATGAGAAGCATCAATCATCAGTTTTTTGTTGCGACACCTTAGTTGTTCATTGATTGCTTTCTCACATGTGCCTTGACCGCGGGCCTTCAGCAGACCAAGCCCCTTGCTCGAGCCAGTGACCTTGGGTCCAAACTGACAAGGTTTTTGCTCAAGCCAGATGGGCCCGCGCTCAAGCTGGTGACCTTGGGGTCTCGAACCTGGGTCTTCCGCATCCCAGTCCAACGCTCTATCCACTGCGCCACCGCCGGGTCAGGCGCATATTTCTTGCACAATGTGTGAGACGTAAAAGGCATTAAGTGGTCATGGTCTTGCTGCAGTGCAAGATCAATACCTCTGTACAAGCAAGTGATGCTGTCAAATCAAAGATGCTTTCTGACCTCAGACTCAGAACACCCTAGAGACAGAGGAAAAACTTCAGGATTTATAAATGAATCTTCCTCTATTCTCAAGAGGAGACCCACTGAGCTCTTTTCTGTCTTTTTTAAAATTATTATTCAGTGAGAGGAGGGGAGGCCAAAGAGAAAGAGAAAGAGAGAGAGAGAGAGAGAGAGAGAGAGAGAGAAGTGAGAGGGGGAGGGGTGGAGAAGCAGATGGTTGCTTTTCCTGTGTGCCCTGACCAGGAACCGAACCCGGGACATCCACATGCCGGGCCAATGCTCTACCACTGAGCCAATCAGCCAGGGCAGCTTTTTTGTCTTAAAAACAAATTCAATGAGCCCTGGCCGAATGGCTCCATTGGTTGGAGCATTGTCCTGAAGTGCAGGGGTTGCCAGTTTGGTCCCTGGTCAGGACACATACAGGAACAGATTGATGTTCCTGTCTCTCCCCTCTCTCTCTCTCTTTTTCCCTCTCTTCCATCCTCTCTCGCTAAAATCAATTTTTTAAAATTCAATAAGCCTGAGTAGGTGGTGGCACAGTGGAAAGAACGTCGGCCTGGGATGCAGAGGACCCAGGTTTGAAACCCCAAGGTTGCCAACTTGAGCACAGGCTCATCGGCTTGAGTGTGGGCTCATCAGTGTGGGTGCGGGTCCCTGGCTTGAGAGTGGGATCATAGACATGACCCCACGATTGCTGGCTTGACACCAAATGTCGCTGGTTATGCCCAATGTTGCTGGCTTGAGCAAGGGGTCACTGGCTCTGCTGTGGCCCCCGGGTTAAGGCACTTATGAGAAAACAATCAATGAACAACTAAGATGTTGCAATGAAGAATTGATGCTTCTCATTTCACTCTCTTCCTGTCTGTTTGTCTGCCTCTGTCTCTGTCTCTCTCACTGGAAAAAAGGCAAAATAATTCAGTGAGGTTTTGCCTGACCAAGCGGTCGTGCAGTGGATAGAGTGTTGGACTGGGATGCAGAGAACCCAGGTTCAAAACCCCAGGGTCGCCAGCTTGAGTGTGGGCCCATCTGGTTTAAGCAAAGCTCACCAGCTTGAGCCCAAGGTCGCTGGCTTGAGCAAGGGGTCACTTGGTCTGCTGTAGAACCCCTGGTCAAGACACATATAAGAAAGCAATCAATGAACAACTAAGGTGGTGCAACAAAGAATTGATGCTTCTCATTTCTCTCCCTTCCTGTCTGTTTGTCCTTATCTGTTCCTGTCTCTGTTATACACACACACACACGCACAAATTTCAATGAGGCTCTGGCTGGGTGGTTCAGTGAATCAAGTGTTGACCTCACATGCCAGAGGTTACAGCTTCAACCCCCACCAAGGCACATACAACAGGCAATCAATGAGTATACAATTAAATGGAACAACTAAGTGAAATGAGTTAATGCTTCTCTCTCTCTTCCCTTTCCCTTTCAAATCAATGGGGAAAAAAAGAACAAATTCAATGACACCAAACATAGATAACATAAGAAAAATAGAGAAATTATACTCCATAAAAATAAAAAACTTTAGTGCAAAGGGCACAATCAACATAGTGAAATGAGAGAATATATTTGCAAATCACATACTTGACAAGGGCTTAATATCTAGAATATATAAAAAATGCCTACAACTCACTACCAAAACAACAAAAAAGCTAACCCCATGTTAGACTGAGCAAAGGACATGAATAAACATTTCTGCAAAGAAGATATACAAATGACCAATAATATACACACGAAGAGATGCTCAACATGATTAGTCATTAGGGAAATGAAAATAAAAAGCACAATGAGATACCACCTCATACCCACACATCCATCAGAACAGCTATTTTTCTTTTAATTTTTAAAAAAATAACAAGTATTGGTGAGGATGTGGAGAAATTAGAGCCTTTGGTGGCCCTGGCCAGTTGGCTCAGTGGTAGAGCATCAGCTGGGCGTGTGGAAGTCCTGGGTTCAAATCCTGGTCAAGGCACACAGGAGAAGCGCCCATGTGCTTCTCTTTCTTTCTCTCTCCTCTCCTGCAGCCATGGCTCAATTGGAGCCAGCTGGCCCTGGGTGCTGAGGATGACTCCATGGCCTCCACCTCAGGTGCTAAGAGTTTGGTTGCTGAGCAACTGAACAATGCCCCAGATGGACAGAGCATCACCCCTTAGTGGGCTCGCCCAATGGATCCTAGTTGAGGTGTATCCCAGAGTCTGTCTCTGCCTCGCCTTCTCTCACTGAATAAAAAAAGAAAAAAAAAGAAACATCGTGCACTATGGCATGTGGTGGGAATCTGAAATGGGGCAGCTGCTGTGGAAAACAGTATGACCGTTCCTCAAAAATATTAAATATGTAATTAGCACACGATCCAGCAATTCCATGTTCAGTTACATCCCTGAAAGATTTGAAAAAGACAATAGATCTCTGTATACCCATATTCACAGCAGCATTATTCACAATAGCCCAAAGCTGAAAGCAACACACATATATTCACCACCCAATGAATGGATAAACAAAATGCAGTATATACATACAGTAGAATATTATTCAGCCTTAAAAAAAAAAGAGGAAATTCTGGGGAATATTTGAGATCTTGCTCCCTGACATATAGGGTCAGTTTGATTCAAATAAACTCATAAAAATTCTCTTAAAAAAAAAAAAAGAAGCCTGACCTGTGGTGGCGCAGTGGATAAAGCGTCGACCTGGGAACACTGAGGTCGCCAGTTCAAAACCGTGCACTGGTCTGGTCAAGGCACATATGGGAGTTGATGCTTCCAGATCCTCCCCCCTTTCTCTCTCTCTCTCTCTCACTCTGTGTCTCCTCTCTAAAATGGATAAATAAAAAGAAATTAAAAAAAAAAAAAAAAGAAGAGAGCCCTGGCCAGATAGCTTGGTTGGTTAGAGCATTGTCCCAAAGTGCAAACGTTGCCAGTTAGTTCCCCAGTCAGGGCACATGCAGGAACAGATGATGTTCCTGTGTCTTTCTCTTCCACCACCTCTCTCTGAAACGAATAAAATAAATAAATAAAAAGAAAAGAAATTCTGACACGTGCTACAACGTGGATGAACCTTGCAGACATCATGCTGAGTGAAATAAGCAAGTCACAAAAGGACAAATACTTATATGAAGTCCCTACAGTAGTCTGATTCAGAGGCAGAAAGTAGATAGTACATCCCAGAGTCTGGGAGAGGGGCAGCACTGGGGAGTCAGTGTTTAATGGGGACAGAGTTTCATTTGGGAAGATGAACACATTCTGGAGACGGTGATGGTGATGACAGCACCACAATGTGAATGTACCTAATGCCACTAAACTGGACACTTAAAAATGCTTAAGAGGTAAATTTTACATTATATATATTTTAGCAGAATAAATAATGACTTAGAAGTCAAGAAAAAAATTTTAAATTATTATCTTTTAATCTATTTCTCTCAAGAAAAAGTCAATGCAATACAATGTTAACATTTGGGGAACCTGGGCATGAAGACTACTTTGCATTATTCTTATATCTTTTCAAAAAACATTTAGTCAAAGAGAAATAAAGATGGTTGCTTCTTTTGCCTGCGGGGCGGGGAGAAGTCTCCAGTGAAGGCTCTATCTTGGCATCGGGGACCATCTCATCTAACCTTGTACCCCACCAGCCACACCCCACTTGTTCTTACCCTCTTGCTCTCCACTGTTTGAAATTTTCCTGTCCTACCCTGTGTCTTCTTCCTGTGGCCCTGGCTGGAAATTAAAAGGATCCATCTCTCAGGCTGAGTGGGGACTTAAAAGGATTGTCTCTATTTGTTCAGAGTTTCAGTCAGGAAGTTGTCCCAAACTGAGCCCCTAACAAACCTAAGCAAGTCAATTTGGTGGCATCAGTTCTAAGGGCAGAAAGACTAAGGATGCTGCTAATTTGATTAGTGACCAATCCAATTCAAGGAATCCTCTCTGGGGAAGAGAAAACCTCCCAGTGGCCACCGTGACATGTGATGTGTCAAGGTTGGACGTCCCACTCTGGTGGCAACCCTCCCTACACCCCTCTCTGCCATGAACGCCACTTGCCCATGTCATCTTAGTCGTAGGAAATGAGCTGAAAACCATAGAACGAGTTACCACTTGACCTAAGCTTTGCTCCTCATGTCCTCTAGGTGCCCACCTACGCCTCTCCCACTGGGGAAAAAACCTAAACTATGAAAACCACCATCAAAGAATATGCACACACCTTGAAGCCAGCAGACCCACAGCCTGAAGGGAGTGTCACTGCTGCCCTATTCTTAGGGAGCAAATCCTGAAGTCCCCAAATGCCAATGTCAATGGGAGGAGAGGGTAAGTCAGGAAAAGTGCCACAGCCATGCCAAAGCAGGCTGGTCAAAAGTAACAGGCACACTTGGGTACAGAGGCTGGGCCATACATTCAAGACCAAGCAAAACTCTTCTATGGTGACTGAGCTCAGGATGGCAGTTGTCCCTGGGGCAGAATGGGAAGGCTAGAAGGAACATTCTGAGTGGATGACAATGTCCTCTATTGGAGACATGGACATAAATACTTTTCTCCTAAGTGATAGGAACATTGACGACCAGTACATGTTGCTTTATGCAAATTATTCCCAAATTTAAAAAGGGAATGAAACCTGACTGGTGTGGTGTAGTGGATACAGCATTGACCTGGGACACTGAGGACCCAGATTCAAAGCTCTGAGGTCCCTGGCTTGAGCAAGGCTTCATTGGCTCAGCTGGAGCCCCTCAGTCAAGGCACAGATGAAAAGCAATCAATGAACAAATGATGCAACTATGAGTTGATGCTTCTCATCCCTCTCCCTTGTTCCCATCCCCTGCCCCACCAAGAAAAGGGCAATGGAGGTCAAAGAGCAGCATGATGTTCACCTGAAGTGATGAGGAGTGGGCGACCCATAATCTTGCTGAATTCTTTACCTCTGAACACTTTCTGTTCCAATAGGACCAACTGGGTCTCCTGGGGGCAGGCAGCACACCCAAGACCCATACCAACCTGCAGCACATGCTGAGCACACTCCATGAAAGGAAGGCAAAGCGCTGGGTGCCCCAGATGGTGCACTGTCTATATCATGTCTACCTGACAAGACTGCCACTTGGTCGCATCTGACTGATTCCCTTGACCCCACAACAAAGATGCCCTTTGTTCCCTGGTTAATATCCTTAGCAGGTCTGTCTAGACTCACTGTGGCAGTAATTGTCCTATAAATGTCACCAAGACCTGTGACCCAGCTCCTCCTCGCTTGCTTAGGCAGGGAATGCTCAGGACGGCCCTAGAGCAGGGGCCCTTGACACCTACACCTACCTGGGCCTCCTAGCAAGAGAGACACGCAGTTGGTGTCCCATGCCACCTGGGAGAGATAGGACATATGAAAAACGTAGTCTATCCTGCAAGACGTGCTGAAGAGCACCATCCTGGGGAAAGACCAAAGTGGGGGACCACCCCTCAATTCCCCAGGACTCCCACCTCCTGATATGGCTGGCAGAAGTTCACCCAGAGCTGAAGAAGAAAGGTCACAGAAGGAAAGGGTAGCAAAGGACAGAGACAGAGAGAGACTGAGAGACTCACAGAGAGGCCAAGAAAAATAGAGAGATAGGAAAAAAGAGAAACAGAGATGGACAGATATTAAAAAGGAGAGAAACAGATTAAGACAGAGAAAGAGACAGAAGGGGAGAGAGGAGAGAGAGAGAAAGGAAGAGAAAAGAGACAGACAGGGAAAGAAGTTAGCTAGTTTCTGAGAGAAAATGAGGGGTTCCTTCTACAGACCATAACTTGGTCTTCTGAAAAATCACTTGGGACAGCAAGTGACACTGCTCATTCTGCGTAACCAAACCTCCTTCCTTAGAGTCAGGTGACAGACATCAGCTGCTCCTGCAACTTGAGTCTGGACCACACCAAGCACACTCAAGTCTATTTTCTTGAGGTATGAATTTGACTGTCCAACAGTTGCGCTCTTTTCACATGCAAACCTGCTTTATCCCAGTCCACCCTGGGTGGATCGTGCACTGACCCGGGATGAGCACAACCCCACTGCCACGGCATTCTAGCCCAGGCAAGACTCACCTGCGGTGGCAATAGTCAGTAGAGAGGTTTATACCTTGGGAGGGGGTGGTGGGAGTGATGGGTACAAGGGTTCTAAAACAAGAAAGAATGGGAAGGTACTGGAATGTTCTAAATCTTGATTCAGATGCAGGTGAGGCACAGGTGCACCTGAATATGAACACAGGCATTCAGGAGATATCCGTACCACTCCAGTTTATTTCTAATGTAAACAATCAGATCTGGGCAGGTTGGTGTCTTTAGTTGGGTAATGGTGGAAAATCTTTTCTTGTTTCATAAACTTGGGGAGGAAAATTGAAAGTCTACCAGAGGTGAAGTCTGGAGAGATGAGTGAATAAAACAGAAGGGGTATTTCCCCTCAGGCAGCAGGATGAAAAGCAGCCATCCCCCTCCATCCAAGTCCCAAAGCTGGGGGGAGGCGGATTTCCAAAGATTATTTAATTGATTTTTCTCCTATTTAGATGCAGATCATCATGTCTGGCGCCCAGGAATTCAGACACATGGCTTTGTGTCCACTCAGCCCCGTGAAGGCTTCGGTCTGAAACTCGCACAAAGCCAGACACACACGTCTTCAGAAACATGCTGTTTCCTTTTTGTCTGGGGCTCCAGGGAGCGGGTGCTATGAGGAAGGCCTTGAGCTTGCTCTCATCTGCAGTGTCCTGGGGAGCCCATCTCTCTGTCCCACTCACAAAATGGTGTGAAAAAAAAAAAGAAAGATATTTGAGGACTGGAGTAGGGGGGTGATAGAAAGGTAGAGACTCCAACCTGGGGTTGATCCATCAAAGTTTCAACTTGGATTTTTATCCAAATTCAGATCTCTGGAGTAGAAAGCAGGATATGCTTTAAATTAAGTGGCTAATATGCTAGGATTAACGCAAATTTAGCTCTGGGCTCTGCAGATCTGATTTATATAAGAAGAAAATGTTTCTCTCTCTCTACCCATTGTTCCCTAGTCTGCTCCTCCAAATGCCCATCTGACAAAGAAACTGGAAGGCTCACTGGCTGACACCCTGTTCAGTACAGCGGGAAAGACCCCTGCACCCCCACCAATACGCAGCCTTCTCTTCCAGAGATGGTCACGGCACACCCCCTCTATAAGGTTAACATATCCCCCAATATCCCTGCCGGGTTCTCCCAAAACCTGGCTGGGGCAATGCCACTCTGGTTTTTTGGCTGTGTGATTTCAGATAATTCTCTTCAGGCCTCAGTTTCCTCATCCATAAGGTGGGTGCAGGTTCTCAACACACATAAGCTACAGAGGTTGCTAACTGGGAAGAAGTGCACATCACACTGAAATATTTCACAGGAAGCTTCACAGGAGAGGTTCTGGTTGTAGATTCCTTCCTTTCTTTGGTGCCAAATATTGCCAGCAGGAGCTCAGCCTCAGGACTGATTCCTACCCTTCGTATCCAAGTTACCTGGACTGCAATCCAGCTGGCGTTCACAGTGTGCTCCCCAAAAGGACCAAACCCTACAAAAAAAGAGCAAAAGCAGCATGTCACTGCAGGTGGTCAGGCTGCTGCCTCGAACCAGGGTAACAGAGCAGGGAGCTACAGGAGCAGCTGTGCCCTGGGACAATGTTGGGGGCCTGTCCTGAGTTCTGGGGCACATAAAGTAGTGCTCCAGAGCTGCCCCCCCCACTTGTCTGCTCTTAAGCTTGTGTCCTTTTCTTCCTTATTTTCATGTAACTCTTGTGCCCAACAAAAGGCCAGTGGCTTCCTTTTGCCCCAGAAAAGGCTAGTCTTGCTTCCTTCTCAGCTTCCTCCCCTGTCCTTGACCCAGTGTATAATTATTTTTATCTCTGTCTTCCTGCAGGGCCTCTCCCCCACTCAGAAAATGGAGGGGGCTGTAGGTGCTCCATGAGTTACCACTAAATGAAGAATGGCCCTTCAAGAACGCATGTGGGTATCTCCAGGCCAGGCTGTCCGGACACCATCCCACCACCCTCTTTCTCACTTGGTTGTACTCCAACCTCATTTACAAACCAAGACAGTCAGCTGGAAATGTGCTACGTGTTCTGCGTGCACTGTGGCATTCAGCCTCACTCCATCCCCTTTCAGAAATGGGTTTTTCCTGGGCCCATTTTATAGGAGCTGAACTGAGGCTCAGAGAGGTAAAGCCAGCTGCCCAAGGTCACAGAGCGAAAAGACAAAAGAGCTGGGATTCAAACACAGACGCATGAATCCATGATTTCCCTCTTCTTGTTACCATGTCACCTGCCTAAAAAAATAAACATCTCCAAGAGAGGCTTCCCTGGAAGTGTGGGTCACTCCAGTTGGGCTGAGGGGCCCAAGCAGTGTCAAGGGAAGACACTGGGAAGAATGCTGTGCCTTGGAACAGCTGGGCCCCCTCTCCCTCGCTCAGTCAGGACCTCTCCACTCCCTCCATCTTCTGGCATGGAGACAGTTAAGGTGTTGTGAGCTCATGCAAGGAAAATGCCCAGTCTGATATAGGACGGCTTCAAGGGGATGGTGACCTCCTCCCAATTACACGCACCTGTTAGGTGAGTGGCATCTTCATCTTTCCTGGGAACTCCATCCAGGTTCAGCCCTGGCCACAGAATAACTGTGTGAACCTTAGCTGGATATCCCACTGGACTACTCCAGAAAGTGAGTCAAAATGACCCTCAGCCACATGCCTGGCAGAAGTTGATGCCTATGTGGTCCTGAGGCGAGTCTCCTCCAGAAGGAACAGTCAGTTTGGGGAAGTTGGTGACAGTGGGGGGCCGGACTCACCCACAGACAGCCCGGGAAGAAAATATTTTGAACAAGATGGTCTCTAGGACAATCGGGAGAGTGGCCAGGCACCCGAGATCCCCTGAGCTCCACCTGTCCTGCCTTGTGGGGGAGCGGCCCCTATTAGCGCTGGACAGGGAGCACTGGCCGTCAGAAGGTTCATCTATCACTGGTACACTGCCTGCCCTCAAACAGACCTTTGTCCCCCGGGGCCGAGGGTGGGGACAGGCCCTACCTCGGGAGGGACAGGGAGGAGGAGTCCAGTCCAGATCATTCGCCGGGCAGACAGAACAGGCAGGTACAAGGAGGGCCACTGTGTCCACCAGTGGAAGGAAGGACGCCAGAGGAGCCTGCTCAGCGCGAGGTACTTGACTGGTACCCCACGACCTTGCCTGTCTGGACCCTAACACTGGGACAACAGGGGCGCCCCCTTCTCCACTTTCTACATTGAACGGACCGAGCTGAGCTCCCGTTGGCAATGACATCTTTCATAACGTGGCACGACTTCCAGCACCTGCCCGGCCCGGGCAACCACACCCCACCCACGGCCGCCGCCCACCCCCAGCCCCGGCTGCCGCCATCAGTGCGTACCCGTCACTACCACCGCCTTCCGGGGCTGCTCCATGGCGTTCGGGCTGCGCCTTCGACCCGCTTGAGCCTGGACTGGCGCGTCCTACGCGGCCGAGGCCCGGCCTCCAGCCACGCCCCGGTCCCGCCCAAGCCCCGGCCACGTTCACGCCCCTGGTCCCGCCCCGCCTCGCCCCGCCCCGGGCCGCTAGGCGTGCGCGCCCCCGGGGCCCGAGACGCATGCAAGTGCGACCCGACGCCCGGAGGTCAACCCAGGAACGCCCAGCTGCCCCTCTCCCAGCCTCAGTTTCCCCACTTGTAATTTGGAGACAGTTCTTCCCGTAGGGTGTGGCCGCCTGAACTCACTGAATCAGGCTCTGGGGACGAGCTGGTCACTTATTTCGTAAGTGTTCATTGAGTGCCTGTGTGAATAATCGGGGGTCCTCACTCTTTCCTGTGAGCAAGATTTGTTCATCCCGTTTTACAGATGAGGAACCTGAGGCACAACTCTGCAGGCCTCTCGGCTAGAGCCTCCTGGGGGTCACAGAAGTGACATTTGGGCCAGGAGGCTGAGCTAGGGAACAGTTGGGTGGTACTGGAAGGTTCTCTGCAGGCATTTATGTTACTAAGGAGGCTGATGTGACCCAGAGACCTCAGCCTCCCCTCCCTCCATCTCCCCTCACTCACCCCAGTCTAGCCCCAACAGTCTTCCAAGGGCCTCTGCACTTGCTGTCTGTCCCCTCTGTCAGAATCATGTCCTGCACTTAACTGTGAACCTACCTGTTTCCTCTCCCCTGGCTGTCACTGCCTCCTTTGGGGCTCTGTTTACCACCCCTGGCTGAAATCACCATCACCCCAGAGACCCGTCTCATTTCCTTATTTCATCCTCTTATAACAATGACTCAGAAATCATTCAGAAAAAGGTACTGCTTTTCTGGTTTATTTCCTATTTCCTCTGACATAGAGGTTAGGACTCCCATACCAACGGGGTGCCTCTATAACATCCGTGTCCCTGCACCCAGTACAAGCCTGGAACACAGCTGGTCCCCCACCAGAATTCGTCAGAGGCCAGAATTCCTCCAAAAACAGAAAAATAAAGCTGAGTTTCTGGCCACAGCCTCAGAAACAGGACCTTAGACTTGGGTCACTGACATCTCATTCCAAGCAGTCTTGGTCCCAATTAGCCAGGATACTGGTGAAGTACCAGCTGGCTCTGGCCCAGGCCTCAGCATACCCAGGGACGAGGTCTTTGGATTACCCAGATCCCTGTTTGCAAGCTCAGATTGGAGATCACATACTCAGTGGCTATTTGAGTCTCTAGCAGCTTCAGGTAGAATTCACAAAATTCAGAGCAGGCCAGGTCTGGCTGCGTGAGTGAGACCTGAACCAAGTGGCAGAAGAGAACAGAATGTAAAACTCACCCAGAATCAGGTTTTATACTTTGAGCATGTAATAAGTGTCTGGTACAAAGTGCCCATCTTGCTAGAAGCCTGGGATGTGAAGAGAGGGAAGTCAATGGGTTTCATTCCCCCCCCCCACTGCATCAGAAAAAAGGGAGGAAACTGGTAACACTCAGAGCCAGCACTGAAGGGGAGAAACTGAGTTCCATACTGCTGCCAAGAGTGAGTGGGGTAGCCTAACCGGTTGTGGTGCTATGGATAGAGCACTGAACTGGGATGTGAAGTCCCAGGTTTGAAACCCTGAGGTCACCATCTTAAGCATGGGCTCATCTGTCTTGAGCATAGGCTCACTGGCTTGAGCCTGGGATCATGATGATCCCATGATCACTGGCTTGAACAAGAAAGAGGTCACTGGTTCAGCTGGAGCCCCCTGGTCAAGGCACATAAGAGAAGCAATCAAGGAACAACTTATGTGCCACAACTATGAATTGGTGTTTCTCATATCTCTCTCCCTTCCTGTCTGCCTCTCTAGCTGCCTCTATCTTGCAAAAAAAAAAAAAAAAAAAAGAGTAAGTGAGGGTAAAGGCTTGTGTTCACTGCTACCCAAACAATCCAGGGATCCTGTTCAAGTGTATCAATGGGGTTCTCTCTCCATTTTTTGAGAGAGAGGAAGGGAGAGAGGAAAGAAGCATCTCATTGTTGTGGCACTTGAATTGCTCATTGAATGCTTTCTCATACGTGCCTTGACCAGGAGGCTCCAGCTGAGCCTGTGACCCCTTGCTCAAGCCAGCGACTTTGGGTTCAACCCAGCGACCTTGGGCTTCAAGCCAGCGACCTTTGGGCTCAAGGCAGCGACATGGGGTCATGTCTGTGATCCATCATTCAAGCCAGTGAGCCTGCGCTCAAGCTGGCGACCCTGAACTCAAATAGGTGAGCTTGCACTCAAGCTGGATGAGCCCATGCTCAAGCCGGTGACCTCAGGGTTTTGAACCTGGGTCCTCTGTGTCCCAGGTTGATGCTTTATCCATTGAGCCACCACCTGGTCAGGCACTGTAGACTTTTTATATTGGAATAAGTTCAGATCTATAGAAAACTTGCAAAGACAGTGCAGAAACTCCCCTATAGCCCTCACCCAACTTCCCAGAATATAAACATCTTACATTATCAGATGCATTTGTACAATTAAGAAATTGACACTGCCTGAGCGTCGGACTGGGATGTGGAAGACCCAGGTTCGAGATCCCAAGCTCACCAGCTTGAGCACAGGCCCATCTGGCTTGAGCAAAAGCTCGCCAGCTTGGACCCAAGGTCACTGGCTCCAGCAAGGGGTTGCTTGGTCTGCTGAGGGCCCGCGGTCAAGGCACATGTGAGAAAGCAATCAATGAACAACTAAGGTGTCGTAACGGCAATGAAAAACTAATGATTGATGCTTCTCACCTCTCTCCGTTCCTGTCTGTCTGTCCCTATCTATCCCTCTCTCTGACTCTCTCTCTGTCCCTGTAAAAAAAAGAAAAAAGAAATTGACACTGATACATTGCTATTAACCAACCTCCTGATGTTATCCATATGTCACCAGTTATTTCATTTGTGTTCTCTCCCTGTTCTAGAACCCTGTAGAGGAAACCCCATTGCATTTCATTGGCACATCACCCCAGTTCTCTCTGGTATGGGATGGCTCTTGGGTCTTTCCTTGTTGGTCATCACCTTGGCAGTCTTGGGGAGAACTGCGCATGCATCCTACAGGGTGATCTCAATCCGTATCTGTCTGATATTCCTGTCATGATTAGAATTGGGTTATTTGTGCTTGGGGAAGCCCACAGAGGTGAGATGCTCTTCTCATCCCATTTTATCAGGGATCCCTTATACCACATGGCTGATCACAGAAATGTAACTTGGATCTCTTGGTTCAGGTGATAAATGTCCTGGGGTTGCCATAATAAACGACCACAAAGGTGAGAGGCTGAAACAACAAATTTATCCTCTCGAAGTTCAGGAGGCCAGAGTCCAAAATCAGTGTAAGAGGGCCACATTGCTTCTGGAGACTAAAGGAGGGGTCCTTTGTAGTCTCTTCTAGCTTCTGGGGGTTCCTAGTATTCCCTGGCTAGTGGATGCATCATCCCAGTCTCTGCCTCTGTCTTCTTGTGTATGAAATCTCTCTCTGCCTTTCTTTCCTTTTTTATTTTTATTTTTTTAAATTTATTGATTTGAGAGAGAGAGATCAATTTGTTGTTCCACTTATTTATGCCTTCATTGGTTGATTCTCGTATGTGTGCTGACCGGGATTGAACATGCAATCTTGGTGTATCTGGATGATATTCTAACCAATCCAGCTACCTGGCCAGGGAGGGCCCTTTGCCTTTCTCTTAGGACACCAGTTGCTGGGTTTTGGCTCCATCCTAAATTGTAGATGACATCATCTCAGGATCCTTAACTTAATTACATCTGAAATGACTCATTTCCCAAATACAGTCACATTCACAGGTTCTGGGAGTTAGGGCTTGGACATGTCTTTGGGGTGGAGGGGAATCACCATTCACTCACTACATGTGGTATCTGCCAGATGTCTCCACTACTCTAGTTTCTTTCAACTTACTATTTTCCCCTTGCTCTATTCTATTTCTTGGAAGTGGCACACTAAGTCCAGAATGGAAAATATTCTGTCTAGTGTATGAACCATCCATTGCTCTTGGACCTTTATGTTCTTTCTGCTATTTTAGAATTGGCAACATTGCTGCAAGGTAGAGTGGTGGTTCCCTTTATTTGCAAGGCCTCAGTATAAACTGTCAGAAATGGATTACTGAGTTAAAGTGGATGATACTTCTATGGATTTTGAGACATAATGCCAATTTTTTCCCACTTAATATATGTCTATGTCTACTGGGTCTGACCGGTGGTGGTGACACTGAGGTTCCAAGTTCAAAACTCCAACGTTGCTGACTTGAGTGTGGGCTCACTAGCTTAAGCATGGGATTTCTGGCTTGAGCATGGAATCACTGGTATGACCCCAAGGTTGCTAACTTGAGTCTAAAGGTCACTGGCTTAAAGCCCAAGGTCGCTGGCTTGAGCCCAAGATCTCTGGCTTGATCAAGGGGTCACTGGCTTGGCTGGAGCCCCCCAGTCAAGGCACGTATGAGAAACTATCAATGAACAATTACAGTGCTGCAACTACAAGCTGATGCTTCTCATTGCTCTCCCTTCTTGTCTATCTGTCTCTCTTGCAAATGTGTGTGTGTGTGTGTGTGTGTGTGTGTGTGTGTGTGTGTGTGTGTGTCTACTGGCTTAACCATAACCCATAACCTTGCCAGCATTGGATTTAACAATGCTCCCCCCTTCTTTTAGTGGAGGGTAGGGTATTTTTGTTAATTTGATAAGTACATTGGTCCACACTCTAAGTTTCTGCTGACAGAAATACAATTTCAACTAGAATGAAAAAAATAGGCATATTGATTCAAGGGATTAAAAGGATAAGGATTTGTGAAGCGTCAGGTACAGGTGGATCAAGTATCAAACAGGGCCAAGACTCTGAAGTGGAGAGAGACGGTCTTGTCCTGTACAGGACTCTCATTTCCCTAACTCTGCAATTCCAGCACCACCCCAGGGAAGTCCTCTAATTGGCTGAGCTTCGGTCACGTGTCCATTATGACGGGGAAGGAGGAACTATGCTGACTGCCTCAAATAGTAGCTCATGCAACCTCTCAAGTTTTTACTTCTACAAGTCCTGAGGTCCTAAGTGTACAACAGAGCAATTAAAAGTAGCACAAAACAGGTTATGATGAAAATCTATGCCAAGTACTAAAATTCAAAGTATAAGACAGAGAATGATTAGATTTGGGGTCAGTCATTGAAGAGTTCACAGAGCAGCTATGCATTAGTTCAGGTTTTAAAAATTTCCAGGGACAGCCTGACTAGGCGGTGGCGCAGTGGATAGAGCGTCGGACTGGGATGCGGAGGACCCAGGTTCGAGACCCCGAGCTCACCGGCTTCAGCGCAGGCCCATCTGGCTTGAGCAAGAGCTCGCCAGCTTGGACCCAGGGTTGCTGGCTCCAGCAAGGGGTGGCTCGGTCTGCTGAAGGCCCGTGGTCAAGGCACATGTGAGAAAGCAATCAATGAACAACTATGGTGTCACAATGGCAACAAAAAACTAATGATGGATGCTTCTCATCTCTCTCCGTTCCTGTCTGTCTGTTCCTATCTATCCCTCTCTCTGACTCTTTCTGTCCCTGTAAAAAAAATAATAATAAAATAAAAATAAAGCCTGACCTGTGGTGGCGGTGGCGCAGTGGATAAAACGTCAACCTGGGAACACAGGTCACCAGTTCAAAACCCTGCACTGGTCTGGTCAAGGCACATATGGGAGTTGATGCTTCCAGCTCCTCCCCCCTTTCTCTCTTTCTCTCTCTCTCTCTTTCACTCTGTGCTCCTCTCTAAAATGAATAAATAAAAAAATAAAAAT
Organism: Rhynchonycteris naso; assembly: GCA_037038555.1. Classification (NCBI taxonomy): domain Eukaryota; kingdom Metazoa; phylum Chordata; class Mammalia; order Chiroptera; family Emballonuridae; genus Rhynchonycteris; species Rhynchonycteris naso. The sequence continues at coordinate 21,070,582 of CM073003.1, forward strand.
AAAGATGAAAATATGAAAGATAAAAAAAAATTTTTTCCAAGGACAAGAGTTCCAAACTCCAAGTGGATTAAGCAATAGAAAACTTCTTGGGTTCATATAAGTAAGGTGACCAATCGTCCTCCTTTAGAGAGGACAGTCCTTTTGTAAGTTCCGTCCTCCCTCAAAAAGTGTCCTCCTACATGTCTTCCTTTTTGATATTGGAAGACTAATCTGTAAATGTCCATATTTGATTGATGCAGAGTCTATCCATTGTGTGTGATGTGATGTATTTGAATCTAAATTAGTACTTTTTTCTTACAATTATTAAAAATTAATAGGCACGTAAGCATAATTACAATATAAAATACAAGTTTTTATTATGCATTTATATTATAATGTATTATTGTTGCAATTAATAAAATGTTTTTATTTGATATTTTCTTCAATTTATTTTTGTCCTCCTTTAATTGTAATATGCTGGTCACCCTAATATAAGTGGAAAGTCAGACACAATGGCTTCAGGAATAGCTGGATCCAGGGTTTAAATCATGCCTTCCTGTCCACAAGTAGCTCCCATGTAGGTTGAAGTCTTGTATATGTTGGAACCTGATGGCCCTGGGTTTTCATTATCTTACTATTTCATTATTAACAACCTCCATGAAAAGCACTCTTCTCTCTCCTAACCTTCAGGAGCCCTCTCAAGACAGAATCTAATTGGCCTTGGTTGGTCAGGTGCTTCTCCTTCAACCAATCACTATGGCTGGGAGAATGGAGAACTCTGATTGGCCACCCCTATGTTGAAAGAACCGACAAAAACCGCAGTGACCTCAGCCCGCCACATGGGGTCACCCAAGCAGTATTTTTGAGGATGAATACTTGGCTAGTTCAGCGAAAGAAGAAAGCCTCTGCACACAGAAAAGTCTAGAAAAGTCAGAAAGGAGTAATCCAGCACAAGATTTTCTTCCTACTTCCACCACCATATTATGCTGGGACATTTCATGTACCCCGGTTTCTGTTGTTTACATCAAGTGGCCTTTACTCTTAACAAACAAGGGTTGGCAGGTCACCCTGAGCTCTCTAACCCAATTAGCACATCACTGTTGGCTGCCTACCAGCGTCCTGCACACACCCCTGACCTCAGCAGCTCCCCTGGGAGAAGCACTGAGCTGATGATAGATGGGACTTGGAGAATATATGGACCAGCTGCCTTGACCCTGGACGGGACCACGATGAGATGTGAGCTCATAGGATGTTTCCCTGAGATCCTCAGCTAGACTGACCCGTTGCTTTCAGTGTCACCTACTCATTGGTGCCCCCTTCAGGGTTCTTTCCCTCCCTGTATCAGGTCTCCATCCCCTGAATAACACCATATGCCCTTGAGTACTCATCTCAGGACCCGATTGTGTGTGTGGGAGGGAGGAAAACTAAAACAGGAAGGACAACTGTTGGTCCAGTGTTGATAAGTGCCTGGCACTTTATATGAGTTACAAGTTTGATCAACTCACTAACATAACATAGATATGTTCTAAGCCCTGGTACCTGCAAGTATGACCTTACTTGAAATAAGATCTTTGCAGATGTAAGTATCTTGAGATGGCATTAATTTGGATTTAAAGTGAGTCTATTAAGAGAAAGGTGTGTCTTATAACAGAAAGGAGAGGAAGATTTAGACACACACAGAATAAAGCCATGTGAAGAGAAAGAGATTAGAGTTATGTATTCACAAACCCAGGAACTATAAGGATTGCCAACAACCAGCAGAAGCTGGGACAGCGGCATGGAAGGAATGGCCCCTCAGGGCCTTCTGTAGGAAGCAAACCTGCTGACCCCAACTTTGGAATTCTGAATCTCCTGACCAGGCAGTGACACAGTGGATAGAGGGTCAACCTGAGATGCTGAGGACCAACAGGTTTGGAACCCCCAGGTCGTGGCTTGAGTGCAGGCTCCTCCAGCTTGACCATGGGGTCGCCAGCATGAGCATGGAATCATAGATGTGACCCCATGATCTCTGGCTTGAGCCCAAAGGTCACTGGCTTGAGAAAGGGGTCACTGGCTCTGCTGGAGCCCCAGGGTCAAGGCACATATGAGCAGCAATGAACAACTAAAGTGCCGCAACAAGTTGATACTTCTCATCACTCTCCCTTCCTGTCTGTCCTTCTCTCTCTAAAGAAAGAACACTGAATCAAGTTCTAAGCCACCCAATTTGCGGTAATTTGTTACAGCAGCCCAAGGGAAGAATACATTTGCCTATTTATTTTGTTTATTGTCTGTCTTCCCAACAGGCTCCTAAGCCCGAGGAGGGCCAGTTTTGTCAGGTTTGTTCACTTGTGTTTCCAAGAGCAGGCAAGTAGTAAGCACTCAATACATATTTTTGCATGCCCATGCATTGTGCTTAGTATCTGCCAGATGTTGTCCAAAGTGCTTTCATATGGCCTAACTTGTTCTAGTTCCTCACTGCAACCTTCTAGAGCAGACACTATCATTACACTCATTTTACAGGGGAGACAACTAAGGCTCAGCAGGGAACAGTCAGGATCCCAACTTACCAAAAGATGTGCCTTGGATAAGGTCAACTACAATAGTGAGATTCATAAGAGTAGGAGCCCGAAAGCCCTTCCTAATAACCATGTAGCCTCAGTTTCTCCAATTGCAAGCTGGAAGTAATAACCAGCTTTGCCCACAAGCTAATTACAGGTGGCCCTTACCCAGAAGGCCCCCAGCGCCGGCGCACGTTGCTCCGCTTCCTTTTGCAGCACTCACTGCGGCGCTTTACGGCTTTTTCCTCATTCCTCCGTCGGCACTACTCGCCCCGCCCATTGTGCCTAGCAGGCCCCGCCCTGCTACACGTGGATAGGGTGTCCTTCTCTTGAGCCCCAGGCTGACTGGCTCACGTTGCTGCCATTCCATTCAGCCTAGTGGCGGGCAGCGGGGTGACTACTAGTGGGTGCGTGAGCGGCGGCGGCGGCGACGACGACGACGACGGAAGTGACCAGCCGGCCAGGTCCCTGCCGATATCATGGTGAGGATAGGGCGATGATGAGCTCTCGCCAGGAGGCCGGGGACACTGCAGCCTAAGGCCATTGCGGCTGGCGCTGGGAAAGGGCGACACAGAGCGACCGTGTAATCCGGGCCTCAAGGCCTGTTCCTCGGCCGAGGCGGGGAAACTGAGACCGGAGAAGGCAGGGGCTCGCCAGGGTACTCAGTGCATTGGTCTCGGGGAACTTAGGGCTGAACGACTGTGTAATCGTAGTATAGCGGCCTAGCCGCAGTCTTCCCATTTTGAAGACGGGAAAACCAGCCGGAGAGGAGGGGGACTGCCAAAGGGCCCGGTGAATGCAACAAGGTGAATTTGGCAGGGAAGTGTGCCCAAGTGATTCCGATGCTATCTAACTTTATAATGGGAAGCTGGAGTGCCAGGAAGTAGAAGGCCCGTCTGAGTTCTCAAATTAAACCAATTTGGGGGGATTTCAAGGCTTGCAAGGCGCTTAGAATGTTAGCAGCACAACTTCTTGTGCATCTTCGTTTTCAGTGTCCAGGAGTGGACAAGGCATGATACACCCCTAGTTCCCTGTGGTCTTGGCGGCTGGACGCAGGGGGCTGGGTGTGTATGTAGGGATGAGGTCCGTGACAGTTTCCTGAATTGGGAGCCACAGGAACACATTGGGTCTAGTCCTGGGTTTGTCCAGACCTGAGAACCAGACCCCCAAAATTGTGAGAAAGCCCAGAAAAAGGAATTCTCTCTCCTCGAGCTTTTCTGACTCTCCAGTCTCCTTTAGAACTGGCGGTCTGCCCCTGCTTCGTTTCCTTTGACAGGTTCATATGTATCTTCCTCTTTCCCATGGAGTTTTAAGGCCTCTGGTATCCACCCCTTTTTCTTTTCTCTGTCTCCAGCACAATTTAGGGATAGGATGTAGTTGGCAAGCTCTGGCCACTGCTCCTCATCATTGCAGCAGTGGATGGCTGCCTGGATGCCACCTCTCCTTTGAGCCACTCCTTATTTGTGGGGTGGGGTGAGCATTGCACCCATTCCAAGTGCCTCCCTAGGTAGTATGTGTATTTCCCTTGTATTTGTTCAGCAGATATTTACTGAGTCTCTCTCCTGTGCGTGGCCCAGTGCTTGGCACTAGACAAAGTCCTTACCTTCTGAGTTTTCCAGTCTAGCAGAAGGTGTGGTGTTTCAAGTCTAGCCAGGGAGACAAGTAAACAAGATAATTAGAGACTGGCTACCTCTTATAATGGAAACAGCAGAGGGTGCCCCAGGTGGAAACCTCATTTCCTAAATGGGGTTATTATGAGGGCCTGGCATGACATATGATCAGTAGCCGGCCTGAGGAAGGGCACCCCAGGCAGAGGGAACTGCAGAAACAAAGGTTGAGCAGTAGGAACCTGCATGGTGTGTGAGGAGTAGAGTGGGCCAGTTTGCTGGAGCCTTGTCAGGTCTGGCCTTGTGGCATGCCTTGGAAGTGGTTGTTAGGGAAGTCAGGGGGAAGTCAGAAGTCAGCAGGTGCTGGTCCCCTCTGTGTTTCAGATGTCCTCTTAGCTGCTTTGTGGATAGGGCGCTACCAGTGACAATCACAGAAGCTGTGGATCCTCCAGAACTGTGTTTTTAGTAATTGAGACAAGGTGGTGACCTGAGAAAGGCCATCACCAGCATAGGGGTTGTGTATGTCATAAAAAGACATCTGTGGGTCCCCTGTTGACAGGCATCATTCTATTTTCACTGGGTTTACTAGGACCTTGCTCTGTGTCCCTGGGCAGTTCTCTCCTCTGACCCTTCCTCCACCTCTTGGCAACTGAGACCATTTTCATTCTCACATTCCAGGGCTGGCCTGCCCCTGCCCCATCTCCACTGCTCTGGGAGGAGGACCCAGGTGTCTCACCACCTTGGTTCACATTCCCACTGCCAAGGAAAACCTGCAGCTTCTCCACAGTAAAAGGTGATCTGGGTGCATGGCCCCAAGTATGGATCTGAGCCTCCTGTTTCTCCTTGAGAGCCTGGGTGCAGTGTCACACAGATGCACCCAAATGAGAGGGCAGGAGCTGTGGGTTGGTCACATCAGTTCTCAATGTGCCCGTCCTTGAAGCAGCTGCCCCTTGCCCACGTGGCCTGTTTCTTCTTATCTTGCCCATCCAGGAAGCCAGTACAGGAAGTGGGCTTGGGCCTGGCTTCCTGTTGTCGCTGGACCTCCCCTGGCGACTCCCCTGGCCTGTGGAATATGAAATCTTTCCCCCTCCCACCCAAGCCCTTTCATGGGAAGCCACCCTGTGGGGGCAGAAGGCCATTTCCGGCCTGCACAGGAGAGGCCTTCCAGTTCCACCACCTGGAGAAACAGCTGCCTCATATTGTATCAGTAGTGTGAGGCCAGGGCAGGATGAAGCAAAGCCTTGTTCCTCACTGAGGCAGTTTTCCATCTGCGGAGCCCTGAGGTCAGAACCTTCATCTAGCCGTGCTGAATGACCTGCCATTGGACCCTGGACCCAAGCACTGCCACCTCGGTCACCCTTCTGGAGAGTCAAAGGTGGCTCAAGTGTCTGGGTCCTGATTTGAGTCCCCAAAATGAGAAGAAATGATTTTTTTTCCAGTATTTGTTATTTTTAAACACTTAAAAATTTTTATTTACTGATTGATTTCATAAGAGAAGAAAGGAGAGAGAAATATTGATTTGTTGTTCCACCCACTCATGCATTCATTGGTTAAGTCCTGTATATGCCCTGATGAGGGATCAAACTCACAACCTCTGCATACGGGGTTGACGCTCTAGCCAACTAAGTAAGCTATGCTCTTAGGGCTCATGTTTGTTATTAGAAAGAAATTCAGTAATGATGGAAAAAAATACCTTAAAAGTTCACCTTATCTGGGTCAGCTTTATAAGGTCCTGTCCTTTACCTACCATCTCTTACAGTAACTTTTTCTGGAATGTTTTTTTCTTGTACCTGGAGAATTTCTGTCTTTGAAAACAGTTCACATGTGGTCTCCTCAGATTGAGGTAGACTCGCCATTGTGTCTGGCCGAATCTCTCTTAGTCCAGTTGGGGCTGCCCTCTGGCTGCAGACAGACAGGGTCAAGCCAGGCTCTGTCTCTTATTAACTCTAGTGTTGGGCAACATTCTTGGTCTGTAAGCCTCAGTATCCCCATCTGTAAACGGGTGACAATAACCTTATGAGATGCTAGAAATGAAAGACTTGGAGCTGCATGTATCCATGTGGAATGCATCTCAGTCATCAGTTGAGCAAAACACAGCAGTGGAGGGGCCTGTACGTTGTGACACTATTGATAAGCACCGGCGGTTTGAGGAAAATGCACCGCATGAGTTATAAAAAAAAAATGCCTGCCTGACCAGGTGGTGGCACAGTGGATAGAGTGTCGGACTGGGATGCGGAAGACCCAGGTTCAAGACCCTGAGCTCGCCAGCTTGAGCGCGGGGCCCATCTGGCTTGAGCAAAAGCTCGCCGGCTTAGACCCAAGGTCGCTGTCTCCAGCAAGGGGTTGCTCAGTCTGCTGAAGGCCCGCGGTCAAGGCACATGTGAAAAAGCAATCAATGAACAACTAAGGTGTTGCAACGGCAACGAAAAACTGATGATTGATGATTCTCACCTCTCTTCGTTCCTGTCTGTCTGTCCCTATCTATCCCTCTTCTCTGACTCTCTCTCTGTCCCTGTAAAAAAAAAACAAAAAAAAACCACCAAGACCCTGGCTGGTGGGCTCAGTTGGTTAAGAGCATTGTCCTGAAATGACAAGGTTGCGGGTTTGATCCCTGGTGAGAGCACACACGGGAAGCAACCTATAAATGTGTGACTGAGTGGAACAACAAATGAATGCCTGCCACCCTACCCCCCCCCCCCCATCTCTCCAAAAAGAAAAAAAAAATTAAGTCCTGGCTGGATAGCTTGGTTTGTTAGAACATCATCCCAGAGCGTGAAGGTTGCTAGTTCGATTCCCCAGTCAGGGCATATACAGGAGCAGTTAAATGTTCCTGGCTCTCTCTCCCTGCCTCTCTCAAAAAAACTAAAATAATAAATAAATACCAAGTGGTCAGCACTTGGACCAGGTGGCAGCTGCCTCTGAGAAGAGAGATGGGGCTTGAGACACTTTCCTAACCTGGGAGGCAGGTGTGTGTCCTGGGGTGGTGCGGAGTAAGGTGAATGCCTCTTAGGGGGTTAGACGTGCACTCCTGTACCCCTGGTGCTCTCATGGGATCCTGCCTAGAGGCGTGGGGCTCCCAGGAGCTGATTAACACACAAATCTTGTGCCTTTGATTGCCTTTCAGCTCCCACTGTCACTGCTTAAGACGGCTCAGAATCATCCCATGGTGAGTATGTGCCATCTGGGATGGCGAAGTTCAGTAGGGACCAGCCTCAGCACAGGGACGGGAACACTGGGTGAAGGGTGAGGTGCCTCCAGCCAAACCTGCTTCCCTGCCTGTCCACAAAACAGCAGCTTTTTCTCTTCCCTCCCACACAGGTCAGGACCAGAGTCATTGCTCCTGCTTCTAAAAGCAATATATGCTTATTAAAAATGTCAAACATGTTTAAAAAGTTTTTGAAACACGAGAGACACTTCGAGTAGAAGCTCCCTGAATTCATCTTCTGGCAACTTAACAAATTATGTGATATATGTGTGTATATGTAAATGTTATTTTTTACACAATTATTTGAAACACAGATGGGATCACATGATGTGCATTATTTTCAATCTATTTTCTTTACTTTTTCTTCTTTTTCAAGTGAGAGGAGGGGAGATAGACAAACTCATGCATGCTCCCCTGCTGAGACCCCCAAGCAACCCCCATCTGGGGCCGTGTTCACAATTGAGCTATTTTTTAGCGCCTGAGGTGGAGGGTCCACGGAGTCATCCTCAGCATCCGACTGATGCACACGAAACAATCAAGCCATGGCGGTGGGGACGGATGGAGAAGCAGATGGTCGCTTCTCCTGTGTACCCTGACTGGGAATTGAATCCTGGACATTCACATGCTGGGCTGATTCTCTACCACTGAGCCAACTGGCCAGGGCCTGTTTTATTTCCTTTTTTTCAGTATACAAACACAACACAGCTCAAACTTTTAAAGTGAACAATGCAGTGGCCTTTAGTACATTCACAATGTTATGCAGCCATCACCTCTATTTGGGTCCAGAATATTTTCATCACCCAAAAGGAGACCCTGTCCCCATTAGCAGTCACTCCCCATCCCCTTCACCCAGTCCTTGGCAACCACCAATCTGTTTCCTCTCTCTATGGATTTGCCTGTTCTGGACATTTCATACAAATGGGATCATACATGTGGTCTCTGTGTGTCTGGCTTCTTACACTCAGCATGATATTTTTAGGGTTCATCCATATTGTAGTGTGTGTCAGTGCTTCACTCCTTGTAATGCCTGAATAATATTCTACCGTGGATGGACCGCAATGCGTTTATCCATTCACTAGTTGATGGACATTTCAGGTGTTTCTACCTTTTGGCTATTTGTGGATGTTGGCTGCTGTGAATGTTTGTGTATGCATTTTCACGTGGCTATATGCCTTCACTTGGGCAGATTCAGTTCTTTTTTAAATCACAGCCTTTATTGTTTGTTTGTTTGGGTCCCCCACCACCACCACCAAAAAAAAAAAAAAGATTGACTCATAGGAAATCTGTAATGCCCAGCAAAGTCTACAAAGAAAGTAGAACATGTACCTGTACGATTGGCGTCTCAGGGGGCATGGACAATGCATGTTGTGGCCCCTGGGTCCTGGGAGGAGCTGAGGACACATCTGTATGAGGTCAGGGCTGCTCTTAGTGGTAGGGCTGCACCTCCCTTGGGGCCCATGGCTGACTTGGAGCCCATTTCTCTCCAGTTGGTGGAGCTTAAAAATGGGGAGACATATAATGGGCACCTGGTAAGCTGCGACAACTGGATGAACATCAACCTGCGCGAGGTGATCTGCACGTCCAGGGTGAGTGCCCTGAGCTACAGTCTTTGGTGACCCCGAGGGCCATTGAGTGTGGTAGGCAGGCATGGGGAGCAGGGGCAGTGTGCCAGGAGTACTCTCTTGCACTGGAGGCTTACAGAACCTCAGCATTCAGGCTTCTAAATGAGGTGAAGGCCCTTCACCTTTTGGAAGGAGTAGTGGGGCTTACTTAGCCTACCACAAGTCACCCTGTGGTGGAGTGGTTTCAGGGAGGGGTGTAGCCTAAGGGATTAGGCTGGGTGTAGAGCAACATTGCTAAGGGACAGGGCTCCAAGTCCCCCTGTGCCCTGGACTTTGAACCTGTGAGGACTTTGCACCTATGGGGATACTTCCCCAGCAGGTACTGAGCTGCTAACCCATCCCCCCTGAGTCCACCCCTGCCCAAGAAGGACTAAGACCTGAGGGAGCGCATCTGGCTGGCTACAAGTCCCTGCTGTACTGGTTGGGGTTGGCTTCTAGGGCAGGCTGACCCAACCCTACTGTCAGCCTTGGCTGTTATTGGCTGCGGGCCATGGGGTATCCAGGCCACCAGGGGGCGAGGATGGATGGCCCTGTGGCCCCATGGACCAGGAGACTTGTTTACCTCCCTAGGCCTGAAACCAGGAAATGCAGGGCCAGAACCTGAGCCACCAGGGCTGAGGGGTGCCTGGGGTCACAGATTAGGATGACCCCAGAGCCATGAGGACAAGAACAGTGGTGGAGGCTGGGCTCCCTCTCACTAATGTGCATGAACTCTGTCCTGCCTGGATTCCAGTCTTAGTCCCCTTGCCAGACAGTCCCCTAGGTTACAGAAGAAGAAGCTGTTGGTGGATCCCAGCCAAGAGGGATTCCACAAGCCACTTGAGCTTGTGGGCAGCATGCCCCTAGGGTTTGCCACACCAAAGTATAGCACAGCATAAGGCCCCTGGTCCCTCCTTCTAGACAGGTCACACCCCAACAGGCAGCCTGGTGGGCCTGACCCCTTCCCTCACCTACACAGCACTATGACCTGCTTCCTGTAATGGTACACTGTGGAGCTTCCACATCAACCTACCAGAAGCTCTCTCCTGGTCTTGCCACATGCCAGGCAGCAGGTGTCCGGGCAGCTCCATTGTGTGGTGCATAGCCTGCATCCATATGTCCTTTTGCATATGTGCGACCTAGAACCAACCACCATGTTTGGGGCGAAGTTGGTCTGGTCTCCAGAGTCAACTAAACCTAGAAATGTGACAACTGGGAAGATGTCTCTGTGACAAGGTAGTTGTTGGGAGAAGAGGTTGGGGTAAGATTCAAAATCCCTTGGGCAGTGGGTGGTGGAGTTCAGAGACTCCAAGGGTGAAGATCCCAGGGGAAGCCCCAGTTGCGAGGCGCTAAGCTCCTGTCATGGAAAGCAGAGTGAGCCCTGGTTCCCATAGGGAACACACTGGGCCCAGCCTGTCCTTGGCTGAGGGAGAGCCAAGCAAGGAGCAGCCAGCGCCAGCCTCAAGCTTACACGGAATCCTTCTGTTTTTGTCTGGCTATACTTTGCATCTCCACAGACTTGGCCCCTTGCCCACTCTTTCTGGGAAAGGAATGTGCAGGGCCTTGTGGGGTTCCTATGTAATATGGGAGCTGGGTATGTTCCTGGGAAGTCAGCCCTTGAAAGTTCCGTCTGACCTGCCGAGTGCTGCTGGGCCAGATCAGTCTTCTGGCGAGTGTCATGTGGGAGGACTGGGGACTTCAGGGAGGCTGGGAGCAAGCCCGGTCAAGGACTAGAGTTAGCCAGACACGGAAAGGTGGAAACGGCGTGTGTAAAATGCTAGGGGCCAGAAGCCTGCCTTGTGTGTTTCAGAAAGTTCCATCTGGAAGATGTGCCAAGTGCTGAGAGAGGGTAGCCAGGGGTGGGGCTCGGTCTTGGGCCCTTGAGCCACACTGGGTTTGGAGCTGGGCCTTGGGCCAAGGGGCCCTGACTGGGTTCTAAGCAGGGAGAAGTCTTGGTCTGATTGCTAAGGGTATGGGGGGAGGAGAAAACTACTCAGGCCTCTGCTCTGGGCAGCAGGGGTACGGCCGGGAAACAAACGTGATGGAAGAGGCCTGGGACTGCTGTCCATGGGCAGCAGGAGGAGACATCAGGGGAAGGCGTTATGCTGGCCCTAGGCTATGGGGTGGGGGTAGTCCTAGAATTACAGGGTTTTGACTTTGGGAGCTCCCTCATCTCTCTAGCCTCAATTAGCTTTTCTAAAAACTGACATCTTAGGAGTGGGCCCTGGTGAGCAGCAGACCTGCCTCCCTACCCCAATCCAGGCCCTCTTCACCTGTCACGCAGGTTCTCTATCCTGCTGCCCTGTGTCCGACACCAAGCTCAGACCCTGCCAGGAAACAGCTGGATGAATGAATGAGTAGAAAAGCTTCTAGAAAGTGGGTTCTAGAAGCCTGGGGCAGGAGCAGACAGGAACTAGGCTATGATAGCACCTTGTGCATGGGATAGCCCCCTACCCTGGACTTTGGGCTGCAGGTAACAAATCCCATCCCATACTTGAGGAAAGGCTGAGGCCATGGAGATGGTCTCCAATATAGTCCTGCCCTCCTCACGTGCTAGGGGTGCTAAAGGGCTGCCAATACCCCAGCTGTGAACTGGCAGCCTATAGGTATGATGCCAGGTGCCGGTGGTTTGGGACCACCCAGCTGTCTACCCACTCTACAGGAACCACCATGGATCTGAGACCTGGCCCCCTTCTTGTGCAGGATGGTGACAAGTTCTGGCGGATGCCTGAGTGCTACATCCGTGGCAGCACCATCAAGTACTTACGCATCCCCGATGAGATCATCGACATGGTCAAGGAAGAGGTGGTCGCCAAGGGTCGTGGCCGTGGTGGCCTGCAGCAGCAGAAGCAGCAGAAAGGCCGTGGCATGGGGGGTGCTGGGCGAGGTAGGCCCTACACGAACACACACGTATGTGCGCGCGCCCACACTCACATGCACACACAAGTGGCTACAGCACATAGCATCTGTTTCGGCCCAGTGTTGATGTTCTTAGCTGGTGCTCTCACAGTATAGCAGGCCTGGCTCGGAGCCTCTACCCCCGACATAGCCAGGGGGCTATGACTCACAGGCTCTTCTGTGGAGCAGCTGCTGTGCTGACTGTCACCTGCCCCCACCCCCGACCCCAGCCCAGAGTCCTAGCTGGGTCCTCAGCGCTCTCTGAGCACCAGGTCCCACCCAGGGGATTGATCTGGGGCCCACACAGACCTGGGCCTGGATCACTTGTCTTTGTACCTGCCTGTATCTGGGCACGACTTGGCAGTTCCCTAAGCCTCAGTTTCCCCTCTGTAGAGAGAGTCTGGTGGTGCCTGCCTCATCAGGCCACAGGCAAGGGCCTCAGCTGAGGGCCTGGCACAGGACTCTTCCTGATGTGATTTCTTGATATAAAGCCAAGGTCACACCATTTTTTTTTTTTTTTTTTTCTGAAGTGAGAAGTGGGGAGACAGAGAGATAGACTCCTACATACGCCCAAACGGGGTCCATCCAGCATGCCTGCCAGGGGGTGATGCTCTGCCCATCTGGGGCGTGACTCCGTTGCAACTGGACCCATTCTAGTGCCTGAGGTGGAGGCCATGGAGCCATCCTCAGTGCCTGGGCCAACTTTGCTTCAATGGAGCCTTGGCTGCGGGAGGGGAAGAGAGAGAGAGAGGAGAGGGGGAAGGGTGGAGAAGCAGATGGGTGCTTCTGTGTACCCTGGTCAGGAGTTGAACCCCGGACTTCCACACTCTGGGCCAACACTCCAACACTGAGCCAACCGACCAGGGCCGGTCACACCTTTCTGATAGACTTCTCCTCACTGTCCCAAGATGAAAATTGGCATAAAATTTGACAATTCTGGCATAAAATTAAATTGGTGTTGTCAGCCAGGGCCCAAGCTCAGAGGCCATCTGTAGCCAGGCTCAGGAGTTAGGAGTGAGCCGCAGGGAAGAGGATGGGAGGGCACTCCAGGTAGACGGTAAACTGGGACTGGGAGTTAGTGAGGCCCTAGGGTCTTGGAGTGTCTCATACTGGAGGCCAGACTATTCACACTGGGAGGCACTACTTACTGCTGACTGGGCTGCTGGGAGGGTGAGGGGAGTGGCCTGCTTAGGCCTGTCTGGAAAAAGGACCCAGCAACCTCAGCAGCAGGTGGAAATCTCACAGAAACCCCCTTGGCAAAGCTGGTCTTAACCCATGAGGACTGCATTGGGGCAACCCACAGAGCAGTGTTAGTGTGAGGAAGATCCTGCATCCTCAGTGCAGACCTCAGCCACAGATTTAGGGCTCTCTGTCCCACTCCTGGCTCCTACTCTGCACTCATGGAAACCCTTCTGGCTTTGTTCTTTCAATGACCACCCCTATCCCACTCCCAACCCTCACCCTAGCCCTGGGACCTCTATCCTAGGAAGCCTGACTCAAGCCTCAGTGTGACTTGTGGCTCACCCCTGTCCTCCCTTGTATTCTCTGTTCCCTCGGAGGCTTGGTATTCTCCTTTGTCACACTGAGAACATTCTTGAGCACCATCCATGATCAGCTCTGGTCAGACACCACCCCACGTTTTCATCCTGCTCTTCTCATCTCACAGAGGACAGCACCGAGGCTCAGAGGGGTTAGAATGCCTTGGAGCCTGACACCCCCACTTTTGTCCTGCAGGTGTGTTTGGTGGCCGGGGCCGAGGCGGGATCCCAGGCACCGGCAGAGGTCAACCAGAAAAGAAGCCAGGCAGGCAGGCGAGCAAACAATGAGCTGACCCTGCATCCCCCAGAGACTCGAGTCCCACACCAGGCGGCATGTCTGCTCCAGCTCATGAGTCTGTTCGGAACAGAAACAAGAGGCAGGTGTGTTGGGGAAGACCCCCCCCCCCCCACACACACACACCTGTGCATTTTGTGATCTTCCTCTCTAGGTAAAGTTTTTTGTATCTAAGCCAGCATGTCTACAGTTGGAAATGTTATTTGGTGTTTTTGATTTCATGAAGTTGCAGCCAGCTTATTCCTGGAAGGTTCTGTTTATTAACGTATTTTTAGTGCCCTCACCTCTGTGTTAAGGGGGGCATTTTACAAACAGTTTTGTTTTGTATCTCTTGTTGGACCCGTGTGGCAAATAGACAAGACATTTTCATTTTGAGCTCTTTGCAGTACGATGGACAGTCAAGGGGTTTTCCTGAAACAGACCTGAAGTTGTCTTTTTAAAACAAATATGGACAGACATGTGCCTCAGAAGCTATTGAAGGGACATGATTAGGCCCTGTCCCTCTACCTCCTTTTTCCCTCTTTGTGTTACAAAAATAAAAACAAAACACAACTACAAACTGCAAGTCTGAAATTCCTTTTGAACCACTGGGCACATATAGGATGTGGTATCCTGAGGTAGTCACAGCCCTGTAAAGAAGTTTCTTTTCAAGGGCTACAGCCCATCTTGCTGAGGGTGAGCATTTGAACAGGGCACTTATCTATATCGTTTGGTGTTTCCTTATGAAAGACAAGGTCCAAGACCACCGTGGAGGTGGGGGCTGCCCAAGGTTTGCCTGTTACCCCCTTCCCTCTTTGTAGAGAGAGTTGATGCTGTTAGAGGTGGGGATGGGAGCCAGTGGGCACCCACAAGGCCCAGTCTTGTCACCAACATTCTGCCCTGTTTTGCAAGCGCTGTTCGCACCAGGATTCACCAAGAGACAGGCCACTGCCCAAGGAGTATGTGGCTTTTCTTGAGCTTCCCTTCTCTTCAGGGCACTGCTGTCCACATTGCCTGACACAGTGAAGCACTCCTTTGCAAAGCTTCTCGTCATTGCAGACTGATTTAACTTGTAAGTTCAGGCACCGGTTCTGGGAAGTAAGTACCAGCCACTTGTCACTATGTTGAGACTTGTTTTGAGGAGTGAATAGGATAAAAGGTGTCATTGCCCTGGAAATTCCACTTATAGGATCCTCAAAGTGCTAGACTAGTCTCTGAGTCTGGAAGATATCTGCATTTTTAGATTTTTCCACCCAATCTCAAGAATGTAGTCTGCTCTCCTCCCCCCAACCTCCATATCTCTGTCATTTCTTCCTGGTTGCACCCCTTGTGGGACCCACTGCTGCCTGAATCCTTGTCTAACAACAGAGCAGCTCTTTGACCTGGGTTGGGGATGTGGCAGGGGGTCCAGCAAACCAGGGGCCCATCTCCCTCATCAGAGATGTGGGTGGTGGTCCCCAAGCAGCATGGGCTGGGGGTCAGGGCTGCTGACATGGTTGAAGGGGCAAGAAGTGAAGGACTAGTGGGGAAGGAGGAGCTCTGTTCCTGCTCCAACCCCTCATCACCCTAGTCTGGTAGGGGGCTGGGCTCCCCTGCCACAGATGTTCTCTGTCCGGTTGAGCTTTGATGAAATAGGGGCTCACCAGTAGTGAGCAGGCAGTGGTGCAGTGGATAGAGCATCGGACTGGGATGCAGAGGAACCAGGTTCAAGACCCCAAGGTTGCCAGCTTGAGCGTGGGCTCATCTGGCTTGAGCAATGGGTTACTCGGTCTGCTGAAGGCCCGCAGTCAAGGCACATATTAGACTGCAATCAGTGAACAACTAAGGTGTCGCAACGAAAAACTGATGGTTGTTGCTTCTCATCTCTGTTCCCATCTGTCTGTCCCTATGTATCCCTCTCTAACTCTCTCTGTTAAAATAAAGAAAAAGAAATGGGGGCTCTGGGATCAGGTGTCTCATGGGTTGCAATGTGAAGTCCTTTGAAGACCTGCTCCTTCCTACCCCTGGTGGTTGGACTGATTTATACTAAGAGAACTGAGTGTCCAGGGGCCCCAGGCACCCTTCTGAAATTCAGGGACTTGAGCCTGTTTCCGGTCTCCACCCTACACTTAGCCCTGGCCAGCCCCAAGCCTGGGTAATCTTGCCACGCCCAGCTGGCTCTGACCTTTCCAAAAGACAGCCTGGCTAGCTGACCTGTCTCACCCTGGCATAAGCCACCACCCTATCCCTGACTCTTTGGTGCCTGGGCTTCCTAAATGGTGTCTTGAGCTGGCTGTTGGGACAGCTCTGTTTTCATCTTGGTTTCAAGAAACCAGCCTCGCAACCCCTCGGCAAAGAAAGAAACCCAAAGCCCAGGGTCTCAATCTTTTTGTCCTGATGATCCGTCAGGGTCTGTGCCCTCAGCTGACAGTGGAGGATTATTGAGTGCGGCAGTGACCTCCTTCCTCCCCCTGGAGCTTGCTCCTGGTTGCCATCAGGGAGCCTCATGTGCTCAGGTATGACAGCCTGGGGCCAAGAGCCCCTTTATGGGACATAAGTGCTGAGAGGGCATTTCAGTTGTTTTTCCGTGTCATCCCTACCTGTACACATGTCTGAGTCACTCCTCGCAGCCCTGCTCTGATCCCACTGCCTCTACCTCCTCCAGGCGGTCTATTGGCAGGTGTCCTTCCTACCCTCCAGTTGGACCTTGGGCTGGGCACCTCCTAGCATTGGCGTATGTGTCTCCAGAGACTCAGATGTGCCCCAGTACCCTCTGCCATCCCTTTGTGGACAAAGGGCTGTTTAGGTATTACAGAAGGCCTGATACCCACTCAACTCCAATGAGAGAAGCCATCAACCACAGTGAGAGCAGAGGGCTGGCTTGGGACAGAAGAATTGGGACCACAAGTCTATCCCAGGTGCTTTGGAGGAGAAGAAAGCAAGGGTAGGAGGAGAGGTGCTCAGAGAAGGCAGGAGGGTGATACTTGAGAAGGGCTTGAGGTAGCCAGCCATCTTGGGGAAGTGTTCCAAAAGAGGAACAGACCATGCAAAGGCTCCATGATGGGAGTAAAGTGAGGGGGCAGGAAATGGTCTGGATGCAGGCCCTGAGCAATGGGAAGCCATAGAGCATTCCAGAACACATGCAAGGGTAGAAGCCAGATGACCAGGAAGAGGTAGTTCTGAGGACTCAGTCCAGGGTGGAGGCCTTGAGATGGAAGGGGAAAGGGTGCTTTGAGCACCCAGATAGATGGTGTCTCTATTCCACAGGAAGCCCAGGACACTGAGGTATAAGACCTTTCTACAGTGTGGAGGGGGAGGCCTTGGTGAAAGGACATAATCACACCAGCTCCGAAAGAACAAGAAGACACTGGCTATGGGAAGAGAACAGGTGGAGGGACAAGTGCAAAGCCCCTGAGCTTCTATTATGGCCTGCTTCCAAACAGACACAGAGAGGGTGAGTGCCCTGCCCTAGGTCACACAGCTCCAGAGCCTCCTCAGAGCTCCTCCCTTTGTTTCCTCCTTGAACTTGGAGGATCCATTTAACTTCTCTCAGTTCCATGTGTCTAACAGTCAGTCTGGAGTAGTTTGGGACAGAGCAGGCAAGTTCAGCTCTTGCTTAAAAATTCACTCCTCTTGCCTGACCAGGCGGTGGCGCAGTGGATAGAGCATCGGACTGGGATGCAGAAGACCCAGGTTCGAGACTCCGAGCTCGCCAGCTTGAGCATGGGCCCATCTGGCTTGAGCAAAAGCTCACCAGTTTGGACCCAAGGTCGCTGGCTCCAGCAAGGGGTTGCTCGGTCTGCGAAGGCCCGCGGTCAAGGCACATGTCTGTCTGTCTGTCCCTCTCTCTGACTCTCTCTCTGTCCCTGTAAAAAAAAAAAAAATTCACTCCCCTTGCCTGAGCTGTGGTGGTGCAGTGGATAAAGTCCTCAACCTGGAATGCTGAAGTCACCTGTTCAAAACCCTGGGCTTGCCCGTTCAAGGCACATACAACAAGCAATCAATGAGCAACTAAAGTGAAGCAACTGTGAGTTGATACTTTTCGCTGTCCCCCTCCTCTCTCTGTAAAATAATCTTTTAAAAAAATTCACTCTCCTTACTGTACTTCAACTGAGGGACAGAGTTCAAGGCACACATGAGGCCTGGCAGGTTTAACCCCACCATACCTCAGTTTCCTTGCTGGTAACGACTCCACCTCACGGAGGTCTGTTGTTGTTTGATACACAGCAAGTGCTTTATTCATGCTTGAAAGCCTGGAGCTTCAGTGAGTACCTGTGCAGTATTTGAAGCCTCACCCAGGACTGCTTCATCTCTATATAAGACTTAAGGTCAGCATGGTTGCCCCATTGTCTAGGGGGCCCCAAGTGGTGCCATCCTGTGGGCTCCAGAGGTTGGCACCAGATGCCTGGCCTGGTGAGCAGTCACCTTGCAGGCCCCCATTCCTACCCTAAGAGCTTTCTCCCAGGCTAGGCCCAGCCACCCAGAGGTGACTCACTCTCACCCCGCCTCCACTGGAACCAGGCATCAAAATAGTCACTCAGCTCACTCTCGGGAGTGGCCATGGAAATATTTCAGGGCTGCATTCAGTGCCTAAAAATACTCTGTGGGTCCTCATGAGTCTTTTCCTCCCTCATTCCCTTCTCTGTTCCTTTGAAACCATCCCTGTGAGCACCTCAGGGCCTGTCCCTCCCTGTTATGCCCCTCTAGCATATTGAGTGTCCCCAGTGACCAGAGATGGTGTCCCTAAGTGCATGTGAACTGTAGTATGGTGGCCTCCCTTGTCACCATGGAGACTAGGACGTACCTGGTTTCCCCAGAACATTTTGGAAGGGCAGCCTTTTCTGAAACCCCTAGAAATCTGGGGGGGGGGGTGTGTGCCTGGGTACAGCAACACTGTCCAGGGAGATCTTCCTCAGTTTTCTTTAAAAATGAGAAAATGTTTCTTGCTGTTTGTGTTCAAGAGTCTGCAGGAAGCAGGCTCTCCAACAGAGCCCCTAGCTGGACTGAACCCTATAGCCTCTCGCTGTTTCCTGTGGGACCCCACATAGATTGTAGGTCCTTCTTCCTCCCCTGGGGAGCAGATTGTCCCCTCCAAGGCACCCAAACCTTGACATCATCCCAGACACTTGGTCACACTCTGTCCTAACCAGCAGGCACCTTGACTATTCAGGTGGCCATAGGTGAGGGAGCAAATGGAGTTGACCTACCGGGGTCTGATATAACTTCTCGGTCTCCTGAAGTCTCCAGGTAGAGGCATGGCGAGTGCAAAGGCCCAGGGACAGCTGTCTGCTGACCGTCTTATTAGAGATGCGGCAAGCTGGCTGTTATCGACTCAAGTCCACACTTTATTCAGATTTCTTCAGTTTCACTCAATGTACTTTTCACTTTTTATGGAGGTTAGGTTCATTAACATAAAATCAACCATTTTAAAATGAACAATTTAGCCTATCCAGGCGGTGGCACAGTGGATAGAGCGTCAGACTGGGATGTGGACGACCCGTGTTTGAAGCCCTGAGGTCACTGGCCTGAGCACAGGCCATCTGGTTTGAGCATGGAGTCACCGGCTTCAGTGTAGGATCATAGACATAACCCCATGGTCAATGGCTTGAGCAAGGGGTCACTTGCTCTGCTGCAGCCCCCGGTCAAGGCACATATGAGAAAGCAATCAATGAACAACTAAGGAGCCGCAACGAAAAACATGCTTTTCATCTCTCTCCCTTCCTGTCTGTCTCTATCTGTCCCTCTCTCTTACTCTTTCTCTGTCTCTGAGAAAAATGAAATGAACAATGTAATGGCGTTTAATATGTTCACAATGTTGTGCAGTCACCACCTCTAGTTCCAGAACATTTTCATCATCCCATAAAGAAACCCCATACCCATTCTCCCATCTCCCAGCCGTTAGAAACCAGGAATGTTTCCTATATCTACAAATTTGCCTGTTCTGGACATTTCATATAAATGGGGTCATACAACTGTGGCCTTCCGTATCTGGCTTTTCTCACTGAGCAGTATCTTCGAGGTTCATCTATGTTGTAGCGTGTGTCAGTGCTTCACTCCTTTTTGTGGCTGAATAATATTCCACTGTATGGATGGACCACACGATGTTTATCCTTCACCAACTATGGAACTTGGACTGTTTCTAATGAAGTGCTTGTTGCTCTCTGCTAGGCACAGTTATAAGTGCTTAACCTGCACCTCCTCCATAAGTTCACACTCTGACCACCAGGCCCATTGGCTCACTTCCCAGTGGGGTAAATGAAGGCAGGGTAGGCAGACAGGCCTCCAGAGGAACCACGGACCACCTCGTAAATCTTTATACTCTGAAAATGGGGGTAGAAACAGATAATAAGGAAACCAAGAATTAAACATGAATGCCAGTTAAAGACTGTCAGGGCCTTCCAGGCATAGACCAACATGTGCCCTGAGGTTGGAATGGGCTGGTGTGGCTGGAGAACAGATGAGAAGAGGGGGGTGGACAGCAGTTTCGGGTTTTGGGATGTGTGGACTGTACTCTGAGATAGAGATTGAAAGAGATAGAACGAGAGGGCAAGAGACAGAATAAGAGGGCAAGATGGGGGCTCAGCATCTCACACCTTTCAGCGGGTGTCAGGATGGGTTGGTACAGGAACTGATCCAGCCACCACAGGACCTTGCCACCCCTCTTCAGTCTCAGAAGCCACCTCCAGAGCAGAGGCTGGGGGGTGGGGGCCTGGCAGGGTACTGTGAGCACAGGGCAGGGGCAGGCCAACGGTACCAGATGCTGCTACCTGCCTCTGCCTGAGTCAGCATTGCCATGGCAACATGGATCCTGCCAGATGCTCCTTCCGACACATCCCCCATCATTGCAGCCACCTTCACGTTATTGGAGAGGGGTGCAGCTATTTTTACCCAGGCTGCTTACAGCACTCAAGGACCACCTTC
This sequence comes from Rhynchonycteris naso, assembly GCA_037038555.1. Lineage (NCBI taxonomy): Eukaryota > Metazoa > Chordata > Mammalia > Chiroptera > Emballonuridae > Rhynchonycteris > Rhynchonycteris naso. The sequence continues at coordinate 21,091,121 of CM073003.1, forward strand.
CCTCATTCCTCTCAGCCTGTCTGCCTCCTGACTCACCAGCTCCCTGTAGGGTCTCCAGGCTCTGCCTAGGAGGAGGCAGGAGCTGTCTCAAGCAGTGGGTACTGCAGCTAAGGAAACATCATGGACAAGAACTGGCAGTGGACAACAGGAATGGGCAGAGCTAGGGGGTGACAGAGAGACAGGCTGAAATAGCCACAGAGTGTGGGGAAGCCAGGGTGGCACCTAGAAGGAAGAAAATGGGTTCCTGTGACCCAAGGAAGCCACTGTGGCCCCGTAGCCTCCCATGGATCATGGCACTGGTGGGAAAACTGAGGTAGGGAGAGTAGTCATGGGTTCTACCTGGGCTGGTGAAGACTCCAACTACCCATCACCTTAGCTGCTGACCTGGGTACCCCTGTGATCCTCCCACCCTTACTTTCCCCCCATCTCCCCTCTTCAAACCAACTCCTGACCTCCTGGATTCTCCTCCAACATATTGTGCGTTCCTACCTCAGGGCCTTTGCATGTGCTACTCAGCTTTCAGGAACACCCTAACCTGGGGTACCCTTAAAGCATCCCTTTTGTTGAAGGTGTCATGGATCTCTGCACCCACTCTACTTTCCCTCTCTGTAAACTTCTCACAACCCTTGTCACTGCCTGATAAGTTTTATATTATCTGTTTTTCCAGTTGTTCTTACCCTAAGAATGTGGGCCTTAGTGTACCCAGCTTGAGAATGACAGTAGCCAGTGTGCAGAGTGAAAGAAGGGTTAGGCAGTGAAAGGCCAGTATCTGGATTCTCTCCACCCTACTCAGAACTGCAAGGACAGAGTGGGGGCTTGGAGGTGACCTATAGCTTCCTGGGCAGGTAGGCCCTCAGTTCAGGTCCATGGTGAGAACAGAAGTCAGTGGGCAGTGAGCAAGCCAGGCCAGGAAGCCTACCCTGGAGTCTCCAGGACAGGTTGGGGTCACCTGTGAGTGCCCCCCTCAACCATCACCACACATACTGATCATCCCAGGGGACCACTGGGTCACCACCAGCCCCAGTTGTGCTGCCATAGGAGACAGTCGCTCCGTCTTCATTGTAGAGATACAGAGGGTCATCTTCTCTTTATGCCAACAACACTGAAGACTGGTTCATTCTAGACCCCACCAAGGGCCATGAGCCCAGTGAAAAACACGCCTGATAAACATGTGCCTCTTTATCTCTAGCTTTTACCAGCTGTCTCTCCTCCTCCCTTCCTTCTCTCTGGGTTGCTTGGCTTCTCCCTCTAGCTCCCTACCCCTTTTTCTTCCCACTCCTATCCTCCTCCCTTCATGTCTGCCTTTAGCTTTTTGTTTATTTCAGTCACTCTTTCTTTCCCACTACTTCTACACGCCCCTCCTCGCCCCCCACTAGCAGGAGGCCCTGATTAATCTGGCCTAACCCAGAACCTTGAAACTAGCCCCTTGGCCTCAGTCTACCCATTCATCAAATGGGCTCGTCTTAGGACCTCAAGTCCTGGGTGGATGGGAGTTCAGTAGTGGACACTAGTCTCCTCCCCAGCCAGGGCAGACTTCCAGGGACCAGCGGGGAAGGGGTTAACGGTGTGCAATCTCCACCACCAGCCCTGCATTTAATTAGCAGCCCTGCGGGGCGGCCAGCTCCGCAAGACAGGAGAAGGGAGGAGTTAGGGGACAGAGGAAGGGAGAGAAGTGAAGGGAAGTAAAGGAGGCGGGGGACCCGGGGCCAGCCAGGAATTCGAATTCCACATCGCAGGGTCCCCTAGTCAGACGCCTGGGCGTCTGACCTCTACTACCACCCTACCCACACTCCCAGTGGCTGAGCTGTGCGCCCACAGTGAATGTCAGCTCTCTCCCTATCATCCGGTTGAGGAAACTGAGGCCCACGCAGATGGGACAACTAACTGGGACACAGACCTGGCCACTCAGCAATCACTTGGATGGTTTTGTCTGCGCACTGGACAAGACAATGAAACCAGTTGGTTCCAGGCGAGCGACCTTGGGGGCCATCTCGGTGTAGGGCAGAGGAACGTAGACGAGCAAGGGGAGGGGCTGGGGCCGGCCTTTCGGTTTCACTAGATATGCCCCACCCTTCCCTGTGCCTCAGTTTCCTGCTATGTGGGCGCAGCATCGGGAAACTAGCAGGCGGACCCTAGCGTTCCAGGCTACGCAGTCCCGCCTCGCCCTGACGTAGGTGCTTACGCCACCAGACCCCTCACCACCCAGTCCTACCGCCTCGTGGAGTTAACTCTTCTGTTGCCATTGGCCACGCCTAGACCCCCAAGATCCTTTCTCTCCCCTATCCCTCGCCAGAGGAGGACCAGGCTGGGGGAACTGACAGAGGACAGTCCCGGGCAAGGCCAGGTCGCGGGAGGTCCCATCCAGTCTCCAGGCCTTTGCCTGCGCCGTTCTTTCTGCCGAGGATGCATCTCCCGCCCCATCCGAGTTCTGTTTACTGTGACATCCTCCTTCGGCCTAGCCCAGACCCCTTCAGTCCTGGGCGTGCCTGTGTCCAGCTGAGTCTCCCGTCTCGGGGAGCTCCTCGGGCTCGGGGCGGGGTCCTCTTAGCGAGCGATTCTGTTTCAAGGTTGACTTTCTTAGCCCCGTTTTCCAGATGAGAACCTGTGAAGCCCAGAAAACTTAGGGAGGTCACTGGGCCCTCGCCGAGGCCCCAGCTTCTGCGGCTCCCAAGCTCCCACACCTGTGCGGGGGGCATACTCTCGCGGCGGGGGAAGGGACCCTCCGGCCCCGCCCTGCCCCAGGGGAAGTGAGAATGGGGGGCCCTCCCCCGCAACCTCACCACTTCCTCTCGGCTAAAACACTGGGGAAGGGAGATAGGCATGGGGAGCGCTAGGGAGTTCAGGGGAGTACAGGTTCAGAAGAGGGTCTGTGCCCCCTTGACCAAGACAAGAGTTGGCTTGTAAGTGCCTAAAGTGTTGAGGTTAGAGTGGGGTGGGGACGTGGCCAACCTTCTTTCTTGGAACCCCTTGCAGCTCCCCAATCCCTCTGCCTCTTCCCTGCTCTTTCAGCTGCCTGCCGTACCCCCACTCACTCTACTCTGTCTCACTCACTGGGGCCGGGTCCTTTCCTAGAGGCCCCGCCAGCAGTCGCGTGGGAGGGGGGGGGGGGAAGGGGTAGCTGCGGCTCGCCCCGGTTCCCGGCCTCCCATCCCTGCAAAGATGCACCTGGATTCCAATCAGCCCTCCCAAGATTGGAGCCAGGCTTTGCTCGGAGCCAGGCTTTGCTCAGATCCTCCCTGTGTCCATCCGAAAAATGGGGACAGATGTCCCTCCTTGAGGGGCTGCGGTGGGATTTTAAGGAAAAATTTAAAGAGTGGATTTGCAATCTTGGTAGTATGGATGAAGCTGCTCTTTTTAAAAATAAGTATAATTTTAAAATATTTTTTTTTATTTTTTTATTCATTTTAGAGAGAAGACAAAGAGAGAGAGAGAGAAAGAGAGAAAGGGGGGAGGAACTGGAAGCATCAACTCCCATATGTGCCTTGACCAGAACAGTGCAGGGTTTTGAACTGGCGACCTCAGTGTTCCCAGATCAACGCTTTATCCACTGCGCCACCACAGGTCAGGCTAAAAATATTTTTTATTTATTGGTTTTATAAATATATAGAGAGAAACACCAATTTGTTGTTTCACTTACTTATGCATTCATTGGTTGCCCTGACCCTGAATCCACCAGCAACCTTGGTGTATCTGGAGGGCGCTCTAACCAACAAGCTACCCCGCCAGGCATAGCAGCTCATTCATTGCCTTATCTATTATTTCATTAACTCATCCATTACTCCATCCACTCATTTAATTATTTATTCATGCATTTATTGATTAACACAACCTCGTCCTCCAGGCAGCCAAGGGAGGACATCAGGTGCCCACAGCTCTTTGGAGAAGGATGTCAGGGGCCCACAGAACTGTGGGTGGGGACAGCCCCAAGATTTTGAGGAGGAAGTGGGAGCTTCCACTTAACTGAACCAAACTGAAGCCACCCCACAGCAGCCAAGAGGCCACTGCTACCACTACTGCCTTCATCTGTCCCTGAAATGGGTCAGTACCCCACAGGGCCTTGGGAGGATGCTGGCCTGTTATCTCATTTGGTTAGAGTGTCCTCCCAAAACACCAAGGTTGTGGGTTTGATCCCCAGTCAGGGCACATGTGGGAAGTGACCAATGAATGCATAACTAAATGGATCAAGAAATTAATACTTCTCTCTCTCATTCTGTCTAAAATCAGCCAATAAATTGAAAACAAATTTTTTAAAGATTTTACTTACTGATTTTAGAGAGAGGATCCTGATAGAGAGAAAAGGGGGTGGGGAGTAGGAAGCATCAACTCATAGCTGCTTCTCATATGTGCCTTGACCAGGCAAGCCTGGGGTTTTAAACCAAAATAAATAATTAAAAAAAAATTTTTTAAATAATAGGTGCTCATTGCGGAGCTGAGGTTAGGCACATTGATTGAGCATCAACTGTGTGCCGAGGCCCCCGTGAGACAGATAAAAGTGGGTCCTTGTGATCCCTCCTGATGATTTCTTTGGTTTGCCTTTACTGCTCTCTGGACATTTGGACATTCCTGATCCAGGCCTGGTCCAGAATGTCCCTTGGGGAAGTGGGGGAATGTCTGCATTTTGCTCTCATTTCATCATTTTTTAGGTTTCCTTCTATTTATGGCAAGAGAAACTGCTTTTCTATTCTTGGTGGTGACATGAAGGTTCCCTTCTGAAATATATTTACTGAAGTAAAAACAGAAAAGGGGGTCAAACTAAAGGAAAAATGACAGTACTTATGTGCTTCTTATGTTGTTTCCTGTTTCCCATGAGAATATCAGCTCAGGAGGTGATGAGGGAGGGTTGAAAACCCTCACCCAGTAAGCACACAGGCCTGGGCACAGAGTAGGTGTTCAATAGAGGGTGGTGGAATTGATAAATGATGGTGCTTGAGGTTGGCCCAAAGGAAAACAAAAAACAAATCAATTTCTGAAAATGGTCCAGTGAAACTGAACTTACCACCCTCTGACCCCAAACTCTCTGGTTTCCCCAACGTCCACCTGTGAAAGGGCCTCATCAGGACCTGGGTATACAGCAAGTACACGTTAAAAGTACATCAGTGAGAGCAGTATCCTGCCTGTACTGAGGTTGGGGGAGGCTGGTGTGAGGTATTTTCCTTCCTTCCGGACTCAACTCTGCATGCTAAGCCACAGACATTGTACTGAGCGCTCTTCTGAGCCTGCAGGAGGCTGGGGACACACCACAGCCTTGGTGAACAGTCAGCAGGGCCACCAGTTATAAAGCCAACTCTGCCAGGTATCAATCTGGGTCCATCCTGGCTGAAGGGGACTGACGGCGAGTGATTTGCAAAATGGTCTTGTGAGACTAGAAAGAGCCAATGCCATCCCAGAGGGCAGGGCCTGGGTTCCCTCCTTGTGGCCTGACAAACACCTGCACTGGACTCCGTGACGTGACCGGGGTGGGGGGGGGGGGTGGGGGGGGTGGGGTGGGGGTGGAGTTGGGTTGGGAGCTGCCTGTCCGGCTCCAAGGAAGGGCAGAAGCGGTTCCAGGGAGGGGAGGAAGAGGCCGCGGTTTCACCCGTAACCCGATCCTCAGGAATGTGGTGGGGCCAGACGCCCCCCACCCTCGAGGCCGGCGTCTCTGCCCCCTGGCCGCCCTGCGGGGTCCTGTCACCTATTCCCGCCAGGCTCGCCCTCTTCAGTCCTTGGAGCCTAGCCTCCAGGAGACTGCCTCTTCTAGCTGCACCCAGCTCTGCGGGGTACTGAGCACCTGGGACTATAGGGTCAAGCTTCAGCCCGGGAAGACCCTTTGCTTCACCCCTTTCTGCTTCCTGCTTAGCTCCTTTTTCACTTTCTTTGGGGCTTTCCATTTTATACAGATTTTAGGTCTCTGGGTCTTCAAATAAAGACTAAACATTAAATCGAGCTACAGGCTGCTTTAAGCAAGAAAGCAGATCTCTTTGAGCTGGGTAAAGGTCAGAGATCCCGGGATGGGGGTGGGCGTCAAGTTTAGCCTCTGTTGGGAGGGTTGGGGTGGGGATGGGGCTGCCTTCTGGTCAGGTCTGGGCTATGTGACTCCAGGCAAGTCTCGTTGCCCCCTCTGGGCATTGCTCTGGCAAGTGGGATAATGTCCCCAGACTCCTGAAGCAACTGGGAGAAAAAACCTGAAAATATAGTCCAGGCCGGGCCCTATCACCAACTCTTCCCTCAATCCCATTGGTCTTGGAACAGATACCACCCATTCTACTTTTGGTAGAAGCTCTGCCACCCTCCTTTGTTTCTCCTTGGCATCCCCAGTCCAGCTCCATCTTTCTCTGCACTGCATCAATGTGGCCAACTGGCTTCTGCCCCAGCGCCTTTGCACTTGCTGTTCCCACTGGCATACTCTGCCCTTGATTATCTCCTGACTTGCTTCTTCATTCAGCATCACCTCTTGGAGACATCTCTCCCAGATTACTGAACTCTAAAACACTCCCCTTAATCTTCCATGGAAGAGGAACCATGTATTCTCCTCGAAACTGTTACCTTCTTCCTTCAGATCATGTGCTGGGCAGGTGGGGTTGTTTGTCATTCATGTGTGTCCCCATCACTGGACTCACAGCAGGTGCTCAATGTATGTGGAATGAATGAAGGAAGAAATGGGAGTTACACCTAGATCATTGCACGGGGCTGGTGAATGGATTTATGGCCTTCTTTGACCTGCCCAAGAAGCCCCCAGCCTCATGGACAGATTTGGACACAGCCCTCCTACTCAGCTCTGTGGGATCAATGCTGGTCCAAATGAAGGGGCAGGACTAGGGTGTACCAGAGGGCTCCCTAGCTGGGAGGAAAGGAAGTGTAGGAAGGGCACTCGGTCAGAGGGAACAATAAGTGCACAGCAGAGGAGCCTAAGCCAGGGTCAGGCCTTAGAAAGTGAGACTGGCAGAACCTTGACTTGGGTAGCTCAGTTGGTCAGAGTGTCATCCTGATATGCCAAGGTTACAGGTTTGATCCCTAGTCAGGGTACATATAAGAATCAACCAATTAATGCATAAATAAGTGAAAACACAAATCGATGTTTCTCTCTTGCTCCGCCTACCCCCCACTCTAAAATCAATGACTAAATAAAAATTAAAAAGAAAAAGAAAGAAAATGGAGCTGACAGAATCAGCTAAAGATGGTGCCCCACACGTAGAAGCCAAGACAGGTTCTCCCCACCCAGCCTCAAGGACTTTCTGGGGCATACAGAACCAGACACAAATGGTGGACAAGGGTTCAGACAGATGGAAGGTGTCTAGAGAAGTCCCCAGGGGCATGGTTAAGGAAAGCTTCGTGAAGGAAAGAACATTGGAAGTAGTTTTTGAAGGATGAGTAGGAGTTTGCCTGTAAGCTAAGGAAGGACACTCTAGGCTAGGGGTCCCCAAACTTTTTACACAGGGGGCCAGTTCACTGTCCCTCAGACCGTTGGAGGGCCACCACATACAGTACTCCATACACTGACCACCAATGAAAGAGGTGCCCCTCCCGGAAGTGCAGCAGGGGCCAGATATGTGGCCTCAGGTGGCCACAATTGGGCCTATGGGCTGTAGTTTGGGGACCTCTGCTCTAGGCTAAAGGAACTCCAGACCAAAGAACCACAGTTAATTTGGCCAAATAATAATAAAGTGAAACAATGATTAAGAACACTTATTGAGCCCATTCTATTTCTGTAAATCCAGTAAAAAGCCCAATACTTCATGAGGTAGGTAGAATTATTTGCTCCATTTTCATGAAGAGGTAACTGGGACTCAGAAAGGTAACCTGCCTTAGCCTACCTGTGCCTCCATTTCCCAAGGTCTGTTGCTGGTCAATCTTTCAGCTCAGGCTGGCTCTGCCCACAGTTCACCAGACTTTCACCTATCTATCAAGGTCAAGGCCCAAGGTCAGGGTGGAGCCTAGTAGAGAAGCACGGCCCTCTCTCTTCCAATCCTGCCCCAGAGATGGGTCCCAGGACAGGGCTGACTCCAGGCTGGGGTTGTACTCCCTTCCAACAGGGTTCCTTTGCTTAGGTTAGGACCCAAGAGAACAGATCTGGAGTGCACAGCTACCCACATGCCTGGAAACAGACATATATACATATACACATGGTACTCTGCTCCACACATGAACACACAAAGGCACATGTAGACAATCACATGTACACAGACACACATGCCTGGCCTCTTGCTCATAATCACAACCTCCTTCATGGCCTTGCTCCAAAGCCATTAGTGGCAGGACCAGGTGAGGAAAGGAGCTGTGGATGGTGGTGCTCCTGCCCATGAGCCAGTCGCACAACCAAGGCCAGAGATCGCCACAAACCTGGCGAGGCAGTGTTCTTTAACAGCCATGGTATACTAGGCCTTGTGCAGGGAGCTGGGGACCCATGAGGCCAAGGATAGATCATGTCCCTGCCTTCTGGGGATCTGGATGGTTCAACGGATATAGTGGAAACAAGGTGAGTAGGAGGGGCCTCTCTGAGGACACACTTTTGCACTGGGTCAAGGAATCACCAGAGAGCAAGCACATGGATAGGCCCTAGGGAGCAAAGAGCTAGGATGCCAAGGTTCAGAGAGGGTAAGGGTGAAAGGTCAGAAGAGTAAGCAGGGTGTGGAGGCTCCACCACCTGATTGAGGAGTGAACTCCATCCTGAGTGCTGTGGAAGCCATGGGGGGTTATGAGCAGGGGCTGTCTGTCAGGTTCAGGTAGCCCAAGGATCCCTGGGGAATATTGGGGAGTTTGTCCCCTCCCACCTCCCTCATATCCCATCCTCAGACAGCCTTTATGGTGGCTCATTAAGTCCTAACAGTCATGATAATGGTAATAAGAAGGTAATAATTACCAGCTGAGATTCCTGCCTTAACAACTCAAGCAAGGGTTAAGAAACTGTGTGTGTGCGCGCGCGCATTTAGGAAAAAACTTGGGGGGAACTATCACCAGAGGACTCACAGTCAGCCCTGGCAGAGTTAAAATATAGGCGGCTGCCTAGGGACGTGGAGACCAGGGTTCTACTAGGTGGATAAGAGCTCAGGCCTGCTCAAAGCCCTGGCCTCGCGGGCAGGTCACTCGCTGATCCTCTGATGCCGGTCTGTCAAGAAATTCGGTCCCAGTGCTTTAGACCGTTCCTCATGAAAAGTATTAGAATCAAAGCGCTCCCAGCTATTTCTGGGAGCTCTCCTCTTCCCTCCAGTCTTTCTGGGGCAAACATACCACCGGACATTGGGTTGATGGTGGGTGAAGGCAGATGCGGCCCTCATCCCCGAGGAGCCAATGGCCACCGCTCCCCCAGGCCTTCAGACCTCAGCACGCACAAAGCCTGGGCGAGGCGCATTAAAGGAAGCACAGTCTACGCGGTGAAAGGGGAGGTGCCACGGAGTTATTTATCCATCTGGGATCCCATACTCCCCCACCCATCTTTTCCCGGGACTGGTAACGCCCCCACCGGTCGGGCCCAACGCGCTGACGCGGGGCGGGGCCCCAGGACAGGCGGGCGCCTGGTGACCAGGCCTATCACACCACCCCGGACGTGCCTTGGCGGGGGCAGCACTCGGGGCCGACCTCAGTCTTACAGAGCTCCCGGGGCGGAGTGACACCGCCCAGTCGGGCGTGCTGCCCCCATGACGTCAACCCACAAGGCAACGCGCTGTTGTGCGGTTTACCGCGCGTCACCCGGGCAACAACAACCGATGAGGGAAAGCTGATGGGTTGGCCCCGCCCCCAATGTAAATGAGAGACGTCACCCGCGCCCAATGGCGAGCGGGGGCAGTGAGCTCATCGCGCTGGGCCGAGGCTTTAAGAGGGCGCGCGGGGTGCGCGGCGCAGGAGCCGCCGCCAGCGGAGGGCCGGGCACAGCTGCCGCTGCCGGGGCGGTCGCAGGCCCAAGCGGACGGGGGGGCGCGGGCCCCTCGGGAGACCGCGGCCACTCCCCTCCCCCCCGGACCGGCGCGGCGGGGGAGGCGGAGGATGGAAACACCCTTCTACGGCGATGAGGCGCTAAGCGGCCTGGGCAGCGGCGTCAGTGGCAGTGTTGCTGGTGGCAGCTTCGCGTCCCCGGGTCGCCTGTTCCCTGGGGCGCCCCCGACGGCAGCGGCCGGCAGCATGATGAAGAAGGATGCGTTGACGCTAAGCCTGAGCGAGCAGGTGGCTGCAGCGCTCAAGCCCGCGGCCGCGCCGCCCCCGGCCCCTCTGCGTACCGACGGCGCCCCTGGCGCGGCGCCCCCCGACGGCCTGCTCACTTCGCCAGACCTAGGGCTGCTCAAACTCGCTTCGCCCGAACTCGAGCGCCTCATCATCCAGTCCAACGGGCTGGTCACTACCACGCCAACGAGCACGCAGTTCCTCTACCCCAAGGTGGCGGCCAGCGAGGAGCAGGAGTTTGCTGAGGGCTTCGTCAAAGCCCTTGAGGACTTGCACAAGCAGAACCAGCTGGGTGCGGGCGCGGCCTCTGCTGCCGCAGCGGCCGGGGGACCCTCGGGCACGGCCGCGGGCGCCGCGCCTCCCGGCGAGCTGGCCCCGGCGGCGGCCACGCCCGAGGCGCCTGTCTACGCGAACCTGAGCAGCTACGCGGGCAGTACCGGGAGCGCGGGGGGCGCTGCGACGGTCGCCTTCGCCGCCGAGCCTGTGCCCTTCCCGCCGCCGCCCCCGGGCGCGCTGGGGCCGCCGCGTCTCGCCGCGCTCAAGGATGAACCGCAAACGGTGCCCGACGTGCCGAGCTTCGGCGAGAGCCCACCGCTGTCGCCCATAGACATGGACACTCAAGAGCGCATCAAGGCTGAGCGCAAGCGGCTGCGCAACCGCATCGCTGCCTCCAAGTGCCGTAAGCGCAAGCTGGAGCGCATCTCGCGCCTCGAGGAGAAAGTGAAGACGCTCAAGAGCCAGAATACGGAGCTGGCGTCCACCGCGAGCCTGCTGCGTGAGCAGGTGGCGCAGCTCAAGCAGAAGGTCCTCAGCCACGTCAACAGCGGCTGCCAGTTGCTGCCCCAGCACCAGGTGCCCGCGTACTGAGCCCACACGCGGAGCGCATGCGCGGCCCCCCCTTCCCGAGGGGCGGGCTCGCGTGTGGGGGGTGCGTCGGTGCCCAGGATTTGGAGAGGGCGTGGCCCAGAGGACGCCGCCGGGTAGTGCCAGGACTAGAAGAGGGCGCCTCAGACTCGACAAGCTGGACCCCCTGCTCCCCGGGGGCAAGCGCATGACTACCCCTCCCACCCCGCCCTCGCGCTGCCTCTGCCCTCTGCGCGCGGCCACCCGGAGTTGCACAAACCCGCGCGCCCGGCCGCCCCTTTGTACGCTCCGCTGCCGAAGAGGGTTCCGAGAGGGTGCAGCAAGAAGCCCTGCGTTGCCTTTTCTTTTACTTTTTTTTTTTTTTTTTTTTTGCATTTGGAAGAGAGAACAGTGTTCGATTCTGCCCTATTTATGTTTCTACTCGGGAACAAACGGTTGTGTGTGTGTGTGTGTTTTCTTGTGTTGGGTTTTTTTAAAGAAATGGGAAGAAGAAAAATACTCCCTCTCCCTTTTCCTTGCTCTCTGCCTCCCCCACCTCCCCGGTCATCTCCGCCATTTGTGTTTTTTTTTTCCTCCGTTTTGTTTTGCTACGAGTCTACATTCCTGTTTGTAATAACTTGGTTCGCCCGGTTTTCTGTTTTCAGTAAAGTTTCCTAATGCCAGCTTAGGTCTCCGCCTCCTCCTTCTCCCGCCGGGGCTTGATGGACTGGGCGAGGCCTGGCCTGCTCCCCTCCCCTAGGCCTCCTTCCCTCTTCTGTCCTCCCATGCTCAGAGGAGGGGGAGCCGGCAACCAGGAGGGGCCCCCAGCTCTGGCGCGCGGCGAGCGCCATCTAGGCGGGCCTGGGCGTGGGGCCGATTTACGTCCGGGCTGGGCGGGGAACGCAGGAGACTCCAACCAGCTATTGCCAGCGAACTTTGCAGGTTGTCCCTTTTGGAAAGGATTGACTGCAGCCCCAGCCCGAGGCAGGAAGGAAAAGGCAGAAACTTTAACCTTCTGGGCCAAAGTTTCCCTGGCTGTGAAATAGAGAACAATCATAAACCTACTCCATAAAGTTTGTTTACAGAGCAGTGTTTGCTTACGTACAGTACTCAAGGTGTTTCTTAAGTTAGGGCAGGTGATAGGGAATCTGAGTCTCGGGACCAGAAGGAAAGTGGCACAGGTGGGATCTGACCCAGGTGTTCCTCTTGGACTGGAAGAGTGGTACTTTCTGTGGAACCTCCCTCTTAGGATACTTACTTGAGAGTTCAGGATTTCCCAAGTACACCCTGAAAGCACCCTCCCCCTTCTATTTTGAGGAAACTAAGTGTTAAAGAGGCTGAGTGACTAGCTTCAGGTCAAACAGCTTTTGCTTTTCTCTTTTTCTTTTTTATAGAGACAGAGGGAGTCAGAGAGAGGGGTAGATTGGAACAGACAGACAGGAATGGAGAGAGATGAGAAGCATCAATCATCAGTTTTTCGTTGCGACACCTTAGTTGTTCATTGACTGCCTTCTCACATGTGCCTTGACTGCGGGCCCTCAGCAGACCGAGCAACCCCTTGCTGGAGCCAGCGACCTTGGGTCCAAGCTGGTGAGCTTTTACTCAAGCCAGATGAACCCGTGCTCAAGCTGGCCACCCCCGAGTCTCGAACCTGGGTCCTTTCACATCCTAGTCCGATACTATCCACTGCGCCACCGCTTGGCCAGGCAGGTCACACAGCTTTTTAAGGAGGCTGTGTAGGGACATTTGGACCTGGGTTTCTTACCCCCAGAGAACTCTGACTGCCAGGCTGCCCTCTTACCTGACCTCATCTGGGCTTTGCTGTTGTGTGGGCCAAAGACCTTGGGCCTCGGGTTTCTGCCTTGGGGCCTTGGGGACCTGAGCATTGGTGTCCCAAGGCACAGGACAAGTTGGGCTGATAGGCTTGTGTTAAACGCTTACTGTATCCAGGTCTGGTCAGAAGGTGGCTGAATCGTGCCCAATTTGTAGGTATGAAGAAGGAATGCCACATGTCCACAGTCCCTGAGAGAGTGGAACGTCAGTAGATTTTACCTCTAAACCCTGGCTCCCCACTTCTAGAGTCTTCAAGAGCTGCTTTTTTTAAAAAAAATGTTTATTTTTGCTTGGCTAGGTGGTAGCGCAGTGGATGGAGTGTTGGACTGGGATGAGGAAGACCCAGGTTCGAGACCCCAAGCTCGCCAGCTTGAGCGTGGGCCCATCTGGCTTGAACCAAAGCTCACCAGCTTGGACCCAAGATCGCTGGCCCCAACAAGGGGTTGCTTGGTCTGCTGAGGGCCCGCAATCAAGGCACATGTGAGAAAGCAATCAATGAACAACTAAGGTGTCCCAATGGCAACGAAAAGCTAATCATTGATGCTTCTCACCTCTCTCCATTCCTGTCTGTTTGTCCCTGCCGGTCCCTCTCTCTGTCCCTCTAGAAAAAAAATGTTTATTTTACTGACTTTACAAGAGGAAGGGAGAGAGCAAGAGAGAGATAAGAACATCTGTTTCTGTATGTGCCCTAATGGGATCGAACCTACAACCTCACATTTTGGGACAAGGCTCTATCCAACTGAGCTATCTGACCAGGGCTAGGGTTGGTTTTTAACCATGTGACTTCACCTGGTACCACCTTCAGGCAGACATTTCAGGAGGGGCGCCGGAAGTGAGAAGAGGGCTTATACTGAGATGGTGTCTTGACACAGAAGAGCAGGAATCATGTTTTGAGGGTAGAGCTTCACTCTTCAGGAGACCACATCCCAATTTGGGTGCCAAATTGCCACCCTGTGACCTCAGCCAAGTCTCCCTGCCCCGCTTGGCTTTTACCTGAGGTGCTGTAATGTAGGTGTATTCACATTCAGGTAACTTCTTCCAGGACTGAACAACAATGACATAGTTAATACTCAAATGCTCCCTATAAAGTCCCCAATCTATAGAGAAGGGGAGATCCAAGGAGGTTGGAAGATCTGCCCAAACTGTGTTTACTCTTACTTCTGATGCCAATTGTATGTGGGTTTTTTTGTTTGTTTGTTTTTGTTTTAATTTTTCCCCCTACTCTAACCAATTCTCCAATTCTCCAGTCATCAACTATGTTCTCTACAGTTTAGTTCTGACACCTGGAATTGGCATAGACCTTGCAGTTAAAAGACTCAGTCTTGCAAGACTACCCTTACTACAGATATCAGCATATGTTCCAGCTAGCCCACCTGTACTCTGACCAACCAGCTATAATCCTGAGGTTTGATAATTTGCTAAGATAGCCCACAGAGCCTAGAAAAGCATTTTACTTACTAGATCACGGGTTATAAAAGATACAGCTCGGGAACAGCCAGATGGAAGAAACACACAAAACAAGGTACAGGGCACTGAGTTTCCATGCCCACTCTGGGCTACCACCCTCCCAGTACCTCTATGTGTTCACCAACCGGGAAACTCTTGGAACCCCAGAGGTTCCAATGTATAAGCACAATTGATTTCATCTTTGACCTTTCGTGATTAATTCAAACTTCAGTCTCTCCCAAGAGGTTTGGGGGGTTGGGCTGAAAATTCCAACTCACTAGACAAGTCTGTATCTTTCTGGAGGCCAATCCACAGCTGGCCTCTTGCTCTGGCGCCTCCCAGCGGCTCCTCAGGGAGGCCAGGCAGAGGCCCCTTAGCCAAGCTGTTGTGGCTTTGGCGGGACCCTGCCCAGCTGAGGCCAAAGTGTATGTCAGCCCCAGCCCTGCCAGCAGTGATTCACACCAGACCTTGGCCTAGGCCCAGGAGGTGACTGGGATTGGCACGCTCACTTCCCTGTCCAGAACTGTGGCTAAGAGTCAATGCCCATATCCACCAGGCCGTGTGTGGATCCCAAGGGGCCTTGGGTTCAGCCCCACCCTAAGGAGCCTTTATCCTCAGAGCCAGACACGGACACCTTTTAGCCTTTTAAGAAGTATGTCAAGGCCCTGCCTGGTTGGCTCAGTGGTGGAGCATCAGCCCGGCATGTCGATGTTTGGGGTTTAATTCCTGGTCAGAGCACGCAGGAGAAGTGCCCATCTGCTTCTCCACCCTTTCCCCCACCCCGCTCTTCCCTTCCTGCAACCATGGCTTGATTGAAGCGAGTTGGCCCGGGGTGCTGAGGATGGCTCCATGGACTCCACCTCAAATGCTGAGAAGAGCTCACTTGCTGAGCAATGAAGCAGTGCCCCCAGATGGGCAGAGCATCGCCCCCTAGTGCGCTTGCCGGATGGATGCCAGTCAGGGCACATGGCTGGAGTCTGTCTCTCTGCCTCCTCTCCTCTCACTGAACAACAACAAAAAGTAAGTCAGAGTTTCCTTTGTTTTAAACCCTCTCATGGCTCCTGGGCACCTTCTCAATAAAACTCAAACTCTCCTCTCCAAGGCCCCACCTGTGACCCGTCCCCACCTTCCCTTGCTGCCTTCTTTCCCCTCCATCCATATCAGCTTCTATGTTTCCTTATTATGCTGTTCCCCACTCAGGGCCTTTCCTTATACTGTACTTTCCACCTGAGACACACTTCCTCCAGCTCTCCCACTGCCAACTCCTCCCCTGTGGGTCAGCCCATCCCAATCCCTCTTTGGTCCCTTTCTAAGTTTCATAGCCCAAAATTATTTGAGTTGTGTCCACAGGCTCAGATCAGGTCCCAGGCCAACGGAGGTGCTCAGCAAATGCCTAAGGGATGAAAGACTGAGGCTGCTTCCAGACACATGGAGGTGGAGATTTTGGGTCATTCCTGTGCTCAGAGCCCTAACTTTCTGCTCAGGATGGGGAGGTAATACATAATAACCACCATGATTCAGCTCTGACCCAGGTCCTGCCTTCTAGAAACCCCTCTTTCCAGGAGCCACTGGTGATTGGCTAGAACTTGGCTTTGAGTCACAAAGCCACCCTGGCACCAGGGCTTCAAGGTTGGTCATTCAGGCTGGCTGGGTTCAGCTCAGGGGTAGGTGAGTGGGGCTGGTTGGAGGGCTTGTGGGGGTGGTGCATGGGGATTTGGTCATTCTTCCATGACCCCAGTGTTTTTGGAGTCCCTTTGGGCCTTCCAGGCCTCTCTGAGGCAGAGTCAACTCCCAACCCTTCAGAGCAGGGGCACTAAAGTCTCTCAAAACCCTGATGGTTGGTTGTCTGCCTGTGGGCCCAGCACAGAAAGTTTTTCACATCTTGGGAGCTGGTGAAAGTGAGCTTAGCTCATGTGAAACATAGGGAAATTGAGGCTCAAAAGAATTTACTCAAAATTGCTGAGCCAGCCACTCAGCTTGTATGTTTGTTGTAATCTCATTTCTCTTACTTTGTTGTCCGTTTGCTCATTCTTTTTTTTTTAATTTTATTTTATTCATTTTAGAGAGGAGACACAGAGTGAGTGAGAGAGAGAGAGAGAGAAAGAGAGAAAGGGGGGAGGAGCTGGAAGCATCAACTCCCATATGTGCCTTGACCGAACCAGTGCAGGGTTTTGAACTGGCAACCTCAGTGTTCCCAGGTTGATGGCTTTCTCCACTGCGCCAACACAGGTCAGGCTGTTTGCTTATTCTTGTTGAACTCATCAAACGGGCTGAGTTGATAAAACCACATGGTTGATAAAACCCCAGGATGGACCCTCAGAGGGACCAATTCAGATCCTGAAGCTGCCAACTCCTAACTTTTGAAGCTTGGGCTACATCCACCCATCCACCCATCCATCCATCCATCCATTCATCTATTCATGTATCCCTCCTATCTATTCATTCATCCACTCATGCATCCATCTATCTATCTATTTGTTCACCCATAAACATCTATTGAGCACTTACTATGTGGGGCTGTTCTAAGCTCTGGGAATCCAAGAGCAAACAAGAGACAGACATTCCCACCTACGGACAGCTCATAGTCTGATGTGAGCAGCAAATCAGAAACAACATAAAGAAATAAGACATACAGTATGTTGGCCTTTCCAGACATCAGATTCCTTCTCTGTGAAATGGGGACAATGACTGTGCCTGCCCACAGGGGAGTTGGCCTCAGGCCTGTTTGCTCTTATGACCCAGTTGACATTACCCCTTGTTCTGAATGGGCCCAGATGTCTTGGGGCTAGGGTTAGGGGGCTGGACATTCAGGCCATCACACAGGCGAAGCCAGAATGTTCATCATGAAAGGGTGGGTTCTGAAAATGAATTGTTTCTGGTCAACTCTATCTTGAAGTGTCTAGTTCATTATCATCTCAATTAATGATCTGGCTGAATTTAAGTTTACCATTTTACTATTTTTATTTATGTTGTCTCTGTGTTTTAGTCTTGTATTCCCCCTCTTCTGCCTCCTTTTGGGTTATTTGAATCTTCAGATAAACCTCTCAATATGTACTCTTATAAAGCACTTCCTTAGTCTCCTTCCACATGAGTGTGATGTTAACTTTTCTCAGTAGAGGGTGTGGTTGAGACATTGCAAAAAGAAGAGGCTGGCCTTCAGGGAGGGTCAGAGGTGGAGGTGTGGACTGTCTGGGTGGAAGTATCCCCAGTCATGGGTACAGATCATCATCCTTCTGTGACTTTGGACCTCAATCTGGTGAAAACTTTTCTCCAGCCTTTTTGACTCCCAAACCAGAGTCCTCGTGGTGGCCCGTGCACTGCAGGCCTCCTGCCACCACCAGCACCTGGACTCCCAACGTGTGCTCACATCACCAGTTGCTGATCACCTACTCCTACACCTTTTCCTTGCCCAGCAACTCCAGACCAGCTATAGCATGGCCAAAACAGCAAACATCTCTGCCATCTGGTGGGCCAAACCACATCTTCTCTGAGGAGGTCTGAACCTGTTCCAAATTTGCCCTTCCTTGGAAACACTTCCTCAGCCCTAGGAAACCACCTAGAGTTTCATTTTATCTTATGGTGAGTCTTTCAGAACTTCCTTATTTTAAGCTAGTGTGTAGTTTCTGTCTCTTGATTGGGCCCAGACTGCTACCAGTGTAGTTCTTCTGGTTTCCATAGTTTCTGATGAAAAGTTGATTGATTCATGAGGTTGCTCCACTGTATGTTATGTATTGTTTTCTCTGGCTTCTTTCAAGATTTGACCTTTGTAAAGTTCGGGGTTTGATTCCTGGTGAAGGCACACAGGAGAAGCAACCATCTGCTTCTGCACCCTTCGCCCTCTCTCTCTCTTTCTCTCTCTTCCTTCCCCTCCTGCAGCCACGGCTCAAATGGTTTTAGCAAGTTGGCCCCAGGCACTGAGGATGTCTCCATGGCCTTGCCTCAGGTTCTAAAATGGCTCCGATGCCGAGCAATGGAGCAGAGGCCCCAGATGGGCAGAGCATTGCCAGGTAGGGAGCTTGTCCAGTGGATCCTAGTCAGAACACATACGGGAGTCTGTCTCTGCCTCCCCGCCTCACTTAATAATAAAAAAAAAGATTAGGTCTTTGTTTTTCAGGATATTGACTGGATCGAGCCCAGGTGTGTAGTTCTTTGTATTTATCTTGCTTATGATTTTCTTAGCTTATTTTTATTTTTATTTTTTTAAAGATTTTATTTATTTATTTAAGAAAGGATTGAGAGAGAGAGAGAGAGTGGGGGAGCAGCATCCCATATGTGCCTTGGCCAGGCAAGCCCAGGGTTTCAAGCCAGTGATTTCAGTGTTGTTCCAGGTTGATGCTTTATCCACTGCACCACCACAGGCCAGGCAGCTTTTAATTTTTTAAAAAAGATTTTATTTATTTATTTTATTTATTTTAGAGAGGGGAGAGAGAGACAGAATGGGGAGTAGAAGCAGGAAGCATCAACTCTCATATGTGCCTTGAGCATGCAAGCCCAGAATTTCTAACCGGTAACCTCAGTGTTCTAGGTTGACGCTTTATCCATTGTGCCACCACAGGTCAGGTGTCTAATCTGAGCTTTTTAAATGTATAAAAAAAAATTTTCCAACAAATATTGACCATTGTTTCTTCACATATTATTTATGCCCTTCTCTTTTCTTGGACTGAAAGTACATATATGTTAGATCTTCTGATGTTGTGTCACAGGTGCTTAATTCTTGCTTTAGGGCCCATTTTCCTTCTCTGTGTTCCTTGGATTGGGTAATTTTTATCTATTTATATTCAAGCTCACTGATTCTTCTGTCATCTGCCCTGTGCTGGTTAGCTCATCCAGAGAATTTAAAAATTTCAGGTATTATATACTTTCAATTTTAGAATTTCCACTTGGCTCTTTTCTACTATCTCTTTTTTTCTATTTCTCTGATGAGGTGCCCCATCTCTTCACTCATTGAGAAGATATTTTCCTATGTAACATAATTTTATAGCTGCTCAAAAATCATTGCTAATTCTAGTACCTGGAGTATATTGGGGTTATACTCCATTGATAACCTTTTTTTTTTAGAAAAATGAGTCATACTTGGCCTGACCTGTGGTGGCGCAGTGGATAAAGCGTCGACCTGGGAACACCGAGGTCGCCAGTTCAAAACCCTGCACTGGTCTGGTCAAGGCACATATGGGAGTTGATGCTTCCAGCTCCTCCCCCCTTTCTCTCTCTCTTTCTCTCTCTCTCACTCTGTGTCTCCTCTCTAAAAAATGAATAAATAAAAAAAGAATTTTAAAAAAAAAGAAAAATAAGTCACACTTTCTGTTTATTTATATGTCTAATAATTTTTCAATATAGCTTAGGCACTGTGAATGTTATGTTGTAGAGGCTTTGGGTTCTGTTATATTGTTCCCAAAAAAAGTGTGGTTATTATTATTTTTTTTAATTTTTTTTTTTAATTTTATTCATTTTAGAGAGGAGACACAGAGTGAAAGAGACAAGGAGAGAGAGAGAGAGAGAGAAAGGGGGGAGGAGCTGGAAGCATCAACTCCCATATGTGCCTTGACCAAACCAGTGCAGGGTTTTGAACTGGCAACCTCAGTGTTTCCAGGTTGATGCTTTATCCACTGCGCTACCACAGGTCAGGCAAAAAGTGTGGTTATTTTTGTGTTAGCAGGCAGTTAACTTGGATTCTTTTTTTTTTTTAATTTTTATTAAGTGCGAGGCAGAGAGGCAGACAGACTCCCACATGAGCCCTGACTGCAAACCCCCTACAGGGTGATGTTCTGCCCATCTGGAGCCACTGCTCTGTTGCTTGAGCTATTTTAGTGCCTGAGGCAAGGCCATGGAGTCATCCTCAGTGCCCATGGCCAACTTCCTCAAACCATTCAAGCCATGGCTGCAGGAAAGGAAGAGAGAGAAAGAAAGAGAGAAAAAGGAAGGGGAGGGGTGGAGAAGCAGATTGTTCCTTCTCCTGTGTACCATGAGCAGGAACCAAACCTGGGACTTCTACACACCAGGCCTATGCTCTACTGCTGAGCCAACCAGCGAGGGCTAACTTGGATTCTGGGTTTTTTGGGGGGGGTTTTTTTGGTTGTTGTTTTTTTTTTTACAGGGACAGAGAGAGAGTCAGAGAGAGGGGTAGATAGGGACAGACAGACAGAAATGGAGAGAGGTGAGAAGCATCAATCATTAGTTTTTTGTTGCTGTCGCAACACCTTAGTTGTTCATTGATTGCTTTCTCACATGTGCCTTGACCGCGGGACTTCAGCAGACCGAGCCACCCCTTGCTGGAGCCAGCGACCTTGGGTCCAAGCTGGCAAGCTTTTCTTTTCTTTTTTATTTTTTTTAATGTTTTATTTATTTATTTTTTACAGGGACAGAGAGAGGGATAGATAGGGACAGACAGGAACAGAGAGAAATGAGAAGCATCAATCATTAGTTTTTCGTTGCCATTGCAACACCGTAGTTGTTCATTGATTGCAATATCACACATGCCTTGACCACGGGTCTTCAGCAGACGGAGCCACCACTTGCTGGAGCCAGCAACCTTGGGTCCAAGCTGGCAAGCTTTTGCTCAAGCCAGATGGGCCCGCGCTCAAGCTGGCGACCTCTGGGTCTCGAACCTGGGTCTTCTGCATCCCAGTCCGGTGCTCTATCCACTGTGCCACCGCCTGGTCAGGCCTAACTTGGATTCTTAATCACATACTTTGTGAACATTTTCACCAGTCTTTTGTCTTTGACTTTATGACATTATTTGCCATACAATTTTTCATTATAAAGTCAAACATTTACCTTTTTCAGATCTTTTGAGTTTCCTGTTTAGTTTGTAAAAGCTAACTAATTCACAAGTTATACACATATTCTAAAGTTTTTATAATTTTAAAATCCATCTGGAGTTTTTTTGGACTATGGTGTGAGATAGGAGTCCAAGCTTTGTTCTCGCAGATGGATTTCCTTCATTTCTTTTGTACCTTATATCATGATTTTCACCACCTGAATTAAAGTACAATGTACCATTGTTATATTAGGATCAACTTTGGTTTCACATTTCTTTCTATTTTATTTTTTAATTTTATTTATTTATTTATTTTATGACAGAGAGAGTCAGAGAGAGGGATAGACAGGAAGGGAGAGAGAAAGCATCAATTTTTCGTTGTGGCACCTTAGTTGTTCGCACCTTAGTTGTTCGTTGACTGCTTTCTCATATGTGCCTTGACTGGGGGGCTACAGCAGACTGAGTGACCCTTTGCTTGAGCCAGCGACCTGGGGCTCAAGCTGGTGAGCCTTGCTCAAACCAAATGAGCCCGCGCTTAAGCTGGCGACCTCTAGGTCTCAAACCTGGGTCCTCTGCATCCCAGTTCGATGCTCTATTCACTGCACCACCGCCTGGTCAGGCTTCACCTTTTTTTTTTTTTTTTTTTTTACAGGGACAGAGAGAGTCAGAGAAAGGGATAGACAGGGACAGACAGACAGGAGTGGAGAGAGGTGAGAAGCATCAATCATTAGTTTTTCGTTGCTGTTGCAACACCTTAGTTCAGTGGTTCTTAACCTGGGTACTATCTAACCCTAGGGGTTTGATGAGTTGGTTTCAGGGGTTCGGAGAAGCCTCTGCCGCAGAGGCCAGAATAAAGTAATACCGTAATTTATTGTGAGTTCATGCACTTTGTTGGTTTTGTTCTTTGAGCAAGGTGATGTTTATGTATGGCTCATTTTGTGTACCAGTAAAAAAACGTATACCTATGTCTTGAATTTGGAAAAAAAATCATATTTTATTTATCACTAAAGAAGGGTTTGGTGAATGCACATATGAAACTTGTGGGTTCGGTACCTCAAAAAAGGTTAAGAACCACTGCCTTAGTTGTTCATTGATTGCTTTCTCACATGTGCCTTGACCGGGGGCCGTCAGCAGACCAAGCAACCCCTTGCTGGAGCCAGTTACCTTGGGTTCAAGCTGATGAGCTTTTGCTCAAGCCAGATGAGCCCGCACTCAAGCTGGCGAGCTCGGGGTCTTGAACCTGGTTCTTCCGGTCAGGTCCCCTCTTGGGATTTTAATTGGACATAAGTTGCTCTCTGTGAATTGTGACATTGCATAATAACTAAGTTATATGAATTCTTTCTTCCTAACCTTGTGGCATATCCCTCAGATGACTTGTTTCTCTTTTCTTGGCCTTCATAAAACTTCTTTGGCTTTTGCTTAAAGTTTGTTTTTATGAATTATATAAGTTTTGATATTATAGTGTGTCCGTAAAGTCATGGTGCTCTTTTGACCGGTCAAAAGTCAAAAGTGCACCATGACTTTACGGACACACTGTACTATGAATGGTATCCCCCCATTTCCATTTGCAGTTGATTTTGCATCAAATACAGAAAAACTATTGGTTTTTGTCTGTAGCCATGTGCCATATAAAAGACAAGAGATAAAAAATATAGATAAAGATTAGCTGGCCTGTGGTGGTGCATTGGATAGAGTTGACTTGGACGCTGAGGTCACCAGTTTGAAACCCGGAGCTTGCCCAGTCAAGGCACATATGAGAAACAACTGCTACGAGTTGATGCTTCCTGCTTCTCCCCTTCGCCTTTCTCTCTTTCTCTCTCTTGTCTTTAAAAAATTAATAAGTAAAATTCTTTTATTTTTTGACAGAGACAGAGTCAGAGAGAGGCACAGATAGGGACAGACAGACAGGAAGGGCAAGGAGAAGCATCAATTCTTCGTTGTGGCATCTTAGTTGTCCACTGATTGCTTGTTCATTGATTGCTTTCTCATATGTGCCTGACCAGGGGGCTATAACAGAGCAGGTGACCCCTTGCTCAAGCCAGCGACCTTGGGCTCAAGCCAGCAACCATGGGATCATGTCTATGATCCCACGCTCAAGCCAGTGACCTTGGGGTTTCAAACCTGGGTCCTCTGTGTCCCAGGTTTAAAACGTTCTATCCACTGTGCCACTGCCTGGTCAGGGAATAAAAATTTTTTTTTAAATATATAAATAAAGATTTTTATAAATATATAAACTGTATTTTAAAATTAAAATATTAATGATAATAATATATTTAAATATAGAATATATAGATATATATTTATATATATATTTAAATTAGAATATCTTGTGCCTTCTAGACAGATAATCCCTGTACCAGCTAGCTGTCCTTTTAAAATATTTATACCTATTATTATAATCCTGTCATCTTGCTTTGCTGGAACCACCAAAAATGATACGTACAGTGGGGGTGGCCAACTTTGCGTCTTGTTCCTTCCTTTAATGGAAATGACTTTAGGATTTCACCATTTAAAGTGGCATTTTCTGTGGTTCTGTAGTTAGCGTTTCTGTCTTCAGATAGTATTGTATCAATTTTTACAAGTTTTTATTAGAAACAGCCATTGTATTTGAACCCAGGCCAGGTAGCTCAATTGGTTGTAATGTCGTACCAATGTGCTAAGGTAGCAGGTTTGCTATCTATTCAGGACTCATATAAGAATCAACCAATGACCTGACTGGTGGTGGTACAGTGAATAGAGCATCCACCCAGAATGCTCAGATCCCCGTCTTGAAAGCCAAAGGTTGCTGGCTTGAGTACAGGAGCTTCAGGTCCCTGGCTTGAGCAAGTGGTCACCGGCTCAGTTTGAGCCCCCCAGTCAAGGTACATACAATAAGCAATCAATGAACAACTAAAGTGAAGCAACTATGAGTTGATGCTTCTCTCTTTCCCTCTCTCTCTCTCACTCTGTCCTTTCCCATCTCTCTCTCTCTCTCTCTCTCTCTCTCTCTCAATCAATCAATAAAAAAAAAATTTAAAAAGAATTAACCAATGGCCTGACCTGTGGTGGTGCAGTGGATAAAGCGTTTACCTGGAACACTGAGGTCTCCAGTTTGAAACCCTGTCTTCCCTCATCAAGGCACATATGGGAGTTGATGCTTCCTGATCCTCCCCCACTTCTCTTTCTTTCTCTCTCTCCTCTCTAAAATGAATAAATAGAATATTTTTAA
The DNA here is from genome assembly GCA_037038555.1 of Rhynchonycteris naso. Taxonomy (NCBI): domain Eukaryota; kingdom Metazoa; phylum Chordata; class Mammalia; order Chiroptera; family Emballonuridae; genus Rhynchonycteris; species Rhynchonycteris naso. The sequence continues at coordinate 21,115,339 of CM073003.1, forward strand.
AAAATAATTAACCAATGAATGCATAAATAAGTGGAACAACAAATTGGTTGTTCTAAAATCAACAAATAACCTGACCAGGCCATGGCGCAGTGGATAGAGCGTCAGACTGGGATGCGGACTGGGATGTAGAGGACCCAGTTTCGAGACCCCGAGGTCACCAGCTTGAGCACGGGCTTATCTGGCTTGAGCAAATAGCTCACCAGGTTGGACCCAAGGTCGCTGGCTCCAGCAAGGGGTTACTCGGTCTGCTGAAGGCCCACTATCAAGGCACATATGAAAAAGCAATCGATGAACAACTAAGGTGTCAAAACGAAAAACTGATGATTGATGCTTCTCATCTCTCTCTGTCCCTGTCTGTCCCTCTCTCTGACTCTCTCTCTGTCCCTGTAAAAAAAAAAAAAAAAAAAAAGAATATGTAAAATCAGCAAATAAAATTCTTTAAAAATAACCATTGCATTTGATAAAACACCTTTTTGATACTTTTTGGAAAATGATAGGCTGTGTTTTTAATTTCTAGATATAATGAATTACCTTGGGATTTATAGATATTGAAACAGTCTTACATCCTTGCAATATACCCTACTTGGCTATAGTATTCTTTTGATAACTGGTCATTTTTTGTTAGAGTATTTGCATCTTATTCATGAGTTTTCCACACAAACTCACATGACTGTCCCTAAAGTTTCCTCATACCTTCACCCAGCCACTCATATCCTGGTTTCTAATAGCAGAGCTTAACTTCTTTTGTTCCCTCTTTTTAAATTTTAAGTTTAGTTATTGATTTGAGAGAGAGAGAGAGAGAGAAACATTGACTTGTTGTTTCACTTATTTATGCATTTGTTGGTTGATTCCTGTATGTGTCCTGATTAGGGATCTAATCCGCAACCTTGATGTATCAGGACGATTCTCTAACCCGCTAAACTACCTGGCCACGGCTTCTGTTCCCTTTTTTAATTTTCTATCTTGGAATAACCAATTTGTCCTCTTTTTTTTTCTTTCATTCAAAATAATATTTGAGATACATGTACTGCTGTGCTGATTCTCCTTGTTCTGTTGAATGGGATATGTTGATTTATAAACACATCAATATTTCTATTGGTATTTATTTATTTATACTGATATATTAATAGACACTTGTTGTATTCATTTTTCTGTTGAAGTGCATTTGGATGATTTCTAGTTTAGGGTAAATATAAATTGTTAGCCCTTTTGAGTATATTCATCAGCATGGATATTGATTGAGTTGCCTTTAAGATATTGACAGTTTCGGCCTGACCTGTGGTGGCGCAGTGGATAAAGCGTTGACCTGGGAACACTGAGGTCGTCAGTTCAAAACCCTGCACTGGTCTGGTCAAGGCACATATGGGAGTTGAGCTTCCAGCTCCTCCCCCCTTTCTCTCTTTCTTTCTCTCTCTCTCTCACTCTGTGTCTCCTCTCTAAAATGAATAAAATTAAAAAAAAAAGATATTGACAGTTTCCCCAAAGGTCCATTTTTAATTTTTTTTTATTTTAGTGAGAGGAGGGGAGGCAGAAACAGACTCCTACATGCGCCTCAACTAGGATACACTTGGCAAGCCCACTAGAGGGTGATGTTCTGCCCACTGGGGGTCTTTGCTCCTTTGCAACCAGAGCCATTTTTTAGCACCTGAGGTGAAGCGGCCATGGAGTCATCTCAGCACCTGGGGCCAACTTGCTCCAATCAAGCCATGGCTGCAGGAGGGGAGAAAAAGAGAGAGGGGGGGGAGATAGAGAGAGAAGTGAGTGGGGAAGGGGTGGAGAAGCAGATGAGTGCTTCTGTGTGCCCTGGCCAAGAATCGAACCCGGGACATCCACATGCCAGGCCGACAACTCTACCACTGAGCCAAACGGCCAGGGCGGTACATTGTTTTTAAAAACCTCATATTTTTCCTTTTTAAATTTATTGGTTTTAGAGAAAGAAATGGGGAAAGAGAGAGAGAGAAATAATAGATTTGCTGCTCTGCTTATTCACGCACTCACTGGTTGATTCTTGTATGTGCCCTGCCCGGGAATTGAACCCGCAACCTTGGTGCATTAGGACGATGTCCCAACCAACTGAGCTATCCAGACAGGGCCAAATATTAAATATTAGCCATTCTTATGGATCTGTATACCATTTCTTTTTTTTCTCTCCTTTCTTTTTCAGGGACAGAGAGAGAGAGTCAGAGAGAAGGATAGATAGGAACAGACAGACGGGAACGGAGAGAGGTGAGAAGCATCAATCATTAGTTTTTCGTTGTCGTTGGGACACCCTAGTTGTTCATTGATTGCTTTCTCACATGTGCCTTGACTGTGGGCCTTCAGCAGACTAAGCAACCCTTTGCTGGAACCAGCTACCTTGGGTCCAAGCTGGCGAGCTTTTACTCAAGCCAGACGGGCCCACACTCAAGCTGGCGACCTCGGGGTCTCGAACCTGGGTCTTCCACATCCCAGTCCGACACTCTATTCACTGCACCACCACCTGGTCAGGCTGTTTTATTGCTTTATATATATATATATATAAAGTTTTATTTTTTATTTTTCCAAGGACAGAAAGAGAGAGTCAGAGAGAGGGATAGATAGGGACAGACAGACAAGAGTGAAGAGAGGTGAGAAGCATCAATCATTAATTTTTTGTTACCATCGTAACACCTTAGTTGTTCATTGATTGCTTTCTCACATGTGCCTTGACCACGGGCCTTCAGCAGACTGAGCAACCCCTTGCTGGAACCAGCTACCTTGGGTCCAAGCTGACGAGCTTTTGCTCAAGCCAGATGGGCCTGCGCTCAAGCTGGCGACCTCGGGGTCTCGAACCCGGGTGTTCTGCATCCCAGTCCAACGCTCCATCCACTGCGCCACCGCCTGGTCAGGCTGTTTTATTGCTTTTAATATATCTTCTCATGTTGGTCTTGAGGACAAAGCCAGCCCAGGGTAGTGTGGTTGTATATTATATTGGTTGAATGGCTGAAAGCTGCTTATTCTTGCAAGCTGGCTTCTGAGATTTCACCTTCTCTTCCTGCTCCTTCTCCAACTCTATGACACTCCAACGTATGAAGATGGCTGGGCAAGGGTCTGGGTGGTCCAGTCAGAAGGGGGCACTTTAGCCAAACTTAGGTTCCAGGTTATACATCAGGGCTGCTTGACAGTGTCCCAACTCTCTCTGTACCAAGTCATTTGAAAACCACAGAATCTCCTAATTCTTCCTTCTACCCATCCTTCTATGGCCATTCATCTATCCATCATCTGTCAATCACCCACCATTCATTTATTGATCCATTCATCAGTCTACCAATGGTCTCTTCACCTATCCATCTATCCATCTGTCCGTCCCCCATCCACCCATCTATCCATCCATGTTTCCATTTCGTTACTTATTAATCTGTTCATAAATTCATAAGTTTATTTACTTATCCATTCTTTCACCCAATCCTTTATCCATCCCTCCAACTGATCTATCATTCATTCATTGACTGATAGACCTTTTCAGTATCTAGTCATGCATCCATCTATCCTTCCAACTTTCAATCTACTCACATACTCATTAGTCAAGTTAGCTACTCACCCAACACTCACCAATTTACAGTGTAGAACCAGACCTTATGACCAAGATGGGGACACAGAAATGACTCAGACCTGTTTCTTGTCCTATAGGAATTTATATTCAATTGGGAGAGACAAATAACAATAACACATACACAAAAGAAATTCCCAAAACAGTGTGATCAGGGCTGTACTCTCAGTATGTTCCAAATACAGGTGGCCAGGGAGCCAGGATAGAGGGGGACTGCAATGGACAGAAGGAAGATTTCAAGGTACTAGGAACAAAATTTACATCCTGGGCAAGCATTCTAACCAGGACCCTCTTGTCTGCAGGACTCCACTCTCTGACTCACTCCCTGCTGCTCCCACAGGCAGAGTTGATCCACCTGGGAACTAAGACAATGCAGCAAGCAACACAGGTACAGTTGTCACCCAATGGGCAGAGCTCTTACCAGCCCCAGCCCATCCCCAATCTCCAAGACAAAGCAGAGCTACCTGCATCCAGGGAGAACCCCCTGCAACAGCCAGAGAAGGACAAAATTCCACGCCTTCGGGCTGTGGTCAAGAGCCAGGCCTTCAAGAACATCCTGGTGGATGAAATGGACATGATGCTGTCTCGTGCAGCCACCCTCATCCAAGCCAACTGGAGGGGCCACCGGCTCCGGCAGAAGCTGACCTCCCAGATATTGGCAGCTAAAGCCATCCAGGATACCTGGCGACGCTTCAACACCAGGCGCCTCCTCCGGTCTGGCAAGGCAGTGGAGAAGAAAGTGAGCGTGGCTGAGGAGAATATTCCTTACCACCCCCCGCAGCAGGTGCGCTTCCAGCATTCAGAAGAGGCCAGGTGTCTTCCAGCCCCACCCATCATGATGAATAAGGAGACCCAGGTCCCTTCCAATGACAACTTGGCTGTCTGTGCCCCCCAGCTAGCCCTGCTGCAGCCCCCAGGCATTCCACAGTCCGGCGTGCAGGCTCCTTGTGCCACTGGAGGTCCCAGCATCACTTTTTTGCCAAAGCAGACTGTCTCTATCAGACTTCCATGTCCAGTGAGTCTAGATGCAGAGTGCCACCCATGCCTGCTTACAAGAACCATCAAAAGTGCCCGTCCTATCCATGTAGAAGGGGATACGATGAAGAGCAAGCAAGGGACTGCTAGACCCAACAAGTCAGGAGCCCCAGGGCCACTGCCATGTGGCAGATATGCCCAGGCACTTCACAGACTCCTCCAGACCCAGACCCAGGCCCATGTGGAATCAGAGGTCCTCAAAGCTCGACCCCAGACAGGCCAAGCATCTGTGATGACCAAGACTCCACTCCAGCCATGCCTGGCACCCACCATGACAATGACTAAGACCCCTCCCCAGAGATACCTGGCAGCCGCAGTGACCAAGACCACACTCCAGTCATGCTTGGTGTCCGTAATGAACAAAACCACACCCCAATTGTGCCCAGCACCTGCGGTAACACTAGCCGAGACCCCACCCCAGGTGGGTCCAGGAGCCCCAGTGGCCAAGGCCCCATTCCAGACATGCCCGGCAACAGTCTTAAACAAGATCCCAACCCAGCCATGCCCAGTACCCACAATAATGATAACAAAGACCCCACCCCAGCCATGCCTGGCAGCACCCCTGACGAAGACCCCTGCTCAGATACAACCAACAGCTTCGATGACCAACACTGTACCCCAGACACGACCAGCTGCCATGACCTCAATTATCAAGACCCCACCCCAGACCTGCCCAGTGCCCATGATGGCCAAGACTCTGCCCCAGATGCGCCCAGCAGCCACGATACCTAAGACCCCACTGCAGACATGTCCAGTGGTTATGATGGCCAAAAGCCCATCTCAGACACTCCCAGGGTCCTCAACGACCAAGACTCCTCACCAGACACGTCTGGGGGCCATGATCAGCAAGACCCCAATACAGTTACGCTCGGTGGCCACCATCCTCAGGACCTTGCGCCTGCCTCCTCCTGCAGCTGGAAATCTGAAGGTTTCACCTCCAGCAGTCGTGGCAGCTGGGATTTCCAATACTTTGTCACACACATATCTAAACAGACCAAAGGCCAAGGCTGTGGTGACTGCAAGGCGGACGGCAGGCATGGTCAAAGTCTTGTCCCATTCACACTCGAATGAGGAAAAGGTGAAATACTGCCCCCCACCACATCTGAAGACTGGAACTTCCAAAGCTCCAGCTAGGCCTTTTTCAGAAGCTGAGAAAATCAAGACCTCCCAGAAGCAGGTTAAAATAGCAACTGTGTCTAACACCAATGTGGCTGAGGATGGAAGTAAGGTCTTATCACAGGCACGCCCAAAGAGAGATGCCATGAAGACTCAGTCCCAGGTGTGTGTGCCTATAGAAATGTCTGTGGTTCTGCCCAGACACAGATGGCCACCTGTTCAACCACACCCTCACCCCCGGGCCATCTGCTCCCTGAGCTGACAGCAGTCCTGCCCCAGGCAAATCTGGGCATGTATCAATCCAAGCACCCAGCTCAGGCACATCCACCTGCCAAGCTAACTAAGGCCCTGGCCCTGGCCCATTTGGGCACATGTCAGATCAAGGCCCAGTCCCAGACACTCCTGCCTGGATTCAAGGCCTCCACTCAGCCCTGCCAACATGCCAACTCTTTTGACACTTTGTCCCAAGCCAAGCCAGAGAACTGACCAACCCAGACCCCAATCCACAGCTATGCCTGGGGCAAAGCCCCCCAGGGCCCACATCAGGGATCCTCTAAGACCCAGAGCATGCTGGTGCCTCTGCTGGCATCTGCTGGACACCCCATTTGCAATGTCGAATTCCGGGGTGACAGTAGGGCCAGCCAAGCCCAGCTATCGACTGTCAGCCCAGCTGTGCCCTGTCAAGAGGAGATGGTGGCCTCCCAGCTTGCCTCACTGTGTGCCTAGCTGGCCACTGTGCTAAGTTCCCAGGAGGACCTCTGTTCTCTGCTGCAGAAAGCTCTCTCTCAGGGGGAAGTGAGGGCGACCCTGAATCAGGCCCTGTCCAAGGAGGTCCTAGGCACCACAATGACCAAAGCCCTACCTCAAGGCATGCTGGGCACAGTGCTGGTGAAGGTGCTGTCCTGGGGCAAGCTGGGTGCTACACTGTTCCCACACCCTTTCCCAGGGTGAGCTACAGGCAGAACTTACTAAAGTCATGCAGGGCAAACTGGAGAGCATACGTAGCCAGGCCCTGACAGAGGAGGAGCAGGCTGGCCTAAGCCAGGCCCTGAGTCAGGGTGAGCTGGGCGCTGTCTTGAGCCAGTCCTTGTCTCAAGTAGCCCTCAAGACTGGACTTGTCCTCCCTAAGGCCACCTCAAAAACACTGGAAAGTGGGATGATGGTGACGCCAGCTCCAGTGGAGGTGGACTACAAGGGGAGACTGTCAGCTGCGTGGGGAGACCCAGCAAGGTCAGGGTTCCCCAGGGTGGGACCTGGGAGGGCTTTGTCACAGGCTGGCCAGCTGGGCTATTGGAGGAGATAGGAGATGAGGCCATGTTCGGGAGGCTACCCTGCTTGTCTGTGGTCTCGGTGGGTACCTCCTTGGTCACTAGGGTGATCACCATCGCTCTTCAGTTTCTTCTGATTAATTTCGGATCCTACTTTGTCATAGGAGATGGGCCCCCCCATGGCCTCCTCCTTGCACCCAGGGGCCAATGAATTGGCCCCAGATCTCAACCCCAGGGTAGGATGTAGACCCCACTGCTTGCATCACTTCCCCTGCAGCTGCCCCGCCATCCGTGGCAGCTGCTCACTGCCAATGGCATGGCTTGAGGCACCAGCCAGTCATTGGTGGCCAGTGGCACAGCCCCAAACTCTCACAAGCCACATATAGCCAGCAGGGTGGCCCCATGCCACTCAGCATCATTGGGGGTGAGCAGGGTGAACCCAGGCAAACTTGACAGCACTGTGAGTGGGGGGAGGGCCGTCTACTTCCACCAGTGTGCCACCACCTATGGGGGGTCTGCTTGTTGGTGTAAGCCCTCTGGGGTATCCTGGGGGACCCCTGGGGTGTATCAGCCACCAGCAGCCAAAAGTCTGCAACAGGCATCTGAGGTCCCTGATAAAGCCATGCGGAGGACTCAGTCCCCAAATCATAAACGGGCCTCTGTAAGCACTAGTGAGATGATCAACAAGGTGACCTCAGGTCTACCAAAGGCCACCATGGTGAGCAAAGTACCCCTAACCCCACCACCAACTCCCAAAGCCTGTAACAGAACCCCAGGCCCCTTGCTTGGCTCCATGGCTCCTGGTCATCACTGTGCATTCAAGAGTCAGGGAGATCCTGATCTATTGGGAGCCTCCCCGAGGAAGTCGGTTAATGCCTACCCCTCCCCATACAGCCAGCCCTGGGCAAGAGAAGAATCAAACACGGTATCATTTCTGGCACATGCTGCCCACAGGAGCTGGCGTCTGGCCATATACTCAGTGAACTGAAGGTCTGTTTGCCACAGAGTTCAAACAGTGACCTAACCAGAAGCTTCTCCCAGGGCCCCACAGACTGTGGCCTAAATGTGAGTAACCCCCAGGGCTGCTCATGCTGCTGCAGCTCCCTCAACCTTTCCACCGTGTCAATGGCCATCCTGACCGATTTCGCCCTGGTGGAGGAGCAGTCCTGGGAGGCCAGCTTGGATGGGGACTTCCTCTCTGGGGAGGCCATGGGGGGGGTCCCCGAGACCTACAGACCTAGATGAGATAGAAAGGGTAGGCCATGAGCACATGACCCCAAACCTCCACCCCCTACCCTCCCCAGCCTCAAAACCAATCCCCATTCTACATCATAGCTCAGTGCTCAATCATGTGACCTTGAGCATCCACTGTGGCTTAGGTGGTCAGAATGAAAGGGGTATGTCCTCAAGCCAAATCTCTATGGGTTCAAAGATAGCTTGTGCCAGGAAGAGAAGTTTAATGTTATGTGATGTGGTCCCTCCCTTGTATCAGCAGACATTTTTGACCAGTAAGATGATCCCAAACCCATCCCAGCCATTAGTAACCAATAAGGTGGCCTCAAAGCCAGGCCAGCTTTCTATGACCAGTGAGGTTCCCCCCAGCCTATCTGAGCCTTCCATAGCTGGTAAAGTGACATTCAGCCTAGGCCAGCCATCTATGACTGGTGGAGCAGACCCCAGTTAGCACAGCCATCTATGACCGGTGGGGTGACCCCTAGCCAAGCTTATGCAAGTATGGGCAATAGTGTGACCCCCAGCTTAGGCCAGCCACCTGTGGTGAGTGGTATGGGTTGTGCACTTAGTCAGCCAATTTGGGCCCCTGGGGTGAGTTCAGATCTACTATCATCAAGGGTGAATACAGTGGTCCCTTGACTAACTCATCCATCCTTTCTCACTGAAGTCATCTCAAATACAACATGTCCATCTGGGGCTAGTGGCATGTGCCAGGGGCTGTGCCAGGCGCTAAGCCAGCCACCTTTGGTCACTGGGGTGGATTCATGTCAAGATCATCTGATGGGTCATGAGGTGACCTCAAGCCCTCCGGCCCCTGAGCTCAGTGATATGTCCTGTGGGTTTCATCAGCCACTTGGTGTCGGTGGGAGGCACCCAAGCATGACAGAACATTCTGGTGTCTTTGTTTTAGCCCCAAACTTCTACCAGGCATCTGTGACCAGTGGAGAGGACTTTTATCTAGGCCAGGAAGCCAGGGTATCTCAGGGCAGTCCACTCAGGGGCATGGGAAAAAGCATGTCTCAGGGCTCCATGGCTTCTAGCATGCTCCCATGGTCTTGGTGGCTGCTGGCAAGTTGCTAAGTATGTCTCAAGGACCTGTGTCTCCTGGAATGACAAGGAGTATGTGCCAGAGATGTGTGGCAACTGCTATGTGCCCCAGGAAATCTCAGGTGGGCAGTGGCATGGTTTCCATGGCATCCTGGGCCTCTGTGGCAGGCACTCCTTTGGTTCATGGACAAGTCTCAGAGGTGGGTCCTAGCATCTCTCAGGCTTTAGTGCCCATTAGACAGGGTCTGAGTCCATCCAAATTTTCCTTGGCTAATGTGGGCCCCAGCATATATCTGGACAATGTTGATCTCCCTATATCTAAAGGCCACCAGTGTCCTCCTGTGTCCACAGTCATCACATCCAGTGAAAATGTTTTCAGCCAGGAGCCTTTGAAGGACATGGCCAGTCTTCTGGTGCCAGGTTCTGTAACAAATAGGATGACCACAGTCATAGCCTCAGGTACTGTGGTCAGTGGCATGGTCCCCAGCTTTCCCACAGGGTCTGTGATCAGTTGTGTGGCACCCAGCCTTCCGCGAGGTTATACGGTAGATTGTGTGCCTCAGATCTTTTTCCCAGGCTGTGTGATCAGTGACGTGGGCCATGGACTTCCTTCAGATCCCATGGCCAATGCTGTGGCCCATAGCCTACTTCTAGATTCTGTGATCAGTGGTGTGGCCCAGAGTTTTTCTCCAAATTTTGTGGCCAGTGACATCACCAGAACCCAACTTCCAGGTTCTGTGGTGAGTGAGATGCCCCCAAGGCTGATTACAGCACCTGGTGCTGGTGGGGACAGACCAAGTCTCTTTGTAAGACCGTCCGTTAATCTAACCTCTCCAAGGCCATTCCCAGGTTCAGTGGTGAGTGGTGTGGGCCTAAGTGTCTATTCTGGCTCTGTGGCCTCTAGTATGGTCCCAGCATTTATGACTGGGGGACAGAGTCAGGACCTGGTTCTAGGGTCCATGGCTAGTGTAGCTAGTCCACCCTCCATCCACAGTTGGAAATGTGCCCCTCCACCTTCCTCAGGGGCTTATGCTCATTGGATTTAGCCCCTGTCCTTACCATGGAGCCATGGCTGAAGAGGGGTCTACAGTCCCTTTTCAGGCATCTCATGTCACTGGCCTGGCTCAAGTTCACCCCCAGACCTTAGAAGCTAGTGGCAGAACCAGAGGAGTTTATAAAATGCCCACAGCTCTTCAGAGAACCTCACAGTTGAGTCATGCTCTTGGGACAAAGGCCTTTGAGACCAGAGATGGTCGGGTCGTGATGAAATTGGAGGACCTAGACAAGGCTCTATCCCCAGGGACCAGATCTGGTAGAGAGTCCATGGTCCTTGAGGCAACCTCATGGATGTCCAAGAGTTCCCTGGCACCTGATGTCAACAATGGCGATGGATTCCTGGTAGAAGACAAGACTGTTCCCAAAGGCCAAAGACTGCCATTGGTGGAAGTGTTTCCCAGCTGAGCCAAGTCTATGATGAGTGGCATGGCCCCTGTCCCTCCTTAGCCTGAGTTTTGCCAATCACACCAAGGACAGCAGGGTCACCAGAACTCTGAAGCAGGGGTCAACAACCAGTTGTGGGGTCCTCAATTCTCACTCTGTGATTTCTTGTGTGGTCCCCAGTGGGCAGATGGGCACAGGGCCCCCTTGGCTCATCAGGTTTCAGTGGCTCACGTTGTACATCGGAGCCTCTTGGACACTAACATAGTCCCCTGGAGCCCCTCAATTGCTCCTTTCCTCCCAAGCCCTGTGGCTGCTCACATGCCCCAAAGCCTTTCCCATGGGATGGTGCCTTCTACAGTAACATCAGGGTTGGCCAAGCTGGCCTGTGGCAGTTCCGTGGCATCCAGTTTTACACGGGTCTGTATCTGGGATTGGGACCCTGACCCCAAGCACTTCCTGGAGGCCAGGGACCACCAGTGTGGGTTCACATGTGCTGCCATATCTATCTAAGGCCAGTGGAGCAGCATTGGTGAGCTTCAGGTGGAAGCTGTCCCCAGTGCATTTTGGAACCCAGTGTCAGGGAACCTGGCTCAGAGCAGCCATGATGCCCTCTTTAGCTCTAGAAAGTCCTACACGTCCATGCATGGTAGCTTTGTCTCCGAAATGCTAGACTGTTCTGAGCCCTCCCAGCAGGTGGAGGAGCATGCCTCCAGGACAGCACAGGTAGGCCTCAGAGGTTCCACGGGTGCACTGCTGGCTATAAAACCCTTACCCATACCAGCAATCTGGTGCATGATGTGGCCATTCCTAGGTTGCCCCACAAGGTTCAGGGGTATCTTTAGGCTATGAATCCTCATCAAGCAGTTCCTGGCGGCTCCTTTTTAACCGGAGTTACTACAGGGACCTCAGGATTTCTGTAGCACTGTCACCCCTGACTTCCACTGTACTCCAGGGCCCTGTGGATGCCGGTGTGGCTGGTGGCCAAGCGTGGAACTCTGTCATCCCCAGTGTTGCGGTCAGGCCCATGAAAAGTGCCGAGGTCCCCTGCGGTGCATGGGAACAAGCCAGGTGCACTGTGCCGTGGAATGTCATGGGCAGCGAGGCAGCGGTGGATCCCAGACAGTTGGGGGAGCTGGTGGCATCAGTGCAGGCTGTGGAGAAGATAACGGCGCAAGCTGCGGTCACTATACAGGCATGTGCACGTGGCTACCTGGTGCGTCGTACCATCAAGGTGTGGCACCAGTGGGCTATCATCATTCAGGCTGCCTGGCGTGGCTTCTGTGTGCGGCGGAACCTGGCCAAGCTCTGCGGAGCTGCTACAATCATCCAGGCCACGTGGCGGGGTTACTACTTCCGACGGAACCAAGCCCAGAAAATGTTGCTCCCTGGCACATTGGGTGAGGTGGGTGGCAGGACCAGGCCGACCTCCAACCACCGTTGCTTCCAATCCTGCCCGCCGCACGTCTGCGCCATCTGCCAGTCACTGAGTCCCAGGCTGGGGAACCTGCCCAGTGCAGTAATGCTCATGGGTTCCAGCCCTCGCACGTGCCACATGTGCGGCCACACCCTGCCCACGCGGGTAGTGCAGGGCATGGGCCAAGGCACTATGGGCCATGCAGGCATGCCAAGGGGCTATGACACCCAGATGACCCCTCAGAATTCTCAGCACATCCATTGCCAGAATAAGGCAGCCACAGTCATCCAGTCTGCCTGGAAGGGCTTCGGTGTACGTCGCTGGCTGAGACAGCAAAAGACAGCAGCCAAGATGCTTCAAGCTACCTGGCGTGGCCACTACACCCGGGCCTCTCTCACCACAGATGCGCTCTTGGGGCCAGCAGCATGGGACAACCCACGGAACACGCAGTGGCCAGGAGTCTAGGACCTTGGCTGCCCAGTGGGAGGAATACCTGGGAAGGTGCCATGTGGTTTTTTTGATCTAATGAATAAAGCCCTCCACAGCCTGGGTCTTCGTCTACCTGTGCTCATAAGGGTGTGGGGGTGATGGGGGTAATCTGAACCACCTGGACTGGGGAGAGAACCCTAAAGATTCCAACCACACAGTTGGCAGCGAAGGTCTGTGTCTGAGATGGGGACTCAAGCTATTTCCAGAGGTCAGGGTCTCCAGTGCAGCTGCTGAACCTGTCCATGACTATTGCAGTGGTGTCTCCAACACTCCAGAAGCCAATATCTGGGGGCCCGGCCCAGAAAGGTCACTACAAATCCCTCGGCCTTAGAAGACCCTATAGGTGAATGCATGGTGCCTTGGTCAGGAAATACTAGGGGTTTCTAGCCGTGTACTGATTTGTTTGGGATGCTGAGTTGCAGTTTGGGTGAGAGCTGGACACAGATGTTCTTCACCCCTGAGGTCAGGGACAAGGCAGGGAGGGGAAGAGGGGGCTGAAAGCACCCGGAAGGGGCAGCCTGGTTAGAGAAGAGGCACAGGGGGTGACAGCATAGGTTTGGGGAAGCTATGGAGGGGGCCACAGAGTTGTGAGGATGCTAGTGGGAGGGGAAGTGGAAGGGACGGGCAGAATTGGAGGGCTTTGGGGTCATGGTTCAGGTGGGATTTTTAGGCAACGCGAGGGTCCAGGTAGAGGGCACAGGTATAGCACCCCTGGAAAATGGTGGCACCCCCATAGGGCACTGTGTCCTGAGGCTCTGCCTTCTCTCCTCTGTGCAGGTGTATAAAGCAGTCACCTGACCACACATCACACCTATGCAGAGGCCACCCTTCGCCCTCCCTGGGCAGGAATGGCAGGCTCCCAGCTGCTACCACTGCTTTGGCTGCTGGCTCTGGTGCTGCTGCTACAATCTGATGGGGATTTCTCTGCTTCTGATGACATCCCTATAGGTAAGAACAAGTAAAAAGGAAGACAGGCTTCTAGAAAGCTGGAGGGGGGCAAACTACCAAGCCCTGCCATCTGAATGCATAAGTAAGTGGAACAACAAATCAATGTTTCTTTCTTTCTCTCACTTCCCTTCTCTCTAAAATCAATAATAATAATAAAAAGTTCAGCTAAAGGGACCCTGCCGCCTGACCTGTGGTGGCGCAGTGGATAAAGCGTCGACCTGGGAACACTGAGGTCGCCAGTTCAAAACCCTGCACTGGTCTGGTCAAGGCACATATGGGAGCTGATGCTTCCAGTCCAGATCCTCCCCCTTTTCTCTCTCTCTCTCTCTCTCTCTCTCTCTCTCCTTCTCTCTCTCTCTCTCTCTCTCTCTCTCTCACACACACACACACACACACACACACACACACACACACACACACACACACTTACTCTGTGTCTCCTCTCTAAAAATGAATAAAAATAAAAAGAAATTTAAAGGGACCCTGCCATCTGGGGCCCTCAGGCCACGCTGGTTTGCCAGCCCTCCCCCTGTCTCCAGAGGGTTGCTTCTCCTAGAAGTCATGAGAACAGCTAGAGCACCCCCAGCCTCCACGCCCTACTTCAGCAACTCCAGCCAGACCTGAGCCAATGAGAAGCTGTGGCTGCCTCATGCCCAATATGAGGTTCCATTTCACACCTGTTTCTGTTAGCCAGTTCCCAAGGGAAGGAGGACCCCAGGACCATGGCAGGGAGACAAGGGCTCAATTCCTGGTCACTAAGCATATTTGGGTCCCAGGAAAAATTCTGGGCACCTGACTGATTTTCTTCTACTGCCCTGTAAGACAATTCCCAGGGCAAAGAATTGAACTTTTAGTCTAAAATTTATTTTAAATTACAGTTGACATTCAACATGACATTAGTTTCAGGTGTACAACAGAGTGAGTCAACAAGAGCTGAACTCTTGCACCACGTCCCCTTTCACCAAGTCGTCATCCACTCTGACCTGTGTCCCAGTCCCAAGCCTAATATCAAAGTGGAGGCCACCACGTGATATGACACAATTTGCAGGTAAGGGCTTCACTCAGAAAGCACCATATTTATCCCCATTTCATAGCTCAGGAAACTGAGGCTTGCACTAGTCTCCCAGCCTGTGCTAGAACTGGATTAGAACCTATTGACTTGGCCCATGCCAGCTTCCTGGTCTAGGATACTGGGCAAAGCAAACTCCTGGCACAGGACATAGACACAGCTCCCCTCACCTCTGTTCAGCTCTTCCGCAGCTCATGAGCTCCCACCCGCTCTGTGCCAGACACTCAATAAAGTTAGTGTCCTCCACTACCTCCTCTTTCAAGTCCCACTAGTTTTCCTCAATTCTCTTTAAAAATTCAGCTCCCCAGAGCGCTGGCTGGGTAGCTAACTGGGTTTGAGTGTTGTCCTGATTCAACAAGGTTGCAGGTTCGATCCCTGGTCAGGGCACATGCAAGAAACAACCAATGAATGCATAAGTAAGTGGAACAACAAATCAATGTTTTTTTCTCTCTCTCCCTTCCTCTCATTCTAAAATCAATAGTAATAAAAAGTTCAGCTAAAAAACAAAATTTAGCTCCCCAGAGTTTGGGTTCAGCTTAGGGCCCACTGTGGTCTCTGCATCATCCTCATTTCAGCAAAAGTTTCTCATCATCTCGATTCTTTGTCAAATGATGGTGAAAGGCAGTTTGGAAGGCTGGCCTCTTAGTCCTTGACTCCTTGGAGGTCCTTAATGGGTCCTTTTCCCACCTTGCTTATCACCTCAGGCCAGACTCTACCTTTCTGAGCCTCAGTTTACCATCTGTGAAATGGAGATGAAGTCACGTCAGGGCACTACAACTGTTCTAGGCTCAGCGGCCATCCTCACAGGACCTGGGACACTGGACAGAGAAATGGGACCGGGGGTGGGGTGGGGTCTGCATGTGGACCCAGACCCTCCTGAGCCTAGTGTTGGATGTTATCTCCTCACTTCCGCCCTCTCAAAGGTAGGAGAGGAAGCACAAAGATCCACTCAGGGCAGAGTAGACAGGGTGGGGTAGGGAGTGTTTGATGAATGAACTCGCAAGCAGCTAGGGTGCCCAGCAGCCTGGAACTGGGAGGTGGCCATGAAATATTTACCCACCCTCAGCCTGGCCCCTGGGCTCCATGCCCAGGGTTAAGAACCAGAGAGCAGCTGGAAAAAGGTTCAAGGCGGTAGGGGGTGGGGATTTCCAGAGCTTTGATCTTCTGGCTGTTCCCAGAGCTCAGGCCTCTGTTCCCCCTATTAAAATTCTGAATTTAGGCCCTGGCCGTAGCTCAGTTGGTTAGAGAGTCATCCTGATACACCGAAGTTGAGGATTAGAGCCCTGGTGAGGGCACATAGAAGAATCAACCAATAAATGCATAAATAAATGAAACAACAAATCAATGTTTCTCTCTCTCAAATCAATAAAAAGAAAATTAAAACTCTGGGTTTGACCATGGGGACCTTCCAGGTACCTGCAGTAGAGGATTAGGGCTGATCGTCCTCTGGGGAATTCTGAGGGGAGTCTGTGCACCCACATGTGCAGAGAACTGTGTGAACTCTCAGAGATGCTAACTGCATCTCAGTGATGTCTTACAGACAAAAATCTTTGAGTCCAAAAGGTTTAAAAGAGTCACCCAGAGTGCTGCCTGGGTTTCAACCATTTCCTGTACCCAGAATGATTCTGAAGCCCCAATGCAAGAGATGAAGTGGACTGGATGGAACCCAGGCTGTGGGACTTCAGACAAGGAGCTTCAAACAAGGGCACTTCATTTTCCCACTGAGCACTCATGTGGTATACTAAGTCCTCCAGGTCTCCCTAGGAAGCAGGTTTACTATTTGTGGTAATAAGGAAAATAGGCATCCAGAGAGGGGATGGGGCTGGGGTCCCCCACCCTGTTACTAATCATTCTCTCCCTGTACCCTCTGGTATTTTCTTTCCAGACGTTAGGAAGGAGACCGAGGCCTCAACTTCCAAACCTTGGACTTCTTTTCCTTCAGTCACAGCTCTCCTAGTTCAGTGGAAACCTCCAGCAACCACTTTAGCCCCACCCCTGAGTTCAGAGGCAGGCTGCACCATCAACCCCAGTACCCCTAGTTCAGGGAAGACTCAACAACTCCCAGAGCCCCTTAAGTTTAAAGGCAGCCTCCCACCATCCAACCCAGCCCCAGCTCTACAAGTTTAGGGTTGGCGCCCACCTCCCCACAACCAGAGACAACCTTCCATCCCAGTTCTGACTGTCCAGTACAGAGCTCACCCCCACCTCCCATTCCAGCTGCCTGAGTTCCACTTCCTGGAACCTGCAATAAAGCCCCACTTAACCAAGCCCCTGAACGGAGCGACCTCTGGCCCTAGCAGGTTTATGGGGCTTCCAGGGAATGGCTGGAGTCGCCTGCTGCAGTTCTGGGATAGGCCTCCAGAGGGAGACACAGACCTGAGAATGTGCCAGGAAAGGCAGCACCCTCCCCCTCCACCCCAAGTATGGCCTAAAGCTTTTAAGACCTTTCCTTTTTTTTTTTTTTTTTTTTTTGAGAGGACGGGAGATAGAGAAACAGACTCCAGCATGCCTCCCTACTGGGATCCACCTGGCTAACCTCAGCGCCCACGCTGATTGACACTAGAACCAATCAAATCACTGGCTGCAGACATTGAGCAACCGACCAGGGCCTCTTAAGTGCTTCTTAATTTCATGCAATTTAAGTGCCTAATGTGGCCCCAGCTCAATGGTAGAGCATCAACCCAGCATGTGGATGTCCTGGGTTTGATTCCTGATCAGGGCACACAGGAGAAGTGCTCACCTGCTTCGCCACCCCTTTCTCCCCCCTTCCCCTCTTGCAGCCATGGCTCAATTGGAGGAGGTTGGCCCCAGGGGCTGAGGATGGCTCCATGACCTCCACCTCAGGTGCTTAGAAGAGCTCAGTTGGGAGTGTGGCCCAAGATGGGTAGAACATCGCCCCCTAGTGGGCTTGCTGGGTGGATCTCGGTTAGGATGCATGTGGGAGTCTGTCTCTCTGTCTCTCCTCTTCTCACTGAATAAAAAAGAAAAAAAAGTACCTAATGTGTGTCATATCCAGGGTGCTACAGTTATGTTGGAAGATAGATTACAAATAAATTCCATATTTGTTTATAAAAGAACAAAGTAGAACAGAATAAGGGGTAGGATTATGAGTGCAAATGGCTTAAAATTTTTAAAAAGTGGCCAGCAAAGATCTTAATTTGAAAGAGGTGAGGGAGGAGCCATGAAGTTACTTAGGGGAAGAGCAACCCAGGTAGCAGGCACAGACCACACAAAGGTCCTGAGGTAGGATCATGCCTAGTGCATTTGAGAGTGAGGTGCCTAACTGGGTGAGTAGGGTATTAGTGGGAAGGGAATGAGGGTGGGAAGATGGTAGGGTAGGACCACCCAGGGCTCCAGGGGTTCAATAGAGGCCAAGAATTTTTAGGGACTTCTAAAAAACCTGTCACTCAAACTAACATGTTGTCTCCAAAATGTTCAAAGAAGAGTGCAAACACAAAGTATGATGATTTCTTGCTTAAAGTCACAAGATATAAACCATCTTCACAAAGTGTCCCATTTCATATGCAGCCCCAGAGGTCTGCTGCACTTGTAAACAAAGTTCTAGATTTTTCTCACTTTGCAAGAACTCCCAAGAGTGGCCAATGAGAGCAGAGAAAACATAGTAAACTGAACAAATTTCTTGTAGACAAATATACTGAAAAGCAAAAGGATAAAAATGCACTTAAATAAAAAAGAATAGAGCAGCCTGACCAGGCGGTGGCGCAGCGGATAGAGCGTCAGACTGGGATGCGGAAGACCCAGGTTCAAAACCCCAAGCTTGCCAGCTTGAGTGCGGGGCCATCTGGCTTGAGCTAAAGCTCACCAGCTTGGACCCAAGGTCGCTGGCTCCAGCAAGGGGTTGCTCTGTCTGCTGAAGGCCCGCGGTCAAGGCACATGTGAGAAAGCAATCAATGAACAACTAAGGTGTCACAATGGCAATGAAAAACTAATAATTGATGCTTCTCACCTCTCTTCGTTCCTGTCTGTCTGTCCCTATCTATCCCTCTCTCTGACTCTCTCTCTGTCCCTGTAAAAATAAATAAATAAATAAATAAATAAAAATAAACTAAAAAAAAAAAAAATAGAGCAGCCTGACCAGGCAGTGTCACAGTAGATAGAGCATTGGACTGGGATGCAGAGGACCCAGGTTTGAGCACGGGCTCATCTGGCTTGAGTGTGGGATCAAAGACATGACCCCATGGTCACTGACTTGAACTCAAAGTCGCTGGTTTGAAGCCCATGGTCGCTGGCTTGAGCAAGGGGTCACTAACTCTGCTGTAGCCTCTGGTCAAGGCACATATGAGAAAGCAACCAATGAACAGCTAAGGTGCTGGAATCAAAAATTGATGCTTTTCATCTCTCCCTTCCTGTCTGTCTGTCCCTATCTGTCCCTCTCTCTGTCTCTCTCTCTGTCTCTCTCTCTCTCTCTCTCTCTCTCTGTTTCTGTCAAAAACAAAAGAAAACAGAACAAAACAAAAACAATAACTAGAGCAGTGACCAGAGAGCGAAGTGGGCATAGCTTCCTGGAAAGGGACTTAGAAGGTTTTGGACCTTCGTGGGCGTCTCACAGCCTTGGGAGGGGTGGGGTCCAGGGCTGACTTGGGCCTCCTTCCCTCAGCTCAGTGGCTGCATGTCTGTTTTGTTCACTGGATCTGTGGTAATAATGGCCATGAGGTGTTGCCCGCCTCAGGGTGAGTCTGAGGTCCAGAAACTAGATGAGAAGTCCATGGAGAGGTGGAGCTGGGTTGGGAGAGTCACCGTCCTAAGCAGAGCAAGTTCCTGTGGCCTGAACGCTCCCTTATGGGTGTCCTTTTTCCAGGGAACCGTTAGCCAGAGGTCATCCTTTGCCCATCAGCCACCAGAGTGATCTCTGTGGGGCCGAGAGAGGGAGGTACTTGAATGGGAACAGGGCAGCTGGGGAAGGGCAAGGTTTGCAGCAGTAAAGTCCCTACTATTCTTCCGAGGCCTCATGAGTCATGGATTCCTGTGACAAACATGTTTGAGTGCTTACTACATGCTGTGGTCAGAGCGGGGACCATTTTACCACCCTCATGATGCTCACAGTCTTAAGGGTGGGGACAGACAACAGCCTTAAAGGTCAAATGACATTTCACATGGTTCTGAGGTTCCACAGTCCCAAGTTGGGGCTGTGGCCAGATGCCAATGGCCTCTGTGTCCAGGTTTGCTGACCAGTCAAGGAGGTCCCCATAAGGAGGTGATAATTGAGCTGGGACCTCAAAGGTGGAAAAGAACTACCCTGGGGAAAGCCAGGAGGGAGTCCCAGGAAGCAGGCACAGCAAGTAAAAAGGCCCTGGGGTAGGAAGAACTTCAGGTGTTTGGGAAACAACAAAAATGTATGTAGTCTATGAGAAGGAGTGAAGGTTTTAACCTAAGCACCATAGGAGAATTTTCAGCCATCAAGAACTGTAATCTGACTTGACCAGGTGGTGGCACAGTGGATAGAGCATCAAACTGGGACACGGGGGACCCAGGTTGCTTGAGCGTGGGTTCACCAGCTTGAGCGCAGTGTCGCTGGTTTGAGCCTAAAGGTCGCTGGCTTGAAGTCCAAGGTCACTGGCTTGAGCCCAAGGTCTCTGGCTTGAGCAAGGGGTCACTGAGTATGCTGTAGTCCCCTGATCAAGGCCCATATGAGAAAGCAGTCAGTGAACAACTAAGGTGCCGCAACGAAGAATTGATGCTTCTCATCTCTCTTCTTTCCTGTCTGTCTGTCCCTCTATTTGTCTATCTCTTTGTGTCACACACACACACACACACACACACACACACACACACACTGGAATCTGGGTGGTCTTTTGGTTGGTCTTCCTTCAGGTCTTTAAGGGACAGATAAGCAGGGGTACAAGTCTTTCCAGGAGACAGGCACAGCCCATGCAAAGGCTTGGAGACAGGAAAGGCCCAGAAGCATGCAGAGAACAGGGACTCAAACTGCCTTTACCCCCATTGCTCAGCCCTGCTTTCCAGGTGTGAGCTGAACCCACATTCTCTCCTTTCCAATTGGACTGGAGAAATAACAAAGTCTCTTGGAAGGGCAGGCCTGGGGCTGGGGACCCTCCACAAGTCAATGGACTCTTTCTGCTGCTTACTCCCCTCCCCACCAGGACCTTTAGGTTTCTCTACCAGGGACATGGAAGTTCTGAGCCCCTTGGCCTAGACTGGGGCCTGGAGCTGCTCCCTCAGGGCTGGGTTTATCCTTCTGTGAAATGAGTGATTACAGGCCTGACCAGTGGTGGCGCAGTAGATAAAGCGTCGACCTGGGAACACTGAGGTCGCCAGTTCAAAACCCTGCACTGGTCTGGTCAAGGCACATATGGGAGTTGATGCATCTAGCTCCTCCTCTCTCTCTCTCTCTCTCTCTCTCTCTCTCTCTCTCTCTCTGTCTCCTCTCTAAAATAAATAAATAAATAAAAAGATTAAAAAGAAAAAAAAAAAAGAAATGAATGATTACAGAGGTCAGAGTCAAGGTCACCCAGCACATTGAGGGAAAGTCTGCCTGAGGGAGGGTCATGCTCTAATGATTCTTGGGGACAGTAGGTGGCAGTTCTGGTGAAACATTAACTCCTAACAGGTCAGGAGGTAGTAGCACCACAGAAACTCCTTTCCCCTGGTCAGAGGCCTCCCATAATCTTTCCTGAGGACCTGGGTTTCAGCTGCAGCTTCAGCCCCTCCTGTTTGTGAAGGGGTTATTGACCAGAGAAGATCGTTGACCTGCCTGGGACAGCACAGCACAACACAGCCAGCAACTTTCTCGGAGCCTCCAGGGACCGCTGAGGGCCACCCCAAACCCTCAAAAGCTCTGCTGTGAAGCACAGTGTCCTCTCTATCTCATTGTCTCTCTGTCTTTCTACATCTGTCTCTCTGTTTCTATCTCTGTGTCTCTCTATCTCCCTCTATCAATGTCTGTCTCTTTCCTCTCCCTCTCTTTCTTTGTCTCTGTTTTTGTCTCTCTCTGTCTTTCTGTATCTCCTTTCTCTCCATCTCTCTGTTTTTCTCTGCCTTTCTCTGGTTCTCTGTGTTTCCATCTCTCTCCCTCTCTCATAAGCAAACACAGGAACAATGAAACTTAACACCCACCTACTCTGTTCCAACCCCACACATTTGGTTACCCTTCTGGCCACTATCTCTTACATCTGTCTTGGTGACACCCTCATGTCCTCCTTGTCACTCAGCTCACCCCTTCCTGGCTTGATCCTAAGGGTGGTATGTAAGTATGTCCAGTTTGGGCCTGGCGCTCAGGTAGTTAAGGGACTCTTCTGGGGGAAACCCTGGACTGCCCTCTTGGGCGGGTTCAGTCCTTCACTACCTCCTCCTTGGCTGCTCACAGGACTCAGCAGTGACAGTGAGTGTCAGGCCTGCCTGGTCATCACAGAGCTTGTGTGAGTCAGGTGGTGGGCTAGAGGCTCCAAATCTTCAAAGATGGTCTGGGATCTGAATGCCTTCCCCATGGGGCCTGGGCCAGGGGGCTTCTTCCTGAGGGACCTAATGGTCCCAGGCTGCTAATCCCAGTAGGGAGTGGCAAAGGGGAGTGTGTGTGGACATCCAGCCCCTGACCCTAGATGCAGGCCTCTGCAGAGGTTCTAATGGTGTCCCACACTGGTGCCCATGCTGTGGCCCAAGCTACCTGAATGGAACATCTGTGGGCTCCAGAAGATAGTGCGGGGCACGGGAGTGAGCTTCTCATCTGGGGAGCATGGCTAGACTCTTGGAACTCCCGGGAACTGGGGGTTTCACATCCAACTCCCCAGGTTCAGAAACGCCTACAGCATGAGGCACAGTGGGACAGCGCTCTCCTTCTTGCTAAGTGAGGTGAGTCATAGGGGTGGCCTTATACAGGCCATGGGGGGCGGCTGTCCCAGTATCCCCTACTTGGAAACACCCAGAGCTGCCTGGAGACTCAAGTGGGAAAATCAAGGCCCAGAGAGGTCACTAGAAGTCTGAGACTCAATCCACGTGTCCAGCTCAGGTCTACAGCCACTGCTTTTGAGAGCAAGGGACCAATGGGGCAAGGGAAGCAGGGACGCTTCAGGGCTGGAAGCAAGGTTTTTGATTGCCCAAGGAGAGGAGGCCACACTCTGAGGCGGGGCCAATGGCCCCATTGTGGGAAACTAAAGCAGGATTTAAAGACGGTAGTGAGCAGGATTTAGGTAGTGAGCTCATCCAGTAGAAGCTGGAATTGAATCCCAGTCTGATCACCGACACCTGAGTGGCTGGTAACCTCTCTAGGACTAATTTTTTTTGTGTAAAAAATGGCTATACCTGACCAGGCGGTGGCGCAGTGGATAGAGCGTCGGACTGGGATGCGGAAGACCCAGGTTCGATACCCCGAGCTCACCAGGTTGAGCGCAGGCCCATCTGGCTTGAGCAAAAGGTCACCAGCTTGGACCCAAGGTCGCTGGCTCCAGCAAGGGGTGCTCGGTCTGCTGAAGGCCCGCGGTCAAGGCACATGTGAGAAAGCAATCAATGAACAACTATGGTGTTGTGACGGCAACAAAAAACTAATGATTGATGCTTCTCACCTCTCTCAGTTTCTGTCTGTCCCTATCTGTCCCCCTCTCTCTCTCTCTCTCTTTGTTCCTGTAAAAAAAAAGGGCTAAAATTGTGTGGCTTGAGAAGGGTCAAGATGAACCGGCAGGCAAGGTCCCACATGTTAGCACAGTTATCTATGCCCCATCTCTAAGCCCCGCTTTCCTCCTCTGTAAAGTGACAGCCTTTGGCAGTCCTCAAACATTCCATTTATAGCACTAGTTATTCCTTTGCACATAAAGTCATTCCTTTGTACCTGGCCTAGTGCTGGGCATAGGGGGCACACACAAGCTCATAGGCTAGGGAGAGAGATGTAAAACTAAGATGAGAAAGTGTAGGAGTGGATAATTGTGAACTAGGCTTCCCCAGGCTGGGCTGGAAGGGCTTTTCTGAGGAGGTGACAATTGAGCTGGAAAATGGACGAAAAAAAGAAGCTAGCCATGGAGAGAGCTGAGAGAAAGGTACTCCGTACAGAAGGTACAGTTCCTACAAAGGCCCTGAGGCAGGTGTAAGGAGCAGGCACAACAAGGAGGTTAGTGAGGCTGGAGCACATTGAGTGAGGGGACATGGAGAAAAGTGAGAGGTGGCAGTGGGGTAGACAGGGACCGGGATATGAAGGTCTCAAGGTGTAGATTTTGTTCTAGGGATGCTGGGAGCCACTGGAGCAGGCAAGGAATAGATTTAGATTTTGTCTTAAAGGCAGGATTTGAGGTCGCAGCCAGGGTGCGCACGTGTCAGGATCTCAGGAATGCGTAATATGGGCAAATCCAAAGACAGCTCCTCAGCTTTCTTCCAAGCCCTTCTCCATCCAGGCTCTCCTGCCACTGCCAGGCCTTGGGGAGCACTCCAGCCTCTCAACCAGGAAAGCAATTAGTCCGGAGCGGCAGGTTGAATAATGCTGCAGTTGAAAGACCAGGAAGATCTTCCCCTCCTCTGCTTGCAGCTTTGAGAAACCCCATCCTCATCCCACCTTGCTTTAAATGGGAGGGGAACAGGCTGAATCACCTCTTTATCGAGCCCCAAACCAGCTGGGCTCTCCACAAACATTTGGATCTCCCTGGGGGTCACATGATACACCAAACCTGAATTGGCCTAGATCTTGATGTTTCTTCCAAAATATTCCCCGTCCAGGTAATGGTAGTCCCACCCACCAGGTAACTGTATGACTACTAGTTAACTGGAAAATGACTAGTAACGCATCATAAACACTAGTTATCCTTTAATATCCTTGAACACCCTATTGGCATAATCTGTCTGGCAGCCTCCAAAACACATCCTAAATTCACTCACAGGTCCTGTGCTTGTCCACGTCCCACCATTTGCTGCTTAACCTCTGGCCTGCCTCCAACAGTTTCTACTTTCTGATGCTGGCACAAGAGGCTTCTTAAAATCATAAGCAAATCACTTCACTCAAAATCTTTCATTCTACTCTCTGAATTAATTCTGGATTCCTTATCCCATCTGCATCAACTCTTCACTCCACTCCCATCTTCCAATATTTCTCAAACCTGCCAGCTTGTTTCTACCTCAGGGCCTTTGCATTTGCTGTTCCTTCTGCCTGGTGTGCTGTCTCCCAAGATCTCTCCTGGTCAGCTCCTTCTCCTCTTTCAAGTCTCAGTTTAAAGTTACTTCCTTGGAAAGTCTCCTTACTACTACTGATTGACATTATCTCCCCATCACTCTCCAGGGCCTTACATGGTTTAATTTTCATTCTAGCACTACAAAAACTATTTTTTTTATATCTGTTGAATAGATAAATATGAATGTGGGTAAGTAGCTTTCCCATCTGGAGTTCAGTTTCTACAAGCAGAAAATGGGCAGCTGACATCAATGGGCTTCCTACCCTGAGAGGGACCCACTGTCCACACATACCCCACTCTGCTTTCCCTGAATACACTCTCATTCATCTTCTGGGAACTCTTCCTCCTGGGGAAAACCAAGTGTTGATTACTTAGATTTCTCCATCAGAATTCAGGTGCCCATGGGAGAGGGTGGAACCATCAAATGAAAGGGATGGCCAGGAATCCTGGGTCCTAGAAGGATCAAATCTGTGCAAAAAGCTGGGGTAGGTGGAGCTAAGCAGCCTCCCGCTGTGTGACCCTCAGCAGGTCATTTTTCTCTGAACATAATGTCCTCCTCGGTGACATAGAAGTAAGAGAAGAAAACTAGCTATGCAGTTTGCCTGCACCTAGTAGAGATTGAGGTTTGAACCAATGTGCACTCCTCTCAGCTCCTTCTCTGCTCCCCTTTCCCCTGGCTCTGATCAGCCTTGGGGCTTGAACCTCAGCTTCCAAATCTGAACGTTTAGTCTAATGGTGGAGACAGACTCATTGTTGAGGTTCAGAAGCAGAGCAGGAAAAGGCTGGGGCTGTCTCTTTGAGTTTCACTTCTCTTGTGTCACCATGTACTTTCTTAAGGCCCCACCACCACCACTACACACAGCCCCACCCCCCCTTCCCGCACACACTCCTGGCTGTGGGTTTCAATTTTGGTGCCGTTCCCTGGGGTCAGTACCGAGGACAGCTCCCAGGCTGTGACGAAGGAGCATGAGGCCCCTGTCCTTTTATTACCAATGACGCTGAGAAATTGATACCGTTTTCATCTTTCTGCCTCCTCCCACCGCGTTCACAGATGGGAAAACTGAGGCATGTTTGCTCTAGACTATGCAGCATGAATTGAACCCATCCCAGATATGTTGGGCTGGAGAGCTTACACTCCAACTGATTAATTGAACCTGATTCTGTTTGTTTGTTTGTTTGTTTTACAGGGACAGAGAGAGAGTTAGAGAGAGGGATAGATAGGGACAGACAGACAGGAACAGAGAGAGGTGAGAAGCTTCAATCATTAGTTTTTCGTTGCCGTCGCAACACCTTAGTTGTTCATTGATTGCTTTCTCACATGTGCCTTGACCGCGGGCCTTCAGCAGACCGAGCCACCCCTTGCTGGAGCCAGCGACCTTGGGTCCAAGCTGGTGAGCTTTTGCTCAAACCAGATGGGCCCGCGCTCAAACTGGCTATCTCGGGGTCTCGAACCTGGGTCTTCCACATCCCAGCCCGATGCTCTATCCACTGTGCCACCGCCTGGTCAGGCTCTGTTTGGTTTTTAAATGTCTCAAGTGTTTACTCAGAGTATGCTTGCAAACAACACCTCATTTAATTTCTCGTATTCAATATTTCCTTCAAGAAATGAACTGAGAGTCAGAATCCAGAATCCCACCTCCACTATTTATTTACCAAATGCCACCTTAGACAAGTTACTAAAGCCCTGAGACTCAGTTACCTCAGTTGTAATATGAAGATAATGGTATAAAATGGCCTCATTGTGTTCTCATGAGCTTTTTGAACAGCACAAAGTAGAATGAGTTTGTAAGAAAAGTTAGCTATTGGTATTGTTGTTATTATTCACTTATTTACTGAGTTTCATTTTCATACTTTATTTATTTATTTGTTTATTAGTGATAGGAGAGAGGCAGAAACAGACTCCAGCATGCGCCTCCACCGGGATCCACCCAGCAAGCCCACTAGGGGGCAATGCTCTGCCCATCTGGGGCTCTTGCTCCATTGTAACCAGAGCCTTTTATTTTTATTTTTTTAGCTCCTGAGGAAGAGGCCATGGAGCCATCCTCAGCACCTGGGCCAACTTGCTTTGAGTCATAGCTTCAGGAGGGGAGGAGAAGAGACAGAGAGAGAGAGAGAGAAACGAGAGGGGGAAGGGTGGAGATGCAGATGGGTGCCGCTCCTGTGTGCTTTCGCTGGGAATCAAATCCAGGACATTCACATGCTGGGCTGATGCTCTATCACTGAGCCAACAGGCCAGGGTTTAATTTTCATATTTTAATAAATAATATAATTGATGAAATACTATCAAGTGCCCATTATTATGACAGATAGCAGTATATATGGTATAATATTATAAATAATAAATATATTGTGTATTAATTGATTAATAAATAAATATTGCTGTAATGTCTTCTGTGGGCCAGGCACTATTTGCATCCTGCAAGGTTGAGGTTCATCTCTCAATTTCATAGATGAGAAAACTGAGGCTCAGAAAAAAAAATTCACTTGAAGCAGGTGGAGTAGAATTAAGATATAGCTCTCTGGGACAGTCCAGGTATTTGGGTGAAGGGATCTCAGAGACTCATGGTACACAGGGTCCTAAGAAGGTCTCATGCCGGGGAACTCACTTATGGCTTCTCACTGTCTCCCTAGCAGGTTCAAGAGTCTGTGGATTCTGATTCAGCAACTCTGAGTCCCCTTGGCAATGGTGTCATCTGGAGACACTTCTCAGGGACCCCATTGCTACCACCACTGTCAAGTTGTCAAAGGTCACCTGGAGAAATTGAGTCCAGTGCCTGTGTGGTGTTCACCATTGGGGCTCAAGGGACAGTGCAAAGCCATGGTCCAGCTTCAGGCAGGTGAGGAGGCAGATGGGGATCAAGGGGACAATCACAAGAGAGGAAAATGCCTCGTCTAACAGGGCCTTTCTTTAACTTGTTCATGAAGTATTTATTAAACACTTGCTGTGTGCCAGGCCCTGCACTGGGGACATAGCCATGGGCAAGCAAGTGCTCACATGCTGATGGTGAAGATGAGCTCATACCAGCTCGAGAGAGGAGGGTGCCATAGAGCTCAGAGGAGGCTTCTGACCCAGCCATGAAGTGTAGAGGGTGGGAAAGGACTGCTTGGAAGAAGTGGCATCTAAGGATGAAGAGGTGGCTTAAAAGATGAAGAGAAATCAGGAGGAGCACAAGGAAGGGTATGCCAGTTGGTTAGAAGGAACAGATTGTACAAATTGTCAGGCTGAAGAAAACCAGAAGATATATAAGAGTTGAACACAGAACAGTGTGGCTGGAAGGTAGGAGGGAAGCCTGGGAAGGTGAGCAGGAGCTGGACCACCCAAAACTTCATGAAATGAAATGGGGAGCCATTGGGTGGGTTTTCAAAAGAGTGAATTGATATGATTGGCATTTTTAAAATTTCCCTCTGGCTGCTGTGGGGAGGGCTGTCAGGGGCAGGAGTGGAAGCAGCAGGAGTCCAGTGAGGAGGCGGTTCTGGGCAGGAGATGGTAGTTCCTGAACCAGAGTGGAAGCCATGGACTGGGGAGAAGTTGGCAGATTCTGAAGTTATTTATGAAGTAGATATAGTAGGCATTGGTGGACACCAGCAGAGGGCAAGAGAGAGAGGGCATTGGTGTAGAAAGCTCCTGGCCTTTGACCCTTCTTATGTAAGATCCATTTTCATCCTTGCCATGATACCACGAGGTGGGGATACCATCATTATCCCCACTTTCCAGAATAGAAAACAGGCTTGGGGAAGGGAAGTGACAGCTGACGAGCAATAGAACACATATCTCCCACCAGTGGCCCAAATTTTGGGGGAGAGGGGACTGAGAGGGAGGCCAGGAACTGATCCATGAAAGTAAAGGACAGAGAGGTCATTTGTTTTTCATCACCCAGTGATACATGGCAGTACCAAGGTTTGAGCTCAGTCTGTCTGACTCCCTGGGCCAAACATTATTTTATTTCTCCAAACAGGGGGTGCAACTAGAGTAGAGGGTAAAGTCTCCATGGAAAATATCCTTGAATTATCCTCTGGGCCCTCTGCAAAAGTCAGGGCTCTTCTTGTTCTCAAATTTTCTACACCAAGGTCTTAAAGGCCTTGCTACTCCAGCCTGGAGCCTGCACTATCCACCACGATCTTGCATGTTTACTTCAGGTAAACACGGTAGAAAATATTCTCACACTCCCTTTGCCACTTCCCAGGAAATTACCTGAGATCAGAATGCTTGGTGGGCAGGGCCTTGAGTTTCTAGAACTGGGGAAGAGAGGGGCGGGCCTGTGAGGTGGGACCCCTGGAGTGTCACAGGGCAAATGAGATCCTGCCATTTCCGTTGAGGGTCTGGGTATCAGTGTGGCTATAAAAAGGTGCCCTTCTCTCCCCACTCGCATTGTTGGCAGCCCTGACCAGAGGCGGCTTCTGTGTGCCCATCCCAGGCATGCAAGTTTCTCTGTCCTTCCTGTGTGGGTGCGTTTTAGGACTCCAAAGAAACCCCAGTTATGGGTGAATGCTAAGCCTACCTTGCTGAGCTTGATAGAGGGACAGCTATTTCTGCCTACCTCTGAAGAACAGAGCGCTTGACTCTGCTTCCAGACTCCTTGCTACCATTACTGGGAAGGCTTGAGGACCCGCCGCTGTTCAGCTTTCAGCACCTCCTGGGCGGACGGCGCCCTAGTAGGGAGGTGCTCAGGAACCCCTGACTCCCTGCCCTGACTTCAGCACCGACAGGTGGAGGACAGCAACTCGCTGTCTCATCCACTGAATCTATGACCTTCTTCCCTTTCAGCACCAAAAGAAGGGACACTGCCTTGGCGTGGGGGTTTCCCAAGCCCTCTCTCTCTGCTGTCATTTGGCAGCAACCGGGAAGACGATCTCCATCCTCTCCACTACAAGCCCCTGTCTTGACTTTTTTCCTTCAGCACTAGAGGAAACGACAGACCGTTCTCGGCACTGGGAATGTCCCCAGCACCTGTCTTTAAAACCCCATGCCCAAGTTTGCTCCCCTGCCCACGCTATCCTCCAGCACCACTGGGCACGGACAGCTCGTCGGTGTCAGCCCCACCTGGAGCCCCTGTTTTTCTACCTTCTCCCGCTCACCACCGCTGGCGCGGACATCTCGCGGTCGCCTCTGCCCCCGGCCCTGGCCGGACCAGTGTGCAGACACTGACACTCCTCGTTCCGGGACGGCTCGCTCATCCTCCTCTCCCTTCTCCCTTCCTCCGGCTCCCTGGGGCCTTCCTGAGTGCGGGGGAGGGGGGCTGATGCTTCACAGAACAGAAGATCTGGCTGGAATGGAGTGCGGATGTTTGTCCAGTGGAGTCAGCAAGAGAGAGAAAAGGATCCAGAGACAGGGCCTGGGGTATGTCAGGGCAGGTAAGGGTCGCGTGGGGACTTGAGGAGGGGGCTGACTGGGAGAGGAGGAGCTGGCTTTGGGTCCCTCTGCGTTGCCTTGAAGCTTTGTGTCTGTTACCACCTCGCTCTATGCCTCAGTTCCTCACTTGGCAAAGAAGTAAGGGTTTGTTGCTTCTGGGAAGCCCCTTGGTTGGCTCCAGGCCTCAGTTCTCCAACTGAAAATGGACAGAGTGGGACTGGGAGTACTGGGTAGGATCTGGGCAGCTGCTCGGCAAACTCAGTGCCTCCAGTGCTCCGCTCATAATGGAGGGTTCTTCCCTTTCTGACTTCTGCACCTCACTCTTTCCAACATGTTAGCCCAGGGAGCTGCACTAATATGAGACACGATTGCAGAGGAAAGTGGTGTGAGATCTGGGTTCTGGGCCCCACAGGGGCACCCCCAAAGAAGGGGAGCAGTGAGTGGCACCCAGCTCTGAGACTCAGTTTACCCATTTGTGCTGGTGGGGCTTCCCAGGATGGTCCAGATGTAAGGCGGGGTGGGTGAGCCTTCTGCCCCACTCCTCTCCGGCCACACCCCCACGACTGTCCAGAAGTTTCCTTGACTCACTGTCCCTCACCTCTATGCTGTTGCTGCAATGCAGGGTATCCCGGCCCCCGCCCCGGTTCCTGGGCCTGGCTCTCCCAGGGACTCTCCTCAAAGCTCCCCTGGGCGGGCTCTTCAGGAAGCTCCTGGTGAACCAGAGCATCCACCTGCAGAGGTGCTTCACTGTGGCCCATCGGTTATGGTGAGGCGAGAGGAGGGCTAGAGGGGTCACCGGAACCGCTAGGCTGGAGGTGAGAAGAACACAGGGATGGATTGAGGGCGAGGGCATGGACACTCTTTCTCGGCTTCTGTCTCCTCCTGTCCTATCTCTGTCTCCCTCCACCCTCAGCCTGGACGCAAGCCAGGTTTACCAGCTAGCTGTCCCTTTTCAGCTGTGGGGCCTAGAGCAGGATGAGCAGAAGCTCACGTCTCCCTCTGACCTTCCTGCCTGGGCCGGCAGCCTGAACGTCCCGGGAGTGAGCTGAGTTGAGGTGATGGTCACTTCTCCCTTTCGTCGGATCTCCTCCATCCATCCCAGCGTTAGTGACAATATGACCTGAAGATTTCTCACGAAACCTTCGGTGTCCCCGGAAGAAGACCCGACTTTATGGGGTCCTTCGAGGCAGAACATCCGTAGCTTCAGACAAGAGTTGCGCGTCCCAGGGTGAGAGCGCAGCTTGGTGGCTCCTCCAAGGACTCGACACTTCTGGGTTTGAAACCCGACCCTTCAGGAAGCGACTGTGAATTCGTGGTGTGTGGGAGCGAGGCTAGGATCGGAGGTGGGGCTTGTGAGCGCAGATTGTGTCTGCCATCATGCGCCGGGTTCGTGCTGCATTCACATCCCCTTAATAATTTGGCACCTGGTGGCTCATAGATTGGAGGTCCTTTCTCTAAAGTCATATGGCAAGTGACAGCTGGCGAGGTTGCGTGCACTCGTGGCCGTGGTCCCGAATGGAACCCTACTGCAGCCCGGAAGGGAGTCCTAGATCCGGGAGAGCGCCCCCAGGACACCCTCCAGATGCCTATTAAGGGTAGTCCTTGCCCAGGGCTCCGGAGAGAGCGCGGGGGTTGGGGGTGGTCGAGAGAGCGCCCTCGGGCCCCAGAAGGTCAGGCTAGAGGATGGTGGGTCCCTCCATGACCCCTGTGCCTCAATTTACCTGTCTAACCCATGGATAGACGTGCGGTTTCCAAAGTGAGGGCGACCTCGCCCTGCATCGCCCGCGTCATGGAACCACAGCCTGACCCCGCCTCTCCCAGCTAAGTTTAGAGCAGAAAGAAAAACAGCTTCCCTGGCTGCGACCAACCCTTAACACTATTCGCCGGCTTATTGGATTCGAACCCAGCACCCTGATGGCCTGTCCCAGCTTCAGTTTTCCTAGTTCTCAATGGGTGCGCTTTTCCAGAACCTTTTGGGAGAGGCGACGAGGGAGAGGGTCGCCACCCCTAGACTTCTTCCTCGGAGGGTGGGTTAGTGTATCGACCGCTATCCCCACCCCGCCCGACTCCCAATAGCGTCCCTCTGCCCGACCCTGCTCCCCTTGGCAGGAAGGTTGACGTCGCAAAGCAAGAACTTGGACGCATGCGCAGGACTGGCTACTCTAGCCGCTGCTGAAGCCGAATTGGCGCAGAACGGCCGGAGAAAGCCGAGCACTCCCGAATTTACCCGAGTGAGTCTAAACATAGCCGAATGTGTCCGAACGTATCCGAACCTGCCCGAGGCATGGTCCGACGTAGGCAAGTCAGTAGAACTACCTCATCCGACCGAACTCAGCTGGACCACACCCATTAGAACTTAGTCAAACCCGACTCTGCTTGACCGAGTCCGCCCAAATCCAGCCGAACCAGACAGAATCCTGCCGAATCCCAGATGGATGACCTGGTGGCGGACCAGGTGGACGCTGGCCGTTGGCTAAAAGCCCCAAGTTATGGGTGGTCCCGGTTTCTGTCTCCTGCCTGGCCCCTCTAACAGCCCGTGACCCACAGGCAGCCCTTCTCCCCTGTTGCTAACTCCCTCTTCAGACCTCTGTTCTTGCCCACATCCTCTCCTACTCTTCCTCTGACCTCTGACCCCAAAGAGTGTGAGCATAGATTCCCCATTACCCAGTCAGGGTGTGCGGGAGGGAGACACAGGGATGAAAGAGCTGGGAGAGAGGAACTGGAGATTGCTCGGAGTAGGGGTTGTTGTGGGGAGGATGGTGCTCCGGGAAGAGGGCACAGTCCACGCAAGAAGCCTGGAGGTGGAAGAGAATAGGCAGAGCATTGGGGTGAAAATCAAGCAGGGAACAGGATCTGAGAGCGTAGTTGACAAGATTGGGGCGGGGACAAATAGGCTAAGGGTAGGGCCTGCAGGAGGAAACGGAGTGTTCCGGGGCGTGGCCAAGCGGGCTGGGGACGGGACCTCTCCCTGCGGTAGGGAACCTTGCAACTGGTCGGATCTAGGCAGGCCCCAGGCCCCTCCAGTAAGGACAGCGAGAAAGCCGTTTCAAGTCTCAATGAATTTACCAAGAGACTGGGACCTCAGTTTCCTCCTTAGTAATATGGACGCCCAGTTTTTGTCCTCATGCTCAGTTTTAACTCCCTAAAAGTGCCCTTGGAAAAGACTAGACCACGCCTATATCAGAGACAGGGTGGTTGATGTATGTACAGAAAAAAATTGAGACCTACCTATGGTCACACAGACATTTGGGGACAGATCTGAACTCATGTCCTGGAGTTCAGATTTGACCCAGTGGGAAGGCTTTGGGTACAGATGTGGAGACCAAGGCATGAGGGGAACTGGGTCCCTTAGTAGGGGTGTGACTGTAAGGCAAGTGGACAAACTGTAGGCTACTCCTTCATAACCCGCACAGTTCAGCTCCAAGGAGGATGTGAAAAAACAGGTTTGAACCACCACAGGCCATCTGCACACCAGGACCCTTGGCTCTGACCATGTCTCCCCTGCTTCCAGCTTTGACCTTGAAAATGAGCTCTCCTGTGGGAGAAGAGCCCTGGACCCTCAAGTCTGGCCTGGCCTTGGCCAGGTCGTCCAGGCCCCTGCTCAACACAGCCAGTGGCATGAGTCCTTCCGGTACCACTCAGACAGTGACTAAGACTCATCTAAGGCCATGTCCCGGGACTCCTCTGTGGCCAGCGACCTGTGAGTCTGAGCTGGTGGGTTGACACCTTCTTATCTATTTCACCTTCTTTTATTCCTCCATTTAGCACACCTCCTTCAAGTGGCCACTTGAGCGGGGCTTTGAAGTTTAAGTAACAGTTTGCCAAGCAGCCACTTATTCAGTTGAACTTTTTTTTTTTTTTTCTGAAGTGAGAAGCGGGGAGGCAGTCAGACAGACTCCTGCGTGCCCACTAGGGGGCAATGCTCTGCTGACCTGGGCCGTTGCTCCATTGCAACCAGAGCCATTCTAGCGCCTGAGGCGGAGGCCATGAAGCCATCCCTAGCGCTCGGGGAAACTTTGCTCGAATGGAGCCTTGGCTACAGGAAGCAAAGAGAGAGATAGAGAAAAAGAGGTAGGGAAGGGTGGAGAAGCAGATGGGCACTTCTCCTGTGTGCCCTAGCCGGGAATTGAACCTGGGACTTCCACACACAGAGTTGAAGCTCTACTGCTGAGCCAAACGGCCAGGGCCCAGTTAAGCATCCTTAGAATGGTATCTGATGATCTGTGCTTGACTATAAGCTCGTGTTGGGTGGCAATCCAGAAACATTAAGGACAAGTAGTAGCAATTGAACAAACACCTTGATTTGACCTTCCTGGTAGCCATATTAGCAACGGGAATATAATAATATCCCTGCTGCTCTCAGGACTCCAATTCTCCCATGTTTGAGGTCGATGGGGCTGTAGTGACTTTCAGGGAAGGGTCCGGTAAGTTGAGCCCAGTAGGGCGCTGGCAGGAGGAGTCATGAAGGAAGGATGTACTCAGCTGAGGGTAAAGTGTGGGCAAAAGCTGGAAGATGGGAATGCGCTGGCAATCTCCCTGGCCGTCCTTTCTGATAATCCCATCTTTCCACAGACATGCAGAAGACGTGATTGTGACACCCTTCGCCCAAGTGGGTGTCCACACCTCCCCCCTCCCTGTGTGAGCCAAGCAGATGAAGTCAACCATTCCCCGGTTACAGTATTGATCATTCCCCCTCCCGACAGGTCCTGGCCAGTCTGCGGATAGTTTGGAGCAATGTTGCTGCGCTAGCACACCTGCAAGGCCTCAGGGCAGCCAAGTATACCGGGAGTGGCGAGGGGCGGGCCTGGCAAAGAGAAGGGCAGGGCTGGGTCCAGGGGCTGGGTGGTGGCGGGCCATATGGGTGAGGCAGACCGCCCCTGAGCAGGCTGTACTGCATGCAGGCAGACATCCATTAGGAATCCTTCATCTGGCAGTCAGCCCCCTCCACCTACAAGTAATGCACCTGCTCTTCCCCTAACTCCCATTATGGGACCACTGTCAATTTCTTCTCCATGTTAACCTCCTCAGCTCAAGAGTCCTTAGGCTGTGCTCATTGTAACACTCCCAAAACACCCTCAGGGATGGAATATTCCATACCCATGTTGCAGATGGGGAAGGTGAGGCCAAGAAAAGGGCAGAGACCTGCTCATGGTCACACAGCCACTTGGGGACAGATCTGCAACTCGTTCTGGGGTCCTAAGTGCCCCACTGGGAAAGGCTCTACGGTCCAAATATAGAAATGGAGGTATGAAGGGTGTGGGGTCCCTGAGTGGGGATGGGGTAAGCCCTTCACAGCTCAGCCCCCAGACAACACTGGGAAGAATCAGGCTTTGGAGACATTGGAAGGGCTGGACTGGTGTCTGGATCAGCTGGAGACACTGCAGACCTGGCACTCAGTGGGGGAGATGGCCTCCAACAAGGCGAGGAAGGCTAGAGAGCTGAAGTCACTTGCCTCCACCCAGTGCCCCTCATCACCGTCCTTGCCTTTCCTTGCAGTTCAGGCGGATGCTGAACTGAGAGTTGACTCACTGGTCAGAAACCAGCCGCTTTGGGAACCAGGTGTCAGAGTACATCTCCCAAACCTTCCTGGGTGAGCTGTGGCGGGCCACTGCCTGGGCAACATGCCGGGGTAGGCAGAAGGAAGAAAAGAAAGACTTCTATTACAGAACTCAATCTGGGGGAGACAAAGCCAGATATGGACACCCCAAGTCTCATGGGTGAAGGCTGGACCAGAGGGAGGAACAGAAGGAACTTCCAGAAGGTGGGGGAAATTAAAACTAGGGTTTTGAAGCATGAGTAAAGGTTTTCCAAAGAGGAGATAGAGGAACCCAGGCAGATAGGTCTCCAGCTTGGGAGACAGAAAGGGCACTGGCCTGTTTGCAGAAAAACACTGAGCCCAGATTTTTAGGAGCCATGACCATCAGAAGAGGTTACTGAAAAGACGGGTAGCTACAGGCAATATAGGGACTTTGCTTTTGTGTGTGTGTGTGTGGTGGGGGTACTTTGCTTTGAGCTTACTTTGATCCAGGTAAAAATGAAATAGGTTAATCCTGAGGCTTAGCAAAGTCCAAGACCTGAAACTAGGCAGACAACTCTAGCAGGTGAATTGGCTTCTCTTAGTCCCACCCTGCTCTCCCTCCTGACCAGCAGACTGAGATGGAATTACTCAGGGGGACCACTGCGGAGCCCTCAAGGCCCATGTCCCAGATCAGCTGGCTTCATACTCCCCCATGGTGTCAGCCTCTCCATAGCCACCATCCCACGCTTTGGGGTCCAGACTGATCAGGAGGGGCAACTGGCCAAGGTGGGTTCCCAACCAGGATGCTGAGATCTAGGTTAGATTCCTGGCTCTGTTTGGATGCTCTGTCTTGAGTCTCAGTTTGCCCATGTGTATACTGGGCAAGTGGGGCTAAATATAAGATCTGGGGCCTGACCAGGCAGTGACGCAGTGGATAGAATGACGCACTGGGATGCGGAAGACCCAGGTTCGAGACTCCAAGGTTGCCAGATTGAGCGCGGGCCCATCTGGATTGAGCAAAAGCTCGCCAGCTTGGACCCAAGGTCGCTGGCTCCAGCAAGGGGTTGCTCGGTCTGCTGAAGGCCCGCGGTTAAGGCACATATGAGGAAGCAATCAATGAACAACTAAGGTGTTGCAATGTAAAACTGATGATTGATGCTTCTCACCTCTCTCCGTTCCTGTCTGTCTGTCCCTATCTATCCCTCTCTCTGACTCTCTCTCTGTCCCTGTAAAAAAAAAAAAAAAGATCTGGGGTCTGGGGGAGGGGATTCAGGTCCAGAGGCTGGAGCAGTCAGGCTGGGGTCAAGATCAAGCTCCAGTTCTTCACATTTTAGGAATTGGAAGACACCAGTAAGTGGGGGCTTGATGTGTTCAAGGTGGCAGAGCTCAGTGGGAACCAGCCCCTCACAGTCATAATATTCAGCATCTTTCAGGTACCTCCCATGCCCTTAGATTCCAATACTCCTAACTTTCTTTCACCCCTTTCTACCTCGAGATTTCAGGGGGTACATATACTTCAACTCCTCCCTCGTACCCCTGAATGGGATTATTTGAGCAGGACATTGAAGGATGAATAGGAGTTCACTAAGTTGAACAGTTTATTGTTGATTGTTAACAATCCTCAGCCCTGAGCTCAGGCCTTAAGAGGCCTAGTCTGGAAGGAAGTGGTGTGGGGGTCAAGGACAGACCAGACAGGCAGGAAAGAGACCAGGTGAGTTTAGAATTGAGGGCACCCTGGAAGATGGGGCATTTGAGAGATGGACTGAAGTTCAGGAGAGAAGGGATAGAAACAGTGTGTGCTGCTGCCTGGAGGCTGAGTTCCTAACTGAGGGCCTGTGGTGAACCAGAAACGGGACCTGCTCAAGACATTTCAGATTCCAGCAGACACGCTTGTCACCTACTTGCTGACTCTGGAGGGTCACTACCATGTGGATGTGGCCTACCACAACAGCCTGCATGCTGCTGACGCGGCCCAGTCCACACATGTGCTGCTGGCCCTGCCTATACTTGAGGTATGGCCCTATGGGCAGGCTGGGCAGGTGCAGAGTACAGAGAGCCCGCCCCTCACCTTTGATACTCATGCCTGCTCAGGCTGTATTCACAGACCTGGAAGTCCTAGCTGCCATCTTTGCAAGTGCCATCCATGATGTGGACCATCTGGGGGTCTCCAACCAGTTTCTCATTAACACCAGTGAGTCAGGGGCCCTGCCTCCACCTGTCAATCATGATCTCCAGTGGTTCCATCCCTGCTTTTTGAGCCTAGTCCTCCTGTTCATGAAATGGCTGTGACAGTCTCCTCTCCCTTAGGTACTCAGAGAGGGTCCAGGTACATAGTAGACACTCAATTAATGAAAGAATAACAAATGTGGCAGAGTTGATCTGGGCCCACTGAGATTTTATTTTATTTTAAAAATTTTATTTATTTATTTATTTTAGAGAGAGAGGAAGGGGAAGAGAGAAACATCAATTTATTGTTCTACTTATTTATGTGTTTATTGATTCTTGCATGTGCCCTGACCAGGTATTAAACCCACAAACTTGGCATATAGAGACAAAGCTCTAACCAACTGAGCTACCCAACAAAGGCATAGGCCCACTGAGCTTTTTAAAGTTTAGGGTCCTTTGCCTGACCTGTGGTGGCGCAGTGGATAAAGCCAGTGGATAAAGCGTCAACCTAAGAACACTGAGGTCGCCAGTTCAAAACCCTGCACTTGTCTGGTCAAGGCACATTGGGAGTTGATGCTTCCAGCTCCTCCCCCCTTTCTCTCTTTCTCTTTCTCTCTCTCTCTCTCTCTCTCTCTCTCTCTCTCTCTCTCGTGTCCCCTCTCTAAAATGAATAAATAAAAAGAATTTTAAAAATTAGTCTCCTTTAAAATAAATAAATAAATTAAATTAAATAAAAATAAAGTTGAGGGTCCCTTTGAGGTATCTGAAAAACTCAGTCAATAAGCAGTTATTGGGCACCTCTTATATACATTTCAGGAGAGCTGGGGATAAGAGTAGAACCTTCTCACCCAAGGATTCCAGAGTCTGTGTGAACAGATGCTGCTATTCATTCAACCAGCACTTAGTACAAAGTGTCTCCTGCCATGCCAAGTCTCCAAGGAGCTGCCAGTCTTCAGAAGGCAGAGCTGAACACAGATGCCCCTGGCCCTGTGGAGTCAGAGTACGGCCAGAGAGAGAAACAGGGTCATAGAAGGTTTTCTGGAGGAGGGGGCATTAGAGTGAAGCTTCAGTGCATGAGTAAGAGTTTGCCAAGA
This sequence comes from Rhynchonycteris naso, assembly GCA_037038555.1. Classification (NCBI taxonomy): domain Eukaryota; kingdom Metazoa; phylum Chordata; class Mammalia; order Chiroptera; family Emballonuridae; genus Rhynchonycteris; species Rhynchonycteris naso. The sequence goes on from CM073003.1 coordinate 21,154,215, forward strand.
ATTCACCAAACCTACCTTTTGGTGAAGTGGGTTGACCAGGCAGATCTTGAGGCTCTCCACCTTCTCCACAGACTCAGAGCTTGCGCTTATGTACAATGATGCCTCTGTGCTGGAGAACCACCACCTGGCTGTGGGCTTCAAGCTACTGCAGGCAGAGAACTGCAACATCTTCCAGAACTCAGCACCAAGCAGTGGCTGAGTACGCACAGGATGGTCATCGACATGGTGAGGCCACAGCGATGTATGGGGTGGGGGGAGCTAGGCCAGGTTGGGGGTTCAATTGAACCTGGGAACATCTCTGCTCTGAGTCTGAATTTCCTGGTCTATAACATGGGGCAATGACCCTCTAAACCCTGAGTGGGGTGACCAGGACCTTGATCCTGGCTGTGTTTCACACACAGCGATATGGAAACTGAGCTTTTGGGTTTCAGATGCAACTTTTTCTGAGCCTTTAGTCTGTCCATTTGATAGTTTCCAGGTTGGAAGATAAGAGTGAATTTTGGGATCTCGCTCTTCATTCATTTATTTTACAAGCATTTATTGAGCACCTATTGTGTGCTTGCTCTATACAATGACTAAGAGTTCTGGCCTTCTGAGATTCTGGTTTATGGGGAAAATGGACATGTGGTGGGAACCATAATGGGGACCCCCAAGCAGAGCTGTGATGAATGATCTGTAGACAGAGCTGTGATGGAGACATGCACAAGGTCAGATAGGGCTTCCCCAGGAGGGAGCACTGAAGCTGGGAACTCCAGGGTAGGGCATGTGGGGGCTGGTGAGAAGTGTTCCCAGAAGAGGAAACAGCATATGGGCAGGGCTCAGAGGAAGCCAAAGCTCCTAGTGAAGAGAAACTAAAAGTTTGGTGAGATAGAGTCAGGGCCTTAGGTGGTGGGCATCATTTGGGGCTGACTGGAGGTTTGAGAAGAACTTTTGTCTAATTCTCAGAGAAGCCCATGGGCTGGGTTTGGTTACTCCTGAGCTGAGTCCACACGAGTCCAGCAAAGTTAATTTTCAAACAGCTGTGTTTGGGGCCAAACTTTGAATTTTTCTCCAAATTGCTGAAAACAGTCCTCTCAGGCACACAGTGGCCACAGGGAGATTTAGGGAGCACCAGGTTGGCTCCCTCCCTGCTTCAAGTCCGCCTGTGGCTCCCATGGACCTCTAGATAGGTCCCCTAGCTCCTCCTGAGGCCCTCTCTGCTCCTGTCCACCTCACTTACTCCAACTATAACTGCTTCCTCTTTGTCTCTCAGCCCGTCCAGTGCCAGGGCCTTTGTACAGGCCATGTCCTGGGCTGGGCCTCACTGCTGCCTCAGGTATACCTCACCTCAGCTCCCATACTGAATCTGTAAAATGTGGGATGCACCCCTATAAGCCCAGTGACCTTGGAGCTCTGACTGCTGACTCAGCTCCTTTTGTGAGCTGGGTTTGCAGCCAATCTCATTGAATTTCCTCATTTCACAGATGAGCGCACTGTAGCTCAGAGGGCTGAGGGTCTGAGTGGCTGTGACATTTGGGAGTAAAAGGTAGGGTGGGTGCATTTCTCATACCTGTCATTCCCCCTCACCTGCCCCCAGGTACTAGCCACTGACATGTCCAAACACATGAACCTCCTGGCTGACCTCAAGACCATGGTGGAGACCAAGACGGTGACGAGCCTGGGAGTTCTGCCGCTGGACAACTACTCCGACCACATCCAGGTATGTAGCCAGGCAGACCCGGGGCCTCGGTTTCTATGCTTCTCATTTAGCTGCATTTTTTTTTTTTTTAGAGGGACAGAGAGAGAGAGAGTCAGAGAGAGGGATAGATAGGGACAGACAGACAGGAACGGAGAGAGATGAGAAGCATCAATCATTAGTTTTTCGTTGCCGTTGCGACACCTTAGTTGTTCATTGATTGCTTTCTCACATGTGCCTTGACCGCGGGCCTTCAGCAGACTGAGTGACCCCTTGCTGGAGCCAGCGACCTTGGGTCCACGCTGGTGAGCTTTTGCTCAAACCAGGTGGTCCCGTGCTCAAGCTGGCGAGCTCGGGGTCTCAAACCTGGGTCTTCTGCATCCCAGTCCAACGCTCTATCCACTGCGCCACCGCCTGGTCAGGCTCATTTAGCTGCATTTATGAAAGTGTTGACTATGTGTCAAACTTGAAGAAACGGAGGCACCAAGACTCACAAGATTTTACCTCAGCCACTCCTTCCCCTTCCAGGCCTCAGTTTTCCTATCTGTAAGAGCGGTGTGTTCATGGTGCCAGCCTGTAGGAGGGGTTAGCTGGGCCTGGGTGTAGTCTGGCCTGAGCCCTCCGAGCTTTGGCCTCCCCAGATCTTACAGGACCTGGTGCACTGCGCGGACCTCAGCAACCCCACTAAGTCACTGCCCCTGTACCGCCAGTGGACGGACCGCATCATGGCTGAGTTCTTCCAGCAGGGCGACCGTGAGCGAGAGTCGGGCCTGGACATCAGCCCCATGTGTGACAAGCACACAGCCTCAGTGGGGAAGTCCTAGGTTGGAGGGCAACTGAGTCAAGCTGGCAAGCACTGGGCATGGAGGAGGGAAAAGACTGGTGGAGTCAACCCCTTGAGTTCTGGTCAATGAGGGAGTGTGGCTTAAGGGCGTTGTCTGTCCTGGACTGTGTGGAGTCAGGCTGGGACACATTTCCCTGGCGTGCAGGGAGAGGGATCTACATTCATGGGGGTTCAAAACATCTGTGCTGAGTGGTGTGGTGGATCCTGGAGGAGGTCTTGATCTGGGGAACACACACATACAGTCCTGAGGGATGAGGGCTGAGGTAAAAGGAGAGACTTAGGGGTTGGGGAGTCCAGGAAGGGGAAGGGAGGCTTCCTAAAGAGGGGTTGTTTGAAGAGGGTTTTGAAGGATGAATAGATTTGGGAAATGACTTTCCAGAGAGAGAGAACAACGGAGGCAAAGCCTGGGGGCTAGACTGGGTCTAAGCTCCATGATGACTCACAGCACGGCCGCCTCTACCACCCAGCCACATCTCCTCGCACAGGTGGGTTTCATTGACTACATCGCCCACCCACTGTGGGAGACGTGGGCTGACCTGGTACATCCAGATGCACGGGACCTGCTGGACACACTGGAAGATAACCGTGAGTGGTACTAGAACAAGATTCCCCGCAGCCCAGTTGATCCCACCAGCCCTGAGCAGGGTGGCCCTGACAGATTCCAGTTTGAGCTGACACTGGAGGAGTCAGAAGAAGAGGAGGAGACCTTGGAGTCATCTGACACTGAGCTCCTGTCCCCTGCGACCAGCCCAGACCCTGAGGCCTTATGCCTGGACAACCAGAGGATCATGGGCAAGCCCTGCATGTACCATATGTACCATGAGAGCAATGTTACAGCCGAGCCATTGGGTACCTAATGGACCCTGACAAGTGGGTAGACTTTCCAAGAAGAGGTCCCAGGTGACCCATGCCTTGCCTTCTTCACACATTGAGAGACAACCAAGCTTTTAGTTTTGGCAAGCTTTGGGGTTGAATTGGAGGTATTTGGCCAGGGTCCACTCTGACCCCTGGCTTTGCTGAGAGAGCTCTCCTCTAGTCAGTTCTGAAGTTTGGGCTAGGTTAGGCCCAACTTCTCCAGTAGTCACTCTTGAGCCATATCTATTAGTTATTCTTTCATTCTTTATCAGATATTTATTGGGCACCTACTATGTGCCAGGCTTATGCCTGCTATGTGCCTCTGGGGTAGCCCTGTGCAAGGAGGTGAGGGGTCAGCCCCAAGGAGAGGCCCCCACATGTGCCTCCCTTTCCTCTGCCGGCAGGCTCCCTGCAGGAGAGTGCCTTGAATGGGCTAATGTGTGACACTAAGCTTTGTCCGGTTCAAACTCTGGCTCTGGAGCTCTGGGTGGAGTGGGCAGCGAAGAGAGGGCTTTGTGTGGGGACATCTCTGAAGACTGATGTGGCCTGTTGCTGCTTGTGCATCAGTTATTGCTTTAAGTAGCTGTGATTTCTGTTTTCAGTGGTGTCTCTGTGTGTACCTGTTCTCTCTGACCCCAGGAGCCCCTGCTGGTCCCCCCCAAATCTCCCTCTTATAGAACAACAACCCTGCCCTGAATCTCCTGATTCTTAGGGGGCCCCAGACTCTCCCTAGAGAGGCCTCCTGGGCCTTAGTTTCCCCTCTATAGCCTGATCCTAGCATTTGAATAAACTTTGGTTGAGGGATATTGTCTGTAACCACCCTAAAATATCTTAGAAATTTGGGGCACTGAACATTTTTCTGGGATTAAATAAACACTATTACCCTAAACTAGTATCACGTCCATTTTATGGATAGGGAAACTGAAGCATATAGAGCGATCCTGTTGCTCAAGGCAGTGCAGCTGAGCTCTGTACATTAGCCAGCGGCGCCCCCTGGTGGCAAGAGGCGCGCCGAATTTGGGGGTTCCTGCTTGCCTAGCCCGCCGCATCTTGCTTGTTGGAGCTCAGCCTGGGCGGGGTCGGCCTCATTGGGAGAAGACAAGGCGGTTCTGTGTTCAAGTCTCAGGTTCAATTCCTGGAAGACTCAGTATTCTACCGCTCAACTTTCCTCCCAGCGGGTCTGAAAATTTATGTGTGACAAAGGTCCTCGCAGCAGCCTCTGGCTTCCAGAACAGCTGGCTTCATTACTAAATTATTCCATTGATAATTCATCATCATCAATAAATGATCTAGTTCCACAAATGGAGAATAAACCATCATCTGGGTCATGAACTTGGTGCGTTCCAGACCTGTAAAAGGCAGAGATTTAGGGGATTATTATTATTATTATTATTAGGGGATGATTATTTACAACTTTTTCTCCCTCCCCCTTTACTTACAAGTAATACAGGTTCATCATAGATAATTTGGAAATAATGGAAATATGGAGAATAACATTCAGGTATAGCCTGACCTGTGGTGGTGCAGTGAGTAAAGCATCAACCTGGAATGCTGAGGTCCCCAGTTCAAGACCTTGGGCTTGCCCAGTCAAGGTACATACAAGAATCAACTGAGAGATGATGCTTCCAGCTCCTCCCTTCCCCCTGCCTTTCTCTAAAAAATAAAAAAAGTCAATAAATTACCTAACGAGCTGGTGGCACGGTGGCTAGAGTGTTGACCTGGGATGCTGACGTCCCTGGTTCAAACCCTTGAGGTTGCTGGCTTGAGTGCAGGGTTGCTGGATTGAGCATGGGATCATAGACATGACCCCATGGTCACTGGCTTGAACTGGAAGGTCACTGGCTTAGGCCCAAGGTCACTGGCTTGAGCAACAGGTCACTGGCTCAGCTGGAGCTCCTGGTCAAGTCACATATGAGAAGCGATTAATGAACAACTAAACTGACACAACTACAAGTTGATGTTTCTCCTCTCTCTCCCTTCCTGTCTGTTCCTGTCTATTTCTCTTGCTAAAAATAAAATATATATATTTTAAAATTCAGTTATAACCTCACCCAGAAACCATCTGCCTTCAGCATTTCACCTTATTGCCCTCTGGATTTTTCTCCACCCATTCATAAGAGCACTCATATATGCCCCTTTAATCTGGGCCAGAGGCATCCCTCCCACTCCCTCTTACTGATTACACTCTACCCACACTAGCTTTCCGTATCCCAAACATGGCTCCACCTCAGGGCCTCCTTTGCATATGCTCTACCCACCACCTGAAATGCTTCTTCTCCCCCTAATTCTCACTCTTTGGGTCTCAACTTAGTAAATCCTCCTCTGGGATGTCATCTTAGACCCTCCCTCCTGTGCTGACACTGATGAAAGTTCTAGGGGATTCTTTGATTCATGTCCACCATGCTCTCCAGACCATGATCCCAGGATGCCTGGGCCAGGTCCACTCACTGCACCATCCTCAGTGTCCCCAAAGATAGACTTTGCCAATTTCAATAAGTCCTTTAATGTCCTGAAGCATTTGTCACTTCGTGGATAAAGTGGGCTCTTTGTGAGGGTCCCATACTCGCAACAACAGGTAACATTTAAGGAAAGCGTGTCCTGAGCCAGGCACTGAGATACATGCTTAAAGTGCAAATCAACTTTGCCTCTTTCTTCTTCCATTTCACAGATATAGAAAATGAGGTCCATAGAGAGGGGACCGAAGTCACTCACCTGCTCCAAGTCCCCCATTTTATGTTGTTTGGGGTCCTTGCCTTTATGGCCCACCCTAGACCCAAAGAGGAGGGTGGCAGAAGGTCTTCAGGGCCTGTTGGAACTTTCAGCCTTTGTGAATCCCTAGTGTGACTTTCAGGGCCTCAATTTGCCCTCTGTTAAGGGAGAAAAAGTTGCCTGCTTCACCTCCCTAACAGAACTGGAGAGGGGCTACTGCTTAAGCTTGTTCAGTGAGTTCCAGCCTCAGGGTCTTTGAACTCAGTTGCTGCTCCCCCACTCTCCCTGTGGCTAACTCCTTTTCCTCTTCCTTCAGGTTCCTGCTTAAATGTCACTTCCTCAGGGAGGTATTCTGTAAAATCCCTGGTCAAAGTCACTCTCCCTCTAATCATTCATTCACTTATCTATGTCATTTCATCACAGGTCACTTATTGTGTCACAGGTCAAGGTGCTCTCAGAGCTCACAGATAGCTAATGGATAAACGCATCAACATAGTCATTTCTGATGTGTCAGGAAGAAAAAATAGTGATAACATGGTAGGAGGTGACAGGGTGAAACCTCTGGAAGAAGATGGTGTTGATCAGAAACCTGAAGGCGGATGAGAGAACCAGGTGAGGGGAGAATGAGGGAAGGGCTGGGGGAAATGTGCTCCGGAAGGGCAGGTGAAAACATCCTGAGGCAGCATCACACCTGGAACCCAGAGGAATGTCTGACTGGAGAGGAAAGATGAGATGGGGGGTAGCTGGTGGGGACCTTACGGGGACCTGGGTTTTGGGAGGAGTTTGGACTTTATTCTGAGTGGGGAGGGATCTGGGAGAGTTTGAGGTACTTCCTCCAGCAGTCTCCACTGACATGCAGGAGACCATCCAAAGTACCCCCCCTCCATTCAACCATTCCTAATTCCAGAGCTAAATGCTCATTCGTAGCAATAAAGGCCTTGCATTGTTTTATGTTAAAACACAAATTTCTCTGGGCAGAAGCTGGTGCACATTGTTGTGGGATTTTTTTCCCTGAGGTAAAAACAGGTATTTCTGAGTACCACCCTTGTATGAAGAAGGAAGGTCAGGGAGCCAGCAAAGTTGCCTCGCATGTCCTCATTTCCACTGCGTTCCCAGACCAGATGGACCCAGAGCCCCACCCAGAGCTGAGACTCGGCTGCCAGTCTCTGTGGGAAGGGGGAAGAACCTGGGGTGGATTTATGTATGTATGTGCCAGTCCAATAAGTTTGTAAATATGACGTATATGTTTGCTCGCTTTTAGTTTGCATTGGATGTGGGGAGACAGGCTGTAAGCAGGCAGGATCCTTATAGCCTAAGGACTAAGCCTTTCCCACCCTTTTGATACTAAGATCTTTTCAAAACTAAGGTTTTCCCCACACCCTTGACTGTTGCATGATGCGGGGTGGTGCACTCTCATGAGGAATCTTATGCCTCAGATAAGTGACTTTGTATCAGAGACTTCCTTGTTTGTATATTGAATTAAAGATTTTGATTTCTACACTATAAAATGGGACAGAGGAGCCCATGCTGGAGGAGAGCAGAAAAAGGCCCTGTGGAGGAGAGGAGAAGCAGCCAAGATGGCGGAGTGCTGAAGAAGAAGCCAGTTTGCTCAGAGTTTGTTCAGAGAGGAGATGGAAAACAGAGGTGAATAAGGCTGGTGAGGTAGAAACCTTTGATTCTAGGAAACTCGGATAAGTCAGTGGCTTTGGGAGCCCTGAATGGAAAGGGAAGTGTTTTCCCACTGTGTGTATTTCTTGCCCGCTGGGTGCAAGCTAGGATTAAAGGTAATGGCCCACCAGTTCTTGGCTCCGTTGTTTCATTACCGTCTGTCCGAATCAAATGCGAACCTGCACGGGCCAGGCCACTGTGATGGTGGCCACGGCTACTGGCTTTACAGTATGTATGTATGTATGTTTTTCTGAATTTTCTCAATTCTCTGCAGTGGGTTTGAGATGCTTTTATGGTTGAAGTAGGGGAGAGGGACAAAAATGTTATCCTTAGGTAAAGCAGGTTTCCCAAATACAAGCAGAACTCCAGGGATGCTTCACACTTTCAGAGCGCTGGGGCTGCAGCCTTAATGTGCTAAGCTATTCTGGTCTCTGCAGTTTGAGAGCTTTTATTATTATTATTCTAATTTTTAAAATTGATTTGAGAGAAACTTTGATTTATTGCTCAACGTAGTTGTGTGTTCACTAGTTACTTCCTGTATGTGCCCTGACCTGGGATGGAACCCCCAACTTTGGCGAATGGGTAATAAGCTCTAACCAACTGAGCTACCTAGCCAGGACTGGAGAGCATTTTATAAACAGGCCGAGCTCCCCAGCCTGTCCTTGCCTCGTGGGGAGCAATTAGGGGATCAGGATTATTTTGGGGCCATATGCCCCAGCTGGGTCTGGAGGCTGGAAGGAGTTGGAGACAGGTACCTAGAATGGGGGCTAGGGTCTTGTTCTCCGGCCCCTCGCAATTCTGACTTTTCCTCCTTAAGACTAGGAGCACGGGGCAACGATGGATCATCCATGCCCTAAAATCTCCATTCGGACATCCCCTAAAATCTCCATTCGGAGTCTTGTTTCCCCACAATAGAGGGAAGGGGTCTCTCCGGCCCTGTGTTTAACTCAAGAACCAGGGAGGGGTGAAGCCTCTTCCAGCTCCATGTCTTCTTTGTTGGGTCTCTAAGCCTCGCTCGCACCCTCTTTTATTGCAGGCTTTACGGGTTTAGGGGGCAGGCAATTTCTCTGCCCTACTTCCGCCTTTTCTTAGAATTTTTTCCCCCAGAAAATGGGGCGCAGACAGAGGAGGGCTTGTCAGAGCGCCCATCAGCCCCTTTCTTTCTTTTCTGGGAATTGGTGGGGAAGGGTGGCTCTCTTGTTTCCTATTTCTTCTTTCATTTCAAAAACAGCCCAGCCCACTATGGGGGCCTTACATTTCAGAAAATGGACGGGGTCTCTCTCAATTCCTATTTCAGTTTTTTCTTCTTTTGTACTTATTTATTTAAAAACCCATAAGTAGGGGTTATGGAGCAGCTCTCGACCTCTGTTCTTTTCTGAAATTGGGGATAGGGTGCGGTTGACGAGAGGCCACAGCATCCTGGCTTGGATGGGGATCGCCGGAGTTTCCCACCTGGGGTGAGCGGTAGCGGGGAGAGGAAACGCTCCTTGACGATTCGGGCTCAGCCAAAGCCTCAGCCTCGCCCACAACAGCTCGGGAGCTATCATTGGACAGAAGGAAGATAATCTCTGATTGGCTACTCGACCTAGCACTCGAAGCTTAAGCCAGTGAGAGGTTGGCGCAAGGCCCGGCTCAATAACGCGAGAGGCGGAGCCGGCAGATTCCTCTCCTCCTGTGACGTTACCACCCTCAACTGGATACGCACGCTGGGCCCCGCCCCACTTGTACGTCAATCTGTGCTGGAGTCCGGCCCCTCCTAGCTCTGCGTGCGTCAGAGGGCCACATCTTCTAGCGCGGCTCCGCCCCAGGATGGCGTCACTGCTGTATCTGCATGGGAGGCCCCGCCCCGCTCTTTGCAGGACGTCACCGCAGACTGCAGGGGCTGGAGCCGCTGCCGCGCAGCGCCGCATCACCGCGCTGGGAGCTTGTCACCGCCGCTGCCAAAAAAGGTCCTCGTCGCTAAGGTCGCCACCGCATCGGTGCAGGGCAAGGTGAGCTCCTGGGTGGCCCAGTGCGCTACCGCTCAAAGCACCTAAATAACCGTCATCTGGCTGATGGCAGAGGCAAGGGTGGAGGGCCAAGGTTGGCAGAGGGTAAATGGAGAGAGGATGCAGTCAGTGGTCGTGGGCCTGCGGAGGAGTAGGACCCTCGCCCCCCTCACCGGCCCGACCCTTATTCCCCTCAACCCCCGCCTCTGCGGCGGAGGGGGAGGGGAGTGCCTTGCGGGAAGCTCTGCGTGCGCGTGCGCGGGGTGTGCACCCGCGTGTGCTCGGCCGCCTGTTTGGGGGTGGGTGTCTGTGTGTACCCTTGCCTGTGTACCTGGGTCTGTTCCTGTAACCCCGTGAGGGTCCTGATCCAAATGTGTTATTGCTGCACGCTTCTGGAGGGAAACGCATGGATTGTGCGTGTGCGTGCACGGCCGTGTGTATAAGTACACGGGGATGCGTGCCCGTGTGGGTTACGTACACGCACTTGCATGAGTGGAGAGCGCCGTGTGCACGTATGGGTTTGCATCTTTGTATACGCATGTCGGTGGGCAGACAGGTGTCTGCGTCTCTGTTCTGTGTACCGAGTATGTTCGACCCTCATGTGCACGCGCGTTTATGGGTGTGTGCCCTGCTGTGTGCATGCTCCACCCCTATCACATGATGCAGCTGCCTCAGCTAGATCTCCCCCAGCCTAAGGAGGGGGGGGGGGAAGAGGGGCTGCAGACGTGCGTCCCTGCGTACGGTCCACGTGTTGCCTGCGTTGGGTTCTGAAGAACATAAATGATTAATGGGGGGCGGGGCCGGCCTCAGTCACCCCCTCCCAGAGTAGCCATAGAGTTTAGGGTTACAGCTGACCTGGGGCACAGGCCTGCAGGGGTGTTCCCATCCCGGTTTCTCTAAGCTCCTTCCTGAAATACTGCCTCCTTCCCCTCTTTTCAAGGTCACAGTGGGCCCTCTTCCTTGGGCACCGCAGTTAGTACTGGGGCTTCTGGTGGCACGGTAGTTTCTCTTTGCGGCTCTGGAGTTTTCTCCATTCTGGGCCTAGGAATAGTAGGGGACCCTTCACACTAGCCTGCGCCCCACATCCCCAGATGGCGTCGGCCACAGACTCCCGCTATGGACAGAAGGAGTCCTCAGACCAGAACTTCGACTACATGTTCAAGATCCTTATCATTGGTAACAGCAGCGTGGGCAAGACATCCTTCCTTTTCCGCTATGCAGACGACTCCTTCACGCCTGCCTTTGTCAGCACTGTGGGCATAGACTTCAAGGTCAAGACCATCTACCGCAACGACAAGAGGATCAAGCTGCAGATCTGGGTGGGTCCAACTGGGGGGCTCCCAGCTCCATCACTTTCTCTTCCTGGAAAAGCAGCCCCAGCTTTGCCTATATCTTTGATTTATTCACACAACTGGGCATTTACCATGTACCTACTGTGTACCAAAGGCACAGAAGGGAGAGCCCCTGTTCCTTTATCAGAGCCTAATCAGTACTCTCCAGGGCTGGGAGGGGTGGAGCCAATGCTGGGTCTTTCCTTTACCTGATATCTGCAGGAGCATCACTGAGCTTGGTTCCTCATCTGCAAGTTCTTACATGTGAGTGTCTGAGGTTTCACCAAATGTTGGCTCCCAACCTCATTGCCTGGGACAGGCACAGCCATCTCCCCCACAGTCCCAACTGCCTCCCCCCACCCCACAGAGGCCTGAAGGAGCCTGTTAGCTGCCAGGGCTCCCTCCTCACACTGGGTAAACCCCACACCCCTCCTCTGGCCTAGGAGACGCTGCCTGGTCTGTCTCCCTTCATTGCTGCCTCTTCCTCCTCACTGTCCCTCAAACACACCGGGCAGTACCACATCAGCATCTTTGGCCTGGCTGTGCCCTCTGCCTGGGTTGTCCTTCCCCTTATTGCCACATGCCTGACTTCCTTTAGTTTAGTTTTTTTTCTTTTTTTAAGATTTTACTTACTGATTTTACAGAGACAGGAGGGGAAACGGAGTGAGACGTATCAGTTCATAGTTCCTTCACTTTAGTTGTTCATTGGCTGCTTGTATGTGCCTTGACTGGGCAAGCCAACGGTTTTGAACCAGTGACCTCAGCATTCCAGGTCCACAATCTTATCCAGTGTGCTACCACAGGCCAGATCCTTTAGGTTTTAAAACCCTGCCTCAGCCCATACTGCCCTTCGCTGTCAGGCTTTATTTTCCTCCTCAATCTTTATCACCTTCTGATATAGGATGTTTTCCTTTTTCATGTGTTTATCTGTTTCCTGCATTGAGCTGTTAGTTCCACAAGGGTAGTGTTAGTGCCCTGTACACATGTATTGATGAATTAAGGAGTGATTCTGCAAGTACCAGACTCTATAGGGTGATTGAGCACCATATTCTTGGTGCAGGCAGCAGCCTGGCTCTCCCTGGCGCCTTGTACCTCTGGGCAAGCCCTGCTCTTCTCTGGGTCTTGAGGGAGCTGAACTGGACTATCTCAGAGCTCATTTCCACTGAGGAATTTACATGTGTGTCCTCTCTGATCCCATTTCTTCTTTCCTAGGACACTGCAGGGCAAGAGCGGTACCGAACCATCACTACAGCCTACTACCGGGGTGCCATGGGCTTTATCCTCATGTATGACATCACCAATGAGGAGTCCTTCAATGCGGTACAGGACTGGTAAGCACATCCTCACCCACTCAGGCTGTCTTCTGAGCAGGGTTTGGTGCAAAAGCCTGGGATATAGGTTGATGAGGACGCCCCAGCCCCCTGGCAGATATGTAAATAACAATATTGGAGTCCCAGACATGTTGTTGACTTATAATCATTAAAACACAGCATCATTGACTCAAAATAATGAGAATAAAAGAAACATAGGAAAAAAGATTTTGCGGGAGGGAGAGGACAGAAAATAAAAGGACAGTTTATATAGGTTAAAGGACATAAATACTTACATTTTGGGCCTGACCAGGTGGTGACATAGTGGATAAAGCATCAGCCAGGGATGCTGAGGACCCAGGTTCGAAACTCCAAGGTCACTGGCTTGAGTGCCAGCTCATCCAGCTTGAGTATGGGCTCATCAGCTTGAATGCAAGGTCACCAGCTGAGTGTGGGATCACAGATGTGAACCATGGTCGCTGACTTGAGCAAGGGGTCACTGGCTCAGGTGGAGCCCCCCAGTCAAGGCATGTAGGAGAAAGCAGTCAATGAACAACTACAACTATGAGTTGATGCTTCTCATCTCTCCCCCTTCCTGTCTGTCCCCCTCTCTCTCTCTCACTTAAAAACAAAAACATTTCTGCATAGAATGATAAATTTTAAGAAATTTTCTGATTTTGCTGAGGAGGGAGAACTCTGGGGACAGGGATCTGGGAAGAGTGGAAGAAGCTGCCTAAGAGATTGTGAAGATCAGGGAGTTGCTGAAGCAGACACCCAGGGACAGCAGTGTTTCTGGCAGGACAGAGGCTGTGGGAGAATCTGAACCCACCATGTTCAAGGAATAACGATTTACAGGGGGCTGCTGTGGGGTGAGGGAGCAGAGCTCAGATCCTCTCAGCCCTGTGCCACTTGTTGCCTCTCCTCCAGGTCAACCCAGATCAAGACCTATTCATGGGATAACGCCCAGGTGCTGCTGGTGGGGAACAAGTGTGACATGGAGGATGAGCGAGTGGTGTCGTCAGAACGCGGCCGGCAGCTGGCTGACCACCTTGGTGAGTGCCCAGAGGACTGGACATCTACAGCCTAGAAGGACACTGAGACCGAGAGGGAAGGGAACACAACCAGGGTCTCACAGCAAAGCCAGATGGAGCCTAGATTCTAACCCAATTTATACGTTCTGCAAACTAGGCTTGACCTAGAAGCCATGTGAGGTAGCCCTTGATAGATTTGCAGTTCACTATGCAGGAGCAAGTCATTCTGACCCTTACTGCCCAGCCTCATCCTGGGTATTGCTGGACCCCCAAGAGGCCTCCAGCTCAGTGGGATGGAGGGACTTGGCAGGGGAAGTCCAGTGGGGTCTGCCTCAAAAGCTTTGTGGAGGGTACATGGCATCTGGTACTTGATGAAGGGCGGTCGTTCAGGCAGAGGAAACAACTTGGGCGAAGACCAGAGGGGGAAAGCCTATGCATTTTGGCAAACACTTGACACAGCTGCAGCACGAGGGCAACTGAGATGGATTGTGGCCAATCACACAGGTCCTGACCCCAAGCTGTAGAGCTGGACTCTTCCAGTGGCAACAGAGCCACAGAAAGTGTGAGCAGGGGCTGGTACGGCTGGATTTAAATGTCAGATGCCACCAGGGAACAGTGTATGGGGCTGGACTCAGTGGTGGGAACAGGGCAGTAGGTTTTGCCAGGGCCCTGGGGATGAGAAGGGGACTGTTCTAGGATTAAGAAATGCAGAAAATACAGGGCTGACCCTGTTTAGTGTTACTTCCTTATGGGACTTGCCAGTGCCTTTACAGTGTAGTTGGCACTGGGAACTTCCAGGTTATTTCTGGCCTTAGAGAAGTGTCTTTGCGAGTGAGGGGCCCAGGGTCTTCACCCCTCCCTTTCCTGACCACAGGGTTTGAGTTCTTTGAGGCAAGTGCCAAGGACAACATTAATGTCAAGCAGACCTTTGAGCGCCTAGTAGACGTCATCTGCGAAAAGATGTCTGAGTCACTTGACACAGCTGACCCTGCCATCACAGGCACCAAGCAGGGCCCACAGCTCACGGACCAGCAGGCACCCCCTCACCAGGACTGTGCCTGCTGAGAGCTGGCCCACCATCCCTGCCCTACCCTCCTCCCTCCACCAGGCCCCTCCTAGCCATGGGCACGAGACCCCTGCCCTAACTTAGCCCTAGCCCATCACCCTTATTTATTATTGTAGCTATTTATTTATTTATTGGAGATGTCCCCTGGGGGCTTGGCACCACCACCCCCTGCACCGTCCTATATACATAAAGCCCCGTCTCTGCTCTGCTGTGGTGTGTCGTGGCCCTGTGAACTCACCACTCTTCTCTCCAGAACCCTCCTTTTTAAAAATTCACCCCCATCAATAGCTCTTGGTTTTGAAGAGGGGACCAGATGACACCTGAGGGCGGGATGACTGGGTGACAGGAGGTAGCCAGGCTTGCCAGCTTCTTGGCTGTGACATGGTGGGCCAAGGACACAATAGGATCTCAGCATGGACCACAAGGTAGGTCAGAGCCTGGCAATAGCCCACCTAGTTCCTGGCCCCCAAGTTTTACATTTTTTGGGGGGCAGGGGGCTGTTGTGGTTGCTCACCACCCTGGGAACACAACTCGACAGACCTGTCTGACCTCATGAGTGTCAAATGTACCCCCAGTCCCCCAGGAGATGTGACACTACACATGCCCAATAAAACAAATGGACAATGCTGTGTTTATGAGTGCCACCTGCCAGCCCTGGCTGTCATCACCAATGACAATTTCAATCAGAGATAATTTAATGAATTTTCCACAGTCCATGACCAGAATATCACACTGGTACTACATAGCCCTGCCTAAGGCTCCAGATCCTGGGAGCCAGCTGTAGGCTAGCTCCCCACCTTGTTCTAGCACTCAGAGTCCAGTCCACAGCAGTGTTGAGCAGTTGCTACTTGGGACTGGCTGGTTGGCTAGGGCCCAATGCTGAGCCTGGTCACAGAGGCTCCCAGTGAGACCTGGAGAACGATTGTCCATTTTCATGGTTGTGCTCCAATGGGGAAGTTAAGGCCTGGCAGTGGGCTTGGAAGAGGCAGCCTAGTCAGATGCCCAAGAGCGGGGGTAGGGCTGGAACTCAGCCCAAGACCCTGGCCTACTGCCCATTCCCCTTCTGCCCAGGTGGGCGGTCAGCTGGAAATCAGTCTTTAACCTGTCTGGCATCCAGTTGAGGGGGTGCGGCAGCTCAGCCTGCACAGTACCACTCATGTTGGGGGCATCAGACCCCACACAAGGGGGTCTGATCACATGCCACATTCATACTTTGGACTCCTCACCAAGCCCTCCATCTGTCTGGGGGTGATGGGAGGGGGGTGGAGATCAGCCTTGCTGAAAAGGTGTGGCAGGGACCTGGCCAAGGTCATACTGGACAGCTGAGAGGGTCTCAAGTCTTCACCCTGCTGGGGTTCAGCTCCCTGCCCATCCACCATGGAGTGTGGGTTGTCAAGGGCACAGGAAGCCCTTGCCCTGGAGGGAAGCTATATTGCCAATTTGGGGCTCACATGTGTGGCCCCTGAGTATCCTGGGTGCCTGGTTTGCCTGCTGCCCTCACCCGGTATTTCAGGTAGGAGAGGTATGTGTCCCAGCCCAGTGTCAGACCATTGATGTAAGTGACTCGGAACTGGGGGGGCACAAAGAGAAAGTTCACCAGCTGTGCAGCAGGCCACACACACCAATCAGCCTGTGGGGAAGGAGAGAGGGTAGTGAAGGTCAGGAATGATGCTTTGAGGGGTGGGGCGGCACAGATATAAGGAGGAGAAAGAATGGGCTGGGTGAGGCCTGGGATGACATGCCCACCTTGTAGAATTCCCAGAACTTGTCCCGCAGCTCCTGGCAGCTTTCTTCCAGGGACTGGCCCTCTAGGGTACCAAGACCTGGGGAGGAAATCAAAGTGTCATAGGTTGGGGAGTCCCAGTGATGGAACCAGTGGGGCAGGACCCATGAGAGAGTGTCCCAGGCAGAGGGACCTGACATTTAAGTCTTGCAGTGGCAGTACAATAGGGTGGTAGGTGTGGGGAAACAACACAAATCAAGTGGGTCCTAGTGAGGGAGACACACCCTTCCTGATGCTGAGGCTGTTATACTACCTATCCCTCACAGATGAGGAAACTAAGCCTGGAAGGTGGGGAACAGGTGAGGGCTTTATTCCCAAGTAATTGCTGGGGTGACTGTTCCCTGTCAAACCCCAGTCTCGGCTCCTCTTCCTTCGGCCTGTTCCTCTCCCTTGGGGAACCCCTTCTAAGAACCCCCCAGTGCAGCTCCATCAGACACTGTCCTCATCCATGACTCTTGTACTTAGTACCATTGTCTGTGATTCTACCATTCATACCTGTCCCCACTAGGTCTGTCTTCTCACCACTGTGACCCAACCTCCCCTCTAGGACCACCCACAGAGGACGTTCATCAGAATGTACCTCTGTATCCTTAACACAAGCCTAGCTCTGCCCCTCCTGACCTATAAGGGTTTGCAGAGCTCAAGCTCATGGGGTTCCTTACCCAAGAAGTACCAGACACCCAGGATGGGAGAAGCCACTAGCTGGTCGACGAGGACCTTCCTGAGGACGTTTGGAAGCCCACGAAGGCCAGATGCAGGGAGCATGTGGTCCAGCCAGAGGTACCAGTAGTGCAGGAAGGGGCCCATGCTGCAGCCCACAGCAAACATGCTCCCTGATGGCAGTCCAAGAGTCAGGGGGGCCACGGCACCCCCCTCCCTCAACCCACTCCCTCCCTGGGTAAGCCCAATGCCCTCCCAGAGCCCACCCATATACCATTACCAGGAGGGCCCACTGCCAGACACCATTCCAGGGGCTGCATATACATCTCACTTCATCCCTCCACCACCCTGCGAGGGCATTACACCATTGCCCCTATTTCCAGTGGAGGAAACCGAAGCACAGCAAGTAGGGAACTTTGAGGTCAGGGCTGCAATCCCAGGCTGGCAGGGTCCAGATGCCGCGCGCCCTTGACTACCCCGGGTGCAGCCTCTCTTAGGCTTACTGCACAAAACCTCAATGCAGGAGGAAGGGAAACGAACTAGGGAGTAAATAGGGCGTGGGAGTGGACTGAAACCCCAAGTATGGGAGGGAAGAAGACCCTTAGGAGGGGGCGGAGACCCCCAAGGAAATGGAGACCTGGACAAGCGATAGAACAGAGACCATGGTAGGAGGAACCGAGAACCCCAAGTGGGAGGGGAGAACCAGGTAGGGGCTTTCAGGTTCTAGGGTGCACGCGGAGATCAAGGGACCTCCCGGGTACACAGGCCACGGATTAGGGGTCACGGCCCGCGGGTCCGGTCTAGGGGTTTTCAAATCTGAGGTCTGGGTCAAAGGTTCCTTGAAGTCAAAGCCACCAGCGACTGCCTCCTCACCTGAGCGCCATGGGTCGAACTTCTGGCCGGGCCGGGCGCGGATCTCCCAGGACTGGCGCGCGCCGTCCCCAGCAGCCATGAGCACGCCGCAACTCAGAGTATTGGTAACAAGCAGCGCACGGCCTTGAAACATGGGCTGGCCTGCCACCCATAAGCCACGCAGCCAGCGCCAGCCACCCGACGCCATCGCGCGCGGAGAACCACGAACCAGTACTCCGGCCCAACCTACCGGTGCTGACCAATCGTAATATCCAACCGCTGACCGCTCAGTGCTCCAGTTTGCCCGCCCCGAGAGATGTTAGCCAATAAGAGACCGATGTACTATCTCTTGGCCAATCGCTGAACGAAGCCACACAGCGTATGGCGTAATCACAAGCAAGCGTCACACCACATTACACCAATTGCCAATTGCTGACGTCTCCCGCGTTTCCTCGCCCCTTTCTGCACCCGCCAACGGGTAACCGTAGCCACACTCTTTTCCCCTTACAAGGGGAAAAAATCTTTTTCCCCTAACAATAAATTTTAACTCAATACCGCACTGGCTAATCTCAGACCACCGTTACGCCTGTTGTCCCGCCTTCCGCGTTGAGATGGTCAATCTTAGACAGTTACCACGCTGTCTGGCCTAGTAGACCTCCAGACTTATAGATTCTCGCGGAATTCCTGAGAGGGAATTCAGAACTGTGGCCTGACAGCTACCGATCGGAAGTCTAACCCCACAGACTTCTGGTATTGGGGGCGGGGCTACAGTTATGTTACGTGCGCAGCCCAGTGGCAGCCAGGTCTTTAGCTGGGCATTTGACCTTAGTTCCAGAATAGTAATAAAAGTGTTAGGCACTGTTCCTAGCACACTACATGCATTAATTTATTTCGCAGAAACTCGCTTGCTGCACATACAATTATATTCCCGTGTTACTTCCTGTGTTCTTGTACGGGGAAATGTCAGTTTCAATGGAAATTTATGCATTACCGACAGGAATAGGGTGTCACAAACTACAGCCCTCTGGCCAAATCCTGTCACTGTCTCTTTTTTTTTTAATTTTTATTTTATTCATTTTTAGAGAGGAGACACAGAGTGAGAGAGAGAAAGAGAGAAAGGGGGTAGGAGCTGGAAGCATCAACTCCCATATGTGCCTTGACCGAACCAGTACAGGGTTTTGAACTGGCGACCTCAGTGTTTCCAGGTCGACGCTTTATCCACTGTGCCACCACACGTCAGGCTGTCACTGTCTCTTTGTGAGGACCACGAGCTAAGAATGTTTCTTACATTTTTGGATTGGTCAGGAAAAATCAAAATAATATTCTGGAGTATGTGAAAATTATATGAAATTCAAACTTCTGTGTCCTTAAAATAAACCTTTATTGGAACACACATATGCCCGTTTGTCTGTGTTGTTTACTCTCACTACAATGAAGAGTTGCAACAAAGACTATGGCCTGCAAAAACTAAACTTTTTAGTACATGTCACTTTACTAAAAAAGAAAATAATTTCTTTTTCTCTTTGTCCTGTATTACAGGACATCCTTTAGGGTATTCTGATTCTGTGGAAACTCTTATAACTCTGTAGTTATAACTGATAACAGCAAAAATAATTTTTGCCTATGGATATGCAAATGAATTCTACCAGATGGAAAGACATTCTCCTCCAATTATTTTTGTCTAACTTTGTGTGTTCATTTTAATATTTCTATATGTCTGTTCTGTGGATCTCTTAAAATGGTGTTAATACCTGACTAGTTCTCCTCATTAATAATGAGTTAACAATAAATTTTAACACATGCTCATTTTTACATCTATAGGAGAATCAGGATTTTACCATTTTTTAGGAAAACTGTCCTTCAGCATTGGCTAGTGCTATCCAGTACCTCAACCTTGTATTCAAGACTTTAGATCTTATTGCATCTTGCTGGAAATCCTCCAACATGGTTAAAAAAGTCAAATTATGATTCATGAGACAAAGGTAAACTTTTTGTCAACAATCACATTCAAGAAACCAAGTGTCACTTTTGGGAGCTGATGTTACAAAATCATCCCAGAAAAATTTGTTCGTACCTGTAGAGACTGACTTAACGGCAGGCGCCAAGTGCACACCCTGGGCCCTGACTTCTGAAGGGCCCTGCAAACCCCCAACTTTACACTTTTTTCTAATGTAAGGGGCCCAATATTTTCTTCTGCACTCGTAGCCTCAACCAACCCTAATCCAATCTGCAACCTGGCTGGTGTGCAGGGTCAGTCTTCTAGTTGATCTCAGCCCACCAAGATTCTTGTAATATTTTGGGGACATCAAAAACAAAGTAATTCACCAAGAATAGATACTGCAAGGAAAACCTGGTAGAGTTTCTCACCTTTAGTTAGGCAATGATGAAGGGTTTTCAGAGTCCAACCTGAGATTTCTTACAGAAACTTCCAGCAAAGCAAACTGAATGTTCCTGTGTAAATTATCAGGGCAAATCTAATTAGATCTGCCAAGGAAGTTCTTTCTTTGAGATTCTTTTGAACATAAGGGACAATGCAAATATTATTTGACCATAAAAGAAAGAAGGAAATCCTGCTATTTGTGACAACATGGAGTACCTGGAGGACATTATGCTGAGTGAAAGTCAGAGAAGGACAAATATTGTATGATCTTATATGTGGAATCTAAAAAAGTAAAACTCTAACAGAAGAAAAGCAGTTGTCACAGGTTAGGAAGAGTAGGGAAAATGGACGGACGTTGTCATAACATCTAGTAGGGTTTCTTAAACTAGCCTCAATGTAGTGCCATTCTCAGTGGGCAGATTTCTTGATCTTGGGTCAAAATGTTGAATCAAGACTTCATGGAATGTGTAGTTATCCGGTTGACAAGCCATAGCTGCTGAGTCAGGGATCAGAAAAATGGGGGCAGGTGGAAGCTCATTCTTCCTCTATCAGCTCCATCCAAGGGCAAGAGCCATTACTTGAGGCAGACATCCCTGTCCCTGTAGGAGCTTGCCATGAGTGGGCAGACTTCTGGCTTCTCACCCTGGAGGAGATTGTTGTGAACTGGGGGCCTGAAAGGAGACCCTATCCACACCCGTAGAATTCCTCTGTTGCTCTGACTTACCTGGTATAACTGGCACACGAGGGATAGGAGCTGGCTCGTGTCTTCCAAAGGTTTCTGCACAAAGCAAGACAGGAGCTCACAAGTGTCACCTGCCCTGAGCAACCCATGCCAGGTCCAGAAGGGGCTGCAAATGGCCCTAACCCTAGCCCCTCCATCCTGCCTCCCAGACTGGTAGGCACATCCATCACCCTGGTTCTTGCCTGGGTGCCAACCTGAAGGCTACAAGTGTTCTTACCCCATTGACAACGACCCAAGGCACATACTCATGGGGCGGCTGCAAAGCATCTGTAAGTTGGGCATTCATGTGCAAGAGCTGTGTGCCACGGTCCCCGATTGCACACTCCATGATGGCATCTGGGGACGTCTTTGGCGCATAGATCTGCAGGCACTGAGGGCAAAGGAGGGCCAATGAGCCTCAGCTTCATCTTGTTAACTCCCCAACAGTCCCCCATGGGCCCCTAAGCCAAGTTTCTGCTTTCTTACTGGCAATAGGGGACACTTAGGTCTACAGCAATGTAATAATGCTTGTAAATAGCAGGTGCTTCATACATGCCTAAGTGGAGGCCACCGAGGCAGGGGCCTTTGGTGCTCCTGAGTCCCCTAAAACCAGACCCACTGTCCCTGA
The DNA here is from genome assembly GCA_037038555.1 of Rhynchonycteris naso. Taxonomy (NCBI): domain Eukaryota; kingdom Metazoa; phylum Chordata; class Mammalia; order Chiroptera; family Emballonuridae; genus Rhynchonycteris; species Rhynchonycteris naso. The sequence goes on from CM073003.1 coordinate 21,175,716, forward strand.
CCCCTACATTTTCCCCAGAGCTTCTGCTGTTCCCTCCACCAGGAACACCCATCCTCCAGTTCCCTCAGCATTTCCTGAGGGCTCCCTCCTCTTCTGTACTCTGCCAACCCCACTATGGTTCTGCAGGACTGGGGAGTCTCAGAGTAAGGCTTCCTTGGTGGCCTGAATGTTTGATAAATGAATAAATGATCAGGGAAGATGAGTCATTCCTTTGGTAGTTCTTTTTCATAATCTTCCAGGGAGGTGGGCAAGCCTGTTCTGTCATTCCCATACCCCAGAGGAGGATTGTCATCTGTGTTCCTGTGCATTCCCATTGTTTGGAGCCCGGCTCAGAGGCTCTTCCTAGAGAAAGCACTCCCTGATCTACCCATGTCCCCAAAGATCTTTCTTCCCTTGAGTCAGAGATTGAGGTTTAGAGAGGGAAGAGCATTTCCCTGGGGCTATACAGAGTGGCAGTTGGGGCCAAGAATTGAACTTGGATCTATCTGAGCGCACAGAAGGCCAGGGTCACCCAACCAGGCTGTATAAATGGTGTCACTCACTGGCTTCAGATTGTTCTCCATGTCATCCATTCCCTCTAAGCAGACAATGGTTAGGAAGGCCGCATCCCCATCCAGCTGGTCCAACAGGCAGGCCTGAGGATGGGGTTAGGGAGTGGGCAGATAAAGATGTGAGGGGAGCCCAGAGCATCCTAAAACCACTCTGGTAAAAATAATGGATGTCCACTAACAAAGAGATGAATGAAGTTGTGATTAAATTGAGGCACACAGGCAAGGGAGAGAGCTGGTTCCAATCTCCTCTGAGTCCGAATTTCACCTTTTTTTAAAAATTTATTTATTTTAGAGAAAGAGGAAGGGGGGGAGAGAGAGAGAGAGAGAGAAGCACTGATCTATTTCCATAAGTGCCCTGACCAGGGATCGAACTGGCAACCTTTGCATATCAGGTTGATGCTCTAACCAAGCAAGCTACTTGGCCAGGGCCTGGGTTTCACCTTTATTACCACCATAGTCTCCCAGGCCTCTGTGCTCCCATGTGGGACTCTGGGGCTGCTCACCTCCACCTTGTTAAGCTTGCACTCCTCCTCCCCATGCTGGCACGTGAACTCCCACTTGCCGCTGACATTTTGTTCCTGCAAGGCAATGGAGTGAATGTTGGCCAGCCTGCCAGGTGCCCCTCCACCGTGACCACATGCTTCAGTTTCCTTGGTGCCATGTACCTTGGCGTTTCCATAGGGTACCAGTGTGACATTGAGGATCTCCAGGACCATCAGCCATGTTGGGAACAGCTCTCGGACCAGGAAGTACCGGCAGCCAGGGCACAATGCCTCATAGTAGAGGCTAACGTTGACAGGTGGCCAGGGTGACTTCCCAATGGGCACCTGTGGGCACAGGTCACCAGCCTGTGCAGAGGAAAAGGTGTGATCAAGTATAGCACTCCCATTTTAAAAGAAGACTTTATTTGTTTATTTTATAGAGGAAAGAGGACAGGCGAGGAACAGGAAGCATCAACTCATAGTTGCTTCTCATATGTGCCTTGACAGGGTAAGCCAGGCGTTTTGAACCAGTGACCTCAGCATTCCAGGTCGATACTCTATACATTGCACCACCACAGGTCAGGTAAGTATAGCCTTTCTTGGTTCTTTTGCAGTAAGAGAGATGCTAATAGTAAGTGCTCCATTCTGAATGCACTCCTGGTTCTGAGACTACTGTGTCTCTAAATCTGTTTGGCTGCAAAATGGACGTGACAGACTTGCTACGGTATGCACTTAATTCACGCATGGCTCTTGTATTCTTCCAAGTGAAGTAAAACCTCTGACCCAGGAAAACCATTTGCAGTAAGGATTCAAGGCGAGCACATTTCTGGTCCCTGACCTCACTCAGTTCTGCCTTCCCGGAGGTGCATACCACAGAAGACTGATGGATGCTCATTTGTTCCCACTTCATGCCCAGAGCCTTAGACCTACACCTGCTCTGACTCCTCTTCCTACAAAGGTGCCCACATGAACCCCTCCCAAGTCCACTGCGGAGGTGGCACCTAATAAGTGCTGGCTTCCGGCTTCAGCTGAGTGGGGCAGGCACCCAGGTTTGTGAATAAGTCGCTCCGCCTCCAGGGCATGTGTTTGCTGGACACCAGAAGCAGTCAGAGATCTTATTTGTTTGTTCCAAGTGCATCCAGTAGGGATGTGGTTACGATAGGCAGGCTTGTCTGGGCTTCCCCTAGCCTCCAAGAGGAGACCCAATTCTCATCCCAGATGTACACAGTAGGCGTCCAATGCACCCTCGGGTGGGGAGGTCGGAGATAGGGGCGGGTGGGGATAGCAGAGCTTCTTAGCCTGAGATGGGAAAGCGAAAGGACTCCGAGAGTGTGGCCGCGGTGCCTGGGATTAAATAGGGCGGGCTTTGGCACTGACTTGGTGTGTTCCCTCCAGACCCGGGCTGCCCCGGCCAGATCTAGGGGAAGGGACCAGCCGCCTGCCCAGCATGGATGCCTGTCTCCGCTGGCCCTCCCGCGATGTTGCCATTCTAACCTTGCAGGGGGTCTCCAGCGGAGACGCGCGCACGACCGAAGGGACCTGAAGCAGCGGCAGCAGTACCGGCAGGAACGGCAGGAGTGGCGACCAGGCCATCACAGCGTGGGCACAGGTGCGGCGGCGGGAGCAGCGTCGGGGAAGAAAGAAGCAGCCTTTAACCGGGCGGTGGCCCTGCCCCTAGGTCGGACCCGCCTCCCGGGGCCCACGCCTCTCGAGGCCGGGCTGGCGTCTCTAGGTGCCTGCCCTTTTCTCTCTGGGTCTGCCTTTCCAACTCGCCCCCACCCCTACCCCGTCAGGTGCTGGGCCAGCAGTCACGAGGCCTTCCAGCAGCTCTGCGGTTCTCATTACTCCCACCACGTCCCCGCGGATCAGCCCAGCTCAGACAGGCTATGAAGCTGGGGCCGAAGTGCCTGGAGCAGACGTGGGATGACCGAGGGAGACGGAAGTGTGTCCTAGCGCTACGGCCCCGCCCCTAGCCCGGGAGCCCGAGCACTAGGGGGACCAGGGGTGCGGGCTCGACCCCCTGCCTGGGAGTGGTCGATACTCTATCCTGCTGCGCAGCCCGAGGACCTTTCCCTATCCTGGTCCCGGACCCTCATCACTCCCAACCCACCGGCCCCTTGCCCCCGCCCCTTGTCCGGCTCCACAGCCCAGATACAAGTCCCGCGGCGTTGACTCAACTTTGGCTCACAGCCAGGCCAGAAAGCAGAAGCCAGAGCAGAAGTGTTCATTTCTCTTGGCCTCCCCACCCCTGAGGCGGTGAAGGGGGAGAAGTGACTGGGGACGGGGGTGCATCCTGTTCCTCAGCAAGCTGCCGTTGGGAGATATAAACAGGGGTTCGAGCGGTAATTACCTGAAGCCTGTACTATGTCCATGGGGTGGAGGGTGAGGGTGGGCGTGTAGGAAGCCAAACCAGCAGATTCAGCCAGACCCTAGTTAGCCCCAGGACTGTGTTGGGCACCTCAAATGATGGAGCTTCAGTTTCCTGCTCTATAAAATGGGAGAAGAGGGAGGTTTGGGGAATAAAGCCACCATAGAGGGCTCAGAGGCAGAGGGAGAGTTGCCCTAGACTGGGGGTGGGAGCGGGGCCAGCTGGGCTGTGAGCCTGGGAGGGGTTGAAACAGGACAGCAGTGCAGGCAGACGGAATAGCCCGGGGAATGGTTGAGATAGTCACACTTTGCAGAGCCTCAAATGCAGTCACAGAAGATGGGATTCCATAGGAGGAAATGCCCACACCTAACCTGGAATACAGCCAAGTCCCCAGGGCCACAGCCTGTGTCCCCTCCCATCTAGGGAAGCGCCAGCCTTCACATAGATATTCACAGCAGCAGGCTGGGAGCCAGAATTTCCCTGAAGTTCCCATGGCTGGATGATCCCCTCTGGACTCTTAGCAAAACCCATTTCCTTCCTGAAACCTCTGCAAAATGAAACAACACAGTTTTGGGAGCTAGCTGGGTGCTCTGTGCGGGGCAAGATGGGAGAAATAATAAATACAATTGTTTTAACTCTGGGTGGACTCATACATATAACTCCACCCATTTGATTATGTGACACTATAGACTCCACTTGGTTAAAGGAGACTAAGGATCAGAGAGGGAAGGCAACTTTATCACAGAAACCTAGCTGGTGGTGGAGTGTAGGTACTGGCTAGAGAACTCCTGGTCTATTAGGTCCCCTCCCCCCACTACAGGCTCACTCAACTGGCTAAGGTGAAGGGTTGAAAAGGTGACCTTTTCCTATGAGCACCCATGCAGTGGGTTGGGACCCTAAAGGAGACAGTGTCTTGGCTGCAGTCATGGGGTGCCTCCTGACTGGGCAGAATAGGGACAGTGCCTGGGATGGCTTCGGGGCTGAGGTTAGGCAGTTCCTGTCCATTGGAGAGCCCAGTGGGAGAACCAGACTTGGGTCAGTATCCCAAGAATGTTGGGCCCTGATTGGTGCTGTACTTGGAGGGGAGGGAAGGGCAGAAGGATCCTAGCCCTGGGCATAGGAAGGGTCAAGGGACAGGGACCTTGGGGATGGTAAACAGGAGTCTAGGTCATAGACACTAAGGACCCAGCTTAGTGTCCACTGGGCTTAAAGGGGAGTCAGCAGGGAAAGTGGACCTGAAGGCATCAAACACATGGAGGAACCCTTTGGGTAGCATGGGTTGTGGAATGGGAAGCGGTTGTGACTATTGACTCCACCTGTAAATGAGCTACGTTGCAGTGGGCATAGCTGATGGCTGAGTGCTGGGACTCAAACCTAGGTGACCAGCCTGGGGCCCAGTAAGGAACTGGGCTGGGATCTGGGCTCCCCTGAACAGGCCAGGGTATGGGGCAGGGCTCAGGGTTTGAACCTGTCTGCTGTGTGATCTTGGTCAGGTCTCTCAAATTCTCTGGACATAAGCAGCTAAACTGGGGGTAGGGGTTGGTGGCCCTCACTGGCAGCCTGAGTTAAACTCAAACCCATCTTTCTGTGACTCTTTGAATGTCAGGGCTCCCAAAACACAGAAGTTTCACTGACAACAGAAGCCATCCACCGAGTTCAATGTTTTATATTCACATCAGTATCAAGGTACCATACAAAACCCGCCTGCCAGCCTAGCTGGCCAGGCAGGAGGAGGTCCACGGCAGCATAGAAAACCAGGGCTCTCGTCCCAAAAAAGATGAGAAAATGGGCTTTACAGTCAAGAAAACACAAAATCAGAACCCAACATAATCAAGGAGAAGCCTTGAAACTGCATATTGAGTGGAGGTGCTGTGGGCAGCGGCACATCTCAGCTCCCCAGTAGTACCTACAGCAGTCTCAATTCTGTGGAGGCCCCAGGCTGGGTAGGGCCAGCTCACGAGGTTATTTTTATTAATTTTGTTTCCTGGGGCGGGGGACTTCTTGGCAGCAGCGCCATTGCAGGGATAACCAGTCGCTGGTTTCACTTCAGGGTTTGAAGGGGAAGTTGGGTCTGTGGGGCGGGACCTGCCCAGCCCCAAATGTCACAGCTGAGGTTCTCGGAAGCAGCCCAGCAAAGTTCCTTCCTGCCCTGACTCCAGATCTATGGCTTAAAAATTGGGGCACCCAGGTTGGGGCTGAACACCCCAGGGGCCTTTGTAAACATGGCAGGTATAGGCAGGTGGGGCTTAGGGGACCCCAGGATTTGCAAGGGCAGTCAGAGCCAAGGGGAGGGCAGTGCCCATGGGGAAAGAGAACATGGGGTAGAGGAGGTGTGCTCCCCTAACAGAGACTCAGAGGTACAGAGACAAAGAGAACAGACAGATGGGAATAAAAAGAGTGACAGAAACTCACAGAAAACAAGAGAGGGAGATAAGCAAACAGAAGAGAGATGATGAAGACAGGGTTGTAAGGACATGGAGAAAAAAAGATGGACACAGGGAAAGATTCACAAAGAAGAGAGATGAACAGAACCTGAAAGAGACATATAGACAGAAGGATGGAGCCGTGGGCTGCAGCTGCCTGGGCCCAGACAGCTTTGTGCTGTTGGGGTCAGCGGGCTGTGGGTGGAGGCCCAGTGCCTGGGGCTCGCACGGGGTGAGCCAGGGTGACAGTGAGCGCATCGTTGTGCTGTACTAGGGACGTGTGCTGGTAATGCAGCACCAGCTCCTTCAGAGATCCATACAGGTTGTAGGGCTCTGCGAAGCCCAAGCCAGTGGCTGTGCGGTAGATGACACAGTGCTTGGTATCGCCGTCTACCCTGTGGTGTGGACAAACGGGGTCAGGTGGGCACCACAAGGGCTCACCCAGCAGCTTCCACAAATCCTGGACCTAATCTGTTCTACACCCAGTCATCTCTGGCCTGGAAACTGTCCTCCCTTCCTCCCCTATGCCCAATAATCCCTTCTTCCCAGCCATGGGGGTCTTCTTCCCAGCTGTCTTCCCAAGGCCCAGCACACAGTAGGTACTCAGTAAGAACTCTTGGAAGGAACGTGTGGATCCTCCACCCCCACAGGCACTCACACCACAGAGCAGGCATAACAGCCGCGCTGGCTGCTCTCACGGATGAGGAAGGTGCCATCCCGCTTGCCGCTCAGCATTTCCTCAGCCTGCGTGCGGTTGATCTTGCCCACGTACCAGGTGCGTTCCTCGTGGTGGGGGAGGTCATCCTCATCCTCCATCAGTGCATACTGGCTGTGGGGGAGGTAGGGAGGGGCCTGGTCACTTACTCGTCTGCCTCTTGAGACCCCCTATATCCTGTGCAATGTTCCCTTCCTGGTAAACTCCTACTCATTTGCAAATCCCACCAAAAATGGCCCATCTTCTGGGAAGCCCTCCTGGCCCCACTTCATGTAGCCACTTACTCCTCAGTCTCGTTTCTGATTCCCAACCACTCATTGATTTTCTTCTGCCGGGTGCCTTTCTGGGTGAGCCACCTGGGAAGAAGGGGAAAAGTGGATTGGGCAGCAGAGGCAGGGCAAGCCCACAGGGATCCAGTCCAGCTTGGTTGGAGGCACAGCCTGATCAGAGGTTTAGGTGCAATACTGCCAGCTGACACAAGGGGCCAGCCTTGGCTTAGCCAAGGGCAGCTTGAAGGGGGAGTGCCTGGGTGGCTCTGCCAGGAAACCCCCTATTTATTGTTTCTGTTAACATTTATAGAGCTTCAAGAACTCACCACCCAGCGGGGTCTTGTCACTACCAGACACTCAGTCTTAGGGGCTGCATGCAGTGCTGTTGGCCTTCGTATTGAACTTACCTGTTCTGTACCTCAGTTTCCCTAGCTAGAAAGGGGAAACTTTACAAAGGACTCGGAGAGGACAAAAATATGTGATGGTTACTCCACACAGTGCTCAGCATACAGCAGGTGCACAGAAGAATCTAAGGCCCAAGTGGGAAAAGATCCCTTGCCAATGTCCTCTCAACGAGGCCATAAGTAAACACAGGGCACTCACACCAGGTACTGGTCTCGGATCTTGCGCAGCTGCATGAGGTCTGGCTTCAGGCTGTTCATGCGCTTATCAATCTCCCGATTGTCCAAGGCCTGTGTCCGCAGCTCCTGTTCCAGCTTCGTGCGGCTCTCGTGAATCTCGGCAATGCGAGATTTGAGCCTCTCCGAATTCAGCAGGATCCTGGAAGAGGAGGGGCTCAGAGACCTTAGGTTGCTCCCTGATATTGCCTCTGGAGAACTCCTATTCAGCCTTCAAAGCCCATTTAAACTGACCCTTCCTCCTCCTGGAACCCCAGCTGACCCCTCTATTTCCTTTCTTACCCAACTTACACTGTACTAGATAGGGTAGGGTAGGGCAGGGCAGAGTAGCCAGACCCACCTCTGCATCTCTTTCTCATTGCCCTCACGCCTGAAGCGCTCCAGATATTCTTTGCTGCACTTCTCTTGAGTCTGGCCCTGCTCTTCAAAGATCTTGATGGTTTCATTGAAGGCCTCAATTGCAGTACGCTTCATCTGAAGTTCCTGAAGGAGGGGGTGAATGTTAGTATCTTCTGGGACTCCCCCCAAGTCAAGAGGGTGATGGAAGATCCCAACTCCAATACCGAGACTTTGTTCAAGCTGTTCCATCCACTGGGCATGTCATTGCTCTAGCTCCTATTGCACCAAACAAATACCTACTCAACCTTCAACTCCCCACTCCCCAAACCCACTCCTCCTTTATGACCTCCTTTTGGCAACTTAAAAACACCTGAACTTGTTAGCACTGCTAGGAATTAATGATAAATCTAGTTGCTACAGCTCACTGGGCTCTCTTTTGGAGTAGATGCTGTACCAACCTCTTCCTGTGCACCATCTCACAGAACCTGCCAACAGCCTCCTAGAAAGCCACCCTATCTTTTTTAATTTTAAAAAAGCTTGCTGATTTAATTTTTTTTTTTTTAAGATAGAAAGAGAGAGACATTGACTTATTATTCCACTTATTTATGCATTTATTGGTTAAAATTTGTATATGCCTTAACTGGAGATTGAATCTGCAACCTTGGCATATTGGGACGATACTCTACCCAACTAAGCTACCAGGCCAGGTAAAGTCAGAACTAGTAATAGAGAAACTAAGGCTCAGAGGGCCTAAGTCATGTCCAGGTCACGATGTTCCTAGCAGATGCCAGACAGGCATCTTGTCTGCTCAGAGCCTCAGCTGACCCATTAGTAAAATGGGGACAAGAACCTGACCAGGAGGTGGCGCAGTGGATAGAGCGTTGGACTGGGATGCGGAGGTCCCAGGTTCGAGACCCTGAGGTCACCAGCATGAGCACAGGCTCATCTGGTTTGAGCAAAGCTCACCAGCTTGAACCCAAGGTCGCTGGCTCCAGCAAGGGGTTACTTGGTCTGCTGAAGGCCCACGGTCAAGGCATATATGAGAAAGCAATCAATGAACAACTAAGGTGTCACAACGAAAAACTGATGATTGATGCTTTTCCTCTCTCTCCATTCCTGTCTGTCTGTCCCTATCTATCCCTCTCTCTGACTCTCTGTCTCTGACAAAAAAAGAAAAAAGAAAATAAAAAAAAGGAGAGAAGAAAGAAATCCCTCAGGGACCCCAGGAGAGACTAAGCCATCCCCAGCCTGACAGACATTCGACTTAAGTAAGTTGCATCTCAATTTGCCAAAGGAGTTTATCATCACAGTCCCAGAGTGAGAAAACCTCACCTTCCCTGTTTTAGAAGATGCTGTTTTTTAATGTGACCTCCTGACTGTCTGCCTCACCCCACATCAGATTACTGTCATTACTATGAATAACTTCTAGGTTTAAGGGGATAGAGAAGGCATTAACATCCACAGTTCTGGCCCTGGTCGAGTAACTCAGAGCATTGTCCTGAAACACTAAGGTTGCAGGTTCAATCCCTGTTTAGGCACACACATATAAAAATCAACAAATGAATGCATAAATAAGTGGAATAATAAATTGATGTTTCTCTCCCCCACCCCCTTCCTCTCTCTCTAAAATTAAAAAAAAAAGACTGACAGTTACAGTTTACAGACAGGGAAACTGAGGTCCCAAGAGAGGCACAGGTTCAATCGACATACCTCCTAGGTCTGTGATGGCGAACCTATGACATGCGTGTCAGCACTGACACACGTAGCCATTTTCAATGACACCTGGCCGAATGCGGCTGCATACCATGAAGTATGGGGCCGTATGCCGAAAAGGACGTTTCATCCTCGGCTCCTGCACGGCCAGGTGCAGTAGCCGAGGATAAAACATTTGCTGTAGTGTAGACACTCTGTGCTGGAGGTCTGTAGGCCAAAACATTTTTGTTATTTAAATATAAATATCGCGAAATTATGTTTTTTTTCTTGAAGTGACACACCAAGCTCAAAAGGTTGCCCATCACCGTCCTAGATCCTAGCCCAGCTGCTCCTGAGAGGCTCATTTGTTCTTTTTTTTTATAATCACGTACATTTACTTCTATGTTTTTAAGGAAGTCCCAATGTTAAGTGATTGTTCTGTGACGTGGAAGTAGTCATCTATTCCCATGGCCTCACCACTGGCCTCCATGCCTCAGTCTCCCCATGTGTGCCGGCCCAAGGTACCTGGGAGGTGCGTGTGTACTCCTCATAGAGCTGGTCGTACTCGCGGCTCTTGTCCTGGTACTGCTGGTGGTAGACTTTAAGTTGGGCACCTACCGCCTCCACACTATCTTCTTTGACAATCTGGTCCTGAGGACACCCAGTGTGATTAATGAAGCCACCTGGGAAACTGAGGTCCAGGACCACCCTTGCTGGCTCCCACCCAGGCCCCAGACCTGCTGGTATTTGGACACAGGGTATAGGAGGCGTGTGTCTAGTTTGGCATTGTACTGAGCCAGTGACTCGTGGCGGTAGTGGGTGATGAGGTCTACGACGGAGCAGAAGGTGAGAGGCTCTGAGAATCCATAGTGCCCATCACGGTGGAAGACTTTAATTAGCTTGTTGTTCCCGCCTTTCCTAGGGGTAGATACGAGGAGATGTCAGCGCCCAGTGGGACCCCCAGCCTGATTCTCAGGTTTCCCAGACCTGATATCACACACATCCCCATTCCATCTCTTACCCCAATCATCCCAAAAGGGACAGGACCCTACCTGAGCGTCAATGTATATTCCCCCTGGATCTTGCTGGAGGCATCTCGGACCAGGAAGGTGCCGTCAGGTGTGTCCCGGAGTTTATCATTCACCTCCTCCCTGTAGGAACACCCTAGATCGGGGCCACCCACAAGAGACCCTGTCCTTCAGGCCCTGCCCATCACATGGTCCTACCTCACAACCCTACCTGGAGATGTCACCCCAGTACCACTCAGCATCCTGCAGGGAAGGTGGGTTCCCCCCATTGGCCAGCCCTATGGGGGCTGGCTTTACCTTGGGTGGTTTAGGCGGCAGAGCTAGAGGACAAGAAAATATATAATGAGCATCAGCTCTATACTGGGGTCAGCCCCAGTTCAACCAGGCCGCTGATGCTCGTGGGGCCTCGAGGCAGCACTCAGGCCCTCCAACAATGAGGGAAATGATACAAAGGGGGGGTCACCTGGGGGTGTGACCTCCTGCTCCTCCAGGTATTCCTGAAGCAACTTCTCCACCAGCAGAGCTGGGAAGTCTGGCTTGGACTCGGTCCTGGGGGAGGGAAGTGCAGTGAGTGCTGGGTAGGGGTATCTGCACACAGGTGTGCACATGGTCCTGAATGTGCTTGCACACCTGGGGGGTGGCTACATATGAAACCTGGACAGCAGGGCAGATGACGCAGGCAGGCATGGGAAGCCAACTGCTGCTTATGTATGTGCAGTAAGCGCTCAATAAATGCTCACACAAGGCCTAAATGAGTCCAGCACCTAGGGTGGGGGAGTAGAAGCAAAGGTACAGGCACTACACACAGTGCCTCTCCTCTGGTCTATGTCCCAAGCCCTTTGGGACTGGGTCTTCCTGAAGCCAAGTTCACTCCCTTGTTACTTTCCTTCCTACTGCCCACATTACAGCAGCTGTGGCCTGCTACCCACACCCCAACAAAGCCTTGGGCCCTTTCTCCATCTAAACCTGGGTCACGTCCCAGGCCCCGCCCCCTTAGGCACCGGCTGCTCACCCGACAGGTGCGACCCCTGGCGGTGCACGCAGCAGCAGCGGCCCGAAGGCAACGCCAAGGGCTCGCAAAGCGGAACCTGTGGCGGGGGCGCGCCGGGCCACCCCGCCCAGGTGCTGGAGCAGGTAGCGCAGCGTAAGCGCGCGGTGCAGTGGTAGCGTCGGGGGCTCCAGCGCTGGCCCCACCGGCCCTGCGGCCTCTGCAGACAGATGGCCAAACAGAGTGAGCCGGGCTCCTCAGCCCCGGCCCCTCCCTGCCCAGGGTTCCCCACCAGGCTCACCCCGCAGGACACGACAGGCCTCGGCAGCGGCCTCCAGTGTCACGAGGGGCGCAGGCAGCGCCAGCAGGAAGCCCTTAATACCATCCGCTAGGGCTGCCGAGTCCCATTGCTCTATGTCGCTCAGGGACCAGTCTGTGGATACAAGGGGTCAAGTCGGTGGGGCTGTTGGGATCGACTCCCTCCCCCATCCACTGAAGCTTCTCCTCACCTGTGCAGGGGGCTGGCAGCTCAGGCCTGTAGAGGAATTCGCTGTCTAGCCCTAAAGGGGGAGGAGCGGGAGAGCTGTCAAATGTTTCCCTGACCCCATACGGGGACTGGGGTAGCTATTAATCCTCCCATAGATAAAAGGGAGAGCTGTCAGTACAGGATGTAGCCCATGCAGTGACAAGTCTGGTGTCCACAGTCCCATCTCCCCCTGGGAGTCAGTCCCTCCCCAGTTCAACATGGAGGCCCAGATCTGGGCTCAGCCTACTCCTAAGCAGAGTGAGCCCAACAGCAGTGTTAAGGGATCAGTTGCCCATCATCACTGATAAGCAAGCAGAGTCCAGGGATTGCAGCCAGGCTGAGGCTCACCTGTCCGCTCAATGGCTTCCACAAGCTTCATCAGGATTGGGGGAGCCACATCAGGCGGGGAGAACTGCTCAGGCAGGTCAGGGAGTGTGAGGCCTGGCAAGAGGGGACAGCATGTTGACGGGGTCCCTAGAAGGATCCTAGCCCCTTTCTTGGCCTGTTGCATATCAGCTGGGGCAGCTCCAGGCAGGGCCCAGTTCAGGCAAGGGCCTGGCAGGTGGGGACCACCACCCTGTGGAAGCCAGAGGCCCTGTGGCTCAAGCTAGGAGGCCTACATTAGTGGGAAACAGTCTTCTGTATCAAGATATCAGTCATACAACTTCAGAGAACAGGTGTAGTGATTTGATTAGTGTTCCCGAAAAATGATGTCCACATCCTAATCCCTGGTACCTGTGACTGTGATCTTAATTGGAAATAGGGTCTCTGCAAATATAATTAAGGGAAAGACTTTGAGATGAGATCGTCTTGGGTTTAAGGTCCTAAATTCAATAATAATGTCTATACAAGAAGCCATGTGACGACAGAGGCAGAGACTAGGGTGATATGGCCTTAAGCCAAGGATGGTTGGACCCACCAGAAGCTGAAAGAGACAGAAAGAATCCTCCTTTAGACGCTCTGGAGTGAGTGTGGCCCTGCTGACACTTGATCTTGGACTTCTGGCCTCTAGAACCGTGAGAAAATACATTCCTGTGATTTAAAGCCACTTGGTTTGTGGGAGTTTGTGCCAGTGGGCCCAGGAAACTCATACAGCAGTCTTCAGCCCCTGCTACTGTTCTTTGTGCCACCTCAGGCACAGGTCCCACTGTTTCTGTGCCTCAGTTTCCTCAACTGAGAAATTGGTGTCATCTCTTCCTTCTCAGTGGGGACAACGAAGTGGTTGGGAAAGAATAAAAAGAAAACATCCCTGCCTAGGTCAGAATACCTCACTCTGAAGACATTTCCTTATTTTCTAAGTCATTTTGCCTTGAAAAAGTTATCTCTCTGCTTTTTAAAATGCTTAAACCATCCTGGCCAGGTAGCTCAGTTGGTTGGAGCATTGTCCTGATGCGCCAAGGTTGTGGGTTTGATCCTTGGCTGGTATGGATATGGGAAGCAACCAATGAATACATGGCTACGTGGAGCAACAGCTGTTTCTCTCTTTCTCCCTTCCTCTCTCTCTAAAATCAATAAATTAAAAATAAAATAAAATAGGTCTGACTGTGGTGGCGCAGTGGATAAGGTGTTGACCTGGAATGCTGAGGTTGCCGGTTTGAAACCCCAGGCTTGCCTGGTCAAGGTGCATATGGGAGTTGATGCTTCCTGCTCCTCCCCTCTTCTCCTTCTCTCTCTTTCCCCTCTCTAAGATGAATTAAAAAAAAAATCTAAAAATAAAGTAAAATAATAAATGCTGAAATCACTCCCAGAGGGTTCCAGGGGCCTCCCTGGACCAGCCCCTTCAGGCTGTGAGTTTCTGAGGGGGCCCTTCGCATTCAGAAACTCTGCCTGCATGGACAACATTTGATGCAGTTCTGGCCACCAGCTGGACGCCCTGGCACACAACAGGGGCAAACCAGGGCCTGTGGGGCCTCCCTGAGTGATAGGCCAGCTGGTGCCTCAAGCTGGAGTAAGGTCCAGCTACAAAAAGGCAAAAAACAAACAGTGAAAGAACACTGAAAGAGGAGGCAGGTAAAGATCTAGCTGGCGGGGCAGCCAGTTCTGCAGTTTGACTCTGAAACCTGTTGGTGACCAGTTTGTGAAATGTGGAGGAAGGTCCCATCCCAACAGGAGTCACCCCATTCGATGGATGAGGACATGAGGCTCAGAGTGGGAGCCACCTCACTGCGGGTGCAGAGCCCAGGTGACACTGGGCGCTGCGCTCAGCACCCTGCCTGGGGTGGAAACGAGGAAACAGGCAACTGCAGCATGCTCCCCAGTGGTCCCAGGACCCCAGAGGGGCAGGACCTAAGGGACAAAGAGACCAGTCCTCCCCATTCCCAGATAAGGAAACTGAGGCCTGGAGAGGCCCTTCCCCACCATATCACTCAGCCCTGGCAGATTTCGAAGGCAGGGCTGCCACCCTGAGAGGATGGAAGCTGGACCTGGGCCAGGCAGAGGAGGGAGGCAGCTGTTAGCAGGGGGAGAGGGAGATCTTGGCTGGGAGCCCGGATGTGGCTGCCTCCTGCTCCTCCAGGCCCAGGCAGGACACAGGCCTGGGCCTGGAGACAGACGCCAGATGCTACAAGTCCCAAGATAACACCACACAGCCTTGGCTCTCCCACTCCACGCCATGGCATGGGGTTCTGTGGGCATCAGTGTCCCCCTGGCACAAAACCAGACAGGTCATTAGTCAGGGACATGGTGCCTCCTAAGACCTTTGCCTTTACTGAGTGGGCCTGAAAGTGATCTGACCCCCTTACACTTTGGTTTCCCCAACTGTACATGGGCCTCACTGGGCTGCCATGAGGTCAGAGCAGACCACACCGGGCATTCAGTACTCACCAATCTCTTCCCCACAACCTGAGCTTTGATTTCCCTGGCTAGAACCCACCCCCTGCCCAACATACAGCAATTTCAGTGTATGCTTAGTGTCCTTGAGTTTCTACTTGCAGCACACCCCTTGAAAGGGGGGATATCCAAGGATCTTTGGGGAGGTTATGGGGTCCTTATACTGCACCATACTGCATGGCCTTTATTGAGCGTCACACCTTTTCTGTGCTTCATGGCTCCCTTCATTTCGAAAACCAGGTAAAACCAGGGTAACAAAGGAAGTAGTACCTCAAGGGATCCTGGCTGCAAACCACATAAATGAAGCTAAATCAAGCCTCTGAATTCTACTACAAGTCCCCCACTGTCTTCAAAATTAATCCCATGATGTCCTTGAAGGATGGCCCCCGTTAGCCACCTTCCTTTCCTCATTCCACCTTGCCAAGCTGTCTGTTCCCAGAACCTGTCCCATTCCCACCTTATGGCATCTGCCCGCTAGGCCCACTGCCTGGAACCCTTCATTCCCAGCTCCCTCCTCACAGCCTGTCATCAGCTAATCACATTCTTGTCACTTCCTGAACCAGGTCTATGTCCACCCCTGTGATCTCAACACTGTGAACTGCACCCAGCCCTTGACATCAGCGTGGTCAACACTTGTTAACTGACTAAATGTTCTTATTCCTTCTCCCCTGGAAGAGGCATCACTGCTTCACTGAAAAGATGAAGAAACTGTGGGTTTAAGGGGACCCCCCCACCCTTTATAGGGCCCCTGCCTGCAGCTCACCTGGCTCAGGGGGCCCTTCTTGGGGCCTGGCAGGCAGTGGGCGGGGGCCATGGGGGCGAGGGCCAGGCCGGGTCAGGGTCACAGGCCCCAGGAACTCGACGTAGGTACCCGGGAAGTCACCACGCTGCCGAGTGCGCTCATTGAGACCAGGCATCCAGCCCACGTTCTGCGGGCAGCGCTCACTGCCCTCGGCCACACCCAGCACCTGCAGTGCTGCCCGGCTCACCACCAGCACATCGCCTGGCAACAGCTCCAGGTCCTCTGGCCGCTCCCGGCGGAATGGGTACAGTGCACGGTACTGGAAGCCCTCAGCGCCAGCCATGGTAGGTAGGATGGGGTCTGTATGATCAGGTGGCTGCTCAGAGCCCCAGTGGCCCCATCAGCTGGGATGGGGGCCAGGAGGGTCCACTGGGTCAGCTTGAGGTGCTCAGACCTCTAATTCCACCAAAAAGTCACAGGTGACTATACGGGATGCTCACGCCTTGCTTCCTGTCATTATTCCACAACCCTTACAAGGGTCACTTGTTGCTCGGTCCATCATTTGTCAGGTGGTGGGAGGCGGTCGGCAACGTGGTCTCTGGTCTCTCAGTTTCTGTGAGCCCCCTCAATCCGAAGGGCTGGGCTGGGCCAGGCCACTCACTCCTTCACATGGAGAGCCATTGGTGCCCAAGGCTGGCGGCTCTTCCGGCTGCGCCAGACAAGGGGGCCGAGTGCATAGGTTGTCACCATGCTCAGGGGACGCTAACCTGGGGGGAGACGGGCAAGGCAAGATCAATGCAGTGTAAGCCAGGTCCGATTCCTTCCACCCCCAACTCCCTCCGAGACAGGCCCACATCCTGGGCTGGAAGCCCCTGACACACTGGGTCACCTTGGGCTATCTCTTGTCTCTCTCTTCGTCTCAGTTTCTCCAGCTGTAAAGTGCCCTTCTTTGGAATATCTGCCCCAGGCATACTGCATGCTGGGTAAACAAGCTCTACTAGAGATGGGGAAACTGAGGCTCAGTGCAGGGAGGTCTTTGGCCAGAAAGCTACCACTCAAAACCCCAGATCTGCCTAACTTCAAGGCCCAGAATGGATGAGAGGAGGTAGCAGCCACTTGGCCAGATAGTTAAGACTCAGAGCACCTAAAGCAACAGGGAATGCTCAGGGTATGGTGAGAGCTCTGAGGGGTCGGGCTGCTGAGCCCAGGAGGCAGTAGGCGCGCAAACGGGTAGGAAAGGAGGCACCAGCAGAGTACCTCCTCCACACACACAGGCAAAGGAATCTCTGATCCCTGCAAAAACAGGAGTCCTGGCTGACAGCGCAGGACACGAGGGGTCGGTAGGAGGCTGAGGGGACCTTAGCCCCAGAGCGATGGGTGGATGGCAGGAGAGCACTGTAGCTGCCAGTTTCAGGGAGACAGAGCTCAGCACACATACATTCCCAGTCTCCGTTCTACAGGTTCTATCCTCTTGAGAGGTTGAATTGGAGGGGTGCTTTCTAGAGGCGGGGGTGGGAGGTCCTCACTAAAGACAGGAGGGGTCACTGGTCATATGCAAGGGCTTGAAAGCAGGAAGTTGCTTGCCAAGAGTTCAGGGAAGCTCTAAGAAAGTCACGACCATGCAGGGCCTCTGCCAGGCAGAGTTGGAGCTTTACCCCACCACCACTGCCACGGCCATGGAGCCCAGGAGCTGTCTGAGCAGGGAGCTCCACATTCCAGGGTGCCTCGAGTTACTCGCTCCCTGGTCCCCGTGTCCCCATTCTACAGTGGGGAAACTGGGGTCCAGAAAGGGAATGTCTAGGAAACCTTAACTGAATCCACTTAACTGCACTCGTTTGCACACGCCAGATGTACGGCCAGGGACACAGCACTTCTAGAATCCAACAGGCAAGGTAGCAGAGCCAGGCCTGACGGGGGGGCTGGACGTCGGGCCTACACGTTCACGAGTGTTCAGATGCACACTCAGGCCTGTGTGGACTCCGCAGCCCACTCCAGAGACCGGAAGTAGAACCGACCCCGACCTTTGTACCCAACTATGCCCACACAATGCCTAGAGCCCCTCGTTGCTCCTCGACGCCCCACTCCCGGCAGGGCCTCCGTTCATTCCAGGCCGCGACTCCAGCGCCTGATCTTAGTTTGGAGGCCCCCGTCCTGCCCATCGTGTGGGGTGACTGCATCGCTGCCAGGTCAAGCCCGAGGCCTCCTGTTTTCTGTGGTTCCCGAGGTCCTACGGGCCCACAGTCTGCGTAGGTACCCCGCATTTACATGCAACCCCAGCCCCGCCTGCCAAGCTAGCCGGCCCAAACTTACTGTTCGTGGCCGCTAACGCCAACGCCTGGCTGCCGCAACGTAGAGCCAAGCCAGACCCCGAGGCTCCACCACCGCCGCCGCGGTCAGCGCACCGCGGGATCCCCGCCTCCGCCGAGGTCCCGAACCTCCAGGCAAACCTTCGCCGGAAATGGACGAGCATATTAGGGTGGGAAGGGAGAAGACAGTCTAAGGCGGAGCTTGGGTACTTCCGAGTGTTTCCGGAAAGGGCCGAACATACTCCCAAGGGACTGGAGCGGGGCTCGCCGAACTACGGCCGTGGGGCGCATGCGGCCCCCTGAGGCCATTTGTCCAGCTCCGCCGCACTTCCGAAAGGGGCACCTCTTTCATTGGTGGTCAGTGAGAGGAGCACAGGATGCGTCTGCACCCATAGTTCCCATTGAAATACTGGTCAGTTTGTTGATTTAAATTTACTTGTTCTTTATTTTAAATATTGTATTTATTCCCGTTTTGTTTTTTTACTTTAAAATAAGATATGTGCAGTGTGCATAAGGATTTGCTCATAGTTTTTTTATATTTAGTCCGGCCCTCCAACGATCTGAGGGACAGTGAACTGACCCCCCTGTGTAAAAAGTTTGGGGACCCCTGGACTGAAGAGTAGCGGTGGCCCTGAGATAGCCATTCATTTCCGGAAATAGCCAAACGCAATCTGACCAGAGGAGTGATTTCCAGAGACTGAGCTCAGCTGGGCTGCCCAAATTTAGAAACACCGGAGTGATCCCGGAAATGGCCGAGCATAATCGGTCACACGAGTGATCCCAAGGCTGTGTTCGGCCGAGTTTAGAGACGCCCGAGCAGTTCCGGAAATGGCCGAGCGTGCTCCAGCAGTACTGGCGAACAGAGGCTGAGCCCCGAGACTGCGGAACTTCTGGAAAGAATCAGAGCATCCAGAAGTTCCCAAATGAAGCCATAGTTCAGACCCAGATACGGACCACCAGCTTAGAGAAATTGATGAAGAATAGACTGTTCCAGAGGGCGGGTGATGCAGCGCCGCGCTCAGTAAAAGAGGAGGCGGCCGAGTGGGTAGGAGGCTACTACAGAAAGCTGTGAACCCAGCCGGAGTTGGGGTTGACGGCGTTTCCATGGCAGCTCACAGCGTCCGGAAACAGCTGAAGGAACTCTAGCCCAGTCAGCGTGAAAACACCCTCAACAGGGGACCAAATGCAGATGACTGGGTTCGGGTAGAGACCGGGGTAATTTTTTTTTTTTCTTTACAGGGAGAGAGTCAAAGAGAGGGTTAGGGACAATCAGACAGGAACAGAGAGAAAGGAGAAGCATAAATCATCAGTTTTTCGTCGGGACACCTTAGTTGTTCATTGATTGCTTTCTCATATGTGCCTTGACCAGCGGCCTTCAGCAGACCCAGTAACCCCTTGCTTGAGCCAGCGAACTTGGGTCCAAACTGGTGAGCTTTTTGCTAAAGCCAGATGAGCCATGCAAACCTGGGTCCTCCGCATCCCAGTCTGAGCGCTATCCACTGTGCCACTGCCTGGTCAGGCGAGACTGGAGTAGTTTTATAGCACAGCCCAAACAAGTATAAAAAGGATACAAAAACGACTTATATATTAACAGAGCTCAGAGCCGAAGACAAATGTCTGAAACTTTTTAAAAAATTGATTTTAGAGAGAAGGGTGTGGGGATAGACAGGAACATTGATTTGTTCCCGTATGTCAGTGGTTCTTATCCTTTTTTGAGGTACCGAACCCATCAGTTTCATATGTGCATTCACCGAACCCTTCTTTAGTGATAAATAAAATGATTCCCCCCCCCCCAATTCAAGACACAGGTATATGCTTTTTTTACTGGTGCACAAAATGAGCCGTGCATGAACATCACCTTGCTCAAAGAACCAAACCAACAAAGCGCATGAACTCACAACAAATTACAGTATTACTTTATTCTGGTCTCTGCGGCAGAGGCTTCTCCGAACCCCTTGAGACTGACTCATCGAACCCTGCAACCTGTGCACTTCCAGATGACGCTCTAACCAACCCAGCTATCCAACCAGAGCTGAATGAAACCTTTTAGGACAGAGCTCAGGATAGGTACTCAGAGGAACAGAGCATCAGGAGGCCAGGGCCAGAGAAGCCACCAGGGAGAATCTCTGAACTCCTATGCAGCAAAACCCACTTCAAATGATTTAAAACCAAGGATCTGTTTCACCCGTCCCCACCCCACTCTTCTCTTCTCGGCCCCATAGTCACAAATCCAGACATTAGACCTCCTTTTTGTCAGTGGGTTTTATTCACTGTCAGCTCCGTGGTGGAAGAAAGAAGCAAGTCATGCACAGCCTTAGTCTAGCTCTAACACTAGGCAGTGCTGGGGAAGGGATGGGAGTAACGCAGAGGTTGCAGTATGGAAAATGCGCAAACCCATGTGGGGCACAGCGATCTTGCCAGCCAAGTGGGAAACAGGCCGAGATGCCCGTGGGCCGTGGGTCACACAGCATCATGGACTGGCTGGAGTCAACTGTACCCATACCGAACTTTCATTGAAGCTCCCCTGCTGACAAGGCCCACAGCAAGGCCTGGCTGCATGCCTCTCACCTGGCAATTGTGGGACAAGTCTGCCCCTCATCAGGCCTGTTATTTTTAAAACAGGGTGATGACACCAGCTCCCACCTTCTTGAGGCTGGCTGAGGCTTGGCACATAGTAAGTAATAAAGTCACTGGGATTAGTTTTGTAAACACAAGGAAGCTCAGGCACAGTGTGGAGAAGCCATTTTCCCAGAGCCAAACAGTGAAGTCAAGATTCAAACTTGGGCTTCACTACCCCTAATTTTGGTTTTCTAGTTGAATTTCATCCCAGGGAGAATCTGACATATTGAGGGAATGCTCAGGGGGTGTTTCAGACACTTCATGTTCTAGTGCTCACCCTGGTGGGCATCAAACATGAACACGGTGGACATTTTCTGTGCTGGCAATGCCCTTTGAGGTCTCTGCCTCTTGGGACATTAATGTTCCCCAGTGGAGTGGGTGACCCCTCTGCCCAGATCCGGTGAACTCCTATTCATCAATTAAAGCCCCAATTCTCATATCCCCTAAGCCTAAAGGACTGGAGGCAGACTAGCCAGACTGGTCTATGGATGGAGGCTATGTTGATGGGAAGCAGCCTTCAGCATTCTGTCCCTCATGGGGATGACTCTGTTTAGTGGTGGAGGGGAATCAATTACAGACTGTCCAGGTCATATCCAAATTGGGCCAGGACATCTGAGCTGGGCTCATCCTCATTGGTGGGTCTTTGGTCAGGGATGGGACAAAGTAAAACACAAACGACAAAAAAAAAAAAAAAAAAAATTTAGTCTGACCAGGAGGTGGCGCAGTGGATAGAGCGTCGGACTGGGATGTGGAAGACCCAGGTTCGAGACCCAAGGTTACCAGCTTGAGCACGGGCCCATCTGGCTTGAGCTAAAGCTCGCCAGCTTGGACCCAGGGTCACTGGCTCCAGCAAGGGGTTGCTCGGTCTGCTGAAGGCCTGCAGTTAGGGCACATGTGAGAAAGCAATCAATGAACAACTAAGGTGTCGCAACGGCAATGAAAAACTGATGATTGACGCTTCTCACCTCTCTCCATTCCTGTCTGTCTGTCCCTATCTATCCCTCTCTTTGACTCTCTCTCTCTCTCTCTCTGTCCCTGTAAAAAAATAAAATGAAAAACAAAACAAAACAAATTAAAGTACAGACAAACAAGAAAACAAAAACACATGTGACTTGTCACATGTGTTTTGATCTCCAGGGGCTGTGGGCAGGAGGACCCTGGGTGACTCCATCTGGCTATCCTTTACAAATAGTAATAAAATTGGCCCTGGCTGGTTGGATCAGCAGTAGAGTGTTGGCCTGGTATGTGGAAGTCCTGGGTTGAATTCCCAGTCAGGGCACACAGGGAAGCGTCCATCAGCTTCTCCCCCACCCCCACCTCTCTCTCTCTCTCTTCCCCTCCAGCAACCATGGCTCGACTGGTTCCAGCAAAGTTGGCCCCAGGCGCTGAGGATGGCTCCATGACCTCGCCCTCAGGAGCTAAAAATAGCTCAGTTGCTAAGCAACGGAGCTGTAGCCCAGCCTGGCAAAGCATCAGCTTGCCAGGTGGATCCTGGACAGGTTGCATTCAGGAGTCTGTCTTTGCCTCCCCGCCTCTCATTTAAAATAAATAAATAAATTAGGTATGCTGTCTCTCCCGCTCCTGAGAGCATGCTTGTGCCTTTCCCCTCCCAGCCTTGTTACCTTTACCTATCTCTCTCCTAAGCTTCAAGGGCCCTTCTTTTGCCTCTGTAGCTCTTCCTTGAGCCCATTTATTCCAAGGGACCTTCTTTTGCCTCTGTAACTTTCTAATTGAAATTTTTTATAGTTAAAAAAAATAATAAATTAGTCATAAGGATTTGCTGCTATTTACAGTGTCAACCTCATCTCCCACTCCTGCCCTATATAGCCTGACTGATGGGCATCAAAACACAGAGGCGCTTGATTACACCTTCCAGCAAGGAGCACAGTGGCTTCCTGCCTTCTGAGTGTCACAGGCTAGTGGCTTGGTCCTCCATCCAGGTGTCACTTGATTTGAAAAACCTTGCACAAAAAACCCACGACTTCCAGGCCGGGGGGAGGCCAGGTGGGAGGGATCAGTCTTTTACAGCAGGTCCCAGGGCTTCAGGCACAGCCTCAGTGCCCTCCACTGCAATCTGTGGTAGCGGCCTGGTGGCCTCCTCCGGTGGCTCATCAAAGCTCACCTCCTGCACGGCCTCCTGCTTCTTGAACGAGTCTCGGCGCTCAGAGAGGTGCAGTCTTCGCATGACCACCAGCTCAGAGTCGGGCCCACGGGTGCGACGCCCTGGCTCCCCATCTAGCCGCTCACCTGCACCCAGCTTGTCAGCCGACTGGCCCCGGCGCAACCTTGGGGACCGGGTGGGTGCAGGCAGGGGAGAGGGTGAACGGGGTGGGGGTGCAGGCATGGGCGGGCAAGCTAAGGGGGAGGGTGGGATGCTGCTGGTAGACTTGCGGCGGCCAGCCTTGGGGCGGGGTGGCCCAAGCTTGGTGGCCAGGCCATGCAGGGAGCTAGGACGGGTGTGGCCAGCAGTGGCTGGAGAGGCAGGGCTGCTTGAGCTCGGAGATGCACTGGGTGGGGACACAGTGTCTGTGGGTGACAGGTGAAGATCAGGGCCACCAGCCTCATGTCCGTAGCCTTGAGGTAGGGCCCTGGGACTTACTACACCTGCCAAAACCCACATTGTTTCGTGTGGCCACCTATAATGCCTGTTGTTCCTGACTCTTGTTTGCATAGGCTGTTCCTGTTCCTTTGGATTAGATCTGGTGAACTCCTACTCACACATCAAAGCCCTAGCTTGTACTCACCCACTGCTCACCTAATGACTCACTACTCATTGGGCCAAGATACCCATTTACGTCCATCTGTCTCCTGGTCCCCAAAGTTATCCAACAGCGGCCCTGCCTCCTTGCCTGTGCTCACCTCCCCACTCCCAGTCTTCATCCCCAGAGGACACCTAGTCTGAGGAAGGCAGAGATGTCACAGATAACCCCTGCCTCACAAAGTCAGGGGGCTGCAGAGGGAAAGAAGCAGTTGAGGTCCCCAAGGGACAGGCAGGGCTTCCTGGATCAGTAGATCTGTGGTCTTCCAGGAGGCCTTCCCTGCCTCTCCTCTGGGTTGCCCCAGCCCATCTCTCACAGACTGGGTACCCTCCGTGTTGAACTAAGTCACCATCCTTTCCTGTACCCAAATGATCTTTCTGTGCCCTGTGGCTCACATACGCTCCGTAGTTCCCTACTGCCTACCAATTTAAACCCAGCTCTTCGGCCTGATCCATCCTCTAATGTTCCCTTTCTAGCCTCCCCCAGCTTTCTCATCCCCCCAGTCTAGACCCTTTTACTCATGACGTCCCCTCTGCTGGGCACACTTCTCTGCCCTGCCCCCGTCTCTGCGCAACCCCAGGCTGCCTCATAGACTCCAGGAGGCTGGAAAGGCCCTTCTGGTCATCTATTTCCTACATCATGTCATTCCATCTTCCCATCTCTGCCAGCTCCCCCTCCTTAGGTGGTCCTGGGTGCACCCACCTGCCAGGGCATCAGAAGCAGGGCTGCGGCAGGGCATGGTGGGGCTAGGGGAGAGACTGTGGGTGGGTGAGCCTGGGAGGCTCTCGCTGGATGACAGGGAGTGGTGGAGGCCGGAGGAGAAGCTGCGGCTAGTATGTAACACCGATGACTGTTTTGAGATCTTCCTGAAGAGTGACTTCCGCCTGTGGGTGAGAACGTCGAGAACGTCAGGTATTCCAGTAGCCCTGTCCTCAGCAGGAACTTCTGGACCACTACCCCTAGGGCCCTCCCCCACCCTACCCCACACAATACAGGTTCTCTCAACCATACTTCCTGGCTACTCACCGGTCCTGTGTCTCACGCCGGCGACTTCGCTTGTTTCTGCGTGCCATGCGGCCCTTGGCCACGTTCTTCCGGGCAGGGCCTACCTTGATGGATGTGTTCTCCAGGGCTGTGGTCCGAAGGGCAATTTTGTTGCTGCTCTGTAGAAGTAATGGCGAGGGGTCTCCTGTGTGCCTCCATCCCATGAGCACCCCTACCCACCCATTTCCCATTTATTCTTCAATGTCCCAGATCCTGTCCAGCCATGTCTCACCTAATGATCTACCATTCGCTAGGCAAAAGACACATGGCCCCCGTCTCTGTGCACTACCAATGAGCTGTCCACCTATCTGCTGGTTTTAGGATCTACTCAACCTGGGGCCTACCTCCTCCCATGTAGCTACCCCCCAAGCCTGAGCCCCTGAAGATGTCTGATCTGAGGGAGGCAAAGATGACACAAACCCCAAGGGATTAAGAAGGGCTTCCTAGAGGAGTGGCCCTGAGGGGTGATAGCGGCCAAAGAAGGAATCACGTCCTAGTCTCAGGGGAAGGGGAGTGCAAGGCTTGGACTTGGGTAGAGCAGTGTGGCTGGAGAGGAGACCCATGGAGAATTAGTAGAAGCCTAGGGGTGGGTAGTACAGATATGGAAAGCCCTCAGGGAGAAGAGGGGATGTTTAGGGAGCCCTAAGGGTGGGCAGTGGGGGTGGCACCTTCAGCAACAGCTCAACGACGTCCATATGCACCAGCCCCAGTACCGACTCCCCATTGATGTGGGTGATGAGGTCTCCAGCTCGCAGGCCTGCCTCGTGGGCAGGGCTCCCTTCCTCCACGCTCTGTGGGAAGATGGCAGGTCAGTGGTCCAACAGCTAGGGATGCCAGCAAGCTGCTGCATCTTATGTTGCCTTAGTTTCTCTGACCTTGCGGGCTATTCAGAGAATGAGTAGAGAGTGGACAGGCCGAGCCATTGGCTGGGGGGAAGGAGGACAACCCACCCACTGTGCACTCGCCAGCACGAGGCATAAGCTTCATGCCCACTCAGGATGTCTCCTTTGTCCAACACCCTCCCTATAATTAATAGGGATGGCAAAGACCCAGAGGGCATCAGCTCTCCATCCTGGGTCTCCAAGGCTCACAGACTAGAACACGTATCTTGCCAGGACACAGCTATCCCCAAACCAGGTCAGGCTGTCCCCAACCCCCAGGCCAGCTCACCCAGACCATGTGGTGCACAGTGTAGATGTCACTGTCACCCATGTAGACACGGATGGCCCTCAGGCTGAAGCCGTACTTCTTGCCAGAGCTGTGGATGATAATGGGGGGCCGCAGGCTGCCACACACAGGGGATGGGTCTCGGCTGGGAGAGGAGTCACGAGATGATGGGTTCGAGGACAGTGAGTGTGGGGACAGGGGGCTCATGAGGGGACCACCACTGCCATCATCTGCGGGGATAAAGGTTGGAGGAGGTCACTCCCTTGTGGGCTGCCCATAGGGTGTCTTTCCTCCCAACAATGTTGACCACTCTGGCTACTTCACTGCAGCTGCTGTGCCAGGCTTCTACACATGCAGTTAGTTCCCTTTGCCAGGAGTGCCAGCCCCCCAGGTCTCCCTATGCCTAACCCTTCCCCTCTCCTGGGGCTCAGGTCAAACATCACCCTGAAGGACCCTTCAGCCTCCGACACCCCAGCCAAAGCAGCCAGCCCCCCCATGGTTAAAATCGATGTGGACAGACAAGCAAAGACAAGGCAGGGCCATGGGTGTTACCGGCCGTGATAATAAGTGACAGAGCGGACACTGACGCCGACTTGGGCATGCAGCCCCTGCTGGGGCAGGCCCTGGACTTCTCAGGGGCCAGGTCTTTAGAGCCCCCAAGGCGGTATCCCCGGCTGGCATCCAGAGCCCGTGGAGTGGAGTGTCGGGCACCAGTGCTGTTGCTCCGTAGGCGTGACTGACTGAGGGCGGTGGGGTCGGCTGGGGGTTAGCAGGGTGAGGAGGTCAATGTTGACGTAGACACAGTGCAGCCTCCTGGTCTTTGCTCAGGCAGTTTCCTCTCTCTTCCTATGCATCCTTCCTACATTGCTTTCCACAGAAAGCTCCACTCAAGTTCCCTCTTCATGGAAGCCTTTCCCCCTCATCAGACCACTAACTCCCCATCTTGGTGCTTCCCAGCCCCATTCCTCTATCCAGTCCTGTCCTGACCCAATGAAGCTGGAGGCTCTGTAGGGGCCAAGCTGAGGCCCGAAGCTTTTCCAGAGCCCTGACCTCTCCCATCTTAAAAGGTCTCTGTAGAACTCCTCATCTTTCAAAAACCCATCTCAAATAGTCCTTCCTCTGGGAAACGTTTCATACCACTCCTCCCACCCTGGGCCCCACCTACCAGAGAGACTTGAGGGCTTGGACATCACTGTGGTAGCTGCTGGGGGCAGGTCAGACTCCCCCAGAATGAAGACAGGCCTCTTGGGGCCCACAGGGGCTGGGCCGGCTCCCTCGTCCTCCAAAGAGAAGGCAAACTTGGGCATCGTGTCCAGGCTGATGGTGCTCAGGAGAGATGGGTTGGATCCCTGCTCAGGCTGGGAAGAGGATGAGTAGCAGGAGGACCCCGAGGACGTCCAAGACCTCAGCCTAAGCAGGGAAGAGCCCAAGTCATGCTTGCCAGGTACCCTCACCCCAGGACACACAGCCACCCCCATCGGCCACATCTTAACTCTCAGCCTACAGTTAGGGACAACTTGTAAATATAGGGTGAGTTTCCTGTGCCTGCTCCACTCTGTGTCCAATGCCCATCCTTTAGCGGACATTATTTCTGTTGAGTCTGGTTTGAAGGATAAACAAGAGTTCATTAGCAAAGGTATTCTGGGTAGAGGGAATAGTGCAAGTAAAAGCCTAGCGGTGTGATGTTATACAGCTGCTTTGTTTAGTGTGGTTAGGAATACAAAGCCAAAGGGAGTGATGACAGGGGCTAGGTAGGCAGAGGTCTGACAGGCTGGCTAATATATTTGACCCTTTTCTATCTTTTCTTTTTTAATTGATAGATTGATTTGAGAGAAAGAGAGAGAAGCATTCATTTATTGTTTCACTTAGTTGTCCATTCATTGGTTGCTTCCCATATGTGCCCTGACTGGGAATCAAACCCCATAACCTTGGCTTATTGGGACAATGTTCTAACCGACTAAGCTAACCGGCCAGGGTCTATTTGATGCAGAATTTTCTATTGGGCCATTAGGAAACTCTTTCCAATGTTAGATTTTGTGGCTCCAGCTCCTAGTAGGCTTGCAGGCTAGATATGCTAATACCGCCAAGCCTACCTACCGAACCTCAGTGTTCAGCTGCCGGCCATCCTCCCCTTCGCCGCGCCCCCATCCTTCCTCTGGGTCCTCACTGAAGCTCCGTTCGGTGAAGGGGAGAGCAGGCTGCACGGCCAGGAACTCAGAGCTGCTATACACCTGGGAAGTAATAAAAAATAATAGCAATAAAAATGGAGGCAGGAGATACACCTGCTTCCTACATGCCTGATGCTTTCCTGCGATTCACTTCATTAAATCCTTACTCAGCATGTCCCCAAAGACAGCGAAGTCTGTAGCCCACTGTACAGATAAGAAACTGAGGCTCGGAGGGGCCCAGATACCAAGGGAGCAACAGCCAAGGTTTCTGTTGATGATCAGGAAAACCTGCCCAGGGCCCAGGCCCACATATGGTACACAGGATTTTTTTTTTTTAATCAAATTATAGACAAAGAAAGGAACTTAAGTTAAACCTGTGAACCTATTATATGACACCCAGCATAGGAGTTCTACTCAAAACAGTCAAAAAGTGAAAATAACCCAAATGTCCATTAGCTGATGGAGAATAAACACAATGTGGTCCATCTGCATGATGGAATGTTAGTCATGAAAGGGAGTGAAGCACCGACACATGCCACAACATGGACGAACCCTGGAAACATTCATGCTGAATGTGAGAGAAGCCAGATACAACAGCTCACATCATGTGATCCCATCTATATGAAATGTCCAGAAGAGGCAAATTTGCAGACACAGAAAGCAGACTGGTGGTTCACCGGAGCTGGAGGAGCAGGCGTAGGGAGTGACTGCTCCTGGGTATGGGTTTTGTTTGGGGATAATGGGGATGTTCTGCAACTAGATAGAAGTGATGACTGCACAATACTGTGAATGCTATCAGTGAATTGTGTGCTCTACAATGGCTAAAACCGTATATTTTATGCTGAATTTTATAACAACAAAAAATGCAAAAAAACCCCAAACATCTTGCAATGTTTCCTGAGTGCTACCTACATCCAGGGCCTGGACCCCACCTTGCTGAACCGGTGGGAGCAGGACGAGAACTGGGGGATCTCTGTGGATGACTCCTCATCGTTGGTCTCATCGTCCTCAGAGCCCAGGTGTCTGTACCGTTCTGAGCGTGCTACAGGGGAGAAGCACATGCAGCCCACGTGAAGCGGCTGTGAGGGTGACAGGTGATGTGCAGACGGTAACCCAGGCAGGGTGGGGTAGGGGCACCACCAGGGCAAAGGCTTCAAGGTGGGACCATGCCCCATGTGTTTAGGCATCACAGGAGGATTAGGCAGCAGAGTAAATATCTGGGACTCCATCCTAGGTGTGTCCCTAAAAGCTGTGGGACTATGGGGGGAATTCTTATGTCTGAGCCTTAATGTCTTCACTTTTGAGACAGGTTACCCAGAATTAGGAAAATTGTGCCCCTCAAATATAAAACCATGTTCTTTGTTTTTCAAAACAGGAAACAGACCCTCAGAGAGGACTTCTGACATGCCCCAGATCACAAAGCAAGCTCTGGAAGAAGTACTAGAAACCAAGGGTATGTGCCCTTTGGCCACAGCCCTGAATGGGGTGAGCTCACTGAAGCAGCTGAAAAGAGCCCTCCACAAAAGCAAGGCAAGGTGCCCACCCTCCTATGTGAGCCACAGGGTTCTATGCTGGGACACTGAACCTGCTGGGAGACCAGGCAATGGCCTGGCACACTCAGTGCCTTAGTTTCCCTCCCACAACTTGAGGGGGTGCTGCACATCCTGAACCCAGAAGCACAGGAAAGTCCAGCCATGGGGGCAACTGGTAGACCTGTCCCAGCTTCTTGGAAAGCTTAGGAAGTTGGAAGCTCTAGGCCCAGGGAAAGGTACCAAGACTGGGCAGAGACCCCAGCAGACAGCCCTTTCTGCCTCTAAAACCCCTACTCACTGTCGAAGTAGCTGGTGTCATCCTCGGCTTCGAGCTGTGGCACGAACTCAGCCTTGTGTCGCAGAAGTCCTGCCCAGTCCAGTGTCCGGAAGAAGGGGTGCTGCTTCACCTCATGGGTGCCGCCTGCAGACATGCCTGGCTGAGCTCTGTGGGGCCCTAACCCCATGGCTCTCTGGGCCAACAGGGACCAAAACTTGGCCAACACAGAACAGAGAGATAGGAGGCAGAGCCAGCCACTGTTTAAAAGCCAAGAGAGGGCCCTAGCTAGGAAGCTCAGTTGGTTCAAGTGTTGTCCCAATATGCCAAGGTTATGGGTTTGATCCCCAGTCAGGGAACATACAAGAATTAACTAATGAATGCATAAATAAGTGGAACAACAAATTGATGTTCCTCTCTCTCTCCTTCTCTCACTCTCTAAACTTAAAAAAAAAAAAAAAAAAAAAAAAGCAGAGAGGAACAGAGATAGGGCTCAAACCCCAGGTCCTGTTCTTCCCTCTATTGGATTCTGAGATCCCACCACCCATAGAAACCCGAGTCTTAGAAGGGCTTTCTTCCTGTGCCTTTTCCACGTTTCTAGTCCATGGAACAGAACTGGCTGCATGAAGGTGTCCTGTTCCCCAGCCTCAGCCCCACTATTCTCTCCTGTGGCCAAGCTTGATCATGACCATGACCTGCAGTGGCTGCGTTACGTCTCAAATAGTCCGTTAACAAAACACTAGGTGACTGGGAAAACTGGGACAGTGGGATCTACTGGGCTGGGCCATTGAGGATGTTGGGACACAGACCCTGGTGATCTTGTAGGCTCACATACTCATTCAGCCCCAGTGTCCCGTCTGCACAAGACCCAGCTACCTGCTATTCTTCCAAGGTCCTGTGCTAATTCCTGGGAAACTCCTACACATCCCTCAAAACCCCAGCTGCAAGTCCCTCTCTTCCATGCCGCCTTTCAAGTAGAGTTCTTGTTTACCTCAGCCCCCATACATACCAGTGCCCAGACGGTCCAGCGGGCTCTGCCTGAGGAGCCTGGTGATGAGGTCCTGGGCATCAGCTGGAAGAGCCTCCTCCCCCTCTGGCCACATGATCTCATCTAAAATGAGGAAAGGGAGTGAGGGGGTGGGGATAATCCTGCCTAGTACCTCTTCTCTCACTGCGCTTCAAGCCACTAGCTTCCTCTAATGCTTCAACACACCAGGTTCGGTCCTACCTCACAGCTTTTACTTTGGCTGTGCCCTCTGCCCAGAGCACCTACCCCTCTTCTGTGTCCATAGCTCCCTGTCACACCTTCAGGTCTTTGCTCACAGGTCTTCTCTGAGGCCTCCACAACTCTCTGTTTAAAACAGTGCCCCAGTACCCTGCCCCTCCCCTTTCTGCTGCTGCTTCTTGGTATTTTTGGCATCTAATTGCTCTATAATCTGCTTATTTATCTCACTTATTGTCTGTCTTGCCTACTGGACAGTGAGCACCAGAAGAGCTGCCCATTTTGTCCTCAGTCATGTCCCCAGTGCCCAGCTGGGGCCACACACATCATCAGTGTGGGGGCCACATGTGGGGAAAATGCTGTGCTGAGCTCCAGTGCAGCAGAGACTCAAACCCGTGGCCCCAGGGGATAGGGAACGCACCACTGACCACCTGGCCAAAGAGTTCCTCAGGGGTATCTCCAAAGAAAGGCACGCAGCCCACCAGGAACTCATAGAGGACGACGCCCATGGCCCACCAGTCCACTGGCTTGCCATAGCCCTGGCGGAAGATCACTTCGGGCGCGATGTACTCAGGAGTCCCACACACCTGGGCCAGGCAGAACAGGGAAACTGAAGACAGCCTCCAGCCCGGGAGAAACCCCAGGAGAGACCAGAAAGCTGGACCAGGCTGGGAATAGGGCTGGGTAGAATTAAAGGGGGCAGTTTATTTTCCCCTTTTGGCTGCCAAGCCTCACTATGTCCCAGGGTTGGGTTTCAGGAGGGGGCCCAAGCACACAGGGGCACCTGCCTACCCACCTGCTTGTCCATGAACTCCCTGGTGTCCTTTTCAATGTGGCCTTCGTAGAGGTTGGTGGCCATGCTCATGAGCCCGATCTTGGACAGGCCGAAGTCGGTCAACTTGATGTGGCCAAGTGAGGTGATAAGCAGGCTGAAGGTAGATAGGCAGCGTGCTCAGAGCTAGGGGCCCAGACACCTGGCAGCTCCTGCTGTCCTTGAACTTGGCTCCACCCAGGGTAGGCCAGAGCACCCCAGGGGATTGAAAAGTCCTTCAGTGCACAGCCACATTATCACAAGAACCAATGGGTCTTGGGCAATATTACAAATTCAGCAAGCATCTCTGTGCACCTACTGGTTACATCTGGTGTTGCTATAGAGCACCTACTGTATATTTTGCTGTGCAAAACCAAATTTCCTGAGAATCACAGCATCTCCTGTGTGTTAAACCAGCTCCTGAACACCTACTGTGGGGGGATCTACAATGTATTTTTGCACACGTGTCCATTATTATAACAAATTAAACATTTTGCAAGCACCTATTGTTTATATCCTGTGTTGAAAAATAAACATATCTTGAGCACCTAGTGTATACAAAATATCTTTGCACCTCATGAGTGGGCCCATTTTTTTTTTTTTTTAGTGAGAGGAGGGGAGGCAGAGAGACAGACTCCCACATGCGCGATGACCGGGACCCACCCAGCAAGCCCACTAGGGGGCAATGCTCTGCCCATCTGAAGCTGTTGATCCCTTGCATAGCAACTGAGCCATTTTTTTTTTAAAGCCTGAGGTGGAGGCCACAGAGCCACCCTCAGCACCCTCAGCGTTGGAGGCCACCTCCTGGCTCTTGGGGGAAGGGGCAGGGGGCCAGGGCTGAAAAGCAGATGGTTGCTTCTTCTGTGTGCCCTGACTGGGAATCTAACCAGGGACATCCACACGCCAGGCTGATCCTCTACCACTGAACCAACCAGCCAGGGCCTGAACTCATTTTTTAAAAACTTGCATATCTACCATGTATGCTGCTGTTTAAGTTTTCTTGCTTAAATACAGATATGTTTGCTAAGGGGTATAATCACATGCTCCATCTTTATAAAGTCATATTTTCATGTACCTCCTGGATAACTCTACAGCTTAAAAATAAATGTCTGGAGAACTCACTATATATATCCAGGTTGTTGGATGAGCCATCTATTGCGTACCTCAACTCTGTAAATAAACAATTCTGTGTACCTATTATGTGCACCAACTGGTTGTTTTTTCCTTTTAAATAAGGGGTGTTTTTTTGAGCAACTACTGTGTGCAACAACTTTGAGAAAACACTCTGCTGTTGCTATCAGGCATAGCCACATGTTCCTGTGTTAAGACAACCAACATGCCTTACCAGGCGGTGGCGTAGTGGATAGAGCGCCGGACTGGGAAGCGGAAGACCCAGGTTCGAGACCCCAAGCTTGCCAGCTTGAGCACAGGCCCATCTGGCTTGAGCAAAAGCTCGCCAGCTTGGACTCAAGGTCGCTGGCTCCAGCAAGGGGTTGCTCGGTCTGCTGAAGGCCCGCGGTCAAGGCACATGTGAGAAAGCAATCAATGAACAACTATGGTGTCGCAACGGCAACGAAAAACTAATGATTGATGCTTCTCACCTCTCTCCATTCCTGTCTGTCTGTCCCTATCTATCCCTCTCTCTGACTCTCTCTCTGTCCCTGTAAAAAATAAATTAAAAAAATATTAAAAAAAAAAAGACAACCAACATTTCCTGAGCTCCTACAGGCACACCATCTAAAAAAACATTTATTTCTTGAACACCAAGGATATCTGCTATTTAAAATTTTTTTCTCCTTCTTGTAAATGAAATTATATGATGCCTGGGATTTCCTTCAAATCATCCAGTGGGGAGGGGCACACAGTAGGTACTTAATTACTAGATGTTAGAATGAAATAAACATTCCAAGACCTTCAATAAACACGGTCTCTTCCTCTTTTCTTTCTTTTTGTAGTTTTCCAAAGTTACAAGTGGGAAGGCAGTCAGACCCCTGTATGCACCTGACCAGGATCCACCCGGCATGCCCACCAGGGGGCAATGCTCTGCCCATCTGGGGCATTACTCTTGTTACACAGGAGCCATTCTAGCGCCTGAGGCAGAAGCCATGGAGCTGTCCTCAGCACCCGGGCCAACTTTGCTCCAATGGAGCCTTGGCTGTGGGAGGGGAAGAGAGAGATAGGGAGGAAGAAGAGGGGGGAGGGGGGAGAAACAGATGGGTGCTTCTCCTGTGTGCCCTGACCGGAAATCAAACCCAGGACTTCCACACACTGAGCCAACACTCTACCACTGAGCCAACTGGCCAGGGCTGGTCTCTTCCTTTTTTCACTGCAGTAAAACACAACATGTGCTCAAGACATGTGCAGTCACTTTCTTCACAAATAAGGTTTTGCAACACGCATGTTCCTTTTCCTGTATATAGCTGGTGCCTCACAAGTGCATTTTCTCTTCCCTTGTGTGGCAGCAGCTCTGAGTGCATGATTTTTTCCATATACAGTTTATGCATTCTAAGCGCACATTCCCTCTCCTTGCCTGGTACCACCTCCCTAAACTCATAGTCCCTTCCCTGCATACAGAAAGTGCCTATTAAGTTAACTACTCTGCTCTGTACACACCAGGTGCTCAACATGTGCAAGATCCCTGCCTTCCCACCACTAGAAACCTCATGATGACAACAGAATCCAGACGGGGCATTCAAGAACAGCGCCAGACCCCCCTGAGGCCCCAGCCACTCACTTGTCAGGCTTGAGGTCCCTGTGCACAATGCCATAGTTGTGCAGGTATTCGAGTGCCAGCACTGTCTCTGCGAAGTACATGCGGGCCATGTCCACAGGCAGTGGGCCCATGTTTTTCAGGAGCGTGGCACAGTCGCCGCCTGTGAGGGGCAGACATACTCAGAGGCATAGGCTCTACAGCCCTGCCCAAAGCCTCCACACCCTCCCCACCTGGTGAAAAAAGTCCGCAGTGGGTCCTAAATCAGGTGGCAATCCGGGCAGGGGTTTGGCAAGCGGGGACCCTGACTCCTGATTCTCCATCGGCCAGGTAGCAGCAGTCCTATTAAGTGCATAGTCCCTTCCCTATACACAGCGGGTGCCTCCAAAGTGCATGCTCCCTCTCCTTGCCTGGCAGCACCTTGATGAATGCCTGTTCTGCACTTACCTGAAGGCCCTGCTGGATCCTGAACTGCAAACCTAAAGCTGCAACTCATTACTGTGACCCCTCCCCTGTTCTTCCAGCCTCCAAGCCTCTTTCCACCAGTCTCCCTGCCTAGGATTTACACTTTTCCCCTATCCCCAGGTTCCCGCCCTCACACTCTGCTTTAGACTCCCTACCCATGACACCCAGCCTAGACTGAGGGCCTCCAAGGCAGGCTGGGACCCCATGAAGCACAGAGCAGATTCCAACCTGGCCCAAGGGGCTTTTTCCTGGGGGTCTCCTAGGGACCACACCTTCCACATATTCCATGACCATGCAGAGGTGGCGTCGGGTCTCAAAGGAGCAGAACATGCTGACCACAAAGGGATTCTCGGCGAAGGTGAGGATGTCGCGCTCCACGAAGACCTGCTGGATCTGGTTACGGAGGATCAGGTTCTGTTTGTTGATCTTCTTGATGGCAAAACGCTGCCTCGTGTCCCGATGCCGCACTAGGTAGACGGCGCTGGGAGAAGGGCAAGACTCATTGAGGCTGAGCTTGAGGCTCTGGCAGGCGTGGGAAACAAACCTGGGCCCAGGACCCAATCTTCTGGGCCTTGGTCTGTGTTCTGCTCTCCACATGGGACACCTTGCTTCATACCTGGCCTCTCTCACAAAGCAGCCACCATGGGTTTAAGCTGCTCTGCTTGGTGTCCTATAAATGAGCCAGACATGGCCGTGGTGTACTGGCCCTTAGAGTGTTTATTTATTCAGAGCAGGCTGAGACCCGTTAACTCAAAAGTCTGTACCAAACTCAAAGTGATTTAAATATAATCCAAATAAGTAGCTTATTAGCTACTTAGCACCAGCTAGCTTTACATTCTTGGTGAAACTGCACCCTACTACTCCCAACCACAGATAAACCCTGGGACTATAAGGAACCTACACACGCTGTTCCTGCCCTTTGAGGCTCTCTGACTCAAAGACTCCCAACCATGTTCCTGGCCCCCTCTTCCATCTTGCTCTGATGGTCTCACGCTGTCAGGGACGCCCCACTTGCACCCTCTGCACATCTGTCAAAGTTGCCCAACATGCTCAGTGCATGCTACAGTCACCAGGGGGTCATCTTTTCTCCTGATTAGAACCCCCTAGACCTGGATAATGGACCAGCTAGGCCCAGGCCATGCTCGGCTGTGTTCTATCTCCACGTACCTCTGCAGAGCTCAGCTATCCCGGTGGGCATCTGAGAAATGGGTCTGTGGAGGACCCAAGGACTCACCCATAGGCCCCATTGCTAATGAGCTTGATGGTTTCAAAGTCACTTTCACATGGCTTCCTCCGTGACGGGCCAACCAGGGCACGGCTCTGGGGGGCAAGAAAGGCTCAGGGTCCTGATGCCCTGAGGAGTGGGTTGAGCTCCTCCAGCCCCCAAGTCCTGGTGCCTGATGCTACTTTTTCTCCCATCCAAACTTCTCCAGCTCAGTGTCTGAGTTTCTGAGCTATTGCTCAAGCCACGCCCTCCTCCCAAAAAACTCTTATACATCCTCCAAAACACCTTCCCAGTGATCCCTCCAGTCCTGCTCTGCCCAACCCACATAGCACAGCAGTCTAACTCCCCTCACCTTCCCCTCATAGTCACAGGCAATTATTAAGCACCAGTCATGCAAGGCTTCTGTAAAACCAGCCCTTCCCACAGCTCCCTGGTCTGCCCTGAAAAGAAGACAGGTGTGGGGCCTCAAATCTCTGTGCCTCACCTCCAGGGACTCAGGCACTGGGGGCTGTCCTCTGTCATTGAGGTGACTCAGAGGCACCATCTCTGAAAGACAAAAGAAAAGCCTTAAATGGGGCCTCCACACCTTGCTTCTCTATCACCCAAAGATTTCCTGAGGCCTCCAGGGCCCATCTGGGGCTGGAGACGTGGAGCCTCCCCTGACCAGCTCCTATAATACCTCTAATGAGCCCCTCCTGTTCCAAGTCTCAGCCAAACCCATGAGGTTGGACTAAACAACAACTAAGGAACCATCTAGAAAGGCTAGCAAGGATCCTGGCCAGGTGCTCAGTGGATAAAGCATCCACCTGGTGCACTTTCAACCCTCAGACAGGGCAACAGAGAAACAATCAATAAGTATACAACTAAATGGAACTAAGTGAAACAATGAGTTGATGGTTCTCTCTCTTCCTTCCCCTCTCTCTTACTTCCTCTCTCTCTCTCTCGTCAATGGAAAAATAAGAAGGGCTAACAGGCAGCCCAGGCTCTGACTACTCTGCCTTTATTAAACCTTGGCTCCAGCCTGACCAGGTGGTGGCGCAGTAGATAGAGCGTCGGACTGGGATGTGGAAGACCCAGGTTCGAGTCCCCGAGCTCGTTAGCTTGAGCGCGGGCCCATCTGGCTTGAGCAAAAAGCTCTCCAGCTTGAACCCAAGGTCGCTGGCTCCAGCAAGGGGTTGCTCAGTCTGCTGAAGGCCCGCGGTCAAGGCACATGTGAGAAAGCAATCAATGAGCAACTATGGTGTCTCAACAGCAACGAAAAACTAATGATTGATGCTTCTCACCTCTCTCCGTTCCTGTCTGTCTGTCCCTATCTATTCCTCTCTCTCTGTCCCTGTAAAACAAACAAATAAACAAACAAACAAAAAACCTTGGCTCCAAACCTTGGGCCAGTGACTTTCAGTTTTAACACTGGCTTCTAACAACCTTCTAGTTCAGGATGTGGCCCATGGGAAGCCCCCTTACACTCCAGCTCCAGGACTTGGCAGGTTGATCAGAGTGAGTGGTCTGTGAATTCTGAGCCGTGACAGTGGCAATGAAGAGTGTCTCGTGGTCCCAGAGCTAGGTTGGGACGGGGCAATGCAGTCTCGGGATGAGGAAGGCCCAAGTTCAAATATAGCCCCTTCTATTCTCAGTGGGCCCCTCCAGGTATTGGGTGGGTGATCTGCCCCCACAGCCTCAGCCTCCACCTGCCTCACCACTTCCTGCTCCCTATGACACCAGGCACACCCGCATCGTCACCTATGTTATCTTCCCTGGACAGACAGGAGGACAGCTTTGGCCACTGGGCCAGTCCACCAGTGGTCTGGCCTCAGGCATACCTGTGTCTGATACTCCGCTCAACTTCATCTGCCTGGAGCCTTTGTTTCTCCAGCTTCAAATGGGGACAATGGCAGCCTGATCCCAAGGTTAACACAGCAATGAAGCTAGACAGACACTGTCCATTGTAGCCAGGCCCTTCCAACCCCCTTGCTTGTCCCCGGAACACCCGTTTCTTCCATCCCTCAGCTGTACCCCCTCTTCTGCTCTTCCAATATGCCAGACATAATCCCAGCTCAGGGCCTTTGTAGTTCCCTTGCCTGGCACCCACTTTTTCTCCCTCAGATCTGCGTCTGGTCACCTCTCCATCCTCAGTTTAAACATCACCTCTTTCCAGAGCCTATCCTGACCACCCCTGGACCAAGCCAGTCCAAGTTCCATGCTCCCCTCTTGCCACATTTTGGCTCCCCATCCCAGCTGTTTGGGGGAGCTCTTGCCTGCAGGTGGTCCCATCTGACTTTTTTTTTTTTTTTACAGTGACAGAGAGAGAGTCAGAGAGAGGAATAGATAGGAGCAGACAGACAGGAACAGAGAGAGATGAGAAGCATCAATCATTAGTTTTTCGTTGCTGTTACGACACCTTAGTTGTTCATTGATTGCTTTCTCACATGTGCCTTGACCGCGGGCCTTCAGCAGATCGAGCAACCCCTTGCTGGAACCAGCGACCCTGGGTCCAAGCTGGCGAGCTTTTGCTTAAGCCAGATGGCCTGCACTCAAGCTGGCGACCTCAGGGTCTCGAACCTGGGTCTTTCGCATCCCCGTCCAATGCTCTATTCATTGTGTGACTGCCTGGCCAGGTCCATCTGACTTTGAGGCCACCTCTGGGGCCACAGTTAGGTAAAACTGGAAATAGGCTTTGTGAATTTGTAGGATGATGTAAATGTCATTGCCAGTGGTGATCCCATGGTGCTCTGGCCCATTTCAACTTGGCATTTGAAGACACTGAGGCCCCAAGGCCTTGGCAGGTTAGGGGCCAAATGTGCAGTGCAGCCACCTGACCTTGGAATCTCAGGCACTTTCCCCACAGTGGGCCCCATGGGTGACCAAAGGCAGGAAACAGAAAGACAAGAATCAATGACTCTGCCTCAGCCTCTCAGTCTCCTCTCTTTACCCAGCCCCATCCCAGCTCACCCTCAAGGGGGTCCTTAGCCAGGCCCAGCTGCCCAATGATGTACTGTGGCAGGTCAGTCTTGATGCCCTGGCCTTCTCGAGCCTGGCCCTCTGCAGCCTCCAGCAGATGGTAAAATTCCTCAGGGTCAAACTCCTAGGGATAAAAAGGATTGGTCAGCCGAGGCCTTCTTGTTTCCAGGCCTCTGAAAATGCTGTGCCCATCTGGAGCACTCTAAACAGTAGTTCCAAGTTGTCCCTGGAATCTTAGTTCCTGTCCCATCCTACAGGAAGCCATCCCAGTCTGGCAGCCTCTCTAAGCCCTATGTAATGGGAACTGTGTCTTGTATCTTGGGGACCTGGTCTCAGCTGTACTAGGCCCCTCATCCAGCCATGGAAGGAGACTCACGAGACACTCTAAGAGCCTTGCTGGCCTTGAGATGATGATCAGCAGCTTACGAACCAGCTGGACAATGAAGCCAACCTCCTCACTGTTGGAGCGCTCGTGAGCCTGGAGGCAGGTGGGTGTGACATCACTCATAGGCCCTTGTCCCCACCCTGCCCGACCCAGGGACTCCCAGACCCAACCTCCCCACATACATCCTGCAGCAGCCTCTCTAGCTTCTCCTGCATCTCCAGGAAGTAGTGGGAGGTGACGAGTGCCTCTCCAGACTTGGCCAGGCAGTCGCGGGCCAGCTCGACAATCTGGTGGTGGATGAAGCCCAGGACGCCATCAGCTAGTGCCAGCCGGTCACCTGGCGCAAAGGCAGTGAGGAACTCCT
Source organism: Rhynchonycteris naso (assembly GCA_037038555.1). Lineage (NCBI taxonomy): Eukaryota > Metazoa > Chordata > Mammalia > Chiroptera > Emballonuridae > Rhynchonycteris > Rhynchonycteris naso. The sequence goes on from CM073003.1 coordinate 21,215,315, forward strand.
GCAGACGACCCTCCATCTGGGCCGTGGCCTGGGCAGGGGAAATGGGTGAGCTGGTCATTGGACAGAACTGAGGAGCAACACGCACAGATGGGGGCAGGAGACACAGCAGGGACAGAAACGTGACCATGAAGCCAACGGGGTCAGAGGACTGGGGGGACATTGGAGACCAAGAGGGAAAAATAAAAATGGACAGATGTGTGGACACAGCCAAGAAGACAGAGTGCCTGTCTGTCACAAAGAGAGAAAGCAATGTGGAGGGGTGTTGGGGCTGGTCCAGCCACACGGCACTGCCCACCTTCGGGAACCTCTCTCGGTACACATGATTCATCATGACGATCTCGCTGTCAAAGGTTCCTGTTGTGCGTCCAGGGCTGAAGGGGGTTGATGATTAGCTTGTGACACAGGACCTGAGGCCCAGCCTAGGGGAAGGGGGCTGAGCCAGAGGGGAAGGGGAGCCATGCTGTGGTCCAAAAGCCAGCCCAAGGAGGTACCAAGGCAGGGGCTAGAGGTCAAGGCCCACCTGAGGCTGCGGGAGCGGGGTCGAAGGCAGGATGAGCGGTGGCCAGCCTCCTCGTCAGCCACACTCTCTGAGCTGCGGAAATGCTTGGACAGGAAACGCAGTTCGTCTGGCGTTGGTTGGAAAGGAAGCTGGTGGAGACGCTCCCGAGAGGATGAGCTCGACTGGCAGGAGGATGTATCAGAGCAAAGGCTGACAGTCAGTGCCACAGCCAGGACCCTAGCACTAGCCCTCAAGGCCCAGGCTGCCAGCTGGTCGTCAGACAGTAATACTCTCCTGCCTGGCTCCTATAAACCTCTCAATAACCCAGTTCTGATGCCCTCTCCTCCAGGAAACCCTCTGCCTGTTCCCTCGGCAGCCTCAAGATCCCCTCTGGCCAGGTCCTGATCCCACAGGCTAGGGATATTGGTACACCCCAGACTGAGGGCTCCTAGGGCTAAGGTTGGGCCTCCTTGGGAACTTCCACATTGCCCAGAATGCAGCACAGAGGCAGCCTGGAGCCTGCTGACTGCACAACTATCTGACCCCTTGAAAAAACCAAAGAAATATCCCTCTCCAACCTCAAACCCGCCTGTCTGCCCGCCAAGGTGGGACTGCAGGTACCGAGACAGTGGAGCTGGGTGTGTTGGTTCCATAGCCAGAAGACGGGAGGGATGCAAGAGACCATCTTCTGCCATCAGCCCTGGAGAGGAGAACCAGAAGAACTGGAAGGAAGGCATGACCCCTGTGTTTGTGGGGACCATGGGAAAACACTGTGGCTGCCAGATTCTGGCCCCATTGGAGGAAGGCCCACTCTATAAGGCCAAGAACAGTGATTCAGGGTGGGCAAGTCTACTGCGTTTCTTCCTCATCCTTCAGACACTGAAATTTGTCCCTGATTCCAGCTGCCAGTACCAACCCCCAATCAAAGCTGCCACCTTTGAGCCGTACCTGCTGGGGCACATCATGGCCACCTCCACCAGACTGGGCACTCCCCAATGGCTAAAGTCCAGCCCTCCATTCCTCAGACCCTCAGCAGGCACTCAATAAATGTTGAATGAATAAGTGACATTTAAATGCCTGCACACAACAGGTCCTCCATCAGCTCTTATTAAGTGAATGAATTACCTTCATTAATAGTTCTTAGACCGGGTAGTGTCTCCTTTCTTCCCCTCCCCCAGGGCTTGTTAAAATTACCTGTCTGTGCAAGAAATGTGGCTGCAGAAGGCCGAGGCAGGGGCAGAAACTAGAGAAAGGGACTACCGCAGGGCAGGGGCCAGGGGAGGGTAAAAGGCCAGTGAGGAAGCAGGTCTACAGGCACACACACTCTGCCTGTCCCCTCACCAGACATGACGATACCATCTCCCAAAGCAAGGGACCACTCACCTCCGGGCAAAGGGGAAGTTGACAGCTGACACAGCTGAGAAGTTCCGGGGACTATCCAGGGGGCTATTGCCTGCTGAGCAGGAGGCCAGGGGAAACTGAGTCATCAGGGGTGGAAACAGGACACAGCACCCACCCGCTTGTTACTATGCTCACCGGTTAGAACTGACAGTGGTGACAGGGGCCGGGAAAGGGTTGGTGAGGGTGTTCCTACCACGAGGCTCTTCCGGTTCCCACTGCGGCAGCTGTAGGGGTAGATGGAATTAGGTTAGGCGTTGGTCCAGGCCTCGGGGATCCATAGACCATACACCCAGGCTGGTGCACACATTCAAACAGCTGTGGAGCAGAATAGGCCGCTCAGCATGACCACTCCCACTCCATCCCTAGCTGGATTCCCCCATGGCTCTTACTTAGCCTAGACTTCTAGGCCCAGCAATATTTTGACAAATATTACTATTATTAAATCTGCTATTACTGGTATTATAAGTGGTGGCATGAAGTACTTCTGGCCTCCTGGTTATCACTGCACATGGGCAGGAGCCCCCGGCCTGCCTCTCAGGCTTCAGTGTTCACTCTCCAACCCTCATGCCTTTCCCAAGCTATGGCCACTGCCAGGAGCTCTGGAAAATAAAGCAGAGTGTGGTGAGGAGCTTGGAGCCTGCAGGTAGCTTAAGGCAGGCCCCCGCCCCATTCCACATGCCCTTTCCCTGGGCCACTGCCCCAACCTCTTGGCAACGTTCTTCTTCAAGATTCCCCCAAAATGCCAGTCTGACCCTTAAAAACCCTGAAGTCAGATCTTGCATAGTTGGACCCTGTCTCATGTTCTGTCAAACTGTTACCCACACATTTTCTTCCTTCCCTCCATCCCAGCTCCTTCTAGCCACCTGGGCTCTGGCCCCAGCAGATACCCTGGCAGAGGAAAGTCGGGAGTGACATTGTCCCACCCCACCTCCCTACTCCCCCAGAGCAGTCGCCCAGCAACAGCTCTGCTTGCTCTGCCAGTGCATTAGCCCACACAGCACAGCCGCCAACGCAGCTCAGCCACAACACTGCACAGGGAGGGAGACAAATCCTCCAGCTTTACAGGACCAGGAAGAGTGCAGAAGGCACAGTGCAGGCCAACGTGTGGGGAAGCATGGTCAGCTACCAACCCAGGCAACAAGGCAGGCAGCGGGTGGAGGAGGGTACAGTGTTTGGATACAGATTGCCCATAGCTGCTCCCCGGAGCCTGTTTCTCCATCTGTATACCTTGTCAGATGCTGGGAAGATTTGATAAAACCAATACACAGGGCTCAGCTTTGGGTCTGCACTGGGTAAACTATGGCAGATACATGTACTGTCATCTTTCTCCTGACAAGACCTGTGGGGCCTGATACATGATCAGAGTGCAGGCCAGGCCAGGCCAGGCCTCCCCAGGGAATTAAGCAACCATTTGTCAATTCCAACAAGCCAGGAGGTGGAAGAGATCAGATGCATCCATTTCCCAGCCTGGAAAACTGAGGCCACAGATGTCAACAGCCACAGGGATTGTCCTCTAGTCTTGAGGTACAGAAGGAAAAGTGAAACCCACAGGGTTCTGCAAAGCTTCCTGCCCTGTTCCTCACCTGGTTCCTTATCCCCACCTCCAATCCTATCATCTGTCACTTCCAACAGTATTTGGGAAAAACACTTGGTGGCCTATCTCTTGCTCTCAGGCAGGGCCCTCTTGTAACTGGAGGTGCCAAAGGGAAAGTGGGCACCATCTGTTCACTTTCTGAGCCTCTACTGAGTGCCGACTATTTGCTCAGTCCTCCCTAGAGGAGGTCCAGGTCCCTGAGAAGCAGCCTAGCAGTTCAATCACCACCCAAGTGGTTCAAAAGAGAATGAGAATATGGCAGAAAACAGGAGCCTGAGGCCAGTTTCCTATCTACAGTCCCTGAGGTGCCCATAAGCCCTCTATGGCTCCCCAGGGTCTGGGAGAAGAGCCTAAGGCCTTGTACTTGGCATTCGAGGTTTCACTGTGCAGCCTCTGCCAATGCGCCCCTTTGGGAATGCCCCATCCCAGCACCAATGAGACATCCAAGCACCCACAGGTAAAGAAACTGCTGGAGATCAAACAGCCTAGCAATGGCTGAACTGGCATTTGAATTCAGGTCCGGTAGAGCCCATAGCTCTTGCTTAGTCTCTACTTTTCAGAACAGGAAACTGGGACTCCAAGACTGGCCAGGCTTTGCTCCAGTTAAAACCAACAATTGGCGCTCCTGACACCCCACATACACGCCAGGCTCACACAGTAAATACGTGTTTGTGAACCAACATTTCTAACTGGGGCCCCAGATACAAATCAGCGTCAGTTTTTCCAAGAAGCACCTCCCCAATTCGGCCGGGGCCTAGAGCCCTCCCTGGATTCAAATCCTGCCAGTTTCAACTCTGCTGTCTCATCACTACCCCAGCTGTGACCCCGACAGACACTTTAGTGCGAGTAAGGAAGGCGCAGGGAGCATGTCTGGGACCCCACTGGATACCTCAATCCCACAGCGTCCTCCTCCGTCCCGCTACCAACGCACACAGTGGCCTTCGCTACGCAGCAGAGACACACTCCTGGCAACTAGTGTCTATTCGTACGCCGGCAGCCTTGCTTTACCCGTGCGGTACCCCCTACCTCTTGGAGCGCTGCAGCAGTGCACCCTTGGCCAGGCGACTCCTGTGGCCCGGAGCCGCCACTGCCGTCCAGTAGCTGGGGTCCGACATGCTGCGCTGTCCCTTTGTGCCACCCGAGGCCCAGGAAGTGCCCGGAGGGCAGCCGGGGGAAAACCTGCGCGGTGGGATCGGCCCCAGGAGCCCGGTAGCGAAGGTGGGGGCACTGTGGGGCTGGTGTGCGGTGGCAAGGAGGAAGCGCGTGCAGGAGGGCCCCGCCCAGCAGGGTCTATCCAAGGCGGGGTGAGTGGGGCGGAAGCGGTGCAGGCAGCCTCGCGTGCTGCTGAGTGGGCGGAGTGTTGCGAGGTCCGGGGGCAGAGGGCGGGGCGTTGCCTGGGCCGCGAATGGAAGGTCCTGCGGTTGCCAGCCAGGACCAGGGCAGCGGGGGAGAGGCGTTCGCCGCACCCGGAGGTTAGGACTTGGAACTTGGCTCCTTTCCTTAAAATGTCATCACGGCACCCCTTCCCCTTTCTCCAGCGGCGCTGACCCCTTCTGTTAAAGGCAACACTCAACGCCCAGGCCCGGTTCATGCTACCACGCCCACCCGGCTCCACTCCTTGGAATGCCCTTCCTCCTGGTAAAATCCAGTGTCCCCTCCTCCAGGAAGCCTTCTCTTATTGTCTGTCTGGCTTTGTCTTCCCCAGGCTAGGGCTCCTTGTGGTTCCAGCATCTCCCAGTACTAAGCTGGCACAGTGGGCGTGTTTAGTAAACTGAGTCAGGGCAGCTAATAAGCTCTAACACAGTGGTTCTTAACCTTTTTTGAGGTACCGAACCCACCAGTTTCTATGCGCATTCACCGAACCCTTATTTAGTGATAAATAAAATGATTTTTTTTTCCAAATTCAAGACATAGGTATATGTTTTTTTACTGGTGCACAAAATGAGCCATGCATGAACATCACCTTGCTCAAAGAACCAAACCAACAAAGTGCATGAACTCACAACAAATTACGGTATTACTTTATTCTGGCCTCCGCGGCAGAGGCTTCTCCGAACCCCTGAGATCGACTCATCGAACCCATAGGGTTCGATAGAACCCAGGTTAAGAACCACTGCTCTAACAGAAAAGGCCACCAGCCTCGCTACAGTCAGGAATCAGACACTTGATTTAACTTTGCAAGTCTGTTTTTACAACTGTAAAATGGGAGGAAAACAGGGATGACAAGAGGATTACATGAATTATATGTAAATGTAGCATCAGGATAACTAACTTCCAGCCTCTGTTTCCCCTTCTGCACTATTATCCCTTGTGAAAATGGAACAGAATCTGAGGCACAGAAAGTAACTGGTATCAGGCTGGTTGTGTCATACCTCGTGTTCATAATGGAAGGAGAAATGTCTTATACGGCCGGCAGTAAATTAATGCTTCCTCCTCTCATGACAGCTCCAGGAAGTCAGGGACAGCATCACTTTGACAGTAGCCCCTTCACAGGCCACACAACACTTTGTTAATTGGCCCAGGACTGACACTGGAGCCCAGACCCCATTTCTGAGAAAGGGCAACTCAAGTACAGGGAGGGTGCTGCTGCCTAGCATGCAGCTCTAACTGGCCCATGCCTCTGGCCACTGATTTTGCTTCTCAAGTCTCTCAGGCTCCCCACCCTTGTCTTCTCATGTCTAGTGTCACCCTCCTGTGGCCCACACAGTGTCTGGACAGTTGTCTCCCCAAGAATGCTTTTCAGGTGCACCAGACAAGGGCTGAAACACTCATATCTGGTCATTAATTCACTCAACATTGACTGCGAACCTACTTTGTGCCTGCCCCTGTGCTGAATCCTCGGGATAGGCCCAGTGAGAATGAAGCCACAAATAATCCCTGTCCTTAGGGGTCCCCAGTCTGGTGGGGGAGGCAGAAAGTAAGTGGGAAACAAATGAACAAGTTAATTTCAATCACTGAGGTGGAGGGCAAAAAAGGACAGTTTTTTTTACAGGGACAGAGAGAGAGTCAGAGAGAGGGATAGATAGGGACAGACAGACAGGAACGGAGAGAGGTGAGAAGCATCAATCATTAGTTTTTTGTTGCCCTTGCAACACCATAGTTGTTCATTGATTGCTTTCTCACATGTATGTGCCTTGACCGCGGGCCTTCAGCAGACCGAGCCACCCCTTACTGGAGCCAGCGACCTTGCGTCCAAGCTGACGAGCTTTTGCTCAAGCCAGATGGGCCCTGCGCTCAAGCTGGAGAGCTCGGGGTCTCGAATCTGGGTCTTCCACATCCCAGTCCGATGCTCTATCCACTACACCACCGCCTGGTCAGGCAAAAAAAGGATAGGTTTAACACTAGCAAAAGATGACTTTAGCTGTAAGGCCTTCCTGAGGAGGTAACACTGTAGCCAGCTGTGACACTGAGAAGGAAGAGGTGCCAGCCATGGAGAGAGTGTCCCATTCAGAGGGCAAAGCTCATGCAAAGGTCCTGAAGCAGGAAGATGCCAGGAGGGCTGACCATATAGGCATTGCAGGATGCAGGGAAAGTATAGTTTTATTGTATGAGCCATGAGGAACCCTGGAGGACATGTGAGCAAGAAAGTGGTATGATCTGGACTGTATTTGTAAACCTGTCCATATCTGCCATTGGGAACAGGAGCTGGCATGGTCAAGAGTGGAAGTGGCAAGAGGCTAGTGAGGGGCTGTGACAGGGTCTGGAAGGCGGACACTGAGGCCTGGACCAGGGTGGAGCTGTGGGGACAAGTAGTTAAATTCTGGATTTCTTTTGAGGCCAAGAGACAGGCCTTGCTTAGGGGCCAGATTTGGTGATGAGGATGGGAGGGATTACCTATGGCCCTCAGGTGTCCAGCTGCCTGTGTAGGCGGAACTCAAGCTCCCTCAGGTCTGAGGGCCCAAGTGGGGATGAAGCCACGGTCTTGTATTACCATATGTTGACATGCTGTGCCCACGAGCTCCCCCAGCTTGTGCTGGGAGCACTTCTGCACACAGTTAGGAAAGGAGCTACCCCTCATCCCCAGCTATGGCTACACTCTGCATGGCTTATGTGCCCCCATCACACCCAGTGCACTGGTGTCCCCAGTAACTGCTCCCGTGTCCATCTGGCCTCAGTTTATTCCTCTGCAGAATAAGCTGGGTGGGGGGGTTGCAGCTGACAATCCATGAGAACCTGTGGACATGGCAAAGGCCTCCTGTGGAAGACTGCCTGAGCCACTGACCTTTGGCATCAGCCCAGTAATGCCCACCAAGTCACGTCTCTTCTCTGCTCACCACCTCTATGGTTTCTCACTGTTGTTACAGCAAAACTACACTCCTGGTAGATCCACCTCCTAGGGCTCAGATCCTAACCCTGTCTATGACTAGGGCTTTGCCTCTCTACTTATACTAAAGATTGTATAAATGGATAAGTCCCAGGTCGGTGTATAGATCCCTTCAAACCCTCATTGGTCTGACCACCCCAGCCCTTCCCACCTGCCACGAGCTGTCCACATCCCTCCCAGTCTTATACCCTGTGTGGCTCCCAGTACCCTGGATAGAAAGTCCAAATCTTTTCCATCCTTAACATTCAGGGCCCCAAAGGGAACACTCCTCTGACAATACTCTTCCTGCCTGGACCAGCCTCTGTCACCCTTTTGTCTGTGAGAGCCCAACTCAGGTCCTTTTTTTTTTTTTTTAACAGGGACAGAGAGAGAGTCAGAGAGAGGGATAGATAGAGACAGACAGACAGGAACGAAGAGAGGTGAGAAGCATCAATCATCAGTTTTTCGTTGGGACACCTTAGTTGTTCACTGATTGCTTTCTCATATTGCCTTGACTGCAGGCCTTCAGCAGACCGAGCAACCCCTTGCTCGAGCCAGTGACCTTGGGTCCAAGCTGGCGAGATTTTTCTCAAGCCTGATGGGCCTGTGCTCAAGCTGGCGACCTCGGGGTCTCGAACCTGGGTCCTTCGCATCCCAGTCCAATGCTCTATCCACTGCACCATCGCCTGGCCAGGCTCAGGTCCTTTTTCAACTCCTCTTCCCACCACCACCACCACTACCACCACAGGCAGTTCCCTCCCAGATGCTTCCCTTTTGTCTATACCACAAGTATCACCTGAGCACCTGGTATATACCTGGTTCACTCACCCTGAAGGTATTGGATGACTAGGACCAAATTTAGTCTGGCCCTCAAGGTTGCTCCCAGATGTCTGGGTGAGAGAAATAACCCAATAATCACACAACAAAACATGGAAATCACACTCATGATGGGGTCTGGATGAGAGAAATAAGTGAGTGTAATATGAATGTAATCACGGCTTGGGCACCCTTAAGTAGAGGGTGTTCAAGGAAGGTTTCCTTATCTGTGGACTTGATAGAGACTTGAAAAACTAAGAAAGAAGGAAATGGAGAAAATAAAGCTCTGGGCAGAAAGGACAAGTGCAAAGACGCTGAGCTGCACTGGCTCACATTCTGGCAGTCCAGGAAGCTGCTTGGCTAGAGCAAGGTGAATGAAGAGAAGATGAACGGGGAGGAGGCAAGTGGGTCAAAGGGGCCAGACCCACAGGGCCTTGAAGGCTGAGGGGACAAATGTGGGCTTACTCCCAGGATGTTTACCTTATGGGAGGCAAGGACCCACTTCCTTGCCTAGCCCAAGGCAATGAGGCTCTGCTGCCCCCTGTTGGAGAATGAGGCAGTTCAGCGAGCTCAGCAAAATCCCCAAACTGCCTCCATTTCTTCCTGGTAAAACTGGTTCAGGGGCTCTCAACAGGTCCCTGGGTTCCCCTATGGTTGAGGCCAGGACTTAGAGTCAATTCTGGCCTGACACTCCCAGGTGCCCTTGAATAACATAATTTGAGTTCTTGTGCCTCTGAGGTCCTGAGTTTCCTCTTTTGCTAAATGGGGGCTACAGCAGTCCTTGCCTCCCACTGGACACCCAGGTAGGTCCAGGCCCACCATCTACCCAGATATTGCCCTGGCCACCTCCCTGCCTCTGACATCGTCATTCATGTCCTCTGTCACAGCAGACTTTTCTTCCCCTTAAGGCAGCTACAAAGGCTTAAAATATATATATATATCTCAGTTGTGCCCTGGGACCTTTGCACATGTAATTCCCTCTGCCTGGTACCTCTCCTAGTTCTACCCACATCGTAGCTCAAATATAACCACCCCTGAGAGGTCCCTGTGTGAATGTATCTTGTTTGTCCATTCACTTGTTCATTGCCTATTTCCTGAGAGCCCTGCGAGTGAGGAACTATGTTCATCTTGTTCACAGCTATATCCTTAGCACCTGGCACACAGTAGGTACCTAATAAGTGCTTCTTAACTGAATAAAGGTATCTGCCTATTGGCCAGTACTCAATGGGTTCCAAATTATTTTCTCTTCTCCCCAATAAAGGCCTGCAGGAAGAACCTGAGCAGTTCATTCACACTAAGGTGTAAAGGACTGATAGGCCATCAAATTCTAGATACCACTGACCCATACATCTGTCCCCTCCCTGAACTTGTGTTTGAGCTGTGCAAGAAACCCATGATAACCCTGGTACTCTGTCCTGTGCAGGGGCAAGACCCTGAGCCCCACCAGTCACAGAGGGTGGCTCAACAGACTCTGGCGGCGAAGGTGGCCCTGCCACTTGCCCTCCAGGTATACTGAACCAGGAGAACTGGTGTCTCCTCTCTGAGTCTCAATTTCCACAGCTGGGAAATGGGGTCAGGGAGGGTGCCTCCCTCCCAGGGTTGTGGAGATGACAGAAGGCTAATGCTCAGTCAAGCTGGTTCTTTTCTGTCTACACCTCTTTACCTGGTTAAGCTCAGTGCATGGAGCTCCAACGGTGGACTCTCAGCCTCGGGTGTGTGCGCATTCAGAGGGAGGGCTTTCTAGCAAGCTGGGTGTGGGGTAGATCCTGAGGTCACAGCCTCGGGGTGATTCAGCAGGGAGGGGCCTGAACAGGCTGGGAACCCAGCACCTGTCTCAGGGCCTTGGGCAACATTTCAAGTTCTGGCTTTACCCTGGCCACCTGACAGGGGACCTGCTGGCAAGGCTGAAAGTGGAATTTCCCTATCAGGACCCTAGGATGGATCACGTGCCATTTTTTGTAGTGATAAACTGAGGCCCAAAGAAGTGAGGTCAGCAGCCCACAGTATCTTGGGAAGGAAGGTGGGTCTGGGCAGTTTCCAAGGCTTTGGGGTACCAGGGCATATCTGAGCCCCGCTCTGAGCACTGTCACTTACCTCCAGGGGTGCAGGCCCAGGGATGGGCTGCAAGGGCTGCAGGGGCTGCTGGGGCTCAGCAAGGATGGGCTCTGGCTACTCGGAGATAGACTGCAAAGAAAGAGGCCAGGGACGGTGAACCTGGCAGTAGCCCCTGCATGTGGCCGAATCCAAAGGCTGAACCAGGGCTGCGGTTTCCAGGAGAAGGGAGAAGGGGCCAACGTCCTGGGATTCTGGGTCTCCTACAGGCCTCGAGGGCAGGACCAGACTGATGGCCCAGGAAAGCTCCCTGGAGGCAGCGGTTCCACTCTGGGCGACTTGAACAGAGACTCTGGGGAAGGGTGGTTGTCAGCCTGTCCCTCCTCCCTCAATTCCCTCTTCCCCAGCCACTCACTCGAGGGTCAGCGCCGGGATGTGCAGCTTGTCCCTGCGGGACTTCATGGCGAGGCTGCGGCCGCGTGTACACGGCCGGGTACCGACGCCTCTTTGTGGCCCCTAAGCCCTGCTCCTGGCGTGATCCGACAAAGACTGACAGGCGCGGACGTGGGGACAGCACACTAGGAGGACGCAGCGTGGGGGCGGGGCCACAGGGGGCTCAACTCTCTCCGCCTCGGGGCGGGGCTCGGAGCTCCGCACCTGCGCGCAGGACTACCCAGGCGGCAGGAGCGTTGGAGCTGGCTGGAGGCGCAGTGTCATTTCCTCGTAGGGTAGGGAGGGACACCGGGGCTGCCAGATCTCAGGGCCGCGGACGGCACGAAAGGAAAGGATGTCACTGCCTCCCCCGCCCGCATCATAGTTCCATTGCCTGGCCCCGCCTCTCCCGGCCTAGGTTCTAGCCCCGCCCCTGGGGCGTGTCTATGGGACCCAGGATCTGAGCAGACCCCGCCCCTATCTCCCAACCCTGGCGTTTGCTACTCCTTGCGATGGATCTCTACTTCTGCGCGCACAACCGAGGCCCCGGCCACGCCTCTAGGCCTGTGCTCCGTTAATCCCTCAACCCAGAATGTTAGGCCCCTCACTCTGACCAGACTTCGGTCTCACCCGTCCGTCCTCCCCAAAGCCATCCCTACACCACCACCTTGGGCGACCTAAACCCCACCATCCCTCATGCCTAGCCAAGACCCTGAAGGATGGGGTCGTCTGTGTCTTGAATCCTCAGGTGGACCTAGTCCCGGCACACTGCAGGTAGCAGAGACTAGACAGCCCTTAGGGAGTCTTTGTCCCAGTACTGCTATGTGGCTAGGTACTTTGCCCTCCGTGGTTTGAACTGATTAACTGTCCACCACCCCACCCAGCCTGGGCAAAGGCTGCTATCTGGGCAATGTCCAAGCCCCAGCCCCTACTGGGACCTTCAGGCTTCTCCCCACCAGCTGCACTATTCCCCAGCCCAAGGAGAGAAGATGGTCAGGGCTGAGGGCCACTATCCCCATCCCCACTATCAGATTTCAAACTCTCATCCAACTCCCTTTCTTCTCTTCCTCCATCTTCCCTATGCTTACTCCAGCTACTCCTGTCTCCAAGCTGTTCTTCCAATGCCAAGCTGGTTTGCACCTCAGTACCTTTGTCCAAGCTGTTCCCTGTCTGAAATGCTCTTCGCGCGCGGGCATGTGTGTGTTTGTGTGTGTGTGTGACAGAGAGAGGGGGAGAGACAGAGAGAGGTACAGACAGGGACAGACAGACAGGAAGGAGAAAGATGAGAAGCATCAATTCTTCGTTGTGGCACCTTAGTTGTTCATTGATTGCTTTCTCACATGTGCCTTGACTGGGAAACTCCAGCAAAACGAGTGACCCCTTGCTCAAGTCAGTGACCTTAGGTTCAAGCCAGCGACCTTTGGCTTCAAGCTAGTGACCTTTGGGCTCAAGCTAGCAACCATGGGTCATGTCCATGACTCCACACTCAAGCTGGCAACCTTGGGATTTCGAACCTGGGTCCTCTGCATCCCAATCCAATGCTCTACTCACTGCGCCACAGCCTGGTCAGGCATGAAATGCTCTTCGCCTTAGACATTTCACTTGGGCTCTTCCCCTTGGTTCCAGATTTAGGCTCAAATGTCAATTCCTCCAAGAGGCCCCATCTTGAGGGCTAAAGCCACACCCCAACCCCTCTGTCTGTTTCATTTCTCCACTTCATAACATCACTTTACCATCACTCTCCCCAAGAGTGCAAGCTCCATGCGCAGGGTCCAGCAATGACTAGTCTCTGTGTCCCTGTGCCTGGAACAGGTCCTGGCACACAGTAGGTGATCCAGAAAGAAAAAAAGTTTGCTGAGTGAGTGATTTCACTGAGGGCTAAGAAATTCGTCTGCACCCATTCACCTCCAGACCATCAGCACAAGATAAGCCCCACCCCCTCCAGGGCTTTGGTTTCCTCATCTGTTAACCAGTGAAGGCACTGAACAAAATGTTCTTTGGAGATACAAAAATGCCAACCTACAAAAACACTGTGTGACCCTGAAAGATACAATTTTCCACCCATGTTCCCTGAAAGAAAGTGAGTTCCCCATCGTGGGAGGCATGCGAGCTGCTTCCAGGATATTTTGTTGAAGTTCTAGAGTCTAGACTCTGGATACCAGAGAAATTTGCCTCCTTCTGAGCTGGGTGCTCTTGAACCAGTGATGCAATGGTGCAACCCTTTTGCATCTCTGTTTCCTCATTTGCAAACTAGCCTGAGCCTCTCAGCCTACTGTGAGGACAAACAAGGCACTTGTGAAACACTTTGCAAACACCAGGGATAGGATCAAGGTGAGAAGCTTTGTTGTAATTATTCAATAAATTCACTGTTTGGAGGCTGCTACTGAATTATCGGTGCTCAGAAGAACCACAGGGACTCCACCCAGCCCACCGGCCCCAAGCAAACTCACCCTCTTCCACGGCGAGGCAGGCTCAGCTCCTTCTGAAAGAAGATGAAAACGGGTGATTTCCAGATTTCCAGGGAGACAAGCCCTTCTCATTCCTGGCCCTCCACTCATCCCATCCCCCAGGTGGCCCCATGCTCACGCTGCTCCACCCAATGCCTTCTTTCTGCTCATCCAACATACGGGGCTCATCTCCACCTCAGAAGCTTTGCACCAGCTATGTCACCACTCTCCTCTCTGGTGTTACTTAATTGCAGCTCATCCCTCAGGTCTCAGCTCAAGCATCCCTTTCTCCTGGAAGCCCTCCAGGACTCTCAATCTATCTCCTTGCCCAGCATTAAAAATAACTTCATTATTTAAAATAACAAATTAGGCCCTGGCTGGTTGCTCAGTCAGTTGGAACATTGTCCCCAAATGCCAAGGTTGTGGGTTTGATACCCAGTCAGGGCACATACAGGAAGCAACAAATGAATGCACAACTAAGTGGAAAAACAAATGAATGCGTCCCTCCCCCCATCTCTCTAAAATCAATCAATAAATAATACAAAAATAAAATAACAAATTAGTTATATTTATAAAGAAGTATGTCAATAGTGCTTAAATACAAATAATCTGTTGAGAGGACAGGGAGGTCCCTGAGTCAGCCTCCCCCTGAACCCTATCAGATCTGAAAGCCATTTGTCATGAACCCTCTGGTTTGGGTCCTGGGCACAGGTAGGGAGTGAGGCACTGACCAATCAATGACTCCCTACTGAAGATCCTTTTAGAGCTCAGCAAGCTGACCTGCCCAAACCTGGGTACCCTCATTACTGTGAACCCTGAGTCAACCGTCAAATGTGGCTCATGCGAGAGGGTTTGTAAAGGCTATAAGGGCTGTGGAGCACAAGTTTAGAATCTGGGGACACTCAGACCTGGGTCCAGATCTATTATCTCTTCTCTATCTTGACTAAGTGACTTGTACTCCATGTGGTTAAGATTTCTCAGCAGCAATTTGGAGATAACATCAGGAGGGTCCTGGTAAATCAGCCATTATTATTTTTATTATGGTTGTTTCTACACTCAGCAAGGGCCTCCACAGACTATCAGAATACCTAGCAAATTTTACATTTACCGAACCACCTACTTGCCCATCAGGAGCAGGGGCCGTTTTATTCATAGGCGGGTAAACTGAGGGTCAGAGGGATGTGCCTCTTGGGAGAGAAAAGATGAAGAATCCAGGTCTCTGAACCCTACCACCACCACCACCACACACACCCATACACTCGCCGGGGCTGTTGCGTCCAGGACACACGACTATTTTTACCTAAGTGGGCTCAGGGCTGCCCACATCCAGAGCCGGGTGTTCACTGTGGCAACCAGTGATGTCACCGCCCCCCCCCCGCCCCCGCACCAATTGGAGGGGGTGGGAAGCTGCCCAGCGCAGGACAACCATGCTGGAGAAGTTGGCAGGGTCTCCAGCAGGGGCAGAGGAGGGTCCCTGGAGGTGTTGCGTTGCTCAGGTACTTTGAGCTCAGAAAACCCCAGCAGTTCAAGGTCAGAGAAGGCTGACCTGGCACCTTGAGGTCTCCTTCTGCTTAAATACCTCTGGGGACAGAGAACTTACTACCATTCAGTGCAACAGGTCACAGATCGAAGAACTACCACCACCACCATCAGGGTCTCCTTCTGACCCTTCAAATTGTAATGGAATCTTATGCCAGCTCTCCCCACCCACCAACTCCTACTAACCTGAGAAACAGGGAGGAGCTGGGATCTGAACCACGGGTACTGGCTGCACCCTTTCCCATCCCAGCCATTTCCTTCCAAAGTCCTGGACAGCCCTAGGTTTCCAGTCTGATTATCTCCCACCCTCTGGGCTGTGGGACTCCTGCCAAACATTTCACCCCTCTGTGCCTTAGTTTCCTTCTTTGGAAACCAGCCTAGTTTCTTGGGTCCTGAGAGGAATCAAGGAGCAGGATGGCTTCTATAAATCAGAGCTGAGACAGTAATTTTGTGAAGTTAATAATAACTATCAATTAAACCATAAATATTAATTTGCTTCCAAAATACAAAAAGATGTGAAATGGCAGAGAGAGGTGACCCCAGTTCCACAAAGGCTGGCGGAACTCTCCCAGTATTGCCCTCAAACCATGGCTCCCTGCATCATCTGTTCAGCCCTCGGGCCCCTCTTTATGGGAGAGAACCACGATCCTCTGGAACTGCCCTTTAAAGACAGTATTTACAGCCCTGGCTGCGTAGCTCAGTTAGTTAGTGTCATCCTGATATGCCAAGGTTGTGGAGTGATCCCCAATGAATGAATAAGTGGAACAAATCAATGTTTCTCTCTCTCTCTCTCTCTCTCTCTCTCTATATATATATATATATATAATAAAATAAAAAATTTAAAAGATAATAGTTACAGCCTGACCATATATATATAATAAAATAAAAAATTTAAAAGATAATAGTTACAGCCTGACCAGGCAGTGGCACAGTGGATAGAGCATTGGCCTAGGATGCAGAGGACCCAGGTTCGAAACCCTGAGGTCAACGGCTTGAGCACAGGCTCACGAGCTTGACCGTGAGGTCACTGGCTTGAGCCCAAAGGTCGCCAGCTGGAAGCCTGAAGTTGCTGGCTTGAGCAAGAGGTTACTTGCTCTGCTGTAGCCCCCTCACTCCCATCAAGGCACATAAGAAAAAGCCATCAAGGAACAACTAAGGTGCTGCAACAAAGAATTGATGCTTTTCATCTCTCTCCCTTCCTGCCTGTCTGTCCCTATCTGTCCCTCTCTCTGTCTGTCTCTGTCACACACACACAAAAAAAAGCCTGACCAGGCGGTGGTGCAGTGGATAGAGCGTCAGACTGGGATGCGGAAGGGCCCAGGTTCAAGACCCCGAGGTCGCCAGCTTGAGTGCGGGCTCATCCAGTTTGAGCAAAAGCTCACCAGCTTGAGTCCAAGGTCGCTGGCTCAAGCAAGGGGTTACTCGGTCTGCTGAAGGTCCGCGATCAAGGCACATATGAGAAAGCAATCAATGAACAACTAAGGTGTCGCAATGAAAAACTGATGATTTATGCTTCTCATCTCTCTCCGTTCCTGTCTGTCTGTCCCCATCTATCCCTCTCTCTGTCTCTGTTAAAAAATAAAAAAGATAATAGTTACAGCATCTTCTTCTGTGCTTGCTGGGCTTGGCCATACTGCCTCCCCTCCAGAAGCCTCAGCTCCACCCTGAAGAACCCCATCTGGAGGAGAAAGAGCAGGGCATAGGCACCCCCATATTGGAGGCATTAGAGGGGATCCAGAAGGAGAGAAGGGGCTGGAAAGGCGTGTCAGGCTGGGCCAGCAGGCCAGTGGGAAATAGTAGGGTGGAGGTGTGACTCTGCAAGGTGGGCACCAAGCCACACAGGAAGTTCTTAACTGAAGCCAAATGGGAGAGACGTCAGCAGGGACCACATCGCGCAAGCACAAGGGCTTCCTGGAGGAGGAGAATAAGTGGAACTGGGCCATAAGGAAGCAGGATGCACCTTCCAGAGAGCCTTCCCAACAGCAACAGAGTCCAGACACAGGCTCTAGCCTCTTTCTCTGCCCCTGGACACTCTATTTGGGGATCTGGTATTTTAAAATTCTGCTTTTTCCAAGTGGCTAATGATGAAAAAATAGTAATAGTCGTAGTAGTAATAACAGCTCATGTTAACTGGCTCTTATAGTGCTACACGAAGTCTGAACTTAACCTAAACCAGGAAGGACCCATCTCCACCTCTTCCCCTCACCCACAGCCAACACAAATTGGTGGCCTGCAAACTGGTGGCCCATGGGCCAGTGTGGGGTTGGTTTGGAGGGAAAGCAGGACATGCCTGCATTTATTTATTTATTTTTAAGCAAGCGAGAGAGAGACAGAGACAGAGATAGAGAGACAGGAAGGCAGAGAGATGAGAAGCATCAACTCATAGTTGCAGCACTTTTTAGCTGTTCATTGATTGCTTCTCATACGTGCCTTAATGAGGGTGGAAGAGTGGGGGGGTGAGGGTGAGGGGAATCTCCAGCGGAGCCAGCGACCCTTTGCTTAAGCCAGGGACCCTGGTGCTCAAGCCCGGGAGCCCTTGCTCAAGCAGAGGACCCTGGGGTTTTGAGCCAGGGACCTCAGTGTTCCAGGTGGACGTTCTATCCACTGCGCCATCACCGGTTAGGCAAGACATGCCTATATTTAAATCAGATTCTGTCAGCCACTCATCGTGACACCTGGATAGTGGCTACATTTCTCTGAGCCTCAGTTTCCACTTTTGTAACTGTAACTGGGACTCATCAGTGAATGGATGGATGCTTCCTCCCCATGGAACAAGCTCCCACTTCCTGACGTTAGCAGCGCCCCCACTCGCCTACCCAAAGGCGAAGGCGGTTTTCCTATTTTAAGAGGCCGCAGGCGGGCTCGAGTGTAACTGGGGCTTCAGGCGGGGCCGGTCCCTTCACAACACCTCATTGCCCCCCACTCCTGCCTCTTGGCTCTTCTTCTTCCGCCCCCACTGTCACCATGCCCTCAGGGGTCTCTTCCCTGCAGCGCTCTCCCTGAATCCCCCCAACACACACACACACACACACACACACACACACACACACCACACACGCGCGAGCGCGCGCGGCTCCCCATCACCTTCCGCCCAGTTCGCAGTCCCACAGCAGCCTGTGCTCAAGGCCCCCCTTCCCCCTCCTTCACCAGCTTTAGTGCCCCCCACCCCCCTCCTTTCTAGTTCTAGCTGCCCTCATCCTCTTTCATTTCTCTAAATACCCTGCCAGTCACCCGCTGCTGCCTCCTCTGTCCCAAGGCCACCAGCTACGCTTGGTCAGTCGCCCTTTACTGATGTGCCTGAGTGTCCCCCATCGCAGCTGACCACTGGGCAGGGTCACTGCTGTTCTGGCCCTAATCTTTCCAATGGGGCTGAAACATCCGGGAGGAGGTGGGTAGCAGAGGGTAGGGAACATCCCGCTGCCTCTGCAGCGCCAGGCACACAGCAAGCATTCAATAAATGTTTGCTGAGTCAATGACAAATTCCAGGTTCCTCACCTGCAACCTGCTGGCTTCGGAAGGGTGTGGTCTAAGCCCCAGAGGAAACAAGGCTAGATCCTCTTAATTCCAAGAGAGGTCGAAAGAGTTGCAGCCAGAGTCGCAGGGCTACTACGTGGGTTCAAACATAAGCCTCCAGAACACCAGCCAGTCTCAAAAATAAAGGGGGCCTTTATGGCGCTTGGGGAAACTGAGGCCCGCAGAAGCTAAAGTGCCTCATGTCGCCCACCTCCCGCATAGCAAGTTAGCAGCGCCTTGTGTCTGAGAGAGCTGTTAAAAACTCCAGGTTAAATCCCTGCTGCTGGCTGGATAGCTCGGTTGGTTAGAGCTTCGTCCTGACGCAGTCGTTACCAGTTCATCCCTGGTCAGGGAACAATGAAATTGATGTTCCTGTCTGTCTGCCTGTCTCCTTCTCTCTTCCCCTGTCCTCTCTCTCTGAAATCAATCAAGAAAAAAGAAAACCTGTTGGGCTACCTTGGCTTAGTGACATTCTCAGACTCAGTTTCCTCATCTGACAAATGGGCACCTGGACAGCCCCAATCTCCCTGGCTTGCATTAGGGATGAACTGAGAGGCAGGGGTGAGGAGGCAAGTTTTAATATATTAATTAATATCAGTGCATCAGTCTAATGGGGTTAATGCAACGACGAACACTGGGTGAGCGCTCAAGGGTTGCTATTGCTCATATTATTATTGGAGCAGCTGGTAGGAAAGGCGAATCTCTCAGCTTTTTTCTCTCAGGCTAGCGCTTGCAGCTTCAGTTTCCCCATGTCAAAGAAGACAAACCTCTTTTCCACTGGGCGAGCACTTTAAGAGGCGTTTGGGCAAGACAGAGATAGGGGCGCGCCCCGCCCTCTACCTCAGTTTCCCCTGGCCCACCATGTCCCGTCCCCCTCTTCAAGTCAGGTTTATTCTGCTGCGTGCCCGCCCGCGCAAGGGACCTTACCTGGAGCCCGCGGCGCCGCAGGAGGCTCGGCTCGTCCATGGCCCGCTAGTCCGCGCTGCAGGATCGCCCCAGCTCCGCCTAAGCCTCTGAGACTCCTCTATTGGCCAAGACGGTCAGCTGACATAGTCTGACCCCGCCCCCAGAGCTCTCCTGGAGGACCCCGCCCTACTGGGCGAGCCGACCCCGCCCTTTCAGGCCACACCCCACCCGAGCCTAGAAGTAAACATCTTTCAATCAGTCCTCCCTAGAAGGAAGAGCGCATTATCATCCCCATTTTAAAGATGTAGGAACTGAGGTTAAGAGAGGCTAATATGAGCCCAGGGCACACAACAAGACTGGTAGGGTGAGGTGAGTGAGGCATTCGCCTTTGTGCGAAATTAACCCCCCCCTCCAAGTCGGTAATCAAGATTAGTATATTAACACAATATTTTAAAAGAGCAAAACAACCTGATCAGGAGGTGGCGCAGTGGAGAGAGCGTCGGACTGGGATGCAGAAGACCCAGGTTTGAGACCCTGAGGTCGCCAGCTTGAGCGTGGGCTCATCTGGCTTGAGCAAAAAGCTCACCAGCGCGGACCCAAGGTTGCTGGCTCCAAGGGAGGGGTTACTCCGTCTGCTGAAGGCCCACGGTCAAGGCACATATGAGGAAGCAATCAATGAACAACTAAGGTGTCGCAATGAAAAACTGATGATTGATGCTTCTCATCTCTCTCTCTGTCCGTCTATCCCTCTCTCTGACTCTCTGCCCCTGTAAAAAAAAAAAAAATCAAAACAAATACAAGCATGCATAATTTACTAAACATCTAAATTTTAAATAAAGGCAGAAGCAAACTCTGCTCTTGCACTAACTACCCTGCCTCACTTTTCTCACCCTAAACCTCACCCTAGTCCCAGTACAATTTTTTATTTTTATTTTTTTGTATTTTTCCAAAGTTAGAAGTGGGGAGGTAGACAGACTCCCGCATGTGTCTGACCATGATCCACCTGGCATGCCCACCAGTGGGAGATGCTCTGCCCATCTGGGGCATTGCTCCATTGGGACCGGAGCCATTCTAGGGCCTGAGGCGGAGGCCATGGAGCTGTCCTCAGTACCTGGGCCAACTTTGCTCCAATGGATCCTTGGCTGCGGGAGGGGAAGAGAGAGACAGAGAGGAAGAAGAGGAGGGAGGGAGGAGAAGCAGATGGGCACTTCTATGTGCCCTGAACGATAATCGAACCCGTGACTTCCACATGCCAAGTGGATGCTCTACCGCTGAGCCAACAGGCCAGGGCCCAAATACAATTTTATTTACAAGAACAGACTGCTATTATACTTGCCTGGTTTTTTGTTTTAAGGATGGCTGCCTTTGCTGAATGCCAAACTGGGGTATCTGGCTAAGTGACTCATGAGGACCAGCTTTTATAGGTAACTGATGATAACTGTTCACACCATGTAGAAGGAAAGGCTGGGAAAACCCAAATTCCCAGATACCGCCTATATGACCAGTGGCCACTGCCGTCATGGCCATGCAGGTTCTTATTGGATTCAGGCAGACAGTAAAGAAACAGTGGAGCCAGAAAATGGTGAGCCATTCCATTTATTAAAGTTTTCTATCAGCAGGCGAGCAAACAGGCGGGGAAGACTGCTTCCCTCTCATTCAGAGCTCCCAAAGCCTTGACGCATTCTCCAATTCCACAAAACTCAGAAAATCTTCTTGGTTCCTTCTGGAATCAAAGGCTGCCACCAACCTCAGTGGAGCTCCCAAAGCCCCTCAGCCCTGGTTCCACATCTGCACTCCTTCTTCTCTTCCTGCAAAACCCTGTCTAGGGGGGAAAAATCCCTTCTCCAGCAAACATTAACAATACAACAACCCCTCCCAAGCAGGAAGGTAATCTACAATTTGCAATCTGCTACCCTGAGGGCAAGCACCACAGCCTTTCACAGACTACATACACATGGCACTGCCCAGGCCAATGCAAAATACAGTGTGTCCATAAAGTCATGGTGCACTTTTGACCAGTCACAGGAAAGCAACAAAAGATGATAGAAATGTGAAATCTGCACCAAATAAAAGGAAAACTCTCCCAGTTTCATATCTATTCAGTGCAGTTCAATGTGGGCTCCATTTGTTGCCCTACACACATCCAAACGATAGTGAAGTTCTTGCCACACATGGGTAAGGACGTCTGGTGTAACAGAGTGAATAACGTCTGTGATTCTCTGTTTTAAGTGACTAATGTCGTTGATACGTTCAATGTACACATGTTGCTGCTTCACATAACCCCAAAATTAAAAGTCTAAGGGTGTCAAATCTGGGGATCGTGGTGGCCATGGCTTGACAGAACCCCTGCCTATCCACCGCCGGGGGAATGTGCTATCCAGAAACTCACGAACAATAGTGGCGTAGTGTGGAGGAGTGTTGTCCTGTTGAAAGATGACACCTGGAAATTGTGGCACTACATACAATTTCAACATGTCAAGATAGGTGTTTGTCGTCACACACTGCTCTGCGAA
Source organism: Rhynchonycteris naso (assembly GCA_037038555.1). Taxonomy (NCBI): domain Eukaryota; kingdom Metazoa; phylum Chordata; class Mammalia; order Chiroptera; family Emballonuridae; genus Rhynchonycteris; species Rhynchonycteris naso. The sequence goes on from CM073003.1 coordinate 21,237,330, forward strand.
AAAAAATGGGCCTATCACCTTATCATGCATCAGGCCACACCACACGTTCACTTTAGGGGTGTTACATTCGTACTCAACGTAGGCATGAGGATGTTCAGCAGCCCATATTTGGATATTATGGCGATGAACATGTCCACAGATATGGAAGGTCGCCTCATCGCTAAACACAATCTTCTGCAAAAATCTTGCATCATTTTTGATCTCATGAAGCATATCTGTAGCAAACGCACATCGTGTGGGTCTACCCGCCCATTTGATAGTGTGCAATAGCCGCAATTTGTACCCTGTAAAACAGAGACGTTTCTTTAACACCTTATGAACTGTAGTCTTGCTTAGGTGTAATTGTTGAGCACACGCATGCACAGATTTTTTAGGGCTGCTTAGGTAGCTATCCCATATAGCCTCTACAGACTCGTCACTGACTGATGGCCTATGAAAACGGGGTTTCTACACCAAACTGCCAGTTTCCTTCAACTGCTTATCCCACCGAATAATGTTATTCCTACTGTATGTGGTGGTGCTTCGTTATAAATGTGCCGATATTCACGTTGCACTTTGGTCACGGATTCGAATTTAGTGAGCCACAGAACACACTGAACTTTCCTCTGTACTGTCCACATCTTGACTGGCATGGCCATGGGCTGCTCTGCTGTATACACGGTGTTACGTCATCATCTGCGCATGCGCACATGCTGCCACATAATCCCACAGAAACTAGGAGGGTTTTCCTTTTATTTGGTGCAGATTTCACATTTCTATCGTCTTTTGTTTCTTTCCTGTGACTGGTCAAAAGTGCACCATGACTTTATGGACACACTGTATAAGCGAGCAAACCTAAAAAACACATTTTACAAACTTATTTGCCCAGCACCACTCTCTCTTTTGCTGGGACTCCCACTGTCTCTGCAGCAGCAGGTTTCCTCAGCTGCCCCAGTTGTAACTGGACATAAGAATATGTTGTCAGGCTGGTGGAAACCCTCAGGAGGGTCATCTAATTGCCTGAGAGATTCTGTAGAATTTGCCAAATTATGGTGGCCAGATTGAGCACATAAAGACACAGGACCTCCAGGCAAAACTAGTTCTTTTTTTTTTTTTTTTCAGAGTTCAGCTTTTTACTGAACATTACAAAAGAAGTTTAGTCAAAAAGACCAAAGCCCATGTCATCATCAGACTCCTCAGATTCTTCTTTCTTTGCTTCCACTTTCTTTTCCTCAGCTGGGGCAGCCGTGGTGGAAGGGGCGGAACCTCCTGCTGGTGCAGCACTAGCTGCTGGGGCAGGTCCGCCAGCTCCTACACTGCAGATGAGGCTCCCAATGCTGACACTGGCCAGAGCCTTTGCAAACAAGCCTGGCCAGAAAGGCTCAACATTTACACCAGCTGCTTTAATGAGGGCATTGATCTTGTCCTCCGTCACCGTCACGTCGTTGTGCAGGATGAGGGCCGAGTAGATGCAGGCTAACTCCGAGATGGAGGCCATGGTGCGGGCGAGTGCTGGGCGAGCGCTGCCGGATCAGTGCTAGTCGCCGGATGAAGTGAGGACCTCACCCCAACGTGGCCTTAGCTTCCTCAGAAGGACCGAGCACCTTAGCGGCAGCTGGGGAAAGCCAAAACTAGTTCTTAACACATGCATTTTTAAATTGACATATAACTCACATACCACAAAATTCTTATTTTAAAGTACACAGTTTCATGATTTTTAGCATAGTCACAGAGTTGTGCAATCATCACCACTATCTAATTCCAGAACATTTTCATCACCCCCAAAAGAAACCCTGTCCCCATGAGCAGTCACTCCCCATTCCTTGTCCCCCAGCCCCTGACAAGTACCAATCTGCTTTTTCTCTCTATGGATTTGCCTGTTCTGGACATTTCATATACAGTAAACGGGATCATACACTATGTGGTCTTTGTGTCGGGCTCTTTTACTTAGCATAATGTTTTCAAGATTTATCTGTATTGTGGGTGTAAAGCCAGTAGCCATGGCCACCATCACAGCCACCTGGCCCATGCAGGTTTGCATTTGATTCAGATAGTCGGTAATGAAACAACAGAGCCTAAAACTGGTGGACCATTAGCTTTAATCCTAGCTTGCACCTGGCGGACAAGTAAAAACACACACTGGGCTCCAAAACCCACTCATTCAGTGCTCACAAAGCTACTGACTTATCCGAGTTTCCTAGAATCAAAGGTTTTAGCTCACCAAACTTATTTACCTCTGTTTCCCATCTTCTTCTCTCTACACAAACTCTGCCAAACTGGCTTCTCCTTCAACGCTCCGCCATCTTGGCTGCTTCTCCTGGCCTCCATGTGGACTTATTCTGCTCTCTTACAGCATGAACTCCTCCTAGACGCAATAACTCTTCTTCCAGAACAATGTGATCTCTCTTCCTTTTGAAACCTTTTGGTGCAAAAGCCCTCCCTCAACACATATTATCATAATTACGCCCATTCCCAAGCAGGAAGGGCAACTAATATCATCACCTGGGTGAGGGGCTTCAATGTAGGCAGCCCCATCTTTAACAAAGTGAGCATAATATATTTTATCTGCCCAACAGTGGGAAATGCCCAGTACTTCATTCCTTTTTAATGCTGATGTTGTAAGGTAGCAAAAAGCTGCAAATTAATATTGATATTCTAGGAGGAAAGGTCGGGCTTTCCTGTCAGTTTTTCCTGTCCCATCCCTCCTTTAGGGAGGGGAGGTAGAGGAATGTAGAAGTCTCCTGACTTACAAGGACGACTAGGGTCACTTGGTTTTAAATTCTCTGAAAGGATTAAGGTTAACCGAGAAACTTCTCTCTCTCTCTTTTTTTTTTTTACAGGGACAGAGAGAGAGAGTGAGAGAGAGAGGGATAGATAGGGACAGACAGACAGGAACGGAGAGAGATGAGAAGCATCAATCATCAGTTTTTCGTTGCGACACTAGTTGTTCATTTATTGCTTTCTCATATGTGCCTTGACCACGGGCCTTCAGCAGACCAAGTAACCCCTTGCTCGAGCCAGTGACCTTGGGTCCAAGCTGGTGAGCTTTTTGCTCAAGGCAGATGAGCCCGCGCTGAAGCTGGCGACCTAAGGGTCTCAAACCTGGGTCCTCTGCATCCCAGTCTGACGCTCTATCCACTGTGCTGCTGCCTGGTCAGGCCTTTCTGAAGTCTTGAGAGTAAAATACCTCTAGACTAGTGTTGGGCAAATGAAATATATTATGCTCACTTTGTTAAAGATGGCGCTGCCCACGTGCAAGTTTTAAGAGTAAGCTTTTCCCCACATCCTTGACTGATTGAATGATGTAGGGTGGTGCACTCTCATGAGGAATCCTCCCAGTACATCTCAGATAAGTGACTTTGTACCAGAGACTTCCTTGTTTGTAGATTGGATTAAATGTTTTGAATCTACGCTATAAAGTGGGGCAGGCCAGGAGCTTGCTCTTGCTCGGTTCCTGAGGTTGGCATTAGAAAGGAGAGCAGAGTAAGGCCATGTGGAGGAGAGGAGAAGCAGCCAAGATGGCAGAGTGCTGAAGAAGAAGCCAGTTTGTGCAGAGTTTGTGCAGGAGGAGATGGGAACAGACGTGAATAAGCTTGGTGAGCTAGAAGCCTTTGATTCTAGGAAACTCAGATAAGTCAGTAGCTTTGTGAGCACTGAATGAGTGGGTTTTGGAGCCCAGTGTGTGTTTTTACTTGCCCGCCGGGTGCAAGCTAGGATTAAAGCTGATGGCTCACCAGTTTTTGACTTCGTTGTTTCATTACCGACTGTTCGAATCTAATGCGAACCTGCATTGGCCAGGTGGCTGTGATGGTGGCCCTGGCTACTGGCTTTACAACTAGTGAGGGAAGAGGAACCCTGAAAGATTTGTAAATATCTTTGATTGTGTTACCTTGAAAGTCTTAATGTTTCTGTGTTTCCCCTGGACAAATCTTATAATCTTGTTAATGATTGTGCCATAATGTCATGCTCTCCCCCGCCCGCGTGTGATTAAGGGTATATAAACAGCCCCTGAACTAGATTTGGGCCTGCAGATGCCCCGTGTCAGCCATATGCGGCCAGCATATTTAAAATTTCCTCCTTTAATAAAAGTCTTCAAAATTTATCTGGACTGGGTGTCTGTCTCTATGTGAACTCGATGAAGTGAGGTACTGTGCCTTTCAGAATCTGGGGTGCAGTACTTCACAACACTGAGTAATATTTTATTTTTAGAGAGAGAGAAAGAAAGACAGCAGACAGACAGGAAGAGACAGACAAGGTGGGAGAGAGATGAGAAGCATCAATTCATTGTGCTACTTTAGTTGTTCATTGACCAGGATGTCTACAGCCGAGCCAGAGACATCTTGCTCAAGCCAGCCATTTTGGGCTTTAAGCCAGCGATCTTTGGGCTCAAGCCAGTGACCATTGGGTCATGTCTATGATTCCACACTCAAGCCAGCAACCCTGCGATCAAGCTGGTGAGTCTGCACTCAAGCCAGAGACCTCAGGGTTTCGAACCTGGATCCTCAGCATCAGTGGCCAATGCTCTATTCACTGTGCCACTGCCTGGTAAGGCAAATACTATTCTTTCCCTCTTTTTAAATTCTTTCTTTTTTTTTTTTATGTCAAGAAGAAGGGGGGGTGGCTGCCAAGAGAGGCAAAGAAGAAAACCTAAATTTCCTTCTCCCTTACCTTTTATTGATCAGAAGCAGAACAGAGGGAACAGAATTACAAGGGAGGGAGACTAGGTGATAAGGGGAAAGAATGATTAATAGCCATTTTGCTGACATGGAGAAACAACTAATTTGAGTCAGTACATAATTTCTTTTTCTTTTTTTGCTAATTAACAAGCACAAAAGAAGGAGCAATCTAGAACCTCTAGGCTAATTTTCTAAAACCTGTTCACATGCATTCCTTTGTGTCTGCACAAAAGTCACTCTAAAGCCAGTAGCCACAGCCACCATCACAGCCTCCTGGCCCATGCAGGTTCGCATTTGATTCGGACAACTGGTAATGAAACAATGGAGCCAAGAACTGGTGGGCCATTACCTTTGATTCTAGCTTGCACCCGGCGGGCAAGTTAAAACACACACTGGGCTCTAAAACCCACTCATTCAGTGCTCACAAAGCTACTGACTTATCCGAGTTTCCTAGAATCAAAGGTTTCTAGCTCACCAAACTTATTCACCTCTGTTCCCCATCTCCTTCTCTCTGCACAAACTCTGCACAAACTGGCTTGTCCCTCAGCACTTCATCTGGCTGTTTCTCCTGGCCTCCTCCACGTGACCTTACTCTGCTTTCCTCTCTAATGCTAATCTTAGGAACCAAGAGAGAGCAAGCTCCCGGTCTGCCCCATTTTATAGTGTAGAAACCAAAACCTTTAATCCAATATACAAACAAGGAAGTCTCTGATACAAAGTCACTTAGGGTAAGAAAGGCTTAGTCTTAAAACTAAGCCCCAGGCTACAAGGATCCTGCCTCCCCACAGGCCGCCCCCAACACACATTAATATAATCACTCCTATCCCAAGCAAGAAGCAAGAAGGGCAACCAATATCATCACTTGGGCAACGGGCTTCCATGTGGGCAGCGCCATCTTTAACAAAATGAGCATAATATATTTTATCTGCCCAACAGTCACTCACTCACATAGTTTCTTGGTGTTTCCATCTTAGAAACATTTACTTAGGGCTTTTAATTAAAGTTCCCCAGTTCAAGTCGTAGAGGGTTCAAGGTTAGATGGGTGATTCCTTACATCTCCCCCTTTTTTGTTTTAGTAAAGTGTTTTTTTTTATGTGACAGAGACAGATAGAGAGACGGACAGATAGGGGCAGCATCAGTTCTTCGGGCGGCAACTTAGTTGTTCATTGATTGCTCTCTTATATGTGCTCTGACGGGGTGGGGGGCTACAGCAGAGTGAGTGACCCCTTGCTCAAGCCAGTGACCTTGGGCTCAAGCCAGAAACCTTGGGCTTCAAGCCAGTGACTTAGGGCTCAAGCCAGTGACCATGGGGTCATGTCTATGCTCCCTTGCTCAAGCCAGCAACCCTGCGCTAACTGGTGAGCCTGCGCTCAAACTCAATGAGTCTGTGCTCAAGCCAGCGACCTCGGGGTTCAAACCTAGGTCCTCTGCATCCCAGTCCGACACTCTATCCACTGTACCACTGCCCGGTCAGGCTGTTTTAGTAAAGATTAACAGAGAAGAAGATGGTTAGGTGGTGGAGTGAAAGGTAAAGAGCAAGCATTGAGAGAAATAGATTTTTAGGGGTTTACAGGTGTAAGGCCAGTAGTCACGGCCACCATCAGAGCCACCTGGCCCATGCAGGTTCGCATTGATTCGGACAAATGGTAATGAAACAACGGAGCCCAAGAACTGGTGGACCATTACTTATAATCCTAGCTTGCACCAGTGGGTGAGAAATACACACACTGGAAAAACACTTCCCTTTCCATTCAGGGCTCCCAAAGCCACTGACTTATCTGAGTATTCCTAGAATCAAAGGCCCCACCAGCTTTATTTGCCTCTATTCCCCATCTCCTTCTCTATGTACAAACTGGTTTCTACTTCAGCACTCTACTATCTTGGCTGCCTCTCCTCCGCAATGCTAATGGCAGGATCTGAGAGAGAGCAAGAGCCCCTGGTCTGCTTCATTCTATAGTGCAGAAAATTAAGCCTTTAAGCCAATATACAAATAAGGAAGTCTCTGATACAAAGCCACTTATCTGAGGCATAAATGGTATTCCTCAAAAGAGTGCACCACCCTATATCATGCAACAGTCAAAGATGTGGGGAAAAGCTTAGTATTGAGAAGATCTTAGTATTAAAAGGGTGGGAAAGGGTTAGTGTTAAAACTAAGCCATAGGCTATAATGACTTTGCCAGCTTACAGTCTGTTTCCCACACCCAAAGCTAGCAAACATATACATCATATTTACAAACTTATTTGACCAACAACAGGCATTTTTGTATTTTGTAAAAGTTCTTTAGCATGCCTGGTTTGAAGTTTCAAAGTGTCCCAGGTGATCCAGGTGCTCCCTGAGTGCTTGGGTGCGAGTTAGTTGTCCTTATTTTCTGGGTTCATTTCCGAAGATAGGTTCATTACCAGCTTCTGGATTTCTGGAACCGGGTTGCTTTCTAGGGGCTAATGCCAATTCATAATGAGACTTCACATTTTTCTTTCCTTGCTGGTTGTATGGCCAGGGGCCGTCATCATGGCCATTCACATGCAGGTTCTCATATGATTTGGACAGATGGTAATGAAACAACAGAGCCAAGAACTGTTGGGCCATTACCTTTAATCCTAGCTTGCACCCAGCAGGCGAGAAATATACATAGTGGGAAAACACTTCCCTTTCCATTCAAGGTTCCCCAAACCACTGACTCATCCAAGTATTCCTAGAATCAAAGGTTTCTAGCTCACCAGCCTTATTCACCTCTGTTCCCCATCTCCTTCTGTCTGCACAAACTGGCTTCTCCTCTGCAATGCTAATTTCAGGAACACACACACACACACACACACACAGAGAGAGAGAGAGAGAGAGAGAGAGAGAGAGAGAGAGAGAGAGAGAGAGTCTCTGGTCTCCCTTACTTTATAGTGTAGAAATTAAAGCCTTTAAGTCAGTGTACAAATAAGGAAGTCTCTGATACAAAGCGACTTATCTGAGGCATAAATGGGATTCCTCATAAGAGTGCACCACCCCATGTCATGCAACAGTCAAAGGTGTGGGGAAAAGCTTAATGCTGAGAAGATCTTAGTATTAAAAAGGTGGGAAAGGCTTAGTCTTAAAACTAAGCCTTAGGCTATAAGGACCCTGCCTGCTTACAGACTGTCCCCACACCCAATGCGAAGTATAAACGAGCAAACATATACATCATATTTGCAAACTTATTTAACCCATACTTTATTCAAAGAAGACCTGATGATGACAAAATTGGGACATACCCTCGCCTCCAAGTTAGTAATTTGATCGGATTCTACTACTCTGGGCACACTAATATCCCAGCACAACATGAGAGGCTTAGACTGCAGTAAGTCCAGAGGAGGAAATGTTCAAAAAATTAAGATTAAAATAAGCCTTATACAATTGTTTTTGTGGGGTGAGTCTCTCCTTCTGACTGACTCCTCCTTTTTTGTTTGCTTTTTTTTTTTTTTTCATTTTAGAGAGGAGACACAGAGTGAGAGAGAGAGAGAGAGAAAGAGAGAAAGGGGGGAGGAGCTGGAAGCATCAACTCCCATATGTGCCTTGACTGGACCAGTGCAGGGTTTTGAACTGGCGACCTCAGTGTTCCCAGGTCGACGCTTTATCCACTGCACCACCACAGGTCAGGCTTTTTTTGTTTGTTTTTAAGATAGGCTTTTAAGGTGTGGTGAGCACATTCAATATAGACTTGTCCTATTGGATTATAAGGGATACCTGTAACATTTTTAATATTTCAGTTTTGAAAAGTTATTTGGAATGTCTTAGAAATATAGTAAGGGCTATTGTCTGTTTTAATTACTTCAGGGCAGCCAGAAATGGAGATGGACTCTAAAAGGTGAGAAATAGTGACGTGCTGCTTCCCTGGTAGCAGGCATAGCATGGGTCATGCCTGAATGGGAATCTCTACAATAAAGAAAAGAATCCATACTTATTTCTATTGCCTGTTTACATCACATGGCTATATCACTCTCTCTCTGTGTCCCTGTAAAAAAAAAAAAAAAAATTAGCACTATTCAAATCAGCTTTTAGTATCTAAGACAATAGATGGGACTCTATGTATATTCCTGGGGTGTTACTGTCTAACTATACTTATAACCTTCTCAGATGAAAGCAAAGAGGTATCCTTGTTCTTTTATTTATTTATTTATTTATTTTTATTTTTTTCTTTCAGGGACAGAGAGAGAGTCAGAGAGAGGGATAGATAGGGGCAGTGTAAAGCCAGTAGTCAAGACTGGGATCACAGCCACCGGACCCGTGCAGGTTCGCATTAGATTCGAACAGTCAGTAATGAAACAACGGAGCCAAAAACTGGTGAGCCATCAGCTTTAATTCTAGCTTGCACCCGGTGGGCAAGCAAAAACACACACTGGGCTCCAAAACCCACACACTCAGTGCTCACAAAGCTACTGACTTATCCGAGTTTCCTAGCATCAAAGCTTTCTAGCTCACCAGACTTATTCACTTCTGTTTCCCATCTCCTCCTGCACAAACTCTTAAACTGGCTTCTTCCTCTGCACTCTGCCATCTTGGCTACTTCTCCTCCACATGGCCTTAATCTGCTCTCCTCTCTTCTAATACTTCAGGAACCAAGAGAGAGATCAAGATACTGGTCTCTCCCACTTTATAGCATAGACTCAAAACCTTTAATCCAGTTATACAAACAAGAAAGTCTCGTATAATGGGATTCCTCAGCATAGTGCACCACCCTACATCATCCAATCAGTCAAGGGTGTGGAGAAGAACTTACTCTTAAAACCAAGCCTTAGGCCATAACGACCCAGCCTGCTTACATTACAGCCTTTCCCCCACACCCATCCCAAGCATAAGGGCAAATAATATCACCTTGGTGATGGGCTTCCATGTGGGCAGCACCATCTTTAACAAAGTGAGCATATTATATTTTATCTGCCCAACAGGCAGACAGACAGGAACGGAGAGAGGTGAGAAGCACCAATCATCAGTTTTTCGTTGCTGTTGCGACATCTTAGTTGTTCATTGATTGCTTTCTCACATGTGCCTTGACCACGGGCCTTCAGCAGACCGAGCAACCCCTTGCTGGAACCAGCGATCTTGGGTCCAAGCTGGCGAGCTTTTGTTCAAGCCAGATGGACCTGCGCTCAAGCTGACGACCTGGGGGTCTCAAACCCGGGTCCTCCGCATCCCAGTCTGATGCTCTATCCACTGCGCTACCGCCTGGTCAGGCTCCTTGTTCTTTTATAGACATGCTCAAACAGGCATTACATGACTTTATTATTATTGAAAAATATTGGCAATCCATAGGAATAGTTGGTAATAGATTATGTGAATTTGGAACCACAGCATGTCTGGAAGTAGCTATGATATCTTATTTATAGCTTTAAGATATTTAATAAATTTATTTTACTTGAAAGCTAGAATTACAAGGGCTTATACATAGAATTATGCTTTTAAGTAATTGTTGGGAAGATAAAATATATTATGCTCACTTTGTTAAAGATGGCACTGCCCATGTTGAAGTCCGTTGATATTAATGTGTATTGGGGGACTGGCTGTGGGCAGTCCGGGTGGGTATAGCCTAAGGCTTAGTTTTAAGAGTAAGCTTTTCCCCACACCCTTGACTGATTGAATGATGTGGTGTAGTGCTCTCTCATGAGGAATCCTCTCATTATGCCTCAGATAAGTGACTTTGTATCAGAGACTTCCTTGTTTGTAGATTGGATTAAAGGTTTGGATTTCTACACTATAAAGTGAGGCAGACCAGGAGCTTGCTCTCTCTCGGTTCCTGAGATTAGTATTAGAGAGGAGAGTAGAGTAAGGCCACGTGGAGGAGGCCAGGAGAAACAGCCAGATGGAGTGCTGAGGGAGAAGCCAGTTTGTGCAGAGTTTGTGCAGAGAGAAGGATAGGGGGAACAGAGGTGAATAAATCTGGTGAGCTAGAAATCTTTGATTCTAGGAAACTCGGATAAGTCAGTAGCTTTGTGAGCACTGAATGTGTGGGTTTCGGAGCCCAGTGTGTGTTTTTTACTTGCCCGCTGGGTGCAAGCTGGGATTAAAACTGATGGCTCACTAGTTTTTGGCTCCGTTGTTTCATTGCTGACTGTCCGAATCAAATGCAAACCGCACTGGGAAGGCTACTGGCTTTACAGTAATCTAGTATAATGGTCTTAATTCCAGCTACTAGTGCATCAGATCTTAAAGGATATTGGCATATGTTGCCAATATCTGTACTGAGAAAGACTCAAAGTTGTATTGGAATGTCCTGCAACAAACCTTTAGTCTCAAGATTACTTTTCTTTCATGGAAATTTCTTTAAAATTATTATTTTTCCCAATTGGTGCAGTATTTAATTTACTTTTACATTTTACCCTTTTGGAAGATATGTGGGTAATCATTGTTTTAAAGAAAATTTTACCCTTTTAGGTTAACGGGGCAAACTTGATAAACAAAATACATATTGCTTCTTAATATTCCCCCATTGAAAAGTGACAGGTTTATTTAACAATCATTGGTTGATTACATATTCCTACCATTTGTACATAAGCTTTACTCTGAAGTAGGATGCAACTTAGTTGGATAGGGTTAAGAACAAATAAAGTAACCTTCAGTATTTACCCAGGCCTTAGCAATTTCCTTTTTTAAAATTTATTTATTCATGCCTGACCTGTGGTGGTGCAGTGGATTAAAGCCTCGACCTGGAATGCTGAGGTCGCTGGTTCAAAATCCTGGACTTGCCGGTCAAGGCACATAGGGGAGTTGATGCTTCCTGATCCTCCCCCCTTCTCTCTCTCTCTCTCTCTCTCTCTCTCTGTCTCCTCTCTCTCTGTCTCCTCTAAAAAATGAATGAATAAATAAATAATAATTAAATTTATTTATTCATTTTAGAGATGAGAGAGGGAAAGAGAGAAAGGGGGGAGGAGCTAGAAGCATCAACTCCCATATGTGCCTTGACCAGCCCAGTGCAGGGTTTTGAACTGGCGACCTCAGTGTTCCAGGTCGACGCGTTATCCACTGCGCCACCACAGGTCAGGCCAGCAATTTTGATTTTTAATGGTAATTTTAATTTCTCCTAAACTGTTAGTAAAGAGAAAGGGAAATGCCCTTCTATAGTCCTTGGTACAACTATATGCTTAATGCATAGATATTTTTTAAATTCCATTTCAGCTTCCTATCATTTTTTTAAATTTTATTCATTTTAGAGAGGAGACACAGAGAGAGAGTGAGAGTGAGAAAGAGAGAGAGAGAGGAAGAGGGGAGGAGTTGGAAGCATCAACTCCCATATGTGCCTTGACCCGACCAGTGCAGGGTTTTGAACTGGCGACCTCAGTGTTCCCAGGTCAACGCTTTATCCACTGCGCCACCACAGGTCAGGCTTCAGCTTCCTATCATTTTTAAGGTGACCTGGCCTTTTACAATAAAAAGACTCCTACTTGGGTGCCCTACAATCCTAAGCCATATGTCCAGGCTTCCTACAGTTAAAACAGGATGACCCAGTCATCATTGCTGCAGAAGTTTGAGCTAACTAAATTCTGTTGTTTGGCTCCTAGAAACCAGTAAATATATTATTTGGAATAGGTCAGAATAGCCAGGATTAAATGTTCCAAAAGCTAAAATTTAAATTTCTTTGTGAGCTCACCAGGGTCCCAGATAAAATCAGGGAAATCTTTCATGTGTATTAATTCTCTTGTAGTCTAAGGAACATACACAATTGCTGGTTCCTCTCTACCTGAAACCAGCTCTTCTTCAAAGGGAGCTGCTAGAATTCCTGGATTATTCTTGTCTGAATCCCTATTCTTATTTTCCCCTAAATCAATAGGGAGTGGTAGTAGATGAGGCAAAGATAGAAGAGGAAGGAAGATAGGAGGATGAGGGGGAGTCCGGACAAGGGAGCTCAGATAGCAAATAGTAGAGAAGCTGTAGAATGAGAAGAATGGGGGGTTAGCATTCATTAACTTCCAAGGCCTTCATTACTTCAGAGACAGTCTCTAAAACTTTTTTTCAAAGTAGTTTTGTGCTTCTCCCAGAAGCTTCTATTTCCAATCAATGTCTGCTTTCTGTTCACTTAACATTAACTTTAGAGTTGGCATTTTCTAATTGAGCGTGCAGAAAAAAATCACTTAGGAGGGATATTGGGCAAATAAGTTTGTAAAATCTGTGTTATTTGGTTTTGCTCACTTTTATTGTTAAAAATGGCACTGCCCAAATGAATGGCAGTCACCTAGGTTATACATCTAATTACATTTCTCCTTGGGAATGGGCTTGGTTATGCTAATGTGTGCTGGAGGAGAGCTTTCGCACCAAAAAGTTTTAAAAGGAGTTAGGAGGCCATTTTGGGAGAGAACAGACCACGTTGTTGCAGGAGAGAAAGGTCATGTGGTTGTAGAGGAGTCAGGGAGCAAGATGGCGGGGAACGGAAGGGGAACAGAAGTGGGGCCTTTGGTTCTCGGAAAACTCGGATGAGTCAGTGGCTTTGGGAGCCCTGAATGAAAAGGGAGGTGTTTTCCCACTGTGTGTATTTACTCACCGGCCAAGTGCAAGGCTAGAAATAAAGAAAATGGCCCACCAGTTCTTGGCTCTGCAGTTTCATAACCATCTATCAGAATCAAATGTCAACCTGCACTAGCCAAGTGGCTATGATGATGGCCGTGGCTACTGGCCATACAAGGGATCACAAATTCCCCACTTTGGGCACTTCAAGCTGAAATATTTCCATTTCAGTGGATACTTGCAAATTAAGCTGCAGGATTATTAATGGGGCGCTGGTGTCCTCGGGGCTTGCTGGCCTTTAAAGTATGATTCCTCATGTTAATTTTAGTTTCCTTTGTATATCTGCAGAGTCTGAACAAATTTCTAGTGATACTGTGTAGTGATTTCAAGTGTGCTGCTTGTGGGTTGAGCTCCAAGGGGATTTCACCTCCCAAGTCATCTCAACCCTCTTACGTGTCTCGGTTTCTCTCCCTGGCTGCCTAATACAGCTGTGAGGACTTGGAACATTAGGTAACCAGCCTTTATATGCCCATTCCTGGATGAGTCAATTTTTTAATTACAGGTGAATTTGGAATCCCTATGAGGTGACCTACACTTCATGAGGGATGCCCTCTTGACACCTCCACAGAGATTTTTAGTAACCTAGGAATACTCGATTTGGGCTGGACGGAGGAAGAGCCCCTTATCTTCAGAGCCAAACAAGTTCAGGCTCTCATTTATTCAGCAAAGATTTTCTTTAATCAGACTCTCAGTTAAGTAGTTCCAGTTGAAAAATGCCAAAATTATAAACCAGCCATCCATTATTTATCCCTCTGTTTCACATACTGGAGTTCAATTTTACACACAAACAAGACAATTACAGTACAGAGACACGGGCATGATACATAAATAAATCTGACTAATCCTAATAGCAGAGTTGCTACTTGGCCCCCAACTCCAAAGACAAAGAACACAGAGTATAGGAATCAGCATGGCAAGACCTCACAGAGTACAAACTAAAGAAACAAGTTTAGGATGCAAAATTCCATTCTATTTAAATTTAAAGGAGTGCTCCTTACATATTTCAACTTTAAAGCAACAATGCAGGAATGAAACTATTTTATTTAGTTCAATATTAGAGCCGGCTTGTCCAATTTTTGCATGCAAGAACTTAATTTAGACCCAAAAGAGCCACATTTTGAATATTTTAAGTTGGTATTATTTTATAGATTTATAAGCATAGGTTGACCAGTTAGTCAGATTTCACCCTAGGGGGGCTATCCTTAGGAATGAACAGGGTGTTAAGCATTCTGCTACAATATCAGACAAAAATTAAACAGAAACCAGAATCAGAAAAACCAGAGAGGAACCCAGGATTTCAGTGCTCAGCCAGACCAGAAAGATGCCTGCCTGATCTAAGTCAGGACATTTGTGACAGGGGCGCTGAATGATGGAACTAGCAGAACCTCCCTGAGTAAATACACACTCAGCAGCTGCCTGGGAAGTACTGTACTCAGATCCTCCAGGGTCCCCTAGTCTGTGACTAATTTCAAGGCAAAGAATAGGGAAGAAACAAAAGACAGTTCAGAGGACTGTAGCTAAAACATGAAAGAAAATCAGAAAAATTCAAGATTTTACAATAGCAAGGGAAGCTGTAGCTTTAATAGTATCTGGGTCTTGCCTGACCAGGTAGTGGCACAGTGGATAGAGCATCGGATTGGGATGTGGAGGACCCAGGTTCGAGACCCCGAGGTCGCCAGCTTGAATACAGGGTCATCTGGTTTGAGCGAGGCTCACCAGCTTGGACCCAAGGTTGCTGGCTCTAGCCAGGGGTTACTTGGTTTGCTGTAGCCCCCGGCCAAGGCACGTATGAGAAATAAATCAATGAACAACTAAGGAGCCACAAAAAAGAATTGATGTTTTTCATCTCTCTCCCTTCCTGTCTGTCCCTCTCTCTGACTCTCTTTGTCTCTGCCACACACACACACACACACACACACACACACACACACACACACACACACACACAAAATAAAAACTATCTGGGTCTCCTAACATTAATTCTACTCGGAGACAATTTTCCATTAAGAAAAGAGTATGACTCTTCCCGGGTCTGGGGTGGGGTAGAGGTGGGGAAGAGGTAGAAGAGACAAGGGAGGAGGAAAAGGTGTAAGGTGTTTTGTCCTCCTTATAGTCCTCCTCAAATTTCATTGTTGCTATAACTGGCGGTCAGGTTGATTATGCTGAGATTCCTCTTTTACTGTCTGCCATGTTGTGAGAAGAGGAAGAGAAACCTTTAATCCTCGTTCAAACTGCCTTTTCAAAACTTTACCTACTTGCTTCTATAATTCTAAATTTAAGGTTCCCTTGTTGGAGAACCATGGGCGGTGCTCCTATACAACCGCTAAGAGTTGCTGTAATGTTTTAGGCTCTACAATACACTGAGCAGCATGGAGCAATTGTTTTAATTTCTAATGTCAGTGTGCTGCTGCTTAGTGAGCTCCTGACCCATGTAGAAACCCCTCTTTGACCTACATGCCTCAGACCCTTCCTCAAGGTACGTAGGGACTGTTCCTTACCAGAATTCCCTGTAAGATGCCACTGCCAAACTACTATACTCTTCATGCACAGATGCCACATGATTATGTCGGGGGTTATCACTTGTAGTACTCCAGCCCACTGGGAACTACCAGTGTTGTGTGGGAAAAACCTACTCAAGACACAACTTGATGTCAAGAGGAAGAGGAGAAGGCCTGCCAAGAGAGGCAAAGAAGAAGACCTCGGTGAGTAAATATTCTTTTATAAATGTACCACTCTTCATGATTACCCATTCATCCATTAATGGACTTTGCGTTATTTCTACACTTATGACTATTGTGAATAGTGCTGCTATGAACATTCATGTACAAGTTGTGGGGACATTGCTTTAAATTTTCTTGGGTGAATTCCTGGTTCATATGGTAACTATGTTTTAACTTTTTCAAAAACTACTAGACTGTTTTCCAATGCAGCTACTGTTACAGGCTAAACCAGTGATGGGCAATCTTTTGAGCTTGGTGTGTCAAAATTTGCCAAAAAACCGAGCAAATAACTCGGGTGGTGTGTCACTTCAAGAAAAACGGCCTAACTGAAAGTCCCAGAACTAGACGCTCTGCCAGAGTTCTGTTGTTTTGGCCTACAGACCTCTCGTACAGAGTGTCTACACTACAGAAAATGTTTTATCCTTGGATCCTGCACCTGGCCATGCAGGAGCCGAGAATGAAATGTCCTTCTTGGCATGCGGCCCCATACTTCTCTGGTATGCGGCCACGTGTCATCGAAAATGGCTACGCGTGTCAGTGCTGACCGTGTGTCATAGGTTCGCCATCACAGGGCTAAACTGTATTCCTTAATTCATATGTTGAAATCCTTACCCCTAGGACCTCAAAATGTGACTGTATTAGGACATAGCACCTTTAAAGAAGTAATTAAAGTAAAATGAGGTAATGTGGGTGTATCCTAATCCAATATGACTGATGTCCTTATAAGAAAAGGAGATTAGGACACAGACATGCACAGAGGGGTAACCTTGTGAAAACACAGGGAGAAGATGGACGTCTACAAGCCCAGGAGAGAGGCTCCAGACAAAACCAAACCTCCCAACACCTTAATATTGAACTTCCAGCCTCTAGAACTGTACGGAATAAATTTCTGTTATTGAAGCCATTTAATCTGTGAAACTTTATGTCAGCTCTAAAAAACTAATACAACCCAGTGGTTAAATTTAATTTTAGATAAACAATGAATAATTTTTCAGTATATGTCCCATGCAACACTTGGCACACAGTTATACTGAAAAGTTAAGTGTTGCTTATCTAAAATTCTTCCCCCCCCTTTTTTTAGTGAGATAGACAGACAGGAAGGGAGATGAGAAGCATCAACTCGTATATGCAGCACTTTAGTTGTACATTGATTGCTTTCTCATACATGCCTTGACCCAGGGTGAGAGCTCTAGCTGAGCTAGTGACCCCTTGCTCAAGCCAGTGACCATGGGGTCATGTCTATGATCCCACACTCAAGCCCGCAATCCGGTGACCCTGCACTCAAGCTGGTGATTCTGTGGCTGAACCCAGTGACCCTGGGGTTTAGAGCCTGCGTCCTCAGCGTTCTAGGTCAACACTCTGTCTACTGTGCCATCAACTGATCAGGCTTCTTCTTCTTTTTTTTAAGATTTTATTTTTATTATTTTATTTTACTTTGTTTGTTGAGAGAGAATAGAGAGATAGAGAAAAAGGGGCAGGGAGGCAGATCAGGAAACAACTTGTAGTAGTTGCTTCCCCTATGTGCCTTGACTGGGCAAGCCCAGGGTTTAGAAACGGCAACCTCGGTATTCCAGGTTGACGTTTTATCCACTGAGTCATCACAGGTCAGGCTTTTTTTTTTTTTTTTTAATGTTTTTTAAGATTTTTTATTTATTGATTTTAGAGAGAGGAGAAAGAAAGAAGGGGGGAAGAGCAGGAAGCATCAACTCATAGTAGTTGCTTCTCTTATGTGCCTTGACCAGGCAAGCCCAGGTTTTTGTTTTTGTTTTTTTACAGAGACAGAGAGAGAGTCAGAGAGAGGAATAGATAGGGACAGATAGATAGGAACAGAGAGAGAGGAGAAGCATCAATCATCAGTGTTTCGTTGCGACACCTTAGTTGTTCATTGATTGCTTTCTCATATGTGCCTTGATCACGGGCCTTCAGCAGACCGAGTAACCCCTTGCTCAAGCCAGCGACCTTGAGTCCAAGCTGGTGAGCTTTTTCTCAAACAAGATGAGCCCACGCTCAAGCTGGCAACCTCGGGGTCTCGAACCTGGGTCCTCCACATCCCAGTCTGACACTCTATCCATTGCGCCACCGTCTGGTCAGGCAAGCCCCGGTTTTTAAACCAATGACCTCAGCATTCCATGAAATTCTAATTTAACCCAGTGTCCTGTGTTTTATCTGGCAACCCTATATTAACTGTACTTTAGGTTATGACTTACATATTCCAAATGATGGGAAGCTCATGCCCTATAACAGCCAGCTGGTCTGTCTCTGGCTAGTTCTGCCTGAAAGTTCTCCTGTAGTCCAGGCTGTGGTGGACATGTGATCTAGATTCTTTATTCACCTCAGCCACTGTGATTGGTTTAAGGTGGACATATGACTCAAGGTCAGCCAATCAGAGTTTTCCTTGGGACTTAGGATGGAATCCTGGGGAAAAGAAAGGTTCCCTGTGTACTGGAGCTGGTTGGTCTGGGCAAATGGGGAGCTGTTGAATGGGGAGCCACCAGAGAGATCTCAAATGCCCCTGCTTTATCTGGAGAGCTCCTACACAGAACACCTTCCAAAATGACCCCTTCAATGTCCAACAGGGAACATTTATTGACTGACTGATGAATAAATGCAATTTTTCAATGATGAACACCTATGTATCCTTCAAAATTCATCTCAAATTCTCTTTGAGAAACATCAGAGAACATTTTTTGAAGAAATAGATTTCTTTGCCTGACCTGCTGTGGTGCAGTGGATAAAGCGTTGACCTGGAATGCTTAGGTTGCCAGTTTGAAACCCCAGGCTTGCCCACTCAAGGCACATATGAGAAGCAACTACTATGAATTGGGGCTTCCTGCCCCCTCTCCCCTGCCATTTCTTTCTCTAAAATCAATCAATAAAAATCTATTTCTAAGTGCTGGAGAGAATGTGGAGAAAAGGAAACCCTCCTGCACTGCTGGTGGGAATGCAGACTGGTGCAGCCACTGTGGAAAACAATATGGAGATTCCTCAAAAAATTAAAAATTGAACTGCTTTTTGACCCAGCTATTCCACTTTTAGGAATATATCCCAAGAACACCATATCACTGTTTCAAAAGGAGAAATGCACCCCCATGTTTATGGCAGCATTGTTTATAATAGCAAAGATCTGGAAACAGCCCAAGTGTCTGTCAGTGGACAAGTGGATTAAAAAGCTATGGTACATATATACAATGGAATACTATGGGGCCATGAAAAAGAAGGAAATCTTATCTTCTGCAACAACATGGATGGACCTGGAAACTATTATGTTAAGTGAAATAAGCCAGACAGAAAAAGAAAAATATCATATGATCTCACTCATTTGAAGAATCCAATGACCAATGTGAACTGAGGAATGGAACTGAGACAGAGGAGAGATCAAAGGGATCAGAGGAAAAGAGAACAGAGGAAAAAGGGGATGATAGGATGGGATAAACCTGAAGGGAAGGGGGGAGGGCACTAAAGGGAGGGGGATAAAGGAGATGTTTAGGGGAATATGGGGGGGGATGCATTTTGGGTGACACTAGAATCTATGTAAACACAATAAATTAAAATCAATAAAAAATGAAAAAAAATTTTAAAGTTAAAAAAAATCTTTCTTTTTTTGTTTGTTTTTTTTTGGGTTTTTTTGTGTGTGTATTTTTCTGAAGTGAGAAGCAGGGAGGCAGAGAGATAGACTCCTGCATGCACCTGACCGAGATCTACATGGCATGCCCACTAGGGGGCAATGCTCTGCCCATCTGGGGTTGTGCTCTGTTACAACTGGAGCCATTCTAGCGCCTGAGGCAGAGGCCATGGAGCCATCCTAAGCGCCCGGGCCAACTTTGCTCCAGTGGAGCCTTGGCTGTAGGAGGGGAAAAAAGAGATAGGAAAGAGAGGGGGAAGGGTGGAGAAACAGATGAGCACTTCTCCTGTGTGCTCTGGCCGGGAATCAAACCCAGGATTTCCATACACCATGCTGATGCTCCATACACCACTGAGCCAACTGGCCAGGGCCAGAATAAATAAAATCTTTTAAAAAGGAAATAGATCTTTTTGTGTGAACTTCAACACATTCATCAAAAGGCTCCTCAGATGTCTCCATAAGAGGCATTAGGAAGTATGATTGTTGAGTGAATGAATAAAGTTTTCTTGGTAACTTTCCATATATTCTTTTTTTTTTTTAAGCTTTATTTATTTATTTTTTACAGGGACAGAGAGAGGGATAGATAGGGACAGACAGACAGGAATGGAGAGAGGTGAGAAACATCAATCATTAGTTGTTTATTTTCTTTTTCGTCGCCGTTGCAACCTTAGTTGTTCATTGATTGCTTTCTCACACGTGCCTTGACCGCGGGCCTTCAGCAGACTGAGCCACCCCTTGCTGGAGCCAGCGACCTTGGGTCCAAGCTGACGAGCTTTTTGCTCAAGCCAGATGGGCCCGCGCTCAAGCTGGCAAGCTCCGGGTCTCGAACGTGGGTCTTCCGCATCCCAGTCCGATGCTCTATCCACTGTGCCACCGCCTGGTCAGGCTACTTTCCATATATTCTTTAAAACATCTTCAGATGATCCTCTTCAGGCATCAGAAAGTCCTGGTTGAGTAAATGAAAAAGCTTACTGGTGAATGATGCCTATTAATGTATTTGTTAAAGAAATGGATAGGTTTTTCTCCTTGCAAATTCCTACTCATCCTTCAACATTCTCCTTAGATGCCCATCAGGAACAGAAGGGTCGCTTGACCACATGGAGGTAAGTTAGCTCAGCCCTCCTCAGACTGAAGCTTACTCTCTAGAGGAAGAAAGCAGAAGCCAAGGGGCTGGAAAATTTCTGTGGTTCCTTCTGACAAGATTTCCGATTTCCGGGGGGAAGGGGATGGGAGGAGTGCCTGTAACCCCATCCTTCCTGCCCCCCCCCCCAGTTTGTGGGGCATCTGAAAGTGGGGCAGCCCTGGGGCTTATCCCAGCTGTGCTTCTGTGGCACCTGGGAGGAGCCGATAAGGCTCCCTCAGGGCTTCCTGGGTAGGCAGAAGGCAGGCCAAGGGAGGGGAGAGGGTACGTGCTAAGACTTAGAAGATGGGATGTGGTGAACCTCAGGGTGAGTCTTGGACTGTAACCTCAATAAGGGTAGAAACACCACCTCATGTGTGGCTAGGGTTCCGCCCATCCAGCCATCATGGCTCCCCAGTGCTCTTGGGAGGAGGCCCAGCCCTCCAGGCCCTGGCCCACCTCACCACCTTCATCTCGCCCACAGAGCCCTAGACCTGCCATGTTCAGCTTGGTGTTCCCCAAGTGTCCCTTGCTCTTTTACCTCTGCTGTGCCCTTTGCTGGGAATGTTCTATAATTATATTTGTTTTTATTTATTTTTTTTATTTAATGATTTTAGCAAGAGAGGAAGGGAGAGAGAGGGAGAGTGAGAGAGAGACAAGAATATTGATCTGTTCCTGTGTGTGCCCTGACCAGGGACCGCACTGACAACTTCTACACTTTGGAATGATGCTCTATCAAGCTATCTGCCCAGGGCATTTTTAAAAATCTTTTAAAATTATCTATCTATCTATCTATCTATCTATCTATCTATCTATCTATCTATCTATCTATCTATTTATCTGTCATGTCCTATAATTATATAAACCAAAAACCTTCTTCTTTGCACAGCCCTTCCTGCTGCCCTTTGCCCTTTGGAACACTCCCAGACTCTGCCCTTCCTTGGTCCAAGGAACTGGGGACACCTATGTCCAGCTCTCCACCCACCCACCATTCTGTTTCCATCAATGTTTTCCAGCAGCTGCTCTGACACTGGGGGATTGGGAAGAGGAATGACAATAGCAAAGGCACATGGGAAGGGGGGTTCCAAAACAATGACTAATTATATTGGCTCTCTGATGGGCAGAATCTTCTGTATCTTTCTTGCAACCCATTGTGCAGATGGAGAAGTTGAGTCCTGGAAGGACCAACCTTGGTGGGTCAGAGGTGGGGCATAACCCTGGGGCATGAGCCTTACTCCTACAGGGGCAAAGCTCAACCTTACTGGAAGGCTCTTTCTCTATTTTTTCACCTCGAGCCCAGGCCTCAAGTAGTCAGGGCACTTCTGGGCTCAGTTTCCCCATCTGTGAAGTGGGGCATGTGATGGCGTGTTCTGGAGTGGTGGGGTTTCAGAATTGTTGAGAGGGGCCATGGGTTTGCCCATGTCTCCAATTGTCTCTTCCATCTTTCTGTATGTTTCTCTCAATCTTTGTCTCTGTCTCTGCCCCTCCCCCAGGCTGCATACATCAGTCCTGAAATCTACTCTGCCTCCTGGGCCTGCACTGCTGGTGACACTGTGTGGGGTCATGGGGTCACCATCCCCACTGTGCCAGGCCTGGAACACTGCCTCTTTGTTCCCATGGCTCTGATCTCATGTCCTGCTGGACACCTGACCCTGGCTGGCCCAGCTGCCCCTTGGGACTGGGATCCTCAGGAGAGAGTTCTCCTTTCTGTCCCCTTGGGCCTCAGTTTTCCTAGATTCTCTTTCCCAGCAGAGACCCTCCCTTGCTTCTCATTCACTCTGGGTTCTGTAAGCATTTTTTTTTAGCTGAAAATCACATAACAAAGAAAACCATTTTAGAACATATAATTCAGTGGCATTAAGCACATTCACTATGTTGTGCACCAAGCAAGCACCTCTTTCTAGTTCCAGAACATTTTTCATCATCCCAAAGCAATACCCCATCCCCATAAACAGTCACTCCCAACCATCTTCCCCCAGACGATGATAACCACTAATCTGCTTTCTGTCTCTATGTACTTGCCTGTTCTGGACATTTCATATCAATGGAATCACACATCATGTGGTCTTTTTTGTCTGGCTCCTGTAAACTCAGCGCCCTGTTTTTGAGTTTCATCCACATTGTAGTGTGAATCATCTCCATGGACACATTGGGCCTTTGTTGACAGTGGGGACAGAGGGTGAGAAGAAACTCCCAGAGGCCAAGAAACAGACATAGAGGAAAGATTAATATGAGTCTAAAGGAAGCAAGGAGACTCTTCAAGAGCTGAAACCTAGGCTAGTATTTGGGAAATGGGAAGGTGGGTACTTGGGGGGAGGGGACTCTGTACAGCAAGCACCTCATAACAATTTTGGGAAAGATTGACCTCAGACATTCCAGGACACTGGGCTCCCACTCAGCTCCTGAGTCCCAGAGGTTGTCCAGAGAGGGCTAGAGACCTGGCCAAGGACACAGAGTCCCAGGCCACCCAAGGGACTGGCACTTGGTGGGCAGCTTTAGTCTGGGACCAGCAGAACAGAACCTCAGACCCCAGCTCCGTGTCTGACTTGCCCTGCACAGGTTGTAGCAGGCATGAGGCCATGACCACCACGGAGCTGACTTCCTGGGTTTCTCTTTCACTTTGACTTGCCCAAGAGGGGCCATGACTCCTAACTTCTTTTCTTTTAAACCTTTTTAGTCTTCTTTTTTGTTCAGCTTCAAAGTGTTCTGGGGCAAGGACAGGGGGGTTGGGGCCTCATCGGCAGCGCAAAAGCTCTTTTGAAACTACAGGCCTCTGTGTGGATCCGATGGGACAGCAGGCAGCCAGGCTGGTCTCCCTTCTCCTCCTCCTGCTCCCCAGGCAGGGTGGTAAGTTTTCCACTCTGGTGCCACTGCATGTCTTGCTGAGGTTAGGAGGCTGTGTGTGGAGGACTGAGGATCCGGGTTCCAGCATTGGCTTTGTGTCTGTGTGCCTTTCTTTCTCTGTCACACGGATGATCGGTGATCATGACTTCTTGGGTCAGACTTGGACATCTCCCCTCTGGTCTTGGTGTTCTCTTATGTAGAATGGGCTGGATCTTTGAATCTTTCTCACCTCCCAGAGTTCAATGAGAAATAGCTAAGGAAGGGATAGTGAGCAAGTATGTAAATTATCAATATACTTAACAGAGTATTATGTATTATATATACTCTCTCTCCATCTTGTGGAATGGGGTGGGGAAGGGCCCAGCCTCCTGTGGATGACTGAGTTTGGACCCTTATTCCAGCTCCTCGTTGCTACTGTGTGATCTTGAGCAACTTTTTACCTCTTTGGACCTCAGTTTCCCTCTCTGTAAACTGGGGATTAGTAAGGTTTCAGGGCCTTTGGGTGTCAGATAGGGCTGGAAACCAGGGGATCCTGGGTTGCTTTGGAGGAGAAGCCTAACAGGTTGATGGGTGAATGGGTGGGTGGGTAGGGAGATGGATGGATGGATGGATGGATGGATGGATGGATGGATGGATGGATGAATAGATGGTTGGATGGATGCATGCATGCATGCATAGATGGGTAAATGTATGGATTGATGAATGTATGGATAGATAAACAGATAGAAGGATGGGTGGATGAATGGGTGGGTGGGTGCACAGATGGAAACGTGGATGAGGGGGTGGATGGTTACTTGGCCAGCTCCCAGCCAAGCCCCTTTCCCCATGTGGTGAAAGGCCGGGACTGTCATTATCTCTTTGTTGTCTTTACAGCTGAAGCCTGTGATACCAGCAGGTGCTGTTTTCAGGACCCACCATACCAGAATGCAGATTCAGGTTGGGGCAGTTTCCCATTGGTGTCGTTTTGGGCTCTGACTGATAAACCCCTAGCAGTTCCTCACTCAGCTTCTTCTTGTCCAGTCAAAGACTCAGGTCCACTTGGGGTCTTGGCAGCCCCTACCTCACAGTCAACCAGCTTGTCCTCACAAGCTCTGGTGTCTTGGAGCAGTCACTCTCTCTGAGCCTCTTCCCCTCCCTACCAGGGTCACAGGTGTTTGCACCTGTTCAGATTGGTCAGCACATGGGGCTAAGCAGCTGTTAAATATTTTGAATTTTTAATTCAAGCAGGCATTGCTGGATCATTAGGCTTGTAATGCACCCCACTAAGGTTCTGTGACTGAGCAGTTGCATCATTCATTCTTTTAAGAAATATTTACTGAGCACCTAAAATTGCACACAAAATCCTAGACATGAAGGAATCAGTTGCAAGCCCAGCTGTCCTCCTGGGTGGGGTCACAGTCTCATGAGGGAAGTAGACAACAGATCAATAAATGCATATACTGCCTACATAGTATAAGTACATATACTGATGTGCACAGAGCAAGGTGAGGGGTGGGGGGGGGGATGTTTCTGGTTGGCTGGTTGTCAGGGAAGTGACACAGAAGGAAACACTGAAATGTCAAGATCTGGGGGAAGGGCACAGCACATGCAAAAGGCCCTGAAATGAGAGTGAGCCTGGTGTGGATGGAGCAGGGGAGCAGAGAAGATGGCAGGACACAGGCGTGAATGGCACAGGAGGATGCTGGGAGCTGTTCAGACTGTAGAAACACCGAAGTTCATAAGTGTCACAAAGATTCATTTCGAGACTGTGTCAGCACAGAGATGTCTTCCTTACTCTCGTCTGTTTTCAAACCTCCAGGATCTCCTCTGGAGTCAGCCTCAGGCCCCAGGAACCTGACCTGCTACCGGATATCTGGTGCCGGTTATGAATGCTCCTGGGAGTATGAGGGTCCCACAGCTGGGGTCAGCCACTTCCTGTGGTGTTGGTGAGAACCCCTTCCCAGACTCCAAATCCTCAACCACCATCCAGCCCTAGCTCCTGACCTAATGCATCTGCCCATAGATGTGTGATTGCAGCCCAGGGCTGGTCCGTACCTCTTCCTGGGCCTCAGTTTATTATGTGATCAGGGAGGGTGGGCGCTCTGTGTTGTGAGGGGTCAGCTTGGGTGGGCATCCAGATTGGAAAGCAATCAGGGTTCCTCTAGTCCTTTCTTTTTATCCTCACTCTGTCACTCATTTGTTTGTTCATCCATCCATCCATTCATCCCTCAATTAATTTATCCCTTCTCTCTGTGGCAGCTCATGTTGGGATATTTGGGGTTCCACAAGCACCTCAATCTCAAGCTGCTCCCCAAGGAACTCCCAGGCTGATGAGGGAGAGTCAAAGGGGCAGAGAAGGATGTAAGGATGCAGGGATGTTATGCACACCGTCTGTTTTGGTTGAGACATTTCTGAGGTCCACTAGGACCCCAGATTCAGCATCAATACACTCCTTCTTTGCAGCCTCAGGCCCGGACGCTGTTGCTACTTCTCTGTGGGCTCATCCACCAAGCTGCAGTTCTCCGAACAGGATGTTGTATCTGTGCTGTACCCTGTCACTTTCTGGGTGGAATCCTTGGCCGCCAATTGGACAGAGAAGTCTCCTGAGATTACCCTGAACCTGTACAGCTTTGGTCAGCACCCTGTTCTCCTCCTCCTTCTCACTGCCCTTTCCTTATCCAGAGGATGGTCCTCAAGCCTGGACCTGGTGATATACTGGGCCCCTGGAAAGGGGCTTGAAATTTTTAGCCATTTACACATCAAACACTGTTGCATGACTTGGCAGAGTCTTTTACGATTCCAAGACTCTGAGTTATGATAGGTAACTCAGTCTTGGTTACCTATTGCCTATTGCTGGACAATCAGGTGGCTTTTGGTTTCTCCCTGACACTGTCACAGTGCCAGGAACCTATTGGGTTTCTTTTTTTTTTAACTGTTTTCATGAGTCAATAACATGCATTTAGCATATAGTTGTCAAGCTGCTACTGTGTACCACACTGAGCCATAGGGCCCATGGGCAAGGCCAGCAGATGTCACAGCCTAGCACTGGCACTAAAATGAGGTGAGTGAGACAACACCTGGGGTACAAAATTTTAGGGGGTGCCAAAAACCCCTCAGTAGTTAATAGAAACAACACTGTCATGCAATATGTTTAAAAATCAAAATTAATGTAAAAATAATTCATGATGAACAAAATGTCAAAATTTTAAACAAAGAAAGGATCCAACCCTGTATTTGTACCTTTCCTCACTTGCCTCACCTTGATCCTGGTCCTGCCTCTTCTTTCATGGAGCCCAGTTTCAAGCAGGGGTGATGGATGAGGTATGATCAATACATATGATGAGATACTGCTGGGAGGTCAAGGGAGGTCTCCAGCTCAAGCTGAGTAAATGATAAAATGAATCCAGCAGGAAGGAAGGTGGGGAAGTGTGATCCATGTGGAAAAGTGTGTGCCACAACATGTGCAAAGGCCCTAAGGTAGAATTGGGTATGACAAGATGATAGATGTCTCTCCTTAGGTCGAACTCCTTGAATTGGGTCTAAAGAATTAGTAAGATTTCCTTTAATAGTCCTCCAGAAAAATAGAATCAATTCATTCCCCTCTTGTCAGCAGTTAACAAAAGTGCCTGTCTCACCACAACCTTGTCAGCAGTAGGTGTGAATATTATAAAGATGTCTTCATTAACAGGATCCTGTATATAAATTTTGACTCTTTGACCCATGGACTCCCAGGCTTAGGTGGGAACCACAAGGGTGTCTTTGATTCACATTTGGGGGACTTGGTTGGCTACTCCGGGTTAGGCAATGCTTGGAAAGATTTTCTGGAATTTTTGGACCACAACTCACACAACTGCATGTTTTCACTCCCCAACCTCCACCTCTGTTTCCAGTTAAATATGACCCTCCACAAGGAGACATCAAGGTGTCAGTGTTAGCAGGGAGGCTGTGCATGAAATGGGAGACCCCAGCCCACCAGGATGGTGCTGAGGTGCAGTACCGGCACCGGACACCTGGAAGCCCGTGGAAGTTGGTGAGTTTGTTTCCCAGGTCAGTGTCATCATCTGTACATCTGTTACACCTCCCACCTGGCCTTCACTCTTACCTCATGTCTAATCTCTGAGGTCTCTCTGACATGCAGCTTTTACTGTGACCTCCCTTCTTCACATACTCTCCATGGCTCCCTATTACCCTCACGAGGGCATGGTTGTCCTCAGCCAGCCCTAGGTGTCCTCACTTACCATGTGCTTCCTCTGCCATCCTTCTGAATGGCCATCATTCTTTACCCATGCCCTGGATTTCCAGCCTCTTTGCCTTTTCACATAAAGTTTCCTCTACCTGCCTTCTTCTCTATATGAGCACATGTGAATCTAGCCCACCCTCAGAATCCAGCTCAAGGGCCATCTCTTGACAAAGCTACCCCTTCTGCTGGTTCCTTCCTCTCCTTCCTTCTTTTTAAAAATGGAGATGTAATTGACATAAAACATTATCTTAGTTTCATGTGTATGACATAATGATTCAATATTTGTACATATTGCTAAATGATCAGCACAATAAGTCTAGTTAACTTCTGACACCACACATAGTTATCGGGTTT
This sequence comes from Rhynchonycteris naso, assembly GCA_037038555.1. Classification (NCBI taxonomy): domain Eukaryota; kingdom Metazoa; phylum Chordata; class Mammalia; order Chiroptera; family Emballonuridae; genus Rhynchonycteris; species Rhynchonycteris naso. Next base: position 21,265,385 of record CM073003.1, read on the forward strand.
TTTTCCTTTATTTTTATTTTTTTTTTTTTAGTGAGAATGAGAGAGAGAGAGAGATAGACAGACAGAAAGGGAGAGAGATGAGAGGCATCAACTCATAGTTGTGACACTTTAGTTGTCCATTGATTGCTTCTCATACGTGACTTGATGGGGTGGGGAGGGGGGAGGGCTCAAGCTGAGCCAGAGACCCCTTGCTCAAACCAGTGACCTTGGGCTCAAACCAGTGACCATGGGATCATGCTGATGATCCCACGCTCAGGCTGGCGACCCTGCGCTCAAGCTGGTGAGCCTGCACTCAGGCTGGACCAGCCACCTCCGGGTTTTGAACCTGGATCCTCAGTGTCCCAGGCCACAGCTCTATCTACTGTGCCACCACCTGGTCAGGCTCAATGTGGTGTGTGTGTGACAGAGACAGAGAGAGGGACAGATAGGGACAAACAGACAGGAAGGGAGAGAGATGAGAATAATCAATTTGTCATTGTGGCACCTTAGTTGTTCATTGATTGCTTTCTCATATGTGCCTTGACTGGGAGGCTACAGCAGACCAAGTGAGCCTTGCTCAAACCAGATGAGCCCATGCTCAAGCTGGCAACCTTGGGGTTTCGAACCTGGGTTCTCCAAGTCCCAGTCTGATGCTCTACCCACTGTGCCACCGCGTGGTCAGGCTCAATGTGGTTTTGATTTACATTTCCCTGATGATTAGTGATGTTGAGCACATTTTCATGTACCTGCTGGCCATATGTATGTCTTCTTTGGATCTTTATTCATTCTTCAGCTACTGTCTATTCCCTGCTCTGTCCCAGCCAGATAAGCCTATAATAAACCTCAGCTTCAACCCAGTTCCCAAGGAGCTCCCAGTCTGAAGAAGACAGAGACACCCAGCCTCTGAATTGTGGCCAGTTTCCTTCCTCAAACTGGGAGCATCTCAAGGGCAGGGAGTTGCCTCAGCTTCAGCCCATCTTCCCTCCAAATGTTGTGCCCCTCCCGAGGCTCAGTTTCCTCATTAGGTGACTAGGTTTGGTGACATGGGACCCTGATAGGGGGGACCTCCTTCCACGTTTTATTTCCAGCCCCCTAAGCACACTCTGCAGTAGACCCTCTCAGACCCCTTTGTAGGTGAGGAAACTGAGGGTCAGGATGTCAGGGACCTCTCAGGGTCACATGGGGAGCATGGGGCAGGCTGGGTCAGGGCTCTCTTGACCCCTGACACAGCAGACAGACAGGTTTTGCTTCTTAAAATAAGTTTTTAGAAATTATAAAATAAATGTCTCCTAAAATAATTCTTATAAATAAATGTTTAATTTTGAATGATCTTAGATTTTTTCAGAAAGGTTACAAAGAAATACAATGAGCTCCCATAGAACCTTCGCCCAGCTTTCCTCCCGTTAGCATCTTACATTCTAGACTGAGCAGATGGGGTGCGTCGCTGTGAGCCGAACTCCAGAGGGCCCTGGAGGTTGTTCGTCTTTCCAAGGATGTCTTCTTTTTGCTCCTGGATTCAGTCCAGATTTCACATTGCACTCAGTAAAATAATATTTTTAAATAGAATATTAATAATAAAAGAATAATATTTTTACTAATAATATTAGAGCTAATATTTTCAACAGCAAAATGTAAAACAATATATAAATATGGTTTTGTCCTAGGGCAACTGTGAACATCAGGATGATGAAGATGATGTGGACTTCGGTGAGAATAAAAATAGCAACAGCAACAGCTGCAGCAAATTAGCATTAATCAAGCACTTACTGTGTGCCAGGCCAGTGTGAACTTTTTTGTATAACTATTGGCCTCCCCTGTAGTTCTGTATTGGATTATTCCCACTTTACAGGTGAGGAAACAAAGGCTGGAGTAGGGGTGTGAGAAGCCATAGGACAAAGTCACATTTCAAGGGGTGGCCTTGCTGGGACTCGAACTAGGAACAGGAGAAGTCGATGATCCTTGAGTCCCCAAGAAGACAGGCCCTGGACTGTTTCTGCCATGTCCTCAGGGCCTGGTACACAGTTGGCTATTCATAAGTTCATGCATACATTGGCACCTAATAAGTGCATGTACACAGTTGGCACTCATTGCATGCACAATGGCTTAGTGACCAGTGCTGTTACTTCTGTACCCCCAGGTGTGAGTCATTCCCTTCTCCTCACGTTTGACCTGTTTTCCGCCAGAGTCGTGCCTCTGCCCACTGGACATAAACAAAGTGCAGGAATTCCAGCTAAGGCGCCGGCAGCTTAGGTCAGGAGACCCAGAACGACCCTGGAGCAGCTGGAGCAGCCCTGTGTGTGTCCCTCCTGGTGAGAATGCCCAAAGCCACAAGAACAGGGGCAGGCATTAGAAATATGGCAGCAGCAAGTGTTAAAAACAAGATGACAAATTTTTGAAATAAGGCAGCAGGAGAAATTAGTGAAAATTGTTAACATGTGGCCATGAGCAAGTTTTGCTTCATACAAGGGGAACCCATAATCTGAAAAGAAAACATTTATCAGTCTTTCTCTTGTTCCAATTCGTTTGGTTAGTTTTGTTCTTTTAAAGCTGCACAAGGGCCTGACCAGGCAGTGGCGCAGTGGATAGAGCATTGGACTGGGATATGAGGACCCAGGTTCGAGACCCCGAGGTCGCCAGCTTGAGCGCGGGCTCATCTGGCTTGAGAAAAAAAATAAAAAGCTCACTAGCTTGGACCCAAAGTCGCTGGCTTGAGCAAGGGGTTACTCGGTCTGCTGAAGGCCTGCGGTCAAGGCACATATGAGAAAACAATCAATGAACAACTAAGGTGTTGCAACAAAAAGCTGATAATTGAGGCTTCTCATCTCTCTCCATTCCTGTCTGTCTGTCCCTATCTATCCCTCTCTCTGTCCCTGAAAAAATATAAAAATAAAAATAAAATAAAGCTGCACAAGGAGTTGATGGGTGAAAGTGTTTGTTTGAGTCAGGAATTATTTTCCCAAAGACACAGAAAACTGGAGCCTGGGTAGCTCCAGATGGAGATGTGGCTCCGGGGTGAGGGGATAGGTGACTATCAACATTTGCCCACAACCTTGCCAACTAGGGCCTCCTCCTGCCCTGTGGCATACCTGCTGGGAAAGAGTTGTTTCCAGATTTTTATTTAAATTATGATAAAGAGCACATAACATAAAATGCACCATTTTAATAGCCTTTTTTGTTTTCTTTTTTGTGGCAGAGACAGAGAGGGTCAGAGAGAGGGACAGACAGACAGGAAGGGAGATGAGAAGCATCAATTCTTCATTGTGGCTCCTTAGTTGTTCAGTGATTGCTTTCTCACATGTGCCTTGACCAGGGGGGCTACAGCAGACCGAGTGACCCCTTGCTCAAGCCAGAGACCTTGGGCTCAAGCTGGTGAGCCTTGCTCAAACCAGATGAGCCCATGCTTAAGCTGGCAACCTCGGGGTCTCGAACCTGGGTCCTCTGCATCCCAGTCCGACGCTCTATCCACTGCCCCACCACCTGGTCAGGCCATTTTATACATTTTTAAGTGTCTAGTTCCATCACATTAAGTACATTCATGGAACATATCTCTTATGTTTTCAAGTTTGAAAAAGTGTTTAATTCCATGGAAGCCTATGTTTCGTGGGTAGGAAGGAAAAGGTCCCAGGTCCCCATTCAAGGTCTGCGGGAGGTTGTGAGAAAGGGCAACCCCCCTCCAGTGTCACTGTCCTGCTGTCTTATGACAGAAACCCCTCCACAGCCGGAGGTGTGGTTCTCAGTGGAGCCGCTTGGCCTGAATGGGAAGAGGCGAGTGACCCTGCAGACGCAGGTAACGAGGGCTGTTGTGGGGCTGTGTGGTACAGTGGCCTTGGGAGGAGACAAGACTGGCGGTGGGCAGGGGGATCTAGGGGGTGGTGCACTAGTGGGAGATGGAGGGAGACAAGATGTTGAGGTGGCAGGGAATTGAAGAACTGTGGGTTTAACTCTGAAGGTACTGGGGAACCATGAAGGGTATGTGAGCAGAAGAGGGGTATATCTGGACTTCAGTGTTCATAGGCTCACTCTGGCTGCCATCAGGGGAACAGATTGTGGAGGGCTCTGGTGGACACTGGAAGGCCATGACGGGGTCAGTTGTGTTGTGCTGGATGGGAGATGATTTATTTTAAGTCCCCAAAACAACTCATTTAGTACAGTCTAATTAAATCCATTTTACAGAGAAGGAAACAGGCACAGAGGGAAATTTTCTTGCCTGAGTCAGGGGCAAAACTACAGTAAATTTTTGCCATAACTGACTTAGCTAGGTCCCCAATAGGCCATCAAAATAAGTCCTCTGCTCCTTTGTTTTCAGGATTTCCTCATTTTAATTCCTTTTCTCAGGAAAAATTTACAGGGTTGAGGTCACTGGGTCCAAAAATGGAAACATTTTTTCCCTGGCTTTCAGGGGGTTTTGCCAAATTACTCCCCCCACATAAAATACCCCATGTGCATTGGATATGAATGCCAGTTCCCCCGCAGCCTTGCTAATATCAAGGTTTATTGTTTTTTTAAAATATTTTTTTAATTTTAGAGAGGGGAAGGGAGAGAGAGAATGGGAAAGAGAGAAGCATCAACTCGTAGTTGCTTCACTTTAATTTGTCTATTAATTGCTTCTCATATGTGCCTTGACCCGGGGGCTCAAGCTGAGCCAGCAACCCCTTCCTCAAGTGACCTTGTGCTTCAAATCAGCGACCTTTGGGCTCAAGCCAGCGACCATGGGGTCATGTTGATGATCCCGTGCTCAGGTTACCAACCTCATGTGCAAGCTGGTGAGCCCTTGCTCTTGCTGATGAGCCCATGTTCAACCTGGTGACCTCAGGGTTTTTAACTGGGGATCTCAGCATCCCAGATTGATGCTCTATCCACTACACCACCAGCAGTCAGGCTATTTTTTAAACTTGCGGCCTATGTCATAGGCTCTGGCCTGTGGATGAGTCTGTGTTCATGGGCTATGCTCTGTCAGCCCACAAGGACAATGAATATGTTCAGGTTCTCACAAGCTATCTCTCCTACTTATGACAGCTGCCCCAGCTCCAGCTTCCAGAAGGCTGCCGTGGGTCCAAATCTGGTGCAGAGGTGACCTACCACCTCCACCTGCACATGTTGTCCTGTTCATGTAAGGCCCCGGCCAAGAAGATCCTGGGCCCGAGAAAGAAGACACTCAGCCTTTCCGGTGCTGCCTACAACCTGGCTATCCTCTCTGAGAATCGCTTTGGCTCTGGCCCCAACCAATCAAGACACATTCCTGCCCACACACACACAGGTAACTGCTCTGGCTGGGGCGGGCCTAGGGAGGGCCCTTTGGAGCTGAACACCTACTCTGAGCCTCAGCTAGATGAGGGTGAGGTAAGTGAAGCAAAAAATTTAAGGGGGTGTTTAATTTAGGGGTGTGCCAAAAAGTCACTAATGAAGATACATAATGTTATAATGCAATATTTTAAAAAATTCTCACAGGCAAAGTACAGTCCAGGCCAAGTGTCCATTTAAAAAAAAAAAAAGTTTTCCATCGATGTGAGAGAGAGAAAGAGAGGATAAGGGAGAGAGAGAGAAGCATCAACTTGTTCCATCTAGTTGCTCCACTGAGTTGTGCACCCACTGGTTGCTTCTCATATGTGACCTGACTGGGGATCAAACCCAGGAAGTCCACATGCTGGGCTGACACTCTATCCACTGAGCAAATTGGCCAGCACAAAGCTAACCATTTTATCATGCAATCCAATGGCATTTAGTACATTCACAATGTTGTGCAACCACCACCTCTAATTCCAGAAAATTTCCACCCCCCAAAAAAGAAGCCCCACTCTCATTGGCAGCTGCTCCCCATTCCCCTTCCCCCAGCTCCTGGCAATCACTAATCTGCTTCCAGTCTCTATGGATTTGCCTGTTCTGGACATTTCACTTAAATGGAATCACATACTACGTGGCCTTTTGTGTCTGGCTTCTCTCATTCAGCATGATGTTTTCAAGGTTCATCTGCATTGTAGTGCTTCACTCTTTTTTTTTTTTTTTAAGATTTTATCTATCGATTTTTACAGAGACAGGAGAGAGACGGGAGAAGAAAGGAAGGAATATCAACTCATAGTTGCTTTACTTTAGTTGTTCATTGATTGCTTGTTGTATGTGCCTTGCTGGGCAAACCCAGGGTTTCAAACCAGTGACCTCAGCATTCCAGGCCAAGGCTTTATCCACTGAGCCACCACAGGTCAGGCTATGCATCACTCCTTTTTATGGCTGAGTAATAATCCACGTGTGGATGGACTACACATTGTTTATTTATCTGCTGGTCGACATTTGGGCTGTTTCTACTTTTTAGCTATTATGAATAGAACTCATGACATATTTTTGCATTTATTTTGATTTTTTTTAAAGATTGTATTAGGATAGTGTTTATCTTGATGACTATGTTCTCCTTGCCTCCCTAAATTTCATGCCTGAGATGAGTGCCTCGCTCGTCTCATCCTGGGTCTGGCAGTGTTGAGCACTCAACAAGCCTGTGAGTACAAGGCTGCTACAATGATGCCCATTTTATTTTTATTTTTAAAAAGTCTTTATTTATTATTGACTTTAGGGGGGCGGTAACATTGAGTTGTTCCTGTATGTGCCCTGACTGGGGATTGAACTGGCAACCTCTGTACTTTGAGATTATGTTCTACCCAACCGAGCTATCTGGCCAGAGCAATGATGCCTATTTTAGAGCTGGGACAACCGAGGCTCAGACAGGTGAACCCACTTGCCAGGGTTGCACAGCAGTAAGTTTGCAAACCCCTGGACTATTTTGGGCCATGGCCTCACTGTGTGACCTTGGTCTGTTGACTCTCCCTCTCTGAGCCTCAGTTTCTATATCATTGTGGTGATTATGGTCCCACTGTGTAGCAAAGTGGTTCCTGTAAAGCGCTCGGTACTGGCCTGCAGCATACAGTCTGCTTGGAAGCAGCACCCACTTCTCTGAGGTTGCTGCAGACACCCTTGTTCCAGGGAGTGGAAGAGATGTGCCCAAGGGACTGAGAAGGTGTGTCCTCAGCCTCTGAGCACTGGTCATGCCTCACCCAATGCTGGGTGAGATGGGTCGGGGCTGGCCAGGCATCTGCTAGAGTTGGAGATGCCCACCAGGCTGGTGCAGGGATGTGTCAGTCCAGGTAGCACTGATAGGGATGTCCTGGCAAGGAACTCTTGGTCAGTGAGGGCTCAACTAATTCAAACAGCCTGTCTGTCCCCTCTGTGCCCAGCCTTTCACCCGGCAGCTCCCAGTGTGAGGAGAGACAGATACAGATGTTCTGGGCCCCGTGGGGTAGAGGTGGGCAACAGGAACCTTGGTGGGTGTGGGGACAGACTGAGGCAGCTGTCCTAATATGCCTCACTGTCTCCTTTCAGAACCAGGAGCTCTGAATATCAGTGCTGGGCCCAATGGGACCACTATGAGTTGGCCAGCCTGGGCCCCGGGCCTGACATACTGCATCGAGTGGCAGTTCAAGGACCAATATGGGAGCCCTGTCACCTGTACCCTGACTGCACCCAAAGACCGGGATCCTGCTGGAACTGGTACCTGCTTCTGTACCCTCCATTAAAGCTCCTGGTCAGCCCAGATTTACAGGGACTGTACATGTGGGATGTCTGAAGTCCAGAAAGGTCTCGCCAATTGCTTGCATTACAGAGAGGTGGGGACAGGCCAAGACTTGGGGTCCCCATGCCACCCATGCAGGCTGGAGCTTCCTACTGGGAACTGGAAGTATCAGGGCTCAGCCCTGGGAAGATGGCACCCAGAGGGTAATGAGTCTCACATTCCAGTCTGTTTCTTAAACATCCACCCTCTTCAAGGAAGGTGACAGCTAGCAAGCAGATGGTGGCAAGTTAATGAGGCCTCTGGAGAGAAAGAGAGGGTGCTATATGGCCCAGGTAGCCCTTCACTCTCCTACTTCCTGCCCTGGGCCTGGCCAGTGTCATAGGAATTTTTAGCCTCAACCTGTCCCCAATGAGCTTACTGCCTGGGGAGAAAGAACTGGATACAGATACCCTGCCCCATGGAGTAATGGCTAAGCTGGAAGGTTTAGGCGTGGCTTGGGGGCATAGGAAAGGGATCTTGGAGGAGGGGACATTAGTGCAAAGGCTTTGAAGTATAAGTAGGAGTGCTCTAGGAATTCCTTACAGATGGCACAGCAAGTGCAAAGAAGTGGAAGTAGGAATGCAAACTATTTACTGACCTGGCACTTGCTAATCCTTCCAGTAACCCACCACTGGAGCCGAGCTTCTGGGGCAATGAGGCAGGAAGAATGTTACCACATCACCATATTTGCCTCTGAAAAACCGGAGAGGCTCACCTCATGGTCCACAGTCTTGTCCACCTACCACTTTGGGGGCAATGGTGAGTGGCTCAAACTTGTAGGGTGGTCTCTCTGGAAGACTCAACAGTGGCCTTAGGAGTTCAGGAGGAGGGAATAAACATTCAGAGGCACCTACTGCTTGTCAGTCCCCGGCCAGAAGTTGGACACATAGAGTGAGTTCAGTCAACTTCTAAGACACCCTGACAGGCATTGTCCTAGGCTCAGAGAAGCTCAGAGAGGTTCAGGGAGGGGAAATGACAGTGCTTGAGTGGTGGAGCCAGTATTCTGTGGCCAATGACCTGAACAGTGCTGGGCGGGAAGTACTTGGCTAGTGTTCTGGGAGTTGACTGTGGCAATGATTCTGGTTGCAGCTTCAGAGGCTGGGAGCCTGCAGCATGTGTCCGTGAAGACACTCAGCCTGGACTCAGTGTCTGTGAACTGGATGCCATCCCTGTTGAGCACCTGCCCTGGCATTCTAGAGAAGTATGTCGTACGCTGCTGGGATGAAGACAGCAACCAGGTGTCTGGTATGTGGGGCAGCACAGGCCTGGATGGGGTAGGAAGGAGTCCTGCCTTGCTGTGTGACCCTAGCACCTCAATGCCCCTTTCTGGGCCTTGGTTTTTCTATAACACAAGATAATTGGACTCCAGGGTCTTGACTGTCCTTTCTACACCCCCAGAGAGGGTCCAGGGGCATTGGCCAAGTACTCATGATGTAGCAGGTTTGTGAGGGCAATACCTTACTCATCAGCAACTCCACTGCCATGGTGTCACAGCCCACCTGGGAGAACTGGGGACATCCCACTGCCCGAGTCCAGCCTCGTGGGAGTAAAGAGGATCCATGATTGCCTCTCCCTGCAGAGCTACCTGTGAACCCCACAGAGAACCAGGTCACCTTTCATGGCCTGCGACCTGGTATAACCTACAATGTGCAAGTGCGAGCAGACACAGCGACTCTGAGGGGTGCCTGGAGCCAGCCCCAGCACTTCCGCATAGGTGAGTGGGGAGCCAGGGACAGGGCCCAGAGACTTACCCAGCATGCACTGTCCCATCCCACCTGAGTCTGCAAGCAGCCCTGTCCTTCATGCATCAACTTCAGGAGAAAGTCCCAGCTTGATGTGCCCCCACTGCCTCCACCAACCTCAGTTCCTACAGCTTCCCCTTTGGAACCTTTTCTCATACCCCGGTGTGGGGGCATGAGGTCCCCTTTACCTGGAATATTTGTTCCCCCTGTTGTCAAAGTCCTGTTCATTCTTCAAAACTCAGTACAAAAGCGACCTCCTCCAGGAAGCCTTCTGTGCTTCCCTCTGGGCACCTTCTACCTGTGACTTCCCCTCTTCCCTGTCTGACACCTTGGGAGTGGGTGGATGTGTCTGTGTCTGTCTCTGCCTCCTCCAGCTGGAAGTTCCTGGAAAAGGAGGAAGGAGCTGTTTATTGAGTAAACAAATGAATGTATATGAATAAATCTCTTTCTCATCACAAAGATAAGGAGGTAGGCTTCACTGTCTTGGTGTGTAAGGCTGTGAGAAATTTGGAGACCAAATGATCCCTATTCCTGCCATGTTCCTGCTGGCTGACCTTGTAGTAAAATCTAGAGAGAACCAACAGTCAGGCTCTGTGTGGTATGGGCATCTCTGGGTCCAGGGAAGAAGAGTCCTGAGCATTTCCTATGTGTCAGGCCTTGATTTTGCAGTCACAGGGCAGGTGGATCCGCTGGTCTCCCACATCACAGATGAGAAACTGAGGCATGATGGAGGCCCATGGTATGCCAGGGTCAATAGGGAGTTGATAAAGAGCCTGGCCCACCCAGCTCCCTCCCTGATGAGAGGAAACAGGTACCCCTTCCTCAACCCAAGTTTCCCACTCCCAAGAAGTCCAGTTTTCGAAGTTGACTGATTTGTCCATCATTCTCGCATCTCTCGGGAGCTTCCTGGGCATTCTCTTCATGGGCGTCCTTGGATACTTCAGCCTGCACAGGTAACTTACAACCTCTCCCTGACATGATCCCCAATAATAGCTATAGTAACAGTAACAGTAATGGTAATAACCACTCATGCCAAGTAGGCATTTGTACTCACTTTTCAGATGAGGAAGCTGAGACCCATATAGTCAGGGCATCCAGCAATGAGGGCAGAGCTAGGATGTGACCCTGGGTCTGTCAGACTTCTGCACTGCCCTCCCCAATCCACATCCTCATTCCCTTTGTAACCTAATGAAGATTAAAAAAAAAAAAGTTAGAACAATGAAGCAGTAAGAATAGACAGAAGTACTGCTCCTCTGACCAGCTCCCCTCCCTCTCCAGGGTCTTGCCATACCTGTGCCCACCCCTGCCCACACCCTGTGCCAGCACTGCTGTGGAGTTCCCTGGCAGCCAGGGCAAGCAGGTAAGGGCTCCCTTTTTAATCCCAGGTTCTGTTTATTGCATCCACACTCTAGGCCAGGGCTCTGCTGAGTAATGGCCATTATTAGCTCATTTTATTCTACCCCAGCTCACTAAGGCAGAAGCTCCAAAAACCTATTCTATTACAGATGGCCAAGCAGAGGCCCAAAGAGGAACATACTGGGGGCCATTTTCTAGCAGCAGAAATAACCCAGAATAGCTTTATTTAAAAGGGAACCTGATGGGGGAAAATAAATCCCAAGGTGGTGGGCTTCAGGCATGACTGGATCCAGGAAGTATGGATTTATCTTTCTGTGCTGCTGTCCTTTCTACAGGCTGCTCTCCCAAGTAGGCTCAGCCTTCTCCCATGGAAGAAAATGTCTATTGTCTCCATTAACTGGAGCAAAACTCTCAGGGCCATCACTGATTGTCCCATCATGGGTCACAAGCCCATTCCTGAACCTATGGTAAGCCAGAGTGCTCTGATTGGTTGAGCCAGGGTCACATGCCCAATTACATCAACTATGAGAAAAGCAGGAGTGATTTCACAAAGAGAAATGAGGTTCCTTCAAACAGATCCTTAAATTTATCTCAAAATTTTAGAAAATTTCGCCAGCAGGTATCTGGCCCATCCCATCCTTATGTGGATAAGAAATAGAACCTTGCACACAGCCTTTCCCTGTCCTCCCTCTCCAGGCTTGGCAGTGGACCAGCCCAGCAGACTTCCAGGAGGAGGAGGAGTTATTGAAAGAAGCCCTGGTGGTGACCACGCCCTGTGGAAAAAGTGAGGTGGTTGACCTGGACACACCCAGACCTCTCAAGGACAAGGCAGAGCTGCCTGGTGGCATCCCTGAGCCAGCTCTAGACATAGTGCTGCCCTTGGACAGGAGACAGGTGCAAGGACACCTTGAGTCTGGGCCTCTGAAGTCCAGTAGGCAGGGCAGTCTGGAGGCTAGCCCTGCCCAGGCAGCTGGACTGTCCCTGATATTGGGAGACCAAATGCAAAGCCCCAGGTCCTACAGTTTTTAACACATGGACCTGGAGGCTTGAGGGAAGAAAGGGAATGTCTACCTCATCTTATGGACAGGAAGACCGATGATTGAAATCACAGTAGCTGGTTATCAAATGCTTATTGCATACCCAGCCTTTCCTTCCATTCAGACACTCACATGATGCCTGAGGTACATCACTGTCATATGTTACAGATGTGAACACTGAGGCACAGAAAGGGCAAGTGGCTTTCCTGAAACCACACAGCACAGGCGGAAGTCAAACTCTAGCCAAGTAACTCATACTCCATTTCCACCTCTTAGGTTCTGCCACCACTGCCCTTCTCCCCCCTATGTCCCATACCTGTCGCCACACATCCTGAGGGGAAGCTTAAAATTCCCATGGAACAGGAGCTGCTACACCAGGTGCTGCCATTGGCTTGTTGGGGTGGAATAGACTGGAGGGGTGGCCCAAAGGAGGCTAAGCTGATCGCAGGGTCCTGGGCTGGGAGTCCTGTCCCAAGAGCACTGGATGGGGAGTCTGGGCATTCAGCTCCCTCCTGCCCTGCAGGGTCTCCAGGCTCAGAGGATCTAAGTGAGAGGAAAAGAAGGAGGTCTCTAACATTCTGAAGGGAGATGATGACCCTCTCTGGCCTCTGTCTCCCCAGTAAGATGGGAGTGATGATAATGTGGACCTCATAGAGCTGTTGGAGGAGTCTAAGCCTTCATAAATGAGCCCCCTCTTGGATTCTTTCCCCTGGCTGAAGCCTGAATTCCTGCTCAAAATCCCCGAATAAAAGCCCGAGAATTCATTTATTCATTCATTCACGTGAATTTATTAATATCTTTCCTGGGTACCCCCAAGAGCATCCACTCTGGGGAAGACACAGCTGGATCTCTCTGCAAAGTCAGAACTGGACAGGGGAGTGAGTCTGGGTTCCCCTCATAAAAAGTGCCTTGGTTCACCGCATTCCAGCGGTCGGTCTGCCTTCTGCTCCGGGCTCAGGCCAGGACCTGGGGTTCCTCCCTCCTACTCACAACTAAAGCGCCGCAGCAGGACCCGTGTTCCCCATCCTTATACACACCGCGAACCCGCTGCTTCCTGAACCCTTCCCCGCCGGATCTACTCTTCATCTTTGAATTGTCGCCCATTCCCATCATGACCATCAGGTGGCAGCAGTAGCGCGTGTCTCCCAGGCCAGCCTGCCCCTCCCGCTTCCACTTTTCACCAAGTTTGCAAAACAGACATTTCCGGTTAAAAAACAAACAAACACAAAAACAGGGTGGGGAAGGCGGAGATTAAAACTCAGAACCATTAAATTTTATGGCAAAAGGATATGAGGCCAATGGGTGAGGAACGTCCGGTAGCCGGTAAGACTAGGAGGCAAAAGATTTAGGCCCTGCCCATTTGAGGGGTGCCTCAGTTTCCCATCTCTGTGCCTAGATGGGTACACGGAGGTCTTAACCTCTGTGCTCCAGTTACACGTGGCTGTTTCCTGTTCCACCCTTGGATTTGCCACCTCCCAGCTTTTTTTGCAAGCCTGCCCTCCACCAGGTAGGTATGCCCTCCTTGGATGGACTCCCTCCTCATCTTTATGGCTGGGCTCCAGCCTAAGAAGGTGGCCCAGACAGGAGGAGGGCCAAATGGACAGACAGGAGAAGATGCTGGGTCAGCAGCCTCATGAGAAAGACCAGAGTGAACTGATGCCCCTCAGGTCTAGAACCCTCTATCCCCCCACCTCAGTAGATACTTCAGAGAGCTAACTGCCCCCATGCCCGCAGTCCCAGTCTTGGGCCCACCCTATAGCACAGGACCCAGTTTGGCCACAAACTTAACCCCAGGCACAGCCCCTTGAATCCAAGAAACAGAAGTTAGACATTTATTGAGCACTGCCTAGAACTCTTGCTGAAGTGAATGGGAAGAGGAACACCCTACTACCAGGGGAAGGCTGAGCCTACCTCAGAGAAGCCTGCATGGAGAACAGCAATATAGAAAGATGAATCCCCTAGTCCCTGGATCTAGCCATGCCTGAAGATCACGACCCTAGAATATTTTTCATCAAGTTCTCTTTTTGTTGAAGCCACATTCAGTTCTGGTTCTGCTGTGAAGAAATGACCCACAAGAGGGTCCTCTGTGGGCCTCCGCTTGCCTGTCAGTATATTAGGAAGGAGTTTAGAACATTGGTTGAGGTTCCTACCTCAATGGTTTGGGCAACCAAATCTGCTAAGCAAGCTCTGACCTAGTGTTTATTGACCACCTGCTGCGTACTCATTACCCTGGTCCCGGAGTGTTGGTCCTTTAGCACCTCTCAGCAGCTCCAGGAGTTAAGACTGTGGTAGACCACATTTCACAGCTTTATTCATTTATTGATTCAGGAAGTCAGAGCACCTACTGTATACCAAGTCCTGTCTGACACAGTTCCCATCATGAGGGGTTCCTAGTTAAGTAGGGAAGGCAGACACTATTCTAATCATCATACAGTGTTATAATAAACCTTAAAAGAGTGGCAAGTTAAAGCATGAAAAATGAGCATGAGAGAGGGCTTCCTGGAAGAGGCTATGCTAGAGCCAAGATGGTGAAGAGAGGCCAGAACAGTGAGATCGTAGATTCTGAGGCATGTGTGGCTGGTGCAAATGAGTGAGGGGAAGATAGAGGTCACAGCTCACAGGCCATGGCCCGGGGGCTATGGGTTTATTCTTAGGCTGGGTGTGGGAGTGTCCTGGAGTGGGGGAGTTCAGACCAGGTTTGTGACTTATCTGGATTCTTCCCACTGTGGTTCAGTCTAGAGCAGGTGACTCAGCTTTGCTGGCCTTGGTGTTGGCTTTAAAATGGGTAAGGTGACCACTCCAGAGTACTTGCTCCCTTCTCACCTCTTCCCTATCTCGCTGTATTGGCCTGAACTCTCTTTCCCCATGGCTCCCACTGTGAGTCAGGTAGCTTGTGTCCATCAGGGAGATAGGCTGCTTCAATTTACCTCCCCAGATACCTCCCTCCTCTCTCTCTCTGGTGGCTCCTGGATTTGGTCGGAAAGAGGGGTTGTCTCTACCTCTGCCCTTGAGCCTGGATGGGTGTGGGGTATCAGGGGCCTCTAGAGACCACGGGCTACAGGAGATGACACAGAACAGCCCTGACCTGGCCTCTCTCACACTTTATGACCTGCTTCCCCTAGATGCCAGGAATGCCCTCCCCCCAATTGGGTACCTTTGCCCATTCCTCATTTTTTTTGTATGTGTGTGTGTTTTGAAAATATATATATTCACATACCATACAAATCATCCTTTTAAAGTGAATAGTTCAGTGGCATTTAGGACATTCCCAATTTTGTGCCGCCATCACTTCTATTTAGTTCCAGAACATTTCACCACCCCAAAAGGAGACCCCGTCTTCATTAACAGTTACTCCTTATCCCCTGTCCCCTATCTCCTGAAAAGCACCAATCTGCTTCCTGTCTCTAGGCATTTGCCTCTTCTGGGCATTTTATATACATGGGATCATATACTGTGTGGCCTTTTTTGTCTATTCTTTTTTTTTTAATTTATTTTTATTTTGTTCATTTTAGAGAGGAGACACACAGAGAGAGAGAGAGAGAGAGAGAGAGAGAGAGAGAGAGAGAGAGGAGGAGCTGGAAGCATCAACTCCCATATGTGCCTTGACCAGACCAGTGCAGGGTTTTGAACTGGCAACCTCAGTGTTTCCAGGTCGACACTTTATCCACTGTGCCACCACAGGTCAGGCTTGTCTATTCTTTTGTAAAAAAAAGTTAGCATGATGTTTTGAGGTTCATCCACGTAATAGAGTTTGTCAGTGCTTCATTCTTTGTATGGCTGAATAATAATCCCCTGTGTAGATGTCCTACTATTTATTTATCCATTCATTTGTCAATGGACATTTGGGTTATTTTCCACTTCTTGGCGATTGTGACTAGTGCTGCTGTGAACATTGTGTACAAGTTTGGGTGTGAGTGGGTTTTCATTTCTGCTGGGTTTATACCTAGGAATGGAATTGCTGGGTCCTATGGAGATTCTATGTTCAGCTTATTGGGGAAGCACCAGGTTGTTTTCCAAAGCAGCTGCGCACTCACATTCCATCAGCCATAGACAAAAGAATTCCAGTTTCTTCACATCCTCAGCAACACTGTTATTTTCTCTTTTTTTTTTTTTTTCAGTCTGGCCATCTTAGTGGATATGAGGTGGTATCTCAATGTGGTTTGATTTGCATTTCCTCGATGATTAATGATGTTGAGAACCTTTTCATGTGCATGTCTGCCACTTGTGTATCCTCTGGATAAATGTCTATTTGAATCCTTTAGCTCATTTTTTATTGGGTTGTTACCTTTTTATTATTGAGTTATAAGAGTCTTTTTATTCTGGATATTAATCCCTTTTGGATATATGATTTGCAAATATTTTCTCCCATTCTGTGGGTTATCTTCTTATTCTCTTAAGAGTGTTTTTTGTCGAAGAGAAGTTGTAAATTTGATAGGGTCCGACTTACATATTTTCACCCGGTCGCTTGTGCTTTTGGTGTTATAGCTAAGAATTCTGGTCTCTGCAGGCACCTGTCAATGTCCTGGCACCCCAGTCCCTACCTCTATAACTCATCCCCTCTGGGTTGGGGCACCTGCCTCCAACTCTGTCCTGCCACCAGGAGGCTATAGGGCAGCACCAGGCCACCTCCATCAATGTTTAATAACGGAGTACACGGAACCTTGGCAGGGACATGGGAAACCGCACCTGGAGCCATCTGCCACTTGGCTGCAGCCAACGACGGCCCTTGGTGGCCACATGTAGGGGCTGCGCCCATGCTGGGCCCCACTTCCCAGGTGGAAAAACAGAGTCACTGGGCACGGTGGGGGTGAGGGTGATGTAGAGAACGGGACCTGCAACTCAGAAAGAGGTCGCTGTCCCCACCCCAGCGTGGAGCCACCCCTGGTTCCTGTTCAGTCCCTGACCAGCAAGAACCGCCTGCTCTTGCTCCTGCTCCTGCAGGCAGTCCCTGCTGAAACCAAAACATCCAGCAGGAGGGAAGGAAAACACTCTCCCAGACCCCCTGGGCCAGGAGTGGAGAAGGAGGTGGGGAGGAGCAGGTTTCTCCCCTGCAAGCCTCCCTGTTCTTAGGGTTGGCGGCATGGGAGGTCAGTCAGTTGCAGGTTCTGGCTCTTTCTTCAGCTAGCTGTGCGGTTTCCCTGGGGGAGTAATGGGGGTATTTAATCCTCCTTGAAAGTTGTGAGCAGTGAGAAGGAGCCAGGACCCGGGGCGCCTGCCAGAGCATAAGCTATTGCTAATATTACCCTCCATAATATTAGAGCCAGGGTTTGTTCAGGAGTACAGAAGTTCATTCCATTCAGGGGCTCCTCGGTCCAATCCCCAGATTTGCTAGGTGGAGAGGGTCCTGTGTCTTCTTTGACTGGCCTCCTCCCTTCTCTCCCTGTCTCTCTCTCTTTCTCTTTTTGTCTCTAATGTCTCCCCGTTCTCTCTCTATGTGTCTGTCTGTCTCATCTCTCCCCCTCTCTCATTGTTTCTCTGTCTCTCTCTTTGGTCTCACTGCCTTTGTCTCTCCCTTAGCCTTACTCCCGGCCTAGCCCTCTATCAGCTGGATCAGCCTAGACCTGGCCAGTGTCTTTGGGCCTCGTGAAACAGACCCAGATTCTAATCTCCCCCCACTTTCCCCCTGACAGAGCCAGGTCTAGGCAGCCTGGCACCCTCACTTGCTGTATGGAAGTCCAAATCACATAAGAATTCTTTCCAACCCTGGAAGCCCAGCAGTTCAATACCCGGTCTTGAGACACGGTGTTCCCCCGACTCTGAGGTTTTTAAATGGGGAAACTGAGGCCTGTATCATGAAGATCCATCCCTGGTCATCCTGGTCCAGCTGCTGGGCTCTGACGTTATCTGGCTGCCTTCTAGCCTACTGTCCTCTGGGCTTGACCCATGAACAGTCAGCACAGATGGTTCCACAGGGACAGGCTGGGCAGTGACAACCCCACCTCCTGGAACTGGTTTCCTAGCAGTCAATCTGGCAGTTGGCCCAGGATATGTCCAGTGGTGTTGGTGGATGTCTGGTGCCAGCCAGGAATGGGGACCAGAGGGAGGGGTCTGAGGCAGGGACAAGGGTCTTCTTTAGAAGCCTCACAGTGTTTCCATCCTCCCTGGTTTTCATCATGGTGTGTGTTTGGGGTGGGGGTGGGGCAGGGAGAAAGCCTCAAGGCTTCTTGGGCTGAGAATTCCTTCTTGAGAAAGACTCTTAGGGACTGCCACCTTTGGGTACCTCCCTCTGACCTGGGCTTGACTCTATAAAACTATGTCAGGCCTAGACCCTCCCAACCTGGGACATCAACCCACAAAAACAGGCCCTGAAAGTGGCAGAGAATGAATAAACAAATGAATGAACAGACACGTGACATGCAAAGATGTAAGGTCATAAAAATGAAAACTGGAATTCTTAGCACACCTTGGGGCTTTCACCTCAGCACCAATTTGAAGTTGGGAACTGAGGAATACATTCCAGGGTGGGATGTTTGATGGCTTGAGTACCCACAGGCATAGCATGCTCAGGAAACTGGTCAGGAGCCCAGTCAGGAACCTGACATCCAGGGTTTTAATTCCTCTTCTGCCATCCATTGACCTGGATGACTACTTTACCTCCCTGAGCCTCAGTTTCCCTATCAATGAAACAGACACAGTACCTGTGTCTCAGGATTGCTGAGGAAGTGAATGAATCTGTGAAGCCATATCAGGCCTATTGTCATCGAGTGGTAAGCCTCCTCCCTCTTACAAGGATTGAAAATATAGAGATGAAATCAAAGAAAGACAGAAGGATGAGAATTGCATCTGGAGGAAGCCAACCAGCCTGGTGGCTCAGGGGGGACCCTGAGGCTTCCTCCCTTATCTTGGCTACCTGGCCCTTTTAGCCTCTTCTTCTTTACCCAGATCCCTCTGCCCCTAGAGCCTTGGTTTCCCTCCATGAAATGAGACCAAACAGGCATCCTTGACTCTCTTCTCCATCCCTGCCCCATTCAGCAGTGAAATTTTTCCCAAAGCCAGATCCTGCTCATTAATGGGCCCATCTCCATCACCATCTCTGGGACCAGTGCAGGCACTGCTTCCCTGGTCTCCTTGCTTCTATTCTCTTCCCCACAGACTCTTCTCTCCATGGTGGCTGAAGTTAGACTCATCCTTCCCCTGTTCAGAACCTTCTATGGCTCCCACCCCCATCAGGGGAAAAGTTAAAGTTCTTCCCTTAGCCACAAGGTCTTGCTGGTCTTACTGCCCCTACTTCCTCCCCCTGCCCCTGGCTGCACTCAGGCCTCCTTGAAGCTCCACCAATAAGTCAGGCACTCTCCTTACTCAGGACCTTTGCACAAGCTGTGACTCTGCCTGAGACCATTTTCACCAAATGCCGGGATATCTTTCCCACCTCCTTCAGGTCTCAGCTCAAGTGTCATATCCACCCACATGCCCTTCTTCCTTTCCTGCCATCAGGAATCTGTATTTTTGTTCTAAGCAGTATGCTCAAAATAATCACCCTGATAATAAGAGTCATTTGCCAGGTGCTTCTTGTGCACCAGGCCCTGGGCTGGGGGCTGGGGACACATCTAACTGGGGGCAATTGAGATATATCCCTGCTGTTGTGGGAGTCATAGTCTGGGGCAGGGGAGAGTTGGACAGTACGAATAACATGGGATACATGTCCAGAAATGGCAGAGGAAGGGTCATTTTAGATTGAGAAGCCACTGGGGTCGAGCCCTGAGGAGGCAGTGGAGGAAGATGAGGCAGTGCAGCAGGGCTGGACCTCATGGGCTCTTGGGGCCAGAAGGAGGACCTTGGTCTGTCCCTTAGGAGCAATAGGGCACCCTGAGAAGGTCTCAAGGTGGGTGATAGGGTTTGATATGTGTTCCTCACAAGAAAGAAACATGATCCCTTGCGGCCAGTCTGGTGGCCATGTGTTTTCAACCAGTTCACAGATAGGGTAACTGAGGCTCAGTGAGGTGACATGACTTACACAACCAGGAGCCTGTGATTTCTTCCCTCACTCCCATGTGGCCCAGTTGCAGATGAGGAAACTGAGATCCAGTTTTTATCAGGTATTATCAGCTCTACTTATAGGCCAGGTGTTGTCTGTCCTCTCCAGTCCCCTGGGAATGGAGTTGGCCCTCCTCCACCCCACCCCTGCCACATCTGGCCATGTGTCCCACAGCATTTATACTGTGTACCCAGTCCCTCCCCCAAGCAGGTTCGCTGAGTAACTTTCTCACAAGGAGGAAATAGCACCGCCAGTTTCACAAGTGGGTGGCCAAAGCCACAGGCTCGGGTTTCAATTTGCAAATAGCGTTCAGCTCCAACTGCCTGCTGCAGCCCTGAGAAGTTTGCTGGGCCACTACAGGGGATGGTTGGTATTGTAAGAGGACAGGCCAGGCAGGGAGGGCTCCCCACCCAGAGGCAGTCAGGGTCTGGGAAGAGGTGCTCTGAGCCCTTGTCTCCACTCAGCCTTGATCACTACAATCCACAACTGGTACTTACTTCATGCTTTGCTGAAGGAGCATGTTTTATTCTCCCAGTGAGAATATATTAAATGCCTACAGTGTAGCAGGTATTCCTTCCCTAGTTTAATCATCCCAATAGTCCTACAAGGCAATGCATGTGTTTTCCTGGGGTTGTGTAACAAGCCACTGTATCCTGGTGCTTAAAACAATAGAACAGACCGGCCGGTGGCGCAGTGGATAGAGCGTGGGACTGGGAAGCGGAGGACCCAGGTTTGAGACCCTGAGGTTGCCAGTTTGAGCGCAGGTTCATCTGGTTTGAGCAAGGCTCACCAGATTGAGCCCAAGGTCTCTGGCTTGAGCAAGGGGTTCATCTGCTGTAGCCCCACGATCACATATGAGAAAGCAATCAATGAACAATAAGGAGCCGCAACAAAAGATTGATGCTTCTCATCTCTCTCCCTTTCTGTCTGTTCCTATCTATCCTTCTCTCTGACTCTCTCTGTCTCTGTCAAAAACAAACAAACAAACAAAAAACACACCAACCTGACCAGGCGGTGACACAGTGGATAGAGCGTCGGACTGGGATGTGGAAGACCCAGGTTCGAGACCCCAAGGTCGCCAGCTTGAGCACAGGGCCCAACTGGTTTGAGCAAAAAAATCACCAGCTTGGACCCAAGGTCGCTGGCTCCAGCAAGGGGTTGTTCGGTTTGCTGAGGGCCCGTGGTCAAGGCACATGTGAGAAAGCAATCAATGAATAACTAAGGTGTTGCAACGGCAACGAAAAACTAATGATTGATGCTTCTCAACTCTCTCCATTCCTGGCTGTCTGTCCCTGTCTATCCCTCTGTCTGACTCTCTCTCTGTCCCTGTAAAAACAAAACAAAACAAAACAAAACCCCCCCACCATTTTTTCTCCTAGCTCAGGGGACCAGAAGTCTGAAATCAAGGTGTGGGTGAAGCTGGATCCTTCTGGAGGCACTGAGGGAAAGTCTGTCCCAGGCCTCTATCCCAGTTTCTGGGGGCTGCTGGCAACCCTCAACTTGTGGCCGCATCACTCCCATCTCTGACTCTGTCTCCAAGTGGGCTCCTTCCTGTCTCTCTTTGTCTCCTTTTCTCTTTCTTATAAGAATTCCTGTCACTGGATTTAGGGTCATCATAAACCAGGATGATCTCTTCTTAAGATCTGTAATCAACTATGTCTGCTGTGGCCCTCTAAGTTCATGTTCTAAGGTTCTAGGTAGACATATCTTTGATTGGACCACAATTCATTCTTCCCTTGGCAGGTATCACCAGCTCCACAGTACAGGGCAGGAAATAGAGGCACAGAGAACTCAGGTGACTGATCTGAAGGGCTAGAACTTAAACCGCAGCTGTCTGGAGCCCAGATTTACCCATATCACTGCTCCACCTGTGTGCCAAGTCCTTGGGACACAGAGGGGAACAAGAATTACAGCATCAGGAATGTGACCTTTGAACCTCAGACTGCTGGATGCTCCATAGATTAGAGTATGATTTTAGGATCAAGTGTCCCCCTGCAGTGAGCTGTGCGGTGTCCTTCAAAAGACATGCCCACCTGAAACCTGTGACTGGGACCTTATTTGGAAGTAGGGTATTTGCAGACATCATTAAGGTAAAGATTTTGAGATAATATCATCCTAAACTTAGAAGCCTAAATCCAATAACAAGTGTCATTAAGATAAGAGAAATGTGCCTGATCAGATGGTGGTGCAATAGAGTGTCAACCTGGGATGCTGAGGACCTAGGTTTGAACGCGGGCTCGTTGGCTTGAGCGCAGGCTCACCAGCTTGAGGGTGGGATCATCAAAACGATTCAGTGGTCGCTGGCTTAAAGCTCAAGGTCGCTGGCTTGAGCAAGGTATCACTGGCTCAGCGGGAGCCCCCGGGACAAGGCATATATGAGAAACAATCAATGAACAACTAAAGTGAGACAACTACAAGTTGATGTTTCTCATCTCTCTTTCTTCCTGTCTCTCTCTCTCTCTCTCCCTGTCTCTTTCTTACAGAAAAATAGGAAGGAAGGAAGGGAGGGAGGGAGGGAGGGAGGGAGAGAGGGAGAGAGAGAAAGAGAGAAAGAAAGAGAGAAAGAAAGAAAGAAAGAAAGAAAGAAAGAAAGAAAGAAAGAAAGAAAGAAAGAAAGAAAGAAAGAAAGAAATGAAAAGAAAAAAGATAAGAGGAGAAGGAGGCCAGGTGTTGACAGAAGCAAAGATTGGAGTGGTACTGCTACAAACCAAGAAATCCTAAGAATTCCCCAGAAGCCAGAAGAGAAGCCTAGAATGGACTCTCCTTCAGAGCCCTTGAAGGAGCAGACCTATTCACACCTTATTCTTGGACTTCTGGTCTCCAGAGCTATGAGAGAATAAATTTTTGTTGACCCTGGCTGGTTTGCTCAGTGGATAGACTATCAGCCCTGTATATGGACATCCCGGGTTCTTTCCTTGCAGTGAGTGGCTCATTTGGTTCGAGCGTCAGCCCGGGCACTGAGGATAGCTTGGTTGGTCCTCAGGTGCTAAATATAGCTCAGTTGATTTGAGCATCAGTCCTAGGCTGGGGTTACCAAGTAGATCCCGGTGGGGGCGCATGCAGGAATTGGTCTCTCTGTTTCCTCTCCTCTCACTTAAAATAATAATAATAAAATATAAATAAATAAATAAATTTTTGTTGTTTTGAGCTACCCAGTTTGTGATACTTTGTTTTGACAGCCCCCAGGATACTCCTGCACTTCCTCCCATCCCAGATGATGGTCCCTTGCCCTTTGACAGGTGAGGGCAGTGCCTACACACAGACACTCTGGCCAGGAGGAGGAAGGTATGCATTTCTCTTTTGGCATTTTAAGAGGATGCAGGTTTTAGACTCTGATGTGCTCAGAAAGCCCGACACTTTTCTAAGGTATAGGAACCATCTACCCTTCCTCAGCCCTGTGTGATTTTCTTGTGAATCTGTGATTTGAGAAACACTGGTATTATTGGATTTTGTAGCTTTTGCCAATCAAATGGCATCTAACTGGTGTTTTGATTTGCATATTCCTTATTTCCAGTCGATGCCAAACATTTTTTAGCCACATGTATTTCCTCCTCTGAGTTCTTCATGATGAGCTCTTTATGCATGTTGATACAATTCCTCCCTCAGTATAGTATATTGCAAGTATCTTCTCCTAGTTCTTTTTTAGTTTGTTTTGTATCTTCCCTGACTTTGTAACTTGCCTTTTAACATTTGTCAAGAATCCTTTTGATTAACAAAAAGCCCTAATCTAAATATATGCAAATTGACCAATGTTTTCTTATATAGATGATGCCTATTGACTCTTGTTTAGGATTTTGTTTTCTGACCCCTAGATTGCCTAAGTTTTCTACCAAAATAGTCAAGCTTTATTTTATTATAATTTTGCACATAACCTCTCTCCCACTTGAAATCAAGTTTTGTGAATGCTGTAACATAAGATCCAATTTATTTATTTATGCAAGAGGGTGGGGAGAGAGTAAGAGACAGAAACAGATAGGCAGGAAGGGAGAAAGATGAAAAGAATCAACTCAGAGTTGCGGCACCTTAGTTGTTCATTGATTACTTTCTTGTATGTGCCTTGGTTGGGGGGCTCCAGCTGTGCCAGTGACCCCTTGCTCAAGCCAGTGACCTTGAGCTTCAAGCCAGAGACCCCGGACCCAAGCCAGCAATCATGGGGTCATGTCTACAATTCCACACTCAAGCCAGCGAATCCACACTCAAGCTGGTTAGCCTGTGCTCAAGCTGGTGAGCCCGTGCTCAAGCCAGTGACCTCAGGATTTTGAACCTGGGTCCTCAATATCCCAAGCCAATGCTCTATCCACTGCACCACTGCCTGATCAGGCTTGTTTTTATTTTTAAGTGAGAAGAGGGGAGATAGTGAGGCAGACTCCTGCATGCACCCTGGCAACCCTGTCTGGGGCTGACACTCAAGTAGCAAGCTATTTTTAGTGCCTGAGGCTGATATGCTAGGACCAACTGAGCTATCCTCAGTGCTCCGGGCCATGCTCAAACCAATCAAGTCACTGGCTTCAGGAGGAGAAGAGGGAGAGAAGGCGGTGGAGAAGCAGATGGTTGCTTCTCTTCTCCTGTGTGCCCTGACCAGGAATTGAACCCAGGACATTCATTCACCGGGCCAAAACTCTGTCCATTGAGCGACCAACCAGGGCCCAATTTAATTGTTTTTGACATAGGATCTCACTTCCCAGATTCTTTAATAGAATAGTAGTCTTCCATCCCCATTTCTGAGACAGACCCTCTCCATCTTGGAGCAAAATTCCTTATTTGCATCCAGTGTCTGTAGGCATTTAATTCCAATCCATTGGTTCATGTGTCTGTCCCAGTGCCACTATCCTTCTGACTCAATTACAGGCTTTGTAATGGGTCCTAGTGTCTGGTAGGACAGGTAACACCACCCGATTCTGCAGATGTGTCCTGATTGTTTGCAACCATCTTTTCTTCCATGTAAATTTTGGAATAAACTTATCAAGTTCCAAGGTGGGGGAACTTTCTTGTGACTTTGGTTGGGATTGTGTAAAAACACCAAATAAGTAGAATCAGTGTCTTTGAGCCTCCAGCTCCCTGTCCATGAACATGATAAACCTACCACCTCGGTTGCTTCCTGAGTATCTCTGAATACAGCTGTGTCTGTTTCCCTTAAGGGTTGAGAGCACCGTCTGTCTCAGTTTTTCCTCTTTCCTGATGCAGGAGAGCTTCCATCTGATCTTCTGTTTCACCAGGTCATTCTTTTCTCATTGTGCTCCTTATTCCACCATGAGGTTTTTTTCTGAAATTTTTGGATGAACCCACTATCACATAGCTGGCATCTTCCCCTACCTGTTTTGGGATGTGTATCAAGTTCATTTTAAGCTCCTGGCTTATCTGTCTTCCTGTTCCTGCTTCTGATGTTCTGATGGAAACTGTTTTTCAATGATTTTTTTTCTGGTGAAATGAGGATTTCTCCAGATTTGAGCATTGGATTTCAGCCCATTTCCACAGGGACATCAATGATAAGATCAATCCCAGTCCCCCGGTCTCAGGGAATGGAGTGAGACCCCAACTGCCCTAAAACCTCAGGCCACCACTTCTCACTGCTCCAGTGTGTCCAGGGGTGGGGGTCACTCTGTATACTACAAATGCCCCTCCCAGCGGTGAGAAGGGGTGATCCCTCCTGAGGTAATTTCAACCTGGGTGCCAGCAGGTGTGGAGATGTATACAGCATGCTCCCAAGATGGCATGGTGATACCAGAAGCAGAATTCCCAGCCTCCCCCTCGAGGCCACTTGGCGCCTTCTTCTCAGGCTCCAGATGTTCTCAGATTTTTCTCGACATCCCTTACTCTAGGCTGGCCTCCAGGAAGAGCTGAAATTTTCCTCCATCCAGGTCTGGGATCAGCCCCAGGTGCCAGAGGTTATTTTAAAACTCTGGGCATCATGAAAAATTTCAAATGTGCCCTGCTGTTGAGAACACACAGTGACCCATGGGATGCCCCCAATTCATAGGATCCAGGTGGTACTGACCTCATTTCCACAACAGCCTCCCTTATCGACAATATTGGGATCCTGCTAATCCCAAGGTCAACTGAGATGCTTCTCACAGGACCAGCCAGCTCCAAAACTCAAATCTCCCAAGAAGTCCCCCTGGGGTCTGTTTTATTCTCCAGCACCCCAGCCTCTGAGTACTGCCTGTTCCATTCCTTCCTCAAGGTCCAACTGGTGTCATAGCCTTGGGAACTGCAGGATGGCTGTTCTGGGCCTCAGTTTCCCCACCTGTATGCAAAAGGGACCCAATCTGAATGGGGGCAAGGAGGAGTCCATGGGCCAGATTTGGGGGTGGGATTAATGGCCTAGGAATCTCTCTCTGCCTCCCCCTGTCTTTTTTCCCCCTACTGTCCATCTCTGTGTGTCTCCCTCTGTATCTATTTCTGTCTTTCTCCCTTTCCATCTCTTTCTTTCTCCTATTTCTCTCCCTGTCTCTCTGTGTCTCCCCTGTCTCTCACCATCTGTCTCTCTCACAGGTATATTGAGCCCCTTGTCTGATCTCTCCCCGGACCTCTGCACCTGCCCACAGGCCTCCAGTCTGAGTGGGATGAGCAACTATTGAACCTACAATGAATCGTTGATGGACTGGATGTTCAGATAAAGCCTGGTTATCTTGTTCAATCCTGTTCACCCCACCACCATCACCACAGAAGCCATATTGCTGAGTCCCCAAAGTGGTGTTCCCAGGTCTCCAAATTCCCCTATTGGTCATCCTGAGTCCAACGTTGGTGATCAAGGACTCCAGGGTGTTAAGACACTGACCTGGGTTCCTCACCAACCTCAAAATTGTTCTAGAATAGTAGTTCCAGGACTGGACCTTATCGAGAGCCAGGAAAGCCTGACGAGGTGGTGACACAGTGGTAGAGCATCAGACTGGGACACAGAGGACCCAGGTTCGAAACCCTTAGGTCACTAGCTTGAGCACGGGCTCATCCAGTTTGAGCACAGGCTTACCAGCTTGAGTGCGGGTCGCTGGCTTGAGCGTGGAATCATAGACATGACCCCATGGTCACAGACTTGAGCCCAAAATTGGTCACTGGCTTGGAGCCCAAGGTCGTTGGCTTGAGCCCAAGGTCATTGGCTTGAGCAAGAGGTCACTTGCTCTGCTGTAGTCCCCTGGCCAAGGAACATATGAGAAAGCAATCAATGAACAACTAAGGTGCCACCACAAAGAGTTGATACTTCTCATCTCTTTCCCTTCCTGTCTATCGCTATCTGTCCCTCTCTCTGTCTCTCTCTCTGTCTCTGTCACAAAAAATAAAAAGAGCCAGGAGAGCCAGCCGTGCACTGGAGCATGGCCTGGGTAATGCCACTGCTTCACAAGGATGGCCCCAGCCAGCAGAGACTCTCTTACTCAGTAATAAACAACCTGAGCATTTGGACAATGACTCACTTAGCATACCTTGGCATTAAACAAACAGAGCTGAGAATCAAAGATACCAAACCAACCTTAGGGTGTACTTATCCCAGGTCAAAAACACCTTCTGCACCACCGCAGGCCATAAGAGGGCGTTATCAACACCGTGTACAGAGAGGGAAACTGAGGCAGTGTCTGCATGCGCAGCTAGGACAGCTTTAATACCTCTACTTTTTTTTTAGAGAGAAGATTTTATATATATATATATATATATATATATATATATATATATATATATGTATATATATATATATGTATGTATATATATGTATGTATATATATATGTATATATATATATATATACATATATATATGTGTATATATATATATATATATACATATATATATATGTATATATATATAAAGAGAGAGAGAGAAAGTGAGGGTGGGGGCTAGAAGCATCAACTCATAGTAGTTGCTTTTTATATGTGCCTTGACCAGACAAGCCCAGAGTTTTGAACTGGTGACTTCAGCATTCCAGGTGGACACTTTACCCACTGCACCACCACAGGTCAGGCTAAAACTTCCACTTTTAAATGGACTGTTTTTACCTTTCTGTTTGTTTGTTTTCTTTCTTTTTTTTTTTAATTGTTCCCTGACTGGGGATTGAAACTGTAACCTTGGCCTATTGGGACAGTGCTCCTACTGACTGAGACACCTAGCCAGGGCTACCATTTTTTCTTTTTTTTAAATAATGCTCTATATATAGTATAATAATATTCACACAACTTACAATACAGATGTGTTTTCTTTTGAAGTGAGGAAAGCAAACATTAACAGGTAGTTTGGGTATTTGAGTATAGAGTATGATGACCCTTTTCATCCTTCCAGAGTTATGATTAAAGCAGGAGTTTCTGAAACAGAAGACTGTATAAAGCCCTTAGATTTTGTTCTTGTGTTGTCTTTTCCCCATAGTCTCAAAATAAAATATACTGGAACTGTGATTTTCAACTGGTGTGTTACAAGAATTTTTTAAAACATGCAACAATTGATTATTTAGTCAGGGGCACTGACCTTTTTTCCCTTAGATCAGGAGTTGGGAACCTTTTTGGCTGAGAGAGCCATGAACGCCACATATTTTAAAATGTAATTCCGTGAAAGCCATGAAATATGTTTAACACTAAATACAAGTAAGTGTGTTCATTTTATATAAGACCAACACTTTTTTTTTCTTTTGACAGGGACAGAGAGAGAGTCAGAGTCAGAGAGGGATAGACAGACAGGAACGGAGAGAGGTGAGAAGCATCAATCATCAGTTTTTTGTTGCCGTTGCAACACCATAGTTGTTCATCAATTGCTTTCTCACATGTGCCTTGACCACGGGCCTTCAGCAGACCAAGCAACTCCTTGCTGAAGCCAGTGACCTTGGGTCCAAGCTGGCGAGCTTTTGCTCAAGCCAGATGGACCCACGCTTAAGCTGGGCAGCTCAGGGTCTCGAACCTGGGTCTTCTGCATCCCAGTCCGACACTCTATCCCAGTGGTTCTTAACCTGGGTTCTATCGAACCCTAGGGATTCGATGAGTCGGTCTCAGGAGTTCGGAGAAGTCTCTGCCACGGAGGCCAGAATAAAGTAATACCATAATTTGTTGTGAGTTCATGCACTTTGTTGGTTTTGTTCTTTGAGCAAGGTGATGTTCATGCACGGCTCATTTTGTGCACCAGTAAAAAAACATATACCTATGTCTTGAATTTGGAAAAAAATATCATATTTTATTTATCACTAAAGAAGGGTTCGGTGAATGCACATATGAAACTGGTGGGTTCGGTACCTCAGAAAAGGTTAAGAACCACTGCTCTATCCACTGCGCCACCGCCTGGTCAGGCATATAAGACCAACACTTTTAAAGCACAATAAGTTGCCTGACCAGTGGTGATGCAGTGGATAAAGTGTCAACCTGGGAACACTGAGGTCGCCAGTTCAAGACCCAGGACTTGTCTGGTCAAGGCGCATATGGGAGTTGATGCTTCCTGCTCCTCCCCCCTTTCTCTCTCACACTCTCTCTCCTCTCTAAAATGAACAAATAGTAAATAAATTTAAATAAAATTCTTTTAAAAAAATGCAATAAGTCTCTGAATTCTTTTTAATAACATTATTATACTGTTGCTAATCAATGATGAATAAAGTACTTCTTACCATTAATGCGACTTCTGGTGCTGCATGGTTTTGCTGATGGCTTTGTAGTCTGGTTGATACGTAGTGAGGTTAAGCTTCATGCAGGCGTTGAGACTTCCATTCGTTAAACATGATCGTAAGTTGGTCTTAACATTCTTTAGATGTGAGAAAGACTGTTCACATGCATATGCAGGGCCAAACATTGTCAGTACAGCAATACTCGCACGTTCCAAGTTTTGACAATCAGCTGGTCCGCGGGTTGAAGTTTTTCATTTCTCCCCACTTGTGTTTGCTCACCAACTCTGCTTGCTGTTGTGCAAGTCTTTCCAAATCTTCATTCAGTGACTTGAACTTATTCACCCACATGTCTGAGGCCTTCAGATCAGCAGCGTGTAGCTCAAAATCTCTGATGGAGACACCGGGGATGTAACTCAGATCGGCGCTGTCCACTGCACACTCGTGTGGATGGGTGATGAACTTAAAAAGACAAGTGCGCTCACAAAATTCTCCAAAGCACACTTTGAATGACTGCAGATTAGATGTGAAGCTCGCTAGCTGCTAGAGATCAAGATATTGAGCAGGGTCACTAGCTGTGCATGCATCTTTAAACTCTCCCAGTTTTTCAAAGTGTAGTAAACGACCTGTTTCAATGTCTGCAATGAAGAGTTCCAGCTTGTTTTCAAATACAAACACTGCTTGTTGAAGGGGTAAGACTGTATTTCCAACGCCTTGCATTTTCACATTGAGCTGGTTCAGATGTTCAGTCATGTCCACGAGATAGTAGAACTTCAGGGGCCACTCAGTGTTAGCTAACTCAGGATGCTTGACGTTTTTCACTTCAAGAAAAGTCTGGATTTCGCACAGACAAGCTGCGAAACGGCTGAGCACCTTCCCTCTTGACAACCAACGCACATTGCTGTGCAGAAGCAGACCAGGATAATTATTCCCAACTTCATCCAGCAGTGTTTTAAACTGGCGATCATTTAAAGCTTGGGCAACAATGAAGTTGACCACCCGAATGACCAGGGACATCACCTCACCAAGCTGCTCGCCACACATCTGAGCACAAAGCGCCTCCTGATGTAGGTTGCAGTGAAAACTTAAGATGGGTCTCTTTTCTTGTTCACGAAGAAGTGCTACGAATCCTCTGTTTTTCCCCACCATGCACGGAACACCATCAGTACACACCGAAATAAGCTTATCCATCGGTAGATTTTTTTCTTTAGCGAACTCAGTGAAAGACTGGAATAAATCCTCCCCTCTTGTCTCTTTTATAGGCAAAACAGCAAGACTTTCCTCACGTAGTGTGTCACCGACAGCATACCTTGCAATCACGCTGAACTGGGATAAATGGCTTAAGTCTGTTGACTCATCCAAAGTGAGAGAAAAGAATGGTGCTGCATTATGTCCTTCACTTGTGTTGCCTCAATTTGATTTGCCATCATGATGGTACAATCGTGAACAGTTCTTGCCGACAGAGGCGTGTCTTTTATTCATTTGATTATCTTGTCTTTATCCGAAAAGCGTGAATGTTTTGGCATACTCCCCATCTGTGAATGGCTTTCTGTTTCTCACAATTGCTAAAGCACCAGCAAAGCTAGCCGAATTCCAGTCACCTGGTTGGGTCCAAACATGGAGTTGCTGCTGACTAGCTTGTACTCTGCACAGTAGCTCTTGACATGCTTTCTTCCTGCTGTCCCCTGCTAGATATTTCAATGCAAATGTAGTATGGTGTGTGTCGAAGTGCCGCTTTATATTTGACCACTTCATTGATGCAATTTTATCATTGCATATTAGACACACTGCAGAACCTGCTCTCTCCACAAAGGTGAATTCCTCTGTCCATTCCTGCTGAAAAGTATGATACTTCTCATCTTTATTTCTTTTAGCCATCTCCTTCGTCAAAAGGGTTTCTGCAATTAGTTAGCTGACTACTTGATTAAAAGGAGGGAAGTTTACTTCCTGACCTCACAACGACCCGTATACGTTAGGCATTATCCAATAAAAATTTGGTGTTGCCCCAAAGGACAGCTGTGATTGGCTCCAGCCACCCGCAACCATGACCATGAGCGGTAGGAAATAAATGGATTGTAATACAAGAGAATGTTTTATATTTTTAACGTTATTATTTTTTTATTAAAGATTTGTCTGCGAGCCAGATGCAGTCATCAAAAGAGCCACATGTGGCTTGTGAGCCATAGGTTCCTGACCCCTGCCTTAAATTGTCAAATTAAAAAATGACAACAGTGCCTGACCAGGCGGTGGCACAGTGAATGGAGAGTTGGACTGGGATGCGGAAGACCCAGGTTTGAGACCCCGAGGTTGCCAGCTTGAGCACGGATGGGCTCATCTGGTTGGAGCAAAGCTCACCAGCTTGGACCCAAGGTCGCTGGCTTGAGCAAGGGATTACTTGGTCTGCTGTAGCCCCATGGTCAAGGCACATATGAGAAAACAATCAATGAACAACTAAGGTGTCACAACTAAAAACTAATGATTGATGCTTCTCATCTCTCTCCGTTCCTGTCTGTCTGTCCCTATCTATCCCTCTCTCTGACTCTCTGTCTCTGTAAAAGAAAAAAAAAAGGAGAAACAACTCAATGTCCATCAACTGATGAATGAACAAACAAAACATGGTCATTCCACACAAGGAAATCTTACTCAGTTGTAAAGAGGAATGAAGCATTGACAAGCACTATAACATATATATATATATATGTTTTATCAGCCTCCAGAACTGTTATATATATATAACAACAGTGACAACAGCCAAGACAACAATAGCTGTGAATAAGTTAAAATTATACTTTATTTTTGTCAGATTGACAAAAAGTATATTTTTTGGTGTGCCACAGAATTTTAGTAATTAGTTTATGTGTGCAATGAGATGAAAAGGTTAAAAATCACTGTCCTATAACTCTTTTTAAGGTAAGATCACGATATAACTCACATGCAACAGAGTTCATTTGGATGCATATGTCCAGTTCTGGAAATATCAGCCCAGATATAACATTCCTACTATCCAGAAAGTTCCACTGTGGCCCCTGTGTGGCCAATCTCCACCCCTACTCAAAGTATACAGTGATAAATACTGGATACAGTGACCTACAAATTCAGTGGGGAAGGGATCTGGGGACTCCTCCTGCCACAATCCCCCAAGGGCCTGGGGGAGGGTCAGCCCATGCCCCTCTGCACTTGGCCAAAGTACCATTTCACATTTAGTGTTACTGAGTTTAGAGACAAATGGACCAACAGTTTCAGTGGCCCCCACAGTGGCCATGGATGCTGGCCCTCCATCTTTTCACCTTAAAAGTGAAAGAAAGGTGGGTGTTGTTGATAGACTAAATGTTTATGTCTCCCAGATTTTCATAACCTGAAACCCTGATGGTGTTTGGATGTGGGTCTCTGGGAGGTGATGAGATCATGATGGAATTAGAGAGCGTACTTGCCCTTCTGCTACATGAAGACACAGCAAGAAGACAGCCAGATGACTATCAGAATGTTGATCTTCAACTCCCGGCCTCCAGAACTGTAAGAAATAAATGCCTGGTGTTCAAGCCACTCAACCTTTGGCCTTTTTGTCATAGCAGCTTGAACTAAGCCCCACTGCACCCCGGGGTTGCCACAGTCTTCAGCCAGCAGCTTCATCCCCCCAAGCCTCCGTTTCCCTGAGACCCTTAAGAACTAGCCTGGTGGACCCTGACCTGCAGGGGCGCAGTGGATAAAGCATCGACCTGGGATGCTGAGATTGCCGGTTCGAAACCCTGGGCTTGCCTGGTCAAGGCACATATGGGAGTGGATGCTTCCTGCTCCTTCCCTGTTCTATCTTTCCTACCCACCTCCTCTCTCTCTAAAAGTAAATAAATAAAATCTAAAAAAATTAAATAAAAAAGACAAGATTTCTTTAAAAAAAAGAACTAGCCTGGTGGGGCTTTAGAGCTATTAAATAAGATCTCTTCCAACAAGTCTCGCTGGGCATTGATAGGTATTAGTGGCTTATTATGTGCCTGTTCTGCGGCCATCCCAGCTCTAGTTCTTGGTCCTGAGAGTTTCCATCTGGGCATCCCATAACTCTTCTTTTTGCCTCCCAACCCTGCCCAGCAGCCATATCCCACACCTTCTGCTCTATGTCCCTGAGGTGGCCATGGCAATAAGGGCTGGAGGGTGCACTGGGCAAGAAGGTGACTTGAGGAATTCCAGGACAGAGGTGGTGTCAGGTGCAGTTCATCTTGTCCCTGCCTGGGGCTTTTGCCCTTCCCCCTACAGGCAATTGAGGACATCATATGCTGTCCAACTTGCCAGGCAACCCTGGCCATCCAGGGTTGTAAGCTATCTGCTGGAGTCTGCAAATTATATCAAAGGAAGCTGGGAGTGACATAAAAATAGTCCCTGAAATCATTGTGCTCTCTTCCACTCCAGGACCTTTGCACATGCTGTGCCCTCTGGCACTTTCTGCCCCCCATTTGTGTCTACAAATCTCCTCTTCCAGGTCTTTGTCAGATGTCCCCTCCTCCAGAAAGCCCTCCTGGACCCTATGCAAGGGTCTTAGCACTGGGTGGCTACCTTTGGCAGTGCTGGTTCAAGTTACAATTTTGCACTTAAATAATGACTGGATTAATATCTATCTCCCTTGTTGATGGGATACCATGGGCAGGCAGGGTAGAGGTGCCTGGCATATAGTAAGTATTCAATAAAGAGCAGTAGAATCAATCATTGCATTCTTTTTTTTTTTTAAGATTTCATTTATTGATTTTACAGAGAGAGAGTAGGTGCCAAAAGGCAGTTGTTTCACTCTACCTGTTCATTGGTTGCTTGTACTATGTGCCTTGACCAGGTAAGCCCAGGGTCTTGAACCGGTGACCTCGGTGTTCCAGGTCACTGCTCTATCCACTGTGCCACCACAGGCCAGACAATCATTAAATTCAATAATTATTGAATCCCATCTTTCATTCATTCAAGAACTTGTTATTAAGCAGTGTAGGGCACCAGGCTGGGCTCTGGGTCCTAGGGATATGATATGAATAAAGAAACCTGATCCTCTGCCCTCCTGTAGGACCCCTGTGGTCCAGAGGCTCTTGCTAATGATCAAGTGAAGTTCTTGAATAATGGTGCCATTCTTGTCACACCAGTCCTGTTCCTGTTCCCCAGAGATAGATGATACATTTATAAGTCAATCATCAGATACATTTATGAACCAATCATTAGACTTGACAAGGGCTCAGTTTTCCTATCATGGGAAAGAAGAGGGAGACAAACCTGAAGGCTACAATGCATCAGATACTTTCTCTAAGCCTAGCCAAGGGTCCCCTCAGGATCCTCATAACCTCTTGTGGGGCAGCTTTATCCTAGGGGAGTTCAGACTTACCAAATAAACATCTAGGCCCCCAGTTAACTTTGAATTTCTTTTTTTTTTTTTTCAGGGACAGAGAGAGAGTCAGAGAGAGGGATAGATGGGGACAGACAGACAGGAACGAAGAGAGATGAGAAGCATCAATCATTAGTTTTTCATTGCCGTTGCGACACCTTAGTTGTTCATTGATGGCTTTCTCACATGTGCCTTGACCACGGGCCTTCAGCAGACCCAGCAACCCCTTGCTGGAGCCAGCGACCTTGGGTCCAAGCTGGTGAGCTTTGCTCAAACAGATGGGCCCGCGCTCAAGCTAGCAACCTCGGAGTCTCGAACCTGGGTCTTCCGCATCCCAGTCCGACGCTCTATCCACTGCGCCACCGCCTGGTCAGGCATTAACTTTGAATTTCATGTAAACAACCAATACATTTTTTAAGTATAAGTATAATCCAAATGTTGCATGAGATATAATAAAATAAGTTTTTCATTGTTTATCTGAAATTCAAAGTTAACTGAGTATTCTGTATTTTGCAACCCCGATTCATCATCATGCCCATTTTACAGATAAGGAAGTGGAGGCCCAGAGAGGATAAATGATGTACCCCAGGTGGCACAGCCAGGGAGGAGCAAAAGGAGGATAGAAGTCAGACCATGGGACCCAAGGCCTTTAGTACTCAACTTTAGTTCTGCCTTCAAATAGCCCAAAATGGAGTATGGGGCTCCCAAGATAGCAAAGCCCCCCACCTTTCCTGGGTCAGGAGCCCCTTCCTCATTCCCACCCCAGGTACTGGAGGCAGCCACCGTAGAGGGCTTCCAGGACTAGAGCCTCTGCGAAAAGCTAAGGGAACTCATACCATGGGCCATCTGGATTCTGGCAACTGATAATGGGGTGGCTGGTCCCCTGTAAACAACGGGTCTCATGTCACTGTAAATAGCTGGTATCTAGAGTTGTCACAGTGCCCAAGTCTAGGTGTGATTGCCCTGTGACTCGATACCCTGCCACTGGCCCCTGTCACTTGATACCTGGTAAACAGCGTTCGGAGAATGGGCAGCAGCACCCAGCCTGGTCCATGAGGTACAGGGCCAGGGGTGGGTTGGACTTGTCCTAACCCCCCTCAGCAGTCAATGCTTGCTTTGTTCTGATACTAAAAATAAACATCAGTCCAGATACCTGTTACTTGTCAATAGTCCCTCTTAGTCATCAATCTGCCCTAATATTTCTCAGCTGGCTAACTGGAAGGTCTTTAAACAGCGTTTCAATTCTTTGTAACAATGAATCCTGATACTTTGTTACCTCGCTCAGAGGCTGGCCAACTACAGGTCTGCTCATGACCTAGAAATGGCTTTCACACTTTTAAATGACTGAAAACAAACTAATAAACAATATATTGTGACATGAAACTATATGAAATTCAGTGTCCACAAATAAAGTTCTTTTGGGATCCAGTGATGCCCACTCACTTGTGCACTGAGTGGGGCTGCTTTCAAGTGAGCTGAGCTGAATGGTTATAATGAGAGACAGTATGGCTGGCAAAGCTTCAAATACTGTCTGGCTATTTATAGAGAAAGTTTGTTGATTCTTGTTCTAAGCTCTTGGGAAGTCCCTGTCCCTATATTGCATTTATGTCCTGTTAGTGGTCAATGGTCCACAGTGTTCATATACTGTACAGTCAATGGGCTCGGTGGTCCATGGTGTTCATATAATGTGTAAACAGCCTATCCTTTTACTTTGTGAGAGTCACATTCAACCAGATATGCTGACATGCAGGACATGGAATATTTGGTTTCTGACAGCAGTCACTATATCTTGAGACTGTGAACAATCAATACTGGGAAACCAACCAAGACAAGACATAAAGGGTAACTGAGCATTAGGTAAAGGAGAAAGGAAGGCTCTTGTCCCTCTTGGACAGGACCAGGAACTCTGAGCTGACGAGCCGGACTTTCTCCTAAGGGTGA
The DNA here is from genome assembly GCA_037038555.1 of Rhynchonycteris naso. Lineage (NCBI taxonomy): Eukaryota > Metazoa > Chordata > Mammalia > Chiroptera > Emballonuridae > Rhynchonycteris > Rhynchonycteris naso. The sequence goes on from CM073003.1 coordinate 21,301,917, forward strand.
TGGGGAGCTATAGCCAGAGTGGGAGCAGAGCATGGATACAGGAACAGAACTTCTTGTGACCTTGGCCTTCCTGTTTATGCTGTTGGTTGAGGCGACCAGAATATGGACCTCTCCAGACCTGGAGCCTGGAAGCAAAGCTGCTTCAGATTGTGACGAGAAGGTTTCATGGGAGAGGCCAGTGCACATATAATGGAGCAGGGCCTCTGGTTCCCTCACCAATACCCCAAACACCAAGCAGGCTTCCGGGGAGGGAGACAGCAAGGAGTTCGGGGCCAGAGGTGAGGCAGGGACTCTCTCACTCAGGGGGTGTGCTCTGGGTTCCATTGTCTTCTCTGTCCTGGTGCGTTCACTGCACTCGCCATATCTGCAGCACTGCTCTCTCAGAACTCCCCCTACAGAGAAGGCAGAGGACAGCCATGAACCCATCAATATGGTTGTGTTTTTTTTTTTAATCAAGTGAGAGGCAGGGAGATGGAGGGACAGATTCCCATATGCACCGGGACATGGATCCTCCCGGTAATCCTTGTCTGGAGTTGATGTTCTGTCCATCTAGGGCTGCTGCTCTGTTCTTGGCAACCGAGCTATTTTAGTGCCTGAGGAGAGGCCACGGAGCCATCCTCAGCTTTCTGGGGCCAACTTGCTCATTCAAATCATGGCTGCAGGAGAGGAAAGGAAGTGGGGAGGGTGGAGAAGCAGATAGTCACTTCTCCTGTGTGCCCTGACTGGGAATCAAACCCGGGACTTCCATACACCGTGCTGATGCTCTACCGTGGAGCCAACCGGCCAGGACCCAGTATGTTCTAATTATGAATTCTAGAAGCACAAGGGAAGAGCTAAGAGAGAAAATGGGGCAGCTTTGGTTAAGGAGGCAGATGGGCCTTCTGAAGAGGGAACCTGAAGGAGGAGTGGGTGGGGGCCTTGTAGGGAGTAAGGGAAGGGCTCTCTGGGCAAAGGCCCTGAGGTGGGGACTGAACCTGTTGTGATGGAGGTTGAAGGGGCCAAGCCACGTGGGCCCTCATGGCCTTTGGGGAGGATGTACAAGAGATCTGAACCTTGTTTCACAGCCCTTATGGCTTCTCTGGGTTGAAGGCACTGAGACACCAGCAAAAAACTCCCATTGCACTGCTTGGGCCTTCAGAATATCTTTGGTTCATTCCACAGTTGAACCAGCTTGGCGTTAAGCTGATGTGAGCCAAGGCCAGAAGGGCCAATGACCAGAGCAGGGAAGTTCCCAGAACACATGGGCCTCTGAGGCAAGTGATATGTGTTGCCTGCTCTTCTAAGGCACAGAGCTTGGCATGTCCTGGGGGTGACACACCAGCAGGAGGCCCCTCCTGGGGATTAAACCTGGCAGGGGCACCTCGGCCAGCTCCAGAAAGTCAGCATGTGAGAAACATGGTCTCATGTTTCCGGTCGGGCATTGCTGGGCTCCTGAGTGGCCTCAGTCTTGGCAACCAGATACAGATACCCTCAACCCAAGGGGTCAAGTCTGGGTCAGAGATAAGGGGGTATTGGAGGTGAGGTTTTGAAGGATAAGTAGAAGTTTGCCAACAAGAGAAAGGAATCAAGGAACGTGATGTGCAGGAGGCCCCAGTTTGGCCTCATCTGGCTTCTGTGGCTGAGTGACCCCAGACTATCCCTGACCCTCAAGTGTTTCTCCCACTCGATGGGAAAAGGACACAGACTCTGGGATCAGAGCAGCCCAGGCTTGAATCTAGGCTTTTCCACTTTCTGGGTGATTCTGGGCAAGTGAGACCACACCAAAATTGTTCCCAGTTTACAGGAAAATATACTGAGGCTTACAGAAGGAGGCTACCCATCTTAGGATGCAGATGAAGTAGTCAAAGCTGTGGTCAGACTTGGGGTAAGGCATGGGACAGCTGAGAATCAGGAGGTGAATGACTCATGTAAGGTCATTATTCTGAGGCCTGAGAGGAGGGAAGAGCAGGCTGGCCAGTGGGCATAGCAGGTACAAAGGTCCTGAGGTAGGGACCTATTTGGCAGCCTCAAAGGACAGCAAGGAGGCAAGTGGGCTGGAGTCTAATGAGCAAAGAGTAGATGGAAAGATGGAAGGAAAGGAGAATGGTTAGTCACAGGGGCCATGCAGGGGCTTGGGGACCAAGAGGAGCCATGGTAGGTTTGGAGCAGGGAAGAGAAGGAATCTAGAGTGACCATTGGCACCTGAATCAGGGTGGACCTGAGAATTCAGAGTCTTGGGGGTGGCCACACAGGCTCCTGTCTGCCAGCATCCACAGCTCAAACCAGCTCATGTCAGCACAGGCCTGTAGTGGCCAGTGCACAGCCCTACCCACTACTGACAGACACCCATGCCAACACCAAACCCAGACTGGCAGTGCACCAAGCAACACATATCTGCTTCCCACATTGGCTGAGATGTATAAACCAACATGCAAAGTACATACACTATTTGTGCACACACCTCAGGGTGGCTCTGCCAGCCAGGCCGACAGACAAACACACAGGCGCTCTGTCAGCACTTTCCTTTCAGGCCACCTTCAAATCATCCCCTGCCCCTTGTAACATCATGAGGAGGCTCAGGAAATGCTGCTGGGGGTTCCCTTGAGAGCTGGCTTCCTGTTTTCAGAGAGGTTGGGAACTGCTGATGCTATGTTCTGGGGGCCTGCTCCACCCGCCACTGCCTCAGTGCTTCCCCTATTCCAACCCAGCTAGCTGTTTTGGCTGTTGTGTTGCACAAATTATCCCTTCTACCTGGAATGTCTAGCTCCCTGGTGAACTCCTCTTCATACATCAAAACCCCAACTTGAATGTCCTCTCCTCTTGGAAGCTATCCTAAGACCCACCAGTCCTCATACTGTCCTCTGATTCCACCCTGACTCCATGGGGCTGGAGGTATCTGTGGATTCCACCATGTCCTTGGGACTCATTTTGCTGTCCTTGTTATGGTGGCAAGATGGCTTCCATCACTTCCAGGCCTATTATCCCCTCTAGGGAGCCCCCCAAACCCCAGGATGATTGGTGCAGCCAGAGGTATATGCCTATCCCTGAACCAATTCCTATATCTGTGGTGACAAAAGGCTCTGATAGACCAGATTTGATCTCATGTCCACATCTGAAGCTGACAGGTAGACTTGGCTCCTTTTGCTCGCTCACTAAAGTCAGGCAGGGAGAGTAGATGCCCCCAGACCTGGGTGTCCCTGCCTGCCCCATCCTGGCTGGGGGCCTTGGGCAAGTCACTTGTTTTTTGTGTCTTAGTTTTCCTACCAGGCTCAGTAGGGCTGAGGTGCCGCAGCACAGAAGTGTCCGCCCCTCCCTCACCTGCTGTTGATCCTGTAGCCCCATACTTCACTGTTGTTCTTTGTGGACTCCCAGACAGCGGCCCAGTCTTGCAGGCACTGATGGCCACCTGCTGAGTCACTCACCAATTCCTCCTGGGCCCCTTGCCCAGCCTGATGCTTTCTGGGGACTTTCCTAGCCTTCCCCAAACATCAGAAATAAGTTGGAGAAGACTCCAGGGCAGGGGAAGAAAGGGCAGAAGACAAGTAAGTGTACAAGTTTGTGCACACCCTGGCATAGGTGTAATCTCACATCCTGTCCTCACCCATAACAGAGAGGCCACAACCACTTTCACTGGAGAGGGGGACTCTGAACATGAAAAACCTGAAAACCCTTACCTAGGACTGTGAGCACCTAGTGCTGAGGTGAGCACGGTCGTTGTGTTGTACCTCTTTGGACAAGGGTTAGCATACTTGACGTTATGTGTGCTCAAGTTAACCAGCCTGTTTCTGTGTCTCTACACATGTATGTGCACGTGTGTATTTCTGCATGTGTGTGTGCATTAGGGCTGTCCTGTGTGTGGAGCCCTGTGACCTAAGAGACAGAGAGACCCAGCCCCTTGCTGAAAAAGGTGCATTTGGTGAAAGAAATTCTCTGGCCAAAGGCGGGAGGTCTGGGAGACTGTCAGGTGCAGGAAATAGCAGGAGGTTGCAGGGAACAGCAGGGGTGCAGGGTCAGGCAGGCCGAGGGAGATGAGGAGCTGCGTGAGTGAGCCTGGGCAGCCTCAGCAAAGCTGAGCTTTTGGAGGAAGTGATATCAATTCTGAACTATTCACGGGCACCTACCCTGTATGCCTGGAGCTGGGGACACAGTTGGAGCCCTGTGGTGATAGAAACCAAAACAAAGAAGTAAATATATTAACTCTGGGGAAAGAGAAATATCAGAGAGCAAAATGCAGGGATAGGGGACCCCAGAGGCACCTAGAGACAGAAAGGATGTCCTGAGCAGGTGATGTGTGATTTGAAACCTGCAGGAGAGAAGGCCCTGGGCAGATCTGGGGAGAGGGAGCTCCAGGTGAAAGGCACAGCAGGTGCAAAGGCCCTGAGGTGGGAATGAGCTGGCAGAGGAGCCCTATTCAGGAAGATCTAAGCTCAGAGCAGGGAGGGGAGACATCAGGGGACAGCTCTGGTGGAGAGCAGGGCCACTAGGACAGGCTGTCCTGTTACTGGAGCCCAACAGGAAGTTGTCTCCCTTCCTGTTCATCCTCAGCACACCCCACTCAGGACAGAATGTGCTGGGAGGAGAGGTCAGAGGCAGCCTGTGTCTGGTGGATGAAGCAGGGTGGCAGGAGGATTCCTGAACAGCAGCCTGGCTGGGCTCCCTGCCAGTGAGGATGGAAAACAAGCAGTGGAAGCCCTGTCTGCCTGTCACCCCATACCCTGGGCCTGGCCCAGCCAGGACAGAGATGGTAAAAGGGTCAAAGTCTGACAGAGACAGAGAGATGGAGAGCTAGAGACAGAGAGGTAGTGAGAGAGACAGAGATTGCAGAGATGGTGAGAGACAGAGATAGGGAGACAGAAATAATGAGAGACAGAAGCAGATAGTAAAAGAGTCAGACTGAGACAGAGATGATGATCAGGAAAGAAGTGAGCAAGAGTCAGAGACAGCCTGACCTGTGGTGGCGCAGTGGATAAAGTGTCGACCTGGCAACACTGAGGTCGCCAGTTCAAAACCCTGCACTGGTCTGGTCAAGGCACATATGGGAGTTGATGCTTCCAGCTCCTCCCCCCTTTCTCTCTCTCTCTCTCTCTCTCTTTCTCTCTCTCTCTTACTCTGTGTCTCCTCTCTAAAATGAATTTTAAAAAATTGCAAATTAAAAAAAAAAAAAAGAGTCAGAGACAGAGATAGTGAGTGAGAGCAACTGAGAAGGCAGTGACAAAAACACCCTCTGAATGGGTTCCTGGTCTGGCCTGGGGGGCCTGGGAACAACTGCGAGGCAGTGGCACTCCTACCCCCACCAGAAACGTTGTTTACACCAGAGTAAGGAGGAAAACCCCTCCAGCCACTCAGTCATCAGAAATGCCCTTCACACTTGCTATGTGCTGGGGCCAAGGACAAAGTTCTAATTTAGCCCTGCCCTCAAAGGCTCAGACAAACAAGTAAATATCTAAAGAATTTCAGAAAATGATGAGGTCTATGAAGACAACAGGACAGGGGGATGGGACAGGGACTGATAGGGGTGGTGATGACTTCAGCCAGGAAGTTGGGATGTACTTGAAAAGATGAGGTTGAGGACAAAGAGGAGCCAGCCATAGAGAAAAGCCTGTAGTGGAGGAAATCACCAGTGTAAAGACTGCGGTGGGAACCAGCTTAGCAGCCAGGGGTGGAAAAAGAGCTGGCAGGAGAGATAGGTGGGAGATCTTAGAAACGTGGAGAAGGGTCAGATTTTATTTTAGGAGAATATTTGGCTACTCTCATCTCTACCTTATGGGCCCCTCTCTATTCAGGGAGTTCTCTGGATTCTGAACTGCCTAAGCCAGCTGCATCCTGGTTGTCATTTATCTGAACCAGAAAATCCATCTCCTTTAGGGATCTAGTTCCCCATAGCTGCAGACACAGGAGTCCTGGGGACCTGGGGTGGCTCATCCTCCCAAGCCTGCTGAGGAGAACTTTTTGTAGAACTGTACCCACTCCTGCTGCTGCAATAAATACCTCGGACTTGTCTCAGTTTTGGAAACTGGGATGTTCCGTTTTGCATACCCCGAGCAACCAGGAACTCATCCTCCCCTGAAGCTGCCGATTTGGGGTCTGGGTGACTGTGCTGTAGAAAGACCTCCCTCATCCCAGCCTTGGGGACCACCAAGTCTGGTGCAGTCAGAGCTGGATGCCAGTCAGCTGCCCAGAGCAGCTGCTGGACAGGGTGCACTAGGTAGAGCCCATGACCAGGATCAGGGACCAAACTCAGACCAGGAAAAGGGGTGATGGAAGCAGCTCTGGGGTGTCCCAGAGTCTGAGATAGGGAAACTGAGACTTAGAAGCACATGCCCTACCCATGGTCACATAGAGCAAAGGCTCAATCCATATATCCCAGTGTCCAGTCCCTAGGTTCCCTCCTCCCACCCATCCAAGTCTCATCCCTGCCCTCCACCCCACCAATGACCATCCTCAGCTGCCAGGTAATTTTCACAGCCTTGGGTCAGCTGGTGGGTACAGTGTAGCATTCAGAACAGGGTTTTAATTGTACCTTGCCCCAAGTGGCAGGGCTCAGAGTCTGAGGCAGAGCCTGAGCAGCTGGCATGGTAGGAGCAGCAAGTGGGGTGTCATGTGGCCTCTGAAGTTCCAGGGGTCATTCTGAGTGGTGGCTCTATCAGTCCTTACTGTGGGACCTGGTACAAGTCATCTCACTCTGTTGGATTCATTCTTTCCACCTGCAATTCTAAGAGAATGACAACCTCCCACCACTTGGGCTGTCTTACCATCCAATGAGTGTCAAACAAATCCTTTACACATTGGTCCACACAAGCCCTATGTCACAGCGCCAAAATGTGGAAATGACTCGATTATCCAACAATTCAAATGTCCATCAACTGATGAACAAAATGCGGTCTATTCGGCCCTGGCCAGTTGGCTCAGTGGTAGAGCGTCAGCCTGGCATGTGGAAGTCCTGGGTTCAATTCCCAGTCAGAGTACACAGAAAAAGTAACCACCTGCTTCTCCACCCCTCCCCCTCCCCCTCCCCCTCTTCCCCTTTCACAGCTCAATTGCAAGTTGGCCCAGGTGCTAAGGATGGCTCCATGGCCTCACCTCAGGCCTAAAACTTCTCAGTTGCAGAGCAACAGAGCAGCAGACCTAGATGGGCAGAGTATCGTCTGGTAAGGGGCTTGCCAGGTGGATCCTGGTCCAGGTGCATGCAGTAGTCTGTCTCCCTGTCTCGCATTTAGAAAAAAAAGGTGGTCTATTCTCAGCGGCAGAATATTATTCAGCCTTAAAGAGGAGTAAAACTAACACGCTACAATGTGGATGAACCTGGAAAACATGATACTGCGTGAGAAGCCATTCACAAAAGGCCACATAGATTGTGACCCCATTTATAGGAACTATCCAGAACAGGCAAGTCCAGAGACAGAAAGCAGACTGGTGGTTGCCAGGGGATGGGAGATAGGGGATGAGAAGTAAGTGCTAATGGAAATGGAGTCTCCTTTTGTGGGGGTGAAATGTTCTGGAACTAGACAGAGTGATGGTTGCACAACATTGTGAATGTGCTGAACATTACGGAATATTTTTTTTTTGTTTTAAAACGATTCATTTTATGGTCATTTTAAATTGTACCTCAATTAAAAAATAAAATGAGGCCCAGACTCAGAGAGTCAGGATCCTCCTACAACCCAGCCCCCTCCTCTCCCTTTACTGAGGACAGAGGAGACCATGGCCTCTTCTCCAGCATTCATGCTCCCAGTACTGTGACTGCACTAGGGAAGGGGGCTGGGCTGGGAGAGTCTGGCTCCAACCTGAGCTCAGCTTCCCTATGTGTCTCTGTACATTGAGCCCCTCAAGCCTCCTTAGCCTGGAATTCAATCTGAGATCCGGACCCAGGACGGTGGTCAAGGCCACCCCAGCTTTCTCAGTGGCTGGGGGAAAATAAACCAATAACCCTAGTTTCTTCCTCCACACTTTTATTTTTAAAAAATAATTGTACAAAAGAGAATGATTTAAGGCTTATCAGAAATGCTAAGACCCAGGCCAGGACCCTGCCCCAACCAGAGCCAGGACTCTGCAGTTGGGTGTTTGTCCAGCTGCTCACTCCTACTTTGTCCTTCCAGGACAAAGGGGTCTCCAGAAGCACATTGGCCCTCCTGTGTCACCCAGGCTGATCTCTGCCCCCAGGGCCTGGCTGAATGCACTGCTATCATTATCTTGAAACTCTTAACACTCCTTGAGCAAGGGCCCTCGTTTTCATTTGAAGTTATGTAGCAAGTCTTGTCTGTCATCTGAACCTGGGTTTCCAGGCCACAGAGTCTGTGTATGGCGTGCCTGGAGAAGCAGCCAAGCAGTCCCAGCTTGCGGCAGGAACTTCCAGCTTCAAAGCTTCCAAGGCTGCTGCCCCTGCCAACCACAGATCCCACATAGCTCCTGTGACCTGCTTCCCTGAATGCCTTGTTCCTGGGTCATCTTCCATGCTGGACCTTGCAGTGTGACCTCAACTGAGGCACTTGTCCTCTGAGCCCAAGTTCTAAGATGAAAGGGAAAGTCTCCAAACGTCACTAAACTCTGACCCCCGACTTACCCCTCTTGCTTGTCTGCCTCCTGAGCTCTTATTATACACCAAAGCCCCAGCCAAAATGCACTTTCCTGCTTCCTCTCTGGGCTCTCCCAGGTCTTCTTCTGGTCCCACAAAACTGGAAGTATTTATGTCTGGCTGTGGCCCTCCCAGTCTGGAAGCTCCTGAGAGAACCCCAGCCCTACATACAGGCCAGCACAGTTAGCTTGAACAGTCACTTAGATCCTGCACCAGACATTTGATGTCTACCAAGGACCAGATAAGTCAGATGCCAGACTGGTTCTTCCTCTGTCCTGTGTGAACGGCCCTGCCCAGTTCCAAAACTTGATTTCCCTAACTTCAATGCAGTCAGGCTGGTCTGCTCTCGACCCGGCCACTCCCCATGTCCATAGTGGCCAGAAGCACATATGTAACCTTGTCCGTCAAGGTATCCACTTCCACTCAGCAGGTCATACAGCGTGGCCTCATGGCTTCAGAGGGGGGATTTGGATCCTCCTGAGGAAAACAAACTCATCAAGCCTCAGGGGCACCAAAGGCTCAGAAACACCCCACCAGTCCCCAACTCCTAGAGCAGACCGGGACTCAAAGCTGGTTCAGGTCCTGAACTTATATATAGGAGTTTCCTCTATATTTAAAACTCTCATGTCTCTCACCCCCGTCTCATCCCCCAGGGCCTAGGAAGACATGGGGGCTTCCTGGATCCCCGTGCTCACCTCAGAGTAGAGGGGCGGTGGACGGTAGCGGAACTCTTGGATATAGGCAAAGAAGGGGCCTTCGAGGCTCATGTCGGAGTCCTGAGGTAGTAAAAAGGGGCTCTGCCCTGTGGCTGCCACATCACCTGCCACCACTTCTGCATACTCTGGAGGAGCTGGAAGCGAGAGGAGGTGAGAGTGGTGACAGGGGAGCCCTCGGTTTGGAGACAATGGCCAGGAGCCTGCCTGTGCCAGTTCCGGGCTGCTGGGTTGTGCTCTCAGGCTGGAATTCTTGGAGGACCCATGGTTGTCAATGTGATCATTATTGTGCATTATTACAGATGGGAGCATTGAGGTAGGGGAGGGCATGTTGGCCTAGAACCTGCCCCTCTACCCATCCACCCCTTTGGGGACTCCAGAACAAGGCACTCACCCTCAGGTTGCTCTGGCAGGGCCCTCAGCCCCCAGTCTAGAAGGAAGCTTGTGTGGCTGCCCACACTGGATGAGCGGCTGCCAAAAGGGTGCAGGGGAACAGTGCCGATGACCAGTGGCAGCTCCAGGAGCAGCTTGGATGTACCTGGGATGTCCACGCAGACCTGGAGGAAGAAGCCAGAACAGAGGATGCCCAGGCAGCCTCGCCACATGTGCCTCCTACAGGAGACCCATCTTGTGCTGAGAGGTCCCAGCTCCAGCCTTGGGGAAACCCTTTCTGGGGACAAAGCAGATGCAGGCTCCTGCCTCCTAAGATACTCCACCTTGAGGGCATAGTCCACATGCAGCACACGGCAGTGCAGGATGGAAGGGCCCACCGGGGGGATCCGAAGAGCCCGGCCTTGCCACAGCACCCGCCGTCCCGGGCCCACAGGCTCGCCCGAAAGACTGGCCACCACTGCACGCTTCTGCTTGTGGGCACCTCGAGCCATGAAGGTCTGCGTCTGGACCATGACTGCTCGTGGCAGCACCGGGCGCATGGAGCCATTGTCAATCTCAGCGAACACAGGAATTATCTCACCTGTAATGGGAGTGGCAGGGCCTCAGTTTCCCCATCTGCAGTCCTGACACCGGCCCTCCCTCCCGATCTGGCTACTCCTGCCTGCTACCTGGTGTGTAGCCCTTGCGGTCAATCTTGGCTGAAAGGGAGACAAGGCCACGGTTACTGTACCAAGATCGGGCTACTTTCTCCCGAGCTCCTGCTTGAGGGACCTGACAGAGTGGAGGAAAAGGACAAAAATGAGTCACTGTGTGGAATTTTCAAACTATCCCAGCTGAGGGAAGACTTGGGGCAGGGCCCAGTTTTCTGGTATCTTTTTAACAATCTAGGAAAAACTGTAAAATGGATCCAGGAATATGACACATCTCATTAAACTAAAAATGAAATAAACAAGCCACTGCTTAGTGCTTAGCAAGCCATTATCATTTTGTGCCCTGGCTGTGTTCTATTTCACAGGTAGGGCATCTGAGGCTCAGAGGAGATGAGACACTTGCCCTAAGCCACATAGCGAATTGGTGCAGCTGGGATTTGCACCAGGCCGCACTGACTCTACAGACATTCCCTCGCCTGCCTGCCTCCCTCCCTGAGAGGGCCCAACTGTGACCCATACTTTGTGACACTTGTGAAGGGGGTGAGAAGCCAGTCGAACCAGAAGCCAGGCCCCTGCCGCAGGTGCTTCCATCCCAATTCCCCAGGGGCAGCCAACCACACACCAGCAGGGCAGGCGTGTTGATGTCCACAGGCTCGATAACAGTAAACACCTTCCTTGCCCTGCGGGCAGGAACCCAGGGCCGGTGCAGGGTGGCCTTGATGCAGTATCGGACACTGCCGTGTTTGCCCTCGAATGATGTCACCAGTGTCCTGGGGTGGAAGGAAGGGGCTTCAGGAGGCAAGATACAAAGACTAGTAGGTTGGGGATTCCCAAAGACTTAGAGGAGCTTGAGAGACAGAGACACTCCTGAGGGTCTCTCAGCAGAGACAGTCTTGGGGATCAGAAGTCCCCTGATACGACCAGTGGATTCGGAGACCTGGGAGGTACACCCCCACAACCCAGCATCCCAGATGACTTACGGAGGCAGCTGGAAGCTGAATGGGAACTCGTGGCACCCAGCAGGCAGCGTGGTGGTCTCTCCCGTGTCTGCAGGTAGGAGCAAGAGAGGGTGGCTCAGTGGTGGAGTGGGGTTCCTAGGACGCGCAACATGTGCACAGCGCAGGGATCCCGCGTCGTACCTGGCGCGAAAAGCGTGGTACGGTGGCTTAGGACCTCCACGCGCTCGCTGTAACTCTGCGTGTACGCGGTGCTTGAGCCCGAGCTGCGTGACTCGGTCCAGTGCACGTGGGCGCGGCCCCGCGCGCGCAGCCTCAGGGCACCCACGCGCGCCGGGCCCGCCAGCTCCAGCAGCACCCGGCCGGCTACGGCCTGGCCGCCACTGAACACGGGATTGGCGCCCGCGATCGCGTCGTCCAACTGCACCATGAATGCCTTCACCTTGTGGAACAGCATTGCGCCGGGGATGCGAACCCTAGATACGCGGACCCTGACACCGAGGAGCGAGATGCGGACGCCACAGCCTCACGACGCGAACCCACTCGGCACTCACACTAGCATTCATAGGGCGGGCCAAAGATTCTTCACAACCTATGCCAGCGCTAGGTTTATATGGCAGGGCGGGGCGCGGCGAGACACATGCCACGCCCCGGAAGGGAATACGCCAATGGCGCGGGGAGAGGCGCGGCTCCGTCTAGGCGTGGAGCAAAATAACAAGCTCACAAACTCCCAGCCTGCTTGCCCCCCGCCCTCGTGGACCCTGGGGTGAAACTGAGCACTGGGGACCAGAGATGGTCTCTAGTGGATCCCGGGGTTAAAGAGGGGAAAATGAGCCCAGAAACCGAGGTCTGAGCCTGAGGTCATTCAGAAAGACCATTTTGTCCTGCTTAATCATCAACCCGTCACTACTTGCAGACGTGACTAGGAGCATGTCCAGCCCGAGCTAGAGGGGTGTGGAATGGCCTGGCCGCAACTGAAGCGCTGAGGACCTTTGTCTCTCAGGTCTCAGTTTCTCCCTTGGGGCAGTGGGGAGGCAGGAGGAAGTCTGTGGAGTCTCCCAACCCGCCCCCACCCTCCCCAGGGGAAACTGCTGCCCCTATCCCCTAATTCGAATCCTATTCAGCTGGTGACCCAGGACTAGTGACAACCTCTTGGAGCCTGAGTTTCCATGTACGCAGTGCCGGAAGAAAATCAGTCCCCCACTCAGAAAGTTGTGCATGAATGACAGTGAGGCCCCTCCTGGACCCTCCCAGAGCCTTGATTCCGGGTCACCAACCCGCTCCAGACACGCCACCGCCACTCTGATGGGCTCAAAGCACTTTAGCCCAAGATGTTCCTACCTAACAACCGACATTTCTTTTCCAACATCCAACCCCAGGCAAACGCCTACTTGACTTTTGGGCCTATCCCCGTGCCTACTTCGGGCACCTCCTGCCCTGGTGCCCTCACAGACAGAACCGAAGGCAGGGGAAGCTACAGGCACCTCCAGATCCAGGGCTGCGGTATGACCTCGGGGCGTGGATGACCCCTCTATGGGCCTCAGTTTCCCCAAACAACTATGTTTGGGTTTCTAGGCCGGGAGTTGCCTCCTCATGATCTCTGGGGCACCTGCGTCCTCTGGTGGCAGCGTGATGCACTGCTACTTGAACCCATGCCTACCTTGGCCATCCCGAAGTCTGGCTCAGGCCACACAGAGAAGCCCCATGAAAGCTTCCAGCACTTCTAGTGGAAGACAGCTATAACCAGATATAGTCAACTCCTGCATGACAGGGGTCAGAGCAGGCCCAAAGGGAGGGGCAGAGGCTGTCGACTCAATGATCAGCCTGGCGTCTGCTTAAAAGAGAGGCTCTAGGGCTGAAATAAAGGGTTAAAGCCTGCTGTCAGGGCCAAATGGAGCCAAGAGAGAGGATAGGAGGCCATAAGCCAGGAAGAAGTAGGGCATGAGATGACTCTGGAGGGACAGTGTCCCAGTAGAGCCCAAGCGCTACGTCGATCAGGCGTCCCTGATTCGACTTCCCCGTGCAGTGGGACACTCCTGCTTATCAGCAGGGCTGGCAGCCTCTTCGAGACTACTCTTGAGGCGGCTATGAGGACACTACTGTTAAGTGACACCGGAGGAAAGACATGACCGACACACAAATTAGTTTCAATAATCACACAGGCAATTTATTACTCACGACTCCTTTTGGCGTGCCTGGGTACAGCTTAACGGGCCCCGTCGGTGTGCTCCTCTCAGCTTGCTTTGGTCAGAGCTCAGAGCAGTGTGGAGACAGTCCACATCAACATTGGAGTCTGGGCGACTACCTCAGCAGGGGGCCCTCAGCTTTAGTACCTTTTCTGGCCAGTGCCTTCTAACAGGTGTCAATCTACAGGATTATCACTTCAAACCACCTTTTTGGGAGAATCTCCTTTCCATCAATCTACTGAAATGCTTACAACAAACCACTTTTTAAGATGTTCTTATTTGCGTCAGTTTACAAAGTTTATGTAATTAACACCAACTTACTTCTTACCTAGGTATAACTTCACACACATACTAACTGGGCCCTGCTTGTAAGTCAAAGTCTGTTTATCACATTACAGAGTTATGGCACTAAGCCACTGTACTAATTCTTATCCAAATGACATAACTTTAATAATTATTTTTAATATCCTTTGAATTACTTTTATATATCTTCCATATTTTTATATTTCTATATATTTAATTATTATAACCTTATATTACTACAACAGACAGGAAGTCTCATAATGAGCAAGCATTTCCCTCTTCATCTTACAGATAGGTCCCCAGAGGCCCAGAGATGGGCAAGGTCACACAGCAGCTGGAAAAGCTTTGCCTCTCAGTGTCTTGAGGAAGCCACCAATGAGTGGGACCGGGGGACTGTAAGGTGAGACCAGCTCCAATTTTGCTTGAGCTGCAGGGGAAGGGAAGTTTCTTTGGGTCTCTTCCTGCCACACTCCATGCTGGCTATGCCTCACAGTTTCCACAGCTGGTGAGGGAAGGGTGCCCCCAACCTGGGGGCTGTCAGGACAGGTTGCCTAGTGGAGAGTCAGTCCCCTGCACCTGGGGAACATAGAAGCAAGGCTGCAAGGCCAGGTCTAAATTGCCTCCTGCAGTGCACATTTTGCAGATGGGTGTAAGAGAAAAGGTGTAAGCATCACCCAAAGAGGCACAAGTCCCCCGCAGCTCTTTCTGTGGCCCCTGTTCTGCTCCTAACTGGGGGGTTGTGTGGCCTGAGGGTGGGACACTGATATTTAACCCAGCATCAGAATCCCAGCCTAATCTGACCTCACCCCAAGTTTCCTCCTCTTCACCTGCAAAAGAAAGCCACCAGAACCCCGCAATCCAAGGAAGAACTCGCTTCTGCAAACGCTGTGGGCTTAATCCGAGGAAGGGTGCATTGGTTAAGTGAGATAGGGGCCTTCTTTGGGAATCAGAGACCCTACACCTGGGGCTAACAGGGATCCTGGCGCCCAGAAAAGAGGCTCTCCCAGCTCTACCCAGGGATCCCTCCCACCCCCACCCCACCCCCACACACAGAAAGTCCCCACCACACAGCCTCAAAATCGAGGGCGTCTAGTCTCTGCAGCAGGTAGGTGCTAAGACGTTGGGAGGGGTTCCCAGGAAAAAGTGTTTTTGAGGGGAGTACATAGGTGGATGTCCCAGTGGGAGGGTCCAGACAAGAAAGAAGGCCTCCACTTCTTGTGAAGGGTTGCCTGAACGCACCGCCTCTAAGCCAAAGGTTCCCGGCTCTGGAGAGGGGCGCGCAGACCTGGGGAGACGGTGCCGAAGGGATCCTGGCTATGGACTGGGAAGGTGAAGGGCTCACCTCGGAGAAGTAGCTGCCGCCGTCGCAGATACGTCTCGGCAGCCGCGAAGTCGCTGAAAACTGCGTTCACGCCCACACTTCGGCCCTCGAACCAGTGCGTTGTGGCCCGGCCGCGGGCAGCCACTTCGCGCCTTCGTACCTGCAGCGGCGCCACCGCCTCCAGCAGATTTCAACTACGTACAGGCCTCTCCGCCGCGGCACACACCGCCCCGCGCCAGCTCCAGCGCAATCCTGCGCACACCCCCGGGGCGCATGGCGCAGGCCTAGATGCACAGCAGAGACGGTGCACCCGGCGGGGGTCACAGCCTGGGACAGCAGTCCTCAGGCGCACAACGGGTGTCCAGGTCTCAACGCTGGTCCTCGCCGCCGCTGGTGCATTCTCCAGCTTCTAAGAACTTCTGCAGAAACCGCAGGCGCTGGGTTGACTTCCTGGACCTTCGCGTCCGCTCCCGTGACGTGCCCCGGTCCGCAGGGGCCACACTGTTGACTTTGACACCCCACCCCACCCCCCAGCGCGGGGCGGACCTTGTTTTTGTAGGGTCGGCGCTAATGAGTCACAGGCGGCGGGCGGGAGCGGATGTGGTTGGCGCGGAGTAGAGGCACACAGGGGTCGTGTTTTGCTGTCTCATGCGTACCCCATCTGGCACCTTTGACCCTGGGCGCTGTTTCAGCCTACCTCCTCCTCCCATTCCTGTCACATACTGGTTGTTCCCCTAACACATCAAGCTCAGGTCTTGCCTCTTGGCCTTTACACTGTTGTCCTGCTGCTAGGAACGCCCTTCCCCAGATCCGCCCTCCCACCTGCCCCCAAGCCCAAATGTCGCCTCCTCAGAGTCCCGTAGCTCTGGCTTTGTTTATTCTTTATGGCTCTGCTCTCTGTGTTTGAGACTGCTGTGTGTCTACTGTGGCTCCTCCATCACACTGGGTGCACCTAAGGGTGGGCACTGTGCCCTAGTCTCAACACTGGATTTTACAGATGAGGAAACAGAAAATCCCAAGGCAGCAGCCACTGCCTGAGGCACGCAGCGGTGGCAGAGTCAAAACTCCAACCTAGGTCTGATCACAGCCCACTGACACCTCTCCACATCCATATCTCTTGCACCCAACTTATTTCTTTGAGCCAGGTGGCCCAGGGCCTTATCAAAGGCTGCCAGGGCCTGGGCTCTCTGCTGGGCCCAGAATAACCTCCCCAGGAGTTCCCCTCGCCACCCCCATTAGGGCCCAGCATCTGCCAAATGCCCACACCCCTCCCTGACCCCAGCACCCAGAGCCCACAGCCTGAAGGGACCTTTTGATTTTACTTGTGTCCAGAATCTTCCCTTCCAGCCCACCCAAAATGTGCCACTGCAATCCCAGGATTGTACCACTTTTCCCAACTCATACCCCCTCCCCCTGAAGTGTCCTCTACCAAGTCCAGATTCTTCATGATGGCCTGTGGGTCCCCAAGTTTAAGTCGTGGATCACCTCTCCTCGCTCTGTAGCCCCAGGTAGGTGGCTTCACTTCTTTGAGCCTCAGTTTCTCCATATTAACTTAGTCAGATTCTGGTAGAGTCTGTGATAATTTACGTCACATTCTCTGTGCTCAATACATGTCCAATAAAGACTAAATAGTCCTCCTCATCCATGTCAACTCCCCCTCTGAACTCTTCTTCGCTGGCATCTGGCCCACGGTGGGTGCTCCAGCCAAGTCAGCTGGTCAAAGGGAAGGATGTCTGATTATTCAATGCCTCTTGTGGCAGCTGGGCCATGTCCTTTGCAGGTCCTTCAATCAATGCCAGGTGGGATTGGTACAGATGTCTTCAGGGAGATGACCTGACTGATTATGGGCTTGGGAGACTACCAGGCTAGAAAAGTGGTGAAGACAGGCTCACTTTGACCCCCATATCCATTGTGGGGCCCAGGCCAGGTGTCTGTCTACCACCCATATTGTGATTATGAGTGTCCCCTAGCTACAAACAACACACAGCAACTTGATGGGTCCTGCTTTATTCAGAACTGGCAAGGACCCCTCTCCTGGCTCTTCTGAGACCACCGGGGGCCTGGGGAGAGTCAGGGAGCCAGGGGACCAGAGGAAGTCCTAGACTCCCCAAGCGCCAATCAGGGAAGAATCAGGCACAGCTGCCCCTGTCCAGACAGTCTGGGTGGGATGGGCCCCTGGCCACTTGGCCCAATTCAACTCTGGCTCTTTGAACTATAAGAGGCGCTACTGGACAGGGCTTCCTGGATGGTGTGGAGTTGGTGGCCACACAATGGCCAAGATTGTGGGGTCCGGCGGTAGGTGGAGCCATCATCCACAGTCTGAGGGGGCCACTGGTGGCCACTGGCACGGGGCGTTCCGGGCTGCCTGATCTGGGAGACCAGGCTGGAGAGGCAGGGGTGGGGGGGGCAGACATATGGCTTGAGTGATGAGGCTAGGCAAGGCCTGCAGGGAGGTGCCCAGCGCATCCAGGTGGCTTTCAAGGGCAGCCAGGCGGGCCTCAAGGTCCTCGTGCTGGGCATGCAGTTCAGACATGAGGTCGAACATGGCATTCTGGGTCTGCCAGCAACAGAGAAGTGGGAGAAAGAAGAGGCTGAGTGAGACAGGGAGAGACAGACACACAGAAAGACAGTTGCAATTGTGAGGACACCCCAGCCCTATAGGTCTCCTGCTGGACCTCATGGAATGGAGGGAAGACACGTCTTAAATGCCAAGTAGGGGCCAGCAGGATTCAGTAAGGCTTAGGGATGTCCTGGGGATGATGGCTGGGACTACAGCTGCCCCAAGGGCTATGTGGCACATCAGACATGGCTCTGGAGACGGTCTGGAGGGAGAGGTGACTAACCAGAGGATCTGACCCAATCACAGACTGGGGAACATGACAGGCATAATTACTGTTATGGTAGGCAACAGGGTGTCCACACCACCTCTACTGCTCCCCACAACGCAGCCAACAGGGACTGGTTCTGCCACTGTCCATATGGACCCTTGCTTGAGCTGGATAGGGAGGCCAGCCACGAGACAACCCTCGGTGCAGACGCCACTCTCGCCACCAGGTGGCGCTCGAGTATTGCTCTGCGTCTCTAACCCCAGCTCAGCGGGGAACAGACCCCGCCAGGCGAACCGCAGTTAACCACCTTTCCCAGGTTGCAGAGGGGAGGATTAAAGGGGCAGCCTGTTGGAGGAGCGGGGAAAACTCCCCACAAACCCTCGCTCTGCGGGAGAAATATAGGATGAGACGCCTATTGCAGTACCTGCAGACTCTCCCAGACTCCCCTCGCCTCTGCCTCTCCTGTACACCTTACCCTTTCTGCTTCTGGTAGGCTGACCCCACTCCAGGAGGAGAAGGGCAGACACCTCGCAGCCCGTCCTGGGGCCACTGACCTTCATCCCAGCCTGCCTCAGGGAATCCCAGTCCCTAGGGCCAGCGGGCATAGTATCTGAAGGCGTCCCAGCCCTGGGGTGCTTCATTCTGGCCCTCTTTTAAGTTTTTCTTTTTAATTGTTTTAAACTTAAGATACAGGTTTGGGCTTTTGTTTTGTTTTGTCAGAGAGATACAAATTAAATCATCAACATTGGAAAGGAAAGCATAAAAATTTAAGATTGGAGGCCTGGCCAGTGGCTCAGTGGATAGAGCCTCTGCCCAGGTTTATGGATGTCCCGGGTTCGATTCCTGGGGAGGGTTCACAGGAGAAGCGCCCATCTGCTTCCCCCACGCTCCCTCTGTCCCCTCTCTCCCTCTTCCCTTCCGGCAGCCAGTGGCTTGATTGGTTTGAGGGAGCCTGCGGCCTGCTGAGGATAGCTGGGTTGGTCCAAGCGCCTCAGCCTCAGATGCTATAAATAGCTCCCTTCTCCAGCCCCAGACTGGGTTGCTGGGTGGTTCTGGGTCGGGACACAAGCAGGAGTCTGTATCACTATCTCCCCTCCTCTTACCTGAAAAAAAAAAAAACAAAAGAAAGAAAGAAAAGAAAAAAATGAAGTTATATAGAAACAGGACTTAACATCTTTTTTTTTTTTTTCAAATGAGAGAAGAGGAGAAAAGAAGTGAAATAGAATAAGACTTAACATCTTTTTTCTTTTTTTCCAAGTGAGAGGAGGGGAAAGAAAAAAAAAGTGAAATAGAATAGAACTTAACATCTTTTTTTTTTTTTTAAGTGAGAGGAGGGGAGATAGTGAGAGACTCCTGCATGCGCCCTGACCGGGAACCACAAGACAACCATCTAGGGCTGACGCTGGGACAGACCCAGCTATCTTCAGCGCGGAGAGGGCAACGCTGGAACCAACTGAACCACCGGCTGAGGAAAGGGGAGAGAAGCAGAGGGTCGCTTCTCTCGTGTTCCCTGACCAGAATTGAACCCGGGACATCCAAATGCCAGGCCAACACTTTATCCCCATGATGGCAAACCTATGACATGCGTGTCGGCACTGACACGCGTACCCATTTTCGATGACACGCGGCCACATGCCAGAGAAGTATGGGGTCACATTCCGAGAAGGATGTTTCATCCCCGGCTCCTGCATGGCCAGGTGCAGTAGCTGAGGGTAAAACATTTGCTGTAGCGCAGATACTCTGTGCCGGAGGTCTGCAGGCTGAAACAACAGAACTCCGGCACAGAGCGTCTAGTTCTGGGGCTTCCGGTTAGGCTGTTTTTCTTGAAGTGACACACCACCCGAGTTATGCTCAGTTTTATGGTGAATTTTGACACACCAAGCTCAAAAGATTACCCATCACTGCCCTATCCAATAAGCTAACTGGCCAGGGCCAGGACTTAACATCTTCTAAAGATATTATTATTATTGACAGAGAGTCAGAGGGAGGGATAGATAGGGACAGACAGACAGAAAGGGAGAGATGAGAAATACCAATTTTTCATTGCGGCACTTTAGTTGTTCATTGATTGCTTTCTTATATGTGCCTTGACATGGGGCTATAGCAGACCGAGTGACCCCTTGCTCAAGCCAGCAAGCTTGGGTCCAAGCTGGTGAGCTTTGCTCAAACCAGATGAACCTGTGCTCAAACTGGTAACCTTGGGGTCTCGAACCTGGGTCCTCTGAGTCCCAGTCTGATGCTCTATCCACTGAGCCACTGCCTGGTCAGGCAAAGATATTAAATTAGCCTTGGACTAATAAGTGACTAGAAGGTGGGGCTAATAAGCAAAGCTCATGCATGAACTATTTATGAAATGTATGTCATCAGTCAGGAGCAAGTTTAGATTAGTGCGAAAACATTCTAACAGCTCACCTAACTACAGTTGGGTCAATTGACACCTCTTAATGGATGAATTAAAAGCAAGAAAGAGGGTAACCAACAAATAGATCCATTTATAATACAAACTGATCTTACTGAGCTTGTGCAATTAACTTTAATTTCTTGGAAGGTGTTTAATTGCAATACAAGTTAGCATTCTGTTGATGCCATAATTTGAATTTATATCCATAGCAAAAGAATATAATCAATTTTGCCTATTAATTATGTTCTTTGTAAAGCTATTTTCTTAGATACTAATTTAAAAAAAACCAAACTACTGGCAATGTTAAAAATAGCTTTTACACACAGATGTAGATTCCCAGAGTCCCATTCACAGTCAGCGCCCCTAGTCCTGATGGACCCTTGCAGACAAGGCTGGTGCCCCCTGGTGGCTCGTCCTGTTGGCTCTGCATCCCTTGCCTGTCACCTGCCTGCCTTGAGAACACTAGCTATTCACTGTCATTTACTGAATGTCCCCCTTTCTCCCCGGATACCCATCCAGCCCAGACTGGTCTGGGGAGCCACCCTACCTAGCCCCATCTTGCTCACCTTGGCCAGATCTGCAAGCGTGTTGGCCTGGTCATTCAGCTTCCCCTGCTCAATCTTCACACTCCGGAGCCTGGGGACAGGTGGGTAGGTGGAGTTTAGTGAAGGCTGCACTGACCAGGGAAGAGGGTCCTCCATGCACCTACCCCACCCAGAGTTGCCGTGTGGGACATGCAAGGGGGAGATCAGGTGAAAGTTGGGGTCAGACCCACTGCAGCCCATTTCCTCACCCACCCAGGGAGCAGCAGCGCCATGGAGGCAGCTCAGCCACCACCAGTGTCTATCTTCTGGCCATGACCACAGGGTCTGATTCTGGATGTTCTAGTGCCTTGAACCTCAGGGTCCAGGTGAAGCCTGCACTGGTCTGCGGGGTGAACATGAGTCCTGGCTGTCTCCAGTAGCTGCCCTCAGTGTGCACCCTGCCCCATGACCACCATGCACCCCTGTCCCTCAGAAGAGACTTACTTCTGAGCTCTGGCAGGACCCGGCGGAGCGGAGAGAAATCAAAGAGCAATTTTAATCTCAGCACTGCTGGGCAGCTCATGCCCAGCACTGCCCGTCTCCGACATGCTGACCCCAGGGCCAGGCTGGGGGCCTTGCTCTGGGGAGGGGCTCAGTCTCTGAGAGGGCAGTGCCAACCCCTCAAAGATGCATCTGTCCTCTGCCCCCTCCCTTGAGCTGTATCCGCCCAGCGTGAGCCAGGAAAAATGCAGCTGCCCTTGCTCTGCAACCTTGCTGTGTACCGACCCATGTCAGGCACCTGGTCCCAGAGGTGACATTTTGTCCAGAAAACTATACCTATGACATTTCCTAAGGGGGAAACTCAGACTCAGAGGGGCAAAGCCACTGTCTGAGAGCACCCTGGTAGGATTTAAACTTGCGTCTACCAGTTAGCCTCCACATGCTTGGCCTCCAACAGCCGCCCAAGGGACGGGGAACTGGTCTGTGTGTTTTTGCCCTTCTTCTCCATACCTTCCGTAGCTAAACCAGCCCAGGGAGATGGTTCCAGGTAGGACTCTCTCCCTCACTGGTTCAGACTCAACCCATGTGTGCCCACACGTGATGGATGCTCTGGGAGGCCCCTTGAGGCCCACCATGCTGAATATGGCCAGGCCCCCAAGACACAGCCAGCCTTCAGTCTGAGAAATGGAAGTGGATACAGACACCGCCAGCCCCAGAATCCTGCTGAGACACCCTTTCCCTGGGAAAGTCATTCTTGGCTTCTTTCTATAACCTTTCTGTTATATGGGTTGGTGTCCCCCACGAAAGATATTTTGAAGTCCTAACCCTAGGACTTCAGAACGTGACCTTATTTGACCAGGTTAAGATAAGTCATTGGGGTGAACCCTAACCTAGTATGACTGGTATCTTTATAAAAAGGATGAAATTTGGACACAGACATGCACAGAGGGAGGACAACGTGAAGATACAGGAAGAGCATCACATGAAAATGGAGAATTAGAGTGAAGGCATCTATAGCCAAGGAATGGCCAAGGCTACCAGAAGCTAGGAGAGGGGCCTGGAATGGACCCTCCCCTAGCACCTTCACAGGGAGCATGCCCTGCTGATACCTTGTTTTGTTTTGTTTGTTAGTGAGAAAGAGAGAGAGACAGAAAGGGAGAGGGATGAGAATCATCAACTTGTAGTTGTATCACTTTAGTTGTTCATTGATTGCTTCTCATACGTGCCATGACTGGGGAGCTCCAGCCAAGCCAGTGACCCCTTGCTCAAGCCTAGTGGGCTCAAGCCAGCAACCAAGGGATCATGTTGATGATCCCACGCTCAAATCAAGGATCCTGCACCCAAGCCAGATGAGCTTGCGCTCAAGGCAGTGACCTTGGGGTTTTGAAGCTGGGACCTCAGCATCCCAGGTCAACACTCTACCTACTGTGCCACCACTGGTCAGGCTGATACCTTGATTGTGGCCTGCTGGCCTCCAGGACAGTGATCATAAATTCTATTGTTTCAAACCACCCATTTTGTGGTATCTTGTTACAGCAGGCCTAGAAAACACACACACTCTGCCTGACCAGGTGGTGGCGCAGTAGATAGAGTGTCAAACTGGGACTGAGGTTTGAAACCCCAAGGTCACAGGCTCAAGCATGGGCTCATGTGGCTTGAGCAAGGGCTCACCAGCTTGAGTGAGGGGTTGCTGGCTTGAGTGTGAGATCACAGAAAACCCCACGGTCGCCGGCTTGAGCCCAAGGTCGCTGGCTTGAGCAAGGGGTCACTCACACTGCTGTGGCTCCCCAGTCAAGGCACATATGAGAAAGCAATCAATGAATAACTAAGGAGACTAAGGAGCTACAATGAAGAATTGATGCTTCTCATCTCTCTCCCTTTCTGCCTGTCTGGCCCTCTCTCTGTCACACAAAAAAAGAAACACATACACACATTCCCCAAACCCAGGCTGTGTTCCCCAATCCATCTTCTCTCTGAGACCATTCTTTTTCACTGGTTATGTACACAGTGCTCCCATTGTGGGGTCTCTACAGCTCAACGGCATGCCATGGCTGCGTCATGTTTGCAGAGCAGACCTCGTCTCCCTGGCACTGTGCTCATTCCCACCTCCTTGCCTTTCTTCAGCCTGTGGGCCCTCCTTGCTCTGCCTGCCTGCCTCTCTGTTTCCTGCTCAAATCCCAAGAACCCTTCAGGCCCTAGCTCAAACTTGCCTGATTTCATCATCTATTCTTACAGACCCCTGTTTTTAGTTGCTGTTTGGTTTTATTTTGTTGTTGTTGGGGTGGGGTGCAGAGGGATCTAGGAGAGATGGCCCTGCCTCAGAACAAATGGACAAAGATAATTCACAGAATCGGTGCCTTCTCCCCTGACCTGGCTCTCCTCAGTTCTCATACTCCTACTTTTCTCAGAGTACATTCTGGAACCTCCCATGGGCCAAGGTCTGGGGCAGGGCCATGTCTGTGGTCCCATGTCTCATACACCAGCTGGTGCAGGAAATGCTTGTGGAATGACAAAATGACCATATTGAGGGCGGCAATAACAACAGTGTCAGTTCCTATATTTAGAAAATACTGGGCCCTGGCTGGTTAGCTCAGTTGGTTAAGAGCATCATCCCAAAACAACAAGGTTGCGGGTTTGACTCCCAGTCAGGGCACACACAGGAAGCAACCAAAACATGCGCGACTGAATGAAACGACAAATGCTTCCCTCTCCCTCCCCTCTCTCCCTTCCTCTCTCTGTCTCTCTAAAATCAATAAAAATTAGGCCCTGGCCAGATGGCTCGGTTAGTCGGAGCATTGACCTGGAGCACAGAGGTTGCAGGTTCGATTTACCAATCAGGGCACATACAGGAGCAGCTGGATGTTTCTGTCTCTCTCTCTCATTGCCTCTCTCAAAAAAAGAAGAAGAAAAAAAAAAAAGAAGAAGAAGAAGGAGGAGGAGGAAGAGAAGGAGAAGGAGAAGAAGAATAAAAAGAGGGAGGGGGAGGGGGAGGAGGAGGAGGAAGAGTGGGAGAAAGATGAAAGTAGGAGAAGAAAAAAAGAAAAGAAAATATTGTGTGGCAGTCACATACAAGTGAGTCATCTGGTCACCCCAACTATGTTTGATACATACCCCATTCCTGGAGAAAAGGCACATTACCATCATCTCCATTTTACAGATAAGTTACTTGGAGTAGTGTAGTCACATGCCCAGGCCCCACAGTTAAGTGGAAGAGACAAGTTTGGAACCCAGCGGTCAGTTAACAGCTGTGGAAGAGTCAGTGAGAGTTCTCTGTCCTCAGGGCCTCAAGGTTTTATGAGGAGGTAGGACTAACACCTGGGCACAGAAAAGTTGAGCAAATGGGATACCAGCTCCTCTCCCTGGTTTTTAGGTGACAGTAGAAGCAGAGGCAGAAAGTAGAGGTGGGGGGGGGGGAGGTTAGACTCCATGAATTACCAAATGATTGTTCTGTGCTAGGGACTATACCAGGCATTTCTACATATCATCTCATTTAGACCTCCCAAAGTCCTGGGAAGTAGGGACCATTATGATTAGAAATCAAGCCAATTAGGCCCTGGCCACTTGGTTCAGTGGTAGAGCAACAGACCGGCATGTGGATGTTCCAGGTTCGATTCTCGATCAGGGCACACAGAAGCACCCATCTGCTTCTCTACCCCTCCCCCTCTTGCTTCTCTCTCTCTCTTCTCCTCCCCTTCTGCAGCCATGGCTCTATTAGACCGAGTTGGTCTGGGTGCTGAGGATGGCTCCATGGCCTCTGCCTCAGGTGCTAAAAAAAATGGTTCCAGTTGCAACAGAGCAAGGGCCCCAGATGGGCAGAGTATCAACTCCTAATTGGCTTGATGGGTGAATCCTAGTTGGGGTGCATGTGGGAATCTGTCTCTGCCTCCCCTACTCTCACTAAATAAATAAATAAATAAATAAAATAATCCCAATTATAATAGCAAACATAATAAATGTAAATGGCTAAAAAATAAGGATAGGCCCTGGCCAGATAGCTCAATTGGTTAGAGTCTCTTCCAGATACAGCAAAGTTGTAGATTTGATCCCCAGTCAGGGCACATATAAGAATAAACCAATGGCCTGACCAGGTGGTGGCACAGTGGATAGAGTGTCGGAATGGGACGCAGAGAACCCAAGTTCAAAACCCCAAGGTCGTTGGCTTGATCATGGGCTCACCAGCTTGAGCGCGGGGCTGCCGGCTTCAGCGTGGGATCTTAGACATGACTCCATGGTAACTGGCTTGAGCCCAAAGGTTGCTGGCTTGAAGCCCAAGGTTGCTGGCTTGAGCCCAAGATCGCTGGCTTGAGCAAGGGGTCACTTGCTCTGCTGTAGTCCCCCGGGCAAGGCACATATGAGAAAGCAATCAGTGAACAAGCACTCAACGAACAACTAAGATGCAGCAATGAGGAATTGATGTGTCTTGTCTCTCTCCTTTCCTGTCTGTCTGTCCCTATACAGGTATTGATCGACTTACGACCTATGCAACTTACGACCATTCGACTTTACGACCATTCGACTTTACGACCACAATCACTAGCCACGACTGCTCTGCATCTGGCAGCGCAAGCATTGCCCAGCTGGGCGTACAACAGTACGGACCAGCTTCCGGCAGCACTACCATCTCCGCGTGCACAATTTCAACTGTACAGCAATTTGTGTTTTGTGTCTTGGATATTTTTCATTAGACCCCTCCCAAGATGTCTACCAAGAGGAAATTGTCTTTGTCTATAGCCTACTCACGACCAAATCGTGTTACGACCGGTCTGTCGGAACCAACCGTGGTCGTTAAGTTGAGCACTAGCTGTATGTTCCTCTCCCTGACTCTCTCTGTCTCTGTCAAAAAAAAAAAAAAAAAAAAAAAAGAATAAACTAATCAGTGCATACATAAGTAGAAAAACAAATCTATGTCTCTGACTCTGTCTCTCTCCCCTTCCTTTCTCTCTAAAAACAATCAATAAATAAAAAACAAGGATGGTAAGCAGCATAAGGAAAGTTTGGGAGTGATGGATCTGTTCATTATCTTCACTGTGATGACATTTTCATGGCTGTGTACTGATCAAACTGTATACTTTAAATAGGAGCAGTTGACTGTGTGTTGATTATATCTTAATAAAGCTATTCTTAAAAAAGAGGCAAAAATGATTAAACAGAATTTCAAAATTAAAGTCCATGTGGCTGAGCTTCTTCTACCATGACCTGGTCTCTCGCTGTAAATGATCATTCTCCTTTCCTCTGGCACCCCAGAATCCAGGCTGCCCCATCCACACCCTGGGCTCCCCCTCCATCTAATCTCCCTACCCCGTTGTTCACACTGGTGTCTTCTGTGCTGCCTCTTGGTTCTGTACCCTATGGTTGACTCAGCTGCCTTCCTGCTGTACTAGTTCAGACCCTAACACTGTTCATCTCACTCTCTAACTCATCAGCCCCTGAGTCTGGCCTGGGAGCTCTTGAGGAAGAAACTGTCTGATTCACCTAGAAGAGCCCAGTTGTGAACAGGGTTTCCAAGAGACAGGAATCCACTTCAGAGAGGCTCATTCTGAAAAGTGCCTACAAACATGTTTTTACTCTTTTAAATCAGGTACCTGTGATTCAACTGTAATTAATATTTGAGTGCCTCAGCCCCCAGGGTTTGGTGCTGTTTATACTCTACAAGGAGTGCTGTCCCATACATCATATATATGGCTACAGGGCACTTGAAGTGTAGTTGGTCCAAATAAAAATGAGCTGTAAGTGTAAAATATACAATGGACTTTGAAAATTTAGTATAAAAATACTGTTTAAAATATCTCATTAATGACTTTGTATCTTAATCAAATGTTAAAATAATAATTTAGATATACTAAATAAGTATAGTAAATTTTACTTGCATCCTTTTGCTCTCTTAAAAGTGGGTACTGGGAACTTTAAAATGATATATGTAGCTCATGTGATATTTCTAGTGGACAGTGATTGGCATATCATAGCCTGTGGGCCAAATCTAGCCAGATCCCTGTTTTGGAAAATAATGTTTTTATTGGAGTACAGAAGCACTCCTTTCATCTCCACTGCCTTCCTGTTACTGTAGCAGAGTAAAGTAGTGACAGAAACCATCTCCTCCACAAAGCCTGAAATATTTACTATCTGGCCTTTTACAGAAAAAGTTGCCAACTCTGGCTGCAAAATGGACTCACCTGAGGAACTTAAGCTTAAGCCCAGACTATATCCCAGACTGTAATATAACTGGTGTTGAGTGTGGCCTGTAGGATTTCTACACTGAGTGTCTCCAATGAGCAGCCAAAGATGAGAACTACTTGATTAAGTAATTCTCAGGATACAGGGATAAAAGAGGAAATTAAGTAATTTCTAATTACTCTCAATGAGTTTACAGATCAGGCCACAAATTTTGAGCTTCCTGGAAGCCAAAGCAAAAAGGGGAATTGCTTCAGTGCCTATGGGGTAAAATAAGTTTGGCTATTCCAGAGAATAAAATACGCCTCCTGTCATTTATGTTGGGGAGCTGCATGACTTATCAAAGGTGATTTCCCTGGACGAGTGCTGGCTCCGTCTGACCATCTCAACTACCCCATTCAACAGGAGCTGCAGGCCCTAACCAACTGGCCACCCAGCCTGACGTGACCATGCTGAGCTGTCTGTGGCCCTAGGCCTCTTCCCAGGGTGTGGGGGGTGTCACGCTGCCTCCGCCCCAGGCGGATACAGAAACGTGAGCGGGGAAAGGTGCTGGACTTACTGATGGATGGCTTGGAGGAACTTACGCTGGTGTTTCCGAACCCGGGCGTGGTCTGGCTTCTTCACCAGCCTGGTGTGTTTGTAGATGAGCCATGTCTCCCTGAGAACATTAGCAGCGGCATTTTTTACCTGGGGCCAGAGAAAGAACAGTTCACTATTTTGTACATGAGGAAATTAAGGCACATAGACATCAACCTGCCAAGGTCAGCTTGTAAGTTGCACTTGGCTGCCTGGTTCCAGAATTCCTGCTTCTCACTGCATGGCCCATGGCTGGGCTGTATGACTAGGCACAAAGGTGGACACTTGTGGCCATTGCCACATTTCTGCACAGCTCATGGACATTCTTATAATTTGCAGTCTGGTGCTCTCTTGTCATGCACAGGGAAGTGTAGTGATTTGTGGGCATATAAGTGTGCTTGTGGGCATATAAGTGTGCTTGTGCTGTGCAGAAGTAAGGTGGGCAGGGTCTGCCCTTGAGGATCAGGAGGGCAGGTGGCCACATGGGGGGTGGCATCCTTACCCGCTTAGTGAGCTGTGTGTCCATCATGAAGTTGTGCACATGTTTCTCGGCCTTGGTGAGCTCCAGTTTCCGGGCCACCACAGCTACCACGAGTGCCGTACAGCCAGCCCCCTGCATGAGGAGTGTGGAAGGCACATCAATGTCCTGCTTTATGTGAATCCCAGGCCACAAGCAGGAGAACCTTCCACCCTTAACTTTACCCTTCAAGCCTGCGTTGGCACAGAGTTCACTAACTCTTGATCCCATTAGCTTTATTCATCAAATGTCTAGGGAGCACGTTCTACAAATTAACTCATTTTATCCCAACAACACCTCTTATCTCCACTGGGCAGAGGAGGAAACTGAGGCTCAGGGATAAGAAAGGGACAAAAAACAGGACCTGCAGCACATTCAGGGCCAATACCATGGAGGTGGGAGAATTGAGAATCTGTCAGGGTTTAGGGGTGGGGTGCTGGAAACAGAGACCAGGTTGACAGGTTACTGAACAGTAATGGGGGTTAGCTGACAGGTAAGAAGGGCAGTGAGAGGGAAGGGCCAGCCAGCTGCCTACAGTGGGGTATCTGCAGAAGGGAAGAGGCAGAGCACAGGCTGCAAGTAGTGGGGAATTGGGAGAAGGATGCCTCCTCATGTAGGTGCAACCACCCTCCCCAGCATGTCCTAAATGGCAGCCAAACTCTGGCTAGAAAATGAGGCCAAAGAGGTCTTGCTTGTCTACTTGGGGGCTGCTTGGAGGGACAAAGGGCAGGAGTGAGGCCCCAAAGAGGAAGGAAAGGAAGACAGATGGGGGACAGCATAAAGTGACACAGGAGGGAGAATGGGAGAGAGGAGGTAGTTCCTGAGAAGTGGGGTCCATGGAGCCTAGGACACTGAGGAGGTATCATCAGCCTCAGGAAGTAGGTGGCAGGGGCTGGTGATGGAGTCAGAAGTTGGCTCCCTGACTGCTGGAGGCTGTCCCTGCTTCTTCACAGGCCAGCTGCTTCCTGCCGTGGCTGCTGAGTACAGGATGGAAGGAGGGAGAAACCCAGGCTTGGGCCCTGAGGGCTCGGTGGGGGTGCAGTTGGGCAGTCTATCAGTTTTTCTTAGGGGTAGAAGAAAACATTTATGGGGAAGAACAGACAAGGGTCAGGGACACTGTCAAACTGTCCTGATTGGGTCTGGAGGGGTGGGCATAAAGTTACCCTCTAAGGAAAGCCTGTTGAGGGTTACTGATCAGGACAAGGATCTTGGAAGGACCTACAAGCCTGTTCTCAGGAAAAGTCTTGTTGATTGGGGTCAAAGTAACATGTTGGAAACCTGCTCATGGAATACTACACAGGAAGGAGAAAGAACAGCCAAGAGATCTGCACAATAGCACGGCACCATGTTGAGCAAAAGATGCCAGGCTCAGAGAAGGCACCACTGTCTTGAAATTCAAGAATAGGGAGACATGTGTCTGGTGAGATAGAAGGGGACGAGTCCATTGGACAGCGACCAGGAGGGGACATACTTGGGCACAGATGGAATGGAGAGAGCTAAAAGGAATCCAAGCATGACTGCATGTGTGTGTGCTGGGGGCGAGGACTGGGAGCCAGCAGCAGGCTGGACAAGAAACTTTCTCTGGCAGGAGCCACATTCCAGAGAAGGCAAAGGCAAAACAACTTTTCCACTTCACTGAGTGTTTTCTGGATTTAGAGTCCTCATCTTATCTGAGTGTTTTTTGTTTTCTTTTGTTTATAAAGTTCACTTGCTGGGGGAGGGGCCGACGGATTGTAGGGGGAGGGGCCGACGGATTGTAGTGGATCTTGTTTTTTTTCCCTTCCCTTGTCACAAAAGAACGTAAGCAAATGTCGGTGATGCAATTTCACCAGAGAGACCAGCTCAGCCAGGAGAAGGGTGGCTCTGGTGGGGGAGGCAGGAGGAAGTAGACCCCCAGCTGTGCCCAAATAGGAGGGAATGAGAGGTGATAAGGAACAAAGCAACTGAGCTGCAGGCTCCAAGAGATGGTGACAACTAGAGACAATCCACATATAGTGGAAGGGGCTGGGTTGAGTCCCTGCAAAATGGCCCTTCCTTCTGTGGAGGGAAAGGAAACAGTGGTGGGATGGCACTGTGTTTTTGGAAAAACAAATGTTTGTCTCTGTATGGTACAGCTTGTGATAGGGTGAACTCTCTGTCAGTGCGGGAGATGCAAGGGCCCTGAGCCTTACCATGATGCCGGTGAGCAGGCACACGCCTTTCCCGCAGTAGGTATGTGGCACCATGTCTCCGTAGCCAATGGAGAGGAAGGTAATGGAGATAAGCCACATGGCCCCCAGGAAGTTGCTAGTCACTTCTTGTTTATCGTGGTACCTGGAGACAGTGGGGAAGGCTGGTCAGCCCACACTGGTCCCTCCTCCATCACACCCTCTGGGGCAGTGCCTTGACTGCAGGGAGCGTGTCATTCTGTGCATTCTGTAATAAAGGCACAGTTGCGGGGGCTGGTGTGGTTAGCTTCCCGGGCAGAAGGCACCCACATCCTCCTTTCCAACCTCCTATTCGCTCTCTTTTCTTCCTTGCCTATCCCCAAGCTGCTGCTTGGAACATCTCCTCTCCTGGCCCTGGTCATGGGGCAAAGGGGGATCCAGGTGCAGGTATGTTCTTCACATGTGTCCACACAATACCCTACCCAAAGACAGACATACTGACAGACGTGGACATGGGTGGCCACAGGCACCAGATACGGTCGGGAGTGTAGGTGAGGATTCAAGTTAGACACTGGGAAGACCTTCCCCAACCAGTGAGCCCCTGAGAAGAGGGGAGGGCTACTGGGGGAGATCAGAGGTTGAAGGATCATGCTCCAAGACTTGGTTGAAGAAGGGTCATCAGTATGTGGAAGGCAGCACCAGTGCCCATGCCTGAGGTTGACCTGGGAGTAAGGAGGAAAGGGACAGCTTGCTCAGCACTGGGGAGAGAACAGGGGCTAACCTTTTGGTGTGTGTGTGCCCCAAGGCCTTGCAAAGGACACTATTTTGTCCCCATCACAGCCTGGCCTGGAACCCTGCCACACGGGCTAGAAACAGGTTCTACTTACAGTCAGCCCAGGCTGGGGGGTTGAGAGGCTAGTTCTCTAATTCTGGGGGCATTCAAGGTCCTGCTCTAGCCCAGCTTTCAGCCTGCGAAGCCCATTCAGCTTTGGGGAGCTGCTTCCAAATGACCCCTCCTTAGCAGGCCTCAGGCCATCTGAAACCCATGTCAGTGGTGGGTGGGTCAATTGAGGTGGCACAAAGAAGGTGGGATGCTGGGGGAAGGTTGTTTCAGGCAGATAGGGCCAGGGCCAGGGGTTCAAGATAAGGAGGAGATGGAATGGAAACCACAATGGGGGCAGGAGTGATGGAGGCCTTCTCAGCAGGTCTGGTGTTTGGGAATCTCCATCCCAATGGGGGGCTTCCAGAAACTGATCCCCATCTTTCTTTTTTCAGTCAGAGAGAGGGATAGATAGGAACAGACAGACAGGAACGGAGAGAGATGAGAAGCATCAATCATTAGTTTTCCGTTGCCGTTGTGACACCTTAGTTGTTCATTGATTGCTTTCTCACATGTGCCTTGACCGCGGGCCTTCAGCAGACTGAGCCACCCCTTGCTGGAGCCAGCGACCTTGGGTCCAAGCTGGTGAGCTTTTGCTCAAGCCACATGGGCCCATGATCAAGCTGGCGAGCTTGGGGTCTCGAACCTGGGTCCTCCGCATCCCAATCCGACGCTCTATCCACTGTGCCACCGCCTGGTCAGGCCGGATCCCCATCTTTCACTGAGGTACCTGTGCCCCAAGCTGCCTCGGCCTCCAGCTTTGGGGAGACAATCACCCCCTACTCAGGAGGCAGAAGCTGAGGGGGGGCATCTAGCCTTTGGTGGGTGCTGCACCCACCCAAGACCAGGGAGTGGGGAATGCAGGAGGTGGAGTGGGGTGAGACAGAGCCACAGGGGCAGATCGAGGCAGGCGAGGGGCTTCAAGCAGCAATATGGACCAGAATTTAGGATTGGCTGCCTCTATCGCCCTGCCCCCTTCCCCACCCCTACCTGGGGGCCCTGAAGTGACCCAACCTGGACCTCAGGGATGCCTGAGGAAGAATGCCCCTCTTCTATTCCCCAGACCCTGATCTTGAGCCCACCCTCATGGGGTGGGGGATGGGCTGTGGAAACTGGCATGAGGGCACATCAGGGATCCAAGGAGACTCTGTGCAACCCCCAGATAGTAAGCCTGAATGACAAAAAGAGCTGAGCCCTGGCACCTGTGAGCCCCACAGCAGGCTGCAGGGGAGACCGTGGATGGGGGGACCTGAAGAGGTGAGGAGTGGGTTTCCAGAGGACAATTCTAGCCCAGGGACCCCCCACCCAGAAAGCCGAATCATAACACCACCCAACACAGACCCCCCCAGAGCCTTACCCAACTAGGCGCAATGCTGGAGACCCCTGCGGGAAGAGGTATTCCCAGGTACTGGAAGGCCCAGCAGTTCTCTCCCTCACCTGGATCTCCCCAGGGGTTAGGACCCTTGGGAATGTTCCAAGGAGAAACAAACCATTGGGAATGCCCTCTCCTGGATCTCCCCAGGGGTTAGGACCCTTGGGAATGTTCCAACGAGAAACAAACCATTGGGAATGCGCTTTTGCCCCTGAAAACCTCAGTTTCCTCATCTGTAACTTAGGTAATGGCCATTGTAACTTGGGTTCCAGGGCCATTCAGAACAAACCCCAAGCAGGGGTCCTAAAGGCTGGGTCTGTCTTCCCTCATGCCAGACTCTAGACCAGGAGTAGTCAACCTTTTCATACCTACAGCCCACTTTTGTATCACTGTTAGTAGTAAAATTTTCTAACCGCCCACTGGTTCCACAGTAATGGTGATTTATAAAGTAGGGAAGTAACTTTATAAAATTTATAAAGCAGAGTTACAGCAAGTTAAAGCATATAATAATAATTACTTACCAACTACTATATGTTGGGTTTTCGCTAAGTTTGGCAGAATAAATCTTTATAAAACAACTTACTATAGTTAAATCTATCTTTTATTTATACTTTGGTTGCTCCACTACCACCCACCATGAAAGCTGGAATGCCCACTAGTGGGCGGTAGGGACCAGGTTGACTACCATTGCTCTAGACTCCTGGGTCAGCTGCTCGAACAAGACACTAGAGCTAAGCCCATTTTCCTTCCCACCCCTTGGAGATAAAGCCCCCAAGGACACCAAGTGGACAGAACCTGAGAATGGCCTGCCTCCCACTACTCTGGGCCCAAGCAGGAATGGGTTCTCCCCATGCTCCGTGGCTCCTGCTGGTCCTGGCTACCCTGTCTCACCTCCCCATTCTCTCTCCTCTAGGCAGCTAATCTTAAATTCCTGGTGGGTAGCACGGCGGCAGCAGCTGTACGCACAAAGCTTGGCTGAGGTGGGACTCACATGTGTTCCCTACAGACCAGCAGGGTGGGCAGAGGGGAGAAGGAGAGCCAGTTAAATTGAGGGGAGACAGGCAGATGCAGGGCATCCCTGTTCCTGCTGCCTCCACTGCCTGGGCCAGAGGTCAGAGGTCAGCTGTACAGAGCAGAGGGTCTGGGAGGAAGAGGGATATGAGCCCCCTGGGGAAAGGTGGGAGGGAGGAGTCTGGGGTCCCAAAGATGTGTGGTTCAGGATAGGGGCCAGGAGTGGTTGGGGACAAGGCTGGAGTTCCAGGGTTATGGGGCAGTCACTGAGGCCAGGAACTGGATGGGGGTGGGGGAAGATCAAAGGGATGAAAGAGATGGCCAAGGAAGCCCTGAGTCACTGAAGTCACAGGTGGACCTGGGGGTCACAGGGTTAGGGGTTGGGCATCGAGGCACACCTCTCGCAGACTCGCACAGTCCAGGCCGCGATGACCCAGGAGGAGATGCTGAAGACCAGCAGCACGGTGCCTGGACAGATGGTCATGAGCGTCTTCATGACGAAGCGCGTGTTGAAGGTGATCTTGTTGAGGGCCCCTATGCTGCGGGACGAGGCGTCCGTGAAGATCTTGCTGTGCAGCAGCATGACGCGGCCCAGCAAGTAGAGGCGCAGGAACATAGGGACCGACAGCAGCACGTCTACGTCCGCCTCAGCTGCCGCTGGTGCGTAGGTGAAGGCCAGTCGCGCTGTCCACGTGAAGCGGTAGTGGCCGGGCACCGGATGGATGGCACACACGGCCAGCTCCAGGGAGATGAGAAGGACGCGCTCGCAAGTCATGGCGATGCGCCAGTCATCTGCCCCATTGTCCACCATGAACAGCTGCAGAGGGCATGCAAGGCCGGCGGGGGTGGGTCTGGGACACAGGTCCAGGCCCCCCAGCAAGAACCAATGTTAAATCCCTCCCACCCAACTTTTATGAGAAACGTGGCCTCAGAGGCAAAACCCCTTAGATCCCAGGGTTGGCCACACTTCAAACTAAACACAGGACTGGTGGTCCTCCAGAAGTCAAACACAGGGTGACCAATGACCCCACCATCCCAATCCTAGGTAGGATATGCAAGAGAAACGAAAACAATGTTCCAACAGACCCTTGTAAGTGCACAGCCACAGCAACGCTAGTCACAACTGCCAAGGGTAGAAACAACCCAGTGTCCATCAAAGGATGAGTGGATGAACAAAATGTGTCCACTCACACAATGGATTATTATTACTCAGCCGTAAAGAGGAGTGAGGCACTGACACACACTGCAACATGGATGACGCTTGAAACCTCTTGCTGAGTGACAGAAGACAGACACAAAGGGCCACTCCCAGGGCAGAGGGGGTAATGCAGCCACTGCAGCAGGCCTGGAAGGTGGAGCTTTGAGCCAAGAGGATCGTTCCTGTGCTTTCAGATCTCCTGGAATCTGCCTTGCCAGCTCTTAGACTTGTTTAGGACCCATCATCCTTTTCTTGTTTTGGATTCTACCTTTTGGAAGGGGAGTGTCTATCCTCTGCCTGTCCCGCCACTATATTTTGAAAAAAAGTTACTTGTCTGGTTCACAGCTGGAGAAGAATCTTACCTCCATCTCACCCAGAGCTCATTTAGATATTTAAAGAAGACTTTAGACTTAGAGTTGACAGTGAAATGGGTTAAGACTTTGGGGGCTATTGGGATAAAATAAATGCATTTTGCATGGGAGGAGGACATGACTTTGGGGTATGGACTAGAGGATGGATTGCTATCGATCAGTGATTGGCAAACCGCGGCTCGTGAGCCACATGCGGCTCAATCAGATTGAGGACGTTTTTAGCAAAGGCCAGCTTAGGAGTACTCTAATTAAGTTAATAACAATGTACCTACCTATATAGTTTAAGTTTAAAAAATTTGGCTCTCAAAAGAAATTTCAGTCGTACTGTTGATATTTCACTCTGCTGACTAATGAGTTTGCGGTAGACAGAATTGTTTCCCCTCCAAATTCATGTGTGGAAGCCCTCACTCTCAATGTGACTATATTTGGAGACAAACCTTTAAAGAGTTAAATGAGGTCATGAGCATGGGGCATTCATTCTATAGGAATGGTATCCTGAGAGGAAGAGGCACCAGGAATACATGCACACAGGGAAAAGGCCACGTGAGGGCACAGTAAGAAAGTGCCTACAAGTCAAGAATAGAGGACTCACCAGGCACCAACCCTGCCAGCACCTGATCTTGGATTTGCTGCCTCCAGAAGTGTCAGAGAATAAATTTCTGTTGTGTAAGCCACTCAGTTGTGAAGCTTTGTTACAGCCCTAGCAAACTCATGCAGTGCTTTGTTCTTTTGTTTTTATGGCTGAATAGTAAATAAATGAGTAATATATAAATACAATAATATATTAATAATGCAATGAATAGCAATTTCACTGTATGAATGGACTACATTTTGTTTATCCATACACCAGTTAACAGACATCTGAGTTCTTTGCACTGTTTCAGATACTGTAAATAGGGCTGTTATGAACATCTGTGTACAAGTTTTGCATGGATGTTTTTGTTTCTCTTGGATCTATATC
Source organism: Rhynchonycteris naso (assembly GCA_037038555.1). Taxonomy (NCBI): domain Eukaryota; kingdom Metazoa; phylum Chordata; class Mammalia; order Chiroptera; family Emballonuridae; genus Rhynchonycteris; species Rhynchonycteris naso. Next base: position 21,338,445 of record CM073003.1, read on the forward strand.
CAGGAGTAGAACTGCTGGGTCATATGGTAACTCTGTGTTTAAATACAGTGTGCCCGTAAATTCACGGTGCACTTTTGACTTGTGAAAAGTGCACCATGACTTTACGGACACACTGGTATTTGAGGAACTGCCAGACCACTGTCTCCAGTGGCTATACCCTCAGAACTGCTTCCTTTCAGCTGTGTTGTCACTGTCCCCCTCTCTGCAGCCCCCAGCCACATCAAGAGTCCTTACTGCGTGCCAGACCCTGGTTGTCCCCATAGACATCTACATATGGTGCTACCCAGGCAGAATTTTTCTACACCTATCTCCTGCCAGACTATTGGGTGTCAGAGACTAGAGGAGGGGAGCCAAATATGACAACCGTTGGTGTCCCTGGGACCTGGCACCAGACCCAGATGTCTGCTCTTGGTGGAAACACCTGGCTGACACACCCTAAACTAGACTCAAGTCTGTCCTGGTTTTGATTAATCCCCCCAAAAGAAGAACAAACTCCCTGGCATGTAATAAATCTTTTAACCATAGGGTCCTATTGAATACAAAAGGAGCCTGGTGCTGCAAACACTGATTTCCGCCACTGTAAAACCTCAGAAGACTCCAGGGCTTCCTGTGCCCCACATGCGCCAGACCCCAGCTCAGCAACCTGCCCTGTGCTCTCACTGACCCTTTCAATAAAAATGAAAACATAAACACGTGCTCCAGGGAATATTAAGTGGTCTAAATGGAGTGTCTTCACAGAGGTCTTTTTCTATAAGGAGGCTTTTGGTCCTTTTGTGTTTCGTGGGTTGAGGTTCCAGGTGGCTGGTGTGGTGGTCTCTGGGGCAGGGAGAGGGGGGTACTCCAGCCCAGCTGGGCACTGACCTGGATCTCCCGGGCATGGTAGAGGACAACCAGACCTAGCAGGATGACTGTAGAGAGGCTGATGAGGCATTTGAGTGCAAATGAGTACAGGGACTCCTGGGCAGAGAGAGAGAGAGCAGACAGTAGGATGATGCTGGGGTTGGGGCAGCCCTCTGGCCCCCACACTTGGGCATTTTGTTCAAAAATTGATGCTCCTGTCTTACTCCTTAGAATTGGGCTGAAAGTAAGATAGGTCTAGCACTTTATGGTTTGTGAGGCCTGGTCTCATGTGGGCTGAGAACTTCATAGTTTATAATGCCTGGCCTCCTAAGGCCAAGTATGTCACAATTTATAAGGCTTGGCCTCACGTGGGTACAGTGCTTCATAATTTATAAGGCCTGTAGGCTCCATATGTCAGTTTATAAGGCCTGGCCTCATGCAGACATAGAACTTCAGAGTGTATAAGGCCACTTCTCACATAGGCACAGCATTCACAGTTTGTGGGCTGATAGCCCTGATCTCTCTCTGTCCTCACATACCCTCAGGTAGCACTGGGGGACCCACAGCCAGGCTTGTAACCTGGCCCCAACTGCTCAGGGAGTGAAGCTCTTTCCTTGCACCCCACCCAGGACTTGTTTGGGGCTCCCCAGTCCAGATCTATCCTGAGAGGGCAAACCCTCCCCTGTCTTTAGCCAGGGTGCGGCCCCTTGGTACAGGCAGGGGAATGGACTGGAGTCTCCGCCTCCTCATCTGCAGCCTCTCTGTTACCTTCAAGAGGTGGGCATAGTAGGAACTCCACGGCCCCTCACCTCCGATCTCCAGGAACCCTTGTATCCCCCTCATCCTCCTCTCCTGGGGCTGATGTGCCCTGACTTCATGCCTGAGGGATGGCCAGCAGCCATGTGTGCCAGGCAGGGCCTCTGTGGGGGACTGGGTGGGGCTTCTCTGAGGTGCCAAGGAGAAGGGCCATGCCTACCTTGGTGTAGACCCCCCAGGACAGCTCTGTCTCTGTCACCATGACAACGATGCCAAACATGCCAAAGATGAGGGCGTAGTCGCTGAGGCGCTTCCGCTTCTCAAAGAGTACCCTCCGGTGGCCCAGGCGATGGCCCACGTTGGGGGGCTTCCCAGAGCCCCTCTGCCCACCTGCCTCATCCTCTTCATCGTCTTCCTCCTCCTCCTGGTCCTGGAGCTGCCCCCGGGGGCTGCCAGGTGAGAGCTGGTCCAGCTCATTCTTGGCCACCACCACTTGGAGGCCTGGGCTATGTGGGGGCTGCAGGGGTTGGCTGGCCTCCGGGTCCGGAGGGTCTCGGGTCAGGGCCCCTGGCCCGCCTCCCAGCGGCCGCCCCCCACAGCCATTGTGGCTGTGGTTGTTCATGACTATGTGGGTGCTGGGGTTGGACTCACTGCAGGCCACCGGGGTCCCGGCATGGCTCAGCAGCTGGGCTCCCACGCTGACCTGCAGGGGCATGGGGGACATGGTCATGCCAACTGACCAGAGGGCCAGAAACTACTGCCACTACTTCAGAACATTCTGAGGTTTGGGAGTTCATGAACCCAGAACAGCTGACACATGGGTTTGCCACCCCAGAAACATCCAAGTCAACCTATGTCCCTCCCCTGTTAAAATCCTCTCATGTCTCCACATAAAAACCTAACTTTTCACCATGGCCAGGAGGCCCTCTGTGGTCCAGGTTCCACACCCTTCATCCTTCTCAGTCTCCCCAAAGTGACTCCCTTCCAGCCACACTGGCTTCCCTATCACCAATCCCAACCAGCTCAATCCTGCCTTAGGGCCTTTACACATGCTATAATACCTCTGCCAGGAACACTTTCATACCGGACCTTTGCCCACTGATTTTCTAGGTCTCAAAGTACCTTGACAATGCCTAGCACATAGCCAATACTCAGTAAATATTTCTGTATACCTCGAGACGGGATCTGCTGACAGGTTTGTTTGGGAGGACTAGAGTCCATATAGATGTGCAGTCAGTAGGTGATTCCAACCTAGGCTGGTGTCCTGCTGACAATTTTGTTTTTTAAAGGCAAGCTTTAAAAAAAAATTTTTTTAATTGATTTGAGAGAGGAAGGGAAAGAGGGAGAGATAGGAACATCAATCTGCTCCTGTATGTGCCCTGACCAGGGATTGAACCAGCAACCTCTGGGTTTCAGGACAATGCTCTAACCAACCAAGCAGGACAGGTTCTTGGACAATTTAACCTCACTCTACTGAGCCTTCAGTTCCTCCACCTGAGTTGTTCCAAGGTCTTAACACACTTACATAGGTATAGGATATGACTGGGGTGACATTATGAATTGAGGCTAGGGTTATAGAGACCTTCAGCTCCCTCCAGCCTGGGCAGATAGAGATCCATGGTCTCCAAGCAAATTTCAGGACCAATGTGGCAATCTAGGACTTAACTCTAAGATCCCAGAATTGAATCTATAGGGTCTGTGAGACATGTTCAACCACACCGTGTGATGCCAGACCAGCCTCAGTTTACCTGCCAGGCGAGAAGCAGACTGCTCAACATCAGCAGATTCTGCTCCAGCATAGGGCTATAATGTGGGTGTCATGTGCAAGAGCAAGGACCTCAATGATTTTGTCCAGAGTCTGGTCTGCTGGGTTTCGACTTGCCAGACCCACTACAGCCTATTCCCTCAACCTTGTATGCCACCTGCTGTAACCCCGCCATTTATTAACTATCACATACCAGGCTCCATCCTTCACACAAATTCTCTCCTAAATCCTCACAATATCCCCAAGAAGGTATCCTGGGATTTGGACAGTTTTATAGCTGGGAAAACTGAGGAATCATGCTGTGAAGGGACTATCTCCTTACAGCGCAGATTCTGGACCAGACTGCCTGGCTGGAATTCTCCCAACAGACCTGGCAGTAGTGGGCAGTGTGCCAAGTGGTGATCCCTTTGAAAAGGCCAAGCCAGCATGACTGGGGGCCTGGAGTGGAGGGGACAATGTGCAGACAGGACATCTCCCTGGCTTTAAAACTGTGCTCTGGGGGTGAAAGGTGTGAAAACTGTCACATCAGGACATGCCAAGATGAGCCATGCATGTGAGTGGGACATGGGTGACCTTTGTCAAAGTGTCTACCCTATGCATCACAGAACCAACTGTGCCCTTCTCCAGTGCCCCACACACACACCAAGACTGGGTCTGTACTGCTCACTACATGCCCCCAGATGCTGGTATCAGCACATTGAAGCATAAGAAATATTCCTTCCCTGGTGAGTGACCTCATGAGTCTTAGAACACGTTCCTTCCTTGCCATTTCCACTCACCACATCAACCAGGTTGTCGCCACCTGTGGTCTGATAATTCACAATTTATAAGGCATGGCCTCTTGCAGGCCCAGCATCTCACTGGTTACATGAATTGGTCTCCTGCAGGCCTAGTACATCATAATTTATAAGGCCTAGTCTCCTGCAGGCTTGGCACTTCACAGTATATAAGGCATGGCCTCACTTGGGCCTAGTACATTACAGTTTATAAGGTCTGGCCTCCTACAAACTTTGCACTTTACAGTTTATATAGGCTGGTCTCCCAGAGGCCCAGCACTTCATAGTTTATAAGGCCTAGCCTCCTGTGGACTAGGCACTTCACAGTTTCTAAGGCTGACCTTGGCTCTGATATCCCTTTCTTTGTCCTTACAAATGCTTGGGTGCTGCTCTCTTCCTGAGCTAGAGCACCCCCCCCCCTACCCTGAGGGCTACTGGCTGCTAAGCAGGTCTGAGAGCTTGTCAGCAGAGCAGCTCCAGAACCTGCCCTTATCTGCGAGTGGGAAACCCCAAGCACCGCTCTCACTATCCTTCCTCAAAGTTCAGGTCCTTGCTGGGGGTCTGTGGGGGACAGATGGGAAAGGTGGACGGCCTGGTAGACAGGACGAGAAGGGGGTGGGGGCTTGGCAGATGACCTTCCGAAATGCACCAGTGAAGATGCAATTTGGGGATGTGACTCAGCCACCCTACGCACGGCCAAATTCAGCCATTTGTCGGCCATGATCCTCGCCTGGCAGCCGAGTCCTAAAGTGCCCTGGACAGAGTGGGGGTGGGGAAGTGGGGACAGGCGGCAGGTGGCTTCTGTGAGAGCAGAGGGCATTCCTGTTGCCCATCACGTTAACATGCACCTAGTGCTTCTTGTGGGCTGAGCTCTTTATCAAAATTATCACTTTAATCCCCATTGCCACTCGCCAAGGCAAGTGGCATCCCTGACCCCATTTTATAGACAGGGCAACAAGGCTCAGAGAGTTTCAGTACCTTGCCCAAAGTCACACAGCAAGGAAGGGCAGGGACTAAAGTCAGTGCCAACTGGGGGGTGGGGGGAGCAGCAGTTGCAGGGTCTTCTTGGCTCCCTCTTGAAGAGCCATCATCTATAGCGGGGAAACACCCTGTCCCTACCCTTAAGGGGCCCCTGAGCTCAGGGCACAGGTATGGTGTGTGTCCAACGCTCTCCCAGGACCTCACAGAAAATAGAACAACAAAGTGGTATATCTGAGACCCCATGGGGGCATCCCTTTTCTAAAGGCTGAGTGGAACCAGGAGGACCTGGAAACAAGAGACCCCTCCATTTCCCGGGGATATGTTCCCCTCCCCCACTGTGACCTGGACCTAAAACTTAGTGAGGTCCCTGCAACCTCAGGGATTTCCAAAGAATCAGGATGTCCATTAAAGGGTGTGTTTCTTTGGGTAAAGTCTCCCAAGTTCTCCAAAGAGCTCCCCTAAATGGTGAGGAATAAATACCCTATGGGCTGCATTCAATTTTGAGGGGCACTGGAACACCAAAATTGTCAAATATGTCTGGAGCATGAGACCTCCACGAAGGCCAGGGAAGGAGGATGAGCAGAGCCCTCCTCCACACCACCCCAGGAGACATTGTGGGAACCTCGTGGACCAACTAAAGACAGGGGGCACCCAGGAGGGTTCTTAAGAGCTGAGAAAAGTGGGAAGGTGACAGGGAGCAGGGGGTTCTCCTACCCAAAAGGAAGACAAAGAAACCCACCAGACCCTGAAGGCACTCAAATGAGTCTCTTTATGAGTGACACGTTGGTTGCAGGGGCTGCACAGAGGGACCCTCTAGTATCCCAGCCAGGGCAAAATTACCTCCTCAGCTGCCTCTTCAGCAAAGAGGCATTTTGGTGCCCATCAAGCAGTGTGGGTAACCAGATCTCATGTGGAAAATCTTAGTATGTGGCTATGGGTATACCTGTCACAGTGTCGCTGCCCAAAGTGAAGCTCTATCTTGCAGAGGTGGACCAGGAGAAGGTGACTCCTGCCCCCTCAGTCCCCAAGGCAGAAACTGCTGTGGGGCAAAATGCCCACCACACCACTCACTCCCAGGAACCACAGCCAGAGCAGCACGTGGAGGGACCTTTCAGGATATATGGACGGACAAGTCATGGGTTGTGTGTCCCTGTGGAGGTAGGGAAGGACCCTGGGACACCCCCCACCCCATTCCAGCACTCTTGGGGCCCTAACTATGCAGGGTGGGCAGGATTCACTTAACCTTTTGCCCATGAGCTGCTCAGCAAGGATGCAGTGAGGCACTGGCTGACTGCCTGATCCCCCAGGCATTCCCCTACTCTATAAGGAACCTGCCAGCAGCCAGCAGGGTGCAATTAGCCTGCCCTGCCCTCCCCAGTCTGGCTCCATCAGCGCCTTCCTCACATCTCCATCAGCTTCTCCCACTCGGCCCCAGTCTCCAGCACTCACATCTATGGGCCGCCCTGCAGGATAGCGGGCAGTGCTCTGTGCGGGGTACCCCGATCTCTGTCCAAAAAAAACCTGGGCTTTTTGCCCTCTACTCGGATGCCCTGACTGCTGAATCCAGAGACCAGTAGGGAAGGTCTCCTTCCTCCCATTACCAAGTCAGTCTCGGGTCACTGCCTCCTCCCTGAGGGCTCCTCCCACCGTACCTATGGAGTTTGGAGACTCACCTCCCCAAAGAGAAACCAACACCCTCCCCCTCCGAGACTCGTCACTCACCCTGGCAGTGCACAGACATCCCCTTTCCCGTGTACCCTGCCCCAACCCGCGTTTCCCTCCCGGACGTGCCTCTCTCCCAGGGCGCCTCTGCCCATCCTACCCAGTACCTGCGAGGCGAGGTTCCGGCGGGCGAACGAGGCTGGAGGGGACAGAGTCCCGTGTGGCCAAGGACTCACAGGACTGGGCCGGGGCCGGAGTCGCGGCGGGGGCAGGTAGTGGCTGCGGGACGCTGGGCCCGACAGCGGCGGGAGAGGGGTAGAAGGCGGCGCTGGCGGCGGCGGCGGCGGCGGGAGCATCCCCCGCCGCCCTGTGCACGGGCCGGGCCGGGGGGCGAGCGCCCGCCCAAGACAGGAGAGGAGGGGGCGGTGCGACGCGAGAGGCCCTTTCGATTGGCTGATACCAATTGGCCCCGCCCTGAGCGACCCCTCAAGCCCCGCCTACATTTAAAGATCCCTTATTCCAGGTACCCAGTTCTACCCTTCAGCGCTCTGCGGGGCCTCAAACTCGCCTTTTTGCCACCGCGCGACAGAGGGGACATTAGCCAAGCTACAACACCCGTCCTTGACAGTCCTTGAACTCCTAGCCACCCCATCCCAAACCCTAGCTACCCCTCAACCTTTGCGCTCCACGCGCAACTGCTGAGAGGACAAATTTGCAAAGCAACTGGACATCTTTCTACCCCGCCCCCCAGAAACGACCTTTTCACTCTGCTCAATGTGGGGAAGCCTTGGAGTGGGGAAGGAGGATGTTGGCAAGTGGTGGGTGACTAGGAATTGGGGAAGAGGGCTTTCAGGCGTCATGGGTATGTCTGCTGGGCTATCCGTTCAAGACCACCTTCTTTGGGACTGTGCCCCTGCCCCAATCCTAATTACTAAAACCAATGACAGGATGACAGGACAGCAGAAGACTATTTGGGGGAATCCTCAAAACTGTGCCCCTTTCTCCTGGCACCAAAGCTGTCCTTGGGCAATTCATCTATTCACGGTTAACAGCAGTGGGGAGACCTTGTCCTCCTCCTCTTTCTTCTCCTCCTTCTCCCCCAGGTGGTCTCACTACCTCAGCTTCACCGTGTTCCCACCCACCCGGCTGGCTGTGGGATGACTGAGTCCAGTTCTGTCCCCCCAGCCAGGGGACTCCTGAAGGCAGCAGCTCCTCCATCTTTCTCCCAGCCCCACATCTGTGTTCCTGGCCTCAGCTTTGTACCAGGTTAGGATCTGTTTTCTTTCTTTTATGGCCCAGAAAATAGCTGGACAGAATGAATACATGAATGAATGGGTGACAGCTTGTGCAGGGAGTGGTCCCATGAGTGGGTGATGGTGGTGAAGTTGAACAGGGACAGGTGACAGCCTTGGGTTGGCTACTATGGTCCCCTTCTCTCAAGAGCCCTGTTCTTCATCCCAGCCTGCTGGGTCACCCTGAGGAAACCCTACTTCTAATGACTGAGAAGTGGAAGTCTGAGGAACACCCATCCCCTGCTGTGCCAACAAGGGAACCAGGAATGGGGTTGTGGTGATTAAAAGGGTTATTCTGTGCCTTCAGCATCCTTCCTGGACCCCTCCCCATCCACTCATCATTCCCACCCAAGCTTCTCATCTCCCCTCAATCGTTCCTACCTCCAGGTTTTTGCACTGGCTGTTTCCCTGACCTGGGCTGCTAGGGGTACTTTCTAAAACAATGATGAAGCTACTCACATTTCCTTTTGGTTCTGGCACATATTCCTGTGCCACATTCAATGGCCCACCCCACTTATGGGCCCATGACAAGCTTTCAGACCGTGCCCATGGGCTGATTCCACACAGCACAGGCTGCTGTAAAGCCCTGCAGCACCTGACACTTTCTGAATTCAAGTCCAACATGTAAACATCCAGACACAAAAGCAGCAGCCACCACCCTCAGAGGCCTCTCTAGGCCTCCCCTGGAAAGATCCTTTTTCTCCTTTGGGCTCACCTGCTCTGAGATATCAGAAACCCCTTAAAGAAATTGAACTTAGGATGGTTGACCTTGTGACTGATCACCTTCTGCCCAACTCTTATCTGCTGCTTGGACCTTAGCTCTCAGAGACAAGGCTGGCAGTGGTGGATGGGCATTGAGGATAGATGAAAGTGAGGTGATGGGTGGGGGCTACCTGGATCTCCATCCCACACAGAGCCCCTCAGCCCATTGTTGGCCAGGAGTGATCGCAGTATAGCTGGGTGCCCCAGGAAATGGCTTACAGACCAGGAAGGGGAGAAACTGATAGCTGAACAGGGAGCCCCCACGTCCAGGGTGTGGGTACAGGAGAACTGAGAAAACCTTATAGGAGCTGAGGGACCCAGAGGTAGCAGCCTGAACAGGGATGGGCTGGCCACCTCCCAAAACTCCCTGCTGTGCATCTACAGAAATCTCATGCCCATCCTGGGTTTAACTGATGGCTGCCTGGACAGAATTGAGACCAGATGCTGAGTCTCCTGTGAGTGTGGGAAGGCAGAGTGGGAAAGATATTCACTCACTCATTCATTCACTCATATATCCACTGAGCCTCTTCTCTGAGTCTGGTGCTAGAGACGCCTAGTCTGATATAAACTTGCCCATCTTGGAGCTGAACTTCTAGAAGAGGGGACAACGCTCTCCACATCAAGGACCAATAAGAATTCTAGATTAACAAAAGTATTGGGAAAAGATCTGGTAAAATCACAAAAGCTAGGAACAGGGATGGGGACACTTTAATAGGGTGGTCAGGGGAGGATTCTTGGAAGAGGGAACATTCAAAAGGGTCCCAGGAGCTGCCCTGAAAAAGCTGGGAGAACAGTACACGTGGCAGGGGGCAATTTGAGCGCATAGGCCCTAAGGTGGGACCAAGGAAGGCATGGGAGAGGAAGAGGAGACCAAGGGGGCTAAAGGGAAGGGGCAAACATGGGGGGTCACATCAGCATGGCTGTGTGTGGGAGGACTTTGAGCAGAACAGAAATCATGGAGGGTTAAGCCCCCTAGTGTCCTGGGAATTGTTGAAGCAGGATGAGGAACAGGGACAGTGTCCCAGAGAGCTTGTTCCTGGGCTCTCTGGATTTAGACACTTGGAGAGACTTCCTATGTTCTATCAGCATTTATTGAGTGCCTTCTGTATGCAAGGCTTATACCCTGAGGTGGGGATACTATAGTGACAAAGGCTCACACACACACACACACACACACACACACACACACACACACACATACAGGTTTCAGGCCAGTGGACAAATAAGATCTTGATCAATAAATAAACACAACTGATCTTTGTGGACAATCCACAAAGGAAATGAGGCAAGGGACGGGTGGGGAGAGGAGGCATTTGGCACTCCCTGGTTCCCCCACTGGCAGCCCACTGAGCCTTCAGTCACTGCTCTGAAGGAGGAGGTAGGAGCCTGGGGGTGACAGGCAGGCAGGAAATCAGATCTATCATAAGCACAGTCTCCTCAAAGCTGCTGAGATCAAGGAGCCATCACCATACCCATGGAGCCCTGCCCTGAGCTGTCTTGTCCATTCAGGAAAAAAGTAAAAGGGCTGCTCCCTAAGGCCTGTCTCCAGGGAGTGAGGACATAGGACTTGGGTGCTAAAGACTGTAGGAATCAGGTCTTTCCAACCTGATTCAATTCCCTCCTTCTGGCTGTGTGACACTGGGAAGGTCACCTAACCTCTCTGAGCAGGTTCCTACCACCAGTGATCAGAGAAAGTGGACAGTGATTCTCTGGGGGTCTCTAGGGAGCATAGTCATCATCATCATCATCATCATCATCATTATATTGTTAGTATTATTTCAAAGGTTGGTACTTTTCTTAAGTCACCAGTTTTTCCATCCAGTCCCTGGGCCACCCTCACCCCCAAAGGGACACACTCACCCTGGGGTTCAGGGGTCTCCCTGACAAGCCGCCACCAAAAGACCTGTCTCCTTCAGTCCCACTGGGTTACCACTCACTGATGGGGTACTGTGGCTGCCTTTATTTTTTCCTTGACCTATAAGAACCAGACATGAAGACAGAGTAAAGACTGAGGCCCAGGAGGATGAGATACAACTAGCTCCCAGACTACAATGGTCTTTACAGCAGATATATGTTCTGAAAAGCCGGGTCACTTTGTACATTTTAAGGAAACCTAATATTGGTGGAGTTGTCCATCCAGTGGGGCCTTGTTTCCTCCCTCAGGCCCCTCAGTGAGTCCCTGCATATACCTTCACCCATGCCAGGCCCCTTCCCTGGAAGCTCCACCTTCTCCTACTGGACACTACCCTGAAGGTTCCATATGCCTTTTCCCATATTGTTTCCTGTCCTCCTCCCAATTCCTTTCTCATGAAGAGATCTGATTAGGTACGATTGGAATGGGCTGGTGTGAGGATGAAAGCATCTTGTATACCTGCCTCAACCAACTCTATTCTTGCCTACCCCCAAATCCTGCCCCTGTCCACTGCTATCCTGGGGCCTGTAGCTCCCTCATGGTATTATCTCTGTCTATATACAGGGTCGTCTTCAGAGCCCTCACATAGTACACAGTACCGGTTCTGAAGGAGGGGGCAGAAGGGGTCACAAAGCAGCCCCGTGGTGGGGAGGAATAGGGGGCACAGCCAGACTTCAGAATGGGATTTAAGGGGAAACACAGTTGGCTGTGAATGTTCCAGCTACTCTTTCTCTTGCCAAAGGTCTGGGATAGAGCCAATGGCCACCTGCATGGCTCAGGGGCTGCCACCTGCTCCAGCCAGGGACCTTGGAGCTGACTCTGACCCTGTGAGGGCAGGGGGTCATCCATCAGGCATATTCTACCAGCTCATAATGCTCTGGCTCACCCATCTAGAAGACTCCCTGCCCACCCCCCAACCCCCAGGGATTTCCTTTGAGGTTTGGCAGCCTGAGAATGGGGTTGGAAGTATTAAGGGGGACTAGAAACTTGGAAGCCTGGAGGAGGGAGCTAAGCAGGGGTGTCACTTAGTCCTGCCTGAGGCTCCAGTAAGGGGGAGAGAGGAACCCTCATACCTGCAGTTAAATGCAGAGAGCAGAAACCCCTAATGCTGATACTGGCTGGGTTCTGCAGTTAGTGAGTCAGCCACAAACCTAGCTCAGCCCCTGCCCAGCTGTGTGACCTTGGGTAGGTGCTAACCCTCTCTGGGTCTTGGCCCATCTCCCTGTCAATGAGGGTATTGGGAAGGCAGAGAGAAGAAGCTTAGGGAAAAGCTGAGTGTCATCTCAGAAGCACAAAAGGCTGGCAGGTGGGGGGTTCCCATCCACTCTGCTTGAGGCGGGGAACCCCAACACACTGGAAGAGAGAAATGACTTGGGGTGGGCGCTGGAAAGGGGCAATGGGGCCAGTCCTCCCCCACCCCCCTACTGAGGGCTGCATGGGAGATCCTCAAGTCGTCACTTTAACGGGGGTGGGAGGATTTCTGCACCTCGGATTGCAGGAACAGGAGCCCCTCCTCACAGGGGTATGGGGGGGTGGGGTCTGGAGCTGACTCGGGCTTGGTGTTGGGGGTGTATAGAAGGGGTTTCTCTCCCTCTCGCAGCTCTCCTTTGAATTCCCCGAGTTGGACACGCCCCCACATGCCCATCAAAGAAAAAGGGAACTCTGCGGGGACCGCCACCCGGGACCCCCAGAACACCCTCACACACACACACTGCCTACTCACTGTCTGGAGACGGCCGCTGCAGCCGGAGCCCCGAGCCTGGCCCGAGCTCGAAGGCAAGTGCGCGGCAGGGCAAGGGCTTGCGAGCCAGAGGGTGTGTGCGCCGCCGCAGAGCGCCCCCTCCCCGTGGTCCCGGGCCCCGCCCCGCCATCCCTCGCAGAGAGAGGCCGCCGCTTGACCCCCGCCTCTGCCACGTTGCTTTGGAGAGATTTCCCCTCTGGATCTCCAGCAAGCCCCCTCCCGCAAACCTCAGAGAATGCTCTAAGAACTGGAGGAGCCCTCTGCCACCTCTGGACTAAAGTGTTCATTTAACAGATGGAAAATTGAGATCCAGAGGAGGGGTGCCCCTGGCCAGGGCCCAGCACCCCAGCAGCACAAATTACTGCTTCCTTCTTCACTCTGGGGGTTGCATTCCAGCGTCGGGAAAGAACTGGAGCCCGGGAGCTAGAAAGGCAATTAAGCATCTCCCCACTCTGAGCGGACTCTGGGGTCAGGGGGTCCAGTGTGAAGCCCGGAGGACTCGGAGAACTGGTGACATTGCCCAGGCTGAAAGGTCTCAGTAAGAGTGGGGGCACCCTGGGTGGCCAGTAAACAAACCACAGGAAACTTCTTTGTCATCGTCCTGTCACGAAGTCCCCCCTCTCCCTTCACTATTGGAATACCCCAATGAGTGTGAATGGCAGAGGCCTGGACAGCAGATTGCGAAGATCACGCTGCCAAATTAGAACAATGCAGCTACCACGTCCTAGCTCACTAGAGGATGAGGCAAGGAGAACCCAGTGCTTAGCCCCTGCAGTGACCTTGGTGCTGCCAGGCTGTTGTCTGAGCCTATTTCACTTCAGTAACTGGACAGCACCCACCTCTGGGGTCCTTTGGTTCCCCTCCAGCTCCCCCCGCCCAAGAAGCGTGGCGTCCTCCAGACCATACAGTTCTCCCTATGTCGCCCAACCCCTACCCCTGCCCAATCTTTCTCTAAACCCTACCCACCTTCTGACCTGGCCTGGGGAGAGGGGTTTCCTGGTGGGAGCCAGAGGTTTCTAAAAGCCTTCATCCTTTTTGTTATTGTTGTTGCCCTTTTCTTTCATTAATTCTAAAAATAGCCCTCCCCCTCCAAACCACCTCCCCAAGGGACTAAGAGCATCTGGTAAAAGGTAATTTGGGCTAGGATTCCATGGCCAGGATTCCTTGGTTAAGGTGGGGTGGGGCTGAAGGACTAGATACACGGAAGGGGGGGGGGAAGGGAGGTACTGGGAGCACATCTCTTCCCGTTGCGTGTGTGACACAGGCTCAGAGAGCATGACCATGACCATGTGTGGAAGGAATGGGGGGGGGGTTCAGGGTCTACACTGCAGAGGCAGGGAGGGAGAGGGCTGCTGGTACCACTCCCAGCACCTCCTGTGAGAGTGACTCACCACCACTCATGGGGGTAGGCTGAGGCCCATGCATTGGTCAGACACCATCATGGTCAGTCGGGAGCCAGCAGTCACAAGAGTGCCCATCATTGAGGGTTCTCCCACTCTTGAACCCTTACAATTGCCCTGTGGAGCCCCCAGAAGGCCCCTCCCAGTCGTGCAGCTCATCTCATCTCCACTGCCTCCCCACAGTCCCTTCTCCATGATGCTGCCACAGAAGGCTATCCTCACCCATATGACTGGTCAGGTCCCTAATCTGAATAACTGACACTCTCCTCCTTGAACCAAGAGAAGGACCCTGAATTGCCCCCTCCTCAAAACCCCACATTGTCTGGCACTCCCTTCCCTTTGTCCTAGCCTTCTAGCTCTCTCCCTGGACCATCCATCATGCTCTGGCTATGTCTAGCATCTGTCCTAACTAGCCCAGCCTCAGAGCCTTTGCATTTGCTGTTCCTTCTGCCAGGATTGCTCTTCTCACCTCCACTGTCTTTCAGAGCCCAGTCCAATGTTACCTCCTTTCTAGACTCACCCCTTCTCTGGACATACCATCCTAGTTTGTCCTCAAGTCCTGGTGTGCTCTATTCATTTATTCACCATCTTTCTCCCCTTCCCCAGTGGAATGTGGGGCCTGGCTGATGAGAGGAGAGGGCCACTCTGACCCAAGAGCTACCCAGCTCCAAATAAAGGGACAGCACTACCTAGCTAAGCACCCTGGAAAAGCATCCCTAAAACACACAAAAAAGATCCAGGTCCTGCTTCTTCAGGGTCATTGCCTAGGACAGCTGAAAACACCCACATGTTCCCAACCCCCAAGACCACTTAGCTTGTTTCCAGAATAACATGCCACTGGGAAAAAATGATTCACAGGGACCAAGTTATCAAACTGTTAAGAAGCCAGGCCCAAGGAACAACTGTTGAAATGTTCCCACAGCAAATAAGTATGAAGAGAAAAGAATGGTGGGGGGTACTGGGTATAGTTCAGGGCCAGGAGCCCTCAGGGGTTGACCTTCCCCGTTACTAGTTTTTCCATAAAGTTTTATTATCTTACACAAGGAAAATTGCTTTGTTGGAGGGTACAAAGACTCAGAAAGGGTATTTGCTCCTCTGGGACAGAAAACATAACTGTTCCTGTTGAAAAATCAACCCCCTCCCTTACTTGTCCCCATGAAATTACCCTCAAATGTTTTACAAGCACCTACTATATGCTATGTGGCCAGAGATTGAGGATGAGCCTGGCAGGTGGGGGTTCTCGGGTCACAGGCAGAGAGAGAGTAGTGAGCCCTGGAGGTTCCAGGAGGTGACGGCAGATAGGACCAGAGGGGCCAGGGGCATGGGGTACGGTTTGCGTTGAAGAGAGGACCCTAAAAGTGCATGTGCTTCGCCTTGGCGCATTTTACTGCCCGGTCAGAACTCGACCTCAGGCTGGTGTTGAAGGTCAGGAGGATGGGGATGGGATCCAGCATGCCGCGTTCTAAGGAACTAGGGAGGTGAGAGACAAAGGCATCATCTGCGAGGTCCCCACGGCTTTCAGAAAGGCTCAAGGGACAGGCGTGTAGGGGGGAGGAAAGGGTAGACGCCCGACCAAGATTAGGGGTGCCGGATAATATACTGAGCACAGAATAAGACCTACTTATAATAATAAAAATTATATTCGTTGTTTATCTCAAAGTCAAGTTGAACTGGGCGTCCTGTATTTTTTTCTTTTCTAAATCTGGAAACCTTAGGCTGGAACCGTCTGGGGGTTTGCTGGGGGGGCGGGGTTGGGGACCCAGAAGGTTTCCGTCCTCTCTCCCATTCTTTCCTACCATCACCCCCACAAGCCTCCACCACGCCACCTTCAAAGGCTTCTCTTTGTCCTCATTGTCCATCTACCTTAACTGCTCCTCAAGTTCCCCCGCCCCTCCCTATCCCTTTGTTGTAGTCCTCTGTACGCTCTCCTCCAGCCCCTCCTCCCCCTGCACCCCTCTCGCTAACATTCCCACCCCGCGCGTTTCTTCCCACCTACTTCGGAACCCACCCCTCCTCCACAGCCCCGCCCTCATCGCTCACCCACTCCACCGAATGCCCACCCTCTCCTCCCCGCATCCACCCCCGCGGGTCCCCCGGGCACACGAGGGGGAACCCCGGCCACAGACGCGGAGCTCCACACAGGCGCGAAGCCGTTGGGCTTCCCCGAGGCCGCCGCCGCCGCCGCCTCCGCACTGCGGCCAGTGCGCCTCGTTGTCAAGACGACGGCGAGGGCCGGAGCGGGAACCTGAGGAAGACCCCGCTCTGGCTCCTTCCCCCGCCACCTCCTTAACAAACTCCACTCCGGTTTGAGCCGGTTTCCCCGCCCCACCCCCAGTGCGCACTGCGGCGGGTGAGGATTCCCTGACCCACTGGCGGAAGGGTGGGGGTCGACGCATGCGCGCTGGACGTGGCGTTCCCTCCCAGCGCGCGACGGGAAAGCCCTGACGCTTAAGGAGCACCCCCGCGCAGGCGCAGTGCACGCTCGGCGGTTCCCGCGGCCTCGCTGGGTCGTCCTGGCTACGCGCGCGGGGAGATCTGGAAGCTCACGTAATTCCCAACTCACGCCCCCTCTCGCGCAATGCCATGAAGATGGGGATTCCCTGATGCCTGTGCTCTTTCGCTGGCTCAGGATTTCACGGGGCAGGGCCAGAAATAGAAGAGGCTTTTCTGTGAAAGGGAGCTGGACATTATTACCAACATCTTTAGGTCGGAGGACTGACAGTGATCCTCTCAACTCCTGTCCTGAATTTTATCTTTTATCTCTAGTCGTCCAGTCGTCTCCCTACAGTTCCCCAGCAGAACCTTCCACGCGCGACGCCGTTACACACAACCGCCAGGGCTCTCCATCACCCGGGAGTGAAGCCCTATCCCTCAGCCTGGCGGGTTTCCTTTCATGGTTTAATCACCATTGGTCTCTTATCTTCCCTCACCGCAAGCCCCGAAGACCCCGAATGGCCATGCAGGAGCTCGCTTGCCAAGCCTTTCTTCAGGACATATTTTTCCCCGCCTCCACCTTGTTGATTCTCAAGATAGTTTAAGGGTAGATACTGGTTTTAGTCTTTTATATAGAAGTTAACAGGCTCAAACCCACTAGGGCCCCTTAAGTAAGAGGTAGAGGGTTCCATTTATCGGGAGTCTTCTGGGCTCCTGCACCGGTTATTGGCAGACATCTTCACCAGGTTCACCTTCACTACCACTCCTCCTGGCTCCCCCACAGCTCTGGGTGCTTCCTGGTTGTGACACAGGCAGGTGACTTAGTTTTCCCATTTGTAAAGGAGACCAGTATCTCATGGAGCTATCCCCAGATGCTTCTTAGGGCTGGTCCAGTCCCACCCCACCCCTTTGCCCCCTAGTGGGGACTCTATTAATTGGCATCCTCTAGGGTTCCCTCCCTCCATCTTACTTCCCTAACCTCTACAGATTCCTCCTGAATCTTTCACATGCCCTGTACTCCTAGTCTCAGGGTTGGCTCCTGGGGGTTCCTCAAACTAAGCCAGTGCTCAGTATATGTTGATTAGTTTTTATACCAGCTGCCACTGTTTCAGGCACCCTCCATACTGCACTTCAGTTGTACCCAATTATTAATGGCACCCCTCCCTTAAACAGAAGTGTTGTGACATCCAGGCCTTTGCACATGTGGCCTTTTCTGTATCTTGTCTGTGTGAACTCCTATGCATCCTTCAAAGTTCTCCCTCTTTGAAGCCTTCTATCTCCCTACCTCCGCCCAGAGCTTGGCCCTCATGCTCAGCCCTGACTCCACAGTTGGGGATATCTGTGAGAGTCTGCATCTGAGACTTGAGATTTGAAAGAACAGCCTCTTTAGCAGGAAGAATCAACAAGGGATAGGCCCTGAGGGGGAACAAGCCTGCTGTGTTGGAGAAGCTGAAAGCAAGGAAGCAGGAAGGGCTGGAGCTGAGAAGGGGGTTAAGAATGGGAAGAACAGGGGAAGGAGACCTCAAGGGCAGCCTTCTTGGTGCAGTGTCACTGTAGTGGAAGCCATAGCAGTGACCTGGTAAATGCTTAGACCCTGTTCCACACATGTGTGCCCACTTCCTTGCTGCCCTCCTCTCTGCCAATTCCCTAAGGGCAACTAAGCAGTTGGAAGCAAGAACCAGGTTCAGATCTCAGCTAGCCCTTCCCAAACATGTGACCTTCAAAGGGACACTTATCACTACCCAGATCTACCTGCTTGCTCCAGTCTCCAGGCCTTTGCCTGCCCAGTGAATGCCCTGCCTCGTCTCCCACTAAGATCCACTCTGAAGAAACCCTCCACTGGAAAGCCTGTCCACAACTCAACTCAGATGCCTCCCATGTTGGAACAATAGCAAAGCAGTCAGCATTTCCTGACCCCAAGCACAGTATGTGACCTGGCCACTGACTCTGAACCAGATTCTCTGGATGCCAACAACTTACCTCCACTCTTCTCTGGTTCATCCCCTGAAATGACCTGGAGCTCGTACCTCAAGCTGAGTAGAGCCTTTGCAGGACTCCTGATCAAGGATCAGGAACGGCAGTACAGGTTCCTCACTAGACAAGTGGCAGCCAGGAGGGGGCGCCCAAGGAGCTGGGCACAATTCCAGTAGTTTGCTGCAATAGGAGCCCTGCTGGCTTGTCATCTCTGGCTGTGGTGGGTATTTTCCCCATCACTCCAGCCCTCATCTCCCCACACCCTACCCACCTACCGGCCCCAGGAGACTTCAAGTGCACACTGCCTCACCGGCCACCTTTATTGAGCACTGAGCCTGGGACTGCAGGCAGGAAGGAGGTGGGTGTCCCTTGGAGCAGGTACCCTTGGTGGGAAGCATGGCTGATGATGCCAGTTAGCCCCCAAGACACGTGCTGGTTGGTACCTTTCTAATCCTGGGAGCTGACCCAGTGAGAGGGCATGGAGGGTCATGACCACCTGTGAGGCAGCTCCCTCAGTTCAGGGCTCACTTGGGGGTGTTGAAGGGCACAGCCCGCTGGTTCATGGGATTGTCTGGTGAGCGCAGCCACTCCTTCTTGAGCAGCTGTTTCAGCTGCGAGAGCCGCATGTTGGGGTTCTCTTGCTTGAGCCTAGGCAGCTGCTCCTCCTCAAAGGCGGTGAAGGCAGCCCGCATGCGGCGCTCCGGGTGCCTGTCTCCACTCTCCTCAGCCACACTGCAGGAGGGCACTGGACTTCAGTGGGGCGCAGCCCGGCCCTGATTCAAAGTCCCACCCTCCCCTCCCCCAAGGTTCAGGCCCCGCCCCACTACCTGAGCACAGCGATGGCTTCCTCGATGGTACGGGCCTCCACACTGCCCTCCTCCGGCACCCTTCGGTTCACGTTTTCCTCCAGCGGCACCTCCAAGTGGCTCTTGGCTTTCTCAGCTGGGGAGGGGCAGCCGGCCGGGTAACAAAGACATACGCAGAGGCAGAGAGCGACACAGGGCAGGAAGAAGTGTAGGGAGAATGATGGCAGAAACATGACTTAAGCTGGAAAACCCTCCCAGGACCAACCTATGGGGTGGTCCTGCCCTCCCAGTGCCCAGCCCTCTGCCCTCCCTGGAGCTGGGCACATGGAGGAGACCCACACGTGGCAGCCGTCTCCTCAGCCTTGGACAACACTCCCCCACACCCGGGCAGGGTGGGGATCACAAGTACACAAGTATGTGCCTGTGCGGACTGCTCAGAGCAGGCCTGCCAGGCCGGCCGCTGCCAACCCATCCTTTTAGGGGTAAGGAGGGGGTCTGGATTCAGACTGGGGGCAGTCCACTGCCTTTTCTTTTAGTGGGTAAGAGGGCAGCTCCAGAGGGGGCCCTGCCACACCTGGTTCTGGGGTTTCCTTGGGCTGATGGTCTCGGCGGAGCGTCTCCTCAATCTGGGCACGGGTAACTTTGCTGGGCACAGTCACCCGGGCGGCCTTGCCGCCCTTGAGCTTCGAGTCCTCCTCCTCCAGCAGGCGCTGGGTCTCCTTTTTGCGCTCCAGCTGCTCCTGGCGCCGCTTCTCCTTCTCCTCCTAGGGCGATTGGGGGGGGGGGTCAGGGATGGACCCCAGCCTACCATCACGGGGTCCAGGTTTCCATTTCAACCAACGTGGACTGAGGCCCTGCTGTGTGCTAGACCCTGTGCTGGGTTCAGGGGACATGGCTGAGAGCACAGTGGGCCAACATATATGATAATGGGAACAGGGGAATCTTCACCACTATTATAGGTGGGTGGGTGGGCTGGAAGGAATAAGTGACACCTGAGCCAGCCAGCAGGAAAGCGGGGAGGCAGAGCAGCGGGAATGGCAGGTTTAAAGGGCCTGAGGCAGGAACCACCTAGCATTTCAAAGGAGAAGCACAGAGATTGGTGTGGGTAAGTCTGAAGTGGGGATGGAAATGTGGAGGGAAAAGAGGTGGGGGGCAGCTCAGGAGTCCCAAGGGAATGGGGAACAGTTTGTATTGGATTCCAAAGGCAACAGGAGCCACAGAGGGTCTGGATTCACTTGCCAGCTAGGGTAGGAGTTCTGCCCTTTTGGTTCTGGAGACCTTGTCCTGAGAATCGCAAGAGCTGGAACTGATCTCACCTTGGCTCCCAAGGGAGACCCAGATGTCAGTGGGACAAGGGAACATCTGGCATACAGAACTCATCCTTGCCCATTGCTCCTCCACAGCTCCAGGGGACTGAGTGAGGTTCTCATTCACTTGTAGGGCAGTGTGGCCATTCGCTGGGCTCTGCACTGCAGGAACCCCCACTGTCTACACACTGTTTACACTCTGCTATCTGCCTCCTATGCCTCCAGGATGGTACCTGCCTGCAATGTCCCATGACACTCCCATGACTGAACTAAATGTCCCAGGAGAGGGGTCGATGTACCTGATGACATCCATAAGCCTCCATCCTGCCTGCATGGCACAAAGGATGTGTGGGCAGATTTAAAGGTTAAGGGCTACCACTTCTGTGCTTTGGTACCTTAGGCAGAACCACTTTGTTCTGAGCCTCAGTTTCCTCATCTGGGTTATGAGGATGACTCCAAAACTCAAAATGAAGACTGGAGAGGGCTCCTAGGGCCGAGACTGTAAAAAGGTAGCACTTTTCTGTCTAAATCTTTGGCAGACACTGATTCTCCTTTTGGGTTTTCAACTTTTCTGTTACAAAATGTTGACAATCTAAAAGGAAGTTTAAAGACCTCCACAAACCCAATGCAGCATAGCCAGGGGGATGAGGAAGAAACCAGGAACATTCAATGTCTGCCAATAAGGCAGGATCCAGTCCTGTACCGAGACAATGGGAAAACTCTCAGAAGTGCCAGGCACCTCATGATCTGAGTGTTCAGGGACTACGCTTCACCACTGCTTTCCACACTCTTGATCAGTTTTCCAATGAGGAAAACCCCTGTTCTCTGCCAAGAGTCACCAATGCAACCTCAGATCTGACCAGCCCAGGAACCAGTAGTGTTCTATGTAGGTTTCTGGCGCCATCTACTGGGCTGAGCAGGTCAGCATTAGCCCTCAAACATTTCCTAGCCACCAATTAAGCACCTATTGTGTGCTTGGCACTGGAGCTCATGTGTAAGGGTACTCAGCCATCCCTGCCCTCTCTTCTGTATTTTTATAAACACCTGGGAGATCCTGCAGGCCCCTCAGTAGGTCAAAACTGGGGGCCTATTCCAGCATTTCCCAGCCTTGGTATTGCTGATGTCTCGGCTGTCTCATTCTTTGCTGGGGGCCTATCCTGAACACTGTAGGGTGATGAACAACATGCCTGGCCTTGATCCACCAGATGCCAGAAGCACCTTCCCCCAAACAGTTGTGACAATCAAAAATGTCTCCAGATGTTGCCAAGTGACCCCTGTGTGTAAAACCACCCCCACCCCCTGGGGGGAGAACTGCCAGTGTAACCTGACCCTGGCATCACATGAAGGAGAGAAACAAGCCCATGGAGGGTGGTGACTGCCTTTCTATTCTCCAAATGTGCCAAGACCTGGCCACCCTAGAGCTGTTGCCTCTGCCTCCCTCCCTGCCCTTGTTCCAGGTCTAGTGCCTCCTTGCCCTTTGGGCCACACCCCACCTTCTGCCATGGTTGCCTGCATCAGTCACAGGTGCAGCTCCCCAGGGCCCCCCCACCTTGCGCTGCTCCTTCCTCATGACGTGTTTGTCCTCATCCTTCCAGTAGGCATCCTCCAGCTCTTTGTGCTTCCGGGCATCAGCGGCTGCCTTGGCCTCAGCCCTCCGTGCCCGGGCTGCTGCTGACTTGGTGTTCTCACCCTGGAACTTCTTGGGCATCCCTCAGCAGGCTGTGGGAGGGGGGTGTGGACCAGTAAGCAGGGGACATCCGTCCCTAGTACCCCTTGAATCACTCCTAGACAGCCAGGACCCCCATGGGGCCTCAGTGACCTTGTTTATAAAACAAGGGCTCAGACTTAGTGATCTCTTTTTTAAAAATGTATTGCCCTAGCTGGGTAGCTTAGTTGATTGGGAGCGTCATTCCAATACGCCAAGGTTGCAGTTTGATCCCCAGTCAGGGCACATATGGAAGTCAACCCATGAGTGCATAAATATAAGTAGAACAACAAATTGGTTTCACTCTCTCCCCTCTTCTCTCTAAAATCAATCTTTAAAAAATTATATATATTAAATATGCATTAAGGTGAAATGCACATAACACAAAATGAACCATTTATAATGTACAGTTCAATGCCATTTCATATATTCACAATGTTATATAACCATCAGCTCTATCTAGTTCCAGAATACTTCTGTCCTGTCATCCTGAATCCATCCCTTCCCCAGCCCCTGGCAACCAATAATCTGCTTTCCATTGCTGTGGATTTGCCTGTTCTGGACATTTCATCTAGATGGAATCACACATGTGGCCTTTTGTGTCTGGCTTCTCTCAGCTGATAATGCCAAAGACCATCTGCATTGTGTCATGTGTTAGTGCATCATCCTTTTTATGGCTGAGTAATATTCCCTTTTGTGTATGGACCACATTTTGTTTATCCTTCCGTCCAATAATTCATGGGTCATGCTGTTGTGGACCCCTGCAGGCTAGTCTTTGTGTGGCTGCACCTGCTCTGACACCTTTGAGGCCTCTGTTCCTGGGTCCCCCTCACCCTGGGTAACTGCAACCAACAATCCAGCCTGGGCTCACACAATTGGGAGATGTGACATCATGAAGGTGCGGTCCAGTGGGCACCTCGTCCGTGTGAGTTCCATGTGGGCGTTGGGGAAATGACAACATAAACCAGTGGTAGGTGCTACCCTCCTTGTGCCCCGCCCTCCACTAAGCACTTTATATGGATCAATTCAATGAACAGTCCAAACCATAAATGTGGAGGAAAAAGTTTCTTTTCAGTGAGAGAGACAGAGGCAGGAAGGGAGAGAGGCAAGAAGCATCAACTTGTAGTTGCATCCACTTTAGTTGTTCATTGATTGTTTATCAAATGTGCCTTGATGGGGGGTGGGGATGGGGAGGGGGCTCTAGCTAAGCCAGTGACCTTGAGCTCAAGCCAGCAACCTTGGGCTTCAAGCCAGCGACTTTTGAGCTCAAGCCAGTGATGATCACACACTCAAGCCAGTGACCCCACACTCAAGCTGGTGAGCCTGCACTTAAGCCGGCGACCTTACCTTGTAGTTTTGAACCTGGGACCTTGTCCCAGTCAATACTCTATCTATTGCACCACCACTGGTCAGGCATGGGGACTGTTCTTATTCCCGCTCGAACGCAGGAAAGCCAAGGTACCTAGCCAGGCCGCATGGAGCTGAGCCTGGAGCCTGCTTTTCACAGGAGAAAGGGAATGCTGTGAGGCTGAGAAATGAACAGAAATGCCTCCAAGTGCTGTGCAGCTCAGGGCACATGCGTTCTAGGCCTCAGTTTTCTTCATTTGGGAAACGGGCTGATGCACCTCCCTCTTGAGTCATTCTCCCACCTGAACAACTCCAGCTTACCCCTCACTGAACCTTGAAGAAACAGGCCCAGCATCCAAGAATAAAGGGGAGAGAATGTGGGATCATCCTTACTCAGCCACCAGGCAGACTCTGCTTCCAACCCCCCAGCTCTGTAACTGGTGAGGAAGGGAGCTCTGATCTCTGAGCCCCACTGGAAACTAGTATCAGCTTCTGTTTGCAGGAGTTGTGCACACGGACCTAAGTGCTTTACAGGCAGCATCGTAGTGAATTCTCCCCACTCTGGTGGGTGGCACCTGAGCTGAGACCTGGTGGGTTTGAAGACAGCCCTGTGAGAATGAAGGGATGAAAATTCTGGGTGAAGGGTACAACATACGCAAAGGCACTATGGCAAGAATGAGGCTATGCCCAGGCATCAGGGAGTTATAAGGCAGCTTTGAGCAGGGCAGAAACACCTTCCAATTAGGTTCTTCCAAAGTCCCCTCCACTGTCACATAGGCAGCTCCTACACCGAGGGAATTACGACGACGCAACAGGCAGAGCTGGAGGTTTAGTCAGATGAAGCTAACGTGCGGTGAAGGCATGTTCTAAATCATTGCACCTCCCAGCCGCAGCAAAGGCATCCTCCACTTAGCACTTTATATGAACCAACTCAAACACTGCCCCAAAGCCTTAAACATGGGGACTGTCCTTATTCCCATTCTAAGGTGAGGAGCTGAAGTACCTGGCCAGGTCCTCATTTTCAGATGAGAAATCTAAGGCTTTGAGAGGTTAAGTGACAGGCTCAGGGCAACACACAGGGTTAGTGGAGGGGCCCATATTCTAACCCAGGCCCAGCCCGTTGGTCCTAACTCCATACTCTTAACCATTGTCACACCCCAGGGTCCCGGCTGGCTCCTCAGGGAACATCATCACAGAGCAGGACTCTGAAGCCACCGGGGCCCCTCACTTGACACAGAAGGACAGTCCCTCCAGACTGAAACTGAAAAGCAAACCCCATGAAGAACAGGACAGACTGGGGATCAGTGGATCCAGGAATCTTGGGGTTGAGTCCGGGCTCTGTAATTGTAACTAATGTGCTCTCTTCAAGCCCCAATTTGCTTATCTGAGATGTGGGGATGATTCTAGTCCTTTCCCACACTAAATTCAGCATTCATTACTGAGCATCTACAACAGAAACCCCTTCCCACATTTCCCAGGAGAGCATCAAGAAGTGGGGTCACTGTCCAAGTTACAGATAAGGAAATTCCTTACCTTTTACTCCCTCCATTTTCCCTTCACTCATTCAGCAGCAGCCACACCAGCCTCCTTGCTACTTTTCAAACATACCAAGCAGGTCCCCACCTCAGGGCCTTTGCACTTGCTATGCTCTCCATTTGGCTGCTCATTGTTCCTCTTTTTACCCAGTAACTCATATTTAAACTTCAGGACTCAACTCAGGTGTTGCTGCCTTTGTGAAGCCTTCCCTGAGATATCCCTGACTCTCAGACCACAAACTTTTCTTTGAGGTCCTTGACTGGGTTGCTTTATGTTCACTTAAATGATTGACAAATGTCTATCTTCCTCACCAGGCTGGGACTGCCTTGGTCACTGCTTTATCCCCAGTGCCCTCATTCATTTGCTCAATATCTTTTTCTGCTTGAGCAGGCAGTGGCACAGTGGATAGAGCATCACTGGGACATGGAGGACCCAGGTTCGAAACCTGAGGTTGCTGGCTTGATCGTGGGCTCATCTGGCTTGATCACAGGATCACCAGCATGAGTGCAGGGTTGCTGGCTTGGGCATGGGATCATAGGCGTGACCCCATGGTTGCTAGCTTAAGCCCAAAGGTAGCTGGCTTGAGCCCAAGGTTGCTGGCTTGAGCAAGGGGTCACTCACTCTGCTGTACCCCTAGTCAAGGCATATATGAGAAAGCAATCACTGAACAATTAAAGAGCTGCACCGAAGAATTGATGCTTCTGATCTCTCTCCCTTCCTGTCCCTATCTGTCCCTCTCTCTGACTCTGTCTGTCAAAAAAGAAAATAATTATTTTAAATATATTTTTTTCTCTCAATAAATGTTTTGAGCAAATGAATGAACAAGTGTTCATTTCCAGGGTTCTCCCAGTATTTACTTAAGGCTGTGTTGTGTCCAAACTCAGTTTCTCACTGTTCTTCCCACTCATCTCCCCCTCTAGCCTCTGAGTCTCTGCTCTTGCTTTGCTCTTATCTGATACACCTTCCTCCATCCCCTCTGCCTATGAGAACCCTTCCCACTTACAGAGACTCTGCCCCAGCATCTTCTCCCACAATCCACTGCTCACAATCCCTATCTCTAACCAAAGTCTGACAGGACTTTTTGATCCCCTCTTCAAGCTGGTAACCTAGGATTAAATGTTTGTGTCTCTCCAAAATTCTTTTTTTTTTTTTTAACAGGGACAGAGAGAGAGAGAGTCAGAGAGAGGGATAGACAGACAGGAATGGAGAGAGGTGAGAAGCATCAATTATTAGTTTTTCATTGCCATCACGACACCTTAGTTGTTCATTGATTGCTTTCTCACATGTGCCTTGACCGCGGGCCTTCAGCAGACCAAGCAACCCCTTGCTGGAGCCAGTGACCTTGGGTCCAAGCTGGTGAGCTTTTGCTCAAGTCAGATGGGCCCGCAATCAAGCTGGCGAGCTCGGGGTCTCGAACCTGGGTCTTGCACATCCCAGTCTGACGCTCTATCCACTGCACCACCACCTGGTCAGGCTCCAAAATTCTTATGTTGAAGCCCTAATCCTAAGTGCAACTGTATTTGGAGACAGGACCAATGAGGAAGTGATAAAAGATTAAATGAGCCTGACCAAGCAGTGGATAGAGCAGCGGACTGGGATGAAGAGGACCCAGGTTCAAAACCCGAGGTCACCAACTTGAGCAAAGGTGCACTGACTTGAGCACGGGGTTGCTGGCTTGAGTGTTGGATCATAGATGTGACCCTCTTGGTCAATGGTTTGAGCCCAAGGTCGCTGGCTTGAGCAAGGGGTCACTCGCTCTGCTATACCCCCCTTTCCGCCAAGGCACATATGAGAAAGCAATCAATGAGCAACTAAGGTGCCACAGCAAAGAACTGATGCTTCTCATCTCTCTCCCTTCCTGCCTGTCCCAGTATGTCCTATTCTCTGGCTCTGTCTGTCAAAAAAAACACAATTTAATGAGGTCCTAAGGTGAGGCCCTAAGCCAATAGGGTTGGTGCCCTATATGAACAAAAGACACTAGAGTTTATTTACTCTCTGTACCATGTGAGGGCACAATGAGAAGGTGGCCGTCTGCAAGTCAGAAAGAGCCTGTTACAGAAACTGAACTGAGTGGCTCCTTGATCTTGGACTTCTTGCCTTCAGAACTGTGAGCTAATAAAGGTTTGTTGTTTAAGCTACCCAGTCTGTGGTATGTTACAGTAGCCTGAGCAGACTAAGACAGACAGCTTTTTGCAGCTTTACTTCCCTGGTGAAGTCATTCACTTTGTCATTCAGTAAACATGCACTAACCACCTAATACTTATGGGACGCTGGTGAAAGAGTTGGAGACAATGTGGTTTCTGCCACATGGGACTACCACGGTGGCTGGGAGAAAAACAGTAAGAGCGGCAACTCAAGATCAGAGTTGTAATAGGGACCTGTAGGATGCTGGGGAAGCCTAGAGGGGAATTCTGACCCAGCCTGGGGGTGTGTATGCCTGAGGGTGGATGGGACATCTAAGGTGTAAAAGAGAGAGAAAACCCAAGCCATAGTGTGGGGGAGGCAGGCTGGGTAGATTTGTACTCCAGGGGTGCAGAGGATGTTAGAGCCTGGAGGTGCAGATCTGAAGGTCTGAACCCTCTGGGGTTGGTGAGGAAGTGAACTGGGGCGGGGGCTGGTAAGTCAGAAGCAGGGAACTCAAGCAGGAATCTGGGGAGTGGCTATAGCTAGACAGGGGTACACTTATGTGGGAATTAAGACCCACATGGTTGCTTGGATGTGGAAGAGAATAGATGAAGCTCAGCGCCTCCTCCTTCAGAAGCTCTGCCTCTCTCCCTTCTGGGCTCTCCCAATCCCTCTCCCCAGCCCTGATCCCACTGCAAGAAGGTAGGGGCGTCCGTGGAAGCTGCTCAAGGGTAGGGGCAGAGCCAGAGCGAGGTGGCCTCGAACACAACGCTACCCTTCTAAGTCTCAGTCGCGCGCTTTAGGAAATGGGCACAGCCCCAGGGAGAGCCGTCGAGACTGGACGCCGAAAGTGCCCCCCGTCTCCGAGCACCACACCGCAAGCCTTCCCGGGGCATGGTACCAGGCCGAGCCGCCCACCGGGCCCACCCGCACCCCGCCAACCGAGCCCGGGGTCCACCCGCGCCGCGGCCGCTCCTACCTCCTACCCCCAGCGCCCGCCAGGTCGCACCTCCGTAATGTCACCGCGGGGCTTGCGCGCTGAGGCCCTGCCGGCGCGCGCTGATTACGTACTCGAACTGTCGCCATCTTGGTAAAGTAAATGCTGGCCGTGACTCCGACCCAAGCCAAAGTTATCATCGATTTAATTATTCAAGAAACGTATATTTTATGAGACCTGACCCTCCGTGTTCACTTAGATATCTGCGGTCCAGGAGGGGCGGGTAGAGACCATGAAAAACCTTGCCTTTATCAAGACGTCCGTCCGCTGCCTGGAGGAAAGGCGGCAGCCTGTACTTCACATAGGTGCGTCGGTGGCGGGCAGCGCCGGAGCCCACGTTCTACGGAGCAGTCCGTAGGTCCGGTACGCGGGGTAGAATCCTCTTGAGCCCTTTGCTCTCGGTTGGCGCTTTTTCAGCCTTCACTTAGCTCACATTTTCTGCCGTCCTTTTGCGAAGCTGGGAAGGGAGGAGGCAGGAGAATGGGGCAGAAAAATTAACACGGCGCCGTCCAGGTGGGGAAACTGAGGCTAAGAGAAACCAGGAATTGAATTTTGCCAAAATGTACCCGCGAGCAATACAAATTTCTCGCCGGCCCCTCCTGCATTGCTGTCCAACCCTACTCTCTTGCAATATTATTTACTTTATTACTTTATTTAAAAGGTTTGGGGGCATTTATCCTTGTTATCTGATGATGGTTACATGGCCTGGCCTTGGGGAGAAGCAGGAGGTGGCCTGACCAGTCGGTGGCGCAGTGGATAGAGCGTCGGCCTGGGATGCGGAAGACCCAGGTTGGAGACCCCGAGGTGGCCAGCTTGAGCGCAGGCTCATCGGGCTTGAGCAAAAGCTCCTCAGCTTGGACCCAAGGTCGCTGGCTCGAGCAAGGGGTTACTCGGTCTGCTGAAGACCCCCGGTCAAGGCACATATGAGAAAGCAATCAATGAACAACTAAGGTGTTGCAACAAAAAACTGACGATTGATGCTTCTCATCTCCCTCCATTCCTATCTGTCTGTCCCTCTCTCTGACTCACTCTCTATCTCTGTTAAAAAAAAAAAAAAAAGGCAGGAGGTGAACTTGGAGGGCAGTTTACAAGAGTCTGACTTGACCAGAGCCCAATCCCAGTGACACTGCTGGGACCTACGTGATACCTCAAACCTCTTAAAGCCTCGCATGAGTCCCCACTTCCCTGCTCCTGCCACCTCCCCACCTCTTCACCATACTCTTCCAGCCACACCAGCCTCCTTTCTCCAAATTGCCAAGCACTGTCCTGCCTCAGGCCATCTTCTTCCCCATTCTCCCTCAGCTCCAGCCACACCGGCCTCCTTCAAATTGCCAGGCGTTGTTCTCTCTGCCCCCAGCCAGCATTTCCCCTGGCTAGCTCCTTCACTTCCTTCAGGACTTGGCTCAAATATCCCTTCCTGAGAAAGACCTCCCTGACCTCCTCAGTAGTTGGCACTCTATCCCCAGCCCTCTGTTTTATTTCCATAATAACATTAACATGCTTTATCCACTTGGTAACATGTTCTCTGTCTTTCTCGCCATTGTGATGTGTAAAGGATGGAGCCTGTTTAACTGGAATGATGTTTGTCACCAAGAAGGGACTTATTGTTCACTATCCCGGTGGGGAGGTGCTAAAGGCAATACCTAATTAACCTTACGCTGGACAAGAGCTAGGTTTTAAAATAAAATAAAAATTTAGATTTAAAAATAAAATAACAATTTGAAGAGGCTTGTCACACCTTCCTGGGGGCAGGGAGCCTGTTACTTCATATTGACATAACTGAAGGCTGCAGGTCGAGTGAATCATTCTGAGACGAGCTAGACTCTCACAAGGTGACTTCCGCCTACTGCCAGGCACCCCAACTCTGGCACAGCACTCAGTCCTGAGGACTCTTGTCTTCTATTGGTCTGACAACCTACAGCTCTTAGATGCTCACATTCTCAAGTTAAGTATCAAGGGTCCCAGTATTTACATCTTGAATCCCTCCCCTCGAACTTGGACTGGACTTATCAACTTGCTTTTAATGAATATCACACAAAAGAAGTGATGAGATGACAATTCCACAATTAAGTTTAAACACTATGGTTGCCTTGTCTGTGGTGGTGCAGTGGATAGAGGGTCAACCTGGAATGGTGAGGTCACCAGTTTGAAGCCCTGGGCTTGCCTGGTCAAGGCACATACGACAAGCAGTCAATGAACAACTGAAGTGAACAACTATGAGTTAATGCTTTTTTGTGACACCCCCTCCTCTCTCTGTAAAGTCAATAAATAAAATCTAAAAAAAAATCTAGGCCCTGGCTGGTTGGCTCAGCAGTAGAGCATTGGCTGGGCATGTGGAAGTCCCGGGTTCAATTCCAGTCAGGGCACAGAGGAGAAGCAACCGTCTGCTTCTCCACCTCTCCCCTTCCCCTTTCTCTCTCTCTCGCTGTCTCTCTTCCTCTTCTGCAGCATGACTTGAATGGTTTGAGCAAGTTGGCCCTGGGCGCTGAGGATGGCTCCATGGCCTGCCTCAGGGGCTGAAATTGTTTGGTTGCTGAGCAATGGAGCAATGGCCTCAGGTGGGCAGAGCATCACCCTGTAAGGGGCTTGTTGGGTGGATCCTGGTCAGGGCACATGCAGGAGTCTGTCTCTCTGCCTCCCTGCTTCCCCTCCTCTCAATTAAAATAAATATCTAGCAAAAACTTATTTTAAAAAAATAATAAAAAATAGCCTGACCTGTGGTGATGCAGTGGATAAAGCATTGGCCAGGAAACACTGAGGTCGCCAGTTCAAAACCCTGCACTGGTCTGGTTAAGGCACATATGGGAGTTGATGCTTCCAGCTCCTCCCCCCTTTCTCTCTTTCTCACTCTGTGTCTCCTCTCTAAAATGAATAAAATAAAAAGTTTAAAAATAATAATAATAATAATAAATAAAAGACTATGGTTCCCTACCGCCCACCAACTTCCTACCTTCCTTTGCAGGTAGGGGTGACTGTTTTCAGTATGCTATGGGATTTCTAGAAAAGCTTTTTCCATCTTGATAAAAGGGAAATGCAGCTGGCTTTCTATTCTTTCTGCTGTGAATGTGGATGTAATGCACGAGGTGTGGCAGCCATTTTGTGATCAGAAAGCAACAAGCCTGGATTAAAAAAAATACAGGAAAGATGATGGAATCAAAAAGAAAAAGTCTGGCCTGATGGGTGATGATGCAGTGGATAGCACACTGACCTGGAATGTCAAGGTCCCAGGTTATAAACCCCGAAGTCTCCAGCTTGAGTGCAGGCTCATCTGGCTTGAGAACCGGGTCACCAGCTTAAGGGTGGGATCATCAAAATGATGGTTGCTGGCTTGAGCAAGGAGTCACTGACTTGGCTAGAGCCACACACACACACACACACACACCATCAAGGCTCTTATGAGAAGCAATCATTGAACAACTCAAATGCCACAACTATGAGTTGATGCTTCTCATCTCTTTCCCTACCTGTTCTCTTTTTTTCTCTCTCACCTTAAAAACTAAAAACAAAGAAACAACAAGAACATCCCAAATAAGGTTGGAAAACTGAAATCACATTGAGAGTGGAGCTCAAATCCAGGAGAAATTTTACCCTCAAACTCCAGGTTTGGCCAGGAAGCAGGGAGTTCAATAATTACCAGTACCACCTGACCTGTGGTGGCGCAATGGGATAAAGCATTGACCTGGAACACTGAGGTTGCTGGTTCAAAACCCTGGTCTTGCCTGGTCAATGCACATATGGGAGTTGATGCTTCCTGCTCCTCCAACCTTCTCTCTCTCTCTCTCTCTCTCTCTCTCTCTCCCCTTGCCTTTCTCTCTCCTCTCTAAAAATGGAATAAGTAAAGTCTTAAAAAAGGAGTGTTCCTACATACTTCCTTTAACAAAATAAAAATAATTACCAACACCTGTTTGTTCACCAGCCTTGGAGTTGTCAGGAGTCTTCTCTGGATCACACTCAGGACACCAAGTAAAAGTAATGTTCTTTTTTTTTCTAAGCGAGAGAGAGACGGGGACAGACAGACAGGAAGGGAGAGAGATGAGAAGCATCAGCTCGTAGTTGCAGCACCTTAATTGTTCATTGATTGCTTTCTCATATGTGCCTTGATTGGGGAAGGGGGAGGCTCCAGCAGAGCCAGTGACCATTGGACTCAAGCCAATGTCCATGAGATCATGTCTATGATCCTACACTGAAGCTAGTGGCCCTGTGTTTAAGCTGGATGAGCCCACACTCAAGCTGGCAACCTCAGTTTCAAACCTGTATCCTCAGCATCCCAGGCCAATGCTTTATCCACTGCACCACCACGAGGTCAGGCATAATGTTCTAAGGAATAAAAAAGCTACTTATTTTACCAGCAAAATTGGTTTATTTGGGAATAGCAGAGAATTGCAATTCAGTACAAGCAAGCTATAGCAAAAACTATAGGCAAATCTAAAAGCCAAGATGAGGACTGTTACTTTATAGAGAAAAAGGAGCAACTTGAGTGGGTTTATTTTTTTGTTTTTATTTTTTGCAAAAAGAGAGAGGACAGACAGGAGGGGAGAGAGATGAGCAGCAGCATCTTGTAGTTGTAGTACTTTAGTTGTTCATTGATTGCTTCCTCTTATATGCCTTGACCCGGGGCTCCGGCCAAGCCAGTGACACCTTGCTCAAGCCAGCGACCATGGGGTCATGTCGATAATCCCATGCTCAAACTAGCAACCCTGCACTCAAGCTAGAGACCTTGAGGTTTCAAACCTGGGTCCTCAGCATCCCAGGTTGATGCTCTATCCACTGTGCTACCACCTGGTCAGGCTAATAGTGTTATATTTTTTAAAGATTTTATTTGTTGATTCTACAGAGAGGAGAGAGGGGTGGGAGAGCAAGAATTATCAACTCATAGCTGATTCACTTTAGTTGTTCATTGATTGCTTGTCATATGTGCCTTGACTGGGCAAGACCAGGGCTTCAAACCTCAGCATACCAGCTTGATGCTTCATCCACACTGCACTACCACAGGTCAGGTAGTTTTCAGCATTTTAACCATGTTAAGTGCACAGTTCAGCAGCATCACACTATAGTGCAACCATCCCAACTATCTACCCACAGAACTTTTTTTTTTAATTTTTTAAAGATTTTATTTATTTGTTCAGACAGGAGAGGGGGAAGGGAGCAGGAAGCATCAACTCCCATATGTGCCTTGACCAGGCAAGCACAGGGTTTCGAACCGGCAACCTCAGCGTTCCAGGTCGATGCTTTCTCCACTGCGCCACCACAGGTCAGGCTACCCACAG
Organism: Rhynchonycteris naso; assembly: GCA_037038555.1. Lineage (NCBI taxonomy): Eukaryota > Metazoa > Chordata > Mammalia > Chiroptera > Emballonuridae > Rhynchonycteris > Rhynchonycteris naso. The sequence continues at coordinate 21,371,828 of CM073003.1, forward strand.
AACTTTTTATCTTCCAAACTGAAACTCTGTCTCCATTAAACACTAACTTCCCATCTTTCTCCCCTGGCCCCTGGTGCCCATAATTCTACTTTCTGTCTTAACACATCTGATTCCTCTAGGGACTTGTATAAGTGGAATCATACAGTATTTGTTATTTTATGACTGGCTAAATATTGTATAAGCATAATGTCCTCAAGCTTCATCAATGTTGTAGCAGGTGTCAGAATTTCCTTCCTTTTAAAGCTGGAAGATATCCCACTGTGTGAATATACACATTTTATTTATCCATTCATCTGTTAGTGGATACTTGGGTTGCTTCCACCTTTTGGCTATTCTGAATAATGCCACTATGAAGATAAGTGTGCTAAAATGTTTCCAATAGTTGCTTTAAATTCTTCTGGGTAAAATCCCAGAAATGGTCTGCCTCTTCTTCTGGGTCCCCTATTGAACTCAAGTTGGAAGAGGTGAATCTGGTGTCAAAATGGACGTAAAACCGCTGCCCAGTCTTTCCCAGCCTGACTCCAGCCGTAGCCGCTGCTGCCGGAGGGGAGGAGGGCCATGATCTGAAGGAACCAAGGAACCAGAACAGTTGAGAAAGTGTTTATTGGTGGTCTAAGCTTTGAAACTACAGATGATGGCCCTGGCCGGCTGGCTCAGTGGTAGAGCATCAGCCTGGCGTGTGGAAGTCCTGGGTTCGATTTCCATTCAGGGCACACAGGAGAGAGAAGTGCCCATCTGCTTCTCCACCCTTCTCCCTCTCCTTTCTCTCTATCTCTCTCTTCCCCTCCTGCAGCCAAGGTTCCATTGGAGCAAAGTTGGCCTGGGCACTGAGGACGGCTCCATGGTCTCTGCCTCAGGTGCTAGAATGGCTCCACTTGCAGCAGAGTAATGCCTCCTATGGGCAGAGCATCACCTCCTGGTGGGCTTGCCGGGTGGATTCTGGTCGGTGTATGCGGGAGTCTGTCTGACTGCCTCCCCGCTTCTAACTATGGAAAAACACAGGGAGGGAAGAAGAGAGGGAGGGAAAAATAATACAGATGACAGTTTAAGAGAACGTTTTGAGAAATGGAGCACACTCACAGATTGTGTGGTGATGAGAGATCCTCAAATGAAACGTTCCCAGGGATTTGGTTTTGTGATTTACTCTTGTGTTGAAGAAGCAGATGCAGTGATATGTGCTCAACCACACAAGGCTGATGGGCGTGTAGTAGAACCAGAGAGCTGTTTCTGGAGAGGATTCTGTAAAGCCTGGTGCCCATCTAACCAGTGAAGATAATTTTTGTTGGTGGTATTAAGATACAGAAGAATAGCCTGACCTGTGGTGGCGCAGTGGATAAAGTGTCGACCTGGGAACACTGAGGTCGCCAGTTCAAAACCCTGCACTGGTCTGGTCAAGGCACATATGGGAGTTGATGCTTCCAGCTCCTCCCCCCTTTCTCTCTCTCTCTCTCTCTCTCTCTCTCTCTCACTCTGTGTCTCCTCTCTAAAATGAATAAAATAAAATAAATAAATTAAAAAAATACAACTTAAAAAAAAATACAACTTAAAAAAAAAAAAAAGATACAGAAGAATATAATTTGAGAGACTACTTTGAAAAGTATGGCAAGATTGAAACCATAGAAGTTATGGGAGACGGGCAGAGTGGGAAGTAAAGATGATTGGCGTTTGTAACTTTTTTTTTTTACAGGGACAGAGAGAGAGGGATAGATAGGGACAGACAGACAGGAACGGAGAGAGATGAGAAGCATCAATCATCAGGTTTTTGGGGGGGGGGGGGGTTTGTTGTTTTTTTTAAGTGAGAAGCATCAGTCATTAGTTTTCCGTTGCCATTGCGACCTTAGTTGTTCATTGATTGCTTTCTCACATGTGCCTTGACCGCGGGCCTTCAGCGGACCAAAGCCACCCCTTGCTGGAGCCAGCGACCTTGGGTCCAAGCTGGTGAGCCTTCGCTCAAGCCAGATGGACCCGCGCTCAAGCTGGCGAGCTCGGGGTCTCGAACCCGGGTTCTCCGCATCCCAGTCCGATGCTCTATCCACTGCGCCACCGCCTGGTCAGGCTAATCATCAGTTTTTTGTTGTGACACCTTAGTTGTTCGTTGATTGCTTTCTCATATGTGCCTTGACTGAGGGCCTTCAGCGGACCGAGTAACCCCTTGCTTGAGCCAGTGACCTTGGGTCCAAGCTGGTGAGCTTTTCTGCTCAAGCCTGATGAGCCCGTGCTCAAGCTGGCAACCTTGAAGTCTCAAACCTGGGTCCTCCACACCCCAGTCTGACGCTCTATCCACTGCGCGACCGCCTGGTCAGGTGCATTTGTAACATTTGATGATCGTGATACTGTTGATAAAATTGTTGTTCAGAAATACCACACTATTAATGGGCCTAATTGTGAAGTGAAAAAGGCCCTTTCTAAACAAGAAATGCAGTCTGCTGGATCACAAAGAGGCCATGGAGGTGGATCTGGCAACTTTATGGGTCGTGGAGGAAACTTTGGAGGTGGTGGAGGTAATTTTGGCCGTGGTGGAAACTTCGGTGGAAGAGGAGGCTATGGCAGAGGCAGTTATGGAGGAGGAGATGGTGGAAACTATGGCGGAGGTCCTGGTTATAGTAGTAGAGGAGGCTGTGGTGGTGGTGGACCAGGATATGGAAACCAGGGTGGTGGATATGGTGGCGGTTATGGATGTGATGGTTACAATGAAAGGGGGGATTTTGCAGTGATAATTTTGCAGTAACTATGGTGGTGGGAACTAGAATGATTTTGGAAATTACAGTGGACAACAGCAATCAAACAATGGACCCATGAAAGGGGGCAGTTTTGGTGGAAGAAGCTCGGGCAGACCCTATGGTGGTGTTTATGGATCTGTTGGTGGCAGAAGTGGTGGATATGGTAGCAGAAGGTTCTAAAAACTCAAGAAAAGGGCTATAGTTCTTAGCAGAGCAAGGAGTTGTCAGGAAAGCTGCGGGTTACTCTGAGACTGTCGTCCCAAATGCATTAGAGGAACTGTAAAAATATGTCACAGAAGGAACGATGATCCATAGTCAGAAAAGTTAGTGCAGCTTAAACAGGAAACCCTTCTTGTTCAGGACTGTCATAGCCACAGTTTGCAGAAAGTGCAGCTATTGATAAATACAATGTAGCATCAATTAGATGTACGTTCCTGAGGTCTTTTATCTGTTGTAGCTTTGTCTTTTTCTTTTCTTTCATTACATCAGGTATATTGCCCTGTAAATTGTGGTAGTGGTACCAGGAATAAAAAATTAAGGAATTTTTAACTTTTCAAAAAAACAAAACCAGAAATGTATTAGTGAAGCATATATATGTTAATCCTTATTAATCCTGTGTTTAATTTTTTGAGGAACTTTAATACTGTTTTCCATAGTGGCTGGGATTCCTTTTTTATTAGATTATTTATTGTTTATTCTTGTTTATTGAGGTGAAATTCGTATGATATTAAATTAACCAATTAAAATGTACAATTCAGTCACTAAATATATTCATGATGTTGTGCAACCATCACATCTATCTAGTTCCCAAACAGTTGCATCACCCCAAAAAGAGACCCTGTCCCCATTAGCAGTCACTCACTCTTCCCCCTCCCACAACCCCTGGTAACCACCAATCTACTTTTCTGTCTCTGTGAATTGCCTGTTCTGGACATTTTGTATAAATGGAATTAATTACACACTATGTGACCTTCCATGTCTGGCTCCTTTCACCAAGCAGGATGTTTTTGAGGTTCATTTATGTTGTAGCGTGTGTCAGTGCTTCTTTTCCTTCTGGTGAGGGCTGGGGAACCTGAGTCCATGGCCCATGCTCTGAGCAGGGCACTCTCATTTCAGGACACCTGGCCACTGCAGGACACCTTCTCTCAGACTTTGAGAGAAGCCCTCAAGTCCAGCCATGTGCAGCCCCATATGTGCGTCTCTCCTTTTCTGTCCTAGCTGTGGGCTCTGACCCTGTCTAAAGGGCATGGGGCCTCTACATTTGTCTTGTCTTGAAACAAATGTGTAAGCAAGGACTGAATTCAGCAAACACCCTGCACCTTCGTGCAGATGGCGGCGGCTGATTGGGCTGGGGTAGGGACCAGATGTTAATATGTATGAGACCAGGCCCCTTGGGGACACAAAGCCACTGTTTGCTTTCCGGAATTGACCCTTTTCCCCAGTAGATGCAACCTGTGGGCTCCTGGCAGCTCTTGTACCTCAAGTACGTTTTCACTTTGCCCATTAACAGCTAATCTGGGTGCCTCTTTCCCTACATCAAATATGGGCCTCCATCAGCAACCCTGGGCTGGGGACCCTCAGAGCTAGCAGTCACCCTGGTAATGTCTGCTGTCAAGGGCAGTGCTTTTACAGCATCTAGAACCATCCACTTCCAAGGACACACACCCATTTTCATGGACTCCATGCTCCAGGGAACTGAAGCAAAAGTGATGGAGTTGTCCGGGTTTGGCTAGTGAACAGTAAGGTCAGAATTCAAACTCTGTTCCAACAGACTAAGTCCAGAGTCCCTGTCATCTCATTGGGTATGGGGATGAGGATCAGGGTATCAGATCTGGCTTCCTGTTATCAGATTGATTTTGTTCTGAGAGCAGTAAGGAACTATGGAGGGTGTGTGAGCTGGGGAGCAAGCTGTTAGAGTCCTCAGGAGTTGGGGGACAGGGTAGAGGCCAGAGCACTGAAAGGGGCAACAGAGGGGCTGATTCAGTCTGACTGAACAGGATCTGGGGACCAACAGGTGCTGGGAGTGGATAAAAAAGAGGCTTGTCCGGCTGCCTGGCTTCATTCACACCTCCCCATTTCCTAACACCTTTCTTATCTCTCTCACAACTGTGTTGATGTTTTTCTTGATTTTGTAACACATGGGAACTGTGGGGGTTTGCAGATTTTCATAACAAGCCTTCCAGAATAATCTGGCTCTTCAAACATAACATGTGATTTAAAAAAAAAAACGGTCACAAGCAACGCCACATTTTTATTTATTTATTTATTTTGTGTGTGTGTGTGTGTGTGTTTTCCGAAGTGAGAAGGGGGACAGACAGATAGACTCCCGCATGCACCCATCCGGGGTCCATCCAGCATGCCCACCAGGGGGCGATGCTCAGCCCATCTGGGGCGTTTGCTTCGTTGCCATCTGAGCCATTCTAGCTCCTGAGGCGGAGGCCATGGAACCATCCTCCCCTGGAGCCTTGGCTGCAGGAGAGGGAGAGAGAGATAGAGATAAAGGAGAAGGGGAAGGGTGGAGAAGCTGATGGCGCTTCTCCTGTGTGCCCTGACCAGGAATCGAACCCAGGACTTCCACAGGCTGAGCTGAGGCTCTACTGCTGAGCCAACCGGCCAAGGCCAAACAAAACACCACATTTTTTAAAATTAAAAGATTAATAAGGTTTATAATTACTATCCAGAAAATATTTCTATGATTTACTCTTGATTTTAAAAATTAAATTTCAGAGCAATGTAAATAATCATTTAAAAAGGAAAAATTTCTCCTCTCCTGATCTTTTTTTTCATGATGTTGGGGCTCTTCATTGCTGGTGTAACCATGGGTTTGATTTACTTGCATGACCCATTGCCAAGTCAGGATTTAGAGAAAGTGATGTGGATGACACAGACTGGCTACAGGTTCTTTCTCTTTTTTTAGATTTTATGGATTTTTAGAGAGAGGAGAGAGAGAAGTGGGGGTAGGGGAGTGGGAAGCGTCAACTCGTAGTAGTTGCTTCCTGTTTGTGCCTTGACTGGTTTTGAACCTGCGACCTCAGTGTTCCAGATTGACACTTTATCCACTGCGCCACCATAGGTTAGGCAGGATGCATACAGCTTTTCATCAGGGTGCTACAGTGTGTCCGTAAAGTCCTGGTGCACTTTTGACCGTGTGACCGTATACTTGTAGGTGGGGTGGTGTTAGGTGAACTGCCTCCTGAGGAGCTGCTGGTTTAGGGGAACCCCAGATCCTAGCCCCAGTCTGAGACCTGAATTGACTGCAAGGAGGAGGGGATGTAGGCTAGATCCTTCATCCTTGCACTGCTGTGCCCCAGGTGTGCCTGGAGTCAGAGGAGGCTGAAGCTGATACAAGATGTGAGCCTGGGGAGGAGGTAGTAGGTGCTTACTAATGGAAACTTACTTGCTTCCTGCCAAGTCTTGTGTTCTGCTCAGTCTGGCTCCTTGACAACTGTCCCACAGTCCAAAGGAACAAGAATTTGTGACCTCTGTCTTGGCTTCAGCTGTGGATACCAAGATCAGCAGGGGAAACTGAACAAGCCCACAGCACTGGGGTGTGTATGTGAGAGAAAGAGGAGCTGTGTGGCTGGCCCCTCTCCCATTTGGAAGAATGAGTCAACAGGACGGGGGGGGGGGGTTGGGGTTGGAATGGGATGTAGAAGATGGTGAAATAAGGAGGCAAGGGTGAGGTGCTATGGAGCTGCTGAGTTGAAGTCATTTGGTTGAGCTCCTGCAGATGTTCTGAGCAGACCCCCCACACACACCCTGCAGGAATCAGCTCAGCTGCAGGGTAAGGACATGCCAGGAAAGGGTCAGGGGCCTGTGTGCATGCAAAAATGCTAACTAAAATATTAGCAAATTGAATTCAGCTGTGCTTTAAAGGACACTATACCAGGGGTATGCAGGGTTTTATTCCAAGGAGGCAAGGGATGTTTATAGCATCAAAAAACCTCCTTTATTTTTTTTAATTTTTTTTACAGAGACAGAGAGAGACTCAGAGAGAGGGATAGATAGGGACAGACAGGAATGAAGAGAGATGAGAAGCATCAATCATCAGTTTTTCGTTGCGACACCTTAGTTGCTCATTGATTGCTTTCTAATATGTGCCTTGACCGTGGGCCTTCAGCAGACCGAGCAACCCCTTGCTGGAGCCAGTGACCTTGGGTCCAAGCTGGTGAGCTTTTCTGAAACCAGATGAGCTTGCGCTCAAGCTGGTGACCTCGGGGTCTCGAACCTGGGTCTTCTGCATCCCAGTCCAGTGCTCTATTCACTGCACCACCACCTGGTCAGGTGAAAAACCTCCTTTATTCAATAAAGAGATGAAAGGAGAAAAATACCAAATGCTATCTCAGTGTACTGGAAAACATCAAACAACATTCAGCAAGCACTCCCCATTTTCAAGTTCTTAGTAAATGGGAAATAGGAAGAAATCAATCTCATCAAAGACTGTAATAAAAAAGGAACTATCTACATTGTGTTGGATGTTGAAACCCGAGATGACATATGAGGCAGGGATGCCCACAATCATAGCTAATATTCAATGTTTAAGCCTAACCAGGTGGTGATGCAGTGGGTAGAGCGTCAACCTGGGACACTGAGGACCCAGGTTCAAAACTCCCAAGATTTCCGGGTGTGGACTCATCCAGCTTGAGTGCGGGCTCACCAGCTTGAGCGCTTGGTCACTGGCTTGAGCATGGGTTCATAGACATGACTCCATGGTCACTGGCTTGAGCAAGGGCTTACTGGCTGGGCTGGAGCCCCCCAGTCAAGGCACATATGATAAAGCAATCAATGAACAACTAAGGTACTGCAATCATGAGTTGATGCTTCTCATCTCTCTCCCTTCCTGTCTGTCTGTCTGTCTCTTTCTCTCTCTTCTTGCTAAAAAAAAATAAGAATACTTAATATTCAAGTGTTGGCCAATGCAACAAGTTAAGAAAAAGAATTGAGACCAGATGATACTATCATTAATAGAAAATAAAAAAGAATAAGCAAACAAAATGGATAGCACTGATTTAGAGGTTGAAGGCAAGACCAATATAGGTGTAACACGGGATATTTTTTTTTTTTGAGAATGAGAGACAGGAAGAGAGAGAGAGAGAGAGAGAAGCATTAACTTGTAATTGCATTCACTTTAGTTGTGTATTGCTTGCTTCTCCTACGTGCCCTGACTGGGGATCAGAGGGATTCAAGCCCAGCCAGTATTTTGGGCTCAAGAGGGTAAAGCCGAACCAGTATTCCCTTTTGAGTTCAAGTCAGCAACCTTGTGCTTTTCAAGCCAGTGAACCATTGCTCAAACTGACGACATCAGGGTTTCAAACTGGGAACCTCAGTGTTCCGGGTCAATGCTTTATCCACTGTGCCACAACCAGTCAGGCTGGATTTCTTTTTAATTATTTTTATTTATTTATTCATCTTAGAGGAGAGAGAGAGAAGGAGGGGGGGGGGAGGAACAGGAAGCATCAACTCCCATATGTGCCTTGACCAGGCAAGCCCAGGGTTTTGAACCGGCAACCTCAGCATTCCAGGTCGACACTTTATCCACTGCGCCACCACAGGTCAGGCCTCAGACTGGACTTTTTTTTGGGGGGGGGGTTATTTTATTCATTTTAGAGAGGAGACACAGAGTGAGAGAGAGAGAGAGAGAAAGAGAGAAAGGGGGGAGGAGCTGGAAGCATCAACTCCCATATGTGCCTTGACCAGACCAGTGCAGGGTTTTGAACTGGCGACCTCAGTGTTCCCAGGTCGACGGCTTTATCCACTGCGCCACCACAGGTCAGGCCCAGACTGGACTTTTAAGGTAGTAAAACTATTTTTTTTCTTTTGGCAGTAAAACTATTTCATATGATAGTGTAATGGTGGACAAATGATATTATGCATTTGTCAAAACCCACAGAATATATAACACAGAGTGAATCCTAATGTAAACTGTAAACTTCAGTTAATAATAATTTATCAATATTCAGTCATCAATTGTAACAAATGTATCACACTAATGAAAGATGTTAATAATAGGGGAAACTGGGTGGGGAGGAAGAGAGGGGTCTATAGGAGCTCAATCTTTCTGTAACCTTAAAACTTCTCTAGAAATATGTATTAATTTAAAAATTACATTTTAATTAATTTATTGTGGGTTTAATAAATTAATTGTGGGTTGATAAGCCAACTCTTTCCTGATTGTCTCCATCTGCTAGATCCAGAGAAGTGATATGGTCCACCAATGTTTCTCACTATAACTCCAAGTGGAAATAGGTAATAATCATGGAGAAGGAGACCAGGTGGGCTCTTCCGCAAACCTGCCCTATTGGTGCTTGATCAGTCAGGGCACACATAACAAAAAACAAAGAAGATTGCTACAGAGCAAAAAACAAAACGTACGTCATACCTGGAGGCTTGACATCCCAGCTCCAACCACTTGATGTCAGCATTAACAAACCCTTCAAAGCTGCCTTGAGAGACAAATGCAACCAATGGATGAAGTCTTCTGGGGACAGTTTGACACCAGCAGGAAGAGTGGAGAAACCAACTATAGGATAAGTTTGTACCTGGGTGAAAAGATCCTGGGTTAATATCAAGATTGAGATGGTTGTCAAGTCATTTAAGAAGTGTAGCATTTCAGCCTGACCAGGCGGTGGCGCAGTGGATAGATCGTCGGACTGGGATGCGGAGGACCCAGGTTCGAGACCCTGAGCTCGCCAGCTTGAGGGTGGGCCCATCTGGCTTGAGCAAAAAGCTCACCAGCTTGGACCCAAGGTCTCTGGCTCCAGCGAGTGGTGGCTTGGTCTGCTGAAGGCCCGCGGTCAAGGCATGTGTGAGAGAGCAATCAATGAACAGCTATGGTGTTGCAACGGCAACGAAAAACTGATGATTGATGCTTCTCATTTCTCTTTGTTCCTGTCTGTCTGTCCCTATCTGTCCCTCTGACTCTCTCTCTGTTCCTGTAAAAATAAAATAAATAAATAAATAAAACATTAAAAAAAAGTATATGCAGAGTGTAGCATTTCAAATGCCATACATGGAACTGAGGACGAGGCAATATATGAAGACAGTGATTTGTTATCAGACACAGATGAGAACAAGCTAATGGATGGGAGTTTTGACAGTGATGAGGAGTTATATGGATTTTATGATGAATAAAACTTGAGTTCAATAACTTTATATAATTTTTTTTTCAAATTTCAGGCCCCCAAATTAAGGTGTGTCATGTACATGGGAGTGTCTTATACACGGGGAAATATGGTATCAGTATTTCATTCTTTTTTACAACTGAGTAATAATCCACTGTATGTATATACAACCTTTTGTTTATCCTTTCAACAGTTGATGAAAACTTGAGTTGTTTCTAACTTTTGGTTATTATAGATAATGCTATTATAAACACTTGTGTACAAGAAAAGAATAAAAATAAATAAATAAACCAAAATAGGCTCTGGCTGGTCAGCTCAGTCAGTTGTCCTGAAACACCAAGGCTGTTTTGATCCCCCAGTCAGGCACATACAGGTAGTGACCAATGAATGCACATCTAAGTGGGACAACAAATCTCTCTCTCTCCCAATCAATCAATCAACCAAAATAATTACAAAAAGTGCTTGCTACTGAGTCACTGCTCAATAAACATCAATACTTCTGAGTAAGCCACTTGGCACACAGTATCAATACATGTCAACCATTTCATAATATTTTCTGAATATAAACAAATCACTTTAAAAATTAAATAATACTTTCCTGACCTGTGGTGGTGCAGTGGATAAAGCGCTGACCTGGAATGCTGAGGTTACCAGTTCGAAACCCTGGGCTTACCTGGTCAAGGCACATATGGAAGTTGATGCTTCCTGCTCCTCCCTTCTCTCTCTCTCTTTTTCTCCTCTCTAAAATGAATAAATAAAATCTTAAAAAATAGCCTGACCAGGTGGTGGCGCAGTGGATAGAGCATCGGACTGGGATGCAGAAGACCCAGGTTCGAGAACCCGAGCTCGCCAGCTTGAGTGCAGGCTCATCTGGCTTGAGCAAAAACTCGCCAGCTTGGACCCAAGGTCGCTGGCTCCAGCAAGGGATTGCTCAGTCTGCTGAAGGCCCGCGGTCAAGGCACATGTGAGAAAGCAATCAATGAACAACTAAGGTGTTGTGATGGCAATGAAAAACTAATGATTGATGCTTCTCAGCTCTCTCCATTCTTGTCTGTCTGTCCCTATCTATCCTTCTCTCTGACTCTCTGTCCCTGTAAAAAAAAAGAAAAAGAATCTTTAAAAATAATTTTTAAAACTAAACAATACTCTGGTAAAGGAAACCCTACATAGATCATCTACTCTTTTTGGGCATAGAATAGTGGTGCTCAATTGGGGTAACTGCCCCCAACACAGACACACACACACACGCACTGGCCACTGATACTGGAGACATTTCTGGTTGTCATAACTGGGAAAGGGGAGAGTGTTATTGGCATCTAGTGAGTGGAGGCCAGGGATGCTGCTCAATCCCTTACAATCCACAAAACAGTTCCCACAATAGAGGATTATTTGGCCCAAAATGTCAACAGTGCCAAGACTGAGAAATTCTGGCATTAACCTGACTATAAGTATCATTAAGAAACTTCCTTTTGCTCCTTGTCCCTTGGAGTCCTCTGCAGTACCCCAACCCGAGTGAATTATTTTTTGTCGTCACCTGATTTGCGGTCTCCTGAAAGCATCATGTCCTCCTATATTTCAGGCTCTTGAGACAAACACATGAATTTTTATTTTCCTTTTTTCTTTTTTTTAACCTCCATCCCTTGTCTTCTTCTGAATTCCAGTGTATTCCCTATACACATCTGCCCATTTCCTCGGGCCAGGTTCAGGCAGCATCATTCAAAGGCTCAGAGTTCCTGGTCTTGGATAATGCTGAAAGGTCTTACCATAAAGCTATGGGAGTCAAGACATGGTGTTACATGTACAGGCGTAAACCAGTGGCTCTCACTCGGGCGGTTTTACCCCCAGAGGACATTGGGCAATGTCTGAAGACACTTTTGGTTGTCACAGCTGGGGGAGGGTGCTACTGGACTGGCGTCCAGTGAGTTGAGATCTAAAGTCAAGAGTGGCTGATTTTTTAAAAATTTCTATCAACATAGTGTCGGAAGTTCCAGCCAAAGCAATTAGGCATGAAAAAGAACTTAAAGATATTCAACTTGTATAGCCAGGGTCAGAACAAGCAGGACAGTACACTACTCAGAACTGTGTGCAATTTAAAACTTATGAATTATTTCTGGAATTTTCCATGTAATGTTTTCAGACCTCAGTTGGCCATGGGTAACTGAAACCTTGGAAAGTGAAACAGTGGATGGGGGGCGGGGGCTACTGTATTACTCTCTGGTCACTGCCATAGCTTAAAACCAAGAAACATTTATTCTCTTGCAGTTCTGGAGGCTAGAAGTTCAAAATCAAGGGGTTGGCAGTGCCATGCTCAATCTAAAGGCTCTAGGGGAGGATCTTTCCTGCCTTTAATTTCTGGTGGCCCAGGTATTCCAAGGCTTGTGGCAGCATCGCTTCAATCTCTGCCTTCATGCCCACGTGGCTTTCTCCCTGTGTACCTGTATCTCTGGTCTCCTCTTCTTATAAGGACACTGTCATTGTATTCAGGGCTCATCTTAACCAATATGATCTCTTTTTTTCTTAAGATTTTATTTATTTTTTTAGAGGGGGAGAGAGAGAGAGAAAGAGAGAAGATGGGGAGGAGCAGGAAACATCAACTCCCATATGTGCCTTGACCAGGAAAGTCCAGGGCCTTGAACCGGCACACTCAGCATTCCAGGTCTATGTTTTATCCACTGCGCCACCACAGGTCAGGCAACCCAGTATGATCTTATCTCAATTTAACTTAAGTATGGTTGCCAAGACCTTTTTTAAAAAAAATTTTTATTTATTGATTTTAGTGAGAGAGGATGGGGGAGAGAGACAGGTACATCCATCTGCTCCTGTATGTGCCCTCACTGGGGATTGAATCAGCAACCTCTGTGCTTTGGGACAAAGCTCTAATGAATCAAGCTATCTGGCCAGAGCAAGACCTAATTTTTAAATAAGCTCATATTCTGAGGTTCCAAGTGTACATAAATTTTGGGGGGAACTCTGTTGAACCCAGTACAGGGTTTCAAATGCCAGGTGAGCAGGGGACCATGGGAGCTAAGACAGCTGTGTGGGCAGAGGCAAGTGCAGCCCGTTTTCATGGTCACAGACCCCAAGGGCTGGAGCAGGGACATCTTGGAGGCTACCCAGGTGCAGAGCACAGCAAGAAGGGAATGCTTTAGGACAGAGTCTGGAGGGGAGAGAAGCTGTGTGCCTGGGAGGACGGCACAGGCAGAGGCGGATTAAGGTCGGTTGAGGCCCCAGGCGCAGAAGAAAATATTGGGCCCCTTAAAAAAAAGAGAGCCTGACCAGGCAGTGGCGCAGTGGATAGAGCGTTGGACTGGGATTAGGAGGACCCAGGTGCAAGACCCCAAGCTCACCAGCTTGAGCGCGGGCTCATCTGGCTTGAGCAAAAGCTCACCAGCTTGGACCCCAGGTCGCTGGCTTGAGCAAGGGGTTGCTCAGTCTGCTGAAGGCCCGTGGTCAAGGCACAAATGAGAAAGCAATCAATGAACAACTAAGGTGTCGCAACAAAAAACTGATGATTGATGCTTCTCATCTCTCTTCGTTCCTGTCTGTCTGTCCCTATCTATCCCTCTCTCTGACTCTTTCTGTCCCTGTAAAAAAAAGAGAGAGAGACAGGGAAAATAAAAATACATGTTAACCATATTTTTAAATAAATAAAACATTATGTACTATTAATGTTAAAATTGCACATATAAAAAACCAAACTTGCCTGACCTGTGGTGGCGCAGTGGATAAAGCGTCGACCTGGGAACACTGAGGTGGCCAGTTCAAAACCCTGCACTGGTCTGGTCAGGGCACATATGGGAGTTGAGCTTCCAGCTCCTCCCCCCTTTCTCTCTTTCTCTCTCTCTCTCACTCTGTGTCTCCTCTCTAAAATGAATAAAATAAAATTAAAAAAAAAAACAACAAACTTGGTGTCATTAGAAAAATGTGTAAACTTGGGGGTTTGTGGGGCCTACAGAAGTTGGGGCCCAGGGCACATGCCTAGTGTGTCCACTGTTAAATCCGCCTCTGGGTACAAGGCATCCTGAAGTGGGAGTGGTCACCTCACTCGGATGCTTTAAATACTCAGGTTTATTCACTTACATACAGCCTTCGTCAAGAGACACAAAGATTTGCACTCAGATCTAACAGAGATCTGAGGCTACAATAATTTTTTCAGAGAGCACAGGACATCAAACCTCAGAGTACATTTATTTGATGTTTGTGGATGAAGTCTCCAGCCAACGGTCAGAAATGTACACTTGCCCAGTGGACTGGACTCTGTACACCAGTGATGTGTCCTCAATGGAGCCCCAGCATCATACAGCACCCAGGGCTGTCCCTGCCTGAATGGAGTCACTGGTTAACCTCACTGAGCCTCAGTTTCTTCCTCTGTAAAGTGGGTTCACAGTCACTGATGGATGAGATGGGGTAAGTTGCCAGGCACAGAAGGAAAAATGAAATGTTATTTCTCCTTCCTCTCCCTATCCTGCTCCCAAGGTCAGAGAGAGGAAAATTGGGGGTGGGGGAGGTAACGGGGGGTGCTGAAGGAGGGAAAGCTGGTGTCCACTCTCAATGCATCTCTGGTTTGTTCTGTGACCTTGGCTCAATTCCTGTCCCTCTTCAGTTCTCATTTCCCAACTTGTGAGGGTGCTAGACCTGAGACCCTCAAAATTCTTGCTAATGTTCAGACACCTCTCAGAAAGAGCTGCACTTTCTCAGACCCTAATGTTAGACATGGAGGTTTACCATGTTGTCCAGAACATGGATTCCAATATGTTTTTGTTGTAGGTTTGGAAAAATCTGGCCTCATTTTAGGGGAGCGGTCAGGGGTGCAACATCTAAGACTAGCAGCTGGCTGGAAGCAGAGGCTGGATAAAATGACCTCCTGGGGGCGGGGCTTCACCTCTTCACAAATAGCTGGAATACGCGATCCGAGTCATTGCATAAAATACCATCCAGCCCATCATAGCCCAAGGCCATTGTCACCTGGCCTAGGATTGGCTAGTAGTGTGGCATTGGAACATGGAGGTTCCATTCCAGGCAGTCTGTTCTGCACTGGCTCAGAGGTCTGTCTCCCGCAGGTCATGACCATCCTCACATCCACTGCCAGGGTTCCAGGAGTCGGAGTCGGCTCCATTCTCCTCCTTCTGCCCCAGAAAAAGCAGATGGTCTTCGCTGGTGGGCAGGAAGTCAGGACGCCTCTTGGCTGTGTAGGACAGTTCCTCAGCTCCCTGGGGGGAAGAGAGAAGAGAGACCTCTTCAGAGACCCCTTCTCTGTATCAGCTCATCTCCCAGATGGCAGCACTGACAGCCTGGGTGGATGGAACCTGGGCAAGGTTGCACAATATCCTCTCGTCCAGTACGTGCATCAGCTAGTGCCTTCTGTCTCCAAAGTCTCCATCCACTTTTCTTCACCATATCCATGTCACCTGTAGTACAGGCATCAGTGCTGGCATGTATGCCTGCCTCCCTTCTCTCTGACTCTGCCTGTTCCCCTTCAGAAAATAATCTGTTCTCTCCTCAATTCCACCCCCCCCCCAAGCTGTTCTAGCCTCAGAGACTTTACATCTGCCATGCCCTCCACAGATATAGCCCTTGTTTCAAGGGTTCCTTCGCTCCTCCTCTCCTCATCCTGGGCTCCATCAATGTTCCCTCTTCCAGGAAGCCACTTCCATCACACTAGCCTGTTTTATTTTCTTCCCTAACTCTCACCCCAACTCATTATAGTTTAGCTTTTATCTTCTCCTGCTAGCCAGTGGGCTTGAACCCCAGCCCAGAGCAGGGCTAGGTACACAGCAAGTGCTTAATAAATGAGGAAATAAAATGGAATCCCAAACAGGGGCAGGCCTGATTCAGACCTTTTAAGGAAAGCATTTCCCAAACTCAAGGCATTCACATAGCAACCATGAGGCTTTGGATGAAGTCACTCTAGCCTGTCACACTTCTTATATAAGATTATCTCTTCATTGACTCACTTTTTTTTTTCCTTTTTTCCAGGAACAGAGAGAGAGTCAGAGAGAGGGATAGATAGGGACAGACAGACAGGAACGAAGAGAGGTGAGAAGCATCAATCATTATGGTGTTGCAATGTCATTGTCGTTGCGACACCATAGTTGTTCATTGATTGCTTTCTCACATGTGCCTTGACCACGGGCCTTCAGCAGACCGAGCACCCACTTGCTGGAGCCAGCGACCTTGGGTCCAAGCTGGTGAACTTTTGCTCAAGCCAGATGGGCTCACGCTCAAGCTGGTGAGCTCGGGATCTCGAACCCGGGTCTTCCGCATCCCAGTCCGACGCTCTATCCACTGTGCCACCGCCTGGTCAGGCTGACTCACTTTTGAACTCAGTAATTTTATTTTCATGAGAGACTTTATATCAATACACAAAGGCAAACCAGTTCCACTTGCCATAAATTGGAAGTATAAAAACAGATACAATGAAAATGAAACATAAACTTCTGCTTTGTTTTTGTTCAAGGGGACAACAGTGAAGCTACATCAGCTCCCAACTGAGTCTTTCCACTGGAAGTAACAAGAAGTTGAGAAATACAGTGACTCACCATGTCATCCCTGAACTATGGCCATGACTAGAGCCCCCCAGCTATTTCACAGCTCCTTTACTGCCCCTCCCCCCACTCTTGGAGCCCAGTCCTGAGACTGACCTTCACCAAACTGTCATCCAGGGTGGCCACTTCTTCTTTGGGAGCCACTGATGCTGTCTGCCATGTAAGGTCCCACCACAGCAGACCAGGACCATGAGCACTGTGCTTATTTGGGCCTGGGGGTGAGATAGAATTGGGGTCATTTAGTGAGGGACAGCAAGAACTGGAGACTGGGAAGGGAAAAGAGACCTCTGATGGGTTCTAATCCCATATCTGATAATGACCCACTGGGGGACCCTGGCAAGCCTCTGCCCCTCTCTGGGCTTCAGTTTTCTCTTCTATCCATCAGTGGATGGGTGGAAGATCCAGTGCATGGTTCTGTTCATGGCACAAAGACAGATTCAGTAAAGACCTGGTAAATGTAAAGTCCAGACTCAGAAAGTGGAAACACATGTGGTTATTACTATTGATTTCTCTTGATCTCTCTCCACATCTCCCCAGGCTTCAGAATTCTCTGAGGGGTATGGAATAGCCAAGGCTCTGATATCAGAGATGATATTCCAGCACATAAGACAGCATCTTGCAGCCCCACCCCCACATTCTCTAGTAAAGACTTAATCTTTGGGAGGTGGGATGTCTCAATTTCTGCCTTAGCAAACTTGGACAAGTCCTGCAAGGTGCAGGGTTGTCCTGAAGGTGAAGCAGCATAAAGTGTACAGATGTATCCAGTACAGAGTGGCTGCTGCTTGGCCAGTGGCAGCATCCTTCCTCTTCTTCCTTCCCAGTGGGTCCTGGAGGTAGAGGGATGGACAGGGTAACCTCTGAGAAGGTAAGAAGCCCTGCTTACCTGTCAGGCAGCTGATGAGGGCTCCACACAACACAGTGCTCAATGTGCCCAGGGCACCATAATAAAGATAAGAAATGGCATATAAGCTGTCAGCCAAGGTGGGTTGACCAGGGTCCGTTGTGGGGTCCATTCTGGGGGTGGGTGAGGTGAGCATGAGTCTAAAAGCCACTCTTTTTTTAAAAATTATTTTTATTTATTTATTCATTTTAGAGAAGAGAGAGAGAGAGAGAAGGGAGGGAGGAGCAGGAAGCAACAACTCCCATATGTGCCTTGACCAGGCAAGTCCAGGGTTTTGAACCTGCGACCTCAGCATTTCAAGTTGATGCTTGACCCACTGCGCCACCACAGGTCAGGCTAAAAGCCACTCTTAATTGATTCCCTTCCTCTCATCTTTACTGCCACAGCCTAGCCAAGTTTTCCATTTGGTCACCCAGGTGTATGCAGTAAACTATACTTCTCTCCTGCTATCTGACTCCCACCCCCAGGCATTCTCCACACACAACCAGAGGGAGTGTTACTCAGTTCACTCCTGCCTCTATTCATTACCCTTCATGGCTGCCTACTGTCCTCAGGAAAAAAAAAAAAAAAAACTTTTAGAAGAAAATCGAGGTGTGAATCTTTACGACTTAGATTTGATAATCATTACTTGGACACAACACCAAAAGCACAAGCAACCAAAGAAAACACGGATAAATTGGACTTAATCAAAATTAACTTTTTTGTTCATCAAAGGACACTATCAAGAGACTAAAAGCACAACCCACAGAATGAGGATAGGAGGAATCTTCACTTGGGGCAGTGAGTGCCTGATGCAGTGTGCTGATAATGTGTTGTTGAGTTGTACACTTGAAACCTGTATAGTTTTATTAACCAATGTCACCCAATAAATTTCTGTTTTTAAAATACCTAACACTAACACACACACAAAAGAACAACCCACAGAATGGTAGAAAATATTTACAAATCATACATTTGATAAGGATCTAGTATTCAGAACACATGAAGATATAAAGAATATAGAAGTTACAGCTCAGTAATAAAAAGGCCCAATTTTAAAATGGGCAAAGGATTGCCTGACCTTTGGTGGCACAGTGGATAAAATGTTGACATGGACTGCAGAGGTTGCCAGTTCAAGACCCTGGGTTTGCCTCGTCAAGGCACATAGGACAAGCAACTACTACAAGTTGATGCTCCTCAATTCTCCCCCTCCTTTCTCTCTCTCTAAAATCAATAAATAAAATTTAAAATAAAATAAAACGGACAGAGGATTTAAATACATATTCCTCCAAAGAAAATGTACATATGGCTAACAAGTGCATAAGATGTTCAACCTCATTTGTCATCAGAGAAATGCAAATCAAAACCACAATGAGATAGCACCTCATACCCACAGGATGGCTAGAATTAACAATAGGAAAATGACAAGTGGTGGGTGCTGAGGATGCGAAGAAATAAGAACTCTCATACACTGCTGTGGGAATGTAAAATGGTACAGCTCTGGTGGAATAGTCTGGTGGTTTCTCAGAAAGTTAAACATAGAATTACCATATGACCCAGCAATTCCACTCCTAGCTATAAACCAAGAGAAATAAAAGCATATGTCCACACCAAAACTTGTACATAAGTGTTCAGAGCAGCACTATTCACAACCATCAAAAAGGAGAAACAACTCAATGTCCATCAACTGATGAATGGACAAACAAAACATGGTCGTTCCACACAAGGAAATCTTACTCAGCTGTAAAGAGGAATGAAGCATTGACAAGCACTATAACATATATAGATGAAACTTGAAAACATCATGATACCCTGTTCCTATACACCAGGTTGCTGGTTCAATCCCCAGGCAGGGCACATACAAGAATCAACCGATGAATGCATAAATAAGTGTACCAACAAACCAATGTTTTTCTTCCTCTCTCTCTAAAATCAATAAATTAAGGGAAAAAATCATGCTGAGTGAGAGAAGCCAAACAGAGAAGGCCACACATAGTATGAATTCATTTATATGAAATGTCCAGAACAGGCAAATTCAGAGAGAGAAAGTGGATTAGTGGTTGTCAGGGGCTGGGTGGGTGGGTGGGACCAGAAGGACTAGAAAGTGATTTCTAATTGGTACAGGGATTCTTTTAGAAGTGATGAAAAATCTCTTGAGTTAATGTGATGATTATATAACCGTGCAAATACACTGTGTCCATAAAGTCATGGTGCACTTTTGACCGGTCCGGTCAAAAGTGCACCATGACTTTACGGACACACTATATATTAGAACTCACTTTAAAAATCTTTTTAAATTCATTTTAGTGGAAAGAGAGGGAGAGAGAGAGAGGAACATCGAGCTGTAGACCTCACTTTTAAATGACTAATTTTATGGTCTGTAATTTATATCACAATAAAAATTACATTGCTTGACCTATGGTGGTGCAGTGGGTAAAGCGTCAACCTGGAACACTGAGGTCGCAAGTTTGAAACCCTACTCTTGGCAGGTGAGTCAAGGCACACACAAGAAGCAACTACTGCCTGACCTGTGGTGGCGCAGTGGATAAAGCGTCGACCTGGGAACACTGAGGTCGCCAGTTCAAAACCCTGCACTGGCCTGGTCAAGGCACATATGGGAGTTGATGCTTCCAGCTCCTCCCCCCTTTCTCTCTCTCTCTCTCTCTCTCTCTCTCTCACTCTCACTCTGTGTCTCCTCTCTAAAATGAATAAATAAAAATTAAAAAAAAGAAGCAACTACTGCTAAAAGTTGATGGTTCCCGCTCCTCCCGCCCCCTCTTCTCTCTCTCCCTCCCTCTTTCCTCTAAAAATTAATAAGTAAAATCTTTTTAAAAAGTCATACCAAATTCCTCTGGCTGGACCTCATCTCTTATCCTTTATCCTCCCATTAAATCCATCCTAACCGCCCTACAGTCAGAGCACAAATTTGAACCTGGCCTCAGGGCCTTTGCATTTTCTACACTTGTTCTAGCCAAAAGGCCGGGAAGCAATACATTTTCTGATTCTGATTCCTCAGCTGGGAATGCCCTTTCTTCCCCTCCACCCAAGCTCAGCTCCCTCCTCCATTTGGGAGACAGTTTAAGGGTGCTTCCTGATCACATTCTTTCATGCCAAGCCTCCCTCACTCACCTGGGGGCCCCACTGGAGGCGCTGGTGATGAGGAGGGGGCCCAGGAGGCCAGAGGCATTGGCCGATGGCCCCACACAGCCAGCAGCTGAGGAGGGCAGGACACCCATGGACTTCGCTTTGGGAGGGTACAGAGTGGCACCCACAGCCACCCACAGTGAGATCGTCAAGCCTGCCAACAGTCCTGAGAGGACGCCCTGGGGGCAGAACGGAATCAGCAGACCTGGGGAGTCTGGCCTTGCTCCCCAGCCCCTCTGTCTCCTGCCCCCACTCACCGGTGTGTTGCAGGCCGGGAGGAACATTCCCAGAGTGAATGCTCCCAGTAGGGGGCCGCTGAGGACACCCATGACAGTGAAGGATCCCTGGGGGAGTGGGTGGGGTTGTGACTGAGGGCAGAAGCTCCTCACCTCCCTGAGCCTCAGTCTATCTGCTGGGAAAGCAAGTTCTGAACAAACCCAATGCAGGACTAAGACTCCTCTGTACCTCAGTTTCCCTAAAGATGGGACACCCTGTTTCTGTCTCTCTCCCCTGAGTTGGAGGCAAAGATGTTCATTTCATCTCCTAACAGATGCGATCCCACATCTAGGAGTTTCTTCCTGCCCCTAGGCCACTACCTCCATCTCCCCCTCCCTCCACCCAGGGGGCTGCAGGAGGTATGCACCCACTGGTGGCAGATGGTACCCAGGGAGTGACTGACCCTCCCTAACCTCAGTGCAAGGCAGAAGATGCCCCACCCCTTGGAGAGAGAAAGCATGGTTGGGTGGGGGACTCACCTGCAGGACCCCGCCCCCCAGCAGTGAGGAGAGAGCTGCTACCATGAGACAGGCTGAACCATATACGAGTGCTGTAGAGATGGGATGGCACTGTCAGTGAGGACAGGTTCCACTGCCCCCCCACCCGTATCACACCGACTCACAGAGCCCCTTGGAGATGATTACAAGTCTCTGGGGTGCCAGGTTGGGCAGCCAGGGTTTGATGAGGTCCTCCACAGTGACCGCAGCCATGGCGTTGATGCTGGTGGATGCAGTGCTGGGGGGCATGAGGCGGCAGGTGTGTCTGTGTGCTTAGCCCATATCCAGAGACTGGCCATACCCTCTCTCGGGCCCACCTGCTGGGAAGGCCCCCAGCTTCCCACAACATCTGACCTAACAGGACTCCACCTAGCCCAAGGGCAGAGGCATGGGTGATAGATACCACCCCAAGAGTAGAGGAGATGTCCATTCCCCACTCCCACTCCACAGACTTGAGACCACCCCCCTCCAATGGGAGCAATGATACCCACAACCAGGGACACAAATGACACAAGTTCTTATAGAGAACTGCCACCTGGGACCCTGGTCACAGCAGAAACAGGCCTGTGGCCAGAAGACAAGGAAAACTTGAAACCACCAGAATGTGAGGCCCATGAGGGCAGGAGTGGAGACCACTTGATCACGGTTGTGCCACAGGATTTATAACAGCGGGTTTGGAATATAGTAGATGCTCAACAAACATTTGTTTGAGGAGAAGGACAGAGAGAAGAAAGGAAGAGAGGGGAACCAGATGTGGCTTCCAGGTGCCAAGAAGGTGAAGACTCCATAGTTGGATTTCTGGGGCCCAGGGTGTGCCCTTAATCAGAACCCACCTGAGCTATGTGCGGGGAACCAAGCAGGAATTGTAAATGGTAGACATGTCCAGAGCATTCTATCCCAAAGGAGGGGGGTGGTAGAGACAAAAAGGCCCTGCGGGGCTGGGACATGGCTGGGTGAGCAAGCAGGGCCGCTCACCTGAGGGTGCCACTGTAAGCACAGGCCAGAAAGAGCCCAGGGACTCCAGGCAGGTCCTTGAAGATGTCGAGCACGAGCAGGGGCATATACTGGGGGGAGGTGGGGATCAGCCTCCAGGACAGGAGCAGCCGGAGACTAGGGCTTCTGTCTGTCCTCACCTTGCATGTCCCCTACACCCAGTGCAGGCTGGGCTCACAGAAGGCACTTAGTGCGTGTTTGTTGGTGAGCTGTATGCACCTATAATCATCACTGAGCCCACACCATGCACAGAGTCCTGGGATCTCAATGTGGCAGTGGCAGGGTCCTATGTCATTCCCACTTTACTGACGAGGACAGTGAGGCTGAGAGATGCAGCCCTGCCTGAGGTTGCTGTCAGGCAGTTGGGATTCTGATCCCAAGGGAGGACAGGAGATGCAATAATAGTCTTGCAGCCTCTGCCCACTATGAACCCCATGGGTAGAGCTCCAGCTGGCAAGTGACCTGGGCATGGGTCCTGGCCCTGGCACTGCCCTTGACTTGCTTGCAGTTAACTGACCTTACTTCACAGTTACCTCCTACCCCTTCTAGCCTCAGTTCACTTATCTATAAAGCGGGTACCATGATAACCTTGGCCACATCACATGTTGAAGGATTTTATGGGAAACTAACTCCTTGTGAAAGGAACAACATGTGGCATAGAGTTGGTGCTTGGGACATGAGAGCTGGTCATTATTATTATTAACACCATCACTTTGTGCTGAACCATGGTCCCATCTCCTTGATAGCCCTCGGGGAGTCTATGACTCTAGATCTGAATATGCCCCTCTTCTGCTCACATCCATCATGGCTCCCCATTGCCTCCCAGCCTCATCTTTCCCACTCCTTCTAGATCCTCCTCTGAGTCAAGGTCTTTCCTGCCTCTGGACCTTTGCACAGACTCTGCTAGGAAAGTTTTTCCACCCTCACTCCCAGAAATTCATCCATATATAGGATCAGAGAAGGGATAGGGACAGGAGTGGCCTAGAATGCTGAACCAGACTCACCTGATCTGGGGCAGAAATACGCCCTGTGAGGAGGGGGTCGCAGTCCATATAGAATGTAAACATGATGATGCCACAGCAAGCAGCACTGGACACAATCAGGAACAGGCCCAGCTGGTTGATGAGCAGAGCCCTGTGGGGAGGTGTAGCCTCAAGCTGGGGGTGGGGGCAGTGCATCTGAGAGGCCCCTACCCAACACCCTAAACACTCACAGCTTGGCCTGCTTCTCTGTGCGGCAGGCCACATAGCGCTGCACCTGGGCTTGGTTCACACCATACATTGAGAGCCACACCAATGTGCCACCCACCACAAAAGTCCAGAATGTGTAGCGACTCCGTGGGTCTGGGTCAAAACTGGATGAAGACAGGGCAAGTCAGCCATGTGGGATGCCACACTGACTTCACCCTCCCAAGGTCCCCAACACCTTAAGGGAACATTTGGGATAAGTTTTGAAGTTTGGGTAGGAGTTTACCAGATTAAAAATTCATTTATTTGTTTACTAAGGCATCTGTGTATGTATTCCAAAATCATTATTTCTGCGTCCAGTTGGGACCTCAGAGAGCTTTCAGTTCACAGTCTGGGCTGGGGGGTGGGGAGAGGCAGATGTCTGGGCCAGATGGAGGGATCAGGGATGGGAGTACAGAAATGGGGAGCCAGGGTGCTATCTGTGGGGAGTCTGGGAAAGAGATCAGGCAGGGCTTTCTGGAGGAGAAGGCATTGACTGGTTCCTCCCAAGGCAAAGGGATGCTAGCTCCATCACCTTGCAGTAAACCCCTCTATATTTTCACTCACTCCATCAGGTTGATCCGGGAGTGGTTCTGGGCAAGCTCAATCACCTGCCTGGGCCCACCCACAAGCACAGTCCCACGGGCCAGGACAACCCAGAAACCAGCCAGCATCACCATAACCTGGAACGTGTCAGTCCAGATCACAGCCTTCATACCACCCTGCAGGATGTGACGGAAAGGGAGAGGGGGTTAGACAGGAACCTTCCTGGGGTCTGCAGAACAGGACAAAGTGGGACAAAAAGGGGTCTGATGAGATACCTGGCTGGAGCCAGTCTGACCTGGCCTCCAGCAGTAGCTGGGATCAATGCCTGTCCCTGACTCAATTTCCTTATCTGTAAAATGAGGTTATAACAGTACCCTCTTTATGGTGATGTAAGACTTACGTTAGTTAATATAAGAAAAATATTTAGAATGGCACATATAAGTGTCCAGTGAGTAAGCGAGTGATGGTTGCTACCATTATTATTAGCTGCGGGTTTTACCCCTCCAGGCCTCCATGCCTTTGCTTTCCCGTGGCAACCCCTGGATTTTCCTTTGAAGAGGCCCCTTCTTCCCACACAGGTGGTTCAGGTGAGGCCAACCCTGCTCCCAGCTTCAGGAATAGACAATTGGAATATCCTAGCCCTGGCCAGTTAGCTCAGTTGGTTAGAGTCTTGATCTGTAACACCAAGTTTTCAGGTTCCATCCCTATTCAGGGCACATATGGGAAGCAATCGATGAATGCGCAACTAAGTGGAATAACAAATGAATGCTCTCTCTCTGAAATCAATCAATCAATTTTTTAAAAAGGTTTAGCCTGACCAGGTGGTGGCAAAGCGGATGGAGCATCTGCCTGGGATGCTGAGGACCTAGGTTCAAAACCTTGAGGTCGCCAGCTTGAGCACGGGCTCACCAGCTTGAGCATGGGATCATACACATGACCCCTTGGCCGCTGGCTTGAGCCCAAAGGTCACTGGTTTGAAGCCCAAGGTTGCTGGCTTGAGCAAGGGGTCACTTAGCTAAGCTGGAGCCCACCCCCATCAAGGCACTATGAGAAAGCAATCAATGAACAACTAAAGTGCTATAAAATGAGTCTATGCTTCTCATCTCTCTCCCTTGCTATCTGTCCATCGCTATCTTTTCCTCTCTCTCACTCTCTTGCTAAAATTAAAAAAGAATATCCCAACCCCCAAACTTCTGTTCATCCTGCACACAAGAGCAGAGCCAGCCAAACAGCCCTTCTGGACTTTAGCCAGCACATCCTGAAATAAAAACTCATTTTCTTTTTAAAACTTTTTTTAAAAATTCATTTTAGAGAAAGGAGAGAGAGAAAGTGGGGGTTAGGGGGAGCGAGAAACATCAATTCGTAGTTGCTTCCCATATGTGCCTTGACTAGGCAAGCCCAGGGTTCAAACCTCAGTGTTCCAGGTCAACGCTTTACCCACTGTGCCACCACAGGTCAGGCGAGAATTCACTTTCTGCCCAAAGGGGTGGATGCATGGAGTTGATAGATGTGGGAGAAAGACCTAAAGGATACTTTTGTAACCCCCTGGATCCAGTCAGGCCTGAAGCTATCTTATCCCTGGACTCTAATCAATAAGCCTTTTAAGTATTCTTTCATAATAAAGATGAGGAAACAGGCCCAGCTGGGATTGGGCTTCCATGGGAGAAAGAAAACTTAGGGAGTGGACAGCTAGCCCAGGGTTTCCCCCACCCAGCAGACATGGAGTTCTCACTTGGGATGTGGGGTCACTCACCACAGTGGTGTAGAAGGTGCAGATGGCTCCAGTGGACAAGAGTGATGCCCAGATGTCCAGCCTGGTCACTGTGCAAGGAGATTACTCCCATTAGGCTGCTAAGTGGGGTAGAGACTTGACCTTCAGTATCTTGGGCTCTTCTCTTTCCAGGAGTCTTTCCTTCCAAATGTCTCCTAGGAGGGCCCTGCCTTTCTTTGGTACAGCTTGTAAGCCTTTGCCCCCTCCCGGACACCCTCCTTTTACCTTGGTTCAGGATGAGCGCGGGGGCGTAGATCACGATGCCAGTGTATAGCACCTGCAGGTGAGAGGGTCAGGTAGGGTAATAATGGTGGTGGTGACTGAGCGAGGAAATAATTTGAAGATGGGGGAAGAAGAAAGGAGGTGGGAGGGCGGGGCCATGCAGGTGGGGGCGGGGTCAGGTTGGGCCTTGTGGGAGGCAGGCGGACCAAACCTGTAGATCTGGCCAGGAAAGGCAGAGCCTGGGCAGGGCCTTGCTTGATGAGGGCGGGACCCACAGAGCAAGGTCGTGAAAGATGGGGGAGGGTTTGTGGGCGGGGCAGATGAAGGCAGAACCCTACGGGAGAGGGCAGAGCCAGGCCACTCACTGTGGCCACCAGGTACTGCAGGGTCCCACAGAGACGCACAGCGCGGCTGAAACGCAGCTCCAGGTACTGCAAGGAGGAGCCGAGAGCTCACGGTCACCTGGACAGATCTTACCCAGGAGCTTAAGACGTCTGGGTTCCTTCACCTGACCTCCTGGCTTTTGCCCTCCCACCGGAGGCCAGCTTTGCCCTCTGTACTCTTGCCGGTGGGAGCTTCTGCCAAACGTACACAGTTCGAACTCTCTGCACACACCTGTGCATAGGTGCCATCCCCGTGCCCAGAAGATTTGAGCCATCAAGTATGTACACGTCCCCCCTCACTTGTGCCTGTTTTGCCTGTGGCCAATTTTTTTTTTTTTTCAGAGAGAGGGATAGATAGGGACAGACAGACAGAAACAGAGAGAGGTGAGAAGCATCAATCATTAGTTTTTCGTTGCCGTCGCAACACCTTAGTTGTTCATTGATTGTTAGTTGTTCATTGATTGCTTTCTCACATGTGCCTTGACCGCGGGCCTTCAGCAGACCGAGCAACCCCTTGCTGGAGCCAGCGACCTTGGGTCCAAGCTGACGAGCTTTTGCTCAAGTCAGATGGGCCCGTGCTCAAGCTCCGACGCTCTATCCATTGCGCCACCTCCTGGTCAGGCCCTGTGGCCAATTTTATTAGCTGCGATTTTAATCGCTTTACCCATGGCCTGAAGGAGGGTCCTGTGATTAGCCAGGTTGGACATATGGGAAACCTGAGCAAAGGCCTGCCCCTTGCCGAAGGTAGGGGAAAGGGGAAATGTCGGGTTTGGGATCTCAAGTCAAACATCCGACGAACACTCAGGAGTCTTCACGCTCCCGTATGTGGGGCCCAGGTGTATGCCTATCCACACCTGAGTGCAAACCCGGTCGAATCTGGCCCCACCCCCTGCGTACTTCCACCGAAGAGAACCAGAACACCAGCTCCTCTTCCTCCTTCCTGTCCCTCACCCCACTGCCTGGGACTTCTTCCCAGAATCCTGCCCACCTGTATATTTGGGGAGAGGGGGCACAAAAACATCGAGAAGCCCGTCTGTGTCCTCCTGTACAGCAGTTCAAAGCCCATGGGCTCCCCGCACCGCGTCCCTGTGTTCCCAGCCAGGTCCGCCTCCCCGCCTCTGCCTGGTACCTGGTAGGTGCTGGTGAGGCCCAGGCGGTAGAATACTGGCATGTAGAAGGCGGCGGTGAGTAGGGAGTTGAGCAGCTGGCCCACGGTCATCCAGAGGAACTTGAGGCCGTAGCGGTAGGCTTCCGCAGGTACGCCCAGCACCTGCACCGCTGACATGAAGCTGGCGGCCAGCGAGAGACCGACGGGCAGGGCCGCCAGGCGCCGACCCCCTGTGAAGAAGTCTTCAGCGCTGCGCTGCCCACCCGGTGCCAGCCCCACCCACAGCCCGATACCTGAGGACACGAGGAGCATGAGCGCGAAGACAGCATAGTCCCAGGCTCCAAACGTGGCGCGTTCCCCAGCCCCGACGGCGGCCATGACCTGCGGTACAGGGGCTACGCACCACCCCGCCCACCCCGCGCGCAGAGGCTAGGGATGTTGGCAGAGGCTAGGGATGTTGGCGGAGGCTAGGGAGATTGGCGGCGGCGGAGGAGGCAAGGACTCAGGTGGAGGTGGGAGGATGCTTGGACCCCACAGCGAGGCGCACGCCTGTTCCCTTCGGTTCGCGGCGGCCCTCGCTGCGTCGGTCTGCCTCCCTTTCTCTCCTCTTCGTCTACGCGGTTGCCTCCGCTGTCAGTCTGAATGTCCACCTCGCCTCCCGCTCCGTCCGGCTGCCCGGTGAAGCCGTGCGTCCGCCACCCAGGCTCTCTCTTCTTGGGATCCGCGCTCAGTGCTGACAGGTCCCGGTGGAGCATAAAAGGGGCGACCAAATGAGGCGGGCTGCGGATTTATTGGGCTCCCACCGGGTCAACGAAACTCCGCCCTCAGACCTATCGGCACCCTTTCCTCCCTGGACAGGGTCAGTCACGGGAGTAGCTGCTGGGGGTTGGGGTGGGAGGCTTCGTATGGGACTCTACCCTGACCACGGGATGCTAATGTCTCCCGTTGATTGGTGGAGAAACTGAAGCTCAGAGATGGCATGTTACTCACCCCAGGCCACACAGCTAGGAGCGGTGACTACAGTATTCAAACCCCTCCCCCTATGTTGTATGTAGTACCTTTGAACTATGGGGAGCTCACTCACCTGAAGGACTGGGGTTCACATTTAAAATTTTTTTTTAATTCCTTTTAGAGGAAAAGGAAGAGAGAGAGAGAGAGAGAGAGAGAGAGAAGGGGGGGAGGAGCAGGAAGCATCAACTCCCATATGTGCCTTGACCAGGCAAGCCTGGGGTTTTGAACCAGAGACCTCAGAGTTCCAGATCGACGCTTTATCCACTGCACCACCACAGGTCAGGCTGGGGTTCACTTTTAAAGCTGCAGGGTCCTAAGGAAAACTCGTTCCACTTGAACCCCTTCTCCAACCGGACCCGTTTCTCTATAACCTAGAGGGAGCGCATCACCAAACCCCACTCTCAGGCTAAGTCGAATGGAAGACATTGGAATTCAAGTCCTGAGTAAATACGTACTGGAGGAAGTCCGCTTTTTCTGAGCCTCAGTTTAACCATCTGTAAATAGGGATAAAAGAGCCCCTGCCTCAGAGGAATAAATTGAACCCCCATAGACTGACCAGATAGTGGCACAGTGGATAGAGCTTCGGCCTGGGATGCTGAGGACCCAGGTTCGAATTCCTGAGGTTGCTGGCTTGTGTTCATCTGAGTTGAGGGTGGGCTCACCGGCTTGAGCATGGGATCATAGACATGACTTCATGGTCGCTGGCTTGAGCCTAAGGTCACTAGCTTGAGCAAAGGGTCACTGGCTCAGCTGGAGCCCCACCCCCCGGCACTTATGAGAATGCAATCAATGAACAACTAAGCTGTGGCAATGAAGAATTGATGCTTCTCATCTCTCTCTCCCTTACCATCAGTCTGTCCCTGTATGTCTGTCCCTTTCTCTCTCTCTCTCTCTCTCTCTCTCTCTCTCTCTCACTCTTGCTTAAAACAAACAAAGAAATGAACCAGCATAACACAAACCTGGCACAAACCAAGCGCCTTTACATTCATTTCTTCATTGGTTCATTGTCTAACATGCACAGAACATATGCCCTGTGCTGGGCCTACAGTACAATGAAGGTCACGGACAAGGGCTGTCAGTGGCCATGACCCTGAATAATGGTAGACCCATGACTACCTGGGGAGGTAGTGTCTGGCACGTGCCTATCACGCAAATGAAAAGATCGAGGAACGGGGAGGGGAAGTCCCTTGGTTGGGGTCATGCTATCAAGGGACCCAGACGCTGTCCCTTTGGAGCTTTGGAGGCTCTAACCTCTGGTTTGAGTCCTGGTTCGTCTTCCAGAAGCTCGGTAAGTGGGCAGGATCTAAGAATATCGGAGTAGAATGCTATGGTGCTGCCGTCCTCATTGGCCTATGTCGCCCCCTGATGGCTCTGGACTACAGGTGCCACCCAGCTGAGTACAGCGTTCCCCCCAACCCCACGGTCTCCATGAGTGTCCCCTAGGACTCTCTTCTCTCTATATGCAATGTGCAGGGCTCCCTCTCCTAGGGCTGCGACACAGGGGCTGTCACATGGGCATCTGCTACTTGCTGTTTGTCCACACTGGGAGGATGGGGAAAACGCTGAGTTCCTCTTCCTTCCACCTCCATTATTTTTCTAGGCCGGGGCATGGCATCCTCCTGGGAAACCTGCTGGGAAAAGGGAGATCTGGGTGTGTGTGTATGGGGGGGGGGGTATCCCTTCCTAAAAAGCCATGCAAAGAAATAAAAACATATGCAAATTTGTGCCATCTCCAACAAACCTGACCTGTCTCCCCAGGGAGGTTCTTGGAGGGGGTACTGTCTGGTGCCTGCACTCCTTCTACCCTATTGTGTGTGTGTGTGTTGGGGGGGGGGGTTTCCAGGCCACAGACTGACACCTGCTGGGCCAGTTCTTGGAGCACCTACTGTGCGCAGGGCTCTGTATCAAGCGCTGGGGACCAAAGTGGACCCATCCGGCACACAGGATCATGACACTCACCCAGCCAGCAGATGAATACCCACCTCAGAATCTGATGGATGACAAGAGTATGGCCTGGCAGGTAACCTTATGTGGGGCCTCTGGGTGGAGAACCCTCTGGGGTAGTGAGTGGAGACTTACAGGCAGAGAATGAGCCAGGCTGGAGGGAAGGCCCTGAGGTGGGAAGGAGTTGGACAGGGAGGGCCACTCAGGAACTGTGAGCCTTAGTGAGGGGTGTGGATTTTATTCCAAGGGCACTGGGGGAGCCACTGGAGAGTCTGGAGCAAATAAGGGACCTAATGAATGGGGCCTTGTGGGGGGGTACCTAATAATAGACCTAATAGAGTAGGGAGAAATGGGAGGATTCAGAAGGATGTGGAATTCCGGGATGTGAGAGGAGGAGGTCCAGAGTTGGAGCCCTGGGGGTAGGCAGGACTATCTCCTATGTTGGTTGGGGAGTTGGGGCAGGAAGCATGGAGGGGGACAGGTAGCAGGGTAGGGAGAAGCAGAAGCATCTTAATGGGAGAGTGGCAGGTAAGACCATAGAATATGACTTGGAAAGATTCCTCCCAGTAGATGGGGGAGGTGGGGCAGGGGGAAGACTCAGCAGTTGTCATCTGAGTAGAGGGAGCAGGAATGTTGGAGTGTCACATGTGTTTTTGCTGCCCTCATTGCTGCTTGCTGCCTGGGCATCCCCAGTGCTCCCATGGCTCCCTGTAGGTATGGAAGGGGTCGGGGTGAGAGGTTGTGAGATACTCTGGCTCTAGCATGATCCTCTGGGTCCTTAAACTTGTGCCTGCACTCAGCAAAAGCAAAACCTTACCTAACCCTCATGCTGTCACTGTGAGATTTCAGCTGTCTAGTCTTGAAGACCCTATGATCTCATGGTTTTCAAGCATCTGAGTTTCAGGATCTGTGTTGGGCCTCCTGGGACCCCACACTTTTCTTGCCTTGGCACCTGCCCTTGCCCCTGACGGTCCTTACTCAGGAGCTGGATGCAGGGTGGGACAGGGAGGAGCAGCTCTGCTTCTCTCTCCCAGGCTTGCTCAGGAATTGGCCTTGGGATGTCTCAGCACCTGAGGAAGTGGGAAGGGTCTACCAGGTTCCTGTCCTGTCATTTCTGTGCAGATCAGAGTGGTGTCAGCAATCCAAGTACCCACCTGCCTCATGGGCCCCACGTGGAATGGTCCATCTCCTCTTAAATGTGTCCTTTGTTCTGTGTGGTCTTGGAACCACCCTCTGGAGACCGAGGGCTCAGTTCCATGTCCTACCAACTGCTCTAAGCAAGGTTTGTGGGAAATTGGCAGGTGGGTGGTTACATGGTAGAGGAATCTGTAGGCAAAGTGGTAAGAGGACAAGCACATGGCAGGGTGGGTGAAGAGGTTGAAGTTAGGGGGATGGGCATAGGACTATCCTCAGCTCAAGGCCCCTCAATACTAGGATTGATCCCACCCCTTGGCTGGTGGAGACAGAGCCCTCTCAACTGGTTCCCAGGCTGTAATGTGAAGTATCAGTGGATCCCCACGGTGGGGATGTGGTGCATGGTGGGCATCAGATTTTCACATTCCTGGTGGCATATCTTGAACTCTCAACTACTTTATCTGAAGCCTTTCCACCCCTAGAACTACGGGATCACCATTCCCCTTACGTAGAAAATACTAGGGCTCAGAGTAGGCAGTGACTTGCCCCAGGTACAGCCATCAGGACCCACCTCTGGTCCACATCATGAGTGATTTAGCAGCTCCACACAGTGAGGAACCCAAGCTCTTTCCACCCTGTATGTGGCTCTTCATTGCCAAAGATGGCTGTTGTGGCTATATACCAACTGGATGGTGTTTCTTGGAAGTAGTTCATACCACTACTGCCATTGCATGGCCACCCCTAACTGCAAGGTTGGCTGGGAAATGTTTTCTGGTATGGGGATCCTATTACTGAAGAATAAGTATTTGGGGAAACTAGGAGCTTCTGCTAGAAACCACAATAAATTAATGAAATCTACAAGGCAAAAACATATTTGCACATAAACGGGGAGATTTTTCTCCAAGATTTTGCCCCATACACTAACTTTTACAAATTAATAAAAAAATAACCAGCAACCCGGTAATAAGCCAAGGAGATACAAATGGTTTTAATTCAGAGGGGGAAAAAAAGCAACTACTGTATACAGAAGGAAGAGGCTAACATGTGATTTTTTTCTGAGTCCTCAAAGTTTGCTTATCTACTGGTGCTGGTTAAGATTAGGGAAAACTAGGGTCCCTCTCTCAATATTGTTAAAACTATGCACTGGAGCCTGACCAGGCAGTGGATAGAGCATCGGACTGGGAAGCAGAAGACCCAGGTTCAAGACCCCGAGCTCGCCAGCTTGAGCGCGGGCCCATCTGGCTTGAGCAAAAGCTCGCCAGCTTGGACTCAAAGTCGCTGTCTCCAGCAAGGGGTGGCTCGGTCTGCTGAAGGCCACAGGCCCGCGGTCAAGGCATATGTGAGAAAGCAATCAATGAACAACTAAGGTGTTGCGATGGCAACGAAAAACTAATGATTGATGCTTCTCACCTTTCTGTCCCTGTAAAAAACAAACAAACGGTCTGACCAGGCGATGGCGCAGTGGATAGAGTGTCGGACTGGGATGCGGAAGACCCAGGTTCAAGACCCCGAGGTCACCAGCTTGAGCACGGGCCCATCTGGCTTGAGCAAAAGCTCGCCAGCTTGGACCCAAGGTCGCTGGCTCGAGCAAGGGGTTGCTTAGTCTGCTGAAGACCCACGGTCAAGGGACATGTGAGAGCAATCAATGAACAACTAAGGTGTTGCAATGAAAAACTGATGATTGATGCTTCTCATCTCTCTCCGTTCCTGTCTGTCCCTATCCATCCCTCTCTCTGACTCATCTGTCTTTGTCCCTTTTTTTTTTTTTAGATTTTATTTATTCATTTAGAGAGAGAGAGAGAGAGAGAGAGAAAGAGGAGAGGGGGAGGAGCAGGAAGCATCAACTCCCGTATTTGCCTTGACCAGGTAAGCCCAGGGTTTTGAACCAGCAACCTCAGCATTCCAGGTCGATGCTTTATCCACTGTGCCACCACAGGTCAGGCCACTCTGTCTTTGTATAAAAAAGAAAAAAACAGAACTATGCATTGGATATAGACATATCAATGGAGGGTATTTTTGTTTTTTATTTATTTTTTGAAAGGAGACGGAGAGAAGGGGGGGCGCAGGAAGCATCAACTCCTATATGTGCCTTGACCAGGGAAGTCCAGGGTTCTGAACTGGCAACCTCGGCATTCCAGATTGATGCTTTACCCACTGAGCCACTGCAGGTCAGGCTCTAGAGGGTATTTTAGCAGTGCCAAAATCAAATACTTGGCCCAGCAACACTAAGCCTTGTAATTTGTTACCCTATGTGGTACACAGGTAGAGGGATATTCATTGGCCATCAATGCCCTTTTCTGGGTCCCAGACTCACACCTCTGCTTGAAAACTGATAGATGTGGTTCCTGCCCTTCAGACTGACTCATGGGGAAAGTCCTATGAAGCTGTTAATGTTACTGAGCCTGACCAGGCGGTGGCGCAGTGGATAGAGCGTCGAACTGGGATGCGGAAGACCCAGGTTCGAGACCCCGAACTCGCCAGATTGAGCACAGGCCCATCTGGCTTGAGCAAAAGCTCACCAGCTTAGACCCAAGGTCACTGACTCCAGCAAGGGGTTGCTCAGTCTGCTGAAGGCCCACGGTCAAGGCACATGTGAGAAAGTAATCAATGAACAACTAAGGTGTCGCAATGGCAATGAAAAACTAATGATTGGCCTGACCAGGCAGTGGCGCAGTGGATAGAGCATTGGACTGGGATGCGGAAGACCCAGGTTCAAGACCCCGAGGTCGCCAGCTTGAGCGTGGGCCCATCTGGCTTGAGCAAAGTCAGCTTGGACCCAAGGTTGCTGGCTCCAGCAAGGGGTTGCTTGGTCTGCTGAAGGCCCGTGCGGTCAAGGAACATTGGAGAAAGCAATCAATGAACTAAGGTGTTGCGACAGCAATGAAAAACTAATGATTGATGCTTCTCACCTCTCTCCGTTCCTGTCTGTCTGTCCCTATCTCTCTTACTCTCTGTCCCTGTAAAAAAACAAACACTAATGATTGATGCTTCTCACCTCTCTGTTACTGTCTGTCCCTATCTATCCCTTTCTCTGTACCTGTAAAAAGAAAAAAAAAATGTTACTGAAAACCCAGCAACTAAAAGCAGTCCAAACTAAAAGCAGTTCAAAGGGTTCAGTAAATGCAAATGCCAAGTGAGGAGTTAACTGTGTATGAACAGGAGACAAAGCAGCTGGGAGTCCTCTTTCCTAAGAATGGCTGGCCGTGCACAAGGCACATTCTGGGAATATGGCCTCTCCCAACAGTGGACTTAAAATGACCTGGTTTTCTGCTAACCACCATAGCCATCATCACACTCCCCTCCCTGCAGGGCTGTAGCCGTGTCCCCTGGCCAGGACACCAGGCCTGGCTTTCTCTTGCTTCTGTACTTGGGGTCTTTCCTGATCCACGGTAGATCCTGCCCAGCTTGTGCCCCCAGTGCTTGCACCCCAAGCATAGCTGACTAAGCAAACCTGGGAGGTGGCCTGGACACCAATGCTCAGAGGGCTCATGGTAACACATGAAGCACAGATGCTTCCAAGCCTCTTAGTTGAGGGCATAGCCAGGGTGAGATTAGTCTTAACCCTGGAATTTCTCAGGTCTCAAGTGGTTTCCTGGAGACAGATGCCCTCAAACACCCTGGGCAGGATCAAAGCAGCTTCATTCAAGAGGTCCCAAGTGGGGAAGCAAAACTTGTATCCCTTTGGGGCAGCACCTCATGTCTATTCTGAGGACCTTGGAACCAAGAACCAGGTTCTAAGTCCCATGAGCCCCAACCAGCCCCACTGTCCTGATTGCCTGAGTTTAGCTGTCATATCTCACTACCAGCAGAATGGGGGGAGTGGAGGCCTGTGTTTAACAAGGAAGGTGGGGCAGATCTGGGACGACACCTGTGGCTACAAGGTACCTCAAAGCTCACAGCTGAGGCTTGCCTGATAGGGACAGAAACTCAGCCCGCTCCCACTAGGACTCCATCCACGACAATTCTTCACTGGACAAAGCCCCAGGAAACTGAGTGGGCAGACAGCTTGGGAGTGAGACCCGCAATATCATGGGACCACATCTTCTGGAGAGTTCACTGCCTGGGCTCCACTTGGGGAAGACTTCTCCCAGAGCAGTGAACTCATAGCTTGGCTGCACCCTTTTGAGTTCTGCAGGGTGTGCAAAGAAAACAAGTGTGTTTGAACACCCTGATTTTCCCAAGGTGTTTATTTGAGTAGACCAGGGGACTGAGAGGTCCTGCATCTAAAAGAAGGTGTTGGGCCTCTTGGTGGTGAAGCGTGGCTTGTGCTGGCGACGAAGAACCCGGTGGGGCAGCGGGAACTTGATCTTGGAGTCCTGTGACAAAGAGAGGCAGGTGAGAGGGTAGAAGCCTCTTAACCTTGCCCTTCAAAACATCTACCAAGGTGTGGACACTCCCCACCAGGCTCCTGCGTCAGACCCAATCCTGGGGGGAGCCTCCCTCAGCCCAGCAGGGGCCCCAGTGCACTCACGTGGAACTGCTTGACTGCTGGTCGGCGGCACTTGCTGGCTGCGATCTCCTCCACCTTCATGATCTGGATTGAGTGGGCGCGGGCACGATGCCGGGCCCCCATGTCTCGGTCTGCAGGGAGGAGGGGTCAGGGTGAACATACATTAGTCTGGGTGTTTCTCAAGACTCCTATAAGGCAGTGGCGCAGTGGATAGAGCGTCGGACTGGGATGCAGAAGACCCAGGTTCGAGACCCCGAGCTCGCCAGCTTGAGCGCAGGCCCATCTGGCTTGAGCAAAAGCTCGCCAGCTTGGACCCAAGGTCGCTGGCTCGAGCAGGTCTGTGGTCAAGGCACATATGGGAAAGCAATCAATGAACAACTAAGGTGTCGGAACAAAAAACTGATGAATGCTGTTTCTCATCTCTCTCCGTTCCTGTCTGTCTGTCCCTATCTATCCCTCTCTGACTCTCTGTCCCTGTTTAAAAACAAAACAAAACTCCCATCAGTTGCCTGCCTGGAGGACCAAAGTATCTTGACACCAAGAGTGTAGAACCTCCCAATTCACTTTGAGGGGCACAGCCACAGTCCCCAAAGGCGACGAGATTCACTTGCTGTCAGCACCTCTGTTTAAACTGCTGCTACTACAAACAACAGTTCTTGGGTTTAGGTGCTTGGGTTTCGGAGCACCTTGGGCTACTACAGATCTCAACACTGGACAGGGCATGGATGTGATTATGGGTGGGAGCTGTGCCTACACCAGAGATCGAATCCAATGGTCAATTTGCTGCCAGGTTCCTGTACCTGGGATATCCTTTGTACTCCCGCCCCCTAAGCACACCCCGACCACCCACAGTCCACATCAGCATCCCTGAGACCCACCCTTCAACCTTCAAAAGCCTCTTGCATTTGTAGTGCCTCAGTCTGGGGAGGTGTCAGACTAAGCTGTCAACACTGATTCTAAAAGGACCTGGCTGGGAGACATGGCAGCTTACAGCACTGGGTGACGGCGCCTGCGGTGGTCAGGTCCCGGTATTCCCGATACATGTTGTGGGTGCCACTGCGGGAGTCGTAGCGCAGCCAGATGCCAAAGTTCTTCACCCGAAGGGGGGATTTTTCAAACACCTGCCAAGGAGAAGACTGGCTGAGGGGAGAACAGTAAGTGGGCCTCCACTGGCTCCTAGCTCACTGAGCCAATACCTCCACCTTTGCTTCTCCAAGGACAACCCCTGATGTCAGACACCCAAAGAAACCTGCCATCTACAGAAATTTCCATGGCAAGAACGTGGGTGTAGGTCACTTCCCTCATGGGGACTAACACAGATCCTGACTCCTCCTAAACACAACTAACTCCCCAGGGATCCGTGGGACTGAAAACCAGCTGCTGCCCAGAGCAGCCTCATTGTGCAAAGCCCACCACCCATTATGGAAATGTGCCCTGGTGACAGCACCTCTTCTCCCTTTGCAGACAAGGCCCATGGAAGGCGATGACCTGAGCCAAAGTGTCCCAGTGCGCCAGCCACACCATCCACAGGCCTTGGGCTTTCTCATTAAGAACAGAGTACTGACATACCCATGCCATCCCAATTTAAGGCAGTTCACCTGTAAGCAAGATCAGAGGCTATGAAATATGGTAACCCTGTGGGGCCAGGGCTGCCCCATGAAACACGTAATCCCATTCCAATCCCCATTCTGCCTTGGAAACCCCATACCTGGCCACAGTAGACAATTTCCCCTGAAGATTTCTTCATCTTCTTCAGTTGAGACACAAAGTACCAAAAGCGGGACTTGGCAACAACATGGTTAGGTGCAAAGATGCGCATGCGGTAGAGGGGTGGTGTGTGGCACTTGGGGGTGGGCAGGCAGCGCCCTACCACCTTGTACTCTCGCAGCTGAAATAGAATCAGGGGTGTGGTAGGATCAGAACCTAGGCAACTATGGAGCTGTCCCACTCTTTCCCAAGCCTGGTGACGATGATGGGGGATAGAAGAGGTAAGAGTCCCATCTCTGTGCTTCCATGTGGAATCCAAGACTGTGGGTCATGCCACTGTCCAGCTTTCCCCAAAAAAGTGAGGCCAGTGTACCCTTTGTCCTAGCTCCAGAAAGCCAGATGGAGCTATCAACCCCAATGTCCCGCCCTTTCTTTTTATACCAGTGGGAAAAGGGGTGGCCTAGACCTGCAGCCTCAGGGTCAGGACAATCAAGGCAAGCTTCTACCTCCACAGCATCTCTGCCATTCACATCCTGCCAAAGTTCTCATTCACTCTGGGGCTCAAAGACAGTGACCAGCCTGGGATCTCACAGCTCACTCCAGGTAGTAAAAGGACAAGAATCTAGGTCCCTCTCCTGCCCAGGACTCCCTGTACTGCTGCCATTCAACTTGCACCTAAGTTCTTCCAGATACCCAAGGAGATGTGGGTTCCAAGCACAAGCTCCCTGCTTACACGGAGGCGAAGGCAAAGATATCTGTAATGTAGTAGAAAAAGAACCAACAACCTAAATGACTCGCCGTCATTTTACTAAGGCCAAAAGAAGATAGTCCCAAATACTACAAACTCAGCACTTCCACCTCAGAATCTGACACCGCGGCCTCGCGGATCACCGTTCCAAAAAGGACCAACACGGTCTCTTTCCCACCGTGGAAACGGAGACTGGAAAGCTGTACATGCCCACCACCCTGTTTTTCCTCAAGGCCTACACTTGCATCTCTGCATCATAGCACTCTCTGATTTTGCTCACCACTTGCCATAACAAGGTTCGCACTATCCTGGTTAGTTTGGGTTAACAATTTTCTTCCACTCTCGACCACAAAGGGAAAAACGGGAACACTATTGCCTTCCATCACGTTCATTATGCAATTAAGATTAGGAGGCTCCACGAGGTATGGTAGCGCTAGCCTCCACACCGTGCATCGTGTCGCTTCCCCAGGATCCCCACGCGGCGCCCAGAGTCGCCGCCATGTTGGCCGCACCTCGAAGCGCCGCGCACGACCGCACAGGTCCCAGCCAGGAACGCGTAACCCTGACGCAAGTCACAGCTCCCTGCTGGGTCCCCTTCGGTCCGCGATGCGTGCCCTGGCCCCCCTGCCTTAAGCGGCCGACTTACCGTGCCCGAGGCCTTCATAGCGTCTCTCTACATCCGCTACCACCCACAAAAGGAAGTGACCGCCCTCGTGCAGCCGCTCACCAGGACTTTGTTGCCGGAAGTCCCGCCTTCTAAAAGCCGCCCTCAACAAGCGCTGTTTCTTCAACTACTTTGCAGCCCCGCCTCCCTTTATAGCTAGCCTACAACTCCCAAGAGGCATCGCGGATAGATTTTCCTGTTTCGCCGCGGCCGTAAAGGAGCGTCGGCGCGCCCTGCACGCCGGAAGTGGCAGGCACTCTGAGAGAACTCTGTGGCTGATTTTAGCGGTCGTTTCGCCCCCGGGAAAGCTTACGTATAAATAGAACCGTCTCTCGGGTGGGTGCGGTGTTTATAATAACGTAGGGGCGCTTTTCCGGGAGGTGTGTTATGTAGGTCTCAAGCCACGGACTTCAGAGTTCTCGTCTGTTAAATGGGAATAGTACTGTTTTTCTCCTAGAAATGTGACGATAATTAGATGCGATAACCCACATAAAACGCCAGGCACAGAGTAATTAAAAAGCACTAACATTTGCTAAGCGCTGGATCTGGTTTGTTTTTCCCAATAGAAATCAAAACCCATCTGCTTGCCTACAATACAGAACCGGGGGCATTGTAGGGAGGGGGGCCCTAAAACTGATCTAGGCGCAGTCCCCACCTTTGAGGGGCTCAGGCAAAAAGAGGCTTGCGGGGAGAAGAGACTGAAGATGGAAAAGGACAACCACAAACAACTCACGATTTCAGAATGTGAAGAAAAAGAAGAAAGGGTAAATTGAAAGATTTATTTTGGGGGAGGGAAGAGCTCTTGAAGGAAGTGTCAGCCAAGACCAGTTAGCATTTTTCTTTTTCTAAATTTATTTGTTGATTTTAGAGAGAGGGAGAGAAAGGGGTGCGAGAAGCGGGAAGCATCAACTCATAGTAGTTGCTTCTCATGTGCCTTGATCTTGCATCCTAGGTTTTGAAAGTGACCTCAAGGTTGAATGCTTTCCAGGTCAGTGGTTTATCCATTGTGCCACCACAGGTCAGGCTGCATTTTTTTTTTTAATTAAATAATTAGCCTGACCAGGTGATGGCACGGTGTGACCTGGAACGCTGAGGTTGTGGGTTCAAAGCCCTGGGCTTGCTGGGTCAAGGCACATATGACACACCGTCAGTGAACAACTAAAGTGAAGCAACTAGAGTTGATACTTCTTGCTCTCATCCTCTGCCTTTCTCTCTCTTCTTTCTCTAGAATCAACAAATAAAAATTTTCAAAAGAAAAAAGTATTAAGTCTGACCAGGCGGTGGCACAGTGGATAGAGCGTTGGACTGGGACATGGAGGACCAAGGTTCAAAACCCCAAGGTCGCCAGCTTGAGCGCGGGCTCATCTGGTTTGAGCACAGTTCACCAGCTTGAGCCCAAGGTCACTGGCTTGAGCAAGGGGTCACTCAGTCTGCTGTAGCCCCCGTCAACGCACATATGAGAAAGCAACCAATGAACAACTAAGGTGTCACAACGAAGAATTGATGCTTCTCATCTTTCTCCCTTCCTGTCTGTCCCTATTTGTCCTCTCTGTCTCTCTCTGTCACAAACACACACAAAAGTATTGAGTTTAAGAGTTCTTTTTAAATTCATTTTAGAGAGAGGGAGAGAGAGAAGGGCGGGGAAGGAGCAGGAAGCATCAACTCCCATATGTGCCTTAACCAGGCAAGCCCAGGGTTTTGAACCGGCGACCTCAGCATTCCAGGTTGATGCTTTACCCACTGCACCACCACAGGTCAGGCAAGTTTAAGAGTTCTTATTTTTTTCCAGGGACAGAGAGAGAGTCAGAGAGAGGGACAGAGAGGGATAAATAGGGACAGACAGACAGAAAGGGAGAAAGATGAGAAGCATCAATTCTTCGTTGTGGCACCTTAGTTGTTCATTGATTGCTTTCTCACATGTGCCTTGACCGCGGGCCTTCAGCAAACTAAGCAACCGCTTGCTGGAGCCAGCAACCTTGGATCGAAGCTGACAAACTTTAGCTCAAGCCAGATGGGCCAGTGCTCAAGCTGGCGAACTCAAGGTCTCGAACCTGGGTCTTCTGCATTCCAGTACGATGCTCTATCCACTGCGCCACTGCCTGGTCAGGCTAAAAGTTCTATATGTATTCTGTAGCTATAGTTTCTTGTCACATACATGACTTGCAAACTTTTTCATTCTATGAGTTATCTTTGCACTTTCTTTAAAAATTTTTTGGTAAAAATCCCCCGCCCCCCCCCCTCACTTTCTTGATTGGGTTCTTTTGATATGGAATAAGCCGGGGTTTGTGTTGCCTGTCACTCTTTTTGCCAATTCACAAGAGACAGTGTTGGGCAGATGAAATATATTATGCTCACTTTGTTAAAGACGGCGCTACCCACGTGAAAGCCCATCGCCCAGGTGATTGCTTGGATGG
Source organism: Rhynchonycteris naso (assembly GCA_037038555.1). NCBI lineage: Eukaryota > Metazoa > Chordata > Mammalia > Chiroptera > Emballonuridae > Rhynchonycteris > Rhynchonycteris naso. The sequence continues at coordinate 21,413,332 of CM073003.1, forward strand.
GCATGATTATAGTAATGTGGGGGGGGGGGACAGGCTGTAAGCAGGCCAAGGTTTAGTTTTAAAATTAAGCCTTTCCCACCCTTTCTGATGTAGGGTGGTGCACTCTCATGAGGAATCCCATTATGCCTCAGATGAGTGACTTTGTATCAGAGACTTCCTTGTTTGTAGATTGGATTAAAGGTTTTGATTTCTACACCATAAAGTAGGGCAGACTGGGAGCTTTCTCTCTCCCAAGGTTCCTGAGATTAGCATTAGAGAAGAGAGCAGAGAAAGGCCACGTGGATGAGGCCAGGAGAAGCAGCCAAGATGGTGGAGTGCTGAAGGAGAAGCCAGTTTGTGCAAGAAAGAAGGAGATGGGGAACAGAGGTGAATAAGTCTGGTGAGCTAGAAACCTTTGATTCTGGGAAACTCGGATAAGTCAGTAGCTTTGTGAGCACTGAATGAGTGGGTTTTGGAGCCCAGTGTGTGTTATTACTTGCCTGCTGAGTGCAAGCTAGGATTAAAGATAATGGCCCACGAGTTCTGGGCTCCGTTGTTTCATTACAATCTGTCTGAATCTAATGCGAACCTGCATGGGCCAGGTGGCTGTGGCTACTGGCTTTACATTTGGCATAGTGTTGGGCGGATAAAATATAATATGCTCACTTTGTTAAAGATGGCGCTGCCCACATGGAAGCCGTCACCCAGGTGATGATATTAGTTGCCCTTCCTGCTTTGGAATGGGTGTGATTATGTTAATATGTGTTGGAGGACAGGCTGTGGGCAGGCCAGGACTTTATAGCCTAAGGCTTAGTTGTGTTTTTTTTTTTAAACTTTATATTATTTTTCCAAGGACAGAGAGTCAGAGAGAGGGATAGATAGAGACAGATAGACAGGAACGGAGAGAGGTGAGAAACATCAATCATTAGTTTTTCATTGCCATTACGACACCATAGTTGTTCATTGATTGCTTTCTCACATGTGCCTTGACCGCGGGCCTTCAGCAGACCAAGCAACCCCTTGCTGGAGCCAGCGACCTTGGGTCCAAGCTGGCGAGCTTTTTGCTCAAGCCAGAGGGGCCCTCGCTCAAGCTGGTGACCTCGGGGTCTTGAACCAGGGTCTTCCGCATCCCAGTCCGACACTCTATCCACTGCCTCATCGCCAGGTCAGACCTAAGGCTTAGTTTTAAGAGTAAGCTTTTCTCCACACCCTTGACTGATTGGATGATGTGGGGTGGTGCACTCTCATGAGGAGTCCTCCCATTATGCCTCAGATGAGTGACTTTGTATCAGAGACTTCCTTGTTTGTAGATTGGATTAAAGGTTTGGATTTCTACACTGTAAAGTGGGGCAGACTGGGAGCTTGCTCTCTCTGGGTTCCTGAGGTTAGCATTAGAGAGAAGAGCAGATTAAGGCCACGTGGAGGAGGCCAGGAGAAGCAGCCAAGATGGTGGAGTGCTGAGGAAGAAGCCAGTTTGTTCAGAGTTTGTGCAGAGAGAAGGAGATGGGAAACAGAGGTGAATAAGTCTGGTGAGCTAGAAACCTTTGATTCTAGGAAACTCATATAAGTCAGTAGCTGAATGAGTGGGTTTTGGAGCCCAGTGTGTGTTTTTACTTGCCTGCCGGGTGCAAGCTAGGATTAAAGGTGATGGCTCACCAGTTCTTGGCTCCATTGTTTCATTACTGACAGCCCGAATCAAATACGAACCTGCACTGACTAGGCGGCCCTGCTGGTGGCCGTGGTTACTGGCTTCACATTTGGCATAGTCTGTGGCAGGATTTGATACAGTTTGGTATGGAGCAACCATCACCTTTGAGCGGTGGAGTAGAGGACTGGCTGCTGTTATGGTTCCCCATTGCTGTTCTTTTGGGGGCTGTAGGCTGGCTGACTTTTACAGCCATGCATGAGGAAACTGAGCGCTCTGTGGAAGAGGCTGCCTGGACCTGCAAACCGAGCTGTGGAAGGAGCTGGAGCAAACATGGGAGAAAGAGATGTGGACTCAGGAGCTGAAGCAAGCATCGGAGGAGGCTGACCAGGTTTGTGAAATTCACCTGGAAATTGAGCAGCCGCTGGAGAAGGAATCACAGGTTTGTGAGTTGCCAATTGCCCTAGACGTTGTGGAGAGCCAGTAGCAGCGGGAGGCCGAGGCTGAGGCTGAGGCTGAGGCTGGGGCTGGAGCTGCAAGGCATGCTGAGCATAAGGCGGCAACCCAGGGCTTGAGCTCGGCGGCAGGAGCTGGTGTTTCTACTTCCTCTTTGGACGAAGAGGAGAATTGGTCTGGAGTTGCAATCCCCAGTCTCCAGAAGATGAGAGCCCAGCTGGAAGGAGTATATGCTACACTCCTGGTACATCTGCAATTTCGGGACATAGGGGTGGATGCCATTATTATCTCTGGAGCAGGATAGAAATGCTGACCACCATTGCCACGTGCTCCCTTTTTGAACAGTATAGGACCTGCCAAGATGGCAGGGATGAGGGGGGTGGCTGAGGCCTCTTGTGCGTGGACTGATTTCCTAGACTACGACCGGAGTGAGCACTGGTTCCTTTGTTGAATGAACTTATGGATTTCGGACAATGTGAAATACCCTGATGGGGGTGGGGGTGGCTTTGATGGAGGCCCTCCTGCCCCAGGAAGCCTTTCAAATGGCAAGAAAGAAGGCCAAGGACATTTTGCACTTTTGGCAAAGTGCTCAGAGACTGATGAAGTGTATCTTTGTAATTGCTGAAATTGTATGATTTGTCATGTTGTTGTAATTTGTGTAATGTGCCTGGTTTCCTTGTACAGAGGGATGCCGGTGGTGTAGATTGTGGGTAGTAAAGTGAGCATAGGGGTGGGTTGTTGGGCAGATAAAATATATTATGCTCACTTTGTTAAAGATGGTGCTGCCCACATGGAAGCCTGTCACCCAGGTGATGATATTAGTTGCCCTTTCTGCTTCGGAATGGGTGTGGTTATGTTAATATGTGATGGGGAACAGGCTGTGGGCAGGCCAGGATGTGTAGCCTAAGGCTTAGTTTTAAGAGTAAGCTTTTCTCCACACCCTTGACTGATTGGATGATGTGGGGTCGTGCACTCTCATGAGGAATCCTCCCATTATGCCTCAGATAAGTGACTTTGTATCAGAGACTTCTTTGTTTATAGATTGGATTAAAGGTTTGGATTTCTACACTATAAAGTGGGGCAGACCGGGAGCTTGCTCTCTCTTGGTTCCTGAGTTTAGCATTTGAGAGGAGAGCAGAGTAAGGCCCCGTGGAGGAGGCCAGGAGAAGCAGCCAAGATAGCAGAGTGCTGAGGAAGAAGCCAGTTTGTGCAGAGAGAAGGAGATGGGAAACAGAGGTGAGTAAGTCTGGTGAGCTAGAAACCTTTGATTCTAGGAAACTCGGATAAGTCAGTAGCTTTGTGAGCACTGAATGAGTGGGTTTTGCAGCCCAGTGTGTGTTTTTACTTGCCCACCGGGTGCAAGCTAGAATTAAAGCTGGTGGCTTACCAGTTCTTGGCTCCGTTTTTTCATTACCGGCTGTCCGAATCTAATGTGAATCTGCATGTGAATGGCCATGATGGCGGATCCTGGCCTTGGCCACTGGCCATACATGTAGTCTGTGGCAGGATTCGATACAGATGAGTATGGTGCCACCACCACCTTTGAGCGGTGGAATAGAGGACTGGCTGCTGTCATGGTTCAGCCATGCGTGAGGAAACCAATAGTTCTGTGGAAGAGGCTGCCGGGGACCTGCAAACTGAGCAGTGGAAGGAGCTGGAGGAAATGTGGGAGAAAGAGATGCTGTCCCTGGAGCTGGAGGAAGCTCTGGAAGAGGAGGCTGACTAGGTTTGCATGATTCGCCTGAAAATGGAGCAGACGCTGGAGAAGGAATCACATGTTCGTGAGTTGCAGCTTGCCCTGGACATTGTGGAGAGCCAGCAGGGTCAGGAGGCCAGGGCTGAGGCCGGAGCTGGTGTTGGAAGGCCTGCTGAGCAGAAGGCGGTGGTGGCTGGGAGCTTAAGCCCAACAGCGGGAGCTGGTGTTTCCAGCTCCTATCCGGAAGATGAGGAGAATTGGGCTGGAGTTGTGATTTGCAGACTCCAGAAGTTAAACGGCGGCAGCTGTGGTGGGAGGATGAACAGACATCCCTGGAGCCAGGCACGCATTGCCAAGTGGCCACTGGAACAGCAAGGAGAGCCTGCTAAGCTGCTGGTGGGTTCGCTGACATTTTGGGACATAGGGGTGGATGACATCATGCTCTCTAGAGCAGAGATGGAAATGCTGACTGCCATTGCCACATGCTTCTCTTTAGGACAGTGTGAGACCTGCCATGACGGCAGGAGTGAGGGGGGAGGCTAACACCCCATGTGCGTGGACTGATTTCCTGGACTACGACCGACCGGAGTGGGCACTGACTCCTTTGTTGAATGGACTTACGGATTTTGGACAATGTTAATTACCTGATGGGGGTGGGGAGTGGCTTTGCTGGAGGCCCTTCCCCTGCCCCGGGAAGCCTTTCAAATAGCTAGAAAAAAGGCCGAGGACATTTTGCGCTTTTGGCAAAGTACTCAGAGACTGATGAAATGTACCTTGTAATTGTTGAAATTGTATGGTTTGTCATGTATTTGTATTTTGTGTAATGTGCCTAATTTCCTTGTACAGGGGTGCTATTGGTGTAGATTGTGGGTAGTAAAGTGAGCATAGGGGTGGATTGTTGGGCAGATGAAATATATTATGCTCACTTTGTTAAAGATGGCGCTGCCCACGGGGAAGCCCATTGCCCAGGTGATTGCTTGGATGGGCATGATTATATTAATGTGTGTGGGGGACAGCTATAAGCAGGCGGAGTTGTTATAGCCCAAGGTTTAGTTTTAAGACAGTGGTTCTTAACCTGGGTTCTATTGAACCCTAGGGGTTCGATGAGTCGGTCTCAGGGGTTCAGAGAAGCCTCTGCCGCGGAGGCCAGAATAAAGTAATACCGTAATTTGTTGTGAGTTCATGCACTTTGTTGGATTTGTTCTTTGAGCAATGTGATGTTCATTGAAGTACGGCTCATTTTGTGCACCTGTAAAAAAACATATACCTATGTCTTGAATTTGGAAAAATAAATCATATTTTATTTATCACTAAAGGAGAGTTCGGTGAATGCACATATGAAACTGGTGGGTTTGGTGCCTCAAAAAAGGTTAAGAACCACTGCTATAGTTGTTCATTGATTGATTTCTCATATGTGCCTTGACAGGGAGCTACAGCAGACTGAGACCTTGCTCAAACCAGTGACCTTGGGGTAAAGCTGATGAGCCTTGCTCAAACCAGAGGAGCCCATGCTCAAGCTGGCGACCTCGGGGTCTCGAACCTGGGTCCTCCACATCCCAGTCTGACGCTCTATCCACTGCGCCACCGCCTGGTCAGGCTGGGCGTCTTTTTATGTGCCTATTGGCCATATGTATATCTTCTTTGGATAAATGTCTATTCAAGGTCTTTGCCTTGACCTGAAATGCACTGCTGGGAGAGTCCAGTAGGTGGCAGCAAGGCCTCGCCTGTCTCTGCCTAACCCTGGACACTGGTGTGGGGCAGATGCAGGGTAGAATGCTTTGGCCCTCAGTATAGCACCTGTAAGAGGAAGCTAATAATAGTTCCCAGCTGGTAGGGTTGTTATGAGATTTAAATGGAGTATAATTTTTCCAGCGGGATAGTTGGATTATAGCATCGTCCTCCTCAAGTGCAGAGGTTGCTGTTCTGTCCCCTGTCAGGGCACATACAGGAACAGCTTGATGTCTCTCTCTGTCCCCATTCCTCTCTCACTAAAACCAATCAGTAAAAATAAAGAATTGGGGAAGCAGAAGTTCTGCCCCTGATGGTTGTGCCCCTTCCTTTGTGTGTGAGTTCAGGGCTCTAGGCCTCAGTTCTCAGTTTCCTCAGACCATGTGGAGTAGGGAGTAATCGGCAGATGGAAAGAGGTCCTGGAAAACTCAGGGTGACCTGGGCCACAAAATAAGAGGCCCAGGGAAAGCAGGAGGGGGGGCCAAAGTAAGGTAAGTGGTGAGAACCAGGAAGGAGGATGGAAAGGGGATGGGGAGGAGAGAGGGAGGGAGGGCCCAGCCTTGGGGTCTGGCCCTTCAATCTCCGGCATCTCGGGCAAGGTGACCTGCCTCCCAGCTAGCTAGGATGGAGTGATGTGTTTGTCTTCTGCCTAACGTTTGTTTAAAAGTCTTTTTTTTTTTTGTTTTTTCACATGTTGGCTCCCCTCTGCGCCCCTGACCCACTATCTTGTCCCAGTGCACACCTTCCTTCTGTTCCACGCAGCCTCCAGCCATGCTGGAATCCAAGCCAGGCAAGATGGTCATGGGCATGGGACCAGTTAAGCCCTCCCATTTATTCAATACCTTGTACCAAGCACTAGGGACACTGATCAGGACAACCAGAAATTTCAGCCCTGGGGGAGCTGACATCAAAATGGGATAAATGAACAAAAACAAGATAAATAAGAAAAACATGCATCTGGGCAGAGTGATATGGGCTAGGGAGAAAAGTAAAGTGAAGAGGAGTGTCCTTTAGGCTCCCCAATCCCAGCCAGGGGCCAGACCCCCTTCTCCTTTGCTCAGCCTAATAATGGGTGGGGGTGTCTAGAGCACTGTCAGAAGTGGGAGCAAAGCAAGTTGGAGCCTTTTTCTTCCTGTCACTTCACCTCCCAGCCTCAATTTCCCCCTCTGTAAATGGGGATCACAGCACACACCTCTGGTTGTTTCAAGATTAAATGAATTGCTACCTACAAGAAGGAGTGGTGGCTGCCTGGTGCACAGCTGAGCACTTGATAATATTGCTGTTGTCATTAACAGTATAATTGTGCCTGACCAGGCGGTGGCGCAGTGGATAGAACATCGGACTGGGATGCGGAGGACCCAGGTTCGAGACCTCGAGGTCGCCAGCTTGAGTGTGGGCTCATCTGGCTTGAGCAAAAAAGCTCACCAGCTTGGACCCAAGGTCGCTGGCTTGAGCAAGAGGTGGCTCAGTCTGCTGAAGGCGTGGTCAAGGCACATATGAGAAAGCAATCAATGAACAACTAAGGTGTCGCAACGAAAAACTGATGATTGATGCTTCTCATATCTCTCTGTTCCTGTCTGTCTGTCCCTATCTATCCCTTTCTCTGACTCTCTCTCTGTTCCTGTAAAAAACAGAAAAACAACAATAAAACCACAATATTGTTTGGTTCATGATCAACCTCTGAACAACAGCTTCAGTAGTTCCCATTTTCTCTCCCATTCCATGTGGTTACATATATTTTCTTTTTTGATGAAACACTTACCTTTTAAACACTATTAACACACAAAATTCAACACGCACAAAAAGATAAAAGCTATAAACTAAGTCTCCATGGCTCCCAGTACCGCTCCCCTGTGGCCACCAGGGAGCAGTTATTCATGTGATGATGCAGTGAGAGTCCACACAGAGGAAATGCACATCAACTCTTCTCTTTCTACACAAACTAAACCTTCCTGCCCAGGTGGGTTTGCACCTTGCTTTTTCCTTCACAAAGTCTTTCTATGTCTGCATTGTGCTGCCTTTTTCTTTTGCACAGCTGCCTACTATTTCATGCTGAGAATGTCCATAGTTTATTCAGCGTATCCCCTATAGTTAGGCATTTCGGTCATTTCCAGCGGGTAACTGTTAAAAAGAGTAAGTGAGGCCCTGGCCAATTAGCTAAGCGGTAAAGCCTCAGCCTGGTGTGTGGATGTCCCAGGTCTGGTTCTTGATCAGGGCACACAGGAGAAGCGCCCATCTGCTTCTCCGTACCCCCACCCCCACCCCCGCATCTCTCTCTCTTCCCCTTCTGCAGCCATGGTTCCATTGTAGCGGGTGGGCCTGGCGCTGAGGATGGCTCCATGGCCTCTGCCTCAGGTACTAAGAAGAGCTGAGCAATGAAGCAACGCCCCAGATGGGCAGAACATCGCCCCCTAGTGGGCTTGCTGGGTGGATCCCAGTGGGGGCACATATGGGAGTCTGTCTCTGCCTCCCGTCCTCTCACTGAATAATAATAATAAAAAAAGAGTGGGTAAGTAAATAAATAGCCTTGTATAGGTGTCATTCCTAGAAGGCACATTTGCTTAAAGGAGACCTGCTGGATGCCGGGGCAATTTCTTCAGCTCCCGACTGAACCACTCTGTAGAGCTGCGCCATTCCACTCCTGACAGCAGCAAATGAGAATTGTTTCTACAGACCCATGAGAATACATTTAGGTCTCATATTTTCTTGTGTCAGTCTGACCGGTGGGAAATGGCCCCTTGTTATTACTTCCTCTCCCTCCTACCCATCTTTTCAACTTTGTTAAAGTATGCTAAATTACATATTTAATTTTTATTTTTCAATTATAGGTGTCATACAATATTATATTAGTTCCAGTTGTACAACATAATGATTAAACATTTATATAACTTATGAAGTCATCCCAAACATACCATACATAGTTGTTATAATATTACTATCGTCCATGTGCTGTATTTTACATCCCTGCGACTGCTTTTTTTTTTAAACTGGCAACTGGTAGTTCTTAATCCTTTTGTCTTTTTCATCCAGCCTCCATCCCCCTCCCATTTGGGGACCATCACTTTTTTTTTTAAAAGACTTGATTCATTTTAGAGAGGAGAGAGAGAGAAAGGGGGGAGGAGCAGGAAGCATCCACTCCCATATGTGCCTTGACCAGGCAAGCCCAGGGTTTTGAACCAGTGACCTCAGCATTCCAGGTCAGCACTTTATTCACTGTGCCACCACAGGCCAGGCTGGTGACCATCACTTTGTTCTCTGTATCTGTGAATTTGTTTCTGTTTTGTTTGTTCATTTATTGCTTTTTATCTAAAATATTTTAAGTTCTTAGTTTATTAATCCTCTAATGGAAAGTCTGCCTAATCACCTCAGATAAAATCACTGAAGAATCTTGACTCCTTCTCTTTTTTTAAATTTTATTTTAATTTATTGTGTTTACATAGATTCTAGCGTCCCCCGATTGACTCCTTCTCTTGTCCACCCTCCAGCCCACTTTCTGCCAGCACCAGCAGTGATCTTTGCAGTCCCCTGACTTTCTTCATTCTGTTCTCGTGTTCCTTTCTCTGTTTTCCTGAGATCTTCTCCTTATATAGGCCACGCCTGGTAAGTCTATGTTTGGGTTCATTTTTCTTTGTGTAATCCAGGGAATCATAAATCATGCCAGAGCCAGCCTTACCATCACCAGAATAAGTTCTGGATCAAAACACAGAGATGACATTTGGTGTGGTCTTATATATTTTGGCTAGTTTTCCCCAAATTTCTGTCTTGGATATTGTTGCCTTCTCAGGGTGAAGGACATCAATGACCATTTGTTTCTGCTGATGTAGTCTGTTAGTCATGAACTTCCTGGTCCAGTTAGTTACTGTGTCATTCATAATGGCGGCCAAACTTCAAGTAGCCAGGTAGGAAAAGAGCCATTTATTGCTTTTTAGATTCCACATATAAAATATTGTGCATGTTTTAAACTCACACTTTACACCAGTTTTAAAATTGATTTTAGAGAGGAAAGAGAGGGTATTTTAGAGAGAAAACATCAGTTTGTTGTTTCACTTATTTATGCATTCATTGATTGATTCTTGTATGTGCCCTAACGGGGGATTGAATCTGCAACCTTGGTGTTTTGGGATGATGCTCTGACTGAGTTAACTGGCCAGGTCCCTGCTAAATTCACTTATTAGTTGTCATAGATTTTCTTGTCTTTTTGTTTTGTTTTTTGACAGAGACATAGAGTCAGAGAGAGGGACAGATAGGGACAGACAGGAAGGGAAAGAGATGAGAAGCATCAGTTCTTCGTTGTGGCACCTTAGTTGTTCATTGATTGCTTTCTCATATGTGCCTTGACTAGGGGGCTACAGCAGAGTGAGGTGACCCTTTGCTCAAGCCAGCAAACTTGGGCTTCAAGCCAGTGACCTTTGGGCTCAAGCCAGCGACCATGGGGTCATGTTTATGATCTTACACTCAAGCCAGCAACCCTGTGCTCAAGCCAGATGAGCCAGCACTCAGGCCAGCAACCTCGGTGTTTCAAACCCGGGTCCTCTGCATCCCAGTCCGAGGCTCTATCCACTGTGCCACCACCTGGTCAGGCTTGTTATTTTTTTTTTTGCCTTACGGCAATGGCTATGACTTCTAGAACAATGCTGAATAGAAGTGAGAATGGATATCTTGTTCCCAGTCTCAGGACACAATTCAACTTTTCACTCCAAGTGTGATATTACCTGTAGATTCTTTTGGTAGATGCTCCTTATAAGTTTGAAGAAGTTCCCATTTATGCCTGGTTTGCTAAGAATTTTTTTAAATCATGAATAGGTGTTGAATTTTGTCAAATATTTCCTGTATCCATTGAAATGATCATATGGTTTCCTGATACTATTTTTAAATTAAATTTAATTTTTTTTAAATTTATTATTTTATTTTATTCATTTTAGAGAGGAGACACACACACACAGAGAGAGAGAGAGATAGAGAAAGAGAGAAAGGGGGGAGGAGCTGAAGCATCAACTCCCATATGTGCCTTGACCAGACCAGTACAGGGTTTTGAACTGGCGACCTCAGTGTTCCCAGGCTGACGCTTTATCCACTGCACCACCACAGGTCAGGCAAATTTAATTTAATTTTTAAAAAATGTACTTATTTATTGATTTGAGAGAGAGAGAGAGAGAAACTTTTTTTTTTTTTTTTTTTACAGGGACAGAGAGAGAGAGGGATAGATAGGGACAGACAGACAGGAATGGAGAGAGGTGAGAAGCATCAATCATCAGTTTTTCATTATGATACCTTAGTTCTTCATTGATTGCTTTCTCACACGTGCCTTGACTGCGGGCCTTCAGCAGACCGAGCAACCCGTTGCTGGAGCCAGCAACTTTGGGTCCAAGCTGGCGAGCTTTTGCTCAAGCCAAATGGGCCTGTGCTCAAGCTGGCGACCTTGGGGTCTCGAACCTGGGTCCACTGCATCCCAGTTCAACGCTCTATCCACTGCGCCACCGCCTGGTCAGGCGCGAGAGAGAAACATTGATTTGTTGTTCTACCCATCAGTGTACCCATTGGTTGATTCTTGTATGTGCCCTGTCCAGGACCAAACCCACAGCCTGGAGTATCTGGAGGATGCTCTAACCACCTGAGCTACATGGCCAGGGAGCTTTCCTGATCATTTTAATTTGCATTTCTTCTACTATAACTGAAACTAAACATCTTTTTCTGGGTTTAAGAAACATTTGTACTTCATTTTCTGTGATTTCTGGTTCATAGTCTGTAGAGTTTCTGGTATTTTTTTTTAATTGCTTTTAGGAGTTGCTAATACACCAAGATATTTTATTCATAATATGAGTTCAACTTTTTATCTATTTTCTTTGTTTACTCTTTGACTGTATTTATGAATTTTTTTTTTTTTACCAGCTAAAATATTGGGATGTTTGTATTACTGAAGTTTTCTTTTTTGTTTGTTTGTTCTTTTTTTTTACAGGGACAGAGAGAGAGTCAGAGAGAGGGATAGATAGGGACAGACAGACAGGAACGGAGAGAGGTGAGAAGCATCAATCATCAGTTTTTCATTGCCATTGCGACACCATAGTTCTTCATTGATTGCTTTCTCACATGTGTCTTGACCGTGGGCCTTCAGCAGACCAAGCAGCCCCTCGCTGGAGCCAGCGACCTTGGGTCCAAGCTGGCGAGCTTTTGCTCAAGCCAAATGGGCCTGCACTCAAGCTGGCAACCTCGGGGTCTCGAACCTGGGCCTTCCACATCCCAGTCCAACGCTCTATCCACTGCGCCACCGCCTGGTCAGGCCTGAAGTTTTCTTTTTGTTTTTTTATCAAAGATTTTATTTATTGGCCCTGGATGGCTGGTTCAGTGGATAGAGTGTCGGCCCAGCATATGGACGTCCCAGGTTTAATTCCTCTTCAGGGCACATATGAGAGGTGACCATCTGCTTCTCTTCCCCTTCTCTCTTTCTCTCTCTCTTCCCCTCCCACAGCCAGTGGCTCTATTGGTTTGAGTGTTGGCTGTGGGTGCTAAGGATAGCTTGGTTGGTCCAAATGAGCATCAGTCTCAGGCGCTAAAAATAGCTCAGTTGATTCAAGCCTCGGCCCTGGACAGGGGTTGCCAGGTGGATCCTGCTTAGGGTGCATGCAGGAGTCTGTCTCTCTATCTCCTCTCCTCTCACTTAGGATAAATAAATAAATGTAGAAGATTTTATTTATTGATTGTTTTAGAGAGAGGAGAGAGAAATGGGGAAGGGGTAGAAGCAAGAAGCATCAGCTCTTAATAGTTATTTCTCATGTGTACCTTGACTAGGCAAGCCCTGGGTTTTGAACCAGTGACTTCAACATTCCAAGTCAATGCTTTATCTACTGTATCACCACAGGTCAGGGAGGCAACACTGAATCTTTCACTTTGCTCTTGGGCAAGTGCTGGGCTTTTCTGCCTTAGAAAGTCTTCATGGAGCCTTTATATGTCTTTCTCTGGAACAAAAGGTGCCACCTTTGTCTTGACCCTTTTCCCCTCCTGCTCATTTTCAAATTACTGCATTAACCATCAATCACACCGGAGTTATCAGGGGCCTGAAGACAGGAACCTCCTTCTTAGGGCAAAGGATGGGGGTGTGTAGATGTTTACATTTTTTTCTGCTGAAGCTACTCAGGAAGTGAAAGAAAGATACTAAGCCCCCACATAGCACTTCCTGCCACAAGCCTGCCATGGCTCCCCACATACTAAGGACAAAACCCAGCCCCTTTCTTACTTCCACAAAGCTCCACTGAGCCTCTAAACAAGTCTTGGCACACTGTGTCTCTGCCACATTACTGTTAGGTAAAATGACTACTCAGCTGCCATCCCGAAGCTGCCATCAGTGCAGGCCTGAAGGAGGAGGAAGGGCTTGAAACAGAACATTTTTATCCCCCACTGTAAGGTTGTAGTTAATTTGCTTGCTGTTCTCTTAATGACTTCCTGGCCCTTACTTTGAAATGCAGCAAAATGTTTACCTTTGCAGGAATGTCAAGGAAAGCTTATGTTGGGGAGGGACCTGACAATTAAGAAAGTTTTATTTATTTATTTATTTATTTATTTATTTATTTATTTATTTATTTTTGTGACAGAGAGAGGGACAGATAGGGATAAACAGACAGGATGGGAGAGAGATGAGAAGAAGCATCAATTCTTCGTTACGGCACCTGAGTTGTTCATTGATTGATTTCTCTTATGTGCCTTGATGGGGGAGGGGGGCTACAGCAGACCAAGTGACCCCTTGCTCAAGCCAGCGACCTTGGGCTCAAGCTGGTGAGACTTGCTCAAACCAGATGAGCTTGCGCTCAAGCTGGCAACCTCGGGGTCTCGAACCCGGGTCCTCCACATCCCAGTTGGACGCTCTGTCCACTGTGCCACTGCCTGGTCAGGCCAAATAGTAATTTTAATATGATACATATCATTAAAGAAGGAGACATTACATACATACAGTATTATCTCACAGGATTTCCAAATTTCCCAAGCTATGCCAATTTTCGCCTCATTTATTGTATACCTCCCAGACAAAATTATAAGATATTTGACTTCTCTGAAGGAATAACTTTTGGGAACGAACTCCATTTAGAAATGTATACACCAGTCCAGAAAGCCATCACCCCAGAAGAATTTTTGAAACATGATCAAGGCTTCTAGGCATTTAGACATATACCACAAATATTAACTGATCTTATACAGAAACCCATATTAGAAAGACCAATTCCTATTACTAACACACCAATTTTTGGTAAGACTCAACATACATGCTTTTATTCAGAACTAGTTAACCAGTCCATAAATTCTATTAAACACTGGCTGCATAATACTTACACACATCCAACCACTGATAATACATTATTTTTAAATTGTGTGCCACTTACATGGATACCATGGCAAACTAATGATTTATTACAAGCAGGTGCCCTCAAACATTTTGTTTCTAATTTACAGTTAAAGGTATCATCAAAAGGATTTTTTAATTCTTTTTATTTATTCATTTTAGAGAGGAGACACAGAATGAGAGGGAGAGAGAGAGAAAGAGAGAAAGGGGGGAGGAGCTGGAAGCATCAACTCCCATATGTGCCTTGACCAGACCAGTGCAGGGTTTTGAACTGGCGACCTCAGTGTTCCCAGGTCGACACTTTATCCACTGCGCCACCACAGGTCAGGCTCATCAAAAGGATTTTTAGGATTATTTAAATGGAATTATACTATACCACTATCGAGAAGTAATTAGGCCAACATTAGCTGAAAAGCTAGGATTATTAGAAAATACAGAATTTCATCTAAATCACACATATTTGTTTAATGACACCATACAGAAAGCAAAATATATAAGATGCCTTAATATTACCTTTGGAGGAAAAGTAATTGCATCAAGACCCAAACATAAATATCTGGCAAATATATTGGCCAATATATATTATTATACATATAATTATACAGGGCTGGCCAACTCATCATTTGATATAAGAACAATGATATATTCATTTTTCCTAACAGACATATATACAAGACAAGACAACATAAGTATACCCAAACAGAAAATCAACATAACAGCACCAAAACTACACAAGATAGCACAGTGCAAAGACAGCAACATATTTAACACAATTATAATAATCTCACTACCATACATTGTAATACTATATAATCCATTTCTGAAAGCATTTAAGTCACTCAGTTACAATCCACATGTATTTGGACCATATCACCCAAACAAATACACAAATGTGTCAGTTATGAATGGCACGCAAATATACACATTCCCAGAAATAACAGAGGCACCAGAAACCTTAAGGAATCCAGACATGACACCAATCGTGTTTGGGGTTCTTAGATTCATTAGTAGATTTACACTATAATGCAAGTTACAATTATAAAACATTACTCTGGCCTAACCAGGCAGTGGAGTAGTAGATAGAGCGTCCGACTGGGATGCGGAAGGACCCAGGTTCGAGACCCCCAGGTCTCCAGCTTGAGCGCAGGCCCATTTGGCTTGAGCAAAAGCTTGCCAGCTTGGACCCAAGGTCGCTGGCTCCAGCAAGGGGTTGCTCGGTCTGCTGAAGGCCCGCAGTCAATGAACAACTAAGGTGTTGCAATGCCAACGAAAAACTAATGATTGATGCTTCTCATCTCTCTCCATTCCTGTCTGTCTGTCCCTGTCTATCCCTCTCTCTGACTCTCTCTCTGTCCCTGTAAAAAAAAATAAAAAATATAAAACGTTACACTGGTATGACACATTTGGTGCACAAACATCCACTTAACTACCCAAAGAATTTTAGGGTCACATGCATCATTGTTTACATATTATATGTTAATGCCATTAGAAGATTCATAGACAAAAGTAGTTTTACAAACACATACACCAGTTACAAATTATTCTTTCATCCGCAAACAGATTTATTTTTCACACAAGTTTCTAGACAAGATTGTTATGTGAGACCATTAGACCCATGCATAGTACATAGAGGATGTTATAATGACACTCATTGCTTGAGAACATTACACTATGACCCAATATTTTCATGTGGAATTCTCAGATCAAAACCTACCTCGCCTGACCTGTGGTGGCGCAGTGGATAAAGTGTCAACCTGGGAACACTGAGGTCGCCAGTTCAAAGCCCTACACTGGTCTGGTCAAGGCACATATGGGAGTTGATGCTTCCAGCTCCTCCCCCCTTTCTCTCTTTGTCTCTCTCTCTCTCTCTCTCTCTTTCTCTCTCTCTCTCTCACTCTGTGTCTCCTCTCTAAAATGAATAAAATAAAATAAAATAAAATAAATTAAAAAAAAAAAAACCACCTACCTCAAAGCAAGCACCACCATACATCACACATGCAGAAAAACCATTGAAAATCATAACGAGACCATTGGTGACACAAATAAGAATACAATTCAATTTAGAAACATTTACAGTATTTGAACACATACCACAATGTATATCACTTAAAGAAAAGATAACAATAGATCAGTTTATACTACCAAATAGAATAGACATAAATAGAGGGAGAAAACTTACAATTCCTAGAAGCAGCAGCTATTGGAATGTCAGCTTTAGCATTATCAACATCAGTATACAACACAATCAAAATGGACAAGATCACAACAAAACTAGCAGAATTAGAACTAAAAAATAAGGCCTGACCTGTGGTGGCGCAGTGGATAAAGCGTCGACCTGGGAACACTGAGGTCGCCAGTTCAAAACCCTGCACTGGTCTGGTCAAGGCACATATGGGAGTTGATGCTTCCAGCTCCTCCCCCCTTTCTCTCTTTCTCTCTCTCTCTCTCTCACTCTGTGTCTCCTCTCTAAAATGAATAAAATAAAAATAAAAAATAAAAAAAATTAAAAAAAGAACTAAAAAATAAGAGAGAATATGAACAAACTCTAGACTCACCCTCAAAACATTTTGCAACTGCAATTGATATAGCAACACACACACAGACACAAAATACAATTATTGGAAAAAGCATCCAAAGAAAGAAAAGATTACTTAGATGTTGTTATACAAAGCCTAAGGAATTTCACACGAAATTTAGCTTTGCTAATAGCTTGCCAAAGAACCCAAGACCAACTAATCTTTGCATTAAGAGATATTAGAGACATAATGATGAGGGAGAAGGATACTCACCTCTCTGGACACAAAAGTTAGCATTATTAGAACCATCAGAACCAGTAGGATGCATATGTCACAGTGTGAATTCACTATAAAAACTACAGCAGGAGGCACAACAGTACTCGTATTCCATACAATACCATTTACCACACAAATTAGCAAATGGTAAATATGTAATACTAGTAGGCAGTTTGATACACGCTAAACCTTACTTCTTGAAACCAGAACAACTAATAACATGGACAAAATATACATACATAACCACACAGCAGCTAGTCATAAACTTTTTTGACCTACCTGTGGTGGAAACTACCTAGAAGGAAGCATTTTAATTTATTTTTATTTATTCATTTTTTTAGAGAGGAGACACAGAGAGAGAGAGAAAGAGAGAAAGGGGGGAGGAGCTGGAAGCATCAACTCCCATATGTGCCTTGACCAGACCAGTGCAGGGTTTTGAACTGGCGACCTCAGTGTTCCCAGGTCGACACTTTATCCACTGTGCCACCACAGGTCAGGCTAAATGTGAGTTCTTTTTTATTTATTTATTTTTTTTTACAGGGAGAGAAAGAGAGAGAGAGGGACAGATAGACAGGAACAGAGAAGCATCAATCATTAGTTTTTCGTTGCTGTTGTGACACCTTAGTTGTTCATTGATTGCTTTCTCACATGTGCCTTGACCACGGGCCTTCAGCAGACTGAGCCACCCCTTGCTGGAGCCAGCGACCTTGGGTCCAAGCTGGCGAGCTTTTGCTCAAGCCAGATGGGCCCGTGCTCAAGCTGGTGACCTCGGGGTCTTGAACCTGGGTCTTCCGCATCCCAGTTCGACGCTCTATCCACTGCGCCACCGCCTTGTCAGGCGAAAGCATTATAGAATTTAGGAAACTTCGCCTTTGTACACTGCAACACCAACCTGACCTACTGGGACCACACTGCAAACTCAGGGAATTGGACAACGGATAACATTGCAGACCACTCAATGGACACCTGCAAACTAATCACTGACACCATAAATGTGACAATCAATGGAAAAACCATATACTCATCATGTGTAATTCACGGCACATTGAAATATTTACCAACAACCACGTTCAGTGAACTGCAGGAAGAACATATATATGAACAGGTAAAAAGATTATGGAGAAACCTTAAAAAAACTTGAAGTACTCCATAATGAGACTAAAAAACTTATCTCAAAAGCTGGACAAGAGCCTGACCAGGCGGTGGCGCAGTGGATAGAGTGTCAGACTGGGATGCTGAAGGACCCAGGTTGGAGACCCCGAGGTTGCCAGCTTGAGCGCGGGCCCATCTGGCTTGAGCTAAAGCTCGCCAGCTTGGACCCAAGGTCACTGGCTCCAGCAAGGGGTTGCTCGGTCTGCTGAAGGCCCGTGATCAAGGCACATATGAGAAAGTAATCAATGAACAACTATGGTGTCCTAACGGCAATGAAAAACTAATGATTGATGCTTCTCAGCTCTCTCCGTTCCTGTCTGTCTGTCCCTATCTATCCCTCTCTCTGACTCTCTCTCTGCCCCTATAAAAAATAAAAAATAAAAATAAATAAAAATAAAAAAGCTGGACAAGAACAGAATATTATAAAGGAACTGAGACTAATACCTAACAGTATGAGCATCATCTTAGACCATGATGCAAAAAGACTGGGTAAACCATGTAATTTTATAGAGACTATAGGATCTATATTTTCATCACTGAGTTGTAAACCAACATGAAATTTATTAAACCGAGTATATTATATTGAACAAGATATTCATATCTTTACATCTATATGGATGGGAATTAAGGAAATAATAATACTTACATGCTTGTTTGTTTTGATTGTATTTGAATTAAAAGTGTGTATTCCCATTTGCAATATATATTTAAAAAAGAATAAAAAATAGTTTTGCAATGATATACTTGCAGGGATCATGGGGTGGAATGTTGTAGTAATATAATGTTATAGTAATTAAGTATATAGAAATAAAATATATGAAAGATATATAAAAGTAATTAAGATCTATTAAAATTAATTAAGGAAATTAAAGTTATTCCATCTGGATAGGAATTAATATAGTGTGTGCAGATGTGATAAACAGACTCTGACTTTCAAGCAGGGCTCAGTTAATGTGTGTGTGAAGTTATACATAGATAAGAAGTGGTTTGAACCTGACTAGGTAGTGGCACAGTGGATAGAACGTCGGACTGGGATGCGGAAGACTCAGGTTTGAGACCCCGAGCTCGCCAGCTTGAGCGTGGGCTCATTTGGTTTGAGCAAAGCTCACCAGCTTGGACCCAAGGTCGCTGGCTTGAGCAAGGGGTTACTCGGTCTGCTGAAGGCCCGCGGTCAAGGCACATGTGAGAAAGCAATCAATGAACAACTAAGGTGTTGCAATGAAAGCTGATGATTGATGCTTCTCATCTCTCTCTGTTCCTGTCTGTCTGTCCCTATCTATCCCTCTCTCTGACTCTTTCTCTGTCTCTGTAAAAAAAAAAAAAAAAAAAAAAAAAAAAAGTGGCTTGATATCATAACTCTGTAATGTGATAAACAGACTGACTTTTGAGCAGGGCCCAGTTAGTGTGGACCCAGTTAGGGTGTGTGTGAAGTTATACATAGATAAGAAGTGGCTTGATGTCATAACTGTGTAAGTTAACATAAATAAGAAGCTCCCCCGGGAACATCTTAAAAAGTGGTTTTATGTAACATTTCAGTAGATTAACGTAAAAGGGGTTCCCTGTGAGGAACTCCCAAAAAGGTGGTTTGAGGTGATAATCCTTTAGATTGACACCTGTTAGAAGGCGTTGGCCAAAGAAGGTTCACTCCAACGTGTACGACTGTCTCCACGCGGCTCTGACCAAAGGGAGCCGAGAGGAGCACGCGGACAACGGGGCCCCCTTAAGCTGTACCCAGGCACGCCAAAAGGATTTGTGAGTAATACATTGCCTGTGTGATTCTTGCAACTAACTCTGTGTGTCGTTCTCTTGCTTTTCCTCCGGTGGCAATTAGTGTCATCACTAATTAGTAGCATCCTCATAGCTGCCTCAAGAGTAGTCTCAAAGAGGCTGCCAGCCTGCTGATAAACAGGAGTGTCCTACTGCACAGGGAAGTCAAATTAGGGACACCTGATTGATGTAGAGCTTGTGCTCTACTGGGACAACATATTTCTCCAGTGACGATTCCAGGTCAAGCCGGCTCGGGCTGATAGTAAAGGAACTGTGGAGCCAAAAATGATGGGTCATTCTATTTATTAGAGTCTCACAATGGTGGATGAGCAAGTAGGCAGGGAAAACTGCTTTCCTCTCTCTCCAGACTCCCCAGCAAAACCGGCTGGGGGAAAAATCCCCTTCTCCTGCAAACAATGGCCCCTCCCAAGCAGATAGGCAATCCGTAATTTTCAATTGGCTGCCCTGAGGGCAAGCACCCACATTCTTACATAGACTATACACATATGGTGCTGCCCCATGCTCATGCACCAATTATGCAAAGTGCAAGCAAGCAAACATAACACACTGGTTTGCTCAGTGCATACCCAAGCTATTTTGGAGTCAGGATTTGTGATGGGATTACAGAAATAAAAGTCTTCTAAAATTTCTCCTCAGATTTCTTTCTGGGGTTCATATACTATGAAGGACACTGGCCCAGGTCTCACCAGGATGCTGCCTTGGTCTCCTGCTTCCTCCACTCATGATAGCCTCAGGGGTGTTAAAAAAACAATCAATCAGACCCTGTCCCTGCTGTGGACCTTTTGTCCCCTTCCCTCCTCACCTCTTCCTACCCTGTCAACCTCCTCCGTTTATTAAACTGCTTAACTTGTTCCCACCTCAGGACTTTTGTCCTTGTGTGCTCTTGGCCAGGAGAGCTTTTTTTTTTTTTTTTTTTTTTTTTTTTTACAGGGACAGAGAGAGTCAGAGAGAGGGATAGATAGGGACAGACAGACAGGAATGGAGAGAGATGAGAAGCATCAATCATCAGTTTTTTGTTGCTTTTGTGACATCTTAGTTGTTTATTCATTGATTGCTTTCTCATATGTGCTTTGACCACAGGCCTTCAGCAGACTGAGTAACCCCTTGCTGGATCCAGCGGCCTTGGGTCCAAGCTGGTGAGCTTTTGCTCAAACCAGATGAGCCCGCGCTCAAGCTGGCGACATCGGTGTAAGGTATTTTTCCCTGCCGAGAAATAAGGAAGGGGGTGCTGAGAGCCACAAAGTGTGGAATAATAAGAGGCTTTATTAAGTACTGCGTATAGAGTTGGTGACTAAGGGGGTGGTCACATGGGGAAATCAGAGCCCCAGTCTTTGTCCAGGATCGCCCACATGGCCAGGCACGCCAGAACTACGCTTCCCAGAAACCTTTGGGAGAAAAGTGACTGTCCATCACCCAATGAGACTTCCAATAAGTCATATTAGCTCACCCACCCTAGAGGTCCCCTTTAAATACCTCCCTGTTGTTTAATCCTTCGTGACTCGTCCGGCCCCTGAACCCTGGGACCGGAGGACATCATTGGGCGGGATGCGCAGTACTTAATAAAGCCTTTATTCCACACTTTGTGGCTCTCGGCCCGCCTGTACCTTCTTTCTCGACGGGGAAAAATACCTTACACTGCGCATCCCGCCCAACGAGGTCCCCCAGCTCCGGGGTCAGAGGCTAGGTGAGTCGCAAGAATTAAATGGCATGAGAGGTATTTAAAGAGGTCCTCTAGGGTAGGCGAGCTAATATGGTGTAGTGAAATCTCACCGGCTGACGGACAGTCACTCTTTTCTCAAGGATCTCTGGAAACTTTCTTTTGGCGTGCAAGAATGTGGGCAGCTCTAGCCAAAGTCCGAGGTCTGAGTTCCCCACCTGACCTTCCCCATTAGCCACCGACCCTACATTCCAGCCTTTTTTGTTAAATAGAATTGGGGCACCGTGTATTCGTCTGGCTGCTTCCTGCTGATTAGGGACGTCGTGGGGAGGGGAGGTCGGCAGGTGGTGGCTTTGAGGGGTGTCAGGAGGAACATCTGTTTGGATGTGAGTTGAGAAACTTCGCAGATGCAGTTCTGTAAGAATTTAAAAAAGAGAAGAGCAAATATGAGTTATACGTCGATAATTAGAAGATTTAGGTGAGAATGGATGGCCGCCATTAGGAGTTAAGCAGGTTGTAGGAGATTCTTGCTTCATTTTCTTGCAGACGGTTGAGAAGATTGAAGCTTCCTTCATCAGGCCAGTCTTACTGAACAGCATTGCTCCCTGCTTCAGCTCACTCTGGCGGCAGGTTCCTGGTGGGAGGGACAGGCAGGGCCCAATAGTTCTGACTGCCAACCATCCTGCATGGAAGCAAGCTTGAGGCGAGAGACATGGTTAGAAATGAGGGTAGCATTGATTATGGGGGAGCCCTTGATAGTGAGGAATGGCAGGAGTAAGTGGGAAGATGCTGTCAGCTGGACAGTGGCTCCAAGACTGTGAAGAATGTCTCAACCCAGAAGGGGTACAGGGCACGATGGCATAACTAAGAAGGGGTGCAAAAAAGGGGATTCCGTTTAAACTGCATGTCAGGGGTGATCTGCAAAGGGGAATAAAAGGGGTCCCATCCATTCCCATAACCGAGACCTGTGAGGGAATTAGAGGTCTAGAGTGTGATGGTAAAACAGAGAAGGTAGCTCCCGTGTCCACAAGAAATGAGATGGACTTACCCGATAGTTGCAGCATACCCTGGGTTCTCCAAGTCCAGGCCGTTTCCTAGGAGTTTGAGTGATGGGCCCAGTGGCTGGATTGGCCTCCCATTCAGGTGGCTTGTACTCCACGTAGAGGCATTGAGGATGAGCCTGCTGACCAAAGGGGCAATCGCTCTGCCAGTGACCGGGCTCTTGCAGTCAGGGCAGGGCTCAGTGGGTAGCTGTGGGCAGGGGCACTGTCGGGCACAGTGGTTCTGCTTGCCACACTTAAAGCAAGCTCTTGGTGGGATTCCTCTTTGCGGTCCAGACTTGGGCCGGGCACTTCAAGAGCCTGGGTTTGGAGCATCACCTTCTGCTGCATGTGGGCCTGGCGAACAGCCTTGGCTGTTTCCTATTAGCTGCGACCATTGAAAACGTTAAATGCCATGTTCACAGGTCCTGGATAGGGGTTTGGGCATTGAGAATAAAAGGAGGAGGGCTCCTAGGGAGCCTGGCTCTCAGATCCAGCTGGAAACGCTGGGGCCAGTGGCAGGACAGGGTATTGGGGTTAGGCGTCCTGCAAACCGGTGTAAGAGCCAGTGGTAGGCAGAGAATGGCCTGATGGAGGAGGGACTTAAGAACACAGTGGAGAAGGGAGGGGCCCCTGGCCAGCAGGGGAAGAGAAAGAGAGACTGGTATTTGCAAGTGAATGAGAAACAGGGTTTAGCAAAGGGAGAAAAAGGAGGCTCTCTAGAGCAGGGGTCCCCAAACTACCTCCTGTGGCCCCCTGAGGCCATTTATCTGGCCCCTGCTGCACTTCTGGAAGGGGCACCTCTTTCATTGGTGGTCAGGGAGAGGAGCACAGGATGCATCCGCACCCATAGTTCCCATTGAAATACTGGTCAGTTTGTTGATTTAAATTTACTTGTTCTTGCACATAGATCAATGGAATAGAACAGAGAACCCAAAAATAAACCCACACCTTTATGGACAACTGATATTTGACAAAGGAGGAAAGAGCATACAATGGAGTAAAGACAGCCTCTTTAACAAATGGTGTTGGGAGAATTGGACATCTACCTGCAAAGAAATGAAACTAGACCATCAACTTACACCATTCACAAAAGCAAACTCAAAATGGATAAAAGACTTAAATGTAAGCCGTGAAACCATAAGCATCTTAGAAGAAAACATAGGCAGTAAGCTCTCCGACACCTGTCGCAGCAATATATTTGCCGATTTATCTCCACGGGCAAATGAAATAAAAGGCAGGATAAACAAATGGGACTATATCAAACTAAAAAGTTTTTGCACAGCTAAAGACAATAAGAACTGAATAAAAAGACAAACCACACAATGGGAGAACATATTCGACAATACGTCTGATAAGGGGTTAATAACCAAAATTTATAAAACTCAACAACAGGAAGACAAACAATCCAATCAAAAAATGGGCACAAGAGGCCTGACCTGTGGTGGCGCAGTGGATAAAGTGTCTACCTGGGAACACTGAGGTCGCCAGTTCAAGACCCTGCACTGGCCTGGTTAAGGCACATATGGGAGTTGATGCTTCCAGCTCCTCCCCCCTTCTCTCTCTCTCTCTCTCTCTCTCTCACTCTGTGTCTCCTCTCTAAAATGAATAAATAAATAAATTAATTAATTTTAAAAAAATGGGCACAAGAAATGAATAGACACTTCTTCAAAGAGGACATACAGGTGGCCAATAGGCATATGAAAAAGTGCTCAACATCACTAATCATTAGAGAAATGCAAATTAAAACCACAATGAGATATCACCTCACACCAGTCAGAATGGCACTCATCAGCAAAACAACACAGAATAAGTGCTGGCGAGGATGTGGAGAAAAGGGAACCCTTCTGCACTGCTGGTGGGAATGCAGACTGGTGCAGCCACTGTGGGAAACAGTATGGAGATTCCTCAAAAAATTAAAAATCGAACTGCCTTTTGACCCAGCTATTCCACTTTTAGGAATGTACCCTAAGAACACCATAGCACCGTTCAAAAAGAAGATATGCGCCCCCATGTTCGTGGCAGCATTGTTCACAATAGGGAAGATCTGGAACCAGCCCAAGTGTCCGTCAGAGGACGAGTGGATTAAAAAGCTTTGGTACATATATACTATGGAATACTACTTAGCCATAAGAAATGATGACATCGGATCATTTGTAACAACATGGATGGACCTTGATAACATTATACGGAGTGAAGTAAGTAAATCAGAAAAAAACTAAGGACTAAATGAGTCCATACATCGATGGGACGTAAAAATGAGACTTAGAGACATGGACAAGAGTATACTGGCTACCCGGGGGGAGGGGGAGGTGAGGGAGGGAGTACAGAGAGGGGAGGGGCACAAATAAAACCAGATAGAAGGGGATGGAGGACAATTTGACTTTGCGTGATGGGTACGCAATATAATCAAATGTCAAAATAACCTGGAAATATTTTCTCTGAACATATGTGCCCTGATTTATCAATGTCACCCCATTAAAAATTAATAAAAATAAATTTACTTGTTCTTTATTTTAAATATTGTATTTTTCCCCATTTTGTTTTATTACTTTAAGATATGTGCAGTGTGCATAGGGATTTGTTCATAGTTTTTTTATAGTCCGGCTCTCCAACAATCTAAGGGACACTGAACTGACCTCCTGTGTAAAAAGTTTGGGGACCCCTGTTCTAGAGGGAAGAGACCGGAGTGAAAGAGGTCCACAGAGGGAACAGAGAGTGGTTCCGAGACAGGGAAGCCCCCGGGGGTCAGGCAGGAGAGAGAAAAAGTTGGGAGTCCACGGAGAAGAAAAGATTACAAAGCAGAGGTTTTCTCTGGCCAAAGAAAGGCCTGCGCGGTGTAATAGGTGGCACAGAGATTAAGGACAGGTGCGCGAATAATTAGAGGCCCTGAATGTAAAGGGATCTCCAATCAGCTCCCAGCTTTTTCAGTAATAGTTAAATTGGTGAGGGTGTTAAAACTGAAAGTTCTTTCAGGAGGCTACCTGGTCCGATTATCCAGTGGGTTCTGTGGCCTGGCCACAGTGGAGAAAAGGAACAGTTTCCTCTTCTTTAGGGAGGGAGAGATTTCAGATAAGGCAACTCCCGGAGTGTTTTGGGATTCCTGTGCCCCCATGGCCATCCTCAGCTCATGGAGTGGTCAGATGAGAACTGGCGTCCCCAAACTCAAGCTCTGGCCATGGGCAGATAGGGAAAGTGGATGTGCATGGACGTCTCCAGGGCACACACGCACTCGGACGGAAAAGGCTTCCCTGACGTAGCTATGGTTTCGGACAAGGAGTCTGGGCGGAAAGAACTGAGGAAAGTTTGGAGGCACAAGACTTATCGCACCATGCGCTGAAGTTGGTAGATGGTCGGAGATCCTGAGACCCTGCTTCTTTCTCGGAGGGGATGGGGAGAGGAGCAGCCCCAGTGGGCTTCTAACTCCTTCCTGGGTCCCGGGTTTTGGCACCAAAATGTAAGGTATTTTTCCCCACTGAGAAAGAAGGAAGTGGGGGGCTTGGGGCCACAAAGTGTGGAAATAATAAGAGGTTTTATTAAGTACCGCACATCCCACCCAACGATGTCCTCTGGTCCCGGGGTTCAGAGGCTGTAGGAATTACAAGAATTAAACTGCGTGAGAGGTATTTAAAGGGGTCCTCTAGGGTAGGCGAGCTAATATGACGGGGTGAAATCTCACTGGCTGATGGACAGTCAATCTTTTCCCAAGGATCTCTGGGAACTTCCTTTTGGCATGTAAGAATATGGGCGGCCCTAGTCAAAGTCGGGGGTCTGAGTTTCCCACCTGACCTTCCCCATTAGCCACCGACCCTACACTCAGGATCTCGAATCTGAGTCCTTCCACATCCCAGTCCGATGCTCTCTATCCACTGCACCACTGCCTGGTCAGGCCAGGAGAGCTCTTTAGTCCTGCCTCAGATCCCAGCTGGAAGGGTCCTGGCCTTTGCATGAAGTCCCACTGAACATAGTCTATGCCTGTCCTGTCGGCTGGTTTTCTTTGCTCTTCAGAATGATTTATTGCCTCCCTGACAGACAGATGGTGAGGTGTGCCCTCGGGCAGGCCCACTGACCTGGTTTGCACTGCTGCTAGGGCTGGGCATATGGTACTATGCACAGAGAGGCACTTCTGCTCCTCCCAGGATCTCCTGGGAGAAATACCTGGAAGGAGAACTTTACCTTTGGGTCAATGTGGGTCAGATAAGTTTGCAAATACGATGTATATGTTTGCTTGCTTATACTTTGCATTGGATGCGGGAGACAGTCCGTAAGCAGGCAGGGTCCTTATAGCCTAAGGCTTAGTTTTAAGACTAAGCTTTTTTCCACATCCTTGACTGTTGCATGATGTGGGGTGGTGCACTCTCATGAGGAATCCCATTATGCCTCAGATAAGTGACTTTGTATCAGAGTCTTCCTTGTTTGTATATTGGATTAAAGGTTTTGATTTCTACACTATAAAATGGGGCAGAGGAGCCCATGCTGGAGGAGAGCAGAGAAAGGCTACATGGAGGAGAGGAGAAGTAGCCAAGGTGGCAGAGTGCTGAAGGAGAAGCCAGTTTGTGTGGAGAGAAGGAGATGGGGAAAAGAGGTGAATAAGGCTGGTGAGCTAGAAATCTTTGATTCTAGGAAACTCGGATAAGTCAGTGGCTTTGGGAGCCCTGAATGGAAAGGGAAGTGTTTTCCCACTGTGTGTATTTCTTGCCTGCTGGGTACAAGCTAGGGTTAAAGGTAATGGCCCACCAGATCTTGGCTCCGTTGTTTCATTACTGTCTGTCCGAATCAAATGCGAACCTGCATGGGTCAGGCGGCTGTGATGGTGGCCGTGGCTACTGGCTTTACAATCAACTTTCTGGCTTCCTTCCTGGACAGATTCAGCCCAGCTCTCTTCCCTAGGTGTAAAATTATAGTAGTTCCTTTGGATATCCAGCCCACACATGCCACAGATGGGTAAACTGAGGCCTGGGGATCCGGGATTTTGCTAGGGTCCTTCCCGCAGAGAGTTTGGAGCTCACTGAGACTGCTGTGTCACCTGAGCCCTCCTCTGTGCTGTCAGCCGTTGGGTGTGGGGTCGCCAACATCCTGTCTGAGCAGGGCTGCTGCTGTTTAAGCTTCCGGATCTTTCTGCCTCTCCCTAGCTAGGCCCTCTCACCTCCCCGCCCCCATCCCCCACAAGGCCATGACTTTCGGTAAGTGACAGCTACTCAGGAAACAGAGGGGCCCACACACAGGAAAGAGCCCGGAGGGACTTTCCTTCCACTGCCACCCGGTTCTACCTCCTGTTTTTGGCCCAGGGTCTCCACCTGGCAGGTAAGAGCTGGTGGTGCCACATGGCTCTGGCCAGGCACAGGGAGGGTGGACGATTGTCTGAGGATGTCAGGACAGTGAGAGAGGACTGTGATAGTAAAGGCAGATTTGCCTTCCAGGCCTCCAAGGAAGCTGCTAGACAGACCTGAGCTCATAGTGGGTTCTGTGGCCTCTGGCAAAACACGTGGGTCTCTGGACCTTAGCTTTGTCTGGCACAAAATGAGCCTTTACAGGCTCAGCTCTAGGGACTGAATGAATCACTGTGCACCCGCCTAGGAGAGCTCAGCACCCTTGGGGTAATGGTTCCCAGCCCAGATCCTCCCAGCCCCCAGGCCAGAGCATAGGGCAGCCAGCCTTTATGGGATGTGGGAATGTTGGTGTTAACACAGGGCATTTTTCTGGGCCCCAAACCCTGGGTTTTTACCTCTGACTTCTCCTTTCTTTACTTTCAATATTTAAACAATGTTTTCTTAAGATTTATTTAAGCAGAAGATGTGCTTTGTGATTCTATTTATATAAAAGTGCAAAATGAGCAAGATCAGGTTGACTATTAGAAATAGGATAGTGATCCTCTCTGTGGGGAGTGACAAGGATCTCAGGGCTCCTGAAGCTATGAATGTTCCTATTAATGGACTGGGAGGTTGGTGACAGAGAGGTGTCCCTAGGGGAAAGTTCTGTCCCTACCACACCCTCCCTCCCTGAGAATAACCACTAAACCACCTTGCTGAGGGATCTTCCTGTCTGGTTAGCTGGCATTTGTCAAGGGTTGGGTCAGTTACTATGGATTAGATGTGTTGACACTTCTGAGAGGGCTCAGAGAACCACCTCACTGAAGCAGGTCGGGAGTTAGCCCATTTCACATAACTGAGAGTTGAGCCTCAGTGGTGGGACCCCTGCTAGGGTCACATGACCAGGACATGTTGAGGCCTGGGGCCTTCTCTACCCCAGCCCCATGTTTATATTCTTTTTTCTTTTTTTATGACAGAGACAGAGACAGAGAGAGGGACAGATAGGGACAGGCAGATAGGAAGGGAGAGAGATAAGAAGCATCAATTCTTCGTTGCGGCACCTTAGTTATTCATTGATTGCTTTATCATATGTGCCTTGACCAGGGGGGGCTACAGCAGACTGAGTGACCCCTTGCTCAAGCCAGTGACTTTGGGCTCAAGCTGGTGAGCCTTGCTCAAACCAGATGAGCCCACGCTCAAGCTGGTGACCTCGGGTTTTGAACCTGAGTCCACTGAGTCCCTGTCCGATGCTCTATCCACTGCGCCACTGCCTGATCAGGCCAGGTTTATATCCTGAGTGCATTAAAATGCACTAATGCGCCTGACCTGTGGTGGCGCAGTGGATAAAGCATCGACCTGGGAACACTGAGGTCGCCAGTTCAAAACCCTGCACTGGCCTGGTCAAGGCACATATGGGAGTTGATGCTTTCAGCCCCCACCCCCCTCACTCTGTATCTCCTTTCTAAAATGAATAAAATAAAAATAAAATGCATTAATGCTGTCCCCTCCCACCCCTACTATTATTTTGTATCATAGTTTTTTTTTACCCAACATTTTCTTTTTATCTTAATTCAGGTCAGGTTAAGTGGCTCTTGTCCACTTCCCATACTTTCCCTCACGGGATTCAAAGGCCAAGGCCTTGCCCTGCCCAGCCAGGGGCACTGAGCTCTGGAGTTCTCCAGGAGTGACCCTTGAGAAGGAGCTGGAGGTTAGCATGTGTCAAATGCTGTGAATAAAGGGGGCATTTTCTTCCTGGGTTTCCTTCTCTGGTCCCTCCTCCCCCCCTCCCCGAGATTCTCTGAGGGGGGCTCAATGATGGAGATAGAGATGGTGGTGAAGGGGAATCAGGGAGACAGAGACCCCTGTTGGCAGTCATCAGACTGGGTCTGCCCCCAGGGCACAAATTACATAAAATGCACAAGCTTCTAGCCCAAAGTGCTTGAATACTGCCTGCCCCCAACAGGGAGTGCCCCCAATAGAGAGTGCTGGACACCCTTACTGCTGTAAAGACCTACATGCAAAAGCCAGTACCCATCTGCTTCTTGGTTGGCAAATCTGTTCATCTATGATTAATTGCTCCTGCCTGCCTGGGTGATTGGCTGGGCTAGGGGTGAAGTGTAGAGGCTGCAGATTGACTGTTGATATCTATCTGCCTTGGGCACCAACAAGAGTGTTTGGTGTGAGTTCACACAAATCTGGGTGCAGGGTATCTTCCAGCCCCCGGCACAGCCCTCACCTGGAGGCTTGTGGCTTCTCTTTGCACACTTAGAACCCTCTCTCCCTCTTTTTCTCTTTGTGTATCTCTATCCCTCTCTTCTCTTTCTCCAGCTGAGTCCATACTTCACGCAGCAGTATCACTGTTCCTCCTCCACTCCACCCCACCCCACCCCTTCCCAATCTAGGAGCTTTGTAGTCTTGTCTCCTCTGTCCAGAACTGAGGGGCTGCCTCTCTCTGTCCAGGCAGGCTGCATTCATGGCGCCCCCGAGTGAGGAGACGCCTCTGATCCCTCAGCGCTCCTGCAGCCTCTCATCTTCAGAGGCTGGTGCCTTGCATGTGCTGCTGCCCCCTCGAGGCCCTGGGCCCCCTCAGCACTTATCCTTCTCCTTTGGCGACTACTCGGCTGAAGAGCTGTGTGTTCGGGCTGCTAAAGCCAGTGGTGAGTGGGTCCTTACAGTATTGAGCCAGAGGACTGGATATGGGTGGGGACCTGGACTGGGAGCTAGAATAGCTGCTAACCTGGGTCAGCATTAGACCTGAGGCTTTGAGGGATGAGTAGGAGTTTGGTAAGGAGGGCGGGTGCAAAGGCAATGGCATGTGCAAAGATTCAGAGGTGTGATAGCACAGGAGGGAAAACAGCTGATCATCCCTCCAGGTAAAGTGTACAGTGGAAAGAGGTGCTCTGGGGAGAGGGGTAGGGAGCCCTGAGAAGATGGGTGAGTGTGTGGCTTCTCTCCTGAGGCAATGGGGAGCCCTGGAGTATGTGTGAGCAGGGGTGGGACACAGTATCAAATCTGTGGAACTGTGTGGGGGTGGGGGCTGAGGATGACCAATGAAGAGACCAGCTGATGGCGGCATCCCCTCAGGCATCCTGCCGGTTTACCACTCCCTCTTTGCTCTGGCCACGGAGGACCTGTCCTGCTGGTTCCCCCCGAGCCACATCTTCTCCGTGGAGGAGGTGGGCACCCAGGTCCTCCTCTACAGGCTCCGGTAGGAAGTACTCCCCACCCCACCCCTGCAGTTGTGAGCTAGAGGATACCAGAATGGGATGGCTTTTGCTGAGGGCTTAGGAAAAGGGAATTTAAAACAGTGATCTTAAAATGTATCACCTCTCTGTACCTCCCAGTGGGTGTTCCAGGGAGGGTATGATCACTGCGTATTTCACAGATAAGGAAACTGAGGCCAGAAAGAGTAGGTGGCTTGTCCAAGGTTACAGCAATTCATTGGCACACCCTGAGCTCTGTGAGGTCTTGGCAGTCCTCTATCCCTCCATTCCATACCCCCCACCCCACCCCAGTACTCCATCCAGGGTTCTTCTCTCCCCTACATAGCTATTACTTCCCCAACTGGTTTGGGTTAGAGAAGTGTCACCGCTTCGGGCTTCGAAAGGACTTGGCCAGTGCCATCCTTGACCTGCCAGCCCTGGAGCACCTATTTGCCCAGGTAGGAGTCTGAGTGGAGTTTGGCCCAGGGCTGGGGGGGTCCACAGAGCAACCTCAGGGTTGGCTTCGGCTGACCGTCCCTATGGCAACTGAAAGAATGGGGATCAGCCCAGGGATGGGGGTCCACAGGGCGACTTTTTGGCTCACAGTTGGTCTATGACTGGCCCCCAGCACCGCAACGACCTGGTGAGTGGCCGCCTCCCCGTGGGCCTTGGGCTCAAGGAGCAGGGCGAATGTCTCAGCCTGGCTGTGCTGGACCTGGCCCAGATGGCTTGTGAGCAGGCCCAGCAGCCGGAGGAACTGCTGAAGACTGTCAGGTGAGGACCTCCAGGCTGTGGTGCCTGGCTGCTACCTGGGAGTAAGCAAACAAGACTCCACCAGGACATCTCAGAGCTCAGGAACCCCATAGAGTCCCCTACATACAAGCCTGCAGTGTGTCCGTGTGACCCAGGCCTCTCAACCCAGTCCCACACCCACTGAAGCTGCAGGGCCCTGTCTCCTGTCTCCTGCCCCTAAAAGGCCTGCCTATGTCCTTGTCTGTCCTTTGGGCCCCAATGGCACTCGCCACACTGAGGCCCTGCCCCTATGTGTGTCCCTGAGTGTGTCTCCTTAAGCGCCTTATGCACCCCACCCCCCACCCCGGAAACCATAATACAGCCCCTCAGTTGGTGTGTGTCCCTGTCAGTCCCTGCAGTCACTCGTCCCCATACTTAGCGTCCACTCTCTCCAATGGCAGCTACAAGACCTGCCTGCCCCCCGGCCTGCGCGACCTGATCCAGGGCCTGAGTTTCGTTACTCGGAGGCGCATCCGGAGGAGGGTGCGCCAGGCCCTGAGCCGCGTGACCGCCTGCCAGGCTGACAGACACTCACTCATGGTCAAGTACATCATGGACCTAGAGAGACTGGACCCGGCCAGGGCCACCGAGACCTTCTTCGTGGGCCTCCCCGGGACTGCTGGTGATCAGGATGCGTCGGGGTTGCTCCGTGTAGCTGGTGGCAGCGGCATTACCTGGAGTCCAGGAGCACAGGAGGTGCAAGCTGATATTGGGTGGGGCCAACGGTGGGGGCGGGGACTAAGGGGA
This sequence comes from Rhynchonycteris naso, assembly GCA_037038555.1. Taxonomy (NCBI): domain Eukaryota; kingdom Metazoa; phylum Chordata; class Mammalia; order Chiroptera; family Emballonuridae; genus Rhynchonycteris; species Rhynchonycteris naso. Next base: position 21,445,645 of record CM073003.1, read on the forward strand.
GGGGCAGAAAGTGGGTAGCGCTCTTGGGGGCGGGGCCGGATGATGGGGAGAGACTGGAATGGCTCAGGTTGTGGCTTCCTAAGTGAGAGGTGGGGCTGAGCGAGGGAGCGGGAATAAAAAATGAGCGGTGCTGAGTGGGAGTGGACTGGTTGGGTGGGCGGAGCTCAGACAAGGCTAACTGATGGTCCAGAGAAGAGGCAGAACTAAGTAAGAGAGGGAGCGGGCTTCCTACTGGCCTAAGAGAGGCGGATAGAGCTAAGTGAGGAAGAGGCTCAGGGAAGGAACCCGCTGAGGGTAGGAGGGCTTTGGCAGTAGTAGGGTGGAAGAAATTTGGGGCTGGACCCAGGAGGGATTGAGAGGGGTGGGATTGATAGAAGAGGTGGGGCTTGGCAGGAGCGAGGTGGGAAAGGAATGGACTGGTCCAGGCTGAGAAGGGTGGGGCTCATGGACTTGGATTGGTAGGGTCCAGGCTTCCAAGAGGGTTTGGGGGCTCAGAAGAAGCGGACCCCACCCTTAGCCTGCTCCTCTCTCCCAGGTCTTCCAGCCTTTCTGCGACTTTCCAGAAATCGTGGACATCAGCATCAAGCAGGCCCCACGAGTTGGCCCGGCTGGGGAGCATCGCCTGGTCACCATTACCAGGACAGACAACCAGATCCTGGTGGGTGTTGGACCCCCTCTTCTCCCAACTTACTCGAGGGCAGGGACCACAGCGAGCGCTAACGTGGCTCCTTGCAGGAGGCTGAGTTCCCAGGGCTGCCAGCCGCGTTGTCCTTCGTGGCGCTTGTGGACGGCTACTTCCGCCTGACCACCGACTCCCAGCACTACTTCTGCAAGGAGGTGGCACCGCCGCGGCTGCTAGAGGAAGTGGCGCAGCAGTGCTATGGCCCCATCACGTAAGGACCGACATCACATGCTCGCCCTTGGCAGCCAGATCCATCCCGGTCTAAATCCTGGTCACTCTCCTTGGTGCCTCAGTGTCCTCACCTCCCAGGAGTCTTGGAAAAGGGGTTAAGTGCTTAAACAGTGGCTGGTGCATAATTAGTGCTCAAAGAGACTGGGATCTCCCTTCTGGTGCCCGGGTCAACAGTGCCCCCCCACCCCGTGACAACTAGGGCCCCGGGGCCATTTCCTCTTGTTTAATCTCCTAGGTAGAAACCCATCTTTTGGCCCATTTTACATATGGGAGAGGGAGAAAATGTTATCTGGTAAGGGCCCCAGGGATTTGGAGAGGTCAGAATTAGAAAGCAGGCCTCGCTTGGTTTCTCTGTCTCCATCTCTTTGTCTTGGAATCTCGGTTCCTTCCTACCCTTCTCCAAGCCTGGATTTTGCCATCAACAAGCTCAAGACTGGGGGCTCCCTTCCTGGCTCCTACGTTCTTCGCCGCAGCCCCCAGGATTTCAACAGTTTTCTCCTCACTGTCTGTGTCCAGGTTGGTCCACCAGTAGGAGCCAGGAGGGCAGGGAGGGTTTCTTGGAGGTGAAATTTGAGTTGAGACTTGAAAGATGCATGAATGTTTCCTTTCCTTTTATTTATTTATTTTTAAAGAGACAGACAGACAGGAAGGGAGAAGCATCAGCTTGTAGTTGTGGCACTTTAGTTGTCAATGATTGCTTTTTAATATGTGCCTTAATGGGGGAGGGGGAGCTCCAGCTTAGCCAGTGTCCTGTTGCTCAAGCCAGTGACCTTTGGGCTCAAGCTAGCGACCATGGGCCATGTCTATGATCCCATGCTCAAGCCAGTAACCCCGCGCTCAAGCTGGTGAGCTGGCACTCAAACTGGATGAGCCTGTGCTCAAGCCTCCATTTCACCCATTTAGTTTAGCCCAGTATGTGTAATGAGTTGGGTACCAGCAACCTTGGGGTTTTGAACCACTATCCTCTATCCACTGTGCCACCACCTATGCCACTCTGCCACACCAGGTCAGGCAAGCATTTGCTTCCTAAGGAAGGGAAGGGAAAACATTCCCCAAGGAGGGAAACAGGATATGTCAAAGGCTTGGAGATCAAAATGAGGTCTGTGGTACTCCAGGAAGAGGGAGCAAGGGAGAAGGTGCTGCTTACTCCCATTCAGGGACCACTCCTCCTTGCAGACTCCCCTGGGCCCTGATTACAAGGGCTGCCTCATCCGGTGCGACCCCACAGGAACCTTCTCTCTGGCTGGCCTTGGCCGATCCCACAGCAGTCTTCGAGAAGTCCTGGCAGCCTGCTGGGATGATGAGCTGCATGTAGATGGGGTTGCACTGAATCTCACCTTCTGCTGCACCCCTAGACCCAAAGGTGAGCCCACTGAGCTGAGCAGTTGATTTGTGGCCCTGTCAAGAATTCTGTTTGTCAGAGTTCTTGTGTGGCAAGTGGTAGAAAATGCAGGTCAGAGTGGTTTGGGGACAGAAGTTAATTTATTTGCTTGTGAGATAGAGTACTGCCTTCAGGCAGAGCTGAATCCGGGATCTGAATCTAGGGACGCCACTAGCACTTAGTCGTTCTTGATCTCCTGCCTTTTTCTCTGGGTGAATATCACTCTCAGAGCCCTGGAATGGAACAACTCTGAGGTGTGAGTTCTGAGTCTCCCAGAATCCCTAGCAATACTGAGACCAGATTGCCTATATGATAGTTGCTCATTGGAGCCCTGCAGGGTTCCTTACCTCTCTGTCATACTCCTCCACCTGTGCAATCCCCACCTTGGGGGCTACCTGGAGTATCCTTTCAAGTAAACTATGTGCCCTGGAGTCCTTATCTCAGAGTCAGCTTCCAGGGAAGAGAGGAACTAAGACAAGGAGTAATTCTTGTCCCCAAACTAAGACAAGGAGTAATCAAATCTTTGAGGGCTTTTTTTTTTTTTTACAGGGACAGAGAGAGTCAGAGAGAGGGATAGATAGGGACAGACAGACAGGAACAGAGAGAAATGAGAAGCATCAATCATCAGTTTTTCGTTGCCGTTGGGACACCCCAGCTGTTCATTGATTGCTTTCTCACATGTGCCTTGACCACGGGCCTTCAGCAGACCGAGCCACCCCTTGCTGGAGCCAGCGACCCTAGGTCCAAGCTGGTGAGCTTTTGCTCAAACCAGATGGGCCCGCGCTCAAGCTGGCAACCTCGGGGTCTTGAACCTGGGTCTTCCGCATCCCAGTCCGACGCTCTATCCACTGTGCCACTGCCTGGTCAGGCGAGGGCTTTTTATTTTTGACCTGGGTTTTCTGTTTACCCCGTCCTCATAGAAAAGTCCAACCTGATTGTAGTCCGGAGTGCTTGCAGTCCACCCACATCATCCCCTGTTCAGCCCCATTCTGGATGCCAGCTAAGTCAGATGACATTTCACAAGATCCCTGCCGATAGCCTGGAGTGGGTAAGGGGACTTAGGGAATGGGGGTTCAGTGGGACCTCAGCTGGTGTCCAGAGATTTGGTCTACATCCACCTCTGCTGTGTGGCCTCAGGCATGTGATATAATCTACACTGTGTCCGTAAAGTCATGGTGCACGTTTGACGGACACACTGTATTTCTATTGCATCAACTGTAAATTGGTTCCAGTGCCTGTTCCTTGCTCAGGACAAGGTGGGGAGTCAAAATCCCACAGGAACCCCCTTACTGGCCTCTCCCGTTGTTTTCGCACCCTCCAGCATGAGAACCTGGGTCATGGATCCTTCACGAAGATTTACCGGGGCTGTCGCCATGAGGCTGTAGAAGGGGAGCCTCGGGAGACAGAGGTGCTGCTCAAAGTGTTGGATGCTAAACATAAGAACTGCATGGAGGTGAGCAGGTGGAGACCAGGTCTTTGGGGTCAGAGCTGACTGGAGAGAGAGTCGTGGAGTCAGAGACATTTAAAAGCACAGAAATGTAGCCACAATATCTCCAAATGAAGTACAGAAGGGTCAAGGAATAGAGATGCAAATGGAAAGAGTATACCAGACTCTGGGAACAGCCAGTGCAAGGGTCCTGAGGCAGGACTGAGCAATGGTATGTTTAAGGAACAGTGAGGAGGCTAGTGTGCCAGAGAGGAGTGGGCAAAGGATAAGGGAGTAATATAGATAAAGGCATCAAAAGGGGCTGGGCCACAGAGGGGAAGGCTTCAGCCTTCCCCAGCCCCAAAATCTACCGTTATCTGTGAGACTTAAGGTAGACTATAGTGGGTATTTATAGCCGCCATCAGAAAATTATGATACAGAGTGCTGTGTGCACTCATAGTGGTCTCCAGGGCCAGAGGAGGTTGGGGCCAGGCCTCCTCCTGAGGCAGGTGTATGAGCAGAATGTTTGTGGGGTCTCTGGCTGGATGCTGGAGTGGGAGGAACCCATGTATCTTCTCTCTCCTCTGGCCTCCCCAGTCATTCCTGGAAGCGGCAAGCTTGATGAGCCAAGTGTCATACCAGCATCTCGTGTTGCTTCATGGCGTGTGCATGGCCGAAGATAGTAAGAGGCCCCCAGGCTTCACCCCTGCTCTGCCTCACTGAGCCTATCCATGGCAGCCTTAGAAATACACAGACAGGCCATCGCTGTACATATGCCCCTTAATCATCACTCTTTGGGCAGCAATTCTAGGCTCCAGCCTATACCCAGCCCCCAGAATTACCTCAAGTCAGACCTGGGTTCCAATGTCACTTTACTGTGTACCCCCTCTACAATTTAGTAAGGGCCACATTGTCTCTTCAAGCCTCCATTTTACCCATTTAGTTTAGCCTAGTATGTGTAATGAGTTGGGTACACAGCAGAGAACATGACAGGCTGGAAGGGTGATATAACATTGTGTGTGATGTGGACAGCGCAGTGTACCAGGGATGGTCAGAGGCCACTGACACAGCTTGGAGGTCAGACAATGGTTCTGGGGAGGTGAGGATAAGTCAGAATTAGGAAAGAGGAAGAAGAGAAGTGTTTCAGGCAGAAGACACAAAAATATGCAAAGGGCTAGAAGTGAGATACAGAGATAATTCAGAACCTTCCAGGCATTTCAGGCATAGTTCTGAGATAGGAGGTGGGATGGTGCAGAGGTGAGTAGGGTAAGAATGGAGGATCAGGGAAGGAAACAATCATAGCAGAGTTCTCATGATCCCTGAGGGTGGACTGGAGGTAGAGCCTGTTGCATACAGTGCAGTCCTACCTCTCAACCCCGTCCCTCCCTGTGCTACCACCAGGCATCATGGTGCAGGAATTTGTACACCTAGGAGCACTGGACACATATCTACGCAAATGTGGCCATCTGGTTCCTGCCAGCTGGAAGCTGCAGGTGATCAAACAGCTGGCCTATGCCCTGAACTATCTGGTGAGTTCTCCTCTGCCTGCACCATTCTCCATTCACAGAGAGAAGGGGCAATTGATGGGGGCTCTGTAGTATGAAAAGTAGTTTGACAAGGGTGCAAGGGAAGGACATTTTAGACTGAGGGAAGAGCATATGTACAGGCTCAGATATGTAAGAGCAGAAGGGAATCGCTGGTCATCTGTAGATATTGGGGAGTAGTGAGCAATGAGGCGAGGCAAGGGAAATCTTCCCAAAGAGCCAGGGCCTTCAAAGTTGAGTAGTTAGTTCATCTTGGGGAGAAAAGGAGGGCATGTTGGGCTGAGGGGACAGTCTTGGCAAAGACCTATAGCTAGCTGAGAGCATGTTCCATGTCTGGGTGCATCAGAAAGTTCAGCTGGCAGGAGACCAGTGTGGGGGCATGGAAGAGGACTTATGGGAAGAATGAACAAGGGCTGGATTTCAAAAGGCCTTGAATGCTGAGGACCTTTGCCAGGCTCAGAAGCCACATGGTAGGAGAGCAGTATTTGAGAAGGGGAAGGACATAGTTAGGGAGGGGGTTAGATGAGGCCAGACAGGCTGCCAGTAATCTAGGGAAGATTCTGGGTATGGTCTGAGCAGTGCCAGGTGGGCTTTGAAGGGTGTGTAGTTCACCAGCCAACATATTCACTAATCAAACCCTCCCTGGCACTGCTTTATGCCTGGCCCACTTAGGAGGACAAAGGCCTCCCGCATGGCAATGTCTCAGCCCGTAAGGTGCTCCTGGCTCGGGAGGGGGCTGACGGGAGCCCACCCTTCATTAAGCTGAGTGATCCTGGTGTCAGTCCCACTGTGCTGAGCCTGGAGAGTAAGTATAGAGGGGCTGGAGGGAAGAGGGACCTTGTGGGGTAAGGAAGTGATCCCTGATACCATCTCTGCCCCACCCAGTGCTCACTGACAGGATCCCCTGGGTGGCACCTGAATGTCTGCAGGAAGCCCGGACACTTGCCTTGGAAGCTGACAAGTGGGGCTTCGGTGCCACAGTCTGGGAGGTGTTCAGTGGTGTCACAATGCCAATTAGTACTCTGGATCCTGCCAAGGTCAGAGTTCCTTTGACAGAAGGAGTGGACTAAAGTTCAGCTTGGGGAGGGTGCATGGGCCTGGGAAGGCCTTCTGAGGGTGCACAAGGGGTGACCAGCTTCTCCTCCCACCCTCAGAAGCTTCAGTTTTATGAGGAACAGCAGCAGCTGCCTGCCCCCAAGTGGATGGAGCTGGCCCTGCTTATCAAACAGTGCATGGCCTATGAGCCAGGGCATAGGCCCTCCTTTCGTGCTGTCATCCGTGACCTGAACAACCTTATTACATCAGGTGCTCCCTGGGGCCAGGAAGGGTGGGCAGGACCTGCATGTGGTATTGGGCCCAGTGGGAGCAGAGTCCAACCTGTGTGCCTGACAGAATTGGAGTGTTAGTGACTGTAATAGTCAGCATGACCTTGACAGCTGCTATAACAAACAGGCGTCCGAGCTCAAAGACGAGTATGATGGAAGTTTAGTTCTCCTTCAGTGAGGGTGTTCAGGTCAACAGACACCTCTCTCACTGTGGCTCCATCCATCCCCTGGCCTTAAGTCTCTGTTGGATACTCTACAGGCAAGAGAAAGAGTGTGGAGGGTCCCATGCTGTTTCCATGGACCAGGCCTAAAGGGGTACCCAGCACATCTTCCCCCATCAGCCTGAACTCAGTTATGTGACCACAGCTCACAGCAGTGGAATCTGGGAAGGCTCTTCAGTCTCCATAGCCATGTGCAGTTGCACAGGGTGTGCACTGCCTTGACCCAGAGGGCACCTTTTTCAGCCCCTCAAAGTACCCTTTGGTTTGCAGTTGTCCTGCCATAATGCACAAAGAGGGTAAGCATGAAGATCGAGGTCACACAGCAAGTCAGCTTAAGACCTGATGTGCTGCACACTCACTGTCTATGGCCCCCAGATTATGAGCTCCTCTCGGACCCCACACCTGGTGCCCTGGCGCCCCGTGATGGGCTGTGGAATGGTGCCCAGCTCTATGCCTGCCAGGACCCTACCATCTTTGAGGAGAGACACCTCAAGTACATTTCACAGCTGGGCAAGGTAAGGTGGGCAGGGCTGCAGTGAGCAGGGTGGCACCCAGGCATGTGGACATCATCCCTGCTGTCCTTCAGGGCAACTTTGGCAGTGTGGAACTCTGCCGCTATGATCCGCTGGGAGACAACACAGGAGCCCTGGTGGCAGTGAAGCAGCTGCAGCACAGCGGGCCAGAACAGCAGAGGGACTTCCAGCGGGAGATCCAGATCCTCAAAGCCATGCACAGTGACTTCATTGTCAAGTACCGTGGTGTCAGCTATGGCCCAGGTACACACCCTCCCAAATCCCACATCCTCATCCTTCTACAGGACCACTTTGGGGTGGTCTGTGAACAGCAGTAGGCCCTATAGAGGCATTATTTATCCAGCTCTATCCCTTAGGAGTGGGGCAACCTTGGGAGGGTGATTTCTCTCTGAGTTTCAATTTTTTCACCTGATAAATGGATCATTATGGGGTGTCAATGAATCAGTGTGTATCAGAAAGTACACAAGACACATCAGCGATAAGTGTTGTTCCCTTCCCATTCTATAGAAAGCAATACTGGGTCCGGGAAGAACCCAAGGTCCCACTGAACTGGAGAAAGAATAGGGAGGAGAGTAGACAGAGCTGGGTCCCTTGGTGACTCCTCCCGCCTCACCTGCCTCCTAGGCCGCCAGAGCCTGCGGCTGGTCATGGAATACTTGCCCAGCGGCTGCCTGCGAGACTTCCTGCAGCGGCACCGCTCTCGCATCGGTGTCGGCCGCCTGCTCCTCTACGCCTCGCAGATCTGCAAGGTACGGGCTGGAAGGCCCGGGACGTGCGGGGGCCTAGCTGACTAGCCTTGGGTGGGAGTCTGCGTGGAGTCACAGGAAAGCTGAAGGTTGATGTTTGGGGTCTGGGTCAGGTCTAAGGTGAGGACTACAGCAAGATGGGGCAGGGGTGCGGTTAGGCTTGCGTCTGGGTTAGGGTCAGGTTTGAGGTTGGATTCAAAATCAGGCTCAGGGCACCTGCTGAGTCATACTGGGGTCTGTACCACGTGTGCGCCCGCAGGGCATGGAGTACCTGGGTTCCTGTCGCTGTGTGCACCGCGACCTAGCATCGCGTAATATTCTGGTGGAGAGCGAGACGCACGTCAAGATAGCTGACTTCGGCCTCGCCAAGCTGTTGCCACTGGACAAAGACTACTACGTTGTCCGCCAGCCGGGCCAAAGCCCTATCTTCTGGTGGGGACCCGGCCCTTCCCCACCTCCCCAGTTCCTTGGCCTCTCCCCGGCCAAACCCCTCCTCCCAGTGTCATGGCTCCTCCTCTCCCGACACTCAGATCCTCCCCCGACTGGCCCCGTCACACAATTGAATCTGTGCCCTGAGCTCCACCCTGGCCGTCTGCTTCCTCTCCCCTATTTTTGCTCTCTCTGTTCTGACCCGACCCTTCCTCCTTACTCTCCAGGGCTCGCCCTAGCCTCGTCCCTCCCACTCCGTACTGGCTCCTCCTCAACCCACAGCTGTGAACCCCCACTCCCAAGCAGGTCCTGCCCCCATCCCACAATCAGGGAAACTGAGACCCGAGATCTGGAGTCTGACCTTCTCATAGCCCCACCTGCCCTGAACAGCTTCCCTAGCCGAAGGTTGTTCATTCTCTGTCCTCTGCCCGGCACTCCCATCACAAGGCAGCCCTGTCCCCTCCAGGTATGCCCCGGAGTCCCTTTCAGACAACATCTTCTCGCGCCAGTCCGATGTCTGGAGCTTCGGAGTCGTTCTTTATGAGCTGTTCACCTACAGCGATAAGAGTTGCAGTCCCTCTGCTGTGAGTTAACGTCCCGGGTCCCTAGCACCCTCCACCCCTCACCCCTTGGCTATGGCTGATCCATCCCTACAGGCAGCCTCGTTCATCACAGAGGACCCTTCCCTTTCCATCAGATGACCCCCTCTGTCCTCCATTACAGAGGACCCACCCTTCACCCCACCACAGTTAAGCCCCACCCCTTTTTTAAAGTGAGAGTAGGAGTAATACAGAGACAGCCTCCTGCATGTGCCCCTACTGGGATCCACACGGCAACCCTTGTCTAGGGCGGATGATCTGCCCATCTGGGATCGCTCCTGACCAAATTATTTTTAGCGCTTGAGGCAGAGGTTCTATGGAGCCATCCTCAGTGCCTGGAGCGGATGTTCTCGGATAAACTGAGCCATGGCTGTGGGCACCTTCCTCTTTTCACTATGGCTTACCCCTCTAATCACGGGCTAGGACCTTCCCCTCTATCATGGAATGCTCCCCCCCACCCCCACTACGGGCATTCCCCCTTGGCTCTAGGAGTTCCTGCGGATGATGGGATGTGAGCGAGATGTTCCCGCCCTCTGCCGCCTCCTGGACCTGCTGGCAGAGGGCCAGAGGCTGCCTGCACCTCCAGCCTGCCCTGGTGAGGTGAGCGCTTGGAGGGACTGAGTCAGTTTCCCACCTTGAGATCTTGGGCAGGCCAGCTGACTCCTCTGAGTCCATTCCGTAGCCTGCTGGTTGAGAGGTCCTGCTGGGGTATGAGACTGAACATTTTCAGAGCTGCAGTTTACCCATATCCAAAATGGAAATAACAGCACCTTATAGAGAGGGAGAGGATCAGAGGAATTAACATCCACCCCATGCTCAGTGCAGAGCCCAGGATACAGTGGATGCTCAATAAAATGGGGGACTCTTACAGTTTATCATCACAACTGTTGTGAAAGTTTCTGCCATGTGGCACATCATTCAAAAAGTAATTAGTGCCTGACCAGGCGGTGGCACAGTGGATAGAGCATCGGACTGGGATGTGGAAGACCCAGGTTCGAGACCCCGAGGTCGCCAGCTTGAGCGTGGGCCCATCTGGCTTGAGCAAAAGTTCGCCAGCTTGGACCCAAGGTCGCTGGCTCCAGCAAGGGGGTTGTTCAGTCTGCTGAAGGCCCGCAGTCAAGGCACATGTGAGAAAGCAATCAATGAACAACTATGGTGTCGCAATAGCAACGAGAAACTAATGATTGGTGCTTCTCATCTCTCCGTTCCTGTCTGTCTGTCCCTATCTACCCTCTCTCTGACTCTCTCTCTGTCCCTGTAAAAAAAAACAAAAAAAACAAAAAAAACCTTCTGGTGGGAAGCATATGAGGATATGAATAGGGGGAAGTGATGGGGGAGGAGTGGTCAGGGAGGGCTTCTTGGATTCTGGAGGAGGAGCTTACCCATGGAGAGAGCTGGCAGAAGGCTTTCTCCGTGGAGGACACATCAGCTGTAAAGACCCTGGGTGGAAATGAGCTTGATGCATTCAAATAATAATGTAGCTACATGGAACAAGGAAGGAGGTAATGGAGGAAGCGAGGCAGAGGAGGGGTTCTATTCCCATGTGACCCTGTTGTCTCCTCCCATCCCGTCAGGTTCATGAGCTCATGAAGCTGTGCTGGGCTCCCAGCCCACAAGACCGGCCATCCTTCAGCACCTTGGGTCCCCAGCTGGATGCACTGTGGAGTGGCAGCCAGGGGTAGCATCCAGAGGCATGAGCTGCACACTTTCCCAGTGTGTCTGGAGGGAAAAGCCCACTCACTTCATTTTTATATCTCCTGCACACAGACCTCAGGGTTCTATGAATTTATTTGGGAAGCTGCTCCTTTCTATGCCTCCTGCTTCATGGAGACACCCATGAGTCAAATGACATTGCATTTGGAGGGCATCCCTGTCTTGTGAAGCAACAGCAGTTTCATGGCCTTTGGAACTTGTAGATTCAAGCCAGCCGTCTGGATAGGGCCCCCTGAGCCCTGCTTCCAAAGGACCACTTTTAAACTCCTCCCATCATCACATCCTCTGAAGATGTTTTCCTGTTTCATTTCCAGCAGGGATGTTGTATACCTTTAAATATACAATCTCAGGCTTCTGTTCTCCCATCCTGCTCTCACTGGAGGAAGCCAAGGACAAGAGCAGCCACTCTGGTTGGAAATTCACTTTTGTGGGGTGCAAGTGTGACTGGGATTGTATGAAGGGCCAGGCGAGGCTGGGGTCTTAGTCCTAACTACGCCAAGGCTTATTTCCTCACCTGTATGCCAGGTTCCTTTCTGTCTTTACTAGAGGGTTACACATTGATGACCCTGGCACCTGACAGGAGCTTTTCATCAGTTGAGGGAGGGAAAGGCATTCTTGGTAGAAGGAACAGCATAGCGAGAGTGAGGAGTCTCAGAGTACAGTTTATTGGAGCCATGGTTCTGCCACTTATTTGTGGTGTGACAGTAGGCAAGCTGATTCCACTCACTGGGTCCCAGTTCCATAGCGCTATCCCAGTGGCTTTGCAGCCATCTTCTGGAGGCTCATGCAGTTTAAGCCCCACCACACCTCACCTGCCTGCAAGACTTTTCTGCCATTTAGCCTTCCTGGGAAATACTCATCACTCAAAACCCCAGCTATTACGTCTCTGCAGCCTTCCTTGGTGTGCTCTCCCCACTCCCTGCAAGCCCTGTACATCCATCCGACCGTAGGGCTGGGGTGGTGACTGTGTCCAGCTCTACCTCCTCTGACATGGAGGCTCCATGGGGCCTGGACTAGGGTGAGCGCAGAGGGGACTCTGGGCTGTTTGTTGAATGAATAAAGGAGTTCAGTAGAAGGGATGGTTTGTTGCTATACTTCAGCGATGGGGAACCTTGTGGGGAGAGCAAGCTGGGGAGAAATGTACTTAGGGCTGGGGGATAGAGACCCCTGATGGGCACAGTTGGGACCTCGAGACAAGTTGCAGGAGGAGAGACAGCAGGATGGGGGATTGATTGGGACAACGAAGGACAGAAGCCATCTCCCCAGTCCCAGCTGTTGGCCTTGGCTCTGCCCTGGGGAGCTGATTACAGGCTTTTGGTGGGTGGATGGAACAGGCTGTTCTGCGGGGGTTAGAGAGCAAGGTCCCATTGGGAGGGATGGGCTGTGGAGAGGGTTCAACATCAGAAGGGTCAAGCTGGTCCCCTGTGTGCTCAGGACTGCTGGAAAGATGGAAAGTAACAGAGAAAGTGACAAAGATATGCTGGAAGGGAGGAAAGGAGGGAGAGCAGGTGAGAGAGACAAAGAGATCTCTCAGCCCAGGAAAAGCTGCCTGCTTTGGTGAATGAAAAGCACAGAGTGAGTCGAGGGGTTGAAGGGCTGCTCTAAGCTTGAGCAAGACCAGTTTTTCAGTTCAGACTCTCTGCCTTAGTTTTCATTCTTGAATAAACACGGTCATAAGGCCTCCTGGACACCTGGCTGGCACCCAGTAGGTGGTGAGCAAATTACAGTCACCTTTGTTCTGGGTCTCCCAGTCTCTGCCCAGCTCAAGAGGGCCCTGTTGTGGGAGAGGCAGAGCTGGCCAGTACCACCAGCCCCTGGGTCCAGCCTCCTGCAACCTTGAGCAAGTGTGGGGTTCCCTCTCTGAGCCTCAGTTTCCTCATGGCTACATTAATAAGAACAAGATTCTAGATGTCCCTGGTCTCAGTTGGCTAAATGCCACTCCCCACCACCCTGTGAAATTGTTAGTTCTCAGTTTACCTATTTTACTTCTTTTAAAAGGTTAATAATAATAAAGACTCCTTAGCCAGTTGTCTACCTGAGGGAAGAGCACCCAAAGCCCTGGCCCGTTGCGTCCATCTTAGCCTATCAATAACCAAAGTTGTGGCTGCGCCAGCCCCTGTGTTTCTTACTGTGATTACAAGATGCCATCAGTAAGTACCAGGGAACTTTGAAAACATAAAGGTTTATTACTTTTAGAATCTGTAAATGACACGCGTACTTGAGGCCCCACAGTGAGGCGGGGGGTAGAGAGAACGTGCTCAAATCTGGAGTTCTGCTTTTATTGGCGCTGAGGATTGGAGGCCATGGGTTTTGCAGACTCACCCTCTATTGGTAGATTTAAAACATGAGAGTGGTAATTTAAAGAGTGAAAGAGAAAAAGCAAGTGGCCCAGATGATCAGTTGTCAAAATCAACCAAGATCTGTAAAACATAGGAGCCTCGTGGGGGAAGGTCACCTGGCACTCGTCCAGTTGCTGGGCAAACATATGTTTTTGGAAATTGCTATCAGTGAGGTGGTTGCCTCCATAATCAAAGCTTAAGTCATTATGAAAAAGAGAGAACAGCATCAGGGCTTACACTGAACTGGCCCTGCCCCTGCCCTTGACCCTCTCCTTGGGCCCTCTCACGTGCTTCCTCCCTCTTCCAAGGTCCCCAGCTGGGACGGGCTGGGAGCCTATAAAGGGGATGCCCTTTGGATTCCAGCACCTTCTGCCACCATGGACCCCCGCCATTTTCCCTGGGCACTGGTGCTGCTGGGCCTGGCCCTGGGCCGCGCCCCCGCCCTGGAGGCGCCAGAGAAGCTGTGTGGCCACCACTTTGTTCGAGCGATGGTGCGAGTGTGTGGGGGCCCACGCTGGTCTCCCGAGGCCAGGCGGCCAGTGGCTGGCGGCGACCGTGAGTGGAGCAGGCTGGAACTGTGTTCCTGGGTCTCTAAGTGGGATGGGTGCACAGGGAGTAGGTGGGCGTCCAGGCCACGGGCGTTTTGCCGGGATCCACCTGCCAGCTGCATGCCGTGTGCAAGTCCATAGAGGAAACCTTCCCCGCCCCGCAGGAACCCGTGCAAGACCTAGTGCAAGGAGGCAGTCTTGCTGTCTTTAGCATTTCAGTGCATTGATCTTCATGCATTTTTGCATTAATTTGGATTTTTTAAAGCACTGCATTAAAATAGATTGATTTTGATTGTTGAATTTTGGTGCTCCCTTAAATTGTGCTCCAGGAGGCTAGTGCTCAGTCTCCTCCTCCCTGGTGCTAAAGGCATGAAACAGGTTTGTGTGCACATATGTCACATGTGTGTCCGGCATTTGTGCATCTGTGTGACCTTGGTGCAGATAGGTGTGCAGAGGCAAACATGGCAGATGGGGGGACTGGGAGAGGGTTTGAGGGCATGTACCTATGTTTGCTCATCCAGGGATGTGTGTATGTGTCCGTGTGTACCCACTGTGTACATATCCATGCACATGAAAGTGACATATGTCACTTCCGCTGTCTTCTGCTCTGTGAAGTGTCCATGTGTCCATGTGACAGGTGGCACATGGGAATGTGCACTGCTAAGGACTTGAGTGTGGGTGTGGGTTAAGAGTGCACACACCTGCTTGGTCCAGTAGATCAGCTGGTTAGAGCATTGTCTTGACATGGCAAAGTGGCAGGTTTAATCCCCTGACAGGGCACATAAAAGAATCAACCAATGAATGAGTGGAACAACAAATTGATTTGTGTGTCTCTCTCTAAAAAATTTTTTTTTCTTTTTATAGGGACAGAGAGAGTCAGAGAGAGAAATAGATAGAACAGACAGTAACGGAGAAATGAGAAGCATCAATCATCAGTTTTCCGTTGCGACACCTTAGTTGTTCATTGATTGCTTTCTCACATGTGCCTTGACCGCGGGCCTTCAGCAGACCGAGTAACCCCTTGCTGGAGCCAGCAACCTTGGGTCCAAGCTAGTGAGCTTTTTGCTCAAGCCAGACGAGCTTGCGCTCAAACTGGTGAGCTCAGGGTCTCGAACCTGGGTGCTCAGCATCCCATTCCGACGCTCTATCCACTGCGCTACCACCTGGTCAGGCTCTCTAAAAAATTAATTAAAATAAAAGTGCACACACCTGACCTGACCTGTGGTGGCACAGTGGATAAATTGTCAACCTGGAATGCTGAGATTGCTAGTTTGAAACCCCACTCTTGCCTGGTCAAGGCATGTATGGAAGTTTATGCTTTCTGCTCCTCCTTCCTTCTCTCTCTCTCTTCTCCAAAATGAATAAATAAAATCTTTTTTAAAAAAGCAAAATAAATAAATAAATAAATAAATAAAATTTAAAAAAGTGCACACACCTGGATGGGTGATTAGATCTGTGCCCAATATACAGTAGGCACTCAATAAGTGCTCATTCTATGTGTGCATGAAGAGTGTTTGGTGGGGCATTCAGTGGGATGTGAGCATGTAGGGGTGGGTTCACAGAATGGGGGGTATTCTGGGGTCCCCCATCTATGCTGAACTCTATCCCCAGGTGAGCTGCTGCAATGGCTGGAAGGACAACATCTTCTCCATGGCCCGGTGGCCAACGGGGACCCCATGCTGGTACTCGACCCACAGCCCCTGCCCCAGGCCTCACATCATCACCATCACCGCCGGGCAACTGCCACCAACCCTGCCCGCCACTGTTGCCTCAGTGGCTGCACATGGCAAGACCTGTTGATCTTTTGTCCCCACTGAGCCCTCCTAGGGTATGTGGCCTTGGAGGAGCCGAAGACGGAAGGTCTGGTCTGGTGAACTCCTGAAGACACACAGCAGCATAAAGCCTATATCTAGGAGGACATTGTTGGTTACCTTCTGGGACAGGAACTCACCACCTACCCCAGGTCATTTGTCTTTTGTGGGGCCAACTTGGGGAAAAAACATCCCCCAACTCTTGCTTGGAGGATCCTTGGTTTTGTGGCAACACCAGATACTGAGGGTCAAATGTCTCACCTCCAAGAAGCCTCAGGCACCACTTTCACCTTCTCTGCATGTGACACCTCATCTTGTCTCCCCAAGAGTAAATAAATAAAACTCCTGCAGAATTCATAGCAGCTTTTTGCATTTTCTCAAGAAAAAGGGATAAGCTTGGGTAAACCCGTGTGTTGGCTTGGCCCCTGGCAGCCACGGACCCACTACTTCTAGGAAGAGCTTGGTAACAATTTGAGTTATCACAGTACAAAGTGGGGAAACTGAGGCCTCGGGAGATGGCTGCTTGCCAAGGTCAGACAGGGAGAGAGTGGTCAAATTCAGGATTCAGATCCAAGTTAAGACCCCTTGGAGGGCCTTAATGTCATTTAATGCCACTTAATGGTGCATATACACACACACAAATATCTGAATGAGTCACGGTGGGTGCTTATTGATCCAACTTTGACTATACCTTTCACTTGCATCCTCCCTTCATCTTGAGATGGGACTTGTATGATATAACGTCCTTGCTATAAGATGGGTCCATAGCAGTTGACCCTTCCCATGGGGCTGGGAAAAAGAGTATAGGGCGAGATGTGCAGCACACCCATAGGTAACAATAAATGCTTAGGGAAGGGGCGGCCGGACAGAGGACACCAGAGCCACAGTCCTAGTGCAAAGAGGTGAGCCAGGGAGGAGAGGAGGTTGGGTGGGATTGGGAGACTTGCCAGAAGCAGGAGGCTGAAGTGGACAGTGTCCCATGTAGACAGGAGCAGACTCACCCTGTGCCCCTCTCTCCTGAGCCTTCCATCAAGCTGGCAGTGAGAACCAGTCTTGGGGATTTACGCTGAGGGCAATTGGGAGCCATGGTGTGTGAACAGGGATGGGGTAACGTCAGATTGTCATGATCAGGACTCCTGCAGCCCTACTTTGTCTTCTGGTGTATATTTTCTACTGGAAATGGGACTTTTACAAATCAATGTAGATTGGTTTGAGTTAAAACTTATATATATATATATAAAAAAAAAGAAATCCAGTTCTTCACAAAACATTTTATTCCCTGAGGACCCACTTCCCAGTCTGCATTCTGCTGCCTGAGGTACTCCTGCCACTACCCCAATGCCTAAGAGGCCCAAGTCCCAGGTACCTCTTCAAGGACAGTAGGGCTGGGGTTCATCAGTTTGCTAGGATCTCCCAAAACAGACACTGGGTGGGGCCAGTCCTGGATCCCCATAGCTCAGGGCCACTCAGGAACCTGAACCTCCTCCTTCTCTGGGCACTGGGGTGAGTGTGTGTGCTGGCCTTGGGCCCAGGGAAGACCTGCTGGCTCCAGTATGGTTCCCTGAGTTCTTGGGGATCCCTAGGTGTGTGGGCTGGGTCCTGCCAGGAACTCCAGACACTGAGTCTGCATGGTCTAACAGCTGCCTCCTTCCTCAGCCCAATGTTCTTACCATTAGAGCAATTAGTAGTACAGGCAGGAAGGGGGTTTCTCTGGCCTTCCTACCATCTGAGGGGTCCAAAACCCAGGAGGGAGTCCTGGTGTAAAATTGTGGGTTCGATCCCTGGTCAGGGCACATACAAGAGTCAACCAAGGAGTATATAAACAAGTGGGACGGCAAATCAGTGCTTTCTTATTTCTCTCTCTTTCCCTCCTAACTCTCTCTGAAATCAATTTTTTAAAAAAAGACCCAGAAGGGGTAACTAAACCCCTTCCCCTGGCTGAAAAATGCTTCTTGTTTTAGCTGCATGTGAACATAGGAATTCCCAATTGGTCTTGAACCATGGCCAGAACTCACCCACGATTAAATCACTGCAGGTCCACTGCTAACGAGAAGCTGGTCACGGGTTAGGGTTCAGCCCATGATCAAGGCTGGAGTTGGGATGTGGGACTTTGACTCAAATGGGCTGGAAGCAGCAGCAGCAGCTGGAACCCTGGCAGAAGTGCTTTTGTCAGTAGCTGCCGCGGAAAGAGATGGGCCCTCCAGTGAGAGTCTAGGGAGGATGATGGACATGGTCTAAGCAGCACTGAGGAAAGTTTTGAAGGATATGTTGGAATTTGCCACAAAACTATTTACTCCTCACACCCTCCCTGGCAATCCCCTGTGTGGTAGGAGGACAAAAGTCTCAGCTTCCAGGGAGGAATATGTTACCCCTTTCTATGGGAGAGTGGAGACAGGAGCCTAGAGGCTAGGGTCCCTGACGCCATCTCAGTAGATCTGCATCTTCTTGCCACAGCTGAGGTTGGGCCGGCTTAGTGCATCCCACATGAGCTGCATCTCATATGGTAAGAAGCGGTGCACCAGCAGCAGCTCCCGGTAGAAGCAGGGGTCAAAAGAGGACAAACGAGCCGAAGGAGCCCAAATGCCGGCAGTGCGGATACCAGTGTGCATACTGGGCTTCAGGCCCTCCTGCTTCAGGCACATGCCCAGGAAGACATCATCGATGGGGAAGAGGTCTCGGGTGTGAGCAGCCCGGCGCAGGGCAGCAGCTGTGAAGCGAGACAGCAGGAAGCCACCACCTCCACAGTAGGGAGGGTAGTGCTCATCCTGTGTCACTATCTTTGGCACATAGTACTTGCTCCAGAAGACCCGGATGGGGCCCACATTGTGGATCAGGTGCCCGACAAAGAGGTGGTGGTCAGGGTTGTGGCCCTGTAGGTAGGAGACCATGTTGTCTGTGTGTGCAAAGACATCATCATCCCCGTTGAGAATGAAGCTGGCATTGGTGCACCGAGTTTCCTGCCACTGTAGGAAGAGCACCTGCAGGTGGGTGGACAGAGCATGTGGGCTTAAGGGGTGGGACGATCAGCCTCAGGTCCCTGTTGGCCACCCCAGCCCATTGAGCTCAGGTGTGCATATGTCCCCCAATCAACTGAGCCTGGGTTCAAGTTCAAGGACCTCAGCAACCAACCGTTCCTCTCTGTGCCTCTGAATCCAACTTTCCATTCAAGCTTTATCTCTGGGCCTGCCTGCAGGATTATTGGAGATTCACAGAGATGATGTTTTGTAAAGCGCCAAGAATATTGTCTCATTTATACTTATTGCTGTTCCTTCCCACTCTGTCTGGCCGAACGCTGCTGTTATATAATTACTTGTGTGACTGTCATTCTATATCTACCTCTTCCACCAGACTCTGGGCTCCCCTTGAGTGGGGCCTGTGTCTCCTACCTGTGCCATGTTCCCAGCATCCATCCTGGGCTTAATGCCTCATATGGACTAAACTCATTTTTGTCGTTGATGTTTACCATGTGCTTTGGTGTTTTGCGCTAAGAATGTGGCATATTAACTGGTCCTGGCTCTCTGCTTGCTTTGGCTTCAGTTTCTCCATAATAACCTTTGCTACCTGCCAGGTACTGTTCTCAGGGCCTTCCCTGCTTTTTGAATGCAAACAGAGGAGGCAGGCCTGGTCTTTATTCCCGTTCTCAGATGAGGAAATGGAGGCTGTCCAGAGTCAGTGCCTTGAGCAAGGTCACATAACACAAAAGTAGCCCCTTGAGGTCTTGAACCCAGATGTGTCAGTACCTACTAGGAGCAGGCACCCCGCTGGGTCTCTACGCAGCTTGCTCTACCCACCCCTAGACCTGGATGGGTCTTAGGAACCTCCAATTTCTCCTCTGCTTGTGGATTTTCTCTGCCTCTCACGGGTTCTTGTCCATCAAAAACATCTTTATGGAGTACTCACCTCACAGACTGGGTCTCATGAGAAGACAGAACCAGACCAAATAAACAGAATGTGTTCTGTTCAGGGCCCCCTCCCCCACCCTATTGCCAATGTTATTTGAGCATCTGGAATTGGGCTAGGTGCCTTCTAAATATCTTCTCATGTAAGCCTTACAACAGCCCTCAGAAATGGGTCAATTCAGTTAATATCCAGCTCCCTGATGAGGAAATTGAGGCACAGAGAGGTGAACCATCATCAAGGGCAACACAGAGACTGAATTTCAACCTAGATCATCAGGCCCCTATAGCCAGGCTTGTGACCTCTGTCCAGTCTACATTTTCTCCCTCCTGCCCTAGGCAGTGGTCAGCAAACTCATTAGTCAACAGAACCAAATATCAACAGTACAACGACTGAAATTTCTTTTGAGAGTCAAAATTTTTAAACTTAAACTATATAGGTAGGTACATTGCTTATTGAGGTAGCACCTGCACGTGTTATTTTGTGAAAGAGCCAAACTCAAGGGGCCAAAGAGCCGCATGTGGCTCGCCAGCCGCGGTTTGCTGACCAGGGCTCTAGAGAAAAAGGACTTCAGACTCCAAAAAGGACAGTAGAGGGGGGTGGGGTGGGGTGCCAGGGTCTGCTGGTCCCCTTGGGACCCTCAGAGGAGATAGTGGAGATCTAGGCAGGAAGGACAGGTGGCTTTGATCAGGTAATTCCCTGCCAACCCACCTGCTTGAGCGTGAGGTTGAAGAAGGAGTCATGGAAGTCCCACTGCAGTATGTCACCATGAACCCTCGCCTCCATCGCCAGCAGCTGGTTGACCTTTTGGGCCTCCTGCGGTTCTGGGGCTGTCCCCACCAGGAAAAGACGGCCCAGGCGGACACCCCGCACCTTCCGTTCGCGGCCCCAAGTGCGCCGCACAATCTCCCGGCGCTCGTAATTGCGGGGCGACGACTTGATGACCAGGAGCAGAAAGACCGGCTGTGCGCACTTGCTCAGTGGCACGTCCTGCAGCAGCGGGAAGTCCCGGCAGTGTTTGTGCATCAGGAAGTTGCGCACATGCGGTGGCTGCCGTGTGAAGTCTGGCAGCTCGGTCACCGATGTGTTTGCCAGGCAGCGGGCGGGCGAGGGGAGGGTAGGTGGAGGGGGCCAGGTGAGAGACGTGGGGGTGCCCAGCAGCTCTTTCAGGCCCCTACAGGGGGGTGTTGACATGTGCAGACTAAGGAAGAGGAGAGTGAAGGTACAGAGGACCACAGCCAGGTCCACCATTGTACGCAAGGACCGGGGACACCTCATCTTGGTCTCCTGGGTTTGGGATTGGTCCAAGGGGGTGGCTCCTGGGGAGAATAACACTCACTGAAGAGCCGGAATGGACCAAGCATTTTTTCTTAGCCACCTGTGGACCCCAACAACTTGTTGCAGCATACAGATGCTCAGGTTGATAAAATATGGAAATTCACCCCACCTAGTCCCCCACATCCCACCTCCTCCAGCACCCCAACCCAGGCTGACTCTTGACAGGTATTTACAAAGAAAACTGAGGCACGGGAATGCCAACCAGAGCCCCCAACCCAATATCCAACCTGGTCCTCCTTATGTCCCTGCCCAGGAGCCTTCCAGGAGGCAGAGAACCCCCTTTTTATCAGTTGAAAGTTGCTGGGATCCTGCCTGCTCCCCTTTTCACCTGCCCTTAGGAAGCTCCGAGATATAGGATTCTGATAAAACCATCACCCATTCTTATTTTTTATGACCCTTTGACTTGAGCATGGCCCCTGGCTCCTTCTAGACTCCTCAGGCCCAGCATGTATCAAACAAAGCTATCTTCTTTGGCAAACTCCTTTTCCTCCTTTAAAACTCACCTCAAACAAGCTATTTTCTAGGAAGCTCCCTTTGACCTCTCAGGAAGGATCCTGCTTCCCTGTTTGGTACCTCTAGCCCAGTGGTTCTTAACCTTTCTGAGGTACCGAACCCACCAGTTTCATATGCACATTCACTGAATCCTTCTTTAGTGATAAATAAAATATGATTTTTTTTCCAAATTCAAGACATAGGTATATGTTCTTTTACTGGTGCACAAAATGAGCCATGCATGAACATCACCTTGCTCAAAGAACAAAACCAACAAAGTGCATGAACTCACAACAAATTACGGTATTACTTTATTCTGGCCTCCGCGGCAGAGGCTTCTCCGAACCCCTGAGACCGACTCATCAAACCCCTAGGGTTCGATAGAACCCAGGTTAAGAACCACTGCTCTAGCCCCATCTCCCGCTCTGGCTCAGTCTTGATCCCATAGGAATGTCTATGTCTGGCTTTCCCTTCCCAAGACTGGGGATCCAGGTATCACCCAGCATGAGGCAGACACATAGGGGAAGCAGGGAGTGTTTGAATGAATACATTTATAAATAATATTCATTGTTTCTCTCTTGCAATGTCTCCCAGCTCTAATGTTTTTTCCCCCTGGAAGCTTTCCCTCCTCATATCTAGGCGGAGCCCTTGTTCTGTCTTCTAGGTCCCTTTTCTAGGCGTCCCTGGACTCCCTTGATGTCCTTTTGCCTGTGAAGGTGGTGTCTGTGCTGTTTTCAGCTTTAAATTTGAGGATCTATTTTTCCAGTGAACCATAAAGGGTTGGAGTAGACACAAGACAGGATTTACCCATTCAGCAAACACTTATAGGCTAACCCCAGAGGAGTGAAGACTCTGGAGCCCAACTTCTGGGTTTAAATACCGACTCCATCACTTCCTGGCTGTGTGCCTTATACACCCTGGGCCTTGGTCTCCTCAGTTATATAGGGGGCATCTGAACAGTTCCCAACTCACAGGGCTGTGCAGGTGTGAAGGAAGCTCTCACACCAGGCATTCAATGAGTGTTGAATGTGTGAATCTCAGCACTTACCTTAGCTTGCCTCAGGATGTCCGTGCTGGTCTGGGGTTGCCTCGTTCTCCCCACTGGTACCTGGAACAGTGTGGGGCAGCCAGGGGTTCTTGTGGGCCCCTCCTGCCCCAAGTAACCTCACCCAGCCATTGCCTGGAAGCAAGCAAGGAAGAGGCTTCCTTTTTCCATCCAGAGCTGCAAATTGGTGCTGTGCTGGGGACAGGGTCTGCCTCCCCAATCCACGAGGTCATGTCCCCAGTGTGCCCATCGCTGTCTCTGCACCCTGCCTAGCCAAGGACTAGATGTCTCTCAGAAATGGGCCTCAGTTCCCACCCTACAGGTCCTGTTGTGTGATCTTGGGAAAGAAGTTGGACCTCTTGAGCCTCCATGTAAAATGAGGGGAATGAACCCCATGGAAAACCCATGTTGTGGGGATTATAACCTCAAAATTGATGGGCACTGTCCTGCGTCAGGACCCCTGCAGAGGCGTTCTCTCTGCCTGGCATGCTTTTCTGAGATTTGTATACAGCTCTTTCTTCCTGTCGTTGTTCAGATGTCCCCTTTTCAGAGACCTCCACACCATCTCACTGGTTCCCACCCATTCTACCCTTTCTTTCTTCCACAGCACTTTCCACCTCCTAAATTATATAATAAAACTTTTTAAATGTACTGTTTATCTATCTCCTTTACCAGAACTTTAGCTCCAAGTGACTTGTCATGCTCTCCATTTTATTCCCAGAACAATGCTTGTTATATACAATGGGTGTTCAGAAAAAGTACATGGAGTAGATGATGAATGAATGAATGCTGCCTTGCCACAGCATCTGGAAAAATATTGACTTTTAGGATGAATTTATATATTCATTCATTGAAGCCGATATTGATTGTGTGCCTCAACACCACCTCCTGGGAGCTGGAAACATAAAGGTGAATGGCACACGGTACCTAAATGTTTCTGCCAGTACAGAATCCACAGCTTCAAGGGGGACAAACACTGATAGAAACCTCAAGGAGCCTGACTGGTGGTGACACAGTGAACGGAGCATCGACCCAGGACGCTGAGGTCCTGGTTCGAAAACCCTGAGGTCTTTAGCTTGAGCGTAGGATCGTTGACATAATCTTATGGTCACTGGCTAAGCCGGAGGCCCCCCGAACCCCCCTACCCTCAGGCCAAGGCATGTATGAGAAGGAACCAATGGACAACTAAAATGAAGTAACTATGAGTTGATGCTTCTCATCTCTCTCCCCCACTTCCTCTCTCTCTTTCTCTAAAACCAACCAAACAAAAACCCTCAATGAAATGATATGAGGTGACAAAAGCCAAGGGAGAAAATGAGGTCTGGTAGTAGGTTCGGATTTTGAGGTCTGGATGACATTAAAATATTTTTCTTAATTTATTCATTGTAGAGAGAGAGAGAGAGAGAGAGAGAGAGTGAGAGAGAAGGGGAGGAGCAGGAAGCATCAACTCCCATATGTACCTTGACCAGACAAGTGCAGGGTTTCAAACCAGCGACCTCAGCATTCCAGGTTGATGCTTTATCCACTGTGCCACCACAGGTCAGACTGGATGACATTTAAGCTGGGGTGTGATATGTGGAGGAGCCATCATGGCTGAAGTTTGGGGGAAGGTGTCCTAGTGGAGGGAACAACAGATGCAATGGCCCTGAGGTAGATATGAGCTGGCAGAGGCTGAGCAGTTGTGGACCTGCCTACAGGTGGCACAGAGCTTGTCTGGTTGCTGTGGCAAACCTGGCATGGCTGCCAGTCCCAGGGATTCCACTTCTAAGAGGCAGGTCTGGGAGATCTAAAAAGGCAAATTATTTTGGGATGAGGCTATGAACTTCCGAATGTGTCAAAAAAATGAACTGGAGGGTGAAGGGGTGATAATGGTGATGGAAGGGGACTTGATGAGGGGTGGTGAACACACAAGACAATATATAGATGATGTATTATAGAATTGTACACCTGAAATCTATATAATTTTATTAAACAATGTCACCCCAATAAGTTCAATAAAAAATGATGAACACCTTTAAGACCAAATATCTATATATTATTATTTTCTTATGATAAATTCTAAAAAGTGGAAATTCTGTGTCAAAAGGAATGCTAGTGAGGCTATCAGTATTGATATCCCTCTCCACATCAAGATGCAAAAGCATACATTTTCTCTCTCCCATGCTAGCTCTCACTGATAGTTTCAATATTAGTAAATATGTTTGTTCTAATGCACATTTATTTGACATACTTTTTTTTTTATAATTTTGACATACTTTTGCTTATATTTTTTTCACAGCACTATATTTCATCATTTACAAACCACCTATGCCCATTTCAAATTGGGGTGTTTATATGTCATTGGATTGAAAAGTTAAATATATTGATCCTTTTGTATTACATATAGTATAATTATTTTTCAGGTTGTCTAGCTTTTCACTATATAGAAGTTAATAATCTTTATACAATCAAATGTTTATATTTGTTTTTTATTTGTCTTTTGTGTCATATGTAGTAAGTCTTTCTCTACTTGTGATTTTAATGTATTTACCAAAATTTCTTCTTCTATGTTTTGAATATATTTTTACATTTAAATAAAACATCTGTTCAGGCCTGACCTGTGGTGGCGCAGTGGATAAAGCATATACCTGGAATGCTGAGGTCGTGGGTTCAAAACCCTGCACTGGTCTGGTCTAAGGCACATATGAGAGTTGAAGCTTCCTGCTCCTTCCCCCTTTCTCTCTCTCTCTCTCTCACACACACACACTCTCTCTCTCTCTCTCTCTCTTTCCTCTCTAAAATGAATTTAAAAACCCCCAAAAACAAATAAAAACATCTGTTCAGAATTTATTATTATTATTTAGTGAGCAAGAGAGATAGGGGGGCAGGCAGGAAGGTAGAGAGATGAGAAGCATCAACTTGTTGTGGCACCTTAGTTGTTTATTTTGATTGTTTCTCATGTGCCTTGACCAGGGGGTTTCAGCTGAGCCAGTGACCCCTTGCTCAAGCCAGTGATCTTGGGCTCAAGCCAGCGACCATGGGGTCATGTCTATGATCCCATGCTCAAGTCAAAGAGCCCGCACTCAAGCTGGTGAGCCCACACTCAAGTCAGTGACTTTGGGGTTTCGAACCTGGGTACTCAGTGTCCCAGGTTGATGCTCTATTCACTGTGCCACCACCTGATCAGGCCAGATTTTTATTTTGTATTAAGGTATAAACTGTAGAAAGGTACTTATCCCCCAACCTAGTTTTTCCAATATCGAAATTGCATCCTCTACTGTCCTTGCTCTGTTTTTAATTATTTCTATTGGATTTACCATCTTATAACTTACTATATTACTTACTTACCTATTATACTCATGGTCTGTCTTCACAACAAGAATATAAGCATTATGAAGTAAGAAAATGTTTTCCACTTTGTTAGCCTGCATCTCCAGTGCCTAAAACAGTACCATGGCTCTTAGTAGGGGCACTCAATGAGTTCGGTTAAATGAATGAACCAGTTATACAAAAAAATTATATGGTCTTCAATGATTAAAAACAATTTATTTTAGATTTTTATTTATTCATTTTTAGAGAGAGGGGAGAGAGAGAGAAGGGGGGAAGAGTGAAAAGCATCAACTCCCATATGTGCCTTGACCAGGCAAGCTCAGGGTTCTGAACCGGCAACCTCAGTGTTCCAGATCGAAGCTTTATCCACTGCGCCACCACAGGTCAGGCTTTAAATACTTATTATATTAGAAATCCTTATGTACTGGGTCTGTTTCCAGAATCTGTTTTATTCCATCATTTTATTAGCCTTTTGATTACAGCACACTTTTTACATACTAAAGTATAATTTACAGTATACTAAAAAGGTTTTCTAAAAAACTTAGGATATACTTTATCTAAAGGTGAGGCAGAAGTAGGTTAACAGTTGTTTATATAGAAAAATAATACAATAGTAAATAAATAGTAAATAGGTTAGAGTGTCATCCCGATATGCCAATGTTGCAGGTTCAATCCCTGGTCAGGGCATATACAAGAATCAAACAATGCCTGACCAGGTGGTGGCACAGTGGATAGAGCATCGGACTGGGATGCGGAGGACCCAGGTTTGAGACCCCGAGGTCGCCAGCTTGAGCATGGGTTCTTCTGGTTTGATTAAGGCTCACCAGCTTGGACACAAGGTTGCTGGCTTGAGCAAGGGGATACTTGGTCTGCTGTAACCCCATGGTAAAGGCACATATGAGAAAGCATGAATGTTTTTTTTTTTTTTTACAGGGACAGAGAGAGAGTCAGACAGAGGGATAGACAGGGACAGACAGACAGGAATGAAGAGAGACGAGAAGCATCAATCATCAGTTCTTCATTGAGACACCTTAGTTGTTAATTGATTGCTTTCTCATATGTGCCTTGACCGCGGGCCTTCAGCAGACCAAGCAACCCCTTGCTTGAGTCAGCGACCTTGGGTCCAAGCTGGCGAGCTTTTGCTCAAGCCAGATGGGCCCACGCTCAAGCAGGCGACCTCAGGGTCTCGAACCTGGGTTCTCCATGTCCCAGTCCGACGCTCTATCCACTGCGCCACCGCCTGGTCAGATCCTCCCTGCTTCTAACTTCAGAAAAATACAAAAAAAAAAATGAGACTGACCTATAGTGGCACAATGGATAGAGCACCAACCTGGAACACAGGGGTTGCTCGTTCAAAACCCTTGGCTTGCTGGGTCAAAGCACATATGAGAAGCAACTATGAATTGATGCTTCCCACTTCTTCCCCCTTTCTCTCTCTCACTCTCTCAAATCAATAAATTAAAAAAAATTCTTTAAAAAATTTTAAAAAGAAAAAACTATGTTTTGCCTGCTCACAGCTGTAGACCTACTTTCTCTTCACACTGCACAATGAATTATGTGTGTTGTAGGCAGTTCTATTTGTATTGACTAATCCATGGTGTAACCACTACCATAATCATGACACAAAACAAGTCTATCACCCCCTTAACATTTCTCAGGGCCCTTTGTGTTCAACCCCATCTTCAACGGCAGTCACTGATCTATTTTCTGTTACTCTAGTTTCACCTTTCCAAAATGAAATTTAATGGAATTAAGCAGTATGTAAACTAATTGAACTTGGTTTCTTCACTTAGTATAATGCATTGGAGATCCATCCACACATGTATCAGTAGTTTCTTTTGATTGCTGGACCATACTCCATTGTATAAATATACAATATTTTTTTATTCATTCACCCACCGATAGACATTTGGATTATGTCCCATTTGGGCCTGTTGTTAATAATGTGGTTATGAACATTTGTGTACAAATGTATAAAATCTTTGTGTGGACATTAAAAAAAAAAAAGAACTGATGCTTGACCATGAGGTGGCGCAGTGGATACAACATTGGCCTGGGATGCTGAGGTCCTAGGTTTGAAACCCCGAGGTTGCTGGCTTGAGTAAGGGGTCACTGGGTTGAGTGTAGGATCATTGATATAACCCCATGGTCTCTGGCTTGAGTCCTAAGGTCACTGGCTTAAAGCTCAAGGTTGCTGGCTTGAGCCCAAGGTCGTTGGCTTCAGCAAGGGGTCACTGGCTCAGCTGGAGCCCCAACTCAAGGCACATATGAGAGAGCAATCAATGAACAACTGAGGTGCTACAACAAAGAACTGATGCTTCTCATCTCTCTTCCTGTCTGCCTCTTTCTCTCACTAAAAAAAAAAAAAAAAAAAAGGAATTAAAAGCCTAGAACGGGTCTGGAACCTATGGCTCCTGAGCCAGATGTGGCTCTTTTGATGGCTTCATCTGGCTCCCAGACAAATCTTTAATAAAAGAAAATAATAACAGACAGACCAGGCGGTGGTGCATGGATAGAGCGTCGGACTGGGATGCGGAAGACCCAGGTTCGAGACCCAGAGGTTGCCAGCTTGAACGCGGGACCATCTGGCTTGAGCAAAGCTCACCAGCTTGGACCCAAGGTCGCTGACTCCAGCAAGGGGTTACTCAATCTGCTGAAGGTCCATGGTCAAGGCACATGTGAGAAAGCAATCAATGAACAACTATGGTGTTGCAATGGCAACGAAAAACTAATGATTGATGCTTCTCATTCCTTTCCGTTCCTGCCTGTCTGCTGTCTGTCCCTCTCTCTCTCTCTGTCTCTGTAAAAAAAAAAAAAAAAAAAAAAAATTATATATATATATATATATATATATATATATATATATATATATATATATATATATATATAAAACATTCTCATGTATTACAATCCATTCATTTCCTACCGCTCATGTTCATGGTTACGGGTGGCTGGAGCCAATCACAGCTGTCCTCCAGGACAACACCAAATTTTTATTGGATAATGCGTAACATACACAGGTCGTTGTGAGGTCAGGATGTAAACTTTCTTCCTTTTAATTAAGGAGTCAGCTAGCTAATTGCAGAAACCCTTTTGATGAAGAAGATGGCTAAAAGAAGAAAAGATGAGGAGTATCGTACTTTTCAGCAGGAACGGACAGAGGAATTCCCCTTTGTGGAGAGAGCAGGTTCGGCAGTGTGTCTAATATGCAATGATAAAATTGCATCCATGAAACAGTCAAATATAAAGCGGCACTTCTACACATGCCATACTACATTTGCATTAAAATATCCAGCGGGGGACAGCAGGAAGAAAGCATGTCAAGAGCTACTGTGCAGAGTGCAAGCTAGTCAGCAGCAACTCCATGTTTGGACCCAACAAGGTGACTGGAATTTGGCTAGCTTTGCTGGTGCTTTAGCAATTGTGAGAAACGGAAAGCCATTCACAGATGGGGAGTATGCCAAAACATTCATGCTTGATGTTGCCAATTAACTTTTGACGACTTTTCAGATAAAGACAGGATAATCAAATGAATAAAAGACATGCCTTTGTCGGCAAGAACTGTTCATGATTGTACCATCATGATGGCAAATCAAATTGAGGCAACACAAGTGAAGGACATAAATGCAGCACCATTCTTTTCTCTCGCTTTGGATGAGTCAACAGACGTAAGCCATTTATCCCAGTTCAGCGTGATTGCAAGGTATGCTGTTGGTGACACACTACGTGTGGAAAGTCTTGCTATTTTGCCTATGAAAGAGACAACAAGAGGGGAGGATTTATTCAAGTCTTTCACTGAGTTCGCTAAAAATATATATATATATACTGATGGATAAACTTATTTCGGTGTGTACTGATGGTGCTCCGTGCAGAGTGGAGAAAAACAGAGGATTCGTAGTGCTTCTTTGTGAACATGAAAAGAGAACCATCCTGTTTTCACTGCATACTACATCAGGAGGCGCTTTGTGCTCAGATTTGAGGCAAGCAGCTTGGTGAGGTGATGTCGCTGGTCATTCGGGTGGTCAACTTTATTGTTGCCCAAGCTTTAAATGATCACCAGTTTAAAACACTGCTGGATGAAGTTGGGAATAATTATCCTGGTCTGCTCCTGCAAAGCAATGTGCATTGGTTGTCAAGAGGGGAGGTGCTCAGCCGTTTCGCAGCTTGTCTGAGCAAAATCCGGACTTTTCTTGAAATGAAAAACGTCAAGCATCTTGAGTTAGCTAACACTGAGTGGCCCCTGAAGTTCTACTATCTTGTGGACATGACTGAACATCTGAACCAGCTCAATGTGAAAATGCAAGGCATTGGAAATACAGTCTTATCCCTTCAACAAGCAGTGTTTGTATTTGAAAACAAGCTGGAACTCTTCATTGCCGACACTGAAACAGGTCATCTACTACACTTTGAAAAACTGGGAGAGTTTAAAGATGCATGCACAGCAAGTGACCCTGCTCAACATATTGATCTCCAGCAGCTAGCGGGCTTCACATCTAATCTGCAGTCATTCAAAGTGTGCTTTGGAGAATTTTGTGAGCGCACTCGTCTTTTTAAGTTCATCACCCATCCACACGAGTGTGCAGTGGACAGCGCCGACCTGAGTTACATCCCTGGTGTCTCCGTCAGAGATTTTGAGCTACACGCTGCTGATCTAAAGGCCTCAGACATGTGGGTGAATAAGTTCAAGTCACTGAATGAAGATTTGGAAATACTTGCACAACAGCAAGCAGAGTTGACAGCAAACACAAGTGGGGAGAAATAAAAAAACTTCAACCCACAGACCAGCTGATTGTCAAAACTTGGAATGCGCTTCCTATCACATACCACACACTGTAGCGTGTGAGTATTGCTGTACTGACAATGTTTGGCTCTACGTATGCATGTGCACAGTCTTTCTCACACCTAAAGAACGTGAAGACCAACCTACAATCCCATTTAATGGATAGAAATCTCAACGCCTGCATGAAGCTTAACCTCACCACGTATCAACCAGACTACAAAGCCTTCATTCAGCAAAACCATGCAGCACCAGAAGTCGCATTAATGGTAAGAAGTACTTTATTCATCATTGGTTAGCAACAGCGTAACAATGTTATTAAAAAAGAATTCAGAGACTTATTGTACTTTAAAAGTGTTGCTCTTACATATAATGCACACATTTATTTGTATTTAGTGTTAAACATATTGTATGGCTCTCATGGAATTACATTTTAAAATGTGGCGTTCATGGCTCTCTCAGCCTTTTAAAAAGGTTCCTGACTCTCTCAGCCTTTTAAAAAGGTTCCTGACCCCTGGCCTAGAATCTTGGTCGGCAAACAGCAGCTCACGAGCCACATGCAGCTCTTTGGCCCCTTGAGTGTGGCTCTTCCACAAAATAGCACGTGTGGGCGCTACCTCGATAAAGAATGTACCTACCTATATAGTTTAAGTTTAAAAAATTTGGCTCTCAAAAGAAATTTCAATCGTACTGTTGATATTTGGCTCTGTTGACTAATGACTTTGCCGACCACTGGTAGAACATCTTTGTGAGCTGAAGCATGGCCTAATTCCAGGTAGGCAATCACGAAGGAACCCTCTGGGCAAACCTGGCAGATCCCAGAGCTCCAAGGATGGCAAAGACAGAGTTACCAAATAAGGAATCAGACTAGAGATGTCACAGCATTCTCCTGGCCACACAAGTGGCTAAAGACCCACAAATGCTGGGAGACAAGGATGTACCCCAAAATACCTCCCAAGCCAGGGCCTCTTCATTATGGATCTGAGGGAAATTAGATGATTCACCCCCTAATTTGTCTACAGTTTAGAATCTAAACCAGGGGTATTAAACCAAGGGTAATTTTGCCCCCAGGGGACACTGGGTAATATCTAGAGACATTTTTGGTTATTAATGACTTGGGTTGGGTAAAGGTGTGGGACTGCAAATTGCATGGAGTAGATGGAGGCCAGGAATGCTGTTTAAATTAATGTAAATTATTTAAGTGTAAAGTAGTACAACCATTATGGAAGAAAGTATGGTGGTTCCTCAAAAAATTAAAAATAAAACTACTATATGACCCAGCAATCCCTCTACTGGGTATATACCCCCAAAACTCAAAAATAGCCTGACCAGGCGATGGTACAGTGGATAGAGCACTGGACTGGGATGCAGAAGACCCAGGTTCGAGACCCTGAGCTCGCCAGCTAGAGCACAGGCCCATCTGGCTTGAGCAGAAGCTCGCCAGCTTGGACCCAAGGTCTCTGGCTCCAACAAGTGGTGGCTCGGTCTGCTGAAGGCCTGCGGTCAAGGCACATGTGAGAAAGCAATCAATGAACAATTATGGTGTCGCAATGGCAACGAGAAACTAATGCTTGATGCTTCTCATTTCTCTCTGTTCCTGTCTGTCTGTCCCTATCTATATCTCTCTCTGACTCTCTCTGTCCCTGTAAAAAATAAATAAAGATCATTAAAAAAAAAGAACAAAAAACTCAAAAACATTGGTACGTAAAGACATATAGCCACATGTTCATTGCAGCATTGTTCACAGTGGCCAAGACATGGAAACAACCAAAAAGCCTTTCAATAGATGATTGGATAAAGAAGATGTGGTACATATACACTATGGAATAGTGCTCAGCCATAAGAAATGATGACATCGGATCATTTACAACAACATGGATGGACCTTGATAACATTATACTGAGTGAAATAAGTAAATGAGAAAAAAACTAAGAACTGTTAAGATTCCATAAATAGGTGGGACACAAAAATGAGACTCATGGACATGTACAAGAGTGTGGTGGTTACCAGGGGGAGGGGAGGGGAAAGTGAGGGGAAGGTGAGGGAGGAAGTAGGAGGAGGAGAGGGGCACCAAGAAAACCAAATAGAAGGTGACAGAAGACAATTTGACTTTGGGTGATGGGTATACAACATAATCAAATGTCAGAATGACCTGGAGATGTTTTCTCTAAATCTATGTATCCTAATTAATCAATGTCACCCTGTTAAAATTGTCTAAATAAAAAATTTAAAAAAGAAAAATCAAACTTTTTATTTATTTATTTTGACAGAGGCAGAGAGGAACAGAGAGGAAGGGAGAGAGATGAGAAGCATCAAGTCTTCACTGAAGCACCTCAGTTGTTCAGAGATTGCTTTCTCATATGTGCCTTGACCGGGGGCTACAGCAGAGTGACTGACCCCTTGCTCAAGCCAGTGACTTCTGGGTTCAAGCCAGCAACCATGGGGTCATGTCTATGATCTCATGCTCAAGTTAGTGGAGCTGCACTCAAGCTGGTGAGCCCATGCTCAAGCTGGTAAACCCATGCTCAAGCTGGCGACCCCAGGGTTTCGAACCTGGGTCCTGAGTGTTCCAGTCCAACACTCTATCCACTGTGCCACTGCCTGGTCAGGAGAAAAGTCAAACTTAAATGACCAAGGATCAGTTCACTGGTAGTGTACTTTATAAGTTCTAAATAAGGGCTCCAAAACAAAGGAAGACACCTCAGCAAGTACAAATATTTACAACTCAGCCAAACCTGGGCATTGGGAGGAAAGAAGGTGGGACAGGAGGTAAAAGGACTAAATTATGGCTCACTTTACTGGGACCAGAGTCAGAGCAAAATAGAACCTGTTGGGGTGGCCATTTAGTTTTGTTGCCTTTCATTAATCCCTGTTCTTTTCCTTGTATTTTTCTTTCTTGTTTATTTGTCAGAGCTCTTTGCATATGAAACACCCTTTGTTGGCTACCTAGCATTTTCAGCTTTTTCTCACCAGGTGTGTGATTTCTCTAAATGGAGGGACCCCAGGGCTACTCCACCCTCCCAGCCCCAATGAGGTTCTATCAGTTAAGAATTCAAGTCAGGGGCTCACTTCCCCTTGCTCCTATACTAGACTATACTAGACCTCCATACTGCATCCAAGATCTGCTTCCCTTTTTCATCCACCAAGGACCCCTAAGACCTCAAGCAGGAAATGTTGCCTACCTCACAATAACCCACACATCTGAACTGGCATGAGAAAGAACTGCTGGGCTTCCATTTCAGCAGGCCTGAGAACGCCAAGGATTCCCTGGCCCAGTAAATCTTGCTGGGTGCCTTTGTGAACTGCACCATTGGTAATCACTAACCTGTTCTCATGGGTCTGTTTGAAGAAGCTGGGATCCCACACTTGCTGTGGAGACCCTGCAGTTAGGGTCTTGACTTCACCAAGGAAGGTACGTCTCTTGGTATTACTTCCTCCACGTGACTGAGCAGCAACTCTGGGGCCATGAGAAGCTCCTCTCAGATTAGGGTTTAAGGTCTGATTACCACCCAAGATCCAGCTGTCCATCCTCTCCAGGTCTCATTGGAAAGCAGAACAACTGGACTTTTTGAATTCCAAACAGCTGCTTACTCTGCAGTTCACACCCCCACTCTATCTCCATCTCTACCTCCATTTTATAAATGGGGAAATGGGATTCAGGGAGCTCTCCCAAGGGGATGCCTTGCATTACCACAGGAACAAGCCATTTTGTCTCTAGGCTCTTCAACCCTAAGAAGGGTCTCAGTAGCTCTTATCCCAAAACATACACATGAAAACCATTTATTTCTTTACTTAACAAATAGCTTCTGAGGAACCTAAGTCTCAACCCTGGGCCTGGTCCCTTGGAAGCCCCTAACTTGGGGGAGACAAACCCAGACACCTGTGGGATTAGGGCTGGGCCAGAAAAAGATACCAAGAGATTGAAGCTAAGGCTTTGAGGGATGACTAGGAGTTCACCAAGGGCATTCAGGTGGAGGAGAGAGCAAATGCAAAAGCATAGAAAGAAAGAAAACAGGGCATATTCACGGAATAATAAAGAGTTTATTTTGCTGAAAAGTAGAATTTGGAGAGGGGGTGATTTCTGAGGCTAGGGGATGTGTGGCCAGACCTGGTAAAGACCTTGAATGCTATGCTAAGAAGCAAGTCATTTGGAATTGTTCATCAAAGGGCATGACCAGATGGCATGTGATCCTGCTCAGGGCTATTTGCCCTTAATGAGCTGGTGCTATTTCACCGTCACCTAGACCCACTTTCTGCAGTGCCCACAGAAAAGCCATGAATTTTTATTGGCCAAGAGCCTCCTGGGATGCTTCAGCCGGGTGTGAGTCCTTTTAGGTACCTGCCATCTCTCCCACCACCAAGGACCTCTGCTCCCTGTCATCTATCTGCTCCAGCCACACTCACTGCTTCACAGTTCCTTAACCACCCAGGGTCAGCCCTGCTACAGGGCCTTTGCACTGTCATTCCTGCTACCCGGAGGTCCTGCCTTCCTGGCTCTTGCCCTTGATCTTCAGACTCAGTCCAATGTCACCTCCTTAAAGGGGCTCAACCTCCTAGCGAAAACACCCCATCCTGGCTTTGCTTCTCTCTGCAGCTCTCACTACATTTGGACAAAACTTTCCACTCTTCTGTCCATCTCCCCACCTAGCCTGGAGCCCCATAGGTGGGGCCTGGCTTCTTGTCCCAACAGCTGTGTCCCCACTTGATGCTCACTGGTGTTTGTTGCCCAAGGGAAAAATACTAATGATGACCCACATATTAGCTATTTCCATGTGCTACACTTCAGCCTAACTCCACTGAAGGTGACAGACATCACATAGGGCAGGAGATAAGGGGGGGGGGTCATTGGATTCCGGGGGCAGGACCGAGAGGCGCAGAATATTCCTCACTCTAAATATGCCAAATGTGCTAAAGAGCCCGTATTCACAACATCGAAATATTCATATGTTTAATGAGCAAGAAATGTTAGCAAAATGCTGAATATTATTAGTAACATGCTAAATATGCAGGAAATGCCCAGTATTTACAATACACAACAAAATTGTAAGGCAACAATAGTTGCAAGGCACATTTATGATGCACCAATATTAATATTGTCACAATGAATATGAATAAGCCACTGAACTGTCTGAGGCCCCAATACAGGTAACTGAATATTCATAACTTACTGCATACACACACAGAACTAAACATTAATGACTTGCTGAATATTAATGAGAACTAGGAATATAGAAAGGGCTGATCTCTCAGTGGAATTAAGGTTCCCTGTTGGTGACAATGCTCTGGTCACACCCCCAGATGACAGTCAAGGCCCAGTAAGACTTCAGGCACATGTGGCTCCAGGTTAACTCTGTCCTTCCTCTTTACCTGTGTTATTGTCACTGTTGCTGGGGAGGCCAGAAGGCAGAGAGGCTGAGATACATGGGGGTGTGTGAAAGGTACCAGGTAGCAAGGCCCCACCTGCTTGCACCTCCGGGGCCTGGGTCTGCCCCTTCTTTACCCTGTGCTATTTCAAGACAATGAGAGACCTGCCTGACACTGACTGATGCTGACTGACTTGGAGGCCTCAAGTGATTCTGCATAAGATATTCCCATTTTCCAGAATACAAAACTGAGGCTTGGAGAAGGTGAGTCCTAGATTTCTTTCCAGGCCCATCAGACTGATGTCTGCCTCCCTCCCTACCCTAATTCCAGCTCCAGGGATCCATAGGCCTGAGTGCCTCTGGCTGGCCAAATCACTAAGTTTTAGTTTCCAAATCAGGATAACAAGGGCTTGTTCCCACCTTGTCCAGCATGCTTTTTTTTTTTTGGCAACAGAGAGAGAGTCAGAGAGGGACAGAGAGGCAGGAATGGAAAGAGATGAGAAGCATCAATTCTTCAGAGTTCACACTTGAATGAATTCTAGGGTTCTCTAGTTGTTCAGAGTTACTGACCCCTTGCTCAAACCAGTGAGTTTGGGGCTCAAGCCAGTGACCACGGGGGTCATGTCTATGATCCCACGCTCAAGCCAGTGATCCTGCGCTCAAGCTGTTGAGCCTGCACTCAAGCCGGATGAGCTTGTGCTCAAGCCGGCGACCTCAAGGTTTCAAACCTGGGTCCTCTGCATCCCAGTCTGATGCTCTATTCACGGTGCCACTGCCTGATCAGGCGACTTTGACATCCTTGTCCGCAAAGTTGGTATAAGCTGGTAGCTCATGATTAGTTCCCAGCAGGTGCTGAATATCATCAGCACCACTGTGGTTGTCATTGCTCCTGCACTTTCACCAACTGTTTCCTTGGCTTTGGTTGGGGGCATGCGACATTCCAGGGCTGTCAAAAGGAGAGGTAAAGGGTGGAGGTGACAGAAGCATTTGGAAGTGTTGGGAGCCGTCAAGTAAACACAGCTGTGTAACTTGAGGGCGAGGCGCAAGCCCCCGATGTTCCCTGGATTTATTAATAGCTGAAAGGTCAGAACGACCAGCGCACAGATATGGTCTGATAAAGCTCAAGGACTTTTACTCCCTGTTGATGTAGCTTTATGGCAGGAGCCTTTGTACAGGAGACACCTGGTGTTTAACCATTTAATCTCTAACGAAGGAGGTCATGTGACTTTGGACATGAAAACATTGTACTTGCCAAGTTTTGGTGTATATAAGAAACTTCCTTGCAAAAATAAATTGCTGATGGCTGATGGTTCATCAGACCTCCCGACCCAGACTCATCAATTCCACATTCCCTCACCCTGTGGAACGGCTCGTCACGCCGGCTCGTGACATGGAAGAACCCTATTTGTGTGCATAATGACCCGTGTCCTGGGAAAGGCTGGAGAACCAAGCAGGGAGCTTTTCTCCAAGTTACTCATTTATGAAATACCAACAATGACAATATTAATATTATCATCAGCCACCATTATCACTTGTACACTCCTGACGGCTCTGAGCATCTGATCTGTGCCATGCCCTGGTCTAGGTTCTGGGCACACAAACAGCTTGACAGAGAAACTCCTTGTGTTCATGAAGCTAATGTGCTAATGGGGGGCAGAGAGTCAGT
This sequence comes from Rhynchonycteris naso, assembly GCA_037038555.1. Classification (NCBI taxonomy): domain Eukaryota; kingdom Metazoa; phylum Chordata; class Mammalia; order Chiroptera; family Emballonuridae; genus Rhynchonycteris; species Rhynchonycteris naso. Next base: position 21,483,060 of record CM073003.1, read on the forward strand.
GAACAAATTTTCTGGAGACTCAAGGATAGAAATTGGGGCACTTGCAAGAGATGGTTTAGCCCCTTGCCTGTGGATGAGTCCCTGTGAATCTCACTGAGCCACCCAGGGGGCAAGAGGTTCCAGTTCTCAGGTGGGTGAGCTGGGCCAGGAGAGGGCAGTCACCTACCAGGGGTCAGTCACACAGCCAACTGAGGCTGGGGAGCTTTGGTGGGATTTGGATGTCGACCTGCTGAATCTGAGGGTGATTGCTCACCATTTCATACCAGCTTGACCTTCTAGTAGGGATGGGCTGGTTCCTATTTACAAGGAGCATGAGTGGCTTATGTAAACAGAAAAGAAAAAAAGGAAGAAGAAGTCCAGTAAAGATACCGGAATTCTTTAGAATGATGTGCTATTCAAACTCTGCTTTAGTAAAACACTGTGTGCAGGTGAATTGATGCAAACACACCCTCCACATTCTCACTGATGAATGCCTGGGTGTGGAAGAAGGGTGACACATACACTTTAGACCTTCAAATCTTGTTTCTAGTCCCAGGGATCCTCACAAATGATTCACTGAATAAGCTGGCCCTCCCCGCTTCAGAAACTACCTTTCCAGGAAAGGGTCCAGAAAGGAATCAGAGGGGGACTGAGGCTCCTCATTAAATGCCAGCCCTGTCCCAGTAAGCCACAAAGGGCATCTCTGGGCTTATTTCCTAGTTGGGGAAAATGAGGTCTCATGGTCCCTTCCTATGGGAACCTCCTGGAGGACCCCCACACCTTCAGGTTGGTCAAGATCCTCCTTCAGGTCTTGTGCTTAAAGCCTTGCAATCTTCACATTATTTTTGTCATCAGGGATCAGTGTCACAAATGAGAACACAATGATCAGCATAATCAGGATAGAGTTCGCCTATATGTGGCCTGTCCACCAGGTGCTCATCGATATTCCACACCTGCACTGAGAGGTAGGGCCAAGGTAGCTTCATTTTTGTTTGTTTTGTTTTTTTAAGATTTTATTAATTTTTAGAGAGAGAGAAACACTGTGGGGAAGAACAGGAAACATCAACTCAAAGCTGCTTCTCATATGTGCATTGACCAGGGAAGCCTGGGGTCTAGAACTAGAGACCTCAGCATTCCAGGTTGACGCTTTATCCACTGCACCACCACTGGTCAGATGGTGGCTTCATTTTTAGGAATAAAGAAACAGGCCAGAGAAGTCAAAGAATTCATTCGAGGAAGGTCAAGTGGGAACCCAATCACTGCCTTTAGTCTGCTACACTGATAGTGAGTACCTCATTATGGGAGACAATCAAGCCCATATGACAAAAGGTATTCTTCATGGTTCATAGGAGGATGAGAGTTGGGGTCTGTCGCTGCTCCAATCTGGGCCTCAGAGGCGTGACAGTTAAGTCACCCAGTAGCACCTTACCTCCTGGGGCCAAGCTGGCTTATCCAGATTCCCCAAGCTCGGACCTGGAGCAGACAAGTCTCAGAAGCTGGGTGAGGTGTCCTCACACCCAGAATACTTGGCAGGAGTAGCCACACCCTTGGGGTAAGGAAAGGGTAGAATATGATTTAGGGCTGAGCTGGGCTCGGTCAACATCAGCCACTCAGCTATGTTGGACAGATGGCAGCCTAGCTGCCCGGTCCTGGGGCCACACCTCCTCCTTACACCACACTCATTGTGGCAGCATCCTTGCCACCCGGAAGCCCACAGGGCAGTGGGAGGAAGTGGTGGCCTCATGACTGATTCCAAATCTGACCAGTTCCCCCTGGGCCCTGAATCCCAGACCTGTATGACAGGAGGCTCTGGCCTGGGTGGGACAGGGGATCCCCAGTTTTCTCGTCTGAAAAGTGGCCCTGGGAAAAACTTCTGATCCAGAGGAAGAGTTTGGTTGGGAACCTGGCTAACGATATAATACTAGTAATAATAGTTTTTATTCATATAGTTACGGTGAAGGTTGATGTTCCCTGGGCACCCATTTAATAGCTGTAGGGCTACTGACTGATTCACCTTCACTACTTCCACCTATACCATGAGCTCCACTTGACATCCTAGGGAAAGTGAAGTTCAGAGAACTACAGTCACTCACTTGAGGTCCTCTAGTGGCCAGAAGCACCCTAATCATAAAAGCTTCTGCCTGCTGAACACCTTGTACATCCTCATGGGAGCTGGGTCATTGTCCTACCTCACAGTGGGGAAACTGAGGCATGCTAGAGACCAGGAGCAACCTGCCCAACCCACATACATAGCTGAGCAGGTGGGTGAGCTGGGCCAGGAGCTTGGGCAGGAACCTGAACTCCAGGGGAAGATGTGAACTTGAGTCCTCAGGTCTGAATGTGGCCCAGAGCCTGGCAGGGCTGGGGGCAATGGTACAGGTTGGGGGTCAGCAGCAGTTCCTTCATGTAATAATAAAGCCTACCTGGGGCCCTGGGTACTCTTCCTGCCCAGACGCTCCCAATCAGTACCCTTAACAATCTCAACAATAACGACAAGAGTAATGGTCATGGCCATTACTGAAGCCTCCAGTCCTTCTGATCCCGCTCTATCCTGGGAGGAGGGCACGGTGAGGGCAGTGGTCTAGGGTCGCCTCACTGTGTCCAATGGGACAGTGCAGGGATCAAGGAATGCCTGAGCCCAAGGTGACTTCGGTCTCTCCCCTCCCCCAGATGTGGGGGAGACTTCCTTCTCCTCCAGGCCCCAATCAGCCTTGGAAAAGCCGGGTTATATTAGGGATGAGTGAAGGCGACCTGGTTTTTGAGACGGGGTAAAGGGGTAGGATCCAGGATCTCCTAGCAGATTCACGGTAAACGCGCACGGTGACTCGGCCCCAGGCACCTGCCCGGATTCCCCTACAGCCCCACTTTCTCCCTTCCACCAGTCCTCGGGAAACCCCAACACTCACCCCGAGACACGGTCCAGCCTCCGACCCCTGCTCCTCTCCGCTGGCAAGAAGGAGGAAGAGTTTCATCTGAGTGCGAGACCCCACCCTCCGGCCTCGCTTCTTTCTGCCTCATTCTGGCCTCCTCCCAGCAACCCACACCTCCGAGTTTCCTGTTGGCGGAGTGGAGGTTGCCCCCGCCGACCCCGCCTTCTTCCCTCCCCGACCCCGCCCCTTCCCCTCTTCGCCCCGCTCCCTCCACCGCCTATCCTCTCTCTTCTGGCTTTTCTGTTCTTCGGGGCTCACGATCCTACCTGCGTCCAACCCAAAGTTAGGTAGTGAGCTCCCTGCCGCTGGTGGTGTGCAAGACGCGCCTTTTCAGCCCCTGGCACAGGGCCCCGGCCCAGCGCTTGTCCAACGTGTGTTCGGTGAAGAAAGGTTTGAGAGGGCAGGAGGCAGTTTGAACCTAGAGTCTCTTCAAGTCTCTGCAGATGGTTGGAAAGCTGTGAACTCTAAAACCTGAGACCTCAGACACTGGAGGCCCCGAGCTAGCATTCAGAAAGATTCCAGGAGTTGCAAGTCTGATCTTTAGATTCTTGCATTTGGGACTGGTGAAGATTCGAACTCCCACATACTCCCTCGGGGCTGTGTCCGTCTGAGTCTCTAAAAGTTCTAGACACGTGGGGTCAGGAGATCTGGGTCCACAGGGTCTCAGGCAATTGTTCAAGTTGCCCCTGCTTCCTCCACATCTGTGTCCCACATCCTCCAGAAGAGGAGGGGGGCTTGGTTGTACCTCAGTTTCAAAGTCTGTGAAAGGAGAAACTGAACCCTGGCTCCACTAGTTGGGAGCCATCTGGGGAGCGTGCTCAGCACAGACTAAACACATGGACTACAGTGTTGGGAAGAAGGGTGACATGAGATGCTGATGCATCAAATAGGGAGACTTCTCAGCAGCACTAATTTGCTGCAGTAAATGAGCCTTGAGCACGCGGAGGCCTCTTTTACCTTTCCACGGTTTAAGTTCAGAGTCCTCTCCTACCCTACAGGAGCCCGGGTTTCCTGAGTTCCTGGGCTCCATGAAGGAACCATAATCCAACTCAAACTCCTGATGTTGAAGGAGGAGTTTCCTAACCCTGCACTCAGGGCAGAGGAAATGAGTTCTGTACACAACCAGCCAGCCCTGCTGGTCCCAGGAAACTGAGGCTTGCCTAGTCAGGGGTTGGGGGAAAAGGAGACCCTGTCCCCCAAGAGTGGATCCAAAGTTCCCAGGGCAGATTCTGATGCTGCAAGGCCCAAGTTTAAATCTGGACTATTATTATCATATGACTCAACAATTACACTCAAAATAATCAGTACAGGTGTTCACATTAACCCTTGTACTTATATGGTCATAGCAGTGCTAGTCACCATCACTAAAAGGTAGAAGAAACCCAAGTACCCCTCAGCTGATGAATGATGTAGAAAACATGGCTCAAACACACCAGGTATTTAATCACCAAAGTATTTATTTGGGAAAAAGAAAAGGGTTGTAACCCAAAGCATACAGGCATGGCAAGCCAAGTGGATATTCTGGCCTTTGTGCCAAGATGGTGGAATATTTACATAATGGAAAAGGAAGAGAAGAGGAAGTTAGAACCATAAAGCTTTATTATAAACGGAGTTCTTCTGTAGCGTTCTAGCATGGAGGATTCTCATGATTATGTAGAGTACAAGAACTTCCATAAGCCCTAGCTCCTCCCATAGACCCCTCAGATTGGTTGTTTGCTTAAAGTTCCAGATAGTCTTTATCAAGGTGATGGTTGCACAGCATTGTGGATGTGCTAAATGCTATGGAATTGTTCATTGAAAATGACTTTGTTGTGTGAATTTCACCTTAATTAAAATAAAAACAAAAGTCCTGCCTGACCATGCAGTGGACAGAGCATTGACTTGGGACACTGAGGACCCAGGTTTGAAACTCCAAGATTGCTTATTTGATTGGGGCTTTGAGTGTGGGGTCACTGGCTTGAGCTTGGGATCACAGTCATGACGCCATGGTCGCTAGCTTGAAGCCCAAGGTCACTGGCTTGAGCCAAGGTCGCAGGCTTGAGCAAGGAGTCACTGGCTCAACTGGAGCCCCCCAGTCAAGGCATGTATGAGAAGCAATCAATGAACAACTAAAGTGCTGCAACTATGAGTTGATGCTTCTCGTGTCTCTCCCTTCCTGTCTCTCTCTTGCTCACTAAAAAAAAAAGTCCCAACTAGGCCACTCACCAACTGGGGTGGTTCCTGGCAGTGACTTTGTGCCCCATTGTGAGGTTTTGAACTTCCCAGGCATGGGAGACCAGGGTATCATAAAATGCCAGCCTACCCGCCCTTGGTTGGCAAGTTAAATGGGCGTCCCAAGGCCCATGTCACACCAGTTCTGGATGGCCAGGTGGTTAAAAGGCCACACTTGGGAAATGCCTTGTTTTAAATGATACCCGACTGTTACTGGTGAAATGACAAAACCTCAATTCTTGTCTCACCTGAGAAACAGGATTCAATTAGGAGACAAAGCACAGCAAGCAAAGCAAGGGTTTACTGGCCGTGCAGGAAAATATTCAGAAAGGCCTGAGCAGGCAACTCACTCACAAGAATGAATGCCTTGATTGCTTATAGAATTTAGGTGTTTATGGGCTTTTACTTCCTGAATTTTTCTATTCCGTTTTTCCCCCCCTTTTTCTTTTTTTTTTTCCTTCCCAGCTTCTCCCTTTCATTTACTTGTCTTCATTGTACTGCTATGTGGCTGATACCATTTCAGGACTCTCACAACCACCAGTCCAGGTGAGGCCTGTTCTGACTTAAAGGTCCACCTAGACCCTGCAGACCTGTGGGACTGCGTGGGGCAATTCCCTGCCCTGCTTCGCCTGTCCCAGCTCATGTCTAATTAGCTACCTAACCTAACAACCTGTCTTGTGACCTAAAGAAAGCAAATTAAAGCCATTAGCTGGTGGTGACTGAACAATGTCCCCTCACGCAGGAGCCTATGACATGGAGATGGCACTCCAGCTACTCAGCCACACAGGACCAGCGAAGGAACCATTTTGTAGGGATTGAGGCCACTGAGCAGACACACATGCACACACACGTGTGCCGACTTGGGATGGAGGGGAAACACCCATAGGACCAGACTTTCTTGTTTTTTCTTCTCTTCCAAGTGAGAGGAGAGAAGATAGAGAGACAGACTCCTACATGTGCCCCAACTGGGATCCACCCGGCAACCCTGGTCTGGGGCCAATGGTCTGACCATCTGGAGTCATGCTTGCAACCGAGCTATTTTTAGTGCCTTAGGCAGAGGCTCCACAGAGTCATCCACAGCTCCTGGGCTGATGTGCTCGAACCAATCGAGCCATGGCTATGGGAGGAGAAGTGAGAGAAAGAAGGGAGACGTGGAGCGGTAGAGAAGCAGATGGTCGCTTATCCTGTGTGTCCTGACCGGGAATTGAACCTGGGACATCTACTCCACTGCTGAGTCAACCAGCCAGGGTCAGGATCAGACTTTTGATTCTGGTTCTTTGATGGGGCTAAGACCCTGCAAAGGGGAAGTCTCCAATGTACTGTTCTAGGCAGGAAGTGTGTGTGCTAAAGCAGTCATTGACTGAACCATCCCCATTTAATGCAATGACTGGTGTATCTGCCCTCCACACAAGCAGTGGTGACTGCACTGAACTGAGGACACCTCCTAGACCTCTTCCACCAGAGAATTTCCCCCTACTTCACAGATGGGGAAACTGAGGCACAGCTAGAACACCCTTCTCTCTTTGGAAGACAAAGTAGGAGATCAGAGAGTACAGGCCAAACCCTGCTTCCTGAGCTCCATTTGGCCCCAGCTTGTGCCTGGGATCTAGCACAACTAGCCTCAGGGTCAGGCACACAGTGTCCTCACATACCCAGCAGGACCCAGGACTTTCCACTGAGCTCAGATGTGCTCCTCACCACTGTATGCTAGTTACCATGCTTTTGCTGGGCCCCTATCAGGCTGCTTCTTACCTACCTGCACTGAAGTCCACCCCTACCCCCAGTTCCCATCAAAGAAAAGCTAATAGCATGGTTGAGGTGCTCCCCTCTGTACCAGGTTCTTATCAAAGTGTGTGACCTCCCCTCAGCCACCCAGTGAGGTAGGTTACAGATGAGAAAATTGAGGCTCAGGGAGGTCAAGTCACTTGCTCCAAGTCGTACAGCCACCAAGCAGGCTCTAAACCCATGGCTTCCAAGGGCTTCCTCCCGTTCACAGTTGGGTCCTTACTGCCTGGCATATAGTAGGTACTCAATTGATGTTTGTGGATTGGTTAATTACTTTCTTATTGAACTCACAACTCACTATCTCTCTGCCTGAAGTGCCCATCCCCATCTTGAAAACTCTTACTGATACCTCAAAGCCCCATTTAGAATAACCCCTCTTTAGGAAGTCTTCCTGACACACTCGTATGGGTTCCTCTAGTCCTTGTTCCTTCTACCAGCTCAGCTCTGAGCCCATGGGACTAGAGGTGTCCATGGGACTGGAGGTGTCCATGGGGCTGGGGTGCCCATGGGGCTGGGGTGCCATATCTGGCTTTTTCTGACCTAGTACCACTCTGCACAACCTAGATAGGAGAGGATTGGGGGGGATAGGGAACATTAAGGATGTTATATCTCCCCGCATATTTGTCTTCTCCTCCTCTCCTCTCCTGCGATGGGAAGGAAACTTTTAGGAGCCAGAAAATTATTTTAATAGAAAATAAAGTGTTTATTCAAAGAACATTAAAAGCCCAAGGACCTGTGTGGGAGTTGGTATGAGTGAGAGTGAACTTCAGGCTCAGCCAGGCTGGGCATGGGGCTCCTCTCCAGTGTCAGGACTGTGGGGGAGGGCAGATGGGGACTCCAGGATCTGGCAGGCCAAGGGAGCAGTAAACAAGCACCAGGACTCAGTGCAGAGCTGGGGCCAAAGGGCTGGTCAGCCTCCCAGGCTCAGCAGCTTATGAGGTACATCCCTGTGGGGGTGGGGCCATAAGTGGGAGGAGGGTCATTTGTTTCTAAGCTGGGATCCCCCAATCCTCCTCAAAACAGCCCTTAACTCACTGCCCCATGGACCCCAGTATACCCTTGCAAACTGCTGAGAGAGCAGGGTGAGGGTGAGGCTGTCATTGCAGTGGGGCTTCTGGCTCTGGGCCTTGGATCATTGCAAGGACACCCACCCTCCAGGAGATGGCCCAGAAACATTCATCTTCCTTCTTGATCCCTCCCACTGGGACCCTGGCCAATCCTCCCTCTCTGTGACTGACATATCCTCAGTCTCCAGATCCCAACACCCACCTGTCCTTCCCAAACACCGTGAATGACTCCCCCAACTCCTGTACCCTGGCAGAAGCAGGGGGTGGGACTTGGCCATGGCACAAGCCTGGTTCCTGGGAGGGTGGGGGCGTACCTGTGGCAAACCTTCTCTTTACCAGTGACAGGCGATAGCCACTACCCACCAGCTCCAGATCCACGCCGGACAGAGTGGCTCCTTCGCTGGTAAACTGAGCGGCCACGGGGCTGGGTGTGCTGGGCCCTGAGCACGGTTCCCAGCTGGCAGACAGGCGGCCAGAGCCTGGGGAGGCCTGAGGTCAGCTGTGTCCCATCCCTGGCCCCAGTCCTATTGTGACCCAGGCTCCTTCTTGGCCCTGCTTTGATTTGTGGCTTCTCTGCCCCTCTGACCTCCTCTTATGCCCCTGCACCCTTTTCCTTTGGCCTCATGAGACAGTATGTGGGTTGAAAGGAGTCCTGCCTCAGGGCCTTTGTCCCTGCTATGCCCACTCCCAGTGTGCCTCTCCTCCAGCTTTATCAAAGCCCTTCCAAGCCAGTCTGCATACCTATACTTCCCTACCCCCAGCACATCCCACCTGAAACCCTGAGCCCTGATGTACAACCATAACTCACCTCCTGACTCAGACACATCCGGAAGCTTCCACAGGAGCCGTTTCTCCTCCAGGTTCCTGGCATCAAGAGAAGCTTGATCAGGTCTACCTGAGAGAGAACACTTAGCACCCAGGGTCCAGCCCCATTACCTCTCAGCTGCATGACCTGAGCAAGCCAGATCCCCTCCCTTGCTTCAGTTTCCCACCTATGAAACAGGGGCAGGTGTGGGCAGCTGTTCCCCAAGGGCCCTACAACCTTCTAGCATTTTTAGATGATGCATTTGGTCCTATAAGTCTGACTTCTTCATGGAAGGCACTATCTTTTATAGAAAACTAAGGCAACACTGGGGCTTGGTTCAAATCCTGATGTGACCTCAGATAAGCAATTTAGTCTCCCTATGCCTCAGTTTCCCTTCCATAAGTGAGGATGATGGCAGTCTACACCCAGAGGGATTGCTAAGAGTCTTAAGCCAACTAGTGCGTGCAGAACCTGTAGAGCACACTTGAAATGGAGGAAGCTCTCAGTGCCAGGTAGGATTCCTGTTAGTAACAGCACCCTCAGCAGTCAGCCATGGGAGCTCATGGTGACTGGTTAGGTCCAGGGTGGACCCTTTAGTTGCTTCATCCAGGGGAGGCTTGGGGGATTCAGGGGCACCGCTGAGCCTCTCTTGGCCTCCCACAGGCCCTCACCAGGTGGCAGATGGCTGCAGGCGGACATTGGTCACAGGCTCCCCCACAGGCAGCAGGATCTGGACGTTGGTGAGCGGTGTGGGCACAGCCGTGGCACCGGGCCGGTAGCTGTACTCCACCAAGACCTGAGTGAGGGTTGCCTCACACTGCCAATGGGCGCTCAGCTGCAGAGGCACAGACTGGGGGCCTGGGCGGGAGAACTAGAAAGAGTGAGAACAGGAGAGAGGACATAGCTTGGCCATCGCGTCCTGCCACATTGCGCGCTATCACCCAGCTTGAGTGTTTGCACACACCACTCCAAGGGGCCTTTCCTGGAGACTTTGCAGAGAGAAGTCCGCATTACACCATGCTTCCAGCAGAGGGCAGGAGAAGGCCCCTCATTCTAATAGTCTGTGGACAGGTTACCACTGCAAGGTTCTGCGAGGGGCACTTCTAACTTACATAATGATGCCATCTGCACTGTGGAGGCCCAGGTCCCTACACTGCCTCCCTGGCCAGCATTTACTTCCTGCACCCTACCTCCCCTGCCATCCCATCCCTGCCCTGGCCCTGCCCTCCACCTGGCCCACCTGGTAGCGCAGCAGCACTACGTTGTAGTAGGAGGCAGCCGGGCTCTGCTCCGCCTGCCTCTGCAGGGCATCAGTTAGAGCTGTCATGTTGAGCCAGAAGTCTTTGGTCTCAGGGTCACTCTGGGATGGGTCACTGCAGAGACCCAGAATAATTGTCCCCACCCTCACAAGAAGTCTCTCAGGGTCCCCAGCATCCCACCTACCCCAAGGGTTTCACAAAGATGGTTTTCCAGGTCACCTTGGGCCAAGCAATGCGTAGTTGGAGAAAAGCAGAGAAGGGAAGGAAAGTGAGGTCCGGAAAGGGGTAGGGACTTGCCCAGAGACACATAGCAAATTCTGGGAGGTAGATGATAAATGGATAGCCAGTGAGCTCTTGTTCTTGTCCCCCTCCTCCCTACAGTACCTGAAGAGCAGGTCAGCATTGGGCTGGAAGTGCTCAATGCGGGCTGTGTGCACAAGACGGAAGCTGAGGACTGGTGGGGGTGGAGTCCCGTTGAATACACGCACAATGCCAGCTGGGAAGGTCATGGTCAGCTCCCCAGTTACTCGAGCCAGGCAGCTGGGTGAGAGGCAAGGGGACTGGGCTTTGACTCGGGGCTCTTCCCTATAGCTCCCCCTCCCTTCTCTCCTGGCTCTACTGTAGCCTGTGGCTTCCTGGGTCTGCAGATGCAGCAAGGCCCTTACTATGCCCAGCATCCGTACCCCTAACCTCCTCCCCCTGTACCCCTGCCTGGATAGCAATCCAAGTGCCAGGAAGAATCCACACTTGAGCAGGCAGAGACACCTCCTTCCCTAGTTCTCTTTCCCCTAGGTCATGAGGAAGCCCACGGCAAAAATTGAGTTTTATAACTGTCCTCAGGTTGGGTTTTGGGTCTAATGCTCTCTTCCTTTTTTTGGTTTGACTTGAAGGCACCACCCCCAGACTATCCCTGGTCCCTGAATTCACCCTTCACCCACCCCCTCTATAGGCCTGGCCTCCGCTCTTCCTCCCTTCAGGTTGATGCCCACAGCAGCCTCAGAGGAATTCCTCTAAACTGTGGCTACAGTAATGCCCAGCCCTGCTCAAACGCCCTCTGTGTCTCCCACTGCCCTTAAGGAGAGGGGCCTGGTTGCTCAGTTCAGTGTTCAAGGCCCTTCCATGGGAAAGCAGATCATAAAACAGAGCTGAAGGCTGTCTCTGCTAGAACCGAGACTCACAGTCCTCAGGGAGCCGTGTCTGCACTGTGCCCCAGCACCACATACCTGGGGCTATGGCCTCGGAAGTAGGCGTGGACGTATTCGGTAAAGACGGTAGCCACGGGCAGGGCATCCTTGGAACCCAGGACCACAGGGCTTGGCCCCCGGGAGATTCCTGGGGATAGTGAGGAGAGAATGAGGGGTAGACAGAGTGAGCACATGTTTCAGGCTCCAGAACCTGCCCTCTGCCAATAGGGCCTGTATTGTATCACTGAGCTCTCCACCCAGACCAGAGAAGGTGAAAACCACACGTACCATGTCCTGTCTGGGATGAGAGGCTGGAGCGCTCTGGGGCAGCGCTGGGGACTGAGGAGCCCAGTGGGGAGGGGCTCACAGAATGAAACTGTAAGGAAAGGGTTTAGGCTGGGCTGTGAACTCCCAAGGAGCAGTACCCTGATGCTGACCCTGAAGGCAACCTCCAGCCCAGTTCCTGCCACATCCCGTCGCCCTACCAGATCCCCACTGCTGTTCATGAGGGGACAGGACACCTTCCTGCAGCGGGGTCTCCGGGGTACAGCTGCCAGGTCCTCCATGGCTGCAAGGTTGGCAGGTACCGGCATCGGGTCTGGAGAGTGAGTGTGAGAAAGACATGGCTGAGATGCTGGCTGAACTCAGCCAAAAACTGGGGATCAGACTTATTGTAGGGAGAGCCCTTGATGGTCTGAAGTACTGGGGTTACAGAGAAGATGCCAGACAGGACTACAGATACCATCCACAAGCCTGAACCTCCCAGGCACCAGACTGGTGCCTAATAAGAGGTGTGTTCCCCATCACTGGGGGAAGCAAGGAAGGAGTGGACGTTCAGGAGGCAGGCATGCTACAGGGCAGATTTGGAAGAGCATTTTTTATCTTACTTTCAGGAATTCCATAACCTTCATCCTCTCTGAGAGTATAAGGCTGGCCTCCTACTCTTACCCATGTCTAAGTCTTACCCTTTTAAGTTAACTAATCATGGTGTTAATACCCAGGTTCCGCTTGCTTTCCTGCCCTCCCCCTGAGTGCCCCTGCTCTGTTCCATCTCCAAACACATGCTCACCCACCTCCCCTCCCACCTGCCTTCCAGGCCATGTTCTCCTCTCCTCCAGGGTTTCTCAACATCAGTGCTGACCTTGAGGATCCTTTTCTGGGTGGTACCATCCTGCGTACTGTAGGGTGTTGAACAGCATCCCTGGCCTCGACCCACCAAAAGCTAGTTGCACCCATCCCCCCAGAGGTGACGATCAAATATCAGTGGTGACATTGCTAAGTGTTTGCTGGGGGGTAAAACTGGCCTGGTTGAGAGTCCCTGTTCTACAGTGAAACTCAGACAACTCAATTCATCTGCTCTCATGGTCTACACTCACTCCCTTGGGCCCTCCCTTGAAGCAGCTCCAACCAGGGTCTTTCTCTAACCATCGGACAACACCAAACACCCCGTTACCTCTGCTAGGAACCTCATGCTCACAGTCCACAGTTCCTCTAAATGCAAAGGGGACACCATTTTCCTCACATAACCTGTAGGAGCCCACTCTTGCTCGTCCTCCTCCTCCCTCCACCTTCTAGCCCTGCCTCAGATCAGCTTTGGACCCTCTTCCTTTCTCTCCTGCTCCTGGGCAGCCTCCCCCTGCCTGATCCCATCTCCCTGACGACATCTTCCCTCCTCTCCCTCCTCCTCCCTGTCATCACTCTGTTCTAGCCATACCAGGCCCCCACTCACTGTTCTTCAAGGGGCCTACCCTGCTTCCATCCCATTGCCTTTGCATAGACTGTGCCCGCGGCTGGGAACACCCTTCCCCCACCCCCAAAGAGCTTCATCTTCACCTCCATCATATCTCAGCTCATATGTACCTCCGACACCTGCGAGCCCTTATCAGGCACCTGGCAGCTTCTGCCTTGTTAAATATCCATTTCATTCCGTCCTTGCAAGGGTGGAGATTTCTGCTGGCCTTGGTCCCAGCTATGTCCCCAGCATTCTGATTGGGCACTGATCACAGTAGGGGCTCTATCCTCCCTCTAGGCTCCAACAACAGTTCCCAGCTGCTGACTTACCTCCTCCAGCCACAGCCTCTAACCCCCAGGGACCTGGGGATGATGCAAGCGGCTGTGGTGAGTCCGATGACAGCAGGGACTGTGTTCCCCTCGACTCAGGTGGCTGTGCCCTACAGCTAGGTGGGCTTTGTGGGGTGGCTGGGCGGGGAACCCAGGAATCTGGGAAGGGGCCAGGTGCTGTGTGGGATGGCGAGTCCAGGCCAGAGTCCTCCACATTTTCTGGTGATGAGGAGGAGAAAGGCGAGGGGCTGGAGGTAAAGCCGAGACTGCTAGAGCCTGGGGGAAAAGGGATGGCCAGCTCTAGACCCTGACCACATGGGAGTCCCAGCCCACTTCCTGCAGGCCACACTCACATGGAGAAAAGACCTACCCCCATTCACAGTGGGTGCCCACCACCCAACCCCAGGCCATGCCCTCTGGTCATTTTCATCTATACTGATACCCACCCCCACTCCCACCTTCTCTCTGGCTCCACCCATGCATGCTATGGCTCCACCTATCCTAACACTGACCTGGCCCCATTGATCTTCCTTTTGACCCACAAAGGACTCCCATATTCTTCCTCTCCAGCCCAGCCCACCCTCCATCCCACCTGAACCACCTAGCCTTGCAATGGCTCCCTCCACACTCTCACTGGCCACACCCATGCCCCCTGAAGCCCTTACTCCCATCACCTGTAAAATCTTCGTGGTCAAAGGCTGACTCTAGGGGTGGCCCAAAGAGGTTCTTGGAAAACTGTTCATCTGATTTCAGCTTCTCTGTACAGCTGGGGACCAAATGACAAGAGGGGCCATTCTATTGTTTCCATGCCTTCTTTTACCTCAGGGCCTTTGCACATGCTGCTCTTAGTCTGGCCTACATTCTCTCAGTTCTCCCTGCAGCCACTCCTGCTTCACTTCAGCATTCAGTTCAAAGTCACCCCCCTATAACCTTAGAGGCTCTCCACCATCAGCCCAACTGAAGTCATCATTACCTGCTTTAGTTTCTTGATGACACTGAGAAGTATTGAATATGCTCTAATTTATTTGTTATTCTTAAAACCTGAGCCACTAAAATATAACTCTGAGAAGGGGACCTATCTTGGTCATATATCTCCACAACCCAGAATGGCATGAGTATACAGCAGGCACCCAATAAGTGTTTAGCAAATGAATCACTAAGGGGTCTCTCAAAAAACAGCATCACCTCAACTCCCTGCCTGGGTGAGAAAAGGGAAGACAGAGACACAGAGAGCCGGGGAGGTGAAGAAAAACGATGGGGATGGCCCCCACCTACCCACTCACATTGACTCTATGTCCACCCTTATGGAACTCACCTGCTGGCCCTTGGGGCAGATCGAGGCCTCTGTGGTTTCCCAGAAGCATCCCCTACAAGAGATAGACCTTCCTGAGCCTTCTCAGTTCTCTGCCTGCAGTGCTCCCTACTCCAGAGTCCAGGAGACCAAGGCTTGGGGCTGTCTAGCCAGCTGGCCAAAGTGACCAGATTAGGCAGAAGGATATGAGCCTGACCCACAGTCTCCAGGGTCAGGATCATACCTTTAGACTCTCATTTAATTTTCATAAGTACCCAATTTTGTAGAAGAGGAGACTCCATGTCAGAGTGGGTAAGCAGCCTGCCCCAAGTCACAAAGCAGAGCTGGGATTGAAACCCACACACATACTTTAGGCCTAGTCTCCCCTCCATGTTCTCCCCACACTGAAGACCCCTGAACGGGCTACTCACGTGAAGAATGGCGTTTCATGGTGCCCTGTGGACAAAGGGCATGGCATCAGGTCAATGAATTCAGCCAGCCCCACCAGCCCCACCCAGAATACCTGTCCTGAGCCTCACCCCTGGGCCAGGAGGGAGAATGAGGCTGCCAGCTGTGGCCCTGAGCTGTGCAGCAGCTGCCTCAGGGCTGCAGGCGGGGGCCCGGGCCATGGCGGGCTTGATGTGCACGTAGAACTTGCGGGGCTCCTCATCATCAAAGTCGGAGTCGCTGGATGAGAAGCGGGAGGGCTCAGCGGTACGTGCGTCTCAGTCAAGGGGCCAAGCAGGTTCCAATGTAAGACCTCAATCTAGTAAGCCCCTGAATCTGACCATATCCCCCCTTCCTGTTCTATCTCTTTGAGGCCCGGCAGAATTCTCTCTCAGTACTCGTCACCCTTAGCCCCGACACCATGTTTTACCCCCTGCCCCTGCCTCCATGCGAGCCTTTGTAAGCATGCCCTGCCCTAACTAGTGAACTCCTAATCAATTGTTAAGCCCCAACACTGGTACCCTACTCTAGGAAGCCCTCTTGGACCCCCCTTATTGTGACCCAGGCCCTCCTTTCTCCCTCTTGCCTGCCCTGCCCCAGAAGGCATCTGTCTGCACTTGGGTTTGCTTTGGTCACACTAGGTGCCCCTGTAGGGTGTATACAAAGAGGGCTGGTAATGGTAGAAATCACTGTGGACAGAGCTTTGTCATTGCTAGGCTGACAACTGCCACCAGAGAGTGCCAGGAGGATATTGTTCTGAGTCACATCAGGCCGGACAGTGAAACCTTCTTCATCCACCTCTGGACATGCCTGGGGGACAAGCGGTGAGTCAGGCCTTTCCCTCCTAAACTTCGACTTTCACCCTTCACCCCCATCCCCAACCTGACTCAGACCTAAAACAACCCTGATGGCACTCACCACTGAATCAGACTCCAAAGAATCTCTGCAGATGGAAAAAGAGATACTGCTGTCAGCTCCCCTACCTCATCTGCCCCCACCTCATCTGCCCCCAACACTGGAAATGGCAACTGAGGAGGTGGTACTGGACAGCAATCATGTCCTGCGCTGGCCCTGCAGGTGATGGGATCCTGGGGCTTGCCTGGGGTGGGGCAGTGAGTCAGGAGTTAGCAGAGCAAGGGTGCTCTCGAACAGCATGGAAGGGAGGAACCCCTGAGTTAGTTTGAAGGGCTGGCCTGAGAAGGCATGGAATGTAGGGGCTAGCCTTGGGAAAGAGAAGGATCCTGGGCTAGCCAGGGAAACTGTGGACATAGGGAAGAACTGGGTACTAGTTTGGGCAGAGAGACTTTCAGGATCATTTTGGCAAAGTAAGAATTGCTGGAATACATTAAGGGGCGGGGTGGTGGTGGTGGTGGTGGGGAATAGCAGGTCTAGCCTTGGCAGAGGGAGGAATCCTAGGCTAGCCTAGGCAGTGGTAATCCTGGGCGAGTCTAAAGCAGGCAGTCTTGGTCTAGCCTTGGCAGAAAGAAGAATTCTAGACTATCGTAGGCAGATAATATTGAGCTAGCCTGAGAGAGAGGTACTCCATGTCTAGCCTGGAATAACAATACTCTTAGGCTACCCTAAGCAGGGGACTTCTTGGATAGCCTGGGCAGAGGTGGGGATCCAGGGTTAGCCTGGGCCAGGGCTGGTCGGGGTGCTTCCTCACACTGCTGTAGGTGGCTCCCGCTCCCGCCGGCTCAGTCCTGGGAGGCGAAAGGCCTTGGCTCCCCGCAACCGTTTCATTGCTGAGGATAGATGATGGGTGCAGCTGAGTCCTGAGGGTGCCCCCTTCCCGTTCAGCTCTACCTCCCTTTTGCCCTCAGTCCAGCCTGGGCAACCAGGTCCAGACGTACTTGCCTTCCTGCAGGACAGCTGCACTGTATGCCTCAAAGTCCAAAGGCCCTAAGACAGGAGAGATTGAAAAACTCAGCAGAGAGGAAGCCTGGGCCTGGGAAGGGTAGCAGTATAGCCTTGGCCAACTATATAACAGCCAAGGGTGTATGGATCTGAGCTCACAGGGTCCAGGGTCTGAGCCAAGATGCTGAACCGGTCCCAAGATGGTCATGAGTGGGGTGGGCTAAGGGTTCTGGTACCACCTTGGGATGAACTGGGGGGTGGGAGTGATGCCTGAGTTACTCTTATTTTCAGCTCTTCTGGATGGAACTTGGGTAGGTCAGGGAATGGACCACAAGTCTGCAGTTGGCTGGGCTGCTAGTGCCAGGTTGAAGAGCTGAGATTCTCCTAAGGGAGATGGGGAGCCATGGAGGGTATATAAGCAGGAGCAGGGCATGATTGATCTGTGGCCACTGAAGGACTAGAGTGGGGCACCACACAAGGAATGGTGGCCTGAGCCAGGGATGAGCTATGGAGACAGGAGAGAGAACGGACAGAAAGATAGTGCTTTACTAGACTTGATAACAGACTGTGTACCAGCACTTCTTAAAGTCCTACTATGTGTCAGGCATATACTTCACCCTTTACCTGCATCAAATTACTGAACATTCACACCACCGCCAGTTGGGGATTAGTATCATCCTTACTTTACAGATGAAGAAACTGAGGCTCAGACAACTCAAGACCCACATTCAAGGTCACACAATGAGCAATGAAGAAAAGACTCAAACCCAGGTCTGACCCCCACATTTTCCCCCTCAACATATTGGCAGTTTCAAATTGGTCTTTTTCTCAACAACTCGCAATGGCTCCCTTGGGCCCTTGGTATAATGGTAGAACTGAGTCTGGCATTCACGCTCCTCTGGTATCTGGTTGTAAGTCATTTACACAGAAGACCAGGCATCAAATCCTATTCCTCTGTGGGCTGCAGAGTTAGATCTGTCATCAGCCCATTTTCCTAATGAAATGGAGGCCCCAGGGCGTCTCTTGCCTCTTGAACCCTGTTCTTTCCATGCAGCCCGACCCCCAGATGCCCGACTCACCAGGCCTCTCCCGGCCCGTGCCCTTGCTCTCTGCAAACTTTCTCAGTAGCATTTCCACG
This sequence comes from Rhynchonycteris naso, assembly GCA_037038555.1. Taxonomy (NCBI): domain Eukaryota; kingdom Metazoa; phylum Chordata; class Mammalia; order Chiroptera; family Emballonuridae; genus Rhynchonycteris; species Rhynchonycteris naso. The sequence goes on from CM073003.1 coordinate 21,501,074, forward strand.
CTGATGTTCTCTATATTTTGCTTAAACTCCTCGTGAACCTGTGCAGGGTGGGGGGAGTGTGTAACTGGGCAAGACCCTCTTGTTCAGCAACCCCACTTTCATTCCCACCCTTGGCCCCACTAACCTGCCCAATCTGCACATGGGTGTCCTCCACAGAGTGGGCATAGGAGCCCAGCAGTGCCTTCATGTGCCGCAGGTGGGTCTCTTCCATGGCTTGGAAGTGCTGAGGGAGGCGGGGAGGGGCAAGTGGAAAGGTAGAGGTCACAAAGAGACACCAGGTGACAACCTGATCAATCAGGTTTCAACCCCCTAGCTTCAGTGATTGGTTTTGGGAAGAGCCAATGAGAGTCTGCCCTAGGTTGTTGGATGGCATTATTGGAAAAGAGACACTTTCATATCCTGAGTCAATGAATTGGTGGGATGCATGTGGAGGCTGCTGGTGGCCACTTCGCTGTACGCGCGTGTGCACACACACACACATACACACAAGGAATGTCTGCTTGAGAATGAAGCCCCAAAGAGAAAAACAGACTTGAAAAGGAGAGATGCAGCCTGACCAGGTGGTGGCGCAGTGGAAAGAGCGTCGGACTGGGATGCAGAAGGACCCAGGTTCGAGACCCCAATGTCTCCAGCTTGAGAGCGGGCTCATCTGGTTTGAGCAAAAGCTCACCAGCTTGGACCCAAGGTCGCTGGCTTGAGCAAGGGGTTACTCGGTCTGCTGAAGGCCCGCGGTCAAAGCACATATGAGAAAGCAATCGATGAACAACTAAGGTGTCAAGACGAAAAACTGATGATTGATGCCTCTCATTTCTCTCCGTTTCTGTCTGTCCTATCTATCTCTCTCTGTCTCTCGCTCTCTATCCCTGTTAAAAAAAAAAAAAAGCAAAGCAAAGGAGAGATGCACAACTTTCTACCAAACACCATATGAGCGCCTGGATCTAGCCATGCCTGAAACCATCCCTCTAACTTTTCAGTTCTGTGAGCCTATAAGCCTTCCTTGTCAGTCGGAATAAAGGTTTTTACTATTTGTAACTTTCTATCACTTGCAAAATCAGGAAAAAGAATCTGATACCTAATCCTGATATTCCAATCTGCTTTTTATCTATTTAGAAGAACAGAGACCCAGAGAAGTAGAGAGCCTTGTAAAAGGTTCCATAGCTGGTGAGGAATGGAGGCTGGACTAGAACCCAGGCCTTTGGCCACCATATAATATAAGGACATTCTCAGATTCTAAATTTTGCCCCCTATCTTGTTCAAAAATCTCATCAATAATAATAGGAATAAAAACAAAACTTTGGAGTGGTTTCTATGCACATGGTACTAGTCTGAAAGCTTCACATATAATGACTCATTTAATCTTCACAACAACTCTATGAAGCACTATTACTGGTACTATTACTGTCCCCACTTTACAGCTGGGGAAACCAATACACAAAAATGATTTGGCTTTTGAAATAATAATAATGTCAACAACAACAATAACTGCTAACTGGCTCAAGAATTTGATGGCTTTATGCCTGTGACTCTGAGGCTCCTGGGAGTTGAGATTGTGGGAGGTCCTGGACTTTGTAGTTCCCCAGGTATAGAAGCCCTGTTCTTACCAGAGCCGAGTCCAGCATCTTCTGCTCAAAGTCAGTGCGGGCAGAGTTGTACTTCTCCACTGAGCGCCGCAGGCTCTCTGCAGCCTTCTTGGTCTTGGTCTCTGCCTAGAAAGCACGGGGAGAGGACAGGGTTGGGAGGAACACTCAGGGAGCTTCCCCAGCAGATAGACCTCTTGGGGTTCCAAGGGTGTAGTGACCACCCTCAGGTTCAACAAACATAGCTCTGTGGTATGTTTTCAGTCTCCCACCGGGCAGCTCCCGTGCCTTGGCAGACTTCTTGGACTTGTGTGGGCCAGAGTTGGCTGGGGACTTGCAGCCACGAGCCCACCTTGTCCATCTCCTTTTGGCTTGTGTTCTCCCTTCGCAGCCGCTCCTGGTCCATGCACCGGTTCAGGTAGTTCTCGCGGGACTTGGGCAGGAGCTGGCTGACGCCAGAGAGGACTTGCACAGCTTCCAAGGTGCTCATTGCCTCCTCTTTGCACTGTGGGGGTGGGAGAAGGGGGAGCTGAGTACCACCAGAAGCCCCCCGGCTGAAGTACGGAAATGAGACCTCAGGTGCAGACCATGAAATTCTAAGCTTCCCAAATTCTGGGATTCCAGGTCCTACAGAGAACTTTTTCTGAGTATTATTTTAATATCAAAATTGTAACTTTTAAATTAGGTAACATTTAGCCTGACCTGTGGTGGCGCAGTGGATAAAGCGACCTGGGAACACTGAGGTCGCCAGTTCAAAACCCTGCACTGGTCTGGTCAAGGCACATATGGGAGTTGATGCTTCCAGCTCCTCCCCCATTTCTCTCTCTCTCTCTCACTCTGTCTCCTCTCTAAAATAAATAAAAATTAAAAAAAAGAAATTAAATTAGGTAACATTTACACATAATTCAAAAAGTTTTAAGGGATGAACCCCCTTAAAACCTTCTACACCCTGATACCCAGCCTCCCAGGCCTCTGCCTAGGAGTCCCCATTATTAACCAGATGCACATCCAGAAATAATCGGCACATGGACAAGTTAATATGCTTGTTTTAGCTCATTTTTTATGATAAATTATAGCAGTCTGTGCTGTTTAACTCACTGATTTTTCCACTTCATATTCCATCCCATTTATTTTTTTTATTTTTATTAAGTGAGAGGCAGGGAGGTGGGGAGGTAGAGAGACTCCCTCATGTGCCCCAATACAGACCACCCAGCAAGCCCACTAGGGGGTGATTTTCTGCCTATCTCTACTGCTGCTCCATTGCTTGGCAACCAAGCTATTTCAGTGCCTGAGGTGAGGCCATGGAGCCATCCCCAGCATCTCAGGCCAACTTGCTCAAACCATTTGAGCCACGGTTATGGGAGAGGAAAAGAGAGAGAGAGAGTGAGAGAAGGGAGAGGGGGAGGGGTGGAAAAGCAGATAGTTGCTTCTCCTGTGTGCCCTGACCAGGAATCGAACCCAGGACATCCACACACTGAGCTGAAGCTCTACTGCTGAGCCACTGGCCAGGGCCCATATTCCATTATTTTTTTTTTAAAGGGACAGAGAGAGAGTCAAAGAGAGAGATTGATAGGGATAGACAGGAACAGAGAGAGATGAGAAGCATCAATCATCAGTTTTCGTTTTGACACCTTAGTTGTTCATTGATTGCTTTCTCACATGTGCCTTTACCGTGGGCCTTCAGCAGACCGAGTAACCCCTTGCCCGAGCTAGCAACCTTGGGTCCAAGCTGGTTAGCTTTTGCTCAAGCCAGATGGGCCCGCGCTCAAGCTGGCAACCTCGGGGTCTCAAACCTGGGTCCTCCACGTCCTAGTCCGACACTCTATCCGCTGCGCCACCATCTGGTCAGGCCCATATTCCATTCTTAAGATTGTTCCACATAAGCCCATAGAAAACTTCCTTGTCCCCAATTTTTAAAAAACTTACCACATAACAAAACTTACCATCTTAACCATTTGTAAGTGTACACAGTATTAAGTACTATTATCAACTCTCTTTTTAAATGGGGGTTAAAAACTGCAGGTTCGGGACTCAGGAAATCCCAAGCACCTATAACTCTAGAATTATAAGCTGCGACTACTTGGGGATCCTGAAAGTCTAAGGCTTGAATCTTTCAATATTCTGTGATTCTGAATATTCTAGATTCTGAAAAAATCTAGAAATGTCAAATAATATCTGTCACTTCTAACCATCTAGATCAGGGGTTAGCAAGCTTTTCCTATTAAGGAACAGACAATAAATGGGTTTGCTTGTCACGGATCATCAACTCAAAAAAGCCACAGACACTATTGTACTCAAATGGACATGGCTGCGTGCCAATAAAACTTTACTTACTGGCACTGAAATCTGAGTGTCATTTTCACATTTCACAAAATACTATTCTTTTGATTTCTCCTCCCCCCTACACACCATTTAAAAATGTAATAGCCATTCTTAGACCCTGGGCTGTACAAAAACAGATGGTGAGCCAATATGGCCCACAGGCTGCAGTGTGTAGACCTTTTTTTTTTTTTTTTTTGAGGGAAAGAGACAGGAAGGTGGGGGTGGGGTAGGGGGGGGAGAAGCATCAACTCGTAGTTGCAGCACTTTAGTTGTTCATTGACTGCTTTTCATACGTACCTTGGCTGGGGGGCTCAAGCCGAGCCTGCAATCCTGGACTAAAACCCATGACCTTGGGCATCAAGCCAATGACCTTTGGGCTTAAGCCAGCAACCTTGGGATCATGTTGATGATCCACACTCAAGCCAGTGACCCTGAGATCAAGCTGGTGAGCCCATGCTCAAGCTGGCAACCCTGGGGCTTCAAACCTGGGACCTCAGCCTTCCAGATTGATGCTCTATTCACTGCACCACCATCTGCCAGGCTGGTCTAGGATTTGTAGAGTCTGAAATGCCTGATAGTTCCCTGGCCTGTAGGGTTCTGGGTTTGATATTTCAGAATTACCAGAATTCTCAGAGGCACAAGCTGGGGGCTGGAGGTTTGAAGGCCCCAGAAGGCCTGGACTCCTTTCAGACCTTGGTGCTCCCTTCCCAACCCCCCTGGGTAAGGCCCCCTGGGCAAGGCCCCCTGGGCACACACCTTCTTGTGCGCCCTGAGCTGCTCCTCGCTGTAACGGAGCATGTCCTTGATGAGGTCCTGTAGCTTCCGGGTCAGCTCCAGGTGGCAGAGTGCCAGCTTGTCCGAGGAGACACGGAAGACCTCCCAGAGTGGGGCAAAGGTCCTGGAGATGTGCGGAGTCAGACTCAGGGCCCAGCAGGCCCAGTCCCCCAGGATCCCCTCAGAGGGCATGACTAGCATTGGCTTAGGCACCTACTGTGTGCCACCTTCTGCTAAGGAACAACACATATTAACTCATTTAATCCTACTGCAGCTATATAAGGCTGGCTTGTGATAGATGGGGAGACTGAGGCATAGGAAGCTTTGTAATTCATGCAAGGCCCCCAAGCAAATGAGCATCAGAGCTGCAATTTAAATTCAAGTTCTGAGGACTCAACGTCCTTATTCTACACTCCAGGCTCCACCTAATACCCAAAGGCAGCTAAGACCCCACCAGCCCAAACCAAGTCCTCAAAAGACTCCCTTTACAGCTTACACCACCTTATCTCTCTGCTGCCTCCATTTCTGCCCCTGACAGAACTTTTGCCCCACAGCAACCAGAGAACTTTGCACATGCCAGTGGGACCATGTCACATCCTTATTTAAGTCACCTGCGCACCAGGTCCCTGCATTCAACCCTCCCATCCCCCAACCTCATTCCATCTCACCGGCCCTGCAACTATGCCAGCCTCTTTGTTCTTCCTCGAACACAGTGCGTGGCCGCTTCAGGGTCTTGGCACTGGTGGAGTTGCCTATCTGGGTCTCCGTCCCTCAGATACTCCCAGCGCTGATTATATCTCATTATGAAGGTTTCAGATCATGGAGCCTGGGCCCACCCCAGAGGAAGTGCCCAACCTCTCACACTCCTATTTCATTACCTGCCTAGCACTTGTCACCTGGGAAAGGACTTTGTTCATGTTTATAGTTAACATCTGTTTTGTCAAACATCCTAAGTGTACATGGCATGAACATAGCATGAAGGTAATTAATTAAAAATGTTATCTGTCTTGATGGTCAACTGGGTCCCCAATGTCTAGAACAGTGTCTGGCACATAGTAGGTAATATTTGTCATGTCTGTAAATATTTGTTAAATAAATGAATGAGATAGTGAATGAATGAATTATGCCTTCCTCTGTCTGATTAGTCCCATAAGTGGAAGGATGACTTCTTATCCTACATATCACAAATGTAAAAATATGTCCACCCAAGGGCAGGCTCCTGATGACCCTAGGGCCCCACAACCTTGGGGACCCCTAACCTACCCATAACTTACTCACCCCATGGGGGTCCCGTTGCTAGCCAGTTTGGAAAGTTTCGCCATTGCTTTCGAGTACGTCTCCTCAATGGTGGCCCTGGGTAGGAAGATGGAAAAGATAGGGAAGGTTCTGGGTACCCATGGGAGATTGCCCGACCCCTTGGGCCTCAGTTTCCCCATCTCAAACATCTGTGTAATGGCTCTTAGTGACACTGTCGGGGAAGGCATTTAGGAAATTCATGAGAGGGGTTTTTAGTTTTAAATAATACATTTTATGAACAACAGTAGTAACAGCAGTAGCAACGTCAAGTAAAATTTTTTTTGGAGGTAAATGCTTTATATGGTCTGTCTCATTTAATTGGAGGAGACAAACTCATACTTTCTTTTCCCTTCTGGACAGACTCAGCTAAATGCCTAGCTAATATCCACTCACATTTTCATCTGGACTAATAGAACCTCAATTTTGTTTGGGGCAGCAGTGTGCCCAGTTAAAACCAATTACCCATGGGGGCATTTTATGATAGAGGCAGAGGTATCCACGGAGTAGTACCACAGGGGTGGAAGACTCAAAAAATAAAGAGTGGTCTCTGTCCTGCAAGGACAGTCCTACTTGACAGCCATGCAGAGAAAAACCTGGTTACAATCCTCTGAACTCCCTGCCCAGATTTAAAGGCATTCAGCTACTGAGTGACCAGGGAGCAGAAGGCTGCCTTGCAATTTGATTTTATTATGTTGTCTGCGATACTAACAGCAGAACAATTAATTACACACTGAAAAATGTAGATTTTTTTATCACGCATGTTTTCTTTTGTCATATTGAGGGCACGAGATTAACTTTTCAAAATTTCCCTTTAAGCAGGTCATACTATATTGTCTTTTCAGGAGGCGTTAGAAACCTGGGGAATACTGTTTACAGGGGGTCATGGGGCTGAGAGTGTTGGGAACAAGGATTTTGAGGGTCTTCAAGCAAGTTTATAGTTCCTGGAACCTACAGGGATCTGGACCGGGGGCAGGGCTGGGATGGGGGGTCCACAAGGTGGGCAGGGCTGCATGGACTCTGGGGCGTGGACACATGCTAGGAGGGGTGTGGGAACCTCACCTCTCCCGGATGAAGTCTGCCAGCTCCTTGGTGGAGATGGGTCCCTGTTTCAAGCTGTGGTACAAAACGTCAAAGCCATGGTTTTTCTCGCCCTGCAGAGAATGTAGATGGAGATTGAGAAAGGGATGCGGAACACATCAAGGCTGGCTAGCAACAGGAACATAAGCAGAGGACCCAACAAGCAGAAGTCCATCTCCTTGGCTGTAGAGATTGGTTCATCCCCCCGCCCCCTCCAAGGATTGGTTCATGGGCCTTAAATTGGCCTCATCAGATAAAAGCCTGGGGGTTTTGTCCTATAGTTGGAGATACATTCTCATTACTGGTTGTGTCTTTGTTTCTATCTTTCTCTTTGTTTGTCCATCTCTTTCTCTTTTTCTCCCTGAGTCTCTGCCTCCATCAGTCTCTCCTCCCTGTTTTTCTCTGTGTTTTTCCACAAATGAGGAATTATGTGGGCACAGGAAATACTGGAAGCCAAGTGGAAATCATGAATTTTGAAAAGAAACTGAACTTGAGCAAATCAGAATAGCAGTGTATTGAGTCAAGTTGCTGGATCAAACCAACCCTGAAAGCCACATTACACCAAAACATTTTAATTTTGTGAACCAATTTGACCACTGTCATGTAAGTCACTGTAGTCAGTTTTCTGTTCTCTTTAACACAAAAACTCCTTGTCTGAGCAAGGTCTAATTCTGAAGCCTCTCTCAGAACCTGGCCATGTCCAGTTCAGGGTGGGGCACAGAAAGAGCATTTGAGTTTGTTGAATAAACGAACAAATGAGTTATTCTGCTATTACCCTGTATTGGTGAGAACAGAGCTTCTAACCGTGTGCCTGCTGGTGTGTTCAACAAAACTTTTTTAGTACTAGTTCTGGGGTCACCACAGTGGGGGAAAGACAGGGCTGTGCTAGGTGGTCAGGGCATCTCACCTTCTCTTTTTAATAGACCCTTATTAAGATGAGGGAAGGATCCTGGCTGAGTGGCTCAGTGGTAGAGCGTTGGCCTGGAGTGTGTATGTTCCGGGCTCAATTCCTGGTCAGGCACACAGGAGAACTGCCCATCTGCTCTGCTTCCCCACCCCTCCCCCTTTTCACTTCTCTCTCTCTGCTCCCCTCCTACAGCCATGGCTCGATCGGATGAGCTGGCCCGGGGCACTGAGGATGGCTCCATGGCCTCTGCCTCAAGTGCTAAGAAGAGCTGGGATGCTGAGCAAGGGAGCAATGCTCCAGATGGGCAGAGCATCACCCCCTAGTGGGTTTGCCAGGTGGATCCCAGTCAGGGCACATGCAGGAGTCTGTATCTCTGTCTCTCCTCCTCTCACTGAATTAAAACAAACAAACAAAAAACACATGGGGGCAGAGAGCCATCTTCCTCTCATATGGGGATGAATAAACACCAAGATAATCAGGATCCTCTGAAGTCCCAAGGCAACACTAGTTTTTGCTACTTCATGGCTTTTTTTCTTTTTTCTTTTACAGGGACAGAGAGAGAGAGAGAGAGAGAGTCAGAAAGAGAGATAGATAGGGACAGACAGACAGGAACAAAGAGAGATGAGAAGCATCAATCATCAGTTTTTCATTGTGACACCACAGTTGTTCATCGATTGCTTTCTAACATGTGCCTTGACCACAGGCCTTCAGCAGACCGAGCAACCCCTTGCTCGAGCCAGCGACCTTGGGTCCAAGCTGGTGAGCTTTTGCTCAAGCCAGATGGGCCCGCACTCAAGCTGGCAACCTTGGGGTCTTGAACCTGGGTTCTCGGCATCCCAGTCCAACGCTCTATCCACTGCGCCACCACCTGGTCAGGCTACTTCATGGCTTTAATGTTTTGCTTTAAGTTGCTCACGTTTCTTTTCCAAACACGTTTATTTAAAAGGGCAACTTTCACCACTATTCTAAGTGGAAAACCAGGTCCTCATGCCATAATGAAGGAAACAGGAGAAAAATAAGGCAAGAGTTATGTTTTACTGGCACCAGACCTGACCCCATGTAAGGGCACCATGTTTGAATAACAAGCTGTATGTTAAAATGAAAGATCAGCTGGGCTGAGGGAATTGGAGACATTTTAGCACCAAATGGGGCCTTGCAATCTGGACTGAAAGAAAAGGTTTGTGAAGGGATCTGAAGTTGTTTTACCGCCAGTACTAATCACTGAAGCAACCCCTTTGGCAGCACTACGCAGGCTCTCCATAAATAGTTCCTTCCACCCTATTCCAGTTTGTGGGGTTCACCTTCCCAGTTCCATGGAAGCTTGAAGGCTAAAGCCAGAAGTCAATACCAAATGATCTATCTTGCTGCACAAATGCAGAAACTGAAGCTAAGACTGGGGGAGACCCAGGACAGTCTCAAGCTCAAATCTCAGTCACTCCTCATTCTAGAATCCGTGATGGCTCCTTGTTGCCCACCAGCTGCTTACATCGCCTTCAAGCAGCAAGCCGTGTGATGATATCTGTACCTTCCCGCCATCGCACCCATCAAAATCCTTCCCCCTCTCAAGGGTCACTGCCAGACCCACCTCCTTCAGGAACATTCTCAGCTGAGAAGCAATCAATGAACAATTAAAGTGCTGCAACTACAAGTTGATGCTTCTCTCTCCTTTCCTCCCTCTTTTCCTCTCTCTCTCTCAAAAAAAGAACCATTTTAGACCTTCCTCAAACTCCCACTTCCCTGAATGTTCGTTGTTGATCCCTCCAGCTCCCCAGGAATGTTTCCTCTCTTTCCATGTCTATAGTTGTACTTTCAAGGCTGAAGGGTCAAATCCTCCTTTTATGCACGGGGTCACTTTGGGCCAGTGACTTCACCTCTCTGAGTCTGTTTTCTCATCTGACAAGTGGTGACCATGACAGTACTCACCTACCAAGGGCTTTGGTGATATGAGGCTGGTACAGTGCTGGACACAGGGCTCCCCGCACAGTGGTGAGTGCTCAGCACACAGCCCAGGAGCCCCTGCCAGCCCAGACCAGGGGATCGTTGGGTGAGGCTGCACCAGGCACCGCTGCCCAGCCCAGCATCTGGGGCTGACTCAGAGCCAACTGCTGGCCCATTTCCCAGACCTGGCAAAGACCCTAGCAGCGTCTGCCTCCCTTGGGCTGGAGTGGCAGCTGAGGGTCCAAGAAAGGCTGTCTCAAACCTGTATCTCCCATCAGAAACTCTAGACTCCAGTGTTGCCCCTTACCAGGCTCAGAGGGATATTTCTGACGCAGTGTGATCATGTTCCTCTCTTGCTCATACTCCTCCCATGGTTCCCTAGTGCCCTCTATGCCTCCAGCCCTGCCTTGACCCAACAGGACTAGAGCATCCCTGTCTGGTTTGATCTCCCCTGACTGGGACCTCCTTCAGGCCAACATCATCCAGCAGAGCTGCCAATACAAACAATAGATTAAACAAAACATTGATTAAAATAAACAAGTATTCTAGAGGCACTTCCTGGGTCCATGGGAGGTAAAAATTTCATCCTCTTTTCCCAGATGGGGAAACTGAGCCTTTGAGATGCAAAGTCACCTGCCCAAGGACTCCCAGAAGATCCCAATTCAAATCGCAAACTCAAAGCTCTTATTCACTATGCACCAGACTATCTTTTGGAGGTGTTGGATGGGTCGGGGGTGGCTTCTATTTTCTCTTTGCAGATCTGAATTTTCCACAGTGAGCTTGCATGCCTCATGCAATAAAAAAGAATTTAAAATAAATGTAGGTGCCTCATGCCATTAAAAGAAATTTTAAATAAATGTAGGTGCTGCTGTCATGATTCTAACACCTGGGCAACAAAACTGATCCTCAACTTGGCAACCCCCTTACACAGTTGCCGACAGGGCCTCAGAGAGAGGCAGCCCCTCACTGGGGTCCCACATTCATTCAGAAGCCAACCTGGGGATTCTGACCCTTGGGAAGGGGATGGAGATGAGGTCCCCATCGTGAGAAGGGGGTGCGGCCTCTTTAAGAAAGCAAGGCCAGTAAGAGGAGCCCCAGCTGGGGAGGAAGAAAGGAAGGGAGCTGGGCTGGTTGCTAGGGGCAACCAGTTGCCTAGCAACAGGCTTCCTCTATGTAAGCTCAAGGCCTGCAACTGGGGTAGGGGCTTTCTACTCTGGTCCTTCCTGGACTCTCCTGTTCACTCATCCTCTGTGGCTCTCCATTAGTCTGGCACAGCAGGAGGAGTCCTGTGCCCTCCACTAGCCAGCTAGTGTCACACCTCTGGGCTTTTGTCCAGGCTGTCCTCTGTGACTGGAATGCCTTGCTGACATCCTAGAAAATCTCAGCCTTCAAAGCCCACAGCAAACACGACTCTGTGTCCTGGCTCCTCCTCTGGGTACCCCCAAGGTACTGCAGGGCTGGAGTCTGGGTGTCCCTCAGAAGTGGGGCTCCTTGGGGTCAGAGCTGGAATGGAGCCTCTTGGAGAACAACATCCCTCAGAGCTGGCTGGGTGTAGGATGTTGGTGGCCAGGAGGGAGAGTGTGAATGAATGAATGAAAACAAGTCCATCTCATTAGACCCCCTTGGGTCCCTGGCCCAGCGGGAAAATGAGTGAGATGGATGCTAGGGGTCAAGCCATACAACTCTCCAGGATGGGAAAGACATGGAAACCCCCTGGCTGGAATGACCCTGGATCCAGGAAGTTCAGTCTAGCCCTGAGTTTGAACCCTGACTCTTTACTTTCTCACTGGGCAACCTCAGATAAAAGAGTCCTACTCTGAGCCTCACTCTCTCTATTCTAGCTGTGACTTGCTCAAGGCCACAAGGTTCATTTGGTCTCGGGATGTAGATTCAAACCTAGCCTGACTCTTCCCACTTTAACTTCTATTCCCTACAGACTCTCCTCTTGCCCAAGACTCCCCACGAGCCACCAGGCCCCCGCACCTCAATAAAAGCCCACCACAGTTCTTCCAAGAGTCCCCACCAAAATAAGAGTGGATCTTACCCAAAAATGCTCCCTAAAATATGACATCCTGATGGCTTCAGTGGAGACTCCTACAGGCTCTGGTCTAGTGCCTGTCTGAAGAAAGAGGCAAGTTTGAGCTGCAAAGTCACAGCTGTCTTGGGCTCGAGGAGGGGAAATTCCAACTGTCCTTTCTGTGGAGGAGGGAGAGAGATGTTGGAGGAACTAAAATCCCCAAGGTTGGGAGTATGCCTGGGCTCCTGAGCTGATTTAGCGCCACTCCATGCCTCTAAGTAGCCCCTAGCCTAGGAGAACAAAGCTGGATACAGATGCCCCAAGTCCTGTGGAGTTAGGTAAAAGGATAGCAGCTGGGGGAGCCTTGACTAGAATAAAGGGCAAGGAAATTAGAGTTCTTAAGCACAAATAGGAGTTCACTATGTGGGAGTCTACTGGATGAGCCCAAGCCTGGGCAGAAAAGTTCTGGGCCATTTTATAGATGGAAAAACACCACGCCAGGGGGAAAAGCACTTGCCAAAGTCACAGAGTCAGGAATTGATAGTGGGTTTGTACTCTGGGCCAGCTGAGTCCAGACCTGAATACTCAGCTCCACACTGGGCAGCTCCTGTGGGAAAAGGGACTGGTAAGAAATGGACCCTGGGGATGTGATTAGCCATATGGTGTTTGGGTCCCTTGGGCTTTCCTGAATCCTTCTACAACAGTGTGCATCTCATGAACACTCCTGGAATGGGAAGCTTACCCGTCACCACGGAGACTCAGCTGGTTGTGGTGCCCCCATGAGTCTCAACCCTGCCCCTTGGAACCCAGTGTTCACCTGGTGACTGAGTCACTGTCCGGCTCTGTGCCTCAGTTTTTCCATCTGTAAAACATGAGAGAATGCTTAGAAGGATTTCTTTTTTTGTATTTTTCTGAATTAAGAAGCGGGTGGGGGTGGGGGGGGGAGGCAGATAGACAGACTGGGATCCACCCGGCATGCCCACTAGGGGGCGATGTTCTGCCCATCTGGGGCATTGCTCCGTTGTGGCTGGTGCCATTCTAGGGCCTGAGGCAGAGGTCATGGAGCCATCCTCAACGCCCAGGTCAACTTTTGCTCCAGTGGAGCCTTGGCTGTGGTAGGGGAAGAGAGAGACAGAGAGGAAGGAGAGGGGAAAGGGTGGAGAAGCAGATGGGCGCTTCTTCTGTGTGCCCTGGCTGGGAATTGAACCTGGGACTTCCACAAGCCAGGCCGATGCTCTACCACTGAGCCATCCGGCCAGAGCTAGAAAGCATCTTGATGGGGGACCCCAGGACTCCGTGAAGAGGGGGTGGGCAAAGCTGCCTGGCAACAGAGGGACACTTAGTGTCCTTGGCATGTCCTCGAGGCTGGGCTTGTCACTGGAGCCCGCAGGCTCCATTCATAATTCATGACTCCGAAGGCAGCTCAGCAGCAGCTGGGAGCCCAGGAGGTACAGTGGCAACAGGGACACGGCTGGTGACCACAGGATGGGAATGCTCCCTTGGCCCTACCAGGAAGGACTGAGCAAGGACCTTGGACAAAACTGCCCGTTGCTGAAGCTCAGTTAACCTAATCTGGAAAGTGAGTTTAACTTGATCCAGTGTCATCTAGGCCACAGTCCCTTGACTTCACCCAGCACCCCACCATATGTCCATATGCCCTGGATATGTCCATATGAGATAACTCAGTCCTGGGCCTGGTCCCTGAGGAGTCCCCTAGTCTAGAGGAACAGAGCTGGACATAGACACTCTGGTCCTTTAGGGTCAGGGCTGGGCCAAATGGAGGAACAAGAACTGGAGATCTGGACTGAAGGAGGGAAGCATGGTGGTTGGGATTTTAAAGCATGAATAGGCGTCTAGGCAAAAAAAAAAAAAAAGATTTGATTCAACAAACATTCTGAACCACCACCTGGGTGATGCAGGGGATCCTAAGAAACTTCAGCTGCCAGTGCAGCCCCTGAGGAAACCCAGTCTGTCAGGGGACATGCTAGGCTAACATCCCAAAATGAAAAGCATTAAATTTCTATCTCGTTTCTTACTTTCTGGCCATGATCTAAACTCAGCATTTCTAAATCCCCTAGAGCCATGCTGACTGACAGAGGAACCAGTAGCCTCATGTAACAATGTAATTTTCAACTAAGTAACATTAAATACAATTAACCCCTCAACTCCTCAGCTGTGACAGCCTTGCTTCCAGGGCTCAGTAGCCACATAGGGCTGGCAGTGGCCATATAGGACAGCACAGAGAGAGTGCCGCAGACAGTGCTGCTCTAGAGGATCCTAGGAGCCACCAGTCCCAAGTTCCACAGAAGCCAAGAATCTTGCTACTGTGTTTACAGCTTAGATCCCTCCCCGCACTGAACGCCAGTATGTTTGTGGTGCTGTGCCCAACTCATCATAGGTCCAAGTTCATTTAACTTCCACAACCACACCATGGGGCACAATCTGAATTTTACATATAAGGAGATTGAGGCACAGAGAGGTCATTCACTGACTGTCCCCAGGTCACTGTGATTTTGTCCCTGGCCTGTCTGCCAAAGAATTGCTGTTCAGAACCACCATGGGAGGCTCTGGGTATCCACATCCACTCTACTGCCCTGCAACCACCACGCCACTCATAGCAGTAACAAGGGGCAATGCCCCCACGAGTGGCAGGCCCTGGCCCAGCCCAGGAAGTGATACCTGCTGTTTCCGAAACAGCAGGCAGAAGGGCATCCCTTCTGTTCCTGAGAGGGGTAGGGAGGGGCAATGGGTGCCTCATAGCAGGGCTCAAACTCACCAAACAGGACAGCCAGTAGAGCTTGGCTCCGCTCAGACAGGGTAGGCACCAGAGACAACCACGCAGCTCCTGCCACTTCCGCCAAGCAGAGGCCCGTGGGTGTGGGGGACAGGAAGCACACCCGCCCCGCCCACCGCCCAACCGCCATCTCACCTTCCCCTCCCAGAGCAGCACCCTTGGGACCTCTCTGGAAGCAAGCAGGCCATGGATGGGTAAACCTGCAACTCTCAGCCTAGAGCCATTATTACCCAACAAATCATAATCCGACAATTGTGAAATAACAGAACCCATAAATTGAGTGGCAACCCTAGACTAACCATTCCACATTTCATCGTCCAGAGGTAGGCCAATGATGCCTGCTTATAGATAGGGAAACTGAGGCTCAGAGAGGGGAGTCCAATGCCCAAAGTTGTACAGCTAATGAATGGCAGTGCTGAGACTCAAACCCAGGGCTGCATTAGGACTTTGATGGGCTGGAGGCACTTTTGCCTACCTGGGCCCCTTGCCCCATTAAGAAAATAATTTAAACTATATTTTACTACTGCATTGGCGTAAAGGCAAATATATTAATATCATATATTTAAATGTTTTCTTTGATTCCACAGCTCAATTTTTTCCCTTTTGATTTTAAAATAAGTTAAACTATCTTGATGGACCCCTAAAAGTATTGTGCCAGAAACATGGTGGTCACTGCATCTGATGGAGAAGTCAGCTTTGTTGGAACCCAGGTCTCCCAGCCTCTGTAATGCCAGCGTAAAGCCCAAAGATGGACAGGGACTTGCCTAAGGTCAAACAGCAGGTTGTCAGCTGACCAGGATGCTCCCCATCCTCTGGCTGCTAGAAGCAGGGAAGAGTCCTCCCTGGGGGACTCTGGCACCTCCTACAGATGAATCCTGCCTCCCTAGCACCAATTCCCTAAGACCTGGGGCTCTGTACCTAGTCTAGTGTGAGACCAGGCCCAGGATAGGAGCCCAGTCAGCAAAGAAGTCCAAACTCTAGCTACTGGGCTCCTGCTGGGTGACCTTGGGATGCCCCTGACCTCTCTGGGCTTCCTGAGTTTTGTGAAACAGGATCTGACATTTTGCTCTCCCCCAACTACAGTTTGCTCACACTAGGACCAATTTGGAGTTTTTTTCTCCTTCCCAGTGACTGACCTCTCTGCCATGTTGTTTCAGTGACCAGCTCTGTCACATGCTTCCTCCTTCCAGGTTCAGCCACCAGAGTTGTGACCATTTACATGTTCTGGCTTGATTCTCACAACAGCACTTTAACACAGTATCTCATCTTGTTCAATACCTCAAATGGGGAAACTGAGGCACAGGCCCATGTTACACAGTGATTGGGCCATTGAGTGGGTATCTGAGCTCAGACAGGAATTTTTCAGTCTTCCCCATTGGTGCCCTCCACTCCCATTCATTCCTTTATTTGGCAAACACCTACTGAGTGCCCACTGTACCTGATTGCCAGGCTGGTGACACAGCCGGCAACCCCCTTGCAGACTCCCTCTCTCCTCTCCACTCCAGGTCAGCTGTTACCCCATTTATGATCAGTAATGTTGCAATTAGCATAATAATGATTATGTCTGTATTGACAGCGCTCCCATTCCTCCACAGTCTCCTTTGATCTTTCAAGAGGGATTCAACCCATTTCACAGAAAACCCACCAAGGCACAAAGGACCAAAGCCACACACGGGAGAACCAGATTTGAACGTGTGGGCATTGTACTCCCAGCCCAGTGCTCACCCCTGTGCCCATTACAGGGACAGAGTTTCAAAAGAAAGGGGACAGGCTGGCCCAGCTCCTGCTCAGGACCCCGCCCAGGCACTGTCTTACCCCTGGCGTGGGTGATGGTATGTGGGTCAGGGTGTGTCCTGGGCAGCCCTGCTGAAGAGACCTGGGTGGTAGAGCCCCTGTTCTGACTATTGAAGCCTGGTGATATAATTTACTGTTTAGAAGAGTAGCTCTTCCAGCAATACCAGAGCGTGACCATCCACCCATTTTGCAGCGCAGTAAACTGAGGCTCAAGAGGTCAGCAAAGCATGTCAAAGGTAGGGGGGGGTCTTCAAACCCATTGCCCTCTTATCCCAAACCACTGACATCTTAAGCAAAAAGGTAGGGTCAAGATCTGGCAAAAGATGGGGTGGTGAGTTTCAGAATCTGGAGAATACAGGCTCTGAAGCTCCCAACCCATTTTCAAAGGAGAAAACTGAGGCTCAGGTAGGTGCTGTCACATGCCCAAGGTCACCAGTGAGGTCCATTCAGAGCCTTCTCCTGGTCCCCAATGAGAGTTGGGCAGATGACTTCTGGGATCTAAGGCAGATGGAGGGGCCGCCCATCCCTCCTCCACACCCCACTCAGTCAGCCTCCAGCAAGATCCTAATTTACCTCGATTTATTTTAATACCCGGGAACAGATGCTCACTGCCCAACCCCCACTGAGGCAGGGACCACTCCCAAATCTACTCCAGGCCCTTCCAGGCCTGGCCTGGCCAGACCCACCTGGCAAGGGACCCCACACTGACCCCATCCCCAGAATTTCAACCTTAGGATCCTTGAATAGGATGCCGGCAAAAGGTGCCCTACCCCATCTTTGTGGTAGGGGGCTGGGATAGCACAGTCTACAGGAGGGTCCCAGGGGACCCCCAGTTCTATGAGGACTGGATCAGGGTTTGTAGTGGAGAAAAGGGGAAGAAGGTTCCTCATCTCGGTTCTGGAGGGTGCAGGTATCAGCTGGGGAGAGGGAAATTGAGGGTGGTCTCCATTTCGACTATCCTGGGTCCCAGGCTGGAGGGAGAGCAGCGACCCATCTTTGCAGCCCCAGAACCTAGACCCAGATCCAAGGTTAGAATAAAGGCATTTGGGGGGGGGGGTCATAGCCACCCCCCTGTACGTTCCGGTTCTAAGCCACAGGAGATAAGGAACTAGGGCAAGGGTCCCTATCTTCCTCTGCGGACCCCTGATTATCACCTGGGGGAGGCCGGGGCGCCCACCCTGCGGATCCCTGAAACCCTGATCGCCATTCCCCCAAACCCCGCTGAGCCTCTGCCCCTCCGTGGC
The DNA here is from genome assembly GCA_037038555.1 of Rhynchonycteris naso. Taxonomy (NCBI): domain Eukaryota; kingdom Metazoa; phylum Chordata; class Mammalia; order Chiroptera; family Emballonuridae; genus Rhynchonycteris; species Rhynchonycteris naso. Next base: position 21,518,814 of record CM073003.1, read on the forward strand.
CACCAGGACTGCGGGGCACTGTGCGTGCGCACGCGGGGCTGCACAGACCAGGGGGATTGGATTGGTGGGAGTCAGGGGACAACACTCACCTTCCGAGCTCGGGCCGAGCCCCGCGCCCGCCGCCACCTGCGGCTCGGTCGCTGACACCCGAGCCCGCCCGGCCCCGCCCCTCCCTGCGCTGCTGCGGCGGGGCCTCTGTGTGGCTCCGCCTCCGGGGCGTGGCGGAGAGTTCCCCACCACCGCGACAGTACTGGAGGGGCTGGACTCGGAATCGGAGAAGCCCGCCATTGGGCCATGTAGGCATCCAGCTCCGCCAGCTCGGCGCACTGATTGGCTGAATCAGGCTCCTTTAATCTCATTCTTCCTCCCACCACCTGCAGGTTATCTGCATAATTTAAAGCTACAGACGCCGTGCCATCCGAGACCGGGTGGGTGGGGGAAGGGACGACAAATTTATTGAGAACCAACTATGTACCCGGCACTGAGCAGGGCTCATTTGATGCCCCTCACAAGCCTGTGAGAGGGACATTATTGATTCTAATTTTACATATGGGGAAACTGAAGCTAAGAGAAGGCAAGAACTTGCCTGGAGGCCACACAGCAGTCAACAGTCTTATGAGGTCAGCCCCAGGATCTGGCCCCAAGGGTGTGGGAAAAACCATCCCCAATAATGTCACAGATCTGAAAAACTCCAGCCCCTCTCACCTGTGTCCTCCAAAAATGAGACTTGGCACCTGCCAGAACCCTATTCAACCCTCCACTTCAATACCCTGCTGCCCTGGCCAGAGCTGCTCCCTTGGTTAGAGCATAGTCCCAAATACACAAAAGGTTGTGGGTTCAATCCTAGGACACTGTCACTACAAGATGCTCCGAGCTCACCTCATTTATTCCCTGCCCTAGGCTGACTGACAATCAGACTTTCCTCCAAGGAGCAGTCTTGGTGTCTTTCACTGGAGAATGGTGTTAGAAACCAAGACTGGGGCAGTAGGGGTGCTCATTGCTACTGGAGCATCACTGATTCTAGGCCATTTCAGCTGACAGAGCAAGGATATATGTGTGTGTATACTAACCTGTGCATATACACAAACCTGTAAATATTTCCATATGTAACTGTACCTATATTAAGTTAAAAACGAGTTTGTGCAGATGTCTCCACAGTGAGAAACGTGCCTCGTCCCACCCACCTTCCATTTGCTTCATTGTTCCATTCCAGGTGCACAGAGAACCGCTTTAGGAGGTTAAGCCCAAGCCACAGGGGGTTTTTTGGTTTTTTTTTAAAGTGAGAGAGGGGAGATAGTGAGACAGACAGATGCTTGCATGCACCTGACCAGGATCCACTTGGCAACCCTGGCCGGGGGCTGATATTCCAATCAACTGAGCTATCCTCAGAGCCCTGGTCTAATGCTCAAACCAACTGAGCCACTGGCTGCAGGAGGGGAAGAGGGAGATAAGGGGAGAGAAGTAGATGGTTGCTTCTGTGTGCCCTGACCGGGAATTGAACTGGGACGTCCTGATGCCAAGCTGATGCTCTATCCACTGAGTCAGCTGGCTAGGGCCTGTTTTATTTTTTAAATAGAAACTCATCACCTGTTTCTGTAGCTCCAAACCCTCCCATGATTGTCCAGCACCCTCAGCCAAGAGCCCAGTCCTCTCCCCATAGCTCTTTGGGCCTGTGCAGTCCAGCCCTGTCCCCATCTTTGCAGTCTGAACAAAATCAGCCCCACCCCAGAGCCTTTGCTCCTGCTGTTCCCTCTGCCTGGAGTGTTCAGCTCCACATCTAACCAGTAACTTAGCTCTCAGAACCTATCTGGAAGTTCTGGTCTGGACTGACACTGCCCCCATCCCCTAGGGCTGGGGTGTTGTGTCAGGCTCAGCCCCTGTCCCCAACAGGCTGGGAGCTCCTTGGGGACCCTGGCACCATCTGCACCAGTCAGGTGGGATCTGAACTATAGTACATTCTACTCCCCACACTTGCCTCCCTCAATCCTGGGAAAGGGGCAAGAGGTGGGGGGAGGAAGAGAACTCTTGTTTTACAAAGAGACTCATAGATAAAAGGATAGTCTCTGAAGTCACAGAATGAAGACATGTCAGAGGCATGACTTGACCTAGGTGTACTACTTGCCAAAGCTCTCACCTGCCCTGATCTTGGATCCCAAAAGATGCTGTGGTGATGGGGAGGACAGGATGCAGAACAGGACTCACCTGCAGCTAAGCAGCCCAAGGAAGAAAACTCAAGAGGTCCAGTCAGCATTAATACAGCCCAAGGCCACCTCACGTGGGGGCTCATAGGCCAATTTTCTTAGTTCTGAAATGTGGGTGGGATGCCCAAAGAAGTTTAACATTCACAAGTTCACCCACCACTGCTGCCAAGTTGGGACACAACCAACACTTCTGAGCACCTGCCAGGCAGGTAAAGCTACATACTGTGTGTAGGCTGCCTGTTCCAGCAGCAATCCAGGCTATGGACTAGAAGGAAACACAAGACAGTGGACAGGGTGGCATTTTAAGGGGAGTAGGTCAGGAAAAGCCAGAGGAGAGCCTGGGCTGGGGGTGGGGGGTGGGATGAGAAGTAGAGCAGGGAGGAATTCCTGGAGGAGGGGCCCTAGCAGGTGGGACTTGGAAGATGAGAGGTATTGTGCTGCTTTTCCCAGGAGAACCACTCCCTTATACCTCACTGCCTCCCAAAAGCTCACATCTTCCCAGACAAGTGCTCTCATCACACCCCACCAAGGATCTGGGTCCCCCAGCCCTACACCTTCCCCTCTCCTGTGTTTCCAAATCCATGCCCAAGCCTGGTCTTCTCACTGCTCCTCAGCTTGGCCGTGCTCTCAGCCCCAAGAAGGGGAACTTGCAACTGCTCAGTAAGGCGTGCAGGAAGCTGCAGGGTGTGCACTACTGTCTGGGGGCTTCAGTGCTACTAATTTCCTCTCAGTTCCTCTACCTCTGTGGGTCCCTTCCAGGCGTGTTCTTCCATTTCCCTAATGTGGCTTGATCCTTCGCATCCTTATCCTGGGGTGGTATGGTGACCTCAACTGGTACCTGACCCTGTCAGTTGTGCTCTCCTGCATCTGGCGCCCCCTCTCCATGCTGTTTTCCCTGTAAAGGCATTTGCTGAATGGTGACTTGCTGGGTGGTGCTAGTCCAAGCAGAGGACGCCAGGAGTGCAAAGGCCTAGAGCAGTGGTTCTCAAAGTGTGTGCTAGGGCGCACTGGTGCGCCCTAGATTTCCAGGTGTGCCCTATGGTATTCCAGAGAAATATGTGCCTGTTGGGCAGATTTTGGGGGGACAGAGGTGTGGGAATTGGCTGTAAGCTGACAGCCTGCCCAAGCGCCCTCACTTGCCTGATTAGGTTGCAAAAGGCTGTTAAGCTGTGGTGCTGGATTGTTTATACTACCCCCCATGTTCCCCAGAAAGACTGGAGGCAAGTTTCTTCTATCCTTTGTTTGGTGTAAAGTTAAGATGATATGTATGGTGGGGGTTTTGGATTGATGATTAAACATAAGGAATTGTCTCTGGAAACCTTTGAGTTCTATAAAAGAATATGTGGCAATATCTAAAAAAGCTTTGAACATTTTACTACAATTTTCAATATCCTATTTATGTGAATTAGGATTTTCTACTCTCAACACAATTAAGAGTAAAAAGAGAGGAATTCTTCAATGTATTGACGAGGAAATGAGAGTTTGCCTTTCAAATATATGCCCAAACATTGAAGAAATCGCTAGGACACATCAGGCTCATGTTTCTCATAAACACAAGAAAGAAAAAATTTAACACATTCGTGCCGGGACCTGCCTAATTTACTATATCTTACTAAGAATGTATCTATATATATAAAAAGAAAACTTTTATGTTGTCTTTTTATTTTTAACCCCACTTTATTACAAATTCTAAAAAGCATAACTCAAAAATATAACATAAAAGTGTTTTAATGTCAGAATAAATTTAATTTTGTCGTATTTATTTTGTTTAATTACCATAAAATCACACTTGAACTTTATATATATATTTTTAATATTTGACTTAATTATTATAACATATTTATCAGAAATTTGTATATAGTATGCCTACAAGTATTTGTAGGGTTTTAAATGTACCGCAACTTCAAAAAGTTTGAGAACTATTGGCCTAGAGACAGGATCTGGGTGTTGAAACAACATGAGAAATCCCAAGGCAGCCATGTGGCTCAGGAGCAAGGTATCAAGGAGGGGCTGCCAGTTTGCAGGCGGTGCAGAGCTGGTACCTCAGTCAAGGGCACCAATCTGGTTCCTGTGCAGGCCCAGGGCCCCCAGGCGCTTCGCTGCTGCAGGGATATTTTTAGTGGCTACTCCTGCAGAGGCTTGGCCAGACAGCTGTCAGAAGAGATTGGGAAGAGGGATGAAGAGACAGAGAGAGGAGAAAAGAAGAAGGGAAGAGGGGCTGGGGTGGTAGGAAGACTCCAAGCTGCAAGCTATTCTAGCATGTAGATTAGAAAGGTTCAGAGTTATGTCCTAAATCACAGCCCTTAGCCTCTTTAATATTTTTAATTTTTTTTTATTTATTGATTGATTTTAGAAAGAGAGAAGCATTCACCTGTTCCACTTAGCTGTGCATTCATTGGTCATTTCCATATGTGCCCTGACCAGGAATCAAACCCACAATCTTGGTGTTTTGGGACGACACTCTAATTGGCTGAGCTACCAGCCAGTGCCAACCCTCAGCCTCATTGTGTAAATAAAGTTTTATTGTAATGTAGCCATTTCCATCTGTTGAGTTACAACAGCAAAGTTGGGTGGTCTGGACACACTGTACGGCCCACGACGCCAAAAAATATATGACTTTTTTATTTTTTTTTTTAACAGGGACAGAGAGAGTCAGAGAGAGGGATAGATAGGGACAGACAGACAGGAACGGAGAGAGGTGAGAAGCATCAATCATCAGTTTTTCGTTGCCGTCGCAACACCTTAGTTGTTCATTGATTGCTTTCTCATATGTGCCTTGACCACGGGCCTTCAGCAGAACGAGCAACCCCTTGCTGGAGCCAGCGACCTTGGGTCCAAGCTGATGAGGTTTTTGCTCAAGCCAGATGGGCCCGCGCTCAAGCTGGTGAGCTCGGGGCCTCGAACCTGGGTCTTCTGCATCCCAGTCCGACGCTCTATCCATTGAGCCACCGCCTGGTCAGGCCAAAAAATATGACTTTTTATGAAATTTGTTTTGCCAACCCTGGGCCAGAGCAAAACTCTCTGTGGGGAAACCTGTCAGTGGTCATTAGCTGCTTTTCATTATTTCTGATTTTCCTCCTTCCAGGTATAAGGGAGGAACTTAGTGTCTCTCTGCTCCTCAGTCAGGAAGTCATGACTTGCTTGGTCAATGAAATGCTTCGCCTTTAGGAGCTGGTCCTGATTCAATGCCATGTGCCCTCTTCCTGTCTAGGTGATGGAAGTTCTGTCAAGGTGGGATGCTGACTGAGGGTGATGATAAACAGCAGTGTCAGAAATGTAAAAGGTAGGGAAACATCCACAAAGTATTGATGGCAACAGCCCAGACCCCTCCCCCTGCTTACTAAAATAAAAATAGTATCAAAGAACAGATCTCTGTACCTGCCTCTGGCCGTCTCTGATCCCTGACTGCTGTGGACTACCTTGTATCCACCCTAAATTCCTATGTTGAAGCCCAAATCCCCAATGAAATGGTGTTAGGAGTTGGGGACTTTGGAAGGTCATTAGGGTTTGATGAGCCCATGAGTGGAGCCCTTCTGATGGGATTAGAGCCTTTATAAGAAGAACTTGCTAACTCCCCTGCGATATGAGGACACAGCAAGAAGCCATCTGTCTGTCTGCAAGCCAGGAAGAGGCCCTTACCAGAACCCAATTATGCTGGCACCCCGATCTCAGACCTCCAGCCTCCAGACCGTGAGAATTACGTGTCTGTTGTTTAAGCTGCCCAATCCATGGTATTGTCATAGGAGCCTGAACACACTATGACATTGGCCGAGACAGCCAGATAAAGGAGGAGTCTGCAATGTGGAATGCTACGCGACACAGCCACACATGTGGATTCAGGCCACTGTTTTCAGGGAGAAAAGCAGTTGTGCTGATTAACTCAGGACATCTCATGGTGTGTGTGTCCTGAAGGTGCTGTCACAAAGTATCACAAATGGGGGTTGGGGAGTTTAAAAAACCAAGTGTGAGCAGGGTTGGCTCCTTCAGGAGGATCTAGGGGAGGAGCCTTCCTCACTTCCTCCAGCTTCTGGGGGCTTTGGTGTTCCTCAGCTTATGGCCACATCACTTCAATCTCTTCCTTCATCAGCACACAGCTTTCTCCTTTGGGTCTGGGTCTCCCTCTCTGTCCCTTATAAGGACACTGGTCATTAGATTTAGAACCACCCTAATCTAGGATGATTTCATCTCAAGATCCTTCACTTGATTACATCTGCTAAGACCCTTTTCCACATCCAGTCACATTCACAGGTATCAACGGCCAGGATTTGTATATGTATTTTGGAGTCATCATTTAACCCGATACAGATAGCATCTCATCTTAATTAAAAAATATATATATATATTAATTCTTATTGATTTTAGAGAGAGAAGAAAGGAGAGTGAGAAATATCAATCTACTCCTGTATGTGCCCTAACCTGATGGGGGATCAAACCTGTAACCTTTGTGTATCAGGATGACGTTCTAACCAACCAAACTACCTGGTCAGGGCCTAAAATTGTATCTAGGAATTTCTGTACATGCAGTGATAAGGGTGGGGGCTCATCAAGAAAGTGTTTGCAACTTTTGCGTTTCAGATTCTTCTTTAAGACCTTCCTCCAGCTGTGACTCCTGGCACAAGCACGGCTTTTCTCCGGAAGAGAGGGAAGCTTTTATTTTATGGCTTTGGAGCAGAGTCTAGGGTTCAAACCTCACCTCTGCCATGGATCGGTCTGTATGGCAGGGGTCTGGCAGCTGCCTCCCATCTGTAAAGTGGGTCCTTTACAGTAGCCAGGGTGAGCTGGAGGACTGTGGTCAGCAGCGAGCTCCACTTCCAGCAGTCATTACTGGAGGGGCACACCCTTTGCTATGCATGACCTGGGACCCACATGGTGGCAATGACTGTCTCATGTGCCACCAAGTCTCCTGTTAGCAGAAGGAACCGAGGCCACAGTAGAGTGGGACACTTGGTTTATTTCTGATGCAGTGACTCTCAGGACAGTGGCAGATTTGGGCTGAGGGTGGGGTAGGGCAGGGCTAGAACTCCACCTTGCAAGCGGGGAAGGCCTCGTCCTGCATGGATACCGTGCTGTTACTGCCCAGCACCGTGATACCCAGCGCCTGGTGCCGGGCATGTGTCTCCTCATACCACTCGTGCATGGCCATTGAGTCGAAGGTGGGGATCAAGGTCACCTGTAGGCAGGAAAAACGGACAGGCAGTGAAGAAGAATATCCTCTTAGCTGAGGCCCCTTCTCTGACCACATGTGTTCCACCTCCCTTATCTCTTGCCTGGATGTCTGCAGCTAGTGGCCAGCTAGTCCCTGAAATCCCTTCTGTTCCCCACAGCACCCAGAGGACCTTCTTACAACCCAGGAAAGGGGGTCACTACTCTGTGAACCCCTCTCCATGCTTCCTACTCTGGGATCACGCAGGCCTCCCTCCAGCTGCTTGGACTCAGGAGGCTTACTCCCACCTCCAGGCGTTTGCCCATGCTGTGCACTAGACCCAGCCTTTGTAAGCAGTGTGCAAGGGCAGGTGCCACACACACACATGCTGAGCTGGTCGCCAAGTACAGTACCTAGAAGCTCTGCCCTCTGCCCAAACTTGCCTCACCCTTCCAGGCTGTTTCAAGGCTTCCTTTGGGAAGGACCCCGGCCCTCTTTCTCAACTGTGCAGTTGCCACGCCCCCCACCTGTTCTTCCTAGCCAATTCTCATGACAGCAGAGCAGTTAGCAACTGGGGGGTCAGAAGAGGAGATCAAACCAGCCCCGCCCTGCATCCCTACCCAGGTTGCTGCAGATGAGGAAATAGATGTGACAGGAACACATTCTGAGAACTGGGGAGGACTCCTGCATTTGCCGTCCTTTCCTTGTGGCCTTGGCCACGCAGGTGAGTCTGAGCCCCATTCCTACCTGTGTAGGTTCAACAAGAAGAGACTGAGCCTGACCAGGCAGTGGCGCAGTGGATAGAGCATCGGACTGGGATGCAGAAGACCCAGGTTCGAGACCCTGTACTCGCCAGCTTGAGCGAGGGCCCATCTGGCTCGAGCAAAAGCTTGCCAGCTTGGACCCAAGGTCGCTGGCTCCAGCAAGGGGTTGCTCGGTCTGCTGAAGGCTTGCGGTCAAGGCACATGTGAGAAAGCAATCAATGAACAACTAAGATGTTGCGACGGCAACGAAAAACTAATGATTGATGCTTCTCACCTCTCTCCACTCCTGTCTGTCTGTCCCTATCTATCCCTCTCTCTGACTCTCTCTCTGTCCCTGTAAAAAAAAAAGGAGGTGCTGACTTCGCCCTGTACCAAGACTGTCTAAGGCCCTGTAGTGATCATTCACCTGGAGGTCACGATCCCATTGCTGTTTGCCGGCCAGCAGTGCATCCAGGACAGTCCGCATTCCCTCTTCTTTGTGCTGGTCCTGGCCACTGATGACGTAGCAGAGTGCACGCACCCTCCGAAAGAACTCCTCATCCACCTGGCAGACACTGCTCCCGCTGGGCAGGTAGGCCAGGTCAAGGTAGACAGGGGAGCCAGGTGAGGCCTCCAACCCACCTGGCCGGCTGCTGGCTAACCCTGTGGGCAAGAGGGATGGGGTCAGTCATGAGCTCCCAGGACTGGGGAGGGGCCAAGATTCAAGGCCTGGGACAAGGCTCTCAGCTCTATTTGTACCTCTGAGTGGCTCTCCTCAGTAGGAGGCCTGATCTCACTGCTTTATGGTTGGTCGAGAAGCCCTCCCTGGAATGGACAGGACACCTTAGTACCTGGACCATCCCTGCCAGTCCCCAAACACAAAAGTCCTCAGGGCCAGAGGAGGTGGCATCTGCAGAGGACTTCCTGAAAGAGGGGAATTTGGGCACTTGAGCCCAAAGCAGCTGATGCCTGGAAGGTTCTGCTGCTACTGCAGCATCCATCTGTTCAATTACTCAGGGACATTATTCAAGCTGTTCTGGGTACCACATCCTGGGGACATGGTAGTGACCAAGACAGACCAAAGTCCCTGCCTACAGGGTGATGGGGAGCCAGAGCTGGTGTGGGAGGGATTGAGTTGCAAGGAAACCCAGGACAGGAAGGCCTGGATGAAGTTGGGGCAGCTGTGCTTGGAGCCTTGTCCACAGCCCTGAACCCAGAGCCTGTGGAAGGGGGACCAGGCTGCCACTTTGGGATGAATGAACTCATAATCACTTGGTTGCCGTCTTGGGCACAGGAAGCCTACCAGATGCTTGATATCTTATGATCATAAACATTGCCCACCTCAGGATGTGGGCCCAAAGGGCTACAGGGGAATTTGCAAATGAATAGAACCCCTGGCTTTGGGCAAGTGGCACCTGTCACTTGCTGGGGACTGTGGTGGTGAGGATGCTGCATAGAGCCTCAGGAAGAGAAAGCTGCTGTATGTATGGGAAACACAAGGGAGACAGGAGCAGTAGAGTTAGAGGGGCAAAGAGAAGACGAGGGGACAAAGGCAAGAGGATGGGGGTAGAGGATGGGGCTAGCAAGCTATAGCCTGTAGGCTAAATACAATGACCGTCCGCTTTTGTAAAGATGATTCAGTTACTTACTGAGAAGCTCTGACTTTGGGACAGATATGGTCTGGCCTGCAAAGCTAAGAAGTTTGCCCTACCCTGAGTGGCCAAGACTGTGGCCTCTCCAAAGAGGCCAAATGACCTGGCAGACAGAACCTCAGATGACTCCCAGCCTTTAGGTGCCAGCTTTTCCCATGGGCGCTGGGGAGCCATCCTCTTCCATGCCACTGTGCTAGGATAATCTGCCAAAGGTCACAGGGGTCCATTAGGTGCCTCCCTGGGAATCTGTCCAAGAAAAACAAGAGGTGATAGCTCAGGTGGGCACTGAGGCTTGAAGAGAATTGAGAGGCCTTGGCTAGTAGTTCAGTGGATAGAGCATCGGCCTGGCATATGGACATCTTGAGTTCGATTTTGGTCAGGGCACACAGGAAGAATGATCATCTGCTTCTCCACGCTCCTTCTCTCCCTCTTCTCCTCCCACAGCCAGTGGCAAGATTGGTTCAAGCATGGCCCTAGGCATTGAGGATAGCTCTGTTGGAGTGCATCAGCCTCAGGCACTGAAAACAACTCAGTACTCAAACACTGGCCCCCAGACAGGGGTTGTCAGGTAGATCCTGGTGGGGTACATGCAGGAGTCTGCCTCATTATCTCCCCTCCTCTCACCAAAAAAAAAAAAAAGAGAGAGAATCGAGAGCAAGTGCTCAGTAAACACGAACTATAGTTGTTATTACTCTTGTCATTATCTCTGCTTTCTCACCAGCCTGACCTCCGTAAGTAATTCTAGTTCTGTGCTATACACAGTGTAGTGAATACCAAATACTGAAAAGTGGTGAGTGTGAGCCAACATGAGCTGGAGTGTCAAATACATGCTAAGCTCCCAAAACTTAAGAGTGGAAAAGAGTAGGGGAACTATCTAATAATTTCTTTTGTTGATTACCTGTTGAAGCATCATCTATATAGTAGTATGCAGGAAAGAATTTTAACACAGTAGGAGGATTCTAGGAGGATGGGGCAATAGGAAGGACCAGGACTCCCTCTAACTACCTAGCAGACAACTCTATTATAGTCCATCCCCTCAAGTTGAAGCAACTTCTGTGAGATTTAAAGGACTGCATATTTCTTCTTCTCCAACCGCCCTACTTCTGGGAGCCAGATATTAGGACTATTCAAAAGCAACTACATGTACAGGAGAAGTTAGAAAGTCACCACACAAGCCCAGAGAAAGGTAGAGCTTGAGAAGACTTGAGAATACTTTACGTTCACAAGTCAGATTGATTCCCACTACAGAGACATCCCATGATAACCAAACACACAAAAGCCACAGCAAACGCTGGCAAAGGGGACATTTTAGATTTCCAGAATTACCACATAATTACATTCAAATATATAGTTTATAAAAGAAATCATGGATGGCCTGGCTGATTGGCTCAGCGGCAGAGCGGCAGCCAGGCATGTGGAAGTCCTGGGTTCGATTCCTGGTCAGGGCACAAAGGAGAAGCAATTATCTGCTTCTCTACAACTCCTCCTCCCCTTCTCTTTCTCTATCTCTCTCTTCCCCTCTTGCACCACAGCTCAATTGGTTCAAGCAAGTTGACCCTGGGCATTGAGGATATGGCTTCATAGCCTTGCCTCAGATGCTAAAATAGCTCGGTTGCTGAGCAATGGAGCAGTGGCCCAGATGGGCAGAGTATTCCCCGGATAAGGGGCTTTGCTAGGTGGTTGGGGCACATGCAGAAGTCTTTCTCTCTGCCACCCTGACTCTCACTTAGTAATAATTTAAAAAGAAAAAAAAAAGGAAGTCACAAGTCACACATAAAAACAGGCAAGTATGTACCATTTAAAGGAAAATAAACAAACAAAACTGTCCCTGACAAAGATCAAATGGCAGACTTAACTAGACAAAAGACTTCAAAACAACTGTATGAAAGATCTTTAAAGAACTAAAGTAAGATGTAGAGAATATCAAGAAAACAGTGTATTAACAAAATAGAAAATTAGTAAGAAGATAGAAAACAAAAAATAACCAAAGAAATTCTATAGCTAAATTTGAACAGGCAGAAAAATCAGCAATCTTGATAACGGGATAATGAAAATTATTGAGTCTGAGGAACAGAAAGAAAAAAGATTAAAAAACAGAACAGTCTAATTAGATACCATTAGGAGGACCAACATGCATACTGTGGGACTCCCAGGAAGAGGAGAAAGTGTAATCGGGAATAAATACGCTGTATTACTGATTTGCTGGTATTAGCCTGACTGGCCATAAAATAGAGCTACTGTGGTGTTCCCCATGTATAAGATGCTCCCATGTATAATATGCACCTTAATTCTGGGGCGTGAAATTAGGAAAAAACCCAAAACACGTTACACAAAGTTATTGAACTCAAGTTTTATCCATCATAAAACTCATAAAACTTCGTATCCACGTGAAAAAGCAGAAAATGCAAGTTAAAAAATCTATAATCACTGTATAAGATGCACCCAGTTTTTAGATCCCAAATTTTTTGAAGGGTGTATCTTATACATGGGGAAATACAGCAAATAATGATGTACTGCCTGACCAGGCGGTGGCGCAGTGGATAGAGCGTCGGGCTGGGATGCTGAAGACCCAGGTTCGAGACCCCGAGCTCGCCAGCTTGAGTGTGGGCCCATCTGACTTGAGCAGAGAGCTCGCCAGCTTGGACCCAAGGTCGCTGGCTCCAGCAAGGGGTTGCTCAGTCTGCTGAAGGCCCACGGTCAAGGCACATGTGAGAAAGCAATCAATGAACAACTAAGGTGTCACAACGGCAACAAAAACTAATGATTGGTGCTTCTCACCTCTCTCTATTCCTGTCTGTCTGTCCCTAACTATCCCTCTCTCTGACTCTCTCTCTGTCCCTGTAAAAAAAAAAAAAAAAATGAGAATGTACTGGCAAAGTAAACTTATAAAAGAATTTTTGTAAATTGTTAAATCCAGTTTGTAGCTCAAAATATTAACTATGACTCAATATTACTAGTTTAATTAAGAGTCACAATTATGTGTTCTGTAACAAATCAAAAGCATATAGTCTGCCTGACCAGGCGATGGTGCAGTGGATAGAGCGTCGGATTGGGATACGGAAGACCCAGGTTCGAGACCCCGAGCTCACCAGCTTGAGCGCAGGGCCCATCTGGCTTGAGCAAGATCTCGTCAACTTGGACCCAAGGTCGCTGGCTCCAGCAAGGGGTTGCTCGGTCTGCTGAAGGCCCGCGGTCAAGGCACATGTGAGAAAGCAATCAATGAACAACTAAGGTGTTGCGATGGCAACAAAAAACTAATGATTGATGCTTCTCACCTCTCTCCATTCCTGTCTGTCTGTCCCTATCTATCCCTCTCTCTGACTCTCTCTGTGTCCCTGTGAAAAAAATAAAATAAAATAAAAAAAGCATATAGTCAATCCTGTACTTTCACCTCTGGCCAAGTTTTTGTTACAGTTAAAAGGTCTATTCCCCTCTGGCTGATGAACATCAGGTGTTAACATCAGAATGAGAAGAATGAATCCTAAGGTTCTCTCTTTCCTCTCCTTATAAAAACCCCTGTCTACACCAAGAGAGGGAAATGATTTGTTTTTTTTGCAACAGAGACAGAGTCAGAGAGAGGGACAGACAAACAGGAAGGGAGAGAGGTAAGAAGCATCAATTCTTCATTGCGGCACCTTAGTTGTTCATTGATTGCTTTCTCATATGTGCCTCGACTGGGAGGCTACAGCAGACTGAGTGACCCCTTGCTCGAGCCAGCGACCTTCAGCTCAAGCTGGTGAGCCTTGCTCAAACCAGATGAGCCTGCACTCAAGCTAGCGACCTCAGGGTCTCGAACCCAGGTCCTCCATGTCCCAGTCCAACGCTCTATCCACTGTGCTACTGCCTGGCCAGGCGGAAATTTTTATTTATTTATTTATATTCATTTTAGAGAGGAGAGTGAGAGTGTGTATGTGTGTGTGTGTGAGAGAGAGAGAGAGATAGAGGGGGAGAGAGAGAGAGTGAGAGAGGAAAGAGAGAGGAGCAAGAAGCATCAACTGCCATATGTGCCTTGACCAGGCAAGCCCAGGGTTTTGAACCAGTAACCTCAGCATTCCAGGTCAAGGCTTGATCCACTGCGCCATCACAGGTCAGGCCAGAAATGGGTTTTGAGTACAGGAATCCTCCCATCTTCTCAGATGGCCAGCACTTGAATAAACCTCTTTCCTTCTTATCAGCACCTGTGTAGTATAACTGGTTTTCCTGGTGACAGGTGGACCTCAGAGGGGGTCCCTGGCTGCCTGTGACTGATCAACCCTATGAGAAACTTTGGAGTCCCTAGCAGCTGCCAAGTGATTTTACTTGGGGACTGTCTTACTCTCTCAGCGCTGGTTGCCTGCTATGCCCAGCTGGTAAAAGGAAACGGGTCTCTGGTGAGTCAAACTGGTGTGCATACGGGGAGTCTTCTATCATTAACTTTGGGATTTTTAGACATTTGGGATTTTGTAGCCATTTAGGACTGGGCTATGAGTCATTTGCAGTACAGCTTTGGCAGTGAGACTCTAGGTCTTCAACCCTAGTACCTCCATGTGGGAGTCAGTTGTCCATATAGTACCCACACAGGAGGAGTCGGTTGTTTGTCTACCTGCCTCTACTAACTTTGGGGAGTTGACAGACTGCTGGGTGAAAGTCCCTGGTGTGCACAACCAGAAGTCCTTTGCCTTGACACTTGGAGGTTCTTTGGAATCATTTGTGGATTCCACGAGGAATCCACAGGCACCTCCTAGTGGGTGACAAGGCTCTGTGACATGAAAAATGTCCCGGCACCCTGAGATTTGGTCAGAGTATTTTGGTAGTTTGGTTTTGGCTGTATATACTCTATAAGGTATACCATTCTGACTGTATATATTCTATACCAGGGGTGCCCACACTTTTTCAGCTTGCGAGCTACTTATAAGGTGACCAAGTCAAAATGATCTACCTACAATAAAAATGCAAAACAAATTTATTTCTTCTATATTATCATTATTTAAGTTATTATTACTATTTAATATTGTGTATTCTTCTTTCACCTTTCTCCTTCTCAGCTCTCTTTTCAGAGGAAAGTCAATGTCACAGTTTTTATGAACAGTCCGAAAAAGCCGCTCCACATTTCCCTTCTTTGGAATAGCAATGGCACACAGACAGATGAGGCAAACGCACTTAGAATACGACATAGTGAAAAAAATCCCCTCCCATTCTGTATGAAAGTGGTAGGTTTTAGGCTTCTTACTCGGACCAGATATGGCACTCATTTTTATACCCTTTGTTGTATTTAGTTTAAATAAATTGAAGGCTAACTACGCAGCAATGTAACTGAACAAGTTAGCGTGGCTTAACGCGCATGCGTAGGGCGTCAAAAGTTCAGATGTCAGATTGGCTACCCAATCAAAAGACAAATGTCTTTTTAATGTCATGCAATCTACCCACACTTCCTTCGCGATCGACCAGTAGATCGCGATCGATGTATTGAGCACCCCTGTTCTATAGAATAGTTCCATCCCTGTATTTAGATATTGAGCACTATTGCTTTAAAACTGGAATGTTTGAGGACTGCTCATTTAAACTTAAACAGAATGTAATTTTGCAACCTGAACTTGTTTATGTGCTCTATAAGGTCTTGCCATGCTAATTGCTGTGCTCTGTGTTCATTCTCTTCAGTTTTGGGGGACAAGTAGAACTCTGCTATTTGGCTTGATTAGGTTCATTTATGTGTCATGCTGGTGTCCCTGTGTTTTTGTTTTTTTTTACAGGGACAGAGAGAGTCAGAGAGAGGGATAGATAGGGACAGACAGGAGCGGAGAGAGGTGAGAAGCATCAATCATTAGTTTTTCGTTGCCGTCGCAACATCTTAGTTCTTCATTGATTGCTTTCTCACATGTGCCTTGACCGCGGGCCTTCAGCAGACCGAACAACCCCTTGCTCGAGCCAGTAACCTTGGGTCCAAGCTGACGAGCTTTTTGCTCAAGCCAGATGGGCCTGTGCTCAAGCTGGTGAGCTCCGGGTCTCGAACCTGGGTCTTCGGCATCCCAGTCCAACGCTCTATCCATTGCGCCGCCTGGTCAGGCCGTGTCCCTGTGTTTTATTTGCCCTGTTTGTATTTGAAATTGTACTCAGGTCTGTGAAAATGAAGGAGTCGGTTTCGGTTTGAGAGCACTAATCTGTCTGTCTATCTGTCAGTCAGTCTGGAATTCTCGCTATTCTATGCACCCTGGGAACCCTGTGCTTGCTGTTTAGGATTGGAGCTACCCGGACCTTGTAAAGGTCATTTGCTGCACTGGCTGGTGTGAGATGAGGTTCTAAGAGTATTGTCTCAGTCTCTCCTTTTGGAGAATTTGGTTGTAAATACTTGTTCATTTGAACTTTGTCTTTGTTTTGAATTTTGTTTATGCTTTAAAATATGTGGCTTAGTCTCAGTTCCACGGAAGAATCCAACAGGCCATATTCTGGTTGACTGGCTAACTTATAGCTATAAGTCAATGACTAATCAAAACTGTTTTATACACCAGTTTTCATGCTGTTACATAATTAGGATTCTTTTCCTACTCAGGAAAAGAAATAAATTGGTGGTTCAAACTGAGTAAAAAAAATCTCATTCTCCTCTCAGACAGAAAACTCAGAAAGTGGGGAAAAATGGAGTCTTTTAAACACTTTAAAGCTGCCTGAAGGTCCAGGAACTGCTGTGGTCCCAGGAACAACAGGGGCACTATGCCACCTCAAACCTTGTGCAGACTGTGGGAGAAGGGGTGAGAGTGTGACCTCAATGTAAAGAAGAAGAAAAAAATGTGCATGTGCACTTTTAAAATTCAAGCGGCTCCAAATAGTCCATGCTCGGTGGTATCTCTCCCTTCCTCCCCTCCAGCCTCCTTGAAAAACTGTCGAGGACAAAGGAAAAAATCTTGCCTTCTCTACAGCTATTAATAATACCGTTTATATATGTGGTAAAATACAAAGTTATTCCAAATGTATTTTTTATAAGAATCAGCTGGTCGCCTGACCAGGCGGTGGCGCAGTGGATAGAGCGTCGGACTGGGATGCGGAAGACCCAGGTTCGAGACCCCAAGCTCGCCAGCTTGAGCGCGGGCCCATCTGGCTTGAGCAAAAAGCTTGCCAGCTTGGACCCAAGGTCGCTGGCTCCAGCAACGGGTTGCTCATCTGCTGAAGGCCCGCGGTCAAGGCACATGTGAGAAAGCAATCAATGAACAACTATGGTGTCGCAATGGCAACGAGAAACTAATGGTTGATGCTTCTCACCTCTCTCCGTTCCTGTTGTCTGTCCCTATCTATCCCTCTCTCTGACTCTCTCTCTCTGTCTCTGTAAAAACAAAAAAGAAAGAATCAGCTGGTCTAAGAAAGCATTTGATATTACTACTGGTTTAATTAATGTCTTTTAAAGTTATTAACATAAAATGTGTTTGTTTTGCCTGGAGGTACGGAAAGGTTCCTGTTATCTGTTATGTCCTCTGTAATATAACGTGTTTGCCAATGAAAGAACCTATTTCTTTTGTTTGTTTAGCGAGAGAGACAGAGAGAGATAGAGAGAGACAGGAAAGGAGAGAGAGATGAGAAGCATCAATCATCAGTTTTTCGTTGTGGCACCTTAGTTGTTCATTGATTGCTTTCTCACTTGTGCCTTGACCACGGGCCTTCAACAGACCGAGTAACCCCTTGCTCGAGCCAGCGACCTTGGGACCAAGCTGGCGAGCTTTTGCTCAAGCCAGATGGGCCCGCATTCAAGCTGGAGACCTTGGGGTCTCAAAGCTGGGTCCTTCGCATCCCAGTCCCACGCTCTATCCACTGAGCCACCGCCTGGTCAGGCTCACTCTTTTTTTTTTTTTTTTAAGCGAGAGGAGGGGAGACAGAGAGACACACTCCCATATGCTCCCCAACCGGTATCCACCCAGCAACCCGTCTGGGGCCGATGCTTGAATCAACCAAGCTCAGTGCCTGGGGTTGACGCTTGGACCAACTGAGCCACTGGCTGCAAGAGAGGAAGTGAAAGAGAAGGGGGAGAGACAGGAAGAGAAGCAGATGGTCACTTCTCATGTGTCCCCTGACCAGGAATCAAACCTGGGACTTCCACATGCTGGGCCAACGTTCTATCCACTGAGCCAACCAGCTAAGGCAAAAGAACCTGTTTCTAAAAGTTATGAATATGCTTGTAAAAGTATCAATCTAAAGAATGCCGATTACCCACTTTTGGTGATAACTGAAGGTTAAGGTTTCTAAAAATTAAGAATTCTAATACAATTGAAAAGAAACTATGGTTTTAATAATAAAAATATAAGGTATAAAAACACATGGTTTAACAGACAAAAATTGAAAATGCATGATTCTAAAATAGTTATTTCCAAATGACTTAAAGGAGGGACTAGGCAAGTCGCAGAAGGTTTATGTGAGTCACAGGTCTATATAAGTAGCAGGTTTGTGCAGGCAGAAGGAGCAAAGAGAAAGAAATGAGGACGTTAAAAAGAAGACGAGAAAGAGATATAAAAGAAAAGGGCATATATATTACAGGAAGAGAGAATACATTAGAAGTAGAAATGTCCTAAGAAAAAAAATAAAAAGGGAAAAAAATGACAAAAAGGGGAAAGTATGCAAATAGTGGAGTGAAATAGTGATTTTGACTACAAATGGAAAGGCCCAAGAGCTCCTTTTTTTTCTTTTTTAAATTGAGAGGCAGGGAGGCACAAAGACAGACTCCTGCACACACCCTGACCAGGATCCACCTGGCTAGCACCCTACAGGGTGATGCTCTGCTCATCTGAGGCCATTGCTCCGTTGGTTGGCAACCAAGTTATTTTTTAGTGCCTAAGGTGAAGCCATGGACCCATCGTAGGTGCCCAGGGCCAACTTGCTCTAACTGCTGGAACCATGGCTGTGGGAGGAGAAGAGAGGAAGAGGAAGAAAGAGAGGAAGATAGAAAGGAAGAGAGAGAAGAAGAGAGAAAAGGGGAAGGGGGAGGCATGAAGAAGCAGATGGTCACTTCTCCTGTGTGCCCTGACTGGGACTCAAACCCGGGACTTTCACACGCTGGGCCGACACTATCACTGAGCCAACCAGCCAGGGCCTCCCCTTGCTTTTTAAAAACTGTTATTTTTCCACAAAGTCCCCTGGATACAACTGACAGTGGGAAACAAGTTGATTAATTTCTTAATACTAAAGCTACTTAATAAGTTCTAGATACAAAATTGGTCAAAGGAGTCAGGCAACCGTCTCAGTAACAGGAGTTGCCGAGCAGATACAACAAAAGGCCTTTATTCAACCTTCCTAGTGTTTAAAATTTTTTTTTAATTTTTATTTATTTATTTATTCATTTTAGAGAGGAGACACAGAGTGAGAGAGAGAGATAGAGAAAGAAAGAAAGGGGGGAGGAGCTGGAAGCATCAACTCCCATATGTGCCTTGACCAGACCAGTGCAGGGTTTTGAACTGGCGACCTTAGTGTTCCCAGGTCGACACTTTATCCACTGCACCACCACAGGTCAGGCTCTAGTGTTTAAATTTTGAGAGACAGAAGTGACTTTGGGTTATTCTGGTGGGACCCTGTGATACCTCAAGGATTTGTTCTCTCTCTTTTTTTTTGTTCTCTCTCTTAATAAAGAGAAGTTTTCAATTAATTGGGTTTATTTGATATACTTGAAATTACATGGGAAGCTTTGTATAAATATAGCAATAATAAATAATAACTATATTCTTTTTTAAAAACTTTATTTATTGCCCTGACCAGATAGTTCAATTGGTTAAAGCATTGTCCCAAAGCACAAAGTTTGATCCCTGATCCCCAGTCAGGGCACATACAGGAATAGCTCAATATTCCTGTGTGTGTGTCTCTCTCTCTTCTTCTCTCTGAAAAATCAATAAAATAAACATTTTAAAAGAACTTTAATTTACTGATTTTAGAAAGAAAAGAAGGGAGAGAGGGAGAGGGGGAGAGAGGGAGAGAGGGAGAGAGGGAGAGAAAGAGAAACCTCAATCCATTCCTTTGTGTGCCCTGCCTGGGGTCTGAACCCACCACCTCTACACTGCAGGATGATGCTCTAACCAGCCGAGGTACCCAGCCAGGGCCAGATTTCTATTTGTATACTTATATTATTATTAAAACTGATGTTCCGGAGATTCTGTAAAAATCTCCAAGAGTCTACAAGAGTCTACAAAGTTCTGATATACTTTCATTTGTAATTCTGATTGTTATCTTACAATATGATTTTAAAAATTCCTTTGTCAATTGCACTGTAATCAGGTCTATAACCATGTCATTTTGTTTTCTGTCATTTAAAGTCAGCCATTGCCTTGTTCTGATACATTTGCAAATATAGTACATTGTCAGGAATGGATTTATAAGAATAAATGTTCAAACCATACTTTTGGACTTAATAAAATTTTATAAAATTCTGAAAAATAAACATATTCATGGAAATACTGGCAAATAATCAAAATAAAGTTGATTATATGAGACTGAATGAACTAAGAATAATTATTATTCTGACTTTTCTTTTTGTTTCCATTCTTTTCCAAGTAAGAGAAAAGAAAATAGACAGACTCCTACATGCACCCCTGCCTGTGGCTGCACATTCACCTGGCAACCCCTAGCTGAGGCTAATGCTCTACCCATCTGGGGTTATGCTCACAACCAAGCTATTTTCAGTGCCTGAAGCGGAGTCCGGCTCCATCGAACCATCCTCAGTGCCTGGGCCCATGCACCCAAACCAATCGAGCCATGGCTGTGGAAGGAGAAGAGAGAGAGAGAAAAAGAGAAGGGGGATGGGGAGGGGTGGAGAAGCAAATGGTCACTTCTCCTATGTGCCCTGACCAGGAATCGACCCTCAGACATCGACATACTGGGCTAACGTTCTACCACAGAGCCAACTGGCCAGTCAGGGCCTGTTCTGACTTTTCAAAAGTTGTTGATTCTGAAATTTTGTTTTCCAGATATAAGGAAATTGGCTTGAGCACAGGGTCACTGGCTCCACTGGAGCCCCTGGGTCAAGGTATGTATGAGAAAGCAATCAATGAATAAAGCAACACAACTAGGAGTTAATGGTTCTCATCTCTCTCTCTTTCTCTCTCACTAAAAAAAACCCAAAAAATCAATATTGAGACATTTATATTTTTTCTCTATTTGATTCCTCCAGAACCTGGCAACTCTTAATAATGAGTTAGAATTATTTTCAGAGTAATATAGTTGTTTGCACAAACCCAGTAAGAATCTGTTCTCTTTATAATAGGACACATGAAACCAGTTTTCAATTGTGGTTTTACTAACCAAGACTGACTAGAGTGTCATGAGCATACCCGAACTCTGGACATTATCAGAAAGTCTTAGGGAATTGAGACTGACTTCTGAAACTTATAAGAGTCTAATAGAAAATAGCCCGGTACCTTGATTGTTCATGTGGTTCATGGCAGTCTTTCCAGGTAAGGGAGGTTGCTTTCCTGAAAGATAGCAAAGAGAGGAACCTTAAGACACCTTTGGGGATCTCAATGATTTAAAGATCTATAGGTTCTACAGGCAAAGCCTGATGGCAACAGTAGGGCTTGGATTATTTGCCTGGAAGGGCCAGTAGGACCCCATCTAAAGACTCCTTGTGAGATTCCAACAAAGCAGATTTGTAAAAGCCTATATGATCAATTACTATTCCTGTTGTGTTTATGCAAATAATCAGGCCAAATTGAAACTAGACTTAATGAAGTAAATAGTCTTAATTTGACTATCTTTAATATAAATGAGGGAGATTTTAGGGAAGAAATTATGTTTTTCAATAGCATCTATAACACATAGCTATAAATATCAGAAACTAAACTGGATCCTGAATTTTTCTAGTTTTCTTAAATGGTTTAATAAAATCTTTGAACTAAGATTTTATTTTTCTCCTATTCTGTACCTTAAAATTACTAAAAATTAAAAATTTTTCTGAGCTCTGCAAATGAAAACTTCAGCTAAAAGACATGACATAGCCTGACCTGTGGTGGCGCAGTGGATAAAGCGTCGACCTGAGAACACTGAGGTCCAGTTCAAAACCCTGCACTGGTCTGGTCAAGGCACATATGGGAGTTGAGCTTCCAACTCCTCCCCCCTTTCTCTCTCTCTCTGTGTGTGTGCGTCTCCTCTCTAAAAAAAATGAGTAAAATAAAATTTAAAAAAAATTAAAAAAAAAAAAAAAAGACATGACATAAACTTGAAAACCGTCTCAGTACCTAACGCTATGTAAGCCATACAGAAATTACCTGAGCACCTGATAACACCACCAAAGATAGTCAAACTGCAAATAAGAAAGATCCATCAACTCGCCACTGCTTGCTTTTCTTCCAAGCAGAAGAAACAGTGAGCCTCTCCGCCCATCCCAACTGAAAGGTAAAGTCCTACTAAAGATCTGGAGGACACAGGGACTAGAAACAGTTTACAAGTCTATTCTCATGGATAACACAGGGATTCCATTCCATACTTGGAAGGACCCTTAATTGGTACTAACTCACGTGTGTTTAATTCTACTTGTCTTTATCTGCCTAAAGCTTCAATTGATTTTAGAGAGACAGAGAGAGGAAAGGGAAGTGGGAAAGGGAGAAGTATTAATTTGTTCCACTTAATTGTACATTCAGTGGTTGCTTCCCATATGTGCCCTGACCACGGATCAAACCCGCATCCTTGGTGTTTCAGGATGACGCTCTCTGAGCTACCCGGATAGTGCTATCTAAAGCTTTTTATAACCTGTTTTATTTGTACAGGTAACTGCATCTCTGTTCAACGTGTACCTTTGGAAAATAAGCCTACTTTATTTTTTTTGTATTTTTCTGAAGTTAGAAGTGGGGAGGCAGTTAGACTCCCGCTTGTGCCCGACTGGGACCCACCCAGCATGGCCACCAGGGCCCATCATGCCCATCTGGGTCATCGCTCTGCTTGGGCCAGAGCCATTCTAGCGCCTGAGATGGAGGCTATAGAGCCGTCCTCAGCGCCTGGGCCAACTTTTTGCTCCAATGGAGCCTTGGCTGCAGGAGGAGAAGAGAGACAGAGAGAAAGGAGAGGGGGAAGGGTGGAGAAGCAGATGGACGCTTCTGTGTGCCCTGGCCAGGAATTGAACCTGGGACTTCCACACGCCGGCTGACACTACCACTAGGCCAACTGTCCAGAACTCCAAGCCTACTTTTAATTCATAAGATTTTGCTTTACAACAGGTCCAAGTTTTCCACTTCCCTAGAAAATTAGAAAAACAACAATAGCTCCATAGAAATGGAGCTAAAATTCACAGTAGGGAATTGTAACCAGGAATAAATATGCTATGTTACTGATTTACTGATATTAGTCTAACTAGACATAAAATAGAGCTAAATAAGAATGTACTAATAGCCTGACCAGTGGTGGTGCAGTGGATTGAGCACTGGCCCGGGACACTGAGGGCTCCAATTTGAAACCCTGAGGTCACCAGGAAGAGTAAGAGCTCTTCAGCTTGAGAGCTCAATCACTGACATGATCCCAAGGTTGCTGGCTAGAGCCCAAAGGTTGCTGGCCTGAAGCCCAAGGTCTCTGGCTTGAGCAAGGGGTCACTGGCTCAGCTGGAGCCCCCGGTCAAGGCACATATGAGAAAGCAATCAATGAACAACTAAGGTGGCACAACGAAGAATTAATGTTTCCTATCTCTCTCCCTTCCTGTCTGTCTGTCCCTATCTATCCCTCTCTCTGTCTCTGTCTCACTAGCCTCTCTCACTAAAAACAAAAACAAAAATACCCTACTGAAGTGAAGCAACTACAAGTTGAGGTTTCTCATCTCTCTTCCACCTTTCCTTTCCCTCATCTCTCTTCCACCTTTCCTTTCCCATCTCTCTCTCTAAAAAAGGATATACTAACAAAGTCAATTTATAAAAAATTTCTATAAATTGCTAAATCCAGCCTGTGGCTCTTATAACTATGATAGTTTAATAGGTTCTGTAACAAATCAAAAGTATATAGTCAATCCTGTACTTTCACCTCTGGCCAGGTTCTTGTTACAGTTAAAAGGCCTATTCCCCTCTGGCTGATGAACATCAGGTATTAACATCAGAATGAGAAGAATGGCCTGGTCTGTGGTGGCACAGTGGATAGGGTGTTGACCTGGAATGCTGTGGTCACCAGTTCAAATTCCTGGGCTTGCCCGGTCAAGGCACATACGGCATAGAGAAGCAACTACCTATATTTTCCCATGTATAAGATGCACCTTTCCCCCCCAAAATTTGGGGTCTAAATATTAGGTGCGTCCTTTACAGTGGTTGTAAAAGTGTGGCATTTCAAATGCCATAAATGAAACTAAGGATGAGGCAATATATGAAGACAGTGATTCGTCATCAGACACAGATGAGGACAAACTAATGGATGGGAGTTCTGACAGTGATGAGGAGTTGTATGAATTTATGATGAATAAAACTTGAGTTCAGCCTGACCAGGCGGTGGCGCAGTAGATAGAGCGTCAGACTGGGACACAGAGGACCCGGGTTCGAGACTCTGAGGTTGCCAGCTTGAGCGCAGGCTCACTAGGTTTGAGCAAGGCTCACTAGCTTGAGCCTAAGGTCGCTGGCTCGAGCAAGGAGTCACTCAGTCTGCTCTAGTCCCCCGGTCAAAGCACATATGAGAAAGCAATCAATGGACAACTAAGGAACCACAACGAAGAATTGATGTTTCTTATCTCTCTCCCATCCTGTCTGTCTCTATCTGTCCCTCTCTCTGACTCTGCCACAAAAAATAAAATAAAATAAACAAAAAACAAGAAAAAACTTGAGTTCAATAACTTTATGTAATAATATATTTTTTCCAAATTTCGGGCCCCTAAATTAAGGTGCCATCTTATACATGGAGAAATATGGTACTATGAGTTGATGTTTTCCTGCTCTTCCTTCCACTTCTCTCTCTTTTTCCTCATTCTAAAATCAATAAATAAAATCTCTCTCTAAAAAAAAAGGTTATTTATTTAAAAAATAAATAAATAATAAGAATGATTCCTCAGACCCTCTCCTTCCCTTCCTTATAAAAATCCCTGCCTGCACCAAGAGAGAGAGATGTGTTTGTTTTGTGGCAAAGACAGAGAAAGAGTCAGAGAGGGACAGATAGGGACAGCTCAAGCTGGCAACCTCGGGGTCTAGAACCTGGGTCCTCCACATCCCAGTCTGACGCTCTATCCACTGCGCCACCACCTGGTCAGGTGGGAGGTGTGTTTTATTTTATTTTTTTTACAGGGACAGAGAGAGAGTCAGAGAGAGGGATAGATAGGGACAGACAGACAGGAACGGAGAAAGATGAGAAGCATCAATCATTAGTTTTTCGTTGCCATTGCGACACTTTAGTTGTTCATTGATTGCTTTCTCACATGTGCCTTGACCATGGGCCTTCAGCAGACTGAGCCAACCCTTGCTGGAGCCAGGGACCTTGGGTCGTCCAAGCTGGCGAGCTTTTGCTCAAGCCAGATGAGCCTGCGCTCAAGCTGGCGAGCTCATGGTCTCGAACCTGGGACTTCTGCATCCCAGTCCAACGCTCTATCCACTGCGCCACCGCCTGGTCAGGCGGGAGATGTGATTTTAAGGACAGAAGTTCTCCCATCTTCTCAAGTGGCCGGCACTTGAATAAAACTCTTTCCTTCTCGTCAGCACCTGTGTAGTGTAATTGGTTTTCACAGCAACAGTCATCCGGACCTGAGTGTCATTTTATTTTCTGATTTCATAAGGAGCAGAAAGATTATTTAAAAAAAAAAAGATAAAAACTTCCCATATTTAATGAAAGACATGGACATAAACATCCAAGAAGCTTAATGAACCCCAAGCTGAACAAACTCAGAGACCCATACTGAGAAATACTATATCCCAACTTTTGAAAGCAAAGACATAGAATTTCTGAGAGAAAATGGTTCTAAAGAGGAAGTTTATAGCCATAAAATTACATTTTAAAAGCTTATATATCAAAAAAAGTCTCTCAAATTATCAACCTAACTTTAAAATTAAGAAACTAGAAAAAGAAGAACAAAGTAAATCTAAAGCTAGCAAAAGAAAGAAAACATAGAGCAAGACCAATAAAATAGCGAATAGAAAAACATAGAAGCCTGACCAGGTGGTGGCGTAGTAGATAGTGTTGACCTGGGATGCCGAGTACGCAGGTTTGAAACCCTAAGGTGGCTGGCTTCAGCACACGCTCACCAGCTTGAGCACTGGGTCACTAGCTTGAGCCCAAAGGTCGCTGGTTTGAAGGCCAAGGTTGCTGGTTTGAGCCCAAGGTCACTGGCTTTGGCAAAGGGTCACTGGCTCAGCTGGAGCCTCCTGGTCAAGGCACGTAAGAGAAGCAAGCAACTAAAGTGCCATAACTATGAGTTGATGCTTCTCATTTCTCTTCCTTCCTGTCTCTCACTTAAAAAAAAAAAAAAAAAAAAAAAAAAAAAAGGAAGGAGAGAGGAAGGAAGGGAAGGAAAATGAAAGAAAAGCAAAATAGAAGCAATGAAACCAAAAGTTGGTTCTTTGGAAAGATTGCTCATTGATTGCTTCTTACACATTCTCTGACTGGGGGTCGAACCCATGACCTCTGGTGCACCACGTAGATACTTTATCTACTTAGCAAACTGGCCAGGGCCTGTGTAAACCCTTGTTTAGCACCATATTTAAAAATTAACTCAAAATTGACCAAAGAGATAATTTAAAAGCTAAAACCATAAAACTCTTAGAAGAGAACATAAGGCAAAAGCTTCATGACATTAGATTTGGCAATGATTTCTTGGATATGACACCAAAAACATAAGCAACAAAAGAAAAAAGACAAAATGGACTTTATGTTTAAAAAAGTAATAATTGGTCCTGGCTGATTGGCTTAGTGGATTGAGCGTTGGCCAGGTGTGTGGATATCCTGGCTTCAATCCCAGGTCAGGGCTCACAGGAGAAGCAACCATATGCTTCTCTTTCCCTCCCTCTTCCCCTTCTCTCTCTTTCCTCCTCTTGCAGCCAGTGGCTTGATTGGAGCATCAGCTCCAATCTGCTGAGGATAGCTCAGCTGGTCTGAGTGTCGGCTTCAGGCACTAAGGATAGCTCCGTTGATTAGAGCATTGCCAGGTGGATCCTGGTCAGGGAGCATTCGGAGTCTAACTCCCCTCCTCTCACTTAAAAAAAATGCAAAAGCTTTTTTGTGCATCAAAGGACACTATTAACAGAACAAAAAGGCAAGTCACAGAATGGGAGAAAACATTGCAAATTATCTGACAAGGAATTCACATCCAGAATACAAAGAGAACTCTCACAACCCAAGAAGCAAAACAGCCCTCTTAAAAATGAGCAAAGGACTTAGTAAATATTTCTCTAAAGATACACAAATGGCCAACATGCAGATGAAAAGATGCTCAACATCACTCATCATCAGGGAAATGCAAATCAAAACTATGAACTATCCCTTCATAACTGTCAGGATGGCTACAAAAAAGAAATGTGTTCCCTCTTAAGTTTTTAAAAATATGTGTAAGTACCGGGAGCAAACCTATAACAGTATTTGGTCAGGTTTTCAATGTATGTCCACATAATTCATAACAATAATAATATAAAATGGGGGGGGGGATCTATATAGTTGTAAGGCTTCTATATTTTATTTGAAGCGATGAAATATTAACTGTACATAGTCTGTAAACAGTTCAGATCCTGTGTTAATTTCACCTTTTTCATCATGAGTCTAAAATCCTCTATTTGGTGTGTACTGCAGCTTCCAAAACTTTCTCTGTATAGTTGTAGATGTAAGCAAAGCTGACTCCATCTTTGTGTGCTCCCTGATTTATTTCGAATTTCCATGTTCTGAACCTGACCTAAGGAGTCTCCACCACCACCAAAGCCTCACAATTAATGACTAGTTGTGTCCTATAAGTTTACACAATGTAACCACAGAGTCCTCTTAGCAAAAGGCCAGAATCGCATAGCAACTGAGATAAATATCAAACTCAGTGCTGGTGTCAACTGTAAACAATTATCTATCATAAGACCACCAGGAGGTACGGTCCCTCTGTCCTGTCGGTCATTAGTAGTTCAGCTATACTATAATTTTCTCTAACTAGTGTCTAGCAGCTGAGGTTATAGGTATAGACTGTGGGGTCACCTTCCACTCCAACCCAATGTTCCTGTAACTTAACTCTATAATAAATTGTTATTAAAAAACAACAAAAACCCAGAGCTGCCTGCATGGAGGAGGCCTACCCAGCAGCCATTGGGAATGTGCACTCCGAGTTAAAAAAATTTTTTTCTTAAATGTAGAAAATAAGTGATGAGGATGTGGAGAAATTGGAACCCTTGTATACTGATGTTAGTTTTTTTCTGTTTGTTTTCTCATTTAGTGAGAGGAGGGGAGGCAGAGACAGACTCTCACATGGGCCGGGACCAGGATCCACCTGGCAAGCCCAATAGGAGGCAATGCTCTGCCCATCTGGGGCCCTCACTCAGTTGCAACCAGAGCTATTTTTTAGTGCCTAAGGCAGAGGCCATGGAGCCGTACTCAGCTCCCAGGGCCAACTTGCTCTAATTGAGCCATGGCTACAGGAGAGGAGGAGGGGAGGAGAAGAGAAGAGAGAGAGAGAGAGAGAGAGAGAAGCGAGAGGGGGAGGTGTGGAGATGCAGATGGGTGCTTCTCCTGTGTACCCACCCGGACCAGGAATCAAACCCAGGACATCCACAGGCTAGGCCGACGATCTACCACTGAGCCAACCAGCCAGGGTCAGAAACCTTGTATACTGTTGGTAAGAATGTACAATGGTGCAGCCTCTGTGGAAAATACGGAGGTTCCTCAAAAATATTAAACAGATTACATAATCCAGCAATTACACTTTTGTACTTATCTCAGAGAATTTAAAGCAGGGTCTTAAAGAGATGTTTGTTTGTTCATGTTCACAGCAGCATTATTTATAGCAGCCAAAAGGTAGAAGCAACTGTCTATGAACAAATAAAATGTGGCCAGTCCATTTATACAATAGAATGTTATTCAATCTTTTTTTTTTTTTTGAGAGAGAGAGAGGCATGGAGAGGGAGACAGGAACATTGAGCTGCTCCTGTATGTGCCTTGACCGGGAAATCGAACAAGCTATCTCCATGCTCCTGAGCTATCAGCCTGGATAGCTTTTTTTTTTTTTTTTAAGTGAGAGGAAGGGAAGATAGTGAGACAGGTTCCGCATACATCCTGACTGGGATCCACCCAGCAACCCTTGTCTGAGGCCAATGCTCAAATTAACCAAGATATTTTTAGCACCTGAGGTTGACATGCTCAGACCAACCAAGCTATCCTCAGCACCTGAGGTGACACTCGAACCAATCAAGTCATTGGCTTCGGGATGGGAAGAGGGAAAGAAGGGGGAGAAGGAGGGGAAAAGCAACAAATGGTCACTTCTCATGTGCCCTGACAGAAAATTGAACCTGGGATATCCATACAATGGGTTGACACTCCATCCACTGAATCAACCAGCCAGGGCCCGGTTTTTAAAAAATTTTTTTAGAGAGACAGAGAGAGGAAGGAAGAGAGAAGGGAGGGGGAAGGGAAGCAAACATTGTTCCACTCAGGAATTTTTTGGTTGCTTCCATATGTGCCAGGGATTGAACTTGCAACCTTGTTGTTTTAGAATGATGCTCTTAACAGACCAAACCAACTGGCCAAAGCCATTATTTAGCCTTAAAAAGGAAAATCTGACCCATCCTACAACATGGATGAACCACGAAGACATTGCTAAGTGAAATAAACGAAAAGGATAAATACTATGATTCCACTTATATGACAGAGGTCCCTAGAGGGCTCCAATTCAGAGACAGAAAGGATGGTGGCTACCAAGGGCTGGGGGAGTGGGGAACAGAAAGTTAGTGTTTAATGGGGACAGTTTCAGTTTAGCAAGGTGAAGGGAGTTCCAGAGATGGATGGTGGTGATGAGTGCACAACAATGTGAATTTGTTTACTGCCACTGAACTGGACACTTAAAAATGGCTAAGATAGTAAATTTCATGTTATCTCTCATCAATTAAGGAAAACTAGAAAAGAAGGTCAGCACATCAAGCTTGAGACTGCTCTCCTTAGGAAGGTCTGCTTACCAGACTGGCTGGTGTTGACTGGGAACAGATTTCAGAAGGGCTCCCGATGTTCTGTAAATGACAAGGGTGGCTCGCCAAGTCTATACCATTTGTATAGCAATGTGGCTTAGGCTGGCTTTCTTCTTTCTGAGCCTGAGCTATCACACAAGCCAGGCAGGGGTACTGATGTGACCAGCCCCCAACCAAAATCTTGTGGCTGAGTCTTATGGGCCCCCAGTAGAGGCTACTTCTCCTGTGTCATCACAGCTTTGCATCACATGGTGTATTTAATTCCTGAGGACTCTAGAAGTCTGTGCCTGGTTCTCCAGGAATGCCCGAGTATAGGGTCAGGAACAAGGAGCTGGGAGCCCAACCCCTCCACGTATTTTCCCTTTGTGGATCCTGCTCTGTGTCCTCTACCACTGCAGCCAGGACTACAGTCAGGCCCTCTCAGCCAATCTTTAACCTGGACCTGGTCTTAAGAACTCTGACACAAATGACTACATAAAATGTACTATTAATTTCACCTGTTTCTTTTCATTCATTGTGGTACTGCTGCTACCAGCAAATCCATGATGACAGATGTGCTTTCTGTTTCCACTGACAACACAGCTTGAGCAACTGAGAATTATCAAGTGTTTAAACAGTAAGGCTAGCCTGACCAGGCGGTGGCGCAATGGATAGAGCGTCGGACTGGGATGCTGAAGACCCAGGTTCAAGACCCCAAGCTCACCAGCTTGAGCGTGGGCCCATCTGGCTTGAGCAAAAAACTCGTCAGCTTGGACCCAAGGTTGCTGGCTCCAGCAAGGGGTCACTCGGTCTGCTGAAGGCCCACGGTCAGGGCACATGTGAGAAAGCAATCAATGAAAAACTAAGATGTTGTGACGGCAACGAAAAACTAATGATTGATGCTTCTCACCTCTCTCCGCTCCTGTCTGTCTGTCCCTATCTATCCCTCTCTCTGTCCCTGTAAAATTAATAAATAAATAAACAGTAAGGCCAGATCTTCCATTTTATAGAGGAAACTGAGGCCCAGAGACAGTGGCAGGTGTGACTAAGGCCATACAGCAGTGATGGGCAATCTTTTGAGCTTGGTGTATCAAAATTCGCCAAAAAACCCAGCGTAACTCGGGTGGTGTGTCATTTAGAGAAAAACAGCCCAATCGAAAGTCCCAGAACTAGACGCTCTGTGCCAGAGTTCTGTTGTTTTGGCCTACAGACCTCCGGCACAGTGTGTCTACACTACAGCAAATGTTTTATCCTCGGCTACTGCACCTGGCCATGCAGGAGCCGAGGATGAAACGTCCTTCTTGGCATGCGGCCGCGTGTCATTGAAAATGGCTAAGCGTGTCAGTGCTGACTCGTGTGTCACAGGTTCGCCATCACGGCCATACAGCATTACAGACAGAACTTGGGCTGGTAACCCAAGCCCCAGGCACTTACCGGATGGGCCTCGAGTGGTTGTCTTGGGGACTGAGGATTTTCTGGACAGGGGTGTCCGACCACCCTTGTCACTGGACTCACTCCGGGCGCTGAGTGGCCGACTGGCCCGGTCCCCACCAGCCAGCCCCTTGGTTTTGGCAGAGATTACTGGAGTGGGTTTGGAGGTGGCTGTGCTGGGGTTGGGGCGAACCAGGGACTTCCGGGTACGGCCAAGGCTCTCTGTCAGCCGGGCCTGTTCGGGGGGCAGCAGCTCGGGGTCCACCATGCAGATGCCAGGTGGGGTGGGCAGTGGTGGGGGAACCTTGAGGGGGTCGGGCAGTGGGTTGTGACGAGAGACCCCAAAGCCCTCCATGTCCTCATCTGAATCTGCAGTGCCAGGGGCAGCAGGCAGGGGGTCTGAGTCAGATAGCGTTGGCAGGGACTCACTGACAGACGTGGGTGGAGTTTCCTCAGCCCCCAGAGCACCTGCCGGCTCCTGGGATCGAACACTGCTGTCATTGGAGCTGCCAGGGGATGTGGGAGCTGGCGCCATGGGCACGGCCTTGCGGTGCTCAAACTCACAAGGTGACACTAAGCACAGGTCCACGTCATGAGGGGAGGCTGAGCGCTGTACCCGGGGGCCTCGAAATTGGAGGCTCAGCCCTGCCTCACTCATGGGAACAGGGGTTGGTGGCAGCACCTGCTCAAAGGAGACGGACAGGGACTCATCTACCTCTGTGGAATGCGGGGAGCCCACCTCAGCAGGCAGGGAAGGTGTGGTCACTGTGGGGGAGGCATCCGGCCCTGCCTCCCCACCCCTCAGTGGGCTCAGTGACAACCGCCTACTGCCCTGAGGTGGGCCCTGGTGGGCTTCAGCTGGTGGGGTACATGGCGGGAGGGTGCCACTGGCCACCAGCTGCTCCTGAGTCTTTAAGCTGCCACTGTCCTCCCCTGTGGGGTTCAGCCCCAGCTCCAGGCTGCTCCCCTGGCTGGCTGTGGCCACCAGCTGTGGGACGGGGGAGCTGCAGGCCTCTGTGGGGGGGCTGGCCTCTGCACATCGGAATCTAGGGGGGTTGCAGGGCCCATTCCCTGCCAATGGGACACCTGAGCGGTGATTGTTGGGTGCTCTTCGGGGCTTGGGGGCTGCCGGGGCACTCGTCTTCTTGCTGCTGACCACAGTGGAGGATGCCCGAAGCAACTCTCTGGGCTGGGACCGAGGGGCGTTAGGCTTGGGGTTCTTCTTCACCTCCCGGAGGTGCCTAGCTTCCTTTTCAGCTCTGCGAGGGGCTTCAGCCCGTGGTGGCTCGTTCCGGGCCACCCCAGGGCGCTCCTGGGCAGGCCTGGAAGGCACTATAGTCCGGCCCTCTCTCCTCAAGCTATCCCGGGAGCTCACACTTTCCTTGCTCTGGGTGCGCCGAGGCCCTGTCAAGTCTTGGGGGGTCACCACAGGTTCCCGCAAGAACCCTAAGTGCTGCAGGCGGACCAGGCTGTCCAGGAGGCGGGCAGGTGGTGTGCAGCCAGGGAACAACACACGCACGACCTTCTCAGTGGGGCCTGTGGGATGCCACACCAGCAGGGCACACACAGAAGCCAATGTGCACTCCGCAGCAGCTGTGGGCGGGTGCAGCACGTACATGTCTAGCCGGCCGACACCCATCTTCTGGAAGAGCACAGTGGGCTCAGCTGGCATCGGTCCGCGGCTCAGGGGTAGGGGTTCTATGCCCAGCCGAGCCAGCAGGTTCCGGGCCAGCTCCGCCTCATCCTCACCACGCACCAGACGAGAGGTGGCCCCACGGGCATTGAGGAACACGACGCCCAAGCCTGGGGAGACGAGCCTGCGCAGCCTGTCATCCCCAGAGCCTTCACCAGCCGCAGCCTCCTCACACTCTGCCAGCTTGCGCCGCAGCAGACTGTTGAGGCCTGGCAGGCTGTCGGCACCAGAGTGTGTCACCAGCACAGCGTCCACCCGGTCCAGGTGCCGCACCAGCTTCCAGAAGCTTGACTTGGGGTTTGAGCCACCATTGACCAACATGGTGAAGCCATTGACAGCAAAGAAGGCGGCATCCCCAAGGCCTCCAGGAAAGATGTAGCAGCAAGGCCGGGCAAGCCTGAGGAAGCCCACGGACGCCGGTGGCTCAAGCAGCTCGAAGGGGGATGGTAGCTCCAGTGATTCAGCCACATACTCCAGGAACTCACGTAGGCCCTCAGAGGTCAGCTGCTGCACTGGAGGGTTCAGCTGCAGCCAGAGCACATCCTGGAGGCCAGGCACTTCATGTGCCAGCTGGGCCCAGTTGCCGAAGGTTGGGCAGGTGATGGTGAGCTTGGGAAGGTCTGCAGGTTGAGGCACAGAAGCCAGAAGATCCCTGATCTGCAGAGGGGGAAAATGGTTAAGGGGTCACCTGGAGCCAGGCAACACCTAGCAACTGGGGAAAGCTGGGCAAGGACACCTGTCTTGCCTCCTAGGTCTGCAAGTCACTTGCCACCCTCAGGACAAAAACCTAGCCCTCCCCCAGTCCTGCCTTACTCCTTGCCCTCCTACCTCTCTTTGCCTTTTTTCATTCTCCTTGCCTCAGGGCCTTTGTACTTGCTGTTCCCTCCAGGGAGGCTTTCCCTGCCCTCTCACTGTCTCTTCTCTCACCACGGTTATATCACTCACAGCAATGTGAACAAATGGTTTTTAGAGTTTTTTTGCTCATCTGCCCCATCCAACTAAGGACTCCGAATGAAATCTGGGGTGCCAGTTGAGGCCTCTGGGATGTCTGCTAATCCACAGGCCCACCCTTGAAGCACACACTGTAGTGGATGATGGGACTGTGCCCTGATAACAGGAGAAACGCATGTCACTACCCTCCTTCTACAGAGGACGGAATGGGACTCCAGATAGCAGGTCACTGGGGACCACACAGCCTGATGGGAATGAGCCAGG
Source organism: Rhynchonycteris naso (assembly GCA_037038555.1). Taxonomy (NCBI): domain Eukaryota; kingdom Metazoa; phylum Chordata; class Mammalia; order Chiroptera; family Emballonuridae; genus Rhynchonycteris; species Rhynchonycteris naso. Next base: position 21,552,898 of record CM073003.1, read on the forward strand.
ACTCAGTGCCAGGGGAGGCAGGATGGGGAGGGAGTTTACCTCTTTGTCCCCCAGAACCTGGAGAAAGTGGTGGGGCGAGAAGCCCCCAGTCTGTAAAAGCAGTTCCCCTGTCTCCTCCAAGCAGGGCCCAGCCAGCACCAGAAGTTTATGAGGGGCAGGGTCCAGGAGTAGGTTCCGGAGCTGAAGGAGGGGGAGACAGTTAAAAGCCCTATTCTGCACAGTGCCATAACTAGCATCCCCCTTTGGGTGGCCTCCAACCCCAAATCTACATATAATCCCTGCCCCCTACTTCTGTCCCCACCCTCCAGCCAGGCTGCTAATTGACTAGAAGCTGAGAATGTAGTCTCCAGGCCTCCTGCACCCCCACCCCCCAAACTCCTGATCACCCTACAAAGCCTAGCTCCAGTGCTCCCTCTTCTATATCCTTTCAGAGCTCCCTCAAGTCTACCTCTCCCTGTGGCCTGGCCCCAACGCCATGGGGCTAGCTCTCTCTCTGAGCTCCTGACGGAGCATTTTGGGTTCTCTACAGGGATTCCCAGGGCACCATCTTGTTCATCTATCTCATAGATATGTGGGTGAAGAACAGAGCCATCCACAAGCTAAAAGTAATAAGTCAATTCATACAACTACTATAGCCCAGGCAGAGAGTACACACAAAATGCAAACATTAATCAGGTCCCGCCCTCCCACTTCCCACCTCTAGACCTTCCCAATCTCATTCTTTCCTCCTAAACTCTAGCCTTTCTGATCCCATCTGCTCCCATCAACACCTATGATGAGGGAATAAATTATAGCTGGAGCCATGGTGGGTGGGGAAGGCTTCTCAGGAAGAGGGCGCTGCTGCTGGATGCTAAGAAGAGGATTCCAGGCAGCACAAAGTCAGGGACACAGGAGATCAGGATGGGGGATGGCATTCCTCTCTGTAGCCCACTCCCTCCAGGAGCTAACTGGTTCCTACCTCATCACATAGGGACTTGTCTGATGGGTTCAGGAGGACGAGAGTATCCAGAGTGTCTCCTCGGTGGTGCAGGCTGCGCTGGCCTGCGGGGGAAGTGGACCCTGTTAGTTTGGAGCCGGGCCATGTGCGCAGGGTCAGGCTGTCTGGGGTTAAACTCTGCCTCCCTGTATGACCCAGGCAGCTACAAGCCCCTCCAGGATCTGTTTCCTGGGAACCCCAGCCAGGCAGGCCTGGCCTAAGGCAGTGTCATAGGGCAGATTGAGGCAAGAACAATAAGCCTATCTCAACAGGCCTCCCACTGGAAACAGCAGTGACCACAAGGCCACCACTGCTTATGAGGCCCAATTCACAGTTGTCAGCCCTGTGGGGTATGCTATCATCACCCCTATTTTATAGGCAAGGAACCTGAGCCCAAGGAGGGAACAACATGGGCCTTGCGGCCCATCCTGTGGGAGGATGCCCAAGGTGGGGTTGAATGAGTGGCAACAGGAGGGAGGCAAGGACAGGGAGACCTCATGAGCCACAAAAGAGGAGTGAGGCTGATTCTGGGCTCCCATCCCTAGTTTGTCCCATGGACCCCAGATGTGCTTCCAATATACAGCATCAGGCCCAGAGGCTAGAAGCAAGGACCCTACACTGCTAGTCAACCTTTATTAGTTTATCATGTGCTTCTTATCACACACTTGGAAATTGCCCTATCTAGATGGGGAAAACAAGGCAGAGAGAGGGGAAGTGGCCACTGAGGTCATACGGGCCGGACAGGATTTCCAGTATCCCATCCTATGAGGGGTCAGGAAGCTAGCGAGAACTGCTGGGACAATGAGGCGACGGGTCACTTCCTTCCCCTCCCACAGCAGCCTGGAGAAAAGGCTGGCTCGGGTGGGGAAGCTGCAGACTACACGCAGACCCTGCTCAACATTCTGTTAATCCAGAGTATCACAGAATCCCCAGGGAGTCACAGGCTATTTGGGGCTCACTTAAGCATCCTAACTCCCCCCTAAATTTTGCTCTTTTCTCAGCTCCCCACCTACTGAATAGCTGCTATGTACCTGACCCTGTGTCCTTGTGCAGGGGTTATGGCCACGAACCAAACACATTCTCTGCCACATGAAGCCCATACACCATCCTCTAGGCCTACCCAGCCACCTCTCACTTCCCAAATGTCCTGTCCCTTTGCCTAGGCCCTTCCCTCAACCTAACACAACAGCCTAGATACTTCTCCAAAAAGCCACCTCGTCAAAAACTTTCTGTCCTCCACACCTCGGCTGACTCATCTGTCAAATGGGGACAAAAATATGAGTACTGCCTTATGGGCTGTTGATGACCAAAGAAGCTAACTCTGGGTCAGGGCCCGGGCCCGCCCCTGCTCCATTCTCAGCAGATCTCAAATGTAATATTACTATTTAGGCATTCAGAGAACACCTGCCCAATGAACACAAAAAGGGAGCAGCTAGGGCACAAGGGGTCCCCAGCCTCACCTTTCACAATGCTGGAGAAGGTAGCCGAGTGTCGGGACACAAAGACCTTGAGCTGCTCATCCAGGTTGCAGATGCTAGGATCAATGTCCCAGGACCTGAGGCCTAGTTGGGGGAGGGAAATCGAGATGGAAAATCAGCCCCCTCCCCTCACCCTGCCCCCACATCTTGATCATCTCAGTCATCTCCCCCTCCCCTCACCATGCCCCCACATCTTGATCATCTCAGTCATCTCCCCCTCCAGCATCTGCCCCACCCCCACCACGGGTCTCACTGCTCCTTCCCACTACCAGGAACATTCCCACCACTGGGCCTTGGCACCAGCTGTTCCCATTGTCAGCCTCCCCCTTCAGGTTTGCTAAATCCTTTGCATCCTTCTGAGCCCTCCCAATACCATGCAATTTTAAAACTAGTTCCACCTCCTCACTCACCTTGGGTCCACCCCCTCACACACACCGGTAAGCCTGTGACAGCAGTCTTTCCCACCCTGTGCCCTGCGAGAGAACATTCTCCAAGCATGTGAACTGCATGTGCTGCCGCTTCACTTGACAGGCAATGGGCCCAAGGCCCTGCCGATTGGAGATGAATGTCCTCCAACCAGTGTAGGGTGCACCACGCGAGCGGTGTGCCAAGTGAATGCAGGTGAATTGAACCTTGCAGGTGCACCTATGACTCACCTCTCCTGGTGCCAAATCCCATGGGTAGGACACACCCGCCCACACCCCAATTAGCAGCTCCTACTGGAGCCACGGAAAGTGGGCCTTGGGGCTCCCGGCTCAGCCTCTCCATCTCTGCTCCTCTCTTCAGGGCATCCAAACTATTGAGACCCAGGGATTCGAGGCGACGCCGCCTTTCTCTTAGCAGGCCCCGCGGGCGGGAAGTGAAGCCATCACCCGTGTTGCCCAATCGTGCGGATCCCAAAGCTGGGCAGTGTTCCCTACGCTGTCTGCACTTGGGTTGGGGCAGAGCAGCCCAGCCCAGGCCGGACACCCACGGCCTCCGCCTGTGCCATCCGCCTAATGGTGGTGAGGGGATCTGAACCCCTGACTCCGGGATCTCGCCGCCAGGCCACTGACCCTCTTCCCCCCGAGGGGCCCCACCTCCTTGAATTTAACCAACCCCCGCCCCAGCTGCCCCACCCTCGGGCCTCCACTCTACCCCCCACCCCGAGCCTGGCTGCCTCACCCCGCCCCACCTCGTTCGAGCTCCTCCAGCACGTAGTTCAACAGTCCGGGGCAGCTACATTCGCCACCCACCACGAGCAACAACGAGCTCGGCGCCTCAGCTGCCCAGGGCCCGGCTGCTACAGCTACCGCCTCTGAAACCGCTACCGCCATCTTCGCACCGCCCTGATGCGGCAGAAGCCCGCCCTGCTGGCCCCGCCCCTTAAAGGGGCCGTACCGGAAGAGCTGATGACCCTACCCGGAAGTCCTCCTCCCGCGGGTTATCTGTTCCCTACTGGTCCTTTGAAGTCCTGGAAGATGGTGTCAAGTTTTGGGTCTTTGCTTGGTGCCCCGGGCCCCACGGGCCCCACCCACCCACCCACCCACCCACCCACACACACACACACACACACACACACACACAGAGTGCCCCGGGCCACACACACACTCTCTCTCTCTCTCTCTCTCTCTCATCCATTCATCCATCCATCCATTCATCAAGCTATGACTGCATGCTTACTACATGCCAATCAGAATCCCTGTCCTCAGGGAGTTCGCATCACATCACATCACAGTAGGCCCAATCAGAACCAAACCCAGATACTCCCAGCTTCCTAGCTCAGGGCTTGAACAGAGAAAAGCCCTTATACCTAGGGCTTTGAGAAATGTGTCCGAGTTTGCCAGGTATGGGTGGTAGGGCTAGAGCATGTAAAGAGTGTTTTTAAAGTTAACAAAATACAGTGTGTTTGGGACACGTTCCAGAGCATGCTGGACCTGGAGCAGGGCTAAACACTTCTGCATTTGCTGTGTGCCAGGCATTTTATTCCATTAACTCATTGAATAAATGTACGAACACCTATTAGGTAAATGCCATTATTAAAGTAATTTCAGGCAGATAAATGGTAGAGAAGAGATTCAGACTCAGGTGGGCCTGATTCAAGATTCAGCCTGTGGCAGGGACTGACTGCCCAACTCCCTCCCCAAACAATCTCATTCAGCCGTTTTACCTTTGGCAGCCACTACTTGAAAAATCAAGTTCCACCAAACATTTTGACAGTTGTCCATGCCTATGCTATCTCCCTTGGGAGTGAGCTCCCTGTCTCTTGGAGGTATACAAAAGAAATCAAGACAAATGAAAAGATCTGGGAAGCAGAATTATTTAGCCTTTGCTCTTTATTATGTGAGTAGTTCAGCCCAACTTCCTCCCTGGTCAACATGTAATAGTCTCTGGCCACATGCCATTTAATGTTCTGGCAATCTACTTCTTCTCTCTCTTTTTGGCCCTAGCATACTTCCTCTATTCCAATTTCTTCTTTTTGGCACCCCTCCCTGTATCCTGGCTGCTCATGCAGAGAGATAGGAACATTGAGCTGTTCTTGTATGTGCCCTGACTAGGGATCAAACTGGCAACCTCTGCACTTCTGGACAATACTCCAACCAACTGAGTTATTTGTCCAGATAAATTTTAAAATTATTGCTCTGAGCAATCATGAGAGTAGGAATGTCTGTGCCAGGCTCTGTTTCCCCTGCTAGGATAGGAGCTTGCTGGAGGCCGGACCAGGTTAAGGCCTCTCTAGGGCCTTGGCCTTATGCAGGAAAGGCTGGACATATGGACAGTGTATGATAAAGGCTTGTGGAATAAGGATGAAAAGCCCATTGGCCCACCATTCATTCATTCATTTAATCATTTACTCCTTCATGTGTATTTATTGATTGGGTCAGGACTCAAACTCAGGACCTTCTGACTGAAGTTTTTATTCTTCCTTCAGCTCAAGACTGTGAGTTATTCATTCTAATTTGTCTTAAAGGACACTGATTTGTCAAGATGTGTCTCCACCAGTCTGACTAGGAAGGAAGAGTACCCCCATAGATGTCTGATAGTCTTAGTACTCTGAAGCCCTGACATTTTTCCTATCCCAGAATGTTCCCAGGCTGAGGACTATGGTTTGGGGAGTGGACAGCATCTCTCCAGAGATGAAGAAGCATCTGGGGACCATTTCTGAAATCACAGTAATTGGACACAGGTCATTGCCCTTTAACTTTGTCCATGCCCAGCCTCGTGCCTGTTTCAAAGTCACCAGGGGTCAGGTAATGGCATTTGTGAGGAAAACGGAACCCTGGGTCCTCGGGACTGCTGGACATTTTCATTTTCTTCCCCTGGTAATTATTTTCTCACTTCAACATGGGCTTTGTCATGCTCACCAATGTCAGGAGTGGGGCTTTATGGGGAAGCTATGTTAAGCTTGCTTGCGGGTTTAATGGCTGCAAGCACTTTGCTTGATTAGTTAGTGAGCACGTGGCAGAGGCAAGTGTGCACAGCCTATGTGAGACTATGGGTGCTTCCCCTAAGCAGAGATCCTCCCAGATTGCTCTCCCACCACCGCAAGGTGACGTTTTCCTTGCTCCCTTGCCCTTACTGCGAATAGCAGGTTTTTCTTTGTTTATTAGCTTTTTCCCTTTGTTGTTTATTCACTCACCTCCAATAAACAGGTTTGGCCAGATACTTTCTGACTCTGCAGTTCCTCTACCATCTGCTTGAATTCAGTGGGAACCTGCCTGGCCTCAAACACCAGCATTACCTCTGGTATAGTGGGCAGGATTCACTATACCATTGGTATGAAGTCACTGACATCCTTGAAGGGTGGGGTAGAGGAGTGGTTGCTGTTCTCCAGCATATGGCTCCCCATGGCTGTCCTTTTTGGGGCCGTAGGCTGGGTATTTTTTACAGCACTGCCAGAGGAAACCAAGAGCTCTATGCAAAAGGTGGTCTGAGGTCGAGAGCTTGTGGGTGAGCTTCAGCCTGAGCAGCAACAACTGCACAAACTAGAATGGTCACTGGAGAAAGAGCTGCCAGTCTGAGAACTGCAAGTCAGACTACAGGCTGAGAACCAGCAATAGCATGAACTGGAGTGAGCACTGGGGAAAGAGGCCAACTGGTCAGAAAGTTGCAGTGAGAGATTCAGGCTGAACACCAATGGTGCCTGGAACTAGAGTGGTCTCTGAAGAAGGAATTGCAAGCCTGACCAGGCAGTGGCGCAGTGGATAGAGCATTGGACTGGGGTGCGGAAGACCCAGGTTCGAGACCCCGAGGTCGCCAGCTTGAGCGCGGGCCCATCTGGCTTGAGCAAAAGCTCGTCATCTTGGACCCAAGGTCGCTGGCTCCAGCAAGGGGTTGCTTGGTCTGCTGAAGGCCCGCGGTCAACGCACATGTGAGAAAGCAATCAATGAACAACTAAGGTGTCGCGACTGCAACAAAAAACTAATTATTGATGCTTCTCACCTCTCTCCGTTCCTGTCTATCTATCCCTATCTATCCCTTGCTCTGACTCTCTCTGTCCCTGTAAAAAAAAAAAAAAGAAGAAATCACAGGTTCACCAGTTGCAGTTTGCCTTGGAAGCAGAATGTTGACAATGACAGCTGTTGGAGAAACAACTGCAGGTTCAGGAGCTCAAGAGTCAGCTTCAGGCCGAGAGCCAGCAGCCGCAGGAGCCAAAACGAACGCGGAAGATGGAGCTGCATTCCTGCCAGCAGAGTGGCTCTGAGTCAGCAGGAGCAGGTGTTTCCAACTCCTCCTCTTCTAACGGGAAGGCTCAGGCTGCAACTGCTGTCCGCAAACTCAGGGCCCAGTCAGTTGTGGCCAAGAAGGTAAAATTTCAGCAGCAAAGAGTCTCTCTGGGGCAACCACAGCCTCCCCCACACATACTGGGGCACTCTGTGGTCCAGCCCTCCATCCAGGCACAGCTGATGGAGTTGGGGGCAGAATTCAGGCAGAAACCCATAAAGCTGCTGGCAACCTGGCTACTGAGGTTGTGGGACATAAGAGTGGATGGTATCATGCTCTCTAGAACAGAGATGGAGAAATTGTCCGTCATTACCACACACTTCTCCTTGAGGCAGTGTCTTCAGAACTGCCATGACAACCCAGGAGACCATACCCTATTAGAATGGGTGATGGATGGCTGCCATTCATATGGTCTGGCAGAATGCTAGGGGCTTGTCAGGGGCAGTGAGTCAGTGGCAGTGCTATAGTGAGTTAGCAAAGGTCCTTCAGAAACTAGGTATGAAGAATGCCGTTTTCCCCCCAGGGTCCCGTGGACCAGATGAGGAAGTGTTTACGGCCGGATGCGGAATCTTATCCTCTGCAGTGCCCCATCAGACCTTTTTGGGTCACTAGTGGCTATTCTAGGCCCATATGTGGGACAGCCCATCAACACAGTTATGCAGATGGTAGCAGATTTGGGGGAGCTGAAGGTAGCATGGAATCACAAAGCTGGGAGGGCTGCTGCCCGTGCTGCCCCTGACTTAGAGGAATGGGCCTGTGAAAGTTACCCAAACACAGATGTGGGTAGACTTAATTGTGGCTGGGGCAGATAGGGAAAAATTGGATGGCATGCCTAATAAGGTTCTTTTGGAGCTTTGGCAACAGAGCTTAAACCAGGACAGAGATTCCAGCCACTGAGATGAATGGCCCAGCAGCTACCAATAAAATATGGTTGGTGCATGGGTAGCACAGTTACAAGGTTATATGATGGAGACTACTGAAGGAGAGGAGGACCCCCAAGACCCACTGTTCCAGTCTGAATAGGGAGAAGGGTGAGGGACCCATCTGATAGGGATGGACCGGGGCCTGAAGCCCCATGTGAAATTGGCAATCCACTGGTTCCCTTCTAATGTGCAGCAGGTATTGGCATTAGACAGTAATAAGTGCTTTCTTTCTTTCTTTTTAACAGGGACAGAGAGAGAGAGAGAGAGTCAGAGAGAGGGACAGATAGGGACAGATAGACAGGAACGGAGAGAGGTGAGAAGCATCAATCATTAGTTTTTCGTTGCCATTGCAACACCTTAGTTGTTCATTGATTGCTTTCTCACATGTGCCTTGACCGTGGGCCTTCAGCAGACCAAACAACCCCTTGCTGGAGCCAACGACCTTGGGTCCAAGCTGGCGAGCCTTCGCTTAAGCCAGATGGGCCCGCGCTCAAGCTGGCGAACTCGGGGTCTCGAACCGGGGTCCTCCTCATCCCAGTCCGACACTCTATCCACTGCGCCACCGCCCGGTCAGGCATAAGTGCTTTCTTTTTATAGCAGCAGCAGCAACAGCAGCTAAGAGAACTGTTAAGGCGACACAGGCCTTGAATGTGTTTGACCTTGCCAGGTGCTGTGAGCTTGTTGAGGGGTTTGGATGAGGCTTGTGGCAACAGACAGCGCACTATACAAAGGTGCTGAGGTCCATTAATGACATGAACCAGTGCAGCTAGTAATTCCAGGTCCTGAGTGGGAATGGGGCAGAATGAAGAAAATAAGCTCAAAGAGAAAAAAAGATGGGATCACGAGGTCTCTTTGGGTTGCAGCAACCCAAAGATAGCTTGCAAAAAGCATCTCCACCCCATGCCTGCTTTATTTATAGGGTAGAGCAAAATGCAAATAAGGAAGTCTCCAATAAGATACAAAGTCACACATCTCCAAGGCAACCCAAGAATTCCCCCAGTGCAGGAAACCCTCCACCCCCCATAACTGAAATCAACCAACATCAGAATAAACAAAGGGTTAGAGGAAGGGCATGTATATTGCTTCTAGCAACTTAAGCAAGTGAAGTGGGGGGATGAGATGAGTGCAAATACTCAGCTTCATAGCCAATATGGAGGTGTGGGGGAAGAACTTGGCCTTTGGCTAAGCCTTAAACTGCAAGGCCTTTGCCAGCTTGCAGTCTCCGACATGTTAATAAAGCACTGTATGGCTAGTTGGACCTGTAATGGACCTTTGCCTTGGTGATTTGCACAGACAGCTGGGCTGTCTATCATAGACTGACCCTTGAGGACTGTGACCAGAGGGTGCACTGACTTCCTTGATGGATGGACATATCACTCGTGGACAGTAGTATGAGAAACCCTGATGGAGGTGGCTGCGGCACCTGTGGAGGCCCTCCTGTACTGGTTCTCATCCAGTTGCAGAGATGCACCAAGAACACTTTATGGTTTCCATGGACACAGCCCTGGACTATACAGGTTCTCCTACCTGCCATGGGGTAGGGAGTAAGAGGTGGGCCTGCAGGTGACACCCTGGGCAAAGTGCTCAGGGAGACACTGTGAAGGGCATCTTTGTAATTATTGTGTAACTTGCTGTTGCTGTCAGTCTCTGTTTCCTCTCATGTAGATTGTGAAGTGAGCAACCCTAAAGGGGTGGAATGTGGGGTAGCTGTGTTAGGCTTGCTTGCTAGTTTATCAACTGCAAGCCCTTGGCCTGATTAGTGCATGAGCAAGAGGCTGCGCCACATGTGTATGGCCTATGTAAGGCTATGGGTGCTTGCACTCAGAGGGATTGCAGATGCGTGGATTGCCTGCCCACCACTGTGAGGGGCCATTTTGCTGTTTGTTTTCCTGAGAGGTAGTTTCCCCTGCCTGTGTGCTTGTCCACCATTGTGAGACTTTATTAAACAGAGTGGCCCAACCCTTTCTGGCTCTGCAGTTTCTCTACTGTCTGCCCGAATTCAGTGTGAACCTGCCTGGCCTTGACCACTGGCATTCCAACCGTCTGCCCAAATTCAATGTGGATCTGCCTGACCTCAGCCACTGGTCACTGGCATTACAATCCCTTTAAAAGGAGACCTTGTCCCCATTAGCAGTCACCACCCATGCCCCCTCCAACCATGGCAACCCCTAATCTAGCATATTCCCCCATGTATAAGACGCTTCCGTGTATAAGACGCACCTTAATTTTGGGGCCCGAAATTTGAAAAAAAAATATTACATAAAGCTATTGAACTCAAGTTTTACTCATCATAAAATTCATACAACTCATCTGCGTGAAAAAGTGGGAAATACAAGTAAAAAAAAACTACAACCACTGTATAAGACACACCCAGTTTTTAGGCCCCAAATTTTTCGAAATTGGGTGCATCTTGTACATGGGGAAATACGGTACTTTCTGTCCCTGTGGAATTTTCTGTCCTGGACATTTCATACAATGTATCACCATTTCTGTTTGGCTTCCTTCACTCAGCATAATTTTTTCTAAGGTTTATTCAGGTTGTATTCCTTTATGTGGATGTGTATCCACACATTGTGTTATCCATTTATCCATCGGTGAATATTTGGGTTGTCTCCATCATTTTGCTATTGTGAATAGAGCTCCTATGAACATTTGTGTGCGAGTTTTTGTTGAGTATCAGCTTTCCATTCTCTTCAGTCTATACCTAGCGGAGGAATAATTGCTGGGTCATATGGTAATTTCACATTTAGCTTTTTGAAGAACTGCTGACCTACTTCCATAATGTAATGCCAATGGCTAAGGCCAGGCAGGTTCACACTGGATTCAGACAGACAGTAGAAAAACTTTAGAGCCGGAAAGCGTCGGGCCATACCCGTTTATTGGAGGCTCACAGGACAGGTGAGCAAATAAACAATAAAAGGGAAAGAGCTAATAAACAAAGGGAAATCTGCTATTTGCAGTAAGAGCAAGGGAGCGAGGAAAACCGCACCTCACGGTGGCAGGAGATCCATCTGGGAGAATTGCCACCCAGGGGAAGCACCCATAGCCTCATATAGGCTTTGCACATGAGCCTCTGCCATGCACTAATCAAGCAAAGTGCTTGCATCTGGTAAACCCACAAGCAAGCCTAACACAGTTGCCCTACACGTAGCTACTATACCATTTTACATTCCCACCAGCAGTGTATGAGGTTCCAATCTCTCCACATCCTTGCAAATACTTCAGTATTTTTTTTCTTATTGTAACAACTGGGTATCAGTTATTCACTATTTTTCCACTTCACCTGTTGGTGGACATTTGGGTTATTTCCAGTCTTTTTATTGTCGTGGATAAATGTTTTTAAAGCCTTTTTGCACATATCTTTTTCTTTTTTTATTTTACAGGGACAGAGAGAGAGTCAGAGAGAGGGATAGATAGGGACAGACAGACAGGAACGGAGAGAGGTGAGAAGCATCAATCATTAGTTTTTCGTTGCCATTGCAACACCTTAGTTGTTCATTGATTGCTTTCTCACATGTGCCTTGACCGTGGGCCTTCAGCAGACTGAGCCACCCCTTGCTGGAGCCAGCGACCTTGGGTCCAAGCTGACGAGCTTATGCTCAAGCCAGATGGGCCCGCGCTCAAGCTGGCGACCTCAGGGTCTCGAACCTGGGTCCTCCACATCCCAGTCCGATGCTCTATCCACTGAACCACCGTCTGGTCAGACCATTGTGAGACTCTTAAATGGAAATGGCTCAATGCTTTCTGGCTCCACAATTTCTCTACTGTCTGCCCAAATCCAGTGTGGACCTTCCTGGCCTCAATCACTGGCATTACACCCACCATGCCATCCCATGTCCTCAACAGTATTTAGGTTTCAGCCTTTTAAATATTCACTTTTATTTCCTTCTTCTCCCACCTCTCTCATCAACCCTGTTGATTAACATTCATTAAGCATATGTGTTGACAATAACACTCTAGTTCTGGGTGCTGGAGAGGGGAACATAGGTGTTGGTCTTGGGTTGACTCACTCTCTGGATGGGACAGGAGGGAGCCTGAGGTTCCCATGGCCATATGCTTTATGTGTTAATTAATTGCAGCCTTGCAACAAATTGGGACCCAGGCCCAAGTAACCACATTTAATTAATGGGAAAATGAGGTTCAGAGAAGTCAGGGGACAGATTCAGTGTCTAGCACCTTGGCCAGGATGTGAATTCAAAGCATCTGACTGCAGGCCTTGCAACAGGTATTCCATTCATTCAACACTTCTGACAATCTTTCTTAGTCCAGGTCCCCAAGAAGACCCCAGTTTTCAGGAAGAAGAGCTGGCTACAGATATCCCCAGCCTGTTAGGGCTAGATTAGAGGGTAAGTTCTGGAGCTGGAAGAGTGGGGATAAGGGTTCTCTCTGGGGAGACAGGAAAGATATCCTGAAAAAGGGATAGTAGGATTGGGCTTTTGAAGGGTACACAGGAGTTCATTAGGAAGATGATGTATTCATTAATTTGATAAACACCTCCCAGCCAAGTCTCTGTGCCAACCTACCCCAACTTGGTCCCAAGAAGACCAGGACACAGATCCCCAAGGGGTCATGGATGGGCTGGAAGGAAAGGTAGGGGCTGGCCTGACCAGGAGGTGGTGCAGTGGATAGAGCGTCAGACTGGGACATGGAAAACCCAGGTTCAAAACTCCGAGGTCGCCAGCTTGAGCGCGGGCTCATTTGGTTTGAACAAGGCTCACCAGCTTGAGCCCAACATTGCTGGCTTGAGCAAGGGGTCACTCAGTCTGCTGTAGCCCCCCCGGTCAAGGCCCATATGAGAAAGCAATCAATGAACAACTAAAGTGCTGCAATGAAGAATTGATGCTTTTCATCTCCCTTCTGTCTGTCTGTCCCTATCTATCCCTCTCTCTGACTCTCTGTCTCTGTCAAAATAAAAAGAAAGAAAGAAAGAAAGAAAGAAAGAAAGAAAGAAAGAAAGAAAGAAAGAAAGAAAAAGAAAGGTAAGGGCTGGAGGAGTCCTAAGTGGAAGAACATGGGAACTCTTTAGGGGACCAGCAAGTGGTCTACTGGGAGGAGCATGTGGCTCCAATTTGCTATCCCAGAGCACAAACAGCTGCTACTGAATGGTTTTGTCATGAAACACATTGCATGGGTTAAATGAAGTCAAGATATCATGGTTCTGCCTCAAAAAGATGTTTGGACCTGCAACAAGCCACCTCCCAGAAGTGGAGTCTCAGTTTCCACAGGTGAGATATATGGGAGAAAAACCATACCAAGGATTAACTTCCCCATAGGCCTGGTGGTGTGATGATAGAGAACTTTAATTTGTTGTCTATGGATGGAGATCCATGCATTTGAAATAAATGGAAATCTGTGAATGTAATAGGGTGTCCCAACCAGACCTGGAGGGATCCAGTAGGAATTCCCAGGGAAAGCAACACTTCAGTCAGACCTGAGAGGAGGAGAAATTGAGCACAAACATGGAACAGTGTGAGGACGAGCACCTGGAGAAAGAAGAGCTTCACTTGCAGAGGAAAAAGCATGTGCAAAGGTCCTGAAGACAGAACAGGCGGGTTGTATTTGAAGACTACAAGAAGACCACAGAGTAGTTAGATGGTGTGATGGGGAGATGCAGGGAGGTTGGTGGGAGCTGGACCATTCAGGGCCTCTTAGGACACAGGAAAGGGTGTAGATTTTACTGTGAGGGCCAAGGGGGGCCATGGAAGTTGAGGGAGCAGAAGGGGCATGAAAATTAAACCATAAAAACAACTATGAACTGGTTTCAAGCATTTTACAAGATTAACACATGTAACTACCCATTCCATTTCTCAGGTGGGGAAACTGAGGACCAGAGAGGGGTAAGTCATGTGCCCAAGATCACACAGCACGTGGCAGACCCAGGATTTGATTTCAGATGCCATCGTTTTAGGGGCTGGGCTCTTAAACACCACTCTAAGGAGCAAAGGAAAGAGAAAGCTGGGAGATGCCTGGCCCGAGTGACACCGACTTGCAAGCAGTTCATTCTGTAAAACAGTCAGGATGAAGTTTGGGGGTGAGTGAAGCAAGGCTGTATTTTGTTTGTTTATAATCCATTCCTTTTCGGAACCCTCAGTCCCTCCCGCACTCCCCCAACTAGTGCAAAAACACCTACAGAAACGGCGATTTCCTCTGTTCTCCCCTTCATCCACTCAGGTCCGGTCAAGAATCAGACAAGACAGCGCTATGGACACCCAATAGTTGCTTAGGACACAAGTTCCACCTCTTTCTCTCCTTCAGGCCATACTCTAACCCCACCTAAGGGCGGTGAGTGGGGAGGGAAGTGGCAAGCTAGACCCAGGTAGGTCTGCGGGGGCTGCAGAAGACCACTAAATGGAACGACGAGCCACCATGATGACGTGAGTCCTTTCCCTCTTCCTTTTCACATAGGTGTATTGGAGCGCCCATTATGTGGCAGACCCTGTGCTGGGCCAGTGGCAGGGGAGACCGTCCCGCCTTCAGTGCTCTCCAGAGGGCTGAGATTTCTCCCATCTTTGATACCAAATTAATTAATTATTCCACTCTAAATGTATTTCTTAAGCACCTAGTATATGCCAGGCATAGGGGAGACAATGTTTTCTGAGACCCCGTCCTGGCTTCTCAGGAGCTTGCTGCCTGATTGACAAGAGGAGAAAACTGGTATGAAAAGATCACGGGGTGCCGAGGGCCCAGAGGGAAGTCTCCACCAGCCTAGGGGGTCAGGAAAGGTTTGCAAGAGAAGGGCCAAGAGAGAAAGCAGTTTTACAGAAGAGAGAGGAAGGAATGTTTCTGGCGGTGGGCAGAGCACGTGCAAAGGCCAGCGGATGAGGTATGTCGGAACAATTCAAGGAGTCCTGGGAAGCCTAGTCTGGAGGAGGATGTGTCGAAGGTGGGGAGACAGAGGATCCGCGAATCACCGAGCGCGAAGGGCCGTGTAGGTGGAGCTTTCTGTGTGCATCCTCTTATTGGCTGACAGATGGTCCAATCAGAGGTTGTCATAGGAGCGCGGTCAGAGGCGGAGCTGAATTCCTCTCTGGGTGTCTAGGTCCAGAGAAGATGGTTTGCTAGCATGGCTTGCGATGTTGTGGCGGGGGTTGGAAGGGACCAAGATGGATCCCGACCCGACTTCACACCCGGGCCAGAAGTGGACAACCTCCCCCTTACATCCCCCCACCCTCCCCCGGTAACGCCGTGTCCCGACATCGAGACCCGAACCAAGCCAAAAAATCACCACTGTAACTGCATCTCCATCGCACTAAAGTCCGGGCCGTGAAACACAGGGCTGAAGACATCAGAGAGGTCAAGGACGCAGACCCCAAACCAAGCTGCGTTTTTCCCCAACTGTGCAACATCCAGGTGCCACAGTTTCCCCATTGCCTCCACTTAGTAGGGTCACTGTGGGGGTTACATGAATTAAAACACGCTGAGCTTGAACCAGCCCCTGCACGTGTTAACTGCTCACCAGTTAAAGTTATTCTTTTATTATTATTATGATTGATTGATTGATTTTAGAGTGAGAAAGGGAGAGAGAAAGAGAAACATTGAACTCTTCCTATATGTGCCCTGAACAGGGATTGAACCAGCAAGCTCTACGTATGGAGATGATGCTCCAACCAACCATGCTGTCCGGCCAGGACTGTTTTATTTTTTATTTATTGATTGTTTTTAGGGAGAGGAAGGCAGAAAGAAACAGCGATTTGTGGTTCCACTTATTTATGCATTCATTGGTTGATTCTTGTATGTACCTGACCAGGGATCTATTCTGCAACTTTAGCATATTGGGAGGACACTAACTAACTGAGCTATCGGGCCAGGGCCAGTTAGTTATTTTTGTAATTTATTATTTTGCTTTGGAAATCAACTGGCTACAGGTAGCTCTCTTAAATAGATGGCTGGCTGTGATCTGTCTGGGGTCTTCTCAGGAAGAGCATCTCCACCCCCAGACCTATTTCTATTGATGTTAATCCCGATAAGTTGACATCCTGTTCCTGAAAGTATTAAGCGTGGATTCACCTTGACATTGATATTCTCCTTTTGCATTCTGGACCCAAAGTGTGTGTATCTTGGGTTTCAAATGTTTTTATAAGACCCTTGAATGTTTGGGATTCCCAGAAACCAAAGGGCTCACACAGCCTTGCTTGACAGTGCCTTAATGGTAGTCCTGGAAGCATGAGAGACTGAAGGCTTGGGTTCAAGTGTAGCTGTGACTCTTACTGCCTCCTCAGTTTGGGCAAATGCCTGTGCTTCTCTGATTTGTTGGTTTCCCTTCTGTCAAAGATAATGTCATTGAGACCCTTTTGTGGAGGCTTCTCAGCCCCCTCATCAGGCTGGGCGTAAGTCCATGATGTCTCCAGCTAATCTGGGTAAGGAAGGAGGACTCAGAGGGTTGGCATTGTCTACAGCCATACCACCCTGAACGTGCCCGATCCCGTCTGATCTCGGAAGCTAAGCAGGGTTGAGCCTGGTTAGTACTTGGATGGGAAGGGTGGCATGAATAAGGGTGCAACCCTGAGTTGGAGCATATTAAGAGGCTTGGCTAAGAACAGCAGTGGCATCTAGGGCCTGGTGATCGGAGAGAGCAAAGGCTTAGAGTTCCCACTGGTTGGTCTCCTGAGCTGGACTAGGGTATAATGGTAGATAAGCCTCACATGCTCTGGGATTCTCATGTTGGACATAGCCCCACCTTTGCTCCCAACATCATTTCTTTGTGCCTCAGTTTCCTCACTTGTAAAATGAAAATGATTGTACAAACCTGGAGAGATGGCACATACAAGGTACACAAGAAGAGCCCACTAATTGTTAAGAGTGAGCCCTTGCTTAAAAAATAAAACACAGCCTGACCAGACGGTGGCGCAGTGGATAGAGTCGAAGACCCAGGTTCGAGACCCCGAGCTCGCCAGCTTGAGCACGGGCCCATCTGGCTTGAGCAAAAGCTCGCCAGCTTGGACCCAAGGTCGCTGGCTCCAGCAAACGGTTACTCCATCTGCTGAAGGCCCGCGGTCAAGGCACATGTGAGAAAGCAATCAATGAACAACTAAGGTGTCACAACAGCAACGAAAAACTAATGATTGATGCTTCTCACCTCTCTCCGTTCCTGTCTGTCTGTCCCTATCTATCCCTCTCTCTGATTCTCCCTCTGTTTCTGAAATAAAATAAAAATATATAAAAAAAATAAAACACAATAATTTTAGGGGATTTGGGAGAATGATAGCTATTAGAATGTGGGGTTAAGGGAACCAGTTGGGCTGCCTGGGTTCAAATCCCAGTTCTGACATTTGCCTGCTGTGTGATCTGTGGTGCCTGACTTGATGTTTTTGCTCTCAGTTGTATTTCTATTTATTAACTATTTTATTTGAAAGGAAGTACAACTGTAAACCTACTATAAAATTGATTATTTTAAACAAGTGAATATTTGTAAAGTTCTGCCCAGGGCATGGCACACTGAAGACATTTGTAAAGGAAGTTAACTTGCTTCCAGAGCATCTCTGGCTCCAGGCTGCCCCCAACCCTGGGATTATACATTGACCCAATGGTTTCCTTGTTGGTCACCCTGTGGAATTTGGGTTGAGACTGTACCTCCAAACCCGGAGCACCCCCCCAATCGTTCTAAATCTACCCTATCCCTTCCCCCCAATATGACCCGCCCCATCTTAGCCTCTTGGCTAATCCAATAGCTCTTTTTTATTATCAGCCTTCCCCTGGCCAATCCAATTGCTTTACTTTTTCCAGCCCTGCAGATCAGGTTCCAAAATTTGCAAGGGGTCAGTGCTGGCCTTGTACCATTTGTTCTGTAGGAAACAATTAGTTTTTTATCCTCATTTTATAGGCAATAAACCAAGATTGTTTTAATCAATTTCTCTTCTTCACTGCTGGCCTGAGGGCCACAGATAGGTCCATCAGGAGGTCCAGCCCAGAGCATTTGCCCTCTGCCAGGAATGCCCTTCCTCCAAGTTCTACCATGCTTATCAGAACCTCCTCATGCTCCAGCTTCTTTTATTCTTGGAATCCTTTCCTAACATCCCAATCAGAGCCTCCTCCCCCACTTCCCAGTCCCTCTCCTGTCCTTGATCAGCCCTGACCTTAGAGACTGTACTTAAGAGAGAGAGCATATGTCAGGCACTCAGCACATTGCCAAACACAGAGTAGGCCTTTAGGAACCACGTGAGTACTCTTTCCCTCTCCAATCATGAGAACCTCGTGTCCTATTTCCTTTTCCTCAATACTCTTACCCCACCCCACCCAGCATCCAGGACAAGGGCATCAACGGTAGAACTGCCAAAAGAAGAGGGGAGCCTGTGGCAGTGCCAAGGGCTCTGAATTCTGTTTCCTGAACTCTCCATTACTTGTTGCCTGGTAACAGTAACTAGAATTTGGGATGAACAGACGTGGAGGGTGGACCCCTTGGTTTGATTACTTGCTTTTGGTTCTGGACACCAGGTGGCAATTTACCTTCTGTCTACACTCTGGCCCCAGACAATTTTTGTTGAACAAATTGATTGACATCTGATTCATATCTGTCCCTTCCATGGAGCCTCCATAGTGCCAGAAACATCTGATGTATTCAGTAAAGATTAGGAACTTATTTGAAAACCAATCAGCGTTGTCCTGTGTTGAGGCTTCTAGCATAAGCTCTGCTCATTCTCCATTACAAAGCTGAGTTCAGCAGAGGCTGTGGAGTGGGAACCTTCTTATCCAAAGCCCAGATGTCTTCATAGCTGCTCTTGGCATGAGGGACGGGCAAACTCTGATAAGAGTGAGGTCCCTGGGAATGGCCAGGAGGTCCCTGAGAATGTCCGAGAGGAGTGAGTGTGGATTTTGTGGTGGTGGGGTGTATTTCTACCCGTGAGTGTGTGTGTGTGTGTGTGTTATACTTTTCATCAGTTGTGCACCATTTCTCATCACTTTCCTTTCAATGATTTTTCTCTGTGGATTTTATAAGGTGGTAGAGAGAGAGCAAAACATCAGAAGCCAAGAGAGAAGAGAGATGAAATGTCAGAGAGTCTGAGAAGGTCTGCAAAAGACATGAATGTAGATGCATAGAGAGGAGAGCAAGGGAAGGAGGGAGCCACAGAGGACAAGCAAGGGAAAGATGAAGGCAGCACAGCATAAGCAAGTAGAGAGATGAGAAATTTCAAATACATAGTTTTTGAATAAGCATGCTGTTGGTGGGACTAAATGGGGCACTGCCACTTTGACATTAATTGGACATGGACCTGGCTGGTTGGTTCAGTGGATAGAGCACCCGCTGGCATACGGACATTGAGGGTTCCATCCCTGGTCAGGACACACATGAGAAGTGACCATCTCCTTCTCTTCCGTATCTTCTCCCCCTTCTCTATCTCTTCTCCTGTCACAGAGAGTATCTCAATTGGTTCAAACATTGTCCTCAGGCTCTGAGGATAGCTCCGTTGATTTGAGCATTGGCCCTAGATATGTGGGGGGAGGGCAGTTGTGCCAGGTGGATTGTGGTCAGGGTGTATGCAGGAGTCTGTCTGTCTCCCCTCTTCTCACTTTTTTTTTTTACAGAGACAGAGAGTCAGAGAGAGGGCTAGATAGGGACAGACAGACAGGAACGAAGAGAGATGAGAAGCATCAATTATCAGTTTTTTGTTGCGACACCTTAGTTGTTCATTGATTGCTTTCCCATATGTGTCTTGGCCGCAGGCCTTCAGCAGACCGAGTAACCCCTTGCTCGAGGCAGCGACCTTGGACCCAAGCTGGTGAGCTTTTGCTCAAACCAGATGAGCAAGCGCGCTCATGCTGGAGACCTCAGGGTCTCGAACCTGGGCCCTTCCGCATCCCAGTCTGACGCTCTATCCACTACGCCACCGTCTGGTCAGGTCTCTCACTTTTTTTTGTGTCAGGGACAGAGAGAGACAGAGAGAGGGACAAAAGACAGGAAGGGATAGAGATGAGAAGCATCAATTCTTCGTTGTGGCACCGTAGTTGTTCATTAACTGCTTTCCCATATGTACCTTGACTGGGGGGAGGAGCTACAGCAAAGTGAGTGACCCCTTGCTCAAGCCAGCGACCTTGGGCTCAAGCCAGTGACCAGGGGGTCATGTCTATGATCCCACACTCAAGCCAGTGACCTGGCGCTCAAGCTGGTGAGCCTGCGCTCAAACCAGCGACCTCGGGGTTTCAAACCTGGGTCCTGTGTTCCAGTTCAACATTTTATCCACTGTGCCACCGCCTGGTCAGGCTCCCCTTCTGTCACTTAAAATAGAAAAACACCCTGACCAGGCAGTGGTGCAGTGGATAGAGCATCAACCTGTGACTCTGAGGACCCAGTTTCAAAATCCTGAGGTCACCGGTTTGAGAGGGGGCTTATCTGGCTTGAGCACCGGCTTGCTTTATTGAGCTCTCATAGACATGACCTTGTGATAAACTGATGCTCAATTGGTTAGAGCATTGCCCCAATATATCAAGGTTGGGGTTCAATCCCCAGTCAGGGCACATACAAGAATCAACAAATGAATGCAAAAATAAGTGGAACAACACACTAATGTTTCTCTGTGTGTGTGTGTGTCTCTCTCTCTCTTTCTTTCTCTCTCTCTAAAATCAATCAAAAAAATTTTTAAATCCATTTATCCATAACATAAATATACAAAACATTTAGATAAATCTGAAAAACAAAGATGTGCAAGATTTTTATGGGAAAGTTGCAAGCTTCACTGAAAGATAAATGGAAGGGTTCATCATATTCACACTTTGGAAGATTCAATATAACAAAAGAGGCTGATTTTCCCTATTTGATTTA
Organism: Rhynchonycteris naso; assembly: GCA_037038555.1. Taxonomy (NCBI): domain Eukaryota; kingdom Metazoa; phylum Chordata; class Mammalia; order Chiroptera; family Emballonuridae; genus Rhynchonycteris; species Rhynchonycteris naso. The sequence goes on from CM073003.1 coordinate 21,573,733, forward strand.
TAAGTTCAGTGCAATTCCAATCCAAATCTTAACCAGATTGCTCCATGGAACCCAACAAACTTAGAAAGAGTGGAGAACAGCCACACACTCCAGAAGGAGGATAAATCAGGTGACCGGCTTTGGAACATGGAAAGATGGCCTGGGACAGAAGAGAAAACCAGAACAGACCTCCCATATGGAATAGACATCCTGCAGCTCTGCATACATTTTAGCTGGTTTGTGCCCATGGTTAAGTAGGCATACAGTTTTATGAAAGAGTATTGGGACGATGGATCGTCCCATGGAACAAATATGCAATTGGATTTTATCTTAACTCCATCTTCTCAAATCAGTTCCAGGAGAGGTCAAGATTTGACTGTAAATAACAAAGCTCCAAAAATGTAGAAGATGCTATGAAAATGTCTTTATGAAGCTGGGGCAAGCAAGAATTCCTTAAACAAGACACAGTGTGAGTACTGCAAAGGAAAAGATTGATCAAGTTGAAGAATTTAATATTAAATCCAGAGACAGAAAGCAGATTAGAAGTTGCTAGGAGCTAGGGGAGAAGCGTTGGGGAGTGACTGACCTGAGGATGGGGTTTCCTTTTGGGGTGATGGAGTATTTTAATATTACATAGAAATGATGGTTGCACAATATTGTAAATGTGCTAAATGCCACTGAATTGTACAATTTAAAATGGCTAAAATGGTAAATTTTGTTATGTGTATTTTACAGCAATAAAAAAAATTAATTAAGAACTTTGTAAGCCCTGGCCGGGTAGCTGAGTTGGTTAGAGCAGCATCCCAATATGCAAAGGTTGCAGGTTCAATTCCTAGTCAGGACACATACGGAAACAGATCAATGTTCCAAGAATGGTCTCTCCCTCCTCATCCTCTCTCTCTAAAATCAATTAATTTTTTTAAAATATCTTTTTACTATTTATTCATTTTAGAGAGGAGACACAGAGTGAGAGTGAGAGAGAGAAAGAGAGAAAGGGGGGGGAGCTGGAAGCATCAACTCCCACATGTGCCTTGACCAGACCAGTGCAGGGTTTTGAACTGGTGACCTCAGTGTTCCCAGGTCAACGCTTTATCCACTGCGCCACCACAGGTCAGGCTAAAATCAATTAATTTTTTTAAAATTAAGAGCTTTGTAGCATGACCAGGTGGTGGCGCAGTGGATAGAGCATTTGACTGGGATGCGGAAGACCCAGGTTCGAGGCCCCGAGCTTGCTAGCTTGAGCGCGGGCCCATCTGGCTTGAGCAAAAAAAGCTCGCCAGCTTGGACCCAAGGTCGCTGGCTCCAGCAAGGGGTTACTCCGTCTGCTGAAGGCCCGCGGTCAAGGCACACGTGAGAAAGCAATCAATGAACAACTAAGGTGTTGTGACAGCAACGAAAAACTAATGATTGATGCTTCTCACCTCTCTTTGTTCCTGTTGTCTATCCCTGTCTATCCCTCTCTCTGACTCTCTCTCTGTCCCTGTAAAATAAATAAATAAATAAATAAAATAAATCTACCTTTAAAAAAGAAATTAAGAGCTTTGTAGAAACTCCTGCTCCAGGAAGTGGAGCACAATTCCTTCTCCTTCAGAGTGGGCTGGGTTTAGAAATTTGCAAGGAACAGAGTAGGGTAAGGGAAAATATAGTAACTTACAGTGGATAAAACTGGCAGGCAGCACTTTATCCAGGTGATCAAAGTTAACATCACCTGTCATGTCATGTGGAAATCAGGGACCCCTTGTATGATGTGACCCCTTCATCTCTGTGATCTACCCCAACACCCTATAGCCTCAGTCTAATAATAAGAAAATATCAGCTTGACCAGGCAGTGGTGCAGTGGATAAAGCATTGGACTGGGACACGGAGGACCCAGGTTTGAAACCTCGAGGTCCCTGGCTTGAGCACAGGCTCACTAGCTTGAGCACAGAGTCGCTGGCTTGAGCATGGGATCATAAACATAACCCCATGGTCACTAGCTTGAGCCCAAAGATTCCTGGCTTGAAGCCCAAGATCGCTTCACTGGTTTGAGCCCAAGGTCGCTGGCTTGAGCAAGGGGTCACTCACTCTGCTGTAGCCCCCTGGTCAAGGCATATATGAGAAAGCAATCAGTAAACAACTAAGGTGCTGCAACAAAGAATTGATGCTTCTCATCTCTCTCCCTTCTTGTCTGTCTGTTCCTATCTGTCCCTCTCTCTGATTCTCTCTCTGACAAAAAATTAAAAATAAAAAAGGCAATATCAGATAAACCCAAATCAAGGGACCTTCTACAAAATACCTGACCAGTACTCTTCAAAAGTGTCGAAGTGATAAAAAATTAGGAAAAACAAAAAATCCACAGAGCAAGGCGACAAGGTGATAAAACAACCAAATGTAGGTTCTGGATTGGATTCTGGACTAGAAAGATGAAACACTGAGGAGATACAAATTCTGCTATTTGGTTAATAATAAGTGCCTACGCTAATATTTTCATTCTGACATATGTACCTTATAACCTCATGTAAGATGTTAACATTAGGGGAAGCTAGGTGAAGGATTTACAGGAGTTCCCTACCCCTTTACAGTTCTGTAACTGTAACTTTTCTGTATATATAACATTTTTCTACAATAAAAAAGGTTATTTTAAAAATTAAGAACTTCTGTTGAGAAAATGGCACTGAGAATAGAATGGAAACAGACCACAATTTTGAAGACCTTTTACAAACATGAAAATAACAAAGCATTTGTATCTAATACGGATAAAGAACTACAAAAACAATAGGAAAAGAGTCAATTTTTAAAAAAAATGGATAAGAGACATGAACAGGCATTTCACCCTAAAAAGAAATCAATAATTTCATTAAAAAGTTCTACTTCGTGATCAATCAAGGCACATACAACAAGCAATCAAGCAATGAGCAGCTAAACTGAAGCAACTATGAGTTGATCAGTGGTGGATTCAAATAATTTAACAACTGGTTCTCTGTCCTAATGACCGTTTTAGGTATAAAAAAACCTATATACAGAGAGGTAGTTTATTATTTCATTCATTTAATACTTAAATAAGAACAATAAAAGAGGTACACAAAACTAGATTAGCCTGACTGGGGGGTGGCGCAGTGGATAGAGCGTCAGACTGGGATGAGGATGACCCAGGTTAGAGACCCCGAGGTCGCCAGCTTGAGCGCGGGCCCATCTGGCATGAGCAAAAGCTCGCCAGCTTGGTCTCAAGGTCACTGGTTTGGGCAAGGGGTTACTCGGTCTGCTGAAGGCCCGCAGTCAAGGCACATATGAGAAAGCAATCAATGAACAACTAAGGTGTCGCAACGAAAAACTGATGATTGATGCTTCTCATCTCTCTCCATTCCTGTCTATCCCTCTCTCTGACTCTCTCTCTGTCCCTGTAAAAAAACAAAAACAAACAAAAAAGAACTAGACTATATGAGTTTTAAAATATTAATAAAAAAATTAAATAATACCTGACATAAAACAATAAAACTGTTATTTAAGATATTTCCATATTGCTTTTCAATTGGTGTCCTCACTTGCAATTTATTTCACCTATGAACAGACCGAACATTACTACAGGTGCTTATAATATGCTGTTGCATAGAAGAACATTAATAAAGAGTAAGGAATGTAAATTTGTGGTTTCCACATTGGGCAGCTGCCCAGGAATCCACCTTAGAGAGAACCCTGATTACAAGTGCCAATTTAACAACTGGTTCACTAAACTCAACAAGAAATTAGGTATTGGTTCTGCCGAACCAGCTGAATTCTACCACTGGAGTTGATACTTCTCACTCCCTGTCCCCTCCACCCCTATGTAAAATCAATAAGTAAAATCTGTAAAAAAAGAAGAAAGTTAAATATGGACAATTTGAAGTGTTAGCAAGGACGTGGAGTAATCGAATGATTTTATTCTGGTTCAGTGAAAACTGCTGGAGCAACATGGAAAAGCAATTTGATGTCATCTAGTGAAGCTGAGTATGTGGGTGTCCTGTGATCAGCCATCCTTACCAATGTTCACTGGCCTATATTTCTGAAAATTGTCATACAATCTTTGGTTGTAATAGAATAGTGGAAACAATCTTAATGTCCACTAACTGGACAATAGATAAATAACCAATGGTGTACTTTTTTAAAGGAATACTATACGATAATGAAAAATATATGCATTACACCCACGACCTCTGGCACTGTTTTAGGTACTGGAGACACACAGTAAACAGGTTTTCAGGGCACTGGCCCACATGAAATTTCCCAGCCAGATGTGTGGGAAGGGGTAATGAACAGAGCTGTGCTGGGGTCAAGGCTCAACCAGAGGATGAGCTGGGGTCTGGGGCCTCCAGAAAGTAAGACTTAGTTTGGGGGAACCAGGGAAGGCTTCCTAGTGGAGGGTATTTTCGAACTGGGAAGTAACGGATGAATAAGAGTTTTCCAGTTACACAAGAGAGTGAAGGATGGGATCCAGTCCAATTGTGTACAAAGGTCTACAGGCTATGTGGCTCAGAGAGAGTAAAACAGAGACACAGAGAAAGAGACTTAGGCCATGGCAGAGACACAGACTGGAGAGAAGGAGGTTCGGAGGGAGACACGTGATGGAGAAAAACATGAGGACAAAGATTCATAAAAACAGAGAGACCCAGGGAGACAAAGAAACAGAGAAACAGAGACGGAGATGTAGAGACAGAGGAATAGAGATAATCAAGGAGAATAGGGACAGCGAACCCACAGAACGACTCAAGGAGAGACGAGAACTAGGCGGGCACCTGCGTGTAGAAGACCACCCTCAATCACTCTGGGGAGCCAACTCCTGGTTCAGTCCCTTTAAAACCTTCCACCTCCTGTCCCGGCGCCCCCACCCTTGGCGCCTCCGCCCCATCAGGCGTCCCCGGCGCTCCGCCCGCCGAACTCTCGTAAGCACCACGTCAGGAGCTGTCCGCGCCCCCGGTGCTGAACCAAGATGGCCGGCGGCGGAGGCCGGGCCCCGGCGTGAGCCGAGCGCTGGCGGCAGCCCCGGCCATGCACCAGCCTACTGGCCTCTGAGCACCCCCTGACTAAACCGTTCTGCTGGCGACCCCGGAGACATGTCTCTACTTTGCGTTGGAGGTAGGAGACCAGGCTGGGGGGCGGAAACCGGTGTGGACTCCACTGGCCGGGGATGCGGCTGTGGTCCTGGTGGTGGAAAGGTTTGAGCGGAGTACACGCGGCTGGACTTTTCAAGGGGTAGCTTGTAGACGTGTTAGGGTGTCTGATCAATGTAGACGCAGCTGGCCTCTCAGGGGAGTTCTGGTGACAGCTGCCGGAGGTCCTGTGGTCATGGCTTTACGGGTAGGCCCGTGTGGATGCCATCAGAGATCTGGGAACAGTCTAGTCTAGGGGATATATAGACTAAGTTATTAGGAGATCCATGGGGAAGGGGTTGAGCTGGGTAGTTCGAACGAATCCTGCGGAATACTTGGAAGAAGTCCTATGCTGTGAGCTAGGCTGCGGGTCCTTACCGACACGACTGAGTTCAGAATTCGAAGAAGAGTGCAGGAGAACGGGTCTCTAAACCCTGAGCGTGTAAGATTGGGTAAAGGGGTTCAACAATTAAGACAACCGCGAGCTCTAGTAATCCCCTAGCACTGCGTGTGGAGACGACTGGGAAGGGGCTGGAGAGACCCATCCCCACGTCCTGAGAGGTCTGTGATTGGGGGGTCTTGGATGCTTTTTCAGTTAACTGAAAAAGAGAATCGGCTGAGGGCTTCTCCGGCTCCCCACCCCTTTCAGCACTTCGAAACGCATATTCGGTCTTCTCTGCGGGGAGCCAACCTCTTGGATGTGCAGTGTTTCAGTGCACTCCTCCCGGCCCATCCTCACCTCACCCACTTTGTGCCTAAGGGAGGGAAGGAGAGGTAGGGTGGAGCTATTCTGGGGCCAGAACGCCATCTGTATACTGAAGCCCACGCCCAGACCTATGCTCTGCACTGGAGTGGAGGAGGGAAAGAGACGCGGGAGGGGCATGACCATCCCCATGCTGGCGTGTGGGAAGAGGTGTATCAGCCAAGTATGAAATGTTAGGCTTCAAGAGATCTTAGGTAGCGGGGAGTTTACGTGTGTATGTGTATATGTATGTGTGTCTTCGTGAGAGAAAGCTGAACCCCGGCCTTGGCCTTAGACCCGGGTGGGCAGGCCCAGGAGCCTGGGAACGTCCCAGCCGCCCCTCCCTCTTCCAGCCCTCCCCCTCTGCTGCTCCATTCACAAACCTAGCCCCGCCCTCCTGCTCCCCGCGGTGTCTCTTTCCGTGTGCAGATCGCGCGGGGCTGGGCTGGCGTGGATGCGGGTGTTCTTAAAGGAACAGGGGCTTTATTTCCTTAAGCTCGTTCCCTAGGGGTGGGGCTGGAAGTGGCAGAAGGGCCCACAAGATCAATGTCTACTCATCCAATTCTTGGCTTATGGAGTTAGGGGAGTGGAGAAGTGGAGGGGACCCACTCATGCAACTTCCACCGACTAGGCCTAAGGGGATGGGGAGTTGAAGAAATCAAGTCCCCTATTGGTCTCTCCCATCTTCTAAGTTGCCTAGCACTTGGGGGAGGTGGGGTGGGAGGTGAGAAGGTTAGGAGAGCTGACACTAGAAGGAGCCTACATGGGTGCTCCTGACTGACTCTCTTCCTCCTAACCCCACCCATCTCATCCTGCCTCACATCCTCCGAGTTTGGTTCTTCTGGAAGGTTTGCCTAGTTGGAGAAAAGGGGGAGAATCTCATCCTAACTGACACAAACTGGAGGATGGGATGAGGGGATGGTGTGAAGGGGTGGGACGTAGGAAGGGTGAATCTTCCTGAAAGGAATGCGTGGGGGAAGAATTGTGTTGGATGATTCTGTGGAACTTACTGAGAGGGAGTCACCAGCAGAGTGGAGGGGGTTTCCTGGGGGTGAGTTGGGATGGGTAAAATCCTGAGGTGTAAAGGGGAACAGCATGATGCTGGAAGAGGCTGAGGGGAAAACTGAGAGAAGTGAGAAGAGGGAGAAATGGCAGGAGGGGTGGTGTGACTCAGTGGGACCAGGACAATCATGGAGGATGAGATGGAGAGGAGGCAGGCAACAGCAAAGCTGGGCTAACATGGCTTTCTACGGATCTGAGCTCATCCTTGGAACTGAGGAAATACCTGACCACCCAACGAGGAGCCATACTTCAGGACCCATCCAGGCCCTATAAAAACCACATGCCTGTACCTGCACATATGGACAAATGTGCACATTCATATGCCCATGTGAACACATGAACATACATATATACAAAACACAGTCTGCCACCCCAGACATGGCCCCTGCAATATAAGTGTGTGCACTTACAAACACACATGCATCCACATGTTTTTGATGTATATTCACAATATCCATGTCTCAAAAATCTGCTCATGCCCTAACATGCAGGGATGTGCCCATATATACATGCTAGGATACCAAATCTCTCAGAACATATATCTGTATACAGCAGCGCATGCCAAGTTATGTGTGTACACACATTATAACACTTCTCTGGACTCTCAAATCAGCCCATTTGATCAGGTGAATGATGATGCACTCAGACACATGCTTATGTATATAGCTATGCACGAGTGTGTACATGCATGCAAGTAAACAAATACACATGCTATAAAACTGCATCACACACACACACACACCAACATGTATTTCTGCCTGACACATCACTTGCAAGCCCATGCATGCCTAAGCTCACACATACCAGCATATTCCAAATGCAGTCACACCATAGTCCCCAGTGCATACATGATGACCCTCACCTGCATTCAGATACCACACTTGAGCAGATGTCCCTCCATGCATTCCACACACACCCATGTACACACAATTGCCTGCCCTGGTAACACAAGCAAATACACATGTAAGCACACATAAATGCAAATTTACCTCACACCAACACATGGAAGACCACTATGTATAGGCCTTGCCTCTGCCCCCTCATTTCAATGTGGAGTCCCATTGCTGCCCCTCACAATTCACTTGCTAGGTCTTAGCAGGGTCCTGAGGTTGAAAATTCCAAGCACTACCTGGTTCGTTCATGCAGTCATTCATATATTTACTCAGCAAGCATTATTTGAGCACCTACAATATGTCTGGCACTGTTACTGGTTCTGAAGAGCCAGTCTTACTCCTGGTCTCATGTTGGTGGGGTCAGAGTGGGAAGAAAAAAGAAAGGCTGAGGGAGCCCAGGAGGGGGGCATCCAAGGTTCTCTTTCTCTGGGAAGCCTAACCTGATATCCACCCAACCATTTTTCTGGTCTCAGCAGATGAGGGGGCACTAAGAAGAAGGGAGATGGTATTCTACATGGAGGAAACAACTCATGCAAAATCATGGTAGTGTGAATTCAATTCTAGACCTCCCTATGTGCCTCACGGCATTTTGCCAGGCTACTCAATGTTTTAAAGGTTCCTTAAATATTTGATGAATGAATTTTGTGTACAAATTAGCAAATGTGTGTAAGAATGAGTTTGCCTCACAAATAATAATATCAAAAAGAACCAACATTTATTCAGCATTCTACAGGCAATGTTGAAGACTTTTATGCTCATTGCTCTCTTTATTCCTCAAAGAAAGCCATTTTGTAGATGAGGAAAACTGAGGCTTAGGGAGGATCAATGTCTTGCCTAGTGCCACAGAGTCAGAGGAGTAGCTGCCTGACACTACTGGGTGTGAGGGGTAAAGGTTCAGCCTCTTCTCAGCCTCCAGAACCAAGGAGACACCCAAGTCTCCCTCCCATGGGGTAAAAATCTATTTTAGGATTGCCTTCTTTCTTTATCCGCTCAGTAAATAGACATGTCATAATCTCTCCATTCATCGTGGCTATTCTCCTGCCCCTTTCCCAGGAAGCCTTCACAAATCCCTCTGCTCCTGGCTCCCTGTTTCTGTTACCACCAGCTGGGAGTGGTGTGCATTTGCCTCTTTGCCATCACCATCCTAATAGGATGCCATTTAGAGTTGGTTCTGATTCATCTTCAGGGCTGCAATCTTTGCTTCTTCCATAACCTGGACTTCACTCTCTTCCCACATACAATGGGTTTCCTCTGTGAGATGCCAACCAGGACATCCTGAGTCAAGCAGGTCTGGGTTTGAATTACTAAATCCACCACTTCCTGGTAAGTCCCATACACTCTTCATTCCTCAATGTTCCCATCTGTAAAATAGGCACACTAATAGCACCCACAGCCTAGGTTAGCTGGAATTATCCAATGAGATAAGGCACACAGAGCTGTTGACACAATACTTCTTCTGTGGAAAAGTTTAATAAATGCCAGCCAAAGACAGAAAAAAATCAATGATAAAGTTTTTATTAATGGGACCTAAAAGTTTTTACGAAGGTGGCCCGTGGTGCAGACATTTCCTGAAAGCTCACTGCGCTCTCAGACCTGAGGAGGACTCAGGAGTATACAGGTGGCAAAAGAGGTGCCAAGTTCTTCGGAAGTACACGGGCCGAGACCACGGAATCAGCACCGTGGACAGCGCACGGATGGCGAGTTCAGCGGAGTCTACAGCTTGGGGAGGTGGAGGGTGGAGAGATGAGGGTTCAGCAACCTAGACAGCATGAGGATTGGGGGCATGCAGTGAGTTTCGAACCTTGGGCAGCGCTGCGCTGCCTGGCCAGGTCTCTCAGCAAAACTACGGGAAGAGAAAATGACGTCACTTCTTCATTTACACTGTTTAATGAGCACCTGCTATATGCCAGGCCTAGTTCTAAGTGGTACCTGGTAAAGTGTGCTTTTTACACCAGAGGCTTTGGCATATTTCTGTGGTTAGTAAGTAAAGAGTCCTCTCTCCCAGATGTAAAGCCATCAGTGACAGTGTCTTTAAAGGGCTTGTCCACCATCACATCACATATAAATCTACCAAACATTCCAGAATTTATTTCTGAATTCTCTAGGCTTCCCTTCCCCTGCTCTTCCCCTCTTGTAGTCTCTTTTGACACTGGTAAGAATGTCCTGTAAGGGAAGGGGGGTGTTCAAACGCTTCCCTTGAGGGCTAAAATCATCTACTCCCCACCTCACCCCCAGACCTTGGCAGATCATGGACCAAGTACCCCAAGACCGGTGTTCACCTCAATTAGAATGCAGGACCGTCCCGGTCAGGGACACATTTAAAACCCAACAAATAAAAACAGTAATGATACTATCAATAATAGTAGCAGTAACGATAGTATAATGCTGATCCTAATAATGATGAAAATGAAAGGGAAAAGGAAGGAAGAGAAGGGAAGAGGAGAAGAAGGGGAAAAAAGAATAGCTGCTTTGCCTCTCGCCATTTTCCAGATGGAGAAACTGAGGTCCAGAGCCTGGCGGCGCCTATGAGAGTCCCGAGCCCCTGCTCCTGACTTTACCCATTCAGCTGAAGCCAGCGTCTACCCGTACAACCACATTAATCAGTCAGCGCTGATAGGGTCCCCAGGGACAGTGAAGGCCAAGGCCCACCTGATGTGCTGGCTCTCTATAGCAGGTCAGAGGGGCCAGCAGAGGGCACTGCTCCCACCCGCCACTCCCAGCGGTCGCTTGGCCCACAACCTCTGCGCCCACGTTATAAATAGTCTTATGATGCGTGTGTGACCAGGAGTTCACGCGGAAGGGGTGGCGTTTCCGTCCCAGTGACCCCATTGCCCGGTGAGGATGGGGAAGGTGGCCGGCGCGGAGGTAATGATGATGGTGGTAAAGCCCACAGTGAGGGACTCGGGACTGTTTACTGATGGGAGGACAGTGGGAAGGGGAAGAGAAAAGGAAGAAAGTGGGGGGAAAGAAAGCTTGGTTTCTTCTCTAAACTCCATGCGGCCATTTCCTGAGCTCCCTCCTTCCTCCAAGTCCTCTTCTCCCCTAACCTCTTTACAAATATGACCCAGCCCTCTGTGCCTCTCCCACTTCCGGAACCCCTTCCCCCCGCCAGGAGCCTCCTTCTTTTAGTCGTCCCCCCTCCCCCCTCCTTCTCATACCCTGCTATAAGCTTCCTACCCCATGAGTCCTCTTCCTCAATCTAAGCCTCCTTCCCTGATCCCCCCTTCTTTTCTGATCCCCCTTTCCCACCCTGAGTCCCTCCTCCTTCCTCTGAGTCCCCAGAAGGAACATATATTGACATCTTTATCCTAGAGTCCCTGAAGGGGTCTCTGGGCCTGTGCCTGGCCTCAGCTGTCAGACCTGGACACCTCAGCAGTCTCCCACTGCTGGTGGACCCCAACTGAACCCATTGCCCTCTGGTCCTCAGAGGCTTAGGGAGCAGGAAAGTGCATGGAGGAAAGGAGTGGGGACAAGAGAGACCGAGACAGGGAGAAGGGGATGCAGGAGACAGAAAGACAATGACAGGAGTAGAGAGAAACAATAGGAGGAGGGATGGAAAGACACCATATACTGCTAACCCCCAACCAGGAGATGATGGAGGACAGACTTTGGATGACTGGCCCCCTCTCTGAGCCCTGTCTCAGATTTGTAAAAAGGAGACACAGCAAGACTTCATGGTGGAGCCCAAGCCAGGTCAGACTAGACCCCAGTAAGCCCCTTGTTCCCCCCAGGACCTGGCACCTACTCTCCTCAGCTTCCTCTGTGCAACTCTGCTTTCCCAGCTCTGCCAATTCACTCCCCTTTCTGCCCTCCCCAGTGGAAATCTACATGTCTCTCTCCTCCTATCTCTCTGTGTCTCTGTCTGTCCCTGACTTTCATGACTTATCTCCACTCCCTTCTTCTTCCTTTTCTTTTCTCTCCCTATGTTGGTCCTTTCTCAGCCCCTGTCTGTTTCTCCCACCATTCTTCTTTCCAACTCTGCCTCTGCACCTACTTTCTTCAGAGTCATCAGGTTTGCAAGCTGGAGCTCCCCCAAGGAGGGAAGCCTGGAGCTCCTAGTGCACACAGTCCTAAGTGCCCCTGACACAGTCCTCAGGCCCTGGGGTGAGGGGCTGGGTGGGCAAGCTCCTTGTAAGCTGAGTATAAGAGGGGGCCAATGGGGTGGGGGCAGCATGCATCCAAGAGAGGGGCCTTTGCACCAAGCAGTCATGCTCCTTGAGTGAAAAGATGAGGAAGATAGGACATGGTGACTGATTTTGCATGGGGGGGGCAAGAGACAGAAAATACAAGTGGATACAGAAGGATGAACACACACACACACACACACACAAAGTGCCAGATCTAGAAAAACAGGGAGATACTGTGTTGAAATGAGATAGAGATGGAAGCCCGGAGAAGGGGCTTCACTTGCCTAGGGTCACACAGCATGGTAAATTGAACTTGACTCCACACTGAACTGGTGCTTACCTCTCCCAATGCCAGCCAAGGGCTCCGTGGTCTACCTTTCAAACCCAAATCCAGGTGGAGTTGAGGGTATGATGCCCAACCATATGCATTTAAAGTCTGTCTTTTGGAGTCATGGAAAGGCACTCATTCCCTCTCTTGCTCTGCAGCTCTAGGGAGCTCACTTAGTACTTCTGTGGGGCAATCCCGCCACTGCAGCCTACCCCCAACAGGAGCAGTGTTTACTGGCAAGTGCTTTTTTGTTTTTTTAATATGGTAAGTCCTTCGCCCATTTTATTTTTTTTTCAGAGACAGAGAGAGAGTCAGAGAGAGGGACATAGGGACAGATAGACAGGAACGGAGAGAGATGAGAAGCACCAATCATCAGTTTTTTGTTGCCGTTGCGACACCATAGTTGTTCTTTGATTGCTTTCTCATATGTGCCTTGACCGCGGGCCTTCAGCAAACTGAGTGGAGCCAGCGACCTTGGGTCCAAGCTGGTGAGCTTTTGCTCAAACCAGATGAGCCCGCACTCAAGCTGGCGACCTTGGGGTCTCGAACCTGGGTCTTCCTCATCCCAGTCTGACGCTCTATCCACTGCGCCACCGCCTGGTCAGGCTGGCAAGGGTTTTGAACCACCCCACTTCTGCCCTTGATGGGAGTTCTCTTTTCACTGGCTCTATTCAACTGCTTTTGCATGACAGAAATTCAAGTGATGGGAACAGAGATATGAACAATATGGGAGACTGTTGCATTTACCCAGAAAAAGGCCAAATTACACCTGACCTGTGGTGGCGCAGTGGATAAAGCGTCGACCTGGGAACACTGAAGTTGCCAGTTCAAAACCCTGCACTGGTCTGGTCAAGGCACATATGGGAGTTGATGCTTCCAGCTCCTCCCCCCTTTCTCTCTTTCTCTCTTTCTCTCTCTCTCTCTATCTCACTCTGTGTCTCCTCTCTAAAATGAATAAAATAAAAATAAAATAAATAAAAATAAAATAAAAAAAAAGAAAAAGGCCAAATTAGACTCTCAAAAAAGAAGAGTAGAACCACAATTCTGTTACTAAGAATTTATCTTTCAATTTGCTTGCACTCACTCTTTAAAACATACTGAAAAATACAAAGGTTCTACAGAGGGTGTAAAATGCTACTGTTTGTGTAAGAAATGAAATAATGCATGTGTGCTCATGATTGCTGACATCAGACTATCTGTCTCCAGTACCTGGCAATGTTGACTGCACTACACCTAGGAGGGAGAGTGGGGGCTGGGGTAAAGAGAACCTTATTCTTGTGTATTTTTTTTTATTAGTTTGATTTTGTAAAACGTGCATGTATTGCTTACCCAAGCAAAAACCTTAATATGAAAAGAGAAGAGAAGTGTGGAAAGAGGAGAGAGGCTCAGTTTGATAACAGGTTTTAGGTGGAGGTGTAGAGAGAATGACAGAGAACGATGTTGGGGGCAGCTTCAGGGTGCAAGAGATGTTGAAAGAAAAAATCTAATATCCCGTGAGGAAATCCAGTGAAGAGTGAAATTGCTTTGAATCACTTAGGGCTCTGGGTTAAGTGAAATCTGGAGACTGGACCACATGGGACCCTGACATATGTATTCGGGTTACACCTTTCACAGCTGAGTGGGAATGGACAAGCTCTAACAACTTCCCAACCAGGACTGGGATGTCCTGTTCTACCTTCTCCAGTCCCCTTTGAATATTGAACCCCAAACCTTAAGAGTGTTTGGTAGGACAGACTGGACTGGACAACTGTGGAAGAAGTCTTACTAGCTTGACAGGCAGACTGGATTGTTGGAGATTGTCTCTCTCCCTCCCCTTTCTCCTTCTCCCCTGTGGCAATCCTGGAGGGCTTCCTGTGGGAGGTATTTTCTGCCACTTGCCCATCTCCTTCTTTTGAATCTTGTTCAATTGAGGGTAAAGGCATAGCAGGATGGGAGACACTTCAGGGGAGTTTGATAGGGAGGGAAGAGGGACAAGGATTGCCCCAGGGCCCAGATTTCTTCCACCCCTTAGGTCTGCCTCTGCTCATCTGTCTGATGGCTTCTCTCTCTCCCTCTCATCCCTGCCTCCCTCCTCTCCTTGTCTTTGTCTCTAATTTCACCTGTGTCTTAATCTTTTTTTTCTTTCCTGTTTGGTCTCTGCCTCTGTCTCTTTTGCTCTCTATCCTTGCCTCTGTCTTCTCTCTGTTTCTTTCTGTTTCTCTCTCCTCTCTATTTCTCTCATATCTCTATTTTGGTGTCTCTCTCTGTGCCTCTGTCTCTCTCCTCCCCACCTCTCTCCCCATCTTCCTTCCCTATCTCTGTCTTTCTCCACAGTCAAAAAAGCCAAGTTTGATGGCGCCCAAGGTAAGTGGCCTCTATACCTGTCCTGTCCTGTGTTGTATGTCTGTCTATCCATCTCTTGGAGAGACTGGGAAGGAGGTCTAAGCCATTGGTGGGGGACTTGGGCTCTGTGTGCTAAGTCTCATGGGAAGCATCAGACATGGCCTGTGGTCCCAGCAATCTTCTCAGCCATCCCTTGAAAACCCCAGGGTGGGTGGGGCTCACCCTGAACCAATGGCCCTTCCAGGATTCTAAGAGATAAGATGGGGACTCAGATCAGGCTCCAGGTAGGGAAAGAGAGGCTCAGAGAGGTGAAGGAGTTTCTTATAGTCATTTTTATTCCCATCTGGGGCCTCAGTCTTTCCAGCTAAAAATAAAGGCTGTTGGACAGTTATTTTTAAGCAGCAGAATTAGGAATCCCCAAGCCCCATGTCACCCTGCACCAAGGGCCCTCTCTTGTGCTCTGAGGGACTGGGCATAGGGGGAACATTGGGGGCTGGCCTGGGGGTGAGGGGGACACACAGAAGCAGAGAAGTATGTTGGACCTGGCACACACAGCACTGGGGATCACAGCAGGTTGTCTAGAGTTTAGAAAGGGGCACGAGAAGTGCCTGAGCCCCTGTGCTAACCCCTGCTCTCATCACCACAGAGAAATTCAACACATACGTGACCCTGAAGGTGCAGAATGTCAAGAGCACAACCATCGCTGTGCGGGGTAGCCAGCCCAGCTGGGAACAGGACTTCATGTTGTGAGTCTGATTGGTCCTTTACAGCCGCACCCCCTGGCACCTTGCTGGTCCCACGGGGGTGTCATCTGGGTCTCCCCTTCCTCTCCTTCTTATTTCCAGCCATTAGGTTTGCCTCCAAAGCACTCCGCAAATCCAGTCACTTCCCTTTATCTCTGGTGTCACCAGCCAAGTCCCCAGTGCCACCAGCCTCCGCCCTGGCCTCCTGCTGCAATCTGCCTCCCGCAATCTGTTCTCCAGGCAGCCAGAGGGATATTTTTAAAAACTGCAAATCACATCCTGTCACTCTCCAAACTTGCCCGTAACTTATCAACCTCAGAATAAAACCCATGCTGCTTCCCACAGCCCCCAAGGAGGCCTGGCCCCTGTGACCTTTCACCAGTATCTCCCTCATTCTTTTCTGGTTCACCTTCCCCAGCCACAACCACCTCTGTAAGGTTCCTCCAACATGATCAGCTTGCTCCTACCCCAGGATCTTTGTACTTGCTCTTCTCTCCCCCTCACAGCAGGCTCTTTCCTATTCTTTCTGTGTCAGTTGTCAGTTATATCACTTCCTTAGGGAAGCTCTCCCTGACCACTACCCCAAACTGCAACTGAAAGTATTTCATGTTTTGCTACCAATTGTTATTCTAGTGATTTGTGTGAATTTTGAACATATTTATGGCCCCTGACCCCAGACTGTGAGCTCTAGGAATATATGGCCTGTTCCTCTCTGTAACTATTCTGACCTCCATGCCAAGCACAGGTCTCAGCACTCAATAAATATTTGCCTAATGACTGAATGAATTTATGACCTGGACCCTGCTTTCGACCTATAACCATCAAGGCCTCGTATCACATCCCGCCTACTCTGATCATGGGAACATGTGCTCTACTCTCTGCTAAGGCTTTGATTAAATCAGTGGCCCACAGCCCTGGGATGGAGGATGCTACTATAATTCTCACTATATAGATGAGGAGACAGAGGGCCAGGAAAGCTAAGCCACCTGCTCAGTATCATATAGCCTGTACCTGGCAGAGCTGGGATTTGGACCTATTCAGACCTCAACCCCTAAGTAAAGTCTAGCTGGAGACTATCCGTGGTAGAGACAATGAGAAAACCCAGTTAGGATCCTGGAGCAGATGAGTATCTAGGGGAGGGAGAGAAGATCTGGCCCTACAATCCTTAGGAATATGTAGAGGAGGGACAGGGTAGTCCCCAACTGCCTGAAAGCCAATCACTGAATGGCCAAGTCACAGTCAACAGATATATTCAAGGAGAACATTCCTTAAGATAAATCTTTGGCAGGTTGGTAAATTCAGCAAATTGGACATTCACTAAGGTTGCTGCCAGAATCTGCCTATGTCTAGAGTGGAGCCTGCAGGGAAAGTGCTAAGGGATAGAATCATTCACATGCTCAGAGGTGTCCCCAGGTGACCGATTAGAAATGATACTAGAAAGGGTGAAGTCACCCTTATCCTGGGATTATAAGGAGCCATAAAGGTATTTGGACATCTTCCTCACTTAGCTACATTCTCAGAGTCTGAGGGCTTGAGGAGGGACCAGGCAAGTGGGCTACAGGAGGTATGTGGTATCTGTCCTATTCTCCATCCCAGCTTGTAATCCTGGTTTGACTGGGAGGCGCTGAGCATGTAACTTAGCCCTGTAGCCTCAGTTTCCCACCTGTAAGACAAGAAGCCCTGTGCTACCTTCCTGGCTAGGACTCACCCAGGCCTGGGTTTGAATTCCAGTTGGCCATAAATTCTAAGGTGAGTGAACTTAGTTTTCTGAATCTCCATTCCCTTATTTCTGCCCTTTCCTGTTCCCTGCTTTTTTCTCCACAGTGAGATTAACCGCCTAGATTTAGGGCTGACGGTAGAGGTGTGGAACAAGGGTCTCATCTGGGACACGATGGTGGGCACTGTGTGGATCCCTCTGCAGACAATCCGCCAGTCCAATGAAGTGAGTGGTGGGTTGAGGGTTAGGGAGGAGTGCCTGGGAGGGGCCCAGAAGCCAGTCGCCTAAACAAGATGCACATTTATCTCTATCCCTTGACACTGTTCATGTAAACGTCTGGGTCCAAAGTCACCAGGGTCTAAACTCTTTTTATCTTATTTGCTCTTTCTTCCCATATGCTCTACCTCATGATCCAGGATGGCTGCTGGAGAATCACCATTACATTTGCATTTCCGTCAGGGAGGGGAAAGTGGCAAGGGAGAGAGCTTGCCTTCTAAGTTAAGGGCTACATCTGAAGGTTGCTTTTGGTATTCACTCTCATCCCATTGGCCAGAACTTAGTCATGTGGGCCTACCTAGCTGCAATGAAACCTGGGAAATGTACGATGAAGCTGCATAGCCCAGGGCTAGCTAAAAATGTATTCATTCTTGTGGAAGAGAGGGGAAGGGATATTGTGGGCAATTCACACTTTGTGCTGGAGGAGGCTACACCAGTCCTGAAATTACTAGACAATAACATTGGCCTCCTAGCCTGAAGTTTTTCCCTCTACTCTGTCCCCTCTGTGCTGAGCCCAGGAGCACCTAATTACCTCAAGACCCTTTCCTGCCTTCCTTCCCTATCTCCTTTGGGAGTCCTTCTTCTTCTTTTTTTTTTTTACAAGGACAGAGAGAGTCAGAGAGAGGGATAGATAGGGACAGACAGATAGGAACGGAGAGAGATGAGGAGCATTAATCATCAGTTTTTCGTTTTGACACCTTAGTTGTTCATTGATTGCTTTCTCACATGTGCCTTGACCGCGGGCCTTCAGCAGACTGAGTAACCCCTTGCTCGAGCCAGCGACCTTGGGTCCAAGCTGGTGAGCTTTAGCTCAAAGCAGATGAGCCCACACTTAAGCTGGTGACCTCGGGGTCTCAAACCTGGGTCCTCTGCATCCCGTTCCGACGCTCCATCCACTGCGACACCGCCTGGTCAGGCTGGGAGCCTTTCTTGATGGCATCTACCCACATTGCTAGCCTCATCTCCCTCCACATCCCAAACTTCACCCCTATAGGCCCTAAAGAAGGCCTCTTAACCTTCACATATGCTGTTTCCTGGGTTTCCAGAGTCCCTTCCATCACCCTCTAAGCTCAGTTCCCCTGACCTATCCTCCAAAAAGCCCTTCCAAACTCCCCCCTGAACCCCCTCATTCCTCCTCCCTTCCTCTGACTTCACCCTAACCTCACAGGAGGAGCCAAAGGGTTCATTTTTGTAATGAATGAATGGAGAGGGAAGAAATTAGTACAATAGTCCAGGCAAGTGAGTCCAAAAGGAAACATTGAGGGTAACCCAACGTTTCCTCAGTGAAACCTCTAAATGTGAGGAACACCTGGTTACCTGTGACAGCGATGGCCCATGCAGAGGACCCGGGACTACCTCCTTCACCCCTACTAGCCTCTTCTTGGGGCTGCAGAAAGCAAGTTTCACAAAACATCTTTCTCATTTGAGATGAAAAAACTGAGGTTCAGAGCGGACCCCACGTGCTGAAGGGCTGATGTCCCTGAAAGGAAGGAGTTTTCTTACTGGATTGTGGGAGCATCAGAGTTTTTATATGAAGCTAGGGCTGCATAACTCCCATTAGGGATGAGGAGTGGTTGTGTAATGCTGGGACTGCCCCTGCTGACCCCACAGGGCCCTCTCTCTGGGTTCTTAACTCTGACTTCCTTAAACCCATATGTTGCCCTGTACTGGAACCTTCCCTCTGAGTCTCAGTTTCCTCATATGCAAAGTGGGGGTTTGGCCCTTGCCCTTGGGTGCAATGGGGTGAGGAAGACATCTCATGTGAGAAGATGCCTGATCCACCTTGCTTCAATAGGGACCCTGACCCCTGTCATTCCTCCCTACACCCAGGAGGGCCCTGGAGAATGGCTGACCCTGGACTCTCAGGTCATCATGGCAGACAGTGAAATCTGTGGCACCAAGGACCCCACCTTCCACCGCATCCTGCTTGACACCCGATTTGAGCTGCCCTTGGGTGAGTGTGGGAGACGCAAGACCCTCGTCCAGTCCTAGGAGAATGGCCAGTCCAGGATAGGTCCATAGAATCCTTATTCTGAGGACCAGTTTTCCCCTCCCTAGAGGAGAGAGTTTTCTGGGTTTCGGCAAGTCAGCTGAGATATGCGCCTGCCGTGTACAGAGCTCCTATAGGTCAACAATGGGCAGCAAATGCTTCTTGACCCATGAGACTCAGGTCTGAGCTGTCCTGGCTGGTCCTTGCTGAGATATTCTGCTGCAGGGGTGAGCTGGGAGTAGAAGGGAGACTGACAGAGGCAGAGAGACAGAAACAGAGACAAAGTAAAACAATAGAGATAAACAAAGGTAGAGACACAAAGAGGCCTCTCCTCCTTTCCTGGAAGAAACTTGGTTTTCCCACATCATCCTTCCAAGAACTCCTCCACCATTGTAATGCTAAGGTGCCTCTTCTCTTCCATTCTCCTTCCATCCTCAAGGCAGTGCTGGGCAGGCAGGGATCAGGGGCACCACCTGTCCCCCTACTCACTGGAGACCAGCCCAGCAGGCCTGCAGGGTGCACTGGGTGGATGGTGAGGGACAGACAGGGGCTTCCAGGCTCACAGCCATGGCTCCCCTTCCAGACATTCCTGAGGAGGAGGCGCGTTACTGGGCCAAGAAGCTAGAGCAGCTGAATGCCATGCGGGACCAGGATGAGGTGAGTATTGACAAGGGTGGGGACTCTTCTTTCTGTGGCTTTACTTTTTACTGTATCTGTGGCTCTTTCTCTCCCCATATCTTCCACTTTTTGTCTCTGTTTCTTCTCTGCTTGTCTTTCCCTATCTCTGTGTCTCTAACTCTGTAACACAACTAAATCAGTGACTCATGTGGTCCAGTGTTCAAGCAGGATGTCAGCCAGAAACATACAGTCTACTAGTAATGTAATGATGACTTCAATGGACTCAAGGTCTGCATTTGCCAAATACCCTCAGGGACATACAGGGGCAGAGATGTATGTGCCAGAAGCAGTCCTCAGATCCCCTCTCTGCCCCACACCCCTCAATTCCTCAAGTCACACTTTCAGACTTTCTTAAAAATTCTACCCCACTAGCCTTAGCCCTTGGACCTCCATTCTTCCATGCCTTCTCTATCCCTTCTTCTCATTCTTGGCTCTGTATCCCCAGAGTGCAAAGACCCAATGTGGTCCAAAATAGTCTTTAGAAGAGGAGGGTAGAGAAGAAATAGCAGGCAAAACTACAACATTTTTTAGTGAAAGGTGGAGAGCATGGGAGCAGTATTCACATGTGAGTAAGTTCTGTCCAATCCCATTTCTCTGTGTCTCTCTCTCCCTCTTTTCTTTTTTTAACATTTATTGACAGAGACAGAGAGTCAGAGAGAGGGACAGACAGGGACAGACAGACAGGAAAGAACAGAGATGAGAAACATCAATTCTTCGTTGCGGCACCTTAGTTGTTCATTGTTTGCTTTCTCATATGTGCCTTGATTGGGGGGGGGGGCTACAGCAGAGCAAGTGACCCCTTGCTCAAACCAGCGACCTTGGGCTCAAGCCAGTGACACCATGTTCAAGCTGGTGAGCCCGTGCTCAAGCTGGTGAGTCCGTGCTCAAGCTGTATGAGCTTGCGCTCAAACAGGCAACCTTGGGGTTTTGGACCTGGGTCCTCTGCATCCCAGTCCAACACTCTGTCCACTGCATCACTGCCTTGTCAGGCTCTGTCTTTTCTTTCTGTTTCTTTTTCTCATCTGTGTCTCTCTTTTTTTCTCTACATCTATTTCTCACTATCTCTGCATCTCTCTCCCACTGTGAACATCTGTATCCTTCTCTAGAAGGAGAGGATTTTGGAGCCAGGGGGGAGTCAGGATGGAACACAACGGAGGACCATCCTGGTCCCCTGGCTTCTGGCTCCCTCTGAGATGAACTCTCTTTTCTTCCCTCCCCTCAGTATTCATTCCAAGATGAACAAGACAAGCCTCTCCCTGTCCCCAGCAACCAGTGTTGTAAGTACCTCTTGATTTCTTTCCTGGCATTCCTTCCCTACCCCATGGCCGTTGTGTGTGACAGGTCAGCTCCCCTTCAGAGACATGGATCCTAAGAGTGGACAGTATCTTCTCACAGTGTAGAAAGAAGAAAAGATATGGGACTTGGGTTTGAGTTCTGCCTTGCTATGTGGCCATAGGCCTGCCTGTGTTCCTCTCTGATCACTGGAGTCACTTTCTTTGAGACAGGGCTTCTGACAGCCCTTCCCTTTGGGGGATCCCAGGATATCTAGAGGCTTAAAAAACATTTTCCAGACTCTTTAATTCCATTAATCAAATCCTAGATGAGGACCTCTTTCATGGGGCCAACTCAGGCCTCCGAAGCCCACAGTCAGAGGGTATAGACAGACACTGACAGTCCTACCAACACATGTTCAACAGATGCATGTACAACAGACAAAGGTAGTTTCAACTGCCCATTTTCTTAGATGAAGAAACTCAGGTCCAGGAAGAGAAGCAATTTGCCCAAGGTCACACACATGGCAGGATGTGAACGTAGGTCCATAGGACTTCTTCTACTGCACTACATCTATTAATGCTGATGACGATCATGTTCCTCTGCCCACTGCCCCTCCATCAAGGCTCGCATTTGCAAGATTTTCTGTTCCTTGGCTCTGTGAACACTCAGAGGTACCCAGACTAGGTCTCCATGGGCCAAAGAGATATGTCTCTTTCCTAAAAGTTCCTTTTGAGTTTCCTGGAATGGGGAAGAAGTGACAAATCACAGAGTCCCAGGGCAGAAACCAAACCTAAGACATTTTATCCCCACCCCACACTTCAACCTCTTTTTCCTGTTCCATCTGCTTCTTTGTCCCCATTTCCTCCTCTTTCACGGTCTCCCCTGTACTTGTTTTCCACCCTGCTTATGCCCAGGATGGTGATGATGGAACCTAGTGGGGAAAGGTGCTAGGGAACTGCTATTGGGGGACCTTGTTCTGCCCTAATTTGGAGTACGTTACTGAGAAGGTCTCTTGACTTCCCTGCCTGGCAGGAGTCATCACTTCCCAGAAGGAATTATAAGCCCCCTCCCTCATAAATGGGGTCACTGAAGATTGCAGCGGGGGAAGGGCCAGGCAAGGTGGAGGTGGAAGCAGATGACAGAGTACCTGGGCAGGTGGACTGAAGTGAAGGGTGGGCTCAATTTACCTCCCAGCATTTACCTCCAAGTCATGTTGGGAATATTTCATTTCCCCCATTTCATGGAGGAGTCAACCAGTGCTCAGAGGAGTCAGGATTCTAGTCCAAGGTATTTTCCCACAATGCCAAGTACTAGGAGTGATGGAGGGAGATGTGGTTCTCTTCCTGGCCCTGAAGCTCAGAGGCTGTGTGACTTTAGACTGCTCATTACACCACTCTGAGCCTTGTTTATTAATGTATACAATGAGCAGAATGATAAAAACAAACGAACAAAAAAACACCCAACAAGGGTCTTTCAAAATTTAGGACTTCCAATTCAATATTTCTTTCCTTATGCATGAAATAGGGGAGAGGAAGGGGAGTGCTGACCCCAGACTTCAGAGTTGGAAAACCCTTGTCCTAAATGCCCCCTTTGTTACTTCCTGGCTGAGCCTGTGGCCTCTTCAAAAAAAATGGAGAGATCCTGCCTTCCTCCCAAGGTGGTGAGTGAAGGCATAACAACTGTCAGTGGTTCAAGTGATACTTGGGGAAGCTCCTCAGTTTAGGAGGTGATCGGGGCCCTGGGTGGGAGAAGGAGATGGGGAGAATGAGGATGGGGAGCTTCCCTCCTATGTCCCCCTGCTTGCTCCCTTTTATTATCTCTGCCCCTTCTCTTTGTAGGCAACTGGAATTATTTTGGCTGGGGTGAGCAGCAGAGTAAGTACTCAGCTTGATGTTCTGGGAGGCCATGGGGAGGGGGCGCCTTGGCAACACTGAGGCCCTCACCTTGCCACGCAGGGAAGTGAGGAGCCCGTGGCTGGCACATTGGGGCCAGAGGACTGGCAAGACCCCTTTTGTCCCCCCTTGCCCCCTGACCATTAACACCTTCTCTAGCTGCTCTGTCTGGTGGGGAGCGGGCACTGCCATCGGGTTGGAAGGATTTAGCTGGGAGTGACAGGCATTTAGATGGGAGACCTGCCTGTCTCCAGCTGGGCACTGTGACCCCCTTCCCCCCCACTCCCTGTGTATAACCTCATGTCCTCTCCTGTGACTTCTCTCTTTGTCTTCCCAGCTTCCTCCTCCACCTGAAAACGTCACTCAGGGGGCAGTGGGTGGGAGAAAGAGGGTCTCAGACAGAGCAGCAGGGCAGGGTTCCCAGGCAGGTATTATTTCAGAGACCTCAGCTCCAAAGCCCCTCACATACATCCCCCCAATTTCCCCTTAGGGGAAGGAGACAAGCCACCCCCCTAATTTGGATGCCCATTTTTCTCCTTAAGGAAAAGCTCCCTTATCTCCATGTCCTGCTGGGGGACCCTTCAACCTCATCTGTCCCTTGGGGGACGGGCTCTACTTCCACCTCCCTCCAGGATCAGAGAAACTGTTTACACAAATTGTTTGGTCTAAAACAATTTTCAGAAATAAGTCGGTCAGAAATCAATTTGGCCAGAATAGGCATTGGTCAAACAAGAAGACTTGGTAACAACCAGTGTGCCACGAACAATACCATCAAAAACAAAGATGTTTTTGGTTAAAACAAATTTGGCTAAAGCTGATAATTGGGTGAAGAGCAAAGACCATTGAAGCAAAAGCAGGGGTCTGAAAGTCAGAAGCAGCAATTTGATCAGAAACTATTTGATAAAAAGCATAGTCTGGGTAAAAACAGAAAGAACACAATCAAAAGCAATTTGTCCCTTAAAAAAAAACAGACAAATTATCAGAAAAATTAAAATATTCTCCGACCAGGTGGTGGTGCAGTGGACAGAACATTAGCTTGGACGTGGAGGACCTAGGTTCGAATCCTTGAGGTTGCCAGCTTGAGTGCGGGCTCATCTGGTTTGAGCAAGGTTCACCAGCTTGAGCCCAAGGTCGCTGGCTTGAGCAAGGGACCATTTGGTCTTCTGTAGTCCCCCCCTCCCCCTGTCAAGGCACATATGAGAAAGCAATCAATGAATAACTAAGGTGCCGCAACAAAGAATTGATGCTTCTCATCTCTCTCCCTTCCTGTCTGTCTGTCCCTATCTGTCCCTCTCTCTGTCTCTCTGTTACTGTCACACACAGAAAGAAAATTATCAGAAAAAAAATAATTGGGTGAACACACACACAGCCTCATGTGATTTGGTTGAAAAAAATCTTGGCTTGTTCAAGGACAATTTGGTAAAAAGAACATCAATTTGGCCAAAGACCCAGATAATTGGGTAGAAAACCAGTTGGTCAGAAGAGCAATTTGGTGACATTGGTAAATTGTCCAGACCTTCAAGGTGGATCATCCAGGTTTCAGATTCCCGACTTTAGGCATTTATAGGGTTACGGTTTGACCCTGAAACCCACAAATCTAAGTTGTGGAAATTTGCATATGCCTCTGTCTACAGCATCAGTGCTAACAGCATGAAATATATGATGGAGACAGGACAAAAAGCTTGTAGGTCATAGTGGCCCAAGTCAGACAAGAAACCAGAAAACCAGATACCTTGGTAGGACCAGCTTTCCTAGCTGAAAATGAATTAAGGTTTTTCTAAATGCAAAGTAACTTAGGGAATGAATCAAATAGCGTTTTATGTAAAGTATAAATTGAGTTTTAAAATTTACCACATTTAAAAAAATTAGACCATTTGTTGAATATATAGAAACAGACACAATTAGCTGGAAAAGAAGTAAAATGTTAAAATAACAAAGAAAGGAAAATAGACAAACATCTGGTAAATGAGCAAAAATACTTAAAAGTATAAAAGGGGGCAAGCCACCTCCTTGGTGTTTAAAACTACCAATAAATTGGCCCTGGACGGTTGGCTCAGTGGTAGAGTGTCGACCCCATGTATGGAAGTCCCAGGTTTGATTCCCAGACAGGGCTTCAAAGCGCCAATCTGCTTCTCCACCCTTCCTCCCCTCTCTTCTATCTCTCTCTTCCCCTCCTGCCGCCAAGGCTCCATTGGAGCAAAGTTGGCCCGGGCACTGAGGATGGCTCCATGGCCTCTGCCTCAGGGGCTAGAATGGCTCCCATTGCAGCAAAGTAATGCCCCAGATGGGCAGAGCATCGCCCCCTGGTGGGCATGCCGGGTGGATCCCAGTCAGGCACTTGCGGGAGTCTGACTGACTCCCAGCTTCTAACTTCAGAAAAAATATAAATAAATAAATAAATAAATAAATAAATAAATAAATAAATAAAATCACCAGTAAATCGGTGGGCTACCCAATCAGGAGTATAGTGTTCTTTTGTTTTCGCAGTCTTTCCCACAATAATCTAACATTGCTTGATGCTATTTTCTTTTTACTAGAAAAGAAAGCTGTTTTCTTTTAACTAGGGAAGACAAACCAAACTAAATAAGACATCCTTTAATTCTTATGTAGCACCTGAAATTTGGCAACTCCACCCTGTTCCAATTTAGTGATAGATTCGGGGTCTGTGTTGGTCTTACCCACCTAAGAAACTAATCCTTTTTGAGATAGATGGCCCCTTGTCAGAGCCCCTTCTGTGTTCCCATTCATGTGAGTTCAGATCTGGCATCTCCATTCTCAGATATCAAGAACTCTCTGAGGATTAAAAGGCATTTGTACTCCAATGTGTCCTCCTGATCTTCCCCCAACTTCTTTGAGTGTTTGCATGAATCCTGTTATGGAAAGCTCACTGCCTGATGAGAACAAAAAAACCATTTTGTTTTTAGAGATAATGGACTTTGGAAATGTTTATTCTTATGTTTGAGCTGAAGGACATCTTCCAATTTGCCACTGTTTTCACACTGTAGGACCTACCCTGGACCCCAGACTCTAGGTCCAATTTGACCCACATAAGGCAGAGCAAGGTTTTCACCTCCTTTATTCTAAAGCTTGTGCCTCAGTTTACATGACCCAATATTCTTCATTCATTCTGATAAGGCTTACTCTTCTTGGGTTAGCAGCAAGTGAAGATTCCCGGAGTCTGAGATACTGCTTTGGCCCCCACTGTGTTCTCTCTCTCTTTCTCCCTCCCTTCCCTCCTTATTCTTTCCCCTCACCTCCTTTCTCTTCCAGATGATGACCCAGACAGTGCAGTGGATGATCGTGACAGCGACTATCGCAGTGAGACAAGCAACAGCATCCCACCACCCTATTATACTACATCCCAGCCCAATGCTTCAGTCCACCAGTATTCTGTTCGCCCACCACCCCTGGGTTCCCGCGAATCCTACAGTGACTCCATGCACAGTTATGAGGAGTTTTCTGAGCCGCAGGCCCTCAGGTAGCCACCATGGAACTGAAGTCTGTGTGTGTGTGTGTGTGTGTCCCCAGCCCTGTCTCCTGGTGTGAAGAGAGGAGTAGGGGGTTGTAAGGAGCTGGGGGTACAGGTAAGTAGGTCTAGAAATGCAGCCTTCATGCTTTCTTGTAGGCAATAAAGCCCTTGCTTCACCTAATATTTTGCAAAAGAAGTTCCACAAGAGTGAGAAACTTGGGTATGGTTTGGCTGATGAAGAAAAAATTCCAGAGGCCCCAGAGAGGTTCTCCTGAAATATAGGGGCTTGTTACACTCCTTTAAAAAGCCACTGGTCCCCATGTACTCTCAAACTGGGAAGGGAGGGAGCAGGTGGAGAAACAGATGACTATTAGTGGGAGATGTAAGGCATAGTGACATTGGAAAAATTCCAGCAAGCAACTGTCTGGTGTCCTCAGGGGGGTCTCACCTAGCCCTCCTGGTAGCCATGGACCCTGTGTTCCTCACCAGCAAGTATGGGCACAGTGATTTGGGAGCTGCCCCTATTCTGTCCAGCCATCATCAACACTCTTTTGAAGTGGGCTGTTCCTAGACCTGCCCAATAGGTGAGGGTCCCCGGCCCAAGAGGGCCAACCACTGCCCAGTGCAGGGTGCTGGTCTTTGAGCCTGGCAAGCTGAATCTCAAGCCTATTGTCCCTCCTCATTGACCTGATCACCCCAGTCCTGGCTTCGGAACAGAATAATAACAAACATGATATAAACATGTTGAATATTTGTAAAGCACTTAGTTAGAAAACACTTCCATCCTTGCTGAAATTTCTAATGGACAACGTGAACTTTAAAGAGTTTGGGTAAAACATAATTTGGAGAAAAACTTTCTAAGCTTTCTACTCAAACTTTAGCATCAACCAATACAATTGTTTTTGCAGGTATTTGAACAACTTTTATTTTGAATTTCTCTATACTTTATATATACCATAGAAAGCTTGGATAGTTTATAGATGAAATATTTTGTAAAGAACTTTTAAAAACACTGAGTATCTATTCTAGCCTCTATTTTTTAGCTCCAAAGGAAATGAAATAATATTCAAGGTAAAACATTTAGTAACAGAGGTGGGAAGAGAATCAAGCAAAAAAGGGTGTTCCTAGCAGAGGGCACAGCAAATGCAAAGACTGGGAAGTGAACACAAGTTTAGGATGTTAGCAGAATGGCAAGGAAGCCAACATGACTAGAGCAGGGAGACTTAGGTAGGAGGTTGGAGGGTTTGGGCCACATAGGGATGCAGGGCATAGCATGAGTCTTATTCTAAGGGCACTAAGGAGCCTAGGAGGATTCCATGGGACTGTTGAGGACAGGAATGGATGTTGGGACACAGCCCCTGAGCCCCATCTGTCCCGTCAGCCCCACAGGCAGCAGCCGTTATGCCTCCTCAGGGGAGCTGAGCCAGGGCAGCTCACAGCTGAGTGAGGACTTTGACCCGGATGAGCAGAGCCTACAGGGCTCTGAGATGGAGGACGAGCGGGACCGGGACTCCTACCATTCCTGCCACAGCTCAGTCAGTTACCACAAGGACTCACCCCATTGGGACCAGGATGAGGATGAGCTAGAAGAGGAGCTGGACGAGGAGCTGGATGAGGACCTGGAGGACTTCCTGGAGGAAGAGGAGGAGGAAGAGCTGCCTGAGGATGAGGAGGAGCTGGAGGAAGAAGAGGAGGTGCCTGAAGACATCCATGGCTATGCTGAGCACCAAGAGGCAGCTGTGGCTGAACCCAAGGACTTCAAGCACGTCAGTCTTCTGCCAGCTGCCCCTGAGGAGGACAAGGCTCCATCCATGCCTGCTGAAGCCCCTGCTGTGGCCAAGGTGGCCCCTGAGCCAGTCCTGCCTGAGGAGGTGCCTGCAGCTGAGCGAGTGCCTGAGGTTGAGCCCCCGAAAGCTGAGGAGAGGTAATGGGAGGGGACCTTGTGGTCACCATGGTCAGGGATCACTGATGCCATGATGGAGTTAACATGGAATTGGGGCAGGTGGGGAGTTGTGACAGGGGCATGGGTTTATTGAAGATATCAATATGGTGTGGTGGTCAGAAGAGGTTCAGTGGGGTCAGAGGGAGTCAAACTGGGTCATGAAGGAGGTTAGAGATTGTGAGGGGCTGGACAGCTTGCTGGAGTTGGAGAAGTCACAAATGCATTGGGAGGACCTTGCACAAATAGGATTACAGAGGGCCAGGAGGTTGGAGTAGGAGCCAGGGACCCGAAGTGTCAGAAAGGTGATGGGCATGTGGAAAGGAGACAGTGTACTGAGACAGGTCAGAAGAGGTGCAGGTGGATCATAGTGTCTCTGATGAACCAGGCATCACTCAGAGGGCAGAGGGTGAAGGGAGAGCTGGCCATTGGAGCCTCAGGATACCCCTTGCCTCAGTTTCAGGCCGCAAGAAGATGAGGAAGGCCAAGAGGGTCAGGACTCCATGTTGCGGGCCAAGGCCAACTGGCTGCGAGCCTTCAATAAAGTGAGGCTACAGCTGCAGGAGGTGAGTGGAGCCCTGGCTAACTTACACCCATGACCATGCCCTACCCATGACCATGTCCAGACTAGCCACACTCACTTCTTCCCCATTCCTCTAATGCCCCCACCACCCTTGTCCTTTTCCTGGCCCCACCCATACCAGCCAATGCCACACCCCATGGGCAGCTTCACCATGCCCACTTCCCCAGTCCATCCACCATGCCTATGCCTCTGTAAAACCTGGTCCTTCTATGGCTTCACCCATACCGATGAGGCCCCTAGGCCCCACTTTCTTCTTCCCTTTCCCTGGCTCCATCATTTCTGGCCTCACCCACACCTGCCTTCCTTATCCTTCACACCAAGACCCAGCCCAGATTCCCCTACACCAACCTGGTATATTTAAGCAGGGAAAGAGAGGTGAGCTGTAACCTGGAGCTAGCTCATGTCTACAGCTATATCAGGGGACAAGCTCATGGATAGGGATAGAGGTTAGAAATAGGGGTAGAGTTCAGGATTAAGGCAGCAGTCGGAGGTCAGAAATCAGGGTTAGAATTGATATTAAGGGACGAGATCAGTGCCTGGGATCATATTGGGTGTCATTGTCAGAGTTGGGAAAAGGCCTGAGGTTGGGTCAATATCAGAGAAGAAATCCAATGAAAGATACAATTAGTGTCAGGGTCAGGGTGATGACTGTTCAGATGGGCAGCATTTACTTATTCCTTCAGTCATTCAACCCTCTCTGGGCTAGAGTCAGAGCAGTGTTATTACCCAGGGATCCTTCCAAATTTGGGTGAAGCTGGCAAGAGGAGATCCTAATTACATTCCCAAAGTCTTCAACCATCTAATATCAGAGCCACAGAAATTTCAGATTAAATTTTTTATCAGTTTTAGAAAAGAATTTTATTTTTCACTTGATATTATATGTATATGGTTTCAAATTTAAAAGGTAGAAAAGAATATGCAGTGAAAAGTCTATTGAATACCTTTCATGACATCAGCAAATTAAATGAAAAAACAGCTGCTACTACCCTTATATTGGAACTAGTGATATGACAAGAAAAATAAATGTGGACAGGTTCTTTGGGATTTGTAGGTGGGGCATAAAACAAATCCAAGGCAATCAAAAAAATTTCGTGGAGGAGGTGACACTTAAAGTATTCAAAATCCTTGAATAATATTTCAGAATAGAGTTCTTCCCAGCCCACCTCCACCCACACCACTTTTAATTGTATGGTTCTACACTGAGAACTGAATGATAAATGGAGACTGGTTAGGTTCAGAAGGTGAGAGAACATGCAAACAGGTGGTACAGACAAGCAGGTGAGGCTGCAGGGAGTTTAAGAAATGATAAATTCTTATAAGTACAGTGTGTCCATAAAGTCATGGTGCACTTTTGACAGGTCACGGGACAAAAGTGCACCATGATTTACAGACACACTGTATTTAAACCAGCCCCTGAGAATCCCAGGAGACTATAGAAGCATAAGCTCTTGTTGGAATGATGCTAACACATTCCCAGGTTTGACAGATGGGGAGACTAACATTCACTAATGCTAGCGGCAGAAAGGAGTTCCTCTCTCCTCATTTTACAGATGGAAAAGCTGAGGCCCAGAGGAACCCAGTGAGCTCCCTAAGGACACACAGTGAGAACTAGGACCCAGATTTCCTGACTTCCAGCCCAAAGGGGAGACAGAAGTAGGTGTGGAGCCTGACTGGCCTTGGGGAGGGACAGTGACACTGACCACATCTGTCTATCTATTCCACAGGCCCGGGGAGAAGGAGAGATGTCCAAATCCCTATGGTTCAAAGGCGGGTGAGTAATGGAGCTTTGGGGATGGGAGGAGGTTTTGAACCTAGAGTTTGAGGCTGGTTCACACCATAGTCTCAGCCCAGTGAGGGTAGGGAGAGGTTCCATTTAAACAGAGCACAGATTGGGCATGGACAAAATAATGGAACCACTGCCATTGGCACTCAGGAGCCAAAGATAAGTAAAATGTTGAACCCTCACAACAAGCCTGTGGTAGGAGAAACTACTCTGTTTTACAGATGGGGACACTGCATCCAGAGAGGTACATGCCTTGCCCAGCCACTCACATAATTCAAAAGTGCTTCCCCCTAGAAATAAACGTGAGATAAAGGAGAAACCCCTTTGCCTGAACTGCCCATCTGCAACCCTGTAGTGCACTTTTTACTTTAATTCTGCTTTTAAATCTCCCAGATTGTTACTACAGCTGCTGACACTTTCATTAACAGTAGTAATTTGGTCTTAAATAGAGCAATTTATCACATCTGACTTCTTAAGCTACTGATTTTCTGGCATTTTGTTGATTGCTTGTTTGTTTGGGTTTTTTAGCATTTGGATGGGAGGATGCAAAAGATATTTTTAAATTACACTATTCTTTTATTATTTATTTATTTGGTTGCAGAGACAGAGAGAGGGACAGATAGGGACAGACAGACAGGAAGGGAGAAAGATGAGAAACATCAATTCTTTGTTGTGGCTCCTTAGTTGTTCATTGATTGATTTCTCATATGTGCCTTGACCCAGGGGGCGGGGTGGCTACAGCAGACTGAGTGACCCCTTGCTTGGGCCAGCGACCTTGGGCTCAAGCTGGTGAGCTTTTGCTCAAACCAGATGAGCCTGCGCTCAAGCTGGCGACCTCGGGGTCCTCCACATCCCAGTTCGACGCTCTATCCACTGCGCCACCACCTGGTCAGGCTACTCTACTCTTAAAATAGCAGCAGGACAGTGACCTCCTTCCTTTGTAGGTCCTTTGCGAACAGAGGCAGGAGCTGTGGTTCCCAGATAAGCAGGTGTGTTTGGGCTGTGAGCCCCAAAAACAGAAGCTGAGATGGGGCTTCCTGTGTGAAAGACTGATGAAGGAAGCTCTCTCAGTAGACACCTGTGTGGCAGGCAGGGTCAGGCCTGGGAAGCGGCTTGAGCAGGGATGTGGTTTTGAGTCCCCAGGCCTCTGTCAGATTTTGCAGGGGACACTGGAGCATGAATTGCACCCCAGAGCTTGCCCAAGAGTCATTGGCTGCCAAGCATCTCTCATTGGCCAGTGAAAACCTTCTGGAGAGGAGCCACAGCTGAATCTTCTCTGGGATGAATACACCTCTCAGTAAAGAGAATTCAGACAGGCCACCACGGCATCTGCTGCAGTGCTCATTCAATCCTCCAGCTACTGTAAAACTTCCAGAAGACAGGAACACAAACACAATTGCCCATGGGAGTTGAAGTCACTCCTTCCAGTATAAATTTTTAACAGACACATGTTTCTAATTTTGAGCATAAAGGAAGGTTTCATAGGTATTTTAATATATTATTTAGGTTTGCCTTAATTCAAATTTTCATTAAACATGGATGCCTGCCTCATCTCCTCATACCCCAGATGAGGAAGTTGAGGACCAGTGTCTTCATTTCCCAGGGCTCCTGTGACAAATGACCACAAACAGAAGGCTTTAAACAACAGAAATTTATTCTCTCACTGTTCTGGAGGCCTGAAGTCCAAGTTCAAGGTGTGGGCAGAGCCACACTCCCTTGATACCTGTAGGGTAGAATTCCTTCCTTGCCTTTCCAGCTTCTGGTAGTTGTTGGCAATCCTTAGTATTTCTTGGTTTGTAAATGTGTCACTCCAATCTCTACCTTCATTGTCACACCATTGTCTTCTGCTTGTGTGTCTCTCTTCTTAAAAAGACATGTGTCATATTGCATAAGGGCCCACCCTACTCTAGTATGACCTCATTTAACTAATTACCTCTGCAATAATCCTATTTCCAAATAGGTCATAATTTGAAGACCTGGGGATTAGGATTTGAATGTATCTTTTGGGGGGATACAATTAAATTCTTAGTACCTGGGGAAATCACGTGTCTTGCTGCAGCTTCAGGTAATGTCTGTAGGAGGAAGGGGGACTTCCCTGGGCCTTTGATGACCTTGTGTGTGTCTTGCAGCCCAGGGGGTGGTCTCATCATCATTGATAGCATGCCTGACATCCGCAAGAGGAAGCCCATCCCACTCGTGAGTGACCTGGTAAGTGCCTGGGCCCTCCCTTCTCCCAGTGCTCAACCTGTACAACTGCCCATGGCAGAGCTGTGGGCTGGCAAGGTGTTCTCTGAGACTAATGTAATCTGATTTTTGCCCTATGTGCTGCATGGACACTTCAGGCCATGGTGAGTGAGTGATGGTGACCTGGGCCCCTGAGTCCTTCCCAGACCACTCCACTGGGATCTTCCAATTGGCCCCCAGCCCATGGGTTCTGAGGAGGAAATTTTGTCATGTCATACAGTTCATGGGTGGGGAAGAAAGCAGGTGAATACCTTCCTTGGTTTATAGTGTGGCTGGTGACTATGGCCAAGTCTGGCCCATGGTGGTGAGGGGGTGGGTGAGTTAGGGGTGTAGGGCTGCTCACCTTCCAGGATCCCTTCTAAACCTGAGCCTGTCACTTCCCAATTCTTTCCTGGTTCTGCTCCTGCTGCTGTGACCTGTGTCCTGTTCATTGTGACTTTGGCTTGACCCTGTGGCTGGTGGCCCCAAACCTTGGCTGTGGATTCTGCTCCTGGTGACAATCCTATGGGTGTCAATCAACCCCATGACTCCCTTGGTGTCTTCCCTGCCTTAGTCCCTGGTCCAGTCCAGAAAAGCGGGCATCACATCGGCCTTGGCCTCCAGCACTTTGAACAACGAGGAGCTGGTGCGTGGGGTTGTCAGGTGGGCTTAGCTGGGGGCTTCTGGAGGAAGAGGGAAAGGGTGGGGCAGAGACAGGCATTCCACACTCTCCAGGGTTGGATAGCTCAGCATCGGGTCAGGTTCCTCTGTACACAGGAACCTGTGGATTCCAGCTGCGTGGGAGTAGAGGATGGACTGGGACTGGACTATAGTCTGCACAGGGTGAGGGTACAGCAGGACAGGGCCCGCAGGTGAGGCCCTGCGCCCTATGCCGCACCCCCTCCTTCCCCGCAGAAAAACCACGTTTACAAGAAGACCCTACAAGCCTTAATTTACCCCATTTCTTGCACAACGCCGCACAACTTCGAGGTGTGGACGGCTACCACGCCCACCTACTGCTACGAGTGCGAGGGGCTGCTGTGGGGCATCGCGCGGCAGGGCATGCGCTGCACCGAGTGCGGCGTCAAGTGCCACGAGAAGTGCCAGGACCTGCTCAACGCCGACTGCCTGCAGCGTGAGCCCTGGAGCGGGCTTGGGCAGGGACAAAGGGGTGGGGCTGTGAGTTGTCAGGACGGGCGGGGCAAGAACGGGCCAGACAAGGCACGGCGAGATGGGCGGGGCATGAAGAGGGCGTTGGAGCGTCTGAGAGTTGAGGCTCCTCCCACACAGATGGGGCGGGGTGATCGGGAGGAGCTCCTTTTGGTGTAAGATGAAGGTGCGAGAAGGTGAAAGGAGGTGTGTCAGAGGTGAGAAAGGGCAGGACCGGACTCAGACACTGGCTTAACTCTAAGGGTGGGGAGTTAACGAGATGCATTCATTCCCCTGGAGAAAAATGGGTTAGGGTTAGATCAGAGCAGGGAGGATGCTCATAGTGGGGGAAACATGTCAGAGAAGGGGTGGAATCTTGGAGGGGACAGGGGATTCAGAGGGGGTGGGTTCTGAAGGATAAAAGCCTGGAGGGAGGGGTAATTCAGAGAATAAGTAGGAAATTATAGCTTTTGGGATGATTCACATGAACCCCCATGGTTTAAAGTGCCCTTGGCAATTGCTGAGGGAGCTCTGGAGTGGAAGTCAGGGTGCTGGCTCCGGTGAGGCATGCTCCCTGGTCAGTGCCAGCTACCCGCTTCCGCAGGGGCTGCGGAAAAGAGCTCCAAGCACGGGGCTGAGGACCGGACGCAGAACATCATCATGGTGCTCAAGGACCGCATGAAGATCCGGGAGCGCAACAAACCTGAGATCTTCGAGCTCATCCAGGAGATCTTCGCTGTGTCCAAGGCCGCGCACACACAGCAGATGAAGGCAGTCAAGCAGAGCGTGCTAGATGGCACTTCCAAGTGGTCGGCTAAGATTAGCATTACTGGTGAGGCTGGCAGGGTGCCATCTGGTCCCTTCTTCCCAAACCTCCAGGCCCTTTCCTTCCCTTTGCTGCGCATACTTGAGCATATCTGTGTCTTTCCCATGTCCATGTATGTGTGCATTTGTGCCCACAGGTGGACATGTATGCTCGCAAACGTATGTGCATGACACTCTATCTGAGTGCGCCTTGATTAGTGCCCCCAGAATCAGATAGTAAGAAAAGGAGTTGAGAGCACATTGTTTATCTGAGAGGTGATTCCAGGAAGCACTGTATGAGTTTGGAAGTGAAACTAGAAGACATGAAGCAATGCTGTGAATACATGAAGCTCAGTGTCATGCCCCCCGTCCCCTGGGACCACTGGAGGACAGGATTGAGCTCCCCCTACAGAGTGGTCCTATCCTAGGGACAGGGTCCTTGTGGTGTTTATTCATGCCCAATCTCACTTGGATTTTTCAGAAAACAGACTCCAAGGTGATTTCAGGGCAGGCAGGTGTCCAGGAGGTGATCTCAGGAAGCCCCAGTGGGGGGTGGAGACATATCTAGTAGCAGAGAGGAAAGGTGCTCTGCAGGTGGGCACCAGTGAGCAGGTGACTTTGTAATCAATGAAGGCTCAGTCCTACCGGGGAACTTCAGGGGCACAGTGTAGAGCATACCCCTGAGAATGTCCCAACCTCAGAGGTGCCCCTGGTACTCCTTCATTGGCTGAGGGTTCCCCGAGTATTAACTCTCTAGCAAGACCAGTGTGCCCTCAGGCTCCAGTGGCCAGACCTAGCCCTCAGGTCAAATCACAGGCATGTCCAGCAAGCAGCTTAGAACCCCTGGCAGTGACTGTGATCAGCATACCTCCTTCCTTGAGCCCACATTTGTATCTGTCCTATGTGTCTTCCAGTGGTCTGTGCTCAGGGCTTGCAGGCAAAGGACAAGACAGGATCCAGTGACCCCTATGTCACCGTCCAGGTTGGGAAGACCAAGAAACGGACAAAAACCATCTATGGAAATCTGAACCCTGTGTGGGAGGAGAACTTCCATTTGTAAGTGCCTGGCTGGGCCCCTGGTATTCCATGCAGAACTCCCTGCTGGGGAAGCCAAAAGGGGCTCCAATACCAGCTCAAGCAAACTTCCCGACCCTTGCTCCCATCTCTCCCCTGTAGTGAATGTCACAACTCCTCAGATCGAATCAAGGTGCGTGTCTGGGATGAAGATGATGATATCAAATCCCGGGTGAAGCAGCGGTTCAAGAGAGAGTCTGATGACTTCTTGGGGCAGACTATCATCGAAGTGCGGACACTCAGTGGCGAGATGGATGTGTGGTACAACCTGGGTAAGCAAAGGGGTATCTGCTGGGGGCAGGGAGGGAGCCTCAGGGAGTCAGCCAAAGTGGGAACCCAGCTGGAGGGGAGATAGACAGTGTCAGGAGGAGTCAATTTAGAAGTCCAATCTGATGGAGGAGGCAGGGTCTATGAGCACAGTCTGATGATGGCAGGAAGCACCTCAGCTGAGAGAATGAACAGAACCGAGGAAATTCTTAGTCTGGCTTGGGAAGGGGAGGGACAGAGGCGGATTAAGGTCAGTTGAGGCCCCAGGTGCAGAAGAAAATATTAAACCCCTTAAAAAAGAGAGAAAGAGATAGAGGGAAAATAAAAATACATGTTCACCATATTTTTAAATAAATAAAAAATATTATGTACTATTAATGTTAAAATTGCACATATGAAACCAAACTTGGTATCATTAGAAAAAAGTGTAAAGTTGGGGTTTTTCAAGGCCCTTCAGAAGTCGGGGCCCAGGGAGCACGCCCAGTGCTCCCACCATTAAATCCACCTCCCGGAGGGAGGGACACGATCCAGCCTTTCTGCATCCCAGTCCGATGCTCTATCCACTGTGCCACCGCCTGGTTAGGCACAATCCAACCTCTCACGGTAGAGGCAGGAAATAAGACCTGGGGATTCTATTCAGAAGAGAGAGCCACAGACCCAGGAATCCAACCTAAGAAGAAAGCATAAACTTTAAAAATCCAGTCTGAGCCCTGGCTGGATAGCTCAGTTGTTGAGAGCAGTGTCCTGAAGCACACATGTTGCCAGTTCAATCCCTCGTCAGGGTACATATAGGAACAGATCAGTGTTCCTGTCTCTCTTTCTCTCCCTTCCTCTCTTGCTAAAATCAATTTTAAAAAAAAGAAGAAGAATCCAATCTAAGAGAGGAGGTATAATTTGGGCACCCTAATCTGAGAAGTGAGCTACAGATTCAAGAACCCTGTCTAGGAAGAGTAAATCTGTGAGCCCAATCTGATGCGGGATGCATTATCTATGAACTCAGCCTGAAAGTGTAGGAAAAACCCAGTCTGAGAGGAGTGAGCAGAGTCTAGGAACTTCCTCAGTTGAGTTGGAAGAAATCTAGATATCCCATTCTGATGGGGGATGCAGGAAGTAAGACTTGAGGATCTTAGTCTAAGGAGAGAGACACAGACCCAGGAACCCTGTATAACAAGATGAGTAGGCTCTGGGGAGCTTGATCTGATTGGGGAGGCAGGGCCTGGGAGCTCAGTCTAGGGGAGAAGCAGTACTTAGGGCTTCTAGTCTAAAGAGGGAGATGCTGCCTGACCTGTGGTGGTTCCGTGGATGAAGCATCAATCTAGAACACGGAGTTCGCTGGTTCAAAACCCTGGGCTTGCCCGGTAAAGGCACTACAAGAAGCAACTACAATGAGTTGATGCTTCCCACCCTTCTCCCCACTTTCTCTCTCTCCTCTCTCTAAAATCAATAAATAAAATCTTTAAAAATAAATAAATAATAAAGACTGAGATGCTGATCCAGGAATTTAATATGAGTGAGGAAACGAGGTCTGGGATCCTAGTTTGAAGGGAGAGATAGGGCCCAAGGCATTCTTGTCTAATAGGAGAGACACAAGTTAAGGGAGCCAGGGTGAGAGGAGATACCCGGGCTTTAATTCTGGAGAGTCTAGGAGGGCAACAGTCATGCATACATTAGAACAGCCCAGGGATAGATTGGGAAGTTCTGATATTGTCAACCCTTTCTGCCCTGCAGATAAGCGGACTGACAAATCTGCTGTGTCAGGCGCCATCCGGCTACACATCAGTGTGGAGATCAAAGGCGAGGAGAAGGTGGCCCCCTACCATGTCCAATACACCTGTCTGCACGAGGTGAGGCTCCATTCTGCCTTCAGAGCTCACAGGGATCTCCCACATTGCCTCCATTTGCCATTTCTGCCTGCCTCAGCTCCTCCTTTCTCTTTTCTGCCACACCATCCACACTATCTTGGCTCCTGAGGCTGTCACCCAAGCCATCCTCTCTGCCTGGAAAACTCCTCCTCATTCAACAAGGTCCAGCTTCAGGGCCACATTTTCTAGGAAGGCCTCCCTGACCTCCAGGGAGACTCACCATCCAGTTTCAGGTCTTCCATCTATTCCACCCCTGAACACTCAAGGTTGGGCTGTTTGTGCCTGAATCTATCTCTTCCATCTACATGGGGGCTCCTGGAGAGAACTCAATTTGTTGCATGAATAAATATCTAAATAGATGAATGAGTCATGAGTGAATAAAGAATGAATGAGGCCCTGGCCGATTTTCTAAATCGATTAAGATTAAGAATGTTCTCCCGAAACAACAAGGTTGTGAGTTTGATCCCTGGTCAGAGCACACATGAGAAGCAACCAAGGAAAGCATAACTGAGTAGAACAACAAATGAATGCTTCCCCTCCCCCTCCTCTCTCTCTCCCTTTCTCTCTCTGTCTCTCTTAAAAAAAAAAAATCAATAAAAATTAAGCCCTGACCAGATAGCTCGGTTGATTGGGGCGTTGTTCCGGAGTGCAAAAGTTGCTGCTTTAATTCCCTGGTCAGGGCACAGACAGGAACAGTTTGATGTTCCTGTCTCTCATTGCCTCTCAAACAAATAAATAAATAAATAGAAAGAAATAATGGATGAACAGGCTCTGGCCAGGTGGTTCAGTGGATAAAGCATCAAACTGACACGCCAGATGTCACAGGTTCCACCACTGGTGAGGGCACATAGGAGAAGCAATCAATGAGTACACAACTAAATGGAACAACTAAATGAAGTGAGTTGACACTTTTCTGTTTCTCCTTCTCTCTCACTCAAATCAGTGAAACTATTGGAGATGAATGGATAAGGAATTTGGGGGAAGTTGGATAGATGGATGGACAAATAGATGGATGGATGGATGGATGGATGGATGGATGGATGGATGGATGGAAGGAAGGATGGATATGTAAATTGATGGGGTAGATAAATTGAATGGGTAGATGGTAGATTTATTGGATGGACAGATTAAGTTGTATGCAGTAGATGGGATAGATAGATGGATGTGTGGTTGAATTACTAGGAGAAAAAATAAGTAAATTTGGGGCTAGTTGGAAGGGTGGGTGGATAAACAGATAGATATATGGGTGAATGAGAGGAAGGAAGGGTGGGTGGATGAATACAGTGTGTCCGTAAAGTCACGGTGCACTTTTGACCGTGTGATCGGTCAAAAGTGCACCGTGACTTTACGGACACACTGTATATGGTTTAACTCTTAAAAGTATAATGTGTAATGGGTGAATTTTGGAGTAGTTAGACAAGTAGATGGGTGAATAAATGTGTCAACAGCTGGATGATGGATAGGTAGATTTGTGGTTGGTTGGGTAAAAGGATGAATTGTTGGGTAGACTGATTAAATTGTGGGTAAATGTATGGGAGGGATGGATGGGTGTGTGTGGTTGAATTATTAGAAGGATGAGTTAATTAGTGGGTGGGTGAATTTTGAGATAGTTGAATGGATGGGTGGGTGAATGCATGGATGCATAGGCAGACAGATGGTGAATATATAGGTGGATGGATGGATAGGTGGATGAGTTTTTGGAAGACTGGATAAAGGATAGATGAAATTTTGGGTAGCTGGATGGATGAAAGAGTAGATGAGCCTGACCAGGCGGTGGCGCAGTGGATAGAGCGTCGGACTGGGAAGCGGAAGACCCAGGTTCGAGACCTCGAGCTCACCAGCTTGAGCGCCGGCCCATCTGGCTTGAGCAAAAGCTCGACAGCTTGGACCCAAGGTCGCTGGCTCAAGCAAGGGGTCACTCAGTCTGCTGAAGGCCCGCGGTCAAGGCACATATGAGAAAGCAATCAATGAACAACTAAGGTGTCACAATGGCAATGAAAAACAAATGATTGATGCTTCTCACCTCTCTCCGTTCCTGTC
The DNA here is from genome assembly GCA_037038555.1 of Rhynchonycteris naso. Classification (NCBI taxonomy): domain Eukaryota; kingdom Metazoa; phylum Chordata; class Mammalia; order Chiroptera; family Emballonuridae; genus Rhynchonycteris; species Rhynchonycteris naso. Next base: position 21,614,052 of record CM073003.1, read on the forward strand.
TGTCTGTCCCTATCTATCCCTCTTGCTGACTCTCTCTCTGTCCCTGTAAAAAAAAAAAAAAAAAAAAAAAGAGTAGATGAATTAATTAATGAATAGACAAATGAGTGGATAATGTAAGATGCCCTAAACCTAGTCCCTGTGCCCCCTTGTACTCTCTGACACTTTCTTCCTTTTGTTGGCAGAACCTATTCCACTTTGTGACTGATGTGCAGAACAATGGGGTTGTGAAGATCCCAGATGCCAAGGGTGACGATGCCTGGAAGGTTTACTATGATGAGACAGCCCAGGAGATTGTGGATGAATTTGCCATGCGTTATGGCGTCGAGTCCATCTACCAAGCCATGACGTGAGCCTGTAGGCGGGGGTGGATGTCAGGGTAAGGTGCAGAAAACTGGGGAAGCGAGTCACCAAGTGGATACTGGCAGATCTGGGACGGAAGGGGTTCAAAGGAAAAAAATTCAAAGAGGAAGTTGGTATGGTAGGTGTTATATAATTTCATTAGAGATTAGGAAAGTGCAGCTGGGGGCTGCAGTGACAGTGATGAGAGCTGTAGTTAGAGACAGAGATAGGGCAACTCAAAGAGGAGACAGAGAAAACTCAGAGGACAGAACCAGGCAGAGGGAAAGGGAACACTGGGGAGGTTGGGAAGAGTCACTCATGATGCTGTCTTAGGGGTATCTGGGCACGGAAAGGTAGTTGCAGCCTGTCCTGGCTGAACACCAGGCTCAGTGCTTCCCATTCCCTTCCACCAGCCACTTTGCCTGCCTCTCCTCCAAGTACATGTGTCCTGGGGTGCCTGCCGTCATGAGCACCCTGCTTGCCAACATCAATGCCTATTATGCGCATACCACCGCCTCCACCAACGTGTCTGCCTCCGACCGCTTTGCAGCCTCCAACTTCGGGGTCAGTCCCAGGGGCTGAGGGGGGTGAGGGAAAACCCAAACCTGTGCTGGTGAAACCCTGTGCAGCTCCTGGATTTCCAATTTGGACTTGATTTGCTGTGTGACTTTACACCAGTCATGTCTTTCTGAGCCTTAGTTTACCCTTCTGTGGAATGGAAACAGATGTTAGAAGGGTGTGCTCAGTGTTGGATGGGATACTCTTACTGTGTAGTAAGCTTTCAGCCCTATAACAGCCACCTTTCACTGCTACACTTGAGACCCAAGTCCCTGCTTCCATCCATCCTTCTCCTCTTCTACTTCCCCAGAAAGAGCGATTTGTGAAGCTCCTGGACCAACTACATAATTCCCTGAGGATTGACCTCTCCATGTATCGGGTGAGAAGTGCATGCATGATGACTTGCTTAAACCCACATACATGTGCCCAGAGGGGACAGCTTCTAGGAGGCATGCACACAGAAGGACCCATCTTAATGTGCAGAATATATACCTCTAATGTGTACATATATGTAAGCAACACCTTCCTAACCTACTTGGTGTATCCAAGAAGACCTCCCAGTTGCTTTCATTGATCCCCTCAACCCACCTCCTAAAACTTAAGGTCTCTTATATCTTCTCTAAAACACTGTCTCCCGTCCTCTCCTAACCTTCTGCCATAACTCCCCCACTCTTGTCCCTTTCAACAGAATAATTTCCCAGCCAGCAGCCCCGAGAGACTCCAGGACCTCAAATCCACTGTGGACCTTCTCACCAGCATCACCTTCTTTCGGATGAAGGTAGGAAAGGAGACCAAGTCCCATTAGCTCTCCAAGAAGGATTCTTCAGACCTTGAGCTCCTAACCAAGTAGCGTTTCTCCTGGAGAGCAGCGCCCTTTCTCAGTGACACTCTGTTTTTATACTGCTGCTATGTTTCCTTAAAACCAGAACCATTTGCAGCCACTTCCTGGGCACCTCCTATCCCAGCTTTACACATCCATGCCCATCTTCCTCCTTCAGGTGCAAGAACTCCAGAGCCCACCCCGAGCCAGCCAGGTGGTGAAGGATTGCGTAAAAGCCTGCCTCAATTCTACTTATGAGTACATCTTCAACAACTGTCATGAACTCTACAGTCGAGAGTACCAGACAGACCCTGTAAGGACTCCAGATGAGGGAGAAGTAGATACCATAGGCCCTACCCTGAGTCCCAGATCTGCTTCTTCCGAAGTGATTTAACTGTTCTGAGCCTCAGTATATCTCTCTGTAAATTTAGGTCATTAATCCACATCTCAGGATTGAGAAAGAGATTTCAATGAAATACAAGCTTTTTTTTCTTTTTTCTTTTTTTTTTTTACAGGGACAGAGAGAGAGCAAGAGTCAGAGAGAGGGATAGATAGGGACAGACAGACAGGAACGGAGAGAGATAAGAAGCATCAATCATTAGTTTTTCATTGCTGTTGCGACGCCATAGTTGTTCATTGATTGCTTTCTCACATGTGCCTTGACCGCAGGCCTTCAGCAGACTGATCCACCCCTTGCTGGAGCCAGCAACCTTGGGTCCAAGCTGGCAAGCTTTGCTCAAGCCAGATGGGCCCGCACTCAAGGTGGCAACCTTGGGGTCTCGAACCTGGGTCTTATGCACCCCAGTTCGACGCTCTATCCACTGCGCCACCGCCTGGTCAGGCGAGATACAAGCTTTTGATAAAATATAGTTATATGCTTAGCACCCAATACACAATAGGTACTCAATAAATTCTGTTCTAGTTAAACTTAGTTGAGTTTGGCATAATACAGTAGGCCTGGAATTGAATCACTTTCAGTAAATGCTGAGTTGAATTGAACTTTTTTAGTAGAGTTCAGTTTTGATCATTTCAACTCAATTTATTTGCAGTCTTTCAACTTGTGTTTATCTACGCACATAGTGTCCTAGGGTTGTCAAAAAGGTTTCAAGGAGCTTATGCTCTATTAGGAAGGAAAGATGTATAAATTAGAAATTTACAGCCCATGGTGATTAGCTTGAGGTGGCCTATACCTCAGTTTAGGCTTCTGATAGGAAGTAACACATAAGCCAAATTCAAATTTTTTTTTTTTACAGGGACAGAAAGAGAGAGTCAGAGAGAGGGATAGATAGGGACAGACAGGAACGGAGAGAGGTGAGAAGCATCAATCATTAGTTTTTCGTTGCCATCGCAACACCTTAGTTGTTCATTGATTGCTTTCTCACATGTGCCTTGACCGCGGGCCTTCAGCAGACCGATACACCCCTTGCTGGAGCCAACAACCTTGGGTCCAAGCTGGCAAGCTTTTGCTCAAGCCAGATGGGCCCGCACTCAAGCTGGCGAGCTCAGGGTCTCGAACCTGGGTCTTCCGCATCCCAGTCCGACGCTCTATCCACTGCGCCACCGCCTGGTCAGGTGCCAAGTTCGATTTTATTTCATTCTGTTCATTTACATTCATTTGAGTTGAAATCAAGTTGCTCTTAATTGACTTAGCTTGAGGTGAAGTGGGTTAAATTGAGTTTAGTTCAACTATAATCAGTTTAGTTCCATTTATTTTTATTCAATTGACTTAAGTTAAAATTGCTCTTGGAGGCCCTGGGCGGTGGCTCAGTGGATAGAGTATCAGCCCATATCAGCCCAGCATATGGATGTCTCAGGTTCGATTCCCGTTCAGGGCACACAGGAGAAGCGACCATCTATTTCTCTTCCCCTCCTTCTTCTCCTTCTCACCTTCTTCCCCTCCCATAGCCAGTGGCTCATTTGATTTTGCTTGAACCAGTTTATATGAGTCCAGTCCCTTTTCCATGCAGACCTCCCACCTAAACCACACACATGTTAATGGGTCCCACTCCTCACCAACCTCCTGCACCTCAGTAAGGAACTGACTGAAGACCCCAACCCTGGACCCTTTGTGGCCAATATCTCCCCTGCTCCATCCAGGCCAAGAAGGGAGAAGTTCCCCCAGAGGAACAGGGACCCAGCATCAAGAACCTTGACTTCTGGTCCAAACTGATCACTCTTATAGTGTCCATCATTGAGGAAGACAAGAATTCCTACACTCCCTGCCTCAACCAGTGAGTTGTGTGTGTATGTAGTTAATTCTCTAGAGGTCATTGTGTATGTGTGTACACAGTTTTGTGTCTTATGTGTGAAGGCATTCGTGTCTAATTACATGGAAAGTGCTATGTATGTGGGAGCATTGTGGGTGTAGTTAAAGTATGGCACAGTTTGCAAACATAAACGTAACAATGTGTGTATGTACACAATTACTCGTGCAATCAGACAGGTATTTTATATGTATTTGTGTGAAAATGTACACATGTATATAATATTTTATGAGTGTAGTGTTGTTACGAGTCGGGGGCACAGAGAGAGAAATCATCGTGAACTAGCAAAGGACCACCGCTCACTCAGGCAAATGGCACCGAATTCTCGCTGTGTCCTATTTTTATTCACAAGATTTCAAAAAGCTTGTTTACTTAGAAGTTGGCATAGCATCAAGCATAACCTTTACTTAAAGATACATGGAATACATCTGCATGCTAGCTTAATAACAATACAATATCAAAAGGCATTAACTGCTATTGCTTCTATGGTTCCCACAACATTCCTTTCTTTTATCTCAGGGAATAATAGCCTTGAAGAGAGCAGCAAAATCTTATGAGAATGTTTTACTGAGAAGATAGCCCAGCAACCACTTTCAGTCACATAGACCTGTTTCAGTGACCCGCCTTCAAGTCACAAAACAATTCTCTTGGCGAAACATTCTTTTCTTGTTGGCTGTGTTCCCATCCAAGGTCATGCAGTGGATTATTCCACTGCAGTGTAGGTTCATAAACAACGTAGATAATATGTGCTAGTATAAACTATGTGCAGAATACTCTTCTAAATTTTTTATATTTAAATTGCATTATCTCTTACATGTGTGGACATAATTTTATATATAGTTGTGATATGTGTGTTTGTGTATGTGTGTACAGTTGTAGAATGGACTTCAATATACAATATTGTCTATTGTGTAATTGCATATGAATGTGTGCACAGTTTTTGTTTGTGGATTGATATGTCTATATAATCGTCATCTCTGTTAGTTGAATGAGCTATTGTGTTTTATTTTTCCCTGAGGTTAATGGTAAAGGGGCCCCTAACTCTGAGGTGTCATGATCTGTTGGTTACTTAGATATGGAGTTACAATTAGGGACTTTGGATAGATGGACGCATGGATGTGTGAATGGATGGATGGATGGATGGATAGATTGGTAGAAGAATGAATGGGTGGATAAAGGAATGGATGCATTTATGGATGAATACATAAATGGATAAATGACTGGATGGATGGGTGGATAGGTAGATAGGTGGGTGAATGGATAGACTGGTGGAAGTATGGATAGGTGGATAAAGGAATGGATGTATGTTTAAATGAATTGATGGACAGGTGGTTGAATGGAGAGATAGATAGATGATAAATAGATGAATAGGTGGATAGATGGATGAATAGGTGGTTAGAGTGGTGGAAGAGTGGGTGGGAAAATAAAAGAATGGATGCATGGATGGCAAATGAAGGGAGAAATGGAAGAATGGGTGGATAGACGGATGGGTAAATGAATGGAGAGGGGGGTAAATTAATGGGTGGAGGGATATGTGGGTGGAGGCTCAGGAGAAGCAGGACCTCAATGCAGAGTCACTCAGCAAGTTAGTGGCTACGAGGGGGCTTGAATACAGATGCCTCTGCCTGTGCTGCACTATGCTTTGGCTGGGAAGGTCAAAGCAGCTTGTGCCTTCTGGCTTCCAGCTGCCAAGTTTTCATACTTCCATGACTTTTGCCAGGTTTCCCCAGGAGCTGAATGTAGGTAAAATCAGTGCTGAAGTGATGTGGAACCTGTTTGCCCAAGACATGAAGTATGCCATGGAGGGTGAGTCCCCCACTCCCATGTCTCCCAGCCTGGCTACAACAGAGAGCTGTGCCTCAGTGTCTTCTCCAAGAATGGGAGTGCCCTGTAACCTCATACCTGAGTTCAAACACTAATGATGGCCAGAATGGGCACTGCTGAGACAGAGAGTAGCAGACCCTCCCAGCTGAGCCATCCCCCTATTCCCCTCTCCAGAGCATGATAAGCATCGCTTGTGCAAGAGTGCTGACTACATGAACCTCCACTTCAAGGTCAAGTGGCTCTACAATGAGTATGTGGCAGAGCTTCCCACTTTCAAGGACCGAGTGCCTGAGTACCCTGCGTAAGCCCCCTTCCCAGACCCCAAGCCAGAATTATAATGCCAATACTAGATGGAGGCCCAAAGAGGAGGACTCACTAACTGAGGGTTCCCTGCATATCAGGAGCCCAGGTGGAGTTCAAATCCATTGTTCTTCATTCTTAGCCATTGGCCTATGGACTCCTATAGCCAAAATATTAATAATCTTAAGTATCAGGAACTGTGCTAGCAGTCCCACGTGTCTTGTTTTATTTAATACTTTTGATAATTCTATAAGATGGGAACATCACAATTTTTACTTGTGGATGAAGGACTAGAGGAGTAGATGCTGAAGCATTTACCCAAGGTGATATTCAGTAAAGTACAGAGCCTGGATTTGAACTTGGAATGTCTGACTCACAAACTGTGATGAAGAGTGGGCTGGTGGCCACCATTTACTGAGGACCTACTATATACTGCATTGAAATCTCAGAGAGTAAACCTACTTTCCCATGGGCAGTTTATCAACCAGGATTCCCACAAGACTGGGCCTTGCTCTATCAGTGGTCACTTGGCCATTTCATAGGTGAAGTGGCCAAGGCCTGGTAGGGGAAGGGATCAGAGGAGTGACCACCTAAGTCCACAGGGTAAGTTCAAGCAGAGAATTATGGGGACAAGAGATGGCAGGGCCCCATTTCGACTCTCCATTCCAGGTGGTTTGAGCCCTTTGTCATCCAGTGGCTGGACGAGAATGAGGAGGTATCCCGAGATTTCCTGCATGGGGCTCTGGAGCGAGACAAGAAGGATGGGGTGAGAAGACTGACACACCACCAACCTCCCAAACTGCCCACAATGGATTCACTCCTTCTGGAGTCCATTGGGGGCAAAAACTGCCCTTGGGATGAGGCCAGTCTCTGAATGGTATCCGCAATCTTGTCTTGTATACAGTGTTTAAAGTCTTTTGTTCATTCAACAAATGAATGTGAGTTTATCAAGCCTGACCCCACCTTCCTACCACCTAGTGGTCTCTGTGTCTGGCTCTAAGTCAACCTCATATACTATCCATCTTACCCAAGGGTAGTTGATCTCTAGTTCTCATGGAGAGTAGAAGGGTTGGACTCTGGGGACTGTCTGGCTCTGATCCCTGTCCTCTCTCCTGGCCTCCCCAACCCTGTAGTTCCAGCAGACCTCAGAGCATGCCCTGTTCTCCTGCTCCGTGGTTGATGTCTTCTCCCAGCTTAACCAGAGCTTTGAGATCATCAAGAAGCTTGAGTGCCCTGATCCCCAGATCGTGGGGCACTATATGAGGCGGTTTGCCAAGGTGGGGGAGTGTGGGTGGACTCATGGGTGGGGTCCCGGTGGGGGTTGGGGTTGGGATAAGATCAAGATTGGGGTGGAGTTGAGGTTGGGATTGGGGTCAGGGTCACAGTTGGGGCTGAGGTTGGAATTGAGGTCAAAGTTGGGGTTGGTGATATCATCAGAATTGAAGTTGGGGTTTAGTTCTATGAAAAATAACAACCCAAACCACTGTATTGGAGTTGGTCATGTCATAGAGGTTGGAGTTGTGGTTGGGGACAGAGTTGAGGTTGAGGTTAGAGTTGATGATGTTATTGAGATTAGAGTTGTTAGAATTTGTGGTTGGGGTTTGAGTTGAGGTTGATGTTGGTGATGCCATTGAGATTGGAGTTGAGGTTGGGATGAGGGCCTGGGTTGAAGCTGAGGTCAGGATTGAAGACCGGGTTGAGTTTGAGGTAAAAGTTGCAACTGGTGACAACACTGGGGTTGAGGTTGGGATTGAAGTCACTGATGAGGTTCGTTCTTCCATAGAAGTTAGAGATGTAGTTGGGGACAGCATTTGAGTTGAGGTTGGGATGGGGTCAGGGTTGTAGTTAAAATTGGAATTGAATTTGGAGCTGGGTATAAGGTTGGGAATGAAGTTGAGGTTGGAGTTGGGTTTAGAATTACTGCTAGGATTGGGATTTGATTTGGTATTAGAGTGAGTGCTGGAGTTTATATAAAATTTAAGTGGACCCTGAGGTAAATTTGGAGGTTCAGATCATTGGACCTGGGTTGGGTTCAACTGGATTTGCTTTAGGTGGGTTGAAGCAGGGGAACGCAGATAGGAATTGATATTTGGTTTGAGATCAGGTAACATTTGTGGTTGGGGCTGGGTCAATATGATGATTAATGGCTCTGAAAAAGAGCTGAGATTACATAAAATAATTGCCTTCATGTGGTAGTGTCTCCCTTGATTGTGATGGTCATCCTGGGTAGAGAATTCACCCAGCCCAGTGATCCATCTTAGGCACTACAGTGGGTTTGAGCCCCTTCTATTGATCTCTTGATGGGCCGACCCAGCTCCAACCCCTCCTCTCAACTTCCCTCTGTGTCCTACCCAGACTATCAGTAATGTGCTCCTCCAGTATGCGGACATCATCATCAAGGATTTCGCCTCCTACTGCTCCAAGGAGAAGGAGAAAGTGGTGACCTGCAGGGGCCCCTGTCTTCCCTCCCATCCCCATTCTCAATTCTCAGGGTTCCATTCTTCCCTGGGCTCTGAGACCTGTGCCTCTGTGTGTGTCTGACTGTGTGTGTTTGGGGGATCTGGAGGTGAGAGGTTGTTGCAAATAAGGCCTTCAGGGTGCATGTATGTGAGCATGAAGAGCTTTGATCCCATGTAGAACATGGGTATATGACGAGAACCCCCCTTCCTGTTACTCTTAGAGGCCCAGCCCACTTACTTGGGTCCTCCTTCCCTCTGTCAGACTGCAGAGACTGTCCAGGAAACTGATCCCAAATGCTGTCTTCCATTCTTCAAAAACCTTGTGGGACCCCAGCTTTCTTCAGACTCAGACCCTGAAACCATCCAGGATCCCTAGTGGTGGGTGAGGGAGACTTTGGGAGGGATCCTGAGCCCTGACGCCCCACTGTGTTCCCATCCCCAGCCCTGCATCCTCATGAATAACACTCAGCAGCTTCGAGTTCAGCTAGAGAAGATGTTTGAAGCCATGGGAGGGAAGGAGGTGAGTTGGGGCCAGGCAGGGTGACCACCCCCATACCTACAGGCCCTAAACCTGCATGAATTCCAGCTCAGCCTCTCCCTTAAACCCAAGCAAAAGGTATACTGCCTGTTTCTCAGTTTCTCTCCAGCCCCTTGGGGTCCCTTACCCTGGTTGGGTGTGAAAATGCCCCAGACATGCAGATGCTCTGTTAACCTGACCTGACCCTTCCCCTTCCTCAGTTGGATGCTGAGGCCAGTGACATCTTGAAAGAGCTCCAGGTGAAACTTAACAATGTCTTAGATGAGCTCAGCCGGGTGTTTGCTACCAGGTGAGGACACCTCCAGGGCTGGGAGCATGGGGAGGGGCCGCCCCCAGACCTCTGAGCCTGGGGCATCCAGATTTCAGCAGATGTAGTAGCGAACTACATGGAGTTAGATGAAGCTGAGTTCATTTATGGCTTCACTGCTTACTAGCTGGGTGGCCTTGGGGGAGTTGCTTAACTTCTAAGCTTTAGTTGATTCATCTGTAAAATGCGGATCATAATAATGATAGTATCTGAGTAGGTCTATGTAATGAAATGGACAACACAGGTAAATGTCTTAGCCTGGTGCCCAATTCTGCTATTATTAATGCCCCCCTCAGTTATATACCATGGCTCTCAGATGCTGATGATAAAAGATAAAGGTCTACAGCTCAGCATTATGGCCTCATTTGGCCCATCCTCCAGAGGCCAGAAGTCTGATATGAGCTCTTCCCCTTTACGTCCCCAGCTTCCAGCCTCACATTGAGGAGTGTGTCAAACAGATGGGTGACATCCTTAGCCAGGTGAAGGGCACAGGCAATGTGCCAGCCAGTGCCTGCAGCAGTGTGGCCCAAGATGCTGACAACGTGCTGCAGCCCATCATGGACCTGCTGGACAGCAAGTGAGCTAGGCCAGGTGGACTGGGCTGGCAAGGGAGGGACCATGGGTGGGGCCTCAAAGATTGAGGCCTTGCCTGGAGAGAATGTATGGGCATGCTTGCTGGGTGGTGGTTGACTGGTTTGAATAGGTGGGTAGGTAGAGGCAATGAAGGAATGGGAAAATAGGTGGGTAAATAAGTAGAGGGATTGGTGAGTATTATCCATACGAATATTTGTAGGGATAAATGAATGATGGTTGGATGAATAGATGACATAAGGGTTGGGCAGGTGGATAGATGGGTCAATTAAAAGATAAATGCTAGAAGACTAGATGACAAATGGATGGACAAGTGGATAGATGGGTGGATGGGTAGTTGGGTAAGTATTTGGGTAGATGAACAACTGGGTGGATGGATAAGAGTAAAGATAAATGAAAAGAAGTATAGATGGAAGGATGGATGATGGATGTTGGATGGTTGGGTACATGGAAAGAAGGGAGGAAGGGAAGGAAGGAAGAAGGAAGGAAAGAAGAAGAGATGGAAGGGGCATTAAAGAAAGTCAGAGGAGGAATGGTTTGATAGATGGGGTCAGTTGCTAGATGAGTCACAGTAAATGGCTCTTTCCTTCAGCCCTCAAACATCCAATCACAGATGCTTTGTTATTTTCCCTCTTGAGTCAGCCCTCTTTCTACCTTTCCCTTCCTCTCCCTCTGGAGCATGGCCCTAGCAACCTTACAGTCCCTGGTTCCCATGAAGCCTTCTAACCCAATTTATCCTCGTTCTGTCTTTTCAAACAGTTAAGTCTGTCTGTTTTGCTCTTTTGAATACTCCATGGCTTCCCACTGCCCTCCTGCTAAAGCCCAGGTCTTCCTCCCCGACCTGAGGCTCCCTCCTGTCCAGCCCCTGCTGAGCTATCCAGCACCATTTTCTCTCCACATGTGTCACACATTGGAGCTCCATCAGACCAGACAGGGTTCTGTGACCTCTTGCATGTCCATGGGATGCTTTCCCACCTTGTTTGTATGTTGAGGGGAAGGGCCTGGTTCCACATGTCAGAGCCAGCTGGGCCCTCTCTCAGACATGCCCTTCACCCCCAGCCTGACTCTCTTTGCCAAAATCTGCGAGAAGACGGTGCTGAAGAGGGTACTGAAGGAGCTATGGAAGCTGGTCATGAACACTATGGAGAAGACCATCGTCCTGCCTCCCCTCACTGACCAGACGGTGAGGCCCAGAGGGGATGCCTGGGCTACCTCTACTGTGGGAGCTCAGAGAGCTTGATGCCAGTTGCATTGGGGTTCCAAGGCCATCCAGGCACACAGGTCATCCAAAGGTCATAGAAGCCACCAGAGGTCAATGAGGCCCAAGATCAGAGAGGTTACATGTGGATCAAAAGTCATCAAAGGGTCAAAGAGGTCACTCAGGGGTCAGTTACTCAAAGGACAAAGAGGTCAAGTAGAGTCAAATGACCTCCATGGTACTAGGGTCACATGAGTCAAGATCATTCAGAAAATAGGTCAGAAATCACCCAGAAAATAGGTCTGCTTGGGGCCCAAGGCCACCCATGGGGCACAGAGGTCATAGGAGTCAGTGGGTTTATCAGAGACTCTTAGGGAGTCAATCAAGGGACAGAGACAGTAGACACCATGAACTTCAAAGATCAAAGATGAGTAGAACAGAGATCTTCCGGAGGTTGGTAGAGGTCCCTGAGAGCATCCAATGTCAGAGATGTCAAGCACAAGTCTGCAGCTATCCGGAGACAAGGACTGTCCCTCTGGGACCCTTTTGGGAACAGCTCAGAGATGGTAATCACAGGGATCAGGTTGCAGAATTAGAACAGGGGTACCATGACATCTGTGGAGGGGTGTGGCTGATTGTAAGTCCCTCTCTGAAGGCATTAGGGCCCTAGACAGCCTTGGTATGTGGGCTGATAGCACAGTGGGAGGGCACTCCTGGGTGGACGTGGGAAGCTTGGAGAGGGTGGGGGGTAGGGGGATCCCACCGGGGGCTGCCTCCAAGAGGCAACAATGGTGGAGGCTCAGACCTCTCGTGGCCGACCCCGCCTCCTCCAGGCTGGTCAGGGGCACGGGGTTCGCCCCTTGGTACCCTCTCCGCCCTCTCCCTTGCCTTCCCGGGAGACTCATGGTGACTTATTCCCCCCTCCCTACCACCCGGCCCCCATCACGGCTGACAGATGATCGTAAGTAGAGGCCCTTCTGTCCGTCTGTCTGTCCATCCGCTCTGTGTCTGGACTCGGCCAACCCCATGGCTGCAGCCCCCCACCCAGTGCCCCATCCTCACCCACTGCCCCTTCCACTGTCCCACCTCTGCCTAGATGTGCCTGTGTCTGTCTGGGGTGGGGCATGGAGAGGGGGCGGGGCCGGGAGGGAGGCCACGCCCCCATCTTAAGTATGGAGGCACTGCCTCCAGGTTCCCAAAGCCCAGACCTATCCCCTTCATGTTTGTTCCATTCCTTTAGGTGGGATATCCGCTTTTTCCATGCTCAGACGCCATTAGGGTATCTAGGTCTCAAAGTCAACACAGTCCCTCTGATCTCCCCTTTTGGGTTCACCACCTGGGACCTTACTCAGCTGCTCAGTGCAGGCCCTCCACCACTCCTACACACCCTACTCCTGCTGCACGTACAGACACACACGCTAGCACCCAGGTGAGAGATGGCATTGTGACTTTGGTGTCAGGCAGATTGGAATCAAATCCCAGCCCAGTCACTCACTCACTCTCTCTCTCTATGACCTTGGAAAGTCACTCACCTCCCAACTTCTGTTTCTTTGTTTGGAAAAAGCAGTTAATTGTAAAAAGTGTCTGAGTGTTATTGTCAGAAACAAGTGAAATGATGCATTGAAGTGTTCATCTCCATGACTAGCAGAGGCAGCGCTCACTAAATTAGAGTTAGTATTGTTTTGGTGTGTGTGTGTGGGGGTAATATTAAGACACATACCAGGGCAGAAATCAGTAAAACCGCTTCACATCCACTCTCCTTTGTAAGAAAGACAAGGCAATTACAAGATTATTTAATCTTGTCAAAAGTTTACAAGATCTCATTTATTTCTTAGTGGCTTCAGTGTGTGTCTTTGGCAGCATACCCAACCACAGACGATGCATACCCAACCCCAGACGATGCATTTGTGGGCAGGGAGCTAAGGGAGTTTATGTTGATTGGTGATTCCCTGTATGCCAGACCTTCTCTTAGCTGCAGTTTCAGCTTGTCTTCATGAAAACATTTTGAGCAAGGTGGATATTATTCCCATTTTGCAGATGAGGAAAGCTGAGACTCAAAAGGAGGAGTCACTTGCTCAATGCCATATGGTAAATAGATGCCAGAGTCAGGATTCAAATTCAAGTCTGTCTGAATGTGGAGCCTGTTTGCTCTCATGTTGACCCAAGAACAAAAAGCCTCATATATACATTAAATGTAAATGGAGTATGTTTGGGCAGCAACTTCTCTCCTTTCTCTCTGGCTCTGTATTTCTATTTCTCCTCTCTTTCCTGTCTTTCTGACTCATACATTTTCAGAGTTGATCATTAAGACACACACACATCTCTTTGCAACGCAGTCACCAGCCCCCGCCTCCCCGTGCAGTTCGGATACCCCTTGTCCCTGTCCCCATAAGTAAGTGTGTAATCACCCTGGGTTCCCACCCCACATGGCTTGCCAGGTTGATCACCCTGTGACATTGTCTCTGCAGGGCACCCTCTTGAGAAAACATGGCAAGGGATTAGAAAAGGTAATGAGGGCCTCGTTGGTGCTGAGGTCCCAAGCTCTGGTGTCTGGGCTGTGTGTGCATGTGTGTGTCCATGTGCATGGGTGGGAAGGTCAGCTGCGGGTCACAAGTAGAGGAGGTCCTAACCAAGTCCCACAAAACCAGAATTCAGACGTGGTGATTCCACAGGGACATGGCTGTAGTGTGTGTGTGTGTGTGTGCGCGCGCACTGATGTGTGTACATACAGCTCTTGCCCTCTCACAACAACACCCAAAGGGCTTATCCCAGTCCTGTGCTCAGCTAAAATTCTGTAGCTTCAAGAAGGGCCTAGATAGTAAACCACTGCCATGGATTGCGACACATGTTGTTTTTATGTGGATCTTTTTGTTCTAATGGTTGATTATTGTCAAGAGATGGGAGCTGTAGTAACACATGAAGAGTTGCCCTTGCTGTGCACTCGTGCAAAAGCTATCACACCTGTGTGCACACACGTGGGGTCTCCACTCTATGAACATAGATTGTAGTAATTTCCTACTCAGTCATTCAGCCTTTTCGAGGGCATATTCAACATGCCAGGTGCTGTACACATGCATCTGTGTTGGGGGAGAGTGTGCAGGTTTATGTGTGTGATTTGCACACAGGTGCACATGTATATTATAGTGTGTGAGTTCTGCATGTGTCTGTGTCTTTGTATGTCAATTTGGATGTGAGTGTGCATAAACTTTCTGCAAAGTTACGGATGTGCCTGGGTTTGGGTCTGTATGCTGACTGAATTTGTGATACCTGTTAGCACATTTCTTTTGGAGTCAGACCTGCCAGGTTGAGGTCTTGGGAGTTGGGGGACAATAAACCTAGAGTTCTGTCTCTTTTATCCCCCTCTCCAAAGTGCCCCATCCCAGGGCAGGCTGACTATGGGATGGGGCGTCTGTCCGAAGGTGATGGGCTGGTTCTTGACTCCTGAATGGCTGTCCAGGAGTCTGGCCCCAAGCCTTCACTAGTTGACTTGTGTCTAGTTGGGGAAGGGCTCAGCATTAGACTCAGGACCTGGGAGGGAGTTTGTGGGCTGGGGGGGGGGTGGGACTGTGCTTTGAGGGGTCAGGGAAGTCCCACTGACTATCCTCCCAGCTGGCACCTGAACTCTGACTTCCACCTGATTCTCTTCACAGGGCAGGGTGAAACTGCCAAGCCACTCAGATGTAAGACCGACCTCTCATTGTCTGTCTGACTCTCCCCCACCCCACCCTCACCCCCATGCCTCCTTCTACCTCTGTGGTTCATGCCATCTGGAGCATTCTGTGAACCTGTTTGTCGGTCTCTTTTTCCTCTGTCTGTCTGGCTTGCTTGTGAGGGTTGGCGGGTGGGGTGGGAGTTGCGGCAGGCAGGGAGGAGGGGGTGGCAAGGGAAACTGAGGTCCAAACAGATGGGCTCCTGAGTAACTGTGCCCTGTTGCAGCCTCAGGGAATTGCAGACCAGGAATGAGAAGAGTAGGGACAGCCAGGATGATAGCTCTAGTAGTGGCAGGCTAACCACTTCCACAGGCCAGCTGGTAGATCGTCCATATAATTCTAACTCTCCTAGCTATAAATGGCTTCCTCCTGCCCAGCCCCACCCACAACCCCTGGAGTGCCCCAGGACCCAGTAATGTGGGACTCCTTATTTCATAGATATTCAGCCCCACCCAATTTCACAGGAGCCAGGGGGTGAAACTCAGGCCCAGAAAGGGTCTGGGACACACCTCAGGTCATCCAGCACAGTGATAGAGGAGGGAGGATACAGGACTTCCAGGCCCAGACCCTGTGTCCCTCAGCACTGCCCATGACCTTGAGACCAAGTGCTAATAACAGTAAACTTTGAACAAAGACACTCTTAGTCCCAGCTAAACCTTGAAGTGGATATGATTTCCCTCATCTAAATGGCAAAACTGAGGCTCAGAGAGGTTGAGCAACTTATCCAGGGCCACACCACAGAACTGGGATTTGAATCCAGACCCACTAAGCTTGTTGAAACTATAACCAGGACACTATCTTGCTGGTGCCTTTGGGGGAGGAGGGAGTAGAGGATGGGTATTTTGAGGTGTGTGTTGTTGGGAGGATTCTTCCTTTAAAAGATCAGATTAACAGTCCCCCCAGATCACTTGGGAACTCCTCCCAAAGAGTGAATTGTGCTGTGGAAAATGGAGGTTTCACTAAAGCCAGCCCCTCCCATGGTTTCTTCAAGACCCCCTGACTTTGGGCTGGCAAGGCCCACCCACTCCCACAAACATCATCTGGGGCTCCCTCCACCCACTGCCCCTCTTAGCCTGCTCTCTCTCTGTTTATCTCCTCACTCCCACAAACCTGGGGTCATGGTGCAGGTGGGAGGGTGGATAACATTCCCACAGGACTGGGATTTCTGGGGACAAAGTCATTATCACCTCCTCAGCACTTTCTGGGAGGCCTCAGACCTCTGTCTCTGGGACACAACCGTTGCCCTGCCCAGAGCTTTTGGACAAGAACTAAGAAGACATCCAAGGCTAGGCTGTCAGCAGGGGCATGGGGACTGGGCTGGAGGACCCATGCTCTTACATGGCTGTGTCTGTTGTTACCTGCAGGGAACCCAGATGATCTTCAATGCAGCCAAGGAGCTGGGTCAGCTGTCTAAACTCAAGGTGAGGCCAGAGTGGGGGCAGGAGATCAGGGTGGGGGGATTTCTTGGAGAGAAGTCCTAGAATAATGACATACTTTGCAGGTCCAAGAGACAGGAATCCTATGCAGACTGATTTAAGCCCAATTTGCTCTGGTGTGTTGGAAAGATGAACATGGTTCAGCTTCAGATACAGTTTGATCAAGGGCACAAATGATTTATTCAACAAATATTTATTGACTACCTGTTGTCTGCCAGTCAGATGCTAGGTGCTGAGGACACAATGATGAAAAGGCAGACCCACTATTCTACTCCTCAGTTTTACAGGGATTAGTATAGATAGACAAGCCCCTAATGAAGGTCCTGCTCTGCCCATCTGGCCCCTCTCTATTCTTCCAGGACCACATGGTTCGAGAGGAAGCCAAGAGCTTGACCCCAAAGCAGTGTGCTGTTGTTGAGCTGGCCCTGGATACCATCAAGGTGAGAGACCCCACCCTTGCCCATTCCAGATGGGGCAAGCAGAAGTTGTGGCTGGTGAGGACACGGACCTAAGTTCAAACCCACCTTAATTCACTCAATTTATAAACACTCCCTGATGACCCTCTAGCAAGGCGCTGAGGAGCCCTAGGCTGGAGGGGACAGTTGGATACAGGCATCCCCAGCCCTATGGGATCAGATTGCAGTAGAGAGGAAGAAGGGAGTTGGGGTAGGCCAGGGAGGAAGTGGCAGACTTTCTAGAAGAACACATGTGGCAGGCTAGTTTTGAGAAATGCATAGTTCACAAGGCAAAGCAAACAGCACTCTAGGCAGGGACCCAGCCCATACAAGAGCATGGAGGCATGAAAGGGGCTGTGGACTCCATGAAATAAAAAGCATGAAAACTACTCTGAAAAAGTTTTGCTGAAATGGAGCTAACATATGAAAGAGGGATGGTCAAGGAAGCCTCCTAATAACCTTAATCAAAGAAAGACAATAAGCCAGGTAAGAAAGAGGGCAAGGGTGAGGGCGGAGAGGGCCTCACCACTAGTAAGCATAGCAAGTGCAAAGGCCCTGAGACTGGCACGTTCTAGGGAAGACAGTTGGAGGGAAGTCAGGAAGGCTGCAGGGTTATAGCCACAATGGGCATCGGGAGGAGCTGGAGGCATGAGTGTTATTCCGAGGGTACTGGGAGCCCACTGGAGGGTTTGGGACAGGAGTGGAGGTGGGGGAGTTGCAGCACCGACTTGGGTGTTTTGGAGACCACTGGATCATCTAGTGCAGGGGCCCCCAAACTACGGTCCGTGGGCCACATGCGGCCCCCTGAGGCCATTTATCCACCCCCCACCGCACTTCCGGAAGGGGCACCTCTTTCATTGGTGGTCAGTGAGAGGAGCACAGGATGCATCCACACCCATAGTTCCCATTGAAATACTGGTCAGTCTGTTGATTTAAACTTACTTGTTCTTTATTTTAAATATTGTATTTGTTCCGGTTTTGTTTTTTTTACTTTAAAATAAGATATGTGCAGTGTGCATAGGGATTTGTTCATAGTTTTTTTTATAGTCCAGCCCTCCAACGGTCCGAGGGACAGTGAACTGGCCCCCTGTGTAAAAAGTTTGGGGACCCCTGATCTAGTGCATCGTTACAGAGGGCAGAGGGATGGGGGACAGGGCATGAGGACCGACCATGATGAGCTGGTAAGGGGTGCCTCTGGCCTCACCGCCCCCACCCTGTGCCCACAGCAATACTTCCATGCGGGTGGTGTGGGCCTCAAGAAGACCTTCTTGGAGAAGAGCCCGGACCTGCAGTCCCTGCGCTACGCCCTGTCCCTCTACACGCAGGCCACCGATCTGCTCATTAAGACCTTCGTCCAGACACAGGCGACCCAGGGTAAGGTGGGCAGCAGGGTAGCTCCTGGAGAACACCTACCCTCAGCGATAGCCCAGCCCAGCCTTGAGCTACCATTGACTCATCTCCTCTGTGACACCATGGTGAATTGACAGCTCCTTGGCTATTGTGAGCTGCTTGATGTCACAGGGCAATGAGTGAAGCACAGTTTATGGGATTGGGATCTCTGACGTCATCGGGCCGGGAGATGATTGATGGCTAGGAAAATCTATAACATCACAGGACCTGGAGGTGATTAAAAACTTGGGGAGGGGCCTCTTTGCGGTCAAGGACGAAGATGATTGACAGATTCTAGGGTTGCGATGACGGCTTGATTGACAGATTTAGGGGCGGGACCTCTGACTGCTAGGAAATGAGTGATTGACAGCTCTGGAAGGGGAGGAACTTATGATGTCATGTGGCCAAAAAGTGTTTGGCAGCTTCAGGGGAGGGACCTCTGGAAAAAGAGTTGAAGGCTCCTGGGGAGGGACTTTTGTAAAGTTTGGAGCTCAGGAACGATTGACAGCCCTAGGGATGAGAGAGGCCCCAACCTGGAGAGGGTGTAGGGAGAGGAAGTTCCATTTGTCAAAATCTCTCTTCTTTTGACTTTGTCTCTTGTTCCTCTCTCTGAGCTTATGCACCATGGACAGGACTCCAGGGTCCTAGTTCCCCTCTTTGGGGCCCTCCCCTTTTCAAAATTGGCTTTTCAAGGGAGAGAAGTTGGGCCGCTGACCTAGGCCAAATTCCAACAGCGGAGGGGGGGCTGGAGTAGGGGGAGCAAAGCCCTGCGGCCACTCGGGGCCACCTTCCCCCACCCCAGTAAGCCCAGGGTTGCCCTCCCTGGGCGTCAGACCTCTACTCTCAGCTTCGGGCCCAGTCTACACTGCTGCTTTTAGTGTCCCTGGTGTCCCCTGGAGCGGGAGGCTGTCTGTCTGACCGTCTGCAGCTGACATTTCTCTCTCTCTTGTCTCTCCTCCTTCTCACTCACCGACCCCTCCGCGCCTCCCCTGCTCCCTCCACGCACACTCGCCCCTCCATCCTTGCCCCTGGATTGCTCGTCTCTGCCCTTCCTTCCCTCCTTTCTCCCCCCTCCCCCGCGATTAGTCCATGGTGGAAAAGGGACTAGGTTTACCCTTAGTGAAGACATATATCCTGAGAAGGGTACGTGCCTCCGCTGCCCGCCCGCGCCCGGTGTCCGGTGCCTGGTGCCTGCGCCCTTCCCAGCCCCGGCTAGTAAAAGGCCCGTCCTTCCACCTCCATGGCCCCAGACCATTCCGGGCTGGCCCGGCTGCCGGGACCAAGGTGGACAAAGGGAAGGACAGCTTGCTGGTTCCATGTGGGGAGGAGAACTGATTAGAGTCGTCATACGTTTCTCCCTAAGTGCATCTCTTATGCCAGATCCCAGATTTGTGGCTAGACACCGAGGGCAAGGGTCGGCCCCTCTGAGCCTCAGTTTTTCTCATTTCTAAGCTGAAGATAATCAAAGTCCTTAATTCATAGGATGCAGTGAATTAAATTTAGAGTAGTTTCTGACATTTAATAGCTCATAGCAATTTTTAGTTATTATTATTATTATACTTGATATCACTTTTCCAAGTGTAGAAAACTTTTTTTCAGGCTCTAACTACAAGCCAGCCCTTGTGCCAAGACTTCTCAAGGATTCTTGCAAAGATTCCTTCTAATTGCCGCACAAGGGGGTCCATCATTCCATAAATGAGTATACTGTGTCTCAAAGGAGAAGCCACTTGCCTAAGGAATCTTCCCCTGCAGGGGATTCCGGAACTTAAGGAGGAGGGTGGCTGTTGGGAGAAACACAGAGGGGCCCAGGAAAGACCCTTCCTCTTGGAGCCAGCAAACCACAGGAGTGGGGTGCCCAGCACTGCCCCCTCCCCCTTCTTACTAGCTTTGGCCTTGGTCTGACCCCTCCCCTCTCCCACCACTGTCCGACTGCCCCTGGCACCCTCAGTCTGGCCCGGATTGAGCTTGCAATGAAGCATCAGCCTGGGATGGATGGGGAGGTGAGGCTGAGCATGTGACTGGTGTTGGGGGGATGAGAGCCTGACATGATAAGGAAAGTGGCCTGGGGTAGCACGCCCCAGTACTGGGGTGCTAGGGTCTGCAGGCTTTTATGCCCCCTGAGCCTCATTAACTTCCTGCCCAGCACAAGTGACCTGGATCAACCTTGGACTGACCCATTCTCCTTCCCTTCCCCCACTCCCAACTTTCCTCCTGTCCCTCCTCCATGCATGGGGTGCTCCAGGCGTGGGGAGCTTCCTGGGGAGCTGGGGAGGGGCCTGGTGGGCGTGCTGGCAGTCACAGGTCCCCAGGTCCCACAGGATGCTCTTCCTAGAGTCATAGAAGGAAGGACAGGATAGGGGACAGAAGCATTTAAGCTGCCCTTCAGTGATCCTCATCAAAACCAATTAGGATGCTTGTGCTGGCCAGAAACAGAAGCGCACTTCACCCTGACCTAAGCAGACAAGGGAATTTGTTGACCTTGAAACTAAAAGATTAGGGGTTGGGTTGGCATTAAAAATAGCTGGATCCAAAGTCTTTGACAATGCCACTGGTTATTGATCTCTGCTGAGACCTCTGTGGAGTAGCCTCTCTCCTCATTGGACAGAGACAGCCTTGCCAGCTTAGCACCAGCAAGACTCTTCCCTAGAAGTTACAGCTGAAGTCCCAGGACCAACTCCTACCTGCCCAGCTTGAGTCAAATGACCATCCTCAGCCAATCACTGCAGCCATGGGCAGGGAATGCTCTGAATGAGCAGCCATGGTTCATTTAGCCATACCTGATGTGTGGGATGGAGCCAAAGGTCTAAGGTGAGGGTGGGGCATTTCTCAATGGAAACGAGATTGTCTATTTGAAGACGAATAGTGTGGGGGCAGGGAAATAAAAGAAGAAATTCTCTTTTATGTGACTAGAGCAGAGTTAGCAAGGGTGAGAGTGGAGGTAGGTGAGACAGAAGAGGTGATAGTGAGACATATCAGGAGGGACACTGCATATCACAAAAGGGACTTAATTACTTCAGAGTGAGATGGGAAGGTTTTGAGCAAAGGAAGGTATGTGATCTGACTTACAAGGGTTTCTCTAGCTTAGTGTACTGAGAGAAGTTCAACTTACAAGGGTTTCTCTAGCTGGTGTACTGAGAGAAGCTCAGAGAAGGATGCAGGAAGACAGGGAGGAGTCTATTGCAATAGTCTAGGAGTGTGGTGATGGGGGCTGGGTCAAGATGGAGGCTAGGGAGGTGGTTGTGATTCTGGATGTATTTTGAAGGTAGAGCTGGTGGGACCTTCTAATGTTCCAGTACTTAGAGAGGAAATAAAGAAAGGGGTCGAGGACTGAAGTATAGGGTGCCCAACTGTTTGAGGATTGATGGAGGAGGAGGAAGTGATAAAGAGGGTAAGGAGTGACTAGTGTGTAGAATGAGAACTTGGAGAGTGTGGCGTTGTTGTAGCCAAGAGGAGAAACTGAGATGATGTGCAAGACTGAGTTTTGACTTCATGATTGTCAGTCAAAAGAAAAGTCGGGGGCAGATGCATTAGGCTCAGAAAGTTAAGAGATCTGCCCGTGGTCACAGAATAAGGCAATCAAAATCCAAAGTCCTGGATTCTTGCCTCCCCAAGAGTACCTACCACTCCAGCCAACCCTCAGTGCCACCTGTCAGGGCTGTTGACCTGGTGCTGCCAGCATGTCATGGGTGGTAGGTGGGCCAGGTCCCTTCTGGTGAGTAGAAAAGAATGGAGCTGACACGAAACATCCTGCCCTGCCCCACCCAGGCTCCGGTGTGGAAGACCCTGTGGGTGAAGTCTCCGTCCATGTTGAGCTCTTCACTCATCCAGGAACCGGTGAGCAGAAGGTGACAGTGAAAGGTGAGCAGCCTGACGTGGGAGGGGAAGTGCCTCAGCCAGGACGGAGTAGGGTCTAAAATAGAAACCAAACTCTAGCTGTAAGCAAAAAAATTTTTTTTCATTAAAAGTGGGGTTTTTTTAATATAAAACTGAAAATTCCAGAAATAAACCACTTTCAGGCATGGCTACCAGGGATGCAAACAGGGTTACAGGGCTCAGTTCCAATTCTTCCACCTCTTACCTTTGCTATCCTTTTGTTGGCTTTTATTTTTACAATTAGAACACAGATCAAGCTGTTTTAGTCAAAGCCTAGAGTAACAGTGGCTTAGATAAGGTAAATACATTCTTCTCTGAGGTGACTCCCTGGACAGACAGACAGCCTAGAGCTGACAGGGAGGCATCACAGTGTTGGAGATCCAGGTCCCTGCCATCTTTTGTTGCACTTTTGTCCCTAATGTGCTTTCCTCCTCTATAGGATCCCAAAGAACTCAGCCCACATCTGTATCCCAGTCTGCATCTAGGGCAGTGGTTCTTAACCTGGGTTCTATCGAACCCTAGGGGTTCGATGCGTCGGTCTCAGGGGTTCGGAGAAGCCTCTGCCGCGGAGGCCAGAATAAAGTAATACCGTAATTTGTTGTGAGTTCATGCACTTTGTTGGTTTTGTTCTTTGAGCAAGGTGATGTTCATGCACGGCTCATTTTGTGCACCAGTAAAAAAAACATATACCTATGTCTTGAATTTGGGAAAAGAAATCATATTTTATTTATTACTAAAGAAGGATTCGGTGAATGCGCATATGAAACTGGTGGGTACGGTATTTCAAAAAAGGTTAAGAACCACTGACCTAGAGGAAAGAGAAGTTTAGGGCATTTTCCCTTTTAAGCCACAACCTGAAAGTTGTACACATCACTTCTTCTCACATCAGCCAGAATGTAGTCACATGGCCATACTTGGTTACAGATGCATGCTGGGAAATGTCTCTCAACAGGCTTTGAAAACAGCCCCATACTGAAGGAACCTAACCAATTTACCCTCCACTTCCTCCAATAGTGGTGGCTGCCAATGATCTCAAGTGGCAGACTTCTGGCATTTTCCGGCCATTTATTGAAGTCAACATCATTGGGCCCCATCTCAGCGACAAGAAACGCAAGTTTGCAACCAAATCCAAGAACAACAGCTGGGCCCCCAAGTACAATGAGAGCTTCCAGTTGTGAGTCTGGGGTGCTCTGGGGAGGAGGCATTTACTGGGTTAACCTCAGCCTACTAGGCAGGAGGGATGTGTGATGAGCCAATGTTTTTTGGGTGCAGAAATGTGTCCTAGGAGGAGGTGGTGGGAATGGAGACACCTCAGTACAGGAGTGACATCAGTGAGGGGCCATTGGGATGGAGTTGACCACCTTGGGGGGCAGGCAGGTTGGGGCATCAAGTGTAATATAAGATCATGATGAGGGTTTGTGAGGGAGAAGGTAAATCTGAGCACAGGGATGTGTTGGTCAGGTCCATTTCTGGGACTGGAGACTCTGGTGGTTAACAGGCGTGTGTTGTCATGATGGGAAAGGAAGCATTGGGATGGGGACTCGTGAAGTCAGCAGCGAACCTCGTCGGGTCTGTTGGGGCAGGTCACCTGGATGAGTCTGCTGTGGGGGACAGGAGTGGAGTTTGGTCCAGGGTATGGAGGTGTGTGTCATATGGGCTGGGGGTGGGTCACATCTGGATAGGGTTTCCTAACGGACAGGTGTGAGCTTGATCAAGGGATCAGGCGTCTGAAAGGGACAGACTCGGGGGCACAAATAAATCTGATCAAGGTATACAGAGAGTTACCTGGGGGCAGGGGGGAGTCACGTGGTTGGATTTTGGGTGAGGTGTAACCTCACTGGGGCAGGATGACACTTGTGGCTAGTCTTGGGGGACAGAAGTGCAGAGGGCATCAGAGCTGGGAATAGTTGGGGGCCCCTGAGGGACAACAGCTAAGCCAGTCATGTTAGAAGTGGGGCCAGGCAACTCTGAAGTAGTAGATTACCTGACTCATGTTTGGGAGCAAGAACAGGGCCTAGTGGGGGGCGTATGTGTCCTGGGGTGAGCTGGAATGCTTTCTTAGTAGTGCAGCCTGAGAGAGGAAAGTGAAGAAGTGGTGTGGGCATGACCAAAGAGAGGGGCTCTTGATTGGCTAGCAGCGCAGGTCACCCCAGGGGTAGGAATCCAGCTTCATTCACTAGGGATGTAGCCTGGAGGCAGGGCAGAATCATGGTGAAACATCAGTAATGAGAAGTCAGGGCACAGTTAGGTGGGAAGGCTTGGGGGAGATAAAAGGGGCAAACTAGAGACATGGGGGAGTGATCACATCAAGGGGAGAACTTGGTTTTAGGTGGAAGCCTGGTAATGGGATGTCTGGGTGCGCTATCTGGAGTGGCAGGATGATGAGGGCAGCAGCTCAGCCAGTTAAGGGTGTGGACCCCGGTATCACCAAGTGATGGGAACACAGCCTAGCCAGGGGGCTCTGGGGGAAGGGTCACTTGGGGTAGGGCCATGATTTGGCCAGGCTGATGGGACGTCTTTGGGTGGGGAGCAAAATGGAGGGAAGAGAGACATGGCAAAGGCATTCTTTGGTGGTGGTGGGGTGCAGGCCATCAGCTTTTGTGGAGTGAAGGTGCTGTAAGGACCAGTCACTTGGGACAGGGGCAGGCAGGCCTAGAGTGAAAGCTTATGAAAATAGTAGGATTGTGCTGGCCGGTGGGTAGGACCTGCCCTGATGCCCGGTCCTCCACAGCACGCTGAGTGCGGAAGCGGGCCCCGAGTGCTACGAGCTGCAGGTGTGCGTCAAAGACTACTGCTTTGCACGTGAGGACCGCACCGTGGGGCTGGCCGTGCTGCAGTTGCGCGAGCTGGCCCAGCGCGGGAGCGCCGCCTGCTGGCTGCCCCTCGGCCGCCGCATCCACATGGACGACACAGGTCTCACGGTGCTGCGCATCCTGTCGCAGCGCAGCAACGACGAGGTAGCCAAGGAGTTCGTCAAACTCAAGTCGGACACGCGTTCCGCCGAGGAAGGCGGTGCCACGCCTGCGCCCTAAAGCGGGGCACGCAGGCGCTCATCATAGCGCTTGCACGGAGAGCGCGGGGCGGGGCGGGGCCGGGCCTGTATGCTGGGACCTGCCTGAGGACGAGTCTCTAAGCTTTGCTCAGAGGTTTTCGTCCCTGCACCCTGGACTTAGCTTCCCGCTCTCGGGAATTGTGAATGGACGATGCCCCGCCCCCTCGGGAAGCCACGCCCGAGAGCGCGGGGAAGGAAAAAGCCACAACCCTCCCTTGAGGCAACGCCCGCAGCGCCTATGGATCCTTTCAAGCTAGGATGGGACAACCCTGCCCCTAATGGAGGAGGCCATATCCTGTGGCGCTGGTCCTGTTTCCTGTCCCATGGAAAAGCCATAAGATGGGTCCCCAATTCCTGGGTCCCAAGACCAATTGCCAAGTATGGAACTCTCAGCTCCCTCGAGGAGCGGCCCTGGGCAAGGAGCAGGGCTTCCTGAGCGCCCCCTGGGGTGGTCTGGCGACTGGAGAAATTAAGATGGTAATTGGACAGCCCCAGTGGACCTGAGTCCCATTTTATGTTGTGCAAAAACTAACCGGGAAGTGGAGGGAGGATGGGATTTCAAAAGCACATGCCCTCGGGCGCCCATGGTTTGGGCACCCGGTGAACAGCTCCAGGGCACCCGCATTTCTCTATGGGTTATTTTCTCCTCTTAACCCCCAATATGTTCAGTCCTCGCATCATAGAGTTCAACCCACCCATTTGACAGATGGTAAAACTGAGCTCGAGAGTTGCTGAGGGTCCCAGTGCCAACCTTGTCCCCACTTCCTTTGGCCTGTGTGCTACATCCAAGGGTGGGCTGAAATCGGATGACCCGACAGAGCTCCCCATTGCTGCTAACCCTCCTCAGGAGACCTCCCCCAACCGTTACAAGGGATGAGAGTCCTGGGCCAAGGCTCCCACTGCCCCCTCCTACCTTTGGCTGCCAAGAAAAACCTCTGCCCTCAGCCAGTTCCAGTGGGATCCCATGGGTGATATCCTGAGAACCCGACCTCTTATCAACAAAATGTGAGATTTTGGATTCCCTGGAATCAGCCCCCCACCCTCACACCTCTTTCTTTTCCAGAATTCTCCAGAGAGGAAAGAACAGAGTGTGTGTGTGTGTGTGTGTGTGTGTGTGTGTGTGTGTGTGTGTGTGTGTGTGTGTGTGTGTAGAGTTCCCCAGCACCAGCCTGGGCATGTGCTTTGGAAATGTTCTCCCTCTTTTCCCTGGGAATCCTTAATCATCCCTCCAAACATCACAAATATCTCCTCCTGTAGAAAATCTCCCCCCACTGCTCCTCCTTAGGACTTCCCATGCTCTGTCCTAGAAGCTATGGGACTGCAGGTGTCTATGACAGGCTCTATTTTCCCAAGACTGAAGTCTGAGGTCTTTCAAGGCTGGACACAGGGATGTCAAAAAGGGGCATACCTAGTTGAATTATGTCTTGGGGGGCATCTGTATGTGCCCACACATCCACATGTGTGTCTGTCCATGACCAAGCATCCCTATCCACCTTCCTCTCCCACACAGACCTGGGCACACAGGAAGTGTTCGAGCCAGACTGTGGCCGAGTCACAAGACACAGAGTGAAGAGAGGAGGACAAGAGGGGATGTGGAAGAGACAGGAGAGGAATCCAGGGAGCTAGAAGGGTTTGAAATCGGGAAATTTCCATATTGGAACAAGAAGGCTCAGATAGGAACAGGGCTTTCCCCAAGACTACCCAGCAAGTGTATGCAGTGCACAACCTTGGATGACACGTCTACACTTTTTACCACCTTGCCTGCGGTGGCCAGGGTTCTGAAACTTGTCAGGGTCTCAGGGTTGCATTGGTCCTCAGTTCATGCCAGGAGCAGGCCCAGTTTTCCAAGGATCAGGGAAAGGATGAAGTAGGGTGGGCCCCGGATGAAGTATAGGGTGTGACATTAAGGGATGTCTTGGACAGAGCCAGCCCCCTCCACAAAAGAGACAGAGTAAGGACACAGAGAAGAAGGGAGAGAGAAAGTAAGAAGAAACCGGGAGATTGAGATCACACCCCAGTGGGAACAGAGAAAGACTCAGAGAGGGGAGAAAAGTCAAAATTGGGAACCTAGAAGGAAAAGGGACCTGCTCTTTTCCTGGATGTCACCAGTCTCACCTAGAAGGATCTACCTAAAACTAGGAGGTACCTGACCATGCCCCCTGATCTCTCTGACTCAGGCACCAGAGCCTGAAACCTCACCATGCACCCATCAGAGATGCAAAAAATACTTAACACATAACTAGAAATCCTTGGAACCTCTCGGCTGGGACCTCAGAGACATTTCTGAACCCAACCCCTAGCCCCTGCTCTGTTCATCTTGCAGATGGGGACACTGAGGGGCAGAGCAGGGCCATCCTGAAGTCGCCTCAAACTCTGCTTTCGGGATGCAGAGGTAGGGGAGCTTGCTGGGGACTTGGTTTGTATCAGGACCTGTCTGTCCCCTGAACATCTTTTATTAAGAATTATCAAGGACCAAAGTCATCTTCGCTGACACGTGTTGCTTTTCTTTTTGCCGTTTTTTTTTTTAAGAGGGAAATCAAGTTGATCATGTTGAGTAAGACACACCCCCCACCCCCTCACCCCTGCCCAGCCATAGTGGCTCTTCTGAGGCACGAGTCACAGGCTAAGGTTCCCCATACATCCTCCACCACTCAGCCCGAGGATGGGGAGGGCGGGGAGGGGGTTCATACCCTGGCCCCACCCCTCAGATCATGAAATCTGCCAGGCAGTCCAGGGAGGTTCTTCCTCTACACACCTTCTTTTAGCATGTGATTGCAAATGTGAAATCAAAACACTGTTTTAATTCCATCCCATTGGTCCAGCATCTGCACAAATGCCCCCATTTTTCTGTAAATATGTGACTTGGAACAAATGTTTAAAACCAACAAAAAGTGGTCATGAATGCATGGTGTTGAGATGTTTTGCACTATTCTGACTTTTTGGTCTCTGTAAAATATTTTATTAACAGTAAACATTAAAAAAAGAAAAAACACCCAACCTCAGGTGCATGGTGGTGGCTTTGCATTCCCAGAGACACAAAAATACTCATGTAGCACCTGCTACGTGCAGATGCTGTTGAACATGCTACCCACCCATGAACCAGCTCATCCACAACAAGCATTGCCCCATTTCAAAGAGCAGCAAAACTTAGTCCTAGATAGGTGAAATTTTGTGAAAGGGGAGGGGCAGGATTTGAATGCGGGACTTTGCACAACTGCTGACCTTAGCTCAAGCAAGTTAGGACATAAAAGCCAGGAGCACAGCCTCCCAAAAATTCAACCCATAGCCCCATATTTCCCTGAGATTAAAAAAAAAAATTTAATTTTAGTTATTAATTTTTAGATAGAGGGGAGAGAGGAAGAGGAGGGTGAAATGAGAAGCATCAACTCGTAGTAGTTGCTTCCCTTATGTACCTTGACCAGGCAGGTCGAGGGTTTCAAACTCAACCTCAGCGTTCCAAGTCGATCTTTTATCCACTGTGCCACCACAGGTCAGGCAACTGAGATTGTTTTATTTTAGCAGGTGAGAATCTCATTTTATAAACTTGGAGGTGCAAAAAATGGAAACTACAACTGAATTTAATATCTGTTTTAAGCCTCCATCACATCAGGGTGCTCAGGGTTTCCTTGGTAAATTCAGGGACTTCCCTCCTAAGATATGGGCTGTTTCTGTATTTGAGTGACCAGAGCCAGGCCATGGGATCCATTATTGGGAGTGGGTTCCATGCGTGTTTTTATTTGTAAATAAAAGTGAAAAAAGGGCTAAAAGTGGAGCAAACAGTGGCTAAACCACAGAGATTAACCACAACTCAGCAATTCCACCCTCAAGACCTGCATGTGGGCAAAAAGACTGGTAGCAGCCCCAATGTCATGGTATTTTCACATGGGAATATTATACAGCTGTAAAAATAGATGAATCACAGCTGTCTGCATGATGTCAAAAGGGGCAGCCCGCCAGGGGCCCTGAATGTTCTTGGTAACTGCGCCAGACTGCAAAACTTATCTTTTCTCCTATACCCAGTGGTTTCCACAGCAAGACAGGTGGGCATTCCCTGCATGACTTCTGCGTAACTGCCCACTCCCTGACGGAGCAGAGCTGGCTTGTTTGCTGCTTGCTACAAAATGTACTCAGCCCTTGGCCCTGTGTCCCTCAGTATGTGGGGTTCTTCATGTCACCCATGAGACTTGAAGACCAAGACACATGCTGTTTGCTGTGGTGTGAGAAATAAACCATCTTTCTCTGATCCCCTGAGTCTCAAAGCTGCACCGATGGACCAGCATCAGGTGTACTTCTGCATTCTCTGTGAGGAGCATTGAGGACGTTATGCTGAGTGAAATAAGCCAGACACAATAAGACAACTACTGTATGATTCCACTTACAAAAGGCCCCTATAAGGTGATCCCTGTGGTGATTCACAGAGAGAGACAGAAAATGGAATGGTGAGTGTTGTATGGGGACAGAGTTTCAATTTGGGAAGGTGATAAAAGTTCTGGAAATGGACAGTGCTAATGGTGGAACAACGTAAATATACCAAATGCCATGAAATCATGCACTTGAATGTGGCTAATTTTATCTGAATTTCACCTCAATTTAAAAACAAAACAAACAACAACAAAAACAGATGGCTGGCCAGATTTGGTCCACATACCATAATTTGCCAAACCCCTTGACCTAATCAATTCTTCAACTTCTCCTTCTAACTTCTCCCAACCTTAGGCTAAATCTAGCACCATCCTCATCCTCACTCCACCCTCCACTCTCACCCAAACCCTCAGCCCCAGCCTCACCCTATCCTTCCACTCTCAATTTCATTCCTTTAGTCTACCCTAAGCCCACCCCATTTATACATGCCTTTCTTTCATCATGCCACCTGCCAACAAGGCAAGATCACTCAGGTAATGTCAACAAGAGGCACACTCAGTTTCCTAGGGGGTATAACACAATTATGTGATCTCCGTAAAATTATATTTCATTACATAATTTATTACATTACATAATAATTACTCTGCTCTCAGTCCTGCAATTACCTATAATAGTTACTGCATTATGCATCCTACAATTACACAGTCATTCTTACCATCCCCATACTGTACAGTAGAAAACAAGAAGTGGTGGGAAGACAGCAGCCTTACCCCGCCCCCACCCAACCCGTTTCTGCAAAGCTGCTGCCATACTTGCAGACTTCAATGTTGCTGGGCATGTGTTTGGGTCCACCAGTGCCTCCAGCTTTAGAAAGAAGAAAGAACTGGAGCTATCTTGGTTTCTCCTCCTCTTTCCTCTGCCACCAGCCAATCTTGGTGGGTATAGAAATGCAGTTGTAGATCCTATTCCTGAGTCAGAGATATGGGGTATGTGCCTGAAGTTGAAGGTTTTGAGGACCCCTTGACTTCCAGTCTTCTATGATTGTGGAGAACCTAAGTTCCCTTGGTGAGTCAGATCTGCAAAATCATTCCTGCCTGACCGGTGGTGGCACAGTGGACAGAGTGTTGACTTGGAACACTGTGGTTGCTGGTTCAAAACCCGGGGTTGCCTGGTCAAGGCACATATGAGAAGAAATCAATGAACAACTAAAGTAAAACAACTCTGATCTCAATCCCTCTCTCTCTCTCCCCCCTTCTCTCTAAATCAATAAATATAATCTTAAAAAAAAATAAAACAAGCTTGACCAGGTGGTGGCGCAGTGGATAGAGCATTGGACTGAGATGTGGAGGACCCAGGTTCGAGACCCCGAGGTCGCCAGCTTGAGCCCAAGGTCGCTGGCTCGAGCAAGGGGTCACTTGGTCTGCTGTAGCCACCCGGTCAAGGCATGTATGAGAGATCAATCAATGAACAACTTAAGGAGCTGCACCAAAGAATTGATGTTTCTCATCTCTCTCCCTTCCTGTCTGTCCCTATCTGTCCCTTTTCTGATTGTCTCTGCCACAAATAAATAAATAAATAAAACAAAAACTAAAATCAGTCTTATAGGACTAGCCCAAGTCCTACTCCTCTGCAATAGAATTTGGCAAACTACGGCCCCTGGGCCACATCTGGCCCACTGCTTGTTTTTATAAGTAAAGTTTTATTAGCTCACAACCAATCATTCATTCAACTCAGTCTGTGGCTGCTTTCATGCTACAAGGGCAGGGTTGAGTCCTTGTAAATTTCCTATATTAACCCCTTCCCTGTGAAAAGACCTCAAGTAGTTTCTCTTTCTCACCATAACTATGTTATGATACATGATAAATGGAGCCAGACAATTGCAGCTATGCTAAAGGATAATTGTGGTAGATTATATAATGAACCCCTCCCAAGATATACATGTCCTATTGCCCAGAACGTGTAAATGTTACTTTAAATAGCAAAAGAAGAGCCCTAGCTGATTGGCTAAGTGATAAGAGCATCAACCCAGTGTGCGGACGTTCCTAGGTTTGATTCCCAGGTTCGATTCTGGTCAGGGCACACAGGAGAAGCAACCATCTACTTCTCCATCCCTCCCTCCCTCTTCGCTCTCTCTCTTCCCTTTCCACAGCCATGGCTTAAATGGTTTGAACAAGTTGGCCCCCTGGCACTGAGGATAGCTCCCCAGCCTCGCCTCAGGTGCTAAAAAATAGCCCAGTTGCCAAGCAATGGAGTGGTGGCCCCAAATGGGCAGAGCATCCCCTGGTAGGGGCTTGCCGAGTGTTTCCTGGTCAGGGAGCATGTGGGAGTCTGTGTCTCTGCCTCCCCACCTCTCAATTAAAAAAAAAAGCAAAAGAAACTTTGCACATGATGTTACAACGATCTTCAGATGACAGGGAGATTATTCTGGATTTTTTGAGTGGACCCTAAATGTAATCAGTCACAACAGGACTTACAAGAGGAATGAAAGAAGGTCAGAAGTAGATGTGATTGATGATGGAAGCAGGAGGTTAGAGTGATGCAGGAAGGGGTCATGAGCCAAGGAACGCCAACAGTTCTCAGAAGCTGGAAAAGGCAAGAACACTGAATCTCCCCTAGATTCTCCCATAGGAACCAGCCCTGGTAACATCTTGACAGTAACCCAGTGAAACTGATTTCAGATTTCTGGCCTCCAGAACCATGTGAGAATAAATGTGCATTGTTTTAAGTCACTAAATTTGCGGAAATTTGTTATTGCAGCAGTAGCAAGCTAAGACAATGAACCAATGGACCAACTGAAGTTTTTGTCCATGAACATGAGTCACTTTTTAATTAAAAATAACATTAAAACATTATATAGGCCCTGGCCAGTGGCTCAGTGGATAGAGTGTCAACCTGGCATCTGGACATCCCGGGTTCGATTCCCAGTCAGGACACACAAGAAAAGTGACCATCTACTCTCCCCCCTTCTTTCCTTCTTCCCCTCCTGCAGCCAGTGACTCCATTGGTTTCTGCGTGGCCCCAGGCACTGAGGATAGTTCAGTCTGAGCATAATATCCTCAGGCATTGAAAATAGCTAGGTACTCCAGCATTGGCCCCACATGGGGTTGCCGGGTGGATCCCAATAGGAGCGCATGTGGGAGTCTGCTTATTTCCCCTCCTCTCACCTAAAAAACCACACACACACACACACACACACACACACACACACACACACACACACTATATATATATATATATATATATATATATATATATATATATATAACCCTGGCCAGGTAACTCGGTTGATTAGAACATCATCCCAATACATCAAGGTTGTGGGTTCGATCCCCGGTCAGGGTACACACAGGAATCAAAATAAGTGGAGCAACAAATCAATGTTTCTTTCTCTCTTTCCCTTCTTCTCTCTCTAAAATCAACAAAAAAAATTTTTTTTAACACTGTACATATGGAACATTACAGAAGGAAGGATGCAGCTCTCCTGAAGGTTAAGAGAGAAAAGGAGATAGTTTGAAGCAAAGGAAACGAACTACTTTGTGTCACAAAGAAGACTCTTCTAGAGACTCATGTCCCCAAAAGGCTGAACCGTATGGGTGCAGAGATTCTTGACCCTGGCACAGTTAGCTTCTGGGGCCTGATCAGTCTTTGTTATAAGGACAGTGACCTGTGGAATGTTCAGCTATATGTTTAGCTGCATCCCTAGCCTCTGTCCACTTGACAGCAATAGCACCTACCCCGAGTCATGATCACCAGGAATGTCTCCAGGACCCTGCTCAGTGTCCCTCAGGAACCAAATCACTCTCAATTGAGATCCACTAGGTTAAACTAAGATTTGGAAGCATCATGTGTAACTGTAACATGAGAAGAAACTCCAATGGCCCATTAGAGGGGACTGGTTACTAAACTCAGATCATCCACCCTGGATGAAGGGTGAGGAATTAACAAGAAAAGTAACTATGAGCCCTGGCCGGTTAGCTCAGTTACTTAAGAGCATCCTCCCAAAATGACAAGGTTGCAGGTTCTATCCCTGGCCAGGACACGAATGAGAAGCAACCACGAAATGCATGACTGAGTGGAACAAATACTTCCTTTCCCCCTCCCTTCGCTCTCCCTTCCTCTGTGGCCTCTAAAAACCAATAAAAATTGAACCCTGGCAGGATAGTTTCGTTGGTTGGAGCATTGCCCGAGTGTGGAGGTTGCCAGTTTGATCCCCGGTCAGAGCACGTACAGGAGCAGCTTCATGTTCCTGCCTCTCTCTCTCTCTCTCAAAAAAAGTGTGAGCCTGACCTGTGGTGGCGCAGTGTATAAAGCGTCGACCTGGGAACACTGAGGTCGCCAGTTCAAAACCATGCACTGGTCTGGTCAAGGCACATATGGGAGTTGATGCTTCCAGCTCCTCCCCCCTTTCTCTCTTTCTCTCTCTCTCTCACTCTGTGTCTCCTCTCTAAAATGAATAAAATAAAAACAGTAAAAAAAAAAAGTGTGATCCACCCTATCATGAACAACCCAAAGTGAATTAGTAGACATCTGCGTAGATTAGATGGCCCACAATATGTTGTCAAATTTTAAAAGAAAATTGATCCCATGTTTATGAAATTAAAATGTTTCACGGGGTAAAACAAAGTAGTCTGCAACAGAGTTTATGTAACATGATCCTCTTTTAAAAAACATGTACCGATATGCTCCATGCAAGTGGATAAGGCTTTTCTTTTTTTAACCCAAATGTTATCTCTGATGATGTGTGGCTTAATTTTGCTTTTTCAGTTTGCTGTCTATTCTTTTTTTTTTTTTTTTTACAGGGACAGAGAAAGAGTCAGAGAGAGGGATAGATAGGGACAGACAGACAGGAATGAAGAGAGATGAGAAGCATCAATCATCAGTTTTTCATTGCCGTTGTGACACCACAGTTGTTCATTGATTGCTTTCTCACATGTGCCTTGACTGCGGGCCTTCAGCAGACGGAGCAACCCCTTGCTGGAGCCAGCGACCTTGGGTCCAAGCTGGCAAGCTTTTGCTCAAGCCAGATGGGCCCGCGCTCAAGCTGGCGACCTCGGGGTCTTGAACCTGGGTCTTCCGCATCCCAGTCCGACACTCTATCCACTGCGCCACCGCCTGGTCAGGCTGCTGTCTATTCTTATTTTCCCACAAGGATCACACAATCTATTACTTTGTAAATGCCTCAGTATCTACCTATACACCCTAAGGGCTTAAGAATCTTGAGAACCCTTAAGTATTAGACACAGAAAACACAAATACAAATCCCTGGGGTGGGACCAGAGGCATCTGCTCAAAGCTGTCTCAGAGAGGAGCCCAGATGCCCAACTGTCTGCTGGTGCCCTTGGCAGAGCTCCTTCTTGTCTCATGTCTCCACCCCCACCTGGGCTTCCTCAGTGACCTCTTGGATAACAAATCCTCATCTTAAGGTCCGTTTTCTGGGACTCCAAACCATAAGAGGCCACCTCTATATTCTGTCACCTGAAACACTCCTGCAGTTGACTCCACAGGATACAGGGAGCTTGGCCATCTGTCCCTGGGCTACCCTGGGGGTATTTTATGGCCCAGGCTGGGTCACAGGACTCTCACTGCCCCCTCACCTACAGTCACCCTCTGGTCAGCTTCTCTCGGGTATGTGGTTCCCTCCCACACCTTGGCCAGCAGTGGGGGTGGGGTCTGGGAGTGATGTGTTTGCAGTGAGCAGAGCACTGGCCCAAGAAGAGAACACAGACTTACAGGAAAACCAACCAGGAAAATTTAATAAAAAAATAAGCAAGTTATCTAGGACCCAACCCAGCGAGCAGTATCCATCCCTAAGAGGGTAAAGCACCGCTGGCTGGCTCTGACATTCATTTCTGGCTGAAGGCACAGCAAGTCCTCCAGCCCGGGCTGCGGCACATCCTGCCCAGGCTACAGGGAGCACCCCAGTGCAGCTGAGCCCACCCAAGGCTCAGCGGAATGCCACTGAGCAGGCAGAGGCTACAGCTATGTGGACCTGGGAGGTCAAGCAAACAGGACCGGGGCAGGCAGGGGAGACCCAGCTCCATCTCCATCCCTACCCCTTCCAGCGGGGCTGGGTGCAGGAACCTACAGACAGCCGTGTGGTTACTGGGACCAGCAGCAGACCCTGGTCACAGAATAGCCACCCACCCTCCTGGGTGGTATTGTACACAGAGCTCAAGTGACTGGGAGACAAATTAGAAGGATTCAAACTCAACCGTTCTCTAAGGGTTGTAGGAAGCCACAAGGTCTGGTACACAATAGGCACTCAATAAATGCCTAATGCATGAAGAAATGACGATTCTTTTTGTTCATCTCTGTGGCCCCCAGCACACACATGGGTGATCAAATGCTAACTGAACTGTCTGTCATACTGTCTCGTATCATTAATGCCTGGTGCACAGTAGGTGCACTTCAGATATCTGGGGAAGAAACCAGCCAAAGTGGGAAAGCACCTTGTCACGCTCCATCCCAACACCAAGCTCAGCTCCTGGCACACGGCAGGCACTCTTAATGAAAGTACGGAGTAAGAACTTTTGTGTTAAGACACATAGTAGGTGCTTGATATGTGTCTGAATAAATGAAAATGTCTGTTTATCTCAATACTCCCAAAGCCTGAAATGGTGCCCAACATACAGTAGGCACTCAATAAATACTTAAATTATTAAAAACGAATTATATCACTAGGGCCTGATTCTTGGGGGGGGGGGGTCAATAAATGTTTGGTGACTGAATCATCAAGAAAATATGTCTCATTCACTGCCATCACACACAAACCTGGCACACAATAAATGCTTAAAAAATGTCAGGCACATGGAGAGATGAATGATGGCTTGTTCCCACCCAATCTTCCAGTGCCAAACACTATTCCTGGCATCCAGCAGGTACTCCATTAATGCTGCCTGTGTGAGCGTGATTGCTGAGCAAGAGCTGGCTGGAGCACCCTGCATGGAGAGGCCCGTGCAGCCTGCCAGGGATCCACAGGGCCCCGCTGTCCCAGTCAGCATCTAGAGGCTGCTTTGGGGCTTTCACCACTGCCCCTCAGAGCTCATCCCGGGCAGCACTGTCCAGTGGGGACTGCAGCACATCTGAGTTTTTGGCCTCTCGACTTAGTGCTTGCTGCTCCTTCATCTTCTGAGATTTGGCACGATCCCAGTCAGTCTTGACGTGCTCATTGTTCCACACAACCGAGGTCTCTGTGTCGCTCACATACCCGTCATCCCCTGTGTAGTGCGTTGGGTACACAAGCAGAGGTTCCACGGAGAAGGCACGCAGGTTGCGGGGGGAGAAGTGGGCCTTGTACTCAGACCTGGGGAAAGAGGGGAGTGGGGGCAGCGGTGAGTTGGGAAGGGACAGATGAAGGGAGAAATGGAAGAGGACAGATTGAGAGAGAAGGGGGCTCAAACAGAGGGGACACACAGAGGAAGTGAGCAGAGGAAAAGGCACCTTCCTGAGAGACTGAGAGCCTCATTCCCACCCTCTCCAGGATGGTTACAAAATGAGACCCCCGCCCATCTGCCTCTAGCACCCCTTCTCACACTGGGTGCTTGTCAAACATGACTGGCAGGAACTCGTCGACAGGCAGCATCTTGGAGAGTGGCCGGGCGGCCAGCAGCTTGCGGGCACCTTGTAGGGAGATCACATAGGCCAGCGTCCAATAGGAGTAGTCGGCCTCCACCAGGTTCCTCACACGGGGCACAGCCTTCTCTGGGTGCTCCACCTGCATCCGCTTCCGGCCCACATAGCTGGGGTACAGAATTGAGATCCTGTCACCCTTCTTCCACCAACCAGAGAACACGAACCCAGCAAGGCAGGGATCTCCTGAGCCCATCAGGCCCAGGGGTGAAAGGCTTGGTGTGTTTAGGGCACAAGGAGGCCTGTGTGGCTGGAATGGCAGGACCACAGGAGTCTGGGGCCTTCAGGGACAGGTGTGGGTTTTTTCCAAGAACACTAGGGAGCCATGGGGGGATCTGGAGCTGGTGAGAATGGGATTTCTTGGACATTATTTGAGGCTATGCCACAAGAAAGAAGAGTGGGGCTAAGCAGGGAGCTGCTCTGGGTGCAGTGGCTGTGGGGTGGTGGAGTGAGCTGTCAGGAAGGAAGAGGTATGTTCTTATGAATAGCATGGTCCAGAGTCTGGGGCCTAGAACCTGGATCAGGGCCTTGAACACCACAGGAAGAAGGGGAGGGAGGAGAGAGGAGGAACCAACCCCCCAATATAAAACCCCAAAGGACTGTTCCAGAAATATGCTGACCACACCTGACTTAATGCTGGGCTAAGGCCCAGGCTACCTGGCTACTCCCCATTTAGCCAGCTCTGAGCTTCCAAGGAGCTACCAAGTCCTGACCATACTACCACAGGCCACACCCCCAGGTCCTCAGCCAGCCCACGGGCTCCCTAGGCAAATCTTAGACATCCTCCATCTGCCACAGAACCCTTCAAGTCTCTAAGTCCCGATGAGCCCACATCCCCACAGCCAGGTCCCTAGACTTCCAAGTCATTCTCCCAAGGAATAACCTCATAGGCCTGAGGACATGTCCCAAGTCCTGACTACTCTCAGGTCAAAGCCTTCATGCAGGCCACATACACACAGAGTATTCTTGCCATATTCCCAAGAGCTGGCCCAAGTTATTAACCAGCAGATGCCATCAGATATGTATGTTCTTCTGAGCTTTAGGCCCACCACCAGGCTCCAGCTCCACCCCACTCCAGACCACACCCCCCAGACCTCAACTCCATCCCCTCCACACCATGCTCCATTTCTGCCCCTGACCCCATACCACGCCCCCAGGCATGGCCCCACCCCCAAACCCCACACTTACATGAGGTCCCAGTCCAGATCCTCCCTCTGTACATCCCGCATGAGGTTCATCAGGCGCCTCTTGAAGAAAATCTCGAAGCGCAAGTCATCCTCAAAGACCAGTGATTTCTGTAGTCCCCTGTCCATTACCTAAGGGAGACAAAGGCCAGGCCTGACCCTGAAGCCAGCTCAGCTTAAAGGCTTTGAGACAACAGGAGAGAAGCAAACACACCTCTCCCCACTACTGTACATACGGACCTCCCCACCAGGCTACCACCTCCTCGAACATTCAAGAGCAGACACCTCCGCCTGGCTGCTCCTTCCCACTGCAGGGCCTGGGCCCGTGCTGACACACAGCACCCTCTCACACGCAGGGGCAGGCAGACTCCCTCTCACTCTTCAGCTCTAATGTCACTCACCCAGAAGGCCCTTCCTTACTACCACCCAAAGCTGCCAGCTGAGGACAATTTCATACTCCTAAGCCCCTTCTCTAGATGTATCTTATTTATTTCAGTCTGATTTATTTCTTTGTGGTTTATCACCAGTCTTCCCATTTCTATTGTGGGTCCCCGGCAGGGCGCTTGACCTATCTCAGTGGCTATCCTGACCCCAGGACCAGCACCAGACCAGGTACAGAGGAGGTGCTTAGCAAATGTTCCCTGAATGAATGAACTTGAGAATCTTCATGACTGCCCCTGAGGCCATGACTGTCAGCTGGGGAAACTAAAGATCAGGCTGGGAACCACCTTCCTGCTCACAGAGTTCACAGAGGCAGGGTTGGACTCGAACCCAGATGTCCCCTGGCACCAGGGCCACTTGGAAACCACAACCGTGGCCCCATGCCATCCACAGTGAATCTCAGGAAAGGTCAACCCAACTGAGCACCCATCACCTCAGACACCTGGACATCCCTCCAGACCACCCTCCCACGCTGCAGCCAGACACCCATCTGGTCTCATGCCTGGCAGTCCCAGGTTCAAATCTCAGCCCGGCATCCTCACCACCTATCACAGCCTCTCTCTCCAAGTGATGCTAAGCCTCAGGGCTAATGGGCTACCCCTGGCATGGGCTCTCCACTAGTTAATGTCACTATAGCTGTTACTTCTATTAGTAAATACCAAGATCAGAGTCCTGCCTCCAGACATCTGAAAATAGTTAGGTGTGAAAGGGCCTCATTTGGCCTTGGACCCAACCTGCTCCAGAAACTGGGCTCACAAATCCCCCCTCCCCAATCTCAGTTTCCACATCTGCACAATGGAAAAACATTCACTAAAGAGAGGCACTGGGTCCTGTTGCAGCTTTGGAGTCCACCTGGGGTATAGACAATGTCCTCCAGAGCTATGGGAAGGCCCAGGACAGCTCTGCCCTACCCTTCTCACAAGACCCTCTATCCCACGCACCCACCTCCTTCCAGATGTTATAGTGACTGAGGAAGCAGCCCATCTCTCCTTTGGTGAGGGGCCGCCCATGGTAGGGGTCCTGGTAGCCAGGCAGCATCTGGATGCCCAGTGCCTCCACCTGGCTGGTGTTCATGGCTCTGAAAGGGGGGACAGGAAGGGGTCAGTGGAAAACACACTCTGTCTGCCATTCCACCATTAGTGACCCTCCTACTGAGCAAGTGCCTCACTCTTTAACTACTGGTAGCCCTCCTGGACCCATGGTCAGGACTGCAGGGGGTGGTCTACCCGAGTGTGGCTCTGCCTCACTTTCCCTTTACAGTGACCCCCACCAGCATGATCTATACCCCTTCCCCAGGGTAGGGTTCACTTGCCTTCCTGAGCCCCCAGCGCATGGTCCCCAGCCCCCTCAGGATAGGGTTCACTTGCCTTCCTGAGCCCCCAGTGCATGGTCCCCAGCCCCCTCAGAGTAGGACTCACTTGCCTTCCTGAGCCCCCAGTGCATGATCCCCAGCCCCCTCAGGGTAGGACTCACTTGCCTTCCTGAGCCCCCAGTGCATGGTCCCCAGCCCCCTCAGGGTAGGACTCACTTGCCTTCCTGAGCCCCCAGTGCATGGTCCCCAGCCCCCTCAGGGTAGGACTCACTTGCCTTCCTGAGCCCCTGTGCATGGTCCCCAGCCCCCCTCAGAGTAGGACTCACTTGCCTTACTGAGCCCCCAGTGCATGGTCCCCAGCCCCCTCAGGGTAGGACTCACTTGCCTTCCTGAGCCCCCAGTGCATGGTCCCCAGCCCCTTCAGGGTAGGACTCACTTGCCGTCCACAGCCCCCAGTGCATGGTCCCCAGCCCCCCCTCCCAGAGTAGGACTCACTTGCCTTCCTGAGCCCCCACTGCATGGTCC
Source organism: Rhynchonycteris naso (assembly GCA_037038555.1). NCBI lineage: Eukaryota > Metazoa > Chordata > Mammalia > Chiroptera > Emballonuridae > Rhynchonycteris > Rhynchonycteris naso. The sequence continues at coordinate 21,654,618 of CM073003.1, forward strand.
CCAGCCCCCCTCAGGGTAGGACTCACTTGCCTTCCTGAGCCCCCAGTGCATGGTCCCCAGCCCCCCTCAGGGTAGGACTCACTTGCCTTCCTGAGCCCCCAGTGCATGGTCCCCAGCCCCCTCAGGGTAGGACTCACTTGCCTTCCTCAGCCCCCAGTGCATGGTCCCCAGCCTCCCTCAGGGTAGGACTCACTTGCCGTCCACAGCCTCCACCAGCCGGAACTGGATCTCCTGTGCCTGCAATGCCCGCAGCATGCGGTCCCGCCTGTCCTGCCGCCGCTTCAGGTTGATCATGAAGACCTGTGGCACAGAGCCTCTGTCAAACCCTCTGGCCCTAAGTCCGCCACCTCCCTCCCTCCCCACCCCAGAGGCCTGGCCCACCTCATCAAAGCCCATCTTGTCAGGTATCTTGGTAGGCACCGAGACAAACCAGGAGGGTTCTGCTGGGGGGTGCTTCACTGCGGGGGAGAAAGATGTCGAGGGGTTACTGGAGTCATGGGCAGGGAATATTCCAGCTTCTTTCCACTGCCCCCTCCTCATCCCTCCATGGTGCCATACACCCTGAGCTCCTCAGCCTGGGGTTGGAGAACCTGCCTGACCTGTCCCCACTCACAGCACTGGTGTTACGTCTCTCTCCCCAACCTCCTATTCACTCTGGCTGTTAGCATACCAAACCTACCCATTCCTACCTCAGGACCTTGGCACATGCTGGGCCTATGACTGGAACACCCTTTCTTCTTCCTCCCCCCCACCCTAGTTCTCAGCTAAGATGCCCTCTAGAGGAGGGGCAAGCCTCCTGACCCCTTCAGGCTGAGTCAGATACTGCCTCCTAGCCCCCATAGAGCCCAGGATTCCACCATCAAACCTCCATCCTGCTATCCTAACTCCCTGTCTTTTGTGAGTCCCATGGAATGAACACCACGTCTGTCCATCTATCCACTCACACTGGGTCCCCAGTGCCTAACACAGGATTCAGCATATAGCAAGCACTCAATAGTTGCTCATAGAATGAATCAAGGATTGATGACAAACTGTGTGACCTTGACATATCTGGACCTCAGATTCCTTATCTATAAAATGGGTTAATAACCCCTCAGAGGGTTATTCATGAAAAGATGCCATGAAGTCACACATGTATGGGTTGAATGATGTCCTCCAACAAAATGTTATGTTGTTGTCTGAAAGCCTGGGACCTCAGAATGTGACCTTATTTGGAAACAAGGTCTTTACAGAGGTTATCAAGATAGAATGAGGTCAGCTTGGCCTGTGGTGGCACAGTGGATAGAGTATGGACCTGGAATGCTGAGGTCACCGGTTTGAAACTCTGGCTTGTCCAGTCAAGGCACATGCAATAAGCAAGCAATGAATAATTAAAGTGAAGCAACTACAGTTCTTGCTCACCCACCACTGCTCTCCCCTCTCTGTAAAATCAATAAATAAAATCGTAAAAAAAAAAAAGATAGAATGAGGTCATCAGAGCAGGCCCTAATCACTATGACTGGTGTCCAGATAAAAATGGAAAATTTGGACAGAGACACTCAAGAGGGAAAACACACAAAGAAAATGGACATCTGACTGAGTGACATGTCTAAAAGCCAAGGTTTGTCCAGAATTTCAGAGTAGTCATGACTATTTCCCTTTTAACTCTGAGCAGTGCTCAGACCACATCCCCAGGGCCATCTTGGCATATCCCTGGCAGTTTCCAGTAGAAGGATCAGATCCTCAAGTAGATATGAGCCTACAGAGGTCCCTGCCTGTCCATCAAGCTGGCCCAGAAAAGCCCAGAGTAATGGGAAGTGTGGTGTATACCTTGCCAAGAACAAAGGCCCCCCTGTGAGCTCAAGGGACTAAGCCAGCACCTCCCACTTCACAGCATGGGCTTCCTCTAAGGCCAGCACATGCCAGGCTTCCTTCCACCAAGAGCCCTTCACCCTCCTCGGGAGAGCTGAGATCAAGGGCGAGACTCTGGGCTCTGAGGACATAGGCTCAGATCCCAGGTGCCCCTTCCCTGCTCTTCCTGAGCCTCTGCCCCATCTCTACCTTGCGGGGTGTGAATGATGACAGTACCTGCCTGGAGGAAGGTGGGATCTTGTCACCCTGAGCTTTCTGCAAGTCTGAAATTTTTGAACATATGAAAAATCACATGTACAGCCCAGGTCCAGGGACACATACACATGGACAGAGAGAAAATGTGGTTTTCATTTGGAGAGACAGACAGATTTATACAAGTATCTGAAAACCCCAGGACCTCTTTCCATCTGTTCTGTATGTTCAGCTCTGACCCTCAAGAAACAGAGAGACAGCCATGCCTCTGGTATGGTTGAGTTTATAACAGCAGCGTTAATGGTTTCTTGACCAGAAACAATAACAGAAACATATGTGAAAATCTAAACCAGGAAACCTATGGTACAGACATGCTTCTCATGGTCCAGTCAGATAGGAGTTGGTGCTAAGTAGAGACCTACCTGTCGTGACTGTGGCCCAGTAGGGCTCCTGGCCTAGGCCTGAGCATCTGCATGTAACAGACAATTGGGTGTTGTGAGGTCTCCACCCTGGTGACCTTTCATCATCCAGATGTCACACAAAAGACCCAAGTCCCCCCATCACCAGAGGGAGTATGCTATTCTATCCTCAGCCACCAGGGGGATAGGGACACAAACACACAACCTTCTGGAAGCAGAGAACGGGGCAACTGAGACCAACAGCAGGATCCTGGCCCCTCCCCACCTGTACAATGAAGAGAATGACTATTCTCAGGCCTTCTCAGAGATACATGTGACCAGCCAAGGGCAAAGCCCTGATGGACATGGACTCCACTGTCCTCTTACTCTGGAGCCACCCTCACCACCTCTTCAAGCAATCCTGATGACAGCTCCGCCCTGTGCGTCAACCCATCTCCCAGGCTCACCAGAAGCAGGCTGCTAGTTCAATAATTTACGGATTTATTTGTTTATCTATTAGAAAGACATGAGCTTGCAACTATGGTAAAAATATATAATTTCCTTTTTTAAATAAATGTATTCAAGTAAAACAAAAGTATACACATAAAATATTAAGTAAATAATAGGTCTGAGGTTTGGAAATAGTCCTAAAAGGATATAGCCCAGACACTGTCATGCGCATAAAGGTTCATCAGTGAAAACCTACTGACCTCTACACCCTCCATGGCTCCCGACTACCCCTGAGGAAAACACCAGTGTCTAAGGTCATTGCCTGGCCCTGCCAGCTCTGGCCAGCTCATCAGCCTCACTTCTATCCCAATGACTTTGCCTATTCCCTGAGCTCATGTTCCCTCTAGCTTCCCAGTCTCCGCAATATAATGCTTCCTCTGGCAACAATCCTCTTCTGGCTAAATCCTACTCACTCTGAATCATAATACACCTCCTGCAGGAAGCCCACCCTAGTTGCCACATACAGCTGCTGCAAGCCAGTACTCCCTGAGAGCAGGAACAACTGTCTACCTTGTTCACACCAAGTTCCCAGTGACTGGCAAAAGGACTAGCATCCAACAGGTGCCCAATTAGTGTTCAGGGGATCGATGTGAGATGATAGAGAAAGGACGGTGTGGGCAGACTCACCCATAACCTCCAGCTGCATATGCGTGAAACTTTCAGCCTCGTCTTGGAGGGTACTATGCGACCGCAGGGGCACTGGCAGGAAGCCGTACACCTCCTTGTTGCACACGTACATTTGGACCTCTGCGGCCAAGGAAACAACAATCAAAATTGAAAACTGAGCAACAAGGTAGCAAGGCTGATGATCTCTGATCACAGAATCAGCCTCACAGCCCAGTGTGGGGCCAGAAAGCAAAGCAGCCCCGCCCACTATTCCTAGCAAACAGCAGAAACCCCTCAGATCTCCACTGGGGAGTTGGAGCCGGAACAGGATTTTCACTGGCAGAGGAGACTTCGACAATCAACAACAGAACTGTTAACAAGCACCTTGCACTGCCCCTGACAGTCCCTACAGGATGCCATGACAGAGCAAACTGCAAAACAGCAGGGGAACAGTAAAGGTGCGTATTTCTGCACAAAATGGGGATGCAGTTGGATAGGATGTTAATAACATTACTTCCATCTGCATTTGTCCTTTTTCTGGATGGTTTACATTTGTATATTGAGTGTGTGTTAACTTTTTCTAAAAGTTTACAACTCAGTGAAAAGAATTTTCATTTTTACTGGCTAACTTTTCCATAACGAGCCAGATGGTAGAAATAGTTTAGGCTGCTGGCCTGACAATTTCTGTCTCAGCTCAATTCTGTCCTTGGAACATGAAAGCAGCCATAGGCACTCAAATAAATGGATGTGGCAGCATGCCAATGAAACCTTCTTTATAGGCACTGAAATTTGAATTTCATACAATTTTCAGATGTCATAAGATACTTTTCATTTTTTCTAACCAATAAAAATATAAGAACATTCTTAGTTTATCGCCATACAGAAACAGATGGTGGGTTAGATTTGGCCTGTCAGTTTACTAACACCTGACTTAAAGTAAATGACAGGTTAGCATAGGACTGTGTTCTCTTTCTCTTTTTTAAAAAAATATTTTAAATTTTTTATTTGATTTTATAGAGGCAGGGGCAGAGCGAGAAGTATCAACTCATAGTTGCTTCACTTTAGCTGTTCATTGATTGCTTGCTGTATGTGCCTTGACCGGGCAAGCCCGGCGTTTTGAACTGATGACCTGTGTTACAGGTTGACATTCTATCCACAGCACTACCACAGGCCAGGCTCTTTCTAAAATGTTTTTTTACTAATTATACAATTAGGAAACAATTATGTTCAACTATAGAAAATTGGGAGAATGTAGAATAGTGAATTGGAAATAACTTTCAATAAATAGGTCCTAGAGCCCAGACAGGTAGCTCAGTTCGTTAGAGAATCGACCATATATACTAAAATTGCAGGTTCAATCCCTGGTCAGGACACATACAAGAATCCAATGGCCTGACCAGGCAGTGGCACAGTGGATAAAGCGTTGAACTGGGATGTGGAGGACCCAGGTTCGAGACCCTGAGGTTGCCAGGTTGAGCATGGGCTCATCTGGTTGCTGGCTTAAGCAAGGGGTACCTTGGTCTGCTGTAGTCCCCCCAGTCAAGGCACATATGAGAAATCAATCAATGAACAACTAAAGAGCTGCAACAAAGAATTGATGTTTCTCATCTCTCTCCCTTCCTGTCTGTCCCTCTCTCTGACTCTCTGTCTCTGCCACAAAAAAAAAACAACAAAAAACCAACAAAAAGAATCCAATGAACACATAAATAAATGGAACAACAAATCAATGGTTCTCTCTCTCTTTCTCTTTATCTCTAAAATCAATAAAATTAAAAAAACTTTTAAAAAAATACATAGGTTCTGCCTGACCTGTGGTGGCAGAGTAGATAAGACGTCAACCTGGAATGCTGAGGTCCCTGGTTCGAGACCACAGGCTTGCCTGATCAAGGCACATATAAGCAGCAACTGCAAGCCTGACCAGGCAGTGGCACAGTGGATAGAGCACTGGATTAGGACGCAGAGGATCCAGGTTCAAAACCCTGAGGTCACCATCTTGAGCATGCGTTCATCTGGTTTGAGCAAGGCTCACTAGCTTGAGCCTAAGGTTGCTGGCTTAAGCAAGGGGTCGCTCAGTCTGCTGTAGCCTCCTGGTCAAGGCACATATGAGAAAGCAATCAATGAACGACTAAGGTGCTGCAACAAAGAATTGATGCTTCTCATTTCTCTCCCTTCCTGGCTGTCCCTATCTGTCCTTCTGTCACACACACAAAAAAGCAACTGCGAGTTGATGCTTCCTGATTCTCCCTCCCCTCTGCCTTTCTCTCTCTCATTTCTCTAAAATCAATAAATAAAATAATATATCCTAACGACTTGGGAGGGGCAGCGGCAAAGACACCCAGCCAGGGATGGAGAAAAAATGGGTGCTGGGGCCATTATCTAAACACCTAAATACAACAGCACCGAAGCCACCCCTGCACTATGCAGTTTTGGTTCTTTAAACCTTCTGCGGGCTCTGTTTGGACTTGTTCAGCACAGATTCCCGAGAACCAGCCAGCTAATGCCCCTGTAACAACAAATCCCCAAGGTCTCACCTGCCTGCTTGCAAGAGAAGGCAAAAACGATGATGTCATCAAAGGACCAGGTATAGTCGCTGTGTGGAGGGTAGAATGCCAAGTCCCTGGATGCTGCCTTCCGCAAGTCGATCAGGAAGGTCGAGTGCACCATGGGAACTGCGAAACAGCCCTGGCGGTCCCGCTTTCGAATGGGGATGTAGGCAGGTGTGCGCTTGTAATAGCCCTGCAGGGAAGAGGCAGAGTTCTGCATGGGGGTCCCTCAAGGTGAGGCTGGAAGCCCAGGACAAAAAGAGGCATGGAACACCTGGAGAGCAAGACTCAGGTGCCAACTCCAAGCTATGTGGGCATTCCCTGAGCACAGTGCTCTGGGCATGGTCAGTGACAGTCTCCATCCCCAATACCTCAGCTGATGGACAACCGCAGATAAAGGGAAACGAGTTGTCTACTTGCAGACCTGGCCAGCACTTCAGATCAGAAAGGCAGCATTTGAAGGACAAAATAAAAGAGCTAAAAAGGTTTTAACATTAAACTGGCCTATAAATAAACAGTAACCATTCTACCAACATCCCATGTTGGTAGAACGTTAATTGCTATAGTCTTTGAGAATACTACAAAATTTATTAAAATTAAAGTACTATGACTTCTGTCCCCCCCCCCCCAAGAAAACACTGAGATTTATCCCATGGAAAGAAAATGCATATGTTCAGCACTGGCTTTAGTGGTATAAACGTAATATAAATGTAATATAATGCCTATCAGTGGAACAACTATGAAACGTTATGTGCTATTTAAAAAATATGTGTTTGAGCCCTGGCCGGTTAGCTCAGTTGGTTAAGAGCATGGTCCCCAAATAACAAGGTTGTGGGTTTGATCCCCAATCAGGGCCCACATGGGAAGCAGCCAATGAGTCCAGGACTGAGTGGAACAACAGATGAGTGCTTCCCTTCCTCCTCCCCTCTCTCCCCCTCCTCTGTCTCTCTTAAAATAAAAAAGAAACTAAGCCCTGGCCGGATAAGTTGGTTGGCTGGAGAATCATCCCAGAGCACAGAGGTTGCCTGTTTCTTCCCTGGTCAGAGCACCACAGGAGCAGCTCGATGTTCCTGTCTCTCAAAAAAAAAAAAAAGTGAGTTGTTCTGATGGGATGCACATATATATTTGTTCAATGAAAAAATCAAATTGTAAATTAAAGTATATTATTGTTTTCATATAAAATAAATCCTACATGTGTTTATTATATGTTTTTGGGGATATGAATAAAGGTGTGAAAAGACATTTAAAAAAAAAGATGAAAAGCCCTGGCCGGTTGGCTCAGCGATAGAGCGTCGGCCCTGTATGTGGAAGTTCTAGGTTCAATTCCTGGTCAGGGCACATAGGAGAAGTGCCCGTCTGCTTCTCCCCCCACCGCCCTCTCCTTCCTCTCTGTCTCTCTCTTCCCCTCCCACAGCCAAGGCTCCATTGGAGCAAAGTTGGCCCCGGCACTAAGGATGACTCCATGGCCTCCACCTCAGGCGCTAGAATGGCTCTGACCACAATAGAGTGACGCCCCAGATGGGTAGAGCAGCGCCCCCTGGTGGGCATGCTGTGTGGATCCTGGTCAGGCACATGTGGGAGTCTGTCTGACTGCTTCCCTGCTTCTAACCTGGGGAAAATACAAAAAATAAAAAAGATGAAAAAGTCTGGTTTGTGGTGGCTCAGTAGATAAAGTGTCAACCTGTAACGCTTAGGTCACTGGTTTGAAACCCCAGGCTTGCCTGCTCAAGGCACATACAAGAAGCAATTATAAGTTGATGCTTCCCTCTCCTCCCCCACAACTTTCTTTCTCTCTCGTAATTCTCTAAAATCAATAAAAATAAAATCTGAAAAAAATAAAAAAAGATTTTTAAAGGGACTGAACATTTGACATCCTTTGATTTATGCAGAAATTTACCATCAATTTAACTTACAGAAGTTTTAAAAGCTTCTGAAACAATCCTGACTTGGCCTCTCTCTTCTTTGGACCCTTCGCAAATTAAAACTGTTGGCATAGAACATTTAGACGTCTGTGACACACTTTTAAAAATAGAAATCACTGAACTATTCATTTTCAAGTGGTGAGTTTCATGTTTTCTGAATTGCATGTTAGTTAAAAACAAAAATGTAGGAAGAGACAGAATGGGCCACCTTCCTAGCACCAGCCACCCAGCCCCCTTCCCCTGACATAGCCCCCACTCCAATACCCACCCCTTTAGGCCTTTGGGCTTTGCCTGCAACCTCAGCCTCAAAGCTGAGATGAGCCGTATGGCACAGACCTAAACCTGGCATGTTCTTGATTTCAGTAATTGGTTCAGGGGTAAGAGGACAGACTGGACAAGGCCTAATCAGAGAGGACTTTGGCTCTGCTGGGATCATTCCCCAGGAGACTGAAAACAAAGCATCCCAAGGGATGGAGGAAGACGAATGTTGTTTAGCATCGAAATCAAGCTATACTTGGGGTCCAATCCTGGCACCACCACATCCTAGCTGTGTGAGCTCAGGCAAGTCACTTCCTCCCTCTGGTCCTCTTTCTCCCTTAGCTGGGAGAAGTGGGGAAAGGGCACAATCATGGACCCTGCCACAGGGGCTGTTTAAAGATTATCAGGACAGCTTTGTGAAACGCTTTCTGTGGAGTGGTATGATGGTAAGCTAAGCCCCCACTTGCTTGGCCCAGCCCCCACAATCCTCAGGTCCTCACACTACCCAGGCAGCAGCCTGACCTGAGAAGTCATCCCACACCAGAAATTGGAGTATGCAGCCCGGGAATCCAGCATGGGTGCCACCACAGTCTTATTCTCAGCGATGAGCAGCGTCAGCGTGTCAGGGTTCAGGATCAGGTTGTCGGCGTCCACAAACTACAAAACACCCAACACAACATCAGTGTGGGCCGCTGGACTGACCCAGGCTGGGCCACAGCTCAGAACGATCAGGCAGAGGCAGAGTCCTGGGGTCTGAAGAACCTGGAATAGCACATGTGACCCTGGAAGCTACCCGATGCCTCAACCCAAAGCTCTACCCTTAGTAACAAGCCAAGTTACAGTAACACAATGAAACAGGGAAGGAGCAGGAATGAACCACACAGCACACAGAAACACTAATGGATTCCACACATGGTGCTGTGGAGACCCCAGACATGACAGTGGGCATACCATGTGACTGAGGACAGCTGTGGCAGAGGCCACCTCTGTGAGGAACACACTTTTTTCTTTTTGAGTTAGATGTTAATAAAAAGTTTATAGCCCGACCTGTGGTGGTGCAGTGGATAAAGCGTCGACCTGGGAACACTGAGGTCGCCAGTTCAAAACCCTGCACTGGTCTGGTCAAGGCATATATGGGAGTTGATGCTTCCAGCTCCTCCCCCCTTTCTCTCTCTCTCTCTTTCTCTCTCACTCTGTGTCTCCTCTCTAAAAATGAATAAAATTTAAAAATTAAAAAAGAAAAGTTTATAAAGGCCTGACCTGTGCTGGCACAGTGGATAAAGCAACAACTTAGAACACTGAGGTCACTGGTTCAAAACCAACCCCAGGATTGCCCAGTCAAGGCACATATGAGAGATAATCAATTAATAACTAAAGTGAAGCAACTACAAGTTGATGCTTTTCTCTCTCTCTCTTTCTCCCCCTCTCTCTAAAAATCAATAAATAAAATCTTTTTTTTGAAATCTTTATAAAAATAAGAACTTTATTTTTCCTTAACACCTTGAATGCTGGGTTTAAAAGATGGTAATTTGTTTGTTGCAAGCAAAGAAAAAAGCTTGGAACGAAGTTTACCAAACCACAAACAGGATCACCATGGCTGGGGGCGGAAAGGGGTGCCTTCCGGTCCTGCCAAAGCCATGTGTCACCAACACCTTCCAGAAAGGCCACATCAGCATGGTTGCTCCTTGTCACATGAACTGGGAACAACCCAGGAATCTAGTGTTGTTCTGTTTGTTTTTGTGTATTTGTGTGAGAGACAGGGACAGACAAACAGAAAGGGAGAGAGATGAGAAGCATCAATTCTTCATTGTGGCACTTTAGTTGTTCATTGATTGCTTTCTCATAAGTGCCTTGACCAGGGCTACAGCAGAGCGAGTAACCCCTTGCTCAAACCAGCGACCCTGGGCTTCAAGCCAGCGACCATGGGGTTATATTGCTGCAACCTAGGGGTCTCGAACCTGGGTCCCCTGAGTCCCAGTCTGATGCTCTATCCACTGTGCTACTGCCTGGTCAGGCTGAAGGAAGACTTCAAAAAATCAGCAAGAGAAATTCTGGCCCTGTCCATTCACAATAAAAAAAATCACATCACAGAGCCTAACCTGTGGTGGTATGGTGGGTACAGCCATCGACCTGGGATGCTGAGGACCCAAGCTCGAAACACCGAGGTTGCCAGCTCGAGAGCGGGCTCACCAGCTTGAGTGCAGAGTCACTGGCTTGAGCATGGGATCATAGACATGACCCAATGGTCACTGACTTCAGCCCAACAAAGTCACTGGCTTGAGCAAGGGGTCACTGGCTTGGTTGGAGTCCCTTGGTCAAGGCACATATGAGAAAGCAATAAATGAACAACTAAGGTGCCACAAGTATGAGTTGATGCTTCTCTTCTCTCTCCCTTCCTGTCTGTCTGTCCTTCTCTCTCTCACTAAAAAAAAAAAAATATATATATATATATATATATATATATATATATATATATATATATGCATTTGGTCCAGAAAGATGCTTTCTGTTATCCATGGATTTTTAGAGGATTAGAATCACAATAAACAGCAAAAACTAGAATTCCAGTCTTCTCTGGCACCATGGGAACAGCATTCCTGCATGGGAACCCTCAACTGGAGGCAGGAGGTGGCTGCCCCCAGGTGAAGGCGTGCAGTGGTGTTATGTGTTCCCCACCCACCCCTTGAGGACATCTGTATTTGCAACTTCTACATATATGTGCAGTAAAAACAGCCAGAACAGTTTCGAAGTTCCTCAAAAAGTTAAAAACATTGAGTTATCATGTGATCCAGCAATTCCTTTCCCGGGTATAGATCAAGAGAACTGGAAACAGGGGACTTGAACAGATACTTAACACCCATGTTCAAAACAGCAGGATTCACAACAGCCAAAGATGGAAGCAACCTAAGTGTCCAACAACAGATGAGGGGATCAAGAAAACGTGGTCCATCCAAACAATGGAATGTTCCTGAGCCATAAAAAGAAGTGAAGCTCGGACACAGGCCCTTGAAAACATGCCCAGAGGCCAGGCACAAAAGACCACATGGTATGCAATCCCATTTATACAAAACATATAGACCAGGCAAACCCAGTGACAGAAAGTAGATTAGTGGTGGCCAGGGTGAGGGAAGGGGAATTGGGAATTAATGTTGATGAGAACAGCATCTCCCTTTGGGATGACGCAATGTTCTGAAACTAGCTAGAGATGATGGTCGTACAATGTTGTGAATGTGCCAAAAATCACTGAAGAACACAATTTAAAAGGTTAGTTGTAGCCTGACTAGGTGGTGGAGCAATGAATGGATAGAGAATTGGCTTGGGATGATAAGGACCCAGGTTCAAAACCCAGAGGTTGCCAGCTTGAGCAAGGGATCGCTGGCTTGAGCATGGGGTCATAGACATGACTCCCAGGTCACTGGCTTGAGCAAGGGGTCAATGACTCAACTGGAGACCCCTCCCCCAGTTAAGGCACATATGAGAACGCAATCAATGAACAACTAAGATGCCACAACTATGAGCTGATTCTTCTCATCTCTCTGCCTTCCTGTTTGTCTCTCTCTCTCAAAAAAAAAAGTTAATTTTATATTATGTAAATTGAACCTTAATTAAAAAACATACAAAAAAAGCCAGAAAGTGAGTATCTCTGAGAGGTAAGATTACAAGGTTTGTTTTTTCTTTCTTATACTCATTACTTTTTCTTGTACATTTTCTTACAAGTAGTATTCATAATGTTTGTAAAAAGAGATAAGAGTCTCTGCCTGACCCATGGTGGCACAGTGGATCAAGCGTCGACCTGAAAATGCTGAGGTCACCAGTTCGAAACCTGGGGCTGCCTGGTCAAGGCACATATGAGAGTTGATGCTTCCTGCTCCTCTCCGCCTTCTCTCTCTCTCTCTCTCCTCTCTAAAATGAATAAATAAATAAAAAAAGAGATAAGAGTCTCTTTTTTGCCCGACCTGTGGTGGCGCAGTGGATGGGAGCGTCGACCTGGGAACACTGAGGTCGCCAGTTCAAAACCCTGCACTGGTCTGGTCAGGGCATATATGGGAGTTGATGCTTCCAGCTCCTCCCTCTTTCTCTCTCTCTCTCTCTCTCTCTCTCTCACTCTGTGTCTCCTCTCTAAAATGAATAAAATAAAAAGAACTTTAAAAAAAAACTCTTTTTAATAATAATTTATAAACATAGGACAATTTCACATTCAATATGGATTTCCAAAGTCCCCAATTTCAAAAATAATATGGTATGCCTGACCAGGCGGTGGCGCAGTGGATAGAGCGTCGGACTGGGACGCGGAAGACCCAGGTTTGAGACCCCGAGGTCGCCAGCTTGAGCGCGGGCCCATGTGGCTTGAGCAAAAGCTCGCCAGCTTGGACCCAAGGTCACTGGCTCCAGCAAGGGGTTGCTTGGTCTGCTGAAGGCCCGCAGTCAAGGCACATCTGAGAAAGCAATCAATAAACAACTAAGGTGTCGCAACGAAAAACTGATTGATGCTTCTCACTTCTCTTCATTCCTGTCTGTCTGTCCCTATCTATCCCCTCTCTCTGACTCTCTCTCACTGTCCCTGTAAAAAAAAAAAAAAAAAAAAAAAGAATAATATGGTGTGTCAAAAGCTGCTTTGAGTTTTGAACCAATGCCTGGAGGTCTACCCAGGTTTGCTGAGGGGAGAAAAGTAAAAACCAGCCAACCTCAAACCATGAAAGCAAAACAGACAAGGTAGCCCTGTGCGGGGTGGTTCCCAGCATGGCCAGCCCCACCTCTGTGCCCACTACTTCCCACGTCCCACCCAGCAAGTGGGAACCTCCCTCTCTAAGCCTCGTTTTCCCATCTGTGAAGTGGTCTGAAGAGGTATCAACTACAGGGCCCCCGGAAGGAGCCTTCCTCCTCCTAGAGGGCAGCTCTTTCCTCCCACAGGCTTAGGCTGGAGTCCTCCTGGCACTTTCACATCTAATCCCCAAGCAAGGCCTGAACTGGCCTTTCTCCACAGCCCTGTCCCATACAGGCCTCTATCCCAAGCTCCTGCTGTCCCATTCCTGCCCCAAAAGGCCAGGATCCCACAGCAGCCAAAAAGGCTCTGAAAATCATAAATTAGGACACAGCTCACATACCCTACCCTCTCTGGCTCCCCATTATCATCAAGAATAAAAGCCAAATATCTCCCTCAGCCTGCATAGGCCTGTCCTCACTCACCACTTCAGCATGACTCCCTCCATTGCTCCCTCATGATGCCTCCTCACAGTCCTTGAACACCCCACAGCTTGCTGCCTGCTCTGTTCCCTCCATCTGAGATACTGGCCTTTCCCCAAGGGTGGCCCCTTTGCTCCTTCAGGTCTCTGCTGGTGCCCTCCTATGGAAGGCCCCCAACTCTGCTTACTCATCACCCCACACTGGTTATGAGATCTGCTGTAGGTTGAAAGTGGAAGTCCTAATCCCTGGTATCTGTGACTATGACTTTATTTGGAAATACAATCCTTGAGATATAATAAAAATGTAAATTTTACGGTGAACTCATACTGGATTAGGGTGGGTATTGGAGACTGCAAGCTGACAGGTTCCTTGTGGTTTAGATTTGTGGGGACAGAGGTGTGGGGGACTGGCAGTAAGCTGACAGGGTCCCTGCTGCCCATCCGCCCACCTCACTTGCCTGCTTTACGTTGCTAAAGGCTAAGCTCTTCCTCACAACCCCTGACTGTTTAAATTGGTAAAGGCAATTTACATGCCCTTCCCCACACCTCCATGTCAGCTGATGGTTTCTACTCATCCTATCCTCCCATCCCCCATGTCCTTCAGAGAACCTGGAGACAGTTTTCTTTTACCCTTTGTTTTGTGAAGTTAAGATATTATACATGGTGGGGGGACTGGGGAGAATTCTTGGGTTGCCTTAGAAATGTGACTTTGTTTCAGAGATCTCTTTGATTTGCAAATGACTTTGCTTTACACTATAAAAATAAAGCTTTTGGGAGTACAGGCTTTTTTGGTAGGTTATCAGCCACCATAAGACTTCCCGATCCCATCCTTTTTCTTTCTGTGTTTATTTTCTAATCCTTCACTGTTCCCATCTGAGACCCGCAAAATTACAAGTCACGCTGGTTCGTGACAGGTGGGCCCTAAATGCAGTAACTGGTGACCTTAGAAGAGGAACACGGGAGAGAAGTCCATGTGACCACAGATGCAGAGACTGGGGAGATGCAGCCATAAGCCAAGGACACCTGGAGCCACCAGAAGCTGGAAAAGGCAGGAAGGATCCTCCCCTGGAGCTTTTAGGGGAAAGCATAGCCCTGTTGACACCTGGATTTCAGACTTTCAGCTTCCAGAACGGTGAGATAATATATTTCCCAAAATCTAGTCCCCCAACCCTGGTGTGTGGAACTTGGTTCCAGTAGCCCCAGGACACTGACACACCATCACCTGCCTTTCTACAACTTCCTCACAGCACAGCTACTTTCTGAGGTTTCTTCACTCAATTTGGTTTTTCTGGTCATGTCCACCTTTCCTAGGATACTAGCAAGGTAGGGCTCAGCTGTGCATATCTTCACTGTGTTCCCCAGGTCCAGCAGGAGGGAACTGGGAGGGGTTCAGGGAAGTGTTGATTGATAAATAAAAAAGGTACAGACCTCAACTCGGAGCCTGGCATGTACATGAAACCAGACACAGGCACTTCCAGGCTGGCATTACTGTAATTCAACCTCCCTGGTGGCTCTGCCAACGCCCTCCCCATCTGCAGCAGGGAATGGAATCACACCCAGGTCAAGGGGACAGGAAGGTCCATGACATGTGGGCACTTACCCAACATTATTGCGTTCAACACTCAATGTCCCCTCCTTCCCAGAAGCAACACTGGCCCAGAAGGAGGAAGTGAAAAACCAGGCCTCAGCAACTGAGCGTTGCCAAGTATCCCCAGCCTCCAACCCATCCTCTTGCTTCTTGAAGTGACCCAGAGAGTGTCATCAAACCAAGTGTCCAACCAGAGGACAGTTGGGGGCACAATGGGAATAGTTAGGAGCCCAGTTCCTCCAACTAACCAGCTGGGTCACCTCTAATACTGCATACCGCCCCCCTCCCTCGTTTTCCCCTTCTGTAGAAACTGGATTAAGGAGAGTCTCCACACTCACTGTTCTGCCTTCCCTTCAGACACCCTAGGTGGCCCCTGTGATTCATGGGCCAGGAAACTCACCAAGATATAATCAGCCCACATGTCCCGGGCTGATTTCAGGGCTGCCTGGCGCAACTTCATGACATGCTCATAGCGCAAGTCAGACCAGTGTTTGGGGCCCTCCTCATCTGAGTAGGACCTGTAGAAAGGCAGCGGTGATGCTGGGAAGCACAGGCACTGCCAGGGCCCAGAGAGGGCCCAGGCTGTGGTGTGGTCAGAGAGGGCTTCCTGGGGGAGGGGATGGGTAAGCTGATTCTGAAGGCTGGGGAGAAGCAAGGACAAAATAGGAGGAGAGAGGTGCGTCTTCAGCAGGGGGCATGACAGGTACCAACGCCCAGAGGGGACAAAGTTGTGGCAATCTGTAGGGGAAGAAGAAAGGTCAGGAAAGGATAGAGCCACTGAGAGAGAACACAGAGCCAAATAAAATTGGAACCAGTCCTCCCAGACTAAGAATCTGGTCTGAATGGTGGGTAGGTACAGAAATAAAGCCAATTCTATTCCCAGTCAGGGCACATACAGGAACAGGTCGATATTCCTGTCTCTCTCTCTTTTTCTCTTAGCCTTCTTCTCTTGTTAAAATGGAATAAAAAAGTAAAAATAAACCCAAAAGAGTGATAAGAACTGGGTCCACGCTTCCCCAGTTCTTTATGGGAAAGCAAAGCAGAAAAGCTGGTGTTGCTGGGCTGATGGGGAGACTGGGAACAAAGCAGTGGGTGTCACTGGAGAAAGACATGGTGAGAGAATTCTAGGTGCAGGTAAAAGCTGGGGCAAAGGGCTAGAGTAAAGATGGAGGAGGGGGGATTAGGGCGCATTGTGAAGCTGAGGGTGGGTCAGAGTAGTCAGAGCAGCCAGAGCTAGCACTTAAGGCTGCAGAGTTGGGCTGGAGAATTACGGCTTGGGGGGCTAGGGTGCTGTCGCAGGAAAATGGGGAGTCATGGAGGGGATGTGAATTCAACTGGGAGGGCCTGGCACTCACCTGGGCTCTTCTGCTGGCCGCCACTCCACAGAGTGGTACAAACTCTTCATGGCCACCAGCCATTCTCGCAGCACTGCTGATGTATTATCTGAGTTGTGGTCCGTGGCCACCCTGTGGGCGAAGGGTGACAATCAGTGAGGTCTGGGAGCCCAAGGCAGGATAGGGCAGCAGCACAGCACCTGGGATCTGCACCCTGGCTCAGCATGCTATCAGCTACATAGTCCTAGGCCAGACACTTCCCCTCTCCGTGCCTCAGTTTCCTCATCTATAATAGAGTGAGGACACTTCACTAGGCTGCAGCGATTAAACAGGTTAATTTTAGAAAAACTCATGAGGCACTGTTAGTACTACTGAACATCTAGGATCCTATAAGATTAAATATTAAATATGTGTAATTTAATAAAAATACAACTACATCATACAGTTCCACCCACCTTCCTCTATTCTTGCCTATAAATGACATTACCTCAGAGTGGGCTGTGCTCACTCATTCATTCAACAAACATTTCTTAAGTACCAACTGTGCACTTGGATTATCTGGGTAAAGGGAATCTAGGGCGGAGAAGAGGGACATTTGGAAATCTAGTTTGACCATGGAGCCCAGAGCCACTTGGCCAGATGAACTGTCACTAGTTGACAACAAGGACTGCAGTGGAAACAGTAGTAATCATGGCAGCTCTGGTCACTGAAGGCCAAGGGCTTCACATCTATTAACTGGTTAATCCTCAGAGTTATATTAAAATACCCTTTTCCAATGAGGGTACTGAGGCAGGAGGCAGGAAGTCACCAGTCAGATTTGTTCAGGGCTATATCCCATTCCCCTTCCAGGACCAGTGAATCTACCCTGTAGCCATACCCTGCCCACCCGTTCTGGTTAGTAGGCCTGATTCAGGCTGGTTTCAGGGTCACTGCAGCAGCAAGGGCGGAAAGATATATACAGCTCACAAAAATTAGGGGATATTTTATCGCTTCATATTCATTTTGAAATACCGCCTTATTTTTGTGAGCAGTATAGTTATAGAAAGTGCAATGTGGGTCGTGACAATGCTCCAGTGGGGTCTCCAGTCTCCCCTTTCTTGGCGCTTCTGTGTGCTTCAAAGGGGATCAGAAGATTAGGCAGCGCGGCCTGTCCTGGGTGTGGTCCTGGATCTGACCTAATGGTGGAGCAGCCGGCAAAGCGAGGGTCCGGCCCATTCTTATGCGGCAGGGGGAGCTCACAGAAGGAAGGGGGCACGCGCGGTCTGGCCCGTCCTGCCCGGAGCCAGGACAGCCGGCAGGGCGCGGCGCGGACCCGCCGACGAGGCAGCACGCCGGCCGCTGCCGGCCGCGCTGCACTCACCACAGCGCGGTGCGCTCCCGCGGGTGCCGCAGCCGCTCCAGTGCTCCCAGCGTGGTCGGCAGCGCGTGGGCCGCGTTGCGCGCCAGCAGCGCGATAAGTACGCGCGGCGCCTGCAGCGGGGATTCCGGACTCCAGCGTTCCTCCGGGAAGTAAGCGGCGGCGCCTGGCGGGCCCCCCGGAGGCGGCAACGCCAGAAGTAGCAGCAGCAGAGCTGGGAGCGGCCGCCCGCGCCGGCGGCACGCGCGTGGGGCCACCGCCATCACGCCACGCGTCGCCTTTAAGTCTCTATTCTGTCGGCGGATGCAGGCCGCTCCTTAAAGGGACCGTCGGAGTATCACCGCTGCCGCGCGCCTTAAAGGGGAGGAGAGATCCTGGTGTGAATCAGGAATCATGGCCACTTTCCAAGCCCCGCCTCCGGGCGGCCTATAAAGAAAAGTAGCGCTATTCATCCTCGGTAGCCCCGCCACCGCTCCCGCCTTAACGGTACAGAGTTCAGAGTCCGCCGTACCTCGGAGCGACCTCTGATGCACCGCCCAAGTTTTCTTCGTACAAACCCGGGCTGTACCAGGAGGACCTGGTTTGGGCATCCGAAAGGTCTGAGCCTCAGTTTCCCTGGCTGCAACGTCGGTTTTACTATCCTGGATCCCCGACCTTACTGGGATGCCCTCAAGGATTGTTAGGTATTAAGCGCGTGAGCCCTGAGTCCTCAGACGCCTCGCATGGGCTTTGTGTGAGCCTCAGTATGTCCACCTGTAGGATGGGTTTACTGACCCCACACGGTTTGCATGAAGAGGAGCTAAGTGATGTTTTAACGTGCTGAGCACACGCTCTGGAGGCAGTGGACTTTTCCATAGAAGTGCAACCAGTAGATTGTTTTCCAATACTCGAATGTATTTTCTAATTTATCATGTTGGGGTCATTCTTAAAAACTTTTTTTTTAACTTTTTTTTTTAATTCATTTTAGAGAGGAGACACAGAGTGAGAAAGAGAGAAAGGGGGGAGGAGCTGGAAGCATCAACTCCCATATGTGCCTTGACCAGACCAGTGCAGGGTTTTGAACTGGCGACCTCTGTGTTCCCAGGTCAATGCTTTATCCACTGCGCCACCACAGGTCAGGCGATTCTTAAAAACTTTTTTAAATGATGCTCAGGTGGCTCTGGCCAGATAGTTCAATCGTTGGTTAGAGCATAGTTGGAAGCACAGAGGTTGCAGGTTGGATCCCCAGTCAAGGCAAATACAGGAACAGATTCTGTTCGTCTCTCTCTCTCTCTCCCTTAAATCAATCAATAAATTTTTAAAAATAATTAAAATGACTCTCAGGTGGCTATTTATTAGTGTGTGCATGGCCGGGGGTTAATATTGATAAGTAAAATTCAAGGCACAGGTTGTTTACCCTGGCTGTCCATCAAAGGGTGATGCAAGATGGGCAGTGAGCTTCAGGGGAAAAGCCCCATATCTCCCAGGGTGTCTGTGGAGTCAGGTGATACACACCCCTCTTCTCCATCCTCTTCCCCTTGTCTGTGCCCTTCCTCCAATTACTTTTCTCTCCTTGGCTTCTGTTTTATGATTTTTAAAATTTTATTTATTGATTTTGGGAGAGGCGGGGCAGGGGAAGAAGAAAAGAGGGAGAGTTAGAAAGAGAAAGGAGAAATGGGAAGCATCTACTCATAGTAGTTGCTTCTTATATGTGCCTTGACCAGGCAAGCCCAGGTATTTGAACCGGCTACCTCAGCATTCTAGGTCAATGCTTTCCATTGTGCCACCACAGGTCAGGCTGTTTTCTGATATTTTTCTGCAGTAATTATCTACACAAATTAAGTTTTTGGCTGGATATTTTAGAAATGCAGCCTAATCTTTACTGGTTATATGATTGACTGAGTGGAGGAAAAGGGATGGGCCCAAACTTGGACATGGTCAATAGGGGCACAGGGGGATCTCTGTTTTGGGGATATGTTCAAAATTTTCCATAATAAAAAGACAAAACCTGACCAGGCGGTGGCGCAAGTGGATAGAGCGTCGGACTGGGATGCATAAGGCCCAGGTTCGAGACCCCGAGGTCGCCAGCTCGAGCGCTGGCTCATCTGGCTTGAGCAAAAGCTCACCAGCTTGGACCCAAGGTCGCTGGCTCCAGCAAGGGGTTACTCGGTCTGCTGAAGGCCCGCAGTCAAGGCACATATGAGAAAACAATCAATGAACAACTAAGGTGTCGCAACGAAAAACTGATGATTGATGCTTCTGATCTCTCTCCATTCCTGTCTGTCTGTCTCTATCTGTCCCTCTCTCTGACTCTCTCTCTCTGTCTCTGTAAATAAAATAAAATAAAATAAAAAGACAAAAACAGGTCTATGCTCTATGGACCTGGCATTGAAAGATCTTTCATATTAAGCAAGAAAAATAGAGTGACAAGTGCATCCTGTCCCAATACACTGAAAAAATACTGGAAGGATTTAGATCCTGGGGCAAACAGTGGTTTTCTTTATTTTTTTTGTATTTTTCTGAAGTTAGAAGTGGGGAGGCAGAGACAGACTCCTGCATGTGCCCAACAGGATCCACCTGGCATGCCCACCAGAGGGCATCTGCCCATCTGAGGCATTGCTCCATTGCAACTGGACCATTCTAGTGCCTGAGGCAGAGACCGGCCATGGAGCCATCCTTAATGCCTGGGCCAGCTTGGTTCCGATGGAGCCTTGGCTGCAGAGGGGAAGAGACAGAGAGAGAGAAAGGAGAGGGGGAAGGGGGAAGAAGCAGATGGGCACTTCTCCTGTGTGCCCTGGCCAGGTATTGAACCCAGGACTTCCACACTCAGGGCCAATGCTCTACCACTGAGCCAATCAGCCAGTACCAAACAGTGGTTTTCTAAAAGTGGGCAGGATGACAAATTCTTGTTGCTGCAATTTTTCCAGAGTAACATCTACATCCTGGGTAAAAAGAAACCAGCTTGGCGTGACCAGGCAGTGACTCAGTGGATAGAGCATCAGCACGGGGCACTGAGGACCTATATTTGAAATCCCAAGGTTGCTGGCTTGAGTGTGGGCTTACCAGCTTGAGTGCAGGGTCTCTGGCTTGAGTGTGGAATCAGACATGACCCCATTGTCACTGGCTTGAAGCCCAACGTCACTGGCTTGAGCAAGGGGTCACTGGCTCAGCTGGAGCCCCCACCCTGTCAAGGCACATATGAGAAAGCAATCAATGAACAACTAAGGTGCCGCAACTATGAATTGATGCTTCTCATCTCTCTCTCTTCCTGTCTGTCTGTTCCTGTCTCTCTCTCTCCCTCTCTAGCTAAGAAAATGAAAAAAAACAAACAAAATAAACAGCTTGGTTGGCCTGTGGTGGCACAGTGGATAGAGTGCCAACCTGGAATACTGAGGTCATAAGTTTGAAACCCTGAGCATGTGCTCAAGGCATGTAAGACAAGCAATCAGTGAACAGCTAGACACAGTGGTTCTTAACCTTTTTTGAGGTACCGAACCCACCAGTTTCATATGTGCATTCACCAAACCCTTCTTTAGTGATAAATAAAATATTATTTTTTTCCCCAAATTCAAGATATAGGTATATGTTTTCTTACTGGTGCACAAAATGAGCCGTGCATGAACATCACCTTGCTCAAAGAACAAAACCAACAAAGTGCATGAACTCACAACAAATTATGGTATTACTTTATTCTGGCCTCCGTGGCAGAGGCTTCTCCGAACCCCTGTGTTGGGCAGATAAAATATATTATGCTCACTTTGTTAAAGATGGCGCTGCCCACATGGAAGTTCGTTGATATTAATGTGTGTTCTGGAACAGGTTGTGGGCAGGCCGGGTCATTATAGCCTAAGGCTTAGTTTAAGAGTAAGGTCTTCCCCACACCCTTGACTGATTGGATGATGTAGGGTGGTGCACTCTCCTGAGGAATCCCATTATACAGAGACTTCCTTGTTTGTATAATTGGATTTAAGGTTTTGAGTCTATGGTATAAAGTGGGAGAGACCAGTAGCTTGATCTCTCTCTCTCGGTTCCTGGGTTCCTGAGATTAGTATTAGAGAGGAGAGCAGATTAAGGCCAGGTGAGGAGAAGTAGCCAAGATGGCAGAGTGCTGAGGAAGAAGCCAGTTTGTTAAGAGTTTGTGCTGGAGGAGATGGGGAACAGAGGTGAATAAGTCTGGTGAGCTAGAAACCTTTGATTCTAGGAAACTCGGATAAGTCAGTAGCTTTATGAGCACTGAATGTATGGGTTTTGGAGCCCAGTGTGTGTTTTTGCTTGCCCGCCGGGTGCAAGCTAGAATTAAAGCTGATGGCTCACCAGTTCTTGGCTCCCGTGTTTCATTGCCATCTGTCTGAATCCAATGTGAACCTGCATGGGTCAGGCGGCTGTAGTAGTAGCCGCGACTACTGGCTTTACACCCTGAGACCGACTCATCGAACCCCTAGGGTTCGATAGAACCCAGGTTAAGAACCACTGAGCTAGAGTAAAGCAGCTACTTCCCATTCCCTGCCCCCTTATCTCTCTGTAAAATCTTGAAAGGAAGGGAAGAAGGAAAGAGGAAGGGAGGGAGGGAGAAAAGAAAGAAGAAGGGAAATGAAATGTAGAAAAGAAAGGCTCTTAGCATAAGTAACTTTCAGAACTTACTTTTTTCTAAAAGACTTCCTACCCCTGGCCTTGAGGCTGGTTTCCCAGGCTGTGGCCTGGGGCTAGTTCTGCAAGGTTTCTCCCTGAATTAATCCATAGATAAACACTGTAAAAGAGCTTGTTCCACAGCTTTGTTTTACTACTAGGCTTCTCTTCCTCCCCATTCCCCAATCAGTGTGTAATATTATCTTTAAAAGCTGACTTCAAACTGTGTTTGGGCTGCATGATTTAAATGACTTAGATCTCCTTGCAGTCACTGGCTTTAAAATAAAGACTCCTTAATTTGGCTACTTTTGTGTGGCAAAACTTGTTTCTTGCTGTTCCCATGTAACAGAAAAGAGAAAGAAAAACAAGCAGGACCAGGCTGTGAAGTACAAATGTATCTCAGAAAATGGATGGTGGAGGGAAAAGTAAGGAAAGTCTTATTCCCCTGGGGGAGGCTCAAAACTCCAGGACAGAATGGGAGGAAATCATCTCCCCGTGGAGTGCACAGGACCCCTCTGAAAGCTGAGCCGAGAAGAACATTGGAGAAATCCCTTCGGAACTCACTCCGGAAGCAGCTGGAAGGCTTGTGATATGGGGAAGCTGCCAACCTCCAGTGGACAGATAGATGACTTTTCTGGCAAGCAAAGGGAAGTCAGTAAAAGTTCTCTCAGCAGAGAAACTTGATACCAAGTTAAAATTTGGAGCAAGTAAACAAATCCAAAAGGCTCACACAGCAAGCTGAGAAAAAATACCTGTAACCAGAATACAGTGCTAATACCCTTAAACTGCTCACAAAAAATTAGGAGATATTTTATAGCTTCATATTCATTTTGAAATATCCCCTAATTTTTATGAGCAGTATAAATACAGAATTATCTGAGATTAGTAAGAAAAGGATTAAATCTCCTGAAGAAAAAAGTAGGTAAAACCATGAATAGACAATTCAGTTTAAAAGACACAAACATATAAAACAGCCAGTAAACATTTTTTTTTTTAAGTTTTAAAATGAGTTTATTAAAGAATGTTATCAGGAAGGCAACGATGTTTGATTTGTCATTAAAAAAAAGTTCTGTTTCTTCATGCTGTATAATAAAGGTAATGTATGAGGCTACAAAGTTATGAGCTTCTTCCTACTGGGTTCTGACAGTATAGCACAGTGTAGTTATTTCTGCAATGCTAGAATAAATAAAAAAGTCTCTTCTATGCTTCTCTTTAAAAAGTGATGATAACAACAGAAGATGGCATAAAAAAGCCATTTTTCTATTCATTCTGTAGTATTGGAGCCAGTATTTTTACCATCACAGGCTACAATTTTCACTTTATCCACTTTAATAAGTTCTGTCACCTCTCTGAATTCAACATCATTCAATACAAAAGTCCACACATTATCGCAGAATCTGTACGTATTTAGAGAGCCCCTGAAATTGACTCTGTTCCTGACCCTCTGAGCCAATGCTGAATTTATAGCCTTGTCAAACTGAAGTAGAACTTGAAGGGCTAGTTGGGGGGTGATCTGTTGAGACTGTATAAGCTCATCGAGGCTTTCCTGAAGACTGTTTCCCAAAGTGGTATTTCTGTATAACTGATATGCCATGGCTTAGGAGGAAGAAACTGTTTTTCTTATTCAGTCTTGCATTGATGTCCTGTGGGGAAGGCGCTTCCTGCCGCGGAGCAGACAGAAGCAGCACCGCCTCAGTAAACATATTTTTAGATTCATTTTAGTCATCAAAGAAATTCAACAGGCCCTGGCCGGTTGGCTCAGTGGTAGAGCATTGGCCCAACATTTAAAAGTCCTGGGGTTGATCCCGGTCAGGGCACATAGCAAAAGGGTTCAAGCAAGTTGTCCTCAGGTGCTGAGGATGGCTCCATGGCCTCACCTCAGGTGCTAAAATAGCTTGGTTGACAAACAATGGAGCAGTGGTCCCAGGTGGGCAGAGCATCACCCCATAAGGGGTTTGCTAGGGGGATCCCAGTCAAGATGCATGTGGAAGTCTCTCTCTCTGCCTCCCTGCCTCTCAGTGAATTAAAAGAAAGAAAGAAAAGAGAAATTCAACAGCCATAAGGATGATTGGAGACATCTGCTCTTACAGTGGGTGACGACATCTGGAAGTCCTTACTGACCCTCGGGTATTTCCGAATCTTTATTGCCCTGTGGAACATCTTCATGATGTTCTGGAAGATCATGCTATTTGGCTCTCCTGAGCTCTAGATGCAGAACCAAGAACATATCTTTCCAGATGCCGAGTCTCCCTCCGTTCCTGGACAGCTTCAAGAATGTTGTTTTGTTGTTGTTGTTGTTGTTGTTTTTTACAGGGACAGAGAGAGGGATAGATAGGGACAGACAGACAGGAACGGAGAGAGGTGAGAAGCATCAATCATCAGTTTTTCATTGCTGTTGCAACAGCTTAGTTGTTCATTGATTGCTTTCTCACATGTGCCTTGACCGCGGGCCTTCAGCAGACCGATCAATCCCTTGCTGGAGCCAGTGACCTTGGGTCCAAGCTGGTGAGCTTTTGCTCAAGCCAGATGGGCCCGCGCTCAAACTGGCGAGCTCGGGGTCTGGAACCTGGGCCTTCTGCATCCCAGTCCGACGCTCTATCCACTGCGCCACCGCCTGGTCAGGCAAGAATGTTTTTGACTGGAAAACTGGTGACCTTCCCAGAAAGCCCAAACTCATGTGACAGCAGTTGATGTCACACCAGCTGGCTTTCCACCTTGGCCCAGAAGGAGCCTAGCTACCACTGAAGTAGTAAGTCCCTCTACTACTCAGCCCAGGGTGAGTTACATGGGGTTGCTGCCGAGGTGAGAAGCTGTATGTGCACGGAGAGCAGAGAGAAGGCCTCAGTTTGCAGCACCCGCCCTGGCCGCAAACCCTAGTGTTCCTATTGGACAGCCCATCAGGGGTTCATATGGGAAACCTTTTGCTTCCTCCTCCCTAACCACCTTGTGAATGGAACACGTCCCTCCTTTGCGTGGGCTTCTCACTGCACCTCAGTCCCAGCTGCTCTAGAGCAGATACTGAAACCACCGCGTCCCGCAGTCTGTTTGTAAAGAAAGTTTTATTGGCATCCCCCCCAAAATTTTCAAAATAAAAGAATAAAATGCATGTGCCTATTTAATTGACCATTTTTCTTTTATGAAAATTACGAAGTTTGGAAAGGATTTGGAGAATACACATAAACACTGCTGGTGGAAATACAAAAAGGCACAGCCCTTCAGAACAGGAGTGAGGTGGCTATGAGAGCGTTGAAATGGTTCATATGACTCAAAATTCCACTAGTAGACATTGGTAATGAAGATAGCTGTAGGCAGATTCAGCTCCGGAACATCCCTGGAGGTGGCAGTGGGCAAAGTGGCTGGACCTTAGTGCTGGAGCCTGGTTGCTTGGAGCTAGTCCCCCGCTGAGCCCCAGTTTGCTCATCTATAAAACAGGAAGTGTCATAGGATGCCAAAACATTGGACATATCAAATGCTGGCACATAATAAATATTCAGTAAATGGAATATTAGCAATAAAAACTCAATTTATATTAAGGAAAACACCTCAATTTATAAGCATCTAGAACATAAGTGAGCCAAGGATAGAAACAGAGCTTCACAGAGGAGCTAAAAACAGTTCCTAAACGCATGAAAAAATGCTTATGTTCATCTCCAAAAAGATATGCTCATTTAAATGAAGTCAAGACACCATTTTCCACCTAGACCTTATGAGAAATTCTGAGCCAGCTGAAAACCTATTCAGCTTGTGGGGAAATGGGCCACCTGCACACAGGTGATGGGCAGCAACCAGGTGGAACTGCACAAATGAAGAGAGCTCTGGAGACCACTGCTGGAAAGCCAAGCACACATACTGGAAACCATGAGATTTCACATTGGGGGATTTACCCAGAAAGACTTGCACTTGCCTGAAAAGTATGTTTGAGGTCATCGCCTATGGCATTACTTGTTAGAGGGAAAGGCTGGAGGCAAAACGCATCATCACTTAGACTGGTTAAATAGATTAAGGAGCTCATCTACAATCTCTCACTGTCAATTGCAAATCACAAAACATTTTGATATCCAGAAGTTTTTGTAAAACTGCTTAATCTTTGTTCATCCCAGTGAGTGTAAATAATCATTAGTTTGTCTGTAGCAACTGGCTACAGGATGCTGCCCAAATGACCCCAAAAATTAGCAGATGAAAACAACACACGTCTATTATCTCAGAAATTCTATGGATGAAGAATATGGGAGTTTAGCTGGGTGGGTTCCCAAGGCTTCCATAGCAGCAGTTCCCCAGGGAGCTGTTAGCTACTCTAGAATCTCTGCTCCCATCTGGCAGAGCCACTGCTCAGGGTAAACCCAAGGTTATCATCACCACAATCTCTTCTTTCAGTGTTGGGAACTAGTAGCTTCTGGGAGACGCCTCACTGAGTTTTAGCCAGATGAGATGGGACACAAATTCATGTGCATGTCGGAGCCTGTGCTTAGAGGGTCCCTCTGTGACTCCAACACACTCCATGTCTCCCCACTGCCCTTCTTCACCATGAGCTTGGCCAGACCAACCACATCAGGGGACAGGCAGATGCTGTTCCATCCAGGAAGCTACACTTTTCACCATCCCATACACACTGCAAAGGCCCTCCTGCCCCCAGCAATTCACTGGCATGGCCCAAGAACCAGTGAGGTTCTCACCTGCTCCCGCCTGGTTCCACAGGGCCTCCAAGCAGCCATCCAGATCACAGGACACATAGCTGGTACTGAGGGTCTTTTTCAATTCTAAAATAACAGATAACCAGAGAAGTCCCAGTATCAAAGGGCTTCCATGCATTCTCCACACATGGGCAAAGGATGGGGGAAATGGCTCAACCGGGAAGCCTAAATCAGTGGCTTATACAGTGTGCCCATAAAGTCATGGTGCACTTTTTTTTTTTTTTTTTTTTTTTTTTTTACAGGGACAGAGAGAGGGATAGATAGGGACAGACAGGCAGGAACGGAGAGAGATGACAAGCATCAATCATCAGTTTTTCATTGCGACACCTTAGCTGTTCATTGATTGCTTTCTCATATGTGCCTTGACCGCAGGCCTTTAGCAGACCGAGTAACCCCTTGCTGGAGCCAGTGACCTTGGGTCCAAGCTGGCGAGCTTTTGCTCAAACCAGATGAGCCCTCGCTCAAGCTGGCAACCGCGGGGTCTGGAATCTGGGTCCTTCCTCATCCCAGTCCGATGCTCTATCCACTGCGCCACCACCTGGTCAGGCATGGTGCACTTTTGACCGGTCACAGGAAAGCAACAAAAGATGATAGAAATGTGAAATCTGTACCAAATAAAAGGAAAACCCTCCCAGTTTCTGTAGGATGATGTGGCAGCATGTGCACATGCACAGATGATGACGTAACACCGTGTATACAGGGGAGCAGCCCATGGCCATGCCAGTCGAGATGTGGATGGTACAGTGGAAAGTTCAGTGTGTTCTGTGGCTCGCTAAATTCGAATCTGTGACCAAAGTGCAATGTGAATATCGGTGCGTTTATAATGAAGCGCCACCACATAGGAATAATGTTACTCGGTGGGATAAGCAGTTGAAGGAAACCGGCAGTTGGGTGGAGAAACCCCGTTCTGGTAGGCCATCAGTCAGTGATGAGTCTGTAGAGGCTATACGGGATAGCTACCTAAGGAGCCCTAAAAAATCTACGCATGCGTGTGCTCGACAATTATTCCTAAGCAAGACTACAGTTCATAAGGTGTTAAAGAAACGTCTCTGTTTTACGGGGTACAAATTGCGGCTGTTGCACACTATCAAACGGGCGGATAGACCCACACGATGTGCATTTGCTACAGATATGCTTCATGAGATCGACAATGATGCAAGATTTTTGCAGAAGACTGTGTTTAGCGATGAGGCAACCTTCCATATCTGTGGACATGTTCATTGCCATAATGTCCAAATATGGGCTGCTGAACATCCTCATGCCTATGATGAGTAGAAACATAACACCCCTAAAGTGAACGTGTGGTGTGGCCTGATGCATGATAAGGTGATAGGCCCTTTTTTTTTTCGCGGAGCAGTCTGTGACGGCAAACACCTATCTTGACATGTTGGAATTGTATGCAGTGCCACAATTTCCAGAAGGTGTCATCTTTCAACAGGACAACGCTCCTCCACACTATGCCACCATTGTTTGTGAGTTTCTGGATAGAACATTCCCCTGGCAGTGGATAGGCAGGGGTGCTGTCAAGCCATGGCCACCACGATCCCTGGATCTGACGCCCTTAGACTTTTACTTTTGGGGTTATGTGAAGCAACATGTGTTCATTGAACGTATCAATGACATTAATCACTTAAAACAGAGAATCACAGACGTTATTCACTCTGTTACACCAGACGTCCTTACCCGTGTGTGGCAAGAACTTCACTATCGTTTGGCTGTGTGTAGGGCAACAAATGGAGCCCACATCAAACTGCACTGAATAGGTATGAAACTGGGAAAGTTTTCCTTTTATTTGGTGCAGATTTCATATTTCTATCATCTTTTGTTGCTTTCCTGTGACCAGTCAAAAGTGCACCATGACTTTACGGACACACTGTATAAGCCTCTCTCTATTCCTGTGCCATAACAGACATTGCTAGCCAATTCCCAATATCTTCATTGAGCTAGATGCTACCAGCTTCACCTCACAACTGCACTCCAAGCAAATGCCACAAATCCATTAAGGACATGGAAAACCTCTGGAAATGGAGGTGCTTCTGGATTTTTTTTTCCAATCAGAGAATAACCTGTTTCCATTTAAAATGTCCCCTATTCAAGGGAACTCGTTTCTTTTTGTTTAGCTACCCACAGATGGAGCCTACATCCTCACCCTTACTTCATGGCTCCCAGAAACCTGCTGTCTCAAACTGCTCTATTTGTGTCCCTTTCTCCTTTGTGTCTTTCAAACACAGGCTCTCTAGGATGTCTCCTCTTACTCTATACTCTGTCCCCATGTTGTGGCCCCTCTTGTGCACTTGGTGACATCCAAGTCAGCAATTCTGGCACCTCTATTCCTACCTTCTGCCATCACTGGGCTCTTGGTGGCAGCCCCTGCTTGGGCCCATCATCTATCCCCAGGACCATGCCCTCAGCCTCCTCCCTCATTTTCAGCGTGGCCACTGTCTCCCTCTGCTCACACACCCTCCAACACTCCCTATTGCCTACCCAAAATCCAAATTCTTCTGCCTGTCATTGAAGCCCCTGCACGTCTGCCTCAGCAGCCTCCAGCCACCTCTCCTTCTGTTGCCTTTCCTTCCCTCTGTGTCAGCCATGTGGATGAGGTGACATTTCCTGAATTGCCATTGTATACTGCTCAGCCCCAGGTTAATGCACATATCTCAATGGTCACAGACACTGGGTCATGAGTGAACAGACAGGCAGAAGGAAGGAGATGGTATTAGAGCCTTTTCCCAGGGCAGGAGATCTGAAGAGGCCTACCCCAAGTCCAGGAACTCTTGGGATCTCAACGCTAGCTCACAGATACACAGGCAGTGATTGTTAAATGACTAAATGTGAATGTCTATCTGTACTTTTTAAATTTTGCCTCCTTCCACTCATCCTGGGAGGTCCTACACACCCGTAAGAACCTCACTCCAATGCCCTCATCCCAGGAGCTTCTATCACTGTCCCTCTAGGCTTGTCTACCTCTGTCCCAGTCCAGACCCTCAGTTGAAAGGCTAGTGTTCAAGAAAGTAAGGCAATGGGGACCCTGGTAGGGCTCAGCATCCACAGCTGTAGGTCACCAGGCTCCGCTGAGCCATGGGTGATAGGGCTTACCTCCATCTATTCTCTGCAGCAGGACACCCCGGATGACATCTTCATAGATACCCTCGATGGTCAGGGCAGAGCTTCCCGCAGCAAGAACATCCCCTTCCAACTCAGGCAGCTCCTGGAATGGAGGTGGGTGAGGGGCTGGGCTGGAGGAGTGGGCTGCCTTGTGGATGCCAACTCCAGCCTTGACTCTAAGTTCTTGGGTGGCCTTGAGCCTCACTTTCCTTATCTTTAAAATTGACTCCTTGACCCATATTCCTTTGGGTTGCTTATAGATTGATGAAAAAAAGCACATCCCACTTCAACAGGAATATCACAGGTTATCTCTTCAAGGACTCCCCCACAGCCACTTTCTCTAGAGGAGCCTATTAGCATCTGAGGCCAACCTCTGCCTGTTGCTCCTAAGCTCTGTGTGGCCAGGCCTGTGGCTTCACCATTCATCTCTTTCTTACCACCTCACTCACTGACCTCCAGGCACACTATTCCCCTAATATGGTAGGCACGGGCCCACCTCAGGGCCTTTGCACATGCTGTGCCCTCTGTCTGAAATGCCCTTCCCCAGTATAGGGCTCATGTCTTCAGCTCACTGTCTCTCAAATGTCATCTTCTTAGGAAGAGCCTCCATGACTACAGCAACCCCTACACACACATGCACATTCCTTCTTTGCCTCCTCCCCTCTCTGAAACCTGTGTCACTTGCTAGTATATAACACATGTGACCTCACTTCAGCTCTCAAGTAACAGATATAGACCACTGTCATCATGTGGGAGCCCAGTGGAGCCCCAGAGCTCAGGGAACAAATGACCACAGTGGCTCTGTGAGGGAGCAAGCACTCTTCCCACTTTATACAGAGACATGGATGCTGGGGTGCCCCGCAGGACCTACCTGCATGTGCCCATTCACTCACCTCTTTGCAGCTTGGCTCCAGCTGGCTCAGCACGAAGGGCAAAAGGATGCAGAGCTGCCACCTGCGGATGAATCTCCTCTGTGCTGAGTCACTGTCTGACTGGAACTTCTGCATTAATACACATAGTGGCCAGTGCAGTGGCCATTTGGGCACCCAGGCCCATCACTGTGTCCTCCCCATGGACCTCACCTTCAGCACACGTCCCCTGACTTTCTCCAGCTGCTGGGCAGCTTGGTTGCAGTCCAGGGCCGTGGTCAGACACTGATCAGCCAACTGCAGGAAGGTGGCCACGGCATCGGCCATGAGCTGTGGGAGGAAGGCCTGGAATGACGCCCCGGTAGTCCACTCTCCAGCCTATCAGCTTTGTTCCTGCCCAACTGACACCTTTACAGCTTCCAATCTGTCCCTACCAGCCACTCCCTCAGCCTCCTTCTTTTCTCAAGAAACAGCACCTCTTCCTCTCAGAACCTAGGGATCATCTAGTCAGTGAGGACCTATGTGCAAACTGGTGGAAAGCACCCTGCCCCCTGGAGGATGGTGCCAGGGTGCCCAGCCTGGGGAGGGGAGAGCCAGCCAGAGTTCAGCCTAATCAGCTGCGTACTCTTGAGCAGTAAGCAAATTGAACAACTGTGCCTAGCAACAGTGGGTCTTCTCAATCCCTGTCTCCTTTTCACTTACCATATCTATTAGCAGGTTCCATCCCCCGGTCTCCAAAACTCGCTTCTCCCCACCAACATCACCCAACTAGTTCAGGCCTCCTCTATTCCTCCCCCTGACAGCCCATGCTCCCCAACACAGGCAGGGTTTCCTAACCTTGAGCTTGGTCACACCTTTCCCCTACTCACACACCAGCTGTGGCTCCCCATTGCCCTTGGGACAGAGCCCACCCTTCTAGTCCCATATAGAGGGCCCTGACCCATCTGCCCACCTACCTCACTGGCACATCTACTACCTGGTCTGCCCTCCCTTGAAACCTACAACCCAATGTCTCTAAATTACTTTATTTTCCCCAAAGACAGACATGCTTTCTCACTTTTCAGCACTTGTACACACTAATCCCTCTACCCAGGACATGCCCCAACCCCCATTTCTCCCACTGCTGCTCCAGCTTAGAAGTCCTCTCCTCCTTGGAAGTCCTCCCAACCCTTGAGATAGATCAGGCACCTCCTCAGGGCTCCCATAGCACCTTGTATATCCCCACCACAGCCCTGTTCACTGCCCGGTCATGGGCTCATGTCTATAGGACCATGGGAGGCCAGCAAGGGAAGGCCAGGTATGTGTCCATCACCATGATCTTCCCATCGCTCCCTTGACACCTACACAATGAGGGCTGCTGCCCTTGACCCCTCTCCTCCCAGTTTAACACACCCTCACCTGCTGTGCAAGATCCTGAGCCCCAAACACCAGACTTCTTGCTCCAAGGAAGCCAAATGGCACCACCAGGCACCCTAGTCGGCCCTGGCTTGGCTCAGCTTCACAGTAGCAAGTCTGCATCAGCTCTGGATCCCATGGCATCTCACCAAACGAGTAAACCTGTGATCCAATGGCAGTCAGGTGAGAAAAGCACCGTCAGCTGAAGGAAAAGCAGGGCCTTGGCCAGTGGTGGTGCAGTGGATAGAGCATCAACCTGGAATGCTGAGGTTGCCAGTTTGAAACCCTGGGCTGGCCTGGTCAAGGCGCATAAAACAGGCAACCAATGAACAGCTAGAGTGAAGCAACTACTTCTCGTCCCCATGCCCCTGCCATAAAATCAATAAATAAAATCTTTAAAAAAAAGAAAGAAAGAAGAAAAGCAGGGCCAAGGACCCCACAGCCAATTTATCAAAGGAAACGCACAAATAAAAACACATCCTACCTCAGTTATCACCACAAAAATGCACAATGAAAGTAACAGTGAGGTATAATGTGATGGATACAAAATGGTAAAACCTAGCCTGACCAGGCAGTGGCACAGTGGATAGAGCATCAGACTGGAATGCAGAAGACCCAGGTTTGAGACTCTGAGGTCACCAGCTTGAGCACGGGCCCATCTGGTCACTGGCTCCAGCAAGGGGTGGCTGGGTCTGCTGAAGGCCCGCAGTCAAGGCACATGTGAGAGGGCAATCAATGAACAACTAAGGTGTCGCAACGGCAATGAAAAACTAATGATTGATGCTTCTCATCTCTCTCCATTCCTGTCTGTCTGTCCCTATCTATCCCTCTCTCTGATTCTCTCTCTGTCCCTGTAAAAAGAAAAAAGAAAAAGGTAAAACCTAGAAAAATGACAATATGCGGTGCTGGCATGACTGAGGGGAAATGGGCACATTCAGCTCTGTGGCACCTATTCCCACACCCTGATGCTCTCTCTGTGCTGGGCTCTAGGCCTGCATAAATAGAGTAAGTCCAACAGCACCTGTGCTCTCAAGGAGCTCAAGGAAAGTTGGGGGAGATAGACAAGCAACCACAGTGAGTGTAAATGCCTTCAAGAGGAGGGGAGCACATGCAGCTGCAGATGCAGAGAGGAGCCAGGGAAAGTTCCTGGAGAAGGTGATTATAAAATAGATGCACATTTCTTCTTGACCTTTTGGCTAATATCAAGTGTAAAATGGATACTAAAGGAATTGATGGTTTCCTGATGCATAGTAGGCACTCATTTAATATCAGAAGAACTGAGCTGACCCTCATGGAGTTGAATTCTCTGGGGACAGGATGGGCTCTGGCTAAACAGAGGAATGGCAGGAGGAAGAGTCTGGGGTAAAGGTGACTCGAGACTGATATTACTAAGTGCTACTTTTGTCATCTTATTCTTTTCCCCTACGTTTTAAACTGGGCCCCAATGACTATAGCATGATGGTCTACAATAACTAAAAAATAGCCTAGAAAAAAATTTGGAGAAGGTTTTTCAAAAGAGAAGGTCATCAAACAAGAAAGATGCAAAGTTCATGCAACTCTTCTATGAAGTTAACACTAGGCCCAATGAACACTTCACCGACTACAGCTCACCTCCTTCCGAAGCCGGGCACCAGAGGGACTCTCACGCAGGTTGCGAGACAGGCGGTCCATGCCCTGGGCTAGGAGGGTCTGTACAGCCGCCAGTGTTGCTTCCAAGGTGTTCACTAGCGTCTGCGTGACCCGGGGGAGCTGCGCATCCACCTTTCTGCGCAGACACAACTCCAGGGGGCCCTGGACCACGGCTGTAAATGGAAAACACTGGCCTGGATCTCCTTCATAAGGTGTTCCGCACACGGAATCGTGGGAAGACCCTAGTCAGCAGGGTGAGGTGGTCGGAACGCTGACTCCGAGCACCCTTTCTACCCAATTTTACTGAGAAACCAAGGCTTTGAGTGTGGTGGGGTGCTCTCAGAGGTGCATGCTGGGAAGACAGAGTCCGGATTCCATCCTGGTTCTCTCTGTAACTGAGCGGAGTGGGAGTCACCTCCGCTGTCTGACTGAACAACCCGGATCAGACAAGCCACTGCTAAATGTCTCCTCTCCTCTTGGGACCAGATGTCACCTGCAGAACCCAGTTTATATGGCCCAGCTCCGACGAATCACAGCCTAAAGGCCACGCCCATTCTTCCACTTAGTCCCCACCCCTCATACTTGCCCTCTCATTCTCCAGTCCTCCTCCTGCAGGGTCTTCTAGTCCCAGATTCTAGGCCCCGCCCCTTTCACCCACCCTGTCCTGTTCCCCTTTTTCTTCTCAGGCCCCAACCGCGTCCCTCCCTGCCCCAGGCCACGCCCTCCACGCCACGCCCCCATCTAGGCCACACCTCGCCAGGCACCGCCCCCCAGGCCTCACCCTGTAGCTTCCCAGCCACGCGCTCCCGCAGCCTCAGCATCTGGTCCACATCTGGGCGGATCGTCCTCTGCAGGGCCACAAGGAGCTCGTCTTTTTCGGGTTGGAAGGTACGGAGCCCCGCCGAGGCCCCGGCCAGGACGGTGGCGTGAACTGCATCCAGGAGCTGCACGGACCAGCCCAAAGGATCCCACCGGCCAGGAGCGCGGGAGACAGCAGATGAGGTGGGGTGGAGGGAAGGATAGAGAGAGCAACGCAGACACGAGAGATGGTGAGACAGTTTAGGCAACAGTCGCGGGGAGAGCGAAGCTGGGTGCCCGGGTCTGGGCCCCGCCTCCCCACGGCCCCGTGCGTCCCAGCCCCACCTCTACAATCCTGCTCATACCTCAGTCCAGGCCCAGGCTCTGGCTCGGCCGGTCCCCCGCAAGCC
The DNA here is from genome assembly GCA_037038555.1 of Rhynchonycteris naso. Classification (NCBI taxonomy): domain Eukaryota; kingdom Metazoa; phylum Chordata; class Mammalia; order Chiroptera; family Emballonuridae; genus Rhynchonycteris; species Rhynchonycteris naso. The sequence goes on from CM073003.1 coordinate 21,689,862, forward strand.
GGGCTGGATCTGGGCACGCAGTGCCGGCAGCAGCTCTTGCATCAGCACTGAGGTCAGCACCTGCAAGAGAGGGGACCATTGGCTCTGCTGAAGGCCCAGAGGGTTCCTGGTGGGTCCCGGTACGGCCTTGCACAGCACTGACCTCGGCGTCCGAGCCCAGCGTCATGTCGTCGTGGCCAAAGTGGCCTCGGTGCTGCCGGTAGAGCCTTATGGCATCCAGGAAAGCATGCGCAGCAGGGGCCTGACTTCGCTGTAGAACTGGGGGCAGAGGGGTGGCTCCTCAATACCCACCACCCCTTCCTGGCTCTCACATCTATCTGGCTCCTCATCTGCCTAAGAGGAAGGAAGCCCTCCACCTCCTCACCAGGTTCCAAACACCCAGGTCTCACCCATCTCCAGACCTTTGCTCAAGAAGTGCCCTCGGTAGGGAAACCGCTCCCCCAAGACCATCATCAGCCCATTAGTATCCTTTATACAATGTAGGAAAAGGCAGTTATAGACCAGGATGCATTGCAGTCCCCACGCTTCTCCATTTAGTACATTCGGTCAACAACCTGCCCAGTTGTGTGTGTTGGTTCTGTTTCCCTTTATCACCTGGTTGGCCCTTCATCTTTTTCAGACCCCAACTTCGATATCCTCTCCTCTGAGAAGCCCTCCTTGATCCCCTAGGGGAAGCTTCCACACGGCTGTGTCCCCATCATAGCCCTATCATGTCTACTTCCGTCCACAACCCATTTTATAGATAATGAAACTGAGACCTAAAGTGGGCCCCACAGCCAACAGGGGCACAGTCCGCTGACCCCAGACCCTGCACTCCACCACTGCCTGACCTTCCCTGGAACCCACCTGTGCCACGAAGCCGGATGCCGCCCTCCAGGGCTAGCCTCCATGCACGCTGAGCCTCCCCTGTGGCTGCAGAGAAACAGAGATGCCTTCGGAAGGGATGCTGCAGAAACAGGGGAAAGTTCACAGGCATTTCCAGGAAGGGAGCAGACTCTTCCAGAGTATGTTCGCCTGAAAGCAGACAGAGGAGGTCACATCTTCACTCATTCATTTGCTCTACAAGCATTCACTCACTAGGAGAAAATAACCATTAAATACTTAGAGGAGACTCTGGCATGAGAAGTTACTCAATATGGGTGATCGATGCTATTATAGCCACAATATCCTTATTATAACTCAGTTTCAGGGAAACATGTGCCAGGTCAGGCATGAAAAATTCATCCCAACATTGTTTCCTAGCCTCTGCATCCTTCTCAACACAGTGGCCTGGGCAGCCACCAATAACCTAACCTAGCTGACATGTGATCTGGGCCCAGCTTTCGGTGGGGTGCTGGAGCCAGCCATGCCCAGGCTCAAATGTGGTTAAATTATATTCTGTCTGTATGGCATAGATTTCATCTCTCTGGTCCTGTAAAATGTGACCTAAAATGGTTGGAGGACACAATGAGTGAATTTATTTGGGGTCTCCTAAGTCCTTAGTGTTTTGTTCTGATTTCCAGAGTGATACATACAGACTTAAGTTAAATACAATAACCCAGGAGGTAGAAGTTCCTGGTTATCCCTGCCCTTGAACCACAGGTCCCAGGGATAATCATAGCTATTAACAGTTTGGGGGACATTACTCCAGATTTTAAAATCTACACAAAGCTGCATGGAGTGCACTGCTGTGACAACATGGAGTTTTCTGGTTTGTGAGCAGCCTTTGTGCTCCTGCATATGTGTGGGATACCTCCAGCCATAATTTACTTAATCAACCCAAAGTATGGATGTGTGAGTGGATCCCAATGTTTGCAACATCCTATCATTTCTGTAGACTGTCCTTTTTGCTGCATTTGCATCATTAGTGGCAAGATAGCTCCTCAGTGAAGCAAAGGGGACAATTGTGGCTCTGACCCTCACTAATTGTATGATGGTCCTCAGCCTCAATGTGTGCATCTTTGGAATGAAGTACTTAGTGATGGGGCTGCCTGCTGGACAGACTCAATGAGATGACACAGACCCTCATCAGATGCATCCAGCCCAGTTATGCTGCTCCTTTCCCTGTTCCTGCACAGTGTGTCCTGGGAGGGAAGAAAAAAGGGAGAGAAGGAGAAGAGGACAGGGGAGGGAGAAGAGAAAGGGTAATGGACAAAGAAAGGGACAGAGGGACGAAGTTAGATAAAAAGAGAAAGAAGGGGGAAGGAGAAGAGAATGGAAGAAGGGAGTGAGGAAGTGAGAACCCTCCTGGAAACGCTGGACTGAACAATACAGCAAGTTTGTATGATTTCCCGACGCACCAGTGCCCATCTCCCCACATGCTTGATGGCACCAGATTTTGTTTGTGCCTTTAGCCACTTTGAGTCTGGTCCAGTGACCTACCTCTCTCACTCTGATGAGAGTATGTGTTTCTCTTTCTAGAGGTGGGATGCTTACCCAGAAATAACACTGCCACCCAAGGGACACTTGGCAATATCTAGAGACACATTTGGTTGTCCACTTGGGGTGGGGCTGCTATTGGCCTCTAGTGGGTGGAGACAAGGGGTGCCCTTGCAGGGCATAGGGCAGCCCTCACTGCAAAAATGATTGGGCCCCAGCGTCAATAGCACTGAAGCAGAGAAACATGTTGGCATCTCCAGTTGGCTTACCCGAGTCTGGACAGAGAGTGTCCAGCAGGTGGAGATATTCACGCTGGGAAGTTAGGACTGTGTACCCTGTCAGGGCTGTGGATCCCAGAGGACGACACCCATTTTCATATTCCTAGAAAAAGTATCCAAAGAACTGCTTTGGGAAAGGTCTAAATTGTGGCTTCCAAGTCTCATGAAGCATCAGGGTAGGGTTTTTGGTTAGCTGGAGAAATCCTCTGCCTCCAGTCCTTTCGTTCCCCTCCTCCACAATGGAGCCCCAACCTGCACTGGGTGCTGGGCCAGTCCCTTGCACTGTATCAGGATTATCTTGTCGAGTCATGACAGCCTCGTGCCTCGCGGACCATCGTCACCCATTTCACACGGCTGGGAAGTGCATTCAAGGAACAAGTGACCTGAATGAATTCCCCAGCCAGAGCATGGGCATGATGCACAAAGGCCTGAATGGTTTCAGCCTCAGCTCTGATGACCCCGGACGCTGAGTAAGCCCGTGCCTCAGTGTACCCGCTTGGCAAAACAGGAGATGGTTGTCCACCCAGGCCAGCCACACAGGGGCTTTCAATTCAGGCTAGATGATGGAAGAAAGGAGGGGGGGTATGCTGGTAGTTGGATCCCAAACCCAAGTTCCAGAGGCAAAAAGGACACAAGCCATTCACTCACCTCCCTGTGGCTGAACCACTCCAGGCGGCCGTCCCCACGCAGGACACAGAAGATCAGCTGCCAATCGGGCGGGTGGCCCTGCAGCTGGCTCAGGAGCCCTCGGTGCTCACGGACTCGGGGAAGCTTCTGTGGGAGGAGCGGCTCTCAGATGTCAGGGGCACTGGCTGGTGTCCCAGTGTTTAGGCCACTAAGTACAGGGTACTTGTGTGCCTCTATGTGGCACTCCTATCCTTTATCAAGCACACTCATAGCATGCACTTGTTTGCAGCCCTTCCAAATATGAACTATTTCCCATACGGCCCTAACAGGGGGTATTCCTGTCATCTCCACTTCATCAGAAAGTGGACCCTTGGCCCTAACCAGTTGGCTCAGTGGTAGAGCATCAGCCCGGCATGTGGATGTCCCAGGTTCAATTCCTGGTCAGTACACACAGGAGAAGTGACCATCTGCTTCTCCACCTCTCTCCCTCCCCTTTTCTCTCTTCTCTTCCCACAGCCGTGGCTTGGTTGAAGCAAGTTGGCCCGGGTACTGAAGATGGCTCCATGGCCTCCACCTCAGGTGCTAAAATAGCTCAATTGCCGAGTAACAGAGCAACGACCCCAGATGGGCAGAACATCACCCCATAGGGGGCTTGCCGGGTGGATCCCAGTTGGTTGGGGCACATGTGGAAGTCTGTCTCTCTGCCTCACTGCTTCTCAACAAAAAATAAATAAATAATAAAGCAGACCCTTCCCGACTTGAGCCTCAGATAAGATCCCAGCCCTGGCCAACATCTGGATTGCAGCCTGTGAGGGACCCTGAGAGAAAAGACTCAGAGTAGCTATGTCTAGGTTCCCGACTCACAGCCACTGTGAGATAATAAATGTGTTGTTTTAAACTACTGATCTGTAGTATATTGTTACACAGCATTAACTGATGCAAGTGGGGACTGCTGGGCCGTGGGGCAGAAGTAGTTTAACTGTGTGAGAAAAGGCCAGGCCTCTGTCCACAGACTCTTTCCTCAGGCAAGGGGCATCTTCTTTGTCACCTGTTTCATTCCCTTTGCCACTCTTCTTACTACATGGCCACCTGAATTGTGTGTTTTGTGTCATCACTGGGTCCCAGAGCAGGGCCTGGTGCACAGTTGGTGCTTGATAAATAATTGATGAATCAATTAACTGCAATTGTGATATTTTGATTCTTTGGCAGGATGGTGGGAACTCAGGTCTTTGTTAATGATTCTCCATATCTTTTCCCAGGTATAAGAATTTTCATAAAAATATTAAAATTTTATTGTAGAAATTATATATATATATATATATATATATATATATATATATATATATATATATATATATATATATATATAATACAAACAAAATAAGTGTTCTATAAAATGTTCAAACTGAAGCAGGGGAAAGTCCCACTACACTGCTTGAAACCAGTCTCAGCTGTGCCCTGGCCCAGGTGGCTGGAACCAGCAGATGGTGTAAGGTGTGGGTGGGGGTAATGCCTGGGTCCCGTGATGCATCAAGAGGGATAGGGAGAGCTCTGGGTGGGAAGGGGCTCTGTGTCCACAGCACCAGGGAGCCCCCACCGCAGGGCAGGCATAGCTGGGAGAAGAGGAATCCGAGAGAGGTGGGAAAACTCAGACCTGATGGGGGCAGAGGACCCAGTATCAGTAAGGAGTATGAGCTCTGAGTTCAAATTATGCCTCTGCCTCTTGCTGGTAATATGACCTCAGGCAGGTCACTTTGCCTTTCTGTACCTTAGTTTCCTTGCTGGTCAAAGACCCATCTCCTGGGCTGGTGAAGAGTAAGTTGTACAGGGCACGTGACTGGGTGCCACTGCCAGCTCAGCAGACATGTGGGACTGGGACCAGGCAGGTCCAGGCTCCTTCCATCCACAAACTATGCCTGCACCCCTACTATGTGCAGGCACCACATGGGAATGCAGGGTGGGGGTATGAGGAAGAAAAGACACGGCCTGGTTCCTACCTCGCAAGCAGACCCAGGGAGATGACTAATGTGTGGCCTGGGGCTTTCTGGAGAAGCAGGAGGATGGAGGTCTCAGAGGAGGCGCCTGAATCAGGCGGGAGCAGTGGCAAGAGCAACCCAGAAAGGAAGAGGTGGCAGCTAAAGTACAAGGAGGAATGGAAAGTGTACGAGGTAGGAGTTACTGCACATACAATAACTTGGGCATCCAGTGGCCATACTGTGCCCTTCATGTGGCATTCAGACAAAGAAAGCTTTTTCCAACTTCAGGACTTTTGCACTGGCTGTGCCCTCTGCTTAGAATGCCCTTCTCATTCTGGGCTCTAGATCTGGCTCCTTCTTTATTTAGATCTCAACTCAAAGCCCCCATGAACCTTGACTCCATGACCCAATAAGGCTCTTCCTCTTGTTTTCCTAGCACTTATCAGAAGTTTTCCTGTGTCATGATAATGTTGATTTGTTTGGAGTCATTTTCCCATATCAAACTGTGAGCCCCAGAGGGCAGAGTAAGATCTATCTGTTGTGTCCCCAGCATCCAGCCCAGTGAATGTTATAGTTACCCCAGATTGTGGCACCAGCAAGAACACAGGCATGAGGAGGCCCACCTTCTAGCCACCATTGAACCAACAACCCCTGTGGCACCATTCACTCAGCAGCCCTCCACCCCCACTGTGGTACCCACTTTGCTATGCAGCAGTTGGCATCCAGCCAGCTCTTGGGGCACCAGCTCCTGGGAAATCTGCCACAGTACAGAGGCCGCCAGCTGCACCCGGTATTGGGGCAGGAAGTTCCTCAGCAGGGCATCCACCTGGCCTGCAGGGACAACGGGGTGGCTGAATTAGGTCACCTGCCAGGGAAGGCAGAACAGGATGGAAGTAATTGGTGGGCTTCTACCTTCATCCCAAACGCCAAGGCTACTCCACAAGACATGTTCCAAAGTCCACTCACCCTTAACCCTCTGTTGTTTCCATCCACGTGGGGAGGGGAGAGGGTGGTTAAGGGACTTGTCTTAATTTATAACTGATGCACAACAAACTTTAATTGTGTAAGGCATAGAATTTAATAAGCTTCCACACATGTCCATACCCAGACACCACTACCACAATCAAGTTAATGAGCAGTTCCATTGCACCTAAAAGTTTTTTATGCCCCCTTACGTGGAGAAATTTTCAAAATCTTTTAGAAGCCTCACCTCTAGCACATGGAAATTTTCTGGAGTGATGAAAGTATTCTTTATCCTGATCTAAGAGGTGGCCCTGGCCGGCTGGCTCAGTGCAGACATCCCGGGTTCAATCCCCAGTCAGGGCACACAAGAGAAATGATCATGTTTCTTTTCTCCCTCCCTCTCCCCCTTCTCTCTCTCTCTTCTCCTCTCCAGTGCCTTGATTGGTTCAAGCATCAGCCCGGGGCACTGAGGATAGTTCAGTTGGTCTGAGTGTCGGCCTCAGGTACTGAGGCTAGCTTGGTTGATTCAAGCATTGGCCTCAGACAGGGGTTGCCAGGTGGATCCTGGTTGGGACACATGCAGGAAGGAGTCTATCTCCCCTCTCTCACTTAAACAAATTAAAAAGAGGTGATCGCCTGACCATGCGGTGGCGCAGTGGATAGAGCGTCAGACTGGGATGCAGAAGACCCAGGTTGGAGACCCTGAGGTCGCCAAGTTAAGCGTGGGCCCATCTGGCTTGAGCTTGGACCCAAGGTCGCTGGCTCCAGCAAGGGGAGGCTCGGTCTGCGGAAGGCCCGCAGTCAAGGCACGTATGAGAAAGCAATCAATGAACAACTATGGTGTCGCAACGGCAACTAAAAACTAATGATTGATGCTTCTCATCTCTCTCCATTCCTGTCTGTCTGTCCCTATCTATCCCTCTCTCTGTCCCTGTTAAAAAAAGAAAAAAAAAAAAAAGAAGTGATCACACAAATGTCCAAGTTCTTCAGGCTGTTCCCCTAAGGTGTACTCATTTGACTATATGTAAAACATACATTCCATTTGCTGCCTGGAATGTGGACTCAATGGCTGGAGCTTCAGCAACCTTTATATGCTATGAGGTTACCTGAGGCACAGAAGCCACAAATGGTAGAACCATGAGATGGAAGAATTTGGGTTGTCTAACTTTCATTAGCCTGCCTGCCACTGTATACCTCTATAGAAAAAATAAATCTTTGACTTAAGTCACTATAGAAAAAAAATCTGACACTTATAGATTATTGAAACCATTTGTGTAATGATAACTTGACCTTCTTTCCTGATCTAGAACATGAGTCCATCATATTCCCAGTGCTCAGAACACAGTAAGTACTCAAACATGTGTATGGAGAATGAAGGGCACTGGCCATTCTTCGTCTTAAATCAGACTTGTGACTCGGTGGTGGGAGTCCATACAGAGGGATCTATTGATCCCTGCCCATCTGGTAGGGCACCTCCCACTTGGACTATGCCCCCAACCCCCAACCCATGCCATGAGTTGGGTTACCGGACTTACTAGATAAAAGTACATGATATCAGTTAAATTTGAATTTCAAGCAAATAAAATATTTTTTAGCATACCTATGCCCTCATACAAAATTTGGGATATACTAAAATTATTCATTGCTTATCTGGAATTCATATTAATAGGGCATCCAATGTATCTGACAACCCTGAATTCACCTCCTTATCCCCATCCCTCACCACACCCACTCACTCACCCCTCAGGTGCTGCTGCTGTTGTTTGTCCAGGGGGCTTGAAGACCGTCCACCCATCCTGCTGCTTGTCCCAGGATCCCCTAGAGTGAAGCAGACACCCCTCTCCACCCCAAGGCTCCCCAGGTTCCTCTGCTCAGGGGCACTCTGGGAGCAGGACAGCCTGAGGAGCCTAGATGTTATGGAGACCAGTTCCTGGGGTCAGAAGCCAGAGCTTGGCCCCGCCTTACCCTGCACCTGTGTCCTCCTGACTCCCCTGGGGCCAAGGCCCCAGAACTGATGGTTTCTGTTGAAGCTGCTGAGGCAGGCCCGAGAGTGGGTGCAGGGGATAGGAAACAAAAATCCTAGCTGGCTTTGGAGGAGGGATGCAGGGCAGGTATCTGGCAGGACTGGGCAATCAGTTGTTGATGTAGAGAGCAAGGAAGAAAGGACAAGCATGGATGAAGCATCTAAGTCCTCCTGACACCTCCCTTTGGTGCCCACCACCATGGTGTTTGCCCCATGAAATGCTAATGGCATTTAGCCCTGGCCCAGCCCCCAGGCTCAGGAAACAGCTGTAGACACCCCAGTCCCTGGAGTCGTCAGCATTGGGGCTGGGGGAACAAGGGCTAGAGTTCCAGATGAGAGGAGGGGATGGGGGTCCGATGGAAGTGTGGAGACCTCAGGTGGTGCACTGGCTCCTTTCTTACCCCCAACAGCCTCCCCAGACCTGATGAGCAATCACATCTCCATTTCATTCTTTTAGTGACTCTTTAATTTTTTTTCTTGAGGTTTTGTGATTTGATGATTACACTGGGGAACAAATTTATTTATTTATTTATTTTTATTTTTTAATAGGGACAGAGAGAGAGAGTCAGGGAGGGATAGATAGGGACAGACAGACAAGAATGGAGAGAGGTGAGAAGCATCAATCATTAGTTTTTCATTGCCTTTGCAACACCTTAGTTGTTCATTGATTGCTTTCTTTTTTTTTTTTTTTTTTTTAATTTTATTCATTTTACAGAGGAAACACACACACACACACACACACACACAGAGAGAGAGAGAGAGAGAGAGAGAGAGAGAAAGGGGGGAGGAGCTGGAAGCATCAACTCCCATATGTGCCTTGACCAGACCGGTGCAAGGTTTTGAACTGGCGACCTCAGTGTTCCCAGGTCGACGCTTTATCCACTGCGCCACCACAGGTCAGGCTCATTGATTGCTTTCTCACATGTGCCTTGACCGCGGGCCTTCAGTAGACCGAGCAACCCCTTGCTGGAGCCAGCGACCTTGGGTCCAAGCTGGTGAGCTTTTGCTCAAGCCAGATGGGCCCGCGCTCAACCTGGCGAGCTTGGGGTCTCGAACCTGGGTCTTCCGCATCCCAATCCGATGCTCTATCCACGGTGCCACCGCCTGGTCAGGCCTTTTAGTGACTCTTAAAGGCCCGCTTCCTCCCAGGCCCCAGGCTCCCATCTCCAGCATACCCCAAATCCCCAGCCCCTACCTCCAGCCCCCTCTGCAGCTCCCAGTGCCCTCAGGGGAAATACCGGGCTCTGCACAGCCTCCAGTCTCATCTCTCAATGACCCCTTTCAGCCCTGCTCAGTTCCCTGCAGCTGCCCCAGCCCCCAAGGGCCATCTCTAGATGCCAACAAAACTCTCAGTGATAAGCACAGGGGGAAAATGGAACAGGAGGGGGTAGAAAGTGCTAAGGGCAGGGAGGGGTGAGGGAGAAGATGCTGCACCAAGTCCTCTAAAAGCTGGAGGGAAGAGAACTGGCACAGGGTACCTGTACCTGCAAAGACCCTTAGGCAGGAACAGCACAAAGTGGGCGGTGTAAGGTCAGCGAAGGAGGACACCCAAATTCAGGCAAGAAAAGTTTATTAGGGGGTCACCTGCTGGGCTGACTCCTAAGGCAGAGGTCAGCAACTGGTTCTCTGACAGGTAGGGTTACATAGGGGATTCGAGGGCGGGTGTTGGTCGTCATTAAGGGAAAGAAGGATTAATCATAAGTAAGCTAGGGGACCTTCCACACCGGGCAGGTCAACCCGGATGCCTGGGGAAAGGTGATCTGGAATGTCCAGTGTTTTAATGTCCCTTTGTCTACTGAAGGATGGAGGGGGTCACGGCCCCTGCCTGCAACCCTATCACGTGTGATGGAGGGTGAGTGAGGAGCAGATGTTAGGAGGATGGGGGCTGCAGGAGCACATGGGCCAATAGGAAGGGTGGTATAAATGATAAAGGAGCCACATGCTGAACCCGACAAGCTCAGGGAAGGCCTGCATGGTAGCCTTGCAAGCTCAGAGACCTAAAGTAACCGCACAGGATGATCTGAAATGAAAACTTTCCAACTAAAAGCAGTTCATGGTGGGTAGTCATGTTCTAGGGTGGTATTTTTCTCTAACAAAAGTCAATACTTACCTTAATTGAGCATGTATGTTGTTTTTTTGCATTCATAATAACATACTTTTAAAATGTAAAAGTTACCTCTTTTCCAGCCCCTTCATGGCACCACCACCCTCCAGAGCGGAGACCACAATCCCTTCACTGTTATCCTGTTAATTATTAACTAGCCTATGCCCATGTAGGTATCTATTCCTTTTATCAAATTCTAGAGATTCACACCCTCCCCGTGTTGCTTTCTCCCATCTCCTAATCTATCACCAATACATTTCATGTGGCCCCCTCCCTTTACATCTTCCCCTTGATTTCAATGTATAAAATAAGTGGTGAAACTGCCATTGTCCAGAGCATTTTCTCAATCCCCTGAGCTTTTGCTTCTCAGAAATTGTCTTCAACTTGGCTTGAATAAACTCATAATTCTTTCAGGTTTGGATGTTTCTTATGTTGACAGTGTTTCACTCAAGGTAAAAGGGAGCCACAGGCAGACATGATGCAGGAATAGCTGCAGCCATGGGAAGAAGGGGCCCAGGAGAGGTGAGTCACATGCTTCAGGCAGGGCCCCCCTGTGGAGTCCCCTTACACAGCCACAGGCACTTGCTCAAGCCTGGCTGGGCAGCCTTCCTTTCAACTCCCTCCCCTGTTTTTCTCAACCTATTTCCTTCCCCTGATACCCTGGCCCACTTCCTCACTCACATCGGAGTCACTGACCCCAACAAGGCGTTGAAGGAAACTTCTCTTTCTGTGGTTTCAGCTTTGAGGTTTCAATTCCCGTGTCCCCTTTGGGTGCCACTGCGGGATGCACCCAGACCCCCATGCTCCCCACACTTTGTGCTCACCAGCCTCCCCTACTGAGATCCCATGGTCCTAGGTGGGTCATGCAGATCCAAATGGTACAGTCCTGGCACAGCTGAGACTAAAGAGGCACCTCAGCACACTCCAGGCGCTTAGCAGGCCTGCAGCAGTGCTGGGTGCAGAGGCCAAGACCAGCTGTGCGTGTGCAGCGGGAACTTGGCCAAAGTGAGTAGGTAGTGGGTTGAATTATGTCCCCACAAAAGAATACATCCACAGGTCACTTTAAAAAAAAACCCAGAAAATCACAAGTGTTGGTGGTGATGCGGAGAAATTGGAACCCTTGTACAGTTAGTGAGAATGTAAAACGTTACATCTGTGGTGAAAAACAGAATTACCATATGACCCCGCATTTCTCCTTCTGCGTGTAATCCCAAAAGAACTGAAAGTGGGGTCTCAAAGATATTTGTACACCAATGTTACAGCAGCATTACGCACAAAAGCAACCCATAGAAGCAACCCAGGTTCAAAGACAGATGAGTAGAGAAGCAAGATATGGTCTACCAACACAGTGGAATATTATTCAGCCATAAAAGGAAGGAAATTGTGACACATGTGACAACATGGATGAACCTGAGAACATTATGCTGAATAAAAAATGCCAGACACAAAAGGACAAATACTGCATGATCCCATTTATATAAAGTTCCCAGAGTAGTCAAATTCAGAGACAGAAAGTAGAATGGTGGGCTAGGGGAAGGGAAGGAGGAATTCGTGTTTAATGGGGCAGTGTTTCAGTTTTGGAGGATGGAAAGTTCTGGAGATGGATGGTGGGGATGGTTGTCAACAGTGTGAATGTACTTAATGTCACTGAACTGTATACTTAACACACATAATGTATGTCCTAACCCCTGAAATTTCAGAATGTGACCTTATTTGGAAGAACAGTCTTTGCAGACATAATTGATCATGAGATGAATTCATCTTGGATTTAGGGTAACTCTATATCCAATGTCAGGTGGTCAGGTGTCCTTAAAGAGGACACAAGGAGACACTCACATGAGAAGGCCATGTGATGACAGAGGCACGGACTGAAGTGATGCTGTGACAAGCCAAGGGTTGCTGGCAGCCCCCAGAAGCCAGGAGAGGGGCCTGGGACAGACTTTCCCTCAGAGCCTCCAGGAGGAACCAACCCTGCCACCATGGTTTCAGACTTCTGACCTGTGAGTCAGTCAATTCTGTGGTACTCTCCTACACAGCCACAGGAAACTTATCAAGGGTGCCCATCTGCCTGGCCTGTGGGGGCATAGTGCATAAAGTGTCGACCTGGAACACTGAGGTCACAGGTTCAGAACCCTAGGGCTTGCCTGGTCAAGGCACATACAACAAGCAACAAGCAAGCAATTAACAACTAAAGTGAAGCAACTGAGCTGGTACTTCTTGCCCCTCTCCCCCAATAAAATTGATAAATAAAATCTTTAAAAGAAAAAAAATGTTAAAAAAAGAAAAAGGGTGCCCATTCCTGTCCTCCACCTGCTGGGAGAAGAGCTTCAGGTCAGCCTGTGAGCCCCTTGCCCCACCACCCACCAAGGACCACAAGACAGTGGAGACTTGGAGCAAATGCCCCTTTTAATATCTAGGCAGGGTTGGTGGACAGGCCCTGTCAGCACCACGGGGGCTTTTCTAAAGTGAGGCCTGTAGTGTGGCAGTGGAGGGGTCCAGCCCTAGAAAGTCCCAGCTCCCTCAGGCCACACATGGTCCCAACTGTGGCACCCCCAAGGATCAGCTACAAAGTGGAATGCTTCTCGAAGGGCACGGTCAGGAGCTGGGCTGCTGCCTCATCCAGGAACCAGCAGAGTTTCCCAGTGTGGGGCTGAACAAGGGCGGCGGGGAGCAGGCTGTTCTCCTTGTCCTCCAAAATGCGCTGTGTGAAGAGGGCACGCTTGTGAGGCCTAGCTGCACCCCAGTGACCCTTAGAGCTCTCGGGCTGCCCCTGGACTAGACTCTCCTACTCTCAAGATACGATGTCACCCTTCCAGCTGTCCCAGCTTAGAACAATCAGCAGGAACAGGTGCTTTCCCTTCTATCATCTGGGACTGTACAAAACAAGATTGGCCCATCTTTCCTGCAAAGACCAGAATGCCACTACATCAGCTCATATCGACATATGGGCATGTGTGTTCCAACAAATCTTTATCAGTGGACACTGAAATCTGAATTCTGTTAATTTTTCACATGTCCGAGGCTATTATTCTTCTCTTGATTCTTTTCCCCCTACTGCTTAAAAAGGTAAAATACCTTCACGGCTAGTGGGATTTGGCTCATGGGCTGTTGTGTGTTGACCCCATGATGTGACCTCACGGTCAAAGGGCATTATAAACCCTGTTTTTTGCCAAGAACTCTGTAATTCATTGAGTTCTGACCATGACTCTGTGAAGTTGCCTCTGTTCTACTCCATTTCACAGTATGGGAAGCTGAAGTTTCTAGTGGCCTCCCTCAGGGAGTCTCTGGGGAGGGGCCCCTTCACAACCCACCTTGTAGATAGGAAAGTTGAGGCTGGGGGGGCTCCACTGGCAGAGACATGGGTCTGCTGCACTCTAGAATCTACATCCTAGACCCCAACATTAGCCACTCCTGTAAGGACTTCTGGGCTAGACAGTTTGGGAGAATTATCATTTATTTATACTTTAAAATATTTCTAGTGTCTTCTATAGTTGTTGGTGTGTTCAATGAGGGCAATTAAAATATATTTTCATTTAGTTTATTTCCAAGAGCTTAATTTATTTTGTTTTCCTAAAATATTATGTATAACTATCTTTTTTCTTATTCCTACTTTTAAAATTTATTCCTACATATGATTTTTTTCTTCTTTTTTTTCTTTTTATTTTATTTTATTCATTTTAGAGAGGAGACACAGAGTGAGAAAGAGAGAAAGGGAGAGAAAGGGGGGAGGAGCTGGAAGCTCAACTCCCATATGTGCCTTGACCAGACCAGTGCAGGGTTTTGAACTGGCAACCTCAGTGTTCCCAGGTTGACGCTTTATCCACTGCACCACCACAGGTCAGGCGATCTTTTTCTTCTTTTTAAAAAATATTTTGTATTTATCCTTCCCAGACGGTGGCATGGTGGACAGTGTCAGCCTGGGATGCTGAGGACTCAGGTTTGAAACCCTGGGGTTGCCGGCTTTAAGCATGGGCTCATCTGGCTTGAGAGTGGGAGATCATAGACATGACCTCATGGTCCACTGCCTTGAGCCCAAAGGTCACTGGCTCGAGCCCAAGGTCGCTGGCTCGAGCAATGGGTCATTGGCTCAGCTTGAGTCCCCTGGACAACTAAAATAACTACAGGTTGATGCTTCTCACTCTCTCTCCTCTCCTCCACCTCCCTTCTTCTCGCTCTCTGAAATCAGTAAATTAAAAAAAAATTAAAATATTAACCAATTCAAAAAAATATTAATTCATTAATTTCTGACTTTAATTTCATTTATTTCTTCTGCTGACTCTACTTAGACTTATATTATTATTCATTTTTCTAATTTGAGAGTAAAGTGCTTGACTTATTTATTCAATAGTTTCTATTTAATCTTTTTTAAATGGTTTATTTATTTATTTTATTATTATTATTTTTTACAGGGACAGCGAGAGTCAGAGAACGGGATAGATAGGGACAGACAGACAGGAATGGCGAGAGGTGAGAAGCATCAATCATTAGTTTTTCGTTGCCGTTCCAACACCATAGTTGTTCATTGATTGCTTTCTCACATGTGCCTTGACCATGGGCCTTCAGCAGACCGAGCAACCCTTTGCTGGAGCCAGCGACCTTGCGTCCAAGCTGGAGAGCTTTTGCTCAAGCCAGATGGGCCCGCGCTCAAGCTGGCGAGCTCAGGGTCTCGAACCTGGGTCTTCCGCATCCCAGTCCGACGCTCTATCCACTGCGCCACCGCCTGGTCAGGCTTAAATGTATTTTAATACTATAAATTTAACTGGGTGCAGCTCTGGCCTCATTTTATCAATTTCATTTTATAATTTATTCATTCCTAGTCAGCCTGTATTGGCAGTTCCTGTCTCCCTTTCAACCCAAGACTTGGCGTATCATGGGATCTGGTACTTCCAGCACAATAGCACTAGGGGTCATATTCTATCCCCAGGCCCACATACCTATAACCTTTCTGGGAACAGGGCCTCAGCTTTACCTTCAGAACAGCTGCCTTGCCTTCTCCGGTTGCTACAAAGATGACAGTTCGGGCTGCATTCAACACAGGAAGTGTGAGTGTCACACGCTGTGGAGGTGGCTTTGGGGAGTCACTAATGGGGGCCACAATCTTCTCTCGTTCCTGGGGGAAGACCGGCCAGGTGAACATAGGAGGGTAATGTCACTTCAACTTCTCAAACACTCACACATCAGACATGTTCCATCCATCATTCGATTGCACCTTACTAATACTGTGATACTTGACTGAAGGCCCCCATTAGAAGTTGCGTAAACTGAGGCTCAGGATTAAGCTGAGCGGGCATGCCTGTTGGAAGAGGCTGACTATAGGCATCTCCTGGCCTCCCTTTAGAACCCCTAGACAGCAGAGGCCTGCTATAGGCATCTCCTGGCCTCCCTTTAGAACCCCTAGACAGCAGAGGCCACAGCTCAGAGCAAGTAGACCCTGCGTGAGTGCACTCACCTGCAGGAGGGGATGGTTGGGGAAGAGTGAGCAGGTATGGCCATCAGGGCCCACCCCCAGGATCAGCAAGTCAAAAACTGGGATGGAGTCCCCTTGGAAAGCCTAGACAGGGGAAGAAGACAGTCCACAGAGGTTGTGAGGGAAGGGCTCGAAGGGAACAGAAATAATTGTTAGAAAATTGTCAGCTTCACCTGCAAAACATGAACTCTAATTGAGGAGGCTCCACATTTCACCTGCCCAACTGGCAAGAGTCTGGGGACACAACTGCCTCCAAGATGTGAGGACCCAGGCCATATACCAGGGTGTCTGAGTTAAGGGAATCCTTGAGGATCCTAAGGTGGAGCTATGGCCTCTCAAATGGAGGAACTTCACAGGGGTATGCCCAGTGCAGGGCTGTACCTGCACACTCACCCCAGGAATTTCTACCAATGATGATCACATAATGCTACCTGCAGAACTGCTTTTTCACCCTGGGAGTGGCCATCACGTGGACACGTTCTCCCTGTGGCTGCTCCAAGGTACTTACTTGTCTCAGCTTCTTGGCATAGTCCTCAGCAGCCTCCTCCACAGGAAGCTGGGGGTTAATGGTGATCACCTGGCTGTCAGGGATGGGGAGCTTGGAGAGCAGGTGGGTCTGTGGCATATGAAGAGACAGTGTCACCAACAGTAAAACATGGGGCATGGCATAGTGGAGTTTGCATATGTGACCACATGGAATATCCTGGTCTGTATAAGTTAGGATCCCAGTGTCTATCCGCCAGGGATTTTTAAAGTCTATTATGACTGGAGGCTTCCTGGCCCTGTCCTAGACCTGTCTGGCCACACCACAACCCTGTTTCAAAGTCCCCATGCTTCCTTGGGTCATGGGATAAAAACCCAGCCCCTCTGTGCCCTCCATGAGGCCCTGCTGACCTTCCCAATCCAGTCTATACACAAGCTATACATTTGGGGGGTCAGACCGGACAGGTTAAAACCCTGATTCTCCCACCGGTCACTCAGTGACTCAAGCACATAACACCCCTCTTCTGGCCTCAGTTTCTCCATCTATGAAACAGAGATACTGACAGCCTCTGCCACATAGGTTATTGTGGGGTTTCATGAGGTGATGTGGATTAAGCTCTTGGTAATTGGTAAACCTTCCTTATTAAAAAAAAAAAAAAGAGGGAGGAAGGGAGGAAATCATCAGCTCAATCTTCTGTGCAAAAAGAATGAAACACAACCAGGACTGGGTGAGCTGAGTCTCAACTTCTAGTCAAGCCTATTCCTCCCACACCTCCCTGAGCAGGTTTTCTTCTTCTGGGGCAAAAGGAGTGGACACTGACGAAGCCGGGAAAACTCAGGGCAGACCACAGCTTCTCCAAGCCTCAGTTTCCCGGCTTGTAAAACAGCAAGTGTTCCCCTGATTCTTTAGGCGTTGGGGCCGGGTTCAAAGACAACCCGCTTGGGAGGTCATTAAAGCACAAGCTGCGTGGAGACCATGGAGAACTCGCCCAGGTTGTAGATAAGTATACTAAGCCCAGGTTCCTGCCAGAGCCGTTCTGCCTGGCTCTTCTCGTTACTCTGCACTAGCATCCGGATGCGGTTCCTGAACTTCCCTAGGACCCTGGCTGGGCCACTCCGCGTCACTCAGCCTTTTCTCAGGCCGTTCCCTCTACGTAGCTGCCTGATAAAGCAGGAAGAGGGGCTTCGAAGCTCACATCGGCCCATCAGGTGGCAGTGCAGGTGCAGCCTAGGTGGGACCTAGGCCGAACATTCCTAGTACTTATCCAGATAAGAAGTAGTACTACTACGAGGCCATAGTATGATCCCTGGCGGCCCCCGTAGCCAACTCAAGTGACCGGCCCTCAGCGTGGCCCCAGGCGGCCCCCGTAGCTCTCACCCGGTAGAGGCCGTACGTGCTTTCAGCGTGCTCGAAGGGTACCAGGCGCTCGTCGCAGAAGCACAGCGTCCAGTGCGTGAGACTGGGCAGCCCGGTGGGGGCGATGGCGCCGGGCAGCTCACGGCCTAGCATCGACACGAGGCTGCCGCCCGACAAACCGAGTGAAAAGCGGGCACGAGCCCCCGCCAGGCAGTATGTGGCCCGTTGCGCCACCAGTTGCGCCAGCGAAGCGCCGAGCTCCTGCGGGCTCGAGAAGACCGAAATGAGGCCTGGAGCCGGCGCAGCCATGGCGACGGCGGGAGCTCCCGGAAACGGCCAGTACGCCTGCGTACAGACCGCCCCGGCCGCCAAGGGCTTAGTCCATTTGAGCGTCCTCCTGTGACACATGCGCAGCCCTACAAGTGAAGGCAGGACGGAGCGGGCAGGTGGGCCCTCTGCACTCATTGATTTTTGTTGCGCGCTGTCCTGAGCTGAGGCTGACAGAGCCAGCTCAGTTGCTCCCAATTCGTAGTGTTAGAGCGAGGCCACATAGGGGAGCTCACAACTGAGGGACCTCAAGAAGCGGACGTGGGCTGGGGTGAAGAGATGTGAGTTTTCTTAGGGGACGCATTTTGTGGACTTTTAAGTTCCTGAACCTGCTAACTTATTTACCTTGTTGCTAGTTGTGTTTCTTTCGATATAAGCTTAATGAGGGCAGAGTTTGTTTTGTTCACTGATGCCTTGCAAACCCCGAGTTATACCTACCGGAGTAGGAGCTGAACACAAATGCTCCCTGGGAACCCGGAGACCTCCACCCTGGCTCTTGCCACGAGGAGCTCTATGGTGCAAACAGGAAAGGATAGAGGCATGGAGTGCCCCTGGTGTACTGATAAGCAAGTACATTCTGGGTAACATCCCTTCCGACATCACGACCACTTACTTCCCTTAGTGTCATCATGGATAGAGCTTCTCATTTCGCACGAAATACAGAGCTCTCAATCCACGGGGGGAACCTTAAATGTATCTTGCTAAATCGAAGAAGCGGGTTTGAAAGGCTACACGTTCTGTGATTCCAAGTTCATGACATTCTGGAAAAGGCAAAACTATGGAAACAGGAAAAGGATCAATGGTTGTTTAGAATGGGGGTAGGAGGGGTCAAGAGATGAAGCACAGAAACTTTTTTTTAAAGTTATTTTTATTCATTTTAGAGAAGAGAGAGAGCAGGGGGAGAGGAGCAGGAAGCATCAATTCCCATATGTGCCCTGACTGGGCAAGTCCAGGGTTTTGAACCGGCAACCTCAGTGTTCCAGGACTTTGTGTGTGTGGGAGAGACAGAGTCAGGTAGAGGGACAAATAGGGAGGGACAGATAGGGACAAACAGACAGACAGGGAGAGAGATGAGAAACATCAATTCTTCGTTGCAGTTCCTTAGTTCATTGATTGATTTCTCATGTGCCTTGACGGGGGGGGGGGGGGGGGGGGGGTGAGGGGGTGGGGGGGGCTACAGCAGACAGAGTGACCCCTTGCTCGAGCCAGTGACCTTGGGCTCAAGCTGGTGAGCCTTGCTCAGGCTGGCAACCTCGGGGTTTCGAACCTGGGTCCTCCACATCCCAGTCCGACGCTATATCCACTGCGCCACCGCCTGGTCAGGCAGAAGAAACTATTTATGATAATATAAGAATTGGGTCATGTGACTATGCACTTAACTTACAACACAGAACAAACCTAAGAACTCTGTGCTTTCCACTCATTCTTCTGTAAACCGAAAACTGCTCTAATAAAGTCTTATTAAAACAAAACAAAAAAACAGTCCTGGCCAAATGGCTCTGTTGAGAATTCATCTTCTCAATGTGTAAAGGTTGCTGGTTCAATCCCCAAGCAGGGTACATGCAGAAAGATTGATGTTTCTGTCTCTCTCCCTTCTTCCCTAAAATCAATAAATATACTGTTCACAAAAATTAGGGGATATTTTATCACTTCATAATCACTTTGAAATATCCCCTAATTTTTGTGAGCGGTATAGAAACCCTGCTGGGTGGTTGAGGGGATAGGGCACATATGAGAAGCAGCAAATTGGTGCACAACTAAATGTAAGTGAAATGAGTTGATGCTTCTCTCTCTCAAATCAATGGAAAAGTTTAAAACCAACAACATAAAGCCCATACCTATTATCAGGATTATTTTATTCTCGCCATCTCAGAGGGAACTTCTTTTATTTTTGCCACTAGTCACAGGCTTTGGGAACTCTAAAGTCCCCATTGGGTCACTTTCTCGACATGACCTCTGACAATGGCTTTATTCTCCCTGTGCTCGTTTCCTCATCTGAACAAGGGGACCATTATGACACTTATGGAAGTGGCTGTGACGTCTGAAAGGATGTCATCCAGGATACACTTATCAGTACCCCAGGTGTACTCCATGCCCACCAGCAGTAGACCCTTCTCCCACCTTCACTGGGCATCTCAGAGGTGCTCTACCATGTCTCTCTCTCTTTGCCAGCTGTGGGTGTCCAAGGACCTACCCCACATATTTATGGTTTATCCAGCCTTGACCCAGCCAAGGCCTTGTCCATCCCCGGATACACCCCCAGAATCATCCTTCAGTGCCCCATCCCAGCCAGGGTGCCATCACAAACCCTTCTTCCTCTGTCCTCTGAGGTGGAGACGAGACAGACACTAATACTGGAGGGGGACAGTAAAAGAAGTTGAGAGTTCAGACGAGTTCAATGTCCTGGGTTAAAATTCCAGCTGTCACCCAGAGCTACAGCCACACCTCTTGGCCCCATACACAGAGAGGCGCCCTTCCCAGAGCAGCAAGACATGCCTTGCAAGATACTCTCTCTGTTCTGGGCCATCCTGGGCAGCTGTTGGGCCCCACAGACAAATTGGCCAACCCTGCCACGGGATCACTGAGGCCAGTAGAGGGTTTTGTGAGGCCCCCGAGGCTACAGGGAAGTGATGAGAATGCTAACTTGAGTTCCCCTCTCCTCAGAAACCTGGCAGCTGAACAGGCAATAGAGGGCAACAGGAAAAGGCAGTTTGCCTTGCTTGTGTCTGGTGGAGCATTGTCCCAGTGAGGATCCTATCTTTTGAGAGTGTTCTATGCCACATGGGGAAAGACAATGAATGACTGGGCTCCCGTTAGGCACTGGATATTCTGCAGATTTATTTATTAAATTCAACTAGGAAACAAAACCTTGGTGTTTGAAAAGGCCCATTATAACAATGGTCACACGCTATTGGCCCTACTGTTTGTTCCAGGTGCTGGACAGTGTTCTTGGAGAAATTGACAGGCAGAGTGGCCAGTCCCAACAACAGCAGTATGGGATGAGCCACCAAGGAAGGCAATGGGGATATCTGAGCCATCCTAGCTGGATTACCTAGGATGTCACCACCAACACAGGGTCCATGCTGTCACTAGCAAGGCCAGTGTGGACATTCAATGACTGGAACCCCTGTGGCCATCTCAAATCCCACCAATGGCAGACCTCCCCCCAATCCACTGCTGCCACTCCCATGAGACAGCAGACGCATTGAATGGGGACACTGAAGAGGTCTCTGCCAGGTGAGCATCTGAGTGGTGGGCCAAGCAGCCACCCAGCAGTCTTCAGGGTCTCTCCAGCAGAGCTCCATGGAGATGCCTAAACAAGGACATTTGGGTAAGGGCAACATCCAAATGGTCACAGTCACTTCTGGAAGCTTCCAGGGCATTAGGAAAGGCAGGCAAAGCAGGGGAGACCCACCAGGAATGGGAAGTGCAAAAGGCAAATGGCCTGACCTATGAGTGATTTCCAGCTGACCTGGAGGTCCCTTGCTGATGCCTCCTGCACAGGTTGGGGTAGGCAGACCACCCCTGGCTCCTCCATTTGTCAAGGGGGACAGCAGGCCTGCCTAGATTTCACACAGGGCTACAACATCCTGGAACCCAGCAGCCTTAGGAGGCCTGGCTTCGGTGGACTCCTTAAGGCACAGCTGAGAGGGAAGTGGGAAAGCCCCACTCTGAGTCTAAGACCCAGCAAGGATGAGAAACGGATGCCCCAAGTAAGCCACAGTTCTCAGGCAATGTCTGCTCTGCATTTCGCAGGAGAACAGGGAGGAGAAAGGGGAGAGATGAAGGAAAAGAGGGAAGTTAGGTAAGGGCAGATGGAGACAACAGGGAACCCCAGGCCAGGAAGCAGAGAGAAGGACACACAAACACGGGAGCAGAGGACGAGCAGATATCAGGAGACCAGGCAGAAGAGAATGAGGGCAGGGGAGTGACTCGCACTCTTCCTGGGGTCCAGTTCGTTAGCCCCAGGACAGGGCAGAGCTGTATGGCTCCAGCCCGCTGGCCAGTAGAGGAGGATCTTCAGAGGGAGAAGGCACCAGAGCAGATTTGAGTGTAGACACCCTGGTCCAGGGGTAGGTAGTGTCCCTGCTTCAGGTCCAGGAAGAAGAGCCGGTCTGAGATCTGGCCTGGGTCAAAGCCTTCATGCTGCAGGCGCGTCTTCTGGATCTTAAAGGTGCCTGTGGGGATACAGGTAGAGGTAGGGGGTGTGGACTGGGCAGGGGGCTTTCAGGAGCCCCCAACTCACCATCAGTTCCTATGCCTCCAGGCTCTGCATATTCCCTCCCCTCAGCCAGGAACATTCTACCCAATTTTGCCTGCCCAATTTCCCCTTGTCCTTCAGTTCACATTTCTATGCCCCCCCCTCCAAGGAAGACCCCCCTGCCCCACCCACCCCCATCACAGCCTGAAATTTTGTATACTCCCTGCCTTGTTACCTGTACACCCCCCATGAGACTGAGGCAGTCTGTCAGTCAGTTGACCCCTGACAATAGGTCAGGGGTCAACAACTTAAAGCCCAAGGGTCAAATTCAGCCCACCACCTGTTTTTGTAAATAAAGTTTTATTGGCACAAAACCACACCCATTCACTTACACAGTGTCTAGGCTGCTTTTGTAAGACTGTACAAAGCAGACCTGAGTTCGGGCAGAGAGTATATGGCCCACAAAACTGAAAATATTTACTATTCAGACTTTAAGGGAAAGTTTGCATTCCCTACAGTGGAGTATTAAAGAAGGGTTTTGTGAAACAGTTGGGGTTAAAAAATAAGAGAAGGCCCTGGCTGGTTGGCTCAGTGGTAGAGCATCGGCCCGGCATGTGGGTGTCCCAGGTTCAATTCCGGGTCAGGGCACACAGGAGAAGCGACCATCAGCTTCTCCACCCCTCCTCCTCCCTCTCTCTCTCTCTCTCTCTCTCCCCTTCCTGCAGCCATATCTTGATTGGTATGAGCACATCAGCTCTGGGCACTGAGATATCTCCCTCAGACACTAAAAATAGCTTGGTTGAGAGCATGACCCCAGATGGGCAGAACATCAGCCCAAGACAGGGGTTACTGGGTGATTCCCAGTCAGGGCACATGTAGGAGTCTGTCTCTCTATCTCCCCTTCTTTCACTTGGAAAAGAAGAAAAAAATTAAAATTAAAAAAAATAATTAAAAAAAAAAAATAAATAAATAAATAATTTAAAAAAGTAATGGAAGCCCTGGCAGGGTAGTTCTCCTGGTTAGAGTGTAATCCCAATAATTCCAAGGTTGCAGGTTCAATACCAGTCAGGGCACATACAAGAATCAACTCATAGCCTGACCAGGCGGTGGCGCAGTGGATAGAGCGTCGGACTGGGATGCGGAGGACCCAGGTTCGAGACCCCGAGGTCACCAGCATGAGTGCGGGCCCATCTGGCTTGAGCTAAAGTTTGCCAGCTTGGACCCAAGGTTGCTGGCTCGAATAAGGGGTTAGTCTGCTAAAGGCCCATGGTCAAGGCACGTATGAGAAAGCAATCAATGAACAACTAAGGTGTCACAACAAAAAACTGATGATTGACGCTTTTCATCTTTCTCTGTTCCTGTCTGTCCCTGTCTAAACCTCTTTCTGTCCCTGTAAAAGAAAAAAAAAAAAAAAAAAAGAATCAACTCATAAATGCATAAATAAGTGGAACAACAAATCAATACTTCTCTCTCTTACTTCCTCCCTTCCTCTCTAAAATCAGTAAGTAAATTTAAAATTTTTTAAAAAGGAAAGATATCTGTATGCTCTAGAGTTGGGATGGTGGTTTTCTTGGTGTTTTCTTTTGGAACAAAAATTCAAAAGCACTAACCATAAGATTTTTTCAAAGGATAAATGTATGTCAAAACTAGGGTCTCTTTTCAACAAAGGCTACAGTGGACCAAGTTAACAGACTCCTAAATAGAAGAGACCTAATGTCTGAAATTGCTAAGGAACTATCATAGAGAGACCATTACAAGGAACTCCCACAAATAAAAAAGGAGAAGAGAGTAAAGCAATATAAAGATGGGCAAAGGATCTGAGAAAGATCAGAAGTGTGAGACAATTTGTTCAATTTTCCTAGTCATCAGAAAAATGCAGAAAATGAAGAAACACAGGATGTCTAGTGAGGTTGGAAGTGAGGAATAGAAATAAATATGTAAATAAAACAAGAGAAGAGTCCTGCACAGAGCACCAGCTGACTATGAGCTTTTATGTAAGACTTAGCCTGGAGGCCTGAACCAGGACAAATAAGGGGGTGGGGGAAGGGCATCAAACCTGTAGTGTCCACCTGGGGCAGGAGACGCAGGAACATGGGCCGGGCATAAGGTGCTAACACCTTCTGTAGCTCCTGGTACAGTGCATTGGGGCTCAGTTGGCCATGGGGGTCCGCAATGGCTGCCATGCCTGCTTTGCCTTCTACTCCTAGAGACAGAGGCTCGGTTGAGAATACCATATCTCACCCACCATAGAACCAGATACACCCTCAAACAGCAGCCCCTGGGCTAACACTGGCCAAAGCAGAAAACATTTTAGTGAGCTCCTGCTATACTTCTGCAATCGTGAGCCAGATTCACTTTCATGATCCCATTTTCCTTATGAGTAAACAGACTCAAACTGCATATGAAGGGTGATTCCAGGTCCACTGGTACCCACCCAGGCTATTGTATGCAATTGCCCAGGATGTGCACTGTCCAAGGCACGTGTAACTTAAAGCTCCTCCTAGCTGTGTTCTTCTGGGGCCGCAGTACCCTAGGGCCACCCCCACAGCCCCAACTTGCCTGGCACAGGCACCCCATACACAGCCACATCTGTCTGGCCCAGCAAGCGGCTCAGTACACCCTCCACCTCAGTGGTCGAGACATTCTCCCCACGCCAGCGGAAGGTGTCCCCACTGCGGTCCCGGAAGTACATGTAGCCCAGCTCATCCATCACCAGCACATCACCTGGCACAGGAGGGAAGGGCAGGTGAGACAGCAGCCACCATCCCCACAGCCAGCCCCAGAGTGTGCGCACCTGAGAGGTAGGCACTGTCGCCCTTGCAGAAGACGTTGTGGGCAATCTTCTTGCTGGTGGCGCTCTCGCTTATGTAGCCATCAAAGCGGCGCAGTGGATCCTGCTGGTTGATCTGGCCCACGAGGAGGCCGGGCTCCCCTGGGGAGAAGGCCACGCTCAGGCTGCACAAGGAGGGCATGGGGTGGGGACCCCAGGTCCCAAGGTACTGGGTGAGGGCCCCGCTCACCAGCCTGGCATGGCATACAGAGACCCTGGGCATCCCGCAATAGTTCCATGGTGTCCTCATTGACCTTCACCAGCCGGATGGGGTACACGTGGGGCAGGATGCAGCTGTTGAAGCCACAGGAACCCACCTGGGATAAGGGGAACTGAGTTGACAAGGAGCCCCAGGGTGGCAGTGTCCTACCCCAGGACAAGTTGCCTCACAGCCTAGAATAGCACCCCGCAGTGTCACCCCAGCTCTATGACCTTGGGTGATTTGAAGGTGGGTATTTTATCCCCTAGGACTCCTCCTCCCACCTTCTCAGTCCCCCTTACAGTCCCATGAGAAGAACTGCTGGCCTGCTGCCACTTCCTGGTCCATACAGCCCTCTATCCTGGCAGAAGGAGGCATATAGAGTCACCCCGAAGCCATGTGGAGGCCCACTACCCACAACATGTTAAACTGCCTATTTCAGTCCTATGAGCAGAAACTCCTGGCTAATGGTTTTGTGCAGCTATATACTGTTGGGTATGTTTACAGCAGCAAATTGCCCTGGTGTGGCCACAGTAGCCCCAGGCACGTTCACTCAATAGATGTGCACACTGTGGGCCAGACCTTGTTCTCAGGTGCTAGGGCCCCAGCAACCACTGAGACAGAAAAGAATTCCTGCCTGGCTGTTACTTTCTTATTATTTTCATTTGTTCCTGGCCTTGGAGAGGAGGGGGCTGAGGAATGGAGAGGGGGTGTTTTGGCAAGGACAGAAAAAAGATAATTGCTAATCATAAAAGCATGTTTGCACAGAGCTGCATGCGAGGGACTATGCTGAGTGTATTATGTTAGGTGAGTAGAACACATCCAATAAGCTGTTAACCCCTTTCACAGAAGAAAAAAACTAAGGCCCAAGGAGCCTGAGAGATTTGTCCAGGAAGAGGGGATTAGCTCAGCAACCTCCTCCCTTGGTGCCCCTGAGCAATACTCTCCCTGCCACCTCTCCAAGTAGAAACTGAGGCTCATAAAAGAACATACAACCATTCCATGGACTTGAACTCAGGGGTGACAGTTATATGACTGTGTGTGCTAGAACAGGGTCCCCGTGTGGGGAGGTAGTCAGGGGAAGGGAGTCCCAGGAGCTTCCTCTCCTCTATACAGCCCTTGTGCTCCAGGGTAACAGTGATCCCCAAAACCCAATTTGTGCCAGGCTCTCTGCCATACCCACCTTCCCATCCATGTTGGCGATGCTGCAGTTGCACTCGGTGGCCCCGTAGAACTCGCCAATCTGACGCACACGGAAGCGCTCGGCAAACTCCTCCCATATAGCTGGCCGTAGCCCATTGCCCACGGCCAGACGCACGCGGTGCTGCCCCTCAGCCTCATGCACTGGCTGCTTCAACAGGTAGCGACAAATCTCCCCGATATATTGGACAACCTGGCAGAAAGGGAAACCAAGGTGGGTGGCCACGCAGTCAGAGGGTATCCTGATACTGCAGGATACTCCCCCACCCCAACCCAGGGCCTAGAACAAAACAGCGCTAAGATTAATGACTGTGGAGAAACAGCTCAGTCCTCAAAAGGGGCCTGGGAGGAGTGGAGGCATCTGGTCCCCCATGCCCTTCTGCAGTCCCTGTATCTCCATGCCGCTTCCTGGGTACACCTCGTGAGCTACACCGAGGACAGGAAGGTGAGCCTCAGCATTGACGCCCCAAAAGGCAACCTCAGCCCAGAAGCCATGTGCACTACTCTGTCCCCTGGAGCCTGGCTAGTTGAGCCCAGGCTACCCACCAGCCTACCTCTAGGATGGGATACTGCTTCTCTGAACCACGGAAGACTGCACCCCACCCAACTGCCCTCCAAATCACCTGCTCATCGATGCCCCTTGCAGGGTATACCTGGATAGGAGCTGGGAGCTGATCATCAACCTGGGACAGCCCCCCCCCATTCCCCAATATGACATCACTGCTTTAGGGTGATTTTGTACACCAACTGTACACAGCCCAGTGGGTATGGAGAGACAAAGGCACATCTTAACCATTTTAAGTGAACAGTTCAGTGGCATTAAGCTCATTCACATTGTTGAATAATCATCCCACCATCTATCTTCAGAACTTTCTCATCTTCCCAAACTGAAACTTTGTCCCCATCAAACACTAACTCATCACCCTCCCCCAACCTTCTACACCCCGCCCCTGGAACCCGCAATTCTATTTTCATTCTCTCTGAATCTGACTATTCCATGGATTTCATGAAAGTGGAATCACACAGAGTCTGGCTTATTCACTTAGCATAATGTCCTGAAAGGTTATCCACATTGTAACATGTGTCAGAATGTCCATCTTTTTTATAGCTGAATAATATTCTATTGTGTGGATGGACCACATCTCTGCTTCTCCATTCACCCATTGAAGGACACTTGGATTGCCTCCATGTTTTAGCTATTGTGAATAATGCTGCTATAAACATGGGTATATAGATATCTCTTTGAGATTGTTTTTAAGTCTTTTGTTTTAAAACCAGTTCTCACTGACACAAACCACCACACAGTATGATTCAATTTACAGAAAATTTCTAGAATAGGCAAATCCACAGAAACAGAAAGAACACTAGTGGTTGCCAGGGGCTGGGGAGTGACTGCTAATGGGGACAGTTTTTCTTTTTGGGGTGATAAAAATGTTCTGGAACTAGATAGAGGTGGTGGTTACACAACACTGTGAATGTACTAGATGTCACTTTAAAATGGCTAACTTTATGTTTTGTGAATTTCACCTTAATTAAAAAAAGAAAACATCTTTTAGGGGTTTTACTGAAACATCCATGCAGGAAGTACGCTGCTGTCTGGGTGGCTTCACATCAACACAGAATGTGGGTTAGGGTAGAGGAAGAAGGTGATGGCCCCTGGAGACAGTGACAGGTGTTCAGGAATCCCCTCTACTTTCCTGTCCACATTTACATGTATTTGCAACTTGATAATTAAGTTAAAAATCCAAACTGTCTGCATTTCAAGACACAAATTAGCTATTTTCCCCAAGACCTCCCTCCAAACAGAATGTAACCCCACAAAAGCAGAGAGGAGAACAATCATTGCCCCAACGGGTCCCCCAGGATGCCCTGGCCTGCCTAGCTGTGTGACTTGGGCAAGTAGCTGAACCTCTCTGGGCCCCACCTGGCCTGCCTAACTGTGTGACTTGGGCAAGTGGCTGAACCTCTCTGGGCCCCACCTGTCCATATTGGGGTGGCACCTGCCAACATGCCAGTCCCATTCTCTCCCCACCTCCCCCTCCTTCTTAGAGAAAGGCTAGTACCTGTATTTCCACCCCCCTCACAGTGCTGAAATCCTCCACTGAGGAGGGGAAAGGAGAGGAAAGGATGTGTCTTAGCCCTGCCTGCTGTCAGGAACAGCCGCCTCCATGCCTTGTAGCCTTAAACAGCCCAGGGTGGTGACTGTACCCACTGGTCTCATTTCCATGCAGACACTTTTAGGGAAGACCAAAGGGGGTGGTGGCTGGGGGTGGGGGAGGCAAGAAACAGGGAGGCAGAGCCTTATGGAGTTCAGACAACCTGGGCCCAATTGCTGTTGCATTACAAGCCTCAGTTTCCACATGTGCAAAATAGGTGTGATGCCTTTGCCCACTCCCAAGCAATTATAAGGACCCAGTGAGTTACATGTGGAAGATTTAGCCCTAGCACATGCTCAAAAAACAATGGCCACTCTTCTGTCCCCATCTAGGAGCCCTGGAGAGGGGGTGGGAGAGTGGGAGGTGCCATAATGGAGGACACATGGGAGGCAGAGGGGCCTGACCGTGCAGTTGTATTTGACGCAGTCATCCCAAAAGCGGCTGGCTGAAAACTTCTTGCGGAGGACAACAGTCAGCCCGTAGATGAGGCACTGCCCCACACCCATGATGTTCCCTGCAGAGGGCAAGCTTGGTGAGGTGATCCCAGTACCCTGCTCTATCCCCACCCAAGTTATGCCGTCTTACCTGCAGAGTGATACAGAGGCAAGCAGTCGTAGAGCACATCTGCTGCCCGCATGCTGTAAGCGTGGTGGCCGAAAGCTGCGATGCGGTAGTACCTGCGGAGGCAGGGAGTACAGGGCTGGGACCTACATCCCCCCAGGGTATGGGAATAGTGGAATGTGCTGGGAACTGGGGACAAAGCAGGGACCCAGGCTTAGCCAGCCCAGTTCCAGGGGACTTACAGGCTGGCAGGAGAGGCACGCACAGCACATAAAGAGCTGTCCATGGTGCTATGGGCCCTGAAGGCTATATAAGGCAAAGAATAGAGGCCTGAAGGTAACACAGCCAGGGAGGGTGAGGATCCTCTCTGGGGGGGTGACCCACCAGCTGAGACCTGGCAAAGAGCTAAGGGGGCAAGCTCGAGAAGGGTGTCCAGGCAGTGGGCATGGCACGTGTTAAGTCCCTGAGGCCAGATGAGCTGGCCAGTGTGAGGAAATGTGAGATGCTGAGGAGACAGTGAGCAAGGCATGGAAAGGAAGAAAATGACATCAGAGAAGTAGCAGGTCCAAACAACGGGACGGGGTTTTACTGTGATGGCCAAGGTGGCTACAGGGTGGTTTGGAACAGGGAGGTCTGAATGAGGGTTTTAAATCTCCTATGGCTGCTGAGGAAAGCAGAGCCTTCAGGGGCAGGGACAGGAGGAGCAGAAGGACAAAGGAGGGTGGGGGCAGGTCCAGATGGAGGGGGTGTGTGAAAAAAAGTGGAAAAATCGAGGGGACAGGCCCTGCTGATGGGCTGGACATGGGGAAGAAGAGGGGCAACAAGGAAACCCAGAGAACCAGGGATAGGGCAGCACTACATCCTGGGATGGACCGTGGATTTTATGGGGTTGGGAGCGAGATGCCCCCAGACCCCAACATGAGCCGGTCTTGGAGGAGTCAGGCTATAGATGGCCTGGAATCATCCTCTGGGTTGGCGGCAATGCCATGGGTCCCTCACCTGCTGTGCACGACAATGGCAGCCTTGGGTAGCCCCGTGGTCCCCGATGTATAGATATAGAAGAGTCGATCTGCAGGAGATGAGGGTGTTGAGAACTGGGTGCTGGGCAGGTGGAATGAAGAGATAGGGTGGGCACTGGAGGAAGAAAGGTCCCACTCTGGACTCACCATCCATGCCCTTGCCAGGGGACTGGGCCAGGGGAGCCATGGATGCCTCCTTCAGCAGTGGGTCGAGGAGCTGGGTGTCTGGCCAGATGCCCTCAGGACCCAAGTCTCCAGAGCAGAACTTGAGCAGACTCTTCCCCAGCTGTTCACTCACCTCAGCCACCACTGCAGCCCGAAACAAATGTGTCATGGTCAAGGATGGGCAGACCCCTCCCAAGGTCTGGGATGCATTGTCACCCTACCCTGAGCAGCCCCGGGCCCCAGTCCACAACAATGTCCTGCCCGCACCCAGCCTCACCCGCTGCCAACTCTCCTCCAAAGATGAGGGCCTTGGCGCCAGAGGTGCTCAGGCAGAAAGTGAGGGGCTCACGCCGCAGGTTGACATTGAGCAGAGCAGCCTCCACACCCGCCTTGGCCAGGCCCAGCCACAGTCCCACGAACTCTGGTCGGCCCTCCATGAAGATGGCCACCACGTCACCTGGCACTAGGCCCAGCTGGGAGAAGACATTGGCCACAGCATTGGAGTAGGTGTCCAGCTGCGCGAAGGTCCAGCACGCACCGCTGCCTGCATCCACCAGGGCCAGCCGGTCAGGCTGCTGCCGCGCCACTGCCCGGAAGATCCCTGGAATGCTGTGGCAGGCACGCTGGTGCCACCACAGCTCCAGGCGCACTCGGATCAGCACAGAGAGGCCACTGGGTAAAGGGATGGAGAGGACAGTGTTACTGAGTACCTGGCCAGGACCCCAGGAGACTCCCCCAAGCCTGTGTCCACATCTAGAGAAAGTGGAGGAAAAGGTCCCTATGACCCCAAGATCAATGAGAGTTCAAAAGTCTTCTTCCGCCCAGCTTGCTCAGTGACCCTGAGGGAGCTGAGGCCTAGTTCTATCTTTCTTTTTTTAAGATTTTATTTAGCCTGACCAGGCGGTGGCGCAGTGGAAAGAGCGTCAGACTGGGATGCGGAAGATCCAGGTTCGAGACCCCGAGCTCGCCAGCTTGAGCGCGGGCCCATCTGGCTTGAGCAAAAGCTCGCCAGCTTGGACCCAAGGTCGCTGGTTCCAGCAGGGGGTTGCTCGGTCTGCTGAAGGCCCGCAGTCAAGACACATGTGAGAAAGCAATCAATGAACAACTATGGTGTCGCAATGGCAACGAAAAACTGATGACTGATGCTTCTCATCTCTCTCCATTCCTGTCTGTCTGTCCCTATCTATCCCTCTCTCTGACTCTCTCTCTGTCCCTGTAAAAAAAAAACAAAAAAAAACCCAAACAACAAATAAAAAGATTTTATTTATTGATTTTCGAGAGAGGAGAGAAAGAGAGAGAAAGGCAGGAAGAAGGGAGCAGCAGGAAGCATCCACTCACAGTTGCTTCTCATATGTGCCTTGACCAGGCAAGCCCCAGGTCTTGGACTGGTGACCTTGGCCTTCTAAGTTGACACTGCACCACCACAGGTCAGGCCCTAGTGCTAACTTTGTTTCTCTCCCCTGGGATGTATCAAGCACCTAACTCCCCACCACCTCCAGCTTGGACTCCTCATGTTCCATTTGCCCCAACCAGGCCTCAGATCCAGCCATGAGCTAGGCATCTGCTCTACCCCTGCATCACTTGATGGTACTAGGCACAGATGGCTGGAGAGCGGCGGCCTCCATCCCAGATGGGGCCAAGAGACCTGTTGGTCATAGGGGCTGAAATTTAATGAGCATTTGAAGCAGGTGTGTCTCATTCCCCGTTCCCAACCTGCTAGTGGATATGAGGGGATTGAGGTGATCAGAGGCCCCAGAGGACAGCAGGACCCCAAACAGAAGTAACCAAGTCCCTGAATGACTGTGTGGAGGTGAGCAGCCACCAAGTACGCTGGGCTGTCAGATGAGGGAGAAATAAACATTTTTTTGTTTTAAGTAAACAAAATTGCTTTAGGTAAAAAAAAAACTAGAAATCCAAAATTTCTTGGTGTGGCAACTTGAGAAACGAGTAGTTCCCCCGGTTTTATGTGGCTCCCTGCCCCGCTGCCCAGAGTCTCTGGCTCTGTGAGGTAACCTGGAATTAACTGGTTAAGCCACTGACAATTGGGGCCTGTTTGTTACAGCAGCTTGCTCTGTCTCAACTATACCACCCCTTAGGCCTCATCTGTCCATCGTGTCCCACCTGCTTAACTGTCAAATTCCTTATCAAATCCATTCTTTGCACCCTCACTGTTTCCACCATGCCTCTTTGATTCCTTACAATAGCTTCCTTATATCCTTGGATTCAGCATGTTCAGAGAAGACCTCAGCACTTTCATAAATTCATTCATTCCCTTCCTCCTTCACTTAGCAGGCAGCTGATGTGTACTGGTGCCTATTATGTGCTGGGCACTGTTTTTTGCTCAGACAAAACCAGACCGAACCCTCCGGGGCTCACAGTACTTCCAGGAGAGAGGACCCCTCCTCATGCATGAACGAGTATGAGGGAAGTGCTGGCTGATGACAAGACCCTGACACGTGATGCAGCCAGTTATGTAGACTGAAGTAGGGGTTAAGTGGCCCTGGAGAGAGGCAGGTAGGTGAATTTTGAACAGGTCCTGGCAAGGTGAAAAAGAGAGGCCATGGGTAAAGCTGGGGGCACAGCCAGTACAAAAGCCCTGGGGAAGGAATTGGCCTGGGGAATCAGGCACATTCGAGAACTAGAGCAGAGGGCAGTGTGGTGGGAATGAGGCAAGAGGGAGGTGGAGGGAGACGAGGTTCTCGGTGGGCAGGCAGGTCTGTTAGAGGACTGTATGTACAGACCTGCTGGCATCTGCAGTTTTTAAAATCAAGGGTTCAGCCTGACCTGTGGTGGCGCAGTGGATAAAGCGTCGACCTGGGAACACTGAGGTCGCCAGTTCAAAACCCTGCACTGGTCTGGTCAAGGCACATATGGGAGTTGATGCTTCCAGCTCCTCCCCCCTTTCTCTCTTTCTCTCTATCTCTCTCTCACTCTGTGTCTCCTCTCTAAAATGAGTAAAATTAAAAAAAAAATAAAAATTTAAAATCAAGGGTTCAGGGTTCTGATGACACGAGTTTTCCTGCTTGGATCACACTGTTTACCCTGGGGGCCCCTAGGAGCCCCTCCAGATGCTCCTGGGAAGGGACCAGGATTCTATGGTCCTTGTGACCAGGTTGAACCCCAGATTCAACACACATGCTACCTGCCAGCACAACTGCCCATTCACGGGCTCCTCCCAATATCCTCACCGCCTCCACCAGGAAGCCTTCTAGGGATCAGCCCTTGCACTGTGGCCCCTACTTCCCTATCACAGCACAGATACCCCCAAATGGGTCCCGACTTGGTCAGGTTCACACAAGAGGTGAGAGTCATTCTGGGCAAAGAAGGGAAAATGAGGATGGAGGGTGGGGCAGGTAGCTGCTACTTAAACTAGTGGGCTAGAAGAAAAAATTACAAATGAAAGAAGAAAGAGAACAACTGGTGAGGAAAGGGATGGAGAATGTGAGCATTTGTAGGCACAGAGAACAAGACAAGATCTGCATAGATCCGTAACCATATCTTGGAAAAAATATATTGAGGAGGGAAACTGCAGGGCTCAGGGCAGCAGAGATGGCTGCACACTCTCTAGAACATTCATATTTCTGTACCACATGTTATATACATTAGCTACTACAAAGACTAAGTAAGGGTGTAAAATATTAAAAGTTAGCTGTTTATATATCCGCTTGCCCGGTCAGATCCTCATGGCTTATCCATTCAACTAATAAATACAGTAGCTAAGATAAGCAGACTCTGTGTTTATTGAGCACCTACTCTGTGCTGAGCACTATGCTAACTTGATGGCTACCTTCAAAAGTAGGGCCCTAAGATCCCCATTTGTCAGGTGATGAATGAGTTGAGAGCTCTCAGAGGTAAATTAACATACCCATGTTTACAGAGAGTCAGGGACAGAATAACCAAGAACCAGGCCCTGGAGAAGAGTCCTGAAGCTCCTCCTCAGGCTGGCCACAAAGGCAGGCCAAGTGCCCATGGTGCACATAGCAGGTGCTCAATTCATGCTTCTTGAAGGAGAGGCATTGTACAAAGACTAATGTGTACCAGTGTTCCTTCATGCTTACAGATGAAGGAACTGGGACTCAGGGTGACAATCCAAGGCCAATAGGGGGCAGAGCCAAGGTCCAGCTAGACACACTGACTCTGGTCAACAAGCTACTAACTACCAGCTTACAGACACCAAGGTACCCACTGCCAGCTGATGGCAATCAGCAACAACACATCTGAGCACCTACTGTGTGCCTAGCTCTCCTCTTAGAGCTTCCTTGATAGAGCACCCAAAAAACTCCTTGAGCCTGACCAGGCAGTGGTGCAGTGGATAGAGTGTCAGCCTGGGATGCAGAGGACCCAAGCTGGAAACCCTGAAGTCGACAGCTTGAGCACGGAGTTGCCGGCTTGAGCGTGGGATCACAGACATGACCCCGTCACTGCTGGCTTGAGCCCAAAGGTCACTGCTTGAAGCCCAAGGTCGCTGGCTTAAGCCCAAGGTCGTTGGCTTAAACAAGGGGTCACTGGCTCAGCTGTAGCCCCCCCCATCAAGGCACATATGAGAAAGCAATCAATGAACAACTAAGCTGCTACAATGAACTGATGCTTCTCATCTCTCTCCCTTCCTGTCTGTCTGTCCCTATCTGTCTTACTGCCTTTCTTAATAAAAAAAAAAAGTTCCTTGAGGGGAAAAAAATTCCATAAGGGAAGGCCACCAGCAAGGTTCGGAACTACAGGAAGCAGCCCCTGCAGAGGCTCGCCATCCATAGACAACACAGCAAGAAACAGGAACCGGGCTGTGGCTGGTAACACTCAAATTTCTTGAGCACCCATGGTGGGGTCCCAACACTCTCGGACTTTTCACCAGTCTGTCCTGTCCTAGGCCCCGGGGCTCTCTGAAACACGCCCACACAGGCAGGCAGTGGATGCCAAAGCTCCATTCCAGCCACATGCCTGGGCAGCAGCCCAAGCCATTCCCACCCTTGGAGACAAAGAGGACACTCTCCACCTCTGGTCCTTCCCAAGGACTCTTTTCACCCCTCTGCTCCTTATACCCCCTCTTGTTTTTACCGGGACAACAAGATACCAACAAGGTTAAATGTGGTCAGGTTTCATGCCACAATTACAGGATGAGTTGGGAGAACTGGGACAGGGTGCTTAAATATGTATTTCCTGAACTCAGAATCTAAATACAGTTCCCACCACCACTCCAGCAGAGCACAGCAACTAAAACTCTGAAGCCCTGCCCCTCCCGGGCTGTGCTGTCCAGGGCAAATGTACTCACCTCACTGCCTTTGTTCATCAACCTGTAAAATGGGGTTCATAAGCATTCCTTCCTTACGGAGCTAAGAGAGAGCATTAGAACAAGGCCTGCTACATGAGAAGACTACACAAGCGTCATTAGTTAGTTACAGCAGCATAACAGTTACCCCAAAATTACCACTGGAAACAATCATTAACTCATAGTTCCTGTGCATCAGGAATCCAGGGTGGCTAAGCAGGGTAGTTCTGTTCTGGGGTCTCTTACAAGGCTACATACAGTCAAAGTGAGAACAGCTGGGGTTGTTTTCATTTCAAGGTTTTACTGGGAAAGAATTCACTTCCAAGTCCATTTATGTGGGCCTCTCCAAGGGGCTGCCTCATATATGGCAGTTAGTTTCTGCCAGAGAGAGTGACCCAAGAGAGGGCACCCAAGACAGAGCCACAG
This sequence comes from Rhynchonycteris naso, assembly GCA_037038555.1. Taxonomy (NCBI): domain Eukaryota; kingdom Metazoa; phylum Chordata; class Mammalia; order Chiroptera; family Emballonuridae; genus Rhynchonycteris; species Rhynchonycteris naso. Next base: position 21,725,845 of record CM073003.1, read on the forward strand.
TCTTTTTTATTACCTAATCTAAGAAGTAATATCTCATAACTTCTGCTATGTTCCACTCATTAGAAGAGAGTCACTAGGTCCAACCAACATTCAAAGGAAAGGGATCTGATAAGAGCATGAAGACCAAGACAGGGGGCCATCTTCAAGGCTGCCTCCTATGGAAAAGTCTGTCAAGCCCAGTGTCAGGGATTCAGTGTGGACCCAGCTCCTGCCCTATCCCCAGGGAAGACGGGACCAGGCACAGATACCTCCAGGTCCACAGGGTAGAGCTGGTGCCTTGACAAGCACAAAGAGGCAGGGAGGGCTGCCAGCCATGCCACTGTTGTGTGCAATTCAGTGGAGGCCAGGGCCACAGTCTCCATCTGGGCACCCCACATTCCCAAGAGGAGAGGGTACCTGTGAAGGCACCAAGTCTGACAGACCCATAGCAGGTACTCATACGGGAGCTGCTTCTGGGAGCTGCTTCTGAGATTTTCTCTGATGGGAACCTTCACCAATACCTATTTCATGCCTGGAAGGCCCTAACAGCTTCTTTCAGCAAATCCCCTCAAAGACACCCCAGAGACCTATCCAGGATGCCTGTACATGAATAACACGACAATTTCCCTCCCCAGAAGTCCCAGTCTCCAGAGACCACCAAATAAGCCTAGGAACACACAGCAACCTCTCCACAGACCCGAACAACCCCTAAAGTCCGGCACAGACCTCAAACTCTCAAAAAGCACCTGGCAAGAGAAACCTGTAAATGGCCAAGAGGAAGCACACACATCCTTCAAAGACCTTAAAAGTCCTAGCCTGACCAGGCGGTGGCGCAGTGGATAGAGCGTGGGACTGGAATGCGGAAGACCCAGGCCCCGAGCTCACCCGCTTGAGTGCGGGGCCCATCTGTCTTGAGCAAAAGCTTGCCAGCTTGGACCCAAGATCGCTGGCTCCATCCAGTAAGGGGTTGTTCAGTCTGCTGAAGGCCGTGGTCAAGGCACAAGTGAGAAAGCAATCAATGAACAACTATGGTGTCACAACGGCAATGAAAAACTAATGATTGAGCCTGACCTGTGGTGGCGCAGTGGATAATGCATCGACCTGGGAACACTGAGGTCGCCAGTTCAAAACCCTGCACTGGTCTGGTCAAGGCACATATGGGAGTTGATGCTTCCAGCTCCTCCCCCCTTTCTCTCTTTCTCACTCTGTGTCTCCTCTCTAAAATGAATAAAAAAAAAAAAACCCTAATGATTGATGCTTCTCACCTCTCTCCGTTCCTGTCTGTCTGTCCCTATCTATCCCTCTCTCTGACTCTCTCTCTGTCCCTGTAAAAAATAAAATAAAAATAAAAGTCCTTTGCAGCCACTCCAAGAAGCCCTTTCATTCCTCCCCCAAGAGCTGTAAATAGATCCAAAGTGTCTGGTCAGTCTGGGCAGCCCCAAAAGACCCATGTCCCTCCAGAGACCCTCAAGCCGTCCCCTGCAAGCCCCCTTAGTCCCCAACCCGTCACTCTTTTGAGCCCCTGCTCAGCGTCTAGCCCCGCTCTCACCCAAGCCCCGCTCCTAGGCCTTAAACCCTTCCTCCCTAGGTTCCCACCACCACCACCACACGCGCGCCGCCGTTGCAGTCCTCTTCTGTTCGCCCGCAGGGAACACGGCCGGGGACCAGGCCAGGGTTGCACTCACAACAGGTCCCGCCTCGCGGTCTTGCAGACGATGCGCAGGAAACGCCAGCCGCCGCCGCCCACGTACACGCAGAGGGCCGCTGCTGCGCTCCAGGTCCACGGCAGCCCCAGCAGCCACAGCAGGACCAGCGAAGTCACGGAGACCGAGCCCGCACCAGGAGCCCGCATCCTGTGGAGGCGGAGAGCCTGAGGCTGCTGGTCGCTCGGGTCCCGCCCCACGCCCAGGCAGGCCCCACCCCAAGGTTCGGTCCCGCCCCCAAGGGGGAGCCCAGGATGTCCACTTCGAGCCGGCCCCGCCTCCACCTAAGGCCCTTTAGCTTCGAACCAGACTCCGCCCCCATGTCTGCGATTGGACACGTCCCTGCTAGACTCCGCCCCAGGGCCGGGGCTCCGTCTTGTCCCATGTTGGGCACAAACCTCCTTGCTCCTAATCCGGCCCAAACTTCTCGGCCAGTACCAAGTACAGGCTACGTCACACACACAACCCTTCCACACTGTCAAGTTCCGCCTAGTGCTTCGCCTAGAGCTTCGACTCAGGACCCTACCTCCACTCTCACACTTTAGCCCCCACGCCTGGGGTCCACCTTGTCCACACCACAGACCCAGGCCCTCCCAGTACTTCAACCAGGCCCCGCTCACACGCCGTGACATAGCCTCTGCGCTGGGTGCCAGGATACATCCCTACTTCCTGTCCTCAAACTGATCAGGCCCCAAGTTCTGGGTTTTCCCGCTGGTCCTGCCACTACCAACCTGCCACTCATTGGGCCCCGCCCCAGGACCAGGCCTCTGGCCCCGCCCACAAGTACAAGCCCCGCACCGCCCACTCTGAACCAGACCCCACCTTCTTTCCCGGAGCTGACCCGCATTCCAGATTCAGATTCCATCCCTGCTCACCTACTCGCCCTCAGGCTTTGGCCCTGTCACCACCCTCCGAGACTTACTCCAGCCCACCTATAGCACCCTAGGTTCCAAACCACTGCCCTGGCCCAGGCCCACCCAAAGATCCTCTTCCGACCTGTTTGGCTAAAAGCCCCATAGCCGCACAGCTGAGGTTCGTCCCCTTCCGGAGGCTACAACCATGGAGAGCCCTCGGGCCAGAGAATCCACGGCAAACGAGAACCAGGGGCTAGAACGGCCCGGGGAAGCCGCCCACTGTCTCCATAGCAACCAAACCTCTCCAGACTCACGCCCTGCATTTAGGGAACACGTGCGTAGCCTCCGGGTGCTCTAGGCCCAGGCCTGCTACCAACCAAGATTCCTACCCTAGGGACCTGGGAAATCCCGGTTCACACCGCTGTAGGACTCTTGCCTCAGCTTGCTCTAAATACAAGCCCCAAAGCCTCTTCGATCTTAAACACACATTCCAGGAGCCTTGGAAGTCCTAAACTCACAGCGGACAAAAGAAAAGGGCCACATATTAAATCTCACAAGCAGCTTTACAGACCTACAGTTACCACATAACTTTATAACTAAAAGCACTTGGTGGCAGGTAGTCACATCCTATGGCAGTATTTTTCCCTAATAAAGGTCAATCTTCACCTTAACTGAGCCTATCTGTTGTCTTTTTTGCATCTAAGATAACAGACCTGATAACCTACCTTTGGAATATTAAAGCACAACCACTGCACCTGAGCAGAGACCAAAAATCCCTTCACTGTTATCATTATAACAGCTGTTAACCATCCTATATTCACCTTTGTAAGTATGTCTATTCCTTTTATTTTTTACCCAAGCCCAGAGATTTCCCCCTCTCCTACCTCCTCTTCTACCTCCGTAATCTGTATCCAATGGATTTCATGTAACCCCTTTATGTCTTCCCCTTTGATTCCGATGTATATAATAAGTAGTGAAGCTGCCATTTTCCGAGGCATTCTCTCAATTCATTAAGATTTTGCTTCCTGCCTGATCAGGCAGTGGTGCAGTGTCTAGAGCATCGGACTGGGATGCAGAAGACCCAGGTTTGAGACCCCGAGCTCGCCAGCTTGAGCGCGGGCCCATCTGGCTTGAGCAAAAAGCTCGCCAGCTTGGACCCAAGGTCGCTGGCTCCAGCAAGGGGTTGCTCCGTCTGCTGAAGGCCCCCGGTCAAGGCACATGTGAGAAGCAATCAATTAACAACTAAGGTGTTGTGATGGCAATGAAAAACTAATGATTGATGCATCTCACCTCTCTCCGTCTCTATCTGACTCTCTCTCTGTCTCTGTAAAAAAAAAAAAAAAAAAAAAAAGATTTTGCTTCCTGGCAATTGTCTTCAGTTTGTCTCAAAAAAATTTATGAAAATTGTTGCAGGTTTGGACTTTTTTTTAAATTGACACTAGGGCCTCAGAAGTTTCTAAGTCCAAACCCCACCTTAGTCTAAAAGATATACTGTTTACAAAAATTAGGGGATATTTCAAAAGGAATATGAAGTGATAAAATATCCCCTAATTTTTGTGAGCAGTATATATTGCGAGAACTTGGCAAATGCTAAATCTATACCCCAAAATCTTGTTATTTAAATAGCACTGTAACATCCCAGGAGCCCAGGAAGAACAATGTCCACACACCAGGTCCCCGCCCTACCACAGGAGTCCTTTATTGGCACCCCAAGGTCCTAAATGCTCACTCAGAGACCCTAAAGCACCCTCTTTATCAAGTAGGGCCAGCATTGGCCTGGCTGCCCACCACCCCGTTTCATGGCTGACCTGGAGCTGGTCACAGACCCTCAGTCTTGGCTGTTCCCTTGTGGGCTCCCAGAAGCTCAGGCAGGAGGCAGGCAGAGGCAGCCAGTCCAAGACAGAAAACCCCAAAACTAACCCCAGCTGGTGGACCCTCTGAAGGGCTCTGTTTTTGCAGACTCCTGGGCCCTGCTTTGCTGCGCAGTGTCCATGAGGGCCTCTATCCTATCCCTCCCTCCAAGCTCTCCCTCCCCAGCCCTCCTGCCCACCCCACCCCTGCTTGTTTTCTTCCCTGTTTGGCAGACCTTCCCAGTGCACTTCTTGGGAGGCAGCCTGGGCCTGCTTCCAGAGCCATCTGGAGGACAAGGCTTGGCAGGCACTCACCCTCCTCCACCCCCCACCCCTCATGCTGTCATTGGTTCCTGCTGGGCTTCTAGGGTGGGTGAAATGGGAACTGAGGAGACAGATCAGGAGGAAAGGCCCAGAGCCAGCCACTGGCCCACTACTTTCTTGACCAGGAATCAGATGACTAGTAACTATAGCTGTACTCTTTCTTACTCTGCCAGGTAGCACTATTGTGATTACCCCCATTTTACAGGTAAAAAACTGAGCACTGGAGCCTGACCTGTGGTGGTGCAGTGGATAAAGCGACGACCTGGGAACACTGAGGTCGCCAGTTCAAAACCCTGCACTGGTCTGGTCAAGGCACATATGGGAGTTGATGCTTCCAGCTCCTCCCCCCTTTCTCTCTTTCTTTCTCTCTCTCTCTCTCTCACTCTGTGTCTCCTCTCTAAAATGAATAAAGTAAAATAAAATAAAATAAAATAAAATAAAATAAACAAAAAAAAAAACCTGAGCACTGGAGCTGTCACACCAGTTCAGAGTTGAGGTGCATTCACACACAAATGTGGGCAGAGAGCTTGCCTACCCTCCTCCCCTTTCCTTCTTCCCTAAACTTCTCCACCCCCACCTCCTTCTTGCCCTGATTTCCCTCTTCCCCCAGTTCCTTCCTCTCTCCTCCTCCCTCCTCTTGTTTCTGCCTCCCCTCCCCCTTCTCCACTTGCCTCTTTGCTCTTCTTCCCCTACTTCCCTCCCTTCCTCCACCCATTTCTCCTTCTCTTTCTACAGCCCTCTGCCTCCTCTTCCTCCCCACCCCTCCTCCTCCCTTTCTCCTTCCCATCTGTTTTTCCCCCCTTATCCACCTCTCCTCCCTCTATGTTCCCTCTCCTCCTCCCCTATCTCACCAGGTTTACTGTGGCAGAACTGAATAGTGCAGGTGACAATGCCTACTAATGCTTCCCACAGCAGCTGGAGATACTCTGAGTCTTCAGTCTGCAATCCTGAAATCTGAAAGGCTCTAGAAATCCAACTGTTGGTCAAATAAGTTTTTAAATATGACATATATGTTTGCTCGCATTGGGTGTGGGAGATGGGCTGTAAACTAGCAAAGTCATTATAACCTAAGGCTTAGTTTTAAAACTAAGCTTTTCCCCACACTTTTTTTTTTTTTTTTTTACGGGAACAGAGAGAGAGTCAGAGAGAGGGATAGACAGGGACAGACAGACAGGAACGGAGAGAGGTGAGAAGCATCAATCATCAGTTTTTTTGTTGTGACACATTAGTTGTTCATTGATTGCTTTCTCATATGTGCATTGACCGTGGGTCTTCAGGAAACGGATTGAGCCAGCAACCTTGGCTCCAAGCTGTTGAGCTTTTTGCTCAAGCCAGATGACCCTGCACTCAAGCTGGCGACTTCGGGGTCTCAAACCTGGGTCCTCCGCATCCCAGTCTGACGCTCTATCCACTGCGCCACCACCTGATCAGGCATCCCACATCCTTCACTGTTGCATGATAAGGGGTGGTGCACTCTCATGAGGAATCCCATTATGCCTCAGATAAGTAACTTTGTATCAGGTACTTCCTTGTTTGTGTATTGGATTAAAGGTTTTGATTTCTACACTATAAAATGGGGTAGACTGGGAGCTTGCTCTCTCTTGGTTCCTGAGATTAGCATTAGAAAAGAGAGCAGGGAAAGGCCACGTGAAGGAGAGGAGAAGCAGCCAAGATGGTGGAGTGCTGAAGGAGAAACCAGTTTGTGCAGAGAGAAGGAGATGGGGAACAGAGGTGAATATGGCTGGTGAGCTAGAAACCTTTGATTTTAGAAAACTCAGATAAGTCAGTGGCTTTGGGAGCCTTGAATGGAAAGGGAAGTGTTTTCCCACTGTGTGTATTTCTTGCCCATCGGGTGCAAGCTGGGATAAAGATGATGGCCCACCAGTTCTTGGCTCTGTTGTTTCATTACCGTCTGTCCAAATCAAATGCAAATCTGCACGGGCCAGGCAGCTGTGATGGTGGCCATGGCTACTGGCTTTACAACCAGATAACATGCCTTTGAAATGTTAGGGTACCCTAGCCAGAAGCACATAGGTTGCTGGTTCCATCCTCAGTCAGCACATACAAGAGTGGATCAATGTTCCTGTCTCTTTCTTCTTTCCTCTGTGGCTAAAATCAATAAATTAAAAATTAAAGCCTGACCTGTGGTGGCACAGTGGATAAAGTGTTGACCTGGAATGCTGAGGTCGCCGGTTTGAAACCCTGCACTTGTCTGGTCAAGGCACATATGGGAGTTGATGCTTCCTGCTCCTCCCCCCTTTCTCTCTCTCTCTCTCTCTTTCTCTGTTGGGCAGATAAAATATATTATGCTCACTATTTTTTTGTTTTGTTTTATGTTTTTGTTTTTATTTACAGGGACAGAGAGAGAGAGAGAGTCAGAGAGAGGGATAGATAGGAACAGACAGACAGGAATGGAGAGAAATAAGCATCAATCATCAGTTTTTTGTTGCGACACCATAGTTGTTCATTGATTGCTTTCTCACATGTGCCTTGACCGCGGGCCAAGGGCCTTCAGCAGACCGAGTAATCCCTTCCTCGAGCCGGCGACCTTGGGTCCAAGCTGGCCAGCTTTTGCTCAAGCCAGATGGGCCCGCGCTCAAGCTGGCGACCTCAGGGTCTCGAACCTGGGTCCTCCGCATCCCAGTCCGACGCTCTATCCACTGCGCCACTGCCTGGTCAGGCATGCTCACTTTGTTAAAGATGGAGCTCCCCACATGGAAGCCCGTCACCCAGGTGATATTATTTGCCCTTATGCTTGGGATGGGTGTGGGGGAAAGGCTGTAATGTAAGCGGGCCAGGTCATTATGGCCTAAGGCATGGTTTTAAGAATAAACTTTTCCCCACACCCTTGACTGATTGGATGATGTAGGGTGGTGCACTCTCCTGAGGAATCCCATTGTGCCTTGGATGAGTGGCTTTGTATTGAAGACTTTCTTGTTTGTGTAATTGGATTGGAGGTTTTGATTTTACAGTATAAAGTGGGGCAGGCCGGGAGCTTGCTCTCTCTCGGTTCCTGGGTTTCTGAGATTAGTATCAGAGAGGAGAGCAGATGAAGGCCACATGGAGGCCAGGAGAAGCAGCCAAGATGGTGGAATGCTGAGGAAGAAGCCAGTTTGTGCAGAGTTTGTGTAGAGAGAAGGAGATGAGAAACAGAGGTGAATAAGTCTGGTGAGCTAGAAAGCTTTGATGCTAGGAAACTCGGATAAGTCAGTAGCTTTGTGAGCACTGAATGTGTGGGTTTTGGAGCCCAGTGTGTGTTTTTGCTTGCCCGCCGGGTGCAAGCTAGAATTAAAGCTGATGGCTCACCAGTTCTTAGCTCCGTTGTTTCATTACCCACTGTTCGAATCAAATGCGAACCTGCATGGGCCAGGCGGCTGTAATGGTGGCCTGGCCATGACTACTGGCTTTACACTCTCTCTCCTCTCTAAAATGAATAAATAAAAAAACTTATTTTAAAAAAGAGAGAAATGTTAAGGTAATTTTCTTTTCCTGACCCACTCAGGGCAGACAATCCCACCAGAACAGGAACCAACAAACACCCTCATTGTTGTTGTTATTATCACATTCATTAACTATTAACTATCTTATGCCTGCCTATGTAAAAGAAGTTTCAATATATACATTTTTACTTTTTATCCACTGCCAGAGATCCCCCCCTCCACTTTGCTTTCTCCTGCCTCCCTATTCTATCCCAATCAATTTCATGTAACCCCCCCCCTTATGTCTCTGCTTTGATTCTAATGTATAAAATAAGTGGTGAACTTTCCATTTTCCCAGAACACTTTCTCAATCTATTGAGACTTTGCATCGCAGCAATTGTTGACAGTTTGACTCAAATCTACTAAAAAAATTCTTACAGGTTTGGAAGTTTCTTATGTTAACAATACTTTTTTACTGTCTGGGTTACCGGTGTAGTTGATTTCAAGTCAAATGCAATGTATATCTTTTCCTGTTGAATTTCTAATTGACAATACCACCTGTAATTGGCCCGGAGCAATACTGTGTGAGAATGCCCCTTCTGTCCTCCCCTCTCCATTTTAGTGAAGTTTCCCCTTATTTTCACACAACTGTACCCAGGGATTCCAGATTCTATTCCCATTCCATAGAAGGGAGGGGAAACTGAGACCTATACAGGGGGACAGAACTCGGGCTTTAGGGTCAAACCTGTCTCTGACCTTCTCCAGCTGGTGGCCTTGAGTGAGTCACCTCTCCCCTCATCCTTGTTTGCCCTCTGGGTACTAACATCTGACTCCCGGAGTACTGTATATCAAATACTTATTGATCCTCCACTGCACAAAGGCTGATTAGCAAGGAGTTTCTTATCTGTAGAATGAAGAGACCAGATACACAGTAGGTGTGGGGACACAGCCTGATGGACATCTCCCTCCCTAGGGTGACTCCAGGGGCCTGCAGGCCACAGCAAAAGGAGTTCTTTCAAACTTTCTGGAAGGAGAGAAATGAAACATACATTGAAATAAAGTACTGAAAAATCATAGCATGTGCATTTTACTATAAGTAGAACAGGAGCACCACGTGGGAGTAAACAATTTTTTTGCCATAGTCAAGTACCTACCACAGTAGAGGTATAAGTTTCCTAGGGTTGCCATGACAAAGTATCACAAGGCAAATGGCTTAAAATGACAGGAATTTTTTATCTCACAATTCTGGAGGCTGGAACTCTTTCTGGAAGTTCTAGGAGAGGATCCTTCCTGACTCTTCCAGCTTCTGGGATCCAGGTACCCTTGGCTTGTGGCCACATCACCCCAATCTCTGCCTCTGTCTTCACAAGTTCTTCTTCCTGTGTATCCTCTCTTCTGTCTCTTATAAGGACACTTGTCGTTGAATTTAGTGCCTATCGATAGATATGGTTGTTTGTGCTAATTCATGCCAATAGGAATCCCTAATTTGGGGTGCAGTGAAGAAAGCAACTTTATTTAGTGCAGACAGTTCAGTAGTAATACAACATGGTTGTGAAAAGAGCACTGCTGTTGAACAGTTCCATAGTGCTACAGTGCAGCTGTGAGGCTGCCCTGATGCCAGGCCCCTCTTCAGCCAGGCAGCTCAGCTCTGTGATGGTCCACTCCACTCTGTGAGATGCTGCATCTTGGGAAATAACAGTATTAAGTGTTAGCTTGAAAGTTCACCCCTCAAACCAGAGGGGAGCTGGCTTATATAGACAGAAGTACCCCCCCCCATCGCTCATTGGTCAGAATAGAAATGCTCTGATTGGTCTCATCTCCACAGCTCTTTGGATGGGAAAGCCACAGTCCTATTGGTTGAAATAGGACTCCAGGAACTCCTTTATAAGGGCTGATTCACAGGGCAGAGAGGGTAGCACACAGAGGTAGGCAGCCTAGTACAGAGGCTTCTTCCCAATGTGCAGTTTATGTGAGAAGTGCCTGTGTAGAAATGGCTGCTAAGCTCTGCTTTTCTTTTTCTTTTCTTTCTTTCTTTCTTTTTTTTTTAAGATTTATTGATTTTACAGAGAGGAGAGGAGACAGGGGTGAAGAGAACAAGAAACAAGAAGTATCTTCACTAGTTGTTCATTGATTGCTTGTTGTATGTGCTTTGACAGAGCAAGCCCAGGGTTTTGAACAAGTGACCTCAATATTCTAGGTCATACTTTATCCACTGTTTTTTTTGTTGTTGTTGTTGTTTTGTTTTGTCTTTTTTGTGGGAGAGGCAGAGAGAGTCAGGAGAGAGAGAAAGACAGACAAGAAGGGAGAGAGATGAGAAACATCTATTCTTTTTTGCGGCTCCTTTAGTTGTTCATTGATTGAGTTCTCACATGTGCCTTGACTGGGGGACTACAGCAGACCAAGTGACCCCTTGCTCGAACCAGCGACCTTGGGCTCAAGCTGGTGAGCCTTGCTCAAACCAGATGAGCCTGCGCTCAAGCTGGCAACCTTGGGGTCTCGAACCTGGGTCCTCCACATCCCAGTTTGACGCTCTATCCACTGTGTCACCGCCTGGTCAGACTGTTTTGTTTTTTTAATTTGAGTGCAGTTAGCCACCAGGAACCCTTCTGAGTAGGTGTCTTTTTTTCATCAGGGTTCACAGTCTCATTTTGAGATCCTTAATTTAACTACATCTTCAAAGACCCTTTCTCCAAGTAATGTGGGCTGTCCATACAGAATTCGGGTGGAAAATTTTCATTAACTTCTCACTGGAATTTAGCATGTCCTCTCATGTCCTGCCAAAGCAGGACAAGTCATGTCCTTGTGATTCCTTTACCCATGGAAATTGAAGATAATTTCATATCACATCCTGGTCATGGCAGACATCTCAAAATACCACCTATGCTCATTTTGACTGGGATATTGCAGTAATTAGTAGAGCCCTCATGAATCAGGATTACTTGGTGTGTTCATAAAGAAGTGTATATATCTTTACTTCACATAATAAGAATTATCACACCTGTATGTTGGTCTGATGAGTTTCCTTTGCAATCCTGTGCATTTTTAATGTAGTTTTACAATTTTTAATTGGTTGTAGAAAGAAATATTGATCTGTTGTTCCACCTATTCATGCATCTGCATCTACTGGTTGATTCTTGTATGTGCCCTGACTGGGGATCAAACCCACAACCTTAGCGTACTGGGATGATGCTCTAACCAACTGAGCTAACTGGCCAGGGCAATCCTGTGCATTTTTTATAATACATTTGCAGCTGTCTGTTGAGAATGGGCCTACAGGAAGCTGGCCCCTCCCCTGGCAGGCTCTGCAGAATCAGGTCAGAATCAGGTTGTGGCTTAGGCAGATTAGTGAGGTCCTAAACTGACCTCCTAAAGATTCCTAATCCTGGGACAGCAGCCAGTCAGCAGGCCTGGGGCCATACAAAGTACCTCCACCCTTTCTCCATCCCTTAGCCAAGTCTGTCATGGCCTCCCTATTCTCTGGTCGAGTTTTGATCCAAAACAACAGTGACCAGGATGAGCTGGATACAGAGTTAGAGCTCAGCCGCAAGTTGGATAACCGGGTGGTGCTGCTGTTCTTTGGCTCTGGGTCATGTCCACAGTGCCAGACCTTTGCACCCATCCTCAGGGACTTCTTCATTCAGCTCACAGATGAGTTCTATGTGCTGCGGGCGGCCCAGCTGGCCCTAGTGTATGTGTCTCAGGACACCACGGAGGAGCAGCAGGACCTATTCCTCAGGGACATGCCCAAGAAGTGGCTCTTCCTGCCCTTCGAGGATGACCTGAGGAGGTGAGGTGAGAAGGAAAGTCCAGGAGGGCTTCCTGGAGGAGGGGATATTTCTGCTGACAGTGAAGTATTATTGATACATCTGATCCAGTTGAGCACCCCCTGTACCAGTCCATATATCCAGAACTGAGGGGAACAGAGGGAGGTACACATGCCTGTGTTCATCCAGCCCCCAGGGAGCTTACAACCTAGTGAGATGACAGACATGAAACAGACTCAAATATATAATAGCAAACTGCAGTAGTGTTCTGGAGGACAAAGGGAGGATGCCATGTAGAGATGTAATGGGGAGATTTTGCTGAGATTTGGGGGTCAGAGGAAGTAGCTTTAAAGAGAGACCTCAAAGGTTGCCAGTTCAATCCCCAGTCAGGGCACATACAGGAACAGATTGATGTTCCTATCTTCCTTCCTTTCCTTCCTTCCTTCCTTCCTTCCTTCCTTCCTTCCTTCCTTCCTCCCTCCCTCCCTCCCTCCCTCCCTCACTCCCTTTCTTCTTTCCTTCCTTCTCCCTTCCTCTCTCACTAAAATCAATAAATAAAATTTTAAAGAAAGAGGGAGAGAGACCTCTAAGAAAAAAAGTCCTTTAAGGACAGGGCAGATGGGAGAAGGGATCAGAAGGAAAAGGGAGGGTTTCTAAGCAGAGGGCACAGAACACCACAAAGGCTCAAAAAACAGCCAATGTAGGTAACTGTAATTCCAGGTGGGAAGTGAGCAGGCACCATCGGGAGCAATGCCCCAAATGCCACCTTAACAAGTGTGGATGTTTCTCAGTGTAGCTGGGAGCCATCAAGGGCACTGGAGCTGAGAGAAAGGTAACTAGAATCAAGCTTTACAACAAGCAGCCCAATAAACGGTGCTTTCATTTGTGGCTATTTTAGAACTTTTCCCTGTTCTGCAATAAGACTTTCATTCTTTTTAAACCCCATCTTTTTATTATGAAAAGTTTCAGGCCCTAGCCAGTTAGCTCAGTCGATTAAGAGCGTCCTCCAAAACAACAAGGTTGTAAATTCAATCCTTGGTCAGGGCACACACAAGGAAGCAATTAATGAATGCACGACTGAGTGGAACAACAAATGAATGCTTCCCTTTCTCTCCCCACTCTTTCCCTTCCCTTCTCTATCTCTTTAAAAATCAATCAATCATTAAAACCCTGGCCAGATAGTTTGGTTGGTTGGAACATCGTTGGGGCACTGAGGTTGCTGGTTTGATTCCCCAGTCAGGGCACATACAGGGGCAGCTCAATGTTCCTGTCTCTCTTCTTGCCTCTCTCTCACAATACCAAAAAGTTGGAAGCACACAAGGACACCCATGGCCACTGTTAACACTTTGCCATGTTTGCTTTATCTACATGTGTGCAGAGTTTGTGCTGAACCATTTGAAAGCGATTTACAGATTTTGTAACATTTTTCTGATTTCCCTCATTTTATTATTACATAACAAATTGGAAGTTTCTGGTCATGGAGAACTTCATTCTCCACTCAAGAATAGCAAAGTCTGGACAGTGGCTCACTCCCGCTGTCCTGTGCAGCTGGGGTTTTTTTCCCCTGGAACTGGCACCATCGCCCTCCCCAGGGCAGAGATGCCAGCTGCCAGGACATCATAGCCAAATGCTGACCTTGTTTGAGGCAGTCTTCTCAACAAAACATTCACCTGGCTGGTATCTAAAGAAAGTGAGTCAGTTCCCAGCCTCCACAACCACCTACCCACAGGATTGCCAGATAAAATATACAAATTTATCACAAATTTCACACAAGTTACGAATAATTATTTTTAATTTTATTTAGACAACTAATTGATCAATTAGAGTACATAGATTCAGAGAAAACATCTCCAGATCATTTTGACATTTGATTAGGTTGTACACCCATTGCCCAAAGTCAAATTTTCCTCCGTCACCTTCTATTTGGTTTTCTTTTCTTTTTTTTTTTATTTAATTTTTATTTTATTCATTTTTTTAGAGAGGAGACACAGAGAGAGAGAGAGAGAAAGAGAGAAAGAGGGGAGGAGCTGGAAGCATCAACTCCCATATGTGCCTTGACCAGACCAGTGCAGGGTTTTGAACTGGCGACCTCAGTGTTCCCAGGTCGACGCTTTATCCACTGCGCCACCACAGGTCAGGCTATTTGGTTTTCTTTATACCCCTCCCTCTCCTCCCTTCCGCTCCCCCTGGTAACCACCACACTCTTATCTATGTCCATGAGTCTCAATTTTGTGTCCCACCTATTTATGGAATCATACAGTTCCTAGTATTTTCTCATTTACTTATTTCACTCAGTATAATGTTATCAAGGTCCATCCATGTTGTTGTAAATGATCCTATGGCATCATTTAGGTCTGAGTAGTATTCCATAGTATATATGTACCACATCTTCTTTATCCAATCATCTATTGAAGGGTTTTTTGGTTGTTTCCATGTCTTGGCCACTGTGAACAATGCTGCAATGAACATGGGGCTGCATGTGTCTTTACGTACCAATGTTTTTGAGTTTGGGGGGTATATCCCAGTAGAGGGATTGCTGGGTCATATGGTAGTTCTATTCTTAATTTTTTGAGGAACCACCATACTTTCTTCCATAATGGTTGTACTACTTTACATTCCCACCAACAGTGAATGAGGGTTCCTTTTTCTCCACAGCCTCTCCAACACTTGTTATTACCTGTCTTGTTGATAATCTAACAGGTGTGAGGTGGTATCTCATTGTAGTTTTGATTTGCATTTCTCTAATAGCTAGTGAAGATGAGCATCTTTTCATATATCTGTTGGCCATTTGTATTTCTTCCTGGGAGAAGTGTCTGTTCAAATTATATATATATATATATATATATATATATATATATATATATATATATATATATATATATATATATATATATATATATATAGTGTGTGTGTGTGTGGCAAAGACAGAGAGAGGGACAGACAGACAGGAAGAAAGAGAGATGAGAAACATCAATTCTTCGTTGTGGTTCCTTAGTTGTCCATTAATTGATTTCTCATGTATGTGCCTTGACCGGGGGGCTACAGCAAATCAAGTGACCCCTTGCTCGAGCCAAGCAACCTTGGGCTCAAGCTGGTGAGCCTTGATCAAACCTGATGAGCCCGCACTCAAGCTGGCGACCTCAGGGTCTCGAACCCAGGTCCTCCGTGTCCCAGTCCGACGCTCTATCCACTGAGCCACCGCCTGTCAGGCTCAAATTATAAATAATTAAAAATATATATTTTAGCCTGACCTGTGGTGGCGCAGTGGATAAAGCGTCGACCTGGGAACACTGAGGTCGCCAGTTCAAAACCCTGCACTGGTCTGGTCAAGGCACATATGGGAGTTGATGCTTCCAGCTCCTCCCCCCCTTTCTCTCTCACTCTGTGTCTCCTCTCTAAAATGAATAAATAAATAAAATTTAAAATAGCATTATACAAATTTAAAATATATATATATATATTTTATTGATTCATTTTTAGAGTGAGAGGATGGGAGAGAAACATTGATTTGTTGTTCCACTTATTTATGCATTCATTGGTTAATTCTTTTTTTGGACAGAGACAGAGAGAGAATCAGAGAGAGGGACAAACAGACAGGAAGGGAGAGAGATGAGAAGCATCAATTCTTCATTGTAGCACCTTAGTTGTTCAATGATTGCTTTCTCCTATGTGCCTTGATCGGGGGGCTACAGCAGAGTGAGTGACCCCTTGCTCAAGCCAGCAACCTTTGGGCTCAAGCCAGCAATCTCCAGGTTTTGAACCTAGGTCCTCTGTGTTCCAGTCTGACGCTCTATCCACATGCCACCACCTGGTCAGACTCATTGGTTATTTTTTTTTTCTTTTTTTTTAACAGAGACAGAGAGAGAAATAGATAGGGACAGACAGACAGGAATGGAGAAAGATGAGAAGCATCAATCATCAGTTTTTCGTTGCAACACCTTAGTTCAGGGGTCCCCAAACTATGGCAGTGGGCCGCATGCGGCCCCCTGAGGCCATTTATCCGGCCCCCGCTGCACTTCCAGAAGGGCCACCTCTTTCACTGGTGGTCAGTGAGAGGAGCACAGGATGCATCTGCACCCATAGTTCCCATTGAAATACTCGTCAGTTTGTTGATTTAAATTTACTTGTTCTCTATTTTAAATATTGTATTTGTTCCCGTTTCGTTTTTTCACTTTAAAATAAGATATGTGCAGTGTGCATAGGGGTTTGTTCATAGTTTTTTTTTATAGTTCGGCCCTCCAACGGTCTGAGGGACAGTGAACTGGCACCCTGTGTAAAAAGTTTGGGGACCCCTGCCTTAGTTGTTCATCGATTGCTTTCTCATATGTGCCTTGACCAGGGGGGGGGGGCTACAGCCGACTGAGTAACCCCTTGCTCAAGCCAGTGACCTTGGGTCCAAGCTGGTGAGCTTTGCTCAAACCAGATGAGCCCGCACTCAAGCTGGCAACCTCGGGGTCTCAAACCTGGGTCCTCCGCATCCCATTCCGACACTCTAGCCACTGCACCACTGCCTGTTCAGGCTTTTTCTCTTTTCTAACTGAGAGGAGGGGAGATAAAGAGACAGACTATCCACATGCACCCCAACCAGGATCCTCCCAGCAGTCCCCATTTGGGGCCAATGCCCTGTCCATCTGAGGCCAGGCTCGCAACTGAGCTATTTTTAATGCCTGAAGGGGAGGCTGCACAGGGCCATCTCATCATCTCAGCACTGGGGCTGATGCACTCTAACCAATTGAGCCATGGCTGCAGGAGGAGAAAGGAGAGAAAGAGAGAGAGAGAGAAAGAGAGAAGGGGGAGAGGGAGGGGTGGAGAAGCAGATGGTAGCTTTTCCTGTGTACCCTGACTGGGAATGGAACCTGGGACATCTACACTCAAGGCTGACGTTCTACCACTGAGCCAAATGCCAGGGCCCTCATTGGTTAATTCTTGTATGCACCCTGACCAGGGATCAAACCCACAAACTTTGTGTATCAGGAGGATGCTCTAACCAACTGAACTACCTCTCCAGGGCCAACTATGAATCATTTTTTAGTATAAGTTTGTCCCACTTATTACATGGGATATACTTACACTAAAAAATTATTTGTTTATATGAGATTCAAAAATAGTTTTTGCTAGTTTGTTTTCTTCATTAGATTCCACATATAAGTGAGATCATAGGGTGCTTGTCTTTCTCTGGCTGGCTTATAAGATTCAAATTTAACTGGGTGTGCTGTATTTTTATTTGCTAAGTCTGCCAACCTACTCCTGTGGGATTTTGCAAGTATCATGTGTTCTTTGTGTGGAGGCCTGGAAAAGAGCCACCCAGGAACCAAGTGAGTAAAACTTAAAAACCATGAATGATGAGCCCTGCCTGACAACTCCCTTTACTCCAATAAGACTGTGTAGTGGCACAGTGGATAGAGCGTTGGACTGGGATGCGGAAGGGCCCAGGTTCGAGACTCCGAGGTCGCCAGCTTAAGCATGGGCTCATCTGGTTTGAGCAAAAGCTCACCAGCTTGAGTCCAAGGTCGCTGCCTCGAGCAAGGGGTTACTTGGTCTGCTGCAGGCCCGTGGTCAAGGCATGTATGAGAAAGCAATCAATGAACAACTAAGGTGTCGCAACGAAAAACTCATGATTGATGCTTCTCATCTCTCTCTGTTCCTGTCTGTCTGTCCTTATCTATCCCTCTCTTTGACTCTCTCTCTGTCTCTGTAAAAAAAAAAAAAAAAAAAAAAAAAAAGACAAGACTGTGAGGGGTTCTGGCCTAGACAGGAGGTTTCATTCT
Source organism: Rhynchonycteris naso (assembly GCA_037038555.1). Taxonomy (NCBI): domain Eukaryota; kingdom Metazoa; phylum Chordata; class Mammalia; order Chiroptera; family Emballonuridae; genus Rhynchonycteris; species Rhynchonycteris naso. The sequence goes on from CM073003.1 coordinate 21,743,506, forward strand.
GGGTCTCCTGGGGCTGTGGATGGTTTCTCACTGGTTTCCTCTTCATACTGAGAAGAAAATTTAAATTCTTGGTCATGACCCTGAGGGTGCTGCATGATCACGTCAGCTCCCTAATCTCCCTCCTATCTCAGGGCCTTTGCATGCATGTGCTTTGCCCTCTGCCTGGGACACCCTCCTCCTCCTGCAGATTTCAGCTCAAAGGTGACCTTGTTACTAGATGGGGAATCGGCCCAAAGCGAGTCTGCCTCGGACCCACTGGTAGTGTGTGGGTTCTTAACTTCATGTAGGAAAGGTTTCACAACACGAGTCCAGATGATTGTGAGAGTATGTTTATTAAAGTTGCGGACAGTGCAATAAAGGAAGGTTTAAGATAAAAGAAGCAACAGGAGAAAGACTAGATGGGGCTGCTTTGATTCTCTGGAAAGTCAGAGAAAGAGGGGGCCTTGGAGACAGGTTCAGGGGGTTAGATTGGGGTGAGCTGCTGCTTCCTGCTGCTCCCCTGTTTCCAAGTCTCAAGGGAACCCTTAGAGCAGGAGAGAAATTTATGGGCGTGCTCTAGAGCAGTGTACCCCTGGGTCATTTGTATTGAGGCCTTTTATTTCCTTTTGCCTCAGGGAATCTTGGGGGAGGACTTAGAGGAGGGTCTTATAGAATATTCATTAGCTTTCTAGCTATGGCATTCAAAATTCATAAAAGTGTGCCTAAAGGGGTCAGGGTTATTGTCTGGTTAGATCTTTTTTTTTTAAGCAAGAGAGACAGAGAGAGGGAAAGAATAGGGACAGATAGGAAGGGAGAGAGATGAGAAGAATCAATTCTTCATTGTAGCACCTTGAACTAGGAGGCTCCAGTGACCCCTTGCAAGCGACCTTGGGCTCAAGCCAGCAACCATGGGGCCATGTCTATGATCCCATACTCAAGCCAGCAACCCCACACTCAAGCTGGCGACCTCCAGCTTTCAATCCTGGGTCCTCTGCATTCCAGGCCAATGCTCTATCCACTGTGCCACTGCCTGGTCAGGCATAAACTATTCGCTTCTAGGCGTCCTTGGTTAGGAAAGATTAAACCTTGTGATTTATTAGCTGGTTTAAGTTTCCCAAAGTGTTTGGCCTTCTTTAATTATTTTGTCTCAGTTTTCCTTACTCTACTTGTCAAGATAATACTTCTTATTATTTTGCCTCAACCTCCTTGGAGAAGCCTCCCCTAACCACGGTAGTACCTTACCCAGATTCCTTTTTGACATTTATCAATATTCACTCATTTATCCCATACATTTCTAGAGCACCTGTTCTGTGTCCCACTGTTTCAGGCACTGGAGACACCAGTTAATGAAAACAGAAATCCTGCCCTGGTGAAGCTACATCCTATTGTGGGAGAAAATGGCAAGACACGCAATGTGCTGGGAGGCTGAGGCACAGAACAGCAGAGGGAAATGGAGGTGTTTAGATTTGAAGTTGGGTCTCAATGGACAAAGGTCTGGGGAGAGTGCACCAGGTAGCGGCCACTGACAAGTGCAAAGACCCTAGGGGAGCGATTCTGGGGTGTTGGAGGCACAGCGAAAAGGCCAGTGTGTCTCAGCCTACCCTGGCCCCTGGGCTTCCCCAGCGTCCAGCCCGGGCAGTGCACACAAAAAGCGCTCAGTAAGTACTGGGTGAAGGGTCACAGTCCTAACCGTTCCGCAGGGACCTCAGACGCCAGTTCTCAGTGGAGCGGCTGCCCGCCGTCGTGGTGCTCAAACCCAGCGGGGACGTGCTCACGCGCGACGCGGCCGACGAGATCCGGCGCTTGGGCCCCTCCTGCTTCACCAACTGGCAGGAGGCGGCCGAGGTGCTGGACCGCAGCTTCCTGCAGCCAGAGGACCTGGACGATCTGGCGCCGCGAAGCCTCACCGAGCCGCTGCGCCGCCGCAAATACCGTGTGGACCCTGAGGCACGAGGTGCAAAACTCCAGGGTGGAGAGGACGACCCCGCGGCGGAGGGCAGGGCCGGGGGGCTGTTTTGACCCCAGGGTGGTGGAGGACCGGAGTGGGGTTCGTTGATGACAACCCCAAGGAGGCGGGGATGGGGTGGGGGCTGCTCTGGCACTCTGATGGGACAGAACCGACAGACAGCGGGCTGATCTAGTGTCTGCCCTCACCCTTACCCGGTGGTAGGCGGGGCTGGGGACGATCCTGAGGCCCTCAAGGTGCTGGTGGGCCCTGCGGAATCAGAGATAAGCCCCACGCGGGTCGGAGAGGAAGGGGAGGGATCATTCTCTGTTCTGGCCAGGAGGTGGGGCCCTAGCACAAGGCCAGAGCAGAGAGGCAATGTGGGGGTGGAGGTGGAGGGGCTGTTCTGAGTTCCCCCTGCTGCGGGGAAAGGCCAAAAGTTGGGGAGTGGAAAAGGTCTTTCTGAAGCCCACCCCCAGGAGGGGGCGGGGCTCTGATGAAATTACCGGGAGAAGCAGGGCGGAAACTGGGGGAGTCTGTTCTGATTCCCTCGCAGGTGAAGGCTGGGACCTAGGGCGGGGCGAAAGTCTCTGTGAGATACCCTCATCCAAAAGGGGGCGGACCCAGGGCCTGTCCTGCTCTACCCGAGGCGCGTGTCTGAGCCTTCTGGCGGGGTCTCCGGAAATATTCTTTTTCCCCAGAAATACTTTTTTTTTTAATTCTTTTTTTTTTTTAATTTATTCATTTTAGAGAGGAGACACAGAATGAGAGAGAGAGAGAGAGAGAGAGAGAGAGAGAGAGAGAGAGAGAAAGGGGGGAGGAGCTGGAAGCATCAACTCCCATATGTGCCTTGACCAGACCAGTGCAGGGTTTTGAACTGGCGACCTCAGTGTTCCCAGGTCGAGGCTTTATCCACTGCGCCACCACAGGTTAGGCTTCTCCAGAAATACTTTTAAGACCTGGATGAGGTGGAATGGTTACTGGTTCCAAAATGGGAAAGTACAAATAACATTGAATAGTCGTGCTGAGAACGCTCAACCCATCTTACATTAAATGACTTGTCCATAGCTCATGGCCGGATAGCTCAGTTGGTTAGAGCGTGGTCTAGATGCGCAGAGGTTGCCAGTTGGATGACCGGTCAGGGCACATACAAAAGCAAGTTAATATTTCTGTCTCTCCGCCTGACCTGTGGTGGCGCAGTGGATAAAGCGTCGACCTGGGAACACTGAGGTTGCCAGTTCAAAACCCTGCATTGGTCTGGTCAAGGCACATATGGGAGTTGATGCTTCCAGCTCCTCCCCCCTTCTCTCTTTCTCTCTCTCTCTCTCTCTCTCTCTCTCACTCTGTGTCTCCTCTCTGAAATTTAAAAAAAAAAAAAAGAATATTTCTGTCTCTCCAAAGTCGATAAATTTTTTTAAAAATGAGTTGTTCAACTATTTTTTTATAATCATATGCAAGATTATAATCATCCTTTATACAGGATGTATTTGTCTTTTTTTAATTCTTTTTTTAAAGTGTTTTTGAGAGGGATAGATAGGGACAGGCAGACTGGAACGGAGAGAGGTGAGAAGCATCAATCATTAGGTTTTCGTTGCCATCACAACACCTTAGTTGTTCATTGATTGCTTTCTCTCATGCTCCTTGACCGCAGGCCTTCAGCAGACGGAGCAAACCCTTGCTGGAGCCAGCGACCTTGGGTCCAAGCTGAGAGCTTTTGCTCAAGCCAGATGGGCCCCACGCTCAAGCTGGCGAGCTTGGGACTCAAACCTGGGTCTTCTGCACCCCAGTCCGACACTCTATCCACTGCGCCACTGCCCGGTCAGGCCAGGATGTATTTCAATACTTGGTACTATGGACACTGGGGTTGTGAACCGCCAAGGCATCTCCTTATCCCTGGTGAATCCCGCATATTCCCGAAGAGACAGCAGAACAGAGAAATAAAAAAATCCAAACTCCAGCCTGATCAGGCGGTGGCGCAGTGGATAGAGCGTCGGACTGGGACGCGGAGGACCCAGGTTCAGTACCCCAAGGTCGCAAGCTTGAGCGCGGGCTCATCTAGCTTGAGCAAAAAAAAGCTCATCAGTCTGACCTGTGATGGCGCAGTGGATAAAGCGTTGACCTGGGAACACTGAGATCGCCAGTTCAAAACCCTGCACTGGTCTGGTCAAGGCACATATGGGAGTTGATGCTTCCAGCTCCTCCCCCCTTTCTCTCTCTCTTCCTCTCTCTCTCTCTCTCTCTCTCTCTCACACACACACACACACACACACACTCTGTGTCTCCTCTCTAAAATGAATAAAAGAAAAATTTAAAAAAAAAAAAAGCTCATCAGCATGGACCCAAGGTCGCTGGCTTGAGCAAGGGGTTACTCGGTCTGCTGAAGACCCGCGGTCAGGGCACATATGAGAGAGCAATCAATGAACAACTAAGGTGTCGCAACAAAAACTGATGATTGATGCTTCTCATCTCTCTCTGTTCCTGTCTGTCTGTCCTTATCTATCCCTCTCTCTGACTCTCTGTCCCTGTAAAAATAAATAAACAAACAAACAAATAAATAAATCCAAACTTCAGTCTGATGCTGCAACTATGAGTTGATGCTTCTCATCACTCTCCCTTCCTGTCTCCCTCTCTCTAAAAAAAAAAATTCTTTTTTTTTCATAAACTCCAGCCTGGAACCACTTCTTGGCTGTGTGATTGGAGGACAGTCACCTCCCGTTTCTAAACCTCCTTTATTTCTGGAAAATGACACCAAGGACAGGCCCTGCATGGCAAGTTAGCCAAGAAGATCCGCGCCAGGAAACCCTTCGTTTTGCCTCTGGTGCAGCCTGATGGCTGGATGAGGAGGCCAGTTTTCAGAGGCAGAGATCAACAGTGTAAACCCCTCCCCCTGCGCCCAATCAGTGGAAAAGATGAGGGGATATTGCTCCGGGTTTGCGAATCCTGGGGACTGGACCAGCAGCGCCTCCTTTTATTCACACCCCTAGACGTCCCGCTTTTGGCGGGACAGTCCTGATTTTTAACTATTTGTCCCGCGGCGTTTTAAAAAAATCCCAATTTTAAAAAAATATATTACAATACTATTTTTGCATTCTATGAAATTATTTTTTTGCTCCATATAGACCAAATTTTTAATCAAGAACCACCACCACCCCCGCCCCCGTCAATGGTGTCCCGCTTTACCAATTTTAAAATCTGGTCACCTTACTAGTAGTCCTCAGTCTCCAGGTGAGTACTTTGAGGATCAGATTGGTAATCCCACCTGTTTCAGGTTCCAACCAATTTCTCCTTTGTGGACCTCAGTAAGCCCACCTGTGCATTGGACCTTGCGTGATAACGGCTCTTAAATTCAGTATAACTAAAACTAGATTGCAGGCTTACCTGTAGCTTTTAGAAGAAAAAGGTTTTTCGTGTGTGTATGTGTGTGAAAGAGAGAGAGAGAGACAGAGACAGAGAGACAGACTCCTGCATGCACCCAGATCCATCCAGCAACCCCCGTCTGGGGCCAATGTTTGAATCAACGGAGCTATTTTCAGTGCCCCAACTGATGCTTGAACCAATCGAGTCACTGGCTGCAAGAGGGGAAGAGGGAGAGAAGGGGGAGAGAAGCAGATGGTTGCTCCTCATGTGTGACTAGGGATCGAATCCAAGATGTTCACACACTGGGCCGACACTCTATCCACTGATCCAACTGGCCAGGGCCAGAAGAAAAACTTTTATTTATTTATTTGTTTATTTATTTATTTGAGAGAGAGAGAGAAGGACAGACAGACAGGAAGGGAGAAAGAGATGAGAAGGATTAACTTGTTGTGGCACCTTAGTTGTTCATTGATTCATTGATTCCTTCTCATATGTGCCTTTACTGGAGGGCTCCAGCTGAGCCAGAGACCTTGAGCTCAAGCCAGGGACTATAGAGTCATGTCTATGATCCCACGCTCAAGACAGTGACCTGGTGCTTTAGTTAGTGAGCCCTTGCTGAAGCCAGATGAGCTTGTGCTCAAGCTGGGGACCTTGAGGTTTGGAACCTGGGTCCTCAGCATCCCAGGTCCATGCTTTTTCATGTGTGACAGACAGAGATAGAGAAAACAACAGATAGGGACAGACAGGAAGGGAGAAAGATTAGAAGTGTCAGTTCTTCGTTGCAGCATCTTAGTTGTTCATTGATTGCTTTCTCTTATGTGCCTTGACCGGCGGGGGGGTGGGGGATGCACAACAGACTGAGTGACCCCTTGCTCAAGCCAGCGACCTTAGGCTCAAGCTGTTGAGCCTTGCTCAAACCAGATGAGCCTGCGCTCAAGCCAGCGACCTTGGGGTTTTGAACCTGGGTCCTCCGCGTCCCAGTCCGACACTCTATCCACTGCGCCACCGCCTGGTCAGACCCCAGGTCCACACTTTATCCACTGCGCCACTGCCCAGTCAGGCAGAAGTTTTAAAATATTTTTCTAGGGCAAACTACAGGACATGCAACCCATTAATATCTTTATTAATTATTCCCACAGGCACTCAGTGGCCAGCTTTCCCCAGCTGGGCAGTGAGGCAGGCCAGTTCACTTCTTGTCCTGTTGGGCTGTGTGATGTGGACAAGTTGCTGGCCCTCTCAGGATCTTATTCTTCCCAGTAAACAGAAGTCATGAATCCCCTTCCTCACGCCTATCTGTCTGGGCTGTAGTGAGGAATGGACAGCTTGGCACCTGGCCAAGGAAGACAAAATCAACCTCAGAGTGTCTCCCATAGAGTATCAGCCACTTGCAGGGTTAACTTCCAAATTGAGGCCAGATACCCCCAAATTAGAAAGTCACACACACAAAGGGAGGGGCTAGGTCTTAGTATCTGTGAACTACCCCACCAAGCCCCCAATAAATTATGGTGAAATCTAACATAACACTGTAATGACCTTTGGCTGTTGTATGGACTTGTTCCTTTACTTGTTAGGGTTAGGTTGTGTTTCTACCTTCCCACCAGGCCATGAGCCCCAGAAGGGAAATCTGGGCCTGCTTTAGTAACCACTGGGTCCCCAGAGTCTGGGAGCCAGCACAAGGTAGGCTCCCTCTGAGCGTTTGTTGAATGAATAAATGTAACTATTGTACATCTGTGTATCTCCAACACCAGGAACAGAGCTAGGGCTTTGTTCCAAATGAGTCACTGAGCCCCAGCTACCCCAATGTGGGACTTCCTTACCTGTAAAACATGAAAAATTAATCCTAACTTTAGTAATGAAGAAAGAGGCTGGGTGTGTTGGACTGAATCCTGGTGAATGAGTGAGTGAGTGAATGAATGAATGAACCAATTTTTGCAACAAATGAGGAAAGTTGCCCAAAGTCACACAGCAAAGGAAGAAGCCACCCGGAATTGTACGGTCATCCCGTAGTTTCCCTGAGGTCATTGTATTTATAAGACACTGGCCTGAGGGCTCAGAGCTCTTAACCTCTTCCCAGAAGACCCCCAAAAATGTGAAACCAAGCAACACCCCCTTCAAATCAGAAAAGAGACTAGAAATTCAAAACTAGTGTGTCTGTGAAATTGTATAGAGTAGTGTATCGGAGCCAAGCTTCTGGGTTCAGATACTGCCCTGCCTGTGCTAAGCTGTATGCCCTAGAGCAGGGGTCGGGAACCTTTTTGGCTGACAGAGCCATGAACGCCACATATTTTAAGATGTAATTCTGTGAGAGCCATACAATATGTTTAACACTAAATACAAATAAATGTATTCATTTTATGTAAGACCAACACTTTTAAAGTACAATAAGTCTCTGAATTCTTTTTAATAACATTGTTATGCTGTTGCTAACCAATGATGAATAAAGTACTTCTTACCATTAATGCGATTTCTGGTGCTGCATGGTTTTGCTGATGGCTTTGTAGTCTGGTTGATACGTGGTGAGGTTAAGCTTCATGCAGGCATTGAGACTTCCATCCGTTAAACACGATTGTAGGTTGATCTTAACGTTTTTTAGATGTGAGAAAGACTGCTCACATGCATATGTAGAGCCAAACATTGTCAGTACAGCAATACTCACACACTGCCATGTGTGGTATGTGGTATTGTCAAAATGGGAAGCGTGTTCTAAGTTTTGACAATCAGCTGGTCCTTGGGTTGAAGTTTTTATATTTCTCCTCACTTGTGTTTGCTCGCCAACTCTGCTTGCTTTAACTTATTCACCCACATGTCTGAGGACTTCAGGTCAGCAGTTTGTAGCTCAAAATCTCTGACTGAGACACCGGGGATGTAACTCAGGTCGGCGCTGTCCGCTGCACACTCGTGTGGATGGGTGATGAACTTAAAAAAGACAAGTGAGCTCACAAAATTCTCCAAAGTGTGCTTTGAATGACTGCAGGAGATTAGATGTGAAGCCCACTAGCTGCTGGAGATCAAGATGTTGAGCAGGGTCACTTGCTGTACATGCATCTTTAAACTCTCTCAGTTTTTCAAAGTGTAGTAAACAACTTGTTTCAATGTCAGCGATGAAGAGTTCCAGCTTATTTTCAAATGAAAACACTGCTTGTTGAAGGGATAAGACTGTATTTCCAATGCCTTGCATTTTCACATTGAGCTGGTTCAGATGTTCAGTCATGTCCACGAGATAGAAGAAGAACTTCAGGGGCCTCTCAGTGTTAGCTAACTCAGGATACTTGATGTTTTTCATTTCAAGAAAAGTCCGAATTTTGCTCAGACAAGCTGTGAAACAGCTGAGCACCTTTCCTCTTGACAACCAATGCACATTGCTGTGCAGAAGCAGACCAGGATAATTCTTTCCAACTTTATCCAGCAATGTTTTAAACTGCCAATCATTTAAAGCTTGGGCAACAATAAAGTTGACCACCCGAATGACCAGCGACATCACCTCACCAAGCTGCTTGCCACACATCTGAGCACAAAGCGCCTCCTGATGTAGGTTGCAGTGAAAACTTAGGATGGGTCTCTTTTCTTGTTCACGAAGAAGCGCTATGAATCCTCTGTTTTTCCCCACCATGCACGGAGCACCATCAGTACACACTGAAATAAGTTTATCCATTGGTAGATTTTTTTTGTTTAGCAAACTCAGTGAAAGACTTGAATAAATTCTCCCCTCTTATTGTCTCTTTCATAGGCAAAACAGCAAGACTTTCCTCACGTAGTGTGTCACTGACAGCATACCTTGCAATCACGCTGAACTGGGATAAATGGCTTATGTCTGTTGACTCATCCAAAGCGAGAGAAAAGAATGGTGTTGCATTTATGTCCTTCACTTGTGTTGCCTCAATTTGACTTGCCATCATGATTTATGATCGTGAACAGTTCTTGCCAACAGAGGCATGTCTTTTATTCATTTGATTATCTTGTCTTTATCCGAAAAGTCGTCAAAAAGTTCATTGGCAACATCAAGCGTGAATGTTTTGGCATACTCCCCATCTGTGAATGGCTTTGGCTTTCCGTTTCTCACAATTGCTAATGCACCAGCAAAGCTAGTCGAATTCCAGTCACCTTGTTGGGTCCAAACATGAAGTTGCTGCTGACTAGCTTGTACTCTACACAGTAGCTCTTGACATGCTTTCTTTCTGCTGTCTCCCGCTGGATATTTCAATGCAAATGTAGTATGGCGTGTGTCGAAGTGCCGCTTTATATTTGACCGTTTCATCGATGCAGTTTTATCATTGCATATTAGACACGCTGCAGAACCTGCTCTCTCCACAAAGGCGAATTCCTCTGCCCATTCCTGCTGAAAAGTATGATACTCCTCATCTTTTTTTCTTTTAGCCATCTTCTTCGTCTAAAGGATTTCTGCAATTAGTTAGCTGACTACTTGATTAAAAGGAGGGAAGTTTACTTCCTGACCTCACAACGACCCGTGTACGTTAGGCATTATCCAATAAAAATTTGGTGTTGTCCTGGAGGACAGCTGTGATTGGCTCCAGCCACCCACAACCATGAACATGAGCGGTAGGAAATGAATGGATTGTAATATATGAGAATGTTTTATATTTTTAACGTTATTATTATTTTTATTAAAGATTTGTCTGCGAGCCAGATGCAGCCATCAAAAGAGCCACATCTGGCTCGCGAGCCATAGGTTCCTGACCCCTGCCCTAGAGTCATTGTACCTCTATGTACCTCGGCTTTCTCATCTATAAAGCCCAGGGGATGACTATGCTGTTTTTCAGACCTGAATGCATTAAGGCAGGGCCCTGTTTGGAGAAGGCCAGTTGACTCATTTACTCTATTCTGGATCTATCAGGAATATATTAATTATGAAACCATTTTTAAATTTGATATTTTATACTTTGCAAAAATTCCAGAGCAGGAGGACCAGGCCATTCATTTATTCATAGGTACAACACGCATTTCTTGAGGGCCAGCTGTGTGCTGAGTCTAGTCCGAGACACTAAGGGAACATGTTGGTGGACACTTGGGCAGACATCCTGCTGTCCTGGCACAGCCCACCATCAGGGGACCCTGGACATAGGGAAACTGCGGGATGCAAAGTGCTTGGAGAAAACAAGACAAACAATGGGGTTCAAAAATAAGCAAAGGGTGTATCCAGAAAAGATACACAAATGCCAACAAACACACAAAAAGATGCTCACCATCAAAAGCCACTAGGGAAATACAATAAAAATTGCAGTGAGATCCCACCTCACATCAGTAAGATGACTGTAATCAAAAAAACAAAATAACAAGTGTTGGCAGAAAAATGAAGAAATTGTCTTTTTAAGATTTTATTTACTCACTTTAGAGAGGAGAGAGAGAGAAGTTGGGGAGGAGAAGGAAGGAGCAACTCCCATATGTGCCTTGCCCAGGCAAGCCCAGGGTTTCAAACCAGTGACGTCAGCATTCCAGGTTGATGCTTTGTCCACTGCACCACCACAGGTCAGTCAGAAAATGAAGAAATTGGAACCTTCATACACTGCTGGTGGGAATGTAAAATGGTGCAGCCACTGTGGAAAACAGTCTGTCAGCTTCTCAGTAAGTTAAATACAGAATTATCATTTGACCCAGCCATTCCACTCCTGGTCTATACCCAAAATAAATGAAAACAGGGGCTCACACAAATTGCTGTTCATATACATTCATAGCCTCACTAGTCACAACTGCTGAAAGGTGGAAAAAACCCAACTGTCCTTCAGAGGATGAATGGGTAAATACAATGTGTCCCATCTACACAATGGAATATTACTCAGACATAAAAAAGAATGAAGCGCCTGACCAGGCGGTGGCGCAGTGGATAGAGTGTCGGACTGGGATGCGGGAGACCCAGGTTCGAGTCCCCAAGGTTGACAGTTTGAGCGCGGGCCCATCTGGCTTGAGCAAAAGCTCGGCAGCTTGGACCCAAGGTCACTGGCTCTAGCAAGGGGTTGCTCGGTCTGCTGAAGGCCCACAGTCAAGGCCATGTGAGAAAGCAATCAATGAACAACTAAGATGTCGCAACAGTAACGAAAAACTGATGATTGATGCTCCTCATCTCTTTCCATTCCTGTTTGTCTGTCCCTATCTATCCCTCTCTCTGACTCTCTCTCTGTCCCTGTAAAAAAAAAAAAAAAAAAAAGAATGAAGCACTAAGTAGCCTGACCTGTGGTGGCGCAGTGGATAAAGCGTCGACCTGGGAACACTGAGGTCGCTAGTTCAAAACCCTGCACTGGTCTGGTCCAGGCACATATGGGAGTTGATGCTTCTAGCTCCTCCCCCTTTCTCTCTCTCTCACTCACTCTGTATCTTCTCTCTAAAATAAATAAATAAAAAGAAATAATGAAAACTCTATGCTGAGTGAAGGAACTTAGACAGAAAAGGCCACACTGAGTGTGATTACATTTCTGTTAAATGTACAAAACAGGGAGCTGCATGGAGACTGAAAATCAATTAGGAGTTGCCAGTAGCTTGGGAGGGGAATGGGAAGTGACTGCTTGCAGGGATGGTGTCTCCTTTTGGGGTGAGAAAAATATTCTGGAACTAGATAAAGGTGATAGTTGTACAACATTTTGAATGTACCAAATATCACTGAGTTGTTTATCTTTTGTAATTGATTTTAGCATGAGAGGAAGGAAGACAGAGAGAGACAGAGATAGACACAAAGACAGATCAATCTGTTGTTCACTTATTTATGCATTCATTAGTTGATTCTTGAATGTGCCCTGACCATGAATTGAACTCACAATGTTGGCATATTGGGACAATGCTCTAACCAATTGAGCTACCCTCCCAGGGCCTGAATTTACTTTAAAATGGTGAATTTTATGTCATGTAAATTTCACCTCAATATTTTAACTCTGAGTAGTACAAACATCCATGTATGTCCTTGAGCCTACTGACCATCCAGAGTATGATTGTACATGTATGTCTTTAAACTTAGAGCTGGAGAAGATAAAAAAAGGGTGAGTGCATCTCAAGACATACTACAATCAGCCTTGACCATTTGGCGTAGCAGTAGAGCATCAGCCTGGTGTGTGGAAGTCCTGGGTTCGATTCCCAGCCAGGGCACATAGGAGAAGCACCCATATGCTTCTCTACCCTTCCCCCTTTCCTTTCTCTCTGTCTCTCTCTTCTCCTCCCGCAGCCAAGGCTCTATGGGAGCTAAGTTGGCCCTTGGCCCAGGTGCTGAGGATGGCTGCATGGCCTCCACCTCAGGCACTAGAAGAATGGCTCTGGTTGCAGCAGAGCAACGCCCCAGATGGGCAGAACATCGCCCCCTGGTGGGCATGCTGGGTGGATCCCGGTGGGACACATGCGGGAGTCTGTCTGTCTGTCGCCCGGCTTCTCACTTCGGAGAAAATATCAAGAAAAAAAAAAAAAGACATACTAAAATCATGTTAGCTCAAAGATGGTGTGACAAAAGAGAAATCAACATGCTAACTACAATTCATAAAGACCTGATGATTGAAACTGGCAAAAGTGATTACACTGGCCTGACCGTGGTGCCGCAAGGGATAAAGCATTGACCTGGAACACTGAGGTCATCAGTTCAAAACCCTGGGCTTGCCTGGTCAAGGCACATATGGGAGTTGATGCTTCCTGCTCCTCCCCCATTCTTTTTCTCTCCCTCTCTCACTCACTCTCTCTCCTCTCTAAAGTGAATAAATTAAAAAAATAAGAATACATTATTTTAAAAAAAGTGATTACACTACTGGGCAAAGCATTACCAAGCCACTAAGTGTGGTTACATGTAATGAGAATAAGGGTTTGATTTACAAGGCTGATACGCAAATAAGTTTCATAGGAAATATAAGAAAAACCATAAAATGGTATATAAAACTTTTTTTCATGAAACTGACATTGCTGTTTTGAACTCATACATTGTGTATCAGATGAAGACTGGAAGAAGACCACAGCTATATGACTTCAGACTGAAGCTCACTGATCAGCTTTTGAGGAGTTTGTGAAAAAGAGGAAATCCCTCCGAGGAGGCTGACCATCATCAGTAGGAGACAGCTTTCGTCTTTCAGGGCATCATTTCCCAAAGCCAGTCCCTGCAACAGCCTCAAAGGATAAGTCACAGTGAAAATGCTTTCTATGTCAGCATACTACAAGAAGGGAGCATAAACGGAGGGACACAAGGGTGATGTGCATTGAATGTAACAAACCACTTTGCCTGCATCCATGTTTTGAGGAATACCACAGTTTGAAAAAAATTTAAACATAAGGATTAAATAAAAATACCTATAAATTGTACTAAGAATATCATCATATGCAAGTACATATTTGAGATTCTACTAATAACAATGCTTCTTTATTTACAGAGAGAGGTACGCGAGAATTGCATAACAAAAATTTTTATTTTAATGATGTGTAAGGCAACATTAAAAAAGGCAAATGTATGTTCTTCTTGTTTCCATAAATTGGTTATCAAACAAACATGATTTTAAGTTAATAAAACTGGAACTGGCCTGACGGGTGGTGGCGCAGTGAATAAAGCATTGACCTGGAACACTGAGGTCACTGGTTCAAAACCCTGGGCTTGCCTGGTCAAGGCACATATGGGAGTGGATGCTTCCTGCTCCTCCCACCTTTCTCTCTCTCTCTCTCTCTCTCTCTCTCTCTCTCTCTCTCCTCTCTAAAATAAATAAATAAATAAAATTAAAAAAAAAAAAAACCTGGAACTAGAACTACATGAAATTTCATTTTTTGAAAAAAAAAACAACTCACACCCAGGGGTCAGTGAGCATGAAAAGAAAACTCACTATTCAAAGTTCAACTTAAAAAATAAATAGTAAGAGCTGGAGCGCGGAGCCCTGAGTGAAGGAGCCCAACCGCTCGCTCGCCCGCCCACCCGCCGCCGCCGCCGCCGCCGCCGCCGCCGCCGCCGCCGCCGCCGCCGCCGCCTCCCCTCGGTAAGCATAGCCCGGGCCGGGCCGGCACGCCGCCCCAAGCCCTCCCTCTTCCGCAAGCCGCGAGGGCAGCGCGCACGAGCCAACGGGAGGAGGAGGGAGAGCGAGCGGGCGCTGGAAGGAGGCGGCGGGACCGAGCGAGCGCCTGCGCGTCTGGAGTGAGGGGAAGCGGCTGCCTGCCCCCTTCGCCTTCGCTTCTCTCCCCCTACCCGCTCCCCCCTCCCCCCCAAAAGAATAGCAGGAAGCAATTGAACATATTGATGAAGTACAAAATGAAATAGACTTAATGAACAAGCCGGTGAGCAGATTTTGAAAGTAGAACAGAAATATAACAAACTCCGCCAGCCATTTTTTCAGAAGAGGTCAGAATTGCTCGCCAAAATTCCAAATTTTGGGGTAACAACATTTGTCGACCATCCACAATTGTCTGCACTGCTTGGAGAAGAGGATGAAGAGGCGCTGCATTATTTGACAAGAGTTGAAGTGACAGAATTTGAAGATATTAAACCAGGTTTCAGAATAGATTTTTATTTTGATGAAAATCCTTACTTCAAAAATAAAGTTCTCTCCAAAGAATTTCATCTGAATGAGAGTGGTGATCCATCTTCAAAGTCCACTGAAATCAAATGGAAATCTGGAAAGGATTTCTTTTTTTTTTTTTTTACAGGGACAGACAGAGAGAGTCAGAGAGAGGGATAGATAGGGACAGACAGACAGGAACGGAGAGAGATGAGTTTTTCGTTGCCCTTGGGACAACTTAGTTGTTCATTGATTGCTTTCTCACATGTGCCTTGACCGTGGGCCTTCAGCAGACCGAGCAACCCCTCGCTGGAACCAGCGACCTTGGGTCCAAGCTGGCGAGCTTTTTTTTTCCTCAAGCCAGATGGGCCCGCGCTCAAGCTGGCGACCTTGGGGACTCGAACCTGGGTCTTCCGCATCCCAGTCCGACGCTCTATCCACTGCGCCACCGCCTGGTCAGGCTGGAAAGGATTTGACGAAATGTTCAAGTCAAACGCAGAATAAAGCCAGCAGAAAGAGACAGCATGAGGAACCAGAGAGCTTCTTTACCTGGTTTACTGACCATTCTGATGCAGGTGCCGATGAATTAGGAGAAGTCATCAAAGATGATATTTGGCCAAATCCATTACAGTATTACTTGGTTCCTGGATGGATGATGAAGAAGGGGAAGGAGAAGAAGAAGATGATGATGATGATGAAGAAGAAGAAAAAGAAGAAGGGTTGGAATATATTTCTTTTTATTTTTTTTAAAGGCTTTATTCATTTTAGAGGGTGAGGGAGAGAGAGAGAGGAGGGAGGAGCAGGAAGCATCAACTCCCATATGTGCCTTGACCGGGCAAGCACAGGGTTTTGAACTGGTGACCTCAGTATTCCGAGTCCACACTTTATCCACTGCGCCACCACAGGCAGGCAGGTTGGAAGATATTGATGAGGAAGGGCATGAGGATGAAGGTGAAGAAGATGAAGATGATGATGATGGGGAGGAAGGAGAGGAAGATGAAGGAGAGATGACTAATGGAACACTGATGGATTCCAACCCCTTTTTTAAATTTTCTCCAGTCCCTGGGAGCAATTGCAGTCTCCCCCACCCCTTGTGCTCAGTCGCCCTGTTTTTGAGGTCTCTTTTCTCTCCTTTACACCATGGTTCTCACCTATTTGGGGTGGGGGATGTACCTTAAGCGGAATACAGTGGGAAAAGAATCTCTGCCACTTTCTGTTCCAAATTCATTTTTGTCCCTTCCTGTCTCCACAAAAACTTCATAAAATCAACACCACCGTGCTCTGTGGGAAAAAAGAAAAACCTTCTGCTCCCTTAGCTCTGCTGGAAGCTGGAGGGTGCTAGGCCCCTGTGTAGTAGTGCATAGAATTCTAGCTTTTTTTCTCCTTTCTCTGTATATTGGGCTCAGAGATTACACTGTGTCTCTATGTGAATATGGACAGTTAGCGTTTATCAACATGTATCTATCTACTTTCTCTTGTTTAAAAAAAGAAAAAAAACTAAAAAAATGGGGGGTTATAGAAGGTCAGCAAAGGGTGGGTTTGAGATGTTTGGGTGGGTTAAGTGGGCATTTTGACAACATGGCTTCTCCTTTGGCACATTTAATTGTGATGTTTAACGGACATCCTTGAAGTTTAAGATGACACTTTTAAAATAAAATTCTCTCCTAATGAAAAAAAATATAGTAAAAAAGAAGTGCCATGGTTAGAACTAAGCCTAGCATTGAAGGACAGGGTTGCCCTTTGGAGACAAGGGCGACATTTCCCTTTTTTTATTTTTTTCCCATTGATTTAGGAGAGAGTGAATGGGAGGAATGGGGAAAAGGGAGAGAGAAAGGGGGAATGGAGAGAGAAAGGGAGGGAGAGAGAAGCAGCAACTTGTTGTTCACTTAGTCATTTCATTTAGTTATGCACTCATTGATTGCTTCTCCTATGTGCCCTGGCCTGGGATCTAAACTGCGAGGTCTGCTCGCTCCAGGACCATGCTCTATCCACTGAGCACTAGGCCAGGTCCTTTTTATTTCAGGGCCTTTTATTATTATTATTATTATGGATTGATTTTAGAGAGGGAGAGAGAAACATCAATTTGTTGTTACACTTATGCCTTCATTGGTTGATTCTTTTTAAAAATTATTTATTTTGATTTTAAAGAGAGCATGGCCTGTGGTGGCGCAGTGGATAAAGCGTAGACCTGGAATGCTGAGGTCGCGCAGACTGGAAACCCTGGGCTTGCCTGGTCAAGGCACATACGAGAAGCAATTATTGTACTATGAGTTGATGCTTCCCACTTCTCCCCATCCCCATCTAAAAAAATCAATAAATAAGAAAATTTAAAAATAATAAAGAGACAGAGAGAGGAAAGGAGGGAGGGAGGGAGAGAGCGAGAGAGAGGCATTCATTTGTTGTTCCACTTAGTTGTGCATTGCTGGTTGCTTCGCGAATGTTCCCCAGCCCCGGAGAAAACCCGCAACCTTAGTGTTTCCAACTGAGCTAACCGGCGGGGGACGTCGTTGGTTGATTCTTGTATGTGCCCTGACCATGACCGGGTATAGAATTCATACCTTGTCGATGCTAATTGAACTAGCCCTACAGAGCAAGGCAACCCGTTTGCAAAGCTTTGAGAGATGAACGAACGGGAAATTACAAAATCCGCAGGTAGAGGCCAAGTATGAAAATAAATTATTGGAAATGTTGTTCAAGTTTCTTTCTTTTTTAAAAAAAACAACAATAAAACAGGTACTTAAGCCAGCGGTGGGGGTTACTTTAATGAGTTTAGGGACCTGTAGGGATCCCTGAAAGGAGCCGCAGCGCCCTTGCCCCTCCTCTGGCCGCCCGCCCCGCCCCTTCTGGACTCCGCGGGAGCCGGCCCCACCCCTCCAGCACCAAAGGCCGGGAGGGGGAGCCTGCAGGGTCATTGGAGGGAGGAAAAAAGACTGTCCCGAGTTTTTTTTGCAGAGTTTCCTCGTCTCTGTTGCTGCCGGTACTCCGAGGTCCCTGAAGTCTTCCAACTTTCAGAGACCCCTGAGACGCCGCCCCTTTCGGGACTCCTGCCCCAACTCCCCTGCCCCCCCAAATCTGACTCCTCGACCACCCTCAGGCCCGCAGGACCCCCGCCATGATCCGCTCCTACGGCGCCCGTGTGCTGGCCGCGATGATCCTGCTGGCCGTCCCGGCGGCCGTCTTGGCGGCTCTGGGCGCGCAGCTGCTGTTCCAGCTGCAGGCGGGCCGCGCGGAGCTACGGGGGTCGCGAGCTGACGGGCTGGGTCCAGAGCTAGGCGTAGGCCCGGGGCTGCCAGAGGACGCGGCGGGAGCACTGGTGCCGCTGGCCGCCGCGCTCGCTGCGCTGGCCCTGGTTCTGGGTCTCACCTGCCTGCTGCTCGTCGCGCTCTGCGGCCACCTGGGCGCCGAGCTGGCCAGGGGGCCCGGCCCCAGCAGGTAGGAGGATTGGCCCCTCATTCCCGCGCAAAGCTAGGCGAACCCAGGAGAGCCACTGCCCCTCTCTGGGACTCAGGTGGTGGTGGTGGGGAGCTTCCCTCCCTTTCCGCATTCCTCCCCTGACTCCCCCATCTATACTGCTTACAAAAATTAGAGGATATTTCAAAATGAATATGGAGCTATAAAATATCCTCTAATTTTTGTGAGCAATGTATTCACCCTTCCCTCCTCCCTCCTTTCTTCCATCCCTGCTTCCATTTTCCCATTCTATATTAGTCGAAATTTTACAGCAGGTGCAACTACTGCTACGACCCCTCCTCCCCACAGACACACACACAACTGTTTTACATATGTGGCAGCTGAGGCTCAGAGAGGGCCTGGGTTAACTAGCTCTAGTGTTGAAAGCACTAGTCAATTTGGGGAACATCACACTCAAAGTGCAGGAAGACCAGGGAGTAGGGCACATCTGTTGTACTGGTGGGAAGTGAATGGTGATGGCAGTTCTCAGAGCCTCTATTTCCTTATTTCGTGGGACTGGAGGAGGGAGAGTGCAGAAACATGTAGCATGGTGCCAAAACTAGGTCCTCAGTGTCAGCTCTTGGGAATCTGTTTCTATAATCACTGAAGTTAACTTCAGTTTCTTCATCTCCTAAATAAGCTGATGGTCTGTAAAATAATGGAAGTCGGGTGTATAGCAAATGTCCATACAATGTTCGTGAGTGTTTGATGTTTGAATGGACTGATATATACGGGTTGGTTATGGGAGAGGGGGATGGGTAATGGATGGAAGGATGGTGGATGAGGGATGATTGATGAATGAACAGATGGATGGCTGGTTGAATAGATGGATGATGAATGGGAAGTGGATGATGGGTAGACGGGTGGGTTAGGGTTAGGGTTGGTGAGTGATGAATGCATGGGTGGATGATGAGTGAATGGATTAATAGATGGATGGATTCATAGAAAATGTTTAAATGGATAAGGAGCTACACGGTTGAATAATCAACGAGGATAGATAGATGGATGGTAAATGGTGGTAAACATTTACCTGAAAGGATGGATGGAGAGGTGGATGGATGGATCAATTCTCACATAAATCTTGTTTTTCCCCCAAAGCTGGGCCACTCCCTCCCTCCCAGGACTTCCCCAACCAGCTCCAACTCCTGAGCCCTTTCTTTCTGCCCCCCTACCTCCCAGGTCTGACTGGTTTTTCTACGACTGCCGCCTCCTCAGACATGTGGCCCTAGGCCTCTTCTGCTGTGGGGTCTCTGTCTACTTAGCAGGTGCGTGCTGGGGCAGAGGACATGGGCTGTAGGGCCTTGGGTTAAGGTGGCCAAGGATAATGGTCCCGTAACTGGGGTTAATTCCAGAGCCACCCTGCCTGTGTTTGAATCTTGACTCTGACACTCCCTTGCTCAGGGGCCTTGGGAAAATTCCCTCTGTGCCTCAGTTTTCTCTTCAGTACAATGGGATGATAACAATTTGTTGCTTCATAGAATTGCTGAGAGGATTTTGAGTTAATCCCTTTAAAAGCCTGAAGATGGCATCTGACTCCAGCTTGGGGATGGGGGTCATAAATGGTACTTGTCTTCACACTTCTAATTTATGTTTTTTGTGTTTGGTTTGAATAAAATTTTCTATGTCCTTGGTGGTTTCAGGAGATAGCATTTCAGGGGTTCGCCTTAGCAAAAACTATTTTGATTGCAAATATCAGAACTTCCAGCTCAAGAATGGCTTAAGGGGAAAGAATACACTAGATAAACCAGAAATTCAATTATAAATCTCCAAACATGAAGCAGAGTAAAATTAATTTGCTGGGTACCAAAGGACACATTGCTTTCTCTTTTTTTCCCTTACTTGTAATAACTTTTCTTAAATCAATGTTCTCTCACACACACTTGCTGATAAAGGCATCAAATCTTCAATTTTTTAAAAAAGAAATTCCTGATATCCTATGTTTTTTGTAAACTTGAAAAATGTGGACCCTGGCCAGGTAGCTGAGTGGTAGAGCATCAGCCTGGCATGTGGATGTACCAGGTTTGATTCCCTGTCAGGGCACACAGGAGAAGCAACCATCTACTTCTCCCCCCCCTCCCCCTCCCTTTCTCTCTCTTTCTTTCTTTCCCCTAGCCATGGCTCAATTGATTCAAGCATGTTGACCCCAGCACTGAGGATCTACCTCAAGTGCTAAAAATAGTTTGGTTATGAGCTTGGACCCCAGATGGGCAGAGCATTGGCCCCAGAAGGGGGTTGCTGGGTGGATCCCAGTCGGGATACAGGTGGGAGTCAGTCTCTCTATCTCCTTTCCTCTCACTTAAATTAAAAAAAAAAAAAAAAAAGGGATGGTCTGCAGACTCCATGCTGAGTCATGCATAGATCCCTGACAGCCTGATAAACAACCTGTTTTACTGGAAGAAAAATATTCAGCTGAATGAAAAACTGGGATTTGCGATCACTGTTTTGTTTTATTTCTTCTCTTAGTCCCACAGACTAAGAAAGAAATAGAAGTTTAGAAGTTATATTTAAAATACGTATTTATGAGACCTGAGCCTAGGGCTCATTGTGGAAATTTGTATATAAAGTACAGGGACCTCTGCATAACTTTTGTTGACTTAATAAAATGTTCCAGATGTCGGTTTGAAAGAGAGAGAGAGAGAGAGAGAGAGAGAGAGAGGATGGGGTGACTCATGTACCTGAAAGAATCAGGGGTTGTTGGCCTCACATGTGATTGAATCCAGGTGCTCAAATGAAGCCACCAGAAATGCCCCTTGCTTCACCTCTTCACCTGCTGTCCTCTGAGAAAGATGCCTGTATCAGTAAGTGCTTTCAACAAAATGCCTACAACCTCCAGTCTTTTCATGAGCCAACAAAAATGTTGGAGCCTTGGAGAATAAAGTATCTTTGTTCTAAAATATGAGAAAATGCACAAAGGGCAAAGAAAAGGTAATTATGTCAGTCTCATTAAGCATTACATTAAGATTTTGTGCAGCTCCTATTTTGATTCTTTTTTTTTTTTTTAATTTTAGTGAGAGGAGGGGAGGCGGAGACAGACTCCCACATGTGTTCTGACTGGGATCCACCCAGCAAGCCCATTAGGGGGCGATGCCCTGACCATCTGGGAAATTGCTTCACTGCTCAGCAACCAAGCTCTTCTTAGTGCCTGAGGTGGAGGCCATAGAGCCATCCTCAGTGCCTGGGGCCAAATCGCTCCAGTTGAGTTATGGCTGCAGGAGGAGGCCAGAGAGAGAAGTGAGAGGGGTAGGTGTGGAGAAGAAGATGGGTGCTGTGACCTGACCGAGAATCAAACCTAAGACATCCACACGGCAGACCCATGCCCTACCACTGAGCAAGGGCCATAAAGACCTTTTCAAAAATGTTTAGAGTGGAAAAAAAAAATGTTTAGAGTGGCTCTGGCCAGATAGCTCTGTTGGTTGGAGCATTCTCTCAATATGCAAAGGTTGCTGGTTTGCTAGAAACAGATCAATGTTTCTCTCTTTCTCTCCCTTCCTCTCTCTCTAAAATCAATCAATAAATTATTTAAAGATTTTGTCTATTTATTCTAAAGAGAGAGGGGAGAAGAGAGAGAGAGGTGTGGGGAAGGAGCAGGAAGCACCAACTCATAGCTGCTTCTCATATGTGCCTTGCCCAGGCAAGCCCGGGGCCTCAAACCTGCGACCCCAGCATTCCAGGTCCATGCTCCATCCACTGTGCCACCACGGGTCAGGCAACAAATAAATTTTTTTAAAAAAAATGTCTAGAGCTCTGGCTGGTTGCTCAAGGGACAGAGCATTATCTGGGCACGCTGAGGTCATGGATTCTGTACACAGTCAGGGCACATATGAGAAGTAATGAATGCACAACTAAATGAAACAACTAAAGTGGAACAATGAGTTGATGCCTCTCTCTCTCTCCCTTTCCCCCTTTATGCCTTCCTCTGTCTCTATCAAATCAATGGGGGGGATTTTTAAGCCTCAAAAAATGTTTAGAGTGGCATGCTCTTCTCTCTATTAAGCACACTTGTGCCTTCCCCCTTCTTCCCCAGGTGCATTCTCTCTGCCTTTCTTTTCCCTAAGCCCTAAGAGCCCTTTTATTTGCCTCTATAACTTGTTTACGGAGCCCATGCAGCCTGGCTGGCTCATGTTTTTACCTCTGTGACTTTCTAAATAAACTTTCTCTTATAGTTTGAAAAAAAATATTTAGAACAAAAACGTCCTTGGCCTCACTTTAATATGTCAGACACGATGTAATGTGGCATCTTCAAAAGCAAGAACGCAGAACCAGAGAATGCATAAAAACACCCCATAAAATGGCAAGAAGTCCACTGTTAGCCCTGGGCTTTTTTCTCTCTCTCTTTGGGGGATCAAACCCACAACCTTTATGCATTGGGACAATGCTCCAACCAACCAGGCTATCCCACCAAGGCAACTCTGAGCTTCTATCTTACTAGTTTCCCAGGAGCTGCAGTGAGAAAATTTCTGGGTCCTCATATCCCAAGCAAAAGACTTAGGGCTGACTTTATTTGGCTAAGCTTGGGGCATGTGAAAGCCTTGCGCCAATCATTATAACTAGGGAAGCAATGTTCTGATTGGTCAAGCCTAGTACCATACACATCACTGATGCTACAGCAGTAAGAGCTCCTAGACCAGCTGCCAGGGTGGGGGTAAGGACTGAACTGGCAGTTCTCAATGGGAGCTGATTCTACACCCCAGGGGATATTTAGCAATATCTGGAGACATTTTTTGTTATCCCAACAGGTTGGGAGGAGGGTGCTATTGGTAGCTAGTGGGTAGACACTGGTAAATGTCCTACAATGCATAGGATAGTCCCCACAGTAAAGAATGATGCCAACTGGATGCTGCACAAGGTGACAAAGAATCAGTACAGATCCTCAAGGTCAGTTCACCAACTGTCTTGTTCAGATCAGCAAACTGAAGCCAGAGAGGAGCTGGGATTCATTCAAGGCCAATCACAGGGATTCAGAAAAGCTGAGATCTGGGTTGTTTTAATTGTGGTAAAGTACACATAACAAAATTTATCCTTTTATGGTAAAATTGACATCATAATGATATATTTGTGGGTTGTGGGAAAAGTAGATGAGTTAATCCATGTGCCTACCATGTTAGATGGTTTTGAATGACTGCCCATGCTTTGTGAAGCACTTCCAGACCTGGGGAACAAATGTTTTTTGACTGAATAAGTGAGAAACATCTTCTTCCCCAGCACTGTCCATCTACGCCCTGCTGCTCTTTGAGATCGAGACGGGAGCAGCAGCTGCCTCCATCCTTGGCTTGGGTGCCCTGGCTTTGGTGGCCATGCTGACCCACACTCTGCTCCGAGCTGCTCGTGCCACCCGCCGTAGCCTCCATGAGCTATCACCACCACACTTTGAAGAGGACCCTGTCCGCTGCACTGAAGTCTCCAAGGCCAGCCCCGGGGCTCAGCCCCAGCAGGGTACCCACCACCAAACCCCCTACTCATTTTGCCCAGAACCTGGGGATCCTCTCAGACCCTCAGTCACTGCCTCAGCACCTGCATCTGTGGCTGGGGTGGGCCGGGAGCGCAGCCTGCCTGCATACTGCATGCACCAGACACTGTTGTCTGGTGGGGGACAGTGGGAAGGGGTTACCCATGAGATGCACAGCATGCTAGGCCACAAGCCAGGGGATTCAAGGAAAGACTCCACACTGGTGTGAGCTCACGGATCAGGGAAACAACAGCAGAAAAAGCACTCTGTAGAGATATGTTTAGGATCAGCCACTGTAGTAGTACAACTTTCAGATCACAGAATCCCTGGCTTTTGTCTTCAAGATTATCTGATTGCACAATACAGCTGCCAGGGCTCCAGCCTTTACATCCTCACT
Organism: Rhynchonycteris naso; assembly: GCA_037038555.1. Taxonomy (NCBI): domain Eukaryota; kingdom Metazoa; phylum Chordata; class Mammalia; order Chiroptera; family Emballonuridae; genus Rhynchonycteris; species Rhynchonycteris naso. Next base: position 21,767,532 of record CM073003.1, read on the forward strand.
CAGAGAGAAAAGCAGAGGCCAGAGCTGGCTCAACATCTTTTGGAAGTATTGCTGGAAGGCCTTGGGACCTTGTGCTTGTACCTTACTGACCAGAACAGAGTCACATGGCCATACCTTGCTGCAGGAGAAATTGGGAAATGCAGCAGTGCAGACAAACGAGGTTCTGTGATAGGCCAGAGGGGAGTGTGGGGCTTAGGCAGTGGTTCTCTAAATGTCTCCGTCCATTTTACAGATGAGGAACCGAGGCCCAGAGAGGGGCAGTGACTCACCAGGGGTCCCCGGGCCAGTACTGAGCATCAGAGCCAGAATTCGAACCTGGGTCCAGTAACCCCCATGCTGCTGACAGTGCAAGTGTCTGCGACTCCTTCCGGTCTGTGAGCATTTGAAACCTTTGTGTGCAGAGCTCAGAGAAGCCCAGGGCTACAACACCCCTGAAGGGCCGTGCCCAGAGTCCTGGCTGTGGGTCCATGGCTGAGGGCTTCATCAATCTGTGTCTCAGTTTTCTCATCTATAAAATGGGGACAGAATCAGTCCCTCTGCTTAGGGCTCCCATGAGACTACATGTAAGCCATTCCATGGGCCTGTGCACAGTAGATTGTCGATGTGTGTCAGCCTGTGCTGCTGTCAGTCAGGGTACCTAGTAGCTGAAAAAGATGGGTTGACGGCCTGTTCCTGGGGCTCACGGAACTGACAGGGCTCAGAGTGGATAACTTGGAGCCCTGGGAGTCCCCAGAGGCCCACTCCCATCCTGCAGGACCCGTAAATAAACTCTGACCCTCACTGTCACCATGTTACTTGAGCCACACCTGAATATATGCTTTGTGGCCAAACCCAGGCTTGGGGTAAGGGGCGCGATGACAGGAATGAGGGTGGGGAGGGCAGGAATGCAAGACCCATTGGGGGATCATCTCCCACAACTCTTTGTGCACATAAATTTCATTGGGGGTGGGGATGGTCTGGCCTTCCTCCCCTACCCCAAATATACAGGTGTCCCCAAAAGTCTTCCAGTCCGTCCCTTCCTGAGCCACAGGGGGACTCCAGGGCCCAAGGAATAGAGGAGGCTCAGCCACAGCAGAGAAAGCCCCCTGGGACTCCTCCCAAAGGGCAGAGAAGTGACAGCACCCAGCAGGGGTACTGGTCCCCAAGCCTGACCCTGGGTAGGGACCCAGTTGATCACAGACCTGGACCATCTCCCCTCCAGGTCCCCATGAAGCTGCATAGACTTTCTCCTCACCAGTGGAGAGGGGTCAAGAGATAATGTATGTAAATGTCCCACATGGCACCTGACACATAGGTGCCCAGAGAGCATGGACTCTTGGAGAGCATGATGAATATCAACAAAGAGGACAAAATAAGAATAAATGTTGCGTCGTTATCACATGCCTGGTACTGCAGGCACTAGCCAGGTGCTTTCCTCTCCTCAGTTTATCTTCAGGATAACCCCACTCACAGATGGAGAAACTGAGGCCCAAGAAGTGAAGCCACACAGCAGCAATGGCTGGAACCCCATCACATAGGGGTCCAGAACAGAGCAGGTGCCTGAGAAATACTGGAGACTCCATTTCTGAGAACTACCTGGAATGGGGCAGGCCTTGGTGACAGGCTGGAGGAGAAAGAAGGAAGGACCCTGGCCGGCTGCTGGTGCAGAGGGCCTCATCTCCTGGACTGGTCAGGGGATCTAGAAGCTGGACCCCTCTGCTTCATCCCCAGGGCCAGGACTAGGGTGGGAGTACAAATATTGAGGAGGTCTAAAAGAATTGAAAACAAGTGTTCAGACAAATCCTTGGACATGCACGTTCACAGTAGCACTAGTCGCAATCACTAATAGTGTCCATAAACTGGTAAGTGGGTGAACAAAATGTGGTCCGTCCACACGGTGGAATGTTACTCAGCCATCACAAGGATGAAGTACTGACAGAGACTACAACACGATGAACCTTGGAAATATCACAGCGTGAAAGAAGCTAGACACAGGTCACATATTGTATGATTCCATTTATACGAAACGTCCAGAACAGGCAATCCATTAAGACTGAAAGATTGTTGGTTGCCAGGGTCTTGGGGAAGCAGTAGGGGAGTGACTGGCAATAGGGTCTCCTATTGGAGTGATGAAATGTTCTGGAAGTACAGAGGTTAAGTCACCTTCAGGGTCACCAGCAGTGGAGCTGGGACTATGTCTCTCCAGCAATGTCCCTCTGGGTACCCAGGTTCCTGCGATGCCTGGCTCTCAGTGCCCAGGAGCAAGCAAGAGGTGGGAAAGGCAAGGCTTCGCTCCTGTAGCCCAAGATGTCAGCACAGTCTGGAACTGTTTGATGTGGCCCTGGACCCTCCTGGATGCTGCGAGGGTCCCGGCTTAGCGGGGCCCAGGGGGTTGGAATTTTTCAGGGTCATATGATGGCTGGTCCAGTTAGACCCAAGGCCAGCACAGGTCACCCAAGGGCCCCAATCACACACGGTTGCCCTGGAAAGTGATCCAGGGCTGGTTTCGGGGTGGCCGAGAAAGTGACCTGAGAAAACAAACAGCCTTTGCTTTTCCGTCAGATTGAATTCCCAGGCTGGCGCCAGAGCAGCCTGTGCGGGACCTGGCAGGAGCTGGCAGAGCCCAAAGTGGGAGATGTGACAGATATCTTAGAACCCGAGGCCTAGTTTTCCCAAGGCAGCTGAGCACGTGGGGGAGGGGGTCTTTTTTGTCTGGTCTCCCCTTACCCTCTCCAGGACAGCTGTCTCCCCTATTAGACTCCCAGAGCAGGGCTTTGCCTCCTTCCTCAGATCACAGAGCAGGGGCTTGCCTCTCCCCTCAGACCCTAGAACAAAGCTTTGACTACCCTCCTTGGGCCTCGGAGCAGAGTTTTGTCTCCCCCTTCACACACAGAGCTGGGGCTTGCCTCTCCCCTTCAGACCCTTAGAGTAGAACTCTGCCTCTCCTCTCAGTCCCTTGTGCAGACCATTCTCACCCCTCAGACTCCTGGGGCAGTGTTGTTAGACACAAGGGTCTAGTTAGGTGGTTTGTCCCTTTAGGCCCCATGGGACCCATTCCGGCCGATGAGCTGTGAGCAGAACCTGAACAAGGTACATCTTCACCAAGGCATTTAACTGACAGAGCAAGACCTTTCTGAGACCAGGCAAGATGGTGGCTGCCCCATCAGGTGGATTTCTGCATAACTGCGACCAGCAAAGTCTGCAGCCTCACTGCCACGTTGTGTGAATGAGAAATAAATCTTAGCCTTTCTGAGCCAGAGATCTGGGGACAGTCCTGAAGTCAGCAGAACCTGGGCCACCCTGAGGCTACAGGCATGTGCCAGAGAGCAGTAAAGAGAAGTACACAAGCGTGCCCTCCCTTCTGCATTTCCCTTCCCCTGCTTCTTCCCCCAAGGTGCATTACCTTGGCCTTCCTCTCTTCTAAACTACCAGGGCCCTCTTCTGGTTCTGTAACTCATTTCCTGAGTCTACGCAGTCCGGCTGGCTCACTTCTGCTACCTCTATAACCCTCTAAATAATCGCTATTATTATTTTTTCGTTCTGTATTTTTAAAAGATTTTACTCATTTTAGAGAAAAGAGAGAGAAGGGGAGGAGGAGCAGGAAGCAGCAACTCCTATATGTGCCTTGACCAGGGAAACCAGGGTTTTTTGAACCTGCGACCTCAGAGTTCCAGGTTGACACTTTATCCACTGCACCACCACAGGTCAGGCAATAGTCGCTATTATTTGAAGAAAAATAAAGAGACAAGTGCACACGTGACAGACAACAAACCAGGGGCAGTTAATTTCACAAATACAGTTGACCCTTCTTATTTGCAGTTCCTGTCTTTGCAAATTCTCTTACCAGCTAAAATTTATTTGTAACCCCTAAATCGTAATATTCCTGGTGCTTTCCTGGTCATGGGAGGACAAGCATAGAACCGGGAAAAATCTGAGTCTCGAGAGATGCATATTCCCAGCTGAGGTGGAACAAGCCTTCTTGTTCCCCTGGCAGGCTGTAAACAAGTCTTTTTTGCAGTCTAGTTTTCACATTATTGTGTTTTCCTTTGGCATTTTGCTGTTTAAAAAGACCCCCAAGCGTAGTGCTGAATTACTGTCTAGTGTCCCTAAGCTCCAGAAGGATGCCACATACCTTCCAGAAAAATACTTGTTAGACAAGTTTTGTTCAGGTGTGAGTTACACTGCTGTTGGCAGTGAATTCAATGTTAACAAATCAGCAGTGTGTGTATATATATATATCAATCAAACACTTAAAGAAAAATGTGACCAGAGACTCATAGAAACCCACCCATTTTCCCAAGGAATCCAATTTTCCTTAATTCAATTTTTACTGTAACTTTATAAAACAGAACTACTGTGAATAATGAGAGTCGACCGTTTGTATCCATTACACAGAAGAGGAAAAAGGATGCACTGAACAGCTTTCTGGTTGACAGAAGGCTTTGGGTTCTAATCCCCTGCCTCAGTTTCCCAATCTGTAAAATAGTGACAAAACAGGGGCTTCCCACTGGGCTGTGGGAGGATTAAGTGAGATACCTTATCTCAGGTGTTGGGAATATGGCAGCTGTTACTATTATTACTGTTATGCGCAAGGATAGAGCAGGACCGGGTGTTCTTTGTGATGTAGAATTCTGGCTCAGGCCTGTTTCCCATTCTGTGGAATGGGAGTAACAGCAGTGCCACCTCCTCTCCGGGATTTCACCCACTTGCTGCCCCAGCTTACACAAGGCAAAGACCACAAGCCATACCCAGGACCAGGATTAGGACTCCAAACAACAGACAACACATGTTTATTGCCAAGAGGACAACCATGTGGCCTCTGGTCACCAGAGAGTTTTGACACAAATGACTTGAAGGCACTGGTTTCCGTCTAGCCGCCACCCCTGCCTTACAGGGGGGCATGGGTGGGAGACCCCCTCACCAAGTAGCCAGGTCCACCCCCTCCAGGGTGGCAGCTCCTCCTGTGGCTGAGGGTCTGGAATGCCCTGCCCTGAAAAGGTCACCAACATGGGCTAGGGTGAGGCAGCTGCCAGTACTTGACCCTGGAATGGACAAGGGGCTACGACACGCTGGGAGGCAGGCGCGCAGCTGCTGTTTTCTCCACCACGAAGCCGTAGTTGTACTGGGGGTGGGAGAGTGCAGTGTGAGGAAGGGGCTATGGGGGTGCTGTGAGGAACTGGGGGACACTTAGGGACTAAGTGATCTCCAGTCCTGGAGAGGTAGGGTGAGGATGGGGGAGACTGAGGTGGCCTGGTTGGGGGGGTTCCCAGCACCCCCCACCCATCCTGCCCACCCCGGCGACTACCTCCTCCTCAATATCCGCCAGTGACTTGATGGTCAGATCAGCAAAGGCAGAGAAGGCCTGGAGGGCAGGGGCAGGTCAGTTTTGGGCTCAGACCCCTACCTGGGCCCCCATTCCCTCATCTTCAAGGAGGGTCCCCTCAAAATTATCCTGACCATCCCCTCCCTCTTCCTGCCACAGCCTCTAGCCACCAGCATCCACCTGCTGCTCCTGACTCCCCTGCTCCTGAGAGAAGCCCTCCAGCTCCTGCCCCTTGGTCTCCAGCCTCCCCCAACCTAGGAACATGGGCCTCAGTGCTGCAGGGCTGGGCACACGGGTGACGGTCCCTGTGTTCCCGTGCTAGAAAGGCAATGCGCAGGGCTACTCAAGATTCCCTGGGTACCGACTCACCAGAGGGCTGCAGCTCTTTCCCTCGAATCGGGGGTGCAGCGTAAAGGGAACCCCATCCATAGCTGAGGAAAGCACGGAGTGGGGGTTAAGGAGCTGAGGAACAGGGGTCATGGGGACTGGCTGCTGCCCACCCCACCCCACAAGTTCCCCCTCTGCTCAGTCTTTACAGAATGGGGTAGAACCAAGCCTGTTCCAACCTTGGCCCCACCCCTTCCTGGCTGTATAAATCTTTGGCCAGTCACGCCCCACCCCATGCCTTAATTTCCCACTCTGCACTCACCTGAGATGCCGTAAAGATTGGAGGCTTCATAGATGGAGTCACTCCTCCGCAGGGTGGAGGTCCGCAAACCCAGTCTCGACAATGTTCCCCCAGGGAAGCCGCCCTTGCTGGTGGCGACAGGACAACTCAGGTCAGGCCTGCCCCTGTTAACCACTCTCCTCCCTGCATTCCAGGACTCACTTGGGCTGGCCAGGTGGGTCCAAGGAGAGGCTCTTCATGTCTTGGCTGAGAGCTCGGAGCTTGGGAACAGGCCGAGGGACCTTTGCCTTCTTGCACCAGATGGCAAAGCCACCCATGTCCCTAGATGGGGAGGGAAGCGGGGAGGGGGTTCTGACCCAAGGTGCACCAGGGCTGAGGACAGCTGCCAGGAGAAGAAAGGAAGAACCCGGACCTCTGGGTGACCTCTGCCTTTTGGGGGATTTTCCTTTCAGCATCTCAGCCAACATCTTAAGTAACTGCTGGGTCCCATCACTGTACTATGTACTTCAAACAAACCAACTAATTTATTCCTCACAATGACCCTATAAGACTAGTTACAACAGTCCCATTTTTAACATTTGGAAATGGGGCACAAAGAGGTGGCACGGAGCAGGAGACCTCAGGGGAGTCCCAGAAGCGTTCATATGGGAGTTAGAGAGCAAGGAAAGAGGCCAGGGACTGGACGAAAGTCCTACCCTACTCGAAGGTATCCAGGCACCGTCTTGGTCTTCCCGCTCAGCCGGATGTCAAACACAGCTGTGTCTGTAGCCCCCAGGGGCACCAACTTCAAACACATGCGTTTCTTCTTTGATACAGAAGCCTCTGGAAGTGTGGGGGGGGGGGGGAGGTGAGTGAGAAGAGGAAAAGCAAGGAAGGGACCCAAAGATGGCTCCAAGATGACAGTCATCAGAGTGCTGTTTACAACAGTCACCTGCATGAATGATATAGCCATAGGAGGGAACTCCATGCAGCCTTTAGGAGCCTTGGGGCAGGCTCATCTTTGGTGACCATGTGCACCACAGTGAGGATAGGTAGCTGTGGAATTAGAGCTGAGTGCCCATGAGCCAAATCCCAACCAACGCCTGTTTTTGTAGGTCTCGTTTTAAATGGTTGTGGGGGCACGGGTGGGGGGGATATGCAACAGACACCACCTGCAAAGCCTAAAATATTTATTATCTGGTCCTTTACAGAAAAGTTTGCTACAGTATTAATAGGTATAGGCTGAGAATCTAATATAAATGACAAGATACCGTGGGAGGCAGGGAGCCAGAAGGTTAGAAAGCAGAGCTGTCAGAGCTAGAAAGGCAGCTCCAAGGATATGGGGACCAGATGAGGAGTGGGTAGGAACCTGAAGAGTGGGGAAAGGATCTCCAGGCAGAGGAATTGGAGTGTGCAATAGCATGGAAATTAAAAAAGAGAGAGAACTGCGCGTAGTTCAGCTTGGCTACGGTGTAAGAAGATGTAGCAGTAACAGTAATAAAAACGGTCTCTGTTGTTACTCTAGGACAGAGGCTGTGCCAATTGCACATTTTTACGCAGGGCGGGGTCCGTCACCCCGCCCTAACAGGGCTCCGAGTCTTCAGCCAACCCAGTCAGCAACCAATGCATCGAGGGGGTGGCCCGAGAATCGGAAATGGCGCGCCCATCATCCCTCGATCCCTCTTTCTAGTCCTCCCGGCAGGGACGTGGAGCCTCACTAGAGTCCAAGGGGTCACAGACCGGGGAGAAGCCGGGCGGGAGGGGGCTCTTGTCCACCAGGACTTGGATATCGGCCACCACGTACTCCTGCGGATTCTGGGGATTAGGTGGGGAGAACACAGCGAGTCACCAAGCAGCGAAGACTGTGCACCTGGCGTAAGGCCGCGCGAATGGGCAGACCCCGGGGTTCCCGGAGGTGGGCACCCCTTACCTCCAGGCTGCCCAAGGTACTGAGGCACAGGAAGTAGCCAGATTTCTGAGCGAAGCTCTTGCCGAAGCTGGCGGGCGTCCCCTCCACGGTGCAGGAGATCTACGGCGGGATGTGGGTCATTGCCAGGTTCCTGCCCTGCTGTAGCTGCCAGTGCCCTCGGTTCAACCCCTGCCCCCTGACGCCGCTCACCGCACTGAATCCCCGCGGCGGGGGCGCCGAGGCTGACGACCAGGCCAGGCCAGCCAGTGGCGCTGCGTCAGGCCCGGGATCCATTCTCGAAGCCGAGCTCCGAAGGCGGTAAACCGCCTCGGACTTCCGAGCCGCGGCCCGACGGCCGAGTTTGAGGAGTCTGGACTACAACTCCCAGATGGTCTTGCGAGGGCGAGGCTTATGAAGCATCGTTTGCGCGTGCCTGGAAAGCCGCCGGCCAATCGCATGGGAGCGCGGAGCCATCGCCCCCCCCCCCCGCCCCATGCGTAGCCCAGGGGCGCCCGAGAGCAGAGACGTTTACGGAAAAATGTATCCCCTCCTTCTCACGCCCAGCAACTTCCGCTGGAAATGATCCGACTCAGCGCTAGAGAGCTTCCTCCCTGCAAGCCATAACTACATTCCCCAGGAGTCCATACGTTATCGCATCTGTAGAGACAAGCTCTGGGTTTCCCGGGAAATTTAAAGGAAAAATTTAAATGGAAAACCCAAAATTCTAGTTCTGGTCAGTCATATCAGAGGAAACTTTCGCGGGCTATGCACCGATCAGTTTAAATAACGAAAAATACGGACCACCATAAGCCATGAAAACTTGGTGTAATTTGAGGACTTGTTCATAGTTTTTTTAAATGCGATATGAAAGAATTTAATAAGGAAACATGCTTTTACACCCCCTCAGGGGGTAAATATAGAAAGTTAGGGCCTGAGCAGTAGGTGGCGCAACGGATAGGGTGTCTACTGGGACTCAGAGGACCCAGGTTCAAAACCCGGAGGTCGCAGGCTTGTGCATGGGCTTATCTGGTTTGAGCACAGCTCACCAGCTTGAACCCAAGGTCGCTGGCTTGAGCAAGGGGTCATTTGCTCTGCTGTACCCCTCTTACCCTCCCCCCCACCCTCCCACCCCCGTCAAGGCACATATGAGAAAGCAATCAATGAACAGCTAAGGTGCTGCAACAAAGAATTGATGCTTCTCATCTCTCTCCCTCCCTGTCTGTCTGTCCCTATCTCTCTGAAAAAGAAAAAGGAAGTTAGGGAGCATAATATAATCTACTCTTCTATACTTTCCAATTTTTTTAAAGTATTATCTGTTAGTTCACTGTTGTTTTTTGTATGGCCTATGAGCTAAGAATGTTGGAACAACAAATGGATATTTCTCTTCCTTTCTCCCTTCCTCTCTCTCTCTCTAAAAAACTCAATAAATAAAAAAATAATTTTTTGAGAGAGAGGTAGGGAGAGAGAGAGATAGGAACATTGAGCTGCTCCTGTATGTCCCCTGACTGGGGAATCAAACTGGCAACCTCCTTGCTCTGGGAGGATGCTCCAACAAACTGGGCTATCTGGCCAGGGCTTAATTTTTATTGGTTTTTAGAGAGAGAGGAAAGGAGAGAGAGGGGAGGGAAAAGAAAAGCATTCATTTGTTGTTTCATTCAGTCTTGCATTCCTTGTTTGCTTCCCGTGTGTGCCCTAACTGGGGATCGAACCTGCAACCTTGTCATTTCAGGACGACACTCTTAACGAACTGAGCTAACCAGCCAGGGTCAATAAAAATTTTTTTTTGAATAAGAATTATTTACTTATGTGAAAATTATATGAAATTCAAAAGTCAATGCCCATAAGAAATATCCTGGAAAAGACCCAAGAATGAGATACAGAAGTGAACAAATGGTGGGTTCCCCTTGAAATACCACAACAATTTCACCGCTAATGAAGAATGTTGGTTTGCAAACTTAGGAGTTGCCCAGGTGAAATTTGAAACTGGTTCTAATACAGAGAGCTCAGGTAGAAATGAGTGAAAGAGGCAGACCACTCCAGATTGTTAGGTGGCAGTTTAATAAGCAAGGGAACTAACATATGGGGCCTGTCTTGAATACCATAAAATGAGTAAATGTCACAGTGCCTGCCAGATTCTTAAAAGTTTATATAGAGACATTATCTGGCTCAGTCATGTATACCATTCAGATGGTCTCAACAGCATATTACACTCTCAGATTTGTGCATTGAAGTGGTTCATTGTGTTAACAAAGCAGGTAGAGCATACATTCCAAGGACAGGAGGGAACCTCTGATAACCTGGTCCATCTCAAAGTCAACTGACAACCATATCCTCTTTTTTTTTTTTGATAGAGACAGAGAGAGTCAGAGAGAGGGACAGATAGGGACAGACAGACAGGAAGGGAAAGAGATAAGAAGCAACAATTCTTCATTGAGGCATCTTAGTTGTTCATTGATTGCTTCTTCATTAATTGCTTTCTCATATGTGCCTTGATGGGGGCGGCGGCGGAGGCGACAGCAGAGCAAATGACCCCTTGCTCAAGCCAGTGACCTTGGGCTCAAGCCAGTGACCTTGGGCTTCAAGCCAGCGACCTTGGGGCTCAATCAAGCCAGCGACCATGGGGTCATGTCTATGATCCCCTGCTCAAGCCAGCAATCCTGCACTCAAGCTGGATGACGCTCTAGCTGGTGACCTAGGGGTTTCGAACTTGGGTCCTCTGTGTGCCAGTCCAACGCTCCATCCACTGCACCACCGCCTGGTCAGGCGGCAACCATATCCTTTTGACGACTTCCTTCAACTCTTTACTCTCCTGACCATCTCTAAGAATCTCATGTGTTCTTCCTTTTCTGCAATGTGCCCTAAGTGGTCAGCAAGGGGTTTCACTAGTATGGACGTGGCTTATTTAGCAGCTATGTGGCTCTGCAGTGGAGGCAGATACTATAGCAACAATATAGGTACATGAAAAATAAAACACAGATTGATAATGATTCCCCAAATAAGGAGCAAATTTCTTCCACCAAGTGCACCATGACCTACCTGTACCACTGATTCATTAAGTCCCACAGCTGGAGGGTAAGATCATTTGGGGCTTTTGTTCACTTGTGTCCTCATATAACAGTGAAAATGATATATTAGGCCTAACTAGTGGTGGCACTTGCAGGCTTGATCGTAGGATCAGCAACATGATCCCATGGTCTCTAGCTTAAGCCCAAAGTCAGTGGCTAGAGTAAGGGATCACTGGCTCAGCTGGAGACACCCAGTCAAGGCACATATGAGAAGCAATCAATGAACAACTAAAGTGCTGCAACTACAAATTGATACTTCTCATCTCTCTCTCTAGCTAAGAAAAAAAGAGGGAGAGAGAAAGAAAAAAGAAGGAAGAAAGGAAATAAGGAAAGAAGGAAGGAAGGAAAGAAGGAGGGAGGTAGGGAGGGAGGAAGGAAGGAGGAAGGAGGAAGGAACGAAGGAAGGAAGGAAGGAAGGAAGGAAGGAAGGAAGGAAGGAAGGAAGGAAGGATACATTAGCAAACTCATCAGATATGAACACACAATATTCTGCTCACATAATGGCACAGGCGCCTCCTTGGGAGGCAGTAATAATGTTCAAGGCCATCCTATTTTGGAGGATAATTTTTCTCATTAGAGACATTTTAACGTTCAGCAGGGACAAGCTTTGTCAGCTATCATTTAAAGTTTGCTGAGTGAATGAAGTTAGGGTTTCTGTGTGTTCTATAATGTCCTCCAGGCCAGGGAGGGAACAAAGATGGCAGCCAAATGACCATACTGTCACTGGAACGAGACCAAGCCAAGGCAGGTCTGCCCTGGCACAGTTTAAGATGTGTAGGTTCTTGACTCATGAAGGAAAAATTTCAAGACACAGGTCCCTGAAAGTTAAAGTTTACTAAAGCTTATATTGAGGGTAGAAGGGCCCGAAGGGCTGACTGAGTTTGTTTGAAAAGTAACAAACCACAGCTGTGCAGCCTTTTTATCAGCTCCCTGAAATAACTTGCAATACAGGCAAGAGAAATGGGATATGTGAATAGTCAGGGACAAATGGGCCTGACCAGGGGGTGGCACAGTGGACAGAGCGTCGGACTGGGATGTGGAGGACCCAGGTTCGAGACCTAAGGTCGCCAGCTTGAATGCAGGCTCATCTAGTTTGAGCAAGGCTCACCAGCTGGAGCCCAAGGTTGCAGACTCGAGCAAGGGGTCATTCGGTCTGCTGTAGCCCCTGGTCAAGGCACATATGAGAAATCAATCAATGAACAACTAAGGAGCCGCAACGAAGAATGGATTTTCTCATTTCTCTCCCTTCCTGTTTGTCTGTCCCTCTGTCTGACTCTCTGTCCCTGCCACACACACACAAAAAAGGACAAATGGTTCAAACCTCCTCTCATATCACCTCTCCTCCCAGAGACACAAAAATCACATAGGTCTTCAAACAAAGAACTCAAAGAAATCAGGCACTTGTCACATGAAAGCTAAAGCTGTAAATGTATATAAGACTCAGAAAAAACTAACTTCGGGGAGCTTATGTTTTATTGCCTTGTTGGTCACGCTGCTTTGCAAGCTAATACACCCTCCTTCCTCAAGCTTTTGTCTGAGTGTCTTTGTCCTCCGGGAGTCACTTTCTTTGTTTCCTGCAACAGATTTCTGGTGCACTGGCTTAACAGACTTCAGGCACCTCCATTGGGGAGCCCCCAAATCTCCCTGCAGATGCTGCCCACTGAGCATGCACCGGGGATTTCCCCATGTGGAGGCCTCTGCAGAATGAAGGAGGGGGGAGTCTCCTCCATCAGTCCCAGCAAGGATCAGACAACGGAGGAACAGAAAAACAGGGGTGCATCTGAGGCACAGGAAGGCATACTGGGCAAGGGCGGCTAGCTGAGGTCTGCCCCATTGGGCAGAAGGGAGGCCTGATTACCTCTACAGGTGGTGGGAGGTTGTGTGAAAGAGAATGAGTGCAGAGTGAATGAGACAGACAAAGGGAGAGCGGGGAGCATTCTGACTCTTTTCCTACAGGGCCAAAGCGAGTGTTAAGTCCCGAACTGCGGTTCCATAGGGCACCTCGTATAGCTAAGAGGCAGAATTGCGTGCTGATGCTTGGTATCAGCTTGCCACAAGCCAAGAGGGTGCAATATCTCTGCAAGGGGAGCTGCTGGTGATGGACAAAGTGAGTGGCGTTCCTCTCAATTTCCCCTACCGTTCCCTATCCCTGTTCCCTTTGTGTGGCATGACTGTTGACTGTAGTGGGAAGTATGGGGGGCTCACAGGGAAAACCCACTGCCCTGACCGCGATGATCAAGAATTTTAAGGAAGGGTTCTCGGGATACTATGGAGTCACTATGTCCCCAGGGAAATTGAGAGCCTTGTGTGAACTGGAATGGCCCACGTTTGGGGCTGGGTGGCCAGCAGAAGGGAGCTTGGATAAGGCTATTGTGCAGAAAGCATGGCAGGTGGTCAGTCCCTGGAGACCCAAGCCACCCTGACCAGTTTCCTCATAGAGACACTTGCTTACTCTAGTGTTGCATCGTCACCCTTGGCTCAGAGGTCAGGCATCCACCGTACTCGCAGCAAAGGCAGGGAAGCATTCCACCCAACCCAAGCAGCTGCCAGTACCAGAAATCTTAGCCTCTAGTGAACTGGAAGAAGAAAGAACTTTGACCCCATCTCCTTATGTACTTGCAAGGCTTAACCCTTCCATACCTGGCCCTTCCCCCAATCCAGAGACTGACACAGACTCAGGCCTGTCATTGCCAGGCCTATCGAGCTCCAGCATAAGCTTACCGGAGCCTGAGACACCTCCCACTGCCCCATCAGAGCTAGGCCCAAGCTTTCCCCCTTGGCTGGGAGGTTTACACTCAAAGACAGTGTCCAATGTGCAGATGCCTCTGAGAGAAGTGAAAAACATGGTAATAGATGGGGAGGGGCACTTGGTAGAATGGTAGACCAGCCTTTTACCACAATCCCTCTTATCAGAAAAGCCTCAGGCCTCGACATCTCATGCAGTCCATATTTCAAACTCACAATTCAACGTGGACAGATTGCCATCAGTTACTCCTCACTCTGTTCAACGTGGAGGAAAGGCCCCAAGTAATCCAGGCAGTGACTAAGTGGCTAGAGGAAAGTACCCCTGAGGAACATCAGCACCCCCGGGAGCATGTGCAGGCCCAGTTCAAGAAATACAGAGAGGACCTCCTTCAAGGTCTACAAAAGGGAGTCCAGAGAGTCATTAACATTAACAAAGTGGCTGAGACTTTGCAAAGGAAAAATGAGAGTCCAGGTGATTTTTATGAGAGGTTATGCAAGGCCTACAGGATTTTTACTCCTTTTGATCCAGAAAGCCCAGAAAACTAGAGGATAATTAATATGGCTTTTGTCAGCCACAGTGCAGGAGACATAAAAAGAAAGCTCCAAAAGCTAGAAGTCTTCGCAGAAATGAATACGTCCCAGCTTCTAGAAGTAGCCAATAAGATTTATGTTAACGGAGAGGCTAAAAACAGAAAGGAAGAGGATCACCAAATAAAAAGGAAGGCCAACCTCATAGCTGCTGCCCTCAGCCAGAGGAGCAAAGGGAATCCCCGCTCCATTCCAACAAGGGAAAAAGGCAGGTGAAGGAAAGAAAAGGCAGTCAGGCCTCCCCTGTGACGTGGTCAGCATGCTGTTGGGAAACTGGTCATTGGAAGAACAAGTGTCTCAACCAGGACAAGGGGAAGGCCACCTTGCTGGCCACCCCCAAGGAGGAAGGCACCCTATTCAATGTAGTGGGAGATTCTCTGTTCATCCAAGGTTGACTGGACTCAGGAGCCCCCAATGAGTCCATGGTTCGCATGATGGTAGGGGCCAGCTAATAGACTTCCTAATTGATCCAGGGACTGAGTACTCAGTGATGATTCAGCCAGTAGTGCCACTTTCTTCCCCAAAAGTGGACATTGTAGGGGCCACTGATACACAGGCAGAACATTCTGCAGCCCCACGAGTGCACCTTAGGAGGTCATAAACTAATGCAGCAGTTCCTGTATATGCCTGATGGACCACTGCCCTTACTGGGAAGCAACTTGCTGAGCAAATTAAGGGCTACTATATCTTTTGCTGACAATGGCTGGCTAGACTTGCGGGTGCCAGAGCCTAGGTTTGTTTCTGATAGAAGATAATCAGACTGCACATAGGTAGGAGTCGTAGCCTTTATTAGAAGAAAGAAGTAACCTGCTGAGGCGCCCTCTGGAGAGGAGAGAGAGGCGCGCCCTGGTACAGTCTAAGGGCGTGATTTATAGGAGTTTTAGAGGTGAATTCTGGTTGGATGTTTCTTGTTGCTAGGCCTCTGATGCACACATGGAGTGCTTGGCAAGTCTCTGCTGAAAGATTCTTTGTCAGGTTTATCTCCTGTGGCTTAATGGTCACCCAGACAGCTGTGCGTCCTTGAGGTCCGTTCACGATAGACAAGGATGGGAGTTTCTGTAACGAGAATATCCTGATCCGCACTCCCAAACAATCTTACGTTTCTAGAGTTCTTCTTATATTAATAAAAATAGAAAGAAGAAAGAAAAGACTAGGTATTCTTGTGGCTCAAAGTTTCCTTGCCAGGTTAAGTCATGTAACCAAGACAGCAGGTGAGCTGGAGAAGGACTGAGAGGTCCCATTCATGAGAGGTCCTCAATTGCCTGGGCACAGAAAAGGAAGAATCTAGAGAGGGTTTGATGTTGATTTGCCCAGTGGGCAGGTTGGTATGATTGAAGGAATAGTTGTTGGGTGAGAGAAGAAGGGGGTAGGGAATGCTCCAGGAGTTCCATCTCGGGCTTTGTGGCAGCTGCTTCCTACTGGTATCCCTACTGTAGATGTGGTCCCTCCTGGAGTTTCCCCTGGGGAAGTGGTGAATAAGGGTGAAGGAGTATTTGATTATAGGTGACTCTGGAGATTTCCTTGATGCGGGCTTGCAGGAATTTAAAATATAATGGAGTAAACATTAGTATGAGGCAGAGGATTAGAAGAGGTCCTAGAATAGGAGCCAGCGTGGAAAACAGAGGGTTTTGTCACCACTGGTCAGAAAGAGTAGTAGTACTGGACCGATGGTTGTGGAGTCTGTCCTGGAGTTTTCAAAGAGAGTTGGTATTTTCTTTAACTATTGGTTTGATAATCCCAGTTAGGATTATTAGAGAGAAGTGCCTGCCTGCCGGTGAGCAGCCAGACATTTCTGGTATATTCTTCTTTTACTATTTCCTGAGCAGTGGTCCATACCCTTTCCTTATTACTAATTGAGAGGGAAGAGGAGAGGATAATGCGAATATCATGCCAAGTAAGGTCATAGGAAAGAGTGAGATATTTGAGTTCCTTGGTGTATTTGTCTGGGTCTGAGGAGAAGGATCCTAGGCGATGCTCATTTTGGTTCAGGTCAGAAAGGGAGAAAGGGATTGCTACCCTAACTATTCCTTCTGCCCCGGCAACCTCCCAGAGTGGGTGTAAACCAGAATTAGATTGGGGAGGTTTGCGAGGGTGAAGGTGAAATGGAAGAAGGAGAGTCCGGTGTGGAGCTAGAGTCGGGTGAATTGACATTAGGATCAGAATAGAGTGAGGGATGAGAGTCAGGATTAAGAGGAGCAGTTGGAGTGGATTGAGTAAGAGGAACAGTTGGAGTGGATTTAGTAACCCGACGCAGGGAACTGTGATTCTGGGGGTCAAAGGCATCGGTGGCAAGAGGATCGGAAGAAGGAGAGGGAGAGCGTGCAAGAAGAACCTAAGTGGAGCAGGAAGAGCAGACAGAGGGGCGAGATCGGAGGTAGAAGAAAGCCTGCACATAAGGTATCTCAGACTACTTTTCAGAACGTTGGCAGAAATTGTTAAGGTCCCTTAGGATGTTGTGGTCAAAAGTGCCATTTTCAGGCCAATGAGAGCCATTGTCCAATTTGTATTGAGGTCAGGCCGTATTGCAGAGAAAAATCAGTTTTTTTGGTTTAAGGTTGGTTAGGCCAAGCCTGGTGAGATTTTTTAGGAGGCACCCCAAGGGAGTCTTAGAGTCTGGTTTGCATTGTGAATCTCCCATATTTGGCAGGATGATTTTTCCTGGGCGTCCCCAGGGAAGTCGAGGCGGTCAGGTAAATTCCTCAACAGAGAGGAAGGGTCTGAGGAGGACAGAGGTCGTCACCCGCTATTCTCAACAGACAGACAGACATATAGGAAGGAGGAGTTGCCGACTGGGTACCTAGATTTTCCGGAGGGGCATTGGCAGTCCACTGAGACTGAACCCAGACAGACGGACGGCAACTCCAGAATATGGGAGAAACACCCGGAATACGGAAGGAACAGGTAAGACTCGAAGACTCAGGGGCAAGGGACAACTAGACACAGAGAGAATGAAATACCTTACCTCCTGGTTTGGCAGGAGTGTCCGGACAGGGCCAAGCTATCCATCACTCAACTGCGCTTGCAGAGCCAAACAGAATCAGTGAGTTAGCCTCTAAAGAAAGTTGTGCTTTTGAATGAGTAACCAGGTAGCCACGTTGGGCTAGGAAGTTAAATAATTGATTGGTGTTTGTTTTGGAAGTCTTAAAAGCCATGCTCAGAAGATATCACTGAGGGGCTTGACTAAGAGGGCAAAATTGGGAATCCAGTGTTTAAAGAAGATTGATGAAAGAAAGGATTTGATTTGTGGTGGTAGGTGGTTAGAGACTGTGGAGGGTTTGAGTTCAATTTAGGGCGAGACCTCAGGTGGTGGGGGTTAAGGCGATGTCCAGATAGACTATGGACTGAGAGTGAAGTTGAGCCTTAGCAGAGAAGACACGGTATTTCTTTATAGTGAGGAAGATAAGAAGGGTGTTGGTGTGTCACCTTGAGGCAGGCAGGGAGGGGCTGCAGAGGAGTAGGTTATTTACATATTGTAAGAGAGTACCAGGTTTGAGATTGCATGCTGCTAAATCTTGAGCTAGTGCCTGCCCAAACAGGTGTGGGCTGTTTCTGAACCCCTGGGGTAAGACAGTCCATGTAAGTAGCTGGGCTGCATTAGTGTACGGGTCAGTTTAAGGAAAAGCAAACAGAAAGTAAGAGCCAGGGTGTAGAGGAATGGTGAAGAAGGCATTTTGGAGATCTAGGATCGTGAAGTGAGTGGTGTTTGAGGGAATGTGTGACAGTAAATTGTAGAGATTAGGGACTACTGGATGGAGGAGAATTACTGCCTCATTAATTAGGCGTAAATTTTGTACGAGGTGATAAGACCCTGAAGGTTTTCGAATAGGAAGGGTGGGGGTATCTCAGGGAGAGTTTGTGGGGATGAGTAAGCCTTGATTTAAGAGGTGGGTAATTATTGGTTTAAGGCCTTAGAAACAGACACAGTTACACAGTAAACAAAGGTCTTACATAGTGCGCATTTTCTGACAAACAAAGAGGCAAAACAGATTACTTACACAGCTAAATAGACAGCTCTGCCTTTTAAAGCTTTTTGAGATGGCAAGGAGTTGTCAGCATAGAGGGGAGGAAGAGAGAAAGCAGACTGATGGGTGGCGTGAACAGCTGGATGGGAAGGAGGGTCAGAATCTGCAGGAGGGGGAGAAAGACCTAGTTACAGCCTGTAAGAAAAAAGGAGGGGACATAGGAGGAGTGGAGAAAGAAAAAGGTACAGCTGCAGCTGGTGGGGTGGGAGGATGGGTCAGAGAAGAGAGAGATAAAGCCTTAGGCTGTAAGGAGGGAGGAGGGGAAAGAAAGGGGAGAGACACTTCTGCTGCAGCCAGTGAGGAGGGGCGAGGGGATGGAGAAGAGAAAGATACAGGCAGAGCTGCAGTCTGTGAGGAGGGAGTTTGGGACGAAGGAGAGCAGTTTGCATGGAGTGGGGGGTGGGGTTTAAGAATGCAGTGGATAAAGGAGAGGCCCCTGGCCAGCAAGGGAGGAGAAAGATTGGTATTTGCAAATGGATGAGATTGGATTCTGCGAAGGGAGGGGGCTTTCTGGAGAGAAGAGACCTGAGTGAAAGAGATCTGCAGAGGGACTAAAGAGAGGTTTTGAGAGAGGTACACCCCTGGGGGTCAGGCAGGAGGGGGAGAGAGTCAGGAGTCCTCGGAGAAGAGGTAGCACAGAGATTAAGGAGAAGCAAGCCTGTACGTAAGGAATTTTTGAGGCTTTCCCAGTCCGGTGGCAGAGATTGTCTAGGTCCTGGAGGATGTTAATATTAAAAGTTCCATTTTTGTGCCAGTGGGAGCCATTATCCAGTCTGTACTGAGGCCATGCCATGTTACAGAGAACGAGTTTGGTGAGGTTTTTTAAAGAGGCACCCCAGAGGAGCAGTCTCTGAGGCCTGAGATTGGAGGAGCCCATCGTGGGCGGAGAATAGAGAGAGAGAAAGAGCGTCCTCTAACTTTTTCAACTATTCTGAGTAGAGTAGGTGTGGGACGTGAGAAAACCGATCGTCACCGAAGACCTCAGTTCCAGAGTAGTAGAGAACAACCTGGCTAGGCGCCCAGACTTTTGTAGAAACAGGCTGTCCAGAGTAGAGACCTCCCAAACTGTAAACCTCAGAGAGTAGAGTGAGGGTGAGGGAAGGAGAGAAGCCTACCAGAGATTGGGAAAGAGCAGAAATTCCTTACCTTCTGATCTGGCAGGAGTTCATGACAGGGTCGGGTAGCCAGCCAATCAACCTACGTCCATACAGTCAAACATAATCAGGGAGCAAGCCTGGGACAAGCAGCTGCTGCCCACTGCTTCCCTGGTACCCCGTCCCAGGTTTCAGCACCAGAATGATAAAAAATAATCACACTGGGCATGGGTAGGATTCGTAGGTTTATTTGGAAGAAAGAAGTAACCTGCTGAGGCGCCCTCTGGAGAGGAGAGAGAGAGGCGCACACGGGTACAGTCTAAGGGGGTGATTTATAGGAGTTTTAGAGGTGAATTCTGGTTGGATGTTTCTTGTTGCTAGGCCTCTGATGCACATACGGAGTGCTTGGCAAGTTGGAAAGTCCCTGCTGAAGGATTCTTTGTCAGGTTTATCTTCTGCGGCTTAACGGTCACGTTCATGAAAGACAAGGATGGGAGTTTCTGTAATGAGAACATCCTGACCTGCATTCCCAAACAATCTTTTTTTTTTTTTTAATTATTTTTATTTATTTATTCATTTTAGAGGAAAGGGAGAGAGAGAGAAAGAAAGAGAGAGAGAGAGAGAGAAGGGGGGAGGAGCAGGAAGCTTCAACTCCCATATGTGCCTTGACTGGACAAGCCCAGGGTTTTGAACCGGCAACCTCAGCATTCCAGGCCGACGCTTTATCCACTGCGCCACCACAGGTCAGGCTCCCAAACAATCTTACAGTTTTAACCCTAACCATTCCCAGAGAGGAGGAGTAGAAGATTTTTACCACCGAACCCGGGGAAATGCCCAGTTAAAAGGTGATGCAGATATGGCATGGAGTCTGGGCTGAGGACAATCCTCCTGGGCTGGAATAAACCAAGTGCCAATGCAAATAGAGTTAAAGCCTGGGGTACTGCCTATGAGTCAGAGACAGTATCTCATTCCTTGAGAAGCCTTGGAAGGAATCCAGGTGCATTTGCAGAGGCTTAAGGAGCACAGCATTATTATCTCATGCCAGTCTACCTGGAACACTCGCTCCCTTACTTTTTGTTAGGGACCAGAAATGGATGAGCTCCTACATCTAGAAAAAAATGGATATAAGGTCTCTGAGAAAAAGGCTCAGACCTGTCAGATGAGACAGGTCAAAGAGTTCCTGGGTGCAGTAGAATTCTGCTGTTTGTGGATTCCCAACTTTGCAGGACTGGCAAAACTCTATGAGGTCACAAAGGGCGGGAGGAGAAACCCACTAAGTAGGGGCCTGGTCAGTACTGTGCTCTCAGACTCTCAAAAAGGAATTACAGGTTGCCTGGGCAACACAAACATGCCCTGCCAAGGTCAGTCCTCCCCCGTAAGAGCAAATGAGAATCTACAACTCTGTCAACTCAAGGGGAAAGAGGCAGGCAGGGTATGCAGTAGTAACTTAAACAGAGACTGTAGAGGCACAGCCTCTACCCCAAGGCACCTCTGCCCAACCAGCAGAACTGATTGCTCTGACATCAGCCTTAGAGTTCGGTGAAGGGAAAAAAGCAAACAAACATCTTTACTGAATCTCATTTTGCCTTTCTTTTTCTTTTTACAGGGACAGAGAGAGTCAGAGAGAGTGATAGACAGGAACGGAGAGAGGTGAGAAGCATCAATCATTAGTTTTTCGTTGCTGTCGCAACACCTTAGTTGTTCATTGACTGCTTTCTCACATGTGCCTTGACCGCGGGCCTTCAGCAGACCAAGCAACCCCTTGCTGGAGCCAGCGACCTTGGGTCCAAGCTGGCGAGCTTTAGCTCAAGCCAGATGGGCCCGCGCTCAAGCTGGCGAGCTCGGGGTCTCGAACCTGCATCTTCCGCATCCCAGTCCGATGCTCTATCCACTGCGCCACCGCCTGGTCAGGCTTATGTTGCCTTTCTCCAAGTACATGGGGCAATATACAAGGAAAGAGGGCTCCTGACTGCAGGAGGAAAAGATCTTAATACTGAGGAGGAATTCTCCAGCTGCTGGAAGCAGTCTGGAAGCCAAAGCAGGTAGCAGTAATCAAAACAGTGTCCTCCACTGTTGGGGAGGACTTCAGAAGGGGAAAACAATAGAGGCCCAAGGAAATTCCAGAACAGATACTGAGGCAAATAGGGCCTCTACTTTGCCCTATCACAAGGCCACCATAACCCTTCTCATCCCCTGGGCCCCAGACCTTGTGCCCAGATACTCCAAAGGAGAGAGAAGTTAGATAGGAAAAGAAGGGACAAAAGAATGAAAGAATGGCTGGATGCAACTGCCAGATGGTAGAGTTGTAGTTTCCCACCATTTAGGACCCGCAGCAGTCCTGGCTCTGCACACTGCTACTCACTTAGGACAAGAAAAGACAGAAAAGCTGCTAGGGAGATGTTTCTACATCCTGCTCCTAGCAACTCTGGCCAAGGAAGTCAGCCTGCGCTGCCCAGCCTACCATCAGAACAGTGCAAAACAAGGACCCTCAGTGCCTGCCGGTATCCAGTCTTACGGGGAAGCCCCCTTTGTAGATGTGCAGATAGATTTCACTGAGATGTCCAAAAGCCAAGGCTACAGGTACTTACTTACTAGTGCTAGTATGCACCTACTCAGAATGGGTAGAAGCCTACCCTACCTCGACTGAAAAGGCCAGAAAAGTAACAAAGACATTGCTTAGAGAAGTCATTCCACTGTTTGGACTGCCACTTTGGATGGGCTCTGACAAAGGCCCTGCCTTTGTGACTAAGGTAGTGCAAGAGATGGCTCAAGCCTAGGACATCACTTGGAAGCTTCATGCAGCATACAGGCATACAGGCCTCAGAGTTTGGGAAAGTTGGAACACATGAATAGGACTCTAAAGTTAGGACTTAACAAATTATGTCAGGAAAAAAAAATTATGTCAGGAAACAGGTCTTAAATAGGTTCAAGCCTTACCTTTAATACTGTTTAAAATCTGGTATACCCTATCCAAAATCACCAAATACTCACCTTATGAAGTATTATACAATAGGCCTCCCCCACTATTATATAACTTGCCAGGGACCCCCGAGAGCTAGGAAAGACAGAGCTATACCAGCAGTTAGAGGCTCTAGGCAGAGTGGCCACTATCATTTCCAAGTAGTTGTTAGAAAGGGCTCCAATAAGTCTGTTTGCCCTTGTCCATCCTTTTATTTCCCTAGGAGATCAAGTGTGCGTCAAGGATTGGAATGCAGCTCCCCTCTGACCCAAGTGGAAGGGACCCTACACTGTAATCCTGACCACTCTTATGGCTTCCATGATAGGTGTACCTGTCTGGATTTACCACAGTCAGCTAAAGCCTGTGGCCCCTACAGAGGCACCCTCATGGACAGCAGAGATGGACCCCGCCACCCTTGTAAGCTAACATTGAAGAAGACAATGTGCCCTGCTCAAGCCACAAACCTGGAGCTGGCTGGTCAATGTATGAACGAAACCTGAGGAACCTCATCGTGGGGCTCCTTATAATTAGACTATGGGGAGGGAGGAAAACCAGGGCAGAGGACTGTGAATTATGTGTCCATATCACCATAGAGGGCCAGAGAGTTTCCACCACTCTGATGTTCTACAGCAGGAGTGCTCAATACGTCTATCGCGATCTACTGGTTGATCGAGAAGGAAGTGTGGATAGATCGCATGACATTAAAAAGACATTTGTCTTTTGATTGGCATACAGGGTAGCCAATCTGACATCTGAACTTTTGACACCCTACACATGCGTGTTAAACCGCACTAACTTGTTCAGTTACATTGCTGCGTAGTTAGCCTTCAATTTATTTAAACTAAATACAACAAAGGGTATAAAAATGAGTGCCGTAGCTGGTCCGAGTAAGAAGCCTAAAACCTACCACTTTCATATAGAATGGGAGGGGATTTTTTTCACTATGTCATATTCTAAGTGCATTTGCCTCATCTGTCTGTGTGTCATTGCTATTCCAAAGAAGGGAAATGTGGAGCGGCTTTTTCGGACTGTTCATAAAAACTATGACATTGACTTTCCTCTGAAAAGAGAGCTGAGAAGGAGAAAGGTGAAAGAAGAATACACAATATTAAATAGTAATAATAATAACTTAAATAATGATAATATAGAAGAAATAAATTTATGTTTTGCATTTTTATTGTAGGTAGATCATTTTGACTTGGTCATCTTATAAGTAGCTCGCAAGCTGAAAAAGTGTGGGCACCCCTGTTCTACAGTTTCTATGAGTGTGAAGGAACTCAAAAAGGGATCTTTACATGTAATCAGACCCAATATTCAGTGTGTGACCCAGAAAATAACCAACCCTATGTCTGTTATAACAATAACCCAAACCAGCAATAGCCAAACCAGGGTAAAGGGGAACCCCAGTCAGGTTACACTAAAGTTTAATGCATGTGCAGCTATGTCATTCATCCAGAGGGTGTAGGTCAGTGATGGGCAATCTTTTGAGGTTGGTGTGCCAAAAATCCAAGCATAACTGGGGTGGTGTGTCACTTCCAGAAAAACAGCCTAACTGGAAGTCCCAGAACTAGACGCTCTGTGCCGGAGTTCTGTTGTTTTGGCCGACAGACCTCCGGCACAGAGTGTCTACACTACAGCAAATGTTTTATCCTCGGCTATTGCACCTGGCCGTGCAGGGGCCAAAGATGAAACGTCCTTCTCAGCATGCGGCCCCATACTTCTCTGGTATGCGGCCGCATGCGGCCACGTGTCATCGAAAATGGCTACACATGTCAGTGCTGACATGCGTGTCATAGGTTCACTATCACGGGTGTAGGTCCTTTAGCTGGGAGAAAAGCTACATGGTAGAAGAAAAGTATATATGCACACAAAGTTACCCTTGTACATCCAGCTGTGCATATTAGTCATGTGTCCTATGGGCTACTTGGGAAAGAAATAGCTCTAAGAAAAGGGAGGTATATCTGAGAAAGGGGTTAGCTCTGTCAACAGCACAACTCATGAGTGTAATCCCTTAGAGCTAGTTATTACCAATCCTCTAGACCCCAGATGGAAAACCAGAGAAGTGTTGACACTTGGCATTCATGAAACAGGAATAGACTCCTAAATTCCAATCATTATCTGGGGCCAGGGACAGAACCAGCCAACCCAAGCCTTTCAAGTCTACAGGTCTTTCTATGAGGAGGCAGCCAAGCTCCTGCTCCTGCCAATCCACTAAAAACTTATTCTTCAGATTAGCCGAAGAAATCGCTCATTTTCACTCACCACTACCGAGTTCTTCTTCAGAGTCTGGATGAAAAAAGTGAGACTCCAGTATGAAAGAGACTCTGGACTCTCAAAGGGGGGAATGAGGGAGGAAGAGCTCAAAGAGCTGACTGAGTTCATTTGAAAAGTAACAAACCACAGCTGTGCAGCTCTTTTATTAGCTCCCTGAAATAACTTGCAACACAGGCAAGAAAAATGGGATATGTGAACAGTCAAGGACAAACGATTCAAACCTCATCTCATACCACCTCCCCTCCCAGAGACACAAAAGTCACGTAGGTCTGCAGACAAAGAAGTTAAAGAATCAGGCGTTTCTCATGTGAAAGCTAAAGCTGTAAAGGTATATTAGACTCAGAATAACTAACTTTGGGGAGCTCGTGTTTTGTTGCCTTGTTGGATACGCTGTTTTGCCAGCTAATACACACCTCTTTCTCTAGCGCTTATCTGAGCATCTTTGTCCTCTGAGAGTCACTTCCTTTGTTTCCTGCAACAATATCAGTGAGGCAAAAAAGAGGGCCCTTGGAGACAGGATGGAAGGTAAGCCTGAAATGAGCTGCTGCCGCCCATTGCTGCTCTGGTAGCAAGTCTATTGAAACCTTGAGAGATTAGAATAAAGAAAGCAAAAAAGGCCCTGATCAGATAGTTTGATTGGTTAGAGCATCATCCCAAAGCAGAGAAGTTGCCGGATTCATTCCCTCCACCCACCCCCACCCCACCCCCACCCCCCCACCCCCCCCACCCCCCGCCTCCAGTCAGGGCACATACAGGAACAGGTCGATGTTCCTGTCTCTCTCTCTTTCTCATCCTCTCTCTCTAAAATCAATAAAATTAAAACTGTTAAAAGGGGGGAAGAATAGCCTGTCCTAAAGAAGTGGCACAGTGGATTAAACATTGACCAGGAATGCTGAGGTTGCCAGTTTGAAACCCAGGGCTTGCCTGGTCAAGGCACATACGAGAAGCAACTACTATGAGTTGATGCTTCCTACTCCCCCACCTTCTCTCTCTCTAAAATCAATAAATAAAAATAAAATAAAATAAAATAAAACAAAGCGCCCTGGCTGGCTAGCTCAGTGGAAGAGCGTCAGTCCAGCATATGGAAGTCCCAGGTTCGATTTCTGGCCAGGGCACACAGGAGAAGCACCCATCTACTTCTCCACCCTTCCCCCCTCTCCTTTCTCTTTATCTCTCTCTTCCTCTCCTGCAGCCAAGGTTCCATTGGAGCAAAAGTTGGCCCGGGCACTGAGGATGGTTCCGTGGCCTCTGCCTCAGGCACTAGAATGGTTCCGGTTGCAGCAGAGCATTGTCCTCTTGTGGGCATGACGGGTGGATCTCAGTTGGGCGCATGCAGGAGTCTGTCTGCCTGTCTCCCCCCTGCTTCTCACTTCGGAAAAATACAAAAATTAATTAATTAATTAATTAAAGCAAAAATAGTCTCCTAAGGAAAAGGGTATGGCTGTGCTCATGAGACAGTGTGAGCTAGCATCCGTAGTCCTGAGGGCTTTATCTGTTTTCTTTTTTTATTATTTTATTTTATTTTTATTTTTTATTTTATTCATTTTAGAGAGGAGACACTTGCCAGGGAATTTTTCCTATTTCTTAGTAACCTGCCTCAGTACCAGTGGGGAACAGAACGTGCACATCTGGCCTTGAGAAGGAGACTGGCAACTTTTACTACCATGGGGCAGACTCTCCGCTGTGCCCAGGAAAAACCATATTCTCAACCTACCTCTTGATAAAAAGGGAAGTTTTTACCACAATATGCTATTCCTTTGCGAGAGGCTCCACCTGCAGGAGTTCTGTGTACACTACTACAAGCTACTGCTCTATGCAGAGGTCCCCAAATTACGGGCCTGGCGGGCCAAATTGCGGCCACCTGAAGCCATTTATCTGCCCCCCCCCCCCCCCGCCCCACTTCCGGAAGGGGCACGTTTTTCATCGGTGGTCAGTGTATGGAGTACTGTATGTGGAGGCCCTCCAACGGTCTGAGGGACAGTGACCTGGCCCCCTGTGTAAAAAGTTTGGGGACCCCTGTATGGGGTAGATCTGATTTCTGCACCCTTCCAAAGTTGGTACCAAAATGCTAGGGGCACTCTCTCCTGCTGTTGTCTCTACCACAGCAGCCAACCCATATCTTCTGGAGTCACATACACATCTAACTCAAAAGATAGCCTTGGGCCTGACCAAGTGGTGGCGCAGTGGATAAAGCATCAGACTGGGATGCAGAAGGACCCAGGTTCGAGACCCCGAGGTCGCCAGCTTGAGCCCAGGCTCATCTGGTTCGAGCAAAAAGCTCGCCAGCTTGGACCCAAGGTCGCTGGCTCCAGCAAGGGGTTGCTCAGTCTGCTGAAGGCCCGGGGTCAAGGCACATATGAGAAAGCAATCAATGAACAACTAAGATGTCACAACGGCAATAAAAAAAAGAAACTGATGATTGATGCTTCTCATCTCTCTCCGTTCCTGTCTGTCTATCCCTATCTATCCCACTCTGTCTCTGTAAAATAAATAAATAAATAAAATGTTTAAAAAAAAACAAAAAAGATAGCCTTGGGGCTGGCCGGGTGCTTCTCAATAAAGCATCTACCCTGTGCACCCGAGATCATGGGTTCAACTCTGGTCAGGGCACATGTGAGAAGCAATCAATGAGTATACCACTAAATAGAACAACTAAGTGAAACAACAATTTGGCTTGATGCGTCTCTCCCCCCCCCCCCCATTATTCTCTCTTTCTCTGTCAAATCAAGGAAAAATTTGAAAAAAAAAGATCCTGGCCTGCAGTGGCACAGTGCATGGAGCATCAACCTGGAATGCGGAAGTCATCGGTTCCAAACCCTAGCCTTGACCAGTCGAGGCACATATGAGAAGCAAACAGTAAACAGCTAAAGTGAATCAACTGAGTTGATACTTCTCGCTTTCTCCCACCTCCTCTCTCTGTAAAATAAAAAAATAGAACCTTTTTTTTTAGCGAGTGAGAGACACAGACAGAAAAGGAGAGAGATGAGAAACATCAATTTGTAGTTGCACCACCTTAGTTGTTCATTGATTGCTTTCTCCTATGTGCCTTGACCCGGGGAGGGAGGCTCCAGCTGAGCCGGTGACCTCTTGCTCAAGCCAGTGACCTTGGGCTTAAGCCAACAACCATGGGGTCATGTCTATAATGCCATGCTCAAGCTGACGACCCCACGCTCACACTGGTGACCTCAGGGTTTCGAACCTGAGTCCTCAACATCCCTGGTCAATGCTTTATCTATTGTACCACCGTCTGGTAAGGCAACAAAATAAATTAATTAATTAATTTAAAAAAAAAAAACCTGCTTGGGAGATGCCCAGAGTTTCATTCTGCTTCTGCTTTACTAGTATTTTTTTTCCTTCACAAAGATACTTGCTGCTCTGATCCCCAGTCTGACATACGTCCCTTCTTTACCAGATGGTATAAGAGACAGAGGCAATGTGCCAGGTGGGAAATTAAAGTCCTCCAAAACTCCAAAATTCCTACAAAAACTTGTACCTCTTATATGTCCTTAGGGTTATATAAGCCTACACCTTGTCAATCACAGCCTCTGGGACAATGAGCATCTTACCCAACCAGGCAACTCCCAGAAACGTTCTGGCAGAGCCTGACCCTTAAATTTTCTGTGTATTCACTGCCCAATGTCTTGCTTACCGACGTTCCAGCAAAATGTGCAGAGTGTCCTGGACCAAAGGCAACTCTTTACGTGTCAACATTATCTCATCAATGTAATGAGCCCAGTTTACTGATGTGAGAAAGAACAGGGACAGGTCTCAGGCTACCATCTCATGACGTTGTGGAGCTGTGCAGGTAGCACTGGGGAAGCACTTGAAAGGTTTATTGTTGTTTCTCCCACGTGAAGACAAGTTTATCTTGTGACTCAGCAGCCAGGGATAGACTGAAAAAGTATTTGCCAAGTCCAATACATGCTGGTTAACTAGGCTCTTGGCCAAGGTATCTAAGATGGTTGCAATGTTGGGCACAACCACAGGGGGCACCACCTTGTTCAATTCTCAGTAGTCCACAGTCATCTGCCACATGAGTCAACTGGCTTTTTTACAAGCCATACCGGGCTATTAAATGCACTATGGGCAGAGCATATATTACCCACTTGAACAGTTCTTAGAGAGTTTCTTCTATTTCCTTATGCCCTCCACCCTAAGCAATTTATATTGTTTGACAGTTACCACTGTTTTCTCGGGAGGTAGATTTACTGGTTCCCAGCTGGCATTTCCCCTCAGCACTGACTTGATCACTCCCTGAGGAAGAATTCATCAATAGAGGAATCGGGTAGCCTTCCATAGACTGACCTTGCAGAATATCATTGTCTGACATGTTTTCTGGTATTAGGAAGATAAAAATTGCATGGTCTTTTTTTCCCCAAAAAATACAAGCAAAGTTTATTTATAAAGTCACAGAGGTAGAAGAAATGAGCCAGCAATGCTGCACGGGCTCAGGAAACAAGTTACAGAGGCAGAAGAAAGGCCCTTGGAGCTTAGGAGAGAGAAAGCAAGGCTACACGTGCCTGACGTAAGGAGGGGGAACGTCTCAGGCATGCCTCAGAAAGAGCACATGGGGGAAAGGCAGGGGCGTGCTTGAAGCGAGGGCAACAAAATCTCATATTCTTGGTACAGTCACTGTGGAAAACAGTGCTGAGTTTCCTCAAAAAGTTTAAAATAGAGCTGCCCTACAATCCAGCAATCCTATTTCTGAGTATCCGAAGAAAACAAAGACACTAATTTGAAAAGATACTTGCATCCCTATGCTTATTGCAGTGGTACTTACAATAGTCAAGATATAAAAGCAACTTTTATGTTCATAGGTAGATGAATGGTAGAGAAAATGTGGTACATATATTTAATGAAATATTTCTCAGTCATAAAAAATAATAAAAATTTTGCCATTTGTGGATGGACATGGAGGGCATTATGCTAAGTGAGATAAGTCAGACAGAGAAAGACAAATACCATATGATTTCATTTATATGCAGAATATAAAAACTAAAACAAATGTAAAGCATTCTCCCAATACCCCAAGGTTGCAAGTTGGATCCCCAGTTAGGGTTCATATAAGAATCAACCAATGAGCCTGACCAGGCAGTGGCGCAGTGGATAGAGCATCGGACTGGGAAGCATAGGACCCAGGTTTGAGACCCTGAGGTTGCCAGCTTGAGCGCAGGTTCATCTGGTTTGAGCAAAGCTCGCCAGCTTGGACCCAAGGTCGCTGGCTCGAGCAAGGGATTACTTGGTCTGCTGTAGCCCCACAGTCAAGGCACATATGAGCAAGCAATCAATGAACAACTAAAGTGCCACAACAAAAAAATTTTTTTAAAAGGAATCAACCAAAGAAAACATGGGTGGGTAGAGTGGCAAGTCTCTCTCTCTGTCTCTCTCTTCCTTTCCACATTCCTTTCTCTCTCTAAAATCAATAAATAGCCTGACCAGGCAGTGGCACAGAGGATAGAGAATTGGCCTAAGATACTGAGGACCCAGGTGCAAAACTCTGAGGTCGCCAGCTTGAGTGTTAGCTTGAGCCCAGAAGCCACTGGCTTGAAGCCCAAGGTTGCTGGCTTGAGCCCAAGGTCTCTGGCTTGAGCAAGGCGTCCTGGCTTGGCTGGAGCCCCCCAGTCAAGGCACATATGAGAAAGCAATCAATGAACAACTAAGGAGTCACAATGAAGAATTGATGCTTCTCATATCTCACCTTTCCTATCTGTCTGTCTGTCTGTCTCTCTTTCTCACTGAAAAGCAAATAAACAAACAAACAAACAAGCAAATGAATAAATAAAACAGAAACAGACCTGTAGATTAGACAAAAGCTTGATGGTTGCCAAAAGGGAGGGAGTAGGAGATGGGTAAAAAAGAAAAGCCCTCATTCTCGGGGCAGGAGGAATCTCCAATTTGCAGTGTCAAAGGGATCTTTCTGACCATAGCTACTTACCTGCCATAACTATCGATGGCGCTGAAGGGACCAGAAAACTTTAAAAAAAAAATTTTAATTGAATGTAGTGAGGTGACTTCTGAAGGTCACTATGTATATAAGAGCACACTTAGCACCAGTATCCACCAGAGCTGTCGTCTTTGTTTATTTCTGGGGAACCAGTAATAGTGAGCTCTATTTAAGACAGACTGACCCTGGCTGGGTAGCTCAGTTGGTTAGAGTGTTGTCCCAATACACCATGGTTGTGGCTTCCATCCCCGGTCTGTGCACATAAAAGAATCAACCAATGGGCCTGACCAGGTGGTGGCAAAGTGGATAGAGCATCGGATTGAAATCCTAAAGACCCAGGTTTGAAACCCTGAGGTTGAGCATGGGCTCACTGGGCTTGAGCGTGGGCTTATCAGCGTGAGCGCAGGGTCACCAGCTTGAGCGCAGGGTTGCTGGCTTGAGCATAGTATCATAGACATGACCCCATGGTTGCTGGCTTGAGCCCAAAGGTCACTGGCTTGAAGCCCAAGGTCGCTGGCTTGAGCAAGGGGTCACTCGGTCTGCGGTAGGCCCCTGGTCAAGGCACATATGAGAAAGCAATCAATGAACAACTAAGGTGCCTCAATGAAGAATTGATGCTTCTCATCTCTCTCCTTTCCAGCCTGTCTGCCCCTGTCTGTCCCTCTCTCTCTTGCTAAAAAAAAAAAAAAAGTATCAACCAATGAATGCATGGATGAGAGGAGCAGCAAATTGTGGTTTTCTCTTTCTCTCCCTCCCTTTGTCTCTCTCTAAAACCAACTTATTTTATTTTTTTATTGATTGTATTTTTTAGAGAGATGAAGAGAAAGAAAGAAAGAAGCATTCATTTGTTGTTCCACTTAGTTGTGCATTCATTGATTGCTTTCCATATGTGCCCTGACCTGGGATCAAACTCATGACACTTGCATATCAGGACAATGCTCTAACCAAATGAACTATCCAGCCAGGGCTCTAAAATCAATTTTTTAGAAAGAGAAATAGGTTGAGCCTCTCCTGATAAGTTTAGAATTTCTATTGGTTGCCCCTCAAACCCTGCACCCAATCAGAGACTCCAGGCAGAGCATTGCCAGCAACCAAAAGGTACCCTTTTATAGAGCAGAGACTTTCTCATACCTAAAGGATGCATATCTGGTCTGTGGTGGCACACTGGATAAAGTGTCCACTTGGAATGCTGAGGTCACCAGTTCAAAACCTCAGGCTTGCCTGGTCAAGGCACATACAAGAAGCAACTACTATGGGTTGATGCTTTCTGCTACTACCCTCATCTTATCTCTCTTTCTCCTTTCTCTAAAAATCAATAAATAAAATAAAATAAAAATAAAAAAACAGCCCTGGTCGGTTGGTTCAGTGGTAGAACTATCAATGAGTGCACAATTAAGTGGAACAAGGAGTTGATGCTTCTCTCTCTGTCTTCCTCTCTCTCTTTCTCTTTCCCAAATCAATGGAAAAATTTTTAAAAAGAATCATATGCATAAACAAGTGGAAATACAGATTGATGTTTCTCTCCCTTTCTCTCTCTCTAAAGTCAGTAAATTAAAAAACATTATTTTGGCCCTGGCCAGTTGACTTAGCAGTAGAGCATCCGCCCAGTGTGTGGATATCCCGGGTTCGATTTCAGGTCAGGGCACACAGGAGAAGCGACCATCTGCTTCTCCATCCCTCTCCCTTCCCTTTCTCTCTCTCTCTTCCGCTCTTGCAGCCATAGCTTGATTGGTTTGAGCACATCAGCCTTGGACACTGAGTATGGCTTTATAGAGCCTCAGCCTTAGGTGCTAAAAATAGCTCGGTGTGAGCATGGCCATAGATAGGCAGAGCATCAGCCCCAGATGGGGCTTGCTGGGTGGATCCCTGTCAGGGATGCGGGAGTCTGACTCTCTATCTCCCTTCTTCTCACTTGGAAAAGAAGAGAAAGAGTGGGGAATAAATAAAGGACATGTGACCTTACCCTCATCATAATTGTAAAAAACACACCCCTGGGTGAAAATGTAACATGCTAATGAGACACAGAACGTTAACAACGCATGTAGTTGTACTCTGCAACCGCAGGAGACCCCGCCTCCTACTTAGACAGCACGCCCACGTCTACTTCTATTTTTTTACAGGGACAGAGAGAGAGTCAGAGAGAGGGATAGATAGGGACAGACAGACCGGAATGGAGAGAGGTGAGAAGTATCAATCATTAGTTTTTCGTTGCCGTCCCAACACCTTAGTTGTTCATTGATTGCTTTCTCACATGTGCCTTGAGCGCGGGCCTTCAGCAGACCGAGCAACCCCTTGCTGGAGCCAGCGACCCTGGGTCCAAGCTGACGCTCCATCCACTGCGCCACCGCCTGGTCAGGCCAGAATTTTTTTTTTTTTTAGAATGTATTTATTGATTTTAGAGAGAGAGAGAAGGGGGAAGGTGCAGGAAGAATCAACTTGTAATAGTTGCTTCTCATATGTGCCTTAACCAGGCAAGCCCAGGGTTTTGAACTGGCAACCTCAGCGTTCTAAGTCAACATTTTATCCACTGAGCCACCACAGGTCAGGCAGGAAAAAGAATTTTCTTTCTTTTTAAAAATGTATTGTTTTTTGCCTGACCAGGCGGTGGTGTTGTGGATAGAGCATCGGACTGGGATGCAAAAGACCCAGGTTCGAGACCCCGAGGTCACCAGCTTGAGCGCAGGGCCCATCTGGCTTGAGCGAAAGCTCACCAGCTTGGACCCAAGGTCGCTGGCTCCAGCAAGGGGTTGCTCGGTCTGCTGAAGGCCCGCGGTCAAGGCACGTGTGAAAAAGCAATCAATGAACAACTAAGGTGTTGGGACAGCAACAAAAAACTAATGATTGATGCTTCTCACCTCTCTCCGTTCCTGTCTGTCTGTCCCTATCTATCCCTCTCTCTGACTCTCTCTCTGTCCTGTAAAAAAAAATGTATAGTTGTATATTTTTAATGTTTATTTTATTGATTTTAGAGAGATAGGGAAGGAGAGACAGAGAGAGAGGGAGAGAGGAACATTGATCTGTTCCTGTATGCGCCCTGACTGGGGATCGAACCAGCAACCTCTGCGCTTCGGGAAAATGCTGTAGTCTAACCAATTGTGTTATCTAGCTACGGCTATTTATTGATTTTTAAAGAGAGAGGAAGGGAGAGAGACAGACAGAAACATCAATCTGTTCCTGTATGTGCCCTGACCAGGGATCCAACCCACAACCTTTACTTATGGGGACGACACACTAACCAACCAAGCTATCCAGTCAGGGGCAGAATTTTCTTTTTCCCTATAAATGCTGTCTTCCTGCCATGTACAAGCTATAATAAACCTCTAGCCTCAGCACTATTTTTTGTGGTGAGCTCTCTTGACTTCCATCTCAGTAGTTGCCAAGAAACGCAGACACATTGCCCTGGAAGCAATCTTGGCTGACATCCCAGGGTGTAGGAGGCACCCACCCTGGATAGGTCGGGAGCAGGCAGGGCATCAGGGATGGTAGGAAGATGGTGCAGGTCTGTTTAGGCTTTAAGGCTTCCCACAGGCTGACCAATGCAGTATTGGGTTGTCAGTCTGCTTTTTTAAGTGGGGTCCTAGCAGAGGTGGATTTAACAGCGGGCGCACCGGGCATGTGCCCTAGGTCCCGACTTCTGAAGGGCCCTGCAAAACCCCAACTTTACACTTTTTCTAATGACACCAAGTTTGGTTTCGTATGTGCAATTTTAACATTAATAGTACATAATATTTTTTATTTAAAAATGTGTTTAACATGTATTTTTATTTTCCCTGTCTCTCTATTTTTAAGGGGTCCAATATTTTCTTCTGCACCCAGAGCCTCAATCGACCTTAATCTGACTCTGGGTCCCAGCAGTGTACAAAGCAAGAACAGAGAGGACTTGGGCATCTTTTGGTACTACAATATAAACTCACTGTCAGTGATGACAGTTATGTCAAGCGGCAATATGCCCAACACCAAGGTAATGAGGTATAACTGGAGCACCCTTGGGAAGGGCCTGGAATTCCCCAAACCACAAGTCTAGACCCTTGGGCACACCGCCTAGACACTGGTATGAATGCGACCACCACCCATTGCGTCAGAACTCAGAGTTCTGACCATTCAAAGAGTGACAATGGGTCACTCTCAGAGTCCAATGGGACCTGCGCTCCACTGGACCTGTACTTCCGCTCTAGCAGGCAGCCACCTGGCTTGAGATCAAGGCCTGCCTGTCTATCTGCAGACACCACCAGTAGTCTGGGCTTTGCCCCTGATTCTTGTGCCCACTCAATTATGTAAAACTCCCCCTTTCTGTGTGTAACTTACGGCATATTGAGAAGGTCTCCTCTAATAAACCTGGCATTGTGGAAAAACACAAACGTGTATGAGTGACTCCTTTTGGGAACGTTCCATTGCTTATGACAGGCAGCAAGCCATTCAAACCACACATGTTTTTACTAAACACTTTACACCCGGTTGAGCTAACCTTTTGTGTAGTGACATTGCTCATTTTCTCTGCCGTGTCACAGGTAAGAGAAAAACCACCCACCCACATGTCCCATAGCTGCACTGATCACACCCACATACTTTAGTTGGCATTTAGTAGGAAGCTGGCTGCTATACCAATAAGCTGGGTGGGAGTATATTCTCTCATCACAAACAGTTCCTGAATTGGGAGCTGCCCTTTGGCTGAGGTGTTTGCTACTGTTGAGGGGAGCATAATTTGCCACCCCAAATATGACTTTGGAGATACTATTTTAAACTGGTTATTTTCAAGAAACGAAATGACTCAGGAAAAACCTTGTCCTTTGTTCTAACTGCCATAAAGGAATTTAGAAAAGGACCTGCTATAGTCTTTTGTTTGTTTCTTTGTTTTAAAATTTTATTTATTGCCCCAGCAGGTTTGCTCAACGGTAGAGTGTTGCCCGGCATGTGGAAGTCCCGGGTTGGATTGCTAGTGAGGGCACACAGGTGAAATGACCATCTGCTTCTCCCCCACACACACACTTCTCCTCTCTCTCCCTCTCTCTCTCTCTTCCCCTCCAGCAGCCATGGCTGCCCTGGACAGGACACTGAGGATGGCTCCATAGTCTTGCCTCAGGCGCTAAAATAGCTCCGTTGTTGAGCAATGAGTAGCAGCCCCAGTTTGACAGAGCATCACCGGGTAGAGAGCTTGCTGGTAGAACCCAGTTGAGGCACATGCGGGAGTCTGCCTCTCTGCCTCTCACTTAATAAAATAAAATAAACATTTATTTTAGAAAAGAATTTTATTTATTGATTTTACAGAGAGAAGAGGTGGGGAGGAGTAAAAAGTATCAACTCATAGTTGCTTCACTTTAGATGTTCATTGATTGGTTGTCATGTGTGCCCAAGGTTTTGAACCAGTGACCTCAGCATTCCAGGTCAACACTTTATTTAATTTTTTTTTTGTATTTTTCTGAAGTGAGAAGCGGGGAGGCAAAGAGACAGACTCTCACATGTGCCCAACTAGGATCTACCCGGCATGCCCACCAGGGGGCGATGCTCTGCTTATCCGAGAGGTTGCTTCGTTGCAACGGGAGACATTCTAGCACCTGAGGTGGAGGCCATGGAGCCATCCTCAGTGCCCGGGCCAACTTTGCTCCAGTGGAGCCTTGGCTGTAGGAGGAGAAGAGAGAGATAGAGAAAAAGGAGAGGGGGGAGGAGTGGAGAAGTAGATGGGCGCTTCTCCTGTGTGCCCTGGCTGGGAATCGAACCCAGAACTTTCACATGCCGGGCCAACGCTCTACCACTGAGCCAACCAGCCAGGGCTTCAGGTCAACACTTTTATTAACTGTACCATCACAGGCCAGGTAGATCTGCTATAGTTTAATATGAACTAGGTGTGATGGACAGAGAGGAAGGCCCTTTTGATAAGAGTCCCATTAAAATGTAGAAAAGGCTTTTAGCATAGGTAACTTTAAAGGCTCTTAGTATATGGAACTTTATTTTAGCTTTTCCCTATCCTGAACTCTAAAGGATGCCAGAACTTATTTTTTCTAAAACTCCCTACCCCTGGCCTTGGAGCTAGGTTTGCAAAATTGCAGGTGGCGGGGGTCGTAAATCCTCGAATGTTTAGAAATATATTTTTAGGCATACAGAAATTTATTACTACTGTGTTATCTTCAAAACTTATGATCTTGGTGTTTATAAATGTTTTTCCTTAAATTGATCCTATAGATAAACACTAACAAGTCAGTAAGATTTAATGAGTTTGTAGTGAGATTAATGAATGTGTTTTAGTGCTTTGTTTTATTGCTTTTGTACCATGCTTCTCTGGGCTCCCCCTCCTCCCTATACCCCAATCAGTATGTGATTTTGTCTTTAAAAGCTAACCTCAAATTGTTTGGGGCCACATGATTTGACTAACTTAGGTCTCCATGCTGTCGCCCAGCTTTGAATAAAGACTCCTTTAAATTTGTACTTTGGTGTGGAGAGCAGTTGTATACTCTCGCTGGTTTTGTTACAACACCATTGTTAAAGATGGCCCAGCAAACATTTGTTGTTTACTATAGAGGAACTAGAAATGCCACATGACTCCAGCAGCAAAGGTGTATGGGAAGTGTTGTGCTCTCTGTGAGTGCTGAACTCTTTGTGACTCTGCGACCTTATGCTTGGCTGACTACTCAGAAAGCTGGATGCAGCCCAAAAACAAATGTCCTGCCCCAGGAGGGAGGTTAATGAATGTATAGAGTGTAATAACGCCTGATGTTATTGTGAGGTTGGTTGGCAATGGGGGAAGTTCACGTGAGGAACCAGGCCCCGGAACTTTGGCTGGAACTGCCCACACCCATGAGTACCAAAAGAAACTTCCCAGGAGCCCTTTGAAAAAGAACGACTGTCTGTCAGCCAATAAAATTTTGCTACATTATATCAACTTGACCACCCTAACGACCCTATAAATTACCCCCACGCGGATTCCCCCCACATGACATCTCCCCCCACCCCCACCCCGGTCTCACTGACCAGAGAACATCATCCGGAGTTCTCTACTAAATAAAGTTTTGCTGTTCCACACTTGGTGGCTATGCCCTTCCTTCTTCCTCGGCAGGGAAAATACCTTACATTATAACTTAGGAATGCATTGTTATTTCTGGTGGTCTACATAACTACCCACCATATGGTTTTGCTATTAACCTCCTTTACACTATTAACTCCCTATAAAAAGGGAGAGATGAAGATTTTTCTCAGTCCACCACCACTGGGAGCAGCTGGCTTGCCTGTGTATGTTTGTTTGTTTATTTACTTATTTATTTACTTATTTATTTATTTTAGGGCAGGGAGGAAGAGGAGGAGAAAGAAGAGAGAGAGAGAGAGAGAGAGAGAAAGAAACATCATTTTGTTGTTCCACCTATTTATGCATTCATTGGTTGATTCTTGTATATGCCCTGACCAGGGATCAAACCCACAACCTTGGCATATCAGACAATGCTCCAACCAACAGAGCTACCCAGCCAGGGCTTAGGTAAGTTTCTTCTGTTAAAACTGATAAATTTGAATAAGGCTTTGTGTCAGTTCTTTGAAATAGATACTGAATTTAGATTTTTGGGGCTTTCTTCCAACATTTACCAAATATTTGCTTTTCCATGTCTACCTCCCCTTTGAAAACCACAACTCGCCCTTCTCCCTAGCTCCAGATGGCATCTAAGCCTCAAATGCCCAATCTGTCTTGGGGTTTCATATTCTTATAGCACAATATAAATATGTAATAAAGTTGTCAAATGTGATAAATATGTAATATGTAATAAAGTTGGTTGTTTTCATCACAGCCAGGTAGCTCAGTATAGTGTCGTCCCGATATGCCAAGGTTGTGTATTTGTTTCCCCATCAGGGCACATACAACAATCAACCAATGAATTTTAATGCATAAATAAGTAGAACAACAAATTAATATTTCTCTCTCTTCCTCTCTCAAATCAATCAATCAATAAATTTTAAAAAAATAAAGTTGTTTCTTTCCTGTTAATCTGTTCTGTGTTAATCTGATTATTAGTTTATCCAGAAGAACTTGGAAAAGGTGGAAGGAAAATGTATTTTTCCACCCCCACACTGTACTTTTGCTTCTCTTGGTTGGTATTAAGGTGTCCAATGGCATGGGCGCATCATCTATTTCCTTATCAATGATCATAACACCCTCCTCTTCACTCATCACTTCCCCAAAGATTTTACCTCTTAGTCTCCCAATCAGCCTTTGTCACAAGTGCTTGCACCTTAACCTAAGCAACGCCCAGAAGAATGCTGGCATAACTGCTTTAGAGGGAAAAACCACTAACTTTCTGTTTGCAGGGCCAGGACTAAAGTGAAGTAAGTAAGGCATTCGTCTTGGTTGCAAAATTTAGAGGAGCGTGAAAACCTATTATTATCATCCTCATTTTACAAACATGGAAACTAAGGCAGAAGAGAAATTGCTTTTCCAGAGTCCCAAAGGGAAGCAGTGCTATTCACACACAGCCTTGGCCTATGACCCATAATTGTGGTCCCAAGTTGACCCTAAAGTTTGAGAACCAGTACAGTATAGCTCAAATAAGACAGCTTTATCCAGGGCTGTGTCTTTGCACCTGAAGTTCTGGTCTGGGAGGGAGGAAAGCCTCTGCCCATGGGACACACAAGCTCCCCTGGGCCTCTGCAGCAATATCATCCCCCGTCTTTTGTCATTTGACTGTTGAGTGGCTTTAAGCGGTCTAGGTAGAGGGGTGACCCTCCTATGATACCTTCTATGGCTCCCTCTGGTCCCCTCTGAGATAATAACAGGGATGCTAAGTGAACTCCTATTGGGTCACTACAAAGATCCCTGAACATAAAACCCAGCCTCTTGGGTTAGACCCTGGGCTTGCCTGTGCCCAGTCCACCATTCACCTCTCAGCCTCGATTTCTCCAGCTGGGGACCGGACTAAGTATGGCTGCTGCCTTTTTGGGTGCCAGTACACAGGAACACAAGGCTAGCATGCCTTAGGCATTCAGCAACTGCAATTGTAACCCTCGGGAACACAGGGAAAGGGCAGGGACTTGTGATGGGGTCTCCTAAGTAGCTCCCCTCCCTCTGAAGCTCATGGGCCAGCACCAAGCCCAGAAGGGCCAAGGCCATAATTTGGCAGCAATAATGCCCCTCTTTTCTGGGAAACTGAAACTGAAATCAGAAACAACAGTTCTCTTCCTGCAGATGCCCTATTCAAGAATCTCTAGGGCAGGGGATTCTTTTGGCACTTTTCATTGGTCAGGATGGTTCCTATGCTAATAAGGGGCAGCTCCAGCCTGTGGAAGTTTCCAGCTTTTTTTCATCGCTCCCACTCAAGCTCCCTACAGCCTAGGACAGATCTGGATGGCACCTACCTTGTACCACTATTTGCCTGTGTCCATGGAAGACGATCCAAAGAAGCTGAAGCTGGGGGCCAACAAGCTGCTGGGGTGGATGTGGATTCCGCTTCTCCTACTGGTGGCGATTCTGCTTTTGCCCTTGATTATCTTTGGTGTCAGGGCCAACAGCAAGGCTTGCAAAGATGGTCTCCGAGCTGAGCAGGAGTGTTGGAACAGCACCCAGCTCCTGAAACACCAGCTGATCATGGCCCAGGAAGTCTTAGCAGAGACTGAGGGTCGGGCTGCCTCCTGCAACATGACTCTGGTAAGCCACTGCCACTCCTAAAAAGGGCCCATGCTTGGAGGGACTTCCAGGGTCTAGTTGCTTGAGGGACCCCTCAGGGTCTAGGTGAAGATTGATATAGGTTTTGAAACCACACCTGGGCCTCTATCTATATCAGGAACCTGAATTTCCCCACTACGGTTTGGGGACCTCTAAGCTTTCCCTAGAATGCTGGTGTTGGGGTGGCAACTTAAATCCCCCAGAGCACCCCATTAAGGAACCTCAGTATCCCCACTAGGATGTAGATGAATCTCCAAACTCCATGGCTTTGGTCTGGGGAAGCTAGGAGCTCCCTTTAAGCACAATCTTGGGGGAGCAGAAATCCACTCTGGAGGTTGGGTTGGGTTGGGTTGGGGACCTCACCTGACCCTGAAGAAGGCAGGGGCTCTTGGTATTTCCACTGCAACCCTAAGGGTTGGAGGGAACCCTGAAAGGGGTTTGGATGCGAGCCCTTCTGACCCCAGGGCCTGGAAAGGTGGTCATGGCACAAGGACAGGAGCCAAGCCCACCAGGGACAAAACTGTGGTTTCTGATAGCCCCACCCTTCCACCACATCCTAGGTAACCATGATGGATTCCCTGGAGAAGGAGAAGGCTCAGGGCCACAGGCAACAGGAGATAGTGCAGGAGCTTCGAGGTGAGAAAAATACAGGCATTGGGGTTCCGTTAAGGGGGCTTGGAGGAGCAGGTCAAGTATTTAAAAGGAGGGAGGAGGGAGGACGGAAGGTCCCAGGGTGGGGGGTCAGGAGAGACGGATGAGACCAGGATCCAGTGGAGGTGGGAAGGGTAATGCCAGATTCCCAAGGTGTGCTTGGAAGAGGGTGGAGCTAGAGGTGGGGTCCTGACATGGTACCAACACGCCCTCTGTCCCACCCTAGGGGAGATTGAGAAATTAAAGCAGGATCTTCAGGACACACACACGGAGCTTGAGCAACTAAGGTTGGGACACACCTACGCAGCCATACCCCTTACCCCTCCAGACCTACCCCAACATGCAAGATCCCCTCGGCTTAAAAAGTTCCCATTGTTCTGGGAGCAAAATTTGAGTCCCAGCCTTGTCCCTCAAGTCACCCAGCCATGGGTGGCAGCTGCCCACTCTCCTCCTCAGGGACTTGGTGGGGAAGGAGAGTGTCTGAGGGGCAAGGAGCCCAGAGCTAGTGGAGACAGGTCTGGCATCTGCCTGAGTTGTCTTCATCTCCACCCCAGAAAAAAGGACGAGTCCTGTAGATTGAAAATGAACTCCAACTCCGGGAACAGCCTCAGCCCCTTGGAGATCACTGTACTCCTGACCCTGAGCCTCAGGGCTCTGCTGGCCTGAGGTCCCAGGTCACCGGCTGGTAGGGAGGGGGAGCTGGAGAGGGATGTAAGGGAGGTAGGGACAGTGGTGGCCTGCTTGTGGGGAGGGCACAGGGAGCTGGACACAAATGAGAAGGGTCTTTGGGAGGAAGAGAGAAGGACCTCAATGAGGAGGCAATGGCCTTGGAGTGTGGCAAGGCTGAGGAGAGGCTTGTGAGGGGTGGGGCTACATCCTACCCACCTCAATTCCACCCTGAGTCCCCCTTATTATGTCTCTTAGGCCACGACCTGGACTGGTCTTGTTCCGGCTTCCCTGACCTGACCAGTTCTGAGGAGTCACAGGCAGCAGGCAGAACCTTTGGAAAGAAGAGACAATCTGGGGGACGGGTGGGGGGCCAGGTTGCAGGATGGGGGTTCATGGGGAAGCCTTGAGGGTGAAGAAGTACCAGAGTTGGCCCAAGGCTGCCCCCCTCACTCCCGAGCTGGGAAGATCATGAAATGGGGGTCATCTGCTTTTTGCTGTCATTGTTTCAAGTCATTTCTTCTGGCGTCTTTGGATTCCAAAAAATAAACATCCATTTTCAGGGGAACAACCTTACTCTGAAGTTTCTGGTACGTCAGTGTCACTCCCAAGTATCTAGGAACTTCCTTCTCCAAAAGTTTCCAGAAACCAACAGGATTTGGGCAGGTACAACCTCACTGCCTACCCAGCCCTCTTCTCCAGTGGAATCATCTTGAAAGGACTGAATACCCCCAAGAGTGCTCACCAAGTGCTCAGCGTTCTCTCATCTCCTCACCAATCTCCTGATGCCATGGCTCCAGTGAGGAAACAGAGGCTCTGATGAGAGGGACACCTTGTCCTGGTTCCCGATCCCCTTCCATGTAATGTATGGGGCTGGAATTCAAACCTAGATCTATAGACAAGACACATCCAAGCCAGGCCTTGTCATATGTGCCAATAATATAATATGACCTGCTCAATTTCTCCACTGAAACCCCCACACAATGGCCCGATTATAAACTTCTCTCTTTCCTAAAAATACTTCACTTCCCTTGCTGGCTGTGACCAACCTTGCCACGGATTGAGAAGTCAGGACTCAGGCCTTATAGGTCTGTAGGGAATTCCACTCCAGTAGAAATCTGGCAGTGAGGAGCAGCTGCTGTGCATCCCTGGCCTGAGACTTGGCCTCTCTGGGCTCTGATTCTTTTATGAAGTAAGAGGGATGGAGGTGGAGTGTGTGTGTGTGTGTGTGTGTGTGTGTGTGTGTGTGTGTGTGTGTGTACAATAGGATTCTAGTTCACAGTGTTTACTCAGCTCATATTCCTGCACATCTGCGGTGTGCCAGGAGCAGGCTGGGGCAGCAGGAACCAGGCAGATGTGAGCTTTGCTTTTTAGTGATTTACCCAGTCTGACGGAGGAGGCAGCCAGGAATCAGTCAAACAGGACAGGGAAAATTACAGCAGAGCTGAGAGAGCTGACCAAAAGCTGCCTGAGGTAGTGGGGGAGGGGAGGGTTCTAGAGACAGCAATGCATGAAGGATGAGGGATAGTTTGTCCCAGCAGCAGATGAGGGCCCTCTGGCAGAGGGAATAGCATAGGGCCTAGGGTGGAAAGGCGCTTGCCAGAAAAGCATTGAAGAGGGCTGGAGGGTGCCTAGGAGAAGCACCTAGGAAGTCAAAGATGTGCTAGAGGCCTTGCAGGGGAAGGAGGGAGAGGAGGAAGAAGAAGGTGACAGATTAGGAAGGAGTGAAGGGTAGAGGGTGAGGAAGAGATAACAAAAGGGAAAGTAGGGAGAAGGGGGAAGAGGAGATAATAACGGAGCAAGGCTAGGAGGAGATGAAAGGGGGAGGGCAGAAGAGGAGGAGGGCAGATCAAAAAGGAGGAGGAGATTTGAGAGTACTTGTAAACTGGCCTGGATCTGATTCACGTTGTAAGAGTGCGCCCCTGGTGGACCAGTATAAGCCAAGCAGGGAGTTGCAGCCGGTCCATCTTGTGTCAACCCTCTGGCCCTCAGAGTTGGTCACAGAAAGTGTGAAGCCTGACCCAGATCCACCTTAGTCGGTAGAGTAGCCTTTAGTCTTCCATCCTTGATTTCTCCACAAACAGAATGGGGACAATATGCCTCTAGCTCCTCACCAAGTGCCCCCTTTGCTGATGGGTGCTTTGCCTGGATGTGCTCACGTGATTGTCACAGAGCCTTAAGGACTTACGTCCATTCCCACTCCACAGAATGGCGAACAGACTCAGAGGACTGCACACGCAAGGCATAGGCAATAATGGAACTAAGGACTCCAGTCCTGCTGTATATTGGTCTGGCCCCTGGTGGGGATCCAGCCCCTCCCAAAAGACTTGGAAAACACGCCCTGGCTGGGCGGAACTGTGGGTGTCCCGGGCGTCCCAAGGTGCCAATTAAATGCTCGTGGCCTTCTAGGGCCAGAGCTGTGGAGAGCGGCATGGCCGAGCCGGGGCCAGAACCAGGGCGTGCTTGGCGGGTGCTTGCCCTCTGTGGGGCTGCGGTGTTCCTGGCAGCAGCTGCGGCTGGGGCGGCCCTACTGGCCTGGAATCTGGCCGCTGCGGCATCTAGGGGGTCTCACTGCCCAGAGCTGGAGCCAGGAGTCAACACCACAGTGCACCCTGGGGACTTTGCGCGGGAGGTCCAGGAGCTGCAGCAACGGCTGGCAGAGGCTGCTCAACGTGAGGAAGCTCTGGCCAAACAGCTGGACCAGGCCAAGGGTGTCCATCGGGAGCTGGAGGGGGCTCTAAGGGCCTGTGAGGGCCGCCAGGTAGGTGGGCAGTGTTGGGGGCTGGGGCATCCAGAATGTGAGGGAAGAGGGCCTATAACCCCCAGGGATGCCACCCTCCACCTTAGTTTCCACAATTCTTGAATGCGAATGAGAATAGTACCATAATCCCAGCTCCTACAATGCCAGTTCACCCTTCTGATCTAGAAGGTCCCACTGTCCTCTGCTATTGCCAGATAAACAGTGGTGGCTGGAGAAACCCAGACCCCTGAGCCCACCTAAGGAGTTCCTGTTTTATCCTTTCCCCCAGGTGTTCACTCAATAACCCCTCCCTAGTCAGTGTCACAGTCCTATTTTGGAAAAAG
The DNA here is from genome assembly GCA_037038555.1 of Rhynchonycteris naso. Taxonomy (NCBI): domain Eukaryota; kingdom Metazoa; phylum Chordata; class Mammalia; order Chiroptera; family Emballonuridae; genus Rhynchonycteris; species Rhynchonycteris naso. Next base: position 21,812,076 of record CM073003.1, read on the forward strand.
GATATTTACGTCACCTGTAATTAGGGGGCTAAAGTTGGCTTCTTGGAGGAGGTACCAGCAAGGTTCTCTTTTTTCCTTTGGCCACCTCCTTCAAAGACTTTTTTTTAACCCTTCCCAACCCTAGGTCTCACAAAAAACCATCCTCAAAATCCCAGCTACTTATATTAATTAACTACTATGTACCTCTTTGCCCCGGGCTCAGCAGAGGTTGAGCAGCAGGTGAATTTTAGAAATAAAAACAGACCCTTTACCCCTTTCCTGAGGGACAGCTGAAGTTAAGAGTTTTGCCTCCGATTGGAAGATGTTCTGAGGCCGGGCTAGTTGCTTTACAGAATGTCTCGCAGAGGTGAAAAACCTAATCACTGTCAACCACTAAATGTGCTTGTGTTAGTTCGAAACCCCAGTCAGCAAGTCTACATGTTGCTGGGATTGGAACTGTAGTCTGAATGCAGAGCTAAACCAATTCAACATTCCTGTGACTTGGGGTTTGGGGACAGTGGACCTAGGCAGAGACCACCTTCTTCCAGGCAGGCATGTCACCACGTCAGCGGCCATTTTTGTGTTTTATAACTACAGGACTCCAAAGGACATTCCAACAAAGCACAGGGAACACCAATGTCATCTCAGTCTCCCCTAGAAAGAGCAGGGCCGATTCACTTCTCTCCCAGGTTTGTCCCTCACTTCCCCTCCACTCCGCAGAGCCGGCTTCAGACCCAACTGATGATACTGGAGACTGAGATGGACGAGGCCAAGGCACAGGGGACTCAGATGGGGGCCGAGAACGAGGCGCTAACAGGTGTGTTGGGGCTCGTGGGCTTTGGGCAGGGCTAGCAGTAAGAGGAGCCTAGAAGGTTCCATACTATGCAAATGACACGCACAAGTGCAAACGAACGCGAAAACTTATTAAAGAAATGCACATAACATACAAAGGTCACAGAAACGCAATTGCAAAAATATATGCAAACGCCACGTAAATGACTTCCAAAAACAATGCAAACCTACACAAATTTTAATTCAAATAGTAGGCAGACTATAAACTCGGACGCCGGCGCACGGCGTTGGGGGCTTGGTCTCCCTCCTGACCATGCCTGCTGCGCCCGCAGAAGCCCTAGCGCGCTGGGAAGCTGCAGCCACCGAGTCAACCAGACTGCTGGAAGAGGAGCAGCGGCGCACACGCGCGGCCGAGGCCGAGGGCGGAGCCTGCGTGGCCCGGGAGGAGGTGCTGCGCGAGCGCGTGTGAGTGAGAGGCTACGGACGGACGGGGTGCGCGACCAATGGTTGCACAAACTCTCGTTCTTTTGCCCAATCATCATGTGGGACACTGTAAAGGGCGGGGGCTTGGGGAGATGACTGAGGGGGAGGATCCAAGTGGGCATACCCGAGATTGAACCAAGGGGTGATTAGTAGGAGTGGGGGTCCCCAGGTTGCGGTTGGCGCTTGGGAGGCATGGATTCTTGATATCGGGAGCAAGTGAGGGTCCCTGGAAGAGTGATAGCACGGTGCAAGGAGAAAGAAGTATTGAGTGAAGGGCCGGAATCGGTAGCGGAGCTTCTGGAGAAGGCGCTGGAAGTGTCCGGGGAAGGGTTGGGAATGGCCAGGAGTGAAGAAAAATTGGGATCCTAGGGGATGGATTTTTTTTTTTTCAGGGACAGAGGGAGAGTCAGAGAGACGGATAGATAGAGACAGACAGAGAGGAACGGAGAGAGATCAGAAGCATCAATCATTAATTTTTCATTGCCGTTGGGACACCATAGTTGTTCATTGATTGCTTTCTCACATGTGCCTTGACCCCGGGCCTTCAGCAGACCGAGCAACCCCTTGCTGGAGCTAGCGACCTTGGGTCCAAGCTGGCGAGCTTTTGGTCAAGTCAGATGGGTCCGCGCTCAAGCTGGCGACCTCGGGGTCTTGAACCTGGGTCTTCCTCATCCCAGTCCGATGCTCTATCCACTGCGCCACCGCCTGGTCAGGCTAGGTGATGGATTTTCCAGGAAAGAGGAAAAGGGATAGGGTCTCTGGGTCCAGGTGCTGACCCGCCCCTTTTCCTTCCCGACAGTAAAGCCCTGGAAGCCGAGATGGATGCCCAGCGCAGATTGTGGCTCCCCCGACCCCGTTCTGGGTCCCAGCCCCGGCCCCGGCCCAGCCCTCGCTCTCGCCCCAGACCCTCTGGGGGCTGCCGGCGGCCCGCACGGCGCACACGAGGGTGAGTCAGCCCCCTGCAGGATGTGGGCTCGAGGCCAGGAGGACAGACACTGTACAGTCCAAGGGGACACATAGAGGTGTCCACACTGGATAAGATGCCGAGTCCGTATCCATCAACGCTCAGCTTTAAACCAGCTGCTCTGATCGGAAACAGAAAGGAGTCTCCATCCTCGCTCCCGAACCATCTTGTTCTTATCCTACAGACAAGAAACAGGCCCATTTAGTCATCCAGTGAGATAGTACTGATTTGGGACTTAATTCCCCTCTAACAATAGTGTTACCTTCATCCCACAGATATGGGGACTTAGAGTCCAGTTCTGGCTTGGGAGTGGCCTGAACAGATTACTTCTTTCTGGGCCTCAGTTTACTTTGTGAAATGAGTGATTGAAATCCCGTTTAGAGAGCTGGCTTCTCCTTGACGCCAAAAACTGACAAAGATAACAATGAGAAAACTGAAGACCCCTCTTCCTGTGAGAATGGTACAAAACTCCCAAATGGAATTTTAGCAAAGAGAACCGAGTAACACATTTTTTAAAATATGCCACAACAGCCCGGCCTGGATAGCTCCATTGGTTAGAGCATTGCCCTGAGGTGTAGAGGTTGTGGGTTCCATCCCTGGTTAGGGCACATGCAGTAACAGATCAATGTTCCTGTTTCTGTCTCCCTCTCTCCCTTACTTTCTCTAAAATGAATAAAAAATAAACATCAAAGGTGACATATCTGAGATGTGGAGATGGTTCAGTATTCAGAAGTTTGTTAATAAAATTCACCATACTAATGGATCAAATGGAAAAAGTTCTGAAAAGGCCAACAAATAAGGAACAAGATGAGAAGAACCACTAGTGAATATTTGATATTATTTTGGTGGTACTAGCCAATGCAATTAAACAAGAAAAAGAAATAAGATATACAAATATTAGAAAAGAGGAAGAGAATTTATAGTTTGAATCATATGAAAGCACTATTTACAGGTCAAAATAATTGAAATAACAATTTCATATTATTTTTGTTTTTTACCTTTATATTTGACATAACTTTAGACTTACAGAAAAATTGGAATGTGAATACAAAAACCTCCCAGGCACTGTTCACCCAGATTCCACAGATGTTAACTTTTACCACCTTTGGCTTTCTCCTTTTCCTCTTTCCCCATAAATACTTGAATTTGAAATTTCTAAAAACAAGGACATTGTCTCACATAGTCATGGTACAAATTATGAAAATCAGGAAATAGACTGATAAAATACTGTTTTAGCTAATCTGTAGACCTTGAACATTTTACCAACTGTTCTGATAATGTCCTTTATTAAAAAAGAGTATTTTTGTTCACACACTGTATTTGTGAAGCCTCTTTCATCTCCTTTAATCTGGAATGTTCCTCAGTCTGTCTTTGCCTTTCATAATATTGGCATTTTTAAAAAGCCCAGGCCAGTCATTTTGTGTAGTCTGTGTTGGGTTTGCGTGTTTCCTTATAATTTCAGGATGGCATTTTTGGCAGGAATACATAAAAAATAATTTAGCTTAATAATATTATCTATTGGTGATATGATTTTATATATGGAAAACCCAAGCCTGACCTGTGGTGGTACAGTGGATAAAGCGTCGACCTGGAATGCTGAGGTCGCAGATTGAAAACCCTGGGCTTACATAGTCAAGGTACATATGGGAGTTGATGCTTCCTGCTCCCCCCTTCTTTCTCTTTGTCTCTCTTTCTTTGCCCTCTCTAAACTGAATAAATAAAAAAAATCTTTAAAAAGAAAAAGAAGGAAAGAAAACTCAAAAGAATGAACTGAAACTTTCCTATATATAAACAACTAGCTAGAAAATCCTTTGGAAGAAAAGAAAGATCCACTTCAGATAGTATATACATATATCCAGGAATATCCAGGATCTATACATCCAGGAATACAATAATTTCCATATTATGTAAGGAGCTCTTATAAATGAATTTTTTAAAAAACAACTCAGTCCTGGCTGAGAAGCTCAGTTGGTTAGAGCGTTATCCTGTTACATCAAGGTTGTGGGTTCAATTCCCGCTCAGGGCACATACAAGAGACAACCCATGAATGCACAACTAAATGGATTAGCTAAATAGAACAAGTTGGTGCTTCTCTCTCTCAAATCAATTTTTAAAGAAAAAAAAAACATTTCAAAATAACTCATAGAAAAATGGGCAAAGAACATGGACCGTCAGTTCACAGAAACATACCAAAAAAGATGCCAACCTGACTCCTAGAAAAGAAATGCAGCCCTGGCCAGGTGGTTCGGCAAATACAGCATCATCCTGGCACGCTGAGGTCATGAGTTTGATCCCTGGTCAGGGAACATGCAAGAAACAACCCATGAATGCACAGTTAAGGGGATAACTAAATGGAATGATGAATTGATGCTTCTCTCTCTCCTTCTCTCTCTCCCCCTTTTCCCCCTCCCTCTTTCTCTCTCTCTTTCTCAAGTCAATGAAAAGAATTTAAATGCAAATTGAAGAAACAATATGGCACCACTTTTCACCAATTAGTTTGGTAAAGGTAAAAACAAGATCCCTGGCCACATAGAGCATCACCCCAAAGTGCAGAGGTTGCTGATTTTATCCCCGGCCAAGGCACATAACAAGGACAGATTGATATTTCTCTCTCTCTCTCTCCTTTCCTCTCTCTCTAAAATCAATAAAATAAATGCTGCTGTTGGAAAACAAGCAACTCCACACAGCACAGGTGGTCATTGGCACAACCATTTGAGAGGGTGGTTTTCTAAAATATCTCTAAATTAAAATACATATACCATTTGACCCATTAATTCTCCCTGTAGCAATTTTATGCAACCATATTTACATGAATGCAAAATAATGGATTGCATGCAATGCAGAATACTGGATTCGACCCTGGAACAGAAAAACACTTAGTGGGCCTGACCTGTGGTGATGCAGGGGATAGAGCATCAACCTGGAACACTGAGGTCGCCAGTTCAAAACCCTCGGCTTGCCTGGTTAAAGCACATAAAACAAGCAAGCAATGAACAACTAAAGTGAACCAACTATGAGTTGGTACTTCTCTCTCTCCAACCCCTGGCTCCTCTCTGTAAAGTCAATAAATAATATATTTTAAAAAAAGAAAAGAAAAACAGTGGGTAAATCAAAGTCTAGAGCAGGGGTGCTCAATACGTCGATCGCGATCTACTGGTTGATCGCGAAGGAAGTGTGGATAGATCGCATGACATTAAAAAGACATTTGTCTTTTGATTGACATACAGGGTAGCCAATCTGACATCTGAACTTTTGACACCCTACACATGCGTGTTAAACCGCACTAACTTGTTCAGTTACATTGCTGCGTAGTTAGCCTTCAATTTATTTAAACTAAATACAACAAAGGGTATAAAACTGAGTGCCATAGCTGGTCCGAGTAAGAAGCCTAAAACCTACCACTTTCGTACAGAATGGGAGGGGATTTTTTTCACTATGTCATATTCTAAGTGCATTTGCCTCATCTGTCTGTGTGCCATTGCTATTCCAAAGAAGGGAAATGTGGAGCGGCTTTTTCGGACTGTTCATAAAAACTATGACATTGACTTTCCTCCGAAAAGAGAGCTGAGAAGGAGAAAGGTAAAAGAAGAATACACAATATTAAATAGTAATAATAGTAACCTAAATAATGATAATATAGAAGAAATAAATTTATGTTTTGCATTTTTATTGTAGGTAGATCATTTTGACTTGGTCATCTTATAAGTAGCTCGCAAGCTGAAAAAGTGTGGGCATCCCTGGTCTAGAGTTTAGTTAATAGTAATATACTAAGGTTAATTTGTTAGTTTTGACAAAGGAGTCGTGACATATAAGATGTTACCAATGGACTGAGCTTGGTGAGGGCTGTGCACGGACTCTGTATTATCTCTGAAAATTTTCTGTAAATCTAAAATTGTTCCAAATTTAAAATGTACGTACTTTTAGCCCTGGCCAGGTCACTCGGTTGGAGCATCATGGGGAAGTATAGAGGTTGCCAGTTCGATCCCCAGTCAGGGCACATATTGGAACAGATCGATGTTCCTGTCTCTCAGGCTCTCTTTCTTCTTTTCTATCTTTCTAAAATTAATAAAATAAACATTTTAACAAATTTTTGTAATGTACTTTTTAAAAGGAGAGCGAGGAAGAGGACATTACCACATTCTTGGTAATTGAAAAAATATTGGAAACAACCCAATATCAGCAAGATGGAAACTTTGAATGTCCATCCATTCACATGGTCGAATACTATACAACTATTAAAAATGCCAAAGCAGGATGGTTGGAGTGTCATCCCGGAGAACGAAGGTTGCCAGTTCATTTCCCCGTCACGATACATACAGGACTAGCTCTATGTTCCTGTCTCTCTCTCCCTGCCTCTCTCTCGAAAAAGAAAAAAAAAAAGGCCAAAGAAGATCTTCTGTGAGACATGTAATATAAAAAGCAGAAGAGCAATAATTCAAGGATACTTTTATCCAAATATTTCCAGAGGAAACACTGGTCACAGCTGTGGCCTCTGAGGCAGGAACTAGGGGGCTGGGGACTAGTGGGTGAAGAAGTCTCATGTTTCTCTGTATATCTTTTTGTAATGTTTGCATTTTAAAAATCATGTGCATGTATTACCTTTTAAAAAATACATTTTGTTTTACAAAATTCTTAAGAGGCTGGTCTAGGCAGTACAGTGGGAGCCCTTGGAACACTGATCCCTCTTCAGCCAGCCATGCTCATTATCCACCCCACCACCACCACCTGGTGCTTGGTGGTGGTTCCTGACCACCCTGATCAGGCACCACGTGGATGGGCAACTGGAGGCCCCCCACCACACTGGAGGAAGTGAGGCTGAGGGGAGGAATGTGTTTAGTGTCTGTGTTCCGCTGTGGGCCACCAGAGGACGCCCCAGCCTGCTGCTCATTTTCTGCCTGCTAAGGGTACAAAGCTTGAGGCTAAGGGTGGGTCTGAGAACCACCCCCCAAACCCTGGCATAAATCCAGAAGTAAGCGGGAAATGGCTTCTCGCTGCGGAGTGAGCCAGAGCCAGTGACCAGGAGAATGGTCTTTTTCTGACCTAAGACCCTCTCACTGTGCAGCTGTGGAGTCCAAGAGTTGATCCAGAGCTGGGCTGAGGGTTGTACATGGGACCTAACACATTATCATTATTATTCACCAATTCTGCTGACTCTTTTTCTTTTTTTTACAGGGACAGAGAGAGTCAGATAGATAGGGACAGACAGACAGACAAGAGCAGAGAAAGGTGAGAAACATCAATCATTAGTTTTTCGTTGCCGTTGCAACACCTTAGTTGTTCATTGATTGCTTTCTCACATGTGCCTTGACCGCAGGCCTTCAGCAGACCGAGCAACCCCTTGCTGGAGCCAGCGACCTTGGGTCCAAGCTGGTGAGCTTTTGCTCAAGCCAGATGGGCCCGTGCTCAAGCTGGCAAGCTCGGGGTCTCAAACCTGGGTCTTCCGCATCCCAGTCCGACGCTCTATCCACTGGGCCACCGCCTGGTCAGGCTCTGCTGACTCTGTCTTGACCATACATGCGGAACACCTGAAACTCAGCTCCGTGAATAGAGGGAAATGGGGGGCCATGGCAGGTGTGTGACCAGGAAAGGTACAGTCAGATCGGGTGTCAGACAGTTGGGAAGGTAGAGAGGGCAGAGGGGACTTTGAACCCCTGTGGAGACCCATAAGATTGGGGGTGGTTTAGGGAGAACAGGCCCAAGTCCCTAGCTTTACCAAGCCTTCCCAGCTGCCCAAGTGAGCAAACAGCACTCCTTAGTAGGAACTGCCTCCTGGATCACACCTGTCTCGCACCCCACAGGGCCAGCCCCTGGTTTGACCTTGCTCTGTTCTGCCTCATCTCTCCACCTGTCTAATTATTGCTCAAAGTTTCTGTCTGTCTCTGTCTCTCAGTCTCTCTTTATCTCTATGTCTCCAACCCTGTCCCCAGCATACCTTCCCAGGTCCCTACCTGGCCTCCCCTACCCATGGTAACCCTGGAGCCTCCCTCTGTGGCTCCAGAGACAGGAATAGAGGGACTAAAATGAGAAACCTTGGTGCAGCTATGGACAGAGAGCACCTGAGAAGCAGCAAGCTGACCTTGCTAGCCCTCCAGTTCCAGGTAAGAAAGTGGATCACTTTTTTTTCAGCCAGGAACATGATGCCCCAGAGAGGACAGGCTATTCCTCTCCAAAGGGCTCTTTGCCACCTCTGTCACCTTCAAAAGCACAAACCTTAATTCCACTTGAATTTACACAAAAATGAAACATATCGACATAAACGTGGAAGGTTTTCTGAACTTCACTGAAATTTATCTTCACCAGAATATCACTTTCTCAGAGTAGTTTAACTTAGAAGAACTTCAACAGTATTAAAAAGGATATAGAGGCCCTGGCCGGATAGCTCAGTTGACTAGAGCCTCATCCTGATATGCTAAGGTCGCTGGTTTGACCCCCAGTCTGGGATTATACGGGTCCAGATCAATGTTTCTATCTGTCTCCCTCTCTTCCTTATCTCTAAAAATCAATTAATAATTTAAAAAACCCAGCCTGACCAGGTGGTGGTGCAGTGGATAGAGCAGGGATGCCCACACATTTTCAGCTTGGGAGCTACTTATAAGATGACCAAGTCAAAATGATCGACCTACAATAAAAATGCAAAACATAAATTTATTTCTTCTATATTATCATTATTTAAGTTACTATTATTACTATTTAATATTGTGTATTCTTCTTTCACCTTTCTCCTTCTCAGCTCTCTTTTCGGAGGAAAGTCAATGTCATAGTTTTTATGAACAGTCCGAAAAAGCCGCTCCACATTTCCCTTCTTTGGAATAGCAATGGCACACAGACAGATGAGGCAAACGCACTTAGAATATGACATAGTGAAAAAATTCCCCTCCCATTCTGTATGAAAGTGGTAGGTTTTAGGCTTCTTACTTGGACCAGCTATGGCACTCAGTTTTATACCCTTTGTTGTATTTAGTTTAAATAAATTGAAGGCTAACTATGCAGCAATGTAACTGAACAAGTTAGTGCGGTTTAACGCGCATGCGTAGGGTGTCAAAAGTTTAGACGCCAGAGTGGCTACCCTGTATGTCAATCAAAAGACAAATGTCTTTTTAATGTCATGCAATCTACCCACACTTCCTTCGTGATCGACCAAGTAGATCGCGATCGACGTATTGAGCACTCCTGGGATAGAGCATCGGACTGGAATGTGGAAGACCCAGATTCGAAACCCCGAGTTCATCAGCTTGAGCGCGGGCCCATCTGGTTTGAGCTTGAACCCAAGGTTGCTGGCTCAAGCAAGGGGTTACTCAATTTGCTGTAGTCCCCTAGTCAAGGCACATATGAGAAATCAATCAATGAACAACTAAGGAGCCTCAATAAAGAATTGATGTTTCTCATCTCTGTCCCTCTCTCTGACTTTCTCTGTCTTTCTGCCACACAATAATAATAATAATAATTAAAAAACATATGGAAACCATAAAAATTAACCAATCAGAAATGAAAGATACAATAACTAAAATGAAAAATAATTAACAAAGAATTAATACTAGAGTAGATGAAGCCAAGAATCAAATCAGTGATTTGGAATGCAAGGAAGCAAAAACCACCCACTCAGAACAGCAAAAAGAAAAAATAATCCCCCCAAATTAAGATAGTGTAAGAAGCCTCTGGGATAACTTCAAATGTACCAACATTCATATCATGGAGTGCTGGGAAGAGAAGAGAGCAAGAAATTGAAAGCCTATTTGAAAAAATAATGACATAAAACTTCCCTAACTTGGTTAAGGAAATAGACCTACAAGTCCAGGAAGCACAGAGAGTCCCAAACAAGATGAACCCAAAGAGGCCCATACCAAGGCACATCATAATTAAAATGCCAAAGATTAAGATAAAAAGAGAGCCTGGCTGAGTATCTCAGTTGATTAGAGTGTCGTCCCCATATGACAAGGTTGTGGGTTCAATCCCCAGTGAGGGAACATAAGAATCAATCAGTATTCTGGCCGGATAGTTCAGTTGGTTAGAGCACAGTCCTGAAGCACAGAGGTTACCAGTTCGATCTCCATTCAGGGCACATGCAACAACAGATTGATGTTCCTGTCTCTCTCTCTCTCTTTTTCCCTTCTCTCTCACTAAGGTCAGTAAACATTAAAAATTTTAAAAAGAAGTGATCCTGACCAGTGGTGGCTCTGTGGTCCCAGGTTCAAGGCCCCAAGGTTGTTGCTTGACTGTGGGTTCATCCAGCTTGAGCGTAGGCTCACCAGCTTGAGTGCGGGATCTTCAGCTTGAGTGCAGGATCATTGACATGATCCTAAGGTCACTGGCTTGAGCCCAAGGTAAACTGGCTTGAGCAATGGGTCAATGACTCGACTTAACACCCCTCAACCCCCGTCAAGGCACGTATGAGAAGCAATCAGTGAATAACTAAAGTGCCACAACTACAAATTAATGCTTCTCATCTCTCTCCCTTCTTCTCTCTCTAAAATACACACACACACACACACACACACACACACACACACCAGTGAATACCTGGATGAGTGGAACAATGAATTGATCTCTCTCTCTCTCTCTAAAAAATCAATTAGAAAAAAGTGATTTTCTCCAAAATAAATAAGGTTTAAGATGGAAGCCTAATTTTGGGATGACCTCTTAAGCGAATTCATAAAGGTTCATGCACAAAATTTCCTGTTAGTTGAACAAAACATTTAGAAAATAATTTTTAAAACTGTCTAAATGCCCACTGATAATTATGCTATTGTATGTAGTGAAAACATAAACAGGAGGCAATAGAACAAACAGATCCCAAAGACATAATTAATGTTGAGCAAAAAGAGAAAGTTACATCATTGGTCTTTCCATTAAAAAAAATATCTAGCTAAAGTTAGCTCTTTACTTCACTGCATTTTGTTGGAATTTGGGTTTTTCCTCACTATTTCTGTGCTATATGGTTCTTTCCAAGCTACTTCATAGCAATTTGAGAGAGTTTTGGGCGTCACCTTCTGCTCAAACCCTTTGGGGGATCTAGGAGGAGCTTCTAGATTTCCAGTGGGCTTACCAAAGAAGCTAAACCCCAACTTGACCCCCGAGTCTTTTCAGATGCCCAGTGAAGATTCAGCTGCCTCTGGATCTGTCTCAGAAGTACTAGCAAAGAAACTTAGTAGCTTGACCCTCAACCTTAGGCCAACTTCCTTTCCCTTCTACCAGAATATTCACCCCAACAACAGGACAGAGAAGAGAACTTACAGGGACTTGGACTAGGGGTGGGTCAAGGCATACTCAACAGGAAGGAGAGAGTCAGGACACTGGCAACTGCTCAGAAAGAAAGGATGCAAAGGCTGTTACAGGTTATAAGATATCGCACCCATCTCTGCTTCAAAAAGACCCACAGGAGAGGAACACTGAGATTGAATCAAGATTTAAAAGATTTAGATATAGGTTTCATTATTGCCTGAAAAATGGAAAGCCTTCCAATAATATTGGTGTGGAGAATAATTATGACATGAAGTCAGTTTAGCCATAAACTTTATTCTTGTACTGTTTTTTTCTTGCCAGAATTTTGGGATCACTATGCAGCAGCTTGGCTAAACTGCTCTATACTAGGAAAGTCTGTATATCAATATTTTGATAACATACAGTATGAGTTCCGTGATGGTTTTTTCTTGCATCTCTTGTCTACCTTGATACCAGCAACTTATAAGGAACCTATGTTGTTTGTATTTGAATTACTTCAATATACTTCAGTTCCACTTATTTTTCCTAAAAATTTTATTTATTGATTTTACAGAGAGGAAAGGAAAAAGGGCATGGGGAGAAGCGGGAAGCATTAACTTGTAGTAGTTGCTTCTTGTATGCGCCTTGACCGGGCAAGCCTGGGTTTTCCAACAGGTGACCTCAGCATTCCAGGTTGATGGTTTATCTGCTGCACCACAACAGGTCAGGCTTGCAATGTGTTTTAGAAGCCTGGAGCCAGTAAGATGAAACCCAACATCAAGAAGTAGAAGCTATTCACTTGTATGGAAGTAATGGGGAAAAAAAAACACATTGAGCCTGACCAGGCGGCAGCACAGTGGATAGAGCATTGGACTGGGACACAGAGGACCCAGGTTCGAGACCCTGAGGTCGGCAGCTTGAGCGCAGGGTCATCTGGTTTGAGCAAAGCTCACCAGCTTGAGCCCAAGGTCGCTGGCTCGAGCAAGGGGGTCACTCAGTCTGCTGTAGCCCCCCGGTAAGGGCACATATGAGAATTCAATCAACCAACAAGTAAGGTGCCACAATGAAGATTGATGCTTCTCATCTCTCTCTCTTCCTGTCTGTCTGTCCCTCTCTCTGACTGTCTCCATCACAAAAACAAACAAACAAACAAACAAAAACGTTGAATGGTTTGGCATAATTAATGCAGGGTGCATTAACTAGATTCTCTGGTTTTCAAACATTTGAATTGTAACAAAAAATTTTCGATGTGCTATTTCAATTTTTAGTAGCAAATAAATGTGTTTAGGGGATCTTATTAAAATTTGAGGCATATATGAGTACCGTTTTTAAAATCTAGCTATTAAAACAAGTTATTTGGAAAAAGATTAAAATCAAAGATGTGAGATCAAATTTCCAAAATGAAACAGAATATTATTTTTTATCTTTAAAACATTTCTACCTGACCTGTGGTGGCGCGGTGGATAAAGCATTGACTTGGAATGCTGATGTCGCTGGTTCAAAACCGTGGGCTTGCCCGGTCAAGGCACATACAATAAGTAATCAAGGAACAACTAAAGTGAAGCCACTATGACTTGCTACTTCTTGTTCTCTCCCCTCCTCTCTCTGTAAAATCAATAAATAAAATTTTAAAAAAATTAAAAAAAACATTTCTATTTATTGATTTTAGAAAGAGGAAGAGGGAAAGAGAGAGACAGAAACAGCAACCTCTGCACTAAGACAAAGTTCAACCAGACTATCCAGCCAGGGTGATTTTTTATTTTGATACAAAGACATTAACCTGTGTGTGTGTGTGTGTGTATATATATATATATATATATATATTTTTTTTTTTTTTTTACAGGGACAGAGAGAGAGAGTCAGAGAGAGGGATAGATAGGGACAGACAGACAGGAACGGAGAGAGATGAGAAGCATCAATCATTAGTTTTTCGTTGCGACACCTTAGTTGTTCATTGATTGCTTTCTCACATGTGTCTTGACCGTGGGCCTTCAGCAGACCGAGTAACCCCTTGCTCAAGCCAGCAACCTTGGGTCCAAGCTGGTGAGCTTTTGCTAAAGCCAGATGGGCCCGCGCTCAAGCTGGCGACCTCGGGGTCTTGAACCTGGGTCTTCCACATCCCAGTCCTACGCTCTATCCACTGCGCCACTGCCTGGTCAGGCTAAATTATTATTATTTTTGACAGAGACAGAGAGAGTCAGAGAGAGGGACAGATAGGGACAGATAGACAAAAACGGAGAGAGATGAGAATCATCAATTCTTTGTTGCAGCATCTTAGTTGTTCATTAATTGCTTTCTCATATGTGCCTTGACTGGGGGGGCTACAGCAAAGAGAGTGACCCCTTGCTCAAACCAGCAACTGTAGGCTCAAACCAGCGACCTTGGGGTTCAAGCCAGCGACCTTTGGGCTCAAGCCAGCAACCATGGGGTCATGTTTTGTAGACTTTCATAGAGGGTCCCTGGGACTGAGTTGAGCAAACCCCTCAGAGTATGAGTCATGTCACAATAGACCATCCGACAGAATCAGAAGCCAAGTCAAAATCCCAGAAGCCAAATCAAGAGCCAACTGGAGAAGAAAAGGGGAAGAAACTCCTTACCTCCTGGTCGGCAGTGACCATGCACTCAAGCTGGTGAGCCCGCACTCAAGCCGGCAACCTCGAGGTTTCAAACCTGAGTCCTCCATGTCCCAGTTCAATGCCTTATCCACTGTGCCACTGCCTGGTCAGGTTAGCTGATAGATACATGAATTTACCAGAACTTCTAACTGCTCTTTTGCTGTTCTGCTTGACTATCTGACCCCACCCTTACTTACTAGACTATTGCCCCGAGGCAGAAAAGTTCCAAGAAGCTGGTCAACCCCTCAAAGAGGGGAGTTCCAGGAAGCCGAAATCGTAAAACCAGAGAAGGGAGCATACCAGAACTGCTGACTCAACTCCCACCTGCTCAAGGCTCTCCTCTACCCTATAAAACTTTGCCTCAGAATCTGTTTCAATGTCTTTCTTCCGGATAAGTGTGCCCGGCAAATCTCGTTCTCTTCTAATGAAGTCTGCACTCCTGGTAATCAAGTGCCGTCTCATTCTTACATCTGGTGCCGAAACCCGGGATGGGGTACCGGCTGCCTGGACAATCCCCTTGCCGGCTGAACTTACAACCAGGGAAGCAGTGGACAGTGGCAGATCATCCGGGCTAACTCCTTAATTCTGTTCGGCTGTGTGAGTGCAGTTGAGCAACTGGCAGTCCAATCCTGTCCCGAAGCCCTGCCGACCAGGAAGTAAGGAGTTTCTCCCCCTTTTCCTTCTCTGGTTGGCTCTTGATTTGGCTTCTGATTCTGTCGGATGGTCTATTGTGACACGCCTCACATTCTGGGGGGTTTGCTCAACTTGGTCCCAGGGACCATCTATGAAAGTCTAGGTGCCTAGCCAAACCTCTCCACTCTCGCGGGTTCCTTGGCAGGTGGTGACGACCTCTTTCTCAAATTTCTGTCTTCTTGGAGATTTTCTCCTTTTGAGACTGTGACAAGAGGCAGGGATGCCCTCTCTTAATCACTGTTCTCCACAATGGGCTTCTTCACAATCAAGACTGTCAGACCAAACTCCTTTGGGATGCCTCTTAAAAATAAAAACCTCACCAAACTTGGTCTCTGTAACATGGCATGGCCTCAGTACAGACTAGATAATGGCTCCCACTGGCACAAAAATGGAACTTTTAATGTTAATATCCTCCAGGACCTAAACAACTTTGCCACCGGACAGGGCCTTCCTTTCATACAGGCTTTCTTTCTTCTTCTACCTTCGCTTCTGTCCTTAATCTCTGTGCCGCCTGTTCTACACCTAAACTCTCCACTCCTAATATTTCCTTCTCTGCAGACTCCCAGCTCTCTCTCCTGCCTGATCCCTCTGCAAATCTCCTTCACTCCGGTCTCTTCTCTCCAGAAAGCCCCCTTCCTTCATAGAATCTTGTTTCTCATGCACTTACAAATACCGGTCTCTCTTTCTCCTCCACTACTGGCCAGGGGCCCCTCCCTCCTCACAGGCTCTGCCTCTCTTCTTTTCGATCCCTCCTCCCCTTACAGGCTGTGGCTAGGGGTGTCTTTCTCCCCCTCATCCCCTCCCTTCTTCTCACAGGCTGCAACTAGATCTTTCTCCCCCTCGTCCCCTCCCCCCTTCTCCTCAAAGCTCTAAATCTTTTTGACTCCTCTAACCATGTGGCACCACAACAGCACTTCAACCTCCTCCTCTCCCTCCTGCAGATTCTGACCCTTCTTCTTTCCATCCAGCTGTTCATGCTGTCCATCTGTCTGCTTTCTCTCTTCCTCCCCTCTATACTGACAACTCCCTGCCATCTCGAAAAGCTTAAAAGGCAGAGTTATCTATTAAGTTGTGTAAGTAAGTAATTTTGTTTTGTCTCTTTGTTTGTCAGAAAATGCGCACTTATAATTTGTATGTAAAATTTTTGTTTAATGTGTAACTGTGTCTGTTTCTGAGGCCTTAAATCAATAATTACCCACCTCTTAAATCAAGGTTTACTCATCCCCATGAACTCTCCCTGCGATACCCTCACCCTTCCTATTAAAAAACCTTCAGGGTCTTATCACCTCGTGCCAGAACTTATGCCTAATCAATGAGGCAGTAATTCTCCTCCATCCTGTAGTCCCTAATCTCTACAATTTACTGTCACACATTCCCCCAAACATCACTCACTTCATGATCCTAGACCTAAAAAATGCCTTCATTACCATTCCTCTGCACCCTGACTCTTAATTTCTGTTTGCTTTTCTTTAAACTGACCCATACACTAATGCAGCCCAGCTACTTACATGGACTGTCTTACCCCAGGGGTTCAGAAACAGCCCACCACTGTTTGAGCAGGCACTAGCTCAAGATTTAGCAGCAGCATGCAATCTCAAAATTAGTACTCTCTTACAATATGTAAATAACCTACTCCTCTGCAGCCCCTCCCTGCCTGCCTCAAGGAGACACACAGCCACCCTTCTTATCTTCTTTACTATAAAGAAATACCGTGTCTTCTCTGCTAAGGCTCAACTTCACTCTCAGTCCATAGTCTATCTGGACATTGCCTTAACCCCCACCACCTGAGGTCTCACCCTAAATTGAACTCATACCCTCTGCAGTCTCCAACCACCTAGCACCACAAATCAAATCCTTTCTTTCCTCAGTCTAATAGGTTTCTTTAGACACTGGATTCCCAATTTTGTTCTCTTAGTCAAGCCCCTCAGTAAGATCTTCTGAGCATGGCTTTTAAGGTCTATAATGGCCAAGGCAGTAACAGACAAGGCAAATAAGGCCCAAAAAAGAGGTCAGGAAATACCAGCCTTTGGCATAGGCTCTTAAAGGCTCTAGCGCCCTAAAGGGCTTCATAGGATTCCATCAGGGCCCAGCATCAAGAATGGAAAGAAAAGTCATTGAACTGAAGCCTGCAAGGCTTCTAGGCCCCACCAAGAGACACATCTTTGCTGTGGAAAGGGGGACATGAGAAGGCAAGCTGTCCCCTTGCTCCATGGAGGGAGGGTTCAGTCTCTTCTAGCCCTGTTCCAGCTACCTGTGACCTGACCTTGCCCAGCATGCAGGGAATTGCCACTGAAGGCCCAAGGACATCATTCACAAGCCTAAGGTATTTCTTCCAAGTAGCAGACAAACTGATCTCATTTCTTGTAAACACAAGGGCCATCTACTATGCTTTACCTGAATATTTGAGTTTTATTTATCCCTTGAAGATCTCTACTGTGGGTATTGATTGATTTTGTTGCTTTATTTAATGTATAGTATCTCCTTTATTCCTCTTGTCTCAATGCCCCATGCCTATTGTAGTCTGGGACCTGCTGCTAATTCCCCCTAGAAGCAGTGGTCACTAGGACTTAAAGTCTAGCTGCAAAGTGTAGAAATGTGACCGCAACTCCAATGCCTTGTGGACTTTCCTAAATTTCCAATACAAACACCCTTCACCAAACTCAAACAGGCTCTCCTTTAAGCACCTGCCCTATAGCTTCCAGTCTTAAACTCAGAATTCATACTCTATGTTACAGAAAAACAAGGGCTTGCCCTTGGAGTCCTTGAACATCAAAAGGGACCCTCCTTCACACCAGTTGTTTATCTCTCTAAATAGCTTGACCCCACTTGCAAGGGATGGCACCCTGCCTCAGAGCTCTAGCAGCCACCGCCCTGTTAGCCCTTGAGAGCAAAAAGCTCTCATTAGGACAAAAGGTTATCATCAGGTCTTTCTCTTCTAATAAAGCCTGTACTCCTGGTGATCGAGTGCCTTCTCATCCTTACACTAGCCTGTATATTTAAAATTGTTTTGATGTAACAGTTGCTCGACACTGTAGCACACTGGCATCATCATGTCTAAAGAGGCTTTTTACTTTTTTTGGAGTTTATGGTTACCTTTTTTTTTTCTTGACAACAAACAAAATGTTCGTATATTAAGGTGACAAGATTTTAAAATTGGTAAAGTGGGACACCACTGCCGGGGGTGGGGGGTTCTTGATTAAAAATTTGGTCTATATGGAGCAAAAAAATTTTTCATAGAATGCAAAAATAGTATTGTAATATATATATTTTTAATTTCAATATAAGTACAATTTACAAATATAATACATTAAAAAATTATGTATAGTATTATTTTATTCTTTGGCATATTTCTCATTTGAGTGAATTATTTTTAGTAGATTGCTGTCATTGTTTAAAAGGTCATGAAATTTTTCACAAGAATTTGTTAAATTATATTTCACACATCAAATGGCTTTCAAAGTCTCAACACCTAATTGTGATTTTTCTGATGTCCACACTTTATTTACCGTAGAAGAAACGCGTTCAGTTGCAGCATTAGTTTCTGGTAAAGACAGCGCATATTCCACAATTTTTAGTGTATTGTATGGAACATGGTTTGTTTCAATATGATGAAATATTTCTAACCACTTGTTCTCTACTGTGATTTTTGCTGATGCCCAAGATTTAACCTTTTCCTTATCAATCTATTTTTTTTTAATAATGATACCTCATTAAAAAGATAATTTTTGGAAATATTACTATATGGGAAATTTTGAGTGAGTCAGAGGGATCGGGTTACACGGTCCCGAAACCAAAGGTGCCTTGCAGAGTCCGAGCCGCACGCCGGCCTCCAGGACACGGGCCTATGGGTAGTTAGGGGACTTGACAGCTGCTGCCCCAGCAGGTACATCCCGCCCGAAGTTCTTTGTTTCCGGCCCCGCACAGGGCAGCCAGCTCTTGCAGCAGTGCGGGCGCTTCTAGGTCAAGGTGGGGGATCCTCACCAAAAACCGTATATTCCCTTCCCATTCTCCCGCCGTTCCCTAGCTTTTCGTGCATTCTTTCCAAATATCGGGACTTTTTTAAAACGCCGCGGGACCTGGCACAAATTGTTAAAAATCGGGACTGTCCCGCCAAAAGCGGGACGTCTGGTCACCTTATCATATATGTCACAGGGGGAGAGGGGCAGGACCTCAGTTCCTGTCTTCTGAGAGAAAGAATTCAATCAAGAAACAAAGTACAGCAAGTAAAGGAAGGATTTATTGGCCACGTAGGAAGAAAGTTTGAGAAAAGGGGACCTTGGAGACAGGTTCGGGGGGTTAGCCCTGGACAAGCTGTTGCTGCTCACTGCTCCCCTGGTCGCTAGTCTCAGTAGGTTCCTTTTAGAGTTTAGGACAGTGGTTCTTAACCTGGGTTCTATCGAACCCTAGGGGTTCGATGAGTCGGTCTCAGGGGTTTGGAGAAGCCTCTGCTGCGGAGGCCAGAATAAAGTAATACTGTAATTTGTTGTGAGTTCATGCACTTTGTTGGTTTCGTTCTTGGAGCAAGGTGATGTTCATGCACGGCTCATTTTGTGCACCAGTAAAGAAACATATACCTATGTCTTGAATTTGGGGGAAAAAATCATATTTTATTTATCACTAAAGAAGGGTTTGGTGAATGCGCATATGAAACTGGTGGGTTCAGTACCTCAAAAAAGATTAAGAACCACTGGTTTAGGAGAAGGAGAAGGGCAGGAAAATTGCCTGGGGGAAAGAAGAAAAGGAGGAACAGGAGGAAGAAGGCTGCAGGAATACTTCAGGAAGGGAAAAGGAAGTAGAGCCTTCTGAGACCTCCAGCCTAAGGGCTTTAAACGCTGGGAATATTAGGGGAGGCCCCAGGGGAGAATCTCAATAAAATATTCATTAGCTCTCCAGGTGTGTCTTTTAGGGTAATGGTTATTGATTGGTTGGCACCAAGGCAGGGGGTCATTAGTCAATGCAGCTGGTCCTGAGGTCAGCCAGGGCTTCTCTTTGTCTGGTTTTGCTGTTTTTCTGGGCCTGGAGCTGAAACACAACTGAGGCCTAGATGTTACATCTAGGAGTTAATGCTTAAGAGCTATTCTTGGGCTTCCTTGTTTGTTCCTCCCCTAAGGGGGTCTAAAATCACATGACTAGAGATATGCCAGGGGAGGAAAGGGCAGGGAGGATCTGAATCTCATGTCTAGGAACATGAAATCAGGGGCTTTAAACCACATGACCAGCTAAGGGAGGAAAGGTCACCCTCAGGGCAAGGTCCTTATTTTTCCCGTTTTGCCCATTGCTAGGCACCGGGTCTCTCTGCCCTAGTGACCTTCTGTGCCTGGCCTATAGCCCTTGCTTTGCTCATGTCTGTCTAACTGCCTACCACATATATACATACATGCAACACCTTCACTATGTCATAAATAGCCAAGATCTTAAATATACACCAAGACTGTCCCACCTCTTGGCCTTGCCCCAGGCACTGTCTTCATGCCTGAGCTCCTCCATTGGACCCTTGTCACTCAGGCTCTACCCCTGTCACATCCCCTTTCCCTATGTTCCCACAAGACTGGGACACCAGCACAGGGGAGCAGTGCCCCTCCCCTGTGTCTCAGTTCCTCAGCCTGGCATCAGAGGCTATGCACAACCCATGTCCTCCTACCTTAAAATTTATTTTATTTTTATTTTATTCATTTTAGAGAGGAGACACAGAGTGAGAGAGAGAGAGAGAGAGAGAGAGAGAGAGAGAAAGAGAGAAAGGGGGAAGGAGCTGGAAGCATCAACTCCCATATGTGCCTTGACCAAACCAGTGCAGGGTTTTGAACTGGCGACCTCAGTGTTCCCAGGTCGACGCTTTATCCACTGCGCCACCACAGGTCAGGCTATGTCCTCCTACCTTAAAGAAATACAGGGAGTCCTCGGGTTATGACATAGTTTCATTCCTACAACAGTGGCATAACCCAAATTTTGGTGTAAGTTGAAACACACCGTAGCCTAACACAAATAGAACACATGTGCTTTTAACAGTCCAAAATGGCATACAGGGGAAGACCAACTCCCTCATATGCTACGTTACTGGGAATTCTTCTGCCATGTGCAAGCAAACTAGTTTGCCCACGTAGCCCATAAGTAAGATGCCAATGGCATAAGCCAAAAGAAATACATCTCAATTTTTAAATTTTTTTATTTTAGTGACAGGAGGGAAGGCAGAGACAGACTTCTGCATGCGTCCTGACCGGGAATCCACCCAGCAAGCCTACTAGGGGGTGATGCTCTGCCCACCTGGGACCCTTACTACATTGCAACTAGAGCCATTTTTTAGCACCTGGGGCAGAGGCCATGGAGCCATCCTCATGGTTCCGGGCCAACTCGCTCTAATTGGCTGCAGGAGGGAAGGAGAAGAGATAGAGAGAGAACCGAAAGGGGGTGGAGAAGCAGATGGGTTATTTTCCTGTGTACTTTGACCGGGAATCGAACCTGAGACATCCACACGCTGGGCTGACGCTCTACCACTGAGCCTAATGGTCAGGGCTCACATCTCAATTTTTTTAAAGTTTTTATGGGAGTGAGCATTATAAACCCAGAATGTCATATGTTGAGACTGTCGTAACCCGAGGACCCCCGTACAGCCATTAGTACTGGCTAGGTAGCTCAGTTGGTTAGAGTGTCATCCCAGGTCTGATCCCCAGGCAGGTCACATACAAGAATCAACCAATAAATGCATATGTAAGTGGAACAACAAATTGATTCGCTCTCTCTCTCTTTCTCTCTAATCCCTCTCTCTTCTTCTCTGTTCCTCTCTTTAAAATCAATTTAAAAATTTAAAAAACAATGCCACCATTTATTAAGGCTGAATCTGTGCAAGGCACTGTAACAAGTGTTTTACAACTGGCTTTATTGTCTCCATTTTAGACTGGAGAAAACTAAGGCTCAAGGAGAAGGTCACTGGCCTGAGGTCACACACTGGTAAGTGGCACAGCCAGAACTTAACTCCAGAGCTTTACACTGTAACCGTGAATTCACTCTACTACATGGCTCCCATTAAGGAGAATGGAAGATGTCCTTCTCTCACCTGCAGAAAGGGGGGTGGGGGAACTCTGTGTGGGCCTGGCCAACCTAGAGGAATAGTGGTTGGGCACAACTTGAAGCCCCCAGTCCTCCTCCCCTCACTAACCAGCTGGGAAGGGTCTGGGAATCAGGAATAACCGGGTAGCTGTGAGGACTAAAGGTCAGACAGGGGTTTCCTGCCTACCCCTGGGAACTTCCTCCTTCTCGACAGAACTCCTGCCTCCTTGATGAACACCACCCTGGAGTACCCCTTCCTGCTGGCACCTACCCCTCACTTCATTACACGGGCTAATGAGGGGGTGAGTCCCCCTGCAGCATCCTTCACCCTGCTGTACCCCCTACCAGACAGTGGACAGCACTTATGTTATTGTCACCTAACCAAGGTTCAGCATCCTTTCCATCTCCTTGTTGCTTTCCCCTCAGCCCCACCCCTCTTTTCTGCCACCCTCGACCCCATGGGGCTAGAGGCTGTGTCCCAATCTGTCCCCACAAGCCTGGGGGCCTCCCAGTTGAGGCTGAGGCTGATGCCTCTTGGGGAACCTGTCATCACCCAGCATGCGGGGTGACCCTGGTACTCCTGGTTTTGGGTGACAGGCAGGAGGGCACACCCAGAAAAGGGCACACCCTTTTCTCCTTGGTTCTAAAATCTCCTCCATGCCCACCTGGGGGTGACCCCCAGTGAGGCTCAGCTCCCACCTATCTGGCACTTCCTTTCACCATCTCATGGAGCCCCAAAATAATGCTTCCAGCGGGAAATGATAGTAATACAACAACAGCTTTTTGCCACAGCCCTAGGACTGGGCATCATGCATAGCCCACCTCACAGAGGGGGACGCTGAGGCACCGACAGGACAAGTCCCTCCCATTAGCTCACACAAGCCAAGCTCTCCTCTCCAAGTTTATTGCTGCTTGTGCTGCTGTTCCCGGAGCACTTATTAGGAACCTATGCGAGCCAGGGTTGGGTGAGATGACACTTGGGAGGTCCAGGCCACCACCATCCACGGATCACCTCTCTGTGAGCTAAGCACTCCACACTGTTTAGCTCATTTAATTGACACTGCCCTGTGAGATGGGCACACATCTGTAGTCAACCCACTGAAAGGTAAGCTTTACTCAGTGAACGAGCAGCTTAAGACCCAGAGCCGGTCCCTTCTCCTTCTTGTGCCTCAGTTGTCCTCTGCATGATGGACATGATGACACGAGCTAATACTATGCTGCACGTGCTGAAAACAGCACCTGGTCCAGAGCAGGGGCAGGTGGAGAAACGCAGGCTCAGAGCGGCTGGCTGAGGAAGCTCAGTCACCCAGCTGGTGCCCCACCCAGTGTTAATCAAAGAGGCCAGCCAGGCCTTGTTCCCCGCCCCCCTTCCCTCTTCACCTTCCCTTCACAGCCTGGGTGGGAGTGTTGAGATAACCCACAGCCCCTGTTTCCTCCTGGCCAGGAAGGAGCCAGGCAGAGGAAGTATTAAAAGGAGTAATATAAACACTCCCCTCTGTGGGCGGCAGGGTCCAGAAGGGGCACAGCCACCACCCAGAGCAGAGCAGCCAGCTGAGCAGCACCAGTGCAGCAGGCGACAGCCCAGGGAGGAGATGGGCCTGGCGATGGAGCACAGAGGGCCCTACTCTCGGACGGGCGGCAGCCCTCGTGGCTGCTGGTATTACCTGCGCTACTTCTTCCTCTTTGTCTCACTCATCCAGTTCCTCATCATCCTGGGCCTGGTTCTCTTCATGGTCTATGGCAACGTGCATGTGAGCACCGAGTCCAACCTAAAGGCCACCGAGCGCCGGGCTGAGAGCCTGTACAGCCAGGTCACAGGGCTCACGGCCAGCCAGGCCAACCTGTCCAAGGAGCTCAACCTCACCGCCCGTGCCAAAGACACCATCATGCAGATGCTGCTGAATGTCCGCCGAGACCTGGACAGAATCAATGCCAGCTTCCGACAGTGCCAAGCTGATCGGGTAAGGCTAAGGGCTCAACACTGGCCCTGGTGACCCCAGAAAGTCACATTACCTCTGAGCTCCAGTCTTCCCAACCGTGAGATGGGGAGTCACAGACCTTACGTTTTACTTGAGAAGCTTTCATAGATCAGCAGTGCATGTTTTGTTTGTTAAGTATATCGTATACAATATTTGGGATATATTGACACTTTAAAAAAAAGAGAAGTATTTGTTATCTATCCAAAATTCAAGTGTAACTGGGCATCAGCCCTGGGCCTATGACTTAATAAGTGTAAAGTGCCCAGAATGTGCCAGTTGCAAATAAGAAATCGCTAACTGAAATCAAAATGGCCATGGCTGGTTTTCTTAGTGGATAGCACATCAGCTCAGTGTATGGGTGTCCTGGGTTCGATTCCCAGTCAGAGCACACAGGAGAAGCGACCATCTGCTTCTCTCCCTCTGCTTCTCTTTTCCTTCCACAGCCAGTGCTTCAATTGGCTTGAGCATGGGTCCCTGGTGCTGAAGTTAGCTCAGTTTGTCTGAGTGCTCAAGGTGCTAAAAATAGCTCAGTTGATTTGAGCATCAGGCTCCAGCCAGGGGTTGCCAAGTGGATCCCGGTGGGGGTACATGCACAAGTCTGTCTCACTATCTCCCCACTCTCTCTTTCTCTCTCTCTCTCTCTTTTTTTTAATTTTTATTTTTGTTTATTTATTTATTTTTACAAGGACATAGAGAGATAGTCAGAGAAAGGGATAGATAGGGACAGAGAGACAGGAACGGAGAGAGAGATGAGAAGTATCAATCATCAGTTTTTTGTTTTAACACCTTAGTTGTTCATTGATTGCTTTCTCATATGTGCCTTGAGCGCGGGCCTTCAGCCGACCGAGTGACCCCTTGCTTGAGGCAGCAACCTTGAGTCCAAGCTGACGAGCTTTTGCTCAAGCCAGATGAGCCCGTGCTCAAGCTGGCAACCTCGGGGTCTCGAACGTGGGTCTTCTGCATCCCAGTCCAATGCTCTATCCACTGCGCCACCGCCTGGTCAGGCTCCTCTCCTCTCTCTTAAAAAATACAAAAGAAAACAAAAAACTCAGAAAGTTTGGTTCTTTCTCAGTAATAAGTATGAATGGTTTATATATGCTTTATGCTGGTATCTGCTTGAGAAATATCTCATTGAAGCCCAGGAGGTAGGGAGAAACTCTAAATGCTATTGCAGATGGGGAAATGGAGGCTTGAGAAGAAGGTGGCTTTCCCGACAGGCAGAAGCAGATGGCTCCTGGGAGAAAGTCACAGCGGCACACAGGGGGCTCTCATGGAGAGTATCATTTCCTTGCATGCATGTCAAACTCACTGGGCAATTGCTCATGTTCCCTCACACACACCACACATGTGCTTTGTCTGTGGAGGTTTTGGTGTCAGACACTGAGGAGGGCTTCCCCCTTCAGGCCTTGGTGGGATGAGGAAGGAGGCTGGGTGGGGACAGCCTTGATTCTTCCCACAAGAGAGGTTCTGGCTGGCTGGGGTGAGATGGGGAAGGTGAAGGATAAACCTCAGCCCACCCAGTCCTCCTCACTGGACAGAAAGGCCTCCTCAGATCTGCCCCAGGAAGAGCCATGTCTCCCCCTTCTCAGACCTCAGAGCAAGGTATGTCCTCCTCAGACCCCCAGAATGAGAGGAGTTTCTCCTCAGACCCCACGGCAGGGTGGGTCCCCCTTAAACCCCCGGGCAAGGCGGGTCTCAACTTAGACCCCCAGGGAAGGATGGTCTCCATCAGACCCCCAATGGGGTGAGTCCTCTCTCAGACCCCATAGCAGGGTAGTTTCTACCTCAGACCCTTTAATGGGAGGGGTCCTCCCCCCCCCCAGGTCTTCTGGGAAGTATGGGTCCCTATCTGACCTTGAGAATGAGGGCAGGTCTCTCCTCAGGCCCCAGGGCAGGGCTGTGTACCCTCTCAAGCCAGGAGCCATTAGGAAGGAATCAGGATCATAATGTGTCAAACACTTGCATGGATCCCAGAATCCTGATTCCCTGTCATGGAAGATTAGAAATCTAAATATCTATATCTTCACCACTTTAAAATTTGAAAATCATAGTATTTTCCCCTTTGAGATGACAAATTCCTCTGGGCTGGAATACCTCAGGGTTTTCTCCTGAGGGGGCCCTGGATCCCATGCCCCCCACCCCAGGAGGAAAGGTTTTGATGGCTGTGCAGTAGCCCCTGGACTGTCCCCAGCCCCAACTCCAGCAACCCCGTGTCTGATGGTAGCAGATACGAATCTTTGTATTCCCCCAATTCTGGAAGTGCTAAGAAACATGATTTTCCTTACATTTTTCTGCAAATCCAACTGCATTTCTGGTCCTGAGACCCTAAAAAAAAAAAAGAGACTTGTATTTGGTGATTAAAAAAATAATTATTTATTGATTTAAGCAAGGAAGGAAGAGAGAGAAAGAGAGGCAGGAATGAGCTGTTCCTGTATGTGCCCTGACCAGAGATCGAACCAGCAATCTCTGCACTTTGAGACGAACCAGCAATCTCTGCACTTTGAGACGAACCAGCAACCTCTGCACTTTGAGACAAACCAGCAACCTCTGCACTTCGAGACGAACCAGCAACCTCTGTACTTCGAGACAATGCTCTAACCATCCGAGCTATTTGGCCAGGGCAAATTCAATGATTGTTTTTAGGATCTGCTCCACCATCACCTGTGTCAAGGCACCAGAACCCTTTTGACATTTGTTCTAATAGGAAAATAACCTCTTTCTTACATCATGTTTGGATCCAACTCACTTTGTCGTCGTCCCCCCACCCCACCCCACCCCCCGCCCCGGCATACCTCCTGGTATGGCTAAGGGTTCTAAAAAAAGAACTCACTGGAATTACCCAAGTCCGAGCTATTTCTCTGCTCCCCCTAACACCAGTGTATTAGCACAGGCCCAGTTTCCTAAGGACAAGGCGTAAGGACAAGAGTGAGAAAAAGACACACCCTCTGTACTCATCATATCTTTACTTGTGATATTTCTGTGGAGAGTATTTTTCCGCAAACTTTGGAAGGCATGGTCTTTATTGAATCGTAAAAACTTGATTCACGTTCCATATAATTGACCCACTTCAAGTGTACAGTTCAATAATTATAATTATTAGTACATTCACAGTGTTGTGCAACGTCATCACAAATGATTTTAGAATAGTTTTCATTCCCCTAAAGAGAAATCTTGTCCCCATTAGCAGACACTCCATATTCCTCCCTCCCCTCATCCGTTGGAAACCATGAATCTGCTTTCTGTCTCTTAAGGATTTGCTTATTCTAGACATTTTATCTAAATATGTAGAATCAGAGACTATGTGGCCTTTTGTGACTGACTTCTGCCACTCAGCATCATGTTTTCAAGGTTCATCCACATTTTAGCATGTGTCAGTGCCTCCTTCATTTTTATTACCAAATTGTATTCATCATAAAAACTTTTGAAGATGAGATCAGCTTTCCCAATAAAGGAGCCACTCATAAACTGGGCCAAACTAAGCCCTCTGAGTGCTGGATCTGATGAGCCTCAGCCCCAAGGGTCTGAGCAGTTTGGGTTCAGGGGACCCACAGGCCCCTCTGAGCTCTGTCCTGTGTTCCGTCCGGACAGGTGGTCTACATGAACAACCAGAGGTACATGGCTGCCATTATCCTGAGTGAAAAACAATGCCAAGAGCAACTCAAGGAGACTAACAAGAGCTGTGACGGTGAGTGGTTTGGGCAGCAGGGAGCCAGGGTGATGGCCTCTCTGTCCAGTTCCTTGGCAGCCCCCAACTTTCCTGAGTCCTATCACCCTGTCCCTGTAGCCTTGCACCTCATGCTGAACCAGAAGACCAAGACACTGGAGATGGAGTTGGCCAAGGAGAAGGTTGTGTGCACCAAAGACAAGGAGAGTCTGAGTAGGAGCAAGCAGGTGGTGGAGGAGCAACTGGCTGAGTGCAGCAAGGCCCGGGAGCAGCAACAGCAGGAGCGACAGCTAGCCGAGGACCAGCTGCAGAAGGTGAAGGTCCTCTGTCTTTCACTGGACAAGGACAAGTTCGAGACGGATCTGCGCAACCTCTGGAAGGACTCCATAATCCCTCGCTACCTCGATACCCTGAGCTTCAGCGCCTACCATCTTCCTGCCTCGGAATTGGCCTCCATTCGGAGAAGCTGTGACCACATGCCTAGCGTCATGAGCAACAAGGTGGAGGAGCTGGCCCGGAGCCTGCGGGCTGGCATTGAGCGTGTGACCCGCGAGAATTCAGACCTCCAGCGCCAGAAGCTGGAGGCTGAGAAGAGCCTGCAAGCCAGTCAGGAGGCCAAGGAAAAAGTGGAGAAGGAAGCCCAAGCCCGGGAGGCCAAGCTCCAGGCCGAATGCGCCAAGCAGACCCAGCTAGCACTGGAGGAGAAGGCAGCGTTGCGGAAAGAGAGAGACAACATGGCCAAGGAGCTGGAGGAGAAGAAGCGGGAGGCTGAGCAGCTCAAGATGCAGCTGGCTGTCAGCAACACAGCCCTGGACACCTGCATAAAGGCCAAGGTAGGCCAGCAGCCCTGGATTCATATGACACTGGGGTTGGAACTAGAGGCCCAATTGGTGGTGATGTTGAACTTGGATTTGAGGTTGGTTAGAGTTTGGGTTTGTTAGGACCCACTTGAGAGTTTCATTGACATTAGGATAGGAGCCAAGTTTAAAATGAGATCAACACTTCGGAAGAGTATGGGGTTAAAACTGGAGTCAGAGGTAGGGTAGTTACTGGGTCCAGGGTTGAGTGAGGTGTGAATCTATATAGAACAGCAGTTGCATTGTGATCAGGCTGAGTTGAGGCACTGAGGATGGACTTAGAATTTAGGGTAGAGTCACACACAGGTGGCCACTGAATCTAGAGTTGGTTTAAGGACTGTGGTTATATATTGGTTATATATTCATGTGGGATTTTTTTTTTTTTCATTTTAGAGAGGTGACACAGAGTGAGAGAGAGAAAGAGAGAGAGAGAGAGAGAGAAAGGGGGAGGAGCTAGAAGCATCAACTCTCATATGTGCCTTGACCAGACCAGTGTAGGGTTTTGAACTGGCGACCTCAATGTTCCCAGGTCGACGCTTTATCCACTGCGCCACCACAGGTCAGGCTATTCATGTGGGATTTTATTGGCAGTAGGATTGGGGTGGAATTTGAAATTGGGAATGACACTGAGAAAGGGTTAAGGATTAGGGTTGAATTTAGGGCAGCTGGATAGGCCTCAAAATTGGTTTAGGGTGAAGATCAGGGATTCTTTGAGTGCTGGTGTAAGGGTTGGGAAATGTTTGAGTTGAGTTGAAGGGTCAGGTGGTTATGGGCTATGGCTTGGAGTGGCATCCAAGGTCTAGAGAAAGGCTTCATATGGATGTTGAATTTCTGTTGAGAGTTGGGTCAAGGTAAGTTCTTGGTAACTGACGTATATAGGGTTGGTTTGGGTTAGTATAGGTTTCCATCTCGTTAGTCTTTAGAATTGGGATTAAATTTGGAGTCTAGACTATAAGAAAAAGTTAAAAGTAGGTCAGAGGTTGCATGCAGAGTAGCTGTTGGGCCTAGAGTTAGATGAAGAGTAAATCTAGGATAACAGTTGCTTTGGGATTGGGTTGAGGTAATGAAGTTGAAGTTAAGGCTCAAGTGGGTGTAGGTGGCTGATATGTCTAAAGATGATTAAAAGTTTGAGGCCAAGCCTGACCAGGTGGTGGCGCAGTAGATAGAGTGCTGAAGTGAAATGCAGAAGACCCAGGTTTGAAACCCCGAGGTCACCGGCTTGAGCAAGGGGTCACTCAGTCTGCTGTAGTCCCTGGGTCAAGGCACATATGAGAAAGCAATCACTGAACAACTAAGGAGCCACAATGAAGAATTGATGCTTCTCATCTCTCTCCCTTCCTGTCTGTCTATCCCTATCTGTCCCTCTCTCTGTCTCTCTCTCTGTCTCTGTCAAAAAAAAAAAAGTTTGGGACCAAGAGTGGATTTAAGATTTCATGGACATTAGGATGAGCAGAGACTGGCATTGATCATAGGTTAGGAGTTGAGGTTGGGTTGTGTTTAAGATGGCTGATTAGAAGTTGAGTTCGCCTTGTGCTGGACTATATTTGAGGTGAAGGATTAGGTAACCCTGGGTTAGGATGGGGAGGCATTGGTTTGGGATGAGGCTCAAGGCTGAATCTAGAATAGATGCTGTGTGGGTGCTGATCATGGGGTGGGGCAGGGCTGGGGTTCTGTTTCAGGTGGAGGCTGCAGATCTAAAGTTGAGTTGGGGTCGCCTGACCAGGCGGTGGCATAGTGGATAGAGCGTTGGACTGGGATGCGGAAGACCCAGGTTCGAGACCCCAAGCTCGACAGCTTGAGCGCGGGCCTGTCCGGCTTGAGCAAAAAGCTCTTCAGTTTGGACCCAAGGTCGCTGGCTCCAGCAAGGCGTGGCTCGGTCTGCTGAAGGCCCACGGTCAAGGCACATGTGAGAAAGCAATCAATGAACAACTAAGGTGTCACAACAGCAACAAAAAACTAATGATTGATGCTTCTCACCTCTCTCCGTTCCTGTCTGTCTGTCCCTATCTATCCCTCTCTCTGACTCTCTCCCTGTCCCTGTAAAAAATAAAATAAAAATAAATAAAACATTTTAAAGTTGAGTTGGGGTCAAGCATGACCTTGGGAAGGTGTTTGTGGGTGATTATGGTGGATCCCAGGGCCGGGGCTTGGAGATGGGGTTAAGGGGTAGATTTTCCATAGTAGCTGGGTCTGGGTGATAGGTTGTGGCCAGAGTTAGATCTAAAGTTATGTCATATCAAGTTTGTCATTGGGATTGGGTTTAGGTTAGGGTTTGATTCTAATGAAGTCTCCATTTTCATGTTAGAATTAGATTTTAGGTAATTTGAGTTCAGAAATGGTTTTGTGGTTTTTGTTTGTTTTTAAACATTTTATTTTATTTTTTTATTTTTATTTTTTTACAGGGACAGAGAAAGGGAGAGATAGGGACAGATAGACAGGAACGGAGAGAGATGAGAAGCATCATCAGTTTTGTGACACCTTAGTGTTCATTGATTGCTTTCTCATATGTGCCTTGACCACTGGCCTTTAGCAGACCGAGTAACCCTTTGCTCGAGCCAGCGACCTTGGGTCCAAGCTGGTGAGCTTTTTGCTAAAGCCAGATGAGCCCATGTTCAAGCTGGTGACCTTGGTTCTCGAACCTGGGTCCTCCACATCCCAGTCTGACGCTCTGTCCACTGAGCCACTGCCTGGTCAGGCAGAAGTGGTTTTGGATTTCAGGTTTAGAGGGATTGGCTTAAGGTTGTTTGAGGTGTGGCATTGAGAACTGGGGTCCAGTAGTTTACAGAGTGGGTCGACTTCGATCTGGAGGGGGCTGGGTTGAGTGGATGGACTCAGCTGGGGTCACGGATTGGGGTCAGGTTGTCACTAAGTCTGTAATGGAAACAGGTGGCCAGCTCTAAAGAGTAGGTTCTCTGGGGAGCTGTCAAGCATAGCCAGTCCCTGGAGTCTTCAGTCATTATAAGGCAGGTGGGCACAGAGGATGATTATACATCTGTCAGCACATGTGTCCTCCATGAGTACCTGTCCATTTCTCCACCCTGGAGGAACCATAGAGCCAGGCTTCCAAGGGCATGGAGGGGCAGGAATCTCCCTGGCACTCTGGTTCAGGTGTCCTGGCTTCTGCCAATCTCCATCTATCCTTCTTTTCAGTCACAGCCGATGCCTATACCAAGACCTGTTGGCCCTGCTCCCAACCCCCCTCCCATTGGTGAGTACGGGCAAAGCCAGGAAGGGGGGCTGCTGCCTATCCTTAGCCCAGGAGAAGGGGCTACTAAAGCAATAGTTTGGGCCTAACCCCTTTTCTCTGCAGACCCAGCTAGCCTGGAGGAATTCAAGAAGAGGATCCTGGAGTCCCAGCGGCCCCCTGCAGGCAATGCAGCTTCATTTAGGTGAGGTACTGGGCAGGTTGAGATGTTCAGTCTCCTGCTTTGGTCTCAGGACTAGGGGTGAAGGGAGGCTCATCTCATACTTGATGCTTCCTTAAATTGAGTGCCTGCTGAGTACCAGACCCTATGCAGGGCCCTGAGGACACAGCAGTGACCAAGACGCATACAGTTTCATTCACAAAACTCCCTGAGTAGTGGGTGAGAGACAGTGATAGAGTCATGATAAGAAGAGTGACCAGGCACCTACAATTATTAGGTGCTTAGTGCAAGGTTGGCACTGCTCTAAGCATTCTGCACTATTAACTCATTCACCCTATCAGTTGATGAGCAACTGTTATTCCCACTTTCCAGATGAAGAGGGAAGCACAGAAAGGGTGTGCATCATGCTGCAGGTAACACAGCTAGAGAGGAGCAAGCGAGGACATGAACCCAGGTGATTTGATTCTAGATAAACAAAGGAGGGCCTTGGTGAGCAAGGGCCATTTGAACTGGAGGATGAGCAGGAGCAGACCCTGGGAGGACAGATGGAAGAGTGCTCCAGGCAGCATGAATAGCTAGGGCAAAGGCCTGGTGACCTGGGCTAGGGTGGGGAGGTTGGCTCGAGTGGAGGAAAGGAAAAAAGAAAGAGCAGTATCCAAGAGTGACCCTGGGCCTCTCACTCCACCCCTCACTTTCTACTTCTACAAAAATCGGGCTTTACCCTGGCCAATGGTTCTACTGTTTGGAGTGTTGTCCCAATACGTAGAGGTTGCTGGGTCATTGCAGGTTCAATCTCCCATCAGGACACATACAGAAACAGATTTATGTTTCTGTCTCTTTCTCTCTCCTTTCCTCTCTCTTTAAAATGGGGACCTCTGAAATCAAGGGTATGGAAATGCTTTGCCAACTGTAAAGTGCTGTCTCCCAGTTGCTGAAGCAAGGGGCTGGGGGCCTCAACAGGAAGCTTACGGGCAGCTAGCACACACTCAGGTCATGGTCCATGCCTCTGCCCCCTCACTGCCTCCTGGGGCACAGTTACCCATCCAATGACACCCTGTACATCACGGGGAAGATGACTCAGGCTGCCACCCCAGGAACACCTCGTATTCCCTTCCAGGGGGAGGTCACACTCCCTGTTCAGCCATACACCACTGGCCTAGGACTCAGGGATTGGCTGGCCTATTTGCAGTTTAGGATCTGAGGTTCAGGGAGGCACCCAAGATTTAAAGTCAGATTCCTCTGACACCCAAAGCCTGTGGCTTCCTTCAATGACTTCACCATCAGACCACCTGGGTCTAGATCAACCTTAGGGTGCTAAATGCAGGCCTTGGGCCCAGACTTCTAGAGGTCTGTCACCAACAACTTAGGGTTTTCTCCATGTACCTCCTTCTCCACTTCACCTCTTCTTACATACCCCCTTCAAAGGAAGCTCACCCCCTGGAGGAACTGGTCCCCTCATTCTGGAAGGTGCTGCCTCAGCAGAGTCCCCCAGCCTTAGCAGCCTGCAGACAGGGAAGCAAGAGGGTAGGCAGAAGCCACTGCTCTGAGCAAATAATTTTCCTTTTTCCATCTTGGCCTGAAGCCATCATGGCAAGGAAGGAGGTTCTATTATTATCCCCATTTCTCAGAGAGGGAACTGAGGCCCCAGGGAAGCGATCAGCCCAGGGTCATGCGTCAGCAAGTCAGCGCCAGAGCCAGGCCTGTCCAGGTCCCAGCTGAGAACGGGGAAGCTCTTGACATTGTTTGTTTACCCCAAATGACGTCCCCCTGCTGAGAAAACAATGGGCTCTTAAGCCTGGGCCTCTCCTGCTTCTCTCTGCAGGGTCGCAGGAAGGGCCGCTGGCTCACTGGGCTCTAGCCTTGAATCTCCCTCCCTTGAGGAAGGGGCCAGGGATAAGCAGGCCAGGACCATCAGCTCGTTCAGTTCCCAGCTCAGCCAGACACTCTGGGTAATCTTGGGCGAATCCACATTTTTTTATTTTAAATTTTTATTTATTGATTTGAAAGAAAGGAAGGAAGAGATGGATTTGTTATTCTACTTATTTATGTATTCATCAGTTGATTCTTTTTTTTTTTTTACAGGGACAGAGAGAGAGTCTGAGAGAAGGATAGTTAGGGACAGACAGACAGGAACGGAGAGAGATAAGAAGCATCAATCATTAGTTTTTTGTTGCCGTTGCGACACCATAGTTGTTCATTGATTGCTTTCTCACATATACCTTGACCGTGGGCCCTCAGCAGAACGAGCAACCCCTTGCCGGAGCCAGAGAGAGACCTTGGGTCCAAGCTGGCGAGCTTTTTGCTCAAGCCAGATGAGCCCGTGCTCAAGCTGGCGACCTCGGGGTCTTGAACCTGGGTCTTCCACATCCCAGTCCGACTCTATTCACTGCGCCACTGCCTGGTCAGGCCATCAGTTGATTCTTGTATGTTCCTTGACTGGGGTTTGAACCCGCAACCCTGGAGTATTGGGACGATGCTCTATCCAACTGAGCTACCCAGCCAGGGTCCAAATTTTATTTTATTTTTTTATTACAAAACTTATTTTAATTTTTTAAATTGATTTTAATTTACCGTGTTTACATAGATTCTAGTGTCGCCCCGAATGCATCCCGCCTTCCCCGTATTCCCCCCAACATCTTCCTTGTCTCCCTCTCCATAGCGCCCTCCCCCGTTCCCTTCAGGTTTATCCCATCCTATCATCCCCTTTCCCTCTGTCCTCTTTTCCTCTGGTCCCTTTGATCCCTCCTCTGTCTCAATTAAAACTTATTTTATTTTTAAAATGTTTTTATCAAAGACATTTTTAAAATTTTTGTTATTTAAAAATATTATTGATTTTAGAAAGAGAGGAAGTGGGGGGAGAGAGAGAGAGAGAAAGAGAGACAGGAACATTGATCTGTTCCTGTATATGCCCTGACCGGGGATCAAACCAGCAACCTCTGCGCTTTGGATCAACGTTCTAACCAACCGAGCTCTCTGGCCAGGGCTAATGTTGTTATTTATTGATTTTAGAGAGAGGAAAGACAGAAACAGATAGTAACACTGATCTGTTCTATGTGCCCTGGCCAGGAATTGAAACTGCAACTTTTGTGTTTCTGGACAACACTCTCACCAGGACTCTATTTTTTAATTAAATTTATTGGGGTAACATTGGTTAATAAGCAGAGCCCAAATTTGAGATGCACCTAATCAGGAGCTGGGTTTGAGGTTCCGAGTCAAGTCATGCACCCCACAGTCTGGGATTTGATTTCCCTCCCACCCATATTCCTCAGAACCTCAAGGAAGTCTCCGCTGGAGCTAACCCACGCTAAGGCCTCCCTTATGTGCTGTTCTCCTGTGTTCACCAAGCAGGGGTGGACCCAGGGCCCAGCATTACCTGGACTTGAGCACAAGGCCTTGCTTAGATGCACATTCTCAGGTCATTTTCTATGAGTGGAAAGTGCATGCGCTGTCCTTTACTTGGTAAGACTGGGTGTCCATTTGAGGTCAATTAATTAACACACACACACACACACACACACACACACACACACGAGATGAAGACAAATACTAAGTCAGTGGTTCTTAACCTGGGTTCTATCGAACCCTAAGTGTTCGATGAGTCGGTCTCAGGGGTTCGGAGAAGCCTCTACCGCGGAGGCCAGAATTAAGTAATACCGTAATTTGTTGTGAATTCATGCACTTTGTTGGTTTTGTTCTTTGAGCAAGGTGATGTTCATGCACGGCTCATTTTGTGCATCAGTAAAAAAACATATACCTATGTCTTGAATTTTGAAAAAAAATCGTATTTTATTTATCACTAAAGAAGGGTTCGGTGAATGCGCATATGAAACTGATGGGTTCGGCTCCTCAACAAAGGTTAAGAACCACTGTGCTAAGTAAACACTGATGTAGAGGCTATGTGGCTCGAGGTAGAAAAGTCAGAGGAGGAAGGTCGAAGCCGGGAGCACAGCCCTGTCTCTGAGCCAAGCACAGAGAGGGAGTTGCTATCACAACTAGGATTTGTTTGTTCATTTAACCCGTATTTCATGAACTGCTGCTGGTGCCAAGGACACAGGAAGGAATAAGGCACAGAAACTCGTACCCTTGTGGGGCTCACAGTCTCGTGGGGAGACAGATAATAAACCAGGTGAATGAGTGGTTTTAAGGCCCCCTGGTGATGGACAAGACAGAAAAGGGATGTGAGAGTGTGAGAAAATTAGAATTTTCCAGAGGGCAGGGCAGGCTTCCTTGAGGAGGTGACATTTGAGCAGAGAACTAAAGGAGATGAGAGAGGAGCCATGGTGGGGAGAATATTCCTGGAAGTGTGAACTAGGCAGATAGCACAGTCCATTCAAAGGCCCTGAGGCAGAACCATGCCTGGTGAGTTTGAGTGAGAAGGCTGGTACAGCTGGAGCCAAATGATCAATGGGGGAAAGTGAGAGGAGGGGAAATCAAAGAGATGACAACAGGATAAAGGGCTTTGTGGCTGTGACGAGGACACTGGGAGCCCCTGGCAGTCTGTCAGCAAAGGAGGATGTGACCGGATCAGAAGGAGTGATCCTCCCTTGCACACCGGTAGGCAGGAGTGAGTGAAGTGTGTATGTCAGACAGAGACTGCAACCAGGGAGGGTGGACCAGAGCCAGCCAAGGCATGTGAGTCTAGGGCCCCAGGGAAGAGACAGGGAAGGAAGGGAGGGGGCCAGCGGAAGCGGGACTTGGCTGTGGCCCCCACTCCCTCACCAGGAAACAGTCTCTGCGCCAACCCCTGACCCCTCACGAGAACTTTTGCCAGGCCAAGGAGGGGGTTGGGCATTCCAACAGCGGAGGAAGGCTCCTGCAAAGCGTGGGGGAGGGGTGGTAGTGGAAGCGAGATACTAGTTCTTGAAATTTGGGGAAACTGCGGCAGACTCGGAGTCTCTGAAGAGACTTGCTGGAGAGAAGGGATTATAGAACCTTGAATTCCAGATCCACAGGATCTGGCTTTGTCCTGAGGGCGCTGGGGGTCCATGGAGAGCATGTGAACAGGGGCCGGCTCATGAGAAAAACCTTCCTGAGAATAAACATGTGGTGGTGGTGGTGGGGGTGGGGGTATGCAGGGGCTTTGGGGCAACCTCCAGGATCCCAGAGCCTTAAGGAGCAAACTGAGTCAGACAGACTGCAGCAGAGGCCCGGAGCACAGGAGGTGGTCTCTCTGACCTCCGACTCTTCTTTTGTATAATGAGGAGGCACACGTCTCACGCCCCCCACCCCAAAGAAGTTCAACGGTTAGGAATCTATCAAGGAGGATGAACCCTTAGGGAGCAGCCAGGGGCTGTGGGGTTGGAGGAGGCAGGGCCAGGCAAGGTTTGTCCTCTGCCTATCTGATAAACTTGTATTCCCATCTCCTTTCTGCCCTAGTGGCTGAGAAGGCTCCTGGCCCTGAGGACTAGGGCGGCCCTGACTCACACAGGGCTGCAGACCTGCTGCAGCGAGATGCCCACACCAACAGCGTGGGACACAGCAGGGGCCACGGTCAGGCGACCTCTGTGTAAACACACCATATTGGGCGCCCTTGGCCTGTGCCTCATGTTTATCCTTCCCACACCCCACCCAGACCCCCTAATCCTCTCACAAGCTCACACCCACCAATGCCATGATGACATTCCACAGGTATGGCAATGTCACATAGACATGGTGACATGTCACGCACACATTCTGCCAAACCTTTGCCCAATATCACAACCCTCTACACACACAGGCAAGGCACCCAGAGCATCCTCTCACACCCGTGACCCCCCCACTACTCTTCTGATTGCCTTATCTTCCCCACGCTCCCTCACCCACGGCGCTTCAGGACGAGGGAAGTGAGAACAGGAAGGCATTCGCTTCCATCTCTGGGACAGCTCCCAGGCCCACCTCGCATGCCAGGGAGCATGTGGTCCAAGGACAAACGTAGCCCACCAACCTTTCACAGCCGGCAAGGGTGCTGCTCCTTCACTCCCTCCCCCCCCCCCCAGCCCTGCCTATCATCCTTATAAAATGTGTCACTAAAATAAATGTTATTGATCCCTTTAAAGACACTAGAGTTGTGATTTATGCTTTGAAACGGCACCACCCTGCCATGAGCAAGACTAGAAAAAAGATAAAACTGGAGGACCCCCAGCCCAATGTCCCTGGGCCTGAAGGTCCTTCCACCCAGAACATACATGGGGGGATAGTAGCTTCACCCACAGTCTGGGCAACTCCATGTGGGAAGAGACAGCACTGTTGTCAACTTTGTATTTCTTTAAAACAGCAAATATTCATGATGCAGTTTCTTACAAAGCAGATCATCCATTTGTACCTTTCATTTTTCTAGATTTGCAAAGATTCTCCCAAGTCTTGACAACAATTGCTGAGGTTACCACAGCCTGTCATGAATTGCAGGAACTACTCCTTGCCAAAATTATTCCAGGAACAATATCACAAAAGTCTCAGGCCGTTTGTTTTATTTTGTTGTTTGTGACAATATGGGATGTCAGAAAGGGCATCAGTCTACTTTGGGAGCACTTCAACTCCAGGACCACTAACCGAGCAGTTAGCCAGGGTAAAGTGCATTAGAGGGACACAGGGAAATCATATTGTACCCAGCAGATTAGGAAAAAGTTTAAAAACCATAATACCTACTGCTGGTGAAAATGTAAAGAAAAGAGCATTTTCCCACAGGATTGGTAGAAATGAAAATCTTGCCATAGCCCTTCTAGAAATTAGCTAGGGGATATTTAATAAAAGTAAAGATGCACCAACCCTTTGACTCAGCCACTCCATTCCTAGGGCTTATCCCTGAAACGTGAAAACTGCTGGGGAAAAAAAAAAGGAAATGGCCAGAAAAGGAAAAACAACCTAAAAATTGTGATCTACAATCTGTTGTACCCCCTACCTTTGACCTTGAGTCCCACTCAGCCCATCCCTTGGGACCCTGGACAGGGAGGAGGATGAGTCACCAGGAGCCAAGAAGCTGGCAACACACGCTCAGGGCAGGCAAGTCTGGAGGGACAAAGGAGCGATACTTCCTGGATACGGAAATACAGATGAGAGACAGCTGCTGCAGGAAACACTCGGCTGGGGTCCCGCCAAGTCAGGGCAAGGAGGTTAGGCAGGCCAGGCTGCCCAGACAGATCCGTCTGGAGGCTCCAAGGAAGCGGGACATCCCTGTAACCCTAAGCCTACTGCAGGGGCAGCCTGATGTCCTAGCTGGTTGACACTGGCCAGTCCCAGCAACCATAAGATGCCGGAGTTAGGGATCTGAAGCCACACATTCCTGATTCAAATCTTGGCTCAGTCCATCTCAGCCTCCATTTTCTCATCTGAGAAATGAATATAATCATTCTCATTTTATAATTTTATTATTTATTGTTTTATTCCTTTTAGAGGAGACAGAAAGGAGGGGAGACAGGAAGCATCAACTGCCGTATGTGCCTTGACCAGGCAAGCCCAGGGTTTCAAAACAGTAACCTCAGCATTCCAGGTCGACACTTTATCCACTGCGCCACCACAGGTCAGGCCATAGTCATCCTAAACACTGTGGACACATGCGTACAGATCTGTAACTCTTAGTTGCTCCCTCCTATCCAGAGCCCCCAAGGATGTCATCCCTCCAACCAGCCCCCAGCCCCAGCTCTGGCTCCATCCTCTAACACTGAGACCTCAGCCTCTAATTCCACTATGGCCCCCAAGCTGGTCCAGAGGGATCTTTCCATCTTGGATTCTGACCGCATCACTCTCCTCACACACCCCTCATGGCTCCACATTACCCTCAGCACAAAGTCCAGTTCCTCAGCTCTTGTGTGCCCCTTTCCTCACTTGCAGTGAACCCTGGCCTCCAGCTGCCCTGTACATTTAATTCTGACTAGACTCACTTTTTTTTTTTTTTTTACAGGGACAGAGAGAGAGTCATAGAGAGGGATAGAGACAGAAAGACAGAAACAGAGAGGTGAGAAGCATCAATCATTAGTTTTTTGTTGCCGTTGCAACACCTTAGTTGTTCATTGATTGCTTTCTCACATGTGCCTTGACCGTGGGCCTTCAGCAGACTGAGCAACCCCTTGCTGGAGCCAGCGACCTTGGGTCCAAGCTGACGAGCTTTTGCTTTAGCCAGATGGTCCTGCCC
The DNA here is from genome assembly GCA_037038555.1 of Rhynchonycteris naso. Taxonomy (NCBI): domain Eukaryota; kingdom Metazoa; phylum Chordata; class Mammalia; order Chiroptera; family Emballonuridae; genus Rhynchonycteris; species Rhynchonycteris naso. The sequence goes on from CM073003.1 coordinate 21,851,816, forward strand.
TCAAGCTGGCAACCTCGGGGTCTCGAACCTGGGTCTTCCGCATCCCAGTCCGACGCTCTATCCACTGCGCCACCACCTGGTCAGGCTAGACTCACTGACTTTTATTCATTTATTTATTTTTGATGAGAAGGAAAGTTTATTCAAATACTGGCAACCTGAGAAGATGGGGGAACTCTTATCCTCAAAAACCTATCTTGCCTGACCAGGCGGAGGCACAGTAGATAAAGCATCAGACTGGGATGAGGAAGGACCCAGGTCCAAGACCCTGAGGTCACCAGCTTGAACACGGGATCATCTGGTTTGAGCAAAAGCTCGCCAGCTTGGACCCAAGGTCGCTGGCTCAAGCAAGGAGTCACTTGGTCTGCTGTAGCCCCATGGTCAAGGCACATGTGAGAAAGCAATCAATGAACTAAGGTGTCACAACAAAAAACTAATAATTGATGCTTCTCATCTCTCTCTGTTCCTGTCTGTCTGTCCCTATCTATCCCTCTCTCTGTCTCTGGGGAAAAAAAAAAACAAACCTATCTCAACATCTCAGTGCAGGGAGGGGTTTTTATGAGGAAGAGGGGAAGGCCCAGATGAGCCCCCTAGACTCACTATTTCTTTTTTTTTTTTTTTTTAAACAGGGACAGAGAGTCAGAGAGAGGGATAGATAGGGACAGACAGACAGGAACGGAGAGAGGTGGGAAGCATCAACTATTAGTTTTTCGTTGCCGTCCCAACACCTTAGTTGTTCATTGATTGCTTTCTCACATGTGCCTTGACCGCGAGCCTTTAGCAGACCGAGCAAACCCTTGCTAGAACCAGTGACCTTGGGTCCAAGCTGACGAGCTTTTGCTCAAGCCAGATGGGCCCGCGCTCAAGCTGGTGAACTCAAACCTGGGTCTTCTGCATCCCAGTCCGACACTCTATCCACTGCGCCACCACCTGGTCAGGCCATTTCTTTTTTTTAAGTTGACTTTATTGGGGTGACATTTGGTTAATAACATTACACAAGTTTCAAGTGTACCATTCCATAATACATCTGTACACTGCACTGCCGGTTCACCACCCCAGTCACTGACTCTTGTCATTTGTGCTGTGCCCTTAGACTAGAATGTCTTTTCTTGCCTGACAAATTCTGTCCTCTGAGGCCCACCCCCAGAGATCCCACCTTCAGGGAGACCTCCTGGATGTCCCAGATGTAGCCCCCACTTCCTCTGGGGCCTCCACAGCCCCATCCCTCACTCTTTCCGGCCCTGATCCTGTACCTCTGACTCACCCAGGCTTGGTGAAGCTCTGGGGAGCAACAGAGACTAAGTACTGTTTGGGAGCAATGGGCAGACTCCCTCCTTGCCCCTGTGGTCCAGCTGCCGGGTGAGGTTCTGACTCTTTGGTGATTTCCTGTGATCTCTATAAATAACCCCCATGACTGCTTCCCACAAACTGCCTCACCCTTCTTGGAAAAAAGAAACTGTAGCCAAGGATCTCAGTCCAGTTGTGTACGAAGGCCCACGGGGAGGCGTGGGGGTCCAGGCATCATGCCCCAACAGCGCCTCCTCCCTCACCTGGACCCTGCTCGCCCCTTCTAGGAGTCCTTCAGACCCTCTCCATGCTGTAACATCTGGACCCACATTATTGCTTTTCTCCTCTGGGCATCAATCCTTTCCTGCAGAAAGGGTGTAAGAGTAGCACCCACGGCCTCAGTTCTCAGAGTGACCCTTTCCATCTAGGAGCCCTCACATTCAGGGGCAATCCCAACTGCTGAATAAGCAAAGAAACCAACAAATAGTGACATATTGCAATGAAGCCTGTGAGGACATAGGGTTGGGGAGCCCCTTTATTTAGGAGCCTCCTGAGACCCTTATGCCCTTTGTGGTCCCTGGACTCCTCCCAACTCTCACCTGTATCCTGGATTCTGAGCTTGTATCTTCAACCACTGCAGGTGGAGATCTTTTTCTGATTTTGGAAAAGATCCTGACCCTATTTGAAACTCAGTTTCCACCTCTGCCAAGGGGAGTTGACCCTTCATAAACCTCCGGATGGGTGTGGAAGCCTGGATCCCAAGGACTCAAGGAGGCCGGAACTCTGATGGAGGACCTTCAGGTACCTGTTAGAGCAAGGCGCCCTCTGCTGGTTTGTCATCACCATTGCAGGCTCCCAATAAGCCTCAGAATCAAAGGTTTCACTATCAGGCCTTTCTTCTCCTAAACTCACCTCCCTCCTCTCTCCCCCTTGCTCACTCTGCTCCAGACACACTGGTCACGTCACTATTCCTTGAATAGACGGTGATGTACCACTTCAGGCCCTCTGCACATGCTGTGCCCTTTTCCTGGGATACTTTCACAAATTTCCTCTAACTTGTTTCCTTCTCATTCAGCGCATACATCCCCTGCTCTGCAGGGCATCCAGCCCAGAGGTCCCTGGCCAGGTCATGTCCCTCACTGTAGGACCTATGTCTCTAATGAGGGGAGGGGTGATCCTTGTTTGTTTCTGTCCCTGCTCCCAGCACCCTGCACTCAGCCTGTCACACAGAAGGCCCATAATGAACTCAAATTAGTCAAAGACCTATATGCAAATTCCAAAGCTGGAATAACCAACTACAACTCTGAGTCTGTTTCCTCATCTTTAATTTATTTTATTTTATTTTATTTCCAAGGACAGAGAGAGAGAGTCAGAGAGAGGGACAGATTGGGACAGACAGACAGGAACGAAGAGAGGTGAGAAGCATCAATCATCAGTTTCTCGTTGCCCTTGCGACACCTTAGTTGTTCATTGATTGCTTTCTCACATGTGCCTCGACCGCGGGCCTTCAGCAGACCAAGCAACCCCTTGCTGGAGCCAGCGACCTTGGGTCCAAGCTGACGAGCTTTTGCTTAAGCCAGATGGGCCCACTCTCAAGCTGGCAAGCTCGGGGTCTCGAACCTGGGTCTTCCGCATCCCAGTCCGGCACTCTATCCACTGCACCACCACCTGGTCAGGCAAGTCTCTGTCTATCTTTAATTCAATTTCATACCTTTTCCCGCTCGGGACCCCTGAAATAGACTCGTCACGGCTGGTTCGCGACACCCCTCCTCTTTCACATAAAATAAAAATGATACAAGAGAAAAAGTTTCAAGATTAATACTAAAAAAGAAATGACAACTTGTAGAGCAACAAATACATAATGTAGAAAGTACAATATTTTACAGGTACATCACAAGTATGCAAACACTCAGAGAAAGTTCTAGAAGGACACAAATCATGTTGTGACACCAGTGGGGGATGGAGATTTCCACGTTTAAACATTTCTAGATCACCTGAGTGTTTTTCCTTCGGTATTCACAAAGTAAGTTAAAAACTTTGAAACAGCCTGACCTGTGGTGGTGCAGTGGATAAAGTGTCGACCTGGGAACACTGAGGTCGCCAGTTCAAAACCCTGCACTGGTCTGGTCAAGGCACATATGGGAGTTGATGCTTCCAGCTCCTCCCCCCTTTCTCTCTCTCTCTCTCTCACACACACACTCTGTATCTCCTCTCTAAAAATGAATAAAATAAAAATAAAAATAAATTAAAAAAAAAAGTGGCAGACTTTCTAAAAAAAAAAACAAAACTATGAAACAAAGACCCCTGAGACCCCTCCTCCCAATTCTCCACTGCTACTGTCCCAGCCATCAGGTACCCAAAGGGACCTTTGTGCAGCCCCACTCCAAGGCCTGAACCCCCAGCAAGTCCCTGTGAGGGAATCTGGCCAGTTAGAGCTTGGTCACTGCCAGCAACAGGGAGCTTACTTATTTTTTTTTCTTAAGTGAAAAGTAGGGAGGCAGAGAGACAGACTCCTGCATGTGTCTGGACCAGGATCCACCTGACAAGTCTCCTACGGGCGATGCTTTGCCCATCTGGGACTATTGCTCTGTTGCTCAGCAACTGAGCTATTTTATTTTAGCACCTGAGGTAAGGCCATGGAGCCATCCTCAGTGCCCAGGGCCACCCTGCTTCAACCAAGCCATGGCTGCAGGAGGAGCTCAGATAGAGAGAGAGAATGGGGAGGGGTGGAGAAACAGATGGGCACCTCTCCTGCGTGCCCTACCCAGGAATTGAACCCAGGACATCCACATGGTGGGCTGATGCTCTACCACTGAGCAAACCAGCCAGGGCCTCTTTATTTTAAATTGATTTTAGAAAGACAGAGAGAGGGAGACAGATTGAGAAAGAGAGAAGCATTCATTTGTTGTTCCAGTTAATTGTGCATTCACTGGTCACTTCCCATATGTGCTCTGATTAGGAATTGAACCTACAACCTTAGCGTTTTAGGACAATGCTCTAATTGACTGAGCTAACTGGCCAGGGCTTTACTCACTCTTTGCAGTCAAGTCCTTACTGAAGGAAATGAGAATCTCACTTGGCCTAAGTTATTCCCAGATGTCTCAAGGCTTCTGGGCTTACATCCAGCCTAGTCCAAGCATTAGCAGTCCCCTCACTTGCCCACGCAGAAGTCCTGGAAAATGATGTCCAGGATCTTCTCAGTGCCACCTCCACTGGTGAGGCAAGCTAGGTGCCCCTGGGCGACCCGCAGTGCCTCAGCTGCCAGGGCTACATCTTTAGCTTGCTTGTAGTGGCCAAGGGCATCCAGGCAGCCCTGGAGGTGATGCTGGTGCCTTGCCCGCGTCAGAAGTGGTAGGCCTGTGGATGGATCCCCACATCTGCAAGGGACAAAGGACACTGTAACTCAAAGTGTGGAACCACACCTGTTCTGCAGCTATAAACTGAGCCTGCAGGCAGGTATGTGCCCAAAGCCGTGGCTCAGCCTTCACTCGAACTTGGGTGGGGGCGGTGGGAGGCTCACACTGCAGCCAGCTCCTTCCTCAGTATCTCCAGGAGGCCATCTAGCCCCTCCCCAGTCAGGCAAGACAGCAGCTGGTGGGGGGGCAAATCAAGACTGAGGTCTGGGCTCCCAGATGGCAGCAGGTCCGACTTGTTCAGCACCAGCAAGAGGCGCTGACTGTTCCCACTGGGGCTCTGAGCTATCGCGCGGGTGAAAACCATGTCCAAGAAGTTGCAGCTGGCCGGAGAGGCCAGGTCAGAGGCATCCAGCACGGCCAGAATGAGGTCAGCCTGTTCCAGCCTGGGAAAGGGGTAGGGAGAACCAACTAAGGAATGACCCAAAGGTAGAACAATTATGGGCATCTGGCTTGGCAGTGGGTGGGGGCGGAGCAGAGCATTGGGAGTGGAACAGAGGATAAGGGGTGGGGCAGAAGCCAAAATCTAAAGGCTGCCCTTGCCTGACCTGCCGTGGCGCAGTGGGTAAAAGCATTGACCTGGAGCACTGAGGTCACTGGTTCGAAACCCCGGGCTTGCCTGGTCAAGGCACATATGGGAGTTGATGCTTTCTGCTCCTCCCCCCTTCTGTCTCTTTCTCTCTGTCTCCTCTCTCTAAAGGCTACCCTCCCCAAATCGCAGAATATCCAGTTAATTTTCTGATTCAGCCTGACCTGTGGTGGCGCAGTGGAATAAAGCATCGACCTGGACTCTGAGGTTGCCAGTTCGAAACCCTGGGCTTCCTGGTCAAGGCACATGTGGGAGTTGATGCTTCCTGCTCCTCCACCTTCTCTCTCTCTTTCTCCCACTCCCCCGCCCCTCCTCTCTGAGAAAAAATTGAATAAAGTCTTTAGGAAAAAAAAGAGTTAAAAATTTTTTTTCTGATTCAGGAAGAAAAATAAACATAAGGAGAGGAAGGGTCCCGTTTCCCTCTCCCACCACCCTGTCTGCCCACTCACCTCTCGCGGGCTCGTCGCACACCCTCCTGCTCCACTGGCCCCTCGCCCTCCCGCAACCCTGCCGTGTCACTCAGGAGAGCTGGGAACCCAGCCAGGTCCACGGGGATCTCCAGCACGTCACGAGTGGTTCCTGGCTCTGGGGACACTATGGATACAGGCTTCCGGCCTGGAAAGGGGATCAGAAAAGGGGGTTTGGTCAGTGAAGGTGAGGTAGCCCCTCTCCCAAGCTCTAGGTCCTAACTAGACAGAGCTTTCATCCTCCTTGACCCCTTCCCCACATCTGAACAGCTCAGGCCCTGCCCACTTGCCACGCACTGAGCAGGTTCACTAGGCTGCTCTTGCCCACATTGGGTGGTCCCGTGACCACTACGTGAGCCCCTGAGCGGAGCCTTTGCCCACGTCTGGCATCTCGAAGATGTGTGTCCAATGCCACCGCCAGCTCCCGCACTTGGCTGTCAGCTGTGGATGGAGGAAAGCAAAGAAGAGGGGGTAAGGGCTTCTCAGGGCTAAGATGCCAGGTGTCCTTACCCCTGATCCCCAGGTGCACACACCTCGCTCCAGGATGCCTTCCTCCAGGTTGTCATCCTCCCCAAAGTCGATATAAGCCTCTACATGCGCCAGAGCCTGGGAGAAGGAAGGTAAGTGGTATGATCACTCAGTAACCGACCCCCAGACCTCCAATTTGCTCAGATCCAGCCAGGCCTAAGGGGCCAGATTGGAGGCTCATAGACCAGAAACTCTCATGCAGGAGATGGACATGTGGCAGTCTCTGAAGCAGAGAATAGGCAAATTGGGGACTTGCCTTAGTGAGAGTCTTGGCCCAGCCACGGCAGAGGTGACCCAGCTCCCCATCCAGCTGCCTCAGAGCTTGCCGCCTCTGTGCTTCAGTTTCTGCATGAATCAGATCCGCCAGCCCCTCCACCTCAGTTAGGCTCAGCTTCCCATGAGCAAAGGCCCGCCTGGTGAACTCACCTGCCTCTGCAGGCCGCAGCCCTGGCACCCTGCCTGAGGGACATTACCGGGTACTGAGCCACTGATCCCCACCCAGGCCCACTAGCAGGTACAAACCTTGAACCCAAGGTTGCAGACTCACCCAGCGCCTGCAGGACACCACTCACCACTGCCGGGCCTCCATGCACATGGAACTCTGCACAGTCCTCACCCGTAAAACTTTTGGGACCTAGTATAGTGAAGAAGAAGGGGAACACGGCCTGGGCAAACGCCTGACGAGGGTCAACTGGGTCATGGGAGCTACAAAAGATTCGGGATCTGGAGACCCTCACCTGGGAACCATAGAACTAAGGCGCGGTCCAACGGCTCCCCAGAGCGGGGGTCGCTGAGCAGGCGCAGGCAGGCGCTGCGGGCCGGGGGCAAGTCCCGAGTCGCCGTTAAGCTCCGGAGGGCATGTCTGCTAGCAGGGCCGCTGGTCCGGATCACGGCGATGCCGCAGCGGCCTTGGCCAGAGCTCAGCGCAAAAATGGTGGCCCCGGGTCCGGGAACCGGGGCGCCGCTGCCCTGGCGTGTGCACGATCTAGGAGAGAAGAGTAAACGCATCTTGGAGGCTCTGCTGCAGTCAGTAGGCAGGTGGAGCGAGGTTCGACGGTCGAGAAATGTTCCAAGTGGAGGCAGGCTCTGCAACTGGAGAATGAGGATTGGAGGGCAAGTGGCCAGAGGGCGAACGGATTGAGGGCTCTGAAACCAGGTGCCCGAGATAGAGGTTCTGCAGCTGGGGGATGAATAGGTTGGAGTTTGGAAGAACTCAAAGGGTGGCTCGGCTGCAGGGAACTGAGCTGCCAGGTCCCAGGGAGAGGAATTGGGGCCCAAGCAGGGCCCCACGCGGTCACACCCCTTCTTTTCGGTTATCTCACCTGCAAGGCCCACGTGCCGCCCGGGATACTAGGGTAGAGAACCCCCGCCACATGAATTCCCAGCCAGCGACCTGCCTGCCTCCTCAGCTTAAAGGTTTCGACAGAAGGCTCCGCCCACTGCGCTGCATGACGGTAAAGTGCTCAAAGATTCTCAACTACCATTGGGCCCACTGAAAGTCTTCTTTTCTATTGGCTGTTGTTGCACGCCGGGTGCATCAAAACGGCGTTCCCCCAGGAAACACTAGACCGAATTTTATAATCCCTGAGCCCCCGGGATTGAGATACCGGAAATGGGAGGTAGAAGGAATGCAGGTAAAGGGCGGTGGAAATTAGAGGCGAGAGTTGAGTCCCTTATTTTCTAGTAGGTTATTCCATAGTCTTAAGTGAAGCAAGAACATCTTAGTGGCCGAAGGGGATGAGTTCCGGGGAAATCCACACACTAGCGCTAGAAAATTGTCCAAACCTGTGGGAAGATGCCTACTTGTTTCCGCGGAACTCTCCAGGTTTTCGCCCCTCCCCAGCTTTCCCTCCCGCGGTTCCCTCGGCCCCGAATACCCTTCCTCATTTGATAAATTTATCCTCGGGGCCTAGCTCCCAGGTCGCCTCCCGGAACCCCCAGCAGAGCCCTCTCTCCCCTGGCCCAGGCCTGCTTCTGCAGAGCTGACAGTCATCTGTCCCCGGAGAGCTTTCAGGTTAACCCAAAAGAGCATTGGATCGTGGCTGAATAAAAACCAAAAGGTGTAATTCCTGGCACTGTTTGGGCGGGGTCTCGTGGACGCTTTCGTATGGCCAATTCTCTGGTTTTTGGATGGAGCGGGCGGGCAGCCCTCCTGCGTTTTGGGAAGAATAGGTCAAACAAGCTAAATTCTCGTTCCTCCCAGGCCCTCCACCCCCCGCTGTTTCTAAGTTGCTCCATCTGTCACAAGTATATGTCAAGTGTCTACTGTGTGCATTCTGAGAACCAGCCAGTCTCGCTGGGCTCTGTCCAGAGAGGAGGCAATTCAGGATGGGCAGGAGTCAGAATGCCACACAAAACACAGGACGCCCAATTAAATATGACTTTCAGGTAAACAATGAATAATTCTGTGACCCTTGTAATATTTGGGATGTATTAAAAATTTATTCGAGCCTGACCTGTGGTGGCGCAATGGATAAAGCGTCGACCTGGGAACACTGAGGTCGCCAGTTCAAAACCCTGCACTGGTCCGGTCAAGGCACATATGGGAGTTGATGCGTCCAGCTCCTCCCGCCTTTCTCTCTTTCTCTCTCTCTCTCACTCTGTGTCTCCTCTCTAAAATGAATAAAACAAAAATAAAATAAATTTAAAAAATTTATTCGAGCCTGACCTGTGGTGGCGCAGCGGATAAAGCGTCAACCTAGAACGTTGAGGTCGCTGGTTCGAATCCCTGGGCTTGCCTGGTCAAGGCACATGGGACAAGCAATGAGTAACTAAACTGAAGCAACTATGAGTTGATACTTCTCACTCCCTGTAATGCTGGTGGCCAAGGCCAGGCAGGTCCACATTGGACTCCAGCAGATGGCAGAGAAACTGCGGAGCGGGAAAGGGTGGGCCATTCCCTTTAATAAAGTCTCACAATGGCAGAAAAATACACAGGCAGGGGAAACTGCCTCTCAGGCAAACAGCAAAATAGCCCCTCACAATGGCCCGCAGGCAATTGTCAATCCCCCACCTCATCTCTCTAGCTGAAGCACCCATAGCCTTATATAAGCTATGCACAGTGCCTCTGCCACATGCTCACACACTAATCAAGCAAAGTGCTTGCAGCTGATACACCAGCAAGCAAGCTTAACACAGCTGCCCCACACTGCCCATCTCCTCGCTCTGTAAAATCAATAAATAAAATATTTTTTTAATAAATAAAATCTTTAAAATAGAGTGGCGGAGGGACACAAATAAAAATAAACCAAAAAAAGATTAAAATTTAAAATAAAATGGAGCTGAAGCTACCATCCTAGAAGAACAACCTTGCATGTCATGCCTCGGAGCTTTAGAATGTTAAATCAGGGCAAAACAACCTCTGGACTGGGCCTAAGCAAACTTGTTTTCCAAAGAACCGTTTGCAAAGATAACAAGCAAGATATTAGGAGTACTAGACTGAAACTTAAAACAGTTAGAGTTAACACCACTATGTTATATTATCTGCACCAATAGAAGTGCCTTTCTGCTATCGATGTACTTGTTCCCCTCTCTTTTTCATAAATACTCAATTGCCTATTTAACTGCAACCCTGTTTGGGCTTCTGTCCTAACCAGTCCATCCTAAATAGCTATTTTTACTGCTCTCAAATAAATGTATTTTGCTTCTCACTTTGAAAGGTCTTATATTTTTTAGGTTAACGTATCTAACTACCAGCGAGGACTGTATTTTTATTTTCTAAACTGGCAACTGTATTCGGTCCTTTCTGAGATTACATCAGATGGATGCAGGGGTGGACTAGACTAGAGGAAGAGATAGTGAAGGATGTCTTGGGCTGTGATCACCCCTGAGACAGGACTTGCTATAATTACTCACATTACTGCAGTGGTAATTTATGTTATTGTTACCCGGAATCTCCCTAGACCAGGCTTCCCTCGCTCAACGTCTTCTTGCAGTCAGATTATGCCCATCTCAGATTCCAAACGCGCCTTTTCAGATGGGGTACCTCGGACGGAGAATCCTGGGCGGGTGCAGACGAAACCCAGAATCTGATGCGGGCGGGGACAAGGAGGGGAATGCACCTAAGGTGCGGGCGGGAACGAGCACCAGAGAGCGAAGTAGGCGGGCGAGAACGAAACCCAGAAAACAACTAGGGCGGAGTCGAGAACCCAAGAATGACGTGCGCGGGACTGAGCAGGAGAGTGGAGGTTCGGCGCGGGCGGGGACGAGGATCAGCACTCGCACGCCGGGACGGCGACCGGCGCGGGCGGGCGCGGCCTTTGTCTCTTCTGGCGCTCCGCGGATGCACCAGCTCCATGCGCCCGCGGCCCCCCAGCGCTCCAGCCGCCCGCAGACCCTGACCTGCCCTGACCTTCCCTCGCTATGGCCGAAGCTACCTCCGGCGCTGGGGGCACGTCCCTGGAGGGCGAGCGCGGCAAAAGGCCCCCGCCAGAGGGCGAGCCTGCAGCCCCGGCGTCCGGAGTTTTGGGTAGGTGTGCGGCAGCTGGGTCAGTCAGGGTTGCAGGTGCCTGGGTTGCTCGCGGTGGCTGGTGGCTGGTGGCTGGTTGGGGAGGGGAATTGAGGTCAGCTATCTCCGGCCTGGCACAGTCCAGGGGCCGCCTTCTCCTGGCACTGCGGCTGCGGCCGGGCGGGCGCGGCTAGGACGGTGCAGCGGGTGGGTGTCCCAGCGCTGATACGCGGACACGCCCCTCCGAGAGCCCAGACTCCAGGTTGAGCTCTGTCACCTCTTGGGCCACCGGATCCCAGCCGGGAATGGACGCGCTTGAGAGTTCCTCTCCGCAAAGGGTACAGAATCATATAGCTCAGGGTTCGAATCCCAACTCCGCTGTGTGACCTTGGGCGCGTAACCTAAAGGTTTTGGACCTCAGTTTCCCCACCTGTGAAATGGGGTAAGAACCACACCCAGCTGTAAGGACTCACTGACATAATATGGTGAAGCGCTCAGGGCTGCGAGTGAGCGCCCCATCCTTTGTGGTTTTGGAGGAGTTGGGCCTCAAGAATGAGTAAGATTCGTTAGGAAGGGTCTGGGGGAAGGGCTTTCCGGAGGAGGGCCCTCTGGCGCAAGGACTTGAAGGCAAGGAAACAAGCCAAGGCCAGAGCTCGCAGGGCCTTGAAAGCCAAGCCGAGTGCCTAAAAGTCTTGGCAAATGTGTGACCCTGGGCAAGGGATGGAAGCCAGGCTCCAGGTCCAGAAGTGGCCTGACCCGGGCCTGGCCGGCCTGCCCCTCAGATAAGCTTTTTGGGAAGCGGCTCTTGCAAGCAGGTCGATACCTGGTGTCCCACAAGGCGTGGATGAAGACTGTGCCCACGGAGAACTGCGATGTGCTGATGACCTTCCCAGGTACCTGTCCCCAATTGCCCAGTGCCCAGAGGGGGCTCCCATGAATGGGAGTCTGTAAAAGCCTCGGACCCTTCCTGGAAAGAGCCATCAGTCCCTGCGCCCCTTGGCAGATACCACTGATGACCACACGCTGCTATGGCTGCTGAACCACATCCGCGTGGGCATCCCCGAGCTCATAGTGCAAGTCCGCCACCACCGCCACACACGTGCCTACGCCTTCTTCGTCACCGCCACATATGAGAGGCGAGTCCTTGTCCCTGACCTCTCTCTCACCCTGCCACGCAGCTTCCTGCTCTTCCAAGCACCATCTACCAGGTCCAGCCAGTCTGTTTGACTCAGGCAGCCACCAGGTGCACCATCCCTAGCTCCAGGATGGTGAGCCAGGGTCTCCCCGTGATCCACCTCTCCTGCTCCCCCACAGCCTACTCCGAGGGGCCGACGAGCTGGGTCTGCGTAAAACAGTGAAGGCCGAGTTTGGCGGTGGTACCCGCGGCTTCTCCTGCGAGGAGGACTTTATCTACGAAAATGTGGAGAGTGAGCTACGTTTCTTCACCTCCCAGGTGCGCTGGCTCGGTCCCCAGCGTACATACCACACACCCCTAGCCCGCAGTCGTTTAGTCACTGTGCTCACTCCCTGTCCCCTGTAGGAGCGCCAGAGCATCATCCGTTTCTGGCTTCAGAACCTGCGTGCTAAGCCCGGTGAAGCACTGCACAATGTGCGTTTCCTGGAAGACCAGCCAATCAGTGAGTGAGGCGGGGCATAGTCTCCACGTGCAAGCAGTTGGGTGGGCCTCCTAGAGGACAGCCTATCACGGCAGGAGGGCGGTGCCTAGACAATAATGAAGCGTTGGGTGGGACCTGTAGCCAGGTCAATCAAAGAGTTTAAGGGGCGTGGCCTTATCAAAGGGTGGGGCTTGCCCCCCTCCCAGAGGCAGAGCCACAAGAACCTTTCCTAGGCCTGGGATGAGGAAGGGGCAGGACCATGGACAGCACTCTTACATATAGCACTGTGCTGGACCTGGGCCTCAGTTTCCTCTCCAGGAAACCAGCCCCTGCAAGTTCACCTTCGGATGCCAACTTTGCGCCATTCCTCAGATATTCCGAGCAATGAACTGAGTCCAGTGGCTTTATTTAAGAGCATGGTTCCCCACTGGTACCCCACCCTTCTAGGTTTCCTGCACCCTTCCCTGCCTGTGCCTGTGCCTGTGCCTGTGCCTGCACCTCCCATATTCAGAAGCAGAACCGGATATTTCACCCACCCAGAACTCCACCCCTGGGAAAAGTCTCTGCAGACTTAAGAGCAGGCAGAAAGTTGTGACTTAGGTTTCAGCCAAGGAAGTGAGGCAAGGCCAGGCATAGGCAGAGGGGCAAGGGTCACCCATTCTTGTCCCCCAACAGTTCCTGAGCTGGTGGCCCGTGGGATCATCCAGCAAGTGTTCCCAGTCCATGAGCAGCGCATCCTGAACCGTCTCATGAAGTCATGGGTGCAGGCTGTGTGTGAAAACCAACCTCTAGGTGCGGCCTGGACCAGGGGGTGTGCAGGGGTTCCAGACAGATGGCAGAGCTGACCAGGAACCCGTTCCCACCCACTCACCCCTGCAGATGAGATCTGCGACTATTTTGGCGTAAAGATTGCCATGTACTTTGCCTGGCTGGGCTTCTACACATCGGCGATGGTGTACCCAGCTGTCTTTGGCTCTGTCCTGTACACGTTCACAGAGGCCGACCAGGTGATGGGCTTGGGCCAGGTGTGGACTGGGACACCTGAGACCATGAGCCAGGCATGGACAATAGCTGAACCCTCCTCTGCCACCTCCAGGCAAGCCAAGATGTATCCTGTGTGGTCTTTGCCTTGTTCAACGTGGTCTGGTCAACACTATTCTTGGAGGAGTGGAAACGGAGGGGGGCAGAGCTGGCCTACAAGTGGGGGACACTGGACTCACCAGGGGAAGCCGTGGAGGAGCCACGACCCCAGTTCAGGGTCAGTCAGAGGTTGCTGAGTCCAAGGACTCCAAGAATGGGGGTTGGAGGCAGGGAGCACTGTAGGAGCAAAGACAGGAGGTGTGAAATACAGCTACAGCATCATAATGGGTGTGCCAAGTGGGGGTCCCTGCATACTCAGAGAAGGAGGGTAAGAAATTGGATTTGAGAAACTGGGAAGGGAGCACCAGGGAAGCAAAGGCATGGTGAAGGGAAATTGACTTTAGAGGATTAGTAAGGGTTTGGGGGACAGGGGCAGCCCCTCTACCTCAAGCTGGGCCTGGCCCCTGCCCTCCACCAGGGCGTGCGGCGCATCAGCCCAGTGACACGGGCTGAGGAATTCTACTATCCACCCTGGAAGCGGCTGTTCTTCCAGCTGTTCGTGAGCGTTCCCCTGTGCCTCACCTGCTTGGCCTGCATGTTCCTGCTCATGCTCGGCTGCTTCCAGTTGCAGGTGATCTCCAGCCCCCAGCCCTGGCCCCAGCCTGGACCTGGTGACCACCTGCCCAGTCCAGCCTAAGCCGAGCCCAGCTACCAGGGTGACCTGTGAACCCCCTGCCCCTGCAGGAGCTGGTGCTGAGTGTGAAGGGGCTGCCCCGACTTGCCCAGTTCCTGCCCAAGGTCATGCTGGCCCTGCTGGTCAGTATAAGCGCGGAGGGCTACAAGAAGCTTGCCATATGGCTCAACGACATGGGTATGCCTTTTTCTTTTGTATTTTTCTGAAGTGAGAAGCAAGGAGGCAGAGAAATTGACTCCCACATGTGCCCTACCAGGATCCACCTGGCATGCCCACCAGGGGGCAATGCTCTGCTCATCTGGGGTGTAAGCTATGTTGCAAATGGACCAATTTTAGCGCTTGAGGTGGAGGCCACTGAGGCATCTTCAGTGCCCGGGCCCACTTTGTTCCAATGGAGCCTTGGCTGCAGGAGGGGAAGAGAGGGCTAGAGAGAAAGGAGAGGGGGAAGGTAGAGAAGCAGATGGGTGCTTTTCCTGTGTGCCCTGACTGGATATCAAACCTGGGACTTCAATACACCAGGCCGACGCTCTACCACTGAGCCAACCGGCCAGGGCCTCATGGGTATGCCTTTTGAAGGGAGATCCCTGCTGCCCAGCCTCTGGGGAGGAAGGTCCCCAGATCCCACAGGGAGCCCAGGCCACCTCCTCACTCACCCCTTGGCCCCCAGAGAATTACCGGCTGGAGAGCGCCTATGAGAAGCACCTCATCATCAAGGTGGTTCTGGTGAGTGGCAGCCAGCAGGTGGGGCATGGCAGGACTCCTGGGGATGGAGGTGGCAGAGTGACCACCCTCTGTTTCCCACAGTTCCAATTTGTCAATTCCTACCTGAGCCTCTTCTACATTGGCTTCTACCTCAAGGACATGGAACGTCTGAAAGAGGTAAGACCCTGGCCGAAAGCAGTGCTCTGACCCCCTTGGTCGCCAGTGGGGGGTCGGGCCTGGCCAAAGGGGTCTACCCGCTCTCCAGCCTCTCCCCCTCCATCCTTTTCTCCTCTCTGTCTGTCCGTCCATCTGTGTGTCCTCTGCCTGTCATCCTCCCCATCTGTCCGTCCACCTGTCTGTCGGTCCCTTCACAGCTCCTGCTCATCCTGTCCCTGTCCCAGAGCCTCGAGCGGCAGCTTCAGGCGGTACTGGCCCCGCTCGTGGCCCTGCAGTTCCACCTGCTCCTACTCTCCCTCCGGGGCCTCCTGCATCTGGCCTGGGCCAAAGTATGGGCAGGTGGCGAGCCCAAGAGGCCTCGCTGGGGTGGTAGTGTGGCTGTGCTGTGGGCCTCACGACAAGCTAAGGGTGCATGGTATGAGGGGATAAGGCTCCACCAGTGGGATGCAGATGGTAGAGACCCCTCAAGTCTCCAGGTACTGGCTGAGCTTCCAGGTGGTGCTGTTAGCAGGATGGCCCTGAGCCCGCAGCAAGGTTGGCTAGAAGCTGTGGCTGGTTGGGCTGTAGTTGGTGGCAAGTAAACAGTGGTAGAGGCTTCAGAAGCTGGGGACTCTGTGTCCAGGGTCATCCAAAGGGGTGGAGTTAGGAACTGGGCTCAAAGGGGGTGTCTGGAAATGTGATCTGAGAGGGTAGGGGCCCCATCCCAGTACCTTGTCCTAGTGCCAAGGGTAATGCCTGCTCACCACATGACCTCTCTTCACTCCCTTTCTGCCCCCAGATGCTGGCCACTCTGCTGATCACCCGTCAGTTCCTCCAGAACTTGCGCGAGGTCCTGCAGCCACACCTGTACCGGCGGCTGGGCCAAGGCGAGCTCAGCTTGAGGGCTGCTTGGGAGCTGGCCCGGGCCCTGCTTGGCCTGTTCAGCCTTCGGCGCCCTGCACCCTACCACCCTGAACCCCAGGCTGAAGAGGGTGGTGGCAGTGGTGGCGTAGGGGGCCGCAGATGTCTCAGTGGGGGCTGTGGGGCCCCTGAGGAAGAGGAAGAGGCCACAGTGGAACGGCGGCCTGCAGGGGAAGGCGGGGAGGTGGGGAATGGGTCGAGAGGGGACAAGGAGGAAGAGGAGGAAGAGGAGGAGGAAGAGGAGGATGAAGATGAGGACGAGGAAGAGGGTGAGGAGGGTGGCCTTCTGGACTGCGGGCTCCGTCTAAAGAAGGTCAGCTTTGCTGAGCGGGGGGTTGGGCGACATCGAACCAGCCCAAGTCCAGAGGCCCTCCTGGAGGAGGGGAGCCCCACAATGGTGGAGAAGGGGCTGGAGCCAGGCGTGTTCACACTAGCCGAGGAGGACGATGAAGCAGAGGGGGCACCTGGCAGCCCTGAGCGGGAGACCCCGGTGGTTCTGCTTCGCCGGGCTGGGGGTGAGGGCCGGGACCAGGGGCCAGATGGGGGCCCAGAGCTGGAGAATGGCTCAGGTGACTTGGCCCGGAGGCAGCGGCGGCAAAATCGGTCCTCTTGGATCGACCCGCCTGAGGAGGAGCACTCGCCCCAACTTACCCAGGCTGAACTTGAGAGCTGTATGAAGAAGTATGAGGTAAGGCAGGTGTCTGAAGGTGGAGGCAGGACCCTCAGGGGCGGGCACACTGTCTGATGGTGGAGGTGAGGGGAAATAATGGGGCCCTTGATGTAGCCAGGAGCCTGCTACAGGGGGAGGTCTGGGTCTATACCCTCCAAGAGAGGTGGGCTTAACAGAGAAAGGTAGTCTAACGGAGGAGGTGTCCTGGTCTGAGCAGGTTCCTGCCCACAGGACACGTTCCAGGACTACCAGGAAATGTTTGTGCAGTTTGGCTACGTCGTCCTCTTCTCATCTGCCTTCCCCCTGGCTGCGCTGTGTGCCCTGGTCAACAACCTCATTGAGATCCGCAGCGATGCCCTCAAGCTGTGCTCAGGGCTGCAGCGGCCCTTTGGACAGCGGGTCGAGAGCATCGGCCAGTGGCAGGTGTGGGAGGGCCAAGGGCTCCAAGCTGAGGCACTCGGATCGGAAATGGGGTGCACTGGGAAAGGGTAGAGGGCCGGAAAGTAGGGCTGACCTTGCCTGAGCTGCACTATGTTCCCCTGCAGAAGGTAATGGAGGCCATGGGTGTCCTGGCAATTGTAGTCAACTGCTATCTCATCGGCCAGTGTGGACAGCTGCAGCGCCTCTTCCCCTGGCTTGGTCCTGAGGCTGCAATCGTTTCTGTGGTGGTGCTTGAGGTGAGGCTGGTGGAGAGGCAAAGAAGCTGGGCAGCTGGCAGGTCTTCCCAATCCTGCAGCCTCCAGCCTCCTCCTTTGTTGCCTCAGCACTTCGCTCTGCTTCTCAAGTACCTCATCCATGTGGCCATTCCTGACATCCCAGGGTGGGTGGCCGAGGAGATGGCCAAACTCGAGTACCAGCGCCGGGAGGCCTTCAAGGTACTTGGGATGGGACTGGGCTCTGTTTTCCTTCTCTGCTCAGTGAGCCATCTCTTCACCTGGCTTGTGGCCATGGCCTTAGCAGGAGGGCAAGTGTGTAGAGCCTGGTGTAATAATTACTGCTCTAAATGCACCTGGTCCCTTCCAGAATACTGGAATGCTGGTGCTGGGGGCATCCAGCGCCAGGGTGGCACTCTGAAATTCAGTCATCAGTAGTTTGCCAGCGTTCTTTTCAGAGTCAGGGACACAGCTGATTTTTTCTAGAAGCCCACCCTCTGCCATATTACTCAGAAAGCTTCAGTGTGGGTCAGAGAGCTCATGGCACCAACCCTCAGAGCTCTCCATGGTGATGGAAATGTGTCTGTGCTGCCCATGTCGTCCCTCACAACACACCGCCAGCACACATTTGAATGGACATTGACAAAGCCACCTATGGCAACTGGACTGGCCACTGTGGACTCTGGTCTATGACAACCATGGCTCTGTCTCTTGCTGGTTTTCCAGAAAATGGAGCACCACTGAGGCCCAATATTTGTTTAACCTCTCCCAATTTGAAAGATGGTGTCTAGTACATGGTTAGGGACAGTTAGTGGCCAGTAATGTTTGTGCTTACCTCAATTTTTAGAAAGTACTGGTGTAAATCTAGGGATGCATTTGATGCCCAGTTAAGTGTTTTAGATCTCCTCACTCCCGCAGAGCCTGAGGGTGGGTCAAGAGATGCAGTGAGTTTGGATCTTTCCCCACTTCTACGAAGATCTCACACACTCTCTTTTCCCAGTCCTCCTAATGGCCCACTCTGCCTGCAGAGACACGAGCGCCAGGCCCAGCACCGTTACCAGCAGCAGCAGCGGCGGCGGCGGGAGGAGGAAGAGCGCCAGCGTCACGCAGAGCACCACGCCCGGCGGGAACGTGACACCAGTGGCCGGGAAGAGACCCGGCCTGAGGGCTCTGGGCTGGACCCCGCTGCCCCTGAGAAGGCCTCAGCCAAAGCCAAGAGCATTGGGGTGGGTGGCCATAGTTCGGAGCGGCCCAAGCGCCCAGGATCCCTGTTGGCGCCCAACAATGTCATGAAGCTGAAGCAGATCATCCCGCTGCAGGGCAAGTTCTTGTCATCAGGGGCTGCATCCTCAATGGCAGGCATAGGGCCAGGCTCTGCCACACGGCCAACTCCTGCCCAGTCACCCACAGGCAGCGATACCCGCCTGCCAGCCTTCCTTAGCTTCAAGTTCCTCAAGTCACCTGAGACACGGCGGGACTCCGAGCGCAGCCACTCACCACCCAAGGCCTTCCACGCTGGCAAGCTCTTCCCCTTTGGCGGCGGGTCCCGGGCTGAGGCTGGGGCCAACGGGGCGGGCGGGCAGGTCCGTCCGTCCGGGACCCCTGGCGGTGGCGGTGGCAGTGGCAGTGGCAGCAGTGGTGGCCGGTCCCAGCGCAGTGGGCCGGCAGACGAGGCTGCAGCTGAAGAGCCAGACACCCTCCGGCCTGAAGAGGAAGGCTCAGGTCACAAGCTTTAACTCGGGGGTGGGGACTCTGGGCTGGGATATGGGGGTATGGTGAGGTAGCCAGGCCTGGGGAGAGGGGCTGAAGGGGGCAGAGGAGGCCTACTCTCTGATACCAATTGGGGACCTGGATCTGTGGTACCTGAAGCCTCTCAGTCGAAGCCTGCTCTGGGGCCCTCAAGCATCTGGAGCCCTGTGACTGATCCTCCTCATCTCAGGAAGGGATGCCAAAGTCCCCTGTCCAGTGCCCTCTCAGGGCACCAGGGCCGTTAAGCTCCAGTGCCAGTAGAGATGAGGGAGGCCCCTTTGTCACCTGGCCGTGCCTCTCCTGCCCCCAGCTCACTCCAGGGGGGGACTGACCCCCCCCCCCAGACCTCTATGCAAGTCCCCACCCTGAAGCCTAGTGTTCAAGGGAGGCCTTCCTGGAGGTGGGGGCTGGGGCTGCCCAATCAGGGAGCTTGGTCAGCTTGGCCACAGGCTGAGCAGAAACACAGGCCTCACCCTGGTCTCTCCCACTTCACTTGTCCCAACCCCAGCCAAGGGTACAGCAGCCAATTACCAGGGAGACCAAGAGGTGCTAGATGCAGGACCGGGGACTTAGGTCTAAAGTCAGAAGGACTTCCTCAAACTGGCCTCTACCCAGAGGGGGAAAGGCACAGTGCTACAGGTGGGGGGTGTACCCTGAAACTAATCAGAAGCAATAAGGCCCTGATGTGCCTAGAAGCTGGGAGGGAGCGCAGGCAGGGGTCCAGCGGCAGGGCGGCATCCTCCGGAACAGCCCCTCTCACCCCCGCAGGGACAGCGCTGGCCCCTATGAGCACCCCAGCCTTTCACCGGAGCCGGAACCCAGCGCGGTCGACGCCAGCACCGCTGCCCCGGCCCCCAACTCCACCTGCTGGCTGCTGGCAGTGGGATGGGCCTTGGGGCTGTGGGGGCGAAGGCACAGTCCCCCGCCAGGACCCCACCACCCATGCAGAGTGCCCACCCTGTGCCCTGGCTGGACCCCCTTCCATCCCCCAGCCCCTGCCAGGGGACGCCAGCTTCTACAGCCTCGTGCCTCCACCTCTGCCACCATCCTCCGAGTCCCCTGAGTCTCCTCCAGCCTCTCCCAGCCCTAGCCCCCAGGCTCTGTGCTGGCCCGGTGGCTGGCACTAGCTCTGCCAGGAGTCCTGCCTTCTTGTTCTCATGCAATAGCAGTCACTGATGGGCGGCTGCCGCCCAGAAAACGCTTTGGCCCGCTTGACCCTCAGTATTGGCCTTCTCTCCCGAAGCAAGGGCCCAGCCCACCATCTGCCGTTTCCCTTTTAACTAGGATGGGGGGAATGAAACCCCCAGAAAACACACAGAACAGGCAATTATTTATTTGTTTTTAATTTATTTTGTCATATTTTTGTAAAACGGCAGAAATGCAATAAAAAGTATATTTCAACAGTGCTTGAGGATGGAGCAATGGAAACAGTTTGGGGGCCCAGTGACTTGAGGTTGACACCGACTGAGGCCTGGTGAGCCTGAGGTGGGTATTCCTCCTATCTTGTAATTTTGGTGCCTCCTCCTGAGAACTGGGTCTGGAGGCACATGGGAAACTCCCGATTGTACCACCTCTGAGAAGGCCCACATTTGGGGGCCTACTCCAGGCCCAAAACCCCTGGGAGGAAGCTACCAAGCCTCAAGCCTGCTGTGTCTTCAACCTAAACAAAGAAAGAAATCTTAAAGTGCTGAAAGGACTCAGCAGTTTGGGTACCAGGCCTGGGTCCTGAGTTAGCTGTGGCCCTGCAGGGTTACAGGGGCGACACTGTCCTTCTCAGCTGCACTCCCTGGCATACCTTCCCAGGTTGCCATCTGAGCAGCCAGGGGCAGAGGGAAGAACTTGGGGCATGAAAATCAGAAGGCACCTTGAGCCTGAGTTGAAATGTTGAGGGGATGATGCATTTCGGAGATCCCTGGACAGTGGCATTGGGGAGTGGCTAGGATTCCCCACTGTGGGATGGCTGCCAGACCTAAGTCACTGGGACTTCCCTGTGTGACCAGGGACAGATGTGGCCTCTCTTCACACCTCAAGCATCTCCATATCCAAAGTCTTAGAGCCTGAATGGGCCCCACCCCAGGGATGGGGTAGCCAGTGAGAGGAAGGGGCACTGTGGAGGACTGTAAAAGAGAAATCAGGGTTCGCTGGGGGCAGAACAGCCTGTGCAAAGGCACAGAGGTGTGGGAAGGCAGAGTTTGGTGTTTGGGGGAGCAGAGGAGTGTGTGGAGGCAAACTGAGGTGCTTGTACTCGAGACCATAGAAATGTCTAGGTAGGGCATGTATGGGACCCCCATCATGGATGGCATTGGCATGATACAAAGGGGTACCAGGGCCAGGGAGGTGAGGTTATGGGTGCCACCTGATCCTGCCAGCTTCTCAGTCATCAGCAATGCCATGTGCCTGCCCAGGGACAGACCAGCCTCTGGGTCCTGGGGTATTCCTAATTGGTCAGAGAGCCTCCAGGGACTCCGCTACCTCCATACAACCACTGTCAAGCTTGCATTTTCTGAGCTTGTGACCTCAGGCACCCAACACAACCCATGCTATAGACATCACCGAGCCAGGTGAGACCTCTGTCCTGCAACACTGCTGGGTAGCCTACTCTGGCACCTTCTACCCAGGGTGGTAGTAGGCAGCCCAAGCCTGATCTGGCTCAGGAAGGACCCTCATTGAGGATAATCTGGGGCAGGCATCCCCTCCAACTCCATCACTCAATCCCTAACCACCCTCCAGTAGTATAGCCCCTATACAGGGCTGGTGGGAGGAGAGGCAGCCTGCCCCAAGCCCCGGGCCCAGTGCTCACAGCTTTAAACCTGCCTGGAGCCCAAATGCCCTCTATGTTCCACTGCACTCCATGGGCCTTCTCTTGGAACCAGGCAGGCCACCTGGGCTGTCTCCACAGTGGCTGATGGGCATGCCATCTGCTTGTCAATGTCTTGGGTGTCGGGTCCACCACAGCTCTGTCCTTGGTTGCATGGACTGTCTCTCGAGTGTGCTAATCCTTGGAGACACTTGACAGGTGAAGCAGAAGGGTGGGTCCAGGCAGGTCTTGGCTTTGAGCAAGATGGCTGCAGCAGGCCCACAAGAGAATCCAACTGGTCCTGGAGCCCCAGTGCATGGGGACCCCTCTTGGCTCCTCTTGGTAATGATGGGACAACTCTCAGTGGCTCCGTCCTCTGGGGCTGAGGCACATGGAGCAAAGACGCGAGATCGAGTAGGAAAGATCCTTTTATTGGGGTGGACATGGAGCACGCACCAGTCCATGATAAAATGACTTAAGAGAAAGATCCAGAAGGGCTGACTTCTCCCTATTGCGCATTCTCACAGCAGGGTCCAGGCACAGAATAGGTCCCGGTGGAACTGGAGTCAAGGTCAAGTCTTTAAGGCCAGACCAGGGAGAAAGGCCCCACCCCTGTCAACCAGCTGCAGCAGGGTGCATCTCTAGACACTTGTAGACACACTCTGGTTCTCCAGAGGACTAGGGAGCAGAAGGAGGGGATCTGGGATGGGGTGGTGAATAACAATGTTTTTTAAGAAGCATCTACCAACATCACACTACTGGGTCTGACGTCCCCTTTAACCATCGCTCAGTACATTTTACAGCATAAATAAAGACTCGAGGAAAATAAATACATCGGCTCCTATGAGGTTGGAAGTGGTGTGCATGGCGGGCGTGGGCAAGCGGGCCGGCGGGGTGGGCGGGCAGGGTGCTTACACACAGTAGGTGGGTGAGGAGCAGACACGACAGGAGACACCTATGGGGGAGAATAAGTCTTAAGTGTCCTCATGCATGTCTGGGCTGTCGGTCCGTGCGACCTTGCGGGGAGGTGCCGAGCTCTCGCCTTCGAGGTCCACTTGCTCCTGGTCTCTCTTCTTGGCAGCGTTCTGGGAGATGGGGGAAGGAGGGCCATTGAGAATTCATCTGGGTACTTCCTCAAATCCTGCTGCAGGGGTCATAGAGCTGGGCCTGAGCAGGATGGTAAACCCAGGGCCCCTGTCTAGGCAATCCCTCCCACCACCACACCTGCCCCACTAAGCCCCAGTCCCCTGGGGCTGCAGGCCTGCAGTGGGTGTGGCAAGGAGTCACCATGGCTCACAACAACCCATGTACAACCCAAAATGCTCAGTGGAGCGACGCACCCTGCTAAGGACAAAGGAATCTCATGAGCCCAAAGGAGCCCAGGGGAGCCCGTTTACTGCCACAGAAGAAGAAAGTGGCCCCAGTGTGGAAAAACCTTTCCCCACTGGCAGGAATCAATGACTGAGTAAAGGGCCAGCATGGGCAAGAAGCTTGAGTTTTACAAGCAGTCACTTCATAATGGGGTCCCCCTTCAATCCTGTCCAGAGCAGATTGCTGTCAGATTCAATGTTAGGAGAAAAAACCAAACTGACATCATTATAAATAATGAGATTTCCAATAAAGAAAGAGAAAAATGAAGAAAAAAAAGAGAAAAATGTCCTGCATGTTAGAAAGGCAGTCTTGCTTGACCAGGGGGTAGCAGCACAGTAGACAGAGCATCAACCTGGGGTGCTGACAATGACCTAGGCTCGAAACCCCAAGATCACCAGCTTGAGAGTGGGCTCATCTAGCTTGAGTGCAAGGTTGCTGGCTTAAGCATGGGATTATAGATATGACCCCACAGTCACTGGCTTGAGCCCAAAGGTTGCTGGCTTAAAGCCCAATGTTGCTAGCTTGAGCCCAAAGTCACTGGCTTAAGCAAGGGATCACTGGCTCAGCTGGAGCCCCCTAGTCAAGGCACATATGAGAAAGCACTCAATGAACAACTAAAGTGCCACAACTACATATTAGCTGATGCTTCTCATCTCTCTCCCTTCCTGTCAGTCCCTCCCTCCCTCCCTCTAAAAAAAAATAAAAATAAAAAGGCAGTATCTTGGGGGGAGGGTAGAAAAGATAACTTTCACAGCAGCCACACCCTCTTGTATTGCCTGAATTTTAATCGTGTGAACATTTGCCAGTGAACAAAGATTCCAGATAATCACACTACAGTCTACTTACCTCCAGGGCTATGCTGGCTGCAGGCCGCAGAGCTAAGCCTTGTAGGTGCCTGAGCCTTGGTACGGCTGACTAGCCTTGCCGATCCTGAGCACCAGAGCTCTGTGGCTCCTGCACAGCCACTCCCCCTTCTGGAACACCCTTCTCTCTCCCGGACTGCCTACCAAACTCCTGTTCAGCCCCCAAGACTCCACTTGAACCTCTGGCCTCCCAGAGCCATGTCCTTCTTGCCCTCACTTAGAGCCCCGAGTCCCAGCACCCAAATCTCACACGCCTTACCTTTTTGTCCCATTGCTGGTGCAGGTAGCGCAAAAGGATGTTTGTTTTTTCTGTCACAATGACTGAGGAGGAAAGACAAAGTTTTAGGAAGAGGCTGCAGGGAGATGGCCCAACTCCCATCATGGCTAGCACTGCCCCTCCAGGACCATTTCTGCCCACAGCCACTACCAGGGGCCCGAGCCAGCTGCTCCCCAAGGGGCTGGATGTGGATACCAATGTGCAGAGATGAAGAGGGATCATGCAGAAAGACACGCTCTCACAGCTCCCAAGGACTGGGAGCTGACTGGCATCCCATAAGTCACCTCCTGCACCACCCTCCAACCTTTCCCCTCAGCAGCCTGGATGAGAGAGAGTGACAGGCCACTTACTCTGTTCAGATGGGTACTCCCGTGTGGGCAGGTAGACTGAGGGGCGTCGATTCTGCAGGAGGGTCCAAAAGAGGTGGGTTAGGAGTGTGGGATGACTAGGATCCCCTCACCCCTTGACTCGGCCCCCACCCTCCAACGCAGATCAGAAGATGCACAAAGATCTTTAGGTGGTGCTGGACCTAAAGACTGACCTCTATTCCCAGCAAAATAATAATGGGGGTGGCACACACTGTCCCCAGCCCCTTCCCCGCACACAGCTCCATTAACTTGCACTCACCGAGGCTTTACACACAGAGTCGGCATGAAATCGACTAAAATTGCTTTTGTTGTAGACGGGCAATCCTTTCAAAAAATCTGCCTAAAAGATAGGGAAGATGGTAAGTGAGAAACCCTGCAGGGGCCAGCCCTGGAGCACCTGTGGTAGTGGGTGGCACTTCTGAGTGACTTCATTTCCTTCTTTTTGTCCTGTTTTAAGTTTCCCAGAATGCATGCTTCAGCTGGCCACCTGATGTGTAAGCTGTCATGACCAGAAAAAGTAACCAACCCCAAGGGAAGTATACGTTCTACCTTGGGGTCCTCGCTAACCTGGCAAGAGGTGGGAAAACTAAGGCTCAGAGAGCACAGACCATTATAAAGTCACACCACAAGTGAGCACCAGGGCAGAGAGTTGGACCAGGCCTGTCTAACTGCAGATCTGTCCTGCATGCTTGTTGAATATTAAACTCCCAGTCTTGTCTCCATTTATCTACCTTTAATAGACACCCAGATGGAGAACAGCTTATCCACTCTAAGAAACCATACAGGCCAGCATGACAATAAACACAGGTGGAGACCAGGAGCCTGCGTGAAGGGGACAGGGTAGCCAGGACACAGGCTGCCACGACACAGAACTGGGAGCCCAGGGTTGACTGGCTTCTGAATTTCAAGAAAGCTCAGAAATCCAACTTCAATGTGTCAGGTTTTTAAAGTTGACTGGACTTTTCCTAAAGCACTGTGTGAACCAAGGTCAGCTCAGGGCTGCTTCTGGGGTCCCCACATTCAAAGGTTGCTGCATGAAGTAGGACGGCCTCCCAGGGTGAGGCCAGAGACTGAGAAGGAACAGACTGCTCCTCCCTGCCACCTGCTGGCTGGGGCAGAGGCTCAGCACCAGAGGTCTCAGGTCCACAAGGTGCTGAAAACCCAGCAACAGAATTCATTCACAGCTTGATTTTTTTTTTTTTTACAGAGACAAAGAGAGTCAGAGAGAGGGATAGATAGGGACAGACAGACAGTAACAAAGAGAGATGAGAAGCATCAATCATCAGTTTTTCGTTGCGACACCTTAGTTGTTCATTGATTGCTTTCTCACATGTGCCTTGACCGCGGGTCTTCAGCAGACCGAGCAACCCCTTGCTCGAGCCAGTGACCTTGGGTCCAAGCTGGTGAGCTTTTGCTCAAGCCAGATGAGCCCGTGCTCAAGCCAGATGAGCCCGCGCTCAAGCTGGCGACCTCGGGGTCTCGAACCTGGGTCCTCTGCATCCCAGTCCAACGCTCTATCCACTGCGCCACAGCCTGGTCAGGCCACAGCTTGACTCTTGAAAAGTTCTTTGTCCCTGACATCTGGGATCAGCTGGGCAAGCAAGGGTGAGGGCTCTAGAGCAAGAGGGCCCTGACTCTAGGGGCAGGGCAGGGGAGGAAATGAGAATCAGTTACAGATGGACAAATAAAGGCCAATGGGAGCTATGTTCACCTCAGGAAACTGAGGCATGAGAGCATGGTGATGCAAGGAGAGGGATCAAGGCCAAGAGCTGTGGGTGGGGAGTGACTTACAGGGGTCCCCAAACTTTTTACACAGGGGGCCAGTTCACTGTCCCTCAGACCGTTAGAGGGCCACCACATACAGTACTCCATACACTGACCACCAATGAAAGAGGTGCCCCTTCCAGAAGTGCGGTGGGGGCCTGATAAATGGCCTCAGGGGGCCACAATTTGGCCCGCGGGCCGTAGTTTGGGGACCTCTGTTAGTAGAACAAGAGTACAATACTGTTGCCTGACCAGGCGGTGGCACAGTGGATAGAGCATCAGACTGGCACATGAAGGACCCAGGTTCAAAACCCCGAGGTCGCTGGCTTGAGCCCAAGGTTGCTGGCTTGAGCAAGGGATCACTCACTCTGCTGTAGCCCCCCAGTCAAGGAACATATGAGAAAGCAATCAATGAACAACTAAGGTGCCAAAACTGTCCCCCTTCCTGTCTGTCTGTCCCTACCTGTCCCTCTCTCTGTCCAAAAAACAACAACAAAAAAAACAACTTTGTGATGAATAAAAACACAAAACTTGCCTGACAAGATGGTAGCGCAGGGGATAGAGCATCAGACTGGGATGCGGAAGACCCAGGTTTGAGACCCCGAGGTCACCAGCTTGAGCGCGGGCCCATCTAGCTTGAGAAAAGCTAGCCAGCTTGGACCCAAGGTCACTGACTTGAGCAAGAGTTGGCTCGGTCTGCTGAAGGCCTGCGGTCAAGGCACATGTGAGAAAGCAATCAATGAACTAAGGCGTTGCAACGGCAACAAAAAACTAATGATTGATGCTTCTCATCTCTCTCCGTTCCTGTCTGCTTGTCCCTATCTATCCCTCTCTCTGACTCTCTCTCTCTGTCCCTGTAAAACAAAACAAAACAAACACACACACACAAAACTTATGAACTGAGTTAAAAAAAAAATTTTTTTTTTTAATGTACAATACTGTTATCATGCCTGTAATAGGACAGCCAGGGAGAGAGAGATTAGCCACATGGCCTAGCCCACAGAGGCTTCCCAATCTGGAATCACTCTGTCATAAGAATAAGGAAACTGAGGAAGAAAGGTCATATGACACTCATTTGAGTTCATCCAACCCCAATAAGAAAATGAGGAAGATGATTTGAATCCAGGTTTGTCCAACCTCAAAGGCCAAGTTCCTATTATGTGACATGCCAATGGCTCAGCTTCCTCATCTGAAATCTAAAGGCTTGCCCAGGCAAGTTAGCTCAGCCAGTTAAGACGGTTGTCCAAACGGTTGCAGGTTCAATCCCTGGTCAGGGCACACATAGGAGGCAGCCAAAAAAATCCATGACTGAGTGGAACAAATGCTTCTCTTCCTCCTCCCCTTCCTCTCCCTACCTCTCTGTCTCTCTAAAAAAGTCCTGGCCGAATAGCTCTGGAGCATCAGCCCAGAGCACAGAGGTTGCTAGTTAAATTTCCTGATCAGGGCACACACAGCAGCAACTCAATGTTTCTGTCTCTCACTCTCTCTCTAAAAAAAAAAAAAAAAAAAAAAAAGAAAATGAAAAGAAAGAAAGAAAAGAAATCCAAAGGCTCAGAGCTCCTAGAGGCTATGTTAACCATTCCCTTGTGGGGTGTGGGGATCCATCCTCATGCCTGAGCCTAGGTGCTGCACCCTTGGATGATCTGCCATCACCCCCTGGACAGGCAGGGGCAGGTGTCCTCACCTCTGTGGGAACCCCAGTGAGACCTCAGGAGGACAGGCCAGCCAGGGATGGACAGGCCTCTTGCTCCCACTCAGGAGGTAGTTCTTCCATCTACCTACTGGTTGACCTACTGTCCAAAGTCCCTCAACCCTGCCTCCCCTGACACAGGACCCCTGCCCCAGCTTGGCCTGCGACTATGGCGCCAGCCTCAGCCAGCCAGCCAGTCTTTCTCAGGCCCTTAATATAGAGCAAGCCCATGCCAGGCACCAGGGCACTGGGAAGGGACAACAGACCAGTCTGCTCTTAGCCTCAGAAGCACCCAATGCAGAGAACACAGATATGGATCCAAGAGCTGCAGAGTAAATGCAAAATGACCCTGAGGGCAGGGTACCATGAGAAGCTTTATGAGGCCCAAGACAGTGGGGAGAAGCTTTTCTGGTCTGGGGCGATCAGAGAGGGCTGCTGAGCAACAATGATATAAGCGCTGAGACCTGAAGCATGAGGAGCGGTTCTTGTCCCAGCTCAAAGCCCTCCAAAGCTCTGGCTGGGCTTGGTTCTCACTGGCCTCCTGCTACACACACTTTCAGCCCACTTTCTCACCCTCCAGGAGTGCTCTTTTCTCCATGTGGGAAGCACCTGCCAACCTCTCTACCTAGCTCAACAAACCCCCTGCCCCTTCCCTCTCCTACTTCCACATCTCAGAGACCTCTGCCAGAGCCACACTCATACCCTGAGGTCATCCGTTTACATGTCTTCCCTGGACTGGCAGCTCCCTAAGGGCAGAGAGAAAGGCAGGGCTAACTTTACCCTGGGTCTGATGGGACTCACATGGGGCTGGCAGAAGAGTGGTGAGAGATTCAGGAGTCTAGACCTCACTCAATCCTCCCTGGCTGTGCCACCTCCCAGCCTGGTGGCCTCTTTGATGAATCAGGGATCACAACAGGATCCCCTCCCTGGGTTGTTCTGAGTCTCAATAAGACATCATAGGGAAAGAGCTTTGCACAGAGATCCCTAGAAGGTAGCTGTTAGCATCAATGCTGAATAAATGTATGAAAACAGGATTCTGCCAGTACTTCCTGTTAGCTAAGCAGGAAAACAAGGCTTCAGATACGGGGAGAAATCTTGACCTCAGCCAGACAAATCCTAGCCACAGCTGGGTCCAGAAGCCATCCACTGCCTCAGCAAACACTCACTGAACATCTGTGTGTCAGTCCCCTTTTGGACATTCCAAAAGTGTCCCACCCAAAACAAAAAGAAGTGGTATGCTGAGAGAGAGACGCTGAGGCCGCAGTCACAAAGGTGATGCTCTGAGGAGGTGATGCTCACAGAAGGAAGAGCATTCCAAGCAGTAACAGCATGTGCAAAAGCACAGGACTGTCAGGGACTTGGAGTGTGAGGAGGTGAAAACAAGGCCAGTGTGGCTGGAGCTCAGGGAGGGAGGAGTATAGAGCCTGGAGATGAGGTCATAGAGGTGGGCAGGGACCGTGAGTGCTGGGGCTTCATCTGGGTTACAAGAGGAAGCTCCTAGAATGTTTGTAAGTTAGAAAGTGTTATGATCTGATTTACATCTTCAAAAACTTCCTCTGGTTTCAGGTGAATTACAAACTGCAAGGAGGGCAGGATGAAGGCAAGGAGACCAGGGAGGAGCTTGGGGCAGGCCTCCAGACAGGAAATGGTAATGCCTGGACGATGGGGAGGACCCATGGATGGATTCATGATGTGTTCTGGAGGCAGAGCCAACAGAGCCCTCTTTCAGACTGGGTTTGGGTGATGAATGAAGAACAGCACACAAGCGTGGCTCCCCACACTCTAGAAACCCACTTTCCCATATCCTTGCTGACCAAAAGACTTCTTTTGCCTACCCCAACACATCTCAAAGGCTGTGACTTGTGGGCTGGGACCCTGGGGTTTTGACTTGTTCAGACAAAAGCTTCCCTCACCCCTGTCAGCCCTGATAGGGCTGACAAATAGTGGGGATGTCAGATAGCAGCAGTGGGGGAGAACTCCATCCCAATACTGAGGCTGGGTTACCATCCCACATTACAGGTTGGGGAACCAAACCCCAAGAATCAGGATAACAAAATCCCAGAATGAGATAATGGCCCAAAGGAAAATTTAAACTCCCAACTACCAGGTGGCATTACCCCCACCCACTTCAACTACCAGGAAACAGGTGGGAGAGGATGTCTCCAGTGGTAGTCACTCAGCTTGTCCTTATCCCTTAACTTCACTATCTTAAACCCTTTACATCAGTTTCCTAATCTGTCACAACCTTTTGAAGTCTGGACAATTGCTAATACCCATTTACCAGGTAAGGGGTCTGGGGATTGGAGAGACAAAGTTTCTCCCTTTTAAGGACAGATCGGCCCTGAATGATGGGTGTGGGGTCACGGCTCTGGGGGACCGAGACAGTTCACGATGTCGCACTTCCTTTGGCGACAATGCCCCGCATGTCACGATGTTAAGCCCCCTCCCCCTCCCTGACGCCCAGACCGGCCTCCCAAACCCTCCTAAATAGGAGGCCCAGGCACGGCGCGCCGAGGACGAGGCCAAAGCTGGGGGTCTCAGGGAAACCCCATCCCCACCCCAGGCGATTTCAAGGGGTACGGCGACCCGGAAATGAATGAGGTATTAGGGCCTAAAATCCTAGGTGGGGTCAAGGGTCGGAGAAGCCCGGCCGGGGTCTGCAGAAAGCTCATAGCAAGACCCAGGGATCTAAGGTCATAGGTCAGAAGGAGGGGCGGGGTCGGGCCTGAGGGTCCAGGCTAGGTGGGGTGATTCCTGGATTACTGGAGGAGGGTGGGTCCGCGGCGCCATTTTGTCGAGCGAAGGGGTAGCACGGGCCTAGCGGCTGCCCTTACCATCTTCTGCTTCCTCCGTCGCCGCCTCAGCTACCGCCTCAGCCGCCGCCGCCACCGCCGCCACCACCACAGCCACCTTCTTAGCCGCCGCCGCACAGTAACTTCCAGCTACGATACAGCGCACCTTGATGGCGCCGTCGCCCTCCCGTCATTGGTCCGTTCTCTAGCCCCGCCCTAGGATATGCAGTCTCTGCATGCTCCCATTGGCCAGATACAGATAAATCACTCGCCCATTGGCCGCCACACCTCCTCTCTTTGTAGTCAGTTCGGTTGAGGGAGCAAAACCCCGCCCGGGACGTAGAAACGATAGGGCAGAAAAATCCGAAAGTGGGCGGAGGCCCGCCCACGATACCTCTTGGGATTTGTAGTCCGCAACTGTGGGAGTTTCAGCCGGTCTCCTTTCTAGTTTCTTTGCCACGCTTTTTAAAAATTTTTATTCATTGATTATTTGAGAAAGAGGAAGTGGGGAGAGAGAGAGCTAAAGTGAGAGGAGAAACATCTATTTGTTGTTCCACCTATCCCATTCACTGGTTGATTTTCCTGTTTTGTGCCCAACCAGGGGTTAAACCTGCAACCTTGGTATATTAGAAGGATGCCTTAAGGAACAGAGCTACCCCAGCAGAGCTTAGACATTTTCATAGGTCTCATAGGAAACCCCGGAAGACAGGGGCCCACCAACACTTTCAGGCTCCCCAAAGTCCCAACCTTAGGTTTCAGCATATCTAAACAGCTCCTGCAGCCCTGGTGGGGTGGCTCCGTGGAGTAAGCCTGTCCTGGTGCTCCGAGGTTGCAGGTTCCATCCCCCGTCAGAGTACCTATGAGAAGCAATCAACGAGTGTATAGCTAGATGGATCAACTAGGTGGAATGAGTTGATGCTTCTCTCTCTCCCTTCCTCTTTCTCACAAATCAATGGGGCAAAAAATTTTTTTAAATTATTTTTATTTATTCATTTTAGAGGAAAGAGAGGGAGAGGGAGAGAGAGAGAGAGGGAGAGAGAGAGAAAAGGGGGGGGGGGAGCAGGAAGCTTCAACTCCCATATGTGCCTTGACTGGGCAAGCCCAGGGTTTTGAACTGGCGACCTCAGCATTCCAGGTTGACACTTTATCCACTGTGCCACCACAGGACAAGCGGCAAAAATTTTTAATAAAGAAAATTTAAACAAGCTTCAGCACTAGTTCTTTGGATGTCTTTGAACTAACAGATCAGACTTTCTTGTTCCCATGGCTCCTCAATCCAAGGATCCAGTTCCACCACCCGGGCTCCAAATTGTGGGCCCCTGCATCCTCCTTCACCACCTTTCATCCTGACCCGGGTCCAATCCCTTCTCCCTTTGGGCCCTCCTTAACCCTGGTACATCCAGGAAACTTTCTGACTGCAAGCTTCCTAAGGCCAAGTCAGGTGCCTTCTCTGAGCTCCCAAAACCCTGACTCCACTGTGTCCACACTGCATGGGTATACAGTACATAAGAAGTATGGAATAAGTTACTAAGTGGAAGCTCCTAAGTATCATTACTACAACAAGAAAAGCAAAGATTTGCTTGACCAGTGGTGGTGCAATAGATAGAATGAAACCCTGGGGTTGCTGGGGTTGCATCCAGGTTGAGCACAGACTCACCAGTTTCAGCGTGGGGTCCCTGGTTTGAGTGCAGGATCATTAACATGATCACAAGGTTGCTGGCTTGAAGCCCAAGGTCGCTGGCTTGAACAAGAAGTCACTGGCTCAGCTTGAGCTCCTTGGTCAAGGCATGTATGAGAAGCAATCAGTGAACAACTAAAGTGACTTAACTATGAGTTGATGGTTCTCATATCTCTCTCCCTACTTTTTCTAGAAAAAAAAGAAAGAAACAGCAAAGATAAAGCACCTTATTTTATAGGAGCCAACTGAGCCTCAGAGAGCTAAGATCTTGCTCAAGGTCACAAGCACATCACCAACGGGCAGGTGGAGGATTCAAACTCCTCCTAACTCTCCATAAGCCTTCCCAAACCTGCAAAAGTTATGAAACATATGACAAGTGAGCCTGACCAGGCGGTGGCATTGTGGATAGAGTGTAGGCCTGGGACATGGACCCAGGTTCGAAACCTCAATGTGACAGGTTTGAGCAGACTCATCTAGTTTGAACATGGGCTCAGCAGCTTTAGTGAGAGATCACTGCCTTGGGTGTGGGATCATATAAGTTGTCCCTCACCATATCACGGTTCACTTTTCGCAGTCTCATTGTATCATGGATTTTTTTAAAAATTTTTTATGAGTTTTATTTATTTATTTTTTACAGGGACAGAGAGTCAGAGAGAGGGATAGATAGGGACAGACAGACAGGAACGGTCCATTGATTGCTGTGCCTTGACCGCAGGCCTTCAACAGACCAAGTAACCCCGTCCTGGAGGCAGCGACCTTGGACTCAAGCTAGTGAGCTTTTGCTCAAACCAGATGAGCCCACGCTCAAGCTGGTGACCTCCGGGTCTCAAACCTGGGTTCGTTCGCATCCCAGTCCGACACTCTATCCACTGCGCCACTGCCTGATCAGGCTATGATTATGTTCTAAAGACTTTTATCTTGGAAAGATGCATTCTTAAATATCTGCAGAAGAAATAACTGCCCTAGCCTAGCCAGGTAGTTCAATTGGTTAGAGCATCATCCAGATATGCCAAGGTTTCAAGTTCAATCGAGTCAGAGCACATGAAATAACTAATGAATGCGTAAATGGAACAAATCAGTGTTTCTCTCTTCCTCCTCCCTACCTTGCTCTTTCTAAAGTCAATAAATAATTTTTTTTTAAATAAAGAAAAAGAACTGGCTGCCTGATACCTGAGATTTGCTTCAAATAAACACAGGAGAGGGTAACTGGTGGTCAGAAACAGGTAGGTACACAGGTTCATTGTACTATTCTGTGCACTGTTGTCATATGGTCGAAATTCTTCCTAATTAAAAAATGTAAAAAGAGACTTGGAAGCCCTGGCCTGGCAACTCAGTTGGTTAGCATCCAGCCTATATACCAAGGTTGTGGGTTTGATCCCTGATCAGGGCACATACGAGAATCAACCAATGAATACATAAATAAATGGAACAACGAATTGATGTCTCTTTCTCTCTAAAGTCAATTAAAAAATATTTTTTAAGGGACTTGACAAGGGCTGACTTCCTACTCCCCCTTCCAATATAAGCGCATACTTCTACCCCGCCAAACCCCCACTCCAGGCAAACCCTATAACTGGAGAAGCACTCAGGTCTGCGTCACCCAATCTCCCCACAAAAACAGCGGCGAGAGGTCGAACCAGGGAAATGCTTTAATGGGGTGGAGGGGTCCCATTGGCAGTGTCGTGCTCAATGGCTCAGCGATTTGCGGCCCTTGAGCATGCGGCGAAGGATGACTTGGACGCCGGCCGGCGTGCTCAAACGCTTGATCCAGCCGTGCTTGTGCTTTCGTTTAATGTTGCTTGGCTGGTACTCGTTCCCGCGCGCCTTGCCACGGCACGGCTGCGTGGCGGGGAGTCCCCAGGCGTCGGGTAGCCCCAATAAGGCCTGAGGCTGGAGCCACCTGAAGGGGCAGAGAGACAGTGAGAAAGGTCAGAGGGGGCGCTGTGTGGCTTCGGCTTGGCGCTCAACTTCTGTGCCGCGACTGAGCCTGGCTGCATAATGAGCTCAGTAAGTGCGTAAGGCACTGGCAAGTCGTGTGGTCCGTAAACAGCTGGCTCCAGCTCCCGACACCGGCCTAATCCCCCCTAAAGACTCACCTGACACCCAGTATCGCCGCCGACCTAATGACGGGAGACACCAGGCAACTCCGAGCTCTGCGAAGAGCCATATCTAACCACGAGTCACGCAGCCCCCGGCGCCAGCAATTCCGAAATTTATAGGTTCAGCGGCTGCGGAACGGAGACTTCTGGGAAATGTAGTTTATCCTCCAGCGTATCCCTCACTGCTGCGGGTGCCTCCCGGCGCTGTGAGAAGCAAGTGAACCGCACGCCTTCGGCATGCGCATGCATACAAAGTATTATGTCCTGAGGTCTGCTGGAAGTTGTAGTTCTTTCTCCAGTCGACTTACAGAGGGTACCCACCGGGTGGCAGTGGCACAGCTGGTGGCAGCTGCAGAAAATAGCTGGTTGATTTTCCCACCTCCATTGGGAGCCGGACAGAGGGCACGCAGCTTTCCTGATAGCTTTCCTTAGGCCCCAGTCAAGTATCCGCCCCTTGGCGGAGAGCCCAGGAGGCCTGAGTTCGAGTAGACTGGTTGTCCGTGGAGTGATCCCTACTCCTTTCCTGGATCCAGTGTCTCAATCTGTAAGCTTGAAAGTTGCCCTTGGCGGTGCCCCCATTCGGGCTCTAGAAGAATTTTTCAGATACTCAGATCTGAGCCCTTCCCTTCTCACACAACCCTCTACGGTTTCCCATTGTCCCAGGGAAACTATCCAGCTCCTCTAGCAGTCAAGTGAAGCCATAGACACACAAACAACACGCTAAATTTGAGCTACACCCTCCCCTGCTTGGTGCTCTCCTATTCATCTTTTTAAAGCCCTTTTCTCAGATATTCTCTCCCTAAGCGCTACCCCTCTCTCTGGCCCAACCCTACACCCACATGGCTCTCCCCGCACTCTCCCGGAAACCCGGGGGTCCCTCAAGAACCAAATTTGGGGCTGAGTCTCTGCAGTCAGTCAGCATCTCCCAGCTTGGTGAGAGGGTTGTGTTCTGCAAGAATAATCTCCAAGGAGATCTCCGAGTGGGCAGGAGTAGGTGGCTGGACCTAATCCAGTTCTGGCAGCAGATTTTAGAGGAGTTGGGAATGGGCAATAAATAGTTAACCCCTTGTCCTCTGAAGCCTAGCCTACCCCCACCGTCATTTAGCAAACCACTACAATACTACACCAGTACAATGCCAATGAAGTATCATGCGCTTACCCTGCTGTTTCACCTGCATAGAGAACTCATGAGGGGATTACTATCATAGAGATAAATAAATGGAGTCTTGCCCAAGGTCACATATTTGCAAAGGGCAGAGGCTGGATTTGAATCATGGGCTCACTGACCCCAGCTGGGACCACAGAGTGACTGGTTAAATTGGGCGATCTGGAAAATTCCAACTCCCTAAATTGCCCATAGCGCCAAGACTTCTGTTTAAAGATTTAACGAATACATTTTCAGAACTTGGAATCATACAACCGTGGTTCCAAATCCCATCTCTGCTCACCCTCCTCCACCTGCCTTGTTATATTGTGCCCTTTATGAGCCTCAGTTTCCCAACCTGAAATTGGAAAGATCTGGGAGTCTGTAAACGGAAACGTCAGCACAGAGAGAAGGGCTTGGAGGCTTCGTTTAGTGGCAGTTCGGAGGCAGGGGCTGCCGAGGGGAAACTATTTATAGCAAGGGGGCTCCAGGTGCCTACCCCTTGAGTTCCGCAAACTCCAACTGGCGACCCCTCCTCGGCCCTGGGCCAGATCCAACTCGGTCCTTTACCCCTGTAAGCCCCTGAAGCGGGCAGGGCAGTTACTTCCAGAGCCCGCCCCCATCCCGAGACGCAGCTTCTGATTGATAGTCTAACTAGGGCAGGTCAATCCGCAGCTGCGATTGGCCAAATTGCCGGTCAGTTGGCGTGAGGCTCCGCCCTACTGGGGACAGACTTAAAGGGCCGGCTTTCTCAGCGGTAGCGGTCGCATACCCTATCGCTTATCATTCCAGGCCCGCACCGTCCCGTGTAGCCGCGCCGGGCCCGACTCCGTGCCACCATGTAAACGGCGCCCGCAGGCGCACGCTGGCTTCTCCGCCAAGACTCCTCTGCCCTGCCCCGGGCCTGGGACCCTCGATGAGGTGAGCGGGGATTGAGCCCTGGGAGGGGGAACATCTACGCCTCTGGGGCTTGCACTTCAAAAGAGGTTGTCCACAAAGCCCGCGCTCGGGCTTTTGGGAAGTCGTGGAGCCCCAGTGGCCTTGACCCCACCACAGTGCTAATAGGCATTCGGGAAAAACAAAGGCCTGTCACTAGGGAGGAGGGCTGGCGTGGCGTATTGGTGTGACCCTCTGCAATCCGGGGTTGGGACCCCGCCGGAGGGAGGTGAGGGGTGCGGCCTGCTCCTCCTCCGTGAGCAAGTATGGGCCACTAAAGGCCTTAGGTGGCATCCGTTATCCCCGCGTCCCTAAGGATGGAAACAGGTAGAGGTTGGTCCCATCTCCAGGTCTTAGACAATGAGGGTGTGCTGAGCGGGTATCCCCCTTGAGTTATGTAACTGCCTGTGGTTGCTATGGACACAGAAGGGGTGGCCCTGGGAACAGGAGAGAGACCTGGAGGCCCCCAACCAGAGCACTGCCTTCTCCATCCTCATCTCCATTATTAGGGTTTGTGTATCAGATCACCAGAACCCAGTGTTGGAGCCTCCTTCAGCTTGTCGGCCTGTGAAACAGACCCAGCATCCCATGTTCTTGGAGAGATATGGACAAAGCCTCTGGAGCTCAGTCCTGAACCCTGTTTCCCAGGGCCTCACCTTTTAGGAACCAGGTTTAGAGACTTGAGATTGGGGCATTTAGATGCCTTCAGAGGCCCTCAGAACGTGGGTTTAGTGACAGTGAGTTTATGAAATAGTGCATGTGTGAATGGATGGATGAATGAATGGGCTTAGGAAACCATAACTGCTATAAACCTGAGCTAGGGGGGGGCGGGTTCCTCAGGACTGGGCCACATTTGACTCAATGTTCTTCCACCTCAAAAAGAAGCCCCCGCTCCCCTCCCCCGACACCACCTTCCTTATGGATGCCTCTTGGGTTAGCCATAGCCAGGTCCTCTCTAGGATTGACCGAGGTCACCATGCAGGCACTGACCAGACAGAACAGCTTGATGGTTAGCTGGCTCTGGTCCTCCATAAACTGGAGCCTAGAAGGGGCCTCCTAGGATGACTCACCTGATTCAAGTGTGGGAGATTGGTGGTGTGTGGGGGGTGGATACCTTGCTTTGGGAACCCCTGAGCTGGTTGTTTTCCTCACCTACAGGACACACCATGCTGACCGGGGTTACCGATGGGATCTTCTGCTGCCTGCTGGGCACACCACCCAATGCGGTGGGGCCACTGGAGAGCGTTGAGTCCAGTGATGGCTTCACCTTTGTGGAGGTGAAGCCTGGCCGTGTGCTGCGGGTGAAGCACGCTGGACCTGCTCCGGTCCCCACCCCACCTCCTCTGCTGCCTGACACAGCCCAGGGGGACCGGTCTGGCTTGGTCCGCTGCCAGCGCCGAATCACTGTGTACCGCAATGGGCGGTTACTGGTGGAGAACCTGGGCCGGGCACCTCGAGCTGATCTCCTCCATGGGCAGAATGGCTCCGGGGAGCCGCCGGCCTCTCTAGAGGTAGAGTTGGCGGACCCGGCGGGCAGCGATGGCCGTTCAGGCCCGGTCAGCACTGGAAGTGGCAGTACTGGGCGACGGCGGCGAACACGGCGCCCCAAGCGGACCATCCACATTGACTGTGAGAAGCGCATCACCAGTTGCAAAGGCACCCAGGCCGATGTGGTGCTCTTTTTCATCCATGGTGTTGGCGGCTCCCTGGCCATCTGGAAGGAGCAGCTGGACTTCTTTGTGCGCCTGGGCTATGAGGTGGTGGCACCGGATCTGGCTGGTCATGGGGCCAGCTCAGCGCCCCAGGTGGCTGCAGCCTATACCTTCTATGCGTTAGCAGAGGACATGCGGGCCATCTTCAAGCGCTATGCCAAGAAGAGAAATGTGCTCATTGGGCATTCCTACGGGTGAGCCAACACTGGAATGGTGGTGGGGATAAGAGGTAGGGGCTGGCCGGAGTCCAGAATCTGGACATTCCCCCCCCCCTCCGCCCCCGTCACAAAACACTGATTTCCCAGCCCTGGTTGGGTAGATTGGTTGGTTGGAGCATCCTCCTGATACGCCAAGGTTGAGGGTTCCATCCCCAGTCAGGACACATACAGGAAGCAACCAATGAGTGCACAATAGATTGATATCTCTCTCTCTTTCTCCCTTCCTCCCTATCTCGGAAATCAGTGAATAAAAAGAACGAAAACAATTTTAAAAACACTGATTTTTCCCATTATAAAATCTCGTTCACATCTGCAACAATACAGGGATTCCCACCACCATTGCTGTTAACATTGTTTTAGAGCAATGTTTCTCACTATTGACCTTTTTGATCCAAAATTCTTTTCGGTGGGGGGGCTTTCATGTGCCTTTTAGAATGTTTAGCAGCATCTCTGACCTCTAGATGCCACTAACACAATGGTCTAGTAATGTTTGTGACAATAAAGAAGGTCTTCAGATGCTGCTAAAGTTTCCCTGGTGGCAAGAATTATCCCTAGCCTGACCAGGCCGTGGCTCAGTGGATAGAGCGTCAGACTGGGATGTGGAAGACCCAGGTTCGAGACCCTAAGCTCGCCAGCTTGAGCACAGGGCCCATCTGGCTTGAGCAAAAGCTCGCCAGCTTGGACCCAAGGTCGCTGGCTTCAGCAAGGGGTTGCTCGATCTGCTGAAGGCCCGCGGTCAAGGCACATGAGAGAAAGCAATCAATGAACAACAATGGTGTTGCAACGACAACGCAAAACTGATGATTGATGCTTCTCACCTCTCTCTGTTCCTGTCTGTCTGTCCCTGTCTATCCCTCTCTGTCCCTTAAAAAAAAAAAAAAAAGAATTATCCCTAGCTGAGAACCACTGTCTTCAATTAAGTTAAAAAATTGCTTGCCCTTAAGATACCAAGGGCTCCAAGGAAGAGCTAGTTGAAATCCCATAAATTCTATTTACAAGGCCCAGTTTGCTGTAACTCACTCTCCCTCAAAAGGGATAATAGGCCTGACCAGGCAGTGTTGTAGTGGGTAGAGCATCAACCTGGGATGCTGAGGACCCAGGTTTGAAACACTGAGATTGCCGGCTTGAGCATGGGGTCATAGACATGACCCTGTGGTTGCTGGCTTGAAGCCCAAGGTCACTAGCTTGAGCAAGGGATCACTGGCTTAGCTGGAGCTCTCTGGTCAAGGCACATATGAGAAAGCAATCAATGAACAACTAAGGTGCCTCAACTATGAGTTGATGCTTCTTATCTCTTTCCCTTCCTGTCTGTCTCTCTTTCTTGCTTTAAAAAAGGGGGAGAAGGATGATAGATACTATATGGCATTTAGATGAGAGTCCACTATATGAAAGGCTCTGGGCCTGGGCGCCTGATCACCATCAAGCAATACCACTCTCCCCGCCCTTTTAGTTGATCTTAGAGAGAGGGAGGAAAGGAGAGAGAAACATTGATTCATTCTTCCACATATTCATGCATTCACTGGCTGATTCCTGTTTGTTTCCTGACTGAGGATTGAACCTACAACCTTGGTGTATTTAGGATGATGCACTAACCAACTGAGCTACCAGGCCAATGCTAGTACTCCCGCCTTTACCTAGGAGGAAAGGCAGACTCCCAATCAGCCAGCCAGGTTGAGAATCATTGTTTTAGTGCTTGTAGCTCATGCAACAAGACAAGAAAAATAAGTGTTACATAAACTTCTGAAAGAAAGGAGGCTCTTATTTGTT
This sequence comes from Rhynchonycteris naso, assembly GCA_037038555.1. Lineage (NCBI taxonomy): Eukaryota > Metazoa > Chordata > Mammalia > Chiroptera > Emballonuridae > Rhynchonycteris > Rhynchonycteris naso. The sequence goes on from CM073003.1 coordinate 21,892,261, forward strand.
TATTTGTTAACAACTCCCAAAGTAGATGCTTATAATAAATAACTCCTCCAATTAAATAAGCACCCATCTGTGTTAGTTCCTGTGACCTCCGTAACAATGCTATGAGGTCAGCACATTTACTCTTTCACAGATATGGAGATAGACGCTCAGAGAGGTTATGCTATCTGCCCAAGAGCACTCAGTGAGTCACTGGCACAGTCAAGTCTACCCAACTCCTACCTGTTCCATCATCCTTTTTTTTTTTTTTTTTTTTTTTTACAGGCACAGAGAGAGGGATAAATAGGGACACACAGACAGGAGCAGAGAGAGGTGAGAAGCATCAATCATTAGTTTTTCGTTGCCATTGCAACACCTTAGTTGTTCATTGATTGCTTTCTCACATGTGCCTTGACCGCGGGCCTTCAGCAGACTGAGCAACCCCTTGCTGGAGCCAGCGACCTTGGGTCCAAGCTGGCAAGCTTTTGCTCAAGCCAGATGGGCCTGCGCTCAAGCTGACGAGCTCGGGGTCTTGAACCTGGGTCTTCCACATCCCAGTTCCACGCTCTATCCACTGCGCCACCGCCTAGTCAGGCCCCATCATCCTTCTTAACAGCAGATATTGGCAAACTTTTTCTTAAAGGACCAGATAGGAAATAGTTTAGGTTTGCAAATCACACAGTATCTGTTGGAACTTCACAACTCTAATGTCATCGCAGGAAAGCAGCCGTAATTGTAAATAAGTAGGGTGACTGTGTTCCAATAAAACTTTATTTATAAAATAGATTACAAATTTACAAAATTGTAAACAAGCAGCCAGGTTTAGAGAATAAGGAGCTGGATTGGGGGGCTTCTAGGCTGCACCCTTCCACCTTGCGTTATAGGCAGGCAGATATGGCACACCAGAGATCAGTGAGCAATTCTTTTTCTTTTGCTCAAGCCAGATGGGCTGGCTCCAGGAAGGGGTTGCTCGTTCTGCTGAAGTCCCACTGTCAAGGCACATGTGAGAAAGCAATGAACAACTGAGGTGTTGCAACAGCAACGAAAAACTAATGATTGATGCTTCTCACCTCTCTCCGTTCCTGCCTATCTATCCTTGTCTATCCCTCTCTCTGACTCTCTCTCTGTCCCTGTAAAAAAAAAAAAAGTTCAAGATATACACATCCACCCCTCATCCCTACCTACCCTATAGACCCAAGGGGAAGAATTTAAGTCTTCAGGATCTGCATCTGGGATAAGGGGTATACAAACCCATTCACTGCCTGTAATCTGCTGACCACCACTCTTCAACCCTACCCACCCACCAAACAGTGTCTCTTTCTGCACGTTCCTGGCGCATGAGTACCCAGACCTGGTGCACAAGGTGATAATGATCAACGGTGGGGGCCCCACGGCACTGGAGCCCAGCTTCTGCTCCATCTTCAACATGCCCACGTGTGTCCTGCACTGCCTATCGCCCTGTCTGGCATGGAGCTTCCTCAAGTGAGTGACCCCAGCCCTGGCAGACCCCAGCACCTCTCCAAGTTGTGTTGTGGGAGGGGAAGCTGTACAGCTGGGCTGGTATGGGAGACACGCCTGGTTTGCTGGATGGCACGAGGGCTCCAGCGGTGCCTCCCTACCACCAGGGCTGGCTTTGCCCACCAAGGGGCCAAAGAGAAACAGCTACTGAAGGAGGGCAATGCATTCAACGTTTCGTCCTTCGTGTTACGGGCCATGATGAGTGGCCAGTACTGGCCCGAGGGTGATGAGGTCTACCACGCTGAGCTTACCGTGCCTGTCCTACTCGTCCATGGCATGCATGACAAGTTTGTGCCGGTGGAGGAAGACCAGCGCATGGCTGAGGTAGGGGCTCAGCATTCTGGTCACTGCACCCTCAAACCCCCCTCATTCAGACCAGGGGGCTTTGGCCATGTTCTTCAGCCCTAGGGACATAGGAGCTTAGACCAAAGAATCCAGAAAGTAGAGCTGCCCTGGCCAGCTATTAGGATTGTGCACTGTACCCCTGTACATAAAAAGGTGCTTTTCACAGCTGGAATTTGTATAAGTGACCAGTGAGTGGGGTGGGCTAGAGAATTCTGGGATAGAGTGGGCTAGGAGGTCTTTAGATCAGAGATTGCCATAAAGGGGTCTTAGGATCATTAACATTTGGAATAGCTCTGGATCTGCAGTTCTTAACCAGTGATAATTCTGCCCCTCAAAGGAAACTTGGGAATGTCTGCAGATATTTTTGTTTGTTTTGACTGGGTGGAGAGGAGAGATGCTACTGGCCTCTGGTGGTGGAGGCCAGAGATGCTGCTCAGCAGCCTGCAACCAACAGGAGGGCCCCCAGCAAAGAAGGATCTGACCCCAAATGTCAGTAGTGGTGAGGTTGAGAAATCCTGCTCTGGTCGTATTGTAGGAACATAATAAATGTGGAACTGATGAATATTGAGTTGGGCTCTAGCAGGGCTACAGGCCATCCTCCAGCTCCCCCTTGGGTGGAAGTGGAATAATGAAGGGTAGACTACAGGAGGGACTTCCTGATGCTGCAGGCCCTGGGTGGCTGGTGGGGAGTCACAGGGCAGCTAACCACATGTACCCTGAGCCTGTGTTCCATGTAGATTCTGCTTCTGGCCTTCCTGAAGCTCATCGACGAAGGCAGCCACATGGTGATGCTGGAGTGTCCAGAGACGGTCAACACGTTGCTCCACGAATTTCTGCTTTGGGAGCCTGAGCCCCAACCCAACTCCCTGCCCGCGCCCCCGGAAGAGAAAAAGTAGCCGCTGTGCCAGCTGGGCATCGCAAGGGAGCGGCAGGATCTGCAGCCAGGACCTCCTGGGGGAGCCGGGATACGCCCCCAGGCTGCCTGGGCTGGGCCTGGCACTGGAAGGAGGAAGGCTGACAGCCACACTCTGCTTGCTTCTTGAGGGGCCCTTCTGGTTGTAACAGGTATCCCTGCAAGGATGACCTTGTACAGAAGCTTCCTCCTCACCATGGCCATGGCCAGGGCAGTGCCAACCTCACTCTTACATGTCACCTGTCCTTGATCCAGGGACTGTAGGGGCCCAGTTCCATCGCCCAAGACCCCCTCCCCACCCATCCTCACCCCCATTCCCTGGCCCTAGTAGCTTTTGTTGCCCAAGGGGGTGGGGGAGGGATGAAGGGGCTGGCGCCACAGAACCTGCGCATCTTAACTTGTAACTCAATAAAAAGTGACAATCCAAGCCTCCTGTGTTGGGCTGCCACAGGGCACGGCTTCCCCTGAACTTGTTTCTCCATCTGCAGATTGGGCTGATGTGGGTGTCTCCCCCTCAGGGTCTTCCAGGACTGCTTCCTGAATTTCCACTCACTCCTCAGTTACACAGGGGTGCTTGGACAGTATTCCCAGAGCAGAGGGCAGATAGGAGGTGAGCTCCTTGTCCCTGGAGGGGACGAAGTTCAACTGAGATCCAGACGAAGGTTGAGGTGAGGATCACTGGGTATTGCATGGGATTACAGCAGCCATAGTTGTGTCAATTGCATACAAAGCCCTAGTACTACCTGCCACCCATGTGTCACTGAATCCCCTTTAGGTCACATAGCAAGTCAGTGCCTCTTGCTATCGTCCCACTTTATCTTTCATCTTGGTTTAGAGCGGCTTTTGTCACGATTTTTATTTTGAAGTCACCAAGTCTATCTTTTCCCATCTTGCGGAAGGATTTCTCTGCCCTGCAGCCATGCTCCCCTTCCTCTGTATTTTGTCCTAACTTACGTATACCTAGGTACACTGGGGTTTGTGAGGATGGTGGGAAACAACTGTCCCCTCTGGTTGCTGCCTTTTGGGTCCTTTCCCCACTAATTTATGAGTCCACCTTTCGTTTACTATATAGCTGTCCCTTGGGAAATTCTGGAGACAGTTGTGTCACACCTAAGAGGTGTGACATCTAGTGGGTGGAGTGTAGGGATGCCTCCTGATACCCTGCAATTAATAGAACAGTCCCATCCCATCCAAATAATTCGGCCTTAAATACCAGTAGAGCCGAGGTTGGGAATCTGTTAGACAGATCCCATCTCTTTGGGGACTTTGGGGGTCTCTAGATTCTTTCCTGGTGAGCTGTTTGTGAATTACTGGGCTCTAGCACACTGTTTTAATTTAATTTAATTTTTTTAGATTTTATTCATTTTTTAGAGAGAGGAGGGAGGGAGAGAGAGAGAGAAGGGGGAGGAGCAGGAAGCATCAACTCCTATATGTGCCTTGACCAGGCAAGCCCGGGGTTTTGAACCAGTGACCTTAGCGTTCCAGGTCGGAGCTTTTACCTGCTGCACCACCACAGGTCAGGTTATGGCACACTGTTTTAATTGCTGTCACTTTGTCAGGAGACTTGGTATTTGGGAAGCTGCCCAGCTCAGAGAGAGATTTCTTCAGTTCCATTAAAATGGGAAAGCCCAGCCTGATCAGTTGGTGGTGCAGTGGATAGAGCATCAGACTGGGATGCAGAAGACCCAGATTTGAAGCCCCAAGGTCACCAGCTTGAGCACAGGCTCATCTGGGTTTTTTGTTGTTGTTTGTTTGTTTACAGAGACAGAGTCAGAGAGAGGGATAGATAGGGACAGACAGACAGGAACAAAGAGAGATGAGAAGCATCAATCATCAGTTTTTCGTTTTGACACCTTAGTTCAGGGGTCCCCAAGCTTTTTACACAGGGGGCCAGTTCACTGTCTCTCAGATCGTTGGAGGGCCGGACTATAAAAAAAACTATGAACAAATCCCTATGTACACTGCACATATCTTATTTTAAAGTAAAAAAACAAAACGGGAACAAATACAATATTTAAAATAAAGAACAAGTAAATTTAAATAAACAAACTGGCCAGTATTTCAATGGGAACTATGGGTGCGGATGCATCCTGTGCTCCTCTCACTGACCACCAACGAAAGAGGTGTCCTTCCGGAAGTGCAGGGGGGGATGGATAAATGGCCTTAGGGGGCCGCATGCGGTCCGCAGGCCATAGTTTGATGACCCCTGCTTAGTTGTTGTTCATTGATTGCTTTCTCATATGTGCCTTGCCTGTGGGCCTTCAGCAGCCCGAGTTACCCCTTGCTTGAGGCAGTGACCTTGGACTCAAGCTGGTGAGCTTTTGCTCAAACCAGATGGGCCCGTGCTCAAGCTGGCGAGCTCGGGCTCCTGAACCTGGGTCTTCCTCATCCCAGACCGACACTATCCACTGCACCACCGCCTGGTCAGGCCAGACTCATCTGGTTTTAGCATGGGGTCACCGGCTTGAGCATGGGATCATAGACATAACCCCATGGTTGCTGGCTTGAGCAAGGGGTCACTCGCTTTGCTGTAGCCGCCTCCCCCAGTCAAGGCACATATGAGAAATCAATCAATGAACAACTAAGGTGCCACAACGAAGAATTGATGCTTCTCATCTCTCCCCTTCCTGTATATCCTTATCTGTCCCTCTCTCTGTTAAAAAAAAAAAAAAAAAAGGGAAGCCCAGGTCCTGTCCATTGGCTGGGTCCCTAATTACAAAACCAGCCATTTCTTCAGGTGAGCCAGGGGCTCAGCAGAGAAAACTAAGCAGGTGGGACTTGGTTAACTGATCCACAGTGAGGAGCTGTAGGGAACCCAGTGAGGCAGCAGATCTCCCTATGTCTCTAAACCCACTTTGGAGAAACAAATTCTGGAAAACTTATTAAATGATTCTGCAAACACCTCACTAGTGCCACAACCTGACATTTTACTGAAAGCCTTTGCCTATGAGAATAGCGTGAAATCTATCCTCCACAAGTTGGGGGTATTGATCCAGTTTTATGGTGAGAGGGAAATGTTCAAAGAAGCAATGCCAAGGAGCTTGTGTTGCACAGTGATCCCAAGGACTGGTGTCTTACACCCTAACCCACAAGCTCTCTAGCTCTGGCCTATCACCATACACAGTTGGCATCTCTAGAGCATCAGGGCACTTCCCTTCTAGGGAGACTTTCCACCTGAGCCACCTCACACTGCAAGGTTCTGAGCCACACCCTCTGACCCCACAATGACCTGTGAGGTAGGACCTCACTGTCCTTACTGTACAACTGAGGAAACTGAGGCTCAGACAGACATTACTGGTCTGAGTTACCACATCTGGCAAGCAACAGAACCCAGCTCTTGAACTGGGTAGATTCCCTTCACATGGCTGAGAAAGCCCCCAAACCACAGTGTGGGTGCCCTGTGTCTAGGAGATAAAAGTTGACTTTTGCCTGACCAGGCGGTGGCGCAGTGGATAGAGCGTCGGACTGGGGTGCGGAAGACCCAGGTTCGAGACCCCAAGCTCACCAGCTTGAGCGCAGGCCCGTCTGGCTTGAGCAAAACGCTCGTCAGCTTGGACCCAAGGTCGCTGGCTCCAGCAAGGGGTTGCTCGGTCTGCTGAAGTCCCACGGTCAAGGCACATGTGAGAAAGCAATTAATGAACAACTAAGGTGTTGCGACGGCAATGAAAAACTAATGATTGATGCTTCTCACCTCTCTCCATTCCTGTCTGTCTGTCCCTATCTATCCCTCTCTCTGACTCTCTCTCTCTGTCCCTGGGGGGGAAAAAAAGTGGACTTTGTCCATACAGATAGGACTAAACTGCGAAGTACTGGCAAGGTCCAAAACACCAAATGTTCCAAAGAATCTTCTTGTCCACTTGTACTTCCCACATGAGAGGGAACTCACTACTTCTCCAGCAGTTCCATCTATAACAAAGTCCTCCTTTAGCCTGAGCGGGAGATCAATCCTGCTGTACCTCCTCCCAACACCAGCTTTCTAGAACTGGAGATGGAGAGCCCCATTCAGCGTAGGGAAGCTAGAATATTCAAATCCCCTGATCTCTGGATGGCAGTTCTCCAGTGCTCAGCCACGGGCCTGGATGTCTTGGGGTTGCAACTCTTGCTCTCCCTTAGCCAGGAACACAAAAAGGGCGCGGTGCAGCAGACGTACCCCAAGTGGCGGCGCTGGGCGGGTGACCACCTTGCCACCACTCCAGAGCAGTGTCCTTGTTCTTGGTCTTGTCTGGATCCTTGGAGAGATCGGGGGTGAGGTCACAGGGGCAGCCCCAGGGAACTTCCAGTAAAAGTATGTGACAGTGAACCCACCGTGTATTCCCCTCAAGCAGATATAAACCCATGGAACAAAATATATGCACATGCAGGTACTTAGTGCTCAGTAATTACTCATTGAACAAACAGGCCTGAAAGGAAAGGGGTGAGGGGACTGGTCAATTAAACGCCCTTCCTGTGATACTCACCCCATAGCCCAGGCACCCACCTAAAGCCTCCACGAGACATGCCTCTCAAGCGTAAGCCTTCACAGCAATTACATGCTGGAAGCACTGCAGGGACACAACACCACGACCACTGGTCCAAATGTCCAAGATCTGGCGTGCCTTGGGGCAAGCCTGGGAAGCCAGGGCAGGGTCGGAGTCTGACCCCCAATTCCTTCTTTCCTCTACCTCCCCACAGCCTGGCCACCCTACCCTGACCTTGGTCCTTATCCTCATACCTGTTTTTCTGGCTGGCCACGGTAACCAACAGCCTCTCAGAGGTGGACATTTGGCTGGGCCTGTGTCCCCTTGCCCACATAGAAGATGGCATGGACAAAAGTCTGAAGGCATTCAGCTGGGGTTAGTGAGAAGGCTTGGGCAGGCAGGTCCTGTGTCTTCCTGGATGAAAGGGTTTGGCTCAGAGAGGAAGAACTGGTAAGAGTAGCCCTAGAGAAAAATCTCTAAGGTCACAGGTCATATTGAACCCATATCCAGTGACCCACATTTTCCAAGGCAGAGTTGTGGCAACTCCCCAAAGACACTCAGCAGCTTGAATTAGGTCCAACTGCCTTTTATAGATAAAGTTTATGACCAGAGAGGTCCAATTCCCTTCCCAAGGACACATAGCACAAAGAACCAACCCCAGAATTTTTCAGCTCCCACTTCTACATCCCTAGGGACCAGCAGCAGATACATGAAGCTGGACTTCACTACCCCCTCCCACCACCATTTTCTGGGATCCAGCTGCTCAAATTGCAGGGTGAGAGCATCCTCATCTGGCTGCGTATCTGGAATTTGGCCTGTCCTCAGGGCCTCAGTCAGCTGTGGGCTATAACCTGAAAAGTTTGGGCCTGGGAGGGGAAACTGAGTCAAGGGAGACAGAGGAAGGGGTAGTTCCCAGAGAAGTGGGATTGAGAACTGGGAGTCTCCAGGGACTCCTGGAGGTTCCTTGAACTCTGGATTCCCAGTGGGGACTAACCAGGAGCAGCCTGGGCTGTGCTTCTCATTGTCAGAGGTATTGTAGCTAGGTGAAGGGCATGATGGAGCCTGGGCTCTCACCAAGTGCCAAAAGCCCTTGCAGCAGCTCTAGGTAAGACATGGCCAGGACCAGCAGGCACCAGCACCTGTAGAGCTCATCACATCCTCTGTCAGCTAGAGAGCAGCCTCCTCACTGTCGAGGTACCACTGGTCATCTGTTAGGAAGTGGAAGTTGAGGGGTTCATGCAGGGGTTCCTGAAGTGGCCTATGGGTTGGGCTCCCATTTGGGAGGGACGTATGGGAAGAGGAGTCATCTGGCAAGGTCAGAGTTAGGGCCTGTAGACGAGTTGTTAAATTGGCCTCCTTGCCTGACCTGTGGTGGCGCAGTGGATAAAGCATCGACCTGGGAACACTGAGGTCGCCAGTTCAAAACCCTGCACTGGTCTGGTCAAGTCACATATGGGAGTTGATGCTTCTAGCTCCTCCCCCCTTTCTCTCTCTCTCTCTCACTCTGTGTCTCCTCTCTAAAATGAATAAATAAAGAGAAATTGAAAAATTGGCCTCCTTGACCCTTGCGACGGCTCCATATGCCAGCTGTGGGATGCCCAGAGACTTTAGCACCCTCTGGGATGGTCAGCTAGCAGAGAGGAGTTGCAGCCTGGTTGGGGGCAAAGAACCAGTAAAGGGGGATCAGTTGGAGGCTGGGTCTTTGGCTCCAGAGGTCTCAACTGCCGTGATAAAGGAGGCATCTGAACTGCAGTCCCAGCACACTGGGGATGACTCCAGGCTGCTATCCTTGTCAACAACCTCAGGGTAGGCAAGGAGACTGTGGGGTCCAGGGTCAGGCTCCGGGTCCATGTCCCTGCTGTCACTTCTGCTCAGTGCTGTGAAGAAGTCCAGCATCACATTGGGAGCCCCAAAAGGACTGGTGTCCAGCCCCTTTCCCGTGAGGCCTATGCCTGGAGCAGAGGATGAGAGTAGGGGTCAGAGAACAGGGGAGGGGGTAGCCAGAGACAGAGATAGGAGTTAGATCAGACAAACAGGTGGCTGGAGTCAAAGTGAGGAGAGAGAAAAAGTGAAGGCAGGCAGAGCTGACCAGAGACACTGGACGTGAAACAGCCAGAACCAGAAGGAGACAGTGGAAATCAGTGAGACACAGTAAGTTGGTCCATAGGCCAAGCCCCTATGTTCGCACAGGCCCCACCCACCGTTGGGCTCAGGTTCCAGCTCTTGGGTCTTTGCTCAGGTCCGGGTAGGGGTCCTGGTCAGCTTCTGGAGCTCCCTCAGGAGGCACACACAATTCTGGTGACCCTACTCTTCCACCAGATCTATAGGCCAGAGTCCATCCTGCGGCGGCACAATCAACAGAGGGCGCCCCAAGACTTCTTCCCTCCCACTCACCTGGTCACGCAGCCTGCAGCCCGTGGACCCCTCCCTGGCTCAGCAGCAGCTCCAGGCTGCAGCGACAGCCCTAGGTGGCAGCCACGTGCAATGGTGTTAGCTTCTCCGCTGATCTAGGGCAGGAGCATAGAAAGGAACTCGTTGTCCGTTTTCGAGCCCCCGAGCCTTGGCTCTCGTCTCCCCATCTCCATTGTTGGCCAAATAAGTTTGTAAATATGATATATATTTTTGCTTGCTTATAGTTTGCATTGCATGTGAGGGACAGGCTGTAAGCAGGCAGCATTCTTTTTTTTTAAATATTTTTTTTTCTAGCCTGACCTGTGGTGGCGCAGTGGATAAAGCGTCGACCTGGGAACACTGAGGTCGCCAGTTCAAAACCCTGCACTGGTCTGGTCAAGGCACATATGGGAGTTGATGCTTCCAGCTCCTCCCCCCTTTCTCTCTTTCTCTATCTCTCTCTCTCACTCTGTGTCTCCTCTCTAAAATGAATAAATACATAAATTAAAAAATAAATATTTTTTTTTCTAAATTATTTCTTTTTATTATTATTATTCATTTTAGAAAGGAGACAGAGAGAGAGAGAGAGAGAGAAAGGGGGGAGGAGCTGGAAGCATCAACTCCCGTGTGTGCCTTGACCAGACCAGTGCAGGGTTTTGAACTGGCGACCTCAGTGTTCCCAGGTCGACGCTTTATCCACTGCGCCACCACAGGTCAGGCGCAGGCAGCATTCTTATAGCCTAAGGCCGTGATGGCGAACCTGACACGCGTGTCAGCACTGACATGCATAGCCATTTTCGATGACACGCGGCCGCATACCAGAGAAGTATGGGGCCGCATGCCGAGAAGGACATTTCATCCTTGGCTCCTGCACGGCCAGGTGCAGTAGCCGAGGATAAAACATTTGCTGTAGTGTAGACACTCTGTGCCGGAGGTCTGTAGGCCAAAACAACAGAACTCAGGCACAGAGCGTCTAGTTCTGGGACTTCCGGTTAGCCCGTTTTTCTCAAAGTGACACACCACCCAAGTTATGCTAGGTTTTTTGGCGAATTTTGACACACCAAGCTCAAAAGATTGCTTATCACTGGCCTAAGGCTTAGTTTTAAGACTAAGCTTTTCCCCACACCCTTGACTGTTGCATTATATGGGGTGGTGCACTCTTATGAGGAATCCCATTTATGCCTCAATAAGTGATTTTGTATCAGAGACTTCCTTGTTTGTATATTGGGTTAAAGGTTTTGATTTCTACACTATAAAATGAGGCAGACCGGGAGCTTGCTCTCTCTCAGTTCCTGAGATTAGCATTAGAGAGGAGAGCAGAGAAAGGCCACGTGGGGGAGAGGAGAAGCAGCCAAGATGGAGGAATGCTGAAGGAGAAGCCAGTTTGTGCAGAGAGAAGGAGATGGGGAACAGAGGTGAATAAGGCTGGTGAGCTAGAAACCTTTGATTCTAGGAAACTCGGATAAGTCAGTGGCTTTGGGAGCCCTGAATGGAAAGGGAAGTGTTTTCCCACTGTGTGTATTTCTTGCACACCGGGTGAAAGCTAGGATTAAAGGTAATGGCCCACCAGTACTTGGCTCCGTTGTTTCATTACCGTCTGTCCAAATCAAATGCAAACCTGCATGGGCCAGGGGGCTGTGATGGTGGCCGTGGCTACTGGCTTTACATCCATCCTCCAACCTGAGACACCTCAGAATCTAGATTCTGCAGCCTGACCAGGCCGTGGCGTAGTGGATAGAGTGTCGGACTGGAATGCGGAGGACCCAGGTTCAAGACCCTGAGCTCGCCAGCTAGAGCACGGGCCCATCTGGCTTGGGCAAAAGCTCGCCAGCTTGGACCCAAGGTTGCTGGCTCCAGCAAGGGGGTTGCTCGGTCTGCTGAAGGCCAGCGGTCAAGGCACATGTGAGAAAGCAATCAATGAACAACTATGGTGTCGCAACAGCAATGAAAAACTAATAATTGATGCTTCTCACCTCTCTCTGCTCCTGTCTGTCTGTCCCTATCTATCCCTCTGTCTGACTCTCTCTGTCCCTGTGTAAAAAAAAAAAAAAAAAAAAGAATCTAGATTCTGCACCCTCAGGCTGGGACTGAAACTTCTGCTCTCTTACCGTATAGCTTCTACCCCCAGTCCCAAACCTTTGATCCCTACTATGTCTCTAGCGCAACCTTCAACCCTAGATCTGAGACCCTACCCCCCGCCCGTGTGCCCTCAGAATCCCTCCCTTGGTTCCCCAAGCTCCTCCCTGGGGCATCGAATCCCCACCCTTGGAATGTGGGACGCCCTCTCGGGATCACGGCATCGCCCTCGGACTCAGGAAACCCTTCCCCTGCGTGGAAGGTCCCCCCTCACCGAGGGTTGGGGTCCCCGCCTCCACGCAGCAGGGCCGCGAGGCATCAGAGAGCCCAAGGATGTCCCGCTCTCGCCACCAGGTGGGTGGCCGCAGCGCCATCCGCCAGCACCAGGTTGGGGTCAGCGCCGCAGCTCAGCGGCTCCTCCACAACTCTGCGATCAGGCGGTCTAAGTTGCCCGCGACGGTCCCCTTACCCCCATCCTTACTGTGTCTCCTCCACCCGCAGGGCCGTCCACAGCAGCTGCGCCAGATTTTCCGCTGCGCTCATGCCCACGCGGTTCCCCAGTCCTGCAACCCAGCCTGCCGGTTTCAAACTTCTTGCGGCTCCCCGCCCCTCGGCTCTGGTCTAGGCACCCGAGTGAAGCACAGGGTCCGCAACCAGGCCAACCCACACCACATCCACGCAGCACACGGTGGAGTTTGAGGGCCTCAGTGCCAACCCAGGCCCGCGACCTCGAGGGGCACCCAGGCAGGGCCTGGGGTCGCTGATAAGGCCTGGGCGATGGAGGCAGCTGGGTCTGCTATTATCTGATCTCAAAATGGGAGGTGGGGTGTGGGGTGGAGCTACAACCTGGTGACTCAGAGGTGCCCACTGAGGAAGAGGCCTCTATTAGCACTCAAATTCAATTAAGAACTCCCGCCTCCAACTCTGTGTCCCCTGTTTTCAGTCTCACTGAGACAGGAGTCCCTGACTTTGGGTCGCTGGGCCATACATAGGAGAAGCCTTCTAGGCTGGTGTAATGTTGAAGGAATATTTCCTGATAGGTGCCTGACACATAGGTACCTACCTAATAAATATTATGGGAAACGACCAGTGGTGGCACAGTGGATTGGGTGTCTGTAGGGGAAGCTGAGGGCCTCAGTTCAAAGTCCCCCACCTCCCAGGTCTCAGGCTAGAGTAGGAGCTCAGGGCTCATCACCTTGAGCATGGGCTTCCCAGCTTGAGCATCGGGTGGTTGGCTTGAGCCCAGGATCCCTGACATGATCCCAAGGTCGCTGGCTTGAGCCTGGGGTAACTAGCTTATCTTGAGCCCTGGGTCAAGGCAGGTATGAGAAGCAATCAATAAAAAAAATTACTACTCTGACCTGTGGTGGCGCAATCAATAAAGCATGATGCTGGGTGGGGTCTGCAGGCTTGCTTGGTCAGGGCACAAAGGATAAACAGCAACTAAGAGTTGATGCTTCCTGTTCCTACCCCCTTTCTCCTCTTTCTAAAAATCAATAAATCTTTTTATTTTTATTTTTTGTGACAGAGACAGAGAGAGGGACAGATAGGGCCAGACAGACCGTAAGGGAGAGAGATGAGAAGCATCAATTCTTCGTTGCAGCACCTAAGTTTCTCATTGATTGCTTTATCATATGTGCCTTGACTGGGGGCGGGGGGCGTACAGCAGACCAAGTGACCCCTTGCTCAAGCTGACAACCTCAGGGTTTCTAACCTGGGTCTCCCACGTCTCAGTCCGATGCTCTATCCACTGTACCACTGCCTGGTCAGGCAATATAAACAAAATCTTAAAAAAAAGAAAAAGGGGCCTGACCTGTGGTGGCACAGTGGATAAAGCGTCGACCTGGAAACACTGAGGTCGCCAGTTCAAAACCCTGCACTGGTCTGGTCAAGGCACATATGGGAGTTGATGCTTCTAGCTCCTCCCCCCTTTCTCTCTCTCTCTCTCTCTCTCTCTCTCTCTCTGTCTCCTCTCTAAAATAAATAAATTAAAAAAAGAAATTAAAAAAAAAAGAAAAAAAAAGAAAAAGGTGAAGTAACTATAACTCGATGCTTCTCATCCCCCATCCCCCCATTCCTTTCTCTTTCTCTAAAAAAAAAAAAAAGCTGTGTGAAGAAAAAGCTGTTGCTCAATATAGTTATTTTAATGTTTTTTAAAATATTCACAAGGGTCCACTGATTGCTTTCTCACATGTGCCTTGACCACGGGCCTTCAGCAGACCGAGCAACTCCTTGCTGGAGCCAGCGACCTTGGGTTCAAGCTGGTGAGCTTTTTTTTGCTCAAGCCAGATGGGCCTGCACTCAAGCTGGCAACCTCGGGGTCTCGAACCTGGGTCTTCCGCATCCCAGTCCGATGCTCTATCCATTGCGCCACCACCTGGTCAGGCCCACCAAGACATGTTTTAACAGAACCCAATTATGTGGGAAAGAAGCCAGAGGTTCGGTTCCTTTCATTATAAAAAGTATAAGTTCATCATCCTTTGAAACGTATGTGTGTGTGAGAGAGAGAGAGAGAGAGAGAGACGGAGAGAGAGACAGAGAGAGAAAGGGGGAGAGAAAGATCACTTCTCAGCTTTTTGGCTAACATCAAGTAAGAGAGAGAAGAGGAGAGACACAAAGAAAATAGGTGAAAGGCTATGAAATACTGTACAAGAAAATAAATCAGAAGAAAGGAGTCTGGGAAGGAAAAATATCCTAAGGCATGAGAGGCAAGAGACTACCTCCTATTCATGATACTTTACCTACTTTGCCACAGTGGGAACATGTTTCTAGGTAGTGGAAAGTGTGGGGCTGGAAAATGGCCTCCAAAGGTAATCACAAGAATGAGTTTAAAGAGAGAGAAGGCTGGCTTCCATTATGTTGGTGGTTCTTAAGGTAAAGGGGTGACTAAGGGACAGATTCAGAACAATCTGTGGGCCCAACCCTTTGGATGACCATCTGTGGATAGAAAATTGAAGGACTCTTGACAAAATATAAGAAAAGGCAAACAAAAGTAAAGATAAGTTAAAGGGAAAATAACCCTCAAAGATAAAAGACCAAGCCTGACCAGGCAGTGGCGCAATGGATAGAGCGTCGGACTGGGATGCGGAAGACCCAGGTTCGAGACCCCGAGCTCGCCAGCTTGAGCGCAGGCCCATCTGGCTTGAGCAAAAAAGCTCGCCAGCTTGGACCCAAGGTCGCTGGCTACAGCAAGGGGTGGCTCAGTCTGCTGAAGGCCCGCGGTCAAGGCACATGTGAGAAAGCAATCAATGAACAACTATGGTGTCACGAGGGCAATGAGAAACTAATGATTGATGCTTCTTACCTCTCTCTGTTCCTTTGTGTCTCTCCCTATCTATCCCTCTCTCTGTCCCTGAAAAAATAAAATAAATAAAATAAAGTAAAAAAATGATAAAAGACCAAGATGGGCAGTGGTGGTGTTGAAGGTAGAAAAATGTGGTTTTCAGATTCTGATCTGGCCAGAGTGATAGAACGTGGCACAGTTATAGAAACAGCAAGGCTTCAGAAGGTAGCTAGCACCTTTCAAATTGGCACCATGGCCCTTCCCAGAGGGTGGGACCAATATGAAGGTCTGAAGAATAATCCCGGCTGAATGTCTCAGTGCACAGTTTGATATGCCTTTTCATCCCATATGCTGCACCCCTCCCCCCTGCAGCACAGGCTTGGTGGATAAGGGGGGGGGGGCAAGGAAGGAGCGCTCATCATCTAGCTCCTGAGAGCTTCAAAAGATAATCTGGGGCCTGACTTATGGTGGTGCAGTGGATAAAGCGTTGACCTGGGAACACTGAGGTCGCCAGTTCAAAACCCTGCACTGGTCTGGTCAAGGCGCATATGGGAGTTGATGCTTCCAGCTCCTCCCCCCTTTCTCTCTTTCTCTCTCTCTCACTCCGTGTCTCCTCTCTAAAAATGAATAAAATAAAAGAGAAATTAAAATGGTAATAAAAAAAAAAAGATAATCTTGGCAGTATCAAGCTGGTATGCAGTGGTCCTGGTATTGGGTGACTTCCTGACCCGCTCTTTACTCTTCCAAGCATCCCTCTAGAGGGTTCCATGACTGGGATGACAGTGTCTTGAGTCCACCAGCTCAGGTTGGAGGCTGAGTTTCTTGAGGCTCTCATAACCCACCACAATGACAATGGTAGAAGGCGTGGCTGAGATTATTCTGGCTGAGAGGCCCTTCATGAGGCCCCAAGGCCCCTCTTCTGCCATCAGCTGTCTGAAGGTCAGGATGATGGAGTTCTTGCCCTCAACCTGCACTCGGGTTCGGATAACATCCATGGGATTGGTGAGGATGGGAGCAGTAGCTGCAGCTAAGGGCCCGAGATAGCTTGAAAGACAATGTGAGGGCACTCCTTAGGACAGAGGTATGAGAGCTGCTCTGCACAGAAGTGATAGAAGGGCCACCAGACAGCACTGTTTGGGATGTAGGTAAGTAGTAAAGCCACATAGCCTCGGTAGAAGCCTCGAAGCCCATCAGTCTGCAGGATCTGCCTGATGATGTCCTTGGTTTGGCCAAAGGCAACTACACCTTATCCCTGTGGGTTTCCTTGCACTTGGAAGCGGCCCGTTTTCTCACCTTTACGCTGCATCATCAGGTGCTGGGAGACCACATCAATGGGCACTGTGATGCTCTGGGCCACAAGAGAGGCTGAACCACCAGCCACCAGTGATTTGACTGTGTTGCTCTGGCTATAGTCAGCTACAAACTTCCGGGTGAGCTCATAAGTGGTTACATAGCACTGGCCCGAGATGAGGGTGAAGGTGTTGATCAGGAATCCCTGGTAGAGGTCAGTCACTCCATCTGCTCGCAGGATCTTGATGAAGGCATCAAATGTCCCATGGTAGAGACTCTTGCCTTTCTGAACCTGCAACCGAGTGCAGATGAGGGTGAATGGGTAGATGCTGACACGGATCATCATTGTCATTGCCACACCAAACACGAAGAACTTCTTCTTGTCCAGGTGTTCCCACTTGATGATCTGGATATTGCGTTTGTCCTCCATTGTGCCCAAAGTCCAGTAGGATTAGAACCAAGTCACTTCACCCTGGCCGGATAGCTCAGTTGGTTGGAGCATTGTCCTGAAGTACAGAGGTTTCCAGTTCGAACCCCAATCAGGGCACATACATGAACAGATCAATGTTCCCCTCTCTCCCCCTTCCTCTCTTGCTTCTCAGGTCAGGGCGACCCCTCCGCGTCTCAAGCGAACTCCAAACCCGGACCACTAGGCCGCAGCTCCCCCTCTATCCGCGCCTCCCGGCGACTGCCAGCCTCGGGGAACATCTTCCTCCATCTTGACCAGAGTCCTGGTGTATAGTTATTTTAATTTTAGCCTGACTAGGCAGGGGCACAGTGGATAGAGCATCGGCATGGGAGGCAGAGAACCCATGTTCGAAACCCCGAACCTGCTTGAGCATGGGCTCACCAGCTTGAGCACAGGGTTGCTGGTTTCAGTGTGGGATCATAGACATGACCCCATGGCACTGGCTTGAACCCAAAGATTGCTGGCTTGAAGCCCAAGGTCACTGGCTTGGCTATAGCCCCCCTGGGTCAAGGGACGTATAAGAAAGCAATCAATGAACAATAAAGAACTGATGTTTCTCATCTATCTCCCTTCCTGTCTGTCCCTCTCTCAGTTAAAAAAAAAAATTATATGGAACTAAGAATTTATCTGGTAAATTTTTTCCACAATTGTTCATTATCCAGACAGATAGTTGAATAGTAGACCTATTGTTTCTGTATTGTCTCCCTTCTGGGGAGCACCCAAACTATTTCCTGGGAGCTCTAATTCTCCCTTTTTGTGTGTGACAGACAGAGAGACAGATAGTAACAGACAGGAAGGGAGCTAGAGACCCCTTGCTCAAGCCAGAGACCTTGGGCTCAAGCCAGCAACCTTGGGCTTCAAGCCATCAACCATTGGGCTCAAGCCAGTGGCCATGGGGTCAAGTCTATGATCCCACTCTCAAGCCAGCGACCCTGCACTCAAACTGGTGAGCCCACATTCAAGCCAGATGAGCCTGTGCTGAAGCTGGTGACCTTGGAGTTTCAAACCTGGATCCTCTGCATCCCAGTCTGATGCTCTATCCACTGTGCCACCACCTGGTCAGGCTGTAATTCTCCCTTTTTTAGGAGAGGCTTTATCCAGGCCTGAACAATCAGAACACCCCATAACTTTGGCCCATGAGCCAGGCAAGGCCAACCATAAGGGGGTGCCGACAGCCCTCACTTCACCTGGGCTGGGGTATGGATAGTAGTCACAACTGTCAACCAATGGTCATGATGCCAATTCAATGCCAACAGGGACCCCCAATTTGGGATGCAGTGAAAGATGAGACTACTCAAAGCAAGCACGTCAATATAGAACAACAAAGCCCTTTTTAGCAAATTGTTTCAGCTCCAGCAAAGGCATAAGACTTTTTTTAAAATTTAGAGAGGAAGGGAGAGACAGAAACATCGCTCAGTTCCTGTATGTGCCCTGAGTGGAGATCAACTCCACACCTTTGTGTATCAGGACAATGCTCTAACCAACTGAGCCATCCCATGAGGACTCGGTCTTTTCTTGTTTTTTAAGGAATCAGTCTTTGGTGTACTCCAAATCCTGTTTGATTAGCCCAAAAAGCACTGTCCTGACTGGCCAAAGTGGAGCCATTCTTATTCGTCAAAAATGCTAATGAGGCCTGACCAGGCGGTGGCGCAGTGGATAGAGCGTTGGACTGGGATGCGGAAGACCCAGGTTTGAGACCCCGAGCTTGCCAGCTTGAGCGCGGGCCCATCTGGCTTGAGCAAAAGGCTTGTCAGCTTGAACCCAGGGTCGCTGGCTCCAGCAGGGGGTTGCTCGGTCTGCTGAAGGCCCGCGGTCAAGGCACATGTTTGAAAGCAATTGATGAACTGAGATGTCGCAACGGCAACGAAAACTAATGATTGATGCTTCTCATCTCTCTCCATACCTGTCTGTCTGTCCCTCTCTCTTACTCTCTCTCTGTCCCTGTAAAATAAAAAACAAAAAACTAATGAGGTGTCCTGGCTGAGTAGTTCAGTAGGTTAGAGCATCCTCCTAATAGGCCATGGTTACAGGGTTACAGGTTCAATCCCAGGTGAGGGCACATACAAGAACAACAAATTGATGTTCCTCTCTCCCCCAAATCAATAATAATAAAAAAGGCCCTGGTCCTGGACTGGATAGTTCAGTCGGTTAGAGCATCATCCCAAAGAACAGAGGTTGCCAGTTTGATCCCTGGTCAGGGAACATACAGGAACAGATAGATGTTTCTCTCTCTTACTAAAATCAATAAATAAAATGTTTAAAAAAAGGCCTAGGCCCTGGCCGGTTAGCTCAGCAGTAGAACGTCAGCCCAACGTGTGGAAGTCCTGGGTTCAATTCCTGACCAGGGCACACAAGAGAAGCGCTCATCTGCTTCTCCACCCTTCCCCCTCTCCTTTCTCTCTATCTCTCTCTTCCCCTCCTGCAGCCAAGGCTCCATTGGAGCAAAGTTGGACCTGGGTGCTGAGGATGGCTCCATGGCCTCCACCTCAGGCGCTAGAATGGCTCCAGTTGCAATGGAGCAACACCCCAGATGGGCAGACCGTCGCCCCCTAGTGGGCATGCAGGGTGGATCCTGCCCGGGCACATGCAGGAGTCTGTCTCTTAGCCTCCCTCTTCTCACTTCAGAAAAATACAAAAAAAGAAAGAAAGAAAGAAAAAAGGCCCTCCCCAGGTGGCTCAGTTGGTTAGAGGTCATCCTGACATGCCAAGGTTGTGGGTTTGATCCCTAGTCAGGGCACATACCGGAATCAATCAATGACAGCATGAATGAATGGCAAAACAAATCAATGTGTTTTGTTTTCTCACTCTCTCTCCCTTCTGCTTTTTTTTTTTTTAAATTTTTTATTTATTCATTTTAGAGAGGAGACACAGAGAGAGAGAGAGAGAAAGGGGGGAGGAGCTGGAAGCATCAACTCCCATACGTGCCTTGACCAGACCAGTGCAAGGTTTTGAACTGGCGACCTCAGTGTTCCCAGGTCGACGCTTTATCCACTGCGCCACCACAGGTCTGGCTCTCCCTTCTGCTTTTTAAAAATAAATTAAAAATTTTAATATGAAATCAATTTATGGCCCTGGCTGGCTCTTTCAGTCAGAGCATTGTCCCGAAACGATAAGGTTGCAAATTTGATCCCGTCAGGGCACACACAGGAAGCAACCAATGAATGTGTGATTGAATGGAACAAATGAACACTTCCTTTCTCCCTCCCCTCTCTCTAAAAATCAGTCAATCAATAAAAAATTAAGCTATCCTGGCTGGATAGCTTGGGTGTTTAGTATCGTCCCAAAGCGCAGAGGCTGATGGTTTCATCCCGTCAGGGCACATACAGCAACAGCTTGATGTTCCTGTTTCTCTCTTCCTGCCTCTCTCTAAATTAAAAAAAGAAAAATAATCAATTAAAAAAAAACTTAAGTCCCACTAGGCTTTTCTTTCTTTTTTTTTAAGAAATGGCTTCTTACCTGACCTGGCAGTGGTGCAGTGGATAGAGCGTCGAACTGGGATGCGGAGGACCCAGGTTCGAGACCCCGAGCTCACCAGCTTGAGCGTGGGCCCATCAGGCTTGAGCAAAAGCTCGCCAGCTTGGACCCAAGGTCGCTGGCTCCAGCAAGGGGTGGCTGGGTCTGCTGAAGGCCCGCGGTCAAGGCACATGTGAGAAAGCAATCAATGAACAACTAAGGTGTCGCAACGAAAAACTGATGATTAATGCTTCTCATCTCTCTCCGCTCCTGTCTGTCGGTCCCTGTCTATCCCTCTCTCTGTCCCTGTAAAAAAAAAAAAAAAAGAAATGGCTTTTTTTTTTTACTTTATTCATTTTATTATTTTTAGGTTTTTTATTTTTATTTTTTATATTTTATTTTTCCTAAGTGAGAAGTGGGGAGGCAGCCAGACTCCCACATGTGCCTAACAGGGATCCACATGGCATGCCCACCGGGGGCAATGCTCTACCCATCTGGGGTGTTGCTCATTTGCAGCTGGAGCCATTCTAGCGCCTGAGGATGAGGTCATGGAGCCATCCTCAGCGCCCGGGGCCAACTTTGCTCCAATGGAGCCTTGGCTTCAGGAGGAGAAAAGAAAGAGAGGAAGGAGAGGGGGAAGGGTGGAGCAGATGGGCCCTTCTCCTGTGTGCTTTGACCAGGAATCAAACCCGGGACTTCCACATGCTGGACCAATGCTCTACTGCTGAGCAAACTGGCCAGGGCCCTATTTTGTTAGGTTTTTTAATTGTTGATTTTGAGAGAGAGTGGGGAGAGAGAGAAAGGAGGGAGAAGTGGGAAGCATGAACTTGTAGTAGTTGCTTTCTGTATGTGCCTTGACCAGGCAGATCTGGGGTTCTGAACCGGTGACCTCAGCATTCCAGTTCGATGCTTTATCTCTACTGCGCCACCACAGGTCAGGCACCACTAGTCTTCTCTTTAAAAAAATAAAAATAAATAAATAAGTAAGTGCTGCCTGACCTATGGTGGTGCAGTGGGTAAAGAGCGTCGACTTGGAATGCTGAGGTCGCTGGTTCAAAATCTCAGGCTTGCCTGGTCCAGGCACATACAGAAAGTAACTACTACGAGTTGATGGTGCCCTATCCTCCTCTACCTCTCTCTCTCCTCTCTAATATAAATGAATAAAATAAAATCTATTTTAAAATGCTAATGAAGCTAGCCACACAGCTCTGACTGGACAAAGGGTTTTTATCTCTGTCCTGCTGGTTGAACTAGGATTCCAGGAACTCCTTTATAAGGCTGGCTCAGCCAGCAGGAGCACAGTGCAAGCAGGCAGTCATTTCAGTATAAAAGGGAGATGATTTTTCCCCCTAACGCTTGACTCATGTGAAAGGCCCCTGTTCAGCAATGGCTCCTGGGCTTTTTTGTTTTTTCAATTTGAGACCAGTTAGCTGCCAAGAACTCCTCTTGGCAGGTATTTTCTTTTTGGGAATCAATAAAACCATTTCACCCCTTTCCAGAGGTCAGAAGGAAAACAGGGTACACTGAAATACAACCATAGAGTATTTCAGCCCACCTCAATGACAATGTCAGAACAGCTGGATATAGTCAAGTATGAAGTTGCACCCTGGCTTCTCATCCACAAGAACCAAGCCATTTCCCTGTTCAGTGGGTGGGCTTCCGTCACTTGCAACCAAAAAGATCTCAACACAAAAATGAATGCTATGGATCTGGGTTAGATTTCTTAGATTTTTATTCTGATGACAAAAACTACAGGACAATCAACTGTTCAAATGCTATAGAAATGTTTACCTGAAAACTATGTACTCTTACTGATCAATGCCACCCCATTAAATTCAATTCCTAAATTTAAAAAAAAAAATCAAACAGGGCAGAACAAATTACAACTGACAAACTGGGGAGTGAGATGTGGGCTAGGAAACATTGGGAATGGGGGCCCACAGTCACCGAGCCTTCCTGGAATTTCGGGTTTCCTTCCAGGGTTCCCAAGTAACCTGAATGCAACCTTGAAGTCATGCAGGAGTCCTGTGGAGTGGCATCTAAGAACCAGCAATCTAGGCCAAGGCTTTCATTGTTCAAGGCTGGACGCACAGGGACGGTCAGACAGTGGCCTCAACCTCAGTGGCTTCATCTTCCTCCTCCAGGAGGCTGTAGGAGGCATGGCTCTGGCAGGGCCGCTGCAGTGGGTGAGCCAGCAACTTGGCCATACAGTTGTGCAGCTCCAGGGCTGGCCCAGCCAGTGCCACTTCATACTTGTAGCTGGTGCCCTTGGTATCCAGGCTGCCCATGAAGGCAAACATATCCTGTGGGGCCAGGGAGGGGCTCCTCAGGCAAAGGTTCCCCTAACAGGCCTTCCTTGCCCCTGGTGGGTTTTCCAGAGGACGGGGCACCAGGGGTGGGTTCTGAGGGTGAAGAGGAGTTTGCCAGGCAGAACACATTCCTGCATTCAGCAAACATTCCCTACCACCCACCCAGGGTTAGGGATAACACCAGGTCTGTCCTGGAGGCCCCAGTCTGGATATAGTTGGATGTAGACTACCCCTCAGCCCCCACGCTGATATCCCTGAGGCGCAGGGAGGGCTTCCTACAATAGAGACTTTTGATTTAAATACTGAGGTATAAGGCCCTGGCTGGGTAGCTCACAGTGTTTTTCAATACCCAGTCCACAGACCAATGCAGGTATGCCAAAAATTTCATGCCAGTCCACAAAAGAGTTAACCACCCTAATGTGGATTATAGACCCAGTGATCTTGTTTGAATTAGTTTATGCTCAGGGTGATTTCTGCCTTACTGGTCTCTGAAATAATTCTATTTTCAGCGGCGTGTGAAAGGGTTGAAAACCACAGGGTTAAAGCATTGTCCCAATACACAGGGTTGTGGGTTCAATCCTTAGGGTACATATAAGAATCAACCAATGAATGCATAAATAATAAAACAACAAATTAATGTTTCTCTTTCTCTTCCTCTCTTTCTAAAAATCAATAAAAAAGTTTTAATTTTTAAATATTGAGGTCTGAGTAGGATCTGATCTCAACTCCTGTTCACAGTTGGGCAAACTGAGACTCAGGGAGGTAAGTGGCCCACTTAAGGTCCCACAACTAATGCAGGGCTGGGACGTGAAATGCCCAGCAGAACCTGGGGAGGCAGGCAGGGAAGGATGCTCTAAGCAGAACACACAGCCAGGACAAAGACAAGAAGAGCGAAGCAGGAAGTGTTAGAGATGAGTTAGGTGTTAGGCCATACTTGCTCCCCACCAGGCCACCGTCCCAAAAGGCTCACTGAGCTCCCAGCAGATGTGCGGAAATGGTTGTTGAATGACTAAATAATCAGAATCCAGGAAGTGGGATCCCCCAGGTTCAGGGTAGGTAGGTTCTGAGAAATCCCATCTATGCCCATCTGCCACCCACACCTGCCAAGGCCTCACCTTCCAACTCATCTCCTCCTCCTTCTCATCAGCGCCATTGTGGATGTAAACAACATCGAAGAAGAAATATGGACACTGGAACATTTTCTGCAGGGGAAGAACACCAGCCTTTAGGACTACGGTAAACCTGTGCCCCGTGACCACAATTCCCCAGCTTCTACCTTAGACTCTGGAAACCTGTCAGTAGGTGCCCCAGCTCTTGTGCTGGTCCCTCCTAGTATCTCCCCACCCTCCTGTATCTCCCCACCCTATCCCAGGCCTCAGTCACCTTCATAGGATCTGTCAGGGAGAACTGGGGCTGACAGGGCGAGCGGCTGTAGACAAGGATGGTACGAACCACATATGGGGGTGGGATCGTCTGCACGTTCTCTGTGACTGGCAGCTCGGTCTTCTGCTGGCTGCACATCAAGGGACAGGTCAGAGAACACTCCCATCACCTTTAGATAATCAAGCTCCTTGATGCACAGATAAGACCCACGAGGTCCCTCCCCAACTCACTGCTGCCTGTGAGCCTTCCCACATGCTGTTCCCTTTGCCCAGAACGCCTCTCCAGCCTCCCTCTCTGCCTGACCTCTCCTGCTCCAGCAGAGAGGCTTTGCTAAACCCAAAGCTGAAGCCTGCTCCTGCTACCGAGTGTTCCCCATCACCTGGAGCTGGCCCTGCCCCACCAGGCCAGGAGACTCTTAGGCAAGGACCTAATCTTTTTTTGTTTCTTTTTTGGGACCTAATCTTATATGCTAAATCAAGACACATCTCCCTCCTCAGCCATAACTGGATCGCATGTTGGGCAGAGGGCACTAGGCTAAGATCCTTACTATGTAAAAAGCAAATCTGATCAGCTCCAAGACAAAAGCCAACATTTTCATAGAAAAATAGGTAAACAGGACAAAGAGACAAATCACCGAGGGAATATCAGAGGGCTTAAAAATGAATGAATGGGGGAAGGTGAAGGAGGGTCGAGGGGGAAAGATGGTAACGAAGGGGGATGTGACTTGGGGTGGTGAACACACTGCAGTGTACATTGCACAGATGTGTTGTGAAGTTGTACACCTGAAATCTGCATGATTTTATTAACCGATATCACTCCAATAAATTCAATAAAATTTTTTTTTAATGAATTAAAAAAGGCTCAAAGAAAAGTACTATCACCTGACCAGGCAGTGGCGCAGTGGATGGAGCCTCGTACTGGGATGCAGAGGACCCAGGTTTGAGACCCCGAGGTCGCCAGCTTGAATGTGGGCTCATCTGGCTTGAGCAAAAAGTTCACCAGCTTGAGCCCAAGGTCGCTGGCTCGAGCAAGGGGTTGCTCGGTTTGCTGAAGGCCCACGGTCAAGGCACATGTGAGAAAGCAATCAATGAGCAACTGAGGTGTCGCAATGAAAAACTGATGATAAATGCTTCTCATTTCTCTCCGTTCCTGTCTGTCCCTATCTATCCTTCTCTCTGACTTTCTCTGTCTCTGTAATAAAAAAATAAATAAATAAAAGTACTATCACAGAGGCAAAGCTTTCAGCAGTATGATCAATCCTTGTGCCAGGGGAGATAATCAGGATTCATTTCTGGGACAGTACTTTGGCAACGTCTAGCAAAATAACACTCCATCCTTTGATCTAGCATGTCCTCCATTGTGAATTTTTTTTTTTAAATGAATCTTTTTTATTATTATTATTCATTTTTAGAGAGGAGACACAGAGTGAGAGAGAGAGAGAGAGAGAGAAAGAGGGGAGGAGCTGGAAGCATCAACTCCCATATGTGCCTTGACCAGACCAGTGCAGGGCTTTGAACTGGCAACCTCAGTGTTCCCAGGTCGGCGCTTTATCCACTGCGCCACCACAGGTCAGGCCCTCCATTGTGAATTTACCCCATGGGTTAACTTGCAAAATTTACTGAGGTCTACACCAAGTAAATTATGATGGTAAAGCCAGCACAAGCTCTGTGCCCATCATCAAGAACTGGTGAAAACAGGGGATGAAATAAGGTTTCTATATTTTTAAATAATTACAAGGGAAAAAATTAAAAGAATATTTTATGACGCATGGAAATGATATGAAATTCAAATTTCAGTGCTCATCAATAATGTTTTATTGGCATATAGCCATGCCCACTGTGTCCATATGGTCTGTGGCTGCTTTTGGATTACAACAGCAGAGTGCAGTTGTTATGACAGAGACCACAAGGTCCGCAAAGCCAAAAGTATGCCGCCCTCACGGAGGACCCAGGTTCAAAACCCTAAGGTCACCAGCTTGAGCATGGGATCATAGACATAACCCCATGGTCGCTTCTTGAGTCCAAGGTCACTGGCTTGAGCAAGGGGTCACTTGCTTTGCTAGAGCCCCATCCTCCGGGCAAGGCACATGTGAGAAAGAAATCAATGAACAACTAAGGTGCTACAACAAAGGATTGATACTTCTCATCTCTCTGTCTGTCTGTCCCTATCAGTCCCTCTCTCTGACTCTCTGTCTGTTAAAAAAGAAGAAAAATGTATGCAGCCCCACATACAACAATGGCATGGAGGACCACAGGACTAACACAGAAGGCGAGATGCGGGGAAGGGAGGACTTACATGAGGCTGAAGAGGCCTTCCATATCTGGCAAGGATGCTAAGGAGAATGTTAGTAGAAAGCACAAGTGGATGACTTCCCTCATCCTGATGCCAAGGGACCCCAGGTGCCTCCGAACCTGGTGCCAGGTATCACTGTGTGGGAAATCCTGGCCTCGCTGGCTCTCTGAGCCTCTTCTCCCTCAGCACACATCACAAAATATAGGGGCTGGAATCAGATGTACCTAAGACCGTTGGTGATTCAAAATGTCCCTTTCCCTCAGGGTGGGGCCCATCTCCTTATATGCAAGGAGCCATGGGTGTCACTGTTCTCCTCCTCCTAACTCTCACAAGTTTTCTAACTCACAGGAATTACATTCTATTTAAGTTCTGGGCTGCATGTGAACCTTACATGTTCAAATTAGCATAAAGTGTGATGTAGTGATGACTGACTTTTCAGTCACATACTGCCATTTATTGAGCACCAAATGTATACTTGGTCCTGTATGAAGTGCTCCCCCTGTGGGCAAAGTTTTGACAACGAGAGTCCAAATCAGCTGATTTTGCTTCAGTGTTATGACTTGACCTCCATAGTGACCCATGGGGTAACATTCATGAAGTAGGAGATTCTCTGCCTCCCAATTATACAGAAGAAGCTGAGAGCTTGGGAAGCATTTGAGATCTTGCTTCCCAGCAATGTTATCAGTCTGGCTCAAATAAACCTTATAAAAATTTGCAGAAAGAAAAAGAGCCAGAGAGGTGAGTGAGCTCTGCCCATTGTGGCAGAGCTGGGCTCTGGACCTGAGCCAGTCTGAGCTGGTCCCCTCCATTGCTCAAGGTTCCTAGGTTTTGAGGATGACAGGATGGGCCAGTCCCCCACCCCCACCCCATGGGGAGCCTCTGCCTGGAAGGATATTGAAGGTGGAGCAGGAAGCCGTCTCAAGGTCATAGAGGCAGCTGCAGAGCTCCCGGGGGTCGGAGGTCAGGCCAGACAACTGTGGAGAAGCAAAGGCCTCAGTAGGGTGCTCCCTGCCCCCAGGGGACCACATAGGGCCCAGTCTCATTCCTACCCCCAGGGGACCCCTGCCTCACCCAGGCAGTGTCATCATTCACCACCACTAAAGCAAATTCATGGCTTTTGTCAATCTTGTGTTTAGTCCGCACGAACATCTCAACCATCTTCTGTGAGACGTTGAGCGCGCTGGTTTTGGAGCTAGGGCAGGCGGAAAGTGAGGAACACGGTCAGGGAGAGCTCTCCAGGCCTGGAGGCGGGGCACGCCTCTTCACCTGGCCATCTGGGGGGATCTTCCACCAGCCCCGCGATAAGGCCCCAGCCCAGATCACATACCAGGGGCTGGCAAAGCCCAGCTGCAAATCTAACCCAGCTGACCCACCTCTCCAGCTCTCACCCTCTCCAAATGGCCCCTCTGGCCAGCCTGAGTTCCACAGGTGACACTTATGAGCCCCCCCCACCCCTGAGACCCTTGCACAGCCATGTGTGGACAGGGGTACCAATGAGGGGAAGGCAGGCTTCTCCTTAGCATCTCCCTGATCTCCTCAGGCCCTCTCCAGGCCCTGCGGCTCTACCCTCACAGAAAGCCCTCTGTTTAAGGCAAAGGATTTTAGGTTAGCCAAACCTGAGTCAAAGTCTGGCTTTGCCTATTTGCTGTGAGGTCTTGGGCAAGTCACTTTGCTTTTCTGGGTTTCCAAGTCATTGCTTTGACATGAGTGACCGTGATAGCTCTCACTTGCTTGGAACAGAGCCTGCTGGGTCATGACTTTATCATTACAGTTACTGTTGCTACACTCTGATACTGCCAGGCCCCAAGCCAGACCACAGTGGTGTGAGTCTCAGAGAGAGAGCCCTGTTTTTCAGGCTGGACCCCTCCCTAGGATGTCCCTCTCACCCATTGAACGACTCCAATTTTGGCAGTGACATTTCCTCTGACAGGTCCAGGCAGATGATCTGCAATGGAGTTGGAGGGTGGTGAGGGCACTGTGACGGGTAGCACCTGGGCCTGGATGTTAATGCCAGTCCCCATATGGTTGGCCCTCTTTAAGCAGATCTGTCTGAAAAGGTGATAAGATGACCCCGAGTTCCCAGCGAAGCCATTCACTTTGGAAGGCAATGTGTCAGGGAAAAGAACACTGGACTAGGAGTCTAGGTTAATGAGTGAGTAAGTAAACAAGAGAATACTGACACTGAAACAAGGAAAATAAGGATACAGTGGGTTGAATTGTGGCCTCCAAAAGATATGTTAGCCTAGTCTCAGATGCAACTTTATTAGGAATTCCGGTCCTTAATGATGTAATTAAAGAAAAGACACTGAGATAAGATCATCTGACCCAGATCCTCTCCTGACAAACAGAAGAGGAGGCACAGAGACAGAGAGGGGAAGGCCGTGTGAAGACAGAGACAGAGACAGAGACTGAAGTGATGCACCCACAACCCAAAGATGCCTGGAGCCACCCAAAGCTGAAAAGTAAGGAAGGACCCTCCCCTAGAGCCTCTGTAGGGAATGGGGTCCTGCCAATACCTTGATTTCAGACTTCTAGTTTCCAGGACTGTTGGAGAATAAGTTTATTATTATTTTTTAAACTTCATTGGTTTTTAGAGAGAGAGATGGAAAGACAGAGACAGAGAGAGCGAGACAAACATCAATTTGTTGTTTCACTTATTCATGTCACTGATTGGTCCTTGTATGTACCCTGACTGGGGATCAAACCCACAACCTCAGGATGTAGGGACAATGTTCTAACCAACTGAGCTACCCAGCCAGGACCAAACTGCTGTTTTTTTAAGCCATCCAGTTTGCAGTACTTTGTTGTGTCAGCCCCAGCAAACTCTTACAAAAGTGTTGTTTGCAGAGCGAATCCCAAAAGGCAAGAAAGTTAACCCAAGGTTCCCTAAAGTCTGAGCTGACAACTGAATTCCCACTTACCACCTTCTCTGGACAGTTGACCCGTGGTGTCCGCACCTGAACCTCAGGGGCTGGTGGGGGCACCTGCCAAGGCTTGGGGGCAGCTCCCAGAGGGTTGGGGGTCCCATCATCAGCACTGGCAGCCTCACCCTCACCCTCACTGCGGTTGCCCACATTGGGTTGGGCCCCCGGTGCCCGGTCCTCAGCCCCCTCAGGGTTGGAGCGTGTGCGGGGCCTCGGCTCCACTGACTGCTCCTCCTCTTCCTCCTCTTCTTCGGTAGGGCTGCTGGGCTCTGCCATCTCCATGGCTCCTGAGTGGCTAGATGAAGCAGGAATGGGGGTAGTCAAAATCCTGCCCTTAGGAGTCTCAGAAACATTTGGTTATCTGGCAGGATAAGGCACTAGCCACTTACTATGACTCACTCCTTTCAGGCCTTAGCTTCCTCTCCTGTAGAATAGGTGCCTTTGCACTTATCAGCTAAGCACCCACTCTGACTTAAGGTAATAGCCTCACAGATTTTTTTCTGTAGGGCTACCCCCACCCCCAACCACTAAGCACAACTAGCCACTGTGAACAGCTTAGAAACGGGGACATGGCTCAATGCAGGCCAGTGAGAAGCACATCTGGGACTTCCAATAGCACCATTAGGGGAGAGCGGCTCCTTAGAGTTGCAGAACTGGGAACATACAAGTCGAATGTTGCTAGAAACCTCTTTAGCCTCCAAGAGAGGAAAGAGCCTACCTGTGTGATGCTCACCCAGAGAACAGCACAGCGACTTCTGAGCACCTGGATCCAGTTACGCCTAAATTTGTCTACAAGCCACTAGCTCCTCTTTCTTGCTTAAGACAGATTGAGTTGGATTTTCTGTTGCTGAAACTGAAAATGTTTTAATGAGTAAAGAAATAGTAACTCTGGGGTTTTCCCCAGTGGGCGCTGACCTGCCTATGAGGTGTCTGTCTGTTCATGGGTATGTCTGCACAGAGAAGGAGTGCGGATCTCGATGTTACAGGTCTCTCTGAGGAAAGACAGGACGACAATGGAACAGCGTATTTGGGCAGTGGATGCGGTCTGCCCAGGATGGTCTCTGAGCGCCTTGCAGTCCCCACACCCTCTAAGGAAAACAAAGCTGTAGCTGTAGCAATAGGGATGAAGGCTAGACTGCAGAAGAAACCAGAGACGGAAACTTCAAGAAAGGCAAGGGGCTGGATCCCTGGGGCTACCGAAGCTAGGCCTAAAGGGACGTAATACCCAACTTCTGCTCACCATAGCCTAATCCTTTCTCGGACTCCGATGCCGACCCGCTAGAAAGCCGCCATCTTCACAGCCCGACGTGGCGTGCGGCGCGGTCGAGACGCCTCCTGGGAAATGTAGTTCAGCAGGCCGCAAGGTGAACGGAACCAAGAACAGGACTAGGCTGAAGAGCATTGAAAGCTAATAGGCTGGGACTCTGCTAGGGGTTTGGAATTGATGGACAGGAGTTGGGCTGAGTGGGACGGGATCTGGAGTGTGATTGGCTAAAAGCAAGATGAGGCGGAGTTTTTGTTTCTAATGGAGTCAAACCACGCTGGTCCGCTCTTCTAGGGTGGTAGGCTAGAATGAGACGGAGTGGAGTGGGCCTTTCCTAGGAAGAGGCCCAAGAGGTTGGAGAAAGGCCTGGTTTGCAATGTGAAAGGCTGAGTGAGACAGGATTGGGCGGGATTTAGAAGGGGCGTGGCTGATGGTGGATGAAGGATGGGTTTTTGGGCCTAAGGTGGGTAAAGCCTCCCAATTAGGCAATTCTGCTTATTTTACATATATTTGCAACAATCAAAAATACTAAGCCTTGCCTAACCAGGTGGTGGTGAAATGGCTAGAACGTGGGCCTGAGACGCCAAGGCCTCACCTAGGTTGGATACCCAGAGGTCACTGGCTTGAGCACGGGCTCACCAGCTTGAACTGGGGTCGCGGGCTTGGGATCGTCGACATGACCCATGGTCGCAGGCTTGACTCCAAAGGTCACTAGCTTGAGCCGGGGGTCACTGGCTGGGCTGGAGCCCACCCCGCTCCTGTCAAGGCACGTATGAGTAACCAATCGATGAACAGCTAAGATGTTGCAACTATGAGTTGATGCTTATTATCTCTCTCTCCCTTGTCTGTCCCTGACTGTCCTCTCTCTCTCTAGCTAAAAAAAGAAAGAAAGAAAAATACTAAGCCAAAAGACTTGACATGATGAACATACATTACAATATATAGATGTATTATAGATTGTACACCTGAAACCTATTTAATTTTATTTAACTCCAATAAATTTAATAATTTTTTAAAAATACTAAGCCAGCCTGACCTGTGGTGGCGCAGTGGATAAAGCGTCGACCTGGGAACACTGAGGTCGCCAGTTCAAAACCATGCACTGGTCTGGTCAAGGCACATATGGGAGTTGATGCTTCCAGCTCCTCCCCCCTTTCTCTCTCTCTCTCTTTCTCTCTCTCTCTGTCTCTGTCTCCTCTAAAATGAATAAAATAAAAAATTTAAAAATACTAAGCCAGAACTGTTTCAAACCAAAGGTCCCTTTTCAAGCACATTTTCACCCTTAGCCCCTTTGCAATATAGAAACTACTCTAACTTTTTCACACAGGGTTTGCTGTCAGAACACAGGGGCCATGAAAACCATCACTAAATAAATGCCAAAATGGGAAAGAGGAAGACTCATATCAACATTGTGGCCATTGCCCACGTAGATTCTGGCAAGTCTACCACTACTAGTCATCTGATCTACAAATGTAGGATTGACAAAGAAACATCAAAAAATTTGAGGCTGAAAAATAAATAAATAAATAAATAAATAAATAAATAAAAATTTGAGGCTGGTTCTGATTGGGTAGCTCAGTTGGTTACCAATGTGCCAAGGTTGCAGGTTCTATCCCTGGTCAAGGCACATACAAGAATCAACAAATGGGTCCTGGTGGGTGGTTCAAGGTGCATGGAGGTTGCGGGTTCGATCCCTTGGCATGAAGAAGAAGCAATCAATGAGTGAACAACTAAGTGGAACAAGGAGTTGATGCTTCTCTCTCTGTCTTCCTCTCTCTCTTTCTCTTTCCCAAATCAATGGAAAAATTTTTAAAAAGAATCAACCAATGTATGCATAAACAAGTGGAACAACAGATGGATGTTTCTCTCCCTTTCTCTCTCTCTAAAGTCAATAAATTAAAAAACACTTTTGCCTGACCAGGCTGTGGCGCAGTAGACAGAGTATCGGACTGGGATGTGGAAGGACTCAGGTTCGAGACCCCGAGGTCTCCAGCTTGAGCGCGGGCCCATCTGGCTTGAGCAAAAGCTCGCCAGCTTGGACCCAAGGTCGCTGGCTCCAGCAAGGGGTGGCTCGGTCTGCTGAAGGCCCGTGATCAAGGCACATATGAGAAAGCAATCAGTGAACAACTAAGGTGTCACAACAAAAAACTGATGATTGATGCTTCTCATCTCTCTCCGTTCCTGTCTGTTCCTGTCTGTCTGTCCCTATCTATCCCTCTCTCTGACTCTCTCTCTGTCCCAGTAAAAAACAAAAAAACTTTTTTGGCCCTAGTCAGTTGGCTCCGTGGTAGAGTGTCACCTGGCATGTGGCTGTCTTGGGTTTGATTCCCAGTCAGGGCACACAGGAGAAGCAACCATCTGCTTCTTCACCCCTCTCCTTTTTCTCCTCCCCCTTCTTTCTCTCTCTCTCTTCCTCTCCCACAGCCATGGCCCAATTGGTTCGAGCCCATCGGCCCTGGGCACTGAGGATGGATCCATGGAGCCTCTACCTCAGGTGCTAAAAATAGCTCAGTTGCAAGCATGGCTGCAGATGGAAAGAGCATTAGCCCCAGACATGTATTGCCAGGTGGATCTCGGTCAGGGCACATGTAGGAGTCTGTCTCTCTACTTCCCTTCCTCTCACTTGGAAAAGAAGAAAAAAACCCACTTTTTAAATCTCTATAATTTAAAAATATTGAAAAGGCTACTGAGATAGGAAAGGGCTCCTTCATGTATGACTGGGTCTTGGATAAATAAACTGAAAGCTGAACATGAGAGTGGTATCACCATTGATACTTCCCTGTGAAAATTTAAGACCAGCAAGTATTATGTGACCATCAGTAATGCCCTAGGACACACAGACTTTTATCTCAAATATGATTACAGGCACATCTCAGGCTGACTGTGCTGTCCTGATTGTTGTTGCTAATGTTCGTGAATTTAAAGTAGATATCTCCACGAAAAGAACAAACCTGTGAGCATGCCTTTCTGACTCACACACTGGGTGTGAAACCAGTAGTTGTTGGTGTTAATAAAGTGGATTCCACTGAACCATCCTACAACCAGAAGAGATATGAGGAAATCCTAAATAAAGTGAGCATTAAGAAAATTGGCTACAACCCTGATACAGTAGCATTGTGCCATTTTCTGGTTGTAATGGTGACAAAATGCTGGAGCCACGTGCTAATATGCCTTGGTTCAAGGGACAGAAAGTCACCAGTAAAAATGGCAATGCCAGTGGAATCATGCTTGAAACTCTGGATTGCATCCTGCCACCAACTCATTTAAGTGACAAGCTCCTGCATCTGCCCCTCCAGAATGTCTACAAAATTGGGGGTATTTATACTGTCCTTATAAATCGAGTAGGAGTAGGGACCAGTATTCTCAAATCTTGCCTGCCTTATGGTCACCTTTGCTCCAGTCAATGTTACAACTGAAGCAGTCTGCTGTAATGCACCATGAAGCATTGCATGGAACTCTTTTTGGGGACAATGTGGACTTCAATGTCAAGAAAGTGTCTGTCAGCCTGACCTGCGGTGGTGCAGTGAATACAGTAAAGCGCTGACCTTGAATGCTGAGGTCACTGGTTTGAAACCCTGGGCCTGCCTGGTCAAGGCTCATATGAGAAGCAACTATGAAGCAATTAGGAGTTGATGCTTCCTGCTCCTTCCTTTCTCTCTCTCTCTCTCCCTCCTCCCCCCTAAAAAATCAATAAGTTAAAAAGAAATCTTAAAAACAAAACAATGTGATGTTCATTGTGGCTGATGACAGCAAAATGACCACTAGTAAAAGCAGCTGGTTTCACCACTCAGGTGATTCTCCTAAACCAGGGGTAGTCAACCTTTTGATACCTATTGCCCACTTTTGTATCTCTGTTAGTAGTAAAATTTTCTAACTGCCCACTGGTTCCACAATAATGGTGATTTATAAAGTAGAGAAGTAACTTTACTTTATAAAATTTATAAAGCAGAGTTAAAGCATATAATAATAATTACGTACCAAGTACTTTATGTTGGATTTTCACTAAGTTTGGCAGAATAAATCTTTATAAAACAACTTCCTATAGTTAAATCTATCTTTTTATTTATACCAGAGGTCCCCAAACTACGGTCCAGTCTGTGGGACACATGCGGCCCCCTGAGGCCATTTATCCTCCCCTGCCGCACTTCCAGAAGGGGCACCTCTTTCATTGGTGGTCAGTGAGAGGAGCACAGGATGCATCCGCACCCATAGTTCCCATTGAAATACTGATCAGTTTGTTGATTTAAATTTACTTGTTCTTTATTTTAAATATTGTATTTGTTCCCGTTTTATTTTTTTACTTTAAAATAAGATATGTGCAGTGTGCATAGGGATTTGTTCATAGTTTTTTTATAGTCCAGCCCTCCAACGGTCTGAGGGACAGTGAACTGGCCCCCTGTGTAAAAAGTTTGGGGACCCCTGATTTATACTTTGGTTGTTCTGCTACCGCCCACCATGAAAGCTGGAACACCCACTAGTGGGCCGTAAGGACCAGGCTGACCACCACCGTAACCATCCAGGCCAAATCAGTGCCAGATACCTACCTGTGCTGGATTGTCACACAGCTCACATTGTTTGCAGATTCACCAACCTGAACAAGAAGATTGATCATCATTCTAGGAAAAAACTGGAAGATGGCCCAAAGTTTTAAAATCTGATGGTGCTGCCATCCATTGCTATGGCTCCCATGTATCTTGAGAGCTATTCAGACTATCCACCACTGAGCTGTTTTGCTGTTTGTGACATGAGACAGACAGTTGCTTTGGGTGTCATCAAAGCAGTGGACAAAAAGGCCAGTGGAGCTGGCAAAGTCACCAAGTCTGCCCTAAATGCTCAGTGACTAAATGAATATTATCCTCAAAACCTGCCACCCCTGTCTTTTTTTTTTTTTTTTTTTTTTTACAGAGACAGAGGGAGAGTCAGAGAGAGGAATAGATAGGGGACAGACAGACAGGAACAGGGAGAGATGAGAAGCATCAATTATTAGTTTTTCATTGCAGCTCCTTAATTGTTCATTGATTGCTTTCTCACATGTGCCTTGCATCCCAGTCCGATGCTCTACCCACTGCACCACCACCTGAACAGGTTACCACCCCAGTCTTAATGAGTGGTAGAAGAATGGTCTCAAAACTATTTGTGTCGCCTGACCAGGCGGTGGCGCAGTGGATGGAGTGTCGGACTGAGATGCGGAAGACCCAGGTTCGAGACCCCAAGGTTGCCAGCTTGAGCACGGGCCCATCTGGCTTGAGCAAAAGCTCGTCAGCTTGTACCCAAGGTTGCTGGCTCCAGCAAGGGGTTGCTCGGTCTGCTGAAGGTCCGTGGTCGGGGCACATGTGAGAAAGCAATCAATGAACAACTATGGTGTCCTAACGGCAATGAGAAACTAATGATTGGTGCTTCTCACCTTTCTCGGTTCCTGTCTGTCTATCCCTCTCTCTGACTCTCTGTCCCTGTAAAAAAAAAAAAAAAAAAAAAGACTATTTGTGTCAATCGCCACATTTAAGTTCAGTAGTAAAAGACGGTTTTTTATTTTTATTTTTTTATTTTATTCCTTTTAGAGAGGAGACACAGAGTGAGAGAGAGAGAGAGAGAGAGAGAGAGAGAGAGAGAGAGAGAGAGAGAAAGGGGGGATGAGCTGGAAGCATCAACTCCCATATGTGCCTTGACCAGACCAGTGCAGGGTTTTGAACTGGCGACCTCATTGTTCCCAGGTCGACGCTTTATGACAGGCGCCACCACAGGTCAGGCTAAAAGACGGTTTTAATTATTGCAACCCACTGTAAACCCTTCAGAAGGGAAGGAGAATGCTTTGTGGATCATATGGGTTTTTATTTTATTTTATTTTTTACTTATTTTACAGGGACAGAGAGAGAGTCAGAGAGAGGGATAGATAGGAACAGACAGACAGGAACGGAGAGAGGTGAGAAGCATCAATCATTAGTTTTTCGTTACCGTTGTGACACCATAGTTGTTCAGTAATTGCTTTCTCACATGTGCCTTGACCACGGGCCTTCAGCAGACCGAGCCACCACTTGCCTTGGGTCCAAGCTGGCGAGCTTTTGCTCAAGCAAGATGGGCTCACGCTGAAGCTGGTGAGCTTGGGGTCTCGAACCTGGGTCTTCCGCATCCCAGTCTGACGCTCTATCCACTGCGCCACCGCCTGGTCAGGCTCATATGGGTTCTTTTGAGTGGCAATTACTAAGTTAGTAATTTGTATTTTTTTATTCATTATATATATATATATATTTTTTTTTTTTTATTCATTTTAGAGAGGAGATACAGAGTGAGAGAGAGATAGAGAGAAAGAGAGAAAGGGGGGAGGAGCTGGAAGCTCAACTCCCATATGTGCCTTGACCAGACCAGTGCAGGGTT
The DNA here is from genome assembly GCA_037038555.1 of Rhynchonycteris naso. Taxonomy (NCBI): domain Eukaryota; kingdom Metazoa; phylum Chordata; class Mammalia; order Chiroptera; family Emballonuridae; genus Rhynchonycteris; species Rhynchonycteris naso. The sequence continues at coordinate 21,928,976 of CM073003.1, forward strand.
TTGAACTGGCGACCTCAGTGTTCCCAGGTCGAAGCTTTATCCACTGCGCCACCACAGGTCAGGCTCATTATATATATTTTTAAAAGTTTTACTGATTTAAGAAAGAGAAAGAAAGAAACATTGATTTGTTGTTCCACTTATTTATGCAATATTGGTTGATTTTTTTTTTTTTTTTGACAGAGACAGAGTCAGAGAGAGGGACAGACAGGGACAGACAGACAGGAAGGGAGAGAGATGAGAAGCATCAATTCTTCGTTGGGACACCTTAGTTGTTCATTTATTGCTTTCTCATATGTGCCTTGACCAGGGGACTACAGAGGAGTGAGTAACCTCTTTTTCAAGCCAGCAACCCTGGGCTCAAGCCAGCGATGTTGGGCTTCAAGCAAGCGACCATGGGGTCATGTCTATGATTTCACTCTCAAGCCAGAGACCCCATGCTTAAGCTGGTGATCCTGTGCTCAAGCCAGCAACCTTGGGGCCTTGAACCTGGGTCCTCTGCATCCCAGTCCAATGCTCTATCCACTGCGCCACCACCTGGTCAGGCTGGTTGGTTCTTGTATGTGCCCTGACCAGGGGTTGAACCCACAACCTTGGCATATTAGGACAATGTTCTAACCAACTGTGCTAACTGGCCAGGGCTAAGTTATTAGTTTTTTTAATTAGTGCTTTTTAATTAAAGGACTTGACCAAAAATATGTCACAGAATTTTTAGGACCATTAAAACAAAGTTTAATGGTCCAAAATTCCACTGTATAACTCAGTTTCTCGTGTGTGTGTGTGTGTGTGTGTGTGTGTGTGTGTGTGTGTTCTTTTTTAAAAAAAATTTTTTTTTAATTTTTACAATGACAGAGAGAGGGTCAGAGAGAGGGATAGATAGGGACAGATAGTCAGGAACTGAGAGATGTGTGAAGCATCACTCATTAGTTTTTCGTAGCTATTATGACACTTTAGTTGTTCATTGATTGCTTTCTCACATGTGCCTTGACCGTGGGTCCCTTGCTGGAGCCAGCGACCTTGGGTCCAAGCTGGCGAGCTTTTGCTCAAGCCAGATGGGCCCGCGCTCAAGCTGGTGAGCTCGGTCGGGGTCTCGAACCTGGGTCTTCCGCATCCCAGTCGGACGCTCTATCCACTGCGCCACCGCCTGGTCAGGCTGTGTGTGTGTTCTTTTAATTTTTGTTTATTGATTTCAGTAAGAGAGGAAAGGAGAGAGACAGCAACATCAAGCTTTTTCTGCATGTGTCCTGATCAGGGATCAAACTAGCAACCCCTGCGCTTTGGGACACAACACTTCACCCAACCAAGCTATCTGACCAGAGCATATTTGGTTAAATCTGCCCACCTCAGCCAGGTTCCGGTTTAATGGCAGCCAGGAGGAGCTGTGTAGGCTGAGCCTGGAAGGATGGAGAATATGTTGGAAAAACAGAGTGGGAAAGGCATTTCAGGCAAAAGAAACCACCTGAACAAAAATCTGGAGGCTCGAGAGAGCCTTGGTGTGGCAGAACTCTTCCAAGTTACTATGCTTGAGCAATGCTTAAGAGTTAGGATTTCAGTGCTTCTGCATACCTCCAAGTCCAAGAGATACAATTTCTTTCTCTCTGTAAGCAGGAAGAGTCAGCCTCCTAGGGTCTGTCATAGAAGATTCAGGCTACTCCAGTCTTTGCACAGTTAATCTCAGTGCAGAAGAAAGGACAGGTGTTTCAGGCAGAGGTTACAGCCTGGCCAAAGGCCTGAGCATGTAAGAGAATTGAGACTCCTCAGCTGTTCATGGAGGGGAACATGATGGCTATAGCATAGAGTATAATTTCGTTTTTTTTAGATTTTTAAAATTCAGCCTGACCAGGCGGTGGTGCAGTGGATAGAGCGTCGGACTGGGATGCGGAAGACCCAGGTTCGAGACCCCGAGCTCGCCAACTTGAGCGCGGGCCCATCTGGCTTGAGCAAAAGCCTGTCAGCTTGGACACAAGGTCACTGGCTCCAGCAAGGGGTTGCTTGGTCTGCTGAAGGCCCACGGTCAAGGCACATGTGAGAAAGCAATCAATGAACAACTAAAGTGTCATAATAGCTACGAAAAACTAATGAGTGATGCTTCTCACCTCTCTCCGTTCCTGTCTGTCTGTCCCTGTCTGTCCCTCTCTCTGACTCTCTCTCTGTCCCTGTAAAAAAAAAAAAATCATATTAGACAGGAAAGAAAGAGAGAGAGAAGCAGGGGCGGGGGGAGAACCAGGAAACATCAGGAAGCATCAACTCCCATATGTGCCTTCACCGGACAAGCCCAGGGTTTTGAACAGGCGACTTCTGTGTTGCAGGTCGACGCTCTATCCACTGCGCCACCACAGGTCATGTCACAAGTAGTATAATTTTTTGAGAAATTGAGAGAGACTGGAAGGGAGAGAGAGGGTGAGGAGCATCAACTTGTAGTTGCTTTCACTTTAGTTGTGCATTGAGCTTCTTGTATGTGCCTTGACCAGGAACGTGCCAGTGTCTTTTTGCTTAGCCAGCGACTTTGGCCACCAATCTTTGAGCTCAAGCTGGAGAGCATTGGGATTGTATGGACAATCCCCCACTCAAGCCAGTGACACCACACTTACGAGCCTGTGCTCACAGCCAGCAACCCCAGGGCTTCAAACTGTGACATCAGCATTCTGGGCAGCATGTTATCCACTGCCTCACCACCAGTCAGGCAACAGGTATAATTTTTAATGAATGGCTTTGGATGCTGGGTTGAAGAGTTTGAAATGTTTCCCAAGGGCAATGGGGAGCCACGGATGGTAGGTAAGGTAAGCAAGGGAAGCAAATAATCAGATTTCTGTCTCTGGGGCTTGTGGGAAAGTAAGTAGATGGTGGAGTGGGGGTTAGAGGGGGCTGAGCTAGTACCCAGGTGGAACAAGAGAGGATTGGGCTGTGACTATAGGTGAAGACAAGAAAGTCCATTAGAGGAGGATGCAGGAAAAATGGGCAGGGTGTAAGGGCCATGTAGCTCTTAGGAACTAAGCATTTATATGTAGGAGAAACAGCATCTTGGCAGAGGAAGCAGAGGTAGGACTGGTAATAGAGAATGAGGAGTGCATGTTGTGATTCATTTCCCAGACGGTGCCTGGCTAGGTGTAAATTGCTTGTGGAAACTCCATGTACCCTAGCAGGTAGCTTAGTTGGTTAGAGCATCATCCCGATATGCCAAGGTCGTGTGGGTTCAATCCCATCAGGATATATACAAGAACCAACCAATGGGGAAAAAAAGAATCAATCAATGAATGCATAAATAAGTAGAACAACAAGTCAATGTTTCTTTCTCTCTCTCAAATCAATAAATAAAAAATTTAGCCTTGTCTGACCAGGCGGTGGTGTAGTGGATAGTGTCAGACTGGGACGCGGAGGACCCAGGTTTGAAACCTCAAGGTCACCAGCTTGGGCATGGGCTCATCTGGTTTGAGCAAGGCTCACCAGCTTGAGCCCAAGGTCACTGGCTTGAGCAAGGGGTCACTCGGTCTGCTGTAGCCCCCGGTCAAGGTACATATGAGAAAGCAATCAATGAACAACTAAGGTGCCGCAACAAAGAATTGATGCTTCTCATCTCTCTCCTTTCCTGTCTGTGTGTCCCTATCTGTCTCTGTCTCTGTCACAATAAATAAATAAACAAACAAACAAACAAACAAACAAATAAATAAATTTAGCCTGACCTGTGGTGGCACAGAGGATAAAGCATTGACCTGGAATGTTGAGGTCGCTGGTTCAAAACCCCAGGCTTACCCAGTCAAAGCACATATGGGAAACAATTAGGAGTTGATGCTTCTCACTCCTCCCCCCCCCCCCATCCTTTCTCTCTCTCTCTCTCCTCTGTCTAAAATGAATAAATATAAATCTTAAAACAAAACAAAACAAAAAACCCTTTCATGACACTGTAGGAAAATGTTATATTTACAGATAAGGAAATTGAAGCTCGGAGGTGGAAGAGCCATGGCCTTGGAGGCTGAGGTGAGGAAGAACAGACATCTCAAGAGTTGGTTGGACACATGTCCTCTGCTGGGACTGGAGGAAGGCGCTGTCCTTGAGAAGGAAACTGCACAATAACAAATCATGTGACTGGTGGGTGTGCTTCCTGTTTTTGGGCCTCTCCCAGGCCAGCCTGGGCCAGCCCAGGACTGAGCAGGCAGTGAGCAGAGTGACCCCCAAGAGTGTCCAGGGACTCAAGCCTCTGAGGAAGGTGCATGCAGAGGAACAGAGGAACAGAGAAGTCGAGTGGGCTGAGGGGACCCAACCCCAGGATTGGGTCCTCTGGTTAAGGAGGGCACTGGGGAGAAGCGAGGACTCTTGAAGTCCTCATCCTTCGCCCAGGTAGGGGAGGAAAAGGAGTACCAAGGCAGTGAAAGATAAAGGAGGTAGAAGAGAAGGGAAGATCAGGGCAACCTCAGTAGGTAGTGAGCTCTCTGTCAACAGAAGTATTTAAATGTGCCAAATCAACATTGATGATTTTAGGCCCCTTTTGGAGTGGGGAAAATCAATACCCATCCCACTACAGAAGAAATTGAAGCTGTCATTTGCCAGGACAACAAAGGCAAGAGCTGACAGCAGGCTGTAGTTTTAGGGGCAACAAAGGGGGCGATTCAGACACCAGTTTCTGGACAGCAATGAGTGCCTGGGCCACACAGCCTCGAAGCCGGCGAGGGAGGCATGCTCCACCTGTAAGTGTCCCCCTTCCCTTCCAGAACCAGCTCAGAGGGACTGACTGCCTTGCTCAGAGTTCAGCTCTGGTTGTCATTTGCAGGGCGAGCTGGACCCTGTGGCGGAGAGTTCAGAGGAGGCTGAGGCAGCCAGCAGAAGCTCTGATCTGGGCCCTATGCCATCTCAGGAAAGCTGCAAGCCTGATATGCTGGGCCCCAAGGCAGAGGAGAGTGGGCACAGCCTAGAGAGCAGGTAAGGCCTGCTTGGTCTGTGTCCCCCACTGCAGCTCTTTCCCACACGTAGCTCTACCTGGCTCCCCCACCACCATCCCTGCTCGCACACATACTGTGGCTCCCTATTGCCTGCTTCAGCCTAACTGTTAAGACCCTGCATGATACAGCCCCAGTGTGCCAGCCAGCCCAGGTGTCCCCATTTCCAGAACATTGCATTGCTCACTTCTTTACAGAACCAACAAAGAGGCTGAGGGGCACTCTAGCAGGGAATTGGCCCTGGCCCTCAGTGGGCCCCATAAGCCTTCTGAAGAAGCCCACCAGGCCTCAGAGACAGCCCCATGGGAAGAGGAGATTGCCCCTTCTGGACCTGGGGCCCCCGATGTGTTTCAGACTCTCCAGCATGCTCTGAGCTCACTGGAAGCTGCAGTGGCTGCCTGGCGCTGCCAGCCCCTGAGCTCTCCTGGACCAACAGAAACAGAGGGCGAAATCAGGGGGAAACCAAGGCCCTGCCTGGAACAGGAAGGGGCAGGAAGCTGCCCGCGAGAGGTGGCCCGCCTGGCTGAGAGGAATATCTGGCTGCGTTTGGCGCTGGGCAGCCGTGAGGATGAGCTAATCCATGTGCAGGCCTCCCTAGAGGCCATCCAGGCAGAGAAGGAGATGCTACAAAGAGAGGTGAGTGGGGCATCCCTGCCTCCCAGGGCTTACTGTCAGAAGGAGGAGGCAGTTTGGCATAGGCAATGTTCAATGATTTGTTCATTTGAAAAACTTTTATGTAGCATTCATTGACTTCTGAGCCTCTGAACACACAGGTCCCTTGTGATCCTAATTAAGGTTAATGGGGAAGCTTACAGAAGAGGTGACACCTGAATGAGTATCCATACAAAGATCTGGGAAAATCATTCCAGGCAAAGGAAGAGCATATGCAAAGACCCTAAGGTGGGAGGGTGATTGGCAGGTTTGAAGAACTGTGAGGAGGCTGGTGTGGTGATTAGTGGGAGGCAATGAGGGCAGAGAGGTGACAGGGCAGTTTCTGCAGGGCCTTCTGAGCTGTAGTATAGGTTTAAGCTTTTGCACTGAGTGAGGTGGGAGTCATGAAGGGCTCTGAGCAGGGAGGGTAGCCACCTGATACAGGTGTTCATGGGCGCCCCCTCGGCTGCAGTGGGAGAAACAGCACCAAGAGGGTGAGGTGGAATCCTGAAGATTCAGGAGGAGGCCCTAGTCAAGACACCAGATGGTGGAAGTTGTGGAGGTGGTGAGAAGTGAGCAAATTATGGGTGATGTTGAAGGTGGAGCTGGAGCTGGCAGGTTTGGGCATGAAGGCTAGAGGCTTCCTCAGCATGTGAATTAAAGCCATGTGGCTGACAGCAGTCATGGGGAGCAGGTCATACCTACAGGTGGGCAAGACTGAGGCTGCGGGAGCCCAGGGCAAGGGATGGAGCCCATTCCCCTATGGAATCGGGTGCATTTCCCACTGGGGAAGAGCAGTTTATCTGTTTTATTATTATTATTTTAGAGAGAGAGACAGACACACAGACAGACAGAAAGGAAGAGAGATGAGAAGCATCAAATCATACAGTAGTTGTGGCACTTTAGTTGTTCATTGATTGCTTCTCATATGTGCCTTGACTGGGGAGCTACAGCCAAACCAGTGACCCCTTGCTCAAACCAGTGACCTTTGGGCTCAAGACAGTGGCCATGGGGTCATGACTATGATCCTACACTCAAGCCAGAGACCCCATGCTCAAGCTGGTGAGCCTGCGCTCAAACCTGGGACCTAGGGGTTTCCAGCCTGGGTCCTCAGTGTTCCAGATCAACACTCTAGCCATGGTGCCACTGCTAGTCAGGCTCTGTTTATTTTTATTTTATCCCACTCCACATCTCTGGCAACCTCCAATCCGTTCTCTGTATCCATGAATTCAGTGTTTTGTTTTTAGATTCCACATATAAGTGAGATCATACAGTAGTTGTCTTTCTCTTTCTGACTTATCACAGCATAAGGCTGTCAAAGTCCATCCATGTTGTTGCAAATGGCAGGATTTCATTCCTTTTTTTTTTTTTTTTTTGGCAGAGACAGAGTGAGTCAGAGAGAGGGACAGACAGACAGGAAGAGAGAGAGATGAGAAACATAACTTCTTCATTGCGCCTTCTTAGTTGTTCATTGATTGATTTCTCATATGTGCCTTGACCAGGGAATACAGCAGACTGAGTGACCCCTTGCTTGAGCCAGCGACCTTGGGCTCAAGCTGGTGAGCCTTGCTCAAACCAGATGAGCCGATGCTCAAGCTAGCGACCTCAGGGTCTCGAACCTTGGTGCTAAGCGTCCCAGTCCGACGCTCTATCCACTGTGCCACCACCTGGTCAGGCAGGATTTCATTTCATTTTTTTTTTAATTTTATTATTTTTTTTTAAGAGGAGGTCAGGTACTTGGATTCCTCTGTCTTTTTTAAAATTTTTTTAATTTTTTATTTTATTCATTTTAGAGAGGAGACACAGAGTGAGAGAGAGAGAGAAAGAAAGGGGGGAGGAGCTGGAAGCATCAACTCCCATATGTGCCTTGACCGGACCAGTGCAGGGTTTTGAACTGGCGACCTCAGTGTTCCCAGGTCAACGCTTTATCCACTGCGCCACCACAGGTCAGGCAGGATTTAATTTCTTTTTAAGGCTGAGTAATGTTTCATCATACCACATCTTTATCCATTACATCTATTGGTGGACATGTATGTTGTTTCCACATCTTGCTATTGCAGATTATGCTGCAATGAACATAAGGATACATATATCTTTAAAAATAATATTTTTAGAGAAAGACAGACAGACAGGAAGGAAGAGAGATGAGTAGCATCAACTTGTAGTTGTGGCACTTTAGTTACTCATTGCCTGCTTTCTCGTACGTGCCTTGACCGGGGGCTTCAGTTGAGCCAGTGACCTCTTGTTCAAGCCAGTGACCCCATGCTCAAGCTGGATGAGTCTGCACTGAAGCAGGTAACCTTGGGGTTTCAAACCTGGGTCCTCAGCATCCCAGGTTGACGCTCTATTCATTACGTCACCACCTGGTCCGGCTAAAATTTTTTTCCATTGATTTCAGAGGAAAGGAGAGTAAAGGAGAAGGGAGAGAGAGAGTGAGAAAGATAAGGGGAAAGATTGAGAAATAAGCATCAACTCATTGTTCACTTCATTGTTCCATTTAGTTGTACACTCATTGGTTGCTTCTTGTATGTGCCCTGACCAGAGATCAAACCTGCAACCTCGGCACACCAGAATGGTGCTGTATCCACTGATCTACCTGGCCAGGGTTACGTATATCTTTTTGAATTAGGGTTCTTATTTCTTTTGGTTTTTTATTTGCATTTATTTATTTATTTATTTTAAGTGAAAGGAAGGAAGATAGACAGACTTCTGCATACACCCTCACCAGGCTCCAACTTGCAGCCCCCACCTGCAGTCAATGCTTGAATCAACTCTGCTATCCTCAGCACCTGATGCTGATGCTTGGACCAACAGAGCTATCTTCAGCACCTGGGGCTGATGCTCGAACCAACTGAGCCACTTGCTGTGGGAGGGAAAGCGGGAGAGAAGGGGGAGAGAGAAGCAGCTGGCTGCTCCTCATGTGTGGCCAGACCGGGAATCGAACCCAGATGCCTGCACTCCAGGCTGATGCTCTATCCCCTGAACCAACTGGCCAGGGCCACTTCCGAATATTTATCCAAAGGAAACAAGGCCAGGAACATTTCCGGATATTTATCCAAAGGAAACAAAGCCAGGGCCATTTCCGGATATTTATCCAAAGGAAACAAGGCCCTGGCCAGTTGGCTCGGGGGATAGAGCATCAGCCTGGAGTGCAGGCATCCCGGGTTCAATTCCCGGTCTGGCCACACATGAGGACCAGCCAGCTGCTTCTCTCTCCCCCTTCTCTCCCTATTTCCCTCCCACAGCAAGTGGATCGATTGGTTCAAGCGTCAGCCCTGGGTAACGATTGTTGGGTGGTTCCTGGTCAGGGCGCGTGTGGGAGTCTGTCTCACTATTTCCCCTCCTCTCACTTAAAACCAAAAAAAAAAAAAAAAAATCCAGAAGTAGAATTGCTGGATCCCATGGTAGTTCTATTCTTAATTTTCTGAGGAACCTCCACACAGTTTATGTTCCCAACAGTGCACAAGGGTTCCCTTTCCTTCACATTCTCATCAGCACTTGTTATTTCTAGTCTTTTTGATAATAGGCATACTATCAGGTGTGAGGTGATATTTCGTTGTGGTTTTGATATGTATTTTCCTGATGATTAGTGAGTTTGAGCACTTTTTCATGTACCTTTTGGTCATCTGTATTTCTTTTTTTTATTTTTTTAAAATTTCTTTTTAGTTTTATTCATTTTAGAGAGGAGACACAGAGTGAGAGAGAGAGAAAGAGAGAAAGGGGGGAGGAGCTGGAAGCATCAACTCCCATATGTGCCTTGACCAGACCAGTGCAGGGTTTTGAACTGGCGACCTCAGTGTTTCCAGGTCGACGCTTTATCCACTGCGCCACCACAGGTCAGGCCTGGTCATCTGTATTTCTAAAGAAAGATAAGTCTTGGCCTGACCTGTGGTGGCGCAGTGGATAAAGCGTCGACCTGGGAACACTGAGGTCGCCAGTTCAAAACCCTGCACTGGTCTGGTCAAGGCACATATGGGAGTTGATGCTTCCAGCTCCTCCCCCCTTTCTCTCTCTCTCTCTCTCTCTCTCTCTCTCTCTCTCTCTCTCTCTCTGTGTCTCCTCTCTAAAATGAATAAAATTTAAAAAAAAAGAAAGAAAGAAAGAAAGAGAAGTCTTGACTGGCTGAGTAACTTGTCCAAGGTTATATAGTGAGGGATTTGGTGCAGTATCTGGGGCTCCTGCCTTCCAGCTGGGGCTCTTGCCATTGCTCCAAGAACAGGTCTAAAGAATAATTTATGTGTATTTGGAGTCCCAGGCCTGACATCTCCCATACCTCCCCCTAGGTCCAGGAGCTTCAGAATTCCCTGCTGAGGCCAGAGCCCTCCCCACCTCCTTCCCATGGCCAAATAGATGGCTTGGGCAGTGGTTCCAGCAACTCAGGTGCTGGGGAGCCCTGGGCCACTCGGGTGAGTGTGGGAAGGTCAAAACCACTAATCTGAGATCCTTAGGGTTTGGGCCAGTGAGATCCAAATCCTGGTCATCTAATCTAACAGCTTCTGGGATCGGAAAAGCCTAAACCCACAGTATTGGGCTCTTGATGACAATCTGGATGAATTAAGTCTCTCTTACTGGCAGGATCCCTTCTCCCTGTCTCACCCCCTGCTCCAACGCCTCCAGAGTGATTCCAGCACCCAGACCCTTAGGCTTCTCCCTAACCAGGCCCTTGTCCCTGAGACACACATCATGGAAGCTCAGCTGGAGCAGTTCCGGGGGTAAGAGACACAAATGTTGAGCGTATAAGGGCACCAGCACCTCCTCAGCTAGGATATAAACCCAAGAGTCTGGAGCTGAAGTGGGGGTGAGGTTGGGGGAAGAGAGTGGAAATCTGTCAGGTCCTGACTGCCCTGTGAGGCCTCTCACTTTTCCTCTTCCCCATCTTCGGAGGCAGGAGCATCGATAAGCTCAAATGCTTTAACCGTCTGCTGTGTGCTGTGCTCCAGGGCTACAAGAGCCAGTGTGAGGACCTCAGCATGCAACTGGGCCAATGGGAGGCTGAGACCACAGCACTACATCTGGCCTTGCAGTACAGGTCAGTGCTCTCACCTGTGATGTCACTGGCTGGGAAAAAAATGGGTGCACTCAGAGGATGGCCCTGATCCACAAAGAAAGGCAGGGCCATTGCAGGAAAAAGCATTTTCCCCCACCATGGGAACGAATTCAAGTCAGGTTTAGTCCAAGGATGCTGAAGAGGTTTGCATGCCCTCCAGGGGTGGGGGTTGGGGAGAAGGGAGGGATCTGCCTGACCTGTGGTAGTATAATGGATAAAGCATAGACCTGGAATGCTGAGGTCACCAGTTTGAAACTCCAGGCTTGCCCAGTCAAGGCACATACAAGAAGCAACTACTATGAATTGATGCTTCCCACCTCTCTCTCTCCTCTCTCTTGTCTCCAAAATCAATATACAAAATCTTAAGGCCCTTCGCTGGATAGCTTGAAGGTTGCAGGTTCGATCCTCAGTCAGGGTACATACAGGGACAGATTGAAGTTTCTGTCTCTCTTACTTCCTTCCTTTCTAAAATCAATAATTAAAATGAAAGAAAAAGTTGAAAAAAGAAAAAGAAGTGAGGGACCCAGGAGCAAGTAGAAACATCGATTACCCAGAAAGATGAGGCAGGGTGTCCAGAGCACTCAGAACCAGTGTCTCACAGTGAGCATTGTGAGGAAGTGTATGGGGTCCTGCTCACTCTCCGGGAGGCAGACTCAGGAGCAGAAGTCTCCAAGAGTGACCTGGAGGCAACTGAGAAGGAGGCTCAACGGCTGCTAACCCAAGAGGCCGCTGCCATGGATGGAGAGACACTGTGGGATCCCCAGCCAAGGTACCCCTGGGAACCCCTGAAACTGGGTGGGCCAGTGAACAGGGTCCTGACTGGAGGATGGGGCCCCCAGAACTGACCCTGCGGAAACCTGACTGGAGTTGGCTGGTTGCTACAACAAACTTGCAATTGTAGTTGATAGCCATTAGGGTGGCATAAAGATAGATGATGGTGCCCACTGGTAATTGGCATGGCAGTATTTAATAAAGTTGGCATCATGCTACCAAACAGGGATGCAAGCTGAGTGATGGTACCCATTGTGTTGGTGTGATGGTGCTCACCATGTTGGCATGAGCAACGGTGTCCACTGGTGTGATGGTGTTCACTATGTTGTCTTGATGGGTAATGGTGTCAGTTGGGGTTTACATTATGGTGCCCATCATATTGGTATGACAGTACTCACCACAGATGGCATAGGATCCATCATGGACAGTAAGATGGAAGATGATGGAGCCCACCTGGCTTGGAATGAAGTTAGCACAACTATGCCAGAGTTGACACACGCCCTCCTTCTGTTTTCTATAGTTCTGAAGGCAGCAGTGTGGATAGGCCCACTCCACAGGAGGTAGCTACCCACCTCCAGGGCTATGTCCAGCGTCTCCAGGACCGCCGTGCTCTGATGAAGATTCCCCCAGAGCCTGGCCCAACCGTGGCACCCATGCCCACTATGCCTCATGCAGAAGCCCTGGTAGAGGCTGTTCTGGAGACTCAACCTGGCCCAGCCCTGCCCCGGTTGGAGAAGATGCAGATCCAGCAGAATCTGGCTGCCACACGGGTACACTTGGGAGGTGATCACTATATCAGTCTTTCCTAGAGGGACAAAACCCTTTAATGAGACTGAGAGGGATGTAACTGGATGACCAAATAGCAACGGAAAATTCTGTTGGGCTAGAGGCAGGCTTTTTGAAGGGAGGAGAACTGCGGCTGGTTTTTTCTTGTTGTTGTTTTTGTTTTTTTTACAGGGACAGAGAGAGAGTCAGAGAGAGGGATAGATAGGGACAGACAGACAGGAACGGAGAGAGATGAGAAGCATCAATCATTAGTTTTTCGTTGCCATTGCAACACCTTAGTTGTTCATTGATTGCTTTCTCACATGTGCCTTGACCGCGGGCCTTCAGCAGACTGAGCAACCCCTTGCTGGAGCCAGTGACCTTGGATCCAAGCTGACGAGCTTTTGCTCAAGCCAGATGGGCCCGCGCTCAAGCTGGCGAGCTCGGGGTCTCGAGCCTGGGTCTTCCGCATCCTAGTCCAACGCTCTATCCACTGCGCCACTGCCTGGTCAGGCGGGGGCTGGAGTTTTGAGGGATAAATCGGAGTTTGTCCTTTAGAATTCAGTTTCTCATAAGACTTTGAATCTGGCTTTCCAAAATGCTCTTCCTATGGAAAAGAAATGGGGCAGAGGACTGAGCTTTGTAGCCTGGCATGAAGGACCTAAGATTCTGAACTTGGAGAAACTCCAGACCCTTCCAATAAGTTGCTACTTGATCTTGACTAAAATATTTGCCCTCTGAAAAAAATAAATTTGCCCTCTGGTGGTGGTGCAGTGGATAGAGTGTGTACCTGGGACACTGAGATTCCAGATTCAAAACTCTAAAGTTGTCAGCTTGACCATGGGCTCATTTGGCTTGAGTGCAGGCACATCAGCTTAAGTGTGGGCTCATCAGCTTAAATGCGGGGTTACCAGCTTGAGCGTGGGATCATAGACATGATCCCACGGTCATTGCTGAAGCCCAAGGTCACTGGCTTGAGCAAGGGATCACTGGCTTGGCTGGAGCCCCCCGCCCCACGGTTAAGGCATGTCTGAGAAGCAATCAATGAACAAGTAAGTGCTGCAACTACAAGTTGATACTTTAATCTCTCCCCTTCCTGTCTCTCTTACATAAATTAAAATAAAAAAGGCACATTTTAATTATTGATTTTAGAAAGGAAGAGAGTGTCAACCTGGAATGCTAAGGTCACTGGTTTGAAACCCCAGGCTTGCCAGGTTAAGGCACATACAAGCAAGTTGATGCTCCCCCCACACCACTTTCTCTCTCTCCTCTCTCTAAAATCAATAAACAAAATTTTTACATGCCTGACCAGGTGGTGGCGCAGTGGATAGAGTGTCGGACTGGGATACGGAAGACCCAGGTTCGAGACCCCGAGCTCGCCAGCTTGAGCATGGGCCCATCTGGCTTGAGCAAAAGCTTGTCAGCTTGGACCCAAGGTCGCTGACTCCAGCAAGGGGTTGCTCGGTCTGCTAAAGGCCCGCAGTCAAGGCACATGAGAGGAAGCAATCAATGAACAACTAAGGTGTCGCAACGGCAACGAAAAACTAATGATTGATGCTTCTCATCTCTCTCTGTTCCTATCTGTCTGTCCCTATCTATCCCTCTCTCTGACTCTCTCTCTTTCCTTGTAAAAAAAATAAAAAATCTTAAAAAAAAATAATAATTGCCCTCTCTGAACTGCTGTATCTACAGCTGTAGTTTTTATGAGAGGATGATATGTACTTCTCACTAAACAAAATCATGGCGATGTTTGAGTTCTTGCTTGACCAGCCCTCACTGGGTGCCTCTTGAGGCCTATTTCCTCAGAAGTTGACCCTAGAGGCACAAAGTCTTCACCCTCTCCTTGATTTCTCAGGAGACACTGGAGGATCTGATGCTGAGGCTACAGCTGGTGCGGTGGGAGAAACGGGGTCTGGAGCTGCAGGAGGCTGCCCTCCGAGCCCAGAGCCCAGTCCACGTGCTCCTGCTGGAGCAGTTGCGGTGGGAGCGGGCACAGCTCCAGACTTGTGGGGCCAACAGCAGTGGTGGTGACAGCAGTGGTAGAAGCAGTGGAGATGAGGAGGTATGGTCCCAGGTGAGCAGCCCTGCCTGGACATAGGAATAGCAGTGT